>OY101451.1:8102989-10711898 GCA_956483635.1 Panzeria rudis
TAAGAGATAATTGCATGAAATTTAGTGGGTGTGCAGGGAAAATAGCGTAGAATATTTTGCTATCAAAATTTGTTTGCCATGCCCACTTAGCAAGGAATAAAAATGGGCGTTAACTTTAAATTAGTATTTTTAAAAGTGTTTGTTTATCGTCTGAAAAAAAAATTGTTTACCATCGTGTAGCCGATCTAGGGAAAATAGCGTAGAATTAGAAGATCGGCTACACGATGGTAAACAATTTTTCTTTCAGACGATACACAAACACAAAGAGTAAAAACAAAATTTGTCTCAAAAATTTAAAAGTAAAAAAAAAATGAAATTTTTTTGTGAAACACCAGGCCAACAAAAATTTGTAGTAGGTGGATTTCGGCACGATTTTCTTAAAAATTCCATAACTCCTAAACCGCTCAAGCTATTTCAATAAATCTTTCACTACGTGATAGATTAGAAGATCGGCTACACGATGGTAAACAATTTTTCTTTCAGACGATAAACAAACACTTTTAAAAATACTAATTTAAAGTTAACGCCCATTTTTATTCCTTGCTAAGTGGGCATGGCAAACAAATTTTGATAGCAAAATATTCTACGCTATCTTCCTTGCACACCCACAAAATTTCATGCAATTATCTCTTATAGAAGCTGAGATATACCACAAAGAGTAAAAACAAAATTTGTCTCAAAAAATTTAAAAGTAAAAAAAAAAAATGAAATTTTTTTGTGAAACACCAGGCCAACAAAAATTTGTAGTAGGTGGATTTCGGCACGATTTTCTTAAAAATGCCATAACTCCTAAACCGCTCAAGCTATTTCAATAAATCTTTCACTACGTGATAGATTAGAAGATCGGCTACACGATGGTAAACAATTTTTCTTTCAGACGATAAACAACCACTTTTAAAAATACTAATTTAAAGTTAACGCCCATTTTTATTCCTTGCTAAGTGGGCATGGCAAACAAATTTTGATAGCAAAATATTCTACGCTATTTTCCCTGCACACCCACAAAATTTCATGCAATTATCTCTTATAGAAGCTGAGATATACCACAAAGAGTAAAAACAAAATTTGTCTCAAAAAATTTAAAAGTAAAAAAAAAATGAAATTTTTTTGTGAAACACCAGGCCAACAAAAATTTGTAGTAGGTGGATTTCGGCACGATTTTCTTAAAAATGCCATAACTCCTAAACCGCTCAAGCTATTTCAATAAATCTTTCACTACGTGATAGATTAGAAGATCGGCTACACGATGGTAAACAATTTTTCTTTCAGACGATAAACAAACACTTTTAAAAATGCTAATTTAAAGTTAACGCCCATTTTTATTCCTTGTTAAGTGGGCATGGCAAACAAATTTTGATAGCAAAATATACTACGATATTTTCCCTGCACACCCACAAAATTTCATGCAATTATCTCTTATAGAAGCTGAGATATACCACAAAGAGTAAAAACAAAATTTGTCTCAAAAAATTTAAAAGTAAAAAAAAAAAATGAAATTTTTTTGTGAAACACCAGGCCAACAAAAATTTGTAGTAGGTGGATTTCGGCACGATTTTCTTAAAAATGCCATAACTCCTAAACCGCTCAAGCTATTTCAATAAATCTTTCACTACGTGATAGATTAGAAGATCGGCTACACGATGGTAAACAATTTTTCTTTCAGACGATAAACAAACACTTTTAAAAATACTAATTTAAAGTTAACGCCCATTTTTATTCCTTGCTAAGTGGGCATGGCAAACAAATTTTGATAGCAAAATATTCTACGCTATTTTCCCTGCACACCCACAAAATTTCATGCAATTATCTCTTATAGAAGCTGAGATATACCACAAAGAGTAAAAACAAAATTTGTCTCAAAAAATTTAAAAGTAAAAAAAAAAAAATGAAATTTTTTTGTGAAACACCAGGCCAACAAAAATTTGTAGTAGGTGGATTTCGGCACGATTTTCTTAAAAATGCCATAACTCCTAAACCGCTCAAGCTATTTCAATAAATCTTTCACTACGTGATAGATTAGAAGATCGGCTACACGATGGTAAACAATTTTTCTTTCAGACGATAAACAAACACTTTTAAAAATACTAATTTAAAGTTAACGCCCATTTTTATTCCTTGCTAAGTGGGCATGGCAAACAAATTTTGATAGCAAAATATTCTACGCTATTTTCCCTGCACACCCACAAAATTTCATGCAATTATCTCTTATAGAAGCTGAGATATACCACAAAGAGTAAAAACAAAATTTGTCTCAAAAAATTTAAAAGTAAAAAAAAAAAAATGAAATTTTTTTGTGAAACACCAGGCCAACAAAAATTTGTAGTAGGTGGATTTCGGCACGATTTTCTTAAAAATGCCATAACTCCTAAACCGCTCAAGCTATTTCAATAAATCTTTCACTACGTGATAGATTAGAAGATCGGCTACACGATGGTAAACAATTTTTCTTTCAGACGATAAACAAACACTTTTAAAAATACTAATTTAAAGTTAACGCCCATTTTTATTCCTTGCTAAGTGGGCATGGCAAATAAATTTTGATAGCAAAATATTCTACGCTATTTTCCCTACACACCCACAAAATTTCATGCAATTATCTCTTATAGAAGCTGAGATATACCACAAAGAGTAAAAACAAAATTTGTCTCAAAAAATTTAAAAGTAAAAAAAAAATGAAAT
Organism: Panzeria rudis; assembly: GCA_956483635.1. Lineage (NCBI taxonomy): Eukaryota > Metazoa > Arthropoda > Insecta > Diptera > Tachinidae > Panzeria > Panzeria rudis. The sequence goes on from OY101451.1 coordinate 8,105,669, forward strand.
TTTTTTGTGAAACACCAGGCCAACAAAAATTTGTAGTAGGTGGATTTCGGCACGATTTTCTTAAAAATGCCATAACTCCTAAACCGCTCAAGCTATTTCAATAAATCTTTCACTACGTGATAGATTAGAAGATCGGCTACACGATGGTAAACAATTTTTCTTTCAGAAGATAAAGAAACGTGCTAAGCTTAAATCATATTCATATATTGCATATTTTTATTGATTTTTATTTTCATACATATACATACATATTTTATTTTTTATATAAATTTTAGGGCCCTTTCCACAATGTACGATTAAAAGTTAACGTGGACTTTAACGGAAGTTCGGCATACAAAACTCATCGTTAAAGTCCACGTTAACTCTTAATCATACATTGTGAAAAGGGCCGTTAATTGTTTAAATAAGGAAAATTGTACAATTTTTGATAAAGAACAATATAATAAAATATATTAATATTATGCCATTTAAATTTGTTGGCTTATTATAACACAAGAATTTTCTTTTAAACACTCCTCAGCATTACCGTAACTCGCATTTTATATATATGTAGGCTTTTACATCTACGATGTTTTGCGTTGTAATTTTATCGTCAACCTGTAATTTGAAAAAAAGCTTTAGTTGATATACTTCATTCATAATACTTATCAAAAGTTTGTGAGAGGTTTATGAAACAAATTTTAAATGGAAATCTGTTAAATAAACTTTTTTTAGGCATTTCCTAAATTTATTATGAATAAGGCTCTAGATATACATATCGCATTTTTTTGAACAATACTATATTAATTCAAAATTTTCGTTTTATCACATTTTAACGAATAACGACATTATGTATTCATATCTACCAACTTATAATATGTAGCAACCAAAAAATTTATATAGGCCCTTTTGCATTTTATATGACGATATGTTAAGAATTTTATAATAATAATAATAATAATAATAATAATAATAATAATAATAATAATAATAATAATAATAATAATAATAATAATAGTAATAATAATAAGTAAATAAAATTATAGGTAAAACAAGATTTTCTACAGACACTCTTAGGGCCAAATTCATAGTGTGTAGTTAACTAACGCCGGTAGCCTAACTAACGATTGCTCAGATACATACTGAAGACTGCACAACAAAGATGATCGGAATGCAAGTACGGAATTAAAACCATTTCGATCGGAATGTGTGACATGGTCGATAGTTATAAAATGAATTATATAAGTAGTGTTGTCAATTATTCGGGTTTCGTAATCGTTCGAATAAAATTTCATGATTTTTGTTTGCGCGTCTAATGTGTATGTATTGTTGTCACAATAATACGACAATATTGCAGTCACAAAGACAAAATGACAACACGTTGTCATTTTGTCGCATTGAGTTGTTAATTTGAAATATGACGCCACAAAATGACAACAAAAGAAATGTCCAATCTGTACGAAGCATAAGCTCATGCTATAATTTAAAATGCAATATTTAACGGCGTTACGTAATATGTCAACCACCATATTTATAATCTTATTGTTAACAACATAAAAAGGCTTATTCCATGTTAATCCGAATTTCGGTAATGAGAAAAAAAACGTTTAGTTAGAATAGCTTCTTTATTCTAACTTATTTGTATTTAATGTAGATGCTCAAGTCTGTGATTATCACACCAGGTTTATAAGGTTGTGCGAGGCGTGGGACGCATGCGTAGTGGCCGTAGGCGATATAAGTAAGCACTTATAGCGACTATAGAAAATTCGTCTTTTTGTATCAAACTCTAACAATTGGGTGGAAATGAGCCCTTTTGTACTAAACTTTACTTTTTATCCTCGGAAATATACATTCTTTGTGATGGATTTTGGCCTAGAGGATACTGTTAAGCATAACAAAGGCGATGGCGTTCTTAGGTTTGTTCAAGTTTGGAAGTTTAACCCTCTGCGATTGACGTCGTAGTCTAGCAGACATCAGTAAACAGAAAACATTGCTTACCGCCATAATTATACAAATATCGATTTTGGTATTTTCAGTACTCATTACGTACTCATACTTACATTAGTGCGAAGAAATCAATTGAAACGAGCGCTCGCCTTAATATGAGCATCCAAGTGTCTACAAGTCTACCACATCGGTATTGAGGTAGAACTGACAAAATACGTTGTAACTTTTTATTAAACTATTGATATTATCTCTTTTCTTTCTAGATTGATTAGCTTAGGTATAAGCTAAAATTAATGTCAAACTTTTTACCAAAAAAATAATATATGACGTTTTTTTTGTTTTTGTATGGATGTAAGTTCTTTAAGAGTAATTTATGTCATGGCAATAACTTTGATTTTAATAAGATTTGTCGTTATGTTTTCAACAAAAAATTACAAGAAATAAGAAACAATTTTATTAAACTAAAATCAAAAATAGTTTCAGTGAGTTTACAAACGAAGCTTGGAAAATATAAGCAGTCGAAATAGTGTCTAGTGTACTACCACGTCAGTGGAATTGTGATAATCAAGTCACGTCAGTCGCAGAGGGTTAAATAAGCCCTTTTGAAAAATCACCCCTCAATTCATTTAAAATACTATTTTACATTTGCATATGTACACCAATTTTTATAAAAAGTAATTTAAACAAGTTATTCGAATATTCGAAAAAAGCTGTTCGAATAATTTTTTATTCTAAATTGAAAATTTGTGTTCGTTCGAACAAAAATGAAAAAAAGTTGTTCGAATATTCGAATAATTCTTATTCGAATGATAACACTAATATATAGAAGAGAGCTTGTTAAATCCTGAATAGGATTAACGCAAATTTCATTTACAGGTGTTTTCTTCGGCCCACACAGTACAGCTTAAATCGAAAGTTACATAAATGTTTCAGTTTTGGCGCAGTCTCACTTGAATTTAAGTTTTTTTTAATTTAATAAGGAACAAATTTACTATATTTTAAGAGTATTAGTTTAAATCATAATTATTTTCCATTTATAATCAGTAATATCTTATAAGATTATTTAAACAAAAAAATTTATTTGTCCCTTAGTGGGTTAACTGATTAATATCCTTGCAATCAACAGATTTTACAGCGCACACAATTACAGAGAATTACTTAATAAATTGTAAAAAATATTGCGCTCTTTTGTTAATTTCCAGTAAGATGTAATAAGGTCCTGCACAACGCCTACAAAATATAAAGTTTGTACTATTTTAAGCGTGGACATGAATAGCAGCCATTACAGCTGGAACAGTCGCACCGTAAAAAAAATACACGCATCACAAGAGTCACAGCAAAAGTAGTAAAACAACGTGCTAAAAAATGCTTTTCACATCAGAGATGGAAAAGTGAATAGCTGCAAAGCTTTCAAATACTTTCAAGAGAATGTATTGAAACACATTTGTGGAAATACCCAGCAAAAACTTTTGTCATTTTTGTAGTCGGCAGTATTTTTTAATGGGTTACATAGTAATGAGTGGTAGTTATTTATGGTATTACTATGCTTCATATTAGAACTACTACTTACTTTTTAATAAAATTAGTACATGTTTTTCTCATTATCTGAAAGTAATTATAATATGCTGTTATGTCTTAATAAAATGATTTATGTCGATTACATTTATAAGTATGTTTTAAAATTTTTAAATGGCAGACGTGGCCAAATACATTTAAAATTATTCAAATTTTGATACCTGGCGTACCTGTTCTTCAGCCGTGGGCAGCCGCGCGGGGCTTAGCGAGTCCCCACTTCATGTAGGATAGGTGTAGGGTACTGACTGTACAAAAATTTAGGTCTGGTCAACTACATACAGGTAGCCGGCTACTGGCTCTTATACTATATATTTTTAATAGTCGTGGCAACACTGACAGAGAAAGAGAGTGAAAGTAAATGAGCCAACATGAGAGTCAAAATAAATTAAGCCGCTAAGGAATAAAGCTTTCAAAGAAAAATTAACTAAAAAGCTTTTTTCTATTACAAAAAGACTTTTGTAAACAAAAACAAAACATACATTAAACAAACATGACAAGAAATTACGTCGAAACATAACATTTTATATCCTGACGTGGTGCGAAGTACTATAACGGCAAAAATTAAACGGTTAAAAGGCCAGACTAAAATTAATCTTTCTTTCTACAAAAGAACGAAAAATGCAAATAAATATTGAAATAGAAATTTAAGATAAGATAATAATATATTTTTATACGAAATAGTGTTGAAAGAAAATTAACAACAAAACAGCTAAAAAAATTTATTAAAATTTAAAGTGAAATTTATAAGATTTTTTATTATTATCTACTATAAATTAAAAAATTAAGTGGATTTTGAATTTGTTCATGGAGTCAATTTTATAATATACAGTGAAAATATTAATAAAGCTGCAAAACGACAATGCTGAAAATTTCAAAGAAATTTTGAAAGAAGAGATTTTGTATTGAAATATAATTAACAGAAAAAATTTTCAATTTCTATGATACAAAAAAGTAAGTTTAAAAAACTTATTTATTTTTAAACTTATGCATTTTATTTGAATGAATTTAAAAAATTTTCAGAAATTTGGCGCTTTAAAAGTGTTTTTTCTTCTCAAATTTCCCACAATATGTTACCAATTATGTTGTCTGCTCAATGTGTATTTTTCTGTATGTGTCAAGATATTCTGAATTTATTATCGCCATCTTTTAAATCGCAACTATAATAGATAGCATGTTAAAGCACGACTATTATTAATATTTTTATCACAGATTATTTTTCCAACTTTAGTTGTATTTGTCTTATCTAGCTTATTTCATTTTTTCGTGCTCCGGCTGCCCACGTCTCTTATGCTGCTTAAATTACAAGGGATATTGCGGCTATGAATTTTATTCAAGATAACAAAAAAAAAAAAACAAATATAAATCCGTTCTGTAGTTGTTGTCATACATACAGGGTGACCGTTGAAAATTTTTAAAAAGTGGCACAAAAAGGGGATTTTGAGGAAAATAGTGGCACCAAAAAGGGGATTCTTCGAAAAAAAGGGGCAACTTTTTTAAAAAGGGAATAATTGAACCAAATTCTAGTATTTAATGACTTTCTAGGGCATATAATGCTTTTGAATTAAAATTAATAAATTTTTATGTTTTTTCTATCTAAAAAAGACAGTTTTCAGCACCAACGAAGTACACCTAACTTTCTAACAACATCTTCAACAACAACAACACATACATCAGAGCTGTAAATATTGCAATCAATTTTGATTCCAATCAAAATGATTTCAACCTAATTGATTTCATTCTTTGATTTCAAAATGATTTCAGATTTCAAACTGAAATCATGTCAAGATTGCAATCTTTTTGAAATAATTTTTTTTAAATCATTGATTGCAAACAATTTGTTTGTATAAAAAATGTACCAAAACGTAGGTTAGTTAGCCATTTCATGCAGTTTTTTTAATTATCAGAGTAAGCTTTATTTCTAGAAAAATTAGTATCATTTGAAGAGAACGATGATTTTGATTCTGATTTAATTTTGATTGCAATCACTGGATTTGATTGCAATCAATTAATATAGAAATTAATTTCAAAAAATTTATTGCAATCATTTTTATTGAAATGACTACAAGATTTCAAATTGAAATCATGAAATCAAATTTACGATTTTGATTGCAATCAAAAACTAGTAATCATTAACATGAAATCATGTGGTTGCAATTAATTTAATTACAATCTTTCACAGCTCTGACATGCATACATACGTAGTTATACCTGACTGCAAAGCAAAGAGAAAGGAAGATAGCAAGTTCAATATAAAAATTTTAAATAGTGGAGCAAAATGGTCTATAGATGGCGGAGTTCTGAGGTAGCATACATAAATAAAATACAAACAAATTCATAGTATTCTCCTTTTTTGGTATCGGTCAAAAATAATTTTTGCTTTTATGTATAAGAAATGTTGCCCTGTCACACACCTTTTAGTGTTTTTTTAAGTTTTAGCACTAATATTCGTGTAAATATAAAAATTATTACGGTTTTAAATAAAATCTTCTTGGATATTCTACACAGAATGTATTTTGTAACATGCATGATTATTTGCGAAAACAAAAGATATACGGGGCTTCATTATAAAAATTCGCCAATCCAATTTTTCGAATCGCGTACAATTTCAAAACGTTATTATTACTTTTGTCTTAGGGGTTGATTTAGTAAAAACAAATCTAACGTTCACTCAAAAATTTGAATGGCAATAACTTTTAAAATATTTAAAACTGCATGCTTTTCATACAAGAACGTGTTGCTAGTTCTTGTTCGTGTAAGTGAATCAGGGTGTTAGTTTCTAATAATTTTAGTGCAATAATGAATATTTATAGATCTCAACTCTTAACTATTTCAAAATAGTTTTTTTTTCATGACTATAAAAACACTTTCGTGCAGTAAAAAAACTCATATTAAAACAAAAAGTATCACTTCATAAAAAAGGGGCAGAAAGGGGCATAATTTTTTAAAAGGTGGCAGATTTAGGTAATTTTAAAAAAGGGGCACTAAAAGTGGCAAGGCAGTTGAAAAAGTGGCAAATTGCCACTTTAGTCGCAAAACGGTCACGCTGCATACATATAAATATAAATGGTTTATCTTGCCCTTTTCTGGGAATGGGTGGCGGCGCTGAGCCTTATAGGAATTTTATTTCCTTGTGTAAAAGTTTTTAAACAGCATATTTATTAGTTAATTTTATTTCAAACACTTTGAAAAATGTTGCCTAGTTTAAGGCTCTTTTATAAGAAAGCAGTGTTGCCGAGATTAAAAATTTTTTATACTCAAAATTTAAAACAAAAAAGTTCCTGAAAAATTACACTATACAACAAGAAAAATAGCAAGTAGTACCACTATATTTCTTTGATGTGTTATGGTCCCCTTATCATAAAAACAGTGGAAATTTTAGATTCCATGAATAAGTTTTTAAAAATGTTTCTTTTTGGGAAGGTGTTGTTCCATTTGATTACAAAAACACTAAAAAACTTGAAATAAAATCACTTTTAAGCCGTTTTAGTATTATTTTTTATCCATTCAACGGTTGCGGAATTATTCACACCGCACTAATGAAAAATATTTTTATCCAAAAAATTGGATTTTTTATTTTAATAAAAAAATCGAAAAAAGCACAAACTTATTCTTTTTATGAACTGGTCATAAAGTCACACATACTACAATTAAAATAAGCTTTAAAGTAGGGAAGTAACCAATACCGATACCGATATATCGGCGACGCTTCAGATTTTCCGATACATCGGTATCGGCGATATTTTACTGTGCATACGACGATACTTTTAAAAATTTTTTCAGAGTTTTTTGAATGAACTAAATTTATTTCGTTATTTTTTAAATCTTATTAATATCAATTTTAAAAATTATTTATATTTTGCGCTGCTATTTTGTAAAAAACAATTCATCTTTTGACAATTTTACCATGAACTCAAATTCAATTTGTTGTTTTTGAAATCTTATTCCAAGAAAAAGAAGATACAGGACTTATTGTAATCGCTATATAATACGCTTTATATACAAATATAAAAATCAAGCAAATTGTTGCAAAAAAACACGAAAAATTTAAAAAAATTGGTACAAAATAATAAATTAAAATTTTCTTTTGACGATATTTACATGAAATATAAGTCAAAACAAAATCGTTTAAATATGCACGGAAAGCGTAAGTCCTCCTCTATTCGACACTGTTTAAAAATTGAAAATCGGTGCAGTAAACGCAGTAAAAATTGTTTTTGTCCGTGAAGGTAAAAAAAAATCTTTTTTTTTATTCGATAACTTTCGTTTTTGAGGGTGTATTGCAATTTTTTAATATGACAAAATGATCTACTCAACTAGACCTACAAGCCTCACTAAGTCGTTTTTCACGAGTAAAAAACCATGCCATTTTGTAACAGCATGTAATTAAGCTATTTAGAAGAATATTAGTTTATAAATGTCCTTTAAAAAATTGATTTTTTAAAAAGCATGGCGAATATTTTTTAAATTATAAAGGAATTACAAATTTTTACTTGTTTTTCTACTAATTAACTGCATATTTTTAATATAGATTCTTTGGAAGCAATGAAAATGTAGTTCCTTAAAAATTATATCCAATTTTTTATACTGGGTTAATATTAGTTTTAAATATTAATATTTGTTACGAATTAAATAATTTATACTGGGTTTTCTTTAGCCTATCGGTTATTTTTAGCTTAAAGTATACTCATGATAATGAAAAATGAATTATCTGTCCGATTACATCTTAACTTTAGCTATTGGCAAGTTGTAATAATAGCCCTAAAAGGAGTATAAAAATATTTTTGGTAGTATTTTATAGGTTGCCAGATTAACAATAAGTATTCATTCATTGCAAAAGTTTACATTAAAATTCCTTAAAAACAAGAAAACTAGAAATAAATTTTTATTCTTTTATTGCAAAAGTTGACATTAAAATAAAAAAAATTTTTGTAATGTGGAGAAAAAATTAAGCCTTTTTGAGGGATAAATGAAAAACAAAAAAAAAAAATGCTAGAAAAAAGCCACGAAGCTAAAACGCAAAATAAAAAAATAAATTTAGCCTCGAAAAGGTTAAACTGGCAACGCCGCTTATAACACCACTCTTTTTTTTTGGTCGGTAGTTAATAAATTTGATTTTTGATCAAACTAAAAGTATATGAGCTTTTAAACAAGAAAATAATTGTTTAATAAACACAATTGTTCAGTTTATTGCTAAAAGCAAATTTTTATTTTACTAAATCACAATGAATAGTAATTGTAACATTCTTGATCTCTATTTATGATCAATAAGCTCATATTCAATTTCATCTCCGACTTTATCCTGACCATGATAATGCTTTGGTTGGCTATCACTGTGTTCTGCGTTTGATGAAGTCACCTCAGGTATATTTCGAGGATCAATTACGCCTTTTCCGTAATAATATTTTCCTCCTCCTTCCACGCTAGACATTTTCTCATCTGAATCAGCAAACGTTTCAATGCTGGTAACTATATCCAAGACAGTAAAGGATAAAAATCCAAATATTAAAAAAAGTACTGCTGCAAACCGCATAATTCTTAATTTATTATCTTTAACTTTCTTTTGTTTCGACGTGATAAATTAATATTGCGCAACTAATTGGGTTTTTCAAATATGCTCACTTTTTATATCAAATTAAAATAATACAATTTTCAATATACAAAGAAATATTTGCGTAAAAAATTTTGCTCGTGTATTTAAATACAATAATGAATATGTACACAGGTGTTCAAGTTTTAAGCAATGTTTGTAGTTTTATTTAAAAAAAAGTATTCTAAATATTAATTTTAATGTGTGTACTTATGTTATGGCTGAATTTGGGAAAGTTTGGAAGTCAGTAGAACGTTAGATCCGTATGAACTCTTTAATACCTTATGATGCTACAAAATTTTACCTAAATGAAGTAGCCAACTTAAAATTTAATCTGGCTCAGAGTAAATATTGTTACAGAAATTAAACTCAGCATAGAAAAAATTATTATCAAAATGTTTCTTTTTATTTTTAAAACGAACACACATACTGCTTAAACATTTTTCGGCTTTTCTGCAGAAACACCCAGGGTTTTGGCAGGAATCGAACCTGCGAACTCCGGCTAATAGTCTAGCACACTATCCACTACACTACGGGGGCACCCCGTATGTTTGTTTAAACATTTTTTGGTAGATCAATTCTTTCTGTGTATGTAATGTTTAAACCCTAAATGGATAAGCCAGCTGTGATAAACATATTTATTCACAATTAACTTATGAATTTTAGTCGAGCTGTATGGGTTAAATCCGAAGAAATTTAGTCATGTAAGTTCAACCCTCCGTGTAGTCAAATTTATTTTTGCCCAGATGCTTCACATTTCTCTCTAAATAAAAATATAATTTAATTGAAAAATTATATTAAAACCGAAGTCAAGCCAAAATAATAAAATTTCCTTGGATTTAAGCCATAGAGTTCGACAAAAATTCGTAACTTAATTGTTATGAACTCTAAGGGCACATATCTAAGAATGCGCATTGTTCAAATAAATGAACAAAACAAACATTAACACCCTAGTATTCGTAATTAGCGACGCTTAAAACATTCCAGTGTAGAGAAAAACAAGAAACTAAACACAAGATATAAAGAAAAATAGTAAATATTAGCAACTATCAAATGAAAAAGCTGAAAAACAACTCTATGATTGACTGCAAGAATTGATTACAGATAAATGATATTACACCACTTGAGTGGAAACTGTCGACTTTGCTCGAGTGGTCTAAGCATTAAAGAACTCTGATGAGTAGACTGCATGGTCTCGAAACATGTAAGTTCAACCCTCCGTGCAGCCAAATTTTTCTTTACCTACATCTTTAACATTTCTCTTTAAATAAAAATATAATTTAATTGAAAAAATTAAAGTAAAACCGAACTCAAGCTAAACTAATTAAATTTCTTCATATTTACTCACATTTTTGAAATACACTCTAAAGCGTGATGAAAATTTGCCAAACTTGCCCAGATTAGCAACTTTTCATAATAAATGTTGTAGGGTAACACCATAAATAACTCTCCGATTATTTTGTGATAAACATAATTTTTTTCAAGCAAATATTTAAATTGAATTGACGTTTGTATTGTTTGTTAGAGAATAGAATACATCATTTAACTTAAAAATTAATTTAAACATATTTTAACAATATCAGTAATATTAATGAAAAGTTGTTTTGTCTTTAACTTGAGGTATGGTCAGACTAAGCTAATATATTAAACATTATTAGCCCAGACAAATTAGACATAATGAGGGCGCTGCTGAAGGGGAATTTTTCACCCCTTTTTTTAATAAAGGGGCAAAAAGACCCTTACAATAAAGAGTTAGAGGGTTAAAATGTTGTACAAAAATGTTTACCGTTTTGTTTTGCATATAAGTGCTGAATACATCTTATACCTTAAACGCAAGCTATGCATAACATCCTAGGCCGAGTACTAATTGTGGATAAGTACGAAATTAACCCTTAAACTCATTTTAAGTTTTGACTGATTTTTGGCGTTCAACTTAGGTCTAAAGCTTTAAAGTCTTTGAAGAAGTAGAATTTTATGGCAAATAGTTTTGTAAAACATTTCAGTCCGCTATATCGCCGCTGAAGGGAAGTTATTTGCCTTTTTTTATTGTGTTTATAAGTCTATGCATGTATGCATGTATGTGTGTTCCTTTGCGGCACTATATAAACCGAACGCGTAGGCCGATTTCGATGATTCTTACGTCAATCGATTTGTCTTAATCCCGGAAGTGTCACTAAAGATATGACAGTAATCAAATTCAATATAGCGCCGAACAGACGCCATTCTGTGAATACGAAAAAATAAAAAGTCGGCAAACAATATCAAAATGGGTATCATTCGACAGGTATTTGAAAATCATCTTTAGGTTTCTCTTATGATTTTTTATTTCCAATGACCATTTAGGATCTCTGACGGTTTAAAGTTGTTTTTTTTTCTTTTATTTTTTACGCAGTCGGGTTTTTTTTTGATTTTTTAAATTTATGTCTTGTTTCAGAAATTGTTAACTCCCCATAAACTGAATTTGTCCATCTATTTTAATGATTTATGGCTTACTTTATTCCTAATAAATGATCAAAAGTCAAAGTTTTTGCAAACTTACTTTTTTAATGAGCTTTTGAAAATGAAAAGTTTTATTTTGCAAGAAAAAACTAATGTTTCGGCGGTTATTTCTGAATAACTCCGAAACAGTTATATATAAAAGTATATATTAATGGCTGACTTAAAGTTAAATTATTTTCGCAACTTCTGGTGGTTTACTTATTCAAATCGGATGAACCGTTTGCAAGTTATGATGAAATATATTATTTTTCCTAAATTTTGACTTTTTCTAGAAAATCTACCCGTACGTCCACATTTATAGACAGACTCTCTGCAGTTTTTGCAAGAAATCTTAGAACTATCATCTACCTTATCAAACGTATTCGGTGGAGTTTTTCAAATCTGTAATCACAATTTTTTATAGGGCCTTAAACAGAAATATTATTTTTAAAATTTACTATTTTCGGTCACTGCTTGATGTAGGGTACATGTCCAAAATAGGAAGTTATTGGCGCTAAACATATCCTTAATGGATTACCTTTCGGTATATGTAACGAAAGAGTGAATGTGTTTAACAAAGTTTTTTACAAAATTGGAAATAATGCAGATACTTAAAAAAAAACATGTTTTTCACGTCAATTTCAAAGTTTTGATTTTTAGCATTTTTTCCGAATTAAAGAATGCAGATAATGAAAAAAAAATTTTCTAGTTTTACTTAGAATTTTATCAAGAATCGAATGCTGCCTTTTAAACTTAAATCGAAATGTAAGCTAAAAAGTTATAAGTAAAAAACTAAGAAAAGTCAAGATAAAAGCCTTACAATTTTTTCTTTAAACTCAAATATCTTCTAAAATATGCGATATACGGAAACACATATTAGGACGTTATTTCTTTTAGCTTTAAATATTTGAAATCGGACGTTTAAAAAAAGTTACCAGCCTCAGAAGTTTTTTTTAATACGAGGTGGTTAACTTTGGCCCTCAATAGCTCCCTTCGAGCTTAAGCTACGAGGCCACGCAGACATGGCTTTTAAAGCTTGACTCCTCCTCTAAAGATGTTTCAAGTTTCTGCTCAATCCAGTCTTCAGTTTTGAAGTTCCAAATTTTTTATAATTAATTTTGTGAATATAATGGTGCGTATGATTAATATTAATTAAAATATTTCTATTAAAGCTTTATTTCTTAATTGTCTAACATGCACATTTATTAATTTATCTAATGAATATTTTTGCATTCAAATAAAACTCATTTCAAGTCAATACTTGCCGACATTTATGCCTTTAAATAATCAATTTAAGTAAATTAGAAACCTCAAAATAGCTAAAACTTTTTGTTTGCCTTGAAAATATTAACATTTGAAAAAATTAGCTATTTGCAAAATTTTGTAACTTAACTGCCTGCCTTGGAAACATTTCCATTTAAGTTGAATATCGCCCGATATCATCACCATTATATTAATAATTTTATAATTTTATTTTCTATATTATATGAGATATTTGCTTCAAAATAAACAAAGAAATGGATTTGTTAGATACATATGTATACTTTTTGCCTATTTTTCTTCTATTTAAGTTGAAATATCTAACAGAAAAGTCATTAACATCAAAAATATCATTATCATCATCATCATCGTCAACACACATCATATCATGGCTAAAGTCTTTGCTGCAAGTATTTTGTAATAAGAATTTAATTGTAGAATGTAAACGAAAAAGAAAACTAGAAATAAGTTTATTTTTCTCCCTTAAGATAATTGCATTAAGACTTTCTAGTCGTTGGGGTAATTAAAAGTTGTCTAGAGTTTTATAAATTTAAAAGCACTGGGTATATGCAAAAAATAAAATAAATAAAAGAAAGTCACTATGTGAATTAATATATAGTACATATAATAAATGTACATGGTGGTTATTTTCAAAAGGGAATAAATCAGTTAAAGCTAAATTCATAAATATTTCTTTTAAATTATGAAAAAATATTGTAAGCAGTGCAGAAAGATGTTAAATAGTCGTGCTCACTGACAAGGGAGTATTGCGGATTCCCAAAACAACACTATTATGTTCTGCTGCGTAAGTTGTGGAATTAGTTAACGTTAATTTTGCCCTTGATACTTGAAATATTGCCTCATGGTCAATTCTTTTTAACTAAAATGTTAACACTCTCAGTTTGCATTTTGATACTTTTTTTATAATAATACTTAAGGCATTTTCAAAACTACTCGTATCATTACTTATTTTGTACTCTAAAGGGAATCAACAATTTTATTATCTATGATTGGCACTGCTTCAAAGGATGTCACAACGGGGGAAACTATTTGTAAAACAATTTGCCATCAACCACATAAAATTGTTTAGCACAGTGGTGGTCAAGGAGAGTGGAAGAGTTTTTATTAAACGTAATTTCAAGCGATACATATTCATATTAAGAACTAGTGTAACTTCTGATAGCAAAATTTGAAAAGTAACTTCATAAATACACAATTTGAAAAATATATTAGACGGATGGACTAATAAGGTCCTGTTCCCATATTGAAGATTTGTTATGGATTAAGACGTGTTCAGCATTTTTATATAAAACACATACTTTTTAATAAAAAACACCTTTTAGTAATGAAAGTACCTTTTAATAAAAGTACCTTTTAATAAAAGTACCTTTTAATAAAAGTACCTTTTAATAAAAGTACCTTTTAATAAAAGTACCTTTTAATAAAAGTACCTTTTAATAAAAGTACCTTTTAATAAAAGTACCTTTTAATAAAAGTACCTTTTAATAAAAGTACCTTTTAATAAAAGTACCTTTTAATAAAAGTACCTTTTAATAAAAGTACCTTTTAATAAAAGTACCTTTTAATAAAAGTACCTTTTAATAAAAGTACCTTTTAATAAAAGTACCTTTTAATAAAAGTACCTTTTAATAAAAGTACCTTTTTATAAAAGTACCTTTTAATAAAAGTACCTTTTAATAAAAGTACCTTTTAATAAAAGTACCTTTTAATAAAAGTACCTTTTAATAAAAGTACCTTTTAATAAAAGTACCTTTTAATAAAAGTACCTTTTAATAAAAGTACCTTTTAATAAAAGTACCTTTTAATAAAAGTACCTTTTAATAAAAGTACCTTTTAATAAAAGTACCTTTTAATAAAAGTACCTTTTAATAAAAGTACCTTTTAATAAAAGTACCTTTTAATAAAACTATCTTTTAATAAAAGTGCCTTTTAATAGCAGTATCTTTTAATAAAAGTATATTTTTTATAAAAGTTCCATTTAATAAAAGTAACTTTCAATAAATGTGCCTTTTAATAAACGCATCTTTTTAAAAAATGCCTTTAAAAAAATATTTAAAAAAATAACCTCTCAAAAATGCCCTGTAACAAATTAAGTTAAAATGTTCCTTGTCAAAAAGTACCTTTATATAAAAAATAATTTAAAAAACCTTTTTCTCAACGGATACGCCTTTTCTATATTAAGCCATCGATATGTTCTTAACAGTTTTTCTTTAAAATCTTATAAAAAAGTAAATTTTTCTATTTTATATTTCATTTGTATAGAAATAATGTAATAACCTGAGGATTTTATTTTGTTGTTCTTAATTGCAGCCATGCCTATGAATATAAAAGCACCGTGCTTAAGCGAGTGCAACTTTTTTCTTATAATTTTACTTAGTTTTGCAAAGATTGAATAGACAAAAAACAAACATCGAAAAAAAATTTCTGCATACATAAATTAAATCAAAAACCCTTAATAAAACGTTCCTGAGGATAAAAAATAGAAAGTAAATTCAATGAATAAAAGATTATTTAAAAGAAAGTTTTTGCAAAAAAAATACTTTTACTTGATTGAAGATTATCATAGTGATATTTTTGGAGATTTTATAGAAAATGGGGAAAAAGATTTGGGTGTGGGCAAAGGAAGAATGGGGAAATATGCTAAAAACTTTAAAACTAAATAAAAAGCCACTTTAGCAGAAGTTAAAGTAATAAATAACAAACTAAAATAGGTTTTCAAATCTGTTTTCGGATTTGTATTTTGTTGTATTAAATTTCAGAAACTGGTAGAGAAAACATTATAATTTGGCTTCTTGTGAAATTTAAATTCTATCTTTATCCTCATTATTGGTACATGTTAAGATACATATTAAAGTTTTTCATTAGAAAAGAAAGATTCGAATTCTTTTTGTACACGATTATATTTTTGGCCTTTTCGTTGCATAGTACAAGAGGCATAATTTTTATGTGGAGAATTCCCACTCGTAAACACTATAACTTGACAAATAAATATTTTGTTAGTGAGTCGAAAGTTTTTGTAACACCTCGTATTTCCCTATAAGCGTGAGGTGTAAGCACACAAAACAACAAATAAAAAATATACCAATGTAAAATCAACATGTCACAATATTGATTGAAAATCGTGTTAAATTTATGAGAGATAACTTGTTGTATAAGTTTGTTGGTGTTTATTTGATTTGTTCATAGCCACAATGCACGATTGTGCTCAACTGTGTCACTTTTTGCTTTGTTGTTGTTTATTTTGAAGTTCGTATTGTGTAAATGTAAACAGTCGACAAATAGATGACAAACTTCGTATTATTAGCGAAAATCTCCTGCTGCTGATTTAAAATACCATTGTTTCATATTAATTTTAAACGAAAAATTATTTATCCAACCTTAAAAAATCTCTTTGATTTAATATTTTTCACTATTAAAACAACATTGTTATGAACGTTACATTTTATTTTAAATCAACATGACTATAAACCTATATTTCAAGTAAATTTAACAGTAAATCATCAATTATGTAAAGCATGTTGAATTAAAACTAAAATTCGTGTTACTTATATTTTGAATTTTCGACGCGGAAATTTTTGCGGAATATTTAATTTAAAAGTTAATTCGTAGTGGATTTTAATAAGGAAGGACTCAGGTTTTTGTGATATGACGCCCATCGTGGGGCCCGAATTTATTTTGCATGTGAAGTTGACTTGACCAGAGTTGAGCAAATTAGTTCGCAGTGTTTCCACTGAGCTTCTAAGTGATTTGGCGTTCGAATTTACTAAGGTGTGGGCTGGACCTAGAATTAAACTTTTTTCGTGTACAGTTTGCCATTTGAAATTAATTAAATACTCTTCAATGTAATTTCTTCGAAATTGTTAATCACTGTTGATGGATGGATGACACAGGGATAAAGTTCCTAATTTTAAAAGTATTGATAAATTGAGTTCGAAAAATAATATTTTCGACATGAGGTGATTTGGCCGTACGACAACTACATAGTAAACTATGCCTAAATCAATATGATTTGCTCAAATAAAAATGATTTGATTAAAACATGCCAGTAGAAACATAGTAAAAATTTGTAATTTTAAAGATAAGGTTTTTCTGTAACACAGCCCAATATTTTTTGTTAGTTTTTGTTTGCACTGATTGAATTATAAACTAAAACACATTTCTTAAATTTGGTGGTTTTTTTGAACAATTAGGCGCTTTTCTCGGTTTTAGTACTTTTTAAATTTCAAAGTTGACAGCACTGCTGTTGTGGCTGCAGTGGTTAGCGCGTTGACAACTACGAAATTGACTCGAGTTAAAATCTTCAACACAGAATTTTCTGATACACATCACGTAAGTAACATATTTAATAAAATGGCTACATTAAGTTCATATTATTTCAACTTGAAATAACTTTGATTCAATATGATTCTTCGTGTTGTTAACATATCAAGTTCACGTTATTAAAACTTTAAATAACATTGATTCAACATGATTCTTCATGATGTTTCAGTATCAACCGTATTTTGACTCAACTTTACTAGAATATTAAATCAACAAAAAATATAGTAATTGCAAAAGCAAAAATGTTCTTTGAAGGTTATGGTAAAATCATATTGATTTAAAATGAAACCACCTATGAATCAAAATCACTACCGAAATATTTTTAATTAACCTTATTTTCGACGATTTTGATATGAAAACTTTCTGCGTGTGCACAAGCGGATCCAGTAAAAATTTTTTACTGGGAAGGTTAGTTTTTGTAATACAAATTCCATTCCTTTTTTTTAGAAAACTATTAAGAAAATGTTGAACTTCATAAACTTAAAAATTGTTTTTGCAATATAAAAGGATTCTTATGAATTTCAAATTTCCTAAGAAAATTTTTAATAAAACAATCATCTTTATTCCTGCATTTCTTTACATATCTATAACAAACGTGGTGGTATATTTAATTTATTTGCTATGCGCAAATAATAGAAAATGTAAGAATTTATGGAAAAAATAATATTTGAGTTTATAACTTAGAAAATAGTTATTTAAAGCATAAAGTAAAGTAAATTACAGAGAAATTTATGGTTAGGAATATTTTAACTTCCTTTTAAAACAGTTAGTAAATTATTATCAAGTTTGGCAGACTTCTTCAACAGAACTTACTATTTGAATGAATTAAGTTAGTAATTAACATTTAGTATACAGCATGATGTTTAACTTACGTTTTTACTTTTTAAGCTACATTCAAAATAAAATTGGAGGTAAATCTAACCAATTTAAATATTTAACTGATTGTTAATGTAAATTGTTGTTGCAATTTTTATGAAATTGCAATTTTCATTGATTAAAATAACTTTTTAAAGTTCTAAGTCATTTCATGTCTATGTTTACTTTGGGCTATCGTTATTCAACAATATGACTTAGCTGAGTTGGTATAGGTGCCCGGTTTATAAACATGCGAAGAACTGTAACCTAAGTTCAAGACCAAAAAAATCATTTTTCTGAATTGTAAAATATAAATTTGAAAAAAACCACGTTTGAAAATTAAAATTATTTTTTAATGGTTAAAATTACTAATTTAATATTTAACAATTTTTGTAATTAAAATGACCAACTTTTATGGTTAAAATTAACAATTTAAAATAATAACAATGAAAATAATAATTTTACAAAAATTACTGCATTTAATTCAAGTAAGTCACCACAAGTTACATTCAAAATAAAATTGGAGGTAAATCTAACCAATTTAAATATTTAACTGATTGTTAATGTAAATTGTTGTTGCAATTTTTATGAAATTACAATTTTCATTGATTAAAATAACTTTTCAAAGTTGGAAAAAAACACGTTTGAAACTTAAAATTATATTTGATGGTTAAAATTACTAATTAAATTTTTAAACATTTTTATGGTTAAAATGACCAATTTAAAATAATAACAATGAAAATAGTAATTTTACAAAAATTACTGTATTTAAATCAAGTAAGTCACCGCATGTCTATGTTTACTTGTACTTTCGTCATTTAACAATATAACTTGACTGAGATGGTAAAGGCGTCCGGTTTATAAACATGAGAAAAAATTTCAATCAAAAAATATATATTTTTAAGCAAACACACTTACTGCTTAACCCTTGGCAGGTATGGAACCTGCAACCTTCCTGTTAGTAGTTTGGCATACTTTCAACTAAACTATAATTCTATTAGTTAATTTTACTATATTTTATGGGTTAATGCAATTCTAACATATGTAATTGGTTAGATTTACCAATATTTTATTTTGGGTGTAAAAGAAGTAATAATAACCATAAAGTGTTGAATTAAAATTTAAATTTTCCTACAAGTTTTATTTACTCTGCCATTATTTAAGACTCTTGAAATATATTTAAAACTTTAGTTAGATAAATATCATTAGAGTGTTTAATTAGCAGTTTCTAAAATATTTCTACTATTTTTCCAATTACTTTAATTTCTTTAATCCTAAACCTCAAGTATTTTAATATCTTTTTGAATTAATAACAATCATACGCTCTGTAGCATTTTACATACTTAAATACTTTTATATGTGAAGGCAATTTCTATTTGATTGCTGTAACTCAATTTCCTTTCTTATTGATGTTTTTTGTAGTGTTTTTTTGTTTCTTTTTCATATTTTTATTTCTTTTTCTTCTTCTGATTGTTTGGATAATTTATGTATGTGCACGTTGTGGGCATGGATATGTCAATCAATCAACAAATTTTTTTTGTGCAGCCGATACGTGTCACTAAGCAATCATAAGCTGTTGAATTAACTAAAATCGATTAGATTTAAATTATATTGAAAGTATGTATGTGGGTGATTCTCATTTCAAATACTTTTTTTCGTGTTTTTTTGTGTATAAGACATTCCATCATGTGTTAAAAACGAAGAACGAAAATACTGTTTATACTCTCTTCATACAAAATGGCGTGTCCGAAATGCATGTTTTTGATTTTCCACATTAAGAAACTATGAATTTTTCCAAAAACGAGATTAAATTTATAACGGTTTTAGAATATCTGCATTTGCTTCTTTTATTTCACACATAAAATTTTTGAAACATATTAGAATTTATAATTTTCTTTTAAATTGTTGTTGTCCGCAATCTTGTGTATTGAGCGTTACGCTTTTTTAGTACGCTTTATTAATCAGTTTAATTATTAAAATTGCACTAACAACATACACTAAAATAAGAGCGTAGGTTTGTACTTGTAAATATTTAAAAGTTTTTTCATCTTTTTTAAATAACATTATATTGCAAAATGTTTCATCAATCAATCATGATTTGTATAAAAAAATGTATTGAGTGCTATCCATATCTTTTTATTGTAAGTAAACTTTTTGTGTGAATAACTAAGGAGTTTATGTTAAAATACATCGAAGATTATACAGCAGAATTGTTTTAAACTTCATACACAATGTGTGTTCTGAAAAAAGTATGGAATTCGTATAAAAATGTATTAAGCGTTACGAAAAAAAATTTTTTAATATAATCTATCAATAAATTTTATGACGTTACAAAAAAAAGCTGACAGCAGCTGAAGGGTAGAAACGATATAAATTTCGGATTTCTTTTGAAAAATTTTTGATTCAACCGCACTGTGGGCTGCTATTAGAGATGAGAGATATTTCTGCAATTGTGATTTAATCGCTGTTACATCACGAGTCACAGCTGCGACCAAATTTGTCAAATCACTACTACTTGCGAAGTCGTTCTTTTCTATTTGTGACATTCTCAAATTTATGATATTTCAATGTTTCTGTGGGTAATAACGTTTTCTCCTTGCACACAATAACAATAAACGAATAAGGTTGCTATTTTTTGTGTTCTCTCTTATTTCTTTTTAAAATTCAAAGTATATTTTAAGGCGTATTGGTAAATTTTCTTCAGTGTAAAAAAAGAACAATGTTATTGTTGTAGAGATGCATGTACGTTCTTGATAATTATCTTGTTATGAGAGAACTGAAAACAGTGATCACAGTCACAGTTTTAAGTAACAGTGATTTTTGAATCACGTTCACTGTTCGTTCCAGAATCACGGGATCGCTCCGCTCATCTCTAGTTTTTATATTTTCGAAGATTGTATTACGTGTGTCATATTTTGCTACGAATAATTATTTGAAACTGGCATAACTTTTAACATTGCTGGTCGATTTTATTAAAATTAGTCTTCTTTGAAAGAAGAGTTAGCCTGCCTTTCGGTCATGTTTAAATGTTTGTAATAAATTATTTTAAAAGATAATTTTTTTTGTTTTTCCATGTTAACCCCAGCCAAAACTGAAAAAGTGGTCATAAGTTTTAATTTCGTGCTGCACTTATTATAATTTTTTGTTTTTAGAAAATATATGCATAGTGCTTTCAAATCATATACTCATTTTTTGTGGTGTATTTTTCTCACAAAAATCATTCACAGAATAACGTAACGCTCAATATACAAAAATGTTAATATATCTAAAAAATATAATTTTATTTCAGGATCCATTGAATGAGCCGAATTATGAATGCTACCTTCTCATATTTCATTTAGTTACATTGGTAAAAAGAAAAAAAAAACACAAAATGTACGTTTAGAATGAGAATCACCCATATATGAACATACAACTTACACTGGGGAATAAAATATAATCAATATTTATAGCAGTATTTGCAATTAAGTTTAGTTTTTTCAGTGCGTGTTGTTAATACCTATAGGTATTGATTTGTGGTTAAAGGATTATGATTGTTATCATCATTGAGGTTTTTTGACAAGTGAGAAAAATTCGTATAAATTAGAAAATTAATACCAGGGGAGAACTTATGTTTTCCTTTTAATTACACAAAATACTATTATTTGCTCCCTACCTCTCCGACTAATTACGGTGTACAACACAAAAATATATCATGGTTATAATGACTAATTCTGTCAGAGGACACCAACAAATATGTACATGTATCGGCGTTTTGAACGTTTACATCTGAGGCTCATTTTAGGGGGAGTTAAACCTCCTTCCCTTTTCTACAAGTTATAGAGACCCGGCATAGCACAAAACACTACGAGAAACATTATTCTGGAACATTTGAACCCTCTAACTCTTCCTTGTATGAAGCTTTTCGTACATTTCTTACAAAGAGGGCAAAAAACTCCTCTTCAGCGACGATATAGCGGGCAAAAGTCTTCTAAAAAACTTTTCGTCGTATTCTTGTACAAAAAAAAAAGTTGAACAGATCGTCAACCTTAAACGTAAGGCTTACAAGATTTTTTATGCCGAGATTATTTGCCGCAGAGTCCGTTAAGTTTCCTTTATTTGAAATCGAAATTCATAACAATATGATTTCTGAATATATCTGGATCAAACGGGATTGTACACATTTATTGAATTTAGTTAAGTGTCTGTTCTTTTTTAAAAATTGTATTTGTAAATTTGTTGTCAAAGGAATTATAAATGAAATTTATTTTAAAATTAAGTAAAATTTCATTTACAATATGTTGCCATATGTTTCGATGTGGTGGGGGGAAACCTACAATCAATATTTTCATGTTGAATATGTATGGCTGTTAATCTGTACATTTGTATGTGTGCTGCGTGTACATAACCTTAACACACAGATTTTGTGTTTCATCCCAGCGAACATTTTTCGACAAATTCGGCCAGAAATTCTGCACAAGTTGGTGAATTTGTAGCCAAAGAGGTTCAGAAAACTTACTGAATATGATTGAAGTGGTTGGCTAAGAGCATAGAGATCTCTTAGTCTGAGGAAATTTTGAAAACTTTCGGAAATGTCTGATAATTATTTTTGAAATTCTGAAGGTATTTTCTGAAATTTCTCAAGAAATTTAATTATTTTGGCATGAGTTCGGTTTTAATTTAATTTTACAATTAAATTGTATTTTTATTTAGTTATAAATGAGAAGCATGTAGACAAAGAAAAAAATTTACTGCGCAGAGGGTTGAACTGACATGTTTCGAGAGCTCCCGGCCTTCTCGTCAAAGTTCTTTTCCGCTTAGAGAACTCGGTCAAAGTCGGTGGTTTGCATTCAAGAGTTGAATATCGTTTACCTTTAATCAATTCATACTGTCAATCTTAGAGCTGTATTTCATTTGAGAGTTATTGACATTCATTTTTTTTCTTATGTCTCGTGTTAAGCTTTTTGTTATTTTTCTTTCTTCTAGTATGAATTACAATTGATAATTACAAATACTGGTGTGTGAATGTTTGTCTCATTTTATTTTAACATGTATAGGACGGGCACTTTGCCCGCCCCAAATATTAGTTATCGCATAACACATGTTTTTATGAACCGATATTCAAAAAAAAAAAAATTTTTTTAAAGTTTTTCTCGCAGTTTGAAAAAAAATTTACTTGAGTGTATGCTTGAAGTTTGGTTCCACAGAAATTTAACTAGAAATCGGACGGGCCAAGTGGACCAAAATATTTGTAATCTTTTCGATTGGCTCTTTGTACTGAAGTAGGTATTTTTTTGACCAGAATTATTATTTTAAGAAGAGCAGGCGTGGATCCAGCTTAAACTTTTCGGAGGGGAACGAACTTTTAAATGAAACGTACCACTTTGTAAAATTTCTTTTAGGAACTCCACAGAAATGAGGTATATTTCATTCGTTTTGGTGGGGAAATATCCCTTTTTCTCCGCCCCTGGATCCGCGCCTAAAAAAGAGTCTTAATGATACAATTCTCGTATGAAAATTTCTCATACGATTTGTATAAATAAGAATTGCGATAACATTCAACCGTGCCACCCAAAAAGTAGCGATGATAAACGGAGATGCACATGAGCTGATGATGGGAATATTGTAGGTAATATTCCCTTGTTCCTTGGGGAACATTGGCCATGTTTAATTCTTTCTGAATACAACGTTACAAATCTTAGCTTTAATAATTTTGAATTAAAAAGTTTCATGTTTTTTCTGACATCATACATGTCGGCAATAAATGTTCAGTAATAAATGTTCACTGGGATGACAGACACATCTCGTTCATCACAGCTTTAACTTTTACCATATTAACCATTTGCTTTCCACAGGTCTGTGTGTCCGTCTTTCTAGCTTTCTACTATGATGGCTAGTTAATATGTTTGTGCATGTGGCAAAATATTTTATTACGTTTTTATTGTTTATTTTTTCGTTTTTTATCTAATCAAAACCTGGTGCTAAAAGCAAATTTATTTTCTAAATCATTTCACAAAAATATTTTTGCTATGTGTTAGATTATGTATACTTAGGTTATGTAGATTTTTTCATACAAACACTGCAAATAAAAAGTATTCATACAAGAAGAAATATAACAAAGAATATTGTCGATTGGTATGAGTAGGGCTCGAGATAACGAATTTTATTTCGTGATATGTATAAGACTCAAGGAGATTACCTCCTCATCCGCCACATCAACATCCAAACAAAAAAAAAAAGGAATGGCACCAAGTTAACTGCATATGCATAAAATAACTTTGAGAGTGTCTGAGAGAGAAAATACTTCTGTCAGAGAGGTTTGCTGAACTAGCATAACATTATTATTAATTATTTGGATGTTGTTCAAAATAACTTCCTGAAAAGTCTAAACTACACATTTATTGATACTTTGGAAGCAGTTAAAAAGTAATTCTTTAAAATTAACTTCCAATATTTTTAACTGGGTATGTACGAAAGCTTTATTTGCTACTAGATTGCGAATGTCCAAATTAAGTTTTGAGTTATGAATTTTAGTCGAACTGTATGGTTTTTATTTAAAGTTATTTAATTAGTTTGGCTTAAGGTCGTTTATAATTTAATCTTTCGATTAAATTATTTTTACTTTAGAAAGAAATTCTAAAGCAATTAAATATTGAACATTCAAAGAAATATTTTGGCTGTACGGAAGGTTGAACTGACAACAAATGTTTGGAGGCCACCACAGTCTTCTCATCAGAGCGATTTTCCCTTAGACTACACTGCCAGCGAAGGCAGCTACAATCAACGAGCGAAAATCCTATTTACTTTATTCAACCAATTAACAGATGAGTCCAATTCTCGTGGCTATTCTTAACTATTATTGATTTTTTTTTAAGGTTCGCAACTTTACTAAGTGTTTTCTTATCATGTTCAAATCCTTTAAGCTTTTTGGTTTCTGTTTTAACAGCGTGATTTTTTTTAATTTAATCTTTCGCTTAAACTATTTTTATTTTAGAAAGAAATTCTAAAGCATGTAAATATTGAACATTCAAGGACATTAAGTTTTTTCTTTCAAACCTTAAATGTGTGTTGTATGAAAAATTTTTCAAATGACTGTGTGTCGACCGTTAAGCACGTGTAGATTAGTGGGCTTAGTTAGTAAGATTAAAAAGAGTTATAGTTTTACACACAGATGAAATTGACTGCAACACCCTCACAATAGACGAACTAGTTGGATTGTACAATGACCCGCTATAAATGATAAAAGTTTAATATTATAAAGAGTTGCGAATGAAGTTTATATATATGCATGTAAAATTTTTATTGTTTTCAATTTTCAAAGTTTCAAGTTTTTGAAAATTGAACTTAAGTAAATTTTACTTGTAGCGCATTTTTACAAAGAAAAATTAAGGCCTATAATCCACATTATTCGAAAATATAAGTCGCATTTTCCAATTGTATTTGTGAGTTTTTTTACAAAACTTTGAAAATTGAACTTAAGTAAATTTTTGACTATCTCTGAGAGATTTTCGCCATGTTTGGTCACATCTTTACTTGTAGCCCATATGGACCATATGAAAATTGTAGCCTAGGATCCTCACTATTCGAAAATATAAGTCTTATTGTTCAATTGTATTTGTGAATTTTTTTACATAACTTTGAAAATTGAACTTAAGTAAATTTTTGACTATAAATAGTGATTATAAATACTGAACAAATTGCCATCATGCTCTGAGAGTCAAAAATGTACCCGCTGTTAGAAATTTGTAAAATTTTTATTGTTTTCAATTTTCAAAGTTTCAAGTTTTTGAAAATTGAACTTAAGTAAATTTTACTTGTAGCGCATTTTGACAAAGAAAAATTAAGGCCTATAATCCACATTATTCGAAAATATAAGTCGCATTTTCCAATTGTATTTGTGAGTTTTTTTACAAAACTTTGAAAATTGAACTTAAGTAAATTTTTGACTATCTCTGAGAGATTTTCGCCATGTTTGGTCACATCTTTACTTGTAGCCCATATGGAATCTTAAAATACCATAAAGTCCATCATCTTTATAAATTTTAGCCGCCCAGGTATGTCCGTTCTCCTGGAATCGATCCTTTACTGAAATTCCAAATTTGAAAATTTAGTAAAATCCAAATTTTTCATTAAAAATCTTATTGTTAGAAATTCGTGGTACAGGGAATCATAAAAGACCCTAAACTGCACCATCTTCATAAATTTTAGCCGCCCAGGTCAACAGATGAGGTCATAATTCCATTTGGAGTAAGTGTCCTTAGATTATGCACAGCTAACAGCGCTCTGTTATCGTGTTAACAGAGCTCTGTAAATATATGTGGTTTGTGTCAAGGGTTATAAATTTCGAAATTTATCTTCACACACATGAAATCATATAGAGTTAATTTCTGAAAGAGAGAAGCTTAAAGTTTATGAACGAAAACGAAAAGGAAGAAGGGTAACTTTCAATACTTAATATTAGATCTTTTCGGTTTAGCGTTAAAAAAATATATAATTTCAGAATCCATTGAATGTTACAAAAGGAAAAAGAAGGCAAATGGAAATAAACTCACACTAGAATCCTCCAAATTTTAAAATGTTATTGAAAATATTATGGCTAATAGTCTTTAAGCCACAAAATAAAAATCTTGAATAAATCGACTTTGAATTTCAAAAAGAAAAAAATTTAATTTGTATGGTTTTTAAAATCTTTTACTTAAAAAAATGTTTAAATAATTGCGCAATACTAGAAACAAATTTTTCCAATCAAGTGACTTACTGCACTAAGCGTGTCAATTTAAATATGTGTTCAAGGTAAATTAATTTAAAAATAAAATTACTTTCAACGATGAAAAAGTAGATTAAAAATTCATGAGAAAAAACTTTGTATGAATTATGTACTTTAAAATATGAGTTCAATTTGTCAAGCATTTAACATAAAGACCGATTCAAAAACGATTAATTAATAAAAATAATAATAAAACACTTCCTTTTATTCATGTTTAAAGTTGAAAGCAATTATGGAACTTTAATATTCTGGTTAACAACGTAATACACGAGTTTCTATAAAAAAAACACTTAAGAATCGAATACAGAAAGTGTGTATATGCTACACAATTTTGGTTTTCTAAAATTGTGAAATGAAATTCTGCTAAAAAATATATTAACAAAGCATTCAACACATGAAGACACAACATTTTGAACAGAAAGACTTTGACAGGCTCCATATATTTAACTCGATTTACTCGTTACTTTAGAAACAAGAGAAAATATTTTGCTTTAAAGCAATTGACACAAAACGAAAACAAATTTATTAAAATATGCAAAATGATTCTTAGAAAAATGCAAATTACAATAACACTGAATTGCTTTAAAATAAATCCCTAGCAAATATTTTTTTGCATACATTAAGGCGTAATGTCATTACTACGTTCGAAAGCATACTTTAAGGGTGTGGGATAATTGTATTACTAATGATCATTAATATGTTGTTTAAAATCTGTGTAATAAAATTACTATAGCTTTTTCGTGCATTATGTTTACTATATTGTTTGTTTACAATTGCCCAAAAAGTTATAATCAAATCAGCTGACCATTCACGTATTAAATGCAGTTCACTTAAAAATACTTTTGGGGATTTAATACCTTAGGAAGCAATTCATTTGTGTTGACAAATTATGCTCCATTTACTTTTAGCAGCCACAAACATCAACTGAGTACATTTATGTTAATGTACGTGTATGTCTATGGTAATAAATAACCATAATTCAAATAAAATGAGTTCCAGAAGACACAAAATATATGGTTTAACTGGCTAATATCAGGTTCAAAGCAATTGAAAAGCTTATGTAACTTATACTGTAAAAGCAATTTAAGATAAAATTGCTTCTATTGTACCTCCGTAGCGGTAAACAATATGAATTTTAAACTTTGAAAGACGATGAAAATTATCGAAGATCATGTTGGTTTTCTTGCAGTTTACTGTTTTATCAGGCAATGCAATTAAGCCTTAAACAGATTTTCAAGTTCAAGCGGGTCTAGAGCTTGGGTGTCTTTGAAAGCTAATATCAGTTTTTTCGCCCCTATTTAAAAAAATGGGACAAAAAGACCCATACAACGAAGAGTTAGAAGGTTAAAATGTGACACAAAAATTTTTGTTAATAATCTGAATGAAATAAATAAATGAATGAAAGTCTTAAGAGATTTTTGTGAAGAGATATTTGTGAATAAGTACAAAGTTAACCCTTAAACATATTTAAAATTTTTAATAATTTCTGGCGAATTTGATGGAAAATATTGTTGCAGAGCATTTTGATTCGCTACGTCGCCCTTGAAGGGCCCCTTTTTTATGAAAGAGACAAAGAGACCCATACAGCGAATATGTTTCACAAAAGTGTTCCTCGTAGTGCTTTAGATAAAAAATTGAACATGAAAAGTCTGAATTGTACTGGTCAAGATCTTTCTATGAGTGTGCAGCAGTACCACCGCACATCTTCTTGAAGTGTCCCTTTTATTGGATTAATTATTTTAAATTGCATATTGTCTATGTTTGTGTCTGAAACAATTGGACATACTGACCCCATTTTATTATTGTACTGCCCAATAATGTGGAGATGTACAGTATTCTAGAAGTGTACATTTTATCGTTCTTTTTCAGATTTCCAATATGGTTTTTAAAACATAAGTTCCTTATAGCGTGCCATGCACATCAATGCTTTCAATAACAAACAAAAATTATTTGAAAATTACAAAAATACTAATCACAACTAACTAAATGACATAATGGTGTTGCCGCTGAGGATTTTTTAGAATTTTAGTGTTCTCGTAATATTCCGGGGAAGTGCCGGAGAATTTCCTGGGATTTCGGGGATTTTTGCCTGATTTGTGGGAATCTCCAATATGGTGTGTATATTTGCTAAATAGTTTGTGACGTGGCTAAGTGGTTCATGTTAATGCTAACTGAAGGTATGTGTCTCTGCTAACCATATCAATTCTAGCAAAT
Organism: Panzeria rudis; assembly: GCA_956483635.1. Classification (NCBI taxonomy): domain Eukaryota; kingdom Metazoa; phylum Arthropoda; class Insecta; order Diptera; family Tachinidae; genus Panzeria; species Panzeria rudis. Next base: position 8,134,651 of record OY101451.1, read on the forward strand.
GATATGAAATTTTTGACAAGACACAACGTAACATAACATAATATTGTGTCCGCTGTGGATTTTTTAGATTTTCAGTGCTGCGGAAATCTTCGGGGGAAGTGTCGGGGAACTCCTGGGATTTTGGGAATTCCAGCCTAGTTTTTGGGAATATCCAATATGGCTTGCGTCTTTGCTAAATGATTTTGAATTGGTTAAGTGGTTCGTGGCAGTGATAGCTGAAGTTGTATCTGCTAAGTATTGGCGATAAGTATAGTTTTACTATCTTGCAACTGTTGGTTGGTATAGGTCCTGATGCCTTTTGCAATTGTCTTCTTCTTATTATCTGGAAGTTCAAGTTATTACCTTCCTACTGATTTATGTTATTAATAAGCCATTGACGTCTAAGAACTGCTGATCACTGAGCGAGGTTTTGCCAGCTGATGAAGTATATAGAGTGCTGCCTCGTTATCTGACTACTATTTCAGTTGAGTATGAGGCTCTCTTGAAGAAACTCACAGCTGCGGCTAATGTTGCTGGCTTTAAGGCGTAAATGCTGCTCCAGTGATGACACATGCAGTTACACTGGTGGTTGCTCTTAAACAAGTTGAGGACGTAAGGAAATACGTGCCTACCCGGTATCCTACGATACCCTGCGTTCTTTTTTTTAAATCGTCCTTTTTGTCATGACCTCTGATCACCACTATATTTTTTTATGTGATACGTTTTTTAAATATTTTTTTTTTTAATTTGGGATTTTTCAAAAGGCTGATACACTAATTTCATTATAACTTGGAAATGGGTTATCTTATTTCCTTACAAAAAAACACTAAAAAACTTGGAATAAAATTACATTTAAGCATACTAAATGGTTTCGGAATTATTCATAAAGGACCAAAGTCCTTTCTCTATTAATCTTTTTTTACGCGTGCTTATCCACGTATTTATCTGCCACAGCTATAATTAAATGTAAATTATGACGTAAATAAGCTATTTAATATATCTGGGAGTCTTGAAAGTCTGTCTGACGTTGAGACAGACAGAACTCGTTAAATGGATTCAGCTATTTTTTATTGCAATAAGCTTTTTTACGTTACACCCTGATCCAATAATTAATATATCAGATTCTAGGCAAGCTGATTTTGGCTTCAAACAGATATTCATAGTATTTTTTGGTAACCATTTCATAATTCGAATTCATATTTTTTACAAAAAGTTGAATCTGAAAAATCACATTAAATTCACTGAAGCGGCATTAATGCAATGCATATATGCACACAATTGTAATCATACGATTTCACTTAATGAAAACAAGTACAATTGCAGAATTACAATTTATATGACTGCTAGCAGTCATTGCATTATTTTGTTCAGAAACGCAATTAAAGTAGTCAAATATTGTCTACACACTCTCTTCACATTTCGCTAAATAAAATGTGCTTTTAAATAATTTAATGTTGAATATTTTGACGCCATTCTAATGAGGTATGGGGGCATAAAAAATCATGGGCGTAGCTAGAAATTGCAAAAAAATCTGAGGGGGATTAAAGTCAACAGTAGTCCCTTATAGTTATTATCCAAATTACTATATTTTAAATATCTGGGGAGGGGGCTGGAGCGATTCTGTGGGTCCTTAGCCCCCTCAGAAGGGTATATCTACGCCAATGTAAAAAATAGAAAATTTATGAATACAACAAAAGATACACATACTTCTTGGAAGTAAATAAATAAAGAGAAATGATGGGCAATAGAAAATTACGAATAATAATTACGTTGAGTATATTCATGAAAGGGATTAACAATGACAAAGAGCACCAAGACTCTTCTAATGAAAATTGCAATGAGTGTTTGATATTAACACCACCCATTGTTTTGTTTACTAGTGTGTATTTTCTAAATAAATTATATAACAAATCACACACACACACACCCACACAATCAAACTCACGTTAAGCTTAGCACTAACCCAATGATTCTATAGAAAAATTTTGTATAATAACCCGTTTAACTGTTGTTTCCATAACTGAATTGTGTGTATATATATGTGTGTGTGTGTGTGTGTGTGTGTGTGTGTGTGCGTTTGTGCTATACAGGAAGTGGGAGTATAAAATAGACACGAGTTTCTAGTTTTATTTCCTCTTTGTTGTTGTCTGCTTAATTTATTAAATAGATAGAAACTTTTACATTTTCATTAAACACACATAAAAACATTAAAAATTATATTTAAATAGGTAGTGAGAATGAGTAAGAAATATTTAATACTCCACCACACAGTGGGGCAAAATCAAAATATTTGGAACATATATAAGGCATTTCTAAACGGATAATTCTATCTGAATAAAATTTCACACATACATAGCAGAGGAGTATTTCTATTTATATTTTAAATAGTAGCTTTTTTACTTGCTCAGAAGCGGACCTATGAAGTCTTAAATTAGGGGCCTTCGGCCATGTACAATTTTTTATTGCTTGCCATTTTTAGAGTTCCGTATACCAAAAGTGTAAGGAAACTCTATTGTTTTCGCTACGCTGTCCGTCTCTCTGTCTGTCTGTCTATCCACAGGCTGTTTTCTCGAGAACCGTAAAAGCTACGGACCTGAAGCTAGAGCTAAAAAATTCCAAAACGAAAAATCGGCAAAACGAAAAAAGCGCTTAAAGGAAAAAAACACCAAAAGTAAAAAATCGCATAAATTGCAAAAAAATCACCAAAACTAAAAAGATCGCAAGACAAACTAAAAAAAAATCCCCAAAAAAAAATCGCCAAAAACCGAAAAAATCACCAAAACGAAAAAAGCGCCAAAGCTAAAAAAAGCGCTTAAACTAAAAATATCGTCAAAAAACGAAAACAAATCGCTAAAACAAAAAAAAAACGTCAAAACGAAAAAAACACCAAAGCTAAAAAAATCGCTAAAACTAAAAATATTGAAAAAACTAAAAAAATCGCCAAATACCGAAAAAAACTACAAAAAAAATCGGCAAATACCGAAAAAAGTCACCACACCGAGCGCTAAAACTAAAAAATATTTTTACAAACTGAAAAAATCGTCAAAATGAGAAAGTAAAAAACTAAAAAAAATCGCCAAAACGAAAAAAGCAACAAAACTAAAAAATTTTTTCAAGTAAATATATCGTAAAACCTAAAAAAACTCGCAAAAAACCAAAAAAATCACAAAACCGAGCGTTAAAACTAAACATTTTTAGAAACAGAAAAATATCGCCAAACCGAGAAAAAAAATAAAAGAAAACCGCCAAAACGAAAAAAGCAACAAATCTAAAAAAGCGTTTAAACTAAAAATATCGTACAAAAACGCTAAAAACCGAAAGAAAATCACAAAAACAAAAAAAACGCCAAAACTAAAAAAACGCTAAAACTTAAAATGCGCTAAAAACCGCCATAAGTAAAAAAACCGCCAAAAGCCGAAAAATCGCCAAAACGAAAAATATCGCCTAAAAACGAAAAACATCAACACAAAAAATTCACAAAAAAGACGAAAAAAATTGCCAAAACTAAAATAATCACCAAAAGGAAAAAAGTTCCAAAACTAAAAAAAATGGACGAAACTAAGAACATCGTCAAAAACTGCAAAGAATGGTCGAAACCCGAAAAACTCGCCAAAACGATGAAAGTAGCTAAAACTAACAAAAATAGCCAAATCAAAAAAATCGCAAAAACTACTCGTAATAAAAAACCGCCAAAAACAAAAAAAAAAACGTCAAAAATTAAAAAAAATCGACAAAACGAAAAAATCGCCAAAAAGTAAATATATTGTCAAAAAACAAAATATAAATGGCAAAACGAAAAAAATCGCCAAAGCTAACAAAACTCGCAAAAAACGAAAAAATTTACTACAACGAAAAAAATCACGCTAAAATTAAAGTAAAAAAAAAATAAATAAAAATCACCAAAACGAAATAAGGGATATACGTATGTTTACATATTATATTCGTACGGAACCCTTCGTGAGCCAGTCCAAGTCACACTTTACTGAATTTATTTTGTTTCCCATACAATTTCAAAACTTCTTCGCTGTATTATAGTCCTTAATAAGATCTAAAATATATATCTTTGGTTGTATACTTATCTCGTATAGTTAGTGATTTATACTAATTTCAAAATTTAAATTTCTCACTTTTTCAAATTTTTGTTCGATTTATTAAAATTTTTTTCTTTGTTAGTTAAAGAATATTGGTGGTATCAATGCTAGCACAAACGGTTTGGAAAAAAAACTTTCACAATTAAATTTACGGTAAACTTGGAATAGTTAAATTAGAATACAATATACAAAAAAAAATTTACACGTGTCGTGTCAGCTATTAAAAATAAATTAAAATATATTTTATTCAATTAGCTTTTATTTATGTTAAAAATTACACAACCTTTAACATAATTTAAATTACATGTGTAATAAAAAGTAAATGTAATGAAAGTCACGCAAGTATTTGAAATTAGGAAGTTTCCTTTTAGCTATTATACAATTATCACATGACGTAATAACAAGAAGTAAATAGTTAACCTTTAACATTATTTATTATGCTTTTCATATTATTAATTTCAGCACTTTATTTTAGAAATATTAACTTATTTCTGTGTGCCACAAGTTAGTGTCATAAGTTAGTAAATAAATATGAAATAATTTCTAAATTATTAATCGGTCGCATAAGCTAGACATACAAACTTGAACTTGTTGATAAAACATTAGAATGACAATGGGAAAAATAGCACGTGCGGACTAGACTGGTCTGCAGAAAAAATCGTTTTGAAATAAAAGTGTTTTTCTAAATTTTTTCTATTATGTACAGATTTTTTTGAATGGGTTTGACTAATATTTCCACTAGACAAATCAGTATATTTCATCCTAACTCGAGAACGGATTGTCCGATTTGAAGAAATGAAATAGCAAAAGATGCGGTATAAAATTACCTTTCTTTCCATGTATAATTTTTGTAAATGTCCAACTTTTTCGGAATTAGCAGCGCTTTTTTTTGCTAAAACACTTTTTTGTTTTCAACAATTCATAAAAAATTAAAAGTGTAAAAATTATACATAAAATAAATCATACGCAATTTATTAATTTGCCAGAGTAGAACAAGACAAAGAAATACATTTTAGCCATTTTTCTGCTGATGCCGTACAAAATTAGTTTTGTAAAAACTACAAAACTTCTTTTATAACTTTATTGCTTCTTTTGTAGTGACAAGTAAATTGCTGATGCTAAAATGTCAATATTACTATATCTAATCTTAGCGACTGGAATATTCAGCAGCTTTTTCCCCTAATGCATGTTTACAATGGATATAGTTGGCAGTATTATGTCTTATATAATTGTGTCACTTAAAGAACTTTATTCTGAAACATTCATTGAAAAAAAACTTTTTGTTTGCACAAGCTTAAAGTATAACGAGCTATAATTCTGCGAAGTAAAGTATATATGAATCTCTATATTTATTTTTTTAGCCAATAGAATAATTATACGATTTTATTGAATTTCATTCTTTTTTTAATGATGCGAGAAATTTAAATAAGGCCAGAATATGCGTATGAAATATCGAATTTCGTCTACAAAATTGATTTAAAAAATATGTTCATTTCATTATTTTTTTACACCAAATTTTAAATATTATACAATTCAATACCATATTAAAGATATAAAAAATATTATTGAATAAAAGTGCCCATACAGGAATTTTTTTATTGACAGTTTGCCTTCCTTCCTAACTACATACATACATACATACATACATACATACAAAGTTATTATCTGCAGGGAGTTTTCCAATTAACTGCCTGCTATAAAAAAAATAAGAAAGGGAAAGTTTTTAAACCACTTAAGACATTTCCTTCTTCAAAGTAAATGAAAAATATTTATATCAATAGCACAATTATCCAACAGCCATTTATCAAAAGTTCACGAGTTTGTAATAATTTGTCAAGCAAGTTAAGCAAATATTATTATAAAAAAATAAAACATTTGTAATGTGCCAAGAACGAGTGTTATTAACTTAATTTTGTATCAAGGGAATTATGATTTTTATCTATCGGAATGTTGACTTTTTTGTTACGGCAATCGAAAGAAGCAATCAATCAATACAATTAACATTTACTATTTGTCACTTTTTCGAAAAACAACTGGGTCTCTTTACTATGAAACGAAAGCTTTGTTGCACTAGTGCTCCAAGTCCAGCACTGATCATGTCATCTATTCTATGACTGTTTAGCGATCATACAGTGCAAAATCACATCGATGTAGGTGCAGGCAGGTTTGCCTGTTATGACAGCTTGAAGATAGGCAATGCTTTGATATATGTCATCAATAAAACGAAAACAGACATCAATGCGATGACAAACGTCATCATAGTCTAAATGTCATCAATACGATGTCACATTATATTAAAGTGTAAAATATGTATAAAAGAAATAAGTGAACAATGTTATAATGTTTGTAATTGGTATTTTAATACAAATGTTTTTATTTTATTCTTTATTTCTGTGTTTAAATGCATTTTTAAAAAGTTGAAAAACATGACATTACATTAATGTACACTTTTCATTATTACTATGGCAGATCTAATAGTAATATGTGCAAGTCTTTTTTAAAACTAAACCAGTACAGCATACATGAAAAGACAAAACAGTGAAGCAAAGTTGTCATACTATACGCCTTTTCATCATATTGATGACACTTAGTCATCATATGTACATATGTATGTCGCATCAATAATTTTTTTATTGACTTTGTGCTGTCGATGTTTTGGATGGTGACATAGCTGAAATGGTAGAGGCATTTGTTTCTAAATGTGTGATGGATTAAAGAGCCTGCGATCAAGACCAACATTAAAAGAAAAAATAAAACTAAAATAGAAACAAGTGAAAGTAAGAAAATATAAATATGTCAAAACTAAGATACTTGACATATCATTATGTCAAATTACATCATCGTTACGACGGGTTTCCAAAACAAAACTCTAAACAACTAAAAGACCAACTAAAGCACTTTACACTCCAACCCAATGAAATTATAATATCATTTGATGTGGTTTCACTGTTCACAAATATACCAGTTCACATCGCTATTAGAAATATAATGAAAAAATGGAACATTCTTGAAGCCTTCACAAAAATCCCCAAATCTCAATTTCTCAAAATACTAAATTTTTGTCTTACTGACAACAACTACTTTGTATATGACGGCAAAATATATAATCAAATATTTGGAATGCCAATGGGCAATCCGTTGTCACCGACAATAGCAGACGTAATCCTTGACAGCCTATTAGACGAAGCACTAGCTGAATTGAAAAAGAAAAACATAAATTTGAAATACATAGTTAAGTATGTAGACGACGTATTGGCCATAGTTAAAATTGAAGATAAAAACGAAATTCTCAAAGCACTCAACAGTTTCCACCCAAAAATACAATTCACTGTTGAGATGGAGCAAAATTACAAACTACCATATTTAGACATACTGCTACAGCGACAAAACAACAACATTATATTTGATTGGTATGCAAAAGATATAGCTTCAGGAAGATTAATGAATTTTTATGCAACGCAACCAAGAACACAAATAATTAATACGGCCAAAAGCTTTATTTTTAGAGTACTGAACATAAGTGATGAGCAATTTCACACGAAAAATATAAATAAAATTACTAAGTTACTTAAGGACAATAGTTTCCCAATAAACCTTATTAATAATTTAATATACGAAACAAAAATAAAACTCCAAAATATATATTCCCAAAATCATAACAATAGTAACAGCAATGATCAACCAAATAATTTTTACAGTGTAACCTATATACCAGGCTTAACAGACAACAAAAAGTTAAAAACAATAATGCAAGCAGAAAATATGAAAATGGCTTTTAAACCTAATTCTACACTTAGTACAATTTTCACTAACATGAAACACAAAGTAGAAAAGCAACAACAATGCAATGTTGTTTATGAACTAAAATGTAAAGGCGATGATAAACAAAACTGTGATTTAATATACATTGGAACAACAAAACGAACTTTGGAGACAAGAATGAGTGAACATAAAAATGACATCACAAAACAGAGAGAAACAACAGCATTAGCACAGCACATACTAAATACTGGACATGTAGCTGATTTTGACAATGTTAAAATATTAGATAAGGAAAATAAAGGAAGAAAAAGGTACACTATAGAAAGTCTACGCATTCAACAAAATATAAACAGAACCATGAACTTAAAAGAAGATACGAATAACATAAATACAAGCTATAGTGTTGCAATAAGTAAAGTGTAACTGTGACATCAATTAATCTTTGTTCTATTTAAATTTAAAAACTTTTTACCATTATTTTTTGGTTTTTATCAAAGCCATAATATATTTGTAATGTGATTTAATATCATTCCGTAAGTTAATCATGTTTTTTGGTGTGATTTTTTGTAATATTTATTAAAAAAATTTTTTAATTTAAAATAGACGAAACCCTTGAAAAAGTCAACAAGAAATTGACGAAACGTTGGGTAAATATGTAATAAAAAGTTTTTTATTGACATAAAATGCGTTAGGCCTTATTAGCTGAAGATTTCAAAATCAAGGACACAAAAAATTTTCATTATTGATGTATTTTAAAATATGTATATTTTTAATTGTTGTATGTTTCTTCCCAGGGTGTTCTTTTTTATTTGCAACGATTTTCCGTCATCCAAAGTAAAATTTTGGTTTGTAAACAAACCGGTTTTGGCTATGTGGCATTTTCAATGTTATCTGCTGTTTCCATAATCCAAGCAGTCGACTGTTCGATAAAACTTGTATAAAAAACTGCGTACTTTTCACATACATTTTCTAGACAAATCGACCGCCCAGGCTGTGGAAACTGGAAAACGCCCTTGAAACTTAATCTTAATCTTAATTGAAACATAATCTTAAACGACGTGTCTACAAAATATGAATTATAATTTTTTGAAATTTGAAAAATAAGAATAATATATAATTGGTCATCTCTACATAAAAAAATCATATGCGGAATAATGATGCCCTGTCATCATAATTGTGACATCAATGTTATGGCAAACGTAATAAGTAAAACGAAAGTTGTCATGAATCTGATAGCAAACGTCCTGATGGAGTTTTGTCATATTTAAAGTGTCATCTATGCTATGGCTTAAGCGACATTAATTTGATGTCACATATTGTTAACGAACGCTACACAACGAAATCAAATAATTTTTTAAAATCACAAGGTTCTAGCGACTGATCCTGGCAGAGGACAAGCAAATTTATATATGTACGTGTATCGGCGTTTTGAAAGTTTACGTCTGGGATTCATATTAGGCGGAGTAAAATTTCTCACAGTTTTGCACATTGTTATAGTAAATCGGCATAAAAAATTTTAAAGTTCTTACGTGTAAGTTATAAAATGTGCTCTGCACTTTTATGTAAAATACAATGAGAAACATTTTCGTGGAACATTTTGACCATCTACCGTTTCGCTGTATGGGTATTTTTTGACCATTCCTTAAAAAGTGTCAGAAAACTTCATTTCAACGACGATATAGCGGCCTGAAATGTCCTACGAAAATATTTGCCATGCAATTCTACTATAGGTGTTCAAAAGCACCAAAGCGCCAAACTTAAGTTGAATGTGTGAAATCAATCAGTCATTCCACTGATGATAGCCGATGTAAAGGTTTACATCACAATGGTGTAAAGTGGTCAAAAAACGAAGACACGTTGCTCAAATTACATCTGCGTTATGACAGTTTTTCTATCAGCGACATCATATTGATGACACTTTATCATTAAATTGATGTCAATTAGTCATTTCCATTATGTCGATGTGTCATTGCATTGACGATGATTTGTCATCATTAGCATTGATAACCAGCTGATTTAAGGTTGACATCACAGTGATGCAAAGTGTCATGGGGTCAGAAACGAAGACACTTAACATAGCAGCATTGATGTAAAATTTCATCAGAGTTATTACGGTTTGTCTATCAGTGTAGCTGTCAAAAACTTTTCTGCCCATTAAAGGCAAAATAAAAAGTGTAGACAATTCGTATAAAATGTCACCAAAAAGTTACTAAGCTTGTCGATAAAAGTGTTGACTTCTAGACATTTGGCCCCAGTTTTCCTTCAAGGTACAAATAAATCTATGCATAAATGTGTGAGACATTTATTTGGATTTGTACTTCATTTCTATAGATTTAGCTTTGTTTTACCCCCATGGATACTTACGGAAAGCTATGGAAACGAATTTTCTTTCTAGTATTTTTTTTCTTACTTAGAAAAATGTAAAAAGTTCATCAACAATAACAATGGTGGAATTACAGATTTTTCCTTTTATTAATAGTAAACTATAGTAGTTTAAGGTCGCATGAGAAACAAGTGAAAGAAATTGTTGCTGAAAATTTGTATGTTATATGTTTTTTTTCTAAATAGCTTAGAAATTTATTTTAAACGCTATTATTTAATTGATTGCAGAATATGAGGGATCCCTTCTAAAAATTTTTCTCTAGAAAAATTTGTTCAGATTCTGACAATTTTACTATAGAAAAATTCTCAGATTCTAAAAATTTTTCTAAAAAAATTCTGACATTTTTTCTATAAAAAATTTTCCAGATTCTGACAATTCGCCTAGAGAAATAATTTCTCAGATTCTGAAAATTTTTCTATACTTTCTTAGTTTCCGAAAAATTTTCTGTAGAAAAACTTGTTTAGATCCTGATAATTTTTCAATAGGAAAAGTTGTTCAGATTCTGGTAATTTTTCTAGAAAAAGTTATTCAGACTCTGGCAATTTTTCTATAAAATAATTTCCTCAAAGTTGCTGAGATTCTGAACATTTTTGTATAGAAAAAGTTTCTCAGAGTTTCAAAATTATTCTATAGATTCTGCATATGGTTCATAATAATGGTACCAAAAGTGTGCGAAGCCATGGAACATTACTTAGTTGTTGATATATATTATTTCACTTCGTTTTAGTTAAACTAAATTTTAATTCTTCCTAACATTTAGTTCTGTCAGATTATATACAAAGTACATTTTTTTAAAATTTAATTGATTTGTTATTACTTTAACTGTAGCCTCGAAAATTTTGTCAATAACAGTTTTAATTTAAAGAGGAAAATATCAATAATTGCAACAATATGTTCACTGCATTGAATACATTTCAATTCCAACAAACATATTGACAATAATCACATTCAGTTGGCATTGGCAACATAAAATCACAGTTAAACAGGAGTGCGATTTGTAATGATATTTTATAGAATTTATAACATACGAAATGTTAGCACGGACAACAATTTTGAGTTACTGAACAAAAATAAAATAAATTGAAGGATTGTGGGTTGTACAATTTGTTAAAGCAAAAGAGTTAACGAGTAACAAGTTCAATGAAACACATCATGTGTATATTCAATGGTATCATGGCAATATCTATGAATGAAGATCTCTTCGCTAATTGGATAATTGGATTTAAATCGGACATTATTGCAATATTTCGCTTGTGTAAACACTTAAAGCACATCGGTTCTGGAATATAGAACATTCTTTAAGGCCCAAATTCATAGTCTTTAGTTATACATAACTAATGATAATAGTTTAATTGGGGATATTTCAAATAAATATCATTGGGTTAAACTATTGTCATTAGTTAACTAAGGATGCTATTAATGTATTTCTGTTGTGACTACATGATGATATAAGACTGCAAACTTTCTTCCACACTTTGCATAGCTTTAAGTGAAAAAACTCTTTCCATCCAATATTCTTTAAAAACAAATAAAGTGAGTAAATATGAGAAATTTTATTTAAATAATACTCTGGTTATAACTTTTATATTTTATTTATATTCAAGTATTTCATACGGATATCTTATTTATATGCAAGCTATGCAAATAGTCATACAGTATCGAACAAAGTTATTGCAACTATAATATACTTTAACAGAGTGGTTTTAAAGCCGTATTCTCATGGTTAAATTAATATTATTATGCCACATTATTGGAAACTAATTCAATAATGATGATCTACTATCTCATAACAGAGTGAACAATTAAGAGTATAAACTTTGCATGTGAATTATTTAAATTTATTGTAAATCGGTTAATCGTTAATCAGTTAACCAATTAATTGCCACCCCATTAACTGTTCGATTAATTTAAAAGTGTTTATTTTATATAAACGATTAAATCGGACTGAGGAATAAGAAACTGCATATATTCTATTATAGATTGCTTTTGATTTATCTAAAATCTACGATAAGTGAAAATGTTTTTTTCCAAGTCAGGTTTTATTAAAACTAAAGAGTAGAATCGTTTAAATCTTAAACATTTAAACCAAATTATTTTTGTAATAAAATCTCAAAATAATAAATAACTTATGTATTTTTATTTATTGAAATTACTTAATTTAGGAAAAATTAGTATTAATCGGTTAGTCGATTAAACCAAAACCTCGATTGAATAATCGAGTGATTAATCGATTAAAGCAAAAAACCTGCTTAATTGAATACTCTAATAAATATATAATGATATAATTTAGAAATTCACTTGAAGAATTAAGGTGTTTTTTTCTCTAGTTATCGGAAGATCGGAAGAGTGCTATTTTACGGCACGCTTTTGTAGAAAATTTATGTTATTGATAAATTTTTTAATACAAAAGTAATTATCGAAAAATTTTCTAAAGAAATGTAAAGCTTTCGAAAACCTTCCTGCAGAAGGGAATATATTCCATAGCTTCTCTATATAAAAATATAGTTATCGATAAGATTTCTAAAGCAAAATTAAATTATCGATAATTTTTCCATATACATTTTATACTTTTATAATTTATCTAAACATTTTTTTGTTAAAACAATTTAAATAACCGGAAATATTTTTATAGAAAAGTAATATTTTTTATAACTTTTTTAATAGAAAATAAAGTTATCGATAACTTTTCTAGATAGAAAAGAGTTATCGATAACTTTATTTAGAAAAGTAAAGCTATTTACACATAACATTTTTATAGAAAATTACAGTTATCGATGTCTATTATAAGTTAAAAAAAAGAATATTATCGTTGAGATATTTAAAGAAAAGTTAGGCTATCGGTGACTTTTTTAAAGAAAAGTAATGTAAGCGATAACTTTTTTTGTAGAAAAGTAAAGCTATTTACATATTACTTTTTTATAGAAAACCAAAGTTATCGATATCCTTTTAAACTACAGAAAAGTAAAGTTATCGATGAATTTTCTAAAGAAAAGTAAAAATGTTTATAACTTTCCTACAGATGGGAAAATATATTTATAGCTTCTGTACTAGGGATGCCAAGTGAAAAATATATGTCAATATATATCGATATCGATATACTTTTAAATTCGATCGGTATCGATACATATCGAATAAAAATTATCGATATATCGAAATATCGATATGATAATTCATACGTAGTCCCTAAATTTTTTTTAAATAAAACAAAAAAAAATACCTTTCTTATAAATAATTAAGCTGAAAAGAGTTAATTTCTAAGATCCTTACTCTTCCACCAATATTTCATGGAACATACATCAACAAAATTACACTCAAAATATGATCATTTTTCGAATAGACAAAATATTATAAATAAAACAAAAGATTTTGTTAGTAATATTCTATTTGATGAAGAATGTGCCGAAATGTTTTTAAAAATTACACGAAAAACAAAACCAAAGCTAAAAAATATCGAATTTGATACTATCGATATATTTGGAAAAAATATCGATATATCGATGTATCGAAATTAAAAATATCGATAAAATATCGATATTCTCCCTATTCTCTACATAAAAGTAAAAGCTATCGCTAACATTTCTAAAATAAAATTAAATTATCGATAATTTTTCTATAGATAATTTATACTTTCATACTTTTATCTATAAATTTTGTGGTGAAACGGACAAGTTTTTACAGAAAAGAGCTATTATTTATAACTTTTGAAATAGAAAAGAAAAGTTATCGATAATTTTTCTAGATAAAATTTTTTTTGAGAAAAATAAAGCTATTAACACATAAGTTTTTTATAGGAAATTAAAGTTATCGATATCTTTTCTAACGGAAAGCACGCCGGAATATATATAAAAGAAACGAATGACCTTGAGCTTTATAAAAGTAATAGCTTTGTTCATTTACTTTCCTATCACTTTCCATCAACGAGAGAGTAAAAAGGAATTTTGTAAAATTACTCTCAAAAATAATAAAAAGTAAATGAACACTTTACCATCCAAAATTTTCAAGCTAAAATAGTGTTATAATATATAGGTATATATGAGTACTTAATAACTACTCCTATATGTGGAAAAATGTAATATATGTACCTATTACTATAAAAATAATGTGATTTCGGCATTTATTATTATTTCTTTTCAACAAAATTGAATAAGAAATTGAAAAAAGGGTACATATCTGAAATTTTAAACTTTTGAGGTAATGAAAACAAAAACAAATTATTTTGTAATGAAGTACAATATTTAAAAAATTTATATATGGATTACATTTTGGGACCAATTATCAATCGAAAGTTGCAGAAATATTTTTATGTTAACGTCATTTTGGCATGTTCTGTGTTTCACAAAAAAATAAAATTATGTGTATTTCTCATAGCATTGTTGTTATAAATAATTTTTTATAACAACAATGCCAAGAAAATTCACATTATTTTATTTTTTGTGAAACACAGAATATGCCAGAATAACGTATGTTTATTTGTGTATTTTCGTTAGTTTTGGCAATATTTTTGTTTTAGCGTTTTTTTTGTTTTAACGTTTTTTTTTACTTTTTGACGATTTTTTAGAGATTTATTTTAGTTTTGGCGCTTTTTTGGGTTTTGGGAATTTTTTCGGTGTTTGCTGATTTTTTTAGTTTTAGCGATTTTTTGGGTTTGACACTTTCGTTTTAGCAAATTTTCGGTGTTTGGCGATTTTTTAGCTTTGACGCTTTTTTCGCTTTGGTGATTTTTTCCATTTTTGGCGAATTTTCGTTTTTGACGATATTTTTAGTTTTAGTGTTTTTTTCGTTTTGGCGACTTTTTTCGGTTTTTGGGTTTTTTTTAAAGTTTTTTTGGCGATCTTTTTAGTTTTGGTGATTTTTTGCGTTTTAGTAATTTTTTTGCAATTTTGGTGTTTTTTCCGTTAAACGCTTTTTCATTTTGGCGATTTTTCGTTTTGACATTTTTTTAATTTTGAAATATTTAGTACATATTAGCTTTTTTTTAATTTCAAGAAATTCCCTCTTATGGTTTCCAAGATACTGCTAATTGTCTAAATTACATAGTCAAATTTACATTAACATTAAATATATTTATGTATGAACTAATTGGATTATCTACCGCCATAGTGTAAAGTACCGAGTATCTAGATACTCATAATATTTGCAATACTAAAATTTGCTGCAACATCCTCTGGCCCTGATGTACTAGATCCTGTGTTGCTAAATTCCATTGCTTTAGACATCTTATTTTTGTGCGGTTGGTCCTAAATTAAACAAAAATTGGTTTTCTATCGTATTAATATATTTCATCGCTTTAAAAATTAACATTCACTTAGAATTTCTTAAATTTTGCAAAAATATTTTTATTTCCCAACTTCTTTTAGCAAACTTGATTTGTAAATACAAACACAAAACAGCTGTTTGAACAATTATTGAAAGTAAAAATTTTACTATCAAGAATTTTCAACAATTTTTTTGTGTCTCAATTTGTTGCTCTCTTTTGACGCTCTCTCGTTGAAAATTTTTGGAGTTAATGAACACTTTCTATCAAAAATTGTTAACAATTGTTAACAATTTTCAGTAAATGAACACAGCTAATATTATCGTTAGATATTTAGAGAAGAATTAAGCTAACGATAACTTTTCTAGAAAAAAGTTAAGTTATCGATAACTTTTTTGTAGAAAAGTAAAGTTGTTTACATATACATATGTATAACATTTTTATAAAAAATTAAAGTTATCAATATTCTTTTAAGCTCTAGAAAATTAAAGTTGTGAATACATTTTCTAGAAAAAAAAAGAAATTTTATTAATAGTATTTAAAAAAAAACCCCAAGTTATCGATATTCTAAACTTTAGGAAAT
The DNA here is from genome assembly GCA_956483635.1 of Panzeria rudis. Classification (NCBI taxonomy): domain Eukaryota; kingdom Metazoa; phylum Arthropoda; class Insecta; order Diptera; family Tachinidae; genus Panzeria; species Panzeria rudis. Next base: position 8,150,703 of record OY101451.1, read on the forward strand.
AAAAGTTATCGATAGTGTTTTAAAGGAAAAGTTAATTGATCGATTATGTAAAATGTATTTATTCGAGATATTCTCAAGAATTTATGTGGAAAAATGTTTAATTGATTTTTTGTGGTCAGCTATGTAAAATAAAACCATCGATAAATTTATATAGACAAATAAGGTTGCGGTTGAGTTTTCTAAACAAAGTACCCCATACATATAGACTGTCTTTTAAAAAGTAAGTTTATCGAAAACTTTTCTGTGTTAAAGTAAACTAATCGACAGCCATGCCATATTTATAGATAAAAAAATGCTGTTATCGGTAATATCTCTAAAGAAAAGTAAAATTTTTTATATTGTCTATACAAAAGGAAGGTTATTGATAAACTATACAAAATACTATGGCGCATAATCATAGTCCTAAACAAAGTATACTTTACGAATTTAAAACCAGTATTGCCATACAAAATACTGGTTTTAAACTACTAAAGTACACTTTGTTTTGACTATGATTATGCGCTCATGTATTTTCTATAAAAAGTAGTTAGCGATAAATTTTCTATATAAAAGTAAAGTTATCGATAATCACTTCAAAGGAAATTTCTGTTCTGAATAAATTTTTTATGAAAACGTAAACTTATCGATAAAATTTCAAAATAAATTAAAAGATAATAATAGCTTTTCTATAGAAAAGTAAAGTTAACGATATTGGAACATATTCATAGTCAAATCAAAGTATACTTTAAGATTTTAAAACCAGTATTTTGTATGGCAGCACTGGTTTTAAATTCCTAAAGTATACTTTGTTTGCCAACTTATCGATAACTTTTCTACAGAAAGCTAGAAATATGAATTTGTAGTAACATGAGGTTTTCGATAGCTTTCCTATAGAAAAGTAAGGTTATCGACAACTTTTGAAAAGGTAAAGCTATTGCCAATCATTTATCTATAGAAAAGAATTTACTATCTTTTTTTGTGGAAAAGTAAAGTCAGCGATAAACTTTCAATTGAAAATTCAGGTTATCGACAATTTTTCAAAGAACGAATAAGAATAACAAAGAGCAAATATGTATTATAAAAGTACAAAAATCATACAAACTAAACAACAAGCATACAAATCATATTTGATACAATTAGTACAAGTAGTCAACCAATGCTTGTTTAACAATAATTATATTTATAAGGCAAAAGATTCAATTAAACACACATTTCCTATAAAAGTCGTAAATTGTAGTGACATCTAGATGTGACCTGATCGCCCCAATTTTTTGATATATAGACTTTTTTTGAAGCTGAAAACTACATATGTATATCACTGAAAATTTCATATATTCTTTGAACAGTCTAATGTACGCTATTATTTAACCATTTCGCTGGGTTATGTCTGAAATATTTTTTATTTTTTATTCTTGCTTTAATGTATTTATATTAAATTGAGTTTTATGTAGATTTTTTTATAGCCCGAGAAGTAAATGAGGAAAAATACATAAAAATGAAAAATAAATTTGTTATTTGAAATTAGAATTAGATTACATGTTGCTCGTTTAAAATGACCGTAAATGGTGTCAGTAACAACCTGCAGGCAATACTCTGGAAAATTGCAGAAAAAATATGTGGTTTTGGGGATACACTTTGATATTCGATTACATACATGAGATAAATAAACATTTTAAAGCAGACTAAAAAATACATTTCATTTATTTAATGTGGTCATTTTGCATCATTTTCCACTATATTGGATTTAGTTCAATGTGATTTTTATTACACAGAAAAAAATAGACAAGAATTATGTTCAACAAACCAAGTTATTGAAAAAAATATGACTTTCAATAACATTTGTAATTAACTTAGGGCCTAATTTTCTAAAACACGTCATGAAAGTGAAATGTATATAGCAAACAATAACAAAATTACTCAATTTCTATAATTTTGTTTTTGTTTTCCATACAAATTCTTCACCGAATAAACACATAAAAAATTCAGTCTTGCTTTGCCTTTCATAATTTTTAAAATTTGTATGAAAACAAAAACAAATTTGTAAAGTTTGAGTAATTTCGTTATTCTTTCCTATATAAATATCACTATCGTGACGTGTTTTAGGAAATTAGGCCCTTAATACAATATTTCGTTTTATGTATTTCTTTCCCATGCCGGTTATTTCTTTTCTTTTCATACATAAGTACTTAACACAAGTTTTATCTCATAAAAAAATAACTGGGATATGGCTCAGCTGCAGAGAGTATGCTTTATGTCCGGGAAGCCCGAGTTCATATCCCAGCCATGTCATATATATATATATATTTTTTTTTTTTTAATAATTTTGTTATCAATATAGCGGAATTCTTTATCACAGAAAATTAAAAAAAAATTTATTACCGGGATTTTTGTTATCAAAAACGAAACTTATTTTTTTCTGTGTAGGCGTAGAAGAATTATAAATGTGAAAATATTAAAAAGATCGGGGAATTAAAGTTAATTAATTTGAACATATGCAGCAGAACGTAACAACGCCCTATCTTAAGTCTTCTTTGTTGCTTTGTTGCATTTCATGTATCTCACCAATTTTTTGGTAAACTGTAAATTCAAATTAGGTGGCTGTAAATTCAAGTTTTATTAATACAATAGTGCTGAGTAGTGGGTGCCGAATATTCGCTATTGTTTTATGGTACACAATTCTCAAGCGCAGATCTACGATACTTTCAGGAAATAAAAATGAAAGACCAAAATACAGCTCTTTTAAAATTCTAAGCGTTAAAAGTGTTGAGTACCCAAATGAATAGTAGAGTAATTAAAAGTAGCACAAACTGCTAGCATTATAATACAAATTACGAATGAAAAAGAATACGAGAATTATTTATTATTCCAATATAAACAAGTCAACAAGTGATTTATAAGTTAACATTTACCATCACTAACTTTTTTAGTAAACTTTTTTTTATAATTCACAGAGTCCTGTGCCATCAGAAGCGTTTGCTCTAGACTTTAGGCTGAAGCCACACCGAATACGACAAAACTGTTTTTTGTGACGTATACGACAATAGAACATTAGTTCTTATGAGACCACACACAAAAAGCATAACGCTCAATACACAAAACTGCAGACAACAACACTTAAAGAAATATAGTTTCTATTATTAAAATAAGAGTTATAGTCGAACTTTATATGTTTAAAATCTAAAGAAATTTAATCATTTTGGCTTGAGTTTAGTTTTAATTTAACTTTTCAATTAAATTATATATTAATTTAGAGATAAATGTGAAGTATGTAGACAAAAAAATTTTACTGCGCGGTGGATTGAACTGACATGTTTCGATGCCTCACGGTCTTCTCGTCAGAGTTCTTTGCCGCTTAGACCACTCGACCAAAGTCGGTGGTTTGCAGTCAAGAGTTGAATATCATATACCATATATATTTTGGTACCCTCTGCCAGAATTAATCATTGGAATCATCTTATTTTTTGTGTTCTACAGTGTAAGTTCTTGTTATATTTTGTGTTAATTCGACTGTAACTAAATGTATTTGATGTCCTTTTAACCTTATCCATAAAGTCCCAATGCAATATTATAAGATATAATGAAATAGATTAAATTAAAAGGTAACTTAAAAAAACCTAAATGGCATTTTTAACATTAAAATTCTCTAAAGAGGATTTCATCACAAAACATTCCCTTAAAAATTAGGCTTTCAAATAAAACCAATTTTCTGAATTAATTCCCAGATATTTTTGCCAAAAATAATCAAAAGAAGGATTAAAATAAATTAAAATTTTATCCAATTTAACCTTAAAAAAAAAACTTTCATTTCCTGCCAATTCTAAATCAGTTTTTGTTTCTTTTCTCATTTTATTTGCAGCAGCTCTAATATTAGAAATCACAAAATCAAATGGAAAAGAAAATACAACAAGTTTAACATTTAATAATTTAAAATTGTAATTGGGAGTGCGTGTGTGTGTGTTATACTTGTTGGTATTCCGCCCAGCCTGTAGAACGAAGTGGGACAATAAGACGTGGCAAATCAAAAAGAAAACGAAATTTAAGCGGAAACGGAATAATAAAATTGCACAACTAAAGCCAGCAGAAAAAATTATATAAATTTAATTTACTCTTGAATTTAGTAAATTCATTGAAATATGGTCATGGTCAGTTCAGCGGTTTTGGGAGCCGCTGTAGGCAGTGGTCTGGCTCTTATGGTGGCCGTAACCATCGTTATGTATCGTTATTATTTATTACGTCGCCGTGGCAAAGAATGGGATGAATTGGATCGTTGGGAGGAGACACGCATAAAGCGTAAATTACAATTAAAGGTAAGCAAGTGAATGAATAAAATAGAGAATGTCTATGAAAAAATTTTTGCAAAATGATTGACAAAATGAGTGAGCTCAAATTGATTTTATTCTCAATTTTATACGTTTTTACTATACCTTCAACGTTTAACATTTAGCCACTAGCCATCCTTATTTTTTACTTTTTAATAAATAAACTTTATTCACTTTGAAAACAAACGGCTCCATTTAAACCTTGAAATTTTTTTACGTCTGTAAAATTGTTAAAGCTCAACTGGCTGAATGAATGACATGATAATAAAAAAATTGTGGTAACAACAACCAATCCATATATTTTTTAAATAACCTTTTAAAGGTCTTATCTCAACCATAAGAAAACAAACAAATGTTTGTATAATAATGTTTCCAAAACTTATGTTTGTGTGTAATTTTGCGGAAATCCTGCGGCAGTTAGTGGTTTCCTATTTTTTATTTTTTCAACTCTAGTATCAACAAAATATTAATGATATAAATTAAGTGTGCTCGCGTGAAATTTGGTAAGTATAAAGAATAGAACGATTCCACGCAGAGTTTTTACTTTAACGCCAATAGTTATAAGAAAACTCTACTTTGTTACTAAAAATCAAACCAGTTAAATAATTCCCTCTCTATCAAAACTATTTAGGATACATAATTATAAAATTAGATTAACTAGCCAAATAAAACTTTTTTCATGACCTTTGATGGCCACTATATATTTTTTTCGATGTTTTATGGTCCCCTAACTACAAAAATATTCCAAAATTTTAATTCTATGGATAAATTCTTTTCTTAATTTTTTTCTAAAACCTGGGATTTCGAACAGGCTGCTCAACAGTTTTGATCATAAATTGGTAATTCGACGACCAATTTTATAACAAAAACCACTAAAAACTTGAAATAAAATTACCTTTAAGCGCTTCTAATACCATTTTTTTTAAATAAATTCGGAGGTTTCGGAATTAACTAAATTATGTTTTGCGAAATTGGGAAATTTTTATTTTTTAAAAATTAAAAAAAAATTTAAATAACAAAAACTTGCTTGTGACTTTATAAATAGTAAAAATTGTAATTTTGCTTAAAAAAATATATGTTTCACCATTGTGGCCTGAATAATTACAAAAACGGATGGTATATGAAAAAAATAATATTGAAATAACGTAAAGGGAATTTTGTTTCAAGTTTTTGAGAGGTTTTTTGTAATAAAATTGGACAGCCCCTTATCAAGATATTTTAAAATACCAAATATTTGAAAAATATTAAAGAAAAAAACTTATTCAGTGTATAGTGTTATTAATTGGAATGTAAGCAAATTATGAATAATAACATTATTTCCGCATCTCTTAAAGTACTGTGGAAACAATTTTTGTATGAACTTGGCAGCACTTTAATGTACTTGCTTTCGTGTAATAGAGGTTTTTGTTCTTGCTAAATAAAATACACTGGGAAATTTTAGTATTTTATTTAGGAAGAATTTGGTTGGAGTATGCAATGTTATGGGAATTACTTGTGTTATATGATGAGGGAAATTTTAGTTAATACAAAAACCAAAATATTTGACAGGCTATGTGACCAGCATGCAATAGGTTTATATAAGATAAATTCGCCTTGCTATTTGTCAGTCACAATCTCGATTTTAAGACTTCCAAAGTGAAAATAAAAAATGAATTAAATTTTGCTAATACATATATACGCAACATGCACTAAATAACATGTACATAATTTTTATTTTTTTATTTATATTCAAAAAATACAACAATTCCAGTTTATGAAATAACTGAAATAAAAATAGGGTGTGCCAAAAACCGTGAAAATTAAGAAACCGCGGTTTCGATTTTAAAAGTGTTAAGAACGGTCGGTTTCGGCTCGGTTTCAGTTTTGAAAAACACGTTTGTGGGTACAGATGTGTATGCCGTGATATTAAAGCTGATTTTAGAAACATCAACCAGGATATGTGTTGTTATTGCTTTTTTAAAACTTTCCCGAAACTCATTAGATCAGTGTTGCATTTTGTACAGAAGTCGAAGCTGTTTTACACTATCTCACAATCCGTTCGACTTCTGTACAAAATGCAACCATGATATAATGAGTTTATGGAAAGTTTTAAAAAAAAGCAATAATAACACATTGGCGCACAATCATAGTCAAAACATAGTATACGTTAGGAGTTTAAAGCCAGTATTTTGTATGGCAATACTAGTTTTAAATTCATAGAGTATACTTTATTAAGGACTATGATTATATCAGGGTTGCATTTTGTGCAGAAGTCGAATAGCTTCTATAATAGTCTAAAAACAGCTTTAACTTTATTCAAATATGATTCAGCTACTTTTGCTAAAATTCCAAAAAAGAAATTCAGCCAAAAATGTATAAATTTTACTAATTACACGATGCAACGAAAAAAATGCCGGGGAGTACCACTACATTTTTTGATGTGTTATAGTCTCCTAACTACAAAAACAGTCGAAATTTAAAATTCTATGGATACATTTTTTTTTATATTTTTTTTTAAATTTGGGATTTTTGAAGAGGCTGCTCTACGGATTTTTATCATAACTTCGAAACGGGTTATCCAATTGCCTCACAAAACACTAAACAAATTTAAATAAAATTACCTTTAAGCCGTTTTAACATTATTTTTTTCACATACTAAATGGTTTCGGAATTATTCAGACCGCAATGATAAAAAATATATTTGTTACACAAAATTGGAAAATTTTTATTATTAACAAATTTATAAAAAATCTAAAAGCATTTATTGCAAAAATGTGCAATTAAAACTGCAAAAGTATGTTCTTATTGCCAAAATATCTACTTAAATGGCCGAAAATATGACTTCATTGCCAAAAGATAACTTAAAACTACGAAAAATACGCATTTATTGCCAAAATATTCTATAAAAACTCCGGGGAAATATGTATTTATTGTTAAAATATGCAACATTTTGCACTTAAAACTCCAAAATTAAAGTTACGAAAATATGCATTTATTGACAAAATGTTCAATTGAAACTCTGAAAATAAATATTTATTGCTAAGATATGCAAAAAAAGGGCACTTAAAAATTTAAATTTTTGTTAAGATATGCAAAAATATGCACTTAAAACCAGGGACTGAAACCAAGAAAAAATGGGTTCAGGTTCGGCTTCGGGTTTAAAACCAAACATTTAAACAGGCGAAATTAGTTTGTTTAATAATAAAATATATATGTAAATCAATTTTACATTCACGTTTATACGTTTAAACAATATATTATTTTTTTACTTTAATTAAATTTAACTTATGTAGCTTTCAAAAAAACTTTTTTCAACTTTGTAACGTAAGATAAGAAAATATACTTCAAATTAGGAATTATTAGAAATACCCAGAACAAGAAAAAGCCAAAATTTTGGCAACCATTCGGCACTTAAAAATTGCAAAAAAAAAGTCAGCTGTCGGGCGGGGTGCTGCCACCTGGTATGAATTTGCCTTGGTCGTTATTTAATTTTGATTTGTTTTTAGTTTTTTTTTGCATGCAAGAAATGTAATGTTTTTTATTATTCTTCTATTAAATATTTCTCTATTTTTTATATTTTTGAACTCGAACCTTGCTGGAGTTTTGGGTTCAACGGGTTCGGGTTCAAAGTTTTTATAAACAGCGAACCTGAACCCGTTTGGGTTCAGGTTCGCTCGGGCTCGGTTTCAGTCCCTGCTTAAAACTCCAAAGATATGCATCTATTGCAAAAATATGTACTAGAACTCCGAAAATATGTATTTAATGCCCAATAATGCAAAAATATAATATTGAAGCTCTGAAAATATGCATTTATTGCCAAACGATAAAAAAAGTTGCACAACAAACTCCCAAAATATGCATTTATTACCACAATATGCAAAACTATGGCTGTAAAATTTCGAAGATATGCATTTATTACCCATATATGCAAATATATTTTAAAAAATCGTTGGATTTATAAATAGAGGCCAAGACACGTAAAAGGATGTAGAGTTATATTTCCACAAAGATATCCCAGGATAACTTCTCTTGTTAAATGCAGAAAGCAAAAGTTACTAAACAAAAAAAAGCCTCGTCATCCTTTGCGTAATAATCTTAATGAAATTTGTCACTTGAATAGTGAAACTCATTTGTAATTCGTAAATCAATTTTTTGAAATTGTGCACAAAAAAAAGATCACCCAAAATCATGTTGAAAGAAATGTACACACACACATGCAGCAACTTCAAACCTAAAAGCCGCGTTATATTTTTATATACAAATGAAATAAATAAAGGTACTGATGTTAAAACAAATAAAAGATTTTGAAAAATATAAAAAAACCTAGAAACAATTATAAAAAAACTAGTAAAAAATTGTATGAATAAAATCTGACAACAAAAGGACATCAAGGATCACTGAGCAGACTAGCAAAATTAAGCAAAAGACCTTTTCATATAGTTGTATTTAGCAGAAAAATAAGAAAATTAATGCACTTGCAGTGATGTGGCAGTTTAATTGCAATTTTTCTTTTTAATATATTTAAGGACTCTCTCCTCCCTGTACGCTTTCTTACCTTTGTTTTGTGTGATCTCATTCATTCTTAGTTTCAGGTATTCATTCACTCATTCATACATTGCTCACAAGTCCATTCATAGTTTGAAGTATCTTTTCATTAATTTAAACACAAAAAGTTTTTAGAGTATTATTGTATCTTAAGTCTTTTGTTTAGTTGAGAAAAAAATGAAATTTTTTACAAATTCCTTTTACTTTAGCAAAGAAACACAGTTGTTTTTAGTTCTAAAAAAACTTATTTTTAATGTTTAAAATTTCACAAAAAAACTGACCTTATTTTCTATTGACCACAATAGTTATTTTGTGGATGGAGAATATCAGTTTTTTTCTCTCTATTTATCATTTTTTGAGTTGACAATTTAATGGTAAATATTTGTGGTTTAATAAAGGAGGGGTTTTTATTCTTAAGGTTTTGATTCACATAAAATTTTTGATAAAGTGGCAATTGATAAAGTGGCAATGTTGCACACAATTGCCCATTTCTCAAACTATTGTAGGAGCTATATGTTGTAAAAAATTGTTCGTAGTCCATTGTATACAATAAATTAATTTCGTATTGGTTTGAAATGCCATCACTGTCCAGTTAGGAGGCTAGTTAAGCTAATATTTACACTATATATTTCTTAGGGTCCCTTGAATGATTTAGTATATGGGATATTCTCATTCTAAGCGTACATTTTGTGTTTTCGTTTTTGCTTATCAATGCAACTTAATGAAATATGAGAAGTTAGGATTCCTATTATAGTTTTCACCTCATTTAATGGATCCTGAAATAAAATCATATTTTTCGATTTTTTTGTACATTTGTTTTCGCGGTTGTTCTGGGAATAATTTATGCGACAAAAATACAACACAAAAAATGAGTATAGGGTTTGAAAGCACTACAGATCTACTCTTTAAAAACAAATAACCATAATAATCGCAAGACGAAATTAAAAGATATGACCACGTTTTCAATTTTGACTTGAGTTCACAAACAAAAATAAAAATATTTTATCTTTTAAAATAAATTTTTAGCGAAAAGTAGGCTAGCTCTTCTTTCAAATCAGACTAATTTTATTAAAATCGACCAGCAAGGTTAAAAGTTATGTAAATTTTGAATAATTGTTCATACCAAAATACGACCTAACCAATACATTATTCGAAAATATAACAACCCACAGTTCGGTAGAAGCGGAATTTTTTCAACTGAAATCAGAAAATTTTAAACGGATAATGTTCTCTATAACGTTTCTACCCTTCCCCAGCTGTTAACTTTTTATACGTTCACTGCTCCAAAACAAGCTCTTATTTCAAAGCGTACTATTATGCGCTTTATTGCCGTAGTGTTTCAAAAAACATGAATTTTTTGCTAGGTAATGTAAAGCTTTCAAGATTTCCTATACCGATTCACTAGAACAAAGTAAAAAATGCGAGAACTTTAATTCCCCCTAAAATGAGTCGCAGACGTAAACTTTCAAAACGAATATACACATATAATTTTTGGCGCCCTCTACCAGAATCAGTCGTTAGAAAAAATTAGATTTGGTTTTACAATTATTATAACTAATAATCCTCTTAACTTTGTCTTTTTATAACTAACAGAAATTTAATTTTAAAAATAAAAAAACAAATACAAAACAAAACAAAATAGAAAAAATGCAAATGTCACTGTCAATTAATGTCAATTAGCATGACATGTATGTTTTATCGAAGTCGAGTAGTTGAATATACTCGACTTCTCTGTTAAAAACCAAACATGCGTTCGTATTTGTTTTTTTCTTTCTTTCTAATAAACAACAAATAAATGTTGCGGCTTTTCGAAACAAATAAGAAGACAATACAATAAAAACAAATTTTAATTCATAAACAAAATGGAACAAAAAAAAAAAACAAAACAAAACTAAAGCCGCTGTTGTTTTGGTATTTATTCAATTAACCCTTATTAGAAAAAATTATAATGATTTGTATGCTTAACACATCCTTTACATATACTCGTATAATTATACACATATTCGTGTACTACCAATGAAATGAGGAAGTATAATGATGAGGAAACTTTGCTAGTGTTAGTTTAATTTGGGGGTAACCCTTAATCTGTATGTTCCGTTGCCTGCAGCAGAGATCCGGTTTGAACGTGTGTGTTTTATTTGTTGTATCTTTTTCTGTTAAATCAGTGTGTGAATAGAAAAAAAAATATGTGGATGTGTATCATTTTGATTCATATTTTATGCCTGTTTAAGTTCTCTTTCTTGCCAAATTAAAATTATATTTATATGCTTGAATGGAATCGTATAATAGTTGAGATGAGAACAAAGCTGTTTGGCAAGGAAGTGATGGGAACTTTCTTTGTCAAGCGCAAAAATAAATTTGCAAAACGGGAGAGAGTTAGTTTCTTGCTATTTTGAAGTAATATTTAAACTTGATTTGTAAAAAATAGCAAAATTGAAAAAAAAATCAAATGTCTTAAGGCAACTTAATATGTTGAAAAATAATTACGATGGAAGCAATAAACCGACTCTCTTGTTAAAAAAAACTACGCTTTATAATATTTGGCTTTCATATTTCAGCCAATATTTTTAATTGACACAAAATATATATCATTAATAGGCAATGCGATTTATGGTTATCCCTTCTCGCATTATTTTTCAACAAAATGTTTTTACTAAAAAAAAATCGATTGGCTGCGTGCAGGTTTGAACCGTGACCTCCTGACTGATAGTCTGACGTATCTACCATTCAGCCATAGCCGTATTATAGTTTATGTTAAATTTTTTCCACTTAGATTAAATACACTCTAAAACACTTTTGTTGAAAATTAGGTCGATAATAGTAGGCAACACTTTACAGATTATTATCGACCTAAAATTACACACGCATTATTTTTCAACAAAATGTTTTGACTAAAAAAGCGATTGGCTGCGAGCAGGTTTGAACCGCGGCCTCTTGACAGATGGTCTGACGTATCTACCATTCAGCCACAGCCGTGTTATACTTTATGTTACATTTTTTCCACTTGGACTAAATATGTGTAATTTGAAAGGTTTTTCTTTAATAAAATAAATACAAAATCGATGTAATTTTAGACAAGGAGAAATTTTCAACACAAATTTAGACAATATATGATCGTAAATTTGAAGTAATGTTTTATAGTGTATATAACATTAGAGGTTATAATGGCTGTATAACAGAGAAAAGCAAAATTCAAAATAACGGAAATAGAACTTTTGGTTATATTCTACAAACATATTTAACCTCTAGTATTTTCTACAGCATTCATGTAGCTAAACAATGACTACACTCTAAAGCAATTTTGTTGGAAATTAAGTCGATAACAGTCGGCAACACTTTACAGATTATTATCGACCTAAGATTACACACGCATTATTTTTCAACAAAATATTTTTACTAAAAAAAGTGATTGGCTGCGAGCAGGTTTGAACCGTGGCCTCTTGACAGATGGTCTGACGTATCTATCATTCAGCCATAGCCGTATTATACTTTATGTTACATTTTTTCCACTTGGACTAAATATGTTTAATTTGAAAGGTTTTTTCTTTAATAAAATAACTACAAAATCGATTTAATTTTAGACAAGGAGAAATTTTCAACACAAATTTAGACAATATATGATCGTAAATTTGAAGTAATGTTTTAGAGTGTATATAACATTAGAGGTTATAATGGCTGTATAACAGAGAAAAGCAAAATTCAAAATAACGGAAATAGAACTTTTGGTTATATTCTACAAACATATTTAACCTCTAGTCTTTTCTACAGCATTCATGTAGCTAAACAATGACTACACTCTAAAGCAATTTTGTTGAAAATTAAGTCGATAATAGTCGGCAACACTTTACAGATTATTATCGACCTAAAATTACACACGCATTATTTTTCAACAAAATATTTTTACTAAAAAAAGTTATTGGCTGCGAGCAGGTTTGAACCGCGGCCTCTTGACAGATGGTCTGACGTATCTATCATTCAGCCATAGCCGTATTATACTTTATGTTACATTTTTTCCACTTGGACTAAATATGATTAATTTGAAAGGTTTTTTCTTTAATAAAATAAATCGATGTAATTTTAGACAAGGAGAAATTTTCAACACAAATTTAGACAATATATGATCGTAAATTTGAAGTAATGTTTTAGAGTGTATATGAGAGCTGCTGGCAGAACAGCTCCGAGTTAACGTAGTCGTATTAACGTCAGTGCTAAAAAGAACATAATGAATGCCAAGCTTTCAGTATTTAAATTAAAGCGTTGTGCATTCTCATGGGAATTTTTAGTGAAAAATAAACAGTGGTGTGAAAATAAACATCTGTGTGTGTAATATAAACGAAACAATATTTCGAAGTATGTATCGTAATTTTTGTTTTGTTTGTTAAAAAACACCCAAAGAAGAATGGAATATGATCTCTTCTTATCTTAACCATAATATAAAAACAACGTAATGCGAAGCATGGCCTTTAAGTTAGATTCTGTTTAATATTACATTTATAATAAAAGTAATCACTTACCATTTTAAAAAGCAGCTCGGTTCCTTTTATTAAATTTTTTCCACAATGTCATCTGCAATAGAAAAAATTACTTTATTAGTAATTTTAAGAATACAAATTTCACGTGACATCTAAGAAACAAAATCATTTTTTTTTTGTCAAAATTTGTAATGCATATTTGGCGTAACGGTACTTCTAGTATTCCAAGAGCTACTTTTTTTTCTTGCTCAACAGAAGCAAACAAATTTGTATTTATTCATTGCAAACTAATTCTGTTAAACAACAAAAGGTGAAGACAGTGCGATTGGTCATTCTCATGATCTATAATATAAGGAACGCATCTCATATTAATTGGCACGGAACGGGATCTTTAAGGTTAGATGTGGGACTTATCATAATTATGGGGCACTATTTTTAAAATGGACAATCCAGCAAATTTTTTTTGCCGAAATTCCTTGGCACAACTATAGTTCTAGTAAGTATAAATGCGTATGCAAAAACATTTTTTTGTATGATGTTTATTTGTCGAGTTCGTGTTGCCGCTTTTGATTTTTTTAATTATTGTTTAGAACTCGAAAAAAATATAACAAAAATTAATATAAGTGATTCTTATAGGAAATCGTCTGATCTTTAAAAATATATTTAATTGAAAAAATTTTTTTTTCATCTTTAAAACCGGAAATTACCAATTAAAATTAAAGTTTTTTTAGCTTCCACATGTTTTATTTTGTTTACCAAAATTAGCCTAGGGTGTCCTTATTATACTGTAAAAGGTATTAAGGCGTTTAAGGTATTAGGTGTGTATATCATTTTTATATAAAACTTCACGAGAAATAATTTCATGGTACATTTTAAACCTCTACCGCTTCGCTGTATGGGTCTTTGTTGACCTTTCTTAAAAAGTGGCAAAAACCTTTCATTCGACGGCGAGATAGTAGGCTTTAAATATCCTACAAAAAATTCCTTATAAAATTTTGCTATAAGTCTTAAAAGACAGTCAATTTCTAAACTCAACTGGAACGCCAGAAATCAGTAAAAACTTCAAATGTGCTTGAGGGTTAATTTCGTGGTAATGCACAATTAGTTTTTAATAATTTCTGGCGTTCCAGTTGGGTTAAGAAATTTATTGTCTTCAAAGGCTTATAATAAAATTTTATGAGGAATTTTTTGTAGGATATTTTAGACCGCTATCTCGCCCTCGAAGGGGATTTTTTTGTCCCTTTTTAAGGTAGGGTCAAAAAAGACCCTTACAGCGAAGCGCTAAAGGTTTAAAATATTCCATGAAATTATTTCTCGTGGAGTTGTGCATAAAAATGTAGCGCACACCTAATATCTCAAACGTGATGACTTCTCTCGATTTATAACGAGCTTTCTCAGGGATCGCACTATACGAGTTGTTATAGATGGGATCTCATCAAAAGAGGTCAAGATTAATTCAGGGTTACCGCAGGGTTCGGTTCTTTCTCCTACCCTATTTCATATTTTTCTTAATGACCTTCTCTGTCAAACTTCCAACCCTATCTAATCTTTCGCCGATGACAGCATTATTTGCCATTCATACTCATTCATCAATAGACCAAGCTTGTCGGAGATTGCGGACATGAGGCAAAAGATGAATGATGCACTTAATCGTGATTTTGTAACAAACTCGTCGTCGATTTTAATGCTCGTAAGACCCAATATTGTATGCTTACGCACAGGAGCATGACCGAAACTGCTGCTTCATCTGTAATTATGGACGGTGTAAGTGTTAAGGAACCAGAAGCTCCTGATGTTCTTGGTATGAAAATCCAGTGTGATGTTGGTTGGAATGATCACATTTTTCAAGTCGCAAAAGAATCATTCAAGTGCCTCGATTTTTTTAGACGGCGCAAGAGATACTTCACTCCACCTAATTTCCCTAATATTCATACCACCCATATCCGACCGAAAATGGAATACAACTCTCATGTATGGGCCCGGGATTCAAAGTCTATTTTGAAGTTAATCGACCGCGTACAGGAGAGGGCGAATTTTGGCCAGCTATTTTTAACAAATACTCCTGTGTGCGTCGTCAGTATTTTAAGAACTATTTTATTTCATCTTATGCGTTTTTTTTTGCATTCCTTGTAGCATTAAAATAATTTTTCCGCAACCGACCATTTGCTGATCCAACTCCCATTTCTTATCAAATATGTACAACAACCACCAATTTGTGTATTTGTGTATTTATTTAATTAATTTTTAAAAGATAAAATATTTTAGTAATTTTATACAAATAAGTTTTCCATCAACACATACTTGACGAGAAAAACTATGCAGTTACACCCATCTTAACACTCTTGTGTAGAAGCAAAATCTCCCTCCTCTCGAACACAAGAACTATGACTAATTTTCCACCAAATCTCACCCTCTATTTGTGAATGAAAGCCAACGATTTTTTTTCTTCTCAGAAAAAGCCATGAAAATCACATAAATAATGCCATGATACGCTATCAAAATTAAATAAAAATCAAAAGACAAACCAACACAATTTTTATACTCGATAACAAGCGATAAGTAATGAATACAATATTAAAATAATGAGTGAACGAACCAACGACTGAATGATAATGAAACAATAAATGCGTTTGTATTCATTATTTTAACAAGGTTTAGGATAAGATGTTTAATGGAAACAAAAAAAAAATGCAACACAAAATATTGGTACGAGCTGCATATTTTTGAAACTGAATAGTTGTTACTTTTTCCTCTATGACACAGGGGCAGCCATTATAAAATATTAAAAGTTTTTTTTGTCACTGGATACAAATGTAGCAAACATGGCGGCAGGCGTCATTATTTCAAAAATTTATTTCTGTGTAATAAAAATATATAATAAGCATGTGTTTGTTTATTCCCAGCAAAAGATAGTGCAACAAGAAAAGATCTTATAGTACGAGCACGTTGCGCTGTTAAGAGGGGTTGAAACTCGTGCTATAGAAGAAGTATTCGTTCGCTTGATATTTTTTTATATGATTTCCATATACTTCTTTTGCTTTTGTTTTTTACAAGGTTTTCTTTCATTAAAAGAATTTCTTTTAGAGATTCTATTGTATTTTGTGTATCTTTCTAAAATACTTGAAAGCTACATTGACATTTTGGGGTTTTATAAACATCCTGTTCAATTGTGTTTTATTTTCCATATAACTCTCATTCATAACATGCTTTTTTATGTGTGCTATTATTAATTAACCTTTATGTTCAATAGAACTATCCCATAAAAAATTTTGATGTTTTTTGAAGCAATAAAGAAATAAAGCGCTTCATAATTCGCTTTAAACTATGAGCTTCTTCAGAAGCTGATTTCATAGCGTCACAACAATGCAAGTTTTGAAGCGAGAAAAGTATTTGCTTTTTACTTATACAAAAGCTTTGTACACAAGCTATACAAAGAAGCTGATTTTATAATGCTGATCCAAAGCAGGTTTATAAGCGGGATTGAAGAGTAAGTTTATTTGAGTTTCTTGGTGCCGTTTGGCAACAGTTTTTTTGGTCGAGTGATTGGTACGTTGGACTTCAAACCTGAAGGTTCTTAGTTCAATACTAGTTGAAGTTAAAATAACAAACATTGAGTAAAAATATGAAATTAATAAAAATAAATAAAGTATCGAAATAAGAAAAATTCAAAATGCCGTTAACGACGCCAATCCACATCGAACCATTTTTTTCATATATTTTCAGTTCTAGTGCTGAAAATAATGATGAGTTTCAGCGCTTCAAAAGCGCTTTTGTGAGCAAAAATGTAGTACTCCAATCCGGGAACTCGCCATACAAAAATCAGCAGCGATATCAGGAGGTTTGTGAGCGCTACTTTTATTCCATAATAATAGAAACCTGCTTTATTGGAAGCAAGTTTTTTAGTGGGATGTATGTATACACTATACATTCGTACTGAGGACCATCCAGGATTTGTAACATATCTTAGCTTGTCAGAGCCATCATTAAGACTACCAAGTTCCTCAAACAAAGGAACGCGTGAATATCTAAGGTTGAGTTCTTGCAGAGCGGCAAAATCAGATAAAATATGTCAGCTAGTGGCGTCCGCTACTTCTCATCATCTTTGTCCAAAAACCTCCATTAGTGCAAATTGCAAGGAGTACTTTCTGTCTGGTGGTATATGATAGTGATGCTAACCAAAAGTGCAAGCAGTTTTCTTCTTTCCCACTTCTTCGGCTAAAGGTAATTTTCAGTCTTCAACATTCTTGCGCTCGTACCCTTCTTCAGATAATGTCCTAGAAATGTGTTGTCAGGTTAATTTCAAATGTACTTGTGCCTACACTTCTATGACACCGACGAGCCGAGACGGCAATAAGTCATGCACTATTATGGAAAAATATTAGGAAAAGCAGTTTCTCTAATTAATGCTTCTTTCTTTGTTTGAAGTTACTCTATCCTCCTGCGATGAAATTGAAATATAAAAGATTTATTTCACACATCTTTAAGATATATCCCTATTAACAATTTGATTGCGATTCTTCTCTGGGAACTGTGTATGGCACAATCCGCGAAGCGATTTTGCAGAATATATCGAGGATCTATGGCGGGAATTGAAACCGAGACCTCTGAGCTGACAGGCTGGCATAGCTATCAGCATCAGGATCTTCTATACCGTGTTAAAAAAGGAGTTTTGTTTGGTTCTCCATCACAGCACAGTATTTTGCTTTTTGATATTTCGTATAAATTTCATAATTTTTATCTGGATTACATCTGCGTAATGAAAAAAAATTAAACTACAAAAACCAATGCTTCCTACACCTGATGATCACGGAATAACAGTGCCCACTGTACACCTTGTTAAGCGTCCTATCCTAACTACATTCGCCAATTCAATCGTAGTAATATATATTTCGCTCTGTGAATCTACAGTGTTCAAAAACGTGCCGCTTTCATAGCGTAGTTTTGTTCACCTACAGAAATAGATGCCAAGGTGTTGCCTTTTATGGTCCCTTCTTTGGTTGTTGCTGCATTTATTTTTAGGCCAGTACTAATTAAATTTGACTGAATGGCACCCATGGACTCCTCTAGGTCAGATAATTTATGCGATAAAAGGCACATGTAGTCTGCATAGGCCAGATAGTTAAAAAAAAATTTGTCTATTTGCCATTGAATACCTCCACTTAATAAGAGATTGATGAGATTGCGTCTTCTATGACGAGTAGGAATAATAGGGGTGACAGTATGCAACCTTGCCGCACTTTACTCAATATCTGGAATGGTTTTGATAGCTTTACCTTATGTGAGATGTAGCAATTTGCAGCGTTGTTGCTCTCTTTTATCAGCGATATAAGTTTAGGTGGAATGCTTCTTTTATGTAGAGCATTCCAAATGCAATCACGGTTCATGCTATCAAAACTCTTTTTTTTAAGCAATGATTAGGAGATGTAAGTTTGAGTTGTATTCAATGCTCTGATCAACGATCAGTCGGATGGTATTTATGTGATCTGCATAGGAAAAGCCACCGCAAAAACCGCGCGTGAGCTCAGTTTATCGTAGTCTCAAGGTGATCCTTTACGCGATTAAGAATAATTATCGCAATTAATTTACATACGGTCGGCAGTACGCAAATACCCAACCAGTTGTCGCAGTTATTTAAATCATCCTTCTTTGCAATTTTTACAATGATACCGTCCTTACATTCGCTTGGGAACGCATCCTCCTTCCAGATCTCGCACATCAAAGTCATGCTTTATCAGTTCAATGACTTGATCATTCAGATGTTACTCGGGTTGGTTCAACAGCGACCCAGCCTAGAGGTGTTTCCCTGAATTCCTTTTTATCCATTTCAGGCATCGCAAAGGGAACATGGAACAACCTAACCATGAAGCATTCGAAACAGCTAAAGATACCATCCATTGGAGTAGGGGCGAGCGGATATCAATCGTACATACCGTTCCTACCATATCCAACTATCCAATATGCAAAATTAGTTTTTTAGATTCGTTATCTTGGTACCCCAATTTAAACGATATGCCTCGTTTCAAAATTCTTAAAATCCCAAACAGAATTGCTAACTCATTAATAAATATTTTAAAACTTGTACTTTAAGGAATGCGCTAACTTTGAGTTCACGATTAACAGATATTTGCGCTCTTCTGAAAAATACAAATTTGGATATTGGTTAGTTGGACATGGTAGGGACCAGGGCTGCCAGATAAATTTGTGGGAAAATTGTCAATTTGACGATAAAAAAGAAATATATCGTCATTTCAACTATTAAAAATCGACAAAAAATCGGGCACTAAAAATTCAATTCATTTATTGAAAGTTTTGTTAAAAAAAAAAACAACCAAACTAAAACATGACAATATCTGTTCGCAGCTCGCTATCCCACAAATTTCGAATAAAGTTCGAAAAACTCTTAAAAATCTCGAAGAACTTCTTGTGTGCGCTATTTACTCGAAATTTGATGAGCGGCGAGTCAAACGGGCCTCAGATTCGGATTCAACGTCTCGAAATACTTAAAGGCAGGTGTGTCTGGCTAAATGTACGGCCTACTTTTTTATATATTGTGGGTAGTCTACTATCAATGGCTGTCAAACACAAGCTAAATGACGCAGCTTGTTCAAATTTTGACAGGAGTCAACAGATAGATGCCTGTTGACGGTAGCAGTGTTGCCCTTTTAGCTAAAAAGGTGGGAAATTCCAAAAGTCACGGACTTATTGACGGGCCCTCGTATATGTATGTCCTCTTCATACACATATAACACGAGGAAAATCCAACTATGTCATTTACAAAAATATATTTTTCTGTTGCATAATATTTATTAAAAGAAAATTGCTATATTTTTAGCACTGCATAAAATCGTCACTTTTCATGAAAAAATCGTCAAATCGTCACTTTGCTATTTTTGAAAAATAAAATCGTCAAATTGACTATAAATCGTCAAGTCTGGCAGCCGTGTTAGGGACGATATATTGTAGAAAAATCAGTTGGTGTTCTTAAAATTGATGCTTTTCCTGGAAATGTTAAGCCTAAGCCCGTTAGTAAACCTATCTTATCCTCTGTCATCGTTAATGGAACGAAAATTACTTTGGGCTGTTAAATAAACCAAAGCTTTTATTTGCCAACCAAAGAAGGGTATCTAGAGTTGATTATGGCTCTTTCAAAACCCCTTAATTATTCTTCTTATTTTTTATTGTTATTTTCTCTTCCATTCTTATTTGCCTTTTAGGTTTTTTTGTCGCTAGTTTGTTTGCTTCTGCTGTCATTTGTTGTTTTTATTATAATTTGATGATTGATAAAGTGTTTTTTAAACATTGTTAACTTATTAAAATTTTGTAATTGTATATAATGGTTTTCAATCGCATTTTCCTTTGACTATAACAGTGGAGTTTTATTAATTCAACAATGAAACTTATTTTCGAATATAAGGGTGTTTTAAAAAGAATACGCAGACTTTTATAATGATTGATAATTTAAAAGATGGAAGTGATTAAGTAACGCAATAATGCAAATTTGGTGCAGAGGAGGATTAATAGACTTTAGAAATTTAGAACATGTAAAATAATAGTTTCCTAACATAGACAGGAATCTAAAAAATATATATAAAAAAAGTTAACCTAAGATATTTCATTTTAACAACAGCGCGATCTATTGGTCCCAAAAAATTTTCCTATCTCTCAATGTGGTCATCGTCTACTGGAGAGGCAGCATTACTGCACATAATGGGCCCTAGTTAAAAATATAGTCCTCGACATACCACCAGCCTCAAATTTTACAATCAATTCTTATATTTTTATATTCCCCCTTATCGTGTTTGGCGATTTTTGCCTTCGAATACGGCATTTTTGTAATAGATTAAAGACAGCCCGATACATTTTTCTATAGTCTATTACAGAAATGTCGTAGTCGAAGGCAAGAATCGCCAAATACGATAAGGGCAATTACTTTAGGTAGTTGAAAGCCGAAAGTATTGAATTCAAATTCAAACGAAATGAAATTTATTGAAATACAATATTCTTATTATAAGTTTTTAAATGTACACATTTCTTATGAATTTCTTTAAAATAAAATCTAAAAAACTACACGTGTCCGAATTATTTAGAACACTTTTCAAACAATTGCTCTTTTAACTCCTCTAGCACCCTCAAAAGTAGGAAAACAATAAAAATTAAATAAATTACAATTTGTAATTGTAAAAAACTAACAATTGTTACAAAAAAATACAAGGAAACTATTTCTGCCAAAAAAAAAAACACCAAAAGCGGAAGTTTGCCGACAACACGCAAAAAAAAGGAGGACAACTAAGAAGCACTTAAAACCTTTTAAAGTATTTTGTTCTTTTTTTAAGGAATAAACAAACAAAATAGAAATTTAACAAAAACCAAATAAAAATTAAAACAGAAAATCTTAAGACAATAGAAATAGAGTCAAACAACAAAATTTATAGAGCAAATGACCCAACTAAGGGCTTGAAAAATGGACAAAGCAGCCAGGTACAAGTACATATTTTTTTGCAATAAGCACGCTTCAAGCAGACGTGAATTAATTTTATTTATTTTATGAATTGGAAATTTTTTTTTTGTAGTAAATAGAAAATTTGCAAAGAGTTTTATAGCAGCTGCTAAGAGATTTGTTTTTTATACAAAGAAAATTTCTTATGAATTGTTAAATATTCAATTGATCATTAATTTTAGCGGAATTGCTGTTTTTTACATAAAAGTTGATGATAGAGGTCGACTTTGTCAATCTATATATAGAAATATATTAAACATTATTTAGTCTGTTCCTGTACAAGGTAGATTTATTTACCAGGTAGTCGCAGTTCCTTGAAAACGTCAAATTATTAAAACACATACACAACATAACTTGTGTATTTTGATACAAAATTGACAGCCACAAATAAAAAAAGAGTAAACAGCTGCGGAATCAAGATTACCTCGTTAATAAATCTACCTTGGTTCCTGTACATGCACGAAGTTACCGAAACTAACCCAAAAGTCTAAATGCAAATTTTGTATTTAAAAGAGCTTTCGGTTAAGTTTGTGTTAGTTCGTGTATCAGCATTTTGAAAGCTTACACATCTGTTATTCATTTAAAGCGGAGTTAAAGTCCCCGACACCTTTTGCAAAAATGTATAGAGACTTGGCATATTAAATGTTGTAAGCCTTACTTTTAAGGGATAAGATGTGCTCAGCACTTTTAAGTAAAACACCAAGAGAAATATTTTTGTGAAACATTTTAATACTTTTTATTCGATAAATTTAGTAAAGTGAGACTTTGGCTCGCACACGAAGGGTTCCGTACGCGTTTTTGGACTTTTTTCACTTTGGCAATTTTTTCGTTTTGCTTTTTCTTTTAATTTAATTTTTTTTTTTTTTTAAGTTTTATTTCGTTTTTTTCAATTTATTTTAGTTTTGGCGCTTTTTTATTTTGGCGATCTGTTTCGTTTTTGTCGGTTTTTTCTTGTTTTTTTGCTAATTTTTTTCAGTTTTGAAAATTTTTTGGTTTTGAGTTTTTTTTTTGTTTTAACGTTTTGTCGATATTTTTAGTTTTGACACTTTTTCGTTTTGGTGATTTTTTTTAATTTTTGGCGATATTTTTCGTTTTTTGACAATTTTTTTTGTCTTAGCGATTTTTTTTTGTTTTAGCGCTTTTTTCGTTTTGACGATTTTTATCGGTTTTCGACGTTTTTTTTAGTTTTTTGGGTTTTTTTTGTTTTGCTAATTTTTTGCGTTTTAGCGACTTTTTAAAATTAAGTGCTTTTTTACTTTAAGCGCTTTTTTCAATTTGGCGATTTTTCCTTTTGACATATTTTTAATTTTGGAATTTTTTAGTTTTAGCGTATTTTTTTTTAATTTCAAGAGTTTGCCTCTTACGGTTCCAAGATACAGCAAATTGTCTTCATTACATAGTAAAATTGCATTAACTGATAGAACACCCTTTAATTTTTATTGTTTTAAATATCAGTGTTTATTGCTGTAGCCTATTTTACAGACTACACCAATTAACACTAACTTTGAAAATTTAAAGTGTCTATATATAAGTGTCTGTATATTACAGTAGTATTTCAACATGTTTCGTTGCTCGCTTTAGAACACCCTTTAATTTTTAACTGTTGTAGCGGCCAAAGTTTTACATGTTCGGTGGAAATTTCAGTTCCATAGTTCTTACGGTTCTCGAGAAAACAGCCTGAGACAGACAGACAGATAGACAGACGGACGGACGGAGCGAACACAATAGGATTTCTTTACACTTTTGATATACGGAACCCTAAAAAGGCGCAAAAACAAATACTTTTCTAGACCATTTCAGCCCGTTTAATCGCCATTGAAGGGGATTTTTTTAGGCCTCAAACAAATTTTAAGTTTTGAATGATCTCTACAAAGGTTTTTGTAGAGCATTTCAGCCCGCTATATCGCCTCTGAAGGGGAGTTTTTTGTCCCTTTTTGACGAAAGGAAGAAAATACCCATACAACGAAGAGTTAGAGGGTTAAAATGTTCCACAAAAATGTTCTTCGGGGTGGTTTACACAAAAGTGCTGAAAACTTCTTAAACCTTAAACGTGAGGCTTACACGATTTCCTATACAGGGTGTTATATAAGTCAAGAAGTGTTTTTTATTTTGATTAAAGAGAATTTCGCCCCATTTCATCAGATCAAAACTTGGTAATAGTAGGACCGGACCACCTCAAGAACATACTTTTTCCAATAATAATAGCTTAGCCATAATGGGAATCCCGCAGAGTTACACTTTTTTCAAATAAACGATCTAGTTTTCAATCGCACCATAATTGACGACGAAATCGGAGGACGTAAATAAAAGACATTAAGCACAAAATAAATATTTTGAGGATTTTCATCGATTTCCATGAGATACCCTCATTGCATCCTGATTTCATGACAGTGCCATTTTAAATTAAAAGAATTCTCAAAATCGATTTTCATGGTTCCCTTTCATCAGATGAACACTTGGTGATAATGTACTTTTTCAAGTACAAATAATTAAAGATACATTAAAAGCATAAGACTGAAATAGTTATTTTCAGTAAGTATATCCCCCGATTTGAATGGGGAACACCTCATCCGATTCTGTCTTAGTGATAACGATTCCGTTTCCAAATAATAAAGTTTTACAAATTGGTCCACAATTGAATAAAAAATCGTTTAACAAGAGTAAAAGTAAAAGACGAACATATCGAGCGCTAACCACAAGAAACTCCTAGCTTACATATTTTTCTATTTTAGTTTTTTTTTTATAGAAAATCAGCTATTTGCCATCAAACGCATCAACTGTTAAAGTTACAATTCCGTTTTTTCTAAAATTTTCCATAAGCATGCAAGTTATCAAATCCAGTTTAAAATACCCGATGTAGGGTATTATCCATAGCCAAATATTAACAAAAAATCCTGCCAATTTAAAATAATATCTTTGCATAAAAAGAATCTACTTTTAAGACTTATAATAGTTACGAATTATAAAATAAATTTGACATTAAAATGTGTTAAGTACCTACTTATAGATGTCATTAGAATGGAGACCCTCCTCTATGACAAATTTTCTTGTTTATTGGCTTATTGTTAGAATTACACAATTAACAAGATTTTATAGCCACTTAACAGACCCTAAAGCATACACTCAACCATTAATACACACAACCAGATGCATTTATTGCAGCATAAAAAGGTCCTGTATTTGTGTGTCCTTTCTTTCATTCATCACAAAATGATGGAACACTCGTGTTCAAAAATTTTATATGAAAGCAAAAAAAGAGAACACAACCAACAAACTCATTGATACAAAAGTCACAAAAGAACAATTATCAAAAAATAAAATTCTTATAAAACTATAAGTAATCGAACAATAAACGAGCAAACTAAAAAAAAGGAACCATAAAACTGAACGAAATGAATTAAATAAAGAAGATGAATGAAACAAATACGAAAATCTGTTTAAAATTTCGTTTGACAAATAAACATTTCTGCAACAATGGCTTAAGAAAATAAGCAACATTTTGCCGCCAAAAATTCTAGGAATTATATATATATTTTTTTTTTGTAATTCTTGTCAGACATTTAGGCGTCTTGACTGGTTGTTACTTTAGATCTGATAGCTTATGTCTCTCTATAAGAATTAAAGTCATAAGGATCAAACACAGCTTAAGAGACGAAGAAAGAGACAATTTGGTGTTTGTTTGAGAAACCTTCTTTGTCAAACTTGAAAAGAGATTTAGGAATTAGTTATTTAATTATTTGAAAGAAAATCAATTTATTCTTTCAAATATTTAAAGAAAATCTCTATTACGAATTTATTTTTATAATTATATAAGATTGCAAAATTTTAAAGTTGAAGTATAATGATATGTTCATTTAATTTGGCTACAAAATCTATAGGTGGAAAAAAACTACACGAAGGCACATTTTTGTAAATTTTACAGGAGACCGCAAAAACATGTTGAAAATCACAAATGATCTTATCTTTGTAGTATTAACAATTTGTCTTACTCCGAATATTTTATATAACTAATATAGGGTCCGCCAGATAACTTTTTTTTTAAGTGCTATAAAAAAAACTACTGAATATTTTCTCAAATTTCTTTTTTTATTTGAAAGTACAATCCTTCCGGTTAATAATGAAAAATAATTTCATTCAAATGGCTGCCTCGGCTGGCCATGCAGTAGCCTACACGATCGGTCCAATTTTTAAGCACATTATCGATTGTGTGCAGCTGTATTTCACCAATGGCTTCACGAATATTGTCCTTTAAAGCGTCAATTGTCTCTGGATTGTCGGCGTAACACTTATCTTTGACGGCACCCCACAAATAATAGTCAAACGGTGTCAAATCGCAGCTCCGAGGTGGCCAAACGACATCAGCTCTGCGGCTGATAATGCGATCTTCAAAAACAGGGCGCAAAACATCGAGTGTAGCTTCGGCTGTGTGGCACGTAGCGCCGTTCTGTTGAAACCGAATGTTGCCAATATCCTCCTCTTCAATTTTTGCAAACAAAAATTCGTTCAACATGGCCCGATAACGATCGCCATTGACTGTAACGGCCACTCCTTGCTCATTTTCGAAGAAAAATGTCCCAATTATGACTCTGGACCAAAATCCGCACCAAACAGTGACTCGTTTTGGGGGCGTCGGCTTTTCAATGTATGCGTGCGGGTTTTCTGTGGCCCAAATGCGACAATTTTGCTTGTTCACATACCCGCCAAAATCAAAATGAGCTTCATCTGAAAAGATGATTTTTTTTTGGCAAAATCGGCATCTTCTGTAAGTCGATCGCAGGCCCACTTAGCGAAGCGTTGTTCAAGCGTATAGACAACCATATTCGTTCAGCGGAAGGATAACACTAATTATCTGTCAAATCAGACATGAGCTAAGTGTTACCATTCACGAAATAAGCACTAGTTGAAAAAAAAACGTTAGATGGCGGACCCTTATTATTTTTTATGTCGAAGATATCCATAAAAAAATTACTTCATATTATTTTACCGTTACTTATTACAATGGACTTGGTGTTTTTTTAATTCCCAGATGCTTTTGAGCAGTACTGCGTCCCTTGAAACATACACAGAAAAAACTAAGTTTCATTTTCAGTAAAGAAATTTAATGAATTAGTAAATATTTTATCTAGAAACGGACCTACAAACAAATTTGTAAATATAGACAAAAATATCTCAATCAGCCGTGTCACAGATTCCGTTCGGATTGGTTTTGATTCCGTAGTTGTCATTCCGAAAAAGTACATTTTTGGTGCTTTAGATTCCGTTTATTTTGTATTTCGTTTTTACAATGAGCTTCCTATTAACATGGAAAGCTTATGACCAAATATTTATTTGACGCTCCTAAAAGTATGCACGTTTTTTAAGTATTTACTGCAAATGATGTCAGTAGAAAAGTGTTTTTCAATTCCACTTGGAAATTTAAGTGGTTTGATTACGAAGAAAATTTTCGTTTTTCGTTTTCTGAAGAAGCAATTTACGGAATTGAAATCACTTCCGATCGGAATGGTATTCTGTGACATGGCTGATTAATTTCAATACATTCTGAGCTGAATGACTTTAGAGCAGTGCTGGCCATCGAGAGAAATTAATTTTTAATTAAGTATTAGTGCTTATGAGTATGTGTTAGTAGTATACCACTGTGTGCCTATTAAAAAGAAAAACAACAACGTAAAAAAGCAAGAAGCTTTCATACAACTGAATGAAGTTGTTGTTTATTTTTTACTCTTTAGTGAGTACATTGATTTTCATTCGGCTGTATACAAGCCGAATAATGTTCGGAACTCTGGTGCCAGTATGAGCGACTATGCTTTAGAGTTTATAAAAATTAAGGTTATGAATTTTTTGTCGAGCTCTATGTGTTTAATCCAAAGACATTTAATGATTTTGTCTTAAGATCGTTTTTAATTTCTTATTTCAATTAAATTATTTTTTATTTAGAAAGAAATTGTAAAGCATGTAAAAATTGAAAAGACAAAGAAAAATTTGGTTGCATCGAAGGTTGAACTTATACATCATTACATCCTCCTCATTAGAATTATATTCTGCCTAGACCACTGTGCCAATGATGACAGTTTGCAGTCAAGTAGTTTTACTTATAATCAATTCTGCCGAGTCACTTGGGCAGTACAATAATAAACTGGAGTCGGTATGTCCAAGTGTTTCTCAGGGAAGGAGCTAAGGCGGGTGGAATCTGACGGAGACATAGAAAATGCGCAATTTAAAATAACAAATCCGATAAATGAAGCACTTTTAGAAGACCTGGGCGGTACTGCTTCACACTGATAGAAAGCACAATAATAAACTAAAATCGGTATGTCCAATTGTTTCTCAGGGAAAGCGCTATAGGTGGCGAAATCGGATAGAGGCATAGAAAATTTAATATAATAAATCCACTAAAGGGGCACTTCTAGAAGACCTGAAGTTGTATTTCAGCTTTTTAATTTGATGGTTATAGATATTCACTATTTTCCATTGTCTTGTTCAATTAAGCTTTTTGTTTCTCTCTATTCCAGTATGAAACTTTTTGGCCTACGAGTAAGTAGTAAGCGAAGGTTTTTTTTTATTTTATTTATTTGAAAAGTGTACAGAAATTTAATTATTTTGGCTTAAGATCGTTCTTAATTTACCAATTGCACTATTTTTTATTTAAAGAGAAATTTTAAGGCATGTAACAATTGAAAAGACAAAGAAAAATTTGGCTGCATGGAAGGTTGAACTTACATCATGATGGCCTGAAACCAACTACACCAATGACGTCAGCTAACTGACAAATAGTTGAATACCATTTACATTTAATCAATTCTAGTGAGTCAGTTTTTAAGTTCTTTTCAGCTTTTTCATTTGATGCTCAACATCCTCGATGAATTAGTCTAGAATTTGAACATGTTTTTCAAAATGAATTGAGCAAATTGTAAACTTAGCTCTGACATGAACCTATTCAAGATGGAAAACAAAGAGTTGCCATCTTAAACTCCTTCACTCAAAAATTTATACATATTTTCTGATACGTAAAAAGTTCAAAAAAGAAGCTCAACTGCCACGGAAATCATTAGTGAAAAGAAATTTTAACTAGTCTATTTCATTGTTATTTCAATATATTGCTAATAGTTCCATTACTTTCGTATTAACCTTCAATTGCCCTTAATCAAATACTAAGCTCATTTTAAAATAATTTAAATACAAAATGCATAAAATTCTAAAAGAAAAATTCGCCTTTCATACAAAAAGCTTTACGAGCCAAATTTATTTTCATTACCAACTACTGAAACACCCCAAAGAGTATTATGGCAAAAGCCATGAAGCATAAAATTTAGAATTAAATTAAAATCGACATAGATAAAAGTAAAAGAAGCAAAAAAATAATAATTATAATACGAGTAGCAATGAATATTTAGCAGGCATCATGCCAATAGCAGAAATAAAATCTGGAAGAAAAGAAATATAAATGAAATTTATACTCGGGTAGCTACCTGCTTTTAAGAGAAACTTGTCTTAGGGCGGAGCAAATACAGAGCTAAATGTTCTTTGCAGCAATTACAAACCATTAACAACAATTTAAACAATAAGCAACAACAACTCCAATTTGCTAGAGTATAAAACAAATAAAAATTCAAAAGATGTTTGAAAATCAAACAATGGTGGACTGAAGTAACAACAACCCTCAAATTATAATTTGTTGTGGTAGGAAGTTGGAAGGCATACAACAACTGAAACAAATATTTTAAGGTTTTATATTTAAGAAGGGTAGTTTTTTTTTTAAATAAGGGTGGTGCTGGTATATAAACCAAGATCTGGGTAGCAGAGAGCATTAGTTCACATTAAGCAGTGATCAACAGAAGAACATCTCTTCGTTTTAAAAGAATTTATTTTAACGTATTTTATTACTTTTCTTAATATAAAAATGTCTCGTTCATTTTTAATGGATTCTTTGCTTAGTGATACCATACCTCTTAGCAAAAAGGATAATATAGTTTCACCTACTGCGAACACTACAATGTCAGCTACAACAGCAGCTCATGCCGCCGCTGCGGCTGCTGCCATGTTACCGAATATGCCCATATTGCCTTATCCGGCCAGTTATGTGGGCACCTATTTGTTCTCTTTGGGCATACAACAGCAGCAACAACAACAAGCTGCTGCCATTGCAGCAGCAGCTGCTCTCCAACAACAGGCCTATCATCATCCCTACACATCTCTGAATTCACAAAAGCGTAAATTGTCAGGTTCATATGACAACTTCAATATCCAACAACAACATCAAACGGTGTCTCCTCGTTTGACTAATGCCAATATTTCTTATGGCACCATCTTACCTATAAGTGACAATGGCTATTGTACCTCACCTTCAGCTTCTTCTACCACCTCAACTATGGATTATCCTTGTGGCGAGGAGCAACAAAACAAACGTTACAAACATGACTCTTCCTGCTCACCCTCCTCTTCGCCTTTGAAAAATACCCTGCCTTCTTCAACCTCAAACACCAGCAACTCGAACAACTCCAACTCAAATCATAACTCTCACTTGGAATTAACGCCTGTTATAACGGATTATGCTGATTCGAGCAAACGCATACGCACAGCTTTTTCCAGCACTCAGCTGCTTGAGTTAGAACGTGAATTCTCTCACAATGCGTATCTGTCTCGTTTAAGGCGCATTGAAATTGCCAATCGTTTGCGTTTATCTGAGAAACAAGTTAAGATTTGGTTTCAAAATAGACGGGTTAAGCAAAAGAAAGGTTCAGATTCACCTACTTTCAATGGAGCCAACACAAGTCCTTCTCAGTCTCCGGTACATGCAGACAACTCGCCTTGTAAGCACACCGACGGCGCTTTTGTCAAGCAAGAACAATAAATTGTTTATTTTAGAAAAAGAGAAAACTCTGTGTAAATTTTGTAAATTATATATTTGAGTAAAAAGAAAAAAAATTGGTATTGTTTATATTTGAGGTTATGTAGTCTTTTAATAATAAACGAATTTATTTTAATGTTTAAACTTAAGAAAACATTTCAAAGTTAATTAAAAATCATTTATATGAAAAATGTATATGTTTTGTTTTCTTTTTCTTCTCCAGTTAAAATTAGTCTTTGAAAAAGCCGACGGGAGTTCGGAACAGTATACTCCTATCGAAAATAATATATGTATTTGCAAATGTGAATTCTCGTAATTTAATTTCGCAATTATTGTTGTGGCAACAGGTACGACATTTATTTTAAAACAATTAAACTTTTTTCTATTTAAAGCCTGTATAGTTGGCTGGAGTACGTAACTGCTACACACAAGTTATCATACTCAATTCGTCCGTGTTAACCCCGTAAGATCGCCTAGACCGATCTCTGATAACTGCAGCATATTTGTACTAAAATTAGTGTTCCGTTTTTCATGACTGTTGGATGTTCACAGAGAATGTGAAAAACTGTCTCTTCCCTACTTTGAACTCTAAAACTTCGGCAATATGCCTGCATATGCTGTATAGCCGACATCTTTATTCCGCTTTGAGTCCCACATACCTCTGAAGAAGCAAGCGAGACACTCGGGAGTAATACTGACTTGGACCGCTAAGAGCTCTAACTATCTCGGCAGCTATTCAGTATCGATAGGTTTCTGTTTCTGAGATGACTTTATCCATCATTCAACTCGTATGTTGTTCTTCTGGGTTATTTCCTTGGGTTAGGTTAGTTTAAAGTCGAAAAGGGACCCGTTACAGTTATATTATAGGCTAGTTTAAAATGGCAGCCATCATTATGTATTTATTCACTTGGGTCTCATATTTCGGCCGCGTGACACACTAGAGCTGATAAAGCATGACCACGATTAACTCACTGCCTTATCAAACCATACAGCCCTTCTTAAATAGGAGGACAGCTGGATTGTCAGACTGTCCAAGTTCGGAAAAGAATTGAAGCCAAGTATTCTTCTCCTAATTAGGGAAGTACATTAATATAGAAGCAAATCTGATGGGTAGCTTAAAAGTTAACGACTTATTACCATTTATTTTTCAAATTATATCACTGTGAGTGTCTTAGATCTTTAAAGTCTCAACCATAAATGACTGTTAAAATTAAAATATACTTTAAAACCGGGGTTTTTATAAAAAATTCATATATAAAACAAAGTTTAACTTGAATAAACGTTTAAGAATAATGCGGTTAGACCTTTGCTCTGATTAAATAAATACAAAATTAGCACTAAGGAAAGACGGCATTGCGTTATTTATTATGAGAGTTCGCTATAATAATGTGCTGTGGTCTGATGCATTTTGCATAATGTATTGAAATATATTATTCAAAACCTAAATAATTTTGGTCTGATCGCACCAAATACGCAACTCTGACTACCATAGCAAATCTTTGTAAAGAGAGGCTTTTTGGGAGTTTGCACAGACGGATCCAATTCTTTTCGTTAACTATTTGCAGTAATATAGAGCGAAATCCAAATTGGTTTGCTATAAGCGACCGTATTTGAGTTATAGCATTAGTATGGTTTTAGCGAGTTCGATTCCTTTTGCCAGCGTGGATGTATATGCAAACAAGCCAAAAATAGTTCAAAGTGTGTGTTTGCTAAAAAATAATAATAAATAATCCGATAATACAGTTGCGGACGAACTGGTGAAAACCCGAATATACATGAAAATGCTTCCAAATTCAAATTAAGCAGGAAGTACGAAGAGACCCAACACAGCACATAGGTTACAAAGCGCAATTGTTCAATATCGATGTTGGCCATACAGAAAATCTGAAATTGTGATGAGGAGCACTCGAAACCACATACACACACACGCTGATGGTGGCATTGATGCAGTATAAATGAACAAGCTACAAGATGATGTCTTGCTTATGTAAAAGTTGGCAGAAAGAAAAATTGATACAGCTCCTAGAGTATGAATGATATCCACCAGTATTAATCAACAATTTATTATTGTTGTCATCCAATACATACAGGGTGTCCAGGTGAGGTAGGGGGGTTTATTTCTGCAGTTACATTGCATAGGTGTGGTGTAGCGGTGCGGGATGCGGACGATTACGGGCACTAGCGCTTGGAGATTCAGTACCAATGGATATGAAATGATTAATCGGTTCACAAGCTTTGAAAACATAATTTTTAGTGATGGGGCTAATTTTCACTTAAACGGTCATGTGAATAAACAAAACTGCCACTAGTGGTCTTCAAATAATCCGAAACAAATACATGGAAGACCACTTCATTCACCAAAAGTAATTGTATGGGCTGCTATGTCGGCTAAAGGCATTATTGGCCCGTGTTTTCATGAAGACCGAAAGGACGAGCTGTTACTATAAATAACAATCGTTATTGTGAAATGCTACAGGATTTTTTAGCCTCCCATCTACAAGAATTTGATGGCTATAATTTGAGGACATGGTTCCAGCAGGATGGGGCCCCACATGCCATACATCTGATCAATCACTTCAGGCCGTAAATGAACTATTCCCGAATAAGGTGATTTCTCGCAGAGGTAACAAACATTAACTGGCCACCATTAAGTCCTGATTTCAGCCCTCTTGATTATTTTTTGTGGTGCTACATGAAGGGCAAGGCATACGACAATAAACCAACCAATTTGGCACAACTAAAACATAACATCACCCTAGAAATGGCAGCAATTTCAAGAGCAACTTGTTCAACCGTAATGAGAAATTTTCATTCAAGATTGGAAGAGTGTTTGCAGCGCGATGGTCGACATCTCGACAACATAATTTTTAAGAAATGATTTTCCATTTTGTGTAGTTTTATCATTAAAAAAAATCATTTATTTATAATTAATATTTTTTATTTAATTATAAAATCCACCTACCTCGTCTGGAATACCTCAAGTCACAACATGTTGAAACATAAACATGTTTATAAGCAAATGTTTATTTGGAAATTACCAACAACATTTGTACGATCTACAACACATACAACAGGTTGTGAATTAAGACATAGTATGTGTTATAAAATGCGAACCGTAGTATTCTCCTCTAAGAGCTCCGAAGGATCTATTCTTTCTCAAAAAAAGAACTATCTCCTCAAATTGGTACCAAGAAGTTTTAACATCTCCAATTAGTTTATATCTTCCTAGAACTTTTACGGTCTTCACCAATGTCCAATGAGTTTTAAATGGTTCTCCACCACGATATAAAAATCTCACAATTATAAGTTCTTCAATTACACATAGTGTATTAATTAGTCAGTTAGTCTTTATCCCAAAAGTTGTTTATAAACTTAGCCAAGTGTTAAACAATCACGAACAGTGCATACAAAGAACATGTACATACAACAACTCCATCAAAACTGTAAACGGTGCAGTTATTCGACGTTGGCCATTAAATAATACGGTTGATGCATGAAATTTTCGAAAGAAAAACAATTAAAAATGCCTGGTCGCTCTAAAAAAAATAATAATAATTACTATGACGCGATTGAGGTATTGCCTCGAGCAGGAGTAAATTACAACTCGCCGTTTATATAAGGAAAACTATTGAACACGCCCTCCTCTGTCATTGCTCTGCTCCGCCGAAGAATATGCTTTTCTTGGCAGGCCGGTATTGGAAAGCTTAATAGATTTATGATTGTGGTACTAAAAATATAAGCTCAATATTTAGGACTTTGGAATAATTTCGATTTATATTGACTGAAAACGTAAAGGTTAGGTTAAAGTCTGCAGACCACAATATCTCAGTTGACTCCAACATTTGGTCCCTTTCTTCTAATTGTAAAAAAAGTGAAGATGAGTTGGGAGATTTCATCTGAGGAAGTACAGTAAAAAAAATGTATATGTAGATGTACAAATGATGGTTAGATCTGAGCTAGAGCCATCCACCACTCCTGATGAAAGTCTGCAGTTGATTAAAGTTTAAATGTGCAAATTCAGATAGTCTAGCGAAGGATTGGTGACCTGGGTACAGCCATCGTTGGGTCTCCTGTAAAGGAGTGAGATACAAGGTGTGAAAGCTTGTCTCCTCTTTCTCTTCTTTGGCGCATCTTTGACGAAGACGTATGACGTTAATCCCATTATTGTCAAAATGGAATCTTATCGATTTTACTTGAAAGCTTGCGCGTAGCAGGAAGACGCATAAACCAAATTCCATTGTTCTTGTGTGATTACGGAATTTTCTGTGCATGGATCTATAAAGTGCAGGATTTCCATGATCT
This sequence comes from Panzeria rudis, assembly GCA_956483635.1. Taxonomy (NCBI): domain Eukaryota; kingdom Metazoa; phylum Arthropoda; class Insecta; order Diptera; family Tachinidae; genus Panzeria; species Panzeria rudis. The sequence goes on from OY101451.1 coordinate 8,185,641, forward strand.
CCAACACCTCCCACTTAGGTATCATGAAGGAATCGAATAGAAGCCAAGAGGGACAGTTGATTGATAGCCTACGCAACCACAAATAATATCACTATATGCCGAAATCTCTAAGGGATTGAAAAGCTATTTTCATTCTTTAAAGTTGCACTGAATGGTACAAGTATGCTATAAAATTAACATTTGTTAGATTTTCTCAGTTCCTCTACAAATTGTATATATTTATAACTAACAATGTTCATAAAATGTTCCTCATTCTTTTAAAACTAAATAAATTTCAATTAACCAACTTCGCAATTTCACACTATAATGTGATCAAGTTTTTATAGAAAACTAAATTCACAGCTTGTTAAGTTAAAATAAAATTGTATTAAAGTGCTGCTAATTTCAAACTCATACGGAAGTATTTAAATGAAATAATTATCCTTGGCTTATCCGAAGGAAGTTAGTAATGCCTGTCGGATTAAATGTTGGTTGGTTCATGCAAAATACTGTGAGCAGGAAACTAAATACATTTTTAGCTAAATACATTTTTGCTTATGAAAAGATGACGAAATGCAAGTAAAAAGAGATGTGTGAAATATTTTAAGCTGACATATTGTGTATTTTATTTAACAAAATGTCAAGAAGATTATTTTTTGTATTCTTCTTTCTAACATTTATAACTCAATAACATTCATATTTATGTATTTTAGCTCTATTTGTTATATTGTTAGGAAATTTATCGGTTTAAAAGGATTTATTGGGATTGTTCCTAGAGGAATACTATGCATTTGCGAAACACACAATATAAAGTGCGCTTTCCATAACACAGACAATCGATTCACTTAGAAAATGTATATGAAAGGCACTCAATTTAGTTTCTATAAAAATGTTCTAGACAGTCGACTAACTGGATTGTGGAAACCCTACTTAAAACACTGTAACAACAGAGCAAAACCAAATGTTTTGGTTTAAAGTAAAAAATAGGAAATTGCTCCTTTCATTGTGATTTCCTAAAATTGAGTTTTGGTGCTGCTGCTCATAAAATAATTTGAAAGATTTATTTATTTCATTCTATAAATAAAGATGTTGTAAAGTAAAACACAAATATAAATTATAAAACTTCTTTTGGTTACAAACTCTTTTTTGGCGTGATCTCAATATAAATCATAAAATCTTATATAACACTGTGCAACAAAATTAAAAAATGTTTTTTTGAAAGGCAAGTAGCTCTCAGGCAATTAATATCTTATACTTAACTACTTATTGCGTTACCTTCTTTGGGAAAGGGATAGAGTACAGAAGATAGGTAGTGTAAATGTGAAAGAAAGCTCAATTTTTACACAACTCTACTACTACGCGTTTTGTAGATTTAAGAGCAGTCTTGCAGCGCCTCTGGTGTTAAATAGACGAATAAACTTTCTTAAGCTGTATGTATAACCATTTTATGAATTGGTTTACTTCGCCAATGATTTTGCCGAAGGATGGAGTAGTGATGTACATTAGTATAGAACAGTATCAGTTAAACACGTGCACAGCTATTCCACAAAGTGTTGCTAAAACAGATATAAAGGATACATACCTGTTACTATAAGTATAAATGATGGAATGAGTGTAACTGATATTGTATGATTTTAATCCACGCACACATTCTACGCGTACTAAGTAATAAGAGTAACATAATATTTTGCAATGGATAAGAAATTTACATGATTTTTGTTTTAAAATATCTGTTGTACCATAGATATTTTAAAATAATTGTTAGTACAACAGATAATGTGTGTGTGCGTATGTTTCATACATATAAAACACATTCACATACACTTTATGTGCAAATTCATTGCTAGCTTACAATAACAGTTAATGCTTGTTGATAGGTACAGCACAGTGATTTGCTTTGTTATTGCTGTTTTTGTTCTCTATTTTGATGTTCGTTTTAAATAGCCAATCAATTGCGAACAAACTTCGTTTTGCATGACAAATTTGCCTGTTTATACAATAAGTACTTACTGTACGACATCAGTATCTGCTAATATCTGTTTGGGCGAAACATAGGAAAAAAATGTGTTTATCTCAGTCTCTCTGTATCCACTTATATGTATATACTATACTTCAGCCAATAACAATACCACCTAATAACAGAAACACTACATTACTTATCAATATGCACTCATAAGAATTAACACACAGAAACTGATGTATCTGTGCACGTGACTAGTATCAATCGCTGCCGGTACTGCTTGTAGTGATCAGTCAAACAACATTTAACACAGCAAAGCCCATCGCAAAAATTCATGATATTGATGACTTGCCTGAAACTAGTCTCGAACCTAAGACCTCCTCAGGCAACATTTGTTCTATAGTCAACACGCCAACCACTTTAAATTACAAGGTTGCAAAGATTGATTCCGGTAGAGGTCACATTTTAATAGAAGTTAAATTGTCCTTCTTTTTTTCCGACTGGGCATAGGAAATCTTGTAAGCCCTCCGTTTAAGAAATAAGATGTGCTCAGAACTTTTATGTAAAACATCAAGAGAATCATTTCTGTAGACCACTTTAACCCTCTAACTCTTTGCGGTATGTGTCTTTTTGTTCTTTTCTTAAATAAGGGTAAAAAAACTCTCTTCCAGCGGCTATATACCGTCCTGAAAGGTCCTACATAAATGTTCCTTGTGGTATTTTACAAATCTTAAACCTTAAACGTAAGGCTTACAAGATTTCCTATGCCGATTACTAATTGTGAATAAGTAAGAAATTAACCCTTAAGCACGTCTTGAGTTTTTAATGATTTCTGGCATTGAAGTTCAGTATGGAGCTTGGGGGTGTTTGAAGACCTATACTAGAATTTTATGAAAAATATTTTTGTGGAACATTACAGCTCGCTATATCATCGCTGAATGGGAGTTTTTCGCCCCTTTTTCAAGAAAGATACAAAAAGACCCATATAACGAAAAAGTTGTACAAAAATATTTCCAGTTGTGAATCCAAATTGATTATTAGGCTAAGGTTCGTCACGTTATATTCAGAAAGAATTGGGCATGATTAATATTCCAAGGAACAAGGGAAAAATTAACTCCAACTTAATTTTTCAACGTACACAGCGTTATGTTTTACATAAAAGTACTGAGCACATCTTATACATACCTTACACGTAAGGCTCACGAGATTTCTTATGCCGCGTCACTATAGCCATGTGCAAAAGGGGAGAACTTTAACTCCCCCTAAAATGAATCCCAGAAGTAAACTTTCAAAACTCCATTGCATGCATGTATTATTTTGGTGCCTTCTGGCAGAATCAGTCGTTAAAACCAGGGACCGAAAATAACAGTTATTATTAAAATTTCAGTTCAAAAAGTCAGAGAGAAATAATTTGTCACACGATATTTGAGTATAGCATTGTGATGGTCGTGAGCTAAGGAATAAAACCTAAAAATACTTTTATTTGGTTACTTTTTTCAAAAAAGTCAAAATATAACTGTAATTTTTGACTCATACTTTTTGGGTCAAAAATAGAAGTTAAAATTTGACCGATATTTTTTTTGGTCAAAAATAAAAGTTAAAATTTTACCGATATTTTTTCGGTCAAAAATAAAAGTTAAAATTTGACAGATATTTTTTTTGGTCAAAAATAAAAGTTATATTTTGACCGATATTTTTTTGGTAAAAAATAAAAGTTAAAATTTAAACGGATTTAGAATTCGCTACCCCAGCATTCTTTGTTTATTTTAACCACTTGTCATGCTTAATATTTGTGAGCAGGAGCATCAACTATTGAACCAATTTATTTAACGAAATTATATATAAGAGCTATTGATGCTCCTTATATTTACTTACAAGTTAATTCGATGTTAATTAGTAGGTTATTCACCATGTGAGATTATTAGCTCCAAATATTAATTGCTCTTTTTTGAAATTCTAACTTTTATTTTTGACCAAAAAAACAAATATCTGTAAAATTTTAACTTTTATTTTTGACTAAAAAAATATCAGTCAAATTTTAACTTTTATTTTTTACCAAAAAAAATATCAGTCAAATTTTAGCTTTTATTTTTGACTAACAAAATATCAGTAAATTTTTAACTTTTATTTTTGACCAAAAAATATCAGTAAAACTTTAGCTTTTATTTTGACCTAAAAAATAATAGTCAACAAATAACCATTATTTTTTGACCGAAAACATTTTGGTCCAAACATAACTATTATTATTTGACTTTTTCGAAAAAAGTCATAACGGTTATGGTCCCTGGGTAAAACCTTGTAACTTTTTGTTTGTGGTGTACAGTGTAGTTTATTTTGATCATAAACTAATTTCGCTCTCTAAACTTGTGAAATATATTACAAATCGATTTGTTTATTTAAAAATATTTAATTGCTGGGAAATGCATTTTATAGCCAAAAGAACACAATTGATTTAATTTTCACCCTGTAATATATATTTACTTTAAACCATTTCACTTAAAAAAATTACAAACAAATATCAGTGTTGATGATCTTAGAAGTATTTGAACGCAGCAGGAAAAATTAGCCAAAAATAACACTTGAATTTAATGAATGAGTTACACACACAATTGAGAAGACAAAAACTAGAGTACTCAAAGAACTCTCAAAACTCAAGACTCCTACCTACGCCAACAACTTCAAAATGAAGTGGACAACAAGCACTTTGAGGTAAGAGTATAAAAAAACTTTCCAATGAATCTAGAAAAAAAAATTTCTATACGCTTCAATAATTGCTTAAAAAGTCTCGGCGGGACATCACAGCTATGATATTCTGGCAGGTATTAGAAATATAAAAAATTTCTATTCTTTAAATTTGTTTTGTATCATGGGGAAACTTCTTTCAATCTGTAGGAGTAGGTGCAATTGCGTTGATTACCCATTGCACAAAAACACCCAAGGGAATCATCATTTCTTTTCTTTTTTTGCCATTTTCTATTCTCTTGTTGCTTTAAAAATTTTACTTTACAAAATTTATTTTCCATACTTTCTTCTGCTCAATTTAATTTTAACTTGAGTTGGCTGTATTTCTTTTGTTTGCTGAAAAATCTTTGCAGGTTTACAAAGATCTAGAGATTCGATTAGCATTTATTTGTTAATTGTTGGGTGTTTTAGATATTTGCTTTATCATTAAGCCGGAATAATTGCAACATTTTAGAGATAAAATCGATAAGATTTTTAATTTTATATTTTAAGTACTTTGACAGTTTTAAGTGTCGTGGGAATTTTAGTTAGTTGCTTCAGAAATCTGTGAGAATTTCAAGGAAAGTATAATTAATTAAATTCTAGATGATGGTACATATTTTTTTGTTATGAAACAAATTTGCGGTTTCTTTTTAAAAAAGTTAAAGAATTTGCTTTATGAAGCTGTAATTATTTGAAAGGTATAGTACACAAACTCTGCTTCGCAGTCGCCAAACAGAGTCAATGAGGTCATTTAATGATTTTGCACTTTTTTATGATCCTTCGAGCCAGATTATGGCTGCCGGCATTCATTGTGCTACTAGCATGACTACAATTTAGCACTGAGGACACTAAGTTGTCTAGGTGGGATTGCGATATCCTTGAAAATGTCAGCAAACTGTATGTCGAAAATTTGCTTTTATTATGAATAGAGTTCAGTTACAGTTACGTCTGCCAACTGTGCCATGTAATCCAATTATTGGTTAAGAGCGAGTATCAGTCAGACCTCCACCATCCTAATCCAAAGAAATCTTAATAATTTTTTTATATTTTCAGTAGTATGGTCTCATCTGGGAACACCAGAGGAACACTACAGGGTGAGATAATCTCGCCTCTGCCTTGGCTTCTCGTAGTTAAAATAATTCTTCTCAGATTAAACGCTGCAGAAGAAAATTTTCTAGCTTATGCGGGCGATTTGGTACCAATGGTATCAGAGATGTTCACGGGACGTGATAAGCGATATCATGTCCAACGCCTTGAGTACATTCAGCAAATGTGCTACAGGCTGTGGTGTAGGAGTGACCCTAAATAAAGCGGAACTAGAGCTTTAGACTTCTTCGGTTGTCCGTATTGGACAACGCAAAATATCTAGGAGTTATCCTGGACCCTAAACTATCGTGGATACCAAACGTGCAACACAGGGTCAAAAATACCATATTTGCCTATTACTCCTGTCGGAGAATGTTTGGTTCCATATAGGGCCTAAGTCCTAACATGCTTCAATGGCGGTATACAGCAAATGTATGTTCCATATTCACTTTCGGATCGGTAGTATGGCGGTCCGTCACGAGTAAGATATATGTGGTAGACCAACTATACATAATACAGAGATATACTTGTATCAGGATTACTGGATGTTTACGTACTATACTAAACTTAATTCCGATCGAGCTTCATGGTATTGGCTGTATCGTCGAGCGGTGCGGCAAGACTAGGGGCATCTGGCAGGTGGAGATCAAGGACATATGCCCATGCCAGAATCCTAGATCAGTTACCACCGACACTGAGGAAACCCTCTGATTACATTGTACCTCATCTATACTTTGACAGAACTTTCAAAGTTCTTATTCCATCCAGACGGGAGTGGTAAGGGGTTAACATAGAAAAAGACTTCAACTTAATGGTGTATACTGATGGATTACGAATGATCTACGGTGTGGGCTCTGGAGTCTTCACGAAAGACTCTCCTTCCGACTTCCAGATGAAGCCACTGTATTTCAGGCTGAAATATTGACTATAATGGATGCGGGCAGGATGTTGATTGACAGGAGTGTTCAGGAAGAGTCGGCATCTTCGTCGACAGACAGGCGGCATTTCTACTTCTAAGGTCACACACTTTTTTTTTTCTACTTTAGTTAGCCAGTGCAAAGATGTGTTATCCAGATTAGGTGATCAGGCTGACGTTATCCTCATCTGGGTGCCCGCACATAACAACTTCTCTGGCAACGAATAGGCGGATGAGCTGGCCAGGGCTAGCTCTGCTATGGACGCCTTCACTGCTGAATCGGTAGCCATACCGTTTGGCACTACGAGTATTAGAAATCATAATCTAAAAAATTACCAGCAGAAAGCTGAAAACAGGTGGCGCAAGTTTAGCACGTGTAAGGTAACTGGGAAATATGGCCTTGTTACAACGACAAGCGCAAAACACAACTAATTGGGACATCTCGAGGCTCGTGGCAGTAGTGATGTGGCACTGGACAATCGGCAGACATGCAGGATAGGGGTTTATACAATGCCTTCAGCGGTAGTTTCCGGGATCAAAGAAGAGAAAAAACAGTTTTCTATTTTCTTTGGGAATGCCCGGCCCTGCAGCTCTCGAAACACAAATTCTCGGTCTAGGTGACCTTATCAGATATCTCAATGCGACAGGTTGGATTTAGTATCTACTATCGAATACGAGATATGGTTTCGGACTGATGAGTGGCGTGGTCGAGTGGTCTGTCAAAACGGAATCTTATTGATTCTACTTGCATATTTGTGCGTAGCAGGCAGCCACGTAAACCAACCAACCAGCATTGGTCTCTTTTAAATTATATTTGGCCACATACTTCTGGTAATGCTGCAGTTGTGTTGGATACAGAAGAAATTGACTTGATCCGGAGTAGAAATATCCATAGAAGGAAGAGAGAGAGACAGAGAGAGAGAGAGAGAGAGAGAGAGAGAGGGAGAACCTATCAAAAGACAAGTAACGTAACTGGTTCCTAGCGACTAGCAACTGGTTCAAATTCTGGAACTTTATATGCGAAGGACCTGTCACTTTTATATGGCGTTGTCATTGGAGGGTGTCAATTTACATAATTAAGACACTCACTGATAGGTTCTAGGTCCACACTTAAGGCACTTGTCATGTAGTAGTTTCTTTAATACTAGTAAAATTACTGTATCTTATGCAAATATTATTGATTTGGAAAAATCTGCTTGTTAACATTTTCGTTCCAGTTATGTGATTTGTTCTCTTTTCATTGCTCACGACTCGGGAACATATTCTACAACACCTATTTTCACCAGTCATAGGATAAGTACGTAGAATCTTTTTAGTTCAATATTTGAATCAATATTTGAATCAATGTAAATTCAAATTATTTTTATTAAGAGTGGAGTGTTGGAATATTCAAATCAGATTAGCAGAACGGATCAGTACTACTGATTTCGACAGGCCGCTACACCGTCTCATTAGCGTTCTTGTTCACTTTTACCACTTATGAAGGTGGATGCTTTTTACAAGGAAACATCAGCTATTTAACTAATTTTTATCAGCAAATAGAATACGAGACTTATTTTATCATGTAAATTCTTGCCCTGCATTTTTATTGCGACTGAACTTAGTTTGCCGAAATTTCTCTATCTGATTAATAATCCAACGCTCACTAACTCTTGTTATTTTTCTGTCTCGCTCTTGATGGGCATTTTTTGGTACAAAAATACAATTGGTTTAAGATTTCCCGCATGAATCTTACGACTCCAGAAGATGCACTTGAAGGAAATCATCGCAACGATCGATAGAAATTTTAAATTGTGCAATCAGATCAGGATAATGGGATTATCATACGGCTTCTGCCAAAGCTGCTAAAGCAAAGAGAAAAACTTCCAAATTCCATATTCATAAAACTATAGTAAAATTAATGTTGGTTTTATGTATGAATTTTGTATGGGAAACCGGTTTTAATGCATTCATTAAATGTAATAATCATTTATGAATAATGGGGACAGTCTTTCACGTTTTTGCGTCTCGGCTCTCCACTGAAGGCCCAAAGATACATGTAGCCATATCACCAATCCTTGCAAGCCTATCCGAACTGGGGAACGGATGCAAGCTTTAATGGACATAACAATTTCATGAAGAGTGATGGACGGTTTCAGTCCTTTAACTAGAATTTGAAACACTATATTTTGTTCAAATATTCTAAGCCGTCTCACGACTTTTTAACCGACTTTAAATGAGCAGGAGGTTATACATACATAAATATGTTCGCCATGTATGTATTTTTGCATATTTACATATTACTAAATTAAAATCGATCTAATCGCTTGGGAGCTATGGTACCAAAGACACACAGATTAAAGAGGATACGTATAGAAAAGATGTGATATCTTCTAAATGGCTGGATCGATTTTCTTCAAAAATACCTAAGAGTACTCTCGATCAAGTCACCTTTCAAACAGATAAAACTAAATCAAAATCGATACAGCCATTTGGGCTCTACACATTAAAAACTTATAACACCGTTTTTTTTTGGTCGCGGTTAAGAAAATTTAAAAATAATCAAACCAACTTTAAAATAAATTCACTAAAAAGTAGACCTACTCTCCTGTTACCTAAAGCACATTTTACCCAAGAATACTTTCTGTATTTATTTTCTTCACTTCTCTTTACATCACTGAGCCAGATGTACAATTTTACACTACATTATCCTTTTGCAACAATAATTTTCCGAATTCTAAAAACATACCAAATATCAAGCAGTGCCATTACTTTAGCACACGCTCCCACTGCGTAATTCTTTGGTAAAGAAGCAGAAGAAGAAGAAAAAGAAAAAAACAATTGTTCACAAAGACAATGAAAAATATGTACATACTTGATGAATGAATGAAAAGATAAGACACCCACCCATAAAAAAAGAAAAGAGAACCTCTTCAATTTGAAGTGTTGAATACTCGAAATACAAGTACCAGTTTATAAACACTACAAGTACATTCTACTCACAAGATATCTGAGAGATATAAAGGCAAGAAGATCAGCCACATGAAAATTAGTTAGTATAGCAGCCCTTAATGTTAATTGCAGGAGTATAGATTCTTGAGAGCATGAAAAAAGAGAAAAATAACAAACATTTCGTTACGTTTTAATGAATGAATTGTGGAAAAAGGTGGCTAAAATACAAAACAATGAAAGCAGCAATTAAACACAATAGAAAAGCAGAAAAGGTATTAAGCTAGAAAGAGAGAGAGAAAGATAGAGGGAAAGAGAAGCATAATTTGATTTTAGCAAGGGAGTGATAGAATTATAGAGTCAAGGTTGTGAAATTCCTTTCTTTGCTTAGTTTAGACTTGTTAAAAGATCATTAGTTTAACATTTTGCCTTTCAGAACGAAATTCTTAAGAATTTTTCAAACCATCACAGGTGTTCAACAAAAACAAAAGGCTAGACAGACAGCCAATTTTGTAAACTAGCCAGACAGTTTGTCGCCAAAAATTTCTATAAAGAATTTAAATGTCTTTCTTTGTTTTCTTGGTTTGGTTGCAATAAAAAAGAATTTAAAAATTATTTGCCATTTAAAATACTCTCTGCAATTGCAAATTTTCGTTATTACTTTAGTTTTCACCTCTAAATAACAGGAGTGACCATGGTTTAATTGCTGTTGGTCTATAGGGAATAATTGATTTTAGATTTGTTTTTCACAAACTGAACTCTTGAATTTCTATTGTTTTACAAAATTTCCATATTTTCTATAATATAAACAAAGTAGAAGATTAAAATGAATGATGTGGTGATTTTAGTGCTTAAACTGTAGGACTTTTGTGATAAGTTTTCCTTGAAATTGTTATAAATAAAAATATGTATAAATAAAAAATATGCAATGAAAATTTTAGTTCTTTGCGCCTTCTAATATGCCAGTTTGTTGATAAAGCTTCAAAATTTGTTTAAGTTACGGTAAAAGTGCATAAACTTTATGTTAAGAAGAAAAGTTTTAAAAGAGCTTCTGTTGTTATACCAATCCTAGCAAAAACATTAACTAAAAGCTTTTTAAATTTTATATGAAAAGCTTTTATTATGTTATCAACATTGTGAAGCTGTTTGTAAAGATTATTCTATTGAACTTTTTTAATTATAATAAGTTGTATGCTAAACGGTATGAGGAAATAAAATTTAGAATTGTTCTTATTATTACATCCTTGGGTGGTTGGTATTATAAATGTTAGTTTTAATTATGAAGGGCTATTTATTATCCTTTTTTTGCAGTAGTATAATTTTCTTAGATTATAAAAAAGTACAATCTTTCTTTTCTTAAATTTTGTGTTACAAAATAAGATCTTTAATAAAATGCCATCGAGAAAAAAATGTCACGAAACCAAACAGCAAAAATTACACTGTGCAACAATGAAAATTAAAAGGTTCCACCAACTGACCCTGGTAGAAGAAACCAAAAATATTTATAAATGTATACTTTCAAAATGTTTACATCTGGGATTAGTTTTAGGCGAAGTTAAATTTCTCCCCATTTTGCTCATAGTTGTACAACTGATTTTCGACCCATTAACAAGAAATTTTATTTATCTATTAACTTATTTATCTACTAGCCAAATAAATAGAAGCAAAAAATTGCTTGTAAGTGGGACGTAAGGCAATTTTGTTTTTTTGTTAAGATAAAACTCTAGTACTTTCGTTGGTTTGACATCGTGGGGTAGACTGTTCGTTTTTTTTTCTTCTGTGTATCATAATGTATATTGATGTTTTTGAGGCTGATAAAATTAATTGAAGTATTTACGCATGTAACCTTTTAAAGGCCTTAAATTTATAAATTGTTTGCCTTATTTGCCACTATAAACTCAACCTTAATTTACGTTTGCCCACAGAAAATAAACCTAATTTATTTTATTTTCTAAGCCCTAAAATGCCTAAACTACTTATTTTGTTTCCTTCCGCCTTAAATTATGCAAAGTATTTGAGGTTCTTGTCACACAAGCAAAAACAAAAAGAACATTCACCTTTTTCGTTCAACTTCACAAAACTTAAAAAACTTAAAGAGAAAAAGAAAGTTGGCATTTTAGTTAAAGCAACTAAGCATTTTTTCAATAAAAGTGAAATTATAGCATAATTTTAAGGTGGCGAAAAGTAAAATAGCAAATGTAATAATAGTTGTAATATAAAGAAAATAAAATAAATATTGTTTAACTAGAATTTTATGGAGTTCTTTACGAACAGCATATCGTTTATAATTTATACTCCATTTTCATAATATTATGGTCTATTATTTCTATATACAACTGAAGAAGTGAATAGTTCTACTATTCTCTATCATTTCGTAATTCGGTTAAATATTTGATAGTTCTTAACTATTGGAATACAATGCAGCAACTGTTACGTTTTGCAACTTTTACTTCATAAAACTCAATAAAATTAAAAGTTGCAATCAATAATTGCTATTATTGTCACAGTGCGACGGCCAAAGCCGACCTTGTGGACCATATACCTATACCAGCAGAATGAAATACGTATTCCATTCATATTCAGGTGCCTTGGATTTCGTTGAAACCTAAAGATTTTGAACTAACTAACTCAAGCCTGACTTAATAATCAAATTAAAGCAATGAAACGTCACCAAAAAATCCGATAATTTATAAAAAACGAATCGAACTTTTAAGTGGACAACGAAATTTTACTAAACACCCAATTAATTCGAATATAGTTTAACTAAAAGTTCAAGGTTCCACAAGAAACCAAAATTCGAAAAAAAAAATATGAAAAATGGTGGATGGACTGCAACATTACTGGAAAGTCTTGGTTGAACTGTGTTCTTTTTTTAACAGCAGTAACGCAACCAGGCAATTAATGCCTACCAGTTAATTAACTAAAGTGTTACATTCTTAGGGAAAGCGATAGTGTAGAGTGAAGAAGTGGCGAAGTGGGGGATAGATAGAAAGCTTAATTCATTTACAGCCCTGTTATTTCACGTTTTTTTTTTTTTGTTAAATTTTGTAGAGAAGTCTTGCAGGCGCTCTGGTGGCAAGTAGAGGCATTAATTTGTATTAGCTGTGTAGACCTTTATTAGTTCTTTTACTTTGCCGACGATTCTGCTACAATATCGACGAAGAAGGCTGCTGTGATGGGTATTAGGTTATATCAATATTAATCGCTGCCGGTATTGCTAAAGTGATCAACACAATGATACACCAATGCACATCAGAAAATTTGATGATGTTGTTGGCTTGCGTGAAACTAGTCTTGAACTCAAGACCTCAGGGTTTGTAGTAACAGCGCAAACCATCTCAGCCAGCAGCATGCTCTCCCTTTCGAAAGGCCTATTTAAAGGAATCTTTAGTAAAAAACAAAAGATTTATTCAACAACTGAAGAGAAGCCAGACTTGCAGTCCATGCCTAGAAAATCTCGTTAATTTCAAGATCAAAGAGTTCAAAAATGTATAAAACACTTTTCGAACATTTTTGATAACGATATTTCTGGAACCTCTCGCGCGATTTAGATCGAGTTGGCGGTATTCAAAGCAGTTATTCTTTTTTGTGTTTGTTCACCCGAAACTCCACCATTTATAGATAGACTTGGAAAATTTTTATTGCATTGGTCTCGTTGTTTTTGATATTTTCATTATGAACTCGACGTCCGTTTAAACGTCTACCCATCTGACAGTTGCTCGGTTTCTCATTATTAGCAGATCCGAAAAACTTTATTCGTATTGAAAAGTATTTGAATATTATGATTATAGATATGAGAATTGTCAGGCCTACAAAATGCAATTATTCTTTTTCAACTGAAAAAATTTAAATGTTCTTTTTCAACTGAAAAATCGTGTAAAATAAATGAAAATTTTCCTATATGGAGAATATGTACATTTTTATATGGAGAATAAACTTTCTAATGACTGGTTCTGGCAGAGGGCACCAAAAAAATATATACGTGTATCGGCGTTTTGAGTGTTTGCATCTGGGACTCATTTTAGGGAGAGTTAAAGTCCCCCTTTTACACATAGTTATAGTGATTCGATAGAGGAAACCTTATCACCCTCTTACTCTTCGTTGTATGGGTCTTTTAATCTCTTTCTTAACATAGGGACAAAAAAACTCCCCTTCAGCGGTGATATAGCGGGCTGAAATGTTAAATAAAAATATTCCCAATAAAATTCTAGAATAGGTCTTCAAATACAACCAAGCTCTAGATTCAACTTGAACGCCATAAATCGTTCAAAATTTAAAATGTGTTTAGGTGTTAATTTCATACTTAGTCACAATTAGTAGTAAAACAATTTATTTTGTTGCACAGTGTAAATAACTTTCATTTTCTTTAACAAAAAATGCGCTATAATGCACAGAAAGATATGATACATTTTATCAAAAACTAGTTTGAATTAATTTCGTAATTGAATCATTTACTCGAGTGATCAAAAACAAAATTTTTCTTTTGAATAATTGAAATTTTGAGTTTTAGTAATTAAACATAAAATTTCTACGTAATTTGAACTTTAAAACCGAACTTAATTGAGTCTGCAGTTTTCATAATTGAAATAGTATTTTTTTCTGCGCGGGATTTATCGACTTTAAGCTTTCCTCTATATCGTTTCTTCTCAAATCCAAATAATATTAAAGAATTTTGTCCAAGTAACGTTCAATACATATTTTTTTAATTTCATTTGCAAGCACATAGTTAAGAATTTATCAAGTAACGCTGAATACATTTCTGTTTGAATTTCATATTTTTTCAAAACACACACTACCGATTAAAACAACGATAATCGAAATGGTTAATCTTCGATGAGTTTTATTTTGCATGCAAAATTTAGCTAAACAAAAGACATTTTCCACATGATATTTTCACTTCATTTTTAACCATGAAGGGTGTACACACGGTTCGGTAAAGCCGAATGTAACACTAACACTTCTTATTAAGTGAAAACGAACCTAAGCTATGTCATAGTTAATATATTTTTTTCCCTTTTTAAATGCCCTAGAAAATATATTTGTTGGAACCAAAAAAAATATATATATTATTTCTTAGTTTTTGTTTGTATGATCAATATGTATAAATTCTTTACGGAGCAAAAAGAAAACAAAAAAAATTAATGTAGTATTTAGGTGGGGGTCCAGCACTAACCTAGAAATATGCTTACACTGCCACTTACATTTTAAAGCATATATTTAGGGGTGGCATTTTATGTTTCCTTCTGTTTTTTTTCGGGTTGCTTATTTGTCATCTTTTTAGTTCATGGTCTTCTCTTGTTTGGACAATTTGTTTTAACTTGTTGCTGTTTCTGCTTACAAAATATTTTCCTTTCCTTTTGCGAAATATTTCTTTTAAGGGTCTTAAAGCCAGTTTTGTTTAAAGAAAGTTTTTGTTTTAGAAGAAACAGAGCAAATGAGATAGAAATACTTTAATATAAGAGACAGCTAAGTTTTCGTTTTTCTGTTTAAGCAGCAAACAATTTTTTTTATTACTTATTATTAGCTTTATTGTTTAAGAAACTTTCTGTTTGTTTTTATTACAGCAAGCAAAAAAAAGTATGTACTTGCATACTATAAGGCTTAAATTGTATGTTTTTAGTTTACATTTATTTGTTGCTTTTATACTCATGTGAATAAAAGTATCAACAGTCTGGAGGTCATTTTTGAACAAAAGGTTTTTGGATTTTCTCTTTACATGCATTTTTTTGCAGACATGTCTCAAACAACTACTTACTTTCAGTTTACAAAAATTTAAATTAAAAATTCAAAATGTTTTTGTTTCTTTTATATAAACATCATTTTGCTAAAAATATATTCAAGAAAAAATTTGTTTGCACATAAATGTAGTGCAACTTGAGGCTGTCTAAACAAATCATAAGAAATTTAATTTGGTAATAAAAAGGCTAAATATTTGCCTTTGTATTGCTCAAAGACTATAACAGAGTCATTGGAGAGCACAATTTTTAAACAGAAATTGCTAAAGTTTGAAAATTTTAAAGCCTACATAAAGGCGCTAACAAAAGAACTACCTAATTTAAGGCTTTGAGCTACATTTTTTCTTTAAAGCATTTATTTAGTTTGTCTTTTGTGTAACTGTGGGTTCGTAATCAAATCTTGTGACAGCGTTTTTGCTTCTGAAAAGTGGGCAGCATCACGCCCATTTAAACAAATAATTTTGCAAATACTTGCCACTTAGCTTTAAGTACTTCTACTTCAATGATTCTTACAAATAAATTTTAAATCAAGCAATTATATTATTGTGAAGCTCATTCTAGAATGAAATACAAAGAAATGGACAGCAGGACATGTTCAAAATAAATTTTGTTTAACAAAAAAGGAACCAATCTGGAAGTACACCCTTTCATATATAATAGCAATTTCCTAAATCGGTCTATAAATGGCGAAGGTAGGAGTGAACAAACATACAAAATAAAATAAAAATGTATTGATAACCTCCTAATTTTTTTGAAGCCAGTTAATAATGGGCAGTGCTACGCCTACATAAAAAATATTATTTTCTTACACATTCAGTTGCCGTCACAATACTTTATTATGATTAGAAAAGAATTCAGTGCTACGCCCATAATCAAGGATTAAGATCATTTGTAAATTATATGTAAATTCACAAATGGTTGTTGAAGGACTGTGTATAAGACAAGTGGCTTGAAACTTCTCAAAAGTATGGTTGCAGTCTACTATTGATGATTTGGTAAATTACCAATGAAATCCAGGCATATAGACATGCTAAGCCTGCAATAAGTTGAACTTTTTTGAAATAAAATTGGAAGAACATCTCAAATAATAAATTTAATAAATTAAAAAAAAACATGTGTAATTCTGAGCCACATGACAGCAAAGGGTTAAGTATTCCAACAAAAAAATTTTAATACAATGCAGCACATTCAAAAGAGCACTCTAGCCTATTTTCAGAAGAATCAGTGCAAAATTAGCAGATTTTCTAATGAATTGTTGGTAAATGGGTGAATTTAGCCATATTTGAATTTTGATCTCAAAAGGGGACGCCTACGAGTTTCCCGATTTAGCTCATATTTTCAGTATATCAGTTTTAGAACAATTACCACAATAATCCGATTGAACTAAGTACGAGGATACCCTGACTAGCGCTACATTTGCCAGACTGTCTAAGTCTGGGAATATGTTAGTGCCAAAAATTGTTGTCCTTAAAATGGCTAGAGCTGGAAATTGATATAGAAGATGAAGAACCGTTTCCTCCTCTTCCTCATCATAATAACTTTTGGAATAGTCGTTGTAATTTATACCCATCCTTCTGGCATGGGTGCCAATATTCCAGAGCCCTTTTAGTAATAATTTCGTTTGACCTTTACCGAGCCTGATCAGATCACGTGTCCTGCTGAGGTCGTAGTGGGACCACGTGGACCTGGCCACGCGGCAGGTGCCTTCGCGTTCCCACCTGTGTTGCGGCAGCCTGTATGATTCAAGCTGTATCAGTAGTTTGCAGTGTGATAGAGGGATGCCAACGAAGTGGCAGATCATTGAGTTGCTCAATGGTACGCCCTCTTTGGCGATTCCGTCCGCAATATTGTTTCCGGGACAATCCTAGTGTCCCGGAACTGAGCCCAAAGCTACTCTCGAATGTCTCGCTATCTTATTTCGAGATACCCAGCATTCGACAACCGCCAAGGAAGTAGTGTATCTATAGCGGCGATAGCCGATTTGCTGTCGGTAAATATATAGATATCTTCCGATATCCTATAGTATCTAAGACATCTTGCCGCCCTAGTGGTAGCGGAAATTTCTGCTTGCAAGACGCTACAGCCATCCTGAATGGAACTCTTATATTGAACTTTTTCATATAGAAACCTCCGCCAGTTCTGTTACCCCTATTGAAGCGATCCGCGAAAAGCTTTGATCGCTCCAACAGGTGAGAGGAATAGCCCACCAAAGAAAGGCGTCGGTGTGCAATAGTCAATATTTGTGGACATTCCTTGATGCTGTTGCAGAATCCTGGAGTGCCCATAATCAGTTCGTGACGATGGATATGTAGCGTTCAATCTGATCGCCAAGAATAAAGCTAACTGTTTGGCCAGAACCTCCACGGGAAGCTAATTCATCATTGTGAAGAGTGCTTTCGTTATAGTCGACCTGAGCGCACCTGTTATCAGGGTGGCCGCTAGCCGACATATTTTATAAAGTGTTTTGCGATTAGAGTCTTTCTCTAATGCTTTTCACCAAGCTAATACATCATAGAATAATGTGGGCTTAACTACCACTTGAAATATCCAGTTGATCCCTCTGGGCTCATTGCCCCAGCTGCGACCAATGACTCTTTTACACGTATAGATAGCCACGAGGGTCTTATCCGCTCTATACTGGGTTTAGGAGGCACTAAGTTCTTGCTTTCGCACAATTACATTTCAAACGAAACCAACATTTTAGAATTTTTTTTGTTTGTTTTAAATGTAATTATACAAAAGAAAGAATTTTTTCGACATCTTGGGAAAGCCAATATATCTCGTTAATAATTCTTTATCTGATTGTTTCTATTAAATACTGCAATTACTTTTAAATAGCTTCTTTATTAAATGAAAAAACAAATTTTTAAGAGCATTAATCATAATCTGCGAGAATTAAACATAATCTTTAAACTAAAAACAGAAGCAGGATTTTATAAAATCTTCAATGCTATTGTAATTCAACAACAAATATCTAACTTATAATTATTAGCTTATTCTCATACCAGTTTAAGTTCTTTTTTCTATTGCTTTTCAATTTTCATTTTATACAATCTTTATTCAGTCTTTTTTCTTGCCCCTAAATTTATGCTTTATTTATTTTCTTCTTTTCATTCTAAAAGTATGTTACACATTTTTCTGGTTTTGCTTGATTTTTTTATGTTGTTGTTGCTATTTTATTTGTCAATTTATCTATTTACATATTGTATATTTCATTATACTTTATTATACTCCGTTCTATGTGTGTGTTTCCATATTCCTTTTGCTCTGTTCTTTCAAGGTGAAAAAGAAGTTCGTTTGTGGCTTTCGCTTTGAATTTTTGTTTGTTTTTATTCCTCTTTTATTTGGGAGTTTTGGGAGTAAATTTATTTATGCTGCGTATGCGTGTGTTTAGATGTGTGTGTGTGTGTGTGAGTAATTTGTAAAGTAGAAAAAATGTAAAAAGCTTTGCTATCGCCTACGTCAAACTGAAAAGCTTTTTTGCATTGTTTAAATTACATTTTACTTTACATGTGGTTACCAAGTCAATGACTTTTGTTCCTTCTGAAAGCCACTAAATAATACATACACGAGTATATGCACAAGCAATTGTTTTTCGTTTTTTTGTGTTTTAATTTACAATTAGCATATAAATATTGTAACAAATGGTTTTTATTTGTTAAATTTCTGTGTATTTTCTTTTAATTAGCTGTAGTATGCTGCTAAATATATAAATCTTATTAATGTTGTGGCTTGTTTTCTTGCAAAAATTTTACATTTTCGCTCTTTGGATTACAACAAAAATAAAGAATAAATAAATAAATAAAAAATGAGATTCGGCGATTGCTCCTTTATAATTTTTTTAGTTTTTAAGAACACTTACACACAAAAAAATTTCAGTTTAACATTTTTCGGTAGTGTTTTTCCTTCATAGGTGTCTCATGTTAATTGAAAATAATTTACAATAATCTTGAAAGAGCATTTTATCTTTTGAAATAGCTATATTTCATGTTGATTCAATACTGCAGTACAGTTAAATAAACGTAAGACTTACAAGATTTCCTATGCCAAGTACTAATTGTAAATAATAGTTTAAGTTAAATATAGTTTAAGTTCTCAATGATTTCTGGCGTACAAGTTAAGTTGGTTGTTTTTGGAAACCTATAGTAAAATTTTATGGCCAAAATTTTTGTAAAACATTTTTTTTAAAGAGAAGTAACACAATCAGGCAATTAATGCCTACCAGTTAATTAATTAATGTGTTACATTCTTTGGGAAAGGGATAGTGTAGAGAGAACAGGTGGTGAAGTGGGAGAGAGATAGAAAGCTTAATTCATTTATAACCCTGCTGTTACGTATTTTTTGTAGAGCAGTATTGCAAGCACCTCTGGTGTCAAGTAGAGGCATTGAGTTCTTTAGGCTGTGTAGCCATTTCATTAGTTCTTTTACTTCGCCGACAGTTCTGCTACTATACCGACGAAGGAGGGTGCTGTGAAGTGCATTAGAGATATGTTAGTGTTAATCGCTGCCAGTACTTCTAAGGTGATCAGTGCTATGCCTTCATCACGTTAACAGTCCAACAACAGCCAACACAATAACAAACCAATGCACATGAGAAAAATTAAAATGTTGTTGGCTTGCCTGAAACTAGTATTGAACTCAAGACCTCAGGGTTTAAAGTCAAACGCGCTAACTACTCAGCCAACGGCACCATCAAGCACCCTCAAATAAATTAATTTGTAGATGCCAAACAGTGTTTAGAATTTTTTTTGCTATTAATTTCGCTATTTTCGTGAAATAATTGTTAAATTAAATGTTTAAATAACACAAATATTGTCATTTAAACGTAAATGTTTTATATATATATATGTATATTTTTGTAGAAAATTAACTATAATTGTTGGCACAAAGTACGTGCTACGGCTGAAAAGCCGACTCGTTGTCTATTCATTAACAACAGAAAAATATTGTTAAAAGTGTTACAGAGTAGCAAGACCGACAATTTTCTTGTTGAATTTTTTAACAATGACAACTATTGCTAAAATTGAATAGAGAATCGCACTACGGAGCTCATTGAGTTGTTCATGATGTCTACTGTTAAACTGGAGTGGTTGCTTTAACACGTCTAATCATTAATATTTAAACTAGGGATGTAACGAATACCGATACCGATGCCGATATATCGGCGATACTTCAGATTTTCCGATACATCGGTATCGGCGATATTTTACTGTCGATACGACGATACTTTTACAAATTTTTTCAGAGCTTTTTTTTTAACAAATAATTTATTTTTGTTCGATTTTACCATGAATTAAATTCACTTCGTTATTTTTTAAATCTTATTAATATCAATTTTGAAAATTAATAATATTTTATGCTGTTTTTTTGTAAAAAAATTATTTATTTTTTGTTAATTTTACTATGAATTCAAGTTCAAGTCGTTGTTTTATAAATCTTATTCCAGCAAAAAAAAGATACTCCAAAGAAGTCATGAAAATGTAGAATTCGCGATCTGGAAGTATTGCAAATTTGGATAATTTCTAATTAGTTTTACATATCCTTGCCATTGCAAGAAGTTCTGTTTTTCGATTACCAATTCGGTGGAAGCGATGCTAGGACAAATTTCTTTTTCGGTATTCTATAATGATTTTTCCTCAAGGAAAAAGGATAAAAAATTACCCATTTTCACTTTTTTTATGCGAATTTAAACTCAGATCTGTATTTTCATGTAAATTGAAGTGAATAAATATAAACTTAGAAGTCTTTTAATAATTAAGCTATAAAGTTATTTAGAAGAATATTAGTTGATAAATGTCCTTTAAAAAATCGATTTTTTAAAAAGCATGGCGAGTATTTTTTAAAATTATAAAGGAATTAAACCTATTTTCTTGCTTTTCTACTAATTATCTGCATATTTTTTATATAGATTTTTTGGAAGCAAAGAAAATGTAGCTCTTTAAAAATTACTTCAAATGTTTTATCAATTTTAAATATTCTCTCTTATAATGTAATTTTGTATAATAAAAAAATTGCGCTTGAGTTTTGTTAATCTAAACTTGAACTCAATTTCAATATTCGTATCGGTATCGGAATCGGTATCGGCGATATTTATTTTTAAATATCGGTATCGGTATCGGATCGGCAAAACGGCGTATCGTTACATCCCTAATTTAAACCAATTCATTCCAGAAATTTTTGTAACTTTATTATTTCACAGAAATACTGATTAAATTAGTAATTTGATTACATATTACTTTATAAAATTTAAACCACCATTCAACAATGTAACAGGTTATAAATTAATATAATATATCACTATTGCATTCCGCACACCACACAAATATTAAATATTTTGTTTGCTTAAGCCTTAAACTATGCAACAGCTGTTGAAAAGTTAAGTAAATTGAACTTTTTTGTAATAATGTTTAGCCGACTCTAACATTTTCTTTTTACAAAAGAAAAACAACGAAACAAAAACTACAAAATACAAAATCCAGCAGATGCATACATACACACATAAAATATAATAAAATTACCTTTATTCTCTCTTTTACAAAAACCAATACATTTTTAAGCACTTCCATAAATGCATAGACTCACAAACACACATGCAATAGAGGAAAAGCAACATGAGGAGTAGACATTAAAGTACAAGTGAAAGTGGCAACAAGTTGTGAAAAAGCTTTTTCGCATATTTTTATGTGTGTGCGTGCTACAGTAAGTGTTTGTGTGCGTGCGAGTATTTCCTATTTAAATTCAATGTCATACGCAAAAATACGAAATGGATGATAATGTAATAAAACAAACTTCAAACAAACTACGAAGAGAAACATATGGATTTTAAGGCCAAGAGTGTGTTTGTATGTATTCGCAAATACATATAAGGACATGTGCTTTGTAATTTGGTACACTTAAAGTGAAAAAACTAGCACCAAGTTTAGAAAATTTGCATTTATGGCCAATAACAATATGCACTAAGAAATAACTACAAAAACAATAACTACATAGCAATAGCTACAAAAACAGTTAAAATTTTAAATTCTATGGATAAATTTTTTAACATTTTTTTTTTTTTAATTTTAAATTTTCGAAGACACAAGTCCACCGATTTTATCATATCTCGGAAAGAGGTTGTCCAGTTTTATTACAAAAACCACTAAAGTACTTGAAATAAAATTACGTTACAGTAATTTCAAAATTATTTTTCTATATACTCAAGGGTTTCGGAATTATTCAGACCGTAGTGATGAAACATATTTTTTTAAACAAAATTGGAAAATTTTTACATTAATTTTAATTTTTAACGTGCTTTTTCCCAAATTTTTTAAGTAAAATATTAAATTTTTATTAAAATACATTGAAATTGATTATGGAGGGGTATTAGCTAGTTCCTATGGCCATTTCATTGGGGCTAATGCAAATCGTCAGGGAACCTTTACCCAAAAATCTCATAGAAAAACTAAAGATATTATATTAAACTCCTAATTATAAGAATAAGAAGTTTACAATATCAAAGTTGAAACATGAGCTCCATAATCAATCATGTTTTTATTTTCTTTACTTGCGGAAAATTTTTATTTTTTAAACATTTATAAAAAGGTGTAAAATATCGAAAACTTGCCATTTTATTAATTTACTATAAAGCTACGTATATTCTAAATAAAATAAGCTTCATTTCATGAAAATCGATCGATAAATGTTAATTTTATTCACAATAATAGAGAGAAATTGTCTGATTTTAGCAAGAAATTTAGTTTTACACAGGCCGATCCACAGATTTTATTATATCTTGAGAAAGACTCGTCCAATTTTGTTAAAAATTAATTTAAATAATTTGACTTCTAGCCGTTTTTAAGATATTATAACATTATTTTTTTTTATATGTGCAAACGTTTCGGAGTTAGTTATTCAGAACGAAATAGTAAAAAAAAATTTTTTGTAAAACTCGAAAATTTTAGTTTTCTAAAAATATAAAAAAAATATAAATGAGGAAAAAATTACAATTTTCATTACTGGATATATTTTACGAATTGAAGAAGTATGAAGTTAACCCTTAAACATGGCATAACTTTGCGTACAAGTTGAGTCCGGAGCTTGGTTGTCTTTTTGTAGAACATTTTATACCCGTACTTCCCCTTTTTAGGGGTGTTATTTACGATTTGTTAGCAAAGAGCTGAAAATTACCGTTATGTGGGGGAGTTAGACGGTTAATATGTCCCACAAAAATATTTGCTTTATATTTTCTATAAAGTTCTTGAATATACCCTACATCTCAGGTGTAAAAGAACACTTAGTTACATGTAACGATATGCTGCACGAACAGGCCAAAAGGAGGAAATTTTAACCCCCTCTAAAATAAAATTCCGATGTGATCGTGCAAAACGACGACTCACATTTATTTGTTGGTTTATTTGGTCTTCTCTACCAGAATCGGTTTTCAGAACACCGTAATTTTATTTCGTGTTGTACATTGTAATAGAGGGCTGCCCAAGTATACTCGAAAATACTCGTATGTATGTTTGTATATGTATTTGTGTGTGTAGACATGTATGTATATATGAATATATGATCGTGGCTATGTATGTACATACATAAGCACATACATATATGCATACACGAAATTCATACGAGTACATTCAACGAATA
This sequence comes from Panzeria rudis, assembly GCA_956483635.1. NCBI lineage: Eukaryota > Metazoa > Arthropoda > Insecta > Diptera > Tachinidae > Panzeria > Panzeria rudis. The sequence continues at coordinate 8,209,597 of OY101451.1, forward strand.
CATTTGGCTACTCTTTGCAGACCTCTACAATGTAATATATAATAAGTGGCATCGTATTTATGTGATTTCAGTCATAGTATTCACTTACAACTGTGAGAAAATTCTATGATGACGTTTCTCATCAGATTGATGTCTGTTTTCTTCTTATTGCTGGCATTTGTCATAGCACTGATGTCAGAATTCTAATGATAGGGCGTCATCAATGCGATGATACATTTTTCTATGAGTGTATACCAGCTACCAGTAATTGTTATTGAAAGTCCCAAATGCAGACAGATATTTGTAGTTTGAAGCTAATCCTCTTATATTACCAAAGATTTTCTCATGCCTGCTATTTTTCTGACCTACAATGTGAGTTTATACGTATACTTACAGAAAATTACAGCAACAACTTAAAGATAACTTGTTTATAAATGTAAGAGACATGAAGAGAGTTTTTTCATACATATATGAAAAAGAAAAGAATTTACAACAACTTGTTGGTTTGTATACTGGTTTGTATGAATGTTGGCTTTCTTTTTTGCTAGTATTCGCCTTTGTAATACTTACACATACACACAACCAAACATATTTATTAACTTTATGTATATGTATAAACTATGAAAAGCTAAAGCCTCCTCAGACCCCTAAAAGTATACCATTATGGCAGACTAACTAAAGCAACTCCTCTAGCAAATTGTTAAATATTTGCGCAAGAGTTTTTCATGTATCAGTTGCTAACGTGCCGTGGTTGATGAAGTTTAAACGCAAAACGAAATTTAAGATTGATTTAAAAAATAATAAAATAAAACAATATAGTAACGGAATTTTATTTGAAAAATAAAGAAAAAATTAAAAACTCTATTAAAAAGAAAAAAAATTAATTCCACAGAAGGGACTTTTTGTGTACAACCTAAAATATATTGTGCTTAAATTTGGTTTCGTTTTTTGGTGTATAGATAAATAAAATAGCAAATATAATTGATTGTGTTAAGAAAAAGAGCTTTTCATCTTGGGCACGATTAGTAAAGGGAATATAACTAAAAAAAAAATTACGACAAAACAAGTGTGCGTGCAGAAATAATAAAAAATTTGTATTCATCAAAAAGTTGGTATTCAATCATAATTATTGGATTTTTAGTGCTTTACCAGTATCTATTACTTATTACATACATACAAACTTGCATGCAAAGAGCATGTAAATCAGTATTTGATAAATTTACAGGAAAATTATTATGATATTAAAATAGAAGATTAATATTATTTAGTATTTACGAAAAATTATTTGCCTAAAAGTAGGCAACCCGTCCTAAAAGTAGGCAACCTTTTTTTGTGCACATCTTTTTTTCTGCCATTTCCCACTTAATTAATAAATAACTTTCCATATCGTTCAAATAATTATAGAATAAAATATAATCCTTAAATTAGGAAAGGTTTTTAGAATTAGAAATTAAGCAAATAAAAGTGCTAATATTCGGAATATACCGAATCTTATAACTCCTTAAAGGATAACCATCGATTCCAATCTCATCGCAGATGAGGATCTTTTCGTCGATTTTCAATACCAATCTATTTGAGACAAAGCCTGACATATCAGTCCAAATTCAAGGTCTGTAACTTTTCTGTCGGCTTAGGATCATAGATTTCACGTACAGACGGGCATAAGTTAATGAGACTTCCGTAACTTTAAGACAAATGGCAAAAACAGAATGAAAAACCTTTACATACCATTTCCATTTTTTCTGAAGGGTTTAATGAGCCGACAGGTGTTTGGTACTTTTTTGATATTTATATATTTAGAGAATGAAAAGGATAAGGATATAATTTTGCTGCTCTTTCAGTACGCCATTAATCTGCTAAAGTAATAAACTTATAAATGCAATTAAAACTGCATTATTCTTTTCTTAAGAGACTCCCATATTGGCATTTTCACTGGAAAATTCACTTTTTGGTCACGTGCGACATCAAGCAATTAAGCTACTATTTCAGAACCATGTAGTTCGATTTTTCCAAATCTTTTACTTAATGTAGAGCTACCTACGGTCTACACAAATATATAAAGCAGTAAAAGAAATGTACGTTTTATTTGAAAAGCAAAAACAAGCCTAATTGATTGGTGTCGCACGTGACAAAAAGTGGACTTTCCTGTGGAAATGCCTATATGTAATTTGGTCCTATTTAGAACTTCGATTATATAAATTTTACCTCTTTCTTATACTTTTTTCTATACAATTATTTTTGTTATATACCTATAGATTGATATACTGTAGAAATATTTGTTCCACTCAATTGTAAATTAATTCAAAATTTTTTCTTTAAAGGGAGCCAAAACATATACCAACAAGGATAAACACGAAAAAATTCACTTGATCCAAATATATTGGGCAAATTGTAATAAAATGTTATATATAATGCACGTACACATTGCACATTTCTTTTGTTGTCATTTTGTGGCGTCATATTTCAAATTAACAGCACAATGCGACATAATGACAACATGCTGTCATTTTATTTTTGTGACTGCAATATTGTCGCATTATTGTGACAACCGTACACATTATTATTATTTTTTTTTGTTCGAAAGGGTTTGCGTGCAGTTTGGTCTCATAACTTTTTTTTCGAAAATCGGAAGGGAAAATTCGCTCCCCCAATGCATAACTCTGTCATTTGTAAACCGATTTTCAAACTCTTGTTTTTTTTAATGGTTTGCCTGCAGTTTGGCCCCATACTTTTTTTTTAAATCGAATTAGGAAATTTGCTCTCCCCATGCTATTTGCCAATCGCTTTTAAAAATTCTTTTTATGCTTGAAAGGGTTTGTCTGCAGTTTGGTCCCATAATCTTTCGTTAAGCTCGGAGGGAAAATTTTGTTCCCCACAATGCATAACTCTGTCATTTGTCAACCGATTTTCAAATAAAAATTATTATTTTTTGTTTGAAAGGTTTTGTGCTTGCAGTTTGGTTCCACAATTTTTTTTTTCGAAAATCGGTGGATAAATTTTATCCCCATCAAACGCCACAACGCACAGCTCTGGCATTTGTAATTCGTTTATCAAAATTCTTTTTTGTTTGAAAGGGTTTGCCTGCTGTTTTGTTTCATAATTTTTTTTTCGAAAATCGGTGGGAAAATTTGCTCTCCCCTCAAAGCATAACTCCGTCATATGTAACCAGATTTTTAAAATTTGTTTTTTTTTTTGTTTGCATGTTGGCCCCATAAATGTTTTTAGAAAATCTGCGGGCCATTTTTAATGTTTGAAAGGGTTTGCTTTCAGTTTGATCTCATAGAGAATGGTAGCCCGATATATTAATTATCCCATAACTCCACCATTTCTTGAGCGATTTTAAAAATATTATATGGGAATAGACATCAGAGGATTGGCACTATGAAAAATTGTGGACGGACACCCAATTTGTAGACAAACACACCGTTTGATCTAACGCTAAATTGCGTCCGTTTTGTAATCTGTTCCATGAAATCCTTACATTGAAGTAATTTTTTTGATAATTTTTTTTTATTTCTTGGAACTTTTTTATGAATTCTGCGATTTTCAGAAGCAAATCTTAGATTTCTTTTGAAAAACGGGAATACTCTTTTGTATGCCTACGTGAAATTAATTTCCTATGGGATTATCCGTTTAGAAATGTCTAATTTATTCCCAAAATATTATGATTCTGCCCCACTGTGCGATGGTATAAACTAGCTTTTCCAAATATTTGGCCAGATTTTTAAAAAGGGTTGAATTTCATGCATACTACCGATCCATAAGATTCTAATTTATAGTGGTTGCACTCGCCTGAGAAGGAACGGTAGAGCATTCTTTATCTCAGCCGTGAGAGATAAAAGACAATCATAGCAGCTATCAGAGAAACTTAAATTTTTGTAAAGCGCTAAGTTAAATAACATTATTTTTTTTGGAGCTGATAGAGAATTCAAAACCTTTAGTTTCTCTGGGTCACTTCGTAAAGGGATTTTATAACAAAAGATTACTTTCAAATTTAAACAGTCATAACATCGTTGTTTAAAACAGGATTTCTACGAAATTCTTATAATTGAAAGATATGATGCTTATCTCTCAAATAAGGCATAGTTTTTGGAAATCGGTTTGTACATGGCTAAGTTACGGTGGTTTCAGTGTAAAAAAACATATTTTTCAAAAAAAAAAAACATTCTATATATATTTATTTTTATCACAACGAACGCCAAAAAAAATAGCTTTGCAAAATGTGTATTCAATAAAATCGCCTAACAAAATAAATTAGTTATGGTATGTTTGTAGAAATAAGGCGGTAACGCTAATATATTTCATCATAAAAAAGAATGCTTTAACAGATTTAAATAAATCAAGCACTTGAGGATGCGAAATACAATTAACTTTATGTCATCCATATATATTTTTGTCATATTGCGAACTGTTTCGGAGTTATTCCGAAATTAGCGGAGAAAAATTAGTTTTTTTATGAAAAATTAAGCTTTTTTTCGTTTTGTATGCAATCAAGTCTTCAGAGTCCTCATTTTTAATAGTTGAGATCCCGCTTTTGGATAAAAAGCTTATAGTCACCTTAGACATTCCACTTCAAAGGCTACATTTTGAAAGTTGTTTTTTTTTTGGATTTCCTCCGAATTTTGGGCATTTGTTTGTACTCATAAAATGAACATAGTGGTAAGTTCTTAGATAGTTTTGATCATAACTTTTTTAAATAATGGTACGCTTATAAATTTATTTTTCGAAATCTTTGTTTGTCTTCATATATTTTTCAGAAAAATATAAAAATATATGATCTGAAGTGTTTTTTTTTTACCTTTTGGAATTTTGAAATTTAAATCTCACATTTTAAACAATGTATGCCTTTAGATGTTTCCAAAACTTTTTATTTGAAACGTCTATTCGCCATCACACAATATTCAAACATTAAGAAACGTTTAGTTTTCCATAATCAGTACTTTAGCCAATTTCTTTTAACAGTATAATTAATTCATAAGCATAATGGTACTTAAATTTTCTTATAATTCACATAAATGTGGAAATTATAGCTAAATGGCCCCAATAAAATCTACTGAGAAGACAGACTCACGCAGTAGAATTGCAGACGTTTACAGAAAATTATATAAAAGAGAGGTTTCTCAACGGAAATGCCTAAAAATAATCAAAGAGTAGACTGTTTTTTTTAATGTGAATGAATGTTTAAACTCTTAATGGAACTTGAAAAATAGAAGCAAAAATATTAAATTATTTTTAAATGACTCCTTTCAGTTTACATTTTACTTTTTATCCAACAAATAATCTCTGTGGTATTAAATTAGTTTTATTACAAGCAATTTCCCTTTCAAGCACTACTTTTGACACCTCTATTTTATTGCCACCACCACCTAAAAGTATGCTTCAAACTATGCAAAATGTAAAGGTGATATTCCTGCGTAAATTGTGTATACACAAAAATCTTGATAAACTTCTTTAAGTTTCCTAAGCCACAAAATTTTAATAATTATTCCAAATAAGTAAATGTTTAGTAAAAGGAAACACATTTAAGCAACAACCAAAAACATGCTCTATAAAACCACTGAAGTATGCAATGTAATTTAAAAATGAAGTTGTTTAACGACTTGACTTAAGTCCAAAGTGGAAAATTACAACAAAATGTTATACACAAGAAATATAGGAAATAAAAAGAAAGAACAAAGTTATTATTGCTGGTTTGTTAGAACTCAGCATGCACACACTTATAAACTTAATGGAATATATAAAATTTAATGTTAAATACTATACTGGCCGTTAAATAAATTGAAATAAATATTATTTTATATGAAACAAGAAAAAGTATTTGAACAAAAATGTGTGCTATTTTGTATGTATGACATATGAAAAGGAAATCAAATGAAAATTATTGCTATAACGCCCTAAAGATATGCAACAGTTTATTTATGCTATAAAAAACAAATGCATTTAATATTGAGGAAAACATTTTCTGAATGCTTGCCAAAAAGAAATGAAGGCTAATAAATTTGCCTGCATTTTATTTTTTTAAGACGCCTGTGTGCTAGGCAACAGTTTGTTATTTTTATGAAATGTGCGAAGTATACTATAAATATATATTTTTAAGCAATATATTTATAATGGTGTGCCCATGTTATGGAATAATGATTGTACAGTTCCTTATTGGAAACATTTTTGTTTAACCTTGATGTCACATAAATAATAACGAATTTTTCTCTCATGTTCGTTTATACATTTTAAAATTTTTGTTAATATGCTATGAGCAATAAAAATTCTTTCTTTTTATTTATTTATAAAAAAATTTAATGCCCCCTAAAGTTATGCTTTAGGTTTTCTTTTTATGGGTTAATTTATGGGTTTTTTTAAATATATTTTTATATAATGTATTTTGAAACACTTGAGCTAAATTTAAACGAAATTTAGTGTGATAACGTATGAACGAATTCGTCTCCACAATTTCGATAAAAGTGCTGTCCGTCTTATGTCACTGTACAACAAAATAACTAAGTTCTAGCGACGGATTCTGGCAGATTACATCAACAAAAAGTATATGCGTGTATCGGTGTATTGAAAGTTTACATCTAGTATGCAATTAAAGAGGGAGTTAAATCCCCCACTTTTGCACATAATGGGTGATTTTATAAGAACTATCGGAAAGTAAAAAAAAAACACATAAAATTCAAAAAAATGCATGAAATATTTATTTGGATCGATAGTTGGGTCGATATAATTTAATGTTTGAAGATTATTTCATGCAAATGTTGGCCGCGGCTGCGCCTCAAATGGTCCATCCGCTTAGTCCAATTTTGGCATACTCTTTCCAACATTTCGGCCGGTATCTCACGAATAATGTTGGCAATGTTGGCTTCCAGTGCGTTAATCGAAGCGGGCTTGTCGCTATAGACATTAGCCTTAACATAGCCCCACAAAAAATAGTCTAGAGGCATTAAATCGCACGATCTGGGCGGCCAATTGACTGGTCCCAAGCGTGAAATAAACTGTTCACCGAACTCGCCTCTCAATTGGTCCATTGTTTCGCGTGCTGTGTGGCATGTGGCACCGTCTTGTTGAAACCACATGTCATGCAAGTCAAGCTCTTCCATTTTGGGCAGAAAAAAGTTTGTTATCATCGCACGGTAGCGCTCACCATTCACAGTAACGTTGTGATTCGCATCATCTTTGAAGAAATACGGCCCAATGATGCCGCCAGCCCATAATCCGCACCAAACAGTTGTTTTTTGTGGATGCATTGGTAGCTCTTGCAATGCTTCTGGCTGCTCTTCACTCCAAATACGGCAGTTTTGCTTGTTCACGTATCCATTCAACCAGAAATGAGCCTCGTCGCTGAACACAATTCTTCGATAAAAAAGTGGATTAACAGAGCACGCATTTTGGTAATAAAATTCAATAATTTGCAAGCGTTGTTCGTTTGTAAGACGATTCATGATTAAATTATAGACCAAACTGAAGATGTTTGACAGTGACACAAGATACAAAACGTGCGTGAGCTGTCAAAACTAGTGTTGCCAAAAAGATAATAGCAAAAAAATCACTCGTTAGTTAAGGTGGCTCGGCACAGAAAATCTTTGAAGCCTCGCGTTTCAGGTATAAGATGTATTTGAAACGATTTTCCGTCAACTCACGTAAAATTTGGGTGATAAACACACCGGTTTCGGCTATGTGTCATCTCAGTGTTCTCTTAAATGCAATAAGATATGAGATGTGTTTAGCTTTTTTATGTGAAACAGCACGAAAGAAATTTTTGTAGAACACTTTAGCCCTCTAATTTTGGTCCACTTCTTTGAAAAAAAGGAAAAAACACGCCTCTTAAGCGGAGATATATCGGCCTGAGTGATTTCTGGCGCTCATGTTGAGTCTGGAACTAGCGTATCATTTAAGAGTTATATACTCTATAGAAAAATTTATCTTCGCATTGATTGGCAATTTTGCGAATCCATTCTTATCTGCCTCATATAACATCGAATAATCTCTTCATAACAGCTCGTCGTCGGTTTAGTCTCGCACAACGTTGAAGTGGCCTAGAGCACAACATAATCTGGTACAATATTTATCCATTAGAGCATACAGTAGCGATTTGACACTGTATTCTTACAAAGCCTTTACCTTACCTCCTTGCCTTCAGTCACATTTTAGGATATCAGCCTGAAATACGCTACACTCATTCTGGAGACTTATAGGCTTATATACATCAGTTCACATAATATAGACTCCAGCGCCTATGACTACACCCATTTAGAGCCTTTACAGATGGCTGGATAGACCTCGTAGAGGATATCCGAATGAAGAACATCGAAAGGGGTTGTCCTACTTAAATCAATTTGAAATACCTCGCAATCAGTGATCCCAGGAGCTATGTAGACCTATGCATTGAGAATGACCTCATTTAAGATTCTTGTGTGACTTGTTAGTCTTGGCCTCACAAAACATGACTTTAAAATCCTAACAAAAGTCCTTGCCACCGTTCTCGTCTAATGCCATCTGAGAGGTCCTCCTTATGGCACCTGTGACTGCACTTGAGCCACATCTTTGGTCATTAGCAAATGATTTCCTATGGCCCTCCATCCTCAATGCCTTGCGTCATGCAACACATCCGTACGAACGAGTCGGCATAACAACAGATGTGCAAATCCAGTTTACCTCATTCCGTTGCAGGGCCCAGTTATTCCCTATGGTGTTCCGCCACTGGCAGTAGGCTTTGAGATTTTAGTCAAGCGTTTCCAACATGTCCGTTTTCCTTGATACACTGAAAGAATTTTTCTTCATAGAACCAATGAAACAATTGCATTCGATTTTTTCATTAATCCAATGACAATTTCACAAATCCAATGAACATTTCATTAATATTGTGAAAGAATTTCATTGGTTGGATGACAATTTCATAAATCCGATGAAAAGTTACATTAATATTGTAAAAGAATTTCGTTGGATGAATTTTAATGATATTTTCGCTGGTTGAATTTTGATGAAATTTTTTCATTGGATTAATGAACATTTCATTAAACCAATGAACTTCTTTCACAATATTAATGAAATTTTCATTGGATTTGCTAAATGGTTATTGTGCATACTGTTTTGAGCATATGCATATACTAAAGTATGTAAAGTTTATCAGTGTAAAACCGAAATACAAAATAAAAGGAATCTAAAGACTGTAGAACAAAAACTGAAGAGCAAATTATTAATTTGGGAAAAGCTAAGAATTAATTGCAATACAGTAATTCTAACAAGAAAAAAACTATTTAATTAAAAATGCCGTATTTTATTTGAAACTCCTAAAAGTATGCAATACATTTATATAAAAGCACATCCTTTAAGTATACTTCATGACTAAATAGTTTAAAAATACAAATGTGTTTGTAAAAAATCAATTAATTTATATAAACTCGAATTAATTAATATTAAATAGCTTTTATTAATAGAATTCAAAGAAAATATTTATCACAAAGCATGCTTCAAAATCAATTTTTAAAAAACCATTACCAATGCATTAATGTTTGTTCTAAAAGATATAATTGTTTTTATTTATTTTTTAGCAAATAAGACTTAAAATCCTATATTTAATTTCAAAAACATGCTTTTCAATGAGTTTAAAAAAGAAACATTTTGCTTTACAATAATAATAAACTACTAGAAATTGCAAATAGTTGTTTTTCCATTTAATTGCCAGCAAAACTATTATTACTTACTCTCATTACTTAAATAAATAATTGCAGAACTAACATTTCTCTAAAACCCTGTAAGTATGCTACGAAATAATTTCATTCCCTTGTGTATGACGGCATTTTACATGGCAATCGTATATAAACATGATTTTTTTTAATAATTTATAAAAATCATTTAAAATAATCTTTGATCTCTTGTCATAAGCAATTTTCTAGCCCTCCAATCCTCTTGCTTTTGTTATTTAAAACACTTTATTATTATTTTTACTTTGTTTACTTGAAAACCCTAATGTATACTTTGATCACAATTTTCATGTTTAAATAGAGTGTGTTTTTTATGTATGAAAAATTATTTTGCTTTTTTTTAACGAAATTATGCACACGACTTGCTTTTAATTTAAAATATTCAATTGAAAGGACAAAAGCAACTTTGATTGTATACTATATTATTTGTCATATTGGGTGTGTGTGTGTTGGCGAATGTATTAAAAAACAATATTAGAAATTGTAGCTTTTCAACTCATTCCTCTAGAGAGTGGAACCAAAACAAACAACAGTTTACGTAGTCAGTCTGACTACAGTGGCTGATGTAAAAATGTTTCCTTTAAAAAAAATTATTCTAAATTTGAACTCCAATTTACATGTAAATTATAATTTTTAATATTAGAAATAATATAATGGAATAATAATAGAATTTTTCCAGTAAAAATTGATTGTATTGAATTGTTATTGAAATTATAGAAAAGTACTTTTATGAAACACTGTCCGACTGGATTCAGGCGGTTGGATAAAAGAATAGCTATAGAAAATGGTCTCTAATAAACCGATTAAAATATATATTATCTCGCTCTCAAACACACTGGGCCTAGACAAGAATTAAAGCTGCGACCACAAGAATAATAATATTCTACAGTGTTGTGAACTATTCATAATCAAATAGCGCAGTCCACCTCCTTAAAAAGCGCTTCAAAGCGCTAGATTAAATTCAAATGAAAAAAAATATTAAAAAAACATAAATATTAATTTCGTTTACAGGAGAGAAAATACATGTTAGAAACTTCGCACTGCATGTTTTCAATATTTCAAGTTATTATTGAGTTAAATTTTGAAATAGCGGTGTAGGGATTCACATAAGTCATAGTTTCCTGCATAGGAATCGACCAACGGCTGAAAGTAGATTGTTGACACAGTTTCCTTACTTCGTTCAATTTAAATTAAACATTTCCTATAGAAGCTCAATATGACTTATATATAACTTTATATATATATATATAACTTCTTCTTGTATAAGATCCAGAGTACTCCTATGAGTGAAGTTATGAGTCAAGACTAAGAAAAAATTGCAAATGAATTGATAGCAAAACAATGAGGTTTTGAAGCTAATAAAAAGAAAGAAACAAAGAGCATTTCGAGGCTCCTTGAAATATTTACGCCTTACAGGATGATCGAGTGTGGGAAGCTAGAACATCCTTCAAGACATATTGCTGTAGTTGGATGGAGCGTCCATTGGCAGCCTTCTTCAGCACTTTGTACCATTCTGGTGAATTTCCAAAGTGTTGGACAGTTGCTAATGTAACGCCAATCTCAAAAAAGGGAAAGGCTAGTAGCACTGAAAATTACCGCCAAATCGCAATTTGTTCTGCACTTTCCAAAGTGATGGAAAGTATGGGGAATTTCCATCTTGCGAGATATATGGCGTCCAACAGTAGGGTACGTTCTACGGATGACTTACTGACCTTTCTCTTGGAAAAGTGGTGGCACTCAATACACCATTTCGGCATAAGCAAGGCGGTGGCTCCAGATATTTCCAAAGCATTTGATATAGTGTGTTGTTTTTGGTGTCGGTAATGACTTCTCTCGGGGCTCGTACTATAAGAGTTGTTATAGATGGGATCTTACAAAACGAGTTCCAGTTTAATTCAGGGGTACTGAAGGTCTCCGTACCTTTCTCCTACATTATTTTTTAGCTTTCTTAAAGACTTTCTCTGGCAAACTTCCAACTCTATGTACTTTTTCGTAGATGACAGCAGCATTTGCCTTTTATACTATTTCAACAATAAGTCAAGCCTATCAGAGATTGGACTTATGAGGAAAAACATGATTGATACACGTAATTGCGATCTAATAACGAGCTTCAAATGGGGTCATGCTAATATAGTCGATTTTAATGCTCGTAAGACCAAATGTTGTATGCTTACGCACAGGCGTATGACCGAACATGCTGCTTCACCTGTAGTTAGAGACGGTGTAAATGTTACGGAATCAGAAGCTATTAATGGTCTTGGCATAAAAATCCAATGTGATGTTCGATGGAAAGATCAGATTTTTCAAGTCTCTCAAGACTGTGCAAGAGATAATTCACTCCATCTGATCTCCTTAATATTTATACCACCTACATCGGCTCGGGAATGGAATAAAACTTTCATATATGGGCCGGTGCTTTAGTCTATTTTGAAGCTACTCGAGCAAATGCAGGAGAGGGCGACGAAACTTATCGGTGAATATAGGATAAACAACTCTATTGACTCACTGGAGCATCGACGCAATGTGGGGCGTGTTTCGCTCTTCTATCGTTATTACAACGGAATGTGCTCTAATCAAATAAGGGAACTTGTTCCCGAAACCAACAATAAGAGGACATCCTGCCAGAGAGCCGCACTACACAATACTGAGAGAATTCCTACTTTGGCTGAAGAGTTCCTATGTGGAATAAACTTCCAGCAGAGGTCTTACCAATCACTTTCAGTGTGGGAAACTGTTTATTAATATGATGACTTATTATACTAACTTGTTATTCTTTTCTAACTATCCTTTACATTTACCCTTTTTTTTCTATTTATTCTTCATCGAATTATATTACCATACATTCATCTTTTATCAACTTTTCAAACCAGTCTAAATAATTAAAAAATAACTAAAAACAATTATAAGAAAATCATCAATTAAGTGATTTCAATTCCTTAAAACTATTAAGAAAACATATTTTGGCGCCCGAGCAGGGACTGTTGTTACAAAAAAAGAAGTATTTTTTTTTTGTCAAAGAAAAAATGTAATTTGCGCGGTTACCATGATCGTATTTATTTCGTGCTAAAAATTAAAAGCTTTTCAAAGCAGTCTAAATAATTAAAATATAATTAAATATAATTACATTAAACAGTTACAAGAAAATCATTAATTCAGTGATTTCAGTTCATTAAAAAATATTAAGGAAAACTCGATTGTCCACAAACACTACTCCCTCTATCCTCCTTCCCATAACCAATTTTGCTAGTTCCGGCACAGTTCATTATATAAGTAAGGTTCATCTCCTGAGTGCTGGCAGTCATTATTTTCCACATGTATACTGCACAACTTATTGGATAACATACCCTAATACGCCGAAACGGGTTTAGTATTCTTCACTGGATCCGAAACTTGACAGATTTTGACGGACGAGTAGAGAACTATTCTCAAAACGGAACGGCTTGATTCTACTTGATGGATTGTGTGTAGCAGCCAGCCAGGGTCTGTAAGTATCGAGCGATAGAAGAAATGAGCTCTTGTGAGGGTGGCACCAAAATGAAGAGAAAAAGAGATATTCGATGACTTGTGCAATACGATAGTTTTTAAATCCGAGAAATTACATCATTATCTTATAATAAGTTTGGAAGTTAGTTCTTTTTGATATTTCTTCAGCACTTGTCTCATTCTTATGTGTAAGCGCGAAGACATGAACCTCTTCCTGGGGAGTTGAGGATCATCTTAGGAGGGTTAGCGTCACATCGAGTACTTAGACCCTGATTCCTAATATGGTTCCAACGCATGTTGCTCCCTCCTTCTGCCGTACAGGTTAAAAATTTGGACTCAACACAACTCATTACCTCTTCTTATTATATTGGTGGTTAAAAATTTATCGTTCTCAGGACTACTGAAAGCCATTTGGTCTAGTCTGGCCTAGAAAACACGTTGCTTCCCATTTCAGACTATCGAAAATCAAAATATCAAACTTTTAGAGATAACAAAGATATCATACATTTTACAGTATCAACAATGATTGTTTTATCTAACGTGGTCTTGTGGGTAAAAATAATGTAAACCTTCTGCGCACGGCTCACAAACATTTAAAATTGATTTTTATCAACTTAAAATGCTTGGGGATTAGGTGGTCAATATTCTAAAAGTTCCCTTTGGAGAATGTAGTACATGCGAGATCTTAAGTTTATTTGGCACAATAAAAACAAGACAAATATTTCCCTTTTCTTAGAAAATTATTTACTAAATTCATCTGCAAACACACATAAACACTCACAGAGGAACGACCCCATATGCTTAAGTGTTCTTTTATATGTGTAAGTATGTGTAAACATATGAATATAAATTGTAATAATATGAGTGTGCTCACTCATCTGTTAGCAAATACATGGTCTATATAATTGATTAAACAAGTGTTTATGTTTATGTTTGTGTCAGTCAGCCTATACACCAATACATTTAAACATATAAATGTTAACGCATGTTTGAGCACTTAGAATATTGTTTAGGAATATATTTTCTTATTCTATTTTACTTTTGGTTTTCGTTACTTTTATTGTATTCTCTTTTTAGAGTTCTTCGACATTTATGGATTGTACACAATTTAGCTAGAAGCCTTTGCAATTTGTACACAAACACATTGAAAAAAGAGCCCATGTATATGGATAAGAATGTAATAACTACACACTGTATATACTCGTACATATAAAGTGTTCATTAGTTTTGGTTTTCTTTTGATGAAGCAAAATAATGATTAAAGGAGTTCCCAAGTTTGTTTGAGGTTTCTCAATAGGTTTTGCTGTTTTTTTTTTCTTTTGCTAATCGCCTGAGAGATTATTAATAAGGACTTTGAGGGCTCTACTAACTAATGTTTGTAAGAGTTTGAGTGTTTAAATTCAAGCACATATGGGCAAAGTGTATATTTGCTCACCATTAACCAACTCAATTTTTTCGTCATTTCTATAGTTAATGAAGTAGACAAATAACTTCCCATCTAACAAATCGTGCAGTAGGTTTTTCTTTTTCAATTGTCCATCTCTTTTATTTTAGTTCCTTGATTATTTGTAGATTTTATTGCAGGAACTTTTATGGACATTATTTATTTACTAAAGACAACCCTTCGGTAATAAGGAAACAATAGAGTGTTTATGATATAATTATATGCAATATTACTTCCTGGTTTTTACTCAATGTTCCATTAAATTTCGTTTATTTGAATTTAGAACTTTGTTTCGTTTTTGGAAAAATAAAAAGATAGTAGAAAAAATCATTTCACATTTTTGGTTGTTCTCACTTTCTATCATCTTGCACACGTTTTGAAAATTAAAGGAAATATGCAAAATTAATTTGAATGTTAATACTCTAGTGTATGGATATTTCCTTGGAGACTAACAAAAGAAAAGCGTTTATATTGAATAGAAATTGATTTTTTAAACGAATAATTTTATAAATTTTTATTTATAATCAAACTGCATTTATTATGAATTCAATTATCTATCATATTTAGTTGCTTCATATCGAGGCTTCGATGTGATTGCAGGAATCTACAAATTCGGTCTCTAGTGGCGCTAATAACAGGGCAATGTTTTATACATGTGCATCCTAGGAGATTAAGTCGATCGTATAATGAATTGTGACTTGTAAAAATGGGAAAGAGAAAGAGAGTGTAGAGGAGCTCCTCAGTCAATGCCCTGGTATCTCCGATAAAAATTTTGTTTCTACGTGCGGTTCTGTATTGAAAGATTTAGTAGAATAATCGGATCGTCATATTAATGGTAAACTCGTTTATCTGAGCTTCGCGATGTTTTAACACTGTATTGGAGGGGAAGCTGTAGACGGGACCTTTCTTTCTACACAATCCCTTTTCAGGTAATACAAAAGGACCGACTACGATTCAATTGGCCCAATTGTCAATGATTGGCAGCCTGTGCAAATTAAGGCATTTCCTATTTTGTATTCTGTTCAATAATTTATATTTCCTACATCTTTTGAATATAAAGTGCTCGTCATCCTTCATGATAAAATTTTTTTCAGCCGTCCGCTAAATCGTTGTGGCCCATTATCTGTTCGGAACTACGCAAAGGGGTAGACAATCTTCTTATGCCTGAATTTGATCGATTTATTTATCATGCTCCTTAATGTGCGGCATCTCATCTCTTTCTGGTGGACAAGTCGAAATGTTGAAATCACATTTTTGTAGAATGAGGTCGTATTAAAGGTCATTGTTCTTTTTTAACCGGCTTCAAAAGAAAAGGAGGAGGATTGGGCACATCTGGAAACAAATACCTTTAAACAGGTATACTTTTTGTCCAAATCGGCTGTACTATGTGGGCGTAAAAGGGGTCCAAAAAACATATCACACAAAAGTCTTCGAGTTACATACTATATGCATCTGCTGGTTACTTGGACGTCGTAGTGTACAGTAAAACTATAATATGACTAGAACTATAATATGACTAGACTTAAATGAAACTACGACATAAGAATAGTTTGTCAACTTTTTTCAATCAACAAATTTTAGTATATATCAAATAAAATTCAAATTGTTACAGTCTAAAGTAATAAAAGACATAAAACTGTATTCAAAGAAGATAATAATTCAAACAATAAATTGCTTTTATATTCATGCTTTGTAATCTCATTTTATATATAACTTAGTAACGACCCAAAAGTATGCTAAGAAATTTGGTTCATTTAAGTCATTTACCCTTGTTAAACATAAAATGACACAAACATAAAGTAAAAAGTTTGCAAAAACCCCCTTTCTCTATTATTATCTTACAAAGAAGGACTTTTCAAAAGTAATAAATTCTTGAGGTTTTCATAAAAAAAAATGGGGAAAGAGGGCGAGTTTTTAAGTTCACAATATGAATTTTTTCTTGCTTGTTTGAAGCAGAAAATTTGCTAGCAATTTTTCTTGAATTGTTTCTTTGGCTTAACAGAAGAGTCGGAGTATTTTTTTAAGTTGCCATGGAATTTTCTTTTTTAAGAAACAGCTAACCTGTTTATAAAAACCGGCAAAAAATCAAACATATCCTCATTTTCTTAAACAGTCACAGAATTATATGGTATGCCAATATATTGGAAATTTTTGGAAAGAAAATATGTATATTAATACACGTGCCCTTTATTTATCTATTGTTTGATAAAATATTATTTTTGTTTCCCAAGCAACGCAAAATATTGCAAACTTTTTTTCACAAAATTTGCAATAGAAACTTAAGTTCTATTTTTATTTTTATTAGTATATTTTTAGGGGTTATTTAGCCTTAGCATACTTTTTGGCTTTTAGTGTTCTGTAAAGGTTATTTAGCACATAACTTGAGCAATTTATTATTTTTCATTTTCTATTTAAAAACAAAACCCTAGAGAAAACTAAACACAATTAGTATTTTTCAATAAATTAGAAACAATTTGTTTTTATTTAAGGCTTCCAGATGCTGCCAGACAGCACATGGACTTTGTATTGATTTATTGTGGTTTTTGAAAGGCTTCAATTTGGTTTTGTTGACAAACAACATTGAAAATACAATTAATATTTAATCATATTTAATTTTCATTTTTATTTATTCACTCAATTGTTTGCAATATTATCACTCTGTTTCCATATGTCATGTTCACATAGCCACATACACACGAAGACACACACACACAAATATTCCCACATGATAATTGACGTAATTAAAAGTCGCACAGTATAGTTTTCATGCCAGGAATATATATTTTTTTATTTCAATGTTAAGGGGTCTGAACATGGTCAAAATGCTTGACAAGCATGTTAATAGTGTGAGTGAACATTTTTTTAGTATGTGTGACACCGACGAAGCTTTATGGAAAAAATTTTTATTTTTGGTATGCTTGCTGTCACATGCTTGTGGGTGTATATTGTTAACCCATCAAGCCTCAACAAATTTTCTATATTTAGCGACATTTTCGTTTTTACCAAGCAAACGAACAGCATAAAATCAAACTAAAAAATTAATGCTTGGTAGATCATCAAGCATAAAAATTTTACGCAACAAGCACACGTACACGATTTTGACATCAAGCATTTCGACCGTGTCCAGATCTCTTGAGAGTTAGTGTTGTTACCCACTTTGGGGCATTTCACATATTACGTGACGCTTTTTTTACATTTTCGACCGCCATTCTTCTCCCACACTTCGTAACAAATTTGGAACTCGTACCCGTACTTCGTAACAATAGTGAACAACCCTTTCCTCAATATGAAATATTGTCGAGACTCCCCAAAATGCCGCATGTGGCATTATGACAAATAAAAATATACATAAATAAAACCAGGTTCAAAGAGCTGCACTGCGTTTCAGTATGAAACTCTTGAGCCATAGCTCACTCTGAACAATACACAAAAATAAAATAAATAACATGGTTCTAACATGGTTCTAGCAAACGAAGGGAACTTTAGCTCCCCCTAAAATGAATTCCAGATGTAAACTTTCAAAACACCGATACACGTATATATTTTTTTGGTTCCCTCTACTAGAATTAGTCGTTGTAATTAAAAAAAATGCTTTTGGTGTACAGTGTAATACTACTTGACTTACTTTATATGGCTATTACAACCGGGAGTTGGTTTCAGCCTGAAGTAAAATAGAACGCCAGCTATTTCTGTCTGTTAAATTTTTTATGCACCTTTTCGTCCCAACGGAGATTGGGTCGCAATTTTCTACGTTGTCCGCCGATGGGTTCTTTCTTGTATGCTTCAGGAGCTGGGGCATCGTTTTCCATTCGCCAAGTGTGCCCTAGCCAACTCAGTAGTTGAACTTTAATGCGCTTAACTATATCTAGATCGGCATGAAGCGAGTACAGCTCGTGGTTCATTTTAATTCGGAGTACATCCTCAACGCGTGTAGGGCCGTAGATCTTCTATAGGATCTTTTTCTCGAACATTGCTGGTAATGCCTCATCTTATCTTTTCATTGTCCATGTTTCAGCACCATACAATGGGACAGGGGAAAGGAGCAATTTGTAGAGTGTTATTTTCGTCCGTCAAGAGAAGGCCTTCCTCCTTAGTTACTTACTAAGTCCAAAGTAGCATATATTGGCTAAGGTTATCGTCCGCTTTATTTCTAGGATGACATCGCTGTTGTTGCTAGGACTGGCGCCTAAGTAGACGAAGTCTTTTACAACTTCAAAGTTATAATTTTCGATGCGTTGTTCGATACGCTGAGATGTTTTACTACTCGAAATAAAATACTTCGCCTTATCCTTGTTTGCAGTGTAATCATAAAATAGCTTTCTGCGACTTTACTTTGAACCACCGAGTTGGTTGTAACCTGACCAGAGCGTTCCTCACCAATATCCGGTATATCGTTAAAAATTTAGTAAATTATCAATTATCATAACTAAACACTTATTTGCACTTCTTGCCGTTTGTATCTCCTAGTGCAATTTCTAAGAGCCCAAAGTTCATTGTCACTCACACGGATCCAGTTTAAGAAGTCGTACTTCATTATTCTTCATATTTCCGCAACATTGACCCTATATGTCTAGCATAATTATAAAAAAATTAACATATATTCTGCTTAAACATTTTTCGGCTTTTCTGCAGAAACACCCAGGGTCTTAGTAGCAATCGAACCTACAACCTCCAGGTTATTAGTCTAGCACACTATCCACTACACTACGGGGATACCCATTTATAGCGTATTACTTCTCCGCCCTTCCTTTGCCATCAATCGTAACTTCATGTATATATAGTGCAGCAAAGATAATCTAGGAGGAATGAGGTTCTCCCAAAATTTTACCTGTTGTTTCACGAGTTCTTTTTTCCAAATACATAGGAGTGATCTCTCCTTCTAACCTAACCTAGGTTTCTTGCGTGGAAATATGGTCTGGGTTCCCCTCTTTGATATCTTCTACTTGCTTTGAGGGACTACTTTTTAGGTGCTTTAATTTCTTCGTCCCACCAGTATATTTTCCCCATTCCTAGAACTTCTTGCCATTGATGCATTGACAACTTTCTTCAAAAAGATAATATTAAATACAGTAGTCCAGTGATAGCTGAGATAAGTAATTTTTTCGGCTTGTAACAGTATTTTTATAGCCTTCCTTGTCGTGTAATATTTTAAGGCTATCAATTTTCAAAACAAACACAACCTACTTTATATCACATGTGATTTAATCTTTAAGTTTTCTGTAAACACAGTTTTTTTTCTTTTTACCATGACGCCATCTTATTCTTTCTGGTAAAAATAATTTAAAAAAATTTTATATACAAAAATTGTCTCTATAAATCATTTTATAGAATCGATATGCTACTGTTTTGTGTGTCAGTAGTATATTGTTTTCAATTTGTCATTTCATTTAATATTGACAAATTATACATTCATATATTTATTCATTTATCGTTTGCTATCGACAAAAACATGCAAACATTTGTTGCTATTTTTCATTCATTCTTCTTTCGATATCTTTTGGATTTGGTGCCTGCTTTTGCTTCTGTCTCTGTCTCTGTTTCGGTTTTCGCTTTTGTTTTTATTTATTTTTCGTACAAGTAGTATGTGTGACAATAGGGAATAAATGGCATGTTTTGTGTAAGTGATTGAGTGTGCATGTAGCTTTAAATATCGAGGATGTGACTGATGAAGTATGTGCAAGTGCGTGTATGTAAAATTTTTCATTTAAATGTCGAATGCAGTCATAACTCTATAACCACCCACCCATCAATCTATCCAACAAGTTTCATATAAATTTATTCAACATATATTAGACTTTTTTCAATAAGTATTGAATGGAAATATTGAAATAATAAATTGGAAGTATTAATAAAGGTGATTTTCGTAATATTGCTTTAAAAAGAAAAACAATTTGTTTTAACTAGTCACTTTAATTAGTTTTTGTTCATAGAAAAATATGTAAGTGGCTTTTAGCACGTGATTTCCGGCCTTGAATGGTTGAGAGAATACAAAATATGAGAACATACTGCTCGAAACTAGGGACATGAAAATGATTTGTACACTTTATTAAAGAATTAGAGACCAAATTTTTCTTTCATCTCAATGTTCACAATCATTCCGGTCAATGTAAAAATAGAGAGTATTAGTTAAGAAATGTATGATAGTATAATAACATATGAAAGTGCATTATATATTTCGCCGTGCAGCTGCACTGCTTTCTGGTTAGAAAATCTACCGATAACCGCTCAGCAATGCCGAGGGAGCCCCACAGATGTAGTTGATTGTGTTGCAACGGTGAAAGGAAACCCAGCACCAAACAAACTCCCGTGTACAATCCGTAGTGTAGTGATAGAGTATTAACCGGGAGGTCGTAGGTACGATTCCTGCCAATACCCTGGGTGTTCCTGTAGAAAAGCCAAAAAGGCTTAAGCACAATGTGTGTTCGTTTTTAAGACGATTGTTTTTCTGTATCTATCATAGCAATAGAATGATAGGAGCTAGTTCATGCACTAGTTGGAATTTTGCCTAATTAGACCCTGCTGTATGTTGACATACAACAAAATATAAAAAGCATTCACCATATTTACCATAAGTATTGGATTATGGTCACCATAAAAAGATTTATGCATCTCGTTTGAAAAACTAGTTTGAAAATTTTACATTAAAAACCTGAAAACAAGTTCACGGAAAAAATTTTTAATACAGACAAAATTTAAGGTTTATGCAAATAAGTGCATCATCACCTTTCCGGTTGTCATCCCAACTAAGTGGAGATTTGTGGCTTCCTTTGCTGGCAACTGCTTCAATGTCCTTGTATGGACACTTTATGAAAGATTCCTACGAGGGTTAGTGCAAAAGTCATGATAAAGAAAATAAGTCTAAGGAACTCAGATAGTTCCGTTGTACGAGAGAGCAAATACCACTTTTTCTGCGAAAATTACGTTTATTTGAAAGTGATAAAAGGAAAAGTGATGAAGTCCGAGCTAAGTTATTAAGAAGCTGAAAAGTAGTGTGTGGTACAGACATACACGCAGACTTTGTACAAACTGGAAGGTATATGCTCCTTCATATTCTATATGTACCTAATAGGGCAAGAAACTTATGATATCAGGAACATCCACAGATGAGCATTATCAGAAAATTTCAGATTTAGTGCTAACGGAGCAAAGAGAAACCATCAGATGCATAGATTTCATATGTCAGCATTCAGAGAATTGTCAAAGGACGGAAAGTAATCCTATTTTATAGATCTCTCCCTTAGCTTGAAAGATCAAAAATTTAAAGACAACAGCAATCTTCTGGCTGTTGTTTTGGAATTTTTGTAGGATTTAGGTAAATTTTCTTAAATAGACGGTCAATAGCGATGGAACCAAAAAAGATATAGAAAAATAAATTAAATATCAGTGTCTTTCGATAAGCATACTTTTTGGTCAGTCGACCCTCGTATAACTATGTTGGTTTAAAGTCCAAGAACTTCAACAACAGCAGCCAAATGTGGTACAACATGATGTGAAGTGAAACAGATGTAGTATTTCTGAGTTACAGTGAGCTTCCAAAAAACTATAAACTTCAAATAAATCGAGAAAAGCCCCGACTCAAAAAGAGAGATATGGATAGGCGACATCATATAACCAAATAATGAAATTTAACCCATTTCAAATAAAATATCCAATTCGTTTTATAAATGGCGGATCGATCTTGCAGGCAATCCCTGAAACTTTCTGCTAATTTTAAGGTGAAAGCGTTCAAAAACCTATTGATTTTTGGAAAATGTAGTTACAAAGCATCAGTTTTTTATACAGTTTTTGAAAAGAATATCTTCTGAACGGAGCAATCGATTTCATTCAAATTGCGGCAATCGACGTTGTTTTTTATGTGAAGAACTGATTAGGTTTTGATATCAATCGGAAAAACAGTTTAAAATTTACATTTTTTTAAATATGTCCTTTTAGGCCCATAAGCCTTTTGTCTAACATGTCAAAACTCTTTGAGAAGCTCCTTATAAGAAAGCTCTCACCCATAGTAAATGGTAATGGATGCATTCCAGATCATCAATTCGGCTTTTTTTTTTTTAATAAAATGTACATATTAAAAAAAATTTGATCTAATTTTCGAAAATTCTCAAGGTTTGCCTTAATGCAACCGCTTGGAGTGTCGATTAAAAAATAAAAATTTCTATTGTTTTAACTTTTCATTACAAACTTTGTCTTCTCGCTCACTCACTGTAAATCTTATTTATTTCATGGAAATAGTAACCAGCCACGCAACTGACCAGTGAACCATAATCCTTGTCATCCGTTTTTAATCAGAATAAAATATGGAGAAATAAATTTTGTTGCTATTATTTAATCATGAAAATCTTTTGGGTTTCAGTGGAAAATTTAATATTTAAATAACATTTCCGAAGAAAAAAAACAATACAGAATATTACAACTTTAAGCAAAAGGGTGATTTAATTCTGTTACATTCAAAAGTTAGTTTGGAAAAAAAATAAAGCATATTTTTTAAATATGAAGGAAACTCAATTAATATTTATAAATTTTAAATACAAATAAATTTTTGCTTGATTTTTTTTTATTTTCACAACATGTTCCCTTTCTTTTCCTCCAACTTGTTGACGATTTTCGCAAACTGAGATACTGGAGGGTCCCCTGAATGGGCAAGAATGTTTTCGATAGGCTTAACTCCTTTTATGTCGAGCTATTTATTTAAATTCGGAAACGCAAAATGTTCATCAAATATGCAAAATATCTTATGGAAAAAAAACCCAAGAGAGTGAGAAACGGACAATTTGTCAAAAAAAAGAATAATTGAGTTATGAATTTTTAGTTGAACTGTATGGTTTTTAACCAAAGTTATTTAATTAGTTTGGCTTAAGTTCATTTTTAATTTAATCTTTCGATCAAATTATTTTTATTTAAGAACGAAATTCTAAAGCATGTAAATATTGAACATTCAAAGAAAAATTTGGCTGTACGGAAGGTTGAACTGACAGCTGTTTCGTGACCACCAAGTCTACTCATCAGAGTGCTTTACCCACACTACCACTGACAGTGGCAACAACACTGTAGCGAAAATCCTACTAATATTAGTAACTCATAACTCATAACTCAATTATTAAAACTCTAAAGGCACTTAGCTAAAAACATGAATGTGTACTGTTCCAAAAACTTGGGCAAAATAAACATTCAATAAATCCCAGCATTGAGAATATCGATGATATTCCACGCTGGTAAGACTAAAATGGAAAAAGCTTAAAATAGTTGAACATGCTAAGAGAAGACAGTTAGTGAAGTTCCGAACATTTAGAAAAAGTTCAGTGTGCAACTCACCACAAGATGGCGACAGTCTGCTAATTGTGCTTACTAATATTAGTAGGACTTTCGCTACAGTGTTGTTGCCACTGTCAGTGGTAGTGTGGGTAAAGGACTCTGATGAGTAGACTTGGTGGTCACGAAACAGCTGTCAGTTCAACCTTCCGTACAGCCAAATTTTTCTTTGAATGTTCAATATTTACATGCTTTAGAATTTCATTCTTAAATAAAAATAATTTGATCGAAAGATTAAATTAAAAATTAACTTAAGCCAAACTAATTAAATAACTTTGGAAAAAAAGAATTTAAGAAAATTGCAACAATCTGATGTGCAATAAAAATTTTCCAAATCTAGTGAACAGACAAAAGAAAAGATTTCAAGGAATTGATATGCTCCTTCTTTTTCCGAAGTCATTTAATAAGGTGGATCCAACAATAAATCAAATTCGAGTTCTTTTATCTTAACCGGCGCAGCTGTTGAAATGGGCCTCCGAGTATTATCTAGATTGAAGTTACGGCTTGACGAACAAGTTCTAGGGAACGTAATGAAAAACCTCTCAACTACTCTTTGAAGGTAGACAAAAGTTTTTGGCAAGCACAGCAGAACATGAACAACATGAATATCTTCCCCGAAGGACGAATCCTTCACGTACACAATACCTTGAGTATGAACTTTAAACCGACATGGATCCCCTTTGGACAAGAGCAGTATAGTGTGAGACTCCAACCGATCTTTCTCCCGAGACACTCGAATACTATAGAGCTCCACAAGGAGCTTATGCTCTTACCTCAGTTTGAGTCAAAATTCAAGATATCAAGGTTCTAACGACTGATTCTGGTAGAGGGCACCAAATAAATATTTACGTTTTGAAAGTATACATCTGGGACTCAATTTAGCAAAGAGACGAATAGAGACGTTACTCGCATTTTTTTCTTTTCTTTATATTAATTAACATAGATTTTCCTATTATAAAGAATATTAAACAGCGAAAGTATATTTAATTTATTTTGCTTTTAGTGTCCCTCAGCATTAAGCTGTTTTATACATTTTCCACAAAAGTTTTACAAAAATTAAAACCACTTTTGAGGTTTTTCCACAGAAAAGTTTTATTTAAGTTTTTGTCATTTTTCACACTACACCAAAACAATTATGAGTTTGACATTTTTATGGCATTTGTGTAGCAACAGTTAAATTCACTGAAATAGTTTGTTCTTCCACACAAGAAGTTTCCAGGAAATTTTAATATAGTATTCACACACAAATATTACAATTGATTGAAAAACTTTAGAAAAATATACTAAAACTGCAATAAAACAAAAGCCAACTTTAAGATCATGATAATTAACTTTCAAAGTCAGAAGAAGAGAGCAAAATATTATATATGCAGGTTACTGAAGCATACTTTTGGGAATATTTTAAGGTTAAATATAAATGTGTGCGTGCGTGTGCTTTAATAGTTTTGAACAAATAATTATCATTTAAAAGTAACAGACTAGACAAATTTGTTGGTGATAAAATAAGGTATAATTGGAAAAGTTTTGCGAAAGCTCAAAATATATTTATGTTTTGTGTAATTTTGCTAAAAACTCGTAATATATGTAAGTAGGAATGCAATTTGGTGATTCAATTGATTTCTGTAAGCACGCAGATGTATAACTTGCGTAACAAGCACTTGGTATACTAATTATGTTCCTGTTTATAGTAATTATGTTCACAATTCAATTATCATTGGATCCACTGTCGATACACCACATCAAAAAGAGTGGAAATGAACTATAACACTGTATAACAAAAAAAATATATATATAAAATGGTTCTAACGACTGATTCAAGCAGAATGCACCAAACAAAATCACCCGTATTATGTATGTCGGAGTCGAATTTGTGACTACGACAAATTTTCCTAGAATAAAAAAAAGTTTTAAATGCTTTCATTAATCTATGACAATTCTACTGCAATGCCAAAGAAGGAGGGTGCTGTAAAATGCATTAGGACATGCTAGTATTAACCGCTGCCGGTACTGCCAAGGTATGCCTGCTTCACTTTAACAGTCAAACAACAACCAACACAATAACACAACAATGCACATGAGAAAAATGCATAATGTTGTTGGCTTGCCTGAAGCTAGTCTTGAGCTCCAGACCTCAGGGTTTGTAGTCAAACGCACTACCTACTCAGCCAACAGCACCCTCACTGAACTGTGGAACTGTAAAAGAACAATTAACATAATTAAAGATATTTCCTGTGTCTCTGCATATGGGCATTTCTATGTCAGCGTACGTGACATTTGTACGCCTACAAAGTGGAATATATTTTGCAAAAGTAGGAGTAACTGAAACAAATTTTGTCCTTATATTCCATTCAGGGGGTACCAGGTGTAAAAAAAATTTAAATTTGGAACCCTGTTGTCCAAAATATCGAGGGAAAGAAGGGCATAGTGTACGCGACATAAAACGGAAGTGATCTTCAGGTGCTTGTAAAAATATGCGAAAATATGCGAAAATCTGCGAATTGTCAAGTTTTTTTTTTAATTTCTTAAACGAAAGCAACTATTTTTCCTTTATTATCGGCAAATTTGAAATAAAAAAAACTTTTGGATGATTTTATAATGAACAAAATTTAATAGCGTACGTGATAGATTTTTCTCTTATAGTATTCTTAATGAAATATATGTTTTGTAAATATATGTAAACAAAAACTATATTTTTACGTAGTTCCGACTGTAAACGAAAGCTTAACAACAAATAAAAAATATATATTGGTGATACTAGCAATAAAAACACTCAAGAGTCAAATTCATTTCATACTGCATAGGTGCCATTCACATATTACGTAACGCTCCATGGGGGGGTTAAGGACATGTTACGGATTAGATACTTTATACTGAAAACTTTGTAAAAAGCGTTACGAGAGTGGGGGGGGGGGGGAGGTTAAAACCTTAATTTGAAATTTTTTCCCTTAATGAATACGCAGTTCGTATATGCTGACTATCAGGATATGAAAACGGATAAAGTTTTTTTATTTTTCAAATTTGATGGAAATCTTGCCAGTTTTCATTTGCATTTAGTTGCATTTATTGTACTTCAATAGTCGTACGTGACGAACTATAAATGCTTATAAAATTTTTATTACACCAAGTTGAAAAAAAACGTCGATCAATATTTGTTTGCGACAAATATCTTGTTTTAAACTTTTATTTTGAAACAGTTGCGACTGGTCAAATTCATCAAATGATGTATAATGGTTTTCCTCTGCGTACGTGACATTAGAATAGCATCCAAAGAAAATAAAAAAATATGCAGCTAATCGAACTCTATATTTTATCTTTCCTTGCGAACCTTGTTCTTTTATTTTAGAACATTAATTTTAAAGTATAATTGCAATGTTACAATTAACTGAATTTAGTCGCTAGAAGAGCGAAAATAGTTTATTATAATGCCTTAAAATTAGTCAAAGAGATATTCAGTTTAAGCTGTTATTTTTGATATTTAAAAATTGTAGTAGGGTATAAATACTTCTGTAGAGTAAAATTTTATTGTTTTTCTCTGCTTTACCATATCTTAAAAAAAATTTTTAAGGGTTTTAAGTTTTTAAGTCGTGGTTGTCATTTTCATGGAAATTCCCATATGTAATAAGCATTCTTTGTGTTATCTATTGTGAATATCGTTGCAGATCCACACATCTTTTGCGTCGCCTACTTCAGGGCTTTTAAGATTCTTTGTATATTTTTTTGACAATTACTCAAATATTTACAAAATATGTGCAAAGAAACCTAAACCTTTCTTGTAAAAAAATATTTAAATATATATTTTACAGGTTATAATCTCCCAACAACAACTAGCTAGCCCACCTACGCCTTCATAAATGCTTTGATTTTCATAACTCTTGGTAGTAAATACTCGTAGTATGAGTTTTACACATTCGTCTTTCTTAAATCTTTAAAAGCAAATAATTTTAGTTCTAAATATACATCATAAGATTTTAATCCGTCTTAAAGATGTTATGAAGTGCTCGAAATATTTTGTTTATACTTGAATTGTAAATACATTTAAAAAACTGACATTTGATCTAAGATTAAATGTGTAATAGTGGAGCAATCTCTATGAAAATTCTACGCAATGCAATTTTATTTATTTCTCTCTATAAAGTCATAAACAATTAATTCAATATTTATGTAACGCCGCCACCCTGAAGCCAAATTCATTATAAGTATATATTTATAAAATTTTTTATTGTCTGCTAAGAAAAGAGAGAGAAAATTACACACCCATAGTTTGAGAATTAAGAAAAAAAGAGGATTATTTAACAATAAAATTGGTTTCAAATCAATAAAACAATTGACAAAGCAACAAAGAAGGGTTGTACTTGTTGTTTATCTGTTGATTGTTAAGCTGCCTGAGGCCACACAGGATATGATTTGTATTTAAGCGCTTTTCATTTCTGCTTTTGCTGCAAAAAAGTATTTTGGAATAAAATTTATCTTATTTTAATTTTTAATTTATAAAAATACGGGTACATAAAATTTTCTTCATACAATAGGAGAAGTTTTTGGATTTAACCTAACTTCCATAGAATGCTGGCAACGGCGGTATCAGAATTACGTAGTCTTCGATCAAACCTTTTAGCCAAGAAAGACATTTACCACCTAAAATTCAAAATTGATCTCTCATAACTCAATCGTTTCTAGACCGATTTTATAAATTTTTACTCTATATGAAACAATACAACGTCACATATGCTCCCTTTTGTAAATTTCTTCTTTTGGGCATGTGGTCTGTCTGCTCGTTTGAAGTTAATTTTTTTCAAGAATTATCGGCCCGTTTTGCACATAGTTATAATGACTCGGCATAAGAAATTTTTCAAGCCTTACGTGTAAGATATAACATGTGTTGAGCACTTTTATGAAAAACATCACGAGGAAGATTTTTGTGAAGCATTTTTTAAACCTCTAACTCTTCGCTGTATGGGTCCTTTTGTACCTTTCTTAAAAAAGGGGGCGAAAACTCCACTGCAGCGACAATATAGCGGGCTGA
Organism: Panzeria rudis; assembly: GCA_956483635.1. Lineage (NCBI taxonomy): Eukaryota > Metazoa > Arthropoda > Insecta > Diptera > Tachinidae > Panzeria > Panzeria rudis. The sequence continues at coordinate 8,238,530 of OY101451.1, forward strand.
AATGTTCTACAATAATGTTTGAAATAAAATTCTACTATATGTGTTCACAGACACCCAAGCTCCAGAATCAAGTGGAACGCCAGAAATCATTCAACACTTAAATGTGTTTAAGGCTTAATTTCATAATTATTCACCACTAGTAATTGGCATAAAAATCTTGTAAGCTTTACGTTTCAGGTAAAAAACGTGTTCGGCAAATTTATGTAAAACACCACGAGGAACATTTTTGTAGACCATTTTATCCCGCAAAATCGCTCCTGACTTCTGAAGGGGTTTTTTTGCCACTTTTTTTAGGAAAGGGACAAAAAGACCCATACAGCGAAGAGGTAGAAGGTTAAAATGTTCCACAAAAATGTTCTTCATGGTCTTTTACATGAAAGTGCTGAGCACTTCTTATATCTTCAACGTAAAGCTTCTCAGATTTCCTATGCCTTTTCACTGTAAATATGCAAAAAAAGGTAAATTTAACTCCCCCTAAAATTAATCCCAGCTGCAAACTTTCAAAACGCCGATATACTTTTATATGCATTCGAAGCCTCTACCGGAATCAGTCGTTAGAATCATGTTGTTTTTTTTTTTATTGTACAGTGTAATTAGAGATGATATTTCCAAACATTTTGTTAAAGTTTCTTCAACTTCTTGTAATAGTGTCATCTTGTTACGATTTGTAATTTTTATACCTCACCATTACGCGCAATAAAGACCCTAGCTTTAATGAGAAACCTTCCTAGGGTATAGTTCGATATTTTCGCAAACAAATTAGAAAAACGACACACATAATGCTTATAGCTGTTTTACTCTATTACCACATTTAGACTACGCAACTTTGTTGCATAGAAGATATATAAAATAAGATATATAATATGTATACATTTCTATTTCAACACTCTCACTTAAAATGAAAATTGCATGCAAAAAAGTTGCGTAGTGTAAATATGGTACATCTCAGAAGCCAATCGACTTCTGTAGAAAATGCAACCCTGATCTAATGAGCTTATGGAAAGTTTTAAAAAAGCAATAACATCACCTTATATCAGGGTAGCATTTTGTGCAGAAGTCGAACAGTTTGTAATTATACAACTTTAATAACATAATTCACAAAAAAAATTTTGATTAATAAGAGACTTATTAGACGAATTTTTGTATGAAAATTTGTTTTATTAATCTGTTATAAGACAGCAACATTTTTTATGAAATAAAGCATAAGCCTTTTTCGTCTTTTCTGCAAAAACACCCAGGATCTTGGCAGGACTCGAACCTGCGACCTCCCGGTTATTAGTCTAGCATACTATCCACAACACTACGAAGATACGGGGGTACGGGCGGTAAAAGTGTCGTCTTGTTATGTTATTGCATTATTAGCATCATATCACAGCGCGTGCTAAAGATTATAATAGCTCTAATATTTTATTATGTTCCTTAATTAATGAATTCAATAAATGGTTTCACTAATGACTTTGCAAATTTATACCAATAATTTACTATTCGATTCTAAACACAACACTCTGGTTAAAAAAAAACATTAGCATTTACATATAAAAAGATTGATTTAATTAACCGGAACTGTTTACACTACGCGTGTGTATGTGTGTGAGTGAGTACCCTCTAGTCAGCCTAGAACCATATGTCTCTATGTCAACACTCTTTTATCTAGCGACAATTGCACTAGTTAAAATGTCGACAACTTTCCTTTTATGCGAGAGTAGAGTTGCGTTATAGACAACAGTTCTAGTGTATTTCTGGTGACATTGTCAACGAAAGCATCAATAGTTTGATTTCTTTTACAATTTGTAGACTAGAGCACCTAAAATTTACTATTGAATCGTTGGTACCAATGTCTCCATGTAGTCCCAAAAGAACTACTTAGTCAGTAGTGCTACAGTCTACTGGTAGATTTTCAATGACAAGCTAATGTTAAATGTCAATAGATGATTACATTGGCTGGGGTACACCTGCCCCTATTCTGTAACTCGGTAAAGCTAAATCTCTATCGCTAAAAATCTATAAAGTCGTTTTATCAATTTTTTGGCTACGAATACAATTTTGCAACGTGTATTGCTAAATTATGGAATGTCTTAAAAATTGAATCCACCGAAATTTTTGTGTTTTATGTCATCGCCAAAAATGTTTAATATTGCATTTGTTCAGCATTTTAGCGATCGAGATTTAGCTTTAGCGAATTACGGAATAAGGCGGCTGGTCAGTATTACTACTGACAATGTCACTAGTAAATCACTAAATATTCGCATTTCCTGCAGGGTAAGTTTATGTGCGTGTGAGTGTGAGCTTTTAACTTCATTAAAACGAAAGAGGAAATGCTTCTTTTATTTTCTTTTTTCGTTATTATTTTGCAATTCATGTTTTGTTGTGGTTGCTTTGGGCAATATCAATTAAAATTTGGTTTATAAATATTAAATAATATTGAATAGAAAATTTTGTTACATAAGACCGCAGCAGAGTAGAGTAATTGCATAAAAATTCAATAGTTAAAAAAAAACTATAAACATTTAAGGAAAATCCCCTTAGAAAAACAATATAAAAATTATTTTATTTCTCTGCCAAACTAATAACAACCTCCCAGTGGGGGCAGCATTGAAATTTTTAATTAATAGATGGCAATTTATAATGATAAATGTGATTATAATTTTAAAACATTATATATACTATGATTTAATTAAATGGTTTTTGGCCAGATCATATTGTAGATAGCACTGTGCAACAAGAAAACTGCCAAGGAGTACCACTGTATTTTTTGATGTGTCATGCTCCCCTAACTACAAAAACAGTCGAAATTTTAAATGCTATGGATAAATTTTGTGTATGAATTTTTTTAATAAAATTTGGCATTTTTTGAGAGGCTTTTCCACTGATTTTATTATAACTTGAAAAGGGGCTGTCCTATTTTATTAAAAAAAGGCACTAAAAAACTTTAAATAAAATTAGCCTTAAGCCGTTTTAACATAATTTTTTTAGCCGCCATGTATTTTTTGTATGTATGTTCCCTCAAAACTCCGCCATTTATGAAGCGATTTCGGATTTGTTTTTCTCTATTCAAAAGGATGTACTTCCAGATTTGTCCCGTTGAAAAGTGGGCGGGGTCACACCCATACAAAAACCGATTCTTAAGAAACTTTACACACATTAAGCTGCTGTTTAAATACTACACCAGGATCAAAAAAGTGGGCTGTGGCATGCCCATGTAAAGTAAATATTCTTTTTCAATAACTTCTACTAATCCGATTCTTATGAAACTTAGCATACACATTTAGTTACCGTTACAATACAAGAGCGAAATTCTGCCCCCCCCCCCCCCCCCCCCTCTTTTACGCATAGTTATTCTGACTCGACACAGTATATCCTTATGTTTAACAGATTAGATGTAGTCAACACTTCTATGCAAAACACCCTCTAGCTCTTCGGGATATGAGCCATTTTAGCCCAAGGCAAAAAGGGCAAAAAACTTCCCTGCAGAGGCGATATAGCGGGCTTAATTGTTCAACGAAAATGTTTCTCGTGGTGTTTTACATAAAATTGTTGAACATATCCTAGACCTTAAATGTAAGCTTGAGATATTTATTCTAGGTGCAAAAAGGGGTGGATATTTACCTGCCCCTTAAATAAATCTCAGATGTAAGCTTTCAAACGCCCACACACGTATGTAGTTTTTGGTGGCCTCTACCAGAATCAATCGATAGAACCTTATTATTTAAAAAATTTGATTATGGTGCACAGTGTAAATAGTTGCAATTTTTGGCAAAAATAAGGTGACTTCACTTTATTGTGAATAAAATCAATATTTATCCATCGATTTTTATTAAATAAATTTTATTTTATTTCTAGTACATGTGGCTTTTTGATCAATGAATAAAAATGTTAACATTTAGCCATTTTCGGTTTTTTATATTTAAAAATAAGAAAAATTTTCCAATTTTGCATAAAAAATATATTTGTTCATCATTGCGGTCTCAATAACTCCGAAACCAATGTGTATACAAAGCAATCATGCTAGAACGTGCTAGAACATGCTTAAAGGTAATTTTATTCCAAGTTTTTTACTGTTTTTTGTAATTAAATTGAACTACTCGTTCTCAAGTTATGATGAAATCGGTGTGGCTGCCTCTTGAAAAATTCTAAATTTTAGGGGGGAAAAAATCTTTAAGAAACGTATCCATAGAATTTTAGATTTCTACTGTTTTTGTAGCTAGGGGACCATTACACATCAGAAAAAAATATATAATGGCGATCAAAGGTCGTGACAAAAGTTTAATTTTGTTGCATAGTGTAATTTGTTGTTAAAGTGTGTTGATGTTTATTTGCGTTCTTCATAGCTACAGTGCTCTGTGCTGCTCAATTGAGTGCTTTGTTGTTGTTTATTTTTATGTTCGTGTTGTGTAAATGTAAACAGCCGACAAATAGCAGACAAACTTCGCATTGCCAGCGAAAATTTCCTGCTGCTGATATAAAATTATCATTATTTCATAATAATGTTAAACAAATATTTTTAATATAAACTTAAATCTCTTTGATTTAATATTTTTCCTGTGAAAATAAGATTGTTATTAACGTTACATTTCATTTTAAATCAACATGACTATAACTTTAATTTCAAATAAATTTTATTTTACATCAACAATTAAATTATGTTGAATTAAAATTAAATTCATATATATCTAAAGTATTCTATTTGAGACTATAGTGGTCAGCATGCTGACTACCAAGCAAATGGCCCGAGTTGAAATCTTGGCTGGGGCAACCAATTACAACACAAATGTTTCCTATGCCTATGCTAATTCACATCACATATGTAAAATAATTAATAAAATAGTTACATTAAATTCATGTTGTTTCAACTTGAAAATAGTTTGATTCAACATTATTCTTCGCGTTGTTTAAATACCGAATTCAAGTTGTTTCAACTTGAAATAATTTTTGATTCAGCAGGATTCTTCGTCTTATTTCAGTATCAAATTCATGTTGAGTCTTCGTATTATTTCAGTATCAATTTAATTTTGATTTAACTTTACTGGAATATTAAAGCAACATGAAATATAGTTATTTCAAAAGGAAATCAGTTTTTTGAAGGTTATTGTAAAATCATGTTGAGTTAACATGAAACACATATGTAGCAATATTACTAACGAGAAATGTGAAATTAACCGTACGGCTTCAAAGTTATGCATTCAGGATCTGGTCTAGGAATCTGACCCTAACTGAGAGTGCCTCAGCTAGTTCGCTCTATCGCTGCATCTATCGCTCCTAGTTACAAAAAATCATTGTCATTTGAATTCTTTTTATATTTTTATTTTTCACTTAACCCCTTAAGATATCTAAGATCATTATCCTTATCTCATCTATTACTCTTCGAAAACATCACTAACTTTTAAGAGTCGGTTTTCAGCCTTTGATCTTGTTCTTATTTGTATGTATGTACTTCTAAACAACATATATAATGACACTATTTGCGGTTTGGATCAAAAATAAACAATGAGAGCGACTAGAAAAACTCTATTGCATTGTGGAGAAATTTGCTACAAATGCGCAAAATTGTTGTGCGAAAAATACAAGGATTTATGCCAACAAACTAAAAAAAAAAATCGAATGAAAGAAACAATGTAAACAAATGTCTATTTTGTATAGAAAACGAAACAAATCTGCCAGTGAATAACAAAAAACATTACAATAATCTGGCAAGAGAGAGAAAAAAGGGTTAAAATTTTCCAATTGTTAACAATGAAATCATTGCAAAAATGCAAGTACAGGCATACATCATATCTCGTTGCCTCTATTATTTAGTGTGCATGTGTGAGTGTAATAGAATGTAGTTGTATTAAGAAAAAATTTTATTCAATAAATGAATAATTGATTGATAGAATGCAGAATTGTTGCCTGATGACGTGTATGATGATGCTGATGATGCCCTGGGCCGCATGTATTGCATTGTATTCCAACTGAAATGAATTGAATTGTATTGTTCTTGGCTTGTTAATGAGACGAAATTATATTTCAATACTATTTATTATTTTAAACAAAGGTGTAATGTTTTGTTTGTTTAATTTTAAATGATAAATGTTTTCTTTTGTACAACTGATCAGATTAGCTTAAAAAGAACTAAAATACTCAACTAACTGATATAAAATGCTTTAAAGTTTTTAGTTAAATAATTTTTCCCAGAAAAAAAATTTAATACTGCAGCAAATATTTTAATGGATGAATTTGTTTAACAATCTTTCTTGATAACTATTGCGTTTATTTCCCCATTTCCCATTAGCTGAAAATACATGCTCTACAAGGATTTATTAATTGCGATTCCAAACTTTTCCATTGCCCGCTAATAGAATTGTGCCAATAAATGCATTTAATTTTCATTTAAATGTGGAACATGCAAAATGCATTTTCCAATCATTAAAGTACATTAAAAATTTAATTATTAAACAGCAACTTAAATGGAACACAGTTTAATAAAGAAAAACAAATGGTAAAATAAATATTTGATTTTAAATCAAGATTATTATAATTATTATTATGATTATTGTCTGCATGCTGGTATAATAAATGAAAAACTATGTGGATTTTTCAACAACATTTGTTATTATTTTAAAAATTATTTAAGTTATATAGCAAAAAATAATCATGCAAATAACATTGTGCAACACGAAAAGAAAAATACGGGCTACTGACAATCGATTCTGGTACAGGAGAGTAAAAAAATATATACGAGTGCAGGTGTTTTGCACGATCACATCGGAATTTCATTTTAGAGGGGGTGTAAAGTATCCCCCTTTTGCCTTGTTCGTTCAACATATCAGTACATGAAACTATGTGCTCTTTACATCTGAAGTGTAGGGCATGTTCGGCAACTTTGCAGAAAATATTGAGGCAAATATTTTTGTGAAACATATTAACCCTCTAACTCCCCCACATAACGGTCATTTTTGGCTATTTTCTAACAAATCGTAAAAAACACCCTTAAGAAGGGGAAGTACGGGTATAAAATGTTCTACACAAAAATGTTGGCAATAAAATTTTACTAGACAACCAAGCTCCGGACTCAACTTGTACGACAGAAATCATTGAAAATTTAAACTATGTTTATGGGTTAACTTCATATTTCTGCATAATTAGTAGTCGGCATAGTAAATCTAGTAAGTCTTAAGTTTAAGATATGATCGAACAACATTTTGACGGAATATTTTGACCCTTTAACTCTTCATTGTATGGGTCTTTTTGTACATTTCTTAAAAAAGGGGAAAAAAACTACCCTTCAACGGCCATATAGCAGGCAAAAATATTCTACAAAAATATTCCTCGTGACCTTGTATATAAAATAGCAGAACACATCTTATACCTTAAACGTAACGCTTACAAGATTTTTTATGCTGAGTACGAATTGTGAATATGTACGAAATTAACCCTTAAACACATTTTAATGCTTTCTAGCGAACAAGTTAAATCTGGAGTTTGGGTCTCTTTATAGAATATTTATAGTAGATTTTATGGCGAATATTTTTTTTAGAACATTTCAGCCCCCTATATCGCCACAAAAGGGGTTTTTTTTGCCCCTTTCTTAAGAAATGTACAAAAAGACCCATAAAACGAAGAGTTAGAGGGTTAAAATGTTCCAGAATATTATTTCCCGTAGTGTTTTACATAAAAGTACTGAGCATATTTTACACCTTAAACGTAAAACTTACAAGATTATTTCCTACGCCGAGTACTAATTGTGAATAAGTATGAAGGTAACCCTTATATAGTTTAAGTTTTCAATGATTTCTGGCGTACAAGTTGAGCCTGGAGCTTGCTTGTCTTTGGAAATCTATAGTAAAATTTTACGGCCAATATTTTGGTAGAACATTTCATCCCCGCCCTCCACATTTACCTTCTTAGGGGTGTTTTTCACGATTTGTTAGAAAATTACCGTTATTTTGGGGAGCTGGAGGGTAAATATGTTCCACAAAAATATTTGCCATTATATTTCCTACAAAGTTGTTGAACACACCCTACAGCTGAAATGTAAAGATTACATAGTTTCATGTACCGATATGCTCCAAGAACAGTCCAAAAGGGGGTAATTGAAACCCCCTAAAATAAAATTCCGATGTGATCTTGCAAAACACCGACACACATATTTTTTTTGTCTCCTCTACCAGAATCGGTTGTCAGAACCCGTAATTTTGGAAAAGAATACTTCGAAATTGTTGTATAGTGCAATAATCACCACAGGCAAAGAGGATTTGAATTAATTGTATGCACCTAGGTAATAAATAAAAAAATCGGTTTAGTAGAAGCATTAAAAAGGAATATTTACTTTTCATTGGCGTGGCACTGCCCACTTTTCTAATCATAAAGCTGTATAGCCCCGGGATCTTAATGTCTGTGCGACCATCATAAGAATCGATTAAATAGAAGTAGTTGAAAAAGAATATTGACTACGTTTGTGTGTGGCACGTCTACTTTTCTAATTACAATGTTGTATTGTCACGATAACTAAACGTATGCGCAAGGTTTCATAACGGCCGGACCATTTTTCTTCAAGCATAGATAAGAACACTCTTCATCAAGTTAGCCTTCAAACAAATGATATAAATATAACAAAAACTGTGCAACTATTTGGGAGCTACGTTGCCTTAGCTAGACATACAGCTTCACACTTCAAACTTATAAAACCTAACTTCCTTGGTCGGAGGTATTGTGTTAGTTTATATTTTTATTAAATGTGAACATTACCTCTACTATAATACATTGTCTACCTAAAGTAGGCTTTACCAAGTGAATCATATTACACATTAGGAAATGTTTCAACCTCCCACAAAAAAAAAAATTATACAATATCTGGGTACAAACTAACTTCTGGAAGCTAACCGATGAAACAATCTTCTAAGTTTAAGTATCTACTACTATTTATTTATTTCCACTTCATGGCGCATTAGCCGTTTTGGATTTTAGACTTGAATGTTGTCCACCAAACTTAATTTATGAATTGTCTACGTTAGCAGGTATTCAAAAAAATATATAATTTGTCACTATGAAGGATATTAGAACACTAAATAGTTTAACTTTAATCAAGCCATCCCACTAAGAAAAATCTCTGTATTATAATTTCCATTTCTTTTTTTAAATAACTATTCAGTTGAGATTCTTATCAAATTTATTATTTATATAAATGAAACTAAGTAACAAACCGAATAAAATAAAACTCAACAACCCTTATATATACAAGTTATACACTTAAATAGACAACTCTTGACTACAAATACCGTAAACGTAACTAACACCACTAACAGCAACATGATAACAACAAAGTCCTTAAATTATTTAAACAAACCATAACATTAACGATAACTTGCAACTCAACAAAAATAAAAACCTTTCCAAATTGACACACCCATTTTGCTGTTATTTTATTTAGTTTTGTGTGAGGTTTTTTCCACTAATATCATGACATCTTTACAGAAAAATGAATATAATCAGATGGATAGACAAATTCAAACAAAAATAGAGAGGCTCTTTAGCACGTACTTTGAACACAAAAAACCCTCCTAGTTCAACTGTAGCTATAGAATGCTTTTATTCCTGAACACTACCAACTTATGCACAGGGATTAATTAATAGCCTTTCTAATTATTAACCCTGCAATAGGCAAATTTATTATATTGAAGTACCAATATGTGGTTAAGTTAGGTAACGTTAGGCTTTTTGTATGACAGCGGGAAAGCTTGGGAGTCCGTTGGCACATAGTGGTACGCCGAGTACTATCTACATTCAACACATTCCTTGCTGGTCCTCAAGAGCTAGAGTTTCAGAACTTCTAACTCTAGTTCTTGAGAACCAGCCAGAAGTTTTCAGAAAACTAAAGCTAATTCTACATTATCCCACAAGTGGTTCGACTTTTGAAAAAATGCAACCCTGATATGTGTTGTTATTGCTTGTTAAAAGTTTCCATAAACTCATAAAATCAGGGATGCAATTTAACCAAAAAGGTACACCACTTGTGGGATAGTCATTAGTATAGTTAGGGAGGGGCACAAGCCCACATTAGTCCCTACAGCTCGCTTATAATTGTTAATATTTCTCTAATAGTTTGAATTTCTAGGGGAGCTTGAGTGATTCTGGGGGTGGATTAGCCCAGGTCCTACAAGAGAATCGATTGTCTAGATTCCGAAACCTGTTTTTTTTTTAAAGAGAAGTAACACAATCAGGCAATTAATGCCTACCAGTTAATTGATTAATGTGTTACCTTCTTTGGGAAAGGGATAGTGTAGAGAGAACAGGTGGTGAAACCTGCATTATTGCAGAGCCAGACAGTCACAGAGAAGACGCTGGACTAAATCCTATTCTCGTCGCAGCCAAGGAAATCCAAAATTTTGCAATATTTGTCTGATTTAAGCCAGGAGTTCAAGAGACCTTCTTCCAGATATTAGAACTTCGGTATCCCTTTCTCTATTTTAGATATCCTACAGGTGGTAAATGCGGGTTACCTTGATGTAAGGGTGCCATCATAAGCATTCTCCCTTTGTACATTATAGTCAAGAAGGAGGCCCGCTGGAGCGTACTTCGGCTAACAGACATTTCTACTATATAAAGTGGAGATCTGGTTGGGTTCATGAGTATACTAAGACATTTCGTAAACAGTCCATACATTAGAATAAGCAATTAAACACAACAGACATTAGTCTTGAACAAAAACTTTGACGTTGTAATTACTGAAAGGAGCCAATGGCTGAACCACACTTTATGGCACGAAGATGCCGACTGCAGCTGGTTCACTAAGCCGTCAGTCAAACAGGAAAATGCAGATACGGCGGCAGGGATATATGGCGCTAACTTCCAAAGAGCCATTACCATGGGTAAGAACCATACAATTTTCCAGGTGGAAGTCTATCCTTATTTGTGCTAGAGAATGCTTAAGGAGAAAATGTAAGGGCATTGGTATCTACTTGATGTCTGATAGCCAGGCAAAACTCAAGGCCATAATCTCTTATGAAATACGGTCGGATGTTGTCATGGATTGTGTTACAGCTCTAAATCAACTTGGCGCTCAATATAAACTGACGTTGTGCTGAGCGTGTGGCTATGCTGAAAACGAACGGGCTGACTGTCTAGTTAAGGACTGGAACCCTTCTTTGAAATCTTACGACGATATGTCAAAGAGCAGAATAAATCCTGGTCTTTGATGGAATCTACTTGCCATTGGGAAGTCCTTCACGGTCTTAGACGAGCAAAACGATTAATTACGTTATCCTAAAACAAATCCTTAAAATTATTGCTAATGGACAAGAATGACCTTATATTACTAATGGAGCATTTTATCAGACGCTGCGGTCTCAGGCGACAGCAACTTAGCCAGGTGAAGTATACAATCTCTCACCGTTGAGAATAATTGGCTTTATTCGTAACCTAAATATATTTCAGTGAAAACTTGGACTGCACAAAATATTCTTTGGGTTGCGCTGCCTATAGCCTTCATAAAATAATAATAAAGAATACCTTGGTGTAACATTATATGAATCTACGTACGCCTCCATGAGTATCCGTCCGCGGCACTCTTTTGAAGAATTTCTCCTTGTCTATTTTAATCAAGTAATCAAAACGATATTATATGATTCCGTCTGATCAAAATTGATGTCTCGAAGAATTGACATCGATTTCCACATCCAGAATGCTGTTAGGAAGTTTCTGTCCTTAGCTTTGACATTGATAGAAGAGTTGGTAACGAAGTTGACAGTTAAAGAAGAGAGAAGATAGAAAGAAGCCTTATCACTTTTCCGATGGACTTTACACCACTTCCTCCAGATAAGCTCATATTTCTTGCAGATTTTCAGCAGTTTTACTCCTCAGCTGGGACGGTTTAGTAGATGATGATCTGTAATGGAGCTTTGGAGAATCAAATAAACTCTTTCATATGGTAGAAAGTTTCTCCCACCAGCTTTATCTTTCTTTCGAACTGTTAATTATTTTTTCCTTCCCTTCTTCTAAATATACCGGAAAGCAATCGTTGTCTTAGATCAAAATAAAGTGTGTCTTTATACATGCTTTTAAAACTGTTCCAACCAGTGAAGAATGATACTCCAAATGTTAAGGACATATACTTCAAGATTTTCTTTCAATACCTAAGTTATGCATATAGCAATTTATTATCTTAAAAACACTCAAATGCAGATCTTTCACTAATTGTCCATTTTTTTATTTATTCCTTAAGGAGTTTAATCCCAAGTTTAACTTTCAGGCACTTACCAGGGTTAATGTATATTGTATATAGTATTGCAACATTTTTGTTTTTTAACGTTAAATCTCTGATGTATTAAATAAATTAAATTAAATCAAGCACGTATGACAAATTGCATAAAGTATTAAAATATATTTTTTCTCCCTTTTTCACAAGACCTGAAGATAGAGAGTTAAGTTGCAATTTCTTAAAAGTGTGCAATGAATTTCCAATTTAAAACATTTTTTCCTATATCCCTTTTGCTGTTTATTGCAACATTTGTGTTAAATGAATTAGAAATATTTTTGTATAGTAAGTGTTTTGTATTACGTTTGTAAATCGGGTTGGTTACATTAAATAGCAATAATGGAAACAAATATATAAATATATTTTATTTATGATATTAAAGACTATTTTACAGTTAATTAGTTAAGGATCATAAATATCAAAGGTACGACATAAGTATGTATTGTTAAACGGAAAACAACAGAGAGAGAGAGAGAGAGAGAGAGAGAGATAGAAAGGGAGAGAGTGAGATCTGGTCGGTAGTAACGTAAGCTAGAGACGTTTTTACCGACCATTGTATGCTAGTGATATAACATTTTTGCATTGATTCAACGATAATAAATAACACGACAGTGGAAAGCAAAATTTTGGGCTATCAAACGTCTCTTTCATAAGAGTTGTAGAAAACAACAACTTGGTCCCATCAAGATGATTCAATTCAGTAACTAAAAATACATTTTTTCATAATTGTACATTACAGTTCAATGAAAATACTTATAAATATTAATAAAGTATAATTTTAAAAAAAGACCGATTTAAAATGTGTTGCAATTTGAATTTCCGGTTGCTCATTTATGAATGAAATTTAAATACTTCTTCTGAATTTTTATTGTTATCAGTTTCTTTTGAACAAAGTAGTGTAGGGCAATTACTAAACAAAAGGATTATCCTATAGCTTAGTAATTTGAACTGAGAATTAGTCATAAATAGGTTTATAAAAGGATCATGCTAATATGAAACAATACGAATGCAAATTAACTGCAAAATAGAAAGAAATATTGTGAAGAATGGATTCAGTCAAATAAATTACTTCTTTAAAGCGATTTTTTGTTAAGCAAAAACCTCTTTTGTGCAAAAAACTTCTAAATAATGAAAATATTTTTAAGAAAAACTGATTTTTTTCGAAAATTATAAGGATTTTAAAAAATTTTTATTTTTTTAATTTTTATTGTTTAAAATGTTTTAAGGAAAACTTTTTCAAAAAAGCAACTTTTTGGAAAAAGTTACGGATTAGATAATTTATGCTGAAAATTTTGTAAAACGCGTTACGGAAAGGGGGAGGGGGGTATAAATACTCCAAAAATAGCGTTACGTTATATGTGAATAGACCCCTATTAACGGCGGAGTGCTTGCTGAAGGAACAAACATTAGAAAATCCTAACCAATTAATTACCGTCTCCTTTCTTGAAACCAGCTCAAAAAAAATTTGTGTAAAAAAAACTCTTATGACTAAAAGAAATTTATTAAAATAAAATTACATTTGCTGCATATTTGAAAATGTTTTTAAATTTCGAACATCAGAAAAATTGTCGATGTTTTCGATTTAACTTTATATTTATTGAAATTTTTGTCTTATTTAGTGAAATTATAAGTATTCTGTTAATTGCAACACATTTGGTACATGTTTGAATATGTTTTTATGTTTCGAACATTCGAATAATTTTCGATTTTCTTATTTCAACTTCGATATTACAGAGATTTTTGTCTTTCTATAGTGAAAGTATAAGTAATCAGTGAAATAAAAACTTATTTAATGTATGTTCGAAAATATTTTCATTTAAGAATATTCGACAATTTTTCGATTTTGTTGGTTCAACTCCGATTTTATTGAGATTTCCATCTTTTTTTCGTGAAATTATATAAGTATTCAATGAAATAAAAACTTATTTGGTGCATGTTCGAATGTGTTGTAATGTATTGAACATTCGAAAGATTTTCGATTTTCTTGGTTCAACTTCTTTGAGATTTCTTGAGATTTTTATCTTTTCTATAATAAAACTATTGGTATTTAGTGAACTTACAACTCATTTGGTGCATGTTCGAATATCTTTTCATGTTTCGAATATTCCAAAGATTCGATTTTTTGTGTTCAATAGTGAAAGTATAAGTTTAAGTATGAGTAATCAGTGAAATAAAAACTTATTTAATGCATGTTCAAATTTTTTTCATGTTTCGAACATTCGAAAAATTTTCGATTTTCCTGGTTCAACTTTGGATTTTTTAAGATTTTTGTCTTTCTATAATGGAATTAAAAGTATTGAGTGCAATAAAAACTCATTTGACGCATGATCGAATGTTTTAATGTTTCGAACATTCGAAAAATTTTCGATTTTCCTGGTTGAACTTAAAATTTTTAAAATTGTTGTCTTTCTATAGTGGAATTATAAGTATTTAGTGCAATAAAAACTCATTTCGCGCATGTTCGAATATGCTTTATATGTTCGCATATTAGAAAAGAGTTTGATTTTCTCGATTCAACTTCGAATTTTTCGAGATTTTTGTCTTTCTATAGTGAAGTTATAAGTATTTAGTGAAATAAAACTCATTTGGTGCATGTCCGACCATTCGAAAAATTTTCGATTTTCCCGGTTGAATTTAGATATTTTTTTAATTTTCTACTTTTTCGAGATTTTTGATTTTATTTATTGAAATTATGGGTATCCGCTGAATCAAAAGAGCTTGTTCGAATATGTTTTAAATGTTAGAATATTTGAAATTTTTTCGATTTTCTCAGTCCAAATTCGAATTTTTCGAGATTTTTGCTGAAACAAAAACTCATTTGATGCATGTCCGAATATGTTTTAATTGTTCGAATATTAAAAAATTTTTCGATTTTCTCTCTTAGTGAAATTATGGGTATCCTCTGAATCAAAGACTGATTTTATACATGTTCTAAAATGTTTGAAATATCCCCATAGGTTTAAAATGTTCGAATATTCGAAAAAATTTAGTATTTTTGTTTTAAATTCGAATTTTTGAAATTTTTGTGTTTTTTCAGTTAATTTTAAACACATTCTTTGAATTCAGAACACATTTGGTGCATGTCGGAACATTTTGTAACATATTGAAAATTCGAAATATTTTCGATTTTCTCGATTCAACTTTGATTTTTCGTTGGTGAATTAAAATATTATTTGATGCTTGTTCGTATATATTAAATGTTCGCATATTCGAAAATTTTTAGATTTTTTTGGTTCAGATTAGATTTTTTTTTAGTTTTTGTGTTTCTTAGTAAAATTATAAATTTGCGGAGAATTTAGAACACATTTGGTTCATGTTCGAAAATGTTTTAAAGTCTTAATAAATTGTGATTATTCTGAGTATTTCTTGTAAATTTACACAGATTGAACATTTGTTGCAGTTTTGAAGATGATATACATATCAATTTTATGTAGAGTACAAAAATCTCGAAGTGCGGGTTAAGCCACTTTGGTATACATATATCTAATGATGCGATAAATTGCGATACTTTTTTGAGTGTATAATTTCTTCAGAGAAATTTTAATGGTGTCTTGATGATGTTTTGAAGACGTATGAAATTTCGATTTTCTAGAGAGTTTAAAATTCGTTCATTGCATCAGGTTGTGAAAAGAAATTTAATATCCCCTTCTCGAAAGTAATAGCTTACATCTTCCTAAAAATTATTTCGATATATTTTTCCCCCTAAACTCTGCTGCATTTTATCCCACTAAATACGCCTCTTGCATATGCAACTTAAAATAATTACACAAACCATAATTGGCCATAATTATACTTACAAAACTAAGCTGACCTTTAACTAACCCTCACAAAAATTTAAACCAATTTAGCCACCAACATAAAAACACTCTGTACTTCTACTATTTACATGGCTTTGCAAGAATAAAACTGAAGAAACAAAAAATCTCAGTGTTAAAATAAAAAATAATTATATAAAAACAGAGCAGGACATTGATCAATTACATGTCCTTTGAACAATTTTAGATGTATTAACACGCACCAAAAAAAGGCATCAAAAAAGCAATGAATTTTTTTTCTTTTGACATAAAAACAGCTATAAAAATAAGGAAAAAATAAAATTGTGTAATTTTAAGAGTAGAAAAAAATCTGCCAATAATAAAACATTGAAAAGTAGAAGGATGGATGTGTGAATAGATGAACAAAATATACAAAGCACATGAAACGCCCTTAAAAAGGATCTGCAAACATTAGAGTGGATTAAAATCACCAGCTATTATTATTGTTATAATAGATGTTGTCGGTGTCAGTTTAATAAAAAGCACTAGTTAACTTATACATCGAAAATGTTGACAAATGATAAGAGTGCTGGGGCATTTATTTATTAGGGGCGTACTTGATTAAATAAATATTTGTTATTTATTGTTAAAAAGAAAATTTGTTAGGGTTTAAGCCAGGCTAAAGTCTTGAATTTCGTAGGTGCTTATTGCAACTTCTTTGTAGACTCGAATTATTATGCTTGAAAACAAAAATTTTTATGAAACATTTTAACTCTTCGTTGTAGGGGTATTTTGTACCTTTCTTAAAAAAAGGGTCCAAAAACTCCACTTCAACGACGATATAGAGGGCTGAAATGTTTTACAAAATTATTTGCCATGAAAATCTACTATGAGTATTTAAAGACACCCAAGTCCCAGATTTAAATGGAATGTCAGAAATCTGTCAAAACTTAAAATGTGTACAAGGGTTAATTTCGTACTTATTCACAAATAGTACTTCTATAGGATATCTTGTAAGCCTTATGTTTGAGGTACAAGATGTGTTCAGCACTTTTATGTAAAACACCACGACAAACAATTTTGTGAAACATTTTAACCCTCTTAGTCTTCGCTGCATGGGTCTTTTTGTCCCATTCTTAAAAAAGAGATAAAAAGGTCACCTTCAGCGGCCATATAGTGGGATAAAATATTGTACAAAAATATTAGCAATAAAATTTTGCCATAACTCTTTAAAGCCACCCATGCCCCAGATCCTACTGGAATGCCACAAATAAGTCGAAACTTAAAATGCGTATAAGGGTTAATTTCGTACTTATTTACAATTGGTACTTGGCATAGGAAATCTTGTAAGCCTTACGTTTGAGGTATAAGATGTAAAAACCACGACAAACATTTTTGTGAAATATTTAACCCTCTAGCTCTTCGATGTATGGGTGGGTCTTTTTGTCCCTTTCTTAAAAAAGGGGCGATATTGCAGGCTCTACAAAAAATTTGCCATAAAATTCTTCTACAAATCTTCAAATGATTAACGATTAATTTCGTACTTATTTACAATTAATATTTGGCATAAGAAATCTTGTAAACCTTACGTTTCAGGTATAATGTGTTCAGCAGTTTTATGTAAAACACCACAAGGAACACTTTTGTAGAATATTTCAGCCCACTATATCGCCAATAAAAGGCAGGTTTTTGTCCCTTTCTTAAGAAAGTGACAAAAATATCTACACAACGAAGAGTTAAAATGTTTCCCAAAAATGTTTAAGGCGGTGTTTTATATAAACAAATTTCGCACTTCAAGCGCATGGCTTTAGCTCCCTCTGTAAACTTTCTCAGTTGTAAACTTTCAAAACACCGATGTACGTATATATATATATATTTTTTTTTGCTTCCCTCTACCGGAATCAGTCGTTAGAATCTTTTTATTTTGAAAAAATTTGATTTTGTTGTACACTTTTCGAAATATACAATTTTTAACTCGAGATATTTGTCACTAAATATGATGGCAACAATTCTCTCCTTAGAGCACACACTTTAAATTGTCCAAATGAAAAAAAAAAACACAAACCAAAAAACATAACCAAATAATTTAACTCAAGAAGAATAACGTTGATCGTCCCTAAGGAAATCATTATAACACGTTTCAGAATAATTACAATGATAGACCATACTAGCACGCACATACACACACACACACACATACACATCACAAGGATCAATATAATTGAAAGTGGTGGGGTAATTCTATTCATTGTTGTACACAAAATACTGAAATGTTTTTCTTCTTTTAATTATTTGTTACTTTTATACTAAAAATGTGTTGATTAATGGGATTAAAAGAGATTTTATTTTATTATTATCATTATTTTGCAACATTTATTGTCCTTAAGAGATTTAATGTAAATTTGCCACACAAATGGTACATGATTATTGCAATTATAAAATGTTAGAGAAGACTGAGTGTTAAGCAGAGCATACACCCCTTCAGTATACTGGCACAACCAAGTGATGTTGAATCGTTTAGGAAGTGGTTCAGTGAGTAGAGTACTCGCCGTGAAATATGAAGAATGTGAGTTCTCGTACCCCGGCTGAGCCAAACTTTTTCTTTAGTTTTATTTTTTAATTTTATTCATACATTTCGTATATGTTACGAAACATTTTCGTAGTACAAAATTACGAAATATTTTGTAGCATGTACGAGTGCTTTCGTATATATGTCGCGTGGATAAATTTAAATTATTTTTTAAAAATTTAAATATTTTTCAACTGCAAGTACATAAAATAAGTAGAAAGTTGTTCAGTGGGTAGAGTACTCGCCGTGAAATATGAAGGATGTGAGTTCGTACACCGGTGGAGCCCAATTTTTTTCGTTGTGCGATACGAATTATTTCGTTATAGGTATTTTCGTGCATATGTTTCATGGGTTTTTTCGCTTTTGAAATATGAAAAATGTGAATTCGTTTCCTGGAGGAGCAAAACTTTGTTTTAGTTTTATTTTTTAATTATTTTCTTACATTTCGTATGTTTTACGAAACATTTTCATGGTGCGAAATTACGAAATATTTTCCAATATGTACGAATATTACCGTGTCTAAAATAAAGGTAAAATAAACTAAACTTTTTGCGGAGGCCTGACCAGATAGCTTGAGAACTCCGAATGTCAGGAATAAAATCCCGCTGCCGTATGTATGGTAACGTAATAACTTTGAAATGCAGAATAACGGTAAGGGGAGTTACTTTCTCACATTTTTAATATTTTAAAATCAGTGGGTTTTTGTCCTGTATTTCATTAGGAATTTAAAGTCAAACTATTTTCATTTCGAGTGCAATACAGAACAGGGCCAAGTTTATAACAAGAGAAAAAATTAGTAGATGTCACTCAGAATGATAAGCATCCACCCAAACAAATTGACATGTTAGTATGTATTACATTTACTGTCATACGAATATAGTATGTGTGATTATATGTAAATGGGAATTATTCATTCATTAGTTCTCTATCAGTTGCATTTGCCTGTCTATTTGTTTGGTTATATACTCGTATTACTGTTGCCGTTTGACATTTATAATCTAATTTTTTTTTTTTACTGTGAATATCCTTTTGTTTCCTTCTCAGCATTTATATTCTTTATGTCTCTCATAGCTGGCAATACCTCTGGCAATTTTTGCATATATTTATATTTCCACAATTGTAAACTGTTGTCTGCTAAGGCAGAAGGGAATAATTGTATGTAGCAATTTTTTTATATTTCTTTAAATGCTCTTTTGAAAGGTTTCGAAGGTACCATGTATAATACCATCCTCTTCACCAGATATTAATTCAAAGTCATTTCGAGAATTGCTGGGTACAACGGAACATTACTTTTGCCGTAAATGTCACACTACATATTCAAAATGTATAACTTTTTGCTGTTTATTGTTATTACTGTTGTTTTGTGTCTTTTGTTTTAGAATTGTGATGACAACATTGTAATTGGCAATGGTTGTTGTTAAGGCGACAGGATGTTAATAAACGGAAATAGAAAATGTAAAATTTGTTTTTTAACTACGTGTGAGTGTTCGAGCGTGCATCTAAATGTAAACTTATTGTTTAAAACAACAAAAAAAAAGTTACTAATTGTTAAGAGATTAAAACCAAGGATTTACAGATTATATAAAAATATGCAGAAAAGGATTTGAGTTAAATAACGAAAGTCAAGTCGAGTTTGATTGTATGATTTAAATTAGACACCAAAAAATTACTGAATTTCAGAGATATAATGAAAGAGTATTTCAAATCTAATCTAACAATTATAAAAATTATGATAATTTTTGTTTGACATAATGAAAATGAGTTGCAAAATAGTAATCCTGTACAATAAACTTAGATGGGAAATTAATATGTATGAAAATAATAAAAACACTGTACTAATTTTGAATAAGTACGAAATTATTCGTAGTTTTGAATGATTTCTGGCATTCCAGTTGAGTCTGAAACTTGGGTATCTTTGAAGACTTATAGGAGAATTTAATGCAATATATTTTGTAGGGCATTTCATCTCGCTAAATCCGCGATAAAAAGTAAAAAAAAGACCCATACAACCTAGAGTTATAGGGTTAAAATATTCCACAAAAATTTTACTTGTGATGTTTTACATAAATGTGCGGAACACATGTTATACCTTAAACGAATGAGTTACAAGATTTCCTATGCCGAGTAATAATTGTAAATAATTACGAAATTAACCCTTAAACTCATTTTAAGTTTTGAATGATTTTTGGCGTTCAAGTTGAGTCTAGAGCTGGGATATCTTTAAAGACGTACAGTAGAATTTTATGCCAAATATTTTCGTGGAACATTTCAGCCTGCTATATCGCCGCTGAAGAGAGTTATTTGTCTATTTTTTTTGTAAGGGACAAAAAGGCCCATACAACGAAGAGTCAGAGGGTTAAAATATTCCACAAAACTATTGCTCGTTATATTTTACTTAAAAGTGCGAAACACATCTTATACCTTAAACGAAATATTTATGAAATTTCCTATGCCGAATACTAATAATTGTGAATAACTACGAAATTAACCCTTGAACAAATTTTCAGTTTTGAATGATTTCTGGCGCTCATGTTAAGTCTGGAGATTAGGTGTATTTGAGCATTTAAGTGGAATTTTATGGCAAATACTTCCGTAAAACATTTTATCCCGCTCTATCGCCGTTAAAGGTGAGTTTTGTATAATTGAGGTACCCCGTAAACTAGTGGGGGTGCCCTAGTAGCCTAGTGGGCTTGCCTCCGCCGACTAGAGGATAGGCTTTACTCTCATGATGTATATAGTGTGCAAGACTGCAGCTCCGATTACAGTCAAGATTACAGGCTGTTCGTTAAAAATTTTATACGCAGAAGCTTTGTACATGCGGATATACTTCGTGGAATAAATAGGAATAAAGAGAATGAGGCGGAAATTTTAATCAAAGAGTTCACTCACGAGTTGACAGAAGACGAACCTTCGCAAAGACATCAATGCTATCGAGAATGTGTGATATTAGATCCTCAGATCTACAAAAGAAAACTCGACCTCGAAAGTGAAAGACACAGAAAAAAGTTTCGAGGCCGACAGCACAGGAACCCAGCACAACAATGGAAGAGGGAGAGTCCTCACTCACCCATCGTGGAGCCTGGTGAACAGCTTTCAAAGGAAATTAGCATTAGCGTATATAGACCTTTCTGGGAATGACTAAGCCTATTATAGCTCGTTAAGTGAATTAACATAACACAGATAGGGAGAAAGACACACTTCGACACAATAGCGAGCGAAGTAGCAGATGATATCACAAAATATGGAGAGGCTTCAGAGTTTCATTAAACATAAACCCCAATTTCCCTTGGAAATTTAATGAGCCTAATTTGGTTGAACTACATAAACCTGAAAAGGTAGCAAGATACAACTGCTGGTAGGGAACCGAAAATGGTGCTGAAAGAGGTACTTAATCACAGAGTACCCTGGAAAATTGTGTTAGTGCAGTACACAGAAGCTTCATATAATATGATCAAGATAATTTAAGAAGACTGAGCTTGGAAGCTGAACCAGCTGCATAAGAAAATAAGAGTCACAGACAGACATATATAAAAGTATATGTCAAGGGGACCTTAGCCTAAATCCTAGTGATTTTACAAAGGTCTCAGGCATAAACAGCTACCAGTCTCCACAAAAACATCACTTAATTCCAAAGTAAATGCCATTTGAAATTAATGTTTGCACTTCTGTTTCTCATTCGTATTAAAAAACTTTTATATACGATTTTTTAATAAATAAACAATTTTCAAACTTTTTACACAAAATGATATAATTTCCTAGCTATAAACAAGCCTGAGGCTTTATAGCATTCTTTTAAAATGACCTTTTAACTGCAAAATTACCCATTTCTCTCACGTCTTTCTATTTATTTCTTCTTTTTAGTTTTTAATTAAATTTCGCCTTAAAATGCCATAGATAAATTTGCTAAAGTTTTTTATTTAACGCTTATGAACTGTTTAAGATTTTTCACCGCAATTTTTCTAAGATATTTCTTTTAAGGAGCAACGACAGACAGTAAATAAAATAAAGAAAAAGAATCTATTTACTCACCATTATTTTCCTTAAAGTGTATGAAAATTCTGAAAGTATAAAGAAAACCAAAAGGAAAGGAATTGTAAAAAAGAAGGAAAAAGCGTCATATTAAATAAAGTTTATAACATGATACAAATAGTTAGAAGTTAATAAAGACATACAGACTTAATGGTGCCAAATTAATGGTTTGGCCTACATTGAAAAATAAAAGACAAAATAGTGAAACTAGAGGCCTGTATTCAGCTGGAAAATGCGAAATAAAATATATGTGGCGTAGAAATGCTTCTTAGACTGCGACATCGGCGTGTTATAAATTTGACATGTTTATTTGCGTGTCTGTTTGGCTCTGGCATCGTAGCAACACTAAAAATTAATGAACCATTTTTTTAAGGATGATTACAGAAAATCTGTTTAACGCCCCCCAAATTTATCCTAAATGTAAACTTCCAAAATCCGATACATATATATATTTTTTTTAACTCTCTACTAGAATCAGTCGTTTTAACCTTGTTATATTCAAAAAAAATTGATTTTGCTGTAAGTGATCACGTAATTTTGTGATGGCAAATATCAGAATGTGCCTTGAGTTCGAAGGACTCGAGAAGTGTTCAAAATAATATTGTTAAAGCTAAATACCAGATTGAAATGATGAATACAAAATCATGAAAAAAAACAATGTGAAAATTTGGTTTTCGGAAAAACTGCATTAAATTCATAAAAATATTAATTTCAGTCTCTAACGTAAACTTTAATACAAAACAAATTTATTTTCAAAGAAAAAGGACTAAATGCTTTTAAACAAAATCAAATAAAAAAAAGCAACCTTGCATTTAAAGTTGTCGTATCCCAAATTCTTGAGTTAACATCCTGCCAGTGTTTCATATTGTAATTTATCAAAATATTTTCACAAATCATGAGCGGTTTGGGACCGGCAGCTTGTTGGCTCGCCCACAAACGTATCGAATCATGGTCACGCATGGCTAAAGAACGTGTCGGTGCCGTACGTAAAATAACAATCGATCGTAATTCGGAAGATGCGCCAACGACTTCAAATCAATCGACAAATGCCAGCAATGCTGGTGCAGCCGCAAGTGCAACGGCAGCTACAGCTGCCACTACAGTGGGATCAACAACATCGTCACAAACACCGCCGTTATCACAGCCAATGACTCCGCCGCCATCGGCATCATCGATTACATCAACTACTAGCGGTATTGGCAGTGTAACGGATAGCTATGATTTGCATACAGATTCGGAACAGGTGAAGTATTTAAAAAATAATCAGGAGTTCACGTAATTTTCCTTTATAAAACTCTTTAAAAACTCTTAATAGCACGATTTACATCTATTCATTTTAAACTACTCGCCTTTAATTTATTCATAAATTCTTATAATTGTTTCTTCTTAATTTTCCAGGAGGTTAATTTTGCCAGAGAGTCTCAACCAATACAGCCCCAACCGACTCAAAGTTCTACACATGCTGTTAATGCGGATGTTTTAAGAGGGCCAGCTGATGTTTTGCATAGTCCTTTACATTTGCACCATCAATCAAGATCATTTCCACCGAGACTACAAAGAACGCCTTCAATATCAAGCCAATCCAGTGTAGATAGTGCACCATCTAGGCAATCAGTAAGTAAAAGAAATTAAAAATAACATCCTAAAAACACTCATGAGATTTTTTCCTCCTTACAGTGTCATCGTGGCTCTTCGCCACAAATTCGCACCTTTGGTCCTGATGGTCGTAGTTCTTTGCCCACCGAATCGGTGTTCCCTTATTATGTAATAAAGAAAAAAATTGAGATTTCCTTTGCTTATCTTTAATTTTAAACATTTATATTCTTTAGTTATCGCGTACTCCCAGTCCTATGCGCACTATATCCCTGGATGCTCGTAGTGCCAGCCAAGTTGCTGCCGAAGTAGCTGAATTGCGTGCATCAAGTCCTTCGCAAAATAGTTTAGCCTCACTTTCCAGTATTTCAAATGCTCCTCTGTCTCCTCATTCACCACATTCCGCCAAGCATGGCAATAGATGTATTTCACCTTTATTAATACCACCACGAATACAGCCCAATGTTGATCCCAGTATGGGTCCAGCTTCTCCGTTGGGTGCCATACAACCGGATTTGTATAGAGGACCAGATGGTCCCATTTATTTAAATGCTCCCGAAAATAGTCCAGCATTAGGTCGTTTACATTTAAGAGTAAAATATGATTATCATTTGTTCGATTTAACCGTACACTTGATTGAAGGTTTGTAATTCGAAAGAAAGCTACTTTTTACAAAAACTAAGCCTTCTTGTTTTTTATTACAGCTCACAATTTATGTCCTATTGAGGAGGGAGGTTTCAGAGATCCATATGTGCGTTTGCTTTTGGAGCCCGAGGTCGATAAACGCAAACGCCAGACTCTTATACATCGTGGCGAAACAAATCCTTATTTTGATCAACATTTTAAATTTCCGGTTTCACGTGATCAATTACAAGGCAAAGAATTGATCTTACAGGTTCTAGACTATGATCGTTATTCACACAATGACATTATTGGGGAAGTGCGCATAAGTATTGATGAATTAGATTTATCCAAATCAGTAGAGGTAGAAAACATTGAACATTTTGCAAATTATATTCTTGTTAAAAAACAATTTTACTTCAGATTTGGGGTGATTTATTACGCACCAAAAAGCCACCAGAAGATCGTCCTGAGCTGCTTTGTTCCTTGAACTATTTACCCCAAGCTGAACGCTTAACAGTCGTCATAATGAAGGCCAAGAATTTGGATACAATTCAAGAAACTTATGTGAAGGTATTAGTTAATTCATTTAATTATTTTATTTGCTTTGATAAAATTTTCTCTTCTTTTTCTTTTCTTCTTTAGTTATATTTGATACAGAATGGCAAACGTGTTAAGAAGCGCAAGACTAGCATTAGTAAATCGGAAGATCCCACGAATCCCACTTGGAATGAACCATTTACTTTCAATTTACAATCATCCTATTTGCACAACGCAGCCATAGAGGTAAGAAAAGTTGTTGCCGTCATATTACTGGACTAGGCTTAGACGTAACTACGACCTGTGACTAGTCCCTGATAAAGAGCATTAATAATTGATTATGTCACTGTTGTAGTGTTCCAAAATTCAGTTAAGAAAAATAGAGATTCCGGACTAGTGCCCTTAACATTCTTGAAAATTTCCGTTTGATACATCCGTCACTGAGTTAAATGTTTTTTGGAATTAGCGATTCGACTCACAACTCCTGCAAGTACTCCCATTAACCTTGAAGGAACATACATTTTCCAGTGTAGAAGATTTCCATATTCCTCAATGAATATGACTGATGTGTCGTTTAGTTTCCATCAGCACTCCAATTGGAGCAATTCCATTATAAGCGAAAATGTTTTTCTTACATATCCTATAAATTAGACATGTTTTGCATGTAATGTTTTTGAAGAAGACTGGTTCGAAGTTTTAAACTGGGTCATCTTGTAGATATCCTTCTTTGGAAAAGTGTTTGCCTAGTTGTGGATATATTTGTTTGGCCACACATTAGTGTTATAGAATCTTTAGAAAAGGGAATTGCAAAAGCTACAACAGGTGGTGAAGTGCAGAAGAAAGCTTAATTATTTGACAACTCTGGCATTACGAGTTTTGTTAGTTCTGAGAGCAGTGTTGCAGCGCCTCTGACGTTAAGTAGGCGCATGTATTGATAGTATAGCCATTTCATTATTTATTTTGCTCCGCCAACTATTTAGTGCTATAAATTTTGACGAAAGAGGACGCTGAGACACATAAGAAAAATATATGTTATCAATGATTGCCTGGGATACCAACACATTCATTTCTTTTCCATTTTTGGCGACTTTTTTTTATTATTTTTTTTTTTATAACTAACAATTATAGCGATTTTTTATGTTTTAGTGCTTTTTTCGTTTTGAAGACTTTTTTCGGTTATTTGCGTTTTTTAGTTTTTTGACTATCTTTTTAGTTTTGGTGATTTTTGCGTTTTAGCAATTTTTTAATTTTTTTGCTTTTTTTCTTAAAACGCTTTTTTTATTTTGGCGATTTTTCCTTTTGATATTTTTTAATTCTGGAATTTTTTAATTTTAGCGTTTGTTTTAAATTTCAAGAGTTTGCCTCTTACGGTTTCGAAGATACAGCAGATTGTCTAAATTACATAGTCGAAATTACATTTACTGATAGAACACCCTTTAATTTTTATTGTTTTAAATATCAGTAGTAATTGATGTAGTCTATTCTACTGACTATACCAATTAACATGTCCGTAGCTGTTATAGTTCCCGAGAAAACAGCCTGTGACAGACGGACAGACGAACAGACAGACGGACATACAGACAGACGGACAGCGTAGCGAAAACAATAGGGTTTCTTTACATTCTTGGTGTACGGAACCCTAATAACTAGAATATTTCATAATGGATGGACGTAACAAGAACCACCGAGGTAGAGCTTGTAAGGGTCAGCGTTCTAATTAAAAGCGACAATCATCTGCGTTGAAAATTTTCATCGATTTATTTTCCTCGGACATTTTCAATTATGGAAAATCAAT
This sequence comes from Panzeria rudis, assembly GCA_956483635.1. NCBI lineage: Eukaryota > Metazoa > Arthropoda > Insecta > Diptera > Tachinidae > Panzeria > Panzeria rudis. The sequence continues at coordinate 8,265,661 of OY101451.1, forward strand.
ATAGTACGTTTTATAAATCACTAGGCCCACGTTTGTTTTTTTTTTTTTGGCAGCTGGCGACTAAAATGCATCAAATATAGAGATAATACAAAGGTGACAAAATAAAATTCTTCGTGGTATGTCAGAGACCAGCGCATTTATAAAGATCTAGATGTTCCGATGGTTAAGACTGTATTTTTTAAACATGTGACAAGATATATAAAAGTTTATTTTCACCCTAATCCATAGACACCTTTAAATTTAGAGACCACACTCGGCTGAGAAATGGAGACACTCTTGCTCTCAGCCGAACACGAGAGATGTAAGACAAACAAAGAAGAAACCATTGAGCATGATATTTTGTCTAGCACTGGCCGGACTTATTATTAATAATTTTAGATTTATGATTTGAGTACTAATTGTTAGTTCAATTTACAATTGAAGATTCAACAAATAAATTAAAAGTTAAAAACAAAATATATCGCGGCTTTGTTAATTCAATGTCCAGTATGTGTCCTTTGACCTTCTAACCTGCGTGGTTCCAAATATTGTTTGCTGTATTTTTATTTTAAACCATTTCTTCGACAGACGTCAGCCATTTGTCCGCGTACCGATAGTGAAATTGGGCTCTTGATGTGGCTAGTTCACCGCCAACAATATTTCCGGGAACATTTCTGTGCTCTTGCACCGAAAGTTTTTCTAATATGGAGTGATTCACCATCTAGTCTCGAGATATCCAAAAATCATAAACCCATTTGGATATTGTTGAAATACCCGAAAGAGTCTTGATTGCATGACCAATATTTTAGCATGTAATATTCTATACATAACGGGGGATAATAATAATAAAGTAATTTTTAGATAACTTCTACTTTACACAAAAATTTTTTTAATTCCCTGTAGAAGACCGATAGCATATTTTTAACAAAGATAAACTTCTAAAGTGTACTTTATTTATCACTATGATTACTCGACAGTTATTTTATGGATATGTACTCCAATTCATCATTTCATCTTCTTTATTTTCAGATTTATGTGGTTTCAGCAGGAGGCGAGAGCCAGGAAATTGGCAGCATTGGTTTGGGTCCCCAAGAAAGTGGCACAGGCTGTCAACATTGGCATGACATGATAAATAATGCCCGTAAACCGACAGCCATGTGGCATTATGTACGTTAATAAATGTTTTATAACATCAAACGATTATATAGAAAACTTTTAAATATATTTAATATAACTATACAAATAACAACAAATTATACATACAAAATGAAAAGTGAAAATAAAAATTATAAATCTTATAACTAATAAATAAATACAAATTAAATCGATAAAGGAAAGAAACAACAGCAAAATAATTTAAAATTAAGTAACACTAATATCAAACAATAACTGAAATTACTTTAACAGTTTAAAAACTTGACAAAAAAAGTATTAAGTTTAATATTAACAAGACAACAAGAAATATTCACAATTGCTTTTACTTTATAAAGAATATTCACAATAGTGATAAATAAAAGAAAGTACACACCAATTTTAAATTATAATTTACAGCCCTTATGGAGTACGTACGGAAGTCAGCAAGCAGCTGCTAATAATTATCAATGCTGTTCCAAACGTCTAAAAAACTTCTGGACCAAATGGCTAAAGACTGGAAAACATGCGCCACGAATAAGAGAAAATCAATTTCATTCTGCACATGGTCTGTCTGGAGCAGGAACCGGCAAACACATACTAATACATTTTGCTTGTATGGGTATCAGGGATGATAAAGTTGGTACAATTGTACTTTTTTTGGTACTATTGAAAACAAAAAAGTACGATGGTACCCCCGTGACTCATTTGGTACTATTTGCAAATTTTCCAAAGTTGTTGGGTGGTATCCATTGATTATTCAATAATTATCTCTACTCTTCGGTGGTTATTTCGTGAATGGATTTGTGTAGTTATTTAAGGAGAACACATAACAGGTGGTCTTGAGAGAACAGCTTATAATATTTGCTTGTTACTGTTCAAGCCAAATATCAACAGCTATGCTGATGGAGTAGCTTAATGTCAAACTTCATATTCTATAAACAAATCATTGGTTTTCTTAAATAAAGACGATATGTCTTAAAACTGATTATTCCAGTAGAGAAAAAACAAAATATTTCTGAAATTGTGTCCACGGTATCTTTGATTTTTTTTTTAACTCTCGGCATATATTTGCCAAAATAACTTTGTGTAAAAATTCCAGACAAAAATAACGTAAGAACGAGATCCTAGCAAGGATGCATAAAACCGTATATGTCGACATAAATAACATTTACTAAGTATTATTATTATTATAGTGTCAATACAAAATTATTCCAATCATTTCGATTTGAGCTAAGGGTTTTTATCCTATTCCATGATACATTTCCTGGATGTAAACTAATCTTATCTTCAAAACAACGTCTCCAGCTACCTCACGGTCTACCACGCCTTCTACTTCCTTGAGGGCCAGTCAAACGCTTCCCTGCAGATGTCAACACCTGGTTTTCGTAGGACATGGCCAATCCATTTCCACTTCCTTTGCCGAATTTCATATAGTATAGGTTGTGCATTGCATCTCCTGTATAACTCAGTTGTCAGGCCACCAGATTCATAGTATGTAACGCAGTGATCTATTATTTACTAAGTAAAATAGAACAAAATATTTAAAAAGATTTCAAAATGTGTTTAGATAATAACATCGTATCTCTTCTTGTGTGATTTAATAATCGATCACATAGGAATACTTAAGTCGTTATTGCCGAAAATATGGAATCAATATAGGAGTCAGGTTATTCTGCATGAAAAATATCGAGACTAGTCCCTGATATCTTGAAAATTTTTACGCTCATGGAAAGAACGTTTAAAATAGAGCTATTTCGCATTAATATCTTAAAATCTACGTAAGTCGACTTACGCATTTATTCAAGAAAACCACAAAATTGTCGTATTTCAAATTTGATTAGAAAAAATATCTTGTGCTATGGCTTGTTTATCCATTGTGAACGAATTTTAAATATTTTTTTAGCAAACTTCAAGTTATAAGAATAAAGAAATTAGTAAGTAGGTTCCTTGTTATATGGCAGAAGTGAAGTTTCATTGAGTTAAATTAAAACTTAGATTATTTGATTTTTGGCACCTATTTAAAAAAGAAATTTATCAAAAATATTTTTAGAAAACAAAGCCATATTTGACACAATGAGTACATAAAATCAATCAAAATCGTGTGGCTTACTTGGTTACAACAATTCAAAAAGATTTTAGTACTATTTGAGCCGAAAAGTACTACTTTAGAAGCTCATTGGTACGAAATGAATTTCTTCATTTATCATCCCTGATGGGTATTGTTCTGCAACTCTCGCTCTTACAAAGTTTTTATTAGTGTATATCAAGCAATAGCAAGAAACAAGCGATAACACAACCTGCTTGTTTGAATGTTCATGCCACACTGCTTGATTTTATTTACTTTTAGTTAATACGTGTGAGTACATACGTATGAGAGTAAAAAAGCCCATGTGATGTGCTTTGCCGGTTCCTGGTCTGGAGGTACAATAAGTTCCAAAATCTGTTAGTCTTGCCTGAAAATTTTATCTTACTTTCAAGTGAAGGGGATCCACAAGCGAGACTGTAAAAAACGATTCTATGAAACGTAACATGTTGTTTTCTGCCAGTAATAAATAGCCCAGTGTATGTCTTAAAGATAGCAGAACTGCTGAGTCTGTAGTTACTAGCAAGTTTAGCATATTTTTCTCTTTATTATTACCATTGTGAAATATTTTTAGTACAATCTTTTCTTTCGGTCTCATTGTATCACAAGCTATACATTAATATAAACAGTGAACATAAATACATTGAATTCAAAGTTATTAAATAAGTAATGACATATAAACAAACTATGCCATCAATAACATGTATTTGGTAAGGGAAATTCTTTCAAGTACATATTTCAACCTCTATGCAAATTTTATTTCTTTAGCTTTAAATGTGTCACACAAAATCTTTCTATATAAAATCAAAAGAAATCTCTAGAGCTCATAAACCAAATTTGTTCTTTTTGAATAATGAAACACAAAGGAACAACACCAGAACACTTGACATCTTTTATAAAAAAGGCAACAAAAAAAAACGTATATGAACAAAATTAAAATTTTGTTCTTTTAACATCATAATTGTCATAAATTTATTTATATGTATTACAAAAATTATTAATGGATTGATATGTTAATGTTCGTTTGTTTGTGCAAAGCACATACGAGTATAATATTTATTGTGCATAATTGATGATGTTTTCTTAAATGCTTCTCTTTTATGGCTTTTCTTAATTCCTTCAACATTGAAGTACTCTCAATCACATGCCCAGGATTTTGAAAGAGAAAAATGTCTAAGGAAGAAAGTCATCAAGTAGTTGATGACTGATGTACTATTTTGTCGTCAATCATATTTGAAGTAAAGAAACATACATACACAACCTTTTTGACGCCTTTGATTTAGCAAGAGAACAAATGTCTCTTGTAGAGTTGACAAATCATTGTTTGTTGTTGTGTCTCGATAATGAGATTATTTAGGTGAAGTTAGCAGAACCTTATTGATAGGGGTGCAAAATTTGTATTCAAAAATACTTCTTGGGTACATGTACTCACGAATTTTTGTGACATGTTTTTGAGTAAACATTTTTAGTTAAAAAGAATGAAGAAATTTTTGTTAAGAATGGAGAGTACACTCGGAGGAATTGTAATAAAGTTCTGACCTTTAGATATACCGGAATTCCCGGAGGTTATGGAAATTAGTTTCCTCACAAGCATCCAGAGCTTTTCGCAAAGTCTAATAGGCCAGTAAGTGGCAAATCGCTGAGACAGTCTATGTTCTGAAAGGAGCAACTGCAGATATTAAATAGCTAAAAAAAATTCAAATTCATGTTCTAAAACTTAAAATGGTGCAATAATCAAAACGATAATGCCATAATTGGACGTAGTCCCTAAATTTTTTTTACGGTTAAATTATTAATTGAATTTTCAATTATAAATTGAACTAACAAGAAGTATTCAAGTTTTAAATCTAAAACTATTATTAACAAGTCCGGCCAGTGCTAAACAAACTATTAAGTTCAACATAGAAAAAATTATCACCAAAAAACTTTCAAACAAAAGTTTGTCTAAAAATAAATTTCATTTTCAGTAAATGTTCTTTACTGAATCTGTGAATTTTTTGTTTGACTTTTATTTAGGACGCAAACACTAAAAACAATACCACAAAAACCAGTTTTTGGTGTCGTAAAAAACAACCCCGATGACGACATACACATAAGAAACAACAGCAACGACAATGATAGCAAAAGAAATGCGATTGTACCAAGTTTGTTTACTAAAGATTTGTGATTGAATCAATGAGTTAATTTTGTTGCATTAATTCTCATTCATTTTTTAGAGTCTTTAGATATGTGTTCAACTACATTTAATAAAGTGAAATTTCATAAATGCTTAATTGATAATGATGATGATGACTCAGACAAAAAGTTTGTTTGATATATTACAAAAAATTCAGTAAATATTTTTGTTTCATTCAGAAAACTATTTTGTGTAGAACTTGTAAATATTTTTAGACAAATTGAGTTAAAGATTTATACAATTTGTATATTGAAAAAACTGTTTTTTTTAAGAAATTTGATGAGATGTTTTTGTCTATATATACAAATTTGTTTGTAGGTCCGTTTCTACACAAAATATTTACTAATTTATTGAATCGCTTTACTGAAATTGATATATAGGTTTTTCTGTAGACGGTTTCTTCTTAGCTTGTCTTACGCGTCTCGTGTTGGGCTGAGAGCAAGTGTGTCTCTCCTACTTAGCGGAGCGTGATCTCTAAAGTTAAATGAGGTAGTAAATGGGAGGGATACATCTTACTTGGGGTCTACGTTAGCCATGAACTTGGTATGAACATCATGTCGACCATCGCATATGGCTAATGGAGAATGCTCATGTCCATGTTTCGTCAATACTCTGACATCGATGTACGAACATATGTCTGAGCATCAATGTTCGCTATGAGATTCGCCGTCGCCAACCATTTTCAATAGAAAGAAAAGAGACAGAACAAAATTGGTAAATAATTCATCTTTATTGCACTACCACAAAATACATTGATAACACAGAACATGGACATGTTTCGTATTCACCACAACAAAGAAGTTGATGAATTTTTTACATTTGCTCTGCTAGCATCATGTTCATGTCATGTTCAAGTCGATGGCTAGTAAAGACGTAGGGTTAGAATAGAACAGGGAAATTAATGGATCTTTTGTGCTATGAGATCCACCTTACCCAAAATAGAGAGATATGACTTCTTATTCTCTGTTCTCTAATAAGCAAGCACTAGATAATATGCGACCCACAAATTTCCAATTACATTATACGTGAGGTGCCCTTCTCCCAACTCCTAACCCATCAGCTTTTTTTTATTACGCTCTTTGACTATAAAGGAGTTCACACCAAGTTTGTAGACGCACACTGATATAGTATTCCAAATATGCAATAATGAATGATTACGCTGTATGGGAGGGAGCCCTTCCCCTACTCTAACTCTGTTGGACTACCCACATTAAATATAAAAGATTCACGCCAAGTTTGAATCTCTCACTGATATAGTATTCCAAATATGCAATAATTAATGATTACTTTGTATGGGAGGGAGCCCTTCCCCTACTCTAACACCACCACTTTTCTGCTGGACTAAGCACATTAACTATAAAGGAATTCACCTACCAAGTTTGTAGACGCTCACTGTTATAGTATTTCAAATATGCAATAGTTAATTAATAATTACTTTGTATGGAAGGGAGGCCTTCCCTGCTGCTATCATATATTGGAGAAAATGGGGCCACCAGTGCAGTATACCATTTCATATTGAAAAAGAATTATTTTAAATCGCTTCACAGATGACGAAGAAATCAATTAATATAGAAAAAATTCATACATGACGATTACGTTGCGTACAAAAGGCAATATTCTATGTAAAATGGTACAAGACTTGCCGTTTTTACGCAATACCGTCGATATAACGTCCTTCTTTTATCAAGTCTGTTAAAAATTAGGTTCTGTAAAAAATAGGTAAAAATGTTGAACTTGAAATTGACGTTTCAAGCTTGAAACCTTAAAGTGTTGACATATCTGCGTTTTTTCACGAATTAAGCGATTTAGGGCTTCTTTTTTGAACTACTTATTTTTTGATTGTAAGTCGGATGATTAACCACGCCTTATTTAAATTTATAAAATTATCATTTATACGAATGATGTGATTAACAAAATCAAATCGAAAGCAAAAAAATCTATTTTTAACCGAATATACTGGCATTTTTTTATGAACGTGAGGTTGGTTCATTTGGAAATAATTTTGTAAATGATTTATCCCCGCTTTTTAACATGTAAAATATACTAACATATTGCAATGGTGTCTTTGCTAAATACGAATAACTGTTAGCAAAGTCATGAACATCTTATTTAGTGTGTGTGATCAAACTAAATAAAATATTGGGAATTATTTTAACTCCTATAAGATTTTTGGCTGGTATAATTTATGAGAGTTAGCGAGCATATCTGTAAATAGAACCAAAGGCAATAAGAAATGGAAAACTGGTTCTAATTATTTTCGAATGAGCACTGTAGTGGATAGAAACCGTAATTATTTAATAGTCAAACGAGAGTTCATACAAGAATTTTATAAGCAAAAAATTAAAGTCTAACAATCAACGGTTTCATTCAAATTCAAATGTTTCTGGAAAGATTTTTTCGATCTCAATAATTAATTTTTTTTTTCTTATCGAATTGCTGAGAATTTTTTTTTCAAAAACAAATCAAAACCTTAAACAAATAAAAAGAAATTATAAAAAATGTACGCTTAGATATTTTTAATAAATATTGTTATTTAAAATATATTTATAAACAAATGAAAATATATATTATGAACAAATGTTAAGTATACAACATACATGTTAAACAAAAAAAATTCAAAAAAGAAACTAAAGTAACTAAAGAACATACATAATAATAAAATCTTAAAACTAATATGTACTTTAAAGTATTTTTTTAGTGCATAAGTTTGAAAGAAAAAACTAAACTAAATATACGAGTAATATTTCCATATATATCTTATTATTTAGGGCCTTTGATTCTGTAAAACGCAATGTTTCGCAAAGTTTGAAATTTCTGTAATAAACCAAACCTTTTGTAAAATTTACTGGAACATTTTTTTTTGGAAATTTTAAGTGTTTTCCATAAAAATTTAGAAACGTTGCGTTTTACAAAGCCAGGCAATGAAATATTATACTAGAGTATATTTTAAGTTAAATTTTCAAAATAAATTGATTAAAATTAATCTTAAAAATAATCTTTAAAATAAATACGACATTTGAAGGGAATTTAAATGAAAACAAAACATAAAAAATTCTAAACATACTAAAAGCAACTTTATAAAATGTTTCCTATTATAAATATTATAAACTATTTTTTAAAGTAAACTTATTTTATTATTTATATAAAAAAAAAATAAAGAAAAAAATCCATAAAACTTGAAGTCCAATTTTTCAAATACAACATATATTTATATATAAAATCTTTTTTCTAAAACAATGAAACTAAAAAATTATATTAAATGACATTTACTTTAAATCAATTTTTTAAAATCAAAAGAATATACAGAAGATATAGAGAGATAATAGCTTAATTCCATTTTCTCACCCATTAGCAGTCAGATTTTTGTAATTTTCAATGAAAGTTATCTGAGATCTTCGAAAAGCCAATTTCAAACATTACTCACACAGACGTGATGAATAATTTTTGCTAAAATCGTTCAATAGCTTGTTTTAGACATTAGAATTGGATGCAACTCGTTCGAGCTCGTTCAGCAGCTCGTTTTATATACAAAGCTATGATCAAACGCATTTAAATTAGATGGGCTTGATCACAGGTTTCTGTCTAAAGTGAGCTGCTGAACGAGTTCGAACGAGTTGGACCCAAGTCTAACATAAGCCCATGATCAAACTCATGTAATTTAAATGAGTTTGATCATTGTTTGAGTTAGACTTGGGTCCCACTCTTTCGAACTCTTTCAGCAGCTCATTTTGATCATAGGTTTGTTCAGCAGCAGTTTAATCATAGGTTTGTATCTAAAACGAGCTGCTGAACGAGTTGGACGCAAGTCTGTTTTGAGTCTGAAACGGGATAGTGAACGAGCTCGACCTAAGTTTAAATCAAGCTCTTATAGCTCAATTGGGTTGGATCATAGGTTTATATATAGAACGAACTACTGAATGATTTCCAACGATTTCCAGTACATGGTGCCTTAAAAGTAAGTTGATATTCAGTGGATCGATTCCAAAATAAGCCCTTTATCGAAACAGTATTTATTAACTATTTAAATACACAATTTAGGAATTTATTTCTTAAGAATAAGATCGGAATTTCCACGTTTTCTACCGTTCTTGATGATCTTGACTTCGGTTTTTCCAATTTTTTGCCGATCACTTAAAATTTCTTGATCCATTTCCGAATGAGCGCTACAGTCGCCGGGTCCTACGCCTCGAGAAACGCTCTATAGTGACTGAATTCCATAAAGCCATGCTACCGATTGACATATCCTGCATTCCCCTCAGTTTTGTTGCTCATCTTTTGGGATCTGGATGGACTGTCTTAAGGAGGTAAACATGACTTTTATGTTACACTTTAATAAAAGCTTTGAATGTTCCCCAGTAGTCGGAATTTTCAGTACTTTTTAGGAATGCTTTGGAGCATAAATGGTTCTATAGAGTCTAGACATCATAATGGGACTAAAGAACTTCCGCTGAAAATTTTTCTTGCTCTCTTTAGAGAATAATAATCAAACCATATTACTGCGTAGCTCACAGTTATCTGTACCGAAATCTATTGACCATTCGACTGCAACTCGAGGAAAATCTTTAAAGTTTCCTTCTTATAATATTATGCCATTACAAGCCTCTGTGACAGGGTTTTCCATCCTTTGAATTGCAATTAATCATGTTGGCCGAGTCTCGCTAAAATCGTTAGGGATTTTATGCTGCTTCTAGTTGATTTAGCACGACAACAGGACTCTCAGGCTTAAGGCTCGTTTCCGCATGCACCGTAATCGTCGACGAAAACGGTGTATGCGGAAACTAGTTTTTAGAAGTCTATTTTGTTTGAGTTTCAGCTCCCAGGCACGTAGTAAGGTGTTCAGTACCCCTGGCAATTAAGAACTCTGGTAAAAATTCGAAGGTTATTTTTTGCTGGCTACAGGATCCTGAGAAATCTAAGCGATTGGCCTTTCCATATCCTACGGATAGAAAGAAATCAAGCCGGCAGAAATCACCAATAACTGATATGGGACTTATTCACCAAAGATGAACTATATTGTGTCTAGTAGCGGAATCACCAGAGAAGAACTGCTGTCGTACTTCTCTTTATCCGGTTTAAAGCTTCTGAGAAGACTCAGTAACACTTTTTTTATATTTCCCTAAGCTTTCACTTCATGAAGCGAATGATTCTGGTCAGACTTTTTTTCGATTATAAGATCAGTCTAAAATATATCGACTGGTTTTCTTATACTCCACGATAGCAACATTTCTTGGGAGCATATTACAAATATTAGAACAGGCAAATCCTCAGCTTCCTGTTTCCGAAGCACCGAAGAGGAACTGTAGACTGGCTGACTTTCTTTCATCCAGTTTCAAAATGCTGGGAAACCTCACCACTGTCTCTTTCTCTTTCTCCGGAAAGCAACAGGTGAAAATGCTGGAAATTATAACAAATCAAACCGAGAAGTAATCTAGCTCCAATACAGGGACTAGTTTCGACAGTGTCTGATTTTTCTCTTGACATGGCGATGATCTTAGCAGCTGGTGACCTGGAGCATACACCACCGCTCCTGTACTAGTTACTAAGTACACTCAGTTAAAAATTCTTATTGATGGCTGTGCAATCGCTGGAGAGCTGGTCCTATCTAGCTTTCATCGCGCTATGGATTAAGTCAACTAGTACAGCCCCGAGACAATTACTGGAAGTAAGACAATGTTCGCCCTAGCACAAGAACCATCACGCCGTTAGTCCTTTACTACATACACTCAGCCGTAGCCAATATTTTTTGTTGAGCAGTAACAGCACCTAGATACTTTCGTGGTTAGCTGGAAGTCGGGAACTAGTAACTAGCACTAGCGCAAGCATTAAAGATTTAACCTAAACATTTTTCTTCTCACAACTTTGTTTTTAAACCACGTTTGCTTCCAAGGGAGATCTCGCCAATAACCAGTCCCATGGATCCCATAGAACCAGATAAGACTTTGGTCGGACGCGAGCTTTCGTATTTAAAATTTCAATTAATTTTTAACTTTCCTGTAAACCTGAGGAATTGGGGCACCTCATTTCCAGACAATCAGGCAAGCCTAATTTTTCCTTAACGTTATTATATGCACATCCACTACCTCGTTATTTTAGGTATTGGGTAGTAACACACACTTTTTTACGGGTAGTCAGCAGAAAGAATAAGGTCTGGAAAAGGCGCGGAAATTTAACTATTTTATAGTATGGATAAGCTTCAAACTTTAAAAGCTCTTTATACGAGTAGTATTTAAAACTCTTTTGTCTCTCAACAAATCTCTTTATATTAATATATTTTACATATTAATATTTGTAACAATATTCAAATTAAATCAAACCATTTATTTATATAGAATAATAAGAGACTATAAATAAATTATTACAACTACACAATACTAAACTATGTACATAAATATCTTAATCTATTCCAATAAAATAATAATGATTTAATGTATATTTGTGTATAAATGTGTAATAAAATAATAATAAAAAAAACAAAAATTATTTAAAAACAAATAAAATTTAACAAAAAACAAACAAGTATGTATCTTAAATTTATTTAAAACTGAAAAAGTTTGCTTTAGACTTTACTGATTTCTGGCTGATGTTATTGATTTTTATTCTCATCACTGAGTGCGTAGTAGTCGCTAGCATTAGCTGTTCACTGAGGTCTCTCATGGCATTAACATATAAAATATAATGGGGGTGCTATTGGCTGAAGTATTCAGCGCGTTGACTACAAAGCAAATGATGCTAGGTTCGATCCCTGTACCAGGCAATTCGTCAACATCTTAAATTTTTCTTATGTGTATTAGTATGGCGTTGTGTTAGTTGTTGTTGGACTGTTTCAGTAATGAAGGCATAACACTGACAACTAAGCAGCACCGGCAGCGGTTGATACTCTTAGCAAAATCGTCGACGAAGTAAAACAATTAATAAAAAGGCTTACACCAGGAATGCAAAATGAGACTTTACAAATTGTACTAAATTTCAATAAAAAGTGTACTCTTTTCTATTATTCTAATTCAGTACTTTTTCTATTATTCTAAAATATTTTTTCCCAAAATTACATGTAGATATGTGTAAAAACTTAACAACAAACAAAAAAGCCCTCTGCAGTACATTTGCAGTAAGTGCTGATCCTAATCAAAAGTGATGATCCTGATAAAAATTTACCTTATCTTACGGAGGCCGAAATACATTTAGCTAAATTACGTAAAATTAGTGAAAAACTGATGTAAAGCATAAAATCTTGCGTATAAAAATAACAATTCAGAAAAGAGCCCCAACTTCCCAAATGCATTTCCTATCAAGAAAGTTAAAGACCCTTTCTCTCTAAATGTAGAGGTCCAAACATAATCTCAAAATGGACAATACATATTTACTGAAACAGTTATTTTGGCTCTACTGGAAATTCTTGCTGAGAAGATAAGGTCCCTTTTCATCAGGATTATCACACATGTTGACAAACTTAACAATTAATATTAATGTTTAATTTCAAAAGGCACACAAAAGACTATAAGTCTTGAGATCTGATTATAAAAGGATTATTTAGGATATACTTCTTATTAACAAACTCTTAGTAATTTCTAAGTTGTAGCACCACAAATTAGATGACTTCAGCTAAGCCTTTGGTTGGATTAGATTGAAAACAGACGAAACAAACTGCAGCTCTATTTGGGTTTCATTATATTTTGATATCCCTTCCATATTTGCAGTTGAATGTAGGATGGATAATATTCCTCTAGCAATTCTTGAAATATTAGTAAATATTCGTTTATTTAGTTCATTTTTCATTTATATCTTCGACGAAAAGGTACATATGTAGTCGTGTTTTAAGCATTTAATAATTCGGAACGATTTTATTTCTTCTTGAATATTCAAGAGAACAATGAAAATGGCACATAGCCGAAGCCAGTCTGTTTATCGACCTAATCTGACGTGGAATAACGGAAAGTCATTCCAAATTCAAACAAACACTCAAATTACTAATTTCTATATCCGATATTAGGAAACAGTGTTAATATGAATGGTACTATGCTAGAAGATCTTCCTGAAAGAAAATTTTCTAGCGTAAGCTTGTTAAACCATAAAAACATTTCATTATTAAAATCAACTTTTAGGACTTCTCAGAATTTAAAGTAAATAGGGGAAGTTTTAAATAGTGCTAAATTATTCATTGGGGTGCTATTGTACTTTTGAATTTCAAATAGTGGTAAAAAAGTACAATTTTACCAGTTTTAGCATGCCTGGCTTACAAATACAGCTTAAGGTCATGCGTCTACTTAACACCAGAGGCGCTGCAACCACTGATCTAAAATGAACGACAAAAAACGAGCAATATCAGAGTTTTAAACAAATTAAGCTTTATTTCTCTACAGTTTCTCAGAGGAATTTTTTAGCTTCGTGACAAACTAATATGGTTAGATAAATAAACCAAACCAAATTTTTAGCTTCAATAATAAAAGGTTTATTTCCATTCATCTTCCCATAAAAATTTTGCATACTTATGCTGACTTTAGACGACATGTATTTTACATCTGACTTGTCAAATTTCCCACTGCAAAAGTGATACATGCCGTGTGAAACATATGAAACATTGTCAGATGACATTTACAGAAGCAAAGTCAGATGAAAAATTTTCAATTAGAGCGTGTTCTATTTTCATCTGACAAGGCATCTGACATCAGCTGTATTAAATTATCAAAAGTGTGGTTTGGCTGAAAAAACATTAAAAAGCAAAGAGTGCTTTATATATTTACGAAAATTGTGCAAAAACTCAGCTGTTGTGAACACTCAGAGGTTATGTCAGATTTAATTGCACATGTACGTGTGAAAGCAAATATTATAAACCGTCTGTAAATTGACAATTTTGACAAACATGCGAAGTTACATATGTCTCACACACCTAACAAGCCATATGTAAAAAACATGCCGTCTAAAGTTAGCATTAACATCATAAACGCAGTGACCGGCATACAAGTATGAAGCGCGCTTTTTTTTCTTCAAACCATATCAGACATCATACATTTGTTGCATACTATAAACAGCAACAAACGCCACTTGTTGTAATGTTTATGTTATTTTTTATTTAATTTTTTACAAACACGATGTTTAAAGAAATAACGGAATTGAAACGCATATAAATGAGCAGAAGCGAAGAAATAGTGAGATTTAGAGAGTAAAACCAAGTGGAGGAATGAGAAAAATCATAACAGATTTTCCGATTTGAAAAACTACAAAAATAATGTCAGTGTTTCGCTGATAGCGAACGCGTGTATAACGTTCAACAAATAAAGCGGCTGCGGAAAATACAAAAAACAAAATAAAGCTAAAATTGTGGAATTATTAAAATAAAATACATATTAATAAAAAATATATGTGTGCTTAAAAATAAATACTACAAGAATATATAAAAAACTAAAACAATTGTTATATAACGAATTTTTGTTTGGTGATGCAAATGTATGCCCAAAATAAAGGTTTCAAAGTTTTTGTATTATAAACCAAAGTAGAACATAAAAAAAGTGCTGTTTAAAAAAAAAGATAATTTTTCTAATAAATTTAATTATATAAATTAAAAAATTAATTTAATAAAATAAAAACTAACACATATCAAAAATATATTTAAGCATTTGCCTAAATGTTTAATATTCTTCCCAGAAACCGCCGGTATCTGTCGTTCTGTCTGACTCTTTCCCCTCAGTGATGAAAACATAAAGAGAATCTCTCCATTAGCAGAGTGGGAGTTATAGAGGAGTTTGTTTATGTATGTTTAAAAATTCGTGTCATTTACATTCATAATTAATACGCTCTATTTTTCCGTTAACATAAAAACCGTTAAAATACTCATGCACTCAAACACATGCACACACTCACACATACAAACACACTCATATACAACCAAATACTAACTTACAAAAGAATAAAAAGCTGAAATGCACTTATATTTCACTTTGTGCGCACCGGAAGTGGTATCCTAACGGTATTTGTGTTGTATAAACGAAGCAAAACAAGCAAAAACAACAAGCTTTAGTTAAAAAAAACTACGTAGAAGGAAAAAAGCATAAAACTCATGTCGGTAGTGTTAAACACAGAGAAAAAATATAGAAACAATAAAAACAAACACTGACATACAGGGTGAAGCTATTAGGAGTATCATTAGAAATTTCTCTACGATTTTATAATCAGCTTTTTCTAGCTTAAATACTTTTAGAGAAGTTTTAAGTGAAATACTTGAAGGCTTGAAAGTTTCATCAGAGTCAGCCTTGCAGAACCAAGGAAATGCGACCGAGAACATTTAAATCCCACTTCGAACAATGGTAAGTATAACGATTTTTGTCATCCAGCCGGAATATATATTGGATTTCTGGAGGCAGTAAAATAAGTTAATGCTTTCCAAATGCCCTTCCGAGGACGCACAAAAAAATAACACTGTACAACAACCCAACTAAAAATTTTCCCAATACTCATATTGGGGCCCGATTGGGAATACATGTGGCAAGCCCAAAAGGGTTATCGCATGTGGGATCTGACCGGCAACCTGTTCCGATAGCCTATCTACAAATTAGTAACTTAACATAAGCTCTTCCCAAGTACGAAACTATTGGGAACTTTTTGGGGGAAAAAAAGTTAATAGAGATTTTTAATCTTATTTTTGCTCATCTTCAATAGAGGTGATATTAGAGTTTGCTGTTTCTCCGATTTAAAAAAATTTTGAAAGATTTTGATATTTCCCAACAAGAAACCATTCCTGTCCCAAATACGTTTCTGTGTTACATTGCAATTGGGACCCCAGTTAGATCCCAAATGGGATTGCATGAAAATTTATAGTCGGCAATATAAAATTTTTCAAAATTACAAGGTCCTAATGACTGATTCTGGTAGAGGGCACCAAAAGAATATATACATACATGTATCGGCGTTTTGAAAGTTTACAGCTGGGAGTAGTTTTATGAGGAGCTTAATTTCCTCCCCCTTTGGCACATAGTTATTTATAGTGACAAGGATATAAGATGTGTTTAGACTTTTATGTAAAACACCACGGGGAACCATTTTGTGAAACATGTGTTTTACATAAAAGTTATGAACATATTCTTTACATTGAACATAAGGCTAAAAGAAATCCAGTAAGTCCTATATTACAAGGGACAGTAAGACTGCTCAAAACCAGTGAAAGGTAAAGAACACCAAGTCCTTTTTAATGACTAACGATAATATTATATGACGTAATTTTATTAAGAAGATGTTAGAAATAATAAAATAATATTAGAGCTATATAAAATATTTGGGGTAAGTCAAATTGTTAATCATACAGATATAGAACCATTTGCGATTTTAAACATGTTTTTACGATATCCTGTAAAATTTTCAAAATGTGACTTGGTGTAGTTTACCTCCCACCTACCAGGAAATAATAATAATGGGACCAAACTGCAAGCAAATCTTTTCAAACAAAAGCAAATATTTAAAATTGATCCGTAAATGAAGGAATGATGCGATGATCAATACTTCGGGCAAGGAGGGCGGAGGGGGTCGGTGAGGATAGTAGGCAAATTATGGGACCAAATTGCAAGCAAATCCTTGCAAACGAAAAACGAATTTGAAAATCGATTCATAAATGGAGGAGTTATGCGATGACTCAAATTTGGGGAGGGGGTGGGTAAGAAGTCAATTGGCCGCCGAGTGGATTTTAGTATTTGGATTTAGAAGATCAGTGAGGAGACCACTATTTGTTAAAGCCCTCCGCAAAACGCTACATATTCTGGCCATAATATCCATAGTCCAAAAGAAGTGTCGATCCCATTCGTATAATCCAATTTAGAAAATTTTACAAGATCGTGGAATCTATAGAAGCGTAGCTGAGAAGAAGAACTAAAATAGCTATTTGCTACAAGCCACAGCCAAAAGGTTAATCTTAATTAAATTAGTTCGAAACAAAGTTTTCCAACAGAGCTTTGCTAATTTATTTAAGCAATTTCGACACAGTTCTACTATTAACCTCTTGATAATAGTTGCAACAAGAATCAAATTCAAAGGATAATATACAAGTTTCAATGTGCAATTACAAGTTGCAATGTGCAATCTACTTGGGTTTCGTTAGGTTAGGTTAGTTTAGGTTGTCAGGTTGC
The DNA here is from genome assembly GCA_956483635.1 of Panzeria rudis. Taxonomy (NCBI): domain Eukaryota; kingdom Metazoa; phylum Arthropoda; class Insecta; order Diptera; family Tachinidae; genus Panzeria; species Panzeria rudis. The sequence continues at coordinate 8,283,140 of OY101451.1, forward strand.
TGTATAAAAGGAAAAAAAAACGATTCCAGCCCACTTGGATCAAAGATTGTGCTCCGTTTGTGATACCTGCAGAATCAATTCGTCTCCAGCACGATGGAGTGGGAGCCCACAGAGATTGTCAATATAAATGTCCCGAAGCAAAGCTCCACTCTTGGTCAGATCTTCAATGATTTGAGGGTGATGCCTGCATGACTCGCCATAGCATTTAGCGCTTTGAGGAATTCTAGAACTAGATTGGATGTGGTGTACACACCCGTAAGGGCTTTGATTGCCGTTTGACTATCTGTTATAAATTGGATATCGCTATGCGCATTTAGTTTGATCTCGCTAAAATTGTGTATAATATTTTGCATCGATTGTCCTCCCTTCGGAAAGGGAATCGTGGAAATTTGAACCCCGTGATTTTATTGAAGGATGAAAAAGGCAGGAAAAATTTGGATTACAACATCCGGCCTGGAAACACAAATTCGTAATCCTTAAATAATTAGATATAGTTCACAAAAAAAAAACACTTCTTAATGCACCACCCTTTTGTACATACTAAAGGAAAAAAGGATTCATTCCATTTATTATATTGCCTGCTAAGCATTGCTGGCCAGAGTGTGAGAGAATATTTGTGTGTTTTCTCAAATGGATGCAAATCTGAGATGCGAAACAAAGTGAAAAATTGTACCATGAGTTTGAAAATAATATACTTTTAAAAATTTTAAATAATAATATGAATTTTAAAAAGTATATTTAGTTCCATCTGCTTCAATACGAGTATACAATAATTCTTGCAAAAAAAAACCGACTACAAAATAGGCGCGGCACTGCCCATAATTTTTATCATATTGATGTACTTTCATGAGACCTATCTGTGTGCGAAGTTTCATAAGAATCGGTTAAGTAGAAGTAGTTTAAATGAATATGTACATTCCATGGGCGTGGCACTACCCACTTTTTTACTTATAATTTTGTATTGTAATAATAACTAAATATATACGCAAAGTTTCACAAGAATCGGTTTAGTTGAAGTCGTTGAAAAGGAATATTTACTTTGCATGGGCGTGGCAATGCCCACTTTTTTAATCATGATGTATTATTCAAAGAGAAGCTTAATGTGTGTGCAAAGTTTCATAGGAGTCCGTTGAGTAGATGTAGATGAAAAGCCATATGTATTAACTTCGTTTGGGCGTTACCCCGGCCACTTTTCAAAGGGACCAATCTGGGCATCCTTTTAAGGAAACTATAAATCTTCTTTCAAAAAGGGTAAAGTTTGGATATAGCTGGAGGAAGGAACATTACCTCCTTTACTCATCTAGGAATTATTTGGAACCCACGAATAGCTTAGAGAACCTAGTGAAATCAAAGCTGCCACCAACCGGTTCGAAGGACCATAAAAAACGTGCAACCATTAATTGGACTTGTTGTCTTTTGCTCTTTCTTCATTAAACCAATTTGAGACAAAATTAGCACTATGGTACATATGAGTTTTCAACACAGCTCCGAAAAGGGTTCAATTTTATCCTTTGATGTATCCCTAACAAAATTTACTGTTCATGATGATGAAGTTGTGGTTGCTGTTGTCATTTTTAATGCTTGGCTTTGATGCTGCTGCTGTTAGTGAAGATGTTGGTGGTGGTGATGATGATGGTGATTATAATGCTTGCTGGTGGTGATGTTTATGATGATGTTATGACGGTTTTGGGGTCTTTGTTTCCAAAGAGTAGTCGTCGTTTGATGTTTGTTTTTGTCTTCTTTTGCTCTTGTTATCCTTTGAGGGAATAATAAAGCACGACAACTCTGTGCTCTTTATGCTTTTTGTGTACACAATTCTTTTTTTTTTCTACTTTTTTGCCTTTACCACAGTACTATTTAACAGCTGCACAAGTGTGTGTGTGTGTTTGTTAGTAGTTCTGTATGTGAGTCAAAGTGTCCTCTTTTTTTAAATAAAGGAGTTGGGGGATATCAAAGCCTTCTGAGGCAACGTTAACGAAACCTTTATACTCCGAACAAAACAAATACTCTGTGGGGTATTAAGGACTGCGACCAACCAATTTGTTAAGCATAACAAAATTAATGTTCTTCCACATTTTTTGTTAGTTAAGTAACTTTTTAAAAACAGGTAGTTTAATTTTAATTCTGAATAAATGAATTTTTATTTAATTTTAAAATAGAGTTCTCAGTTTTCAGTACTATTTTCCCCGATCATCTTCCTTACATTTCGCAGCATGCCATTTACCAAGCCAATGTTAAACCAAAACATACAAAATCAAACAAAACCAAACCAACAAAACTAAAATCCTTTTGAAATGAACCAACTACTTTTCTCTTTTCAATACAAACTCACACTTTCTTTTTTTTTAAGCTCCCTACAGCATCCCACCGAAACTTTCAAACGCCTGTTTCTCCCTTAGTGCATACAAACACACATACGCTCTCTTTTCCTCTCCCACTCTTTGTTTAGCATTTGTTCTACCTCGTCCTTTTTCCTTAATGATTTTGTTGCTGTTATTTCTGCTGCTGAAAGGCCTCTTAGTAACTAGTTAGTTTGATTTTTTTAATTTTTTTTCCTTTAACATACGAGTTTGAGTACAAACGCGGGGTATATGCTTTTAAAACAGCAATTAAAGAACAAGCAACAACATCAAAGTAAAAGGAAAAAATCCTTTTTCAATGTTTTTGTTGCTGGTAAACTACATACGTTTTTTTGTTTTGTTTGAGCAATTGTGTATATTTGTTGGCCCCTCAAACCCGCTAGGAAAACCCCTAGCGGTGTAATTGGCCACAAACAAGGATGCAAAATGTATTTAAATTTCAAATTTGAGATAAAAGGATTTGAAACAGATTTGATTAATATGGTAGTCTTGTAAATGTAACCATAAATTTGTTAGAGAGAAAATCGTAGGAGGGTGTTGCAAAAAAGTTTAGGGAAAAAGTGAATTGCTTGGAATATATATAGCGAAAATACACTGCTCCTCGGTGGAGTGAGAGCAAGAGAGATAATGCAAGCTCCTTAATTCTGACTCATTTATTAAGGATGAACAAATATTCACCGACCCGCGGTTGAATTAAATTAAAATAATCGTATTTACAAGTAAGTGAAAGTGCAAGCTGGAACCCTAAAGGCTCCATTACTCATACGTAACGTTGATGTAGTTGCATGTTGCTGATCATTTCTTTCTCATAGCTTTTCAATGTGACAGAAACGATCAGCAACATGCAACTACATCAACGTTACGTATGAGTAATGGAGCCTTAACAGTCGCGATCCGTCAGCGTCAAGGCAGATTTAGCCGAGCGTAAATGTAGAAAATGTTGATGTAGTTGCATGTGCTGATCGTTTCTGTCACATTGAAAAGCTATGAGACAGAAACGATCAGCACATGTAACTACATCAACGTTTTCTACATTTACGCTCGGCTAAATTAGCCTTCACAAGTCTTCATTAGGAGATGCTTACGCCGCATACTAAAAAGCTGCTGACAGTTACCGATTGGGACTGATATCAGAAAGTAAAAGCTGGCTGTGGATAGGCTATGCTCTACACAGACCTCCAGATGGCGTTATAAGGAACGCCAGTGAATGGAACCGACAAGGGAGCTGAAGAAAGGGACGTCAAAGTCACACTTGGCGTATGCAAATTGAAATCGAAACAGCGCAAGCCAACAAGTTCCGGAACGAGCTAAAAAATGTAGCAGCAAACAAACGAAGTTCAAACGAAATCGTTGAGGACCTATGTTCCTTATGGAAACCAAAGGAATCTATTTATATATACAAGTCATTCTAACTAGCCGGAAATCAATCAAGCTCTGTTCATGCTTGAGGGAGTATTTCTAACTCGCCAAAGATATTCTTTCGAGCGCGTTCATCCATCCTGAACCGGGTGGAGTTTCAGAACTGATCTCGAAGCGAAGTTCTTCAACGTTAGCGCGTTCATTGGCGAAATTTTTCAGTGCATTGTGCCATATTGTTGAATTTCCAATGTGTTGGAAGGCTGCTAATATATCGCCAAACCTAAAACAAAGGAGAGGCTAATCAACCTAAAAATTACTACAATTCTCCCATCTTATACAGTATTTCACGTCCAGCAGTCTACTTAGCTAGCGCAAATAAGGCTTTCGTAGCAAACATTCTACGGGAAACCGGCTAGTCTTCATTTTGAAAAATTAGAGTCATTCCATACTCCATTTCGGTGAATATATAGTATGATGGGTCTATATATTTCTAAGAGGTTGGACAGAGTGTGTTATGGTGAATTCTTTTCTAAACTTTAATTCACTTTTTCCAGCGAATCGCACCACGCATTACAGGGAGAATATATTCTTTAGCCGTACTATTCGAAAGGGGGATAAGCTACTTGCAGGGTTATTCCTTGTCACTTTCCATGTTAGTAGACTCAAAAGGAATAATCACAAACTGCACTTCCTGGTCATCTTTTCTAGAACAAATTTTTCGATTTTTGAAACAATGCATTGGGAACACTCAAGAGAACTCAAAATAATATCAAGTTAGGTTAGGTAAGACAGGTAGCTTTCGCTCACTAGGTACCTTTGCGTTATGTTGAAAGAAAAAGAAGAAGGTAGGGGAGAGATAGTGTACCATATGAGAGATATGAAAGAGATATTGAAGAGGAGAGAGAAGAAGAAGAGGTATAGCTATCGCATGCCGAAGGTGATGGTTCATTGTTGGAACCATTTACTGCTTCTGATGAAAGAGCTGAGTTTATTTATAATTGCCGTCGCCAGCTGAGGTGGGCTGATGAAGGATTGCTGGCCAAGTGGTGCTAGGCGTTGGTCCTTCAGTAAAGGACAGAAGCACAGAAGGTGGAAGGCCGTCTCCTCCTACTCCTCATTCGGCAGCTTCTGCGGAAATCGTAAGACGTTAGTCTAATTAGTTTGACGGGGTTGCCGAATTTACAGTGTCCTGTGGTTGTTGCGGTAATGCCTCTCAAGTGCGTCTAATAGAGCCTTACAAGATTCCTAGTTCGGGCTGAGTTCAGTCTGGGCCAGATCGGCCTGGAAGTCCTCCAAGTAGGTTCGTTAAACCATCAGGTCTGTGCCAAGGTACGGAAACAACATCAGTTAGCTGCTTGCAAGCGTGTAGAGGAATACCGCAAAAGGCATCGATGTCCGACACCGGTAGTGTCGTCCCCTTTTCCGCAAGCACCCACATAAGGGTAATATTTGAATGTCTCGCTATCCCGTTCAAGGATGCCCGACATTCCTAGACGGGTACAATGTTGTCTATACACCTGTTAGGGTGTATAGAGAGTTTTCGTGATTTGACATCGTGGAAAAGACGTGGTCGCCTTATATCCGTTGTCCGGCGAATACTTCAAATACCGGAAGTACTTGGCTGATTTGGTCAATTCAGCAAAGGAATCGCTCTGGATACTCCCAAGTGAGTGACAATCAGTAACTTCCCACCTCTGAGAAGAGTCCCAGATATGTTTAAATTAAAATATCAAGCCAAAATTCCCTTTCCTACAAGGATTTTTCCATTTAGTAGAAATTTTCACAACTATGTTCGTATAAATACATACTCACACACATACACACATGTATGTATGTAGATTTTATAAAATATATCATTTTTATATTTTAAAATATTCTCTTTGATGTTGTTTTTTCTACAAACTATATAAAGATTCATTCACATCATCGTCATCATCATCATCAACATCGTTTTCTTTTTGTTTCATATAAAAATAAAAAGAAAAGATCAAAAAAAAAATAAGCTCAACTTCTATGTGCAAATCTTTGTTGACTTTTCTTCTTAGTTATTTTTTTCTCGTTTTAATTTCTAGTTTCATTTTATTTTGTATCTTGTCACTTGTTTTAATAAAATATTGCCTCAAATTATTCTTTATCAAAAAGAAATTTTCTCTCGAAATGTTGTCAAAAAAAGAATCTTAATACTATTAGAGTATAAAAGTACAAACAAGATATGGAAAAAAAACTTTGAAACAAAACTGGGAAATAATGCTAAAAAAGCTAAAAAGAAAGAAAATAATAAAATGTTGTTTTCTTTGAAATGTTTTGAACTTTGTTTAAGTGCAGGTCAATTGGTTTCAATTAATGTTGCTGGGGATACAACTTTCATTTGATGTTTCACCGTTTATGGAAATTTTCTTTTTTTTTGCAAGAATTAATGATTAATAAGAAGCGAAAAATAAAAGAAGCTCACAAATATGCTAATATGTATTTTATATTCTTCCTTTTAAGTTTTTGGCTCTTACCGGCAATTTGCTTGTATTAAATCTTTAGTTTTTTGCTTTGAAGTGGCAAATGTTTAATTATTGATTTTGCTGATGTTGCTGCTGCTGCTGTTTCATAAAACAAAAATCACAAAGAAAGAAATTAAACATCAAATGGTGTAAATAAAAAAAATAAAAAAAAAGTTACAAAGAGAGAGAGCATTAACAAAATCATGTTCAAAGGATGCTTGAAAGGAGCTTTACAAAAAAAAACGACACACCTGGTTAAGAATTCGTCACGCTTGAAAAAATTGTAATTGAAAAAGAAACACAAAGATAAAAGCAAATGTCCTTTTAAGCACACTTAAGATAAAAGGAAACCAGCAACTACACGAGGGTGGAGAGTTAAGTGATTATATATGCATTAAGAAAGGGGGATATCCTATATGCACCCCAAAAAATAAAACATACTACAAATGAGCAAGACACAGACTAGACATAGAACAATAGACATAGTAACAATTAAAAGCAAGATTTATTATATTATCCCTTATTCTGTAACTATTTGTTGACGTCACGTCAAGACAATATCAAAAATAGGACTCTTACGTACTCGTTGTGGAAAGCAATTGACTTCCGGTGACAGCCTCTTACTATTCACTAAGGTCTAGAAAATAGCAACAGGCTGCTAAAATTATTCAAGTACTGTTGACAATGACAAATAGTTACAGAATATGGCGAATTAAATATATCTAATATAATTTGTAAGGAAATTTGAAAAACTCGATGGGCGTTTTTTTAAGCGATTAATTTAGAATTTCGTAGAAAAATTTACCATATTCGTCCATGCTGAATGTAGCGGCGGGCATGCCTTATTTTTGAAGTCTATTCTTTTCAAATATTGGAAATAAACAATTTTAAGGAACAAGAGAAAAATTAAAATCAACATAATTTTTCAACGTACACAGCAGAGCAGAACAGGAGAAACCAAAGATATTTATACGTTGCCACCGAAGAACAGGGTATAACAGAATCTAGATCTTGATTCTTTCCCCAGCTATTGAGAACAAGTCAGCATTTAGTCGTAGTTTACCGATCAAGAGCTGAAGCATTTATCTCGTCGGATCGTACACTGAAAATAATCCATGCAACATTTTATGAAAAAAAACTTTCGTCCTAACTTTTTTCGTAAAATATACGAAACTTTCATATATATTACGAAAAGACATTACGACAATATTTTTTTTTGAATTAACAAAAGTAACGGAAACCTTTCGAAAACATGTGTCCTTGTTAAAAAATATTTTTAAAATAAAAAAATAAATTAAATTTATTTTTTTATCAATTGACATATTTTTCAAATGTATGTAAATAAAACAAATTTTTAGCTCTTATAAAATAAGTAGAAAGTGGCTTAGGGGGTAGAGTAGATGCCTTCAAGTATGAAGATAGCGAGTTCGTGCAGCGGTTGAGCCATACTTTTTTTACTTTTATTTTTTGATTATTTTCGTTCATTTCGTATATTTTATGAACGAATTTTTTGGTGCGAAATTACGAAATATTTCGTAATAGGTACGTGCGTTTTCGTGCATATGTTGCATGGCTTTTTTCGGTGTAGTATTTATCTGTCGTAACTACACGATCGAGAGGTCAAGAATATATTTCGACGTGTCGCACGTTTTCCCAACTAACCGCAATTAGCTGATTAAGAGCCGAACCATTTACCTTGTCGGTTCGTAGTATTTACTTGTCGCTACCGAAGAATTTATCTCGGGATAAAGCACATTTTTCACAACTAATCGTATTTATCCGACTGATAGCCGAAGCATTTGCTTCATACTATTCGTTTGTTGTTATTAAGCCACCAGCGACTATTCACGTAGCAATACTCCGTTGCTTATAAAATGGTGTGTAGAACTAAGACACCAATATTTATAACAAAGGAAGCAGACATTCGAAGAAACTGGACGGAGTTAGCATACCTCAGCAGGGAAAAGAAACTGCGTTACACTATTTTTAAGACTTAGAAATCGGTAGTAGTTCGAGTTAAAAAAATTTACGAAATTATAATTTTTTTACTACTCCTGAAATTAGCTGGCAGTTCCACGGATGCCTTTTTGCCAACGGTGTGGTTTCCCATTTTTATTTTTCCTTTCCAATAAAACAAAGTAATCGAAAAACATTTCGCAAATATTGTTTGAACATTCAATACTCCAAAACTTCCTCACAAATTTTTTAATAATTTAAATTTTTCTCTTCTTTTTCTTTACAGCTAAAGGAAATGTGAACTAAATTACTAAATTAAAGACCAGCCCACAAACATTTAAAAATAAATTACTGAAGAAAAAGTGAACAAGTGCCATAAAAAACACCGGACAAAAACTACAAAAATTATGAATAAGACAATTAAAAGCAATAAAAATTAATTAAAAATCCACGCTGGAAATACAATAAAATATTATTTATAGCAGAAAGAGAGAGAAAGAAAACAAATGCACAAAAAGCAATTAAAAAACCACTAATGAATTAAAAAAGTAAATAAATAAATAAGAAAAAATAGAGAAAAAATTGCAACAAATAAAAATATTTTATTGAAAATAAAAAAGATAAACTTAAAATAAAGCTGACAAACAGAAGAAACGCTTATCATCAGCACAAATGTTTAAAATTCATTGAGAAATAATTAACAAATTATCGGTAGAATATTTAAAATAATAAAACTTGTCTCCCCCAAAAGTGATTGAGAATTAATGTAAAACAAAACTAGGGAAAATGCAGAAATTACACTTAAAAACAACTATCACGTCTTCCTCACTGTCGCTGGGTAATCTTCCGCTGCTGATAGTTGGCCTGGCAATGTTGATGTCATTAATGCCTTCGGTGACATCCGTTCGCCATATTGATAATGATGAATACAATTATAATGATGACAGCGAACTTGGCATGAGTCGCAACGGTGGTGGTGGCAGTGGCAAAACAATAAGTGTAAATCAAGAACAGCAACACTTGAAACAACAAAAACAACAACCACAACAGCAGCAACAGCAACAACAACAATCATTTTTAAGTAGACGCAGTAGCAGCAGCAGCAGCAATAAACGAACCAATCATAGACAAAATGAATCACAACATTGGAAACGTTTTAATAAACAATATTATTCCAATAATAATAATAACAACAACAACAATTATAATAAACATAATTTCTATAATAACAACAACAAACAATCAATGGCTCTTACAAAATATCAAAGTAGTGAAACTCAATATGCCGATGATGAAGAAGACAATGATAATAATTATCATGCTTTAGATAATAATGATTCCGATGATGATGATGATGATGGTGATAATGATGATGATGATGGTGGTGGTAATGACAATAACAACAATATGGATGAATCTATGGATTCCAGAATGTCTGCAGATGTTAAGCAACATACGCATCCTCCTTATGGTAGGTTTTTATTTAAATTATATAATTTGTTTAGCTAATATCGCCCCTACTATGTCAAACTATCCAATATACAAATTTGTACTTTTCAAAAAAGCGGGAAGACCCGTCAGGCGCCAGGCTTAAAATATTTCAATTCTCTATGAGAATTTTGAAGTATTTTGAAGCGAGGCGTATGGTATAAATTGGAATATCAAGATATCGAATCTAAATAAAGTCCGTAAAGTGTGACTTTGACTCGCATAAGAAATAAAAATAAGAAATAAGAAAATTTCTACAGGAAAGCCCACTTTTCGGACACGTCCGACATCCAGCAATTAAGCTTGTATTTCAAAAGCATGTAGTTCGACTTTTCCTAAGCTCTTACTTAATGTAGAGCTACTTGCGGCCTACATAAATATATAAAGCAGTAAAAAAAACTTAAGGATTCTTTGGAAAAAAACAAGCATAATTGCTTAATGTCACACGTGATAAAAAGTGGACTTTCCTGTGGAAATGCGCATATACATACATGTCGTTACCGTAATATAGGAAAGTTCTAACTGAACTTGTTTCAAATCGAGGTTTTTGCCTATTTCGATGGATTAGAGAATCATCCATCGAAAAATGCAAAAATCTTGATTTGAAATAAAAATCGAGTTACGGCCTTTCCATATTAAGGTAATGATTTTCGTTTGTTTTTGCTGACTTTTTAATTTAAGCGTGTTTTTTGCTTTTAATGTTTTTTTGTTTTGGCGATTTTTGTTCGTTTTGGTACTTTTTCATTTTGGCAATTTTTTTTTGTTTTGGAAATTTTTTAAACGTTTTTGGGTTATTTATTTATTTTTTTCGTTTGTGTTTTTTTTTTATTTTGGCGATTTTTTTCGTTATGGCTATTTTTTTAATTTTGTTTTCTTAGTTTTGGCGTTTTTTTGTTGTTTTGGCAATTTTTTTCGTTTGGCTTTTTTTTTTTGTTTTGACGATTGTTTAGTTTTGGCGATTTTTTCGTTTTAGCGATTTACATTGCAGCTTGTTCATTGCATTACTTGAGGGCAAACCCTTTAATTATTAATTTTGTTAGTTTCAAGTGTCTAGTTCTTACGGTTCATTAGATACACTTTAATTTCAAAACTACATCACCTGATAGAATACCCTTTAATTTTTAATTTGTTTATTTTTTAGCCTTCTTTACTATTGTCTTTAAGATGCTGCACGAGCATTTATTGGTGTAGCCTGTATAATAATACGCTAACTTTCAATGTATTTATATTACACTAGAATTTCAACATGTTTCGTTGCTCGCTTTAGAACACCCTTTAATTTTTAACGTTTAAAAACGTTTAGTATTTGTAGTTATAGCGTTACATATAGTTACACATATTCTGTAAAAACTTCAGGTCCGTATCTCTTACGGTTCTCGAGAACAGAAGCTTGTGACAGACAGACGGACAGGGTAACGAAAACAATAGCGTTTCTTTTCACTTTTGGAGTATGGAACCCTGAAAGCAAATTTAACATATTGGATAGTTTAACATGTTATGGACGACATGTACACTGAAATAAGTTTCTTCATACATTTTGTGTAAAACCTTATTAAAGCTCAATCAACGTTACGCTTTGTTGGATTAATGAAACAAGTTTCGTTAAAATCATATTAATAAAAATTTAACCAAATGTATAAAATAATTTGTTTGATTCAATGTAAAAATTTCGCGATACTAATGAAAATATTTCATTATATTGAGAAAATTATTTAATCATTTAATGAAAGCTTTTCATTATTTTAACGAAGCTTTTCATTATTTGAATGGAATTGTTCGTTATTTTAATGAAATGATTTTAATATTTCAGTGAAATTATGTCATATTTCTTGCTTTGTAAGAAACAAACAGCAAATGATAGAAAGAACCAAATATAAAAAAGTTGTATGTGTGTGAAGATAAATATGCAGAGTTATACATGTTTGACGTAAGCTCTTGCGTCATACTTATTTAATTCAAAAGTTAAATATATTTTGACGTCACATTACAAATAATGTATTTTTTTATGCCCAATTATCACGATTTAAAAAAAAATGAAAAGTAATATTAAAAAAGTACAAAATTAAAAAATTTTTTAATTATATTATGCGAAAAATTTAAATTTTGAAAATTCAACTTGGAAAGTTTTCTATGATCTTTAAGAGATTATGGCCATATTTGGGCATATCTTTACTTGTTGGACCATATGGAAATTGTAGCCAAGGATCGATCCACACTATTCGATAATATAAGTAGCAATTTTCAATTTTATTTGTGAATTATTTTACAAAACTTTGAAAGTTGAACTTAAGTAAATTTTTGTTGACCTCTGAGAGATTTTGGCCATGTTTGGGCACTTCTAGTTCGTTTGGACCATTTGGAAATTGTAGCCAAGGATCCACACAATTCGGGAATATAAGTAGCATTTTTCAATTGTATTTGTCAATTTTTACAAAACTTAGAAACTTTCAAGCTTTTTAAGCATTCACTAAAAATTTTTGTCAAAACTTGTAGGTTTTTCCATAAAATGCAAAAGTTGTCACAGATCCAATGAAATGACGTAATTCCAATCATATTCTTTCCCAATATTCGCAAAATTTCACATATGCTGTTTACTTATAATTGTGAAAAATTCTAATGAAATCGTTTTCGTGGATTTATGAAGCAAAATTCTTTGTGTGTAGAATTAAAAGCCTGAAATATTTTTTGGAAAACTATTAACCTGCAATATTAAATATTTGTGATAAGATTTGGCAAAAGTTTAATCCAAAGGTTATCGCAAAACCAACATGAGTTTTTTTTTTAGAAATAGCTGTTTTTTTTTTTGTGCTGCACTAACATTGTGGGTTAATATCAGCAATTGTTTATAGAGAAGTCTAACTCTATCAATCTTGGTTCTATTATGCCCTGCACTTAATATGAAGATACGAATTGCATCAGCATAATTCGAAAGTTTGTAAGAGCTCCTAGTCAGCATGTGATTCAATTCAAATCAGGCAATTACATTTCGATCGGTGATCACACTATTAAAATAAGTCTTATCCTTAGCACTCACGAATCCAATGGGGAGAAACAATTTTATTTTCTCCCGTCCAAGCAATAAATTGTTTCATATATTTAGTAAAAACAGAAGCCAGGGATGGAGCATGGGTTTATTGATTTTGACACAATTTTGAATGAAAATTTTTATTTCTAAACCTTTGATAAGACTGTACAACACAAAAAGTAACACGGTTCTAAAAAACGCGGGCTGAAATGTCTCACAAAAATATTTTTCATAAAATTCTACTATAAGTAATCTTGAAAATTATGTTAGTTATATAATAAAAAATTTTGATTTTTAGCTTGTACCAAATAAGTAGTGAAATTACATCCTTGGCTCAAGTAGACGATAGTGATTTGAGTTTTACACATTCCTGGAAATTATCATGATATAGAATGTTCTTTAAAAAAAATTCTTTCGAAAAATATGTACTATATAAAGTCTTGTGGTCTTATCGCTCAATTGGAACATGCAAAAATGCAAAAAAAAAGCGATTGTACAAATAATTCTTATCAGTAAAGAAGAAAATGAGTTGTATTAAAACGAAAAACCAAATAAAACAAACACTTGTAGTTGATTAAACGAACTATCACAGACATAGAAATACATATATTACAATTGGGTCGACAAACTGCCAGCAGAAACCATTATTCATTTCGAATAAAAATATTTGCAGGCTTCTACATACGAGTACATGAGTATTCTTGGTGCCAATAACTTCAACTTTTTATTTGACATGGTTATCCCGAACGAAACTAGTTTGTATTCCAAAGAGATTATTATTAAGCTAAAGTTCGCAAAATTTTAGTCAAAAAGAATTGAACATGAGACAACCTTCTAAGAATCAATATAAAAGTTAAGATTAATTAACTCCTAACTATGCGGCACAACATAGCAACGTTGTTTTCAGAAGCCGCAACATTCGCTTGTCATTCTTCGTGCATATTTCATGGCTTTCGGCGCTGTTTAAGCGGCTCGGTTTTATGTGCATTTAAATCTTATTTATATAAATCATGAATGTAAAGTGAATACGAGAATTATTCATTATTTTAACGCAAAGAACTCACCATAATCGATATGTTCAAGTTTACCATCGCTAAAATAAGGTTAAATTAACCCATTGCTGGTATTTAATTTTCATTCATGATTTTATAAGTAAGATTTAAATTCACATGCAACCAGCGCACCTAAACTTTGGCGAAAGATGTGAAATACTCTCGAACATGGACGACAGGGCAGTGCGGCTTCCACAAACTACCTTGTTATGTTCTGTCGTGCAGTTTGGAGATAATTAACGTTAAATTTTCCCTAGATGCTTGTGATATTGTCTCATTTCCAATTCTGGCTCACTGAAATGTTAAGAATTTTAGCCTAATAATAATCATTTAATAATTAATGCTTTTTTGCAATTGCGAAAATTTAGTTTTTAAATTTATATGCGCACTTTTTCCCAAAATTTCTATTTTACTTATTCAATAAAATATTAATATTTTATTAAAAACACATCGAAATTGATTATAGGGGGTATTAGCATGTTCCTATGCGCATTTCACTGGGCTTAAATTCAGATCATCAGGGAACTTTTACCAAGTAAATTTAAAAAAAATAGTCTTTTTGGATTACATGAATTAGTTTCTACATGACAAAAACAACATTTTACTTTTGTTCTAGACATGACCTCCAATTTATATATGTATTAAAAAATATTTATATATATCAACTTCCTACCTTGATTCCTGTCAAGTACAAAGTATTTTTGTGTAAACAGAGCTGAAAAGATAAAAATATTCAGTTGTTAATAAATTATTATTTTTTAATTTATAACTAAATAAAAATAAATAAAAAGTTACGAGTATGCTTGATTATGGAATGAGGACCTGGTAGTCCATTTTCCCACTGGGGGAAATTTGTGTCGATTATTCTTAGCTTGTCCTAAGACTTGTGAAAAGAGGACCCATGATCGTGCACGATCAGGAGCAAATAGAAGTTTCTTTAGATTTTTGCCTGATGTTCGTGCACGCTCGAACGTAAAGTAAAATAAATAAAGTTAAAAAAATTATATGTTATAGTTTTACCATTAAATTTCGTATAAAAAATGTGACCTTAAGACAATAATAAACAAATCAAGCTGAGAGCTGTCCGGCCAAAATCATATTTCTCTCTCGAAAAGAGAGACTTCAAACTATCTCAAAAAATTTTTGTCCGGACAAAAATTTTGTTCGGAATACATGGATGAATTCGGCTTAACACATCATTTCTATTTGCTTCGCATCGAAGAAATACCAAAAAAAAACTTCCGCATTTCAAAATATCAAGAACAATTTATAAAATATTTTTGTTTTTAAGGACGCACACTAACTTATGTTGTATATTCTATACTTACGTTCATGCACGATAATGTGATTGAAGGAAAAAGTTACTCGCGATTACGCGTGATCATGCATGATTCAAACTAATCACGTATGTTAGATTAGGTTAAGAGTGCAGTCACCCCCTAAGAGGTAACTTACTTGTTTCCATCAATTCGGTCCGTTTGTGATACCCTCAAGAAAACGTGGCAAAATTATATTTGGCACACTACAATGTCAAATCATCCAGGAGAATAGCTTGACTAGCTCCATATATGCTAAACTGTCTAAGTTCGGCAGCGAACTATAGTCAACTAGTCTTCTCTTTGCTCTTAATAACTAGCTACCTCTTCTTTTTCATTGTTACAACTTCTTCAATAGTCGTTGTAACTTTGACACATCCTCCTGGCAAGAGTACCAATATTAAGGGGGTTCACAGGCCACTGTTACTAAGTATCCCAAGAACGGAACACATGTCCCGCGCAAGACACTCGCTACATGCACCTTCAGCCAGTCTTTATTACTATCTTACGGTCAAGGCTTAACAGTAAAGAGTGGTAGTACCTCACCTTAAGGACTGCCCTGTATTCAGTTTCATTTCCAATCGAAGCACTTACGAACCTATTTCCTAGGAGTTTCTTTATAAATCGGCAGGTATTAACATCAGTCTCTAAAGTAATTATCTCTTCCTCTATGTTCAGAAAGGCCAATAATTCGCTATATTTGTACATAAGAGATTTCTCTATGCGGCCATGGACTGGTGCCATGTTATATTGGAATAGAGTTCGCCATTTGCTAATGACGTTGAGGTAAATTTTCTCTCCAGTTTTTGTGTGGAAGAAATTAGGTCCACCTAAGCAGGCATTCGAGTACACACGTAAATATATATTTTTAAGCTAAAAGTCTATATGTATCCAGAGGCCATATACTTGTAATCAAGTTCCCGCTGGCCTATGTTGTACTTGTAATCAAGTCCCGCGCTGGCGTATGTTGTTTCATTTTGTAATAGGGGCATTTTTTTAGGGAGCGTTCTTCTCTCCACCAGTGTATATACATATCTTCTAACAATATTGAGTACATATTCCTTTGAAGTCTATTTTACTGGCTTGCTGTTCTGTTTATTTAATTTTTATGTTTGTTTGAATGTTTATTACAAAACACATACACGAAAACATAAACGCCTCATTATTTTCACACGCGTTTGTTTACAAATATCATTAACAAAAACAACAATTACGATATATGTATTTGTATACATTGAAATTATGGCCATTTATTAAGCAATTAAAAATACAAATTAACAACAATAATAATCATTTAAAAATTACAATATAAAGCAAAGAGTAGAGGGAGTCAAGAGTGTATGGTGTATGCATTTCGGAGTAAAAAATTGTTACAATTAAAGATAAAATAATAATAAAAAATATAATGAAAATTTTTTGTAGTAATTTTTGCAATGTGTGTAATAGTTTTATAGGAAATTAGTTGGGAGAATTGAAATTTATTATTATGGTGGGAACTATTTATAAACATATATTTTCTCATAGGAAGAGTATGGGACCGTTCACGTGTTAGTCTCAGATCAGTAGCTTTTGGAGTCTGCTGAGAGTGTAAAGTGCTCTCCAATGCCAGCTGCTATTCTCACTGGCGTAACCACATACCGACCGGTCCTATGAAACTCCTTCGAGCTCTTTTATTGGCAGCTAAACAGTCAAGACGTTCACTTCCTAACTAACCTAGCACCAACTGTACTTATTCATACAAATTAATTGGTATTAAAACGACTATTCTGCTGTCTGTTTAATAGGAATAAATTTTCAGAACTATTAATTAAATTCAAATTAAAGAAAATGTTTGGAATGAATAATTCCAAAAAAGCTAGGCTATTTAAATAACTTTAACTTAATCTCTTCCCATTAAACTGTTCCCTTATTATTGTTGGCAACCTTTGCGAATATTTTGTCTGTCAGCCCTATACTTTCGTGCATATTAAACTCTTTTCTTCTCTTATTTAATTAGTATTCATTAAAACAATATAAAAACAAATTTCCTATTAATTGGAAAAATTGCACAGAATACATACAAACATGCTCAACGTGCTAAGAAATTATTATAATTTATCTGTTTAATAGTATTTTAAACTTAATTCAATAAATATGCAAGAGAGAAAAAAAGGCATATTTGACGTTGGGAAGACCATAAAAAATGGCAGATTTCTGTTGGCTTGTTTGACTGGCGGGCAGTCAGTCAATATTTGCTGGTGTAAACTTTATTAGAATTTTAATTAAAGTGCTGATAACTATAAACGTTGTTTATTAGATCTTTTAAGTGTAAAAGATATTTGTTTTATCCAGAAGAAACTAACAAAGCAACAATTCCTTTAAAATATTCTCTTTTTATGACAATTTTTTTTTTAATTTTTCTGCACAATACGGAAAACTTTTATTTATTTCTTTACATTTTGACAGGAGCATAAATCATTTAAAAGTCTAAGTTACGTTTGACATTTATACGCTGTCATTGTGTCAATGTAATTAGTGAAAATGTCAACAGTAAGGAAAAATATTTTGTAAAATAAATGAACTTTTTTTTTTCTTTTTTACTGCACTTTTCACAAAGGAATTATGAATGAATGAAAAAGTTTTTCTTTTGAAAAATATACATATGAAATGTTTAAGTGGTAAATATTCTAATTTACTGTAGTAACTAAATGTTTCTTTTAATTGACACAATGGGGAAGAGTTTATTTTTGTGGTATAAAAAACATTTGAAGTACCTTGCACAGCAGCAAATATTTAGGAGAATTGAGCTCGAAAGGAAAGGTTTAGTGTCGCAAACTATGAGATTATTTGTAGTTGTTGTTGACACCAGAACCATGATTCGGTTCGAAGAACGACAAAGAAGATTGCCATTGTAAACTGTGGTGGCTCATTTTGCTTGGTATAAAGGGAGTATTCATACAACCCATTACGATTTTTTTTTGTTCCAAGTTGGAGCATAGGCTCAAAAAATTTCTTCGATCTTGATCTGACCTGTGCTATCTTCTCTAGGTATTAGCGGATCTGTGTCCTCTTTTGAACTCCGTCATAGCTTTGTCGTCATTGGTTTTTATCTTTTCGAAATTGAATGATTTGTGAATACTTGCAGAGACTTCATGTCATTAGCTGAACTGTTTAAAGATTCGCAGCCATACAAAAGAACTGACTGAGGAATAGATACGAAGCTTAGTTTTTATGTACATTTATGGAGCCATGCTCTCCTTTGCACCTTTCCCAGCGTATATAACTCTCTACGGTGTGCAAGCTGCAAAGGATGGCATGTCTTGCTATTGCTAATGCAATGGGGTCAGCTCCTCAGGCCAATATAGAGACACTGTTTACTTAACTCCCCTTGATATTTATATCGCATACATATCTGTCACTACAGCCTTAGACTCAGAGGTTTAGGCGATTTAAGGCATGGTCGTATTGGGCATGGCGCCATTCTACTAAACGTAGGAGGTTAAACCCTTGGGAGACAAATGGACTACATGACTCCTGTCATGAACTTTGACAAGCCCTTCTCCGTCGTGAGAAATTACTTGGCTCGAAAGAATGAATTTTCGGTTTTCACGGACGATTCCAAAATAGAGATTGGTTCTGCATCTGAGAGGATGAACTTTGAGCTGAGGTTCAACAAGAGATTCAAACGTGGGAAGAAAACGTTCCACAAGTTTATATGATGGATGGATCGGAAACGGAAGATGGAGTTGGCGCTGGAGTCTGTCGACCCAACACGGAAATTTCTGTGCCCATGTGCAAATGGCCTGCCGTAATTCAAGAGGAAATACAGGCGACTACCAAGTGTGTTCATATTAATTTAAGTAGGGGCATTAAAGGTGTGCATATAGCTATCTTTTCCGATAGTCTTTCTTGGTAATTCCGTTCCAAGCTTATTTTAGAGTACTTTCACTCATTACAGAAACTATCGATACGGAAACAAGGTTTCCATTTAAGGGATACCTGGCCACAGAGGTAATCCGGGTAACGAGGAAGCGAATGAAGGGACCTAGAGCCTTTTGTAGCGTAAACTGGTCGACTGTCAAGTCTCTCATCAAAGGAAATTTCAACCGCAAAAGAAGTGTGGCTGGCTTCTTCGGGTTTAAGGCAAGCCAAAGCATTGATGCAGCCATTTACATACAGAGGCATCTAGAATTTCAACAGGAATGATTTACGGCTGGTCACTGGTTTTCTCTCTGCTCGTTCGTTCTCTGCAAGTTCGTTCACACTTGTATCGTTTATGATTGGAAGATGATGAGACAGCGGCACACATTCTCTATCAGGGTATTGTCTTATGTAATAGTAGAAGGCGTGTTTTAATTCTAAGTTTCTGTGTTCAGATGATATTAAGCGGGCTTCTCCAAGCTCTGTGCTGACTTTCATAAGGAGCGTCATGCAGAGCTTGATTTAATTTAGAGATCTATGGCACAAAAGATCCACTAGGTTTCGATAAGATATTTTCCCTATTCTACTCCATCGGGGATATTGTCTCAAGATCTTGATCTTTGGGTGTCGCCCAAGTTTCTCGACACCTGTATCATATCCAAGGCGAAGACTTACGCTAGAACCGAAACTCGGAAAAGAATTAACGGGCTCGTCTCTGAGACAAGTACCATTAGATTTTTTTTTTTTGTGTTAATCTAATCTCTTTTTGAGCACCATAATATCCAGATAGTTTCGGTTGCAGGGCATATGAAGGCATTCAGGGAAACGAAATCGAAAATGAATGCAAAAGAACAGCTCGGCCTTGGACGTAGCAGACTCACAAAGAGATACTGATGTTCCCTTAGATGACCTGTCAAATAAGATTAAATAATGGGCGCTAAGGAAGACGGCACCCAGGTGACCCGCAATTACCCCTAGAGTAGAGTATCCAAGACACTTTGTCCTTCACTTAGTAGAGGATGCCTCATACCTGAATGAGATGACCATTGACCAATTGACGCCACAAAAAGTCTATGGGTTTACAAGGGGAGTGGCAGCGTCCCGCCACACTAATTCATCGGCTACCTCGTTACACTTATGTCTACTATGGTAAGGTATGCAGTAAATAGAGTAAAATTTTTCTAACACAAATTTGAATCAGAATTTCTATAAAAGAGAGATTTCAGAGCTACCTGGCTGTCGCAAAATGTAGATATATGCGAGCCCTCAAGACATTTATTTATAATAATTAGGGAATATGTTGTAACTGCCTGAATTTCCACCTGAAATACCGGGAGACCTTTTCTTATGGGCACAGATACTTTACAGTTGGGCCCAAAGACACCAACGCCCTCAACGGTTCTGGATTCATCAGAAAACCTCCGTAAACTGTTAGAATCTATAGGACAACCATCATCCTCGGGCAGTTTATCCTGGCACTTGGCACATCCAATTGTTATCTACAAGATATTGTACTCAGGGTGGGTGAATACCGCGAGCAGAGTTCTCAAGATCTATCATGCATGGAATCTTATGAAGATCTGAACTAGAGTTAATTAGAATAATTGAGGCAGCAATGGACAAAGTTGGACATGTCCTACACCGAAAGCGAGAATACATGCTGGATCTTATACAATTTGGTAGTCACTAAAACCTGCCGAGTCTCTTGCCAACATATAATCACACCATACGAGATAATAGATCGGATTAAAATGTTTGCATCCATTGCCAAGTAATTTGAAATTTTCTAATTTTCTATAATTCTCCCTTTTGTGCTTTGTTTTTGTAAACTTCTTTGTTGTTCAAGTGTTATATGTAGTGTGAGTGAAAGTTACTGAACTTACATTACATTTTCATAACTTTCCTATAGTTAATTTCGTTCAATGTTGCCATGTCGATGCTTCTCAAATTGGTTTTAGTGCTTGTTAACATTTTGTTTTTAGCGATTTCTAGAGTTTATCATTAAAAACAAAAAATTAATTTGATTTTAACTCTTTTAATTAATTCTTATTCCGTTCTCTAACATTTTCTTTCTCCTGTCATAATCGTGTCATATTTTTTTAGCTCTACTTAAAATTTTTGATAAATAATGTTTCACAGGGTTTTTAACTACTTATGATGCTTTTGATCTTTGAACAGTTGGCAAGACTGATTTTGTTTGGCAATCTCTTGTTAACAGATTCTTATTTACAATCTCTTGTTTACTTTTCCTTATGCTTGCTAACATACTGCACTTTTTTACCCATTCCTTTGTTTTTGTAAAATATTTCACAGTTCTATTGCTGCAACAAGCATTTATGAGTTCTTGTTAAAACTAAAGGAATATTTTTGGCATATCTTTAAGCTTTCGCTATTAAGGTGGTCCACAAAATATTTGGGAAAAAGTATAAATCGATTTTTTTGCTTAGATGGATGAACTTTAAATTGCCAATACGTTTTTTAATGACAACCGTTTTAGTAGCTGTGGGCAAGGAGCGTTAAAAAAAACTAGGGGGCAAATTACGGCATTCGATATAGATCGAAACACACAGCATCAATGAGGACCAAAGGGAGTAAAAAAAGGGCGTTCGGATAGTCCTAGCTTACTTCAAAGCCCCTCTACATGTAATAATATGAAGCATACGTTTGGTTAAATTGCTGCAACAGTAACAAAAATTGCCAAATTTGGAGCGATGATAGTTCACAAACCATTTGGTGCACTTTATGTACCATTATAATCAGTGATCAACGGTGAGGGTTGCAGAGACATCATTACTGATCTTTGGTCATTAACTATGAAAGCCTCTTGGAATAAATTTTACTATACTCATGTTGTTGAGGTGCAACGAACACTTCTTAAAAGTTTGTGGTCAAACTTAGGATACTTGTACTAGACGTTAAATAAACCGAATGAGAATTGCAAATGTTAATTTTAGTAATTCTATTGCTATTAGACACTTTGCTCTTTATTCTTAAAAACCTTTGAATTAGTGCACAATATTCGGAACTATTTTCAGATTTCCAGCAAAAAAAAATTCTTCTAAAGAGCTGATGGCAACCTATTTTTCTTTGCAAAGTAAAAAATATCACATTTTAAACACCCTCATCTTAAATAAAAATAATTTTAAAAAAACACATGTTTGGCATGTCAAGCCCATGACAAATGTCTAAACTATATCCCGCCATCCTAATGATGAGAACAACAAATGATAATGATAATAACGATGGCAATGAAGATGATGATGATAAAAACAATTTTATAATGATGATATGCATACTATGTACAAGTATTTGCACAAACAAAAACTAAAAAAAAATTAAGATCCAAACATAAGCAGTAGACCTTATATAAATTTTGTCACTTATTTCTCATGGCTCAGCAGAAAATACACGAAAAATTAAGAAGAAAAAACTTAAATCCTGCAAAAAAGGAACAAACAACCTACCACGCCATGCATCATTCTCATCATCATCCTCCACATCATTATCATCGTCTTGTTCAACATTCTTCTGCTTCAGATCAAAAACCACTCATTAATTAAGTGTGTAATTCTTTTACGTGTTATAAGAGTATGTATCAAGTGTGTGTGTATGAGAATATGCCTGCCTGTATGTTGCAAGTTGCAATGTTAGTTGCAACAACAACTAAGAGTGTAGTTGTGGGCTCCCTTTAAAATAAAAGAATATCTTTAGTATGAAAAAATTTTATATTTAAATTCTGCCACAACAAACAAAAAAAAAGGAACTTTCTTTTGATGTCTACTTAAAGAGTTGCTTGTTATGTTGCATCCACATGAGGGTGTTTGTTTTTTTTTTCATTTTCTTTTATAGACTTTTTTTCAAATTTGCCTCTTGTTATTTTACAATGATTAAATATGATTTAATGTGGTATAAATTTTATAAATTACAAGGAAAAAGAAAACAAACAACTATGACACCGCAAAATATGCACTTAGTTGAGAAAATGTCTGGTTGGTGGCAAATAACAGGCGTAAAACATTTTATCTTCTTTCATTTCGAAAATAGATTAATAAGGAAATTTATTTTAATATGACTTTCTTTGAAATGCTAAGTAGCAGCAGCCTTAATTAACAATTACAAGTTATTTTGGGAAAAAACAGTTTTTTGATGAGTCGTTTTAATAAAAATTAATAGTTAAAGTCCAGCTAAAGCTAGACATATTTTTATATTCCATTATTGTTGCATTGTGTTTTTTAAGAGAAGCAATACTCACGCAATTTATATTCCGACCAATCAATATGTTTTACTTTCTTTGGGAAAGGGATAATGAATAGAGGGCACTTGGTGAAGTCGGAGAGAAAGATTGATTATTTTTACAGTTCTCTTACTAATTTCTAGAGCATTGTTGCAGCGCCTCTGGTGTTGAGTAGGTTAATATAGATCTATAACTATTCTATTAAGGGCCATTATTATAACTTGCCAATAGTTAAAGGCAGGATTTTTTCGGACTGATTAACAGTTTATATTTATTATAACTTTACTTTAACTGAAAGTGAGCGGTAAGTTAAAGCCAAGTTCATCCTACCTGGTAGGTTAAAGTTAATTTCTAATAATGGTAAACAATTTATCCGTCCGACAAAATCCTGCCTTTAACTATTGCCAAGTTGTAATAATGGCCCTAATTGTTTCGTCAACAACTTAATGCTACAAAGACCGATGAAGGAAGGCACTGTCATGTACATAATCATAGGCCCCAGAGGCACATGAGAAAAATTTATGATATCTAGCTCAGTGTACAACACAGGCTTTTACATCATCTTTTTTTGGTAGTCAACATGTTGGCTAATTCATCTAACTGCACATCCATTTCTCTCCCTTGTGTGTGCTAAGAGTTCAAAAAATTTGACTTCAACGAATGATTAAAAAATTACAATCGAAAGAGTTTTTTAACTTTCCATCTAAAACCAAGTTCATTGCTGAGTTATTTTATCGCTGAGTTATTGATTCGAACAGGAGAGTATAATTTCCTCAGTATTGTGTACAAGAAGCGTTTACAAGAAGTGCTTTGGCTTGCACAATTTTTTTCAAATTTATTTTTCATTTATATTGGTTCCACGTGGGAACTCCCCACATGAAAATCATGCCCTTTACAATCAGAACGTCTAACTTCTCTCCCATACAAAGAAATTTCTTTCCATTTAAACTACTTTTTACAAGATTTGAACGAAACCCAAATAGAAAAGGCTTAATAAATGCTGTTGAAGTATATATCTTGGCTATTTCATTTTACTGGAGTCTAATCCTAGTCCATAAAGTTTGCCCTGGTTTCGCCATATGCAGGCAAAGGAAGTATGGGTCTTTATTTATGGTCTCTCGATCTGGTTTGTAGCTACTAGGGCCTGTTTCTCAAAACTACAAGTTACAAATCTACAAGTAAAATGCACACGAAACATCAACACTTTTACAAATTTTATTGTTGTTTTGTGTGTATTTTACAAGTAGATTTGATAAACGGGACCCTGGTCTTTATGCTACTACTACCATTACTTCAACTTCAGCCCCAAATACCTTTTACTTCTCATTAAGGTCCACAAAATTCAACCATTAAGCATTCCACTCTGCTGTTTGTCTGATTATAGTCCACCAATGGATTAGCCTGACACACACATTGCTGATTAAAGGCTGCATTATATAAGAGAAAAACTCAATTTCATTGTTGAAAAATATTCCGAAACCAATTTGCCAAATTTCGTAAAGATATGTTGGAGACATTGATTTATCTTCATGAAGTGTGAAGAGAATAACTAAAAAACTCAGAGATGGGATCGAAATGGTAATCCAAAATTGTTGGTAAAAGATGAGAAACATCGATTCGGCGTCGTGGATAAAAAATTTAAATTGATAGCCGAGTTCTTCCTGTGTAAATTACATGATATTGATGTGGACGTGTTGTGGTTTCAACGAAATGGTGCGCTTGCCATGCCACTCCCGGAACAATTCAATTACAGCATGAGGTATATATGGAATTTGTATCTTATTTAAATTGAAATTCTAAACAATTTGCTATCGATTTGAAAGAGAAAGTAACACTCTTGGTTTTGTATCATCCATCTTTCGTTTCAATAATCAGAATTGGACCTCTAGATCTATATCACCAAGCTCACTTCCACTCGTTCATTGAAGTAAGAGATCCAACTTCGCATCAACACTTCGTAAAATGGCCAAGGAAATTTTCTACAAAGTGTAAATTTTTTCCATTTACTTTTGCAACTGTAATATATGATCGTAAGATGACTTGCGAAAGAAAATAAAACCGAATTTGAACTTGGAGCTTAACTCTTTGTAACATGCTATTATAGGTATTATTTTAAGTGAAAGATTTAGTTAATCTTCACGTCAGTTTAGATAAGAGTCCATACAGCTTCCTTTCATGGAAGCCTCGATCAAGTGTTGTTCTAAACTGTTTCGACTCCCTCCATAAGGTTCCATGTACTAAATAAGCAGACGCAGAGGCTCCCAAGTAGCACGTATCGCCGGGTAGAAAGAAGCATACCAAATTATTGACTAAGCTTTTTCACAGAATAATTGATTTAAAGAGGAATGACGTACGAATTGTTATTCTGTTCTAAGATCTGTAATTTTCTACTGTAATATCCTGTGCACTGTACTTTTTTAGGAGGAGATTGAATCTATTGTTTTGCGTAGTAGAAGGAGTGTTGTTCACAGAATAATTGATTTAAAGGGGAATGACGTATGAATTGTTATTCTGTTCTAAGATCTGCAATTTTTTACTGTAATATCCTGTAATATCCTCCTATTTTAGGAGAAGATTGAATCTATTGTTTTGCGTAGTAGATGGAGTGTTGTTGGTTGGTTAGTTTGAGTGGCTGTCTGCTACGCGAAAGTATTCAAGTAGAATCATTAAGATTCAGTTTTGACAGTCCAGTCCACTCGTCAGTGTTAACCTTTATATGTAGCCCCGAATCCAGGTCTGGCATACAGGAGTAGGTGCTAGATCCAACTCGTCGCATTGAGATACCTGATTAGATCATCCAAACCAATTTCTGATAGCTCTCATGGGTCGCCTAGTATGTTCTTGCCAAAGAATTTGTGTCTTGAGAGTTACAAGGCAGGGCACTCGCAAAGAAAGTGGAAAAATGTTTCTTCTTTACTTTGATCCCGACAACTATGGCAGAAGGCATTGAAGGAAAGGCCTATTGAGCCTCGAGATGTTCCTATGATTTCTGTATTGTGCGCTTATCTTATCCTAGCTACCTGATACGTGCTCAGCTTGCGCCACCTGTCTTCAGTTTTCTACCGATAATGTTTGAAAATCTATACCCAGCAAAAACTACTTCTTCGCCATAAGCAGGTTTGTAAAGGAGAGATTTGTTGGTGTAGATTACAAACCTACTTACGTATTGCATGATATTTGTTCGCGATGTCCCACTTAGGAGAATTTATTGTTGAACGCTTATTTCAGCGAATTCAGTATGAAATAAAATCATACTATTGTTTTGTTGTTTTAAGATCGTAACTCGTCGTTATTCATCGTAAAATTTATATCTTTATAATCTCTGCCTTACAATAGTGCATTCTTACATGCACCACTGCAGGTGGATGTGCTTTTAAGAGGACGAAAAAGAAAAGCGTAAGAAGTTTAAGCATTTTCTGCCATACATTATTGGATATATTCAGGCAATACATTGTTCATTACTACGAAGCACATTTGCTTAACAGGACAATTATGTACTGCTTCCAAAATCTTAATTATTTTTTGCCTGGTAGTTTCTAATATTGCCAAACGGCATGAGAGAGCCAGCCCTGCCAGCTCATCCGCCTGGTCGTTGCCAGGGAAGTTGCCATGTGCGGGAACCCAGATGTGGGTAACGTCATTCTGGACATCTAATCTGGATAGCACATCCTTGCACTGACTAACCAAAGTAAAAAAAGTTTTCCGAATTGAACAATGTTTACCCAAAATAAATTTCAATTGGTTGCAAACGTTGTTCCGGCGTGAGTCTATTTATTTTTGAGTCAAACTATCCCCAATACAACCGATAACTGCCAAATCAACTGCTTTAAAAAACAGTGTTGCCATGCAAAGTTCCTTGGATCAAAAACTACCCGATAGATTAATCTTTAGTAATGTTTCACTTGATTATATATTATATCCATGCACGTAGAAAGATTATACTACTAACTTTTGCCTTCACTAGAATTGTTTAAACTCCATCATGTATATATATATATATATATATATATATATATATATATATATATATATATATTTATATTCTAGGGATTCGGGAATAAGCTTTTGCCACCCTCTAGACAAAGCACTTAGCTACGGCAATGAGAATACCACATGAAAGTTCAAGAACTTTATTACTTAAAAACATTTTAAGCAAGAAATGAGGTACCCTTGTGGGGCACAGTGCAACGACAACTATGACTTCCCTTAAACTCATACAAGTGTAATGAGATTATTTTCACATAACGAAACATACAAATGGTATAGGGAATTTCAAAATAGAAGATTGAAACAAAATTTGTTCGCTTTTCATCACCTCCAGTTTAACAACTATAAAAACAACAAGAACAACAGTAAAAGTCATTTATTATTTACCAGACATTAATAAAACATTTCTTTGATCTTTCTCTATGGAAATTATTATTTTAATGTATTCGAAAATGTCATCATTATGCAACTTAACATACAGAAACACACGGACACAAAATAAAAAAACAGTCATAAATTTATAATTGAGATTCCCTATAGACGCATGAAATAGTTTTTTTTTGTACAAAAATAAACTAAAAAAACACACAAACTTAACAAAATACACACAGCTGTCATCAACACTTGTCATCTGTCATACAATGTACTCATACTTGTCAAAAACAAGAAAAGAAAAAAATCTTCAAAACAAATACAACTACAATGTTGCAGAGGGGTTTTTTATAATGAAACTTAGAAGCAATAACAAAAATAATAAAATAATGTGTACAATTTAGTTTCTAATTTCATATTTGTCTTGAGTATTTCTCGCTTCTTTTTTTAAATTTACTATTTGAAATTAGCTGTCATTGAGCTGATTATTTTTATGTATATAAAACTAAAATATTATGATGATTGTTAATTTATAAACAGAATTTTAAATACATATTTCATATATATGTTTTTTTAAGTTCTTTTTTTTATGGCATTTTAATGCCACCATTTGCTACTTCGTGCTCAAATTATTATTTAATAATGGCGTATTGGAAAATTCCAATTCAAAGTGTCATATTTAATAATTTGAAAAATAAATTATTAAAATTTTGATTCTTTTAATTCTATTTATTAGTGGTTAAGTTGATAAAATTTTTCTAATTAATTTCGTATGTCGCAAAGACATGTGTTGATTGTTTTTCATAAAAATATTATGAAAAGCAGCGTACACTGTACAGTACAAAAAAAAACAACAGATGCTAACAGAAGTGCCAAAAATATACATCAGCGTTTTGAAAGTTTACTACAGAGTTTCATTTTAAGAGAAGTTAAGGTTCCCCCGTCACCTCCACTAGAAAACTATTTACCTCTTACATTCCAGGTAAATGGTGTATTTAGAGGATTTATATAAAATAATAGGAGAAACATTTTTGTGGAAAGTATTAACCCTCTAACAATGCACTGAGGTGGTCTTTTATGTTCCTTTTCTAAAACATGGAAAAAAGGCCCGTTAAATAGCGATATGGAGGGCTAAGACATTTCACAAAAATATTTGTCAATAGATCCCATTTG
The DNA here is from genome assembly GCA_956483635.1 of Panzeria rudis. Classification (NCBI taxonomy): domain Eukaryota; kingdom Metazoa; phylum Arthropoda; class Insecta; order Diptera; family Tachinidae; genus Panzeria; species Panzeria rudis. Next base: position 8,311,854 of record OY101451.1, read on the forward strand.
AACGCTAGAAATAAGTCAAAACTTAGAATGTGTTTAAGGGTTGATTTCGTACTTTTTGCAGTTGGTGATAAAAAAAACTATCACAAAACCGGATTTTAAAGCGTCCATATCACAAGTACTAGAGCAGATACTTTCATTTAGTTTCTTATATTTCTTGTTGTGACTCTGTCTGTATAAGTTACTTCTTATAGAGTAAGTGTATGAAAAATGTATGACGGGTACCTCCCATACAAAATAATTATTATTTTTCTATATCTGCACATTACAATAGTGAGACTCTCCAAATTTGATGTGGGTTACTCTGAGTATCAATTGGATGTTCAAGCGAACGCCTGGAGGCATAGGAGGGGAGACGGGTACCTCACACAAAGAAGTTTGTAACTATACTACATCTGGATTACCACCATAGCAAGGCTCTCTAAATTTTATGTTGGTTACACTGAAAACAAATTGGGGTTTCTAGCATCAGACTGGAGGTATTAGAGTGGGTAGACATTTACCTCTCATATAAAATAACTTTGATGTGGGTTACTCCTGGGAATCAAGTGGGTTTTCAATCAAAAGCAAAAAGTTATAGGAGAATCAGAAGAAAATAAAGTACTTTTGGACACACAATTTCATGTCAAGATGGCGTCAACAGAAATTGACTTTGAGAATCAAATACATTTGCAAGCAAATTCTTGTGGCTCCAGATGGGGTAACCGCTTTCCCCTTCTGGACCCACATTATTATTATTATTTTATATCTGCACATTACAATAGTGAGAGTCTCTAAATTTAATGTGGGCTAGTCGTAGAATTAAATGCGTTTTCAAGCAAATACTTGGAGGTTTATGAGGTGAGGACAGTTACCTCACATGCTTAGTAACTAGAGGTAGCGAATCACACTGTGTGTGGCTAGTATAAATATAAAATTTTGCTCGGAAAATAAAGAACTTTTGGACTCACAATTTCATATCAAGATGGCTGCAACACCTTTCATAAATCTTTTTAAATAATTCATTTTAATACATTTGTAGCTAAATAGATATTAACAACAAATCACAAAAAGGAAAATTATGTCTTACACATAGAAACATCAAAAAAAAATTGTTTTTAAGTCATTACGAATTGTCGCTGGGCGCTCATTATTCTTATCAAAGGCATTTTATTTCTGTTTGATGCGAAAAAAATTTACATTTTTATATAAATTCAAAATTTCTTTTGTAATCCCTCAAAGTTTTTTCTTAGATCTTTGCCGAAAGACAAAAGCAACTGCAAATAAATACAAAGCAACAAAAAAATTTAAATAAACAGCCTCTTAAAAGTAGAAAAAGATTTGCTACATTCTTAACTTCAGTTTCATTTTGTTTGATGTCATTATGTCAAATTCTAAAGAATTTTCAATTCCTCATTCTTAGATCTCAATTTTACATTGTTTTGTACTAGTAGCGAGTTCGTTCATGCACTCCACCATGTACAAAGTATTTTATTTATAGTCGTATTGTTTGTTGCTTAATTTTAAAATCTATTTTTGTATTTGATTTAAAAAAATTTTATTGTATTTTCTTTAAGCAAACAAGTCATCAACATTTAAATAAGTTCTGCGAGTTTATATTAAAAATTTTTCTGTTTTTTTAAGAAGCCAACTATTATACAAATTTTTTGCTATGGCTAAATTTTTATAAAGTGTCAAACGAAATAAATTTAGCGTTAAATTAGTTTTTTGGTAAATTTTTTTCATGCCGTAAACATATCTATTTTAATTTATGAATATTTAGTTTTTTTATAATTTGGTGGTTTTCTTGAAATCATAAAATTTAAATTAACATAGTTTCAGCATATTAACCCCTTGAAATGTATAGAGCAATAAAATTTTGTATCCGAAGAATACTTAAATTTATTTTATTTGGAAAGCAAACATTATTGTCATAAAAATGCTTGGAGTTTTTTCTCTATGATTGTGTGATTAGTCATTGCAGTAGGTCGTCAGTAGAGGGAAATGGTTGGTTGGTTGGTTTAAGTGGCTGTCTGCTACGCCCAAAAATTTATGTCTCAAGCAGCCGCGGATCCAGCTTGAGCTCTTGGGGGGGTTGAACTTCTAAGTAAAACATACTATTTTTCCAAACTTCTTTTAGAAACTCTATAGAAATTTACTCGTTTTGGGGGGATATCCCCTTTCCCCCTTGTATCCGCGCCTGGTCTCGAGAGATGCAAAGTCGGGAACTTGCAAAGATAGTGGAAAACTGTCGCTTTCCTACTTTGCTCACGACAACACATTGTACGAAAGGCTTAGCCCACTAGCATGTTTGACGATCGCTACGACCTCCTTATCTACTGCGGTTTCTGTTCGTTAATTGTGTTGACCGCTTGCTGTTGCAGCAATGATAAGTAGCTACCTTACATCTGATCAGGTTGCGCCATCTATCTTAAGCTTTTTGAAGATACCGTTTGAAGAACCTGTTTCTTATAGTGCCAAATGACATGGCAATCGATACAGCAATGGAGGCATCCAGAGCAGAGAAAGCCCTGGACAACTCAGCCCGGTGTTCGTTTCCAGAAAGTTGATATATGCGGGAACCTGGATGAGAGTAACGTCAGTCTGACCACCTAACCTGGGTAGCTCATCCTTACACTGGCTAACTAGAGTACAAAAAGAGGTATGTCACCTTAGACAGAAGTGCCGCCTGGCAGTCGATGGAAATGTCGATTCTCCATTGGATTCTCCTGTCAGTTAGCTCCCTGCCCGATTCCCAATATTTCAGCGCTAAAATACACTTGCTCCATCAGGAAGTCGTAAGGAGTGTCTTACCCCAAAATCATCGTAAAAAGCTACACAGTCAACACTGCCAGATCATTACTGATCCATCAGTATACACTCTAAAATCATAGTATCTTTCTATATTACCTCTGTTCCACTCCCGACTTTAAAAGCACCATCAAAGTCCAGATGAGGTACCATTTAATCTGAAGTTTTCTTTAGTGTCGTTGGTAATCGATCCAAGATCAGAAGTGCCGCCTTGATGTCCATAAAAATTCCGATGCTCCCTCTGACCCTCGTGTCGATCATCACTGTGTCCGCTTCCCTTATAGCCAATATTTCAGGCTGAAATCCACTTGCGATGCTCCCTCTGACCCTCGTGTCGATCATCACTGTGTCCGCTTCCCTTATAGCCAATATTTCAGGCTGAAATCCACTTGCCAGATCAGGAAGTCGTAAGGAGTGTCTTACCCCAAAATTATTCTAAAAAGCTACAGAGTCAACACCGCCAGATCAGCATTGACCCATCAGTATACACTCTGAAAACGTAGTTTCTTTCTATATTACCTCCCTTCCACTACCGCCTGAAGTAAGACTTTAAAAGTACTATCAAAATCCAGATGAGATGCCATGTAATCGGAAGGTTTCCTCAGTATCGGTGGTAATTGATCCAAGACCAGTAGTTTCGCCTCGTTGTCCACAAAAATGCCGATTCTCCCTAGGACCGTTCTGTCAGTCAGCACCCTGTCCGTTTCACTTGCAGTCACTTGCTCCATCAACAGGCCGTAAGGTGTCTTACTCCAAGATCATCCGAAAAAACTATACATTGTTACTACTACATTATTTATCCATCAGTATACTATATATTACCTCCCTTCTACTCCCATCTAAATGGAAGTTTAGACTTTGAAAGCACTATCACACTTCAGATGAAGAACTATTTAATCAGAAGAGTTCCCCAGTATCGGTGGTAATTGATCCAAAATGCTGACATGACCAAAAGCTCTTGACCTCCACAGATTGGACGTGTGTATCTGTTTACTTAATTTAATATAGGGTTCAGAGGCTAGTCTCTTTCAGAAGAGTCTCCGAGGAGAGTTCCATAAAAGAAGCTTACGTTCAGATTAAACACCTCGAAGTGGAGAAGCTCTGGAGCTCCCTAAACTTTTTCTTTCTGTTTCAGCTGTAAATCATCCTGAAACCCGAAAAAATAAGTAATCCGCTGTTGTTACAAGAAAGCAAAGTTAAAACAGAGGAGGAACTCCGTAGCTTCCTGCTACGGCCATTTTAGCCATTTTCCCTGACATACCAATTTTTTCTTTAAACTTTTTCTTCATCTCTCTTTTGATACTCCTTAATTTATGAATAATCACTTGAACAACTTATATAATTTCTTATAATATCATTTATTATTTTAAATTGAATTTAATGAGAATTTATTATTCTTATTCTGTCACATTTAAGACAATAAATAATTTAAAAAAAAACGTTAATTTAAAATGAAAATAAGATGAATTTGTCATATTTAAATATTAATTTCTTTGATGGTGGGCTCGATTTTTTTGTTCATTTATATAAAAACATGCTTTTTGTACAATTTTAAAATGCTGGCGCCTGCATGAATGTGGGGTATTAAGTTCAATTATGGAAAGCTATACCAAAACAACAAAAGCAACAAAGAAAAAACTATATATAAAAGCATCTTTGAAGCAGCTCAAAAGACTACTAAAACCACCCTTGAACACAATATGTTTCTGATTTTGTTGGGTTTTATTTTACCAACAACAAAGTATTTCATGTATTCATTTGTGAATGATTTGGCATATAGACTATAAATTTTTCTTTTATGAAATTCAACACTTTTAATTAAAATTTCTATAACACTTAACAAAAAGCTAAGAATGAAAATACGAAGAAGAACCCATTTATATAATACACATACGTGTTGGCACGCAGCATAGTTATTGAAATATTTGATTATTTAATACAATTACTTGGCTAAAAGGTGAAAAATGCATGCTTTCGTTTTTCTTGTTTAGTGATCAGGAAGAAAAGCAATTTTCTTATTTGCAGAGGAAAAGAAAAAGTTTTTAAATTTAATTATTTCCTTTGAATGAAAAGAAAATATCACAAGTGTTTTGGATGAAAAACTCATGAGGAACTCTTTAAAAAGGGTGGGAGCTTTTTATTTCAATAGGCGTGAGTATTTGAAGCTTATTTTGGTGTAGCTATTGCCGGATCATCAACCTCATTGCACCCTTTGGAGCGCAAAAGCCGCAGTTGCGGGAGTGTGTCGTTCCCATTATCCACAATGAACACAGCACTCAATGAAAGAGTACATCTCACTCTTTAGATTACGATATGTTGCAGAGACTGTTATGCAATTAATCTGAAACTAAATCACTTCAGTGTTATTAGATTCCTTGGGATACTCGAAGGAGAAGTGTTGTGAGACTTCTTACACTTCCTCGTTTTGCTCAGTAGTAAATCATCCTGATCAATGAGAGAGTAACAGTCATTATTCAGATTAGGTTGAGCAAACTTTTACGTAATCAATCTATAAATTAATGAATTTACTGCTATAAAATTCTCTGGGATACTCGAGGGAGAGGAGTTCTGAGGCTTCCACACTTCCTCGTTCTGTTCAATGGTAAATCATACTGAAGGCTGAAGAAATACTTTATATTTTTTAATATAGCACAGTGATGAATCTGCTAAGAAGCCCATCACTGAACTTTTTCAAAATATCAGATGCTTTTTTGAGAAAGCAGGGTAATAGCAGGGAAGGTACTTCATATCTTCCTTGTTCTCTTTTTAGCAACTTTATACGGCGACTTCTCTCTCTTAGTGTTCACACGTATAGATCAGTGCTCTGTCAATTCCGTTACTATTGTGAACAGTTGCTCTTGAAGCTACCGCACCGGAGTGTCATATTGTCATGATATCATATTTAGGGATGTAACGAATACCGATACCGATACCAATATATCGGCGATACTTCAGATTTTCCGATACATCGGTATCGGCGATATTTTACTGTCGATACGACGATACTTTTAAAATTTTTTTCAGAGTTTTTTTAACAAATAATTTATTTTTGTTCAATTTTACCATGAATTAAATTCACTTCGTTATTTTTTAAATCTTATTAATATTAATTTTAAAAACTAATAATATTTTATGCTGTTATTTTGTAAAAAAATATTTATTTTTTGTTAATTTTACCATGAATTCAAATTCAAGTCGTTGTTTTTTAAATCTTATTCCAGCAAAAAAAGACACTCCAAAGAAGTTATGAAAATGTAGAATTCGCGATCCGGAAGTATTTGGATAATTTCTAATTAGTTTTACATATCCTTGCCATTGCAAGAAGTTCTGTTTTTCGATTACCAATCACCGAATCTGAAGCGATGCTAGGACAAATTTCTTTTTCGGTGTTCTATAATGATTTTTCCTCAAGGAAAAATAATAAAAAATTACCTATTTTCACAATTTTTTTTATGCGAATTTAAACTCAGAACTGTTTTTGCATGTAAATTTAAGTGAATAAATATAAACTTAGAAGTCTTTTAATAATTAAGCTATTAAGTTATTTAGAAGAATATTAGTTGATAAATGTCCTTTAAAAAAATCGATTTTTTGAAAAGCATGGCGAATATTTTTTATAATTATAAAGGAATTAAACATTTGTACTTGATTTTCTACTAATTATCTGCATATTTTTAACATAGATTTTTTGGAAGGAAAGAAAATGTAGCACCTTAAAAATTACTTCCAATGTTTTATCAATTTTAAATATTATCTCTTATAATGTAATTTTGTATAATAAAAAAATTGCACTTGAGTTTTGTTGATCTAAATATGTTGATCGAATATTGAACTCAATTTCAATATTCGTATCGGAATCGGTATCGGCGATATTTATTTTTAAATATCGGTATCGGTATCGGATCGGCAAAACAGCGTATCGTTACATCCCTAATCATATTAGGTATTTTTTTTACGAACACACATACTGCTTAAGCCTTTTTTGGCTTTTCTTAGAAACATAAAGGGTCTTGACAGGAATCGAACCTGCGACCTCCCGATTAGTAGACGAGCACTCTCTCCGCTACACTCTGGGGGTGCAGAGTAGCCTCAATGTTAAACATCTTGGTATACTATCTTCTCGGTGCAGCGTAAAGTAATTTCAGCAAATTTTGTTTTTAAGGGAGTAGCACACTCAGGCAATTAATGCCTACCAATTACTTAATTAATGTGTTTGGGGAAGGCATCTTGTAGAGAGAATAGATGGTGAAGTGAGAGAGCAGATATAACTCTGTTGCAGCGCCTCTGGCGTCAAGTAGGGCCATTTATAGCCATTTTATTAATTATTTTACTTCGCCGACGGCTCTGCTACAATAATGACGAAGGAGGGTGCTGTAATGTGCATTAGTAGACGAGTAGATAAGTAGCAATCGCTGCCGGTACCTTTCAGTGACCAGTGCTTTACCTTCGTCAGTTGAACAATCCAACAATTATTAACCTAATAGCACAACTAATGCACATCAGAAAATTTTATGCTGTTGATGACGTGACAGGCACAGTTGACGAAATCACGTTCACAGGCATCATTTTGCTTTGTAGTCAACTACTTTAGCCACCAACAGCATACTCAAATTTGTATTTTGAAGCAATCCAGCGTATTGGCGAATAGATGGTTCGACATGCGGGGACATTGTGTATTCTCCCTAATTGATCCAATCTAATCTAGTTAATCTTACCTCATTCAGTTTTAAGGTCGATATTTTTGAAAGGATTACGCTTCACTGATAGGGTAGCTTTGTGCATAACGAGAGCTAAAGAAAACTCCACCAACAGAAAAATGCGTTTTGAATCCTTCTGTGGCCGACCTGCCACTTAATCAATGACATGCGTTATTACCAGCTTTTATTCCAGACTTTTGTGAATTATGGTATTTATCGACTTCCATTCTTATCACTGAGTCTGTAGTAATCGCCACCAATTAATTAGTCTGAGAACGACATATTTAAAACACAACTTCCAGTCTTTCCTAGTCTAATAGGGCTGTACGGCTCCTCTTTCCTCTCAGTTCCTCACGTTTATGAATGATCTACATCAAATCAGAGTCATCGTCGCAAGACTGGCCGCTATTTTTTTATTAACAATCCGTTAAGGTTGTCCACCAAAATCGATGGCAACCGAACCAGGAAACTCCTCTTTTTTCGCTGGAGTTGTGATCTCCATCATCTATCACTAAATGGAGCTAGCTTAGGGATCAACATCATCATTTCTTGCCCTACGTCGTTATCCATTCCATGTTATTAACTCCAGTAATTTCTCACACAACTTATTTAGTCAGCATACCTGAACGTTCACAAACCAATTAGGAGCTTGTTTCCGATTCTCACCACGAGGAGTTACAGGCCGTACCTCTGACAGTATATCAATTTATAAACTATGGTACTGTGAGTCTCACGTTCATAAGTAAATATTATACTGAGTATCGTCCAGCTGACAACCAACAAGAACTTTTCAAGGATTGTACAAAATTTTCATCAATTGTTTACATTAGTTGCCGCAAACTTTTCCTAGCTTTTGGACTCAACTTTAGAAATTTCTCCAACTCCAGAAAGTTCCCTCTTCATTTGACGTTTGGAGGAACCTTCCAAAATTTTTATATATTAAACAAGCAACGGATTAACTTACTCTCATAATTTAAAATCCTTGAATTTGCTGGACGTACTTAAAATTTATGAACACACTTCACGGACTTTGCTAAGTTACAACTTGAAATCTTTTTTTCATATAAAATACTTTATAACACTTTGGTTTTTCAGACAGACATACGCATATAAACCATAAATCTATACAACCATTCATTCATATCAATTCATGTGTTTGACTGAAATGGAGTACATGTACTTAAATTTCTTTTTTTTTTTTCTTTGTACTATAACATTTGAATGAGCAAAAAATAAACAAATCTACAACATGATCACACTGTGGATACACAAGCTTAGTGGGGATAGTGTGCTTAGAAAAATATATGAAAATGAATGAATTGTTATAAAAATTTTTGTTTATTTTCGACAGGGTTTTTGATAGAGAAACTAAAAAATTACTAGACTTGGGTCCAATTCGTTCAGTAGCTCATTTTAGACACAACACAGAAAAAATTTCATAGGTTTTTATTTTAACACACATGTGTTTGAATTTGTTGTTAAATTTTAAGAATTTTTTTCTTTGGTTTTTCAATATTCCAATACAAAATTTTGATAGCAAAAAATTCGACTTTTTTCTTATTAAATATTTACGAATTTTAGTGTTTAATTTTACGAATTTTGTGATAGGTCCCATTTCCGTAAAATAAATATTTGAATTTATGAATTTAGTAATAGAACACGAATTATAGTTTTTTCTGTGAAACCTATGATCAAACCCATGTAATTTAATTTTTTTTAAACAAACACAACCCGCGAAGCGATTAGGTTGTCTGCTGAAAACACCCAGGGTCTACGGCGGGAATCGAACCCACTACCTCTGGACTGGCAGGCTAGAATCACTACCACAGCCACAGCGGCACATAGGTTTGATAATAGGTTTGTGTCAAAAGCGAACTGCTGAACGTGTTCGAATGACTTGGACTAAAGGCTAGAGATTACTAATTCTGAATATTGTTGATACATGTATGATGTAAACTCCTGAATGGAACAAGACAACCCAAGACTTCAAACAGATATTTGAACCTTCAATATCGTTCTTTACTTTCTACGGTTCTGAAAGCTTAACGAATTTTTCTCTTATACCTCTTAATATTCTTCATAATGATGAGCATTTATTTTTTCTATATCCGTTGCTGCTTCTTGACAATCCTTCTTCATGCTAAATAGTTTCACCGCACTCGCTACGACACTTGTAATGCAGCAAATAAATACAAAACATTTATTTGCATGCTGTATGTTTGTTGTACGTTGGACAGAGTGTGTGCGGAACATGAGATGAGAAAGACGACAAAAAAATAAATAAATTTATTACGCATATAACACTCTATAAAAAAATTACAACTAGTTTCAGATTTGATGATGTTCGAAGAAAAAAAAACGCGGAAAATAACGGGAGAATTTAAAGACACCCAACATTTACCCTACAAAAAACACAGTATTTGTCTATAATTGTCATTTTTTGGACAAGGACAGCGATGGCAACGATATTTGGAAGTTCATAGGTAAATGAAGACTAGTGGTCAAATATAAAATTTTTATAATATTTCTTTTAGAAAAGCAATAGGAATGTGGTATATTTTATTGGTTGGGGTTGGGGGTGGATATCTTTTTCCCCCATGTATCTGCCCTGTGTACAAAAATTCCTCTACAGAACTAAGAACTTTAGAAAAAACAATATTTGTGCCGTTGTGGCGCCCAATAGGTAACTATACTAACCAGAGGTCACCGATTTGATTCCAGCTAAATACCCTGGGTGTTTTCCCCAGACAAACCAATCGCTTCACGGGTTATGTTTGTTTAAGAAAATTTTTCTGGTTTTATTGGAAAGATTATTATTATTATGATTATTTCGAACATATTTGCTCGTGAATCCAAATGGGTTATTAGGCCAAGATTCGTAACGTTTTATTCCGAATGCATGATTAATTTTCGAAGAAACATGGAACAAATCAACATAAACTTAATTTTTCAACGTACACAGTAGCGCCACTTTCGGAAGCCGCTACCTTCCATTATGAGTTTAAAGCAAAATCGGTTCAGCCGTTTAAAAGCTTCGGTTACATAGACAGACCCACTGATACACAAGTCTCAATAATTGGAAGCTGGGTCATCTCTCAACATCAAACACCATTAACTCTTAATATTTACGGTTCTATCCGGCTTCTGCGTTGCCAGCTGGCAGATGTGCTTCCTAGGGAAAAGGGTAATTGGTTTTCTATACATTACCTTTAGCCAATTACCCATAAAACTGATGTGTTACTATCCAATCTCTAAGACAACAGAGCAACGAGCATGAATATAAGTATTCAAAGGAAGTCTGGTAAAAGGTGAACAGGCACCTAACGTTTCGCCCAAGACCAAATTCGATAGAACGTTAACCTCAAAGTGTTTTATTTCTAGGCTCGACCAGTAGCCATACACAGTGATACCACGGGAGCCAAAGCCGCAGAGATGATCACCCTTTAAAAGTTTAAAGAGATGATGCTCACGACAAGGTATTCTGTTCCATAGGAATGGATATCCTGGCAAACTGCGTCTTACCCTCAACATAAAGGTCAATTCTGTGATCCGTTATTGGTGAGATCTCCTTCGGGAGTTCACGTCGTGACTGTGGTTACTACCAAATCGCTGGGAGAAGTGTTGGTTTAATTACTGACGATCGGCTCGTTGGTGCTAGTGGCTGGTTGGACAACTAATATACGACTCTTTCTTCTGTTGCTAAGCCAGCCGAGGCTGCATCGATGGTGCTTTGTGGTAGTGTGCTAGGAAAGGCCAGTATAGATGCTGTCTGCTTTTGTGGTAGACTTCTAGCTTGCTTGAACTCGTCTTCATCGCGTTAGCTGCAGATATGTAGTAAGAGTTTAGATAACTCAAGCACTCTAACAAGGTGTTTATGCATGGTGGGCAGTGCATGCACAAGAAGCTGCTACCTGTGTATTCCTTTCGATTCACACAGGTGTCTTCAGGGAAACTCGGAGGTAATGGTGAACACTCAACTTGACTCGGTGTTAAGATCAGCATCAGGTTAGGTTGCAAAGCAGGTATTGACGTTAATCTTGAACACACTCTTTACATCCCAGTGGTAGCAACTGTAAACAGGCTATCGGTTGTCTTAAATTTTTCAGGAGTGCTGACTAAACATGCTGTACTACAAGGGACTTGAGTTAACGGCATGGATGGTCACGACTCCGGAGGAAAGGAAGAGTTTACTGCTGGACAACCTTCAGGAGTTGTCAGCCAAGACAAAGATAAGTTCTGCAACGACGACTCGGAGTTGATGCAGGTAATGCGTGACCCTGAGTATCTGAACCAAAAGGAGAGCCGGATTAGGAATTATTTTTGACTGAAAGAAGAGCAAGCGACGTCTTAGCTTCAGTCAGGAATGACTTTGGAGCTGGCGACTTTTAGTTTATGTGAATAAGTCAGGAACTAAAACAAAAGAGGATCGTAATTGCCAGAGTAGCTTCAAATATGTTTTGATATAGATGAAAATCGAGGAAGAGCATGTTTTAATTGGTACACCCACGGAGTAGTGATGCTCGAACTTTAGATTAATTTACTTACTCTATTTTGCCTCTTTTCGGCGGAAACAAAGTAGAGGTTTTGGACCGTAAGTAGGCCAGTGGAATAATATGAATTTTTTGTGCTGCATTTTTGGAAGGTTTTTTCCTCAAAATGTCCCTAGTTTCATTGCAGTGAGCGTTGTTAGCCGCCATACGTTTGAACAGATCATAGACATGGACGTTATCATTAAGTGTGATAAACCCTAATAAGTCCAAACCATATACATGCCTTAACATACCTTTCTAAGAATAGTTCTGCCTTAAAAAATGTAAAGACATTTATCTTTATTCAATGCAGACACACATATTTACTTCGTTATAAGTTCATTTTCAAATGGAAACATATGTTTGCGTGGACTCTTTAAGAAATGTGCTGAATACTTAACCAAACATTTCAACTGAGGATCATTGCTCTTTAGTGGAAGGGCATTTTTTTATTTTTTAAAGCAAAACATTGCTTATCTTTTTTATTCTGTAGTAAAAAACATTTCTTTTTGGAGAAGAAGGGTATGAAAAGAGCAATAAATGGAGCAAAAATGATATATAATGTTGATGAATAATAATATTTTAATAAAGTAATTTCAGAAAAGAAAGCCAGGCTATTAAGAAAAATTACTACAGCTTAATTTACTTTTGCAGACACTTTACTAATTTGTTTAAATTCTTGTTCTAACTAATAAATTAATTTAAATGTTTCTCGTTTTAATTGCAGATTTCTACAATTGCTGCAACGAAGTATTTGGCTCATGTAGAACCTCTTGTGAAAATGTGAGTATGAAGCAAACAAAAAACCAAGTTTAGTTAAACCTGATCTGCTATTAGACCTCGTTGTACTCGTATTTAAATTAAATCTGTTGTACAAGATAAATAGTTTTATCATATATCTTTTCTGGATTTTAAGACTGACATTATAACTGATTAATGACAACCAACTACTTGAAATTTGTAGCCAATACAACATTTGGAAATGAGTTATTTTAGCAACAAACCAACCACCACAAACTGTTTTGTCACAGCCTTTCGCTCTCCATTTGCTGTTTTAGCACATGTAACCAACCGCCTTTTTAACACATGCCGAGTTGTTGGTTGGTAAATCAGTAAAAGACTTGTTGAAATTATTTGTTTGGCAATTGAACTAGTTTAAAGTTTTCTTTTTGGATTTTTTGTTGTTAATAGAGCATATTTAAAAACAAATGTCTAGGCTTTCATCATTTCGTGAAGTAACAACGAAAACAAAAATAGTGAAACCATTTGAGTATCAAGGATATCATTTCAAACTTTTGTAATGTTACATGGTAAAGTGAATTTTTGAGCAGTCTCAAAGTTTCAAAATACTATTCTTATTAATTGATTCATTTGAGTTTTGTTGAAGTCATGAATTGAAAACGTGTTGTAGCTGGTTGTTCGTTGTAAAGACTTCAAAGCAATCTGTCATTTTAGTTTGACAGTTAATCAAGTGAGTCTCGCAATTACCAACCATTGTGTGTGGTTTCGTTTTTTGTATGAAATTTTATGCAAATTAATAATAATAATAAAAATATCGGGAGTTTTTTAGAAGCGGAGAACATATAGTTTTTTTTGGAAGCGGAGGATTTGAGATTGGCAACACTGCTTTCTGTGGCAGTTCTCGGTTTTTTGGATTACCAATGTTTGCAATGTATCATAAAGATACAACTCTGATATATAGGCCAGAGTTTTAAGATAAGCCGTTTTGAAGATAAGCCATTACGCACAGGCGGGAGCGAAAATGCCCGACGTTGAGCACCTTCCTTCTGTATTGACTTTTGGTGCAACGAGCCAATGAGGGATATGACTTACTGTTTTATGGTTACTACAATTCAGTGTATTCTAACTCATTACAACTAGAGCTTAGTTTTAGTCGTATAATTTGCACTGTGTGTCATATGTATGAATATCATCCACCAGCTTCCTCCAGGCACAGTCTACAAACATCATCTGTATCGACATATGATCTTTAAATGTTCTCCATTATATCTAAGTACCTTACTGTGCTCCCCAGGATTTTCTTGAGCACACATTCAAGCTCTAGTATGAGTATATAGATGTTTGGTACCAGGTTTTCTGGTTAATGGAGTCTAACCACAATAAGAACCAGCTCGAATTATTCCATTTAGCCTTTTGAGAATTCATCTGTTTTGTCTTTTAACTTCACCTTTGCGTCGTAGTCATTAATCTGAGCCAGCTCAGATGCTTAGAGCTATAGCCCTTCAACTTTTGGGGTCGTGCTCTCCCTCGTCAATCTATGGATTAGATTTGACATCTTTTATTCAGCCATATAGTGCTTACGTGGAATCCTCTTTCGGCTCAGCTCATGTTCGAGACATCATTGCACGGCCCATTCCAAAAAGGAGTCAACATACAGACTAACGTTATTTTCGCATTGTATCTGGTCTATATTGGGAGTTAATACAAAGAATAACATCGCCATCCCCTAGCATGGTATCGTTGTGCGTCTGTTCGTGTTCCCTTCAAATAAAATTTATCACTGAATGGTCTCTATTCCTCACGTTTTCATGTGATCGACATCGTCTCCGATTTGTCACCATACGATTATATCTAGTTTCCCTCATCATTGCTAAAGGCTTTCCGCTAACCTCGAGACATCCAAACGACGACCCTTGTTCTTTCGCCATTGAGTCGGTTCAGACATCTAGACGGCCATACAATCCTTACGAGAATTTTTTTTTATCGTAACCCCTCATAGTTCCACGCTATTTGCAGCAACTCTGAGTCGTCACCGCATGACCCATTTCTAACTGTAATCATTTTCGAAGATTCTTATATAATTCCCAAAAGTTGTTACGATGTCGAAAAAATAATTTTTAATGCCCCTTTTAATGGAAATGTTGTATATTGATTCAAAGTTAAAGTTTTTCTAACTTCGAACTTACGTATACAATTTGGTCCTTCGTAATATGAAGGAACTGTGTTAAATATAGAACCAATCGAAGTTGGTCACTTAATGGTCCCTACTCCTCACCTTTCCATGTGATCGACATCGTGTATGATTTGTCGTCATACAATTTGAGCCGGTTAACCTCATCATTACCAAAGGATTTTGGCTATACCTCGAGACATCTGAATGACGACAGTTATTCTTTCGCCATTGAGTGCATTCAGTCATCTAGATGGCCATACAATCCTTAAGTAAATTTCTTTTTTATCTTAGCCCCTCATAGTTCCACCTTATTCGCAGCAACTCCGAGTCGTCGTCGCAGGACCCTTTTCTGACTGCACTCAACACAGAGGCTAACTTCTTCGCCTTGTTATAAGCTGTCATTGCTCATCTCTTTGCACCTAAATGCAATCTTTTCGCAGGTTCCTCTTTCGTCTCCTCGCGTCACCGAGCTCTGAGCCATTTTTTTATTAGAGTTAAATCGGAGACTAGAATCTCCACCCTCTGTAAGGTTAGGTCATCTGTGAGGCTAACGGTTCTCGCGAAACCAATATGTGTACGCCATCATACTTCCTTTGAATACTTATTTTCAACCACTCAATATAATATCCAACCAACAAAACCTCAGCGCTTCCTGGATGCAAGCAAAGATCAAGAACAATGTCCACTGTAGCTACTTCTTCTGGGGAAGGTCAGAGGTACTGAGACATGATTGCTAGCTTTTTCGTGGCTCAATTAACTGCATCCCACATAGTGTGGGACACAATTAATTTACTGTAAGCAACACCTTACGAAGCTTTAATTTAAAAATATGTAGCTACATATTAACAGAAAACCGAACAAATATAATGTTGGAAAGGCTTAGCCTCGTACAACCTTACAAACATAGCAAATGAAATTCCCATATGTTTAAATAACTGAAATATTTAACTTTTATTGTACAAAAGCATGCTCTATTTAACACAAGTACGACTAAGGCCTAGACAAAAAGAAATCAATATTTAGAACCTTAAAGACTAAATTTAATTCAAAGCAATTTTTATTTACATACACGTACTTACAAGTGTCTATGAGTATTTTCCATTAAGCTTTTGAAGTTCTTTTATTTTTATTTTTTCTTTATTCCTTTCAATTGAATGCTGCCAGATTGTTTTTTGGTTTCCTTTTATATCAACCTCATTAAAATCCATTCATCTTATCAACGTCTCTGTAAAATTATTCATGTACTTTTGATAATAATATAGTGCTAAATATTTTTTATATCCTTTTTTGCTACCAGCTTTTTGTTTTTATTTAGTCCACAATTTTTCTTTTTTATTTTTCTTTTTTTTTTATATAAAATAAAAATGTCCCCTTAATACCTTCTGGTACCGAAATAATGAAAAAATTATTAAAAGAAACACACAAAATAGCGACGAAGCTGTGAAAACAACATTAAAAACGTGACGCTCCATTAAGTGTCAACTGTCAAAAGAGGCATAAACAACACATGTGTTCAACAATGAAATTGAGGTCATTATAAAATCAAATACATAATTGAAGAAAATTAAACGAAAAAGAATAATAAAGTTCTTTAATGTGAAACATTTTTAAGGGTATTAAATGTTTTTCTTTATTAAGAAAAGCATAAAACTTTAAATTACAATGAAGTACTTGTAAAGAAATGTTGCAAATTGGATGCGTATTCATAATAAAAAATAAAATCGCTGAAAATTTAAATAAATTAGAAGCAATGAAAAAATGTCTTTGTTATTTTTGAGTTCATAAAACAAATTAATGAATTCCAGAAATCTGAATTAGTTAGGGGCTATTCACATATTACGTAACGCTGTTGGGAGGGGGGGGGGGGGTAAAGATTTGTTACGGGGTAAAGATTTGATACTGAAAATTTTGTAAAAAGCGTTACGAAGGGGGCGGGGTAAAAAACCTCAGAAAATAGCGTTACGTAATATGTGAATAGACCCTTATTAACTTTTTTGTATTATAGGCATATTTTTGCTATCAGTTTTGTGTTACATTATTCAAAATAAAAATTAATATAAAATTTTTATATTGAAAATATCCATAATAAAATGATGTCATATATCGTCATATATATACCGTTACTTATTAAAAAGGACTTCGTGTTCTTTACCTCGGAGATGTGTTTTGACTAGTATTGCATCCCTTTAACATATTAAAAATTTCCCATATAAAAAACGTATTTCGAAAAAAACTTTACTTGGTGTACTTCACCTCCGACCTGCAGATATGTATCCCATTTCTCTTGAGTGTGGAGAAATTGCAACCATTTTCAGATGAGGCTAAAATTTTCTACTGAATTTATACTTTCTTTTTTGTTATTTACCTCCTCTTTTGCTTCACTTCATTGTTTCGGCAATTTCCTCCATCATAGTTTTCCCAATTCTCTGAAGTCCAAATGATTCTAATGTTAAACAGCTGATCCGATTTTGTGTTTAGGAGTACGGCTTCTATGATCATAATGGCGTTACGACTATCGAAGTAATCTTGGTGTCTGGATCAGTAATAACTACGCCTCTTCGTTTGCACAATGGCCTACACTAGTCTGGTTGCAGGTGATGCAGCGCAGACCAAAGTCGATAGAAAGTTAATCTCTAGGGGATTTCCTTCGAAGCTTTGCCAGTGACCACACACCGGTACAATGGAAACCACTAGCCCCACCTGAATCCACGTCTGGGATGATGAATAGAGGCGTTAGTATTTGTGGATTTCCTAATTGAATTTTGCAAGATCGAATGTATCAGGAAGGAACCCTACAGGTAGTTTATTCCATATAAAAGTTGTATGGATAAAAATCTAATTTTCCCCGCCAAGGGTATTGCGGGGAAATGTAATGAAGTACTTGTTCTTGAAACAAAAATTGTAAATTGTTACCCAAAATAAAATTATTGCAAATCGTGCTAATGTTATTTAAGCATTTTGGAACTATGTTCGAAAATTCGAATTTAATTTCGAAAATGTTCGAATACGTATTGTTTTTTATTTTAGCATTCCAATCAAAGTTTTTTGATTTTCAACGATTTTACACTGCCAATAGTTCTAATTATTCTTCAATAATACAAATATATATGTATATATTCCACAAAATTTTGCATGTAAATCGAAAATTTTATATTTTAATGTTCGAACATTTAAAATAAGCATTAGAGTTTTTTTTTTACTTTTATTTTTATAGCAAATTTGTTATTTTATTTCCGAATGTTTCATATTTCTCTTTTAAAAAATTTTAAGATTTCAAAACAAAAAGTAATAAGTAAATCGAAAATATTCATAAAATTAAAAATTTGTTAACTTAAATAAATAAATGTTTGATTCCAGACCATTTTAATGTTATTTAAACATTTTTAAAATATGTAAGAAAATTCGAACTTAGCTTCGGAAAAGTTCGAAAATGTATTTCTTAAAATTTTAGCATATGAATCGAAATTTTTTGATTTTCAACGATTTTGAAGAACTAAAATTTCGAATTATTCTTTAGTATATGTAATTTTATACATTTCACTTAAGTTTCTATGTAAATCGAAAATTTTATATTTCAACATTGAAAATTTCGAATATGTACTCGGGCCGGTGATTAAAGGGGGTAGTATTTGTGAATTTTTCTATTTGAATTTGCAACATCGAAATTGACAGTGACTGGAAATAAAGAACTAATAAATAACTAAATATTCTCTCTTGAAAAATTTCAAGATTTCAAAATAAAAAGTAATAAGTAAATCGAAAAAGTTCATAAAAATTTTTTTATTGTATTTGTGAATTTTTTTTACAAAATTTTAAAATTGAACTTTAGTAAATTTTTGACGATCTCTGAGAGATTTTGGCCATATGGAAATTGTAGCCAAGAATCCACAATCTGTGTGAAGATAAATATACCGAGTTAAATATGTTTGACATAAGCTCTTACTTGTGAGTTATATATGTTTGACGTAAGAGCTTACGCTAAACATATTTAATTCGGTATATTTATCTTCACACACATCATATTTAAACATTTTGAGATTATGTTCGAAAATTCGAACTTTGCTTCGAAAAATTTCGAACATGTATTTCTTAAAATTTTAGCATTTGAATCATTTTGTGATTTTCAATGACTTTTAATAATCAAAATTTAATATTACTCTACAGTAAATACGGCTTTATACATTTCTTTTAATCTTACATGTAAATTGAAAATTTAATATTTCAACTAGGGATGTAACGATACGCCGTTTTGCCGATCCGATACCGATATTTAAAAATAAATATCGCCGATACCGATTCCGATACCGATACGAATATTGAAATTGAGTTCAAGTTTAGATCAACAAAACAAGTGCAATTTTTTTATTATACAAAATTCCATTGTAAGAGAGAATATTTAAAATTGATTTTAACCCAATATAAAAAATTGGAAGTAATTTTTAAGGAGCTACATTTTCTTTGCTTAAAAAATCTATATTAAAAATATGCAGATAATTAGTAGAAAGCAAGAAAAAAATTTTAATTCCTTTGTAATTTTAAAAAATACTCGCCATGCTTCTTAAAAAATCGATATTTTAAAGAACATTTATCAACTAATATTCTTCTAAATAACTTAATAGCTTAATTATTAAAAGTCTTCTAAAAGTTTATATTTGTTCACTTAAATTTCCATGAAATAAAGTTTTGAGTTTAAATTCGCATAAAAAAAATTGTGAAAATGGGTAATTTTTTATCCTTTTTCCTTGAGGAAAAACCATTATAGAACACCGAAAAAGAAATTTGTCCTAGCATCGCTTCCAATTCGGTGATTGGTAATCGAAAAACAGAACTTCTTGCAATGGCAAGGATATGTAAAACTAACTAGAAATTATCCAAATTTGCAATACTTCCGGATCGCGAATTCTACATTTTCATGACTTCTTTGGAGTGTCTTTTTTTGCTGGAATAAGATTTAAAAAAGAACGACTTGAATTTGAATTCATGGTAAAATTAACAAAAAATATTTTTTTACAAAATAACAGCATAAAATACTATTAATTTTTAAAATTGATATTAATAAGATTTAAAAAATAACGAAGTGAATTTAATTCATGGCAAAATTGAACAAAAATAAATTATTTGTTAAAAAAAAACTCTGAAAAAAATTTTAAAAGTATCGTCGTATCGACAGTAAAATATCGCCGATACCGATATATCGGAAAATCTGAAGTATCGCCGATATATCGGTATCGGTATCGGTATTCGTTACATCCCTAATTTCAACATTCGAAAATATGGAATATGCATATTCGAATTTTTTTCCTTAGCTTTTATTTTCTTCGCAAATTTATTATTTCACTAGCAAATTTGTCATATTTTCTTTAATTTCAGTAATTCAAAATGCAGAATTAATAACTTAATTCATTTATTCTATTAATCAAATTGTTTATAGTTTTCTTGGAATTTTTAAATATTCCCTTTTATTAAACTATTGACATTTCTATAGGCTGCTTTATTCTAAGGTTTAATTAAAATTCTAGCTCTCGCTCAGCAACAAATCATATTTAACTTCCCTCTTTTTAAAATAGAAACAACAAGAACAAACATGATTTAATCTTCAAAATTCAATTTCATAAGTTACAAAGCACCTAAAGCGTTTAGTTTTTACCTTTTGCCAACTCGCAAGAGGAACAGAAGAAAGACTTACGAAAGCAACACTTAAAAGATTTATGTTTAAATTAAATCTTTAGTCTACCTGCTGCGCGCATGCGCATAGAAATTGTTTGCGTAAACTTTAAGTTCCTGTTGTTTAGCATTAAAGCAGTCAATGGTTGGTAGTAAATACAAGTTAAAAGCACGCACGTTTTGCATATAAACTCCCAATGTATGTATGTATTTGTACAAATACCTACGATGTCAATGTCAGTTTAACTAAATGCAAACAGAATGTTGCATTAATATTAAAGCCAGCAAGTGGTAAGCAAAACAAGCCAAGAAAACTCCTTTGAACGTTGAGGCTTAAAGCCAAGACTGTAAGCAGGCAGCAAGAAACAAGAGGGAGTTGGAGTTAGAAAAGAAAAAAATACAACAAGTTTTCTTTGGGTGTTATTCAGATTTCTTTGGATTGGTTCGCTTTTTTAAGCAGCTTGGTCTTGTATTATACATATTGCTGTGTGGCAAATTTGTAGTAAAAATAAACATTTTATCAACTTAATTGCTTTTGAAGTCGTACAACCTTAAGGCAGTAACGACAAACATTTGCAAAGCGAAAACATCAGAGAGAAATAAAAAAGTACAAGGATTTTAATTTCCTTTTTTTATTTTAAAAGAAGGAGCAGCAAAAATAAGAAAATAGCTTTTATATACAAATGGCTTATTTGCCATGAAGAAAAAGATACATTGTGCATATTCTCTTGTATGTGAGACAGCACATGTTGGCTGACTTATACAAAGTGGGTGTCACAACGGACAAAATAAATTGTTTAATGCAAGTGTTTGAAACAAAAAGCGACATGGATTAATTATTTTTTAATTTGAAATTGTTTATTCAACTACATATTTACGTTTTTATGCAAGTACTCTACAAGTTTTATTGAGACAACAACGTAGTTTGTTTGACAAGTCAAACGATTAATGTTTTAATTATGAATAATAAACTCTAATTTCATTTTCTATTGTAAGAAAAAAGTGTGGAGCAGCACAAAAGATGTATTTCATTGTTTTGCTTATCTACAGTTCACAAACTCTACTTTGATACTGGCGGTCATTGTCTTTCGAATCAGATTGTGGTGGCTAGTTCCCCCAGGGAGTACTGTTCTGCATCTTGGTAACTAAGCACATCTTGGGTTTACGGGAACCTGACCTCTGAAATAAAGAGCAACGGGTGTGCATGTTTGTAGCTATCCAAAGGAAGTAAATTTGCCAACGCAAACCTAGTAGGAGGTAAAGCGCCATCTAACGTTCCGTGCCGGACCAACGTCGACAGAAAGTTAATCTCTTTGGGTTTGCTTTCGAGGCCTGACCAGAGTCCATACACTGGTACGACACAGAAGACCTGCCATCTGGAGAGTTAAAGTGATGATCCTCGCCACATAGGAATGATATGCTGGCGGACTACGTCTTATCCTCAACGTGAGGGATGATTCTGTGACTTGTTATTGGTGAGGTCCCCTTCAGTTGTTCACGTGGTAACTGTGGTTGGTTAATTTGTTGTTTTACGTGGTTGCCTACTATGCGCAAGCATTCAAGTGGAACCAAGAAGACTCCGTTTTGCCAGACCACTCCACTCGTCAGTATCTACCTAGATTAGGTTAGGAAGCAAAGGGTTGTAATATACATATATCCACTCGGAGACGCAATTGAATCCATTATGATTCCCTTCTATTTGTAAATTAGTTAGTAAATTAACCGTCTTTGTGCCCAGACAGGCTTACCTGGAAGTAAGCCAATTAATTCCCATGATGAAGCTCCTGATATTTTCCATTTTGTACATTTTGTACGCGATATCACTAATGATCTCATGAAAACGTCTGCTCAGCCACCTAAGCCTATGGCATTGCAACCTCAGGCAATGGCAGATAATATCAGAAATCTGGAGTGCCAGTTTCACAAATGCTGGTCCGTACTCTGACCGATCAGCTCCAAGTCAACGCACCTTCCTATTAATACCCAGTAGAAGTGCGGACCTTCCTAAGTAAAGGTTTTAAAGACTCTAAAATCCTCCTTGCTCCTCCATAAACAACAATTACTGAGTTCCCTATGGTAATGATCCATCGGTGATTTAACCGATCTGTCACACATTCCCTCATCTAACGCCGGTCCTACTCTTGTCACCTCAATGGAAGTTTCATTTCCCTCGAAATTGCAGTGACCAGGAACCCTACATATTCTGACACTCCTACAGTCACTAACTAGTTTCGATTTGTCAAAGCTTTTAGCGCCGTTTGACTGTCGACGAAGAAGGCACATTTCTGGCCACCAGATCCGTGACCTTGGGGATCGCCAGGATCTCAGCCTGGAAAACGGTGGTCTGAAAAAACGACAAACGTCTGTAAAAATCACGCAACCCTCGTAGAGCCAATCAGATTTTACCCAAAAGTCCCTATCCGGAATTACCGATGATCCTATTAAAATCAATTTCAATGACCTTAGAGTCCGTGAATCCAGGGTTTACTGAAAAACTTTCTTTGTCTACATGCCTTACATTTATGTATCTCTAAATGAAAATATAATTAAATTGAAAAATTGAATTAAAACCGAACTCAAGCCAAAAATAATTAAATTTCTTTGGATAAAAAAATCCCATTCAAAATTTCTGTGTGACCTGTTAATATTGTACTCACCTTGTCCTGTCCCTAAGAGTATAAGGAGACCCCTTGCCGCGGTTTCGCCATAAAGTCCTCTATGGGAAGCAGGTGAAGAATGTTGTCCAAGGCAGCTTGGGGTGTGCTCCTTTGGGCACATGTGGTGGCCAGCGAGACACACCTCGGGAACTTAGCAAGTAATATCCTATGACTCTCCTACCTCAAGTAATATCCTATACCTCTCCTACCAGAACCCAGCTCATTCTAATGGAGTTCCTGCATGTGTAGTAGGTTTCTTTAGCCTTTCCTCCATATTCCTTTTCCATGAAAGCCAGTGTCAACCTGTGTATATCCGAATATAGTTCTAGTATCCGGAAGTAGGTAATACCTCCATCCCGTCGCTTTGAGATATCTAATCAGGTCAATGTAATCGTCCAAAATTTTGTGTATAAAGATGCCGATCGGTTAGTCTCAAAGCACTACTGCGACAATCTTCGAGATGTCGCTACGGTTTCTTTTCTTTTCGTGTTGTCCACTAGTCGTTGCAGCAACGTCACATCTTCCTAGCTACCTTACACGTGCTCAACCTACGCCATCCGTCGTCAGATTTTTGAAGATACTCTTTGGAAATATTATTTTTAATAGTGCCAAACGGCCTGGCTACCGATTCAGCAGTGGCGGCGTCCATAGCAGAGCCTACCCTGGCCAGTTCCTCCGCCTGTTCGTTTCCAGGGAACTTATTAGCTGTCGAGAAAAACACCGATTTTGCTTTGGCCCTCCTGTAAATCAGCATCCTGCGCGCTTCGCTTATTTTTTTTTTAAAGAGAAGTAACACAATCAGGCAATTAATGCCTACCAGTTAATTAATTAATGTGTTACCTTCTTTGGGAAAGGGATAGTGTAGAGGGAACAGGTGGTGAAGTGGGAGAGAGATAGAAAGCTTAATTCATTTACAACCATGCTATTGGGCGTAAAGTGCATTAGGATATGTTAGTATTACTCGCTGCCAGTACTGCCAAAGTGATCAGTGCTATGCCTTCATCACTTTAACAGTCCAACAACAACCAACACAATAACACACCAATGCACATGAGAAAAATGCATGATGTTGTTGTCTTGCCTGAAACTAGTCTCGAACTCAAGACCTCAGGGTTTGTAGTCAAACGCGCTAACTACTCAGCCAACAGCACCTGCAATGCATTAGCTGCATTAGGAAGTCGGTAGGAGTGTCTTACTCCAAGATCATCCGAAAAAATCCAAAGCCAACATCACAGATCGTTCTTGATCCATTAGTATACACTCTGAAGTTGTCACTTTCGACTTCCATCTAGATGGAATTAGGACCGGCAGGTTTCCTCAGTATCGGTGGTAATGATCTATGATCCTGGCATGGCCATAAGTCATTGATAACTACCTCCCAGATGCCGCTAGTCTTGCCGCACTGCTTGTTTAGTAACATCATTCAGACAAAGTTTAGTAATAGCATTTAGATGACTAGTACTAGTGCAACCTGTTAGAAAAGAAGAAAAATACAACACTCAACCTGTAATCCCGATGCAAGCAGATATCTGTATTCTACATACTTGATCTATCACATATTTCTTTCTTGTGGTGGACCACCATACTACTAACCCGTAAGTCAATATGGGACGTACCATCGATGTATATATCCATTTAAACATTTTAGGGCTTAAGTCCCATTTGGAACCAAACAACCTACGACAGGAGTAGTAGGCAACCGTGCCCTCTTTAACCCTGTGTTGCACATTTAGTTGCACGTATTGACTGTGGTTGCTACCAAAATCGCTGAGAGAGGTGTTGGTATAATGACTGACGCTTAACCAGTGCTAGTGTCAGATTGGACTTTGGAAAACCATATAAGCCTCTTTGTGCTATTGCTAATGCAACAGAAGCTACATCAAGTGGTGCCTTGTAGTCGGGTAGTGGAGCAGGCCAGTATGGCTGACATCTGCCATTGTAGTAGACTTCTAGCTTGATGGTTAGTCCTTAGTTAAACTCGACCGCATCGCTCAAGTGGCTGATGTAGAATGACATTAGAAAGCTCAAACACTTTAGCTATCTGTTTATACATAATATGGCGGGTCATGTAGGACAATTTGCAACCTATATATTCCTTGCCAGTCACACAGATGCCTTCGATGCCACAGAAACTACGGAAGTACCGCACTGTGACTGATAGATCACCATGTTAGCCTATCTGTTTAGAGCCCATGGGTTCGATTCCCGTCAAAGATCCGGAATGTTTCCGTATACAAGCCAAATTATTTTATTAAAATTTTTTTTAGTTAAGACCAGACAAATTTAGCATTTTACTTATCAAAATATTCGTACTTTGAAACTGTCTATATGAAAAAATACAGTTTTTCCTTCTTAAGAAATTTACATACCCATTATTCGTGAATGTCGTTAAAGTCTTGCCCATATTCTAAGACACATGTCTCTTCAGGCCATTTGTTTTTTTTTACAAATATTTGTTATTTATTATTTGAAATGTAGAAAATCATGTTTAAATGCAATTTAACCTATAAATGCCAGTTACTAGCTTACCGTTAAAGTGATAAAAACTATTTTTTTATGTTTGCCTGCAATAAAAATTTTTTCTAAACAAACACATTTTTATTTGTATGGGTGCAATTCAAATCATAAATAAATAGAAATATGGCAATAAAATAACACATAAATTTTTAATAAAGAATTCAAAGAATAACAAAAATGTTGGAATGCAACAATATTTTGCTAAATTCAAATCTAGTAAAATTTGCTGTTAAAAACACAATTAAACGTTTCCAGTTTCGCCTCAATCTACTGTAAGCAGGATATACGAGTAGTTTGTACAGGCATGCAGACAACAATTAAAAGGTGTCTGTTCAATTAAATGATATTCGATCTCTTTGACACTAAGTGAGTTTAAGAAAGAAAAAATTGTTCGCACCTTTTGATTGATAAACAACAATACGGGGGCAAGTATCGATTCACACTTTAAATTAATGGAGAGAGTGTGAAAGAAACTTCAGATCTTTTTTTTAATTAAACGTTCTCTAATACGCCTACACGATGAACATACATCCCAATAAAATATTGCTTTTGAATTAGTATGAGAGTGTGAACACTGTGTATGAATTCAAGCGTATACACAGCTAACTATACACACTTGTTATGGCCAACTACAACTTACATACATTGTGTTTTTTATTTAGGTTGTTGTTATCTTACCAAAATTATCTTTCAATAACAACACTAGGAAGAAAAAACAATGACAATTAAGCTACAGGATTATGTTACACATGCAGAGAGAGATCCAGATGTAAAGAAACGCACACAGCTGGAAAGGTTTCTGGGACTAAAACAATTTTACGGCCAGGTACTTTTTTTAAAAAGGGACTTTTGAAAAACCACAGGTTTGATTATATATCTGGAGTTTAATCAACGTTTCTAATATCGAGATAATTCGATGAAGTTTTCTTAGTATAATTTGATGGGAACAATGCGTTTACATTTGGCGATAGCGAATGTCATAATCCTGCACTAAGAGAACTACATCAATTCAACCCGCTACTGAAAACGACTATTAGACTGCTGATCTGTTTCAGTGCTTGAGTTCAACTATTACTACATCTTCTGAGGACAGTAGACATTCTCAGTTCCATAACGAAAACTTGGCATGAGGTTAGCACATTTGACGAAATGGAAATGGACTTTGCTGAGTTTTGTTATATACTATGAAAGTAGAAACTATCGTAGCATGTCGTCATGAGTCTCGACTACAATCTGCACTGATTTTTTAAATTACATAGCAACTCTACTTCATTTCCATCACTTTTGCTAACTTCATGTCAAGTTTTTGTTATGCCCTTAGTATCTAGCAAAATTGATAATATTTAGAGAATATAAGGAAATGAGCTGTAAAGTGAGCAAAACTCAACAAGAAAAACTGCAGCAGAGAAACTTAAAAATTCCATGACTTTTTGAATAAGATATTTTTCGGCGAAAAAAAAGTTTCTTATTTTTTCTCAACGTACTCAAAATAGGCCATTGATTTAGTGATGATCTTTTAGTTCGACAAATATCTCTTAACGCTAAATCAAATCTTCAGGTTGTTTAATGGAAAATGAAAACTAAGCAGCTGAAGTTTTGCTGTACCATTTCCAGCTTTATATTGCCATGCAAATCCACATTGGGGCAGAGTTCCTTATTAGAGATATTTTCTCATCCATGCTATTAAGTTTCAAAACATAGGTACCAAATGAACTCCTAAATTAAACCTCATCAATAACCTGTCAGGGAATCATCCTCATCAATAACCAGTCAGGGAATCATCTTCCATCAACTGTTGAACTCCGTAGAGTCAGAAAGAAGTGTGCCAGCGATATTGCCTACTTAAAAGACATCATAATAGCGTGTATCATCTTTTGAACCCCTCCAATGGAGGCATATCGCCCGTGAAGATACTGGCTTTCACGACGGCAGTTGTGTTAAAGTCACTGGGTTGTTTATTGTTCTTCTATCTAAGGAACTCTGACAATCCAAAGGTGTTGGTACATTTCTTTACCTCAAAAGGTATAGCACCAATGTGTAGCTGCACACCAAGACAAAACACGTCCCCCGGGGGACGGTCTTGCGAGCATTAAAATCGACTCTAATACACGACCGCGTTCAGAGATTGAGCCACCACCTTACTTTCGCCGAAATCGTAAATGGAGTGACTATTTTTACGAAAGAAAGGCGACTAAGTCACCCACAGAGCATTCCCTATGAAAGCCATACTGGCGCTCAAAATATCTCACAAGATGGAAATGCACCATATTTCCCATTATTTTGGAAATTGGAGAACATATTGCGATTGGACTGTAGTTTTCAGGGTTACTAGCTTCTCCCTTTTTGGGGATTTACTTGAAATCCATGTCGAATCTGTTTTTATTCCAGGTTTTGTTTCATCATTTCGTTTTATATTTTCGTTTCACGATTTCATTCCAGCTTTTATTTCATATGTTCGACTCACGTTTTTTTCATGATTTCGTTTTGTGTTCCCATTTTTTCGTTTCTTATTTTATTTAATTTTTTTCATTTCATATTTTTGTTTCATGTTTTTATTAGTTACCCACCGCGACTTTCATAACGTCTCAAAGGGAAACTCGTTCTAGACTTGGGTTGAACTAGCTAGACTTGAGTGCAGCTCGTTCGAATTCGTTCAACAGCTCGTTTTAGTCACAAACCTATGATCAAACCGATGTAATTTATATATTTTATGTAGACTTGGGTCCAACTAGTTCGAACTCGTTCAGCAGCTCGTTTTAGACACAAACCAATGATCAAACCCATTTCAAGTACATAGGTTTGATCATAGGTTTGTGTCTAAAATGAGCTGCTGAAGGAGTTCGAACGAGTTGGACCCAAGTCTAATTTTATGTATCTAAAACGAGCTGCTGAACGAGTTCAAACGAGTTGGAGCCAAGTCCAGAACTAGCTCCGCTCTGTTCGAATCAAACACTGATTCAAATCCGTTTAATTTACATTAAAGTTTTTGCTAGACTTGGGTCCAACTCGTTCAGCAGCTCGTGTTAGACACAAACCTATGACCATACCTAGTTAAAGTACATGGGTTTTATCATAGGTTTGTGACAACGAGCTGCTGAATGAGTTCGAACGAGTTGGACACAAGTCTAGTCCACTAGCTCATTTTAGTGCAAAAGAGCGGTTGGACACAAGTATCTACATCGTTCCAGAAATTATGTTTTATTAGCAGACGCAATTAACTTCTTCCCATTTTCGTCAAAATTCACGAAGTTGTCTGCTTGCCAATAGCTTTCATCCTCTCTGTTCGTTTCAAAACCATTTCATTTAATTTTAATTTTGATATTTTTGCCTTGAGTTGCGCTCAGCAGATCTAATGTCATACACAAACTAAATGAATTCGTAGTTGACGAGTGCAGTATTGATATTCAATTAACTTTGAAGAAAGTTCCAAAATTCAAGCCGTTTTAAGCTGTGGCCGCATGTCACAGCACTTAGATAAGATCTTGTACGGTCTACTTCAAGGGTTCAGAGATGCTGCTGATACTACAACAAAAATATTGCCTTTCCCAATAGACTTGGGTCCAACTCGTTCGAAATCGGTCAGCAGGTCGTTTCAGACACAAACCTATGATGAAACCCATGTAATTTAAATGGTTTTAATTATAGGTTTGTGTCTAAAATGAGTTGCTGAACAAATTGGAAAGAGTTGAACCCAAGTCTAACTCCCAAAATATAGCAATTTTTATTTATTTTTCCTTCATTTGATGTCCGATCGCAATATATCGTATATCCTTGGTAATGGTTTGAATCTGTGTGCAAACAAATTTCCAAATTTATAAACTTGTTTCGAACTTGTTCGAACACTTTCAGCAGCTCGTTTTAGACACAAACCTATGATCAAGCCCATGTAATTTAAATGGGTTTTACTATATTTTTGTGTCTAAAACGAACTGTTGAACGAGTTCGAACGAGTTGGACCCAAGTCTACAAATTTATAACCCTACACACAAACCACCTACTTTAGCAGAACTCTGTTAACACGATAATAGAGCGCTGTTATTCCAAATAGAATTATAATCACATCTTTTGACAAAATTAATAGAAAAAACGACATGGGTCAAGCTAATATTTCCATGGTTTTCATAAAAATATAGAAAGTGAATGCAGATAAATATTAAAAATTTTGATTTTGTTTCGTATTAAAATTGTAAAATTCTCTGAAGCATAGATCATAATTCCAGAATAACGAAAAATGCATGGGCGAGTGAAAATTAATGGTCAGTGATCAGAACCCTTAACAGTGCGACTTTTAAATACAACATTTGGATTTTACTGAATTTTTAGATTTTCAATTTCACTAAGAATGAATTCCAGAACGACGCAAATGCCGAGGCGAATAGAAATTTATGGAATTGATAAATTTTATTTTCCTTTATGATATGCAGCGGTCAGAACGCAGAATTATTAAAGCTACTCTCGTTCAAGGCCAAGTAAAGGGTGGGCAAATATGAAATGTCAGGAATTGAGCAGTCATCCTTTGGCAAATTTGAACCATGGAACGCTACACTCTGGAACAACGAATTTTAATTGTGAAAATTTACTATCAAAATGGTGAAAATTTTACTGTATCACTTCGCAAAATTTGAGCAGCTTTTCCCCGTAATTAGGCTCCTTCTGAGACCACCGAGCATAATTTAATCGCTAAATTCGAGGCTCATGGTACTGTTGCTGACAACAGACCAAAACAATACGCTCGTAGTGGTCTGAAACATCAACTCGTCGATGTTCGTAACAACTGCATACCACTAGAGGTACTTTGGACAACATTTTGCCTTCAGTGACCTGTGGTTTCAGCAAGACGGCGCCACGAGCCATACAGCCGGCCAAACAATCCAGCTATTACATGAGAGATTTCCCAGTCGCATCGTTGTTGTGATTCGCTGCTGCATTGACGAGATAAGCGAAGCTTTGTTACCAAATATGGTTCAAAATTTTGCGAAAAGAGCGAATGCCTGCCGACTTGCTAGAAGTGGACACTTTCATTATTACACTGGTATCAATAAAATTGAATTTGTCAAAATAAATGTGTGTTTTTAACCAAATTTACTTCCTGGGCTAAAATTTGCCCACTCTTTGGTACTTTTTTTTCATATTGACTGCTAATATTCCTTACATTCATTTTCCCATCCTCATTTGAAACTCTAAATTAAAAAAAAAAAAAAAAAAAAAAAAGATGATATACATATCGTATTTTTTTCAAACCTCCTGTGTCTTTTTACAATAAAAAAAGCGTTTATAAAGAGAATTGTTTAAATGTAATAAAAATACAAGAAACTAAAAAATCCTTTTCAATCTTCAAGAAACAACATGGAAATAAGATATTTTATACAAGTTTTTCTTTAATGTTTTATTGTAACATGTTAAAGATCGGCAATCAAGATGTTTGATTGAAACAAAATTATGCTGTGTTTATTTTTGTTTAAAAAAATTCCAAAGGAACTTCAGTTGGAAATTATTTGTAAGTGGGATAAAGCTAGCAAATGGCAATACGAAGATCAAGTACTTCAGAAATTGCAAAAAAAATGAAAAGTATATAATAGTTTAAAGCAATTCCTTGAACTTGTAAGCGTTTTTCATCTTTTATCTGCAAGTATTTCTTTGGCAATTACTTTGTTAGGATCGACTATTTCGTCATCGACATTATTAATTCAAATGGATGGATAGATAGTACAAATAGCTGCATAGATCTCCTCATCACCTTTGCGCAATGTCTCTAAGCAAATTCATTCATTCCGTACTAACGTTCTATAATAAAAAGTTTTCTACAATTCAAACGTAAAATGTGGTAGCTGAATGTTAACACTTGTAGCTGGTATTATAATAAAATATTTATGTTCATGTTAATAGCCGGTTGGTTGGTTGGTATCCTCTAACAATGTTTTGCAATTCTTTTGCATAAAACCGCCCCATTTAGCTAAACTCGTTTTTGTCTCGTTAACAAAGTAACTTTCAACTAAATTGCATTTTAAGCAATGCCAAATTAAATATTCTTATCTAAATCATTCCAGTTTCCACATCAGTTGTTTGTTATACTTAATGAACTTAAAATGTCTTTATTAATTACAGCTAAATAAACATAAACCTACAAGTTGGAAGGCAAACAAGTTTCAAAGTGTAGTTGGTTTAATACGCAAAGTTGAAATGTTTTCGCTAAATGATTTTTTTTTATTTATTTGTGCAATTTTTGTAAAATCTTTTTTCAAAAATCATTTAAACACTTAATGGAAGACAATAAAAAACTAAAAATATTAGGTGGATATTGAAGATAAGAAACATTTTTCCATTCAAGATTACAACAATCAGGTTGCGAAAAATTAATACTTGTCGTAGAGGAAACTTACAAAAAAATAAGGAAAAAATTAAAAAAAAAACCTGTAAAGAAATTAAATTGGCAACAATTTCATATTTTTAATCTCTGGCAGATATTTTTTCCTTCTTTTAAAGGAAATCGAATCACAAGGCATTAACACTGACTGTTTTAACCATCCGTCTGTCTCATTGACTTAATGCAAATGTGTGGGAAATTAAGGTGGTATCATTTTGGCAACATATTTAATGTTTGCATTGGCATACATTTTCTTTCTCTCTCTTTAGCTTTAAGTCATGAACAATCAACAGGAAAACGCCTGTTTTTGTTTTGCTCCACAATTACTTGCAGTAATTGTAGAGAAAGATGAAAATGAAAAGAAGAAAAAAAATCTATGAAAATTTATGTGACAAAAATTGCATAAATGTAAATTATGGAATGTATAATTTTTTTTCTATTTTGTTGTTTGTCTAAAACAGAAACAATGTTTAATCTAGGAGGCGTTTAAAGACATAATTGCTTTTTATGAGATTTTTATCATAGATTTTGTAAAAAAACATGATTGCATCGACATCCCAAAAAAACTTGATTGTGAGTGGATGGCAAGGAGATAAAATTTTTAGCTTTTCTGTTTTAGCTAGAAAAAAAACAGGCAAAGAATTATGTTGGTGTAAAAATGTCGAAGGAATACAATTGATTATGAAGACAAAGAGTATGGGCTCAAATCCAATGAATTTTTATTAGGCTCAGCAGTAGAAAGAACACAATGAGCTCTGAGTATGTAGATGCAGTGATCTCCAAAAAATGCCATGTTGTTCAGCTCCAGGAATTGTTGAAATGACTCCTGAAATCTGTTTGTCCAGGATAGTGAGAAGCAACTATTATGGGTTGTGTAAGCAGAGGCAAACGTCAAGAAAACTGGTACATTCGTAAATTTAATAATTACTCAATAGTCAAAGATCTGCACAAATTTTCTGCGTTTACAAATTCAGCAAATCCACCACTCATGGTGGACCACAAGACTTAGGCAGCTACGGGCAGAATGCTAGAGAGCCCATAGATTGATAGAGACGCGGGGAAGACGAAAAGGGAATTGTGGTTCCA
Organism: Panzeria rudis; assembly: GCA_956483635.1. Taxonomy (NCBI): domain Eukaryota; kingdom Metazoa; phylum Arthropoda; class Insecta; order Diptera; family Tachinidae; genus Panzeria; species Panzeria rudis. The sequence goes on from OY101451.1 coordinate 8,345,069, forward strand.
TTTCTGCGGTGACAAGGAGCGCACCTCTGAGGTTTCGTATTTAATGAAGCTACTCTCCAAGGAACCTGGCACGCTGACATTTCTAATGAAGACGCATGGGACTTTTACTGAAAAACGCGCGAAATCCTTGCAGCTACTCATATAAACTCACCTCCCGGACTATAAAGATAGGGCAAATAGACATAAATGTTTTGGAAGTTCCAAGATTAGCTATCCAAAGTAGTGACATTCTAGACTTCAGCTAAAGTAACGTGAGCTGAGACTTTTTTAAGCTCTTTAAGTCAGCAGGGCCAGATGGGAATTCCCAGATGGTATAAGTAATTTTACCATGGTTGATAGTCAACTATAAGGTAAGCCTAGAATCAGCGTATACTGCCACTGAGTGGAGAGATGTGACCGTGATACTCATTTCAAAAGCAGGAAAGATAAACCACGGTACCGTTTTTGCTGAAAAACCTAATTGATATACAGATCAGAGGACTTCTCTCACTTTAAATGGAATGCAACCATTCTGAGTTGAATGAGACAAGCTCTCAGGGTAACAAAAAGGTAGTGTATTGTACAGGAACTAACTATCAATGCTAGCAAATTAGACGCTACGCTCCTTACTCGAAGGAGAAAAGGTATAGAGTTTAATCTTTTAAGGCTTTTTGAATCGGAAATAAATGGGCATGATTACGATTCTCGAATCGTCTCGAGAGTTTGTAATAGATTAAAGAAAAATACAAAAAAATTTCCTTTAATGCACTACAACCTCTCGAGGACTTCATCGGACGATCATTGCGGATGGTAAGATTAACAATGAGTGTGTAGAGAGTGACGTCATCATTTTTACTGATGGATCTCTAATGGGCGCAAGAGCAAGAGCAGGTGTTCACTCAAGTGAATTAGGCCTTTTCTGTGTCTTGCGTTTAGGGAAGTACGTGTGCGTTTATCAAGAAGAGATGTTCGGTCCGATGCATGCATTGGATCACCTTATTGAGAGTCAGGTAGAGGGGAAGCGATTGATCATTGCTGCTAATGAGGTAACACTGTTGTGGGTTAAGGGACACATCGGTATAATGGGAAATGAGGCAGCATAATAACTCGCTAAAAAGTGGACTGCTGCGATGTTTTGTGGACAAGAGCCCAGGATAGTACTGGGGTATGGTATGATTAAAGGTATGAATTCCAAAAACCTGGAAAGGTGACGGCAGACTACAACAAGTAGACAGACTCGTATGGTGCTCATGAAGCCCATGTGCGGGACAGCGCATAAGATTCTTAGGTATAACTGGAGAACCTTAAACTGGTTAACTGCGTTAATTGCAGGACATGGAAACTTCAGGTATCATCTGGCTAAGATGAAAATCATACCGGACGATACTTGTAGACTATGCCTGGATGAAGCTGAGACAGCAGCGCAACATGTGTGTAAGTGTTCAGCTTTGGATAATATTAGATTGAAAGCCAGCGGCCAACACATGTTAGTTGTGGACGCTATAGGGCAACTCAGTCTAAGTCAGATGCTAGCAATTATTAAGGACTGCGTGATGAGAATGGAAGTCGATAATTACCAGTCGACTTCCAGAAATCACTAAAGCCTATGGCAAACTCTGGTGTTGGAGGTAAATATCCCCCAACCATTAGTGAGCTCATTGAATCGTCACTCAGCAAACTACTTGAATGATCCAAGTAAAACGGTGTGGCAATTAATCTTACAAAAACCATTGGTTGGCCGGTTAAGCGGCCCATCCATTATACATTAATATTGCATATGTTATTGTACATATTATTGTTGTTTTGACCTGTATTATGCAATAAATTGCACAATATTTTCAAACAATATATTGCCCAATTTTCCTGACAGTGAAGAAGTAAACATAACACTGAACAATGTTGCCACCACATTACACAATTTGTTTGATTGCACAGAAGTCTTTTGATTTTTCCAATATATTGTGCCACCTTCGAATATGACATACACATTAAAGATATTATTGTACAATACGAAAAATTTCATAATTATATTGCAAGTGGGTGGGCCGGGCAGCCTTAGGCTTTGTGAAAAGTTCTGACTGATTCAACACGCTGCTTATCTAACGTAAGCTAAGCTCACTTAACAAAATTGATCAAAAACTATATTCACCCGCAGAAACATTAACATTTATTTATACGTTCAAAAATATTTCTTATCAACCCAATTTATTTAATGCAATTATTTTTATTTCCCAATATTTTCCACTGACATTTATTAATTTAGATTTTGCTGAAAGTTAAGAAAAATTTTATGCAATATTAAATGTAATAAACATTTATTAACGTTTTTTTTTTCATCATGAAATTTAAGCCACACAATTACTAAAATATTAATCCTAACAGACATTGAAACGTTTTAACAGAAAAATCATAGTAATCTGCAGACAGTAGCTTGTCGGTAGTGTTAAGTGGTAGAAAATATAATCTAACGATTTAAAATCAGGGAATCTTAAATGTTTTTATTGTAAGAGCTATGCAAAATGAGAAGAATAGCAGAATTTTTAATGTATTTATGTGTGTATGATTTAATTAAAATTTTAATTGTTCTTAAAATTGCGTTCAATTCAAATGTTAATCGTCTCTAATTAAACATATTTGGCATTAGATTCTAATTGCAATGACAACTCCTATTACTTTGCTTCAAAAATGAGAAACAACTTTTAAAGAAATGCTTCTCATTACTTATTAATTTCGCTCCATGCTGTCCCAGTTTAAAAGTTTATTTAAGTTAATTCAAAAAATAATAATTGCAATTTATTTAAGTTTCCACATATTTGTTAATATTTTTTTTTTTGAATTTTCCTTTGTACTGCAACAGTCTTTTAAGCCAGCTGTTATTAAATATTATTTCACAAAGTGTTTAAACATTAATCGTGTATGGAGATTTAAATGGTAGCAATTTAAAAAAAATGTTTTAACATGTTAAACGGCGCCTGCTGTACAGAATTGTATTCGAACAAAAAAAAAATCATAAAAATTAATGCACAAAAACATTGCAGAAATCTACACGGTATGGGAGTATCTAAGATATAACCCAGCAAGCATTATGAAAACTAATGCATGAAAATCTTTTTTTTTTTGGTAAAAAGTAGAATCTAATAAAAAAAACAATTAAATGTTTTAAATTTTTGAGGAATTCTCGTATTCCATTTCCTGTCATGAAAACAATATTGTTATGTTCCGTCGTGTAGGTTATAAAATTAATTAGCGATATTTTTCCCTTTATACCTCAAAACCCCTGTGAAATGGGCCTACTCCCACTGATGTTTATATCGAGAACCTATATAGCTGGCGGAATGAATTAAGGCATGATCGTACATAAGATAGCACCAAAACAAGTCCTAAGGAAGCAAACGAACTCTTTCAATTCTAACAGCAATTTATACAAAATGTTATCAGACATGATCGATATTATTTTCTATAGAAATCGATCTCTGGGCCTGTACTGTGCTCCAAGCAGAGGTTTATGTTATAATCAAACCTACGAAGTGAATTCAGAATTCATTAAGTGGTTTCAATATTTCCCCTCCGTATATGTGTAAAAATTTTTTGTAAACAAACGAACACATACACATATATTGAAGCTGAATATTGATGTGTTTAGCAGGCACTTTAGATGTAAAAACCACAACTGTGTGATCAGGAATGATTTTGACTAAATTTTCCCTTAAATCATGTAAGCGTGCATGAACATGTTTACAAAAATATTTGGCGTGTGTGAGTAAAATTTTTGCTTGCATGTTTCGTGATTGAAAAGTTGAAATTAAAAAAAAAGCCTTCGAAAATTCTGAAATACTGTGCACTATTGGTATCAAGTCCTTTGTTAATAAATTATTTTATCGTGGGATGGCCTACGGTAGTCTAGTAGAAGGTGAAGTGACATCTAGGTCTAGCTGATCTGTTCGAGATTTAACCAGTGACAATGTACTGGTACCACAGGCACCAGTAGCCCCACAGATGATCTGCCTTCTAGAAGGTTAGAGATGATGCTAGCGGATTTCGTCTTAGTCTCGAGGTGAAGAATGATTCTGTGGCCGGTAGTTGGTGATGTCTTCTTCCGGAGCTCACGTGGTGGCTATGAGTGAAACCAAAATCGCTGGGAATGGATGTTTGACAAATGACTGAAGTTCAGCCAGTGCTAGTGACTGGTTGGATTTCCCATAGCTAAATATCAATTAAAAGCAAAATAAGATTGAATTAATAATTTAAAATAGCCTTTGTATAGCTGATGCTGTAGCATGAGATCGGCATGACTTCGAATGCACCAATTTGCTTCAAAAATAGATAGATCACCCTAGATTAAGTTACCTTTTAAAGAAAGCAAGCTATCAGACGTTTGGCAGCTGTGGTGCTAAAGAAACACAGATACGGGAGGATACAGTCAGAAAAAGGTTGGAACTTTTTTTCTGAAGAGTAAAAAATAATCCTAGTTTTATTTTTATTGACAGAAAATATTTGCTGGGACATTAAACAATTTAAAGCAGCAACAAACAGGGCTACCATATCAATTGGATATTTTGCGAAGCAGATATCTTCAAAGTTAAATTTAAACCAAAACCTAGAATATATTTAGGCAGTGAAATTTTACTTTGAAAAAATTTTTTTATTTCTTTTTTAAACTTTTTTTTTGTTTAGGCACAGAAAGTATAATTTTGAATGTTATTGTGATTTCCTGTTATTTTAACGCCAAATACAAAGTTGCCGCCAACTTCAGGTATAAACTACCAGCGAAAAACAAAGAATTTGCGATACAAGAAAGCCTGCACTCGCTCCTATGGGTAGACCAACTGTAGAGAATACAGGGATCCGCTTCCATCGGGATGACGTATTAGTTCCTCAGAGGCTCTGAATGCTATTATAAACTTAATTCCGATATGACCTATACGTATTCTCACTATTCTCAAGTAGTGGCTGCATCTGGGCGGTGAAGATTGAGAACTAACTTGGATACAACCGGTACTTAAGAAACCTTCCGATTGCATAGTACTTCAACTGGTATTTGGTAGCGCTTTCCAATTCTTACTTCTATGCAGGCGGGAGTGGGAGATAATATAGAAAGAGTCTATGATTTCAAGATGTACACTAATGGATCATGGGTGATCGGTGGTGTTGGCTCTGGAGTATATTCGGATGATCTTGACGTACTGCACTCCCTCCGACTTCCTGACGGATCGACTATAATTAAGGTTGAAATAATGGCTATAAGGGAAGCGGGTAAGGTGTTAAATGATAGCAGAGTCACAGATCACTTTTTTAACTCTAATCAGCCAGTACAAGGATATGCGATCCAGGTTAGGAAGTCAGAATGACGTTACCCTTATTAGAGTTTCCGCACATATCAACTTTCCTTTCAAAGAATAGGCAGACGAGGTGGCCAGGGCTTACTATGGTCTGGATACCTTCATTGCTGAATCGGTCGCCATGCCGTTCTGCACCAATAGAAACAATATCTTCGAACACTATCTTCAAAAAGCTGAAGATAGATGACGCAAGCTGTAAGGTAGCTAGGAAGATGTGTTCTTCTTACAAAACCAAGCGCTTAACACAATTAACAAAGAGAAACCGTGAGGACATCTCGAAGCTCGTCGTAGTGGTGACGGAACCCTGGGCGTTCTTCGAATATGTTAGTAGCCTAAACCTTTCCTGCAATGCGATCTGTCGTAGCTGTCATGAACAAGGTATAGAAGAGACAGTTTTTCACCTTCTTTGCAGGTGTCCAGCTTGGCATCTCTCGAGGTAAAAATTTTTGGACAATCATATTCTAGACGATCTATCGGAGTCATCAGAGATTGGTCTAAGCAACCTGATTAGATATCTTAATGCCACGAGATGGATCTAGTACCAATTACTAGATCCGAGAACTTGGATTCGCATATGCATATGTACGATCACATTAACGTGTGAAATGAACTGTCAAAACTGAACCAACAAACTCTCCTATTCTGCTTTACTCTCTGTTCTATCAACTCAAGACTTTGCAAAGTAAAATGTCAGTGTCTGAATGCTATAATTTAATTTTCATAACATTGCAAAAGTCGGCTTTTTATCTCTGTTAATCAATAATTTTCCTTCTATCTTTTGGCTAGCCCAAACTTTCGGGTTAGAGAAACTACCCATGTACATACATAGATATCTTTATTATGTTTTTTTATTTATTATGTTCATACATGAGTATACATGTCTGAATCGAAGTTTTAATTAGCTCTCTTTCCTACATTCCTTTCATAATAAACCTTAATAAAAAAAAATTTTTTAATTTTATTTGTTGTTGTTTATAATGTAGTCTTCATATGTGACTGCATTTCGTTGGTACTAATACTAACTCGTCAATAGGCCTTTAACCATCATGTTTGGGAAGTTTTCAAATGTGGCTGTTTATATAAAAACTCTCACACAAGAAATGAGAATTACAAACATATAAATATTAAAAACTTGAAAAACTCAACAAACAACTTGTGTTCGATATGAATCTGTTTATTTTTCTTAGAATCTTTAATTCATTAAGAAAATATATCAATGTTAAAGAAGCATAACTGCGCTATATCGATCTTATTGGCGATAAATCGTCGAATCTGGCAGCTACAACAACAGCAAACGAAAATGTACGTAGCTATAAATAAGTACGTATCTAAATTAGTATACTACATATATAAATATTTATGTGTATAGATTTGTACAGAAAAGAATCTTAACCAAATACTAGTTGGCAAAGAATGGCGCGCTTGCGCACAGGTACAATGGATATGACGTTGTTTCTTACATGTGGCAGTTAGTTTATTAAAAAGTATGGAGGCGATTTTTAGGCTTGATAATATTTATGCTAATTGAGTAATTTATTTATGAGCATATTAAAAATATATTCATATTTTAATGGCGGTTTTTTTTATTTTAATAACTTTTATACGAAGGTGGTCGGTCAACGCACAATATTATATTTGTTTTTTATTACCAAAAAGGAGCCATAAACTTCCGTTTAACTGTTAAATTAAAGTGACAAAATTGCTTTTTTTTATTCAAACAAACACTTTCTAATAAATTAATCGTCTTTGGTTTATTTATTCCCTCCACATATTATTTGTTAATCATCAATCATAAAATTTTCTATGAAATTAATGATAAAATCATAAAATAATATTTACTAAAATATACTAAGACGAAATAACAAACAAACAAACAAACAGTAATAACAAAAGCATTAATATTCCTTAATAATATGCCTTAATTAAAAATTCTTAACACATCAGATTGTTATAAAGAAAAGTATGCATAAAACCAATAAAATGAATATTAAAAAACACACAACAGGAGTTTGTAATAAACAAAATAAGAAAAATTCTTAGAATAAATTAAGGAAAAAAACAAGACAATCAAACCCAACGGACGCACCTAGTTAATATGTACAAATAAACACTTCTGTGTTAAGGGAAAATGAAAAAAAAAAACAAAAAGGAACGAAAACCACATAAAATAAAATTTTCAAATTGAAAAAAATTTATAAAATATGTACTTGGTTGGGACACAGTTCTAGTAAGATCAATAAAGTACAAAAAACCAAAACAATATTTCTATAAACTGATAAGAAACGCAGTGGTAAATGAAACAAAACAAACCAAAAAGTGAAAATTGTCATAGAGGGAGAGAGAGAAAGAGAGATAACTGAAAAAGTTAATAAAATAAAAATTAAAAAATATTAAAGTTTGAAAACCAAACCGAACAATATGTTGCATCAAACTACATGTTTGAAGAATTTCTGGCTAAGAAATTGTCCCACACACTTGATAGAGACGAGAATTCAGTACTATGTAGTTAGTACTTTTTAATTTTTGAAATAGCACTGTAACGCAACGAACCAAAAAAATTTATTTTTCAAATCAGAAACATTGAAGCAAACAAATACTTGGCAGAATTGTGGAAAAATCAAATTCATAGCAGTTGACTTAAATGTACGAGGAGTGCTGAATAAGGCTTTATAGATGATTATATAGATGATTATATAGATATTTATTTTATAGATGATTATATAGATATTTATTTTCCATTTCAATTAAATTTTCACACAGCTTCTTTGATAATAAAATTCTCTTTCCTTTTTATTTCAGTTATCTCTGGTACAGTTATCACCAACTGATACAAATGGCCGGAGCATGCGTTTGGAATTGAAAAAGTATTGTCCCTCAATGCAACTGGAATTTTGGAGTTGTATGAATAAAACTCTTGAAGGTCAGTGCTTTGTCAAAAAAAAAAAATAAATAATAATGAAAAATATCACAAAATTTTGCCATTTTGATAAGGCTCTTAGGCTAATGTCAGAGTGTGCGCTATAAGCGATGATATATTACGCTACAACTCGCTATAAACCACTGCATGTTTTCTTATGTGATCGCTCAAAAGATGTCAGAGTGAAAGCGGAGCGAGAAGCGAGTACGTGCTATAAAGCAGGTTGTGTAGGGATGGGCAAAACATATCGATATTTTCTTAAAAATATATCGATATATCGTCGATATTCCCATATATCGATATATCGATATTTTTCCAAATATATCGACAGTATCAAATTCGATATTTTTAGCTTTGGTTTTGTTTTTCGTGCAATTTTTCAAAACATTTCGGCAGAGTCTTTATCAAATAGAATAATACTAGCAAAATCTTTTGTTTTATTTATAATATTTTGTCTAGAAGATCCTTTTTTAAAAACGTACTTTTTTAAGAAATTACTCTTTTAAAAAATTAATTTTTTAATAAACTACTGTTTTAAAGAGGTACTTTCTAATTTTTCAATTAAATTTATATTTTTATTTAAAGAAAAATGTGGTGAAGCATGTCCGCAAAAACAAATTTGACTGCGCGGAGGGTTGAACTTACATGTATCGAGACCTCGCCGAAACGAAACATGTAAGTTCAACCCTCCGCGCAGTAACATTTATTTTCCAGACATGCTACACATTTTTCTCTAAATAAAAATATTGGGTGTTTTTTATTGAGGTATAGAACTTTAAGTTGGCATCACTTTTTTAACTGGCGGCCATTTTGTCAGCTGTCAAGTGATTAATATTTAGTTTGGTTTGCCATTTCATCATGAACAGGTTGACAAAAGAACAACGCTTGCAAATCGTGCAAATTTATTTCGAAAATAATGGTTCAGTTAGCGAAGTTTACCGCAAGCAAAATCGCAAAATTTTGTTCAGTGATGAGGCTCATTTTTGGTTGAATGGCTACGTCAACAAGCAAAATTGCCGCATTTGGAGTGAAGAGAATCCACATGAGACCCTTGAGACGCCATTACATCCACAAAAACTGACTGTTTGGTGTGCTCTATGGGCTGGTGGAGTCATTGGGCCATACTTCTTCCGAAATAATGCTGGAGAGTCAGTTACCGTTAATGGAGACCGGTATAGAGCCATGATAACCGACTATTTTGTAATGTGGATGAGTTGTGGTTCCAACAAGACAGCGCTACATGCCACATAGCGCACGTCACAATCGATTTATTAAAGGAAACATTCGATGAGCGCATAATTTCGCGGAATGGACCTGTCAATTGGCCACCAAGATCGTGTGATTTGACACCATTGGATTATTTTCTTTGGGGATATGTGAAGTCGCTCGTCTACGCCAACAAACCAGAAACGTTAGGGGACTTGGAAGTCAACATTCGTGGCATTATTGCCAACATACGGCCCCATATGCTCGAAAAAGTGGTTGAAAATTGGACCTGTAGAATTGGCTTTATTCGAGCCAGCCGCGGCGGCCACATGCCCGAAATCATATTTAAACATTAATGGCATAAAATTATCCTTCCAATAAAGCCAAATTGATGGACATTAAAACGATTTTCTTGTGCTTTATTTCAATTCGAAGTTCTATACCTCTAAAAAAAACACCCTGTATAACCAAACTTCTTTGGATTTAACCCATACAGTCCAGTCCGACTAATATTCATAGCTTAATTATACTCTTTTCAAAAAAAAACTTTTTTAAAAAGGCTTTGTCTAAGAAAATAATGATTTTAAGATGGTTATAGGGTCATTTTTTAAAACTTAAAATATTTTCCTAAAAAACACGAAAAATCCCCATTAAAAAGTCTTCAAAACACTAATTTGATCAAAACATTTTGAAAAGGGTCGTGTTCTTTTACATATTTTTTTAATGCAAATTTTTCAAAGACCTTTTTTAAAAACTCCGAAAATAGCGTTACGTAATGTGTGAATAGCCCCAAATTCGTAATTTTACACCATGAAAATGTTTCGTATAATACACGACATGTACGAAAATAATTAAATAATAAAAGTAAAAAAGTTTGCTTCCAGAGGGATTCGAACTCACATTCTTCATACACGGAAAAATTATCATAGGTTTTTATATTAACAGACATGTATTTGAATTTGTTTTTAAATTTTATTATTTTTGTCTTTGGTTTTTAAATATTCCAATACAAAATTTTGATATTAAATATTTACGAATTTTAGTGTTTATTTTTACGAATTTTGTGACAGGTCCCATTTCCGTAAAATAAATATTTGAATTTATGAATTTAGTAATAGGATACGAATTATAGTTTTTTCTGTGTATTTCACCCACTGAGACACTTTCTACTTATTTTATAAGAGCTATAAATTTGTTTATGTACTTACACCAGAAAAATATGTCAATTTTTAACAAAAATATATTTCAAATATGTTTTTAACAAGGAAAATGTTTACGAACGTCTAAACATAAACATTTTTTCTGAAATCTATTATTTCGGCTTTTGAATTAATGGTAAATTAAAATTATTTTTATTAAGAGTGGAGTGTTGGAATACTCAAATTAGATTAGCAAAACGGATCAGTACTACTGATTTCGACAGGCCGCTACACTGTCCCATCAGCGTTCTTGTTCACTTTTACCACTTATGAAGGTGGATGCTTTTTACAAGGAAACATCGGCTATTTAACTAATTTTTGTCACGAAATAGAATACAAGACTTTTTTCATGTAAATTCTTGCATTCATTTTATTACATATTGATATTTTTTGAAAATTAATTATTAAAATTTTGATTTTATTTCAAATACGTGACCAAAAAAGTTTTATTTAAGACTTTTGGGATTACTCTTCCACATAGTATAGCGTAGCACTTGTGCAATTCCATATTTGATCAAAATTATCACCGATCTTCTCAAAAAATTTTACAAAAGAAATGCTTTTTTTCAGCATTGTTTTAAGAATGTTCTGTTCAGTTTACATTATTTGTAACTAAAGTTCTTAAGCTGAATAAAAAAGTTTGGGTATAAAAATCATTTCGAATCATATTTTTTATGAAAAAATTCTTTGGATACCTATAAATAATATAATAATCTTTTTAAGGTTAACTTTATTTTCTTTTTTACAAATTATAGGTACATAGATTAAAAACATATTCGAATAAAATTTGCTTAAAAGCCAAACATTTTAGTTCACTAGACACTAAAACAAGACACATTATTTTAAATTTAAGCAATAAAAAATAGTGAACATTTCTCTCAATATTTCGCCATAAAACTTAAAATGTGACAACAATGAAAAATACATAAAATGAAAATTATTTATGAACAACAAAACACTGCCAATGTAAATTCCTAGACAGGCAGCGTGCCAACATCAAGAAGAAGAAAGAAAAACAAAGCAGCCAAATATTTATTTAAAATCCCAAAAATTTCTCATAAAAACTTCATTTTAATAGCGATTCTTAATAGATCAATAAACAAACATTGTAAATTACAAAGGAGAGAGTGAAACTGAAAAAGAATAGCAGGTGTAGAAGGAATTAGTAAGACAGTTTGAAACTCATAAAAATTTATAATTTTATTATAGACTCGGATCTAGAAAATGTTGTTTTAATAGATTTATTACCAATAGTTTGTTTTTAATATCTTATTTTGTTTTCTTTTTACATTCCGTGACAAATAAAGCTTAACAAAGAAATTTATTTTTCTGGAGTTTTTTCGCTAGTTTGGGTTCACTGTCAAAGATATACAAAACTAGGGATGTAACGATACGCCTTTTTGCCGATACGATACCGATACACAGAAAAAAATAAGATTCGTTTTTGATAACAAAAATCCCGGTATTCAATAATTTTTTTTTCAAATTTCCTGTGATAAAGAATTCCCCTATATTGAGCCATATCCCATTTATTTTTTTATGGGATACAACTTGTTTTAAGTACTTATGTATAAAAAGAAAAGAAATAACCGGCATGGAAAAGAAATACTTACAACGAAATATTTTATTATGTTAAAGATAAATGTTATTGAAATTCATATTTTTTTTTAATAACATGGTCTTATTGAATATAATTCTTGTCTATTTTTTTCTGTGTACCGACACCGATATTCGAAAAGAAATATCGGCGATACGGATTCCGTTACCGATATTGAAAATGTGTTTAAGTTTAGATTAACAAAACTCAAGTAGGGTAATGTTTTATTATACACAATTACAGTGTAAGACAGGTATGTCAAACTCATTTCGGTGTGCGGGCCAAATTCTACGAAAAGTATAGTCCAAACCCTCTTGCGTTTACTTTTTTATTAAAAATTCTAATTTTGAAATGTATAAATGTTTGTAAAGATATTTTTTAAAACATAAATTTTTTTATTTTTCCCTGTAAACCAAAGTCAAAATTAAAAAAGTGGTCATAACTTTTAATTTCATCCAGCGATTATTATAATTTTTTGTTTTTAGAGAGTAGATGTATAGTGCTATCAAACCCTATACTTATTTTTTGTGGTGTATTTGCTTTGCAAAAATCATTCCCAGAACAACCGCAAAATCAAGTGAATCGTTTTTTTATGAAAGGCTTTTTGCAATTTTTTTTAGCAAATTACTTTTATTACGAAAATCGGTAGGTCATATGATAATACGTCATTTGATTATGAAAAGATAATTATTCGTAGCAAAATACGACCTACATAATACATTCTTCGAAAATATAAAAACCCACAGTGCACTTAAAGCAGAATTTTTTCAAAGAAAATCAGAAATTTGTAAACAGATAATGATCTTTATATCGTTTCTACCCTGCAATTACTGTTAACTTTTTTAACGTCCTAAAATTTATAGATAAACTATATTTATAATTTTTTACGTAACGCTCAATACATTTTTATACGAATTCAGTATTTTTTTGAGAACACACACTATATTTTGAATTTAAAACAATTCAGATATATGTATAATTTTCGATGTATTTTAACATAACCTCCTTAGGTATTCACTAAAAAATGACAATTATATTAAAAAAAACATGGATAACACTCAGTAAATTTTTTTGAATACAAACCACGATTGATTCATCAAACGTTTTGCAATATAATGCTATTCAACAAAGTTTACAAAACTTTAAAATATTTAAAAGTACAAACTTAAGCTGTTATTTTAGTGTATGAAGCTAATGAAATTTTAGTATCCAAGCTGAGTAACTGAAGCGTACTAAAATAGCTTAACACTCAATACAGAAGTCTGCGGACAACAAAAATTAAAAAAAATATATAATTTCTAATATTTTTTCAAAAAGCTGGTGTTTCAAATAAGAGAAGCGAATGCATATATTCCAAAACCGATATAAATTTGATTTCGTTTTTCGAAAAAATTCATAGTTTCTTAATGTGGAAAAGCAACAGCATGCATTACGGACACGCCATTTTGTATGAAGAGAGTATAAACAGTTTTTAACACATAATGCACTTATTTACAGTCTTAAATCATGCTGAAGCAGTTTTCGTTTTTAAATTTATGCGTTTATTGTATGAAATATTGTACTATATGAACTTTGAACGGACACAAAACAGCATTTGATATGATAATCACCCATATATGTACATATTTTAATTTACAGTTTGTTTAAAGTAATAAAACTTTTATTTAATTTTCAACATTGGCGCCCCACGTTGAGCGCCAATATTTTAAGTGCCAAAATTTTTATGTAATCTTCAGCAATGCACTTTATTGGTTTTAATTAGTTCCAAGACGATTTGTTCGATGTTAATAGCTAAGCGATAAGGTAACTAAAAGAAGGAAAAAATCACTATAACTTGCTATCGAATCATTGTTTCTCAAAGTTGTCAACATTTCCTTTTAATTTAATCTATGCTTTATGCGTGGAGTTAAACATTTCTTAATTCACTATGGACTATGTAATAAAGTTAATTTCAATAGAACTAAACGTTTACCGCAACACAGATAATATATTTTTAGAATTCTTTGCATATGCCTAAATATATATTTTTTAGAAGTTATGATAAAATCTTGAGTCTCCTTTTTAAAATAAGCTAAAATTTCATGCATTTTGAGCAAAATATACCACGAAGAAAAACTATGATTTTATGTATTTCAAACAAACTATGCCTTTAACTCCGAATATTCAAAAATATGCTCTAAACAGTTAGTATCATTTTATTGAGAATTTCTTTATAAATATGTAAAACAGAAAACCTATCAATGCGGATACTATATTTACATTAAAAAAATTACAAACGATATTAAACAACTATTTACAAAAGCACTTCATTAAAAAACTTAAATGTAACAGATCTGATATGAAGTGGCTCCTTTCCCTAATGACTGCTAACTACATATATTGTCTGTCAACATACATAATTTGAAAACAAATGAAATAAATTTTATATTGAATATAGATTCATTTAAATAAATTGTATTGCTTTATATTTGTTCAGTTATGGCGTTAATAAATCATTTAACCAAGCAAGAAGCTCTTTCAATTCACAATACAAACAGATTAGATTATCCAATCACATATGCAAATCTGGGGAATGAACTAATGAAATCGAACACTTGTAAGAGAGAAAATAGCAAACGCCTACTTATAAAGAAAACACTTGCGAAAAAAAAACCAATTGACTGACTAAATGACTGGCTGTCGAGATGCCACTTGTGCTTTAATTTTCTACGTAGCACAATCAATTGAAATGTGATTTATTTATGTGGCATACAAACGAATACAAGTAAACGGCTCAATAAAATAAAAATTAGAAAAAAAACAAACAAAAAAATAAAACAGCCACTTTAAATGATCGTTGTCAGAGACACAAACTTAAATCTAATTGCCTGTCATCAATTACAACGACAATTTACACACACTGTAAAAACAAACAACAAGCAAGTAAAACAATTTAATGAAAAGAAGAAAATTCAAAACAAACAAATTATACCAGTCTGACAGCGATTTTCTAATTTTCATCGGACGAGTATCTATCTCTCTTTAGCAAATAAGTAAATTAAAATTTATTTACAGTTTTCTCTAATATTTTTCTATTTACATAGATGTTTTTCTTCATTTAATTTCAGCGGTTGTGAAAGGTTCTCAGTGGTCTGGTCGTCGCTGTTGTGCTTTGGGTGTTTCACCGCGGTGCAGTAATGCTTGTGCAACATCATCGTCAACCGGTGAATTGATCAATGCCTGCCGCCAAAGTGATGAACAACACATGTTTGCATGTTTCGAACGTCAGGAGGCCGGTGATCGTTGTTGTGGCAATGCACGCACCTCAGAATGTTTACAAGTAAGTGAATGTAACAGCAGCATCAATATTAGTACGATTGCTAGCTGCTAGTGAATTAGTTAGTTACTGCTGAGATTGTCAATATAGAGTTGTTTGTGTGTGTGTCTATTTTTAATATTTAAGACACTTGCACGTTAAATGAGTAAATTTTAATTCAGTGGGTGGGTTTATTAAAAAATATATTTACGAACATGTCTTGTATATGTTTTTGTTCCACCCCCTTTTTTTACGATAAGAAAATTTTATATATTAGCGACTTCAATAAAAGAAGAAATCATCAATTATTTAAAAAATAATTATATATTAATTTTCTTCACAACAATGGGGTAGCGAAGCACACCGGATGAGGCTTTGGGGGGGGGGGGGGTGTAAGTCTTCCCTCCTCCTATACCACCAGGCTTTTGTTGAAAAGCTTCACTATTGTAGTTCTGCAGATATAGGAAAATTAATAATTACTTTGTATGGGTAGTAACCGCCTCCCCCTCCTATACCGCCCAGATTTTTTTGGAATTTTCAATTTGTTCTAAGAGTTACCCACATCAAACTTAGATACCTTCACCGTTGCAGTTCTGCAGATAAACTAAAATTAATCGACTATGTTCTGTATTCCATGAGGAATCAAAATGTTCGGTATTATCAAAGTATTTTTGTTGGAAATTATTATTTATAACAACAATGTTATGGCAATTCTGAACACTTTCATTCCGCATAGAATACAGAATGTGCCTGAATAACTACTTTGCATGGGGATACCCGTATTCGCCCTAGCATAACACCAAGATTTTGTTGGAACTTTCACTTTGATCTAATTCTAGAGCCTCACTACTATTGTAGCTCTGCAGATATAGGAAAAATAATAATTATTTTGATAGAGGGTACCCGTCTCCCCCTAATATGTTGCCAAGATTTTATTGGATTTTACACTTTATTCTAAGACTGCCCAACATAAAACGTAGAGAGTCTCACTAATTTAGCTGTACAGATATAAGAAAATAAAAAATGGATTTGTATGAGGAGTGCCCTTTTCCCCCAAAAGTTTAAAATCTAAATTGGTCTATTGGTCCCAATCGTAAGTGAGACAGTTTTAATATTTCAACACGGTCCGTCTTACAGTTTGGCTTCCTATAAGGAAAAAAACAAACTGCATCCAGCGCCACCTGTTGAGAATTTTTCGACTTTTCGTTTTCCTAAAGCTTCGCGTAGCAATTACGAACAAACCCGCAGAAGGAAGCAGCTGCTCAACGAAATTGCAAATGATTATAGATGCAACAGAGTTCTCAATACCCAACCTCCCTCGATTTCGGACAGTAAGCGCCAACTTCCGAGACAATGTCGCTCAATTCTGGCACAGTTGCGAAACTGCTACCAGGAAAGAATAGTTCCCGGTGGCCAGATTGTCCACAGAGCCCCCATCTGTGTTTAACTGCCCAAATAGGTCCACATCTCTTTAGCCTGCCGAGCTATGGCTAAGACAAAGTTCCTCCAGCTGCAACCTCCACCAGGTGGCACGCTCACTTAATTCGAAGTTTTAAATCTCTAATATTTTCAGGAAGGAACATCCGACAACGGCAGAGCTGTTACAACAACAACAACAGCGAATATAACGTAAACAAGGGACACCTTAATCTCGGATACCTTGCAAACAAACTACAACGAGTATAAGGCAAATTCGGGAGACCTTGCAATAGTCAAAGCTACGGCTTATCTGCAATACCATAACATGCAGATTTACTTTGGAACAAGCATCGATAAAGCTACCTAGCGACAGTTCAAGTGGCCCACTTGTAACTATTCTAAAGGGAAGAGAACATTTCACGTGACTAGTTCCCAAAGACTAGCAATCGGCTCGAGTTCTAGAACTTTATATGAAAGGGACCTGTCACTTTTACACGGCGTTGTCATTGGAGAGGGTCAGTTGACATAATTAAGATACTGAGTGACAGGTTCTAGATTCAAGCTTAAGGTACTTGTGTTGGTACTGCGGTGGTTCATTTAATATCAGCCAAATTACTGTGGTTTAAAGAAATCGTTTTGATTGGGAAAAAATCTACTTATACAGTGAGGGAATTTCCCTAAATTGTTTGTTCTAGTTAAGTAATGTGTTCTCTTTTCATAGCTCACGACTCGGTAATATCTTATACCAATTCCATATTCACCAGTCATAGGACAAGTACGTTGAAGAGAATTGATGCAAAATTTCCCACAGGGTAACTTATGCTCTTCTTATATAGATCGGAAACTTAATTTAATTTTTCGATCTCGATGCTGTGAATAAAGCTTTATTGCTTTTCCAGACGACGCTTCTAAGGTTAATGTCATCTGATAGCATGCGCGGATCCAGCTTAAGCTTTTTTGGAGGCGAACTTTTGTAAAATTTCTTTTAGGAACTCCATAGAAATTAGTTATATTTTATTCCTTTTGGAGGGGAAAATATCCGTTTTTCCCCTCCCCTTGATCTGCGCCTGTCTGGTAGTGTATGCTAAGTGTATTCTCTACATGGCCTGACATCACTATACTCTAATGGCTGAAGGACATTTATCGTGGGATTTATATTCGAAGCTTCTATATTTTGTATTTTGAACCAACTTCAAAAAAGAAAGTGTTAATCAATTTTACTCTTTGATTGGCCCCATTTTTTTATTTTTTTTTTATTTGAAGATGTTGTCCGCCTGTCCGTATTTGTGGTAGCAATTCTTTTAATTAATTAATTGCTTAATGAAATATGGCATATTGTTTATATAAATCTTGAAATCTTCTATTTTTCTTTCAGGCTTGTCGTGATATCTTTGAACCTCATACGGCCCATAAAAGGAATAATCGTAAGCGTTTGCATGAAATGTGCGGCGAAAAGAACAACGATGTGCTGCAATGTGTCAAAAATGTTACGGATATGACACCGGTTACCAATTCCCACAAATGTAAGTCTTAAAACAAAATATTTTCTTTAAACAATAATTTTAACGTTAATTCTTCTCTATTAGATCTACCTTGCTGTGACTTTTCCGATAATGAAAACTGTCGTAACACTTGTCGTTCCGTCTTAAACACCACGGAAAGTACGGATATAATTATAGGTGAGCTAGAGGCAGGAGGTTGTGGTACTGTTTTGCCTCACTTGCCATTGTGGCAGTGTTTTTTCACGGCCGAACGTAAGATCTTTGTTCCGGCGGTTATAACAAGTAACCAAGAAACTGAAGTATCACAAATCAATCGTTTGGGTATAGACGGTGCTAAATTGCATTGTTGCGAAAAGTCTTTATCAACAAAATGTCGAAGATTGTGCTCACAAACGTACAGCACAGATTGGACAAATAGCATGAATAATTTTGAAACAGCCTGTCTAATGCAACCAAATGAATTGGAATTGCGCCAGTGTATTGATGAAGTAGACGAGCCGTGTGAATTGGGTTGTGATGGTTTAAGTTTCTGCACAAATTTTAATAATCGTCCTACAGAGCTGTTTCGCAGCTGTACTGTGGAGGCCGATATGGCAGCCAAATCCGATTTAATGATGTGGCAACAAAGAGGTTTTGTTAGTCTGCCTGGCGTTAATTTGCCCATTAAAAATATGACTCGTTGTTCGCCAGATAAATGGAAGGCTATTGCTTGTGTTTTGCAAATAAAACCTTGTTCCATCCAGGGCCATTACAATCATATATGCCGTGAAAATTGTTATGAAATATTGAGTGAATGTATGGATTGGACGCGCATGAATACTTCTTTAAATGCTGATGCCATTTGTGCTAGATTACATCCAGAGGGCGAAGGCATACCTTGTATCTCTTTGAGACCATATTTAGAGGAAAGTGATGCTCCCAAGGAGACTGGGGGTCATCATAGAATTACTTCTCCATGCCGAGGACATCCCTGTAATGCCAGTGAAGTTTGTTTGGCGGCTCGCAATGGAACTTCCAGCTTTAAATGCATACCGGGTTGTGCTTTGGGAGAAACCTCAAATTATTTAGTGCCTTTTGGTGCTTATGTGCGCATACCCGTTCAACTTACAGCCAATCGAGGCGGTTTCAAGGTCTGCCGTTGTGGTTCACAGGGACGCATCGAACACTGCCAACCTTTACCAAGTGTTTCTTATGAAAGTTGTGTGCTGCCGGGAGGCCGAAAAATTAAACATGGTACTTCCTTTTATTTGGAGTGTAATCTATGTACTTGTTATGCTGAAGAGATAACATGCACTAAGAAACAGTGTAAAATGCCCGGTAGGTTTGAAGAGCTTAGCGATTTTTTTTAATATAAAATTAATTTATTATTTTTTCAACAGGTTACACGGATGTTTCTTACACTAGTTTGCCCTGCAATTGTCCTACGCATTATGTGCCAGTATGCGGCAGCAATGGCCGCACTTATCCCTCCCTGTGCATAGCTCGTTGTTTGGGTGTTCAGGATAGTGATTTAGAATATGGAGCCTGTTCGGTATGGAATCCTTGCACCCCCGGCACTTACCACTGCCCAATTGGTGCCCAGTGTCTGCCTCAAAGACAAATATGTTTGTCCAGCATGCACCGACCATGTTTACAGTACAAATGTGGTATGTCCTGCATTGTGTGTGTGTATGAAGGTCACTTCTTGCTTAAATTTTATTTATTTAATATTTCAGTTAATCAAACGTTACCTTGTGCCAAAGCTGAACACTCCGTGTGCGATTCGAAGGGTGTTACTTTTAAAACTGCTTGCGATTTGTTAAATACCAAGTCTACCTTTTCGCATTGGGGTTCCTGTAGTCGTGGTTGTAGCTGGAAGGGACCTGTATGTGCTATTAATGGTGTAGACTATCCTCATGAATGTGCTGCCTGGGCTGATTATGTTTTGGTTGACTATAAGGGCAGATGTCGTGAGGTGGGCTTATTAACAAATGAATTGGAACGTCGAAGATGCCGCCAAGTTAAATGTTCTAATACACCTTCGCCCTATTGTCGCTCTATTATCCCGCCTGGAGCCTGCTGTCCCATTTGTGCTGGAGCTTTTCGCATTATCTATTCGCGCAAACAAATCGATCGTGCTTTGTATGCCTTAAAAGGTCAACACAAGGATTTGCTTACATTGCATAGTGTACTCAGGGAATTGGATGCTTTAATACAAACAAGCGAATGCCAATTGACCGGTTTCCTTACCATGGAAGTGGGCATATTTGTGGCTATTGTGCCTAGAACTAATACACCCACGCGTATGCAAATTGAGGCCTGCATACGGGAAGCTGAAAAGATTTCCAATTTAATATCAGCCCAAGCTCACAAAATAACCACAAATCTTATATTGTCAGGCCTCACGGTGTCTAATATGCTGGAGGCCAATGTGGAAAGTAATACAAGTAGAATATTTTCTTTAACAAATCTCTATCATACATTATTGCTAAACCTAATTATAAGTTTAATATTTAGGAAAATTTGGATTTTATAGTTTTAGGAAAATTCTTAATAAACAAATTAGTTAGATTCAGCAAAATTCTTTTAAAGAAACATTTTGCTCTGTCTTACAACACATGAATAAAAGGAACAAGGCTACTTAAACTAAGAAACGCAAGCCTACTTTAAGGATTTGTTTAAAACCAACAATTACAGTCTACTTTAAAGCTCTCAATATTCAAATATTTTCTTCCACTATTGTAAATTTTTCTATGTTTTATGGAGCATAAAATAACAATAATATTTTCATACGATCAAGTGAATTCTTGGTGCCAATAAATTAGTTTTTATACATTTAATTGAGATTATTTATTTATTAAGTTTGTTTGTTATTTTTAAGTATTTCTTATTTTTTCAAATGCTCAAAACAACAAATGTGCCTTTAATTAATTGAGAAGACAAAATAAAAAATTATGTATAAATATTAAGTTTAATAATTTAATTTTTCTTCCTTTAAGAATTAAAAATCACTTTTAGTTTTCGTTTAAGTTTAAACTATTTAAGTTATTATTGTCATTTTTTTATATATATATACGATCTCCTTGTGATATTAGCAACTAAATTAGGCCATATTTAAAACACTTACAAACAACAACAAACATATAACATATAATAACAAATACAATGTATACACAAAATAGCATATCTTGTATTTATAGTTACATATATACATTCTTTAGAATCTATTTATCATATTAATTGGTATTTAAAACTAAGCAGACGAAAATTTTGAATTTTTACTAATAACAAACATACAAAATTTTGTAAATATTATTATGAAATATTCTTCTTTATTATAATTGTATACAATTTTCTTTGAAAAGCAAAAAAATATGAATCGCCAAAGTTGTTTAACCCTTTTAATCATCCCAAATATTAGATATATTCATAGTCATTAAGTACCTTGTGTAAAGTTTTCTTTTGAATAAAAATTATATTTCATCATATTAAAAAAAGTGTAAATGCTTTTTCAAAGTACGAAATCTATTTTGTCGTTTAAAACTTTTTGGAGAAAACAAATTAAAATTATGTTTTTAACTTCCGACCAAAATTTTTTAGTTGTGTCTGTATGTCTGTACAAGTTATCGTACAGCCCTAACGGCTGCACCGATTTTGATTTAGTTTTTTTCTGTTTGAAAGCTGACTTAATCGAGAGTGTTCTTAGCTATGTCCAGCTGTTTAGAAGATATCATATCTTTTCTAGATGTACCCAGTTGAATTTGTGTGTCCTTGACATCGTAGCTCCCAAACAGCTTGATCGATTTTAATTTAGTAAATTTTGTTTGAAAGGTGACTTGATCCAAAATCTTCTAACCTATGTTTGAAGAAAATTGTTGCAGCCATTTTGAAGTTATCATCCATTTTCTTCGGTTTGTTTTTAAATTTTAATTTAATGTTATTATTTAGAGATAAATGTGAGGCATGTAGACAAAAAAAATGTTTGACTATGCGTAGGGTTGAACTGACATGTTTCGAGAGCTCCCATTCTTCTCGTCAGAGTTCTTTACCGCGTAGACTACTCGACCAAGGTCCGTGGTTTGCAGCCAAGAGCTGAATATCATTTACTTTTAATCAATTCATAATGTCACTCTTAGAGCCGTATTTTATTTAATAGTTATTGATTTTAACTTTTTTTCTTATGTCTTGTGTTAAGCTTCTTGTTATTTCTCTATTCTAATATGAATTACCATTGATAATCACAATTACCAATTAAAAATAGGATTTTACTCTGATTTTCGAAAATCGAGTTTTCATCAGATCTCGACGTTTTGAAGTCATGGGAATCTATTTTGACTATTTTGCCGTGTGGATGCACATATGTATGTGTGTGTGTATGCAAACCTCTCATAACTTAAGAATGGCTTGAATAATTGTAATCAAATTTACGCCATTCTAAAGACATTGACCTCACTTATATTTCATGATATAACGAACCGATTCGGTTCGGTAGATTTTGATAATATTTGAAAACAAAGTTTACGAAAAAAGTTTTTCAAATAAATTATTAACTATTAAGCCGATTGAATCCAAAATCAGCAGTAGTCGATGTTGTTTTGCGAGCCTAAGAGCAGGGGCAAATGACGGCATTCGATATCGATCGAAATTTGTATTGAAATTTCGATCGATATCGAATGCCGTTATTTGCCCCCAGCTCTTAGGCTATAAATTTTATTAAAATCGATTGATACCTTCAAGAGATATCGTTGAGAATAATTTAGAAAAAAGCGATTTATTTTAATAACTCCAGAAGTTCTTGTCAACTCGATTTTCAAGACTCATTTCGTTTCTTTTTTTTTTTTTTATTTGAAAAACTGCGTCGAATGCCGAAAATTTGATCTAAATCGCTTAAGGGGTTCAAGAGATATTGTTGTCGAAAATTTTGAAAAGAAGTGTTTTTTAATTACTCCCAAAAATCTAAGGATTTTCCAGTGCATTAAGCTTGAAACTAGCGGGAAGTTCCAGGGATTTCCCTCAAGGTTAATCGTATCCCATATATTTTTCTCTATTTAGTTAATTTATTCATGCTGTTTTTTCTATCTTTCAAACTTAAATACGGGAGAAAAAATTATAATAATAATAATTTCACTTTAAAATAAAACAAATATCTAAAATATATAGTTAAACAAATTAAAGAGCAAATAAAATCCAGTCCATATGTAGTACAAAAACATAGCGATCACTTTATCTCCTCTTAGCTTTGTTCTTGTACACACCAATCTGTCAAAGCTAGAAATACAGCGGTGTGCTGTTTTTTATTTCTGCAGATGTATCAAACATCTTATTTCCTGAAGCAAACAAACATTATTTATCATCAAATCATCTACTTATATTTCACAATTAAGGAACGCGAGCAACCTTTTCTCTGAGGGGATCAGTACCGCCGTCATGCTTGTTATTGATCAAGATATTTATATAAATTTGTAATGAAAAAAGAATACGAGAGTTAATTCACATTAAAAAAGGAAGATATAATTAATAAACAAACACATCTTTTTTTGTTTACTTTTTTTATTTTTATTTGTTTTTTTTTTATTTAAAAGAAGATCTGTTTATCTCATTTGTTTTAAAGGTTGTATTATAAATCTGTGTCGTTTTATCATAACATCTTAAGTCGAGTTAAGACAAAAATAAAATGACATAGATATTAGGTATAAAAATTATGTTTGACTTGCGGAAAATAAACGAAGCTGAAATATAGTATAGATGCACATTTTTTTACTTAAATTTTCCTAAATGAAAGATAAAACGATAATTTCTTTTCTACATTATTCTCCTTAACTGTTTAATATAAAAATCATTATAAGCAACTTATTAAAATTAAGCAATTTATTATTTATTCAATTAAGCGTGATAGCGAGAATTTTCATAATGCCATGCGTGTTCGTATGTGATTTAAAAAAAATCTGTCAGCGAGTGTGTTTGTGTGATCGTGAGACATTTGAAATTGTTACAAATGGACGCCTGTAACTTTTTTAGTTTTCTATCGAATGATGTCGTTTTTCTGCTTTCTAAAGGCACTTCTACTGTTATACTAAAAGGTACTCAATTTTGATTTTGAGAAATATGTTTCTTTTATTAAAATTTTAAAAATTAATTGAGTTATGAATTTTTAGTCGAACTGTGTGGTTTTTATCCAAAGTTATTTAATTAGTTTGGCTTAAGTTCGTTTTCCATTTAAACTTTCGATCAAATTATTTTTTATTTAAGAAAGAAATTCTAAAGCATGTAAAAAATATTGAACATTCAAAGAAAAATTTGGATGTACGGAAGGTTGAACTGACATCAGATGAGAAGACATCTGATGTCAGTTCAACCTTCCGTACATCCAAATTTTTCTTTGAATGTTCAATATTTTTTACATGCTTTAGAATTTCTTTCTTAAATAAAAAATAATTTGATCGAAAAATTTAATTGAAAACAAACTTAAGCCAAACTAATTGTAAAAATGATCAAAAACTGAAAAGTTATAATGAAACTTTTGTCATGACCTTTGATGACCATGATATACTACAAAAACAGTAGAATTTTAAAATTCTATGGAAACGTTTTTTTTAATATTATTCGAGATTTCATCATAACTTGGTAAAGGGCTGTCCAATTTCATTACAAAATACATTAAAAAGCTTGAAATAAAATTCCCTTAAAGCCGTTTCAATAAATTTTTTTTTACTTAACGTTTTTGGAATTATTCAGACCGCAATGATGAAAAATATTATTTTTTTGGCAAAATTGGAAAATTTTTGTTTTTTGAAAATTTAATAATACAAAAATCGAAAATGTCAAAAACTTGCTATTTTTATTAACGATCATAAAGCCACATATACTAAAAAAAAGCTTTATTTCATGCAAATCGATGAATAAAAATTGATTTTATTCACAATAAAGTGAAATTACCTGATTTTTGCAACAAAAAAAATTAGTTTTGAAGGGGTGCTCCACGGATTTTACTATCGGTCATGTTCTGTAAGCCGAATCCGAGTAAAAAAACAAATAATGCTCCCATTGATGTATTTTTAATCATACATAATAAATTAGTTTCAGATATGATATTTTAAGTAGGGATGTAACGATACGCCGTTTTGCCGATCCGATACCGATACCGATATTTAAAACTAAATATCGCCGATACCGATTCCGATACCGATACGAATATTGAAATTGAGTTCAAGTTTAGATCAACAAAACTCAAGTGCAATTTTTTTATTTACAAAATTACATTGTAAGAGAAAATATTTAAAATTGATTTTAACCCAGTATAAAAAATTGGAAGTAATTTTTAAGGAGCTACATTTTCTTTGCTTCAAAAAAATCTATATTATAAATATGCAGATAATTAGTAGAAAAGCAAGAAAAAATTTTTAATTCCTTTGTAATTTTAAAAAATACTCGCCATGGTTTTTAAAAAATCGATTTTTTAAAGAACATTTATCAACTAATATTCTTCTAAATAACTTAATAGCTTAATTATTAAAAGTCTTCTAAGTTTATATTTATTCACTTAAATTTACATGAAAATAAAGTTTTGAGTTTAAACTCGCATAGAAAAAAATTGTGAAAATGGGCAATTTTTTATCCTTTTTCCTTGAGGAAAAACCATTACAGAACACCGAAAAAGAAATTTGTCCTAGCATCGCTTCCAATTCGTATTGGTAATCGAAAAGCAGAACTTCTTACAATGGCAAGGATATGTAAAACTAATTAGAAATTATCCAAATTTGCAATACTTCCGGATCGCGAATTCTACATTTTTATGACTTCTTTGGAGTGTCTTTTTTTGCTGGAATAAGATTTAAAAAACAACGACTTGAATTTGAATTCATGGTAAAATTAACAAAAAAGTAAATAATTTTTTTACAAAATAACAGTATAAAATATTATTAATTTTTAAAATTGATATTAATAAGATTTAAAAAATAACGAAGTGAATTTAATTCATGGTAAAATTGAACAAAAATAAATTATTTGTTAAAAAAAACTCTGAAAAAAATTTTAAAAGTATCGGCGTATCGACAGTAAAATATCGCCGATACCGATGTATCGGAAAATCTGAAGTATCGGCGATATATCGGTATCGGTATCGGTATTCGTTACATCCCTAATTTTAAGCTCTAAAAAATAGAAAACTATAAAAAAGTCTGAAAAAATTTTGCTATTAGTGGATTTAATACTTCTAAATCGAGCACTTTGAAATCGACACGATTACCAGAACAGGCAGTATAACTTGAGAAAGACTCGTCCATTTTGTTAAAAATTAATTTAAATAATTTTAGTTTTAGCCATCTTTAAGAAATGTTAACATTATTTTTATATGCTTAAAGGTTTCGGAGTTATTCACAACGATATAACAAAAAAAATGTTACCCAGATGTAAAATTTTAAAACACCGATACACATGTATAATATTTTGGTGCCCTCTACCTGAATCAGTCGTAAGAACATTATGATTTAGTCCATAGGAATGGGGTAAAACTTTATATTACTTTCTATAGGCCTGGCGCAGCCCACTTTTTTCAACACAAAATTGTATTGTCATGCCAAGAGGCCAAGAGGATGAGGGTAAAATTCAATATTTCTTTTTATGGGCGTAGCGCAGTTCACTTTTCTAATCTCAGAATTGTATAGTCATTAAAAAGAAAGATGTTTACCAAATTTTAGATCAATCGGTCAAGCGGAAGGAGTTAAAAGTAGGGATGTAACGATACGCCGTTTTGCCGATCCGATACCGATATTTAAAAATAAATATCGCCGATGCCGATTCCGATACCGATACGACTATTGAAATTGAGTTCAAGTTTAGATTAACAAAACTCAAGTGCAATTTTTTTATTATACAAAATTACATTATAAGAGAGAATATTTAAAATTGATAAAACATTGGAAGTAATTTTTAAGGAGCTACATTTTCTTTGCTTCCAAAAAATCTATATTAAAAATATGCAGATAATTAGTAGAAAAGCACGCTTTTTAAAAATCGATTTTTTTAAAGGACATTTTTCAACTTATATTCTTCTAAATTAGTTTATATTTATTCACTTACATAAAAACACAGTTCTGAGTAGGGATGTAACGATACGCCGTTTTGCCGATCCGATACCGATATTTAAAAATAAATATCGCCGATACCGATTCCGATACCGATACGAATATTAAAATAGAGTTCAAGTTTAGATTAACAAAACTCAAGTCCAATTTTTTTATTATACAAAATTACATTGTAAGAGAGAATATATAAAATTGATTTTAGCCCAGTATAAAAAATTTGAAGTAATTTTTAAGGAGCTACATTTTCTTTGCTTCAAAAAAATCTATATTAAAAATATGCAGAGAATTAGTAGAAAAGCAAGAAAAATTTTTTAATTCCTTTGTAATTTTAAAAAATACTCGCCATCCTTTTTAAAAAATCGATATTCTTCTAAATAACTTAATAGCTTAATTATTAAAAGTCTTCAAAAAGTTTATATTTATTCACTTAAATTTACATGAAAATAAAGTTTTGAGTTTAAATTCGCATAAAAAAATTGTGAAAATGGATAATTTTTTATCCTTTTTCCTTGAGGAAAAACCATTATAGAACACCAAAAAAGAAATTTGTCCTAGCATCGCTTCCAATTCGGTGATTGGTAATCGAAAAACAGAACTTCTTGCAATGGCAAGGATATGTAAAACTAATTAGAAATTATCCAAATTTGCAACGCTTCCGGATCGCGAATTCTACATTTTAATGACTTCTTTGGAGTGTCTTTTTTTGCTGGAATAAGATTTAAAAAACAACGACTTGAATTTGAATTCATGGTAAAATTAACAAAAAATAAATATTTTTTTTTACAAAATAACAGCATAAAAGATTATTAATTTCTAAAATTTATATTAATAAGATTTAAAAAATAACGAAGTGAATTTAATTCATGGTGAAATTGAACAAAAATTAATTATTTGTTAAAAAAAAACTCTGAAAAAAATTTTAAAAGTATCGTCGTATCGACAGTAAAATATCGCCGATACCGATGTATCGGAAAATCTGAAGTATCGCCGATATATCGGTATCGGTATCGGTATTCGTTACATCCCTAGTTCTGAGTTTAAATTCGCATAAAAAAAATTCTGAAAATGGGTAATTTTTTATCATTTTTCCTTGAGGAAAAAGCATTAAAGAATACCGAAAAAGAAATTTGTCCTAGCATCGCTTCCAATTCGGTGATTGGTAATCGAAAAACAGAACTTCTTGCAATGGCAAGGATATGTAAAACTAATTATAAATTATCCAAATTTGCAATACTTCCAGATCGCTAATGCTACATTTTCATGACTTCTTTTGCTGGAATAAGATTTAAAAAACAACGACTTGAATTTGAACTCATGGTAAAATTAACAAAAAATATATAATATTTTTACAAAATAACAGCATAAAATATTATTAATTTTTAAAATTGATATTAATAAGATTTAAAAAATAACGAAGTGAATTTAATTTATGGTAAAATCGAACAAAATAAATTATTTGTTAAAAAAAACTCTGAAAAAAGTTTTAAAAGTATCGTCGTATCGACAGTAAAATATCGCCGATACCGATTTATCGGAAAATCTCAAGTATCGCCGATATATCGGTATCGGTATTCGTTACATCCCTAGTTAAAAGTCGATATTACTTTTTATGGGAGTGGCGCCGCCTACTTTTTTTAATTACAATATTGTATAGTCATCGTAAGTAAAGGTGTTTACCAAAGCACAGATCAAACGGTTAACAGGAACGGGCTAAAACTTAATATTACCTTTTATGATCATGGTGCATTTTACTTTGCTAATCACAACATTGAATTGTAATCAAAAGTAAAGGCGCTTACCAATTTTCAGATGAATCGGTCAATTATTAGATTTGAACCAAACTCCTCAAACACTGTAAGCTAAATAAAACTATTTAAAAAGCCATTTATTCTCTTATTGGCAGATTAGTAGTGTCTCTGCTTATCATGCAGATGATTGCAGTTCAACCCCTGGCGAAGTTAAATACATTTTTTTTTAAGTGTGTGTGACATGTTTGGAAAGAGGAATATACATATTTATATGGTATTCGTACGGAACCCTTCGTGTGCGAGTCAAATTCGCATTTGACTGAATTTATTTGTTTAAAATATGTAAAAGAATGATATTCACGGTCATCAAGCAATTTGAAAAAATTTAGCATCATATCAGCAGTCAGCATCTGCGGCCCCATTGTCCCGCCAGAGATCAAACATAAGTCGAAACCAAAATATTATTTGAACAGAAGAAGAAGAATTTAAAAAACGCTTCTTTGGATCTATAGCTGTGTTCAGTAATTTTGACTTAGCTGCACAATGAACTTTTCACGATTTTTCGTGCAGATAAATCAAAAATGCTATTAACTTAAATGTACGCATCTGCCTTAATGTGGAAGTACACACAATTATTTCGTTTGTGCAGGTAGCTTTGATTTTCTATATGAAAAGATGTTAATTGTGCAGGTATATAAAGTGGACTTAAAAAATGATTTTGAAGAATAATCACAAAAAATATATATTTTGTGCAGTTAAGTCATAATGCGGCTAAAATTGATTTTTTGTATGGAAATAGTTTTAAAATTGCAAAAATTTAAGCCACTTTTTAAAGAATGGTGACACAATTTAATACTTTTATGCAGTTAGCCAAACAAAAGGCATTTAAATTAAAACTACTGTGGTACATTACGTAAAAACAAAAAAAGTGTTTTTTAGCTTTGTGAAAATATCTTAAAGGCAATATTTTCTATATAAGCTATTTTTTTCGATTTTTTTAGATTTTTTTTTCGCACATAAAATGAAAATTTTTTTGATAGGTTGATAAATGGCGGAGTAACAAAAAGAAATAGTATTTTAATGAAAAAAAAACATATTTGCCCTTCCTAGAAGTTAAAAAAAGTAACGATCATCACTTCGCAGATCTCTCCTTAGCTTTGTGTTTATACCACCTACCTTGCCAAGCCAGAAATTTCAGTGGTGTGCTTTTGTTTTCACAAACTTCCGTCTATACAGGGATAGACACAACTTTAGGGATTGACCCATCATAATAAAATTTTGTTTCATAGGTTGGTTTTTCACAATTAGTGAACGTGAACAACCTTTTCTCTGGAGGAGATCAAGACCGCTGATAAATATGTAACAGACTAAACTATTTATACAAATTTTTAATGAAAAAAGAATACCAGAATTATTTATGGGTACGAACTAAATTTTTTGTTATATAAGACTTTTATAAAGGGTTGTTTTCTATGATTCCAGTTAACTTGTAATTGTTGTTCTCTTGATTATTTACATATGTACTTAAAAAAATGTATTGGCATGATACCCGCTGCCTGTAGTCACAAATAATTCAAGCTGTTAAAATACACACAGCAAAAAACAAAGAAGCAAATCCAACAAAGAAATCAAGTAAATCTTTTACCAGTGTTGCCGGAATCAAGATATAATTTTAAACCATCAAAGCTTTATCCAAAAAGCATTTGCTTCACGAATAAATATTATAGAAAATCGGAAGACGTTTTGAGTAATTTAAACGAAAGATTTTTAAAAGACTTCGATGACGATATCTCTCGAGTCACTTAACCGATTTAATATGCAGCACTCGACGAAGGTTTTCAATGAGATAAAACTTATAACATTTTTAATTTTTGTAATTTTTTATAATTAACAAATAAAAATTTTACAATGTTACAAAAAAAACATATTTCATCATTGTGGTATGAATCATTTCGAAAGCGTTGAATATATAATAAAAATAATATTAGAACGGCTTAAGGGTAATTTTATTTCAAGTTTTTTATTGTTTTTTGTAATAAAATTGAACAATCTCTTCTCAAGTTCTGATAAAATCGATGGATCAGCTTCTTGAAAAGTCTTAGAAAAAAAAAAACGCATTTTGTTTTTGGGAAATACCGAGGAAGTGAAAATAATATATCGGTATTAATCGATATCGATATATGTTCAAATATCGATCAGCATCGATATATATCGAATAAAAATATCGATATTTCGATACACATCGATATTTTTCAAGCATAATCCAAAAATTTATTAAAAATAAAACACAAAAACTATTATTGTAAACAATTAATCTGAAAATAATTAATTTCCAACAGCTATTTTCCCATTATTTTATCAACAAAATTATACTCAAAGAAAGATAACACACTGCTACAAAAAAACACTTTTCGTCAGAACTTGAAAAGTGACCTAGTGGTCGTATAAGGCCTGGTTGGAGACATAGAGAAACCGTTTTCAAAGCTTTTGAAACACTCTAAAAATTTTGAATTATTTTGAAAAAACTGTTTTAGGGAGTACTTTAGTATCTCTAACTCACACATTTTTAGACCGATTTCAAAATATATACATAAAATGTATATTCTATGTTTTTATCAAAAATTGTTTTGTTTTATTCATATTTCTTGCGTTGCAGCGCTGGGGGAGAAAATTCTAAAAAAAATACGTTAACGAAAAGTTGAACAACTTTTACAATTTTCATCCGATTTGAAAAATAAAAACCATGTTTTGTTAAGAACTAATTTTCTTTATACCGACCTACATTGGTATAAATTTTTAAGCTTTCATATCACAATAAGTAATGAACTAAATATTTTCTTTTAGATTTTCTTAAGAAAAACATCACTTATAACTTGCTAATGTACGTCATTTTAAAGCGTAATCAGTTTTCTTTCCAAACCCACAAAAAAAAATATTAAAATCGGACTGAAACTGACTGAGTTACAGGTCGATAAGTCAAGGAACATTACTGAAAAGGGTTTTCTTAGAATAACTTCTGAATTTGAGGGTTTTCTGAAATTTTTGACACAATTTGTAATGTACTCAATAAGACCTATAGCTTACGCTAGGCCGTTTTCCAAGTTTTTTTCATTGTAGCACCGTGTAATTTTTCGTTTGCACAAAATATTATAAATATGTACACATGTACATAAATCAAAATATTTCTTTGGTAATATTATAAATGAATTAAAAATCAAATTATTGTTATGCGTAAAATGGTGGGTAGAGAGCTTAGGAGTTGTGCCTAGATTAACAGGGGGTACGAGTTCAATATTGAAATTACATATAAGAATGTTTTTATTTTAAACAAAAGTATTCATTTAGTTTATACAATAATTTATGACACAGATCTAAACCTAAATGAAAAAGTTTGTGTTAAAAAATTCATTATCAAATGAAAAAGTTCCTTGGCTAGTTTTTTCTCTGCGAACTTGATAGGTATACATACATACATATGTACATAAATATGTGTGTTATTTATGTAGCAAAAGCTTTACTTTACTTCTTTGTTGCCTTTACGAGTTTACTTCTTTATTTTCTGTGTGTTTCCTTTCATATTTTTTCCCCCAACAGCTTGAATTTTTTTATGGATACCGGCAGCGGGGATCACGCCAGTACTTTGTTTTTTTTTTTGCAAATAATTGCCCAGGAAACATTTTTGCCGACATGTGTGACGTCTGAGACATTACCAAACAATCAACAGAGTTGCCTAAAATTTCCTTAGACATTTAATCAAATAGCCTGAAGCTTTCTGGCACTACGTTTCTGCACATTTTCTGAAATATTATTCGATTGATATCAGACTAGTCTTCACATTATCTGACCTACGACTTTAAAAGTTTTAGCAGTCACTTCTGAGCATTGTCAGATTTTATGTCAAAAATTCTTTTGAATTTTTTCGGAAAATTTTCAAGATTTCAAAAAGAGTTCTCTTGAACATTTCGGCAAAGTTCTTAGAATTTCCTCCGACAAAGAGGTCCGGCTTCTTGTGAACCACTTATATGATAAGCGGACCCTCTAACCGAAATCGGCAAAAAATGTTGCTGGGTAGGAAAACAACTAAACAACTTAACTTGAATTATACAAAACAACCCTTTTATATACATAAGTCTGCTTTTAAATAACAAAAAGTTTTTTTTTAAGTTCTCTCCTGTTTGCTTTCTTTAATTCTCGTATTCTTTTTTCATTCAAAATTTGTATAAATTGTTGAATAAATGTTATGTTCATTAGCGGTCTTAATCTCCCTAGAGAAAAGGTTGTTCGCATTCCTTAATTGCGAAAACAACTGTTGAAACAATGCTTAATGATAAACCCCGTCTAACATATGAACTAAAGTTGAATCAAACACATTGTTGTGAATGAAAAACAAGCACAGCACTGAAATTTCTATCTTTGGCAGGTGGTGTGTATAAATACAAAGGTAAGGGGAGATTTGCAAAAGTGATCGCTACTTTTTTTCAAGTTGTACCACAAATTTTTAATTTTTTTCTTTTTAGTGAAATAACATTTTTTAACCGACTTCAGAAAAAAGCAGAAAGGTTATCAATTCGTCATGTATTTTTTTTTTAAGATGTTCTCCAAAAACTCCGTCATTTATAAACCGATTTCGGATTATTTTTCTTTACTTAGAAGGATGCACTTTAAGATTGGTCCCGTTGAAAAGTGGGAGGAGTACTAATTAAATGAATTAAAATTCTTTTCTCAATAAAAATAATTTAATTGAAAAATTAAATTGAACGAACTTAAGCCTGAATAATTAAGTATCTTAGGATTAGAAATTTTTAAGTATTGAGTTTTGAAGCAATGTCTAAAAAACACGCAAGAAAGATATATTTTGCTCAGTTGAAACATTTTCGATAATTTTGGGAGTAATTAAAAAAAAGAACTATAAATTTTAAAACTCGAAAAAGCGGGATAACAATTTTAAGCGGGATCGACCTTTTGAAAGCGGGATAGTCCCGCCTAAAGCGCGATGTCTGGTCAGGTTAATAATAACTGATATTAAATGAAACAATAATTGCACGGTGTCTTTATTGGTATCTTACGTAGTTTAATAAATCGTTTCGCTTCTCAGAGACCGAGTAGAGCTCCACATTGTATAGTCGTTTTGTTACTGTCATATAGTTAGTTGGTAGCTTAATTTAGGCCTTTTCGGCCTAAATTAAGCTTATTTGGTCTTATATAAAAAAGATATTGTACCTAAACATATAGCTTCTTTATTGCAACATAGTCATATTATCCCTACCACGCCCAACTATCGAATATAAAACATTTTTTTATTTAAAGAACAAACACAATCAATACCCTGCCGAAGGGGTCAAGAGCCTGTCTATTGTAAATTCAGAATCAGCGCATTCATAAAACTTAAAATATTTTTTTTTAATTTCCAATCCGCTATGAGAAATTCAATTTAGTCGTACCCATTGGAGGACCAAGGTAACTAATACAAAAAAAACGAATTTTGCATATTCGATAGTTGGTCATGGTAGGTACGATATCTCAAAAAACCAAAATTTTTAACTTGCTGAAGAAAAGGTGTTCCTTAATGTAAAACATATGGTATACAGTTAACCTTGAAGGCCATCCTTGGAACTTCCCCACCGCTCAAAGCGCTGGAAAATCGATAGATTTTTTGGAGTATTTAGTTAAAAAACATTTAAAAAAATTTTCGACATAGATATCTCTCAAACCACTTCCCAGATTTAGATCAAATTTGCCGCATTCGACGCAATTTTCGAAGTCCAAAAAAATAGCTTAATCCAGAAAATCAGTTTCGCAGGGATTTTTAGAGCAATTACAAATACACTTTATTCGAAAAATTTCGGCAACGTTATATCTCGAGCCATTTAACCGATTTATATCACATTGGCAGCATTCTACGCAGGTTTTTAAACCCCAAAGAGTAAATGAATCCTGGAAATCGATTTGACAAGAACTTTGGAGGTTAAAATTAGGGATGTAACGATACGCCGTTTTGCCGATCCGATACCGATACCGATATTTAAAAATAAATATCGCCGATACCGATTCCGATACCGATACGAATATTGAAATTGAGTTCAATATTCGATCAATATATTTAGATCAACAAAACTTACATTGTAAGAGAGAATATTTAATATTGATTTTAACCCAGTATAAAAAATTGGAAGTAATTTTTAAGGAGCTACATTTTCTTTGCTTCCAAAAAATCTATATTAAAAATATGCAGATAATTAGTAGAAAAGCAAGAAAAAAATTTTAATTCCTTTATAATTTTAAAAAATACTCGCCATGCTTATTAAAAAATCGATTTTTTAAAGGACATTTAGCAACTAATATTCTTCTAAATAACTTAATAGCTTAATTATTAAAAGTCTTCTAAGTTTATACTTATTCACATAAATTTACATGAAAATAAAGTTTTGAGTTTAAATTCGCATAAAAAAAATTGTGAAAATGGGTAATTTTTATCCTTTTTCCTTGAGGAAAAATCATTATAGAACACCGAAAATGAAATTTGTCCTAGCATCGCTTCCGATTCGGTGATTGGTAATCGAAAAACAGAACTTCTTGCAATGGTAAGGATATGTAAAACTAATTAGAAATTATCCAAATACTTCCGGATCGCGAATTCTACATTTTCATGACTTCTTTGGAGTGTCTTTTTTTGCTGGAATAAGATTTAAAAAACAACGACTTGAATTTGAATTCATGGTAAAATTAACAAAAAATAAATATTTTTTTACAAAATAACAGCATAAAATATTATTAGTTTTTAAAATTGATATTAATAATTGATATTAATAAGATTTAAAAAATAACGAAGTGAATTCATGGTAAAATTGAACAAAAATAAATTATTTGCTAAAAAAACTATGAAAAAAATGTTAAAAGTATCGTCGTATCGACAGTAAAATATCGCCGATACCGATGTATCGGAAAATCTGAAGTATCGCCGATATATCGGTATCGGTATCGGTATTCGTTACATCCCTAGTTAAAATAAAGCTCTTTTTTCGAAAAAAAAAATATCTCAACGATATCTCTCGGACGAATCAATCAATCGAAGTTGTTTTATGAGTTTAAGAGCTGATTTGATTTTGGATTCGATAGGTTTAGTAATTTAAAATTTATGTGAAAAAAAAACTTTGTTTTGATCATTCTCAAAATCTACCGAACCGAATCGGTTCATTATACCACGAAATCTAAGTGAGGTCAATCTGTGACCAACTTAGGACAGAAATCAGCAAAAATGTGTGCTGGGTATGAAAACAACAAGAACAAATACAACTAAACTTGAATGATGCAAAACAACCCTTTTATATAGAAGTCTTCTTTTAAATAACAAAAAATATTGCTTGTTTAATAAAGTTGTCTCTTCTGTTTAAGTTATTTAATTCTCGTATTCTTTTTTCATTCACAATTTGTATAAATAGTTGAATCAATTGTACGCACTTTGGCGGTCTTGATCTCCCCAGAGAAAAGGTTGTTTACATTCCTTAATTGTGAAACCCCAAACGTTGAAACAAATCTTAATGATAAGTCGTCTAACATAAATAAACTAAAGTTGAATTATACAAATTCTTGTGAAAACAAAGCATACCACTGAAATTTCTAGCTTTGGCAGGTGGTGTGCATAAACACAAAGCTAAGAGGAGGATTTGCAAAGTTGATCGCTACCTTTTTTGTAACTTGTAGGACAAATTTTTTGTTTTTTACCGATGACATTTTAGGCCGGCCTCAATTTAAAGTTCTAAATTTTAAAATCGAGAGATAGCTCAGTACTGTTTTAAGGGTTCGAAAAGGTTTTTTTTTTAATTTGATGTGTGTTGATTTTTTATTAATTTCTAGGTATGTACATATATGTAATAATTAACGTTAAATAAGACAATAATTGCTAAATCAGACTATGTATTAGATTTAGTATTAATACTTGTCAAAAACTCAAATCTTAAGTAAAAATCCACAAGTGTGAAAACAAATTGTTATGATATGTCAAATATGTAATACGTAAAGAAATTTGAGGGCCTTTATTATCATCTTAGGTAGTCTGGATAGTCGTTTGGCTACTGTTCTATAGTTGGGCAATACCGAGGCTTTCGGTCTAAATTAAGCTTATTGGGTCTTATATAAAAAAATATTGTACCTATACATATACCCAATATATAAAATATTGGTTAATCTAACCAATTTCATACGTTAGAATTGCACCAACCCATATAATACAGTATAATCGGCCAATGTAATTGTAGCTTAGTTGATAGTATGCTAAACTACTAACCAGAAGGTCGCAGGTTCGATCACTGCCAAGGCTTAAACAGTAAGCATGTATGTTTGTTAAAAAATATATATTTTTGTTTGTAATTTTTGGGTCTTGAACTTAGGCTCTCGCAATTTTACTCATGTTTATATGCCCGATAATTAAAATCACGAATTCAAAAGCCCGAATTTCAAAATCCCGAATTTCAAAATCCAGAATTTTAAATACCAGAATTTTAAATACCCGAATTTTAAAATCCAGAGTTTTCAAATCCAACGATTTTTAATATCAAAACTGAACAATTATTCGGAATATTAAAATCAATATTTATTTATTAATTTTGATCTTAACTCCAGCAAATATCAAAAAATTAGAAAAGAAAAAATTATAAACGTCGGCACTTTTAAGGAATACGCAAAAAACACAAAATCAGTCTAGAAATTTTTATATCAACCAAAGGGGTTAATATCGCGATTTTTAAATTTAAGATTTCAATTAATCTTGTGTTTTAGATATCAATTGAAATAAATATCGCACATTTGCTGCAATGAGAAGGGAAGTAAAAAAATCGCTAAATCGAAAAAAATCAAAACAAAAGAAAAACGTCAAAACTTTTTTTAAAAACTAAAAAATTGCCAAAAATAAAAAAATTAACAAAATTAAAGAAGGCGGTAAAACGAAAAAAGCACCAAACGAGCAAAATTGCCATAAATAAAAAAATCTCAAAAAACGAACAAAATAAAACTCTAGCACAAAAACGCTTCTTGTGCGAGTCAGACTCGCACTTTACTGAATTTATTTTTTTCTTCTCCTGTAAAATATCGAATATTCGAGGTACTCCTTTCCTGTATTAAGCCATCGATATGTACATATCAGGCTTGGGGAGTAATGATTACATTTTGTAATTAATTACATGTTCAAATACACATTACATGTAATTTGTAATTGGTACACTACAATTACAATTACTTGTAATATGTAATTGTCTGAAGAGCAATTACAATTACATGTAATTGTAATTGAGGCATGAACAATTACAATTACATGTAATGGGTAGTTGATATATAGCAATTACAAATTATTTTAATTGTAATTGAAGATTATCAACTACAATTACATGTATTTGGGCAAAAGTAATAGTAATTGCTCATAAAGGGGTAACAATTACTTTAACAATAAAAATTACTATAAATGTATTTTATTACAAATAAAATCTATTATTTATTTATTTTTAATATCTCTAAAATTAACTGGAAATATCTAGAGCTCTAAAAGAGGATAAAAAGTAGAAAAATTACTTACATCGCAAAATAAAAAAATTTTGCGAAAAATTTTAAACAGCCCCTAGGGCTAGGCCCTAAAATTGCTTTAAAATGGCTAATATGTATTATACGGAATGCAAAAAACTCGGCAAAAATCACGCAAATTACGAAAATTCGCAAGAACTTGCTAAAATCGAAAAAACAATAAAGTTTTATATTAAATAAAAATCGGTAACTGTAAAAAATCCAAGAACTGGTAAAAAAATCACTATTATCGCAAAAATAGCGAAAATTCGCGAAAAATTAAAAAGCTGCAAACAAGCTCTAAATTGATTAAAAATAGCTAAAATTGTATGGAATGGAAAAAACTATGAAAAAATCGCGAAAATTACTATAATTCTCAAAAACTTGTTAACATTAAAAACATAGAAAAGTCTTATAGTGATTAAAAATCGATAGAACTGTAATAAAGCCAAGAACCGGCTGAAAAATCACTTATCGCGAAAATAGCGGAAATGTGCGAAAAATTGGAAAACTGCAAAGAAGCCTTAATTATTTGAATTTAATTTAATTATTAATTAAAATTGCTTAAAAATATGTATGTAGCTAAAATTGTAAGGAATGCAAAAATCTCAGAAAAAATCGAGAAAATGACGCACATTCCCAATATTCGCGATAAATTTTTTTTTCAGTATTTGGTTTTTTAACAGTTTTACCAATTTTTTAATCAATATCAGACATTGATATCTTTTTAATCTTACAAAGTTTTTGCGAATTTTCTTCATTTCCGCGATTTTTCCGAGCTTTTTGCATTCCTTACAATTTTAGCTATTTTTAAGCATGTTTGAGGCTTGTTTGCAATTTTGCTGTTTTTCGCCAATTTTCGCTATTTTCGCGAAAAAAGTATTTTTTAGCCAGTTCTTGTATTTATAACAGTTTTTAATGTTAAGTTGTTGTGAATTTTCATCATTTTCGCGATTTTTTTTCTGAGATTTTTGCATTCCTTACAATTTTAGCGATGTTTAATAAATTTTACGGCTTGTTTACGGCGTATTTTGAGAGGAAAAGTGATGTTTTGCCATTTTTTTGCTACTCGTCAAGCTTGTGAGTATAAAAAAATTTAAGGGACTGTTTCTTATTCTCACAATCTGCAGAAATTTTTCGTCATTTTGGCTATATAAAAGTCTTGCAAAAATTTGAAAATATAATTGAGTATATTGTAATTAAATTAAATTTTCCTTGTAATTGTAATTGCAATCATGCCAACACAAATTACTTTTAATTTCAATATTGGTATGATTGCATTAACAATTACAAGTAATTTGTAATAGGCTTCCTACAATTACAATTATTTATAGTTGTAATTGGTGCTACAGCAATTACAATCAAAAGTAATTGTATTTGGTAGTAGTCCAATTACAATTACAAGTAATTTGTAATTGCACCAAGGCAATTACAAATTACTTGTATGTAATTTAAGTGAAAATGTAATCATTACTACCCAAGCCTGGTACATATTTACATGGTTTTCTCCGTAGTGGACATAAATTGAATTAATTTAAAGCATTATATTTTTCACAAAGAAAAAATCCATGATGTTTGGTTAAATCGAATTCTGATGGCAATATTGGTGTGTAGAGAGCGAAAACGTTCTTATCGATGACAATGAGCAACATTTTTTTTATTTCTTGTTCCATTCTATTCATAACATCAACAACAAAACGATATGTGCTGACCATAAGGTAAGCTAAAAGAGAGAAATACAAAATAGTAATGTGAAACAAAGAAATTTTTGTGGATATAGATAGTATGCATGCAATTACTACCTGACTAGCTAATAACCAGGGCTCGGACTTTCATACAACTAAAAAGTGATTTTAAGTGCTTAACAAATGCTTTTAAAAATGAAAAAAGTGCGCAAAAATATGCAAAACTACAATAATGTGAATATATATTTTTTAATTTTTTATTATTATTTAGAGAAACAAATGCATTAAAGAAACATAATTGGGTGTATTATTTAATGCAACCGGGCTTTAGTTGCGTTTCTAGTCGGCAACTGAAAAGTAATGGTTGCCAGAAAGGCACTAAATAGCAGCTGAAATTGACAGCTCTCAGTTGCCAGTAGTATAATTTTTAGTAACTGGCAACCCAA
The DNA here is from genome assembly GCA_956483635.1 of Panzeria rudis. NCBI lineage: Eukaryota > Metazoa > Arthropoda > Insecta > Diptera > Tachinidae > Panzeria > Panzeria rudis. The sequence goes on from OY101451.1 coordinate 8,386,012, forward strand.
GCGAGGCTAGGCTGCCATCTATAATCGCCCTATTACAATTTTTGTTTTCAGAAATTGAGAAATTCGCTTTACAAATTTTTTATAACTCCAAAAATATGCATTTATTGCCAAAATATGCAAAAATATGCACTTACCACCAAAATATGCAACTACAAATCGATGCCAAACTACTTAAAATTTGATGATTCGCATAAATAATTAGTCCCCTTTATCACCACAAAAAATATGAGTTTGCATGAAAGTCCGAGCCCTGCTAATAACCAAGTGTGATGCATTTCTACAAACATACATATGTATGTACTTAGTTTCATTTTAAGAATCAGAGGTTCTAATAACTTTTTGCTTTATGCAGAAATTTTAAATTATAATTTATATACATGGCAGAGAAGTAGTGTATCTGCTTATCATACAGACGATGAAGAGTTCAACCCCTGGGGAAACAAAATGGATTTTCTTAAGCCCATAACAAAATAGTTGTGCAGAGCCTAGTGAGTAAAACACTTGGCATAAAATAAGTGAAAACAGCACGAGTTCAATGCTTAGCAGATACATTTAAGTAACAGATTTTAGGGCTCCGTACACCAAAAGTGAAAAGTACCCTATTGTTTTCGCTACGCTGTCCGTATGCCTGTATGTCATAGGTTCTTTTCTTGAGAACCGTAGGAGTTACGGACTTGAAATTATCAGAGAATATGTATAACTATAACAACAACAAATATATGAAAATTACAATTTAAATAGTGTTCTAAAGCGAGCCACGAAACATGTTGAAATCCTAATGTAATATACAGACACTTGTATATAGATACCCGAAATTTTAAAAGTTAGTGTATGATTTTATACAGACTACACCAATAAATACTAAAATTTAAACAAAATAAAAATTAAAGGGTATTCTATCAGTTTATCTTGCAAACTTTAAGAGGCAAACTGTTGAAATTTTTATAATTAGCGCAGCATTTCAAAGGCAACAGTAGTGAATGCTAAAAAAACTAACTAAAAAGAAAGGTAGGAAATCGCAACCACTAAGAAAATCGCCAAAAAAAAATGAAGTATCGCCAAAAAAATCGCCGAAAAACAAATAAAATCACCAAAAACGAAAACATCGCCAAAGCGAAGAAAATCACTAAAAATAAGAAAATCGCCAAAACGAAAAAATCACCAAAACTTACAATATTGCCAAGATCCAAGAAAAATCGACAAAACGAAATAAACCGTCAAAACGCGAAAAATCACCAAAATTAAAAAATGTCCTCAAAACTATAAAAAAAGTCGCCAAAACCCGAAAAAAATCTCCAAAACTAAAAATATCGTCAAAAACCGAAAAAATTCTAAGACGAGAAAAGTCGCCAAAAAAAAATACCAAAAAGATCGCCAAAAATGGGATATTATTCGTTTGGCGCACCGAAAATTAAAAACAAAATTGAGTTAGGTATGGGTTGTATATATTTTGAGATATCAAGCATTGATCTTGCTCAATATCTTGCTTGAAATATTTTCCGGCTTAAATGGTAAAAATTACAACAAAAAAATCTATCGTTTATATTTTCATAAAACTATATGTAAACCATCTTTGTCGTTTTTCATCATTCCGTGTTTGTGGCATATGCGCCAAACCAATAATAAGCTGGAGAAATGTTGATTTTAGTCACAATTAAGTGATGGAACTCAATTGATGAAAATCACAATTTCCATACAATAGTAAAATTTTAATTTGTTTGCGTATGTATGTTGTATGAATATCGCGATTCTTGTCAATTTAGTTCCATTACTTAATTGTGAATAAAATCACCATTTGTCCATCGATTTTAATTATTTATGGGTTCTTTTATTCTTAATACATATAACTAACATTTTTATAAATGATGAAAATGTAACATTTGTACGCCCTTCATTTTTTATGAGTTTTGAAAACGAAAAAATCTTTAGTTTTGCATGAACATTTTTTCGCCACTAATTTCTGAATAACTCCCAAACAGTTGGAAATATAAAAAATATGTAGGTATATGAGATAAAAGTAATTTTATTCTCTAGTTAGGGTGAAATATACTGATTTACTTAGTGGAAATATTAGTCACACCCATTAAAAAATCTGTACGTTAGAATTTGTATATTACACATATTTTTATTTAAATGCTCAATTTTTTTTGCTGATCAATTGTGTCCAATTTTTATCAAATATACATTGTGTCTGATTATGAACATTATAACGAATCTAATGGAACACAAAAAATAAAATGTTGTCCAGAGCAAACATTTGGGAATCGCTTTAATTTTGTAGTACATAGAGGAGCTCCATAGAAAATTACTTGTGGAGTATTAAGCAGTAAAATATTGAAGAAAAATACAGCAAAATAAAATTGAATAAAAAAATCCCACAAAAGAAGAATAGAATAAGAAATGAAGAATATTTAATTACTTATTTGGAAATAAATTCGATAATTTAGTTTAATTGTGAGCTTGCCCTCAAACTCAGAGGTTCGATAACATTCTACTAAAAGTGATTTGCTTTTTTCGTGCGGTGTTTTTTGTTTTAAGAAATAATAAAATAAGAGAAAATTATTAGCAGTGCACAAAGAAAAATGCGTTGTGCATTGATTTTTGCCATTATTGCAGCCATTGCAACTACAGGTAAATACAGAATTCTATTTAATACTAATTGTTTGATTTTAGCAGGCAGATTAAAATGCTGAAGTAATGAAACAAAAAGTATACGGAGAAAAACGTCATTTCAGAAGATAAATTAAGTAAGCGTATCGTGTTTAAATAGTCATTTAAAACAAAAATAAAATTTAATCCATTAGAAGAGGAGCTTCGTGTTAACAAAATGATGTTGACCGAAATAAATGTGTATTAAAAAATACTATTACAAAAGAGATAGACGGATATTAAATTGCAAATAAATTAACTGCCTACTTCACTATGTCGCAACAGTTCTTTCTTTGTACAATTTTATCTAAAACAAAATTTTAGCATTTGTTTTTATTTTAAATGTAGTTGTAGGTACGAAAGAAAAAATCTTTCGACATCGTGAAATAGTAAATGCAAAAGTTATTTGTCAAATCTGTTTATAATAAAAAACAGAGTCGGGCGGATGTACATCAAACCCAAAATATAAAAAAATAAACAACGAGACCAAACTGAAAGTAGACCCCCTTAAATAATAAGTATTCAATAGAACACTGAAGATGGCACATAGCCGGTCTGTCTTCAAACCAAATTTGACGTGGGATGACGGAAAATCGTTCCAAATAATAAAAAAATCCAAATCGGTATATAAATGGCGGAGTACTGATGCAAGAAATATTATATGATTCTTGAGAAAAAAACCGGCTTGGAAGAGAAATACGGACGGGCAAAAAGTTCGAAATAAAAGAAATTAAACAACGGGCAACAGTTAGGCAAAATTGCATAAAAAATATAAAAATTAAATTTTCCAAATCGGTTTATAAATGGAGGAGTTCTGATGGAAAAGTCGTTTAAAGAATATATCGCTCAACAGCTGCAACAACGTCATAACTCAAAAAAACACTAGTTTTAAAGAAACTTAGTTTAAAGTTTTTTAAGGAAAATTTTATTCTTCACTTCTAAGCAAAAATAAATTTGGTACAAGGAAGCAGTAAGATTAATTAGAAGGGCTTCGGAGATGCGCAAAAGCCTTACGAGGAAGCAATATCGTAAGCGAGTGAAGAAATTTACCACACACACGACGAAGTTGGTTGGCTATTTATGTTTTTTTTTTTTTATGTGTTTTAACTCGAAGTGCGTTTCAGCTTACACTTTTTATAATGCATCCTCTCTCGCTTACGTGGATACAAATACGTAATATGATATTTTATTCTTGCATTGAGTTGTGTATGAAAATAAATGTGCCTCGGTAGCTTAGTGGTTAGTGTTCTAGCCTACCATGTGGAGATCGTGGGATCGATTTCTGATTCAATACGCGAGAAAAAAGTATTTAATAAAAGTAAATTGTAGTGCAATATAGTTTCCAATTTTATTTGTACCCCGTCGAAAAGTCACTAGTCGACTACAAAGATAATCAACTTATTCTTAACAATTTTCATAATCAGTTTTCTTTCCAACCCCGTTTAAAAAATTAAAATCAGACAAAAAATACAGGTCGATAAGTTGAGGAACATCACTGAAAAAGGTATTTTTGTAATAACTTCTGAAATTTGTTGACACAATTTATAATGTAATCAACAAGGCCTATAGCCAACGCTAGGTCGTTTTCCCAGTTTATTTCACTGTAGCACCGTGTAAAACGATTTTAATTCACAATTTACATTTCTTTATTTAAAGCTTTGGCCACAAAACCTCCTCGTTGGGATGCTAACTATATTGTCAAGGGCACTTTGTACATACCCTATGCGGAGATAGCAGAGCCTTTCTTTGCCTGGTATGATCAAAATACAAAACGTTCACGTATTGATTATTATGGTGGCATGGTAAAAACCTATCAACTGGCTAATGAACATCCTTATGGAACTTCCTTAAAATTGGCTCCAATTACCACTAAAACTGAATTAAACAAAGTAACCTGCCTACAACTCAATGGCACTGCAGAAAATCCTGTACAAATACAATCGATTTTGCCAAATGCCAAAGAATTTCAATTGATAGATACTGAAACCTTTTTGGGTTTCAATTGTGGCAAGTTCCGTTTAGAGGAAACTATAGGACAAAAGAAAAATGTCTACACTTTGTGGGTTCGTTATAAGAAATCGCCTCATTATCCAGGCTCTAGAATGCCCATACCAGTACGTTATGAAATGAGAGGTTATAATACTTTACTAGGTTCTCATTATGATCATTATTATTTAGATTACGATAGTTATGATCATGATGACATACCCAATGAAGTTTTCGAATTGGATGATAATATGGAATGCATGGCATTCCCCGGACCTGGTAAAGGTCATTATGCTACCTTTAATCCCATGCAAGAATTTGTTCATCCCACATCTGAACATCATGTAGAACATGCTTTTAATCATTTTAAAAAGAAACATGGAGTAGATTATCGTAACGATCAAGAGCATGAATATCGTAAAAATATTTTTAGACAAAATTTGAGATTTATTAATTCGAAAAATCGTGGCAAATTGAGTTACACTTTGGCCGTTAATCATTTGGCTGATAAAAGCGATGATGAATTGAAAGCTCGCCGAGGTTTTAAATCATCGGGTGTTTACAATACCGGCAAACCATTTCCCTACAATGTCAACAAATTAAGAGACGATATACCTGAACAATATGATTGGCGCCTATATGGTGCTGTTACACCAGTAAAAGGTAAGTTTTGCAACAAAAATTTAACTTTGTGTAAAAAGTATTATTTTCTTTAAAGATCAATCTGTTTGTGGTTCCTGCTGGTCTTTTGGCACAATTGGTCACTTGGAGGGAGCCTTTTTCCTTAAGAATGGCGGCAATTTAGTACGTTTGTCCCAACAGGCCTTAATTGATTGCTCCTGGCAGTATGGCAACAATGGTTGTGATGGTGGCGAAGATTTTCGTGCCTACCAATGGATGATGGAAATGGGCGGTGTACCTACTGAAGAAGAATATGGTCCCTACTTGGGTCAAGATGGCTATTGTCATGCCAAAAATGTTAGCCTGGTGGCTCCCATCACTGGTTTTGTTAATGTCACTTCTAACGATCCCCAGGCCTTTAAGATTGCTTTATTCAAACATGGCCCCTTATCGGTGGCCATTGATGCTTCACCTAAAACATTTAGTTTTTATTCGCATGGTGTTTATTATGAACCTACCTGTAAGAACGGCTTAGATGAATTGGATCATGCTGTGCTGGCAGTGGGCTACGGCACAATTAATGGTGAAGATTATTGGCTGGTTAAGAATTCTTGGTCCACTTACTGGGGCAACGATGGTTACATCTTAATTTCGGCCCGCAAAAATAATTGCGGTGTCATGACCATGCCAACTTATGTAGAAATGTAAGGATAGCTGTTTGGAGTTACTGCTTAAAGTTTTACAAAAATGCCGGCATTTTGTTTTCCACAACAATTTCTTTCACACAATTTCTTTCCTATCATTTTTTATTTTTGTAACTTTTTAAGATTGTAATCAATAAAAATATGTTATAACTAAAATTTTAAATACCATTTTTGCACTATTTAATTGGCTATTAAATTTTAAGGGACTAGAAAAATTGCTGTTAGGCATACATCACATGCTGTAGGTAAGGGCATCATCACCCATTGACAGACTGTTGGAAAATAATTGTTATTTCACTTGCTGGGCCAATTTCGTAACGATAAATTGTACCATGAAAATATTACTACAACTTTATTCTAATGTTTTTCAGCTCAGCTTAGACCATTTTCCAGTAATGACACAATTCTTGCGCTCGATCACTTGCAAAAATGTCGGAAACTTTTGTTTTTAAACTAACATTAACAAATCTTCTAACCTTATTTAACACTAACATTTCTTCCCGTTTGTTTATTTTTGCAACATTTAAATAATAATATGTGCATTAGATTTAGTTCAAATAATTTTAATTTCAAACTACAATATTTCTCACTAATTATGGACTGTTCCTAAAAAAATTATCTAAATTCTTCAGAGGATCCGCCATTGAGGCACAGTTGTATTTTACCGGCGTAAATAAAAGATAAATAAAATGTACCGCTATTACGTTTTACAGACAAAAGTAATGTCAACTGAGTTACTTTTTTCAGTTTTTAATTAAGTAGAGTACAGACTATCGGACATGATCAGTTTTGCTCCAAGTTTTGCTTGCTTGATAGCGTGACCGCTAGTTCCGTTAGTCAACAGTCAACCACATATATGTTTGCGGTTGATTAACAGTCACACACTGATAGTGTGTGCCAAAAAGTGTCAATAAAAAAAATTTTTGATGTCAGTAAAGCGCACCCAGTGTTTTTTTTCAAGTTTCAAATTTTTTTCTTGAATGACGGATTGACTGTAAACATGAAAAAATGTGTGGTCAGTCAAAAGCGTTGTTTAAAAATTATGAATGTGAGCTGCCGCTCAATTTCGATAGCCTGCATACAGAGTTTACTGTACTTTACGTTGAACTGATAATAGAAGATTATACACTCAAAGTTAATTAATTTTTAGTTAGTAAAAACGTACCGCGTAAATTTCAGCGGCGATTAACTTTAGGAGCTCTAACTATATAACTATAATTAATGAAAACGTATCGCCACAAGCAATTCTGCAGCTATTAGTATGTGGCTACAATACTTTTGGCATTAGTTTGATATTTGCAACACAAAAGTCTATTTTCTGTAGATTTTCTGTGTCACAAAAGTAATGATACGTTTTTACTGAGCATCAGCGAGCTTCATTTGTTACAGTTTTTGCCAGCTGATCCCCACAACCGCGACCTTATAAGTGATCATGCGGCTATTCCACTGTAGCTTGAGAGCTGAAATTCGCAATTGTGAATAATCTGAAAATTGGAACTTTTTATCTAGAGGAGCTAAGGCGCCCCATATATATATCAGGAAAAAATTGAGCCAGATCTGCACCTTTAATCCTAGTACGCTCACTTGCTTGAAATTCAGGCTGCCATAAGAAGTTTGTGTGAAAAAGCTAACTGAAATTCAGGTTTGAAAAACTTTCAGCCAACTTTCCGTTTGGTAGTACGCACCTGAAAAGCAAACTCAGCACAATTTTTCTTTAATACAGAGATGGCATATCAATTACTGGAGACTTATCCGTCAACTAATACGAAAATTAATGTTCAGACAATTGTTTGTTCAAGAAATTTTTGATATTTTGTGTTTTTGTCGTCTTTCAAATAACTTTTCATATATTGTACGTTGTAATCTATAAAAATAAGTGAATTTGCTTCAATAAAATCAAGCTTGTCTACAAATTATTATTCCGTGTAGAAATAAATACAAAACTTCAAACTTGAAATTCAGGCGGAGCTGCGTACTATGCTTTAACTACGAAAAAAGGAGTCAGATCGACAGAGAAACATAAATGTGAAAATAGGACCAAGTTTCAATCCAAAAACTTCGGCCGTTAAAAGTACTGAGATCAAAAAGTGGACCAAGACACGCTCTTATTTCTAGGCAGCTGCTAACTCGGCAATATTTTAACCTTTCTAATATGGCAAATAGTTATAGGTATTTCTTGCCTTTCTAATATTGGAAAGAATTGTGGGGGAAATGCTTTCAAATTAGCAAGTTAATTAGATACAAGATAATATTTTACCGTTTGCGCCTTGCTATGAAGTCAATGTATACGCTGACGAACAGAGCAATCGATATTACTTATGTACACTTATGGAGAATATCATGCGTCGAACAATGTATATCAATCCACTGATTGTATTATAGTGCATTTACATTACACCGAAATCTGGTACTTACGAGTAAAATCTAGTTGTTTTTACTATATTTCGCATACCAAATAAAATCTACTTCATTACTAGATTTCGATCAAATCTACTCAAAATCTAGTAATACATAATGGTACAAATATGTTTTCATTAATTGTAATAAAAATCTATATTACTTAACTCAGTGCTTACACTAGGCAATGCTGGATTGACAATAAAAATTTTTCACTAATACATACATACTTTTTCAATTGTCTTCACTACTGTCTTGAATATTTTGAAGACAGTAAATCAGACAATGATTTGGCGTATGCCGACAATTATTTGAATTTTTGTGAATAAAAAAGAAATATTCAAAAAGAAAAGATTATAATATTTATAATTTTGATATTTTATTTACTTTTTTTAAGTTTTAACTTACAAAGCTCGCACAAAACACGAAATTTCTGGAATATAAAATTCATTGCCATAGTTATTGTCTGGACGTCTACGTCACGAAGACAATTAACAGCGTTTTTGACAACTAATACGTATTCTTTATTGTCAAGACAGCATTGTCAGTTGTAAACGTACTGTAACCAGATGTGTGAAAATCCGTAATTAAAGAATAGCCAGATGTTGGAAAACTCGTACTTTGCGAGCTTAGGTATCATCAGGAAACTTGAACTAATTGTATTTTAAGTATTACCAGGAAAATTATGCTAATTGTATCATAAGTGAAATCAACCCTTATTTCTCAACTAGTTTTAAGATTTCAATGAAACTATTTAGGGAAAAATAATTGTAAAAATAAAGCAGTGTTTTACAAGCGGTCAAACGTGTAGGTTTTAATCATTTAATTCGACAGTTATAGTTTAGGACAAATTTCGGACAGAGATTTTTGTTTTGGATACGAATTCTTGATAAAAGCCAAAAAAGCTTGGCGTAAGCAGTACAGATTCTGCTCAGATGTAAGTGCACTACTACCAGTTTTAAGTAATAATATTTGCCTCACGCTATTACAATTATAGATATACTAGTACATAAAATTCACGATATTTTTAATATTTAGAAAGTTGAATGCCTCTTCAAGAAGTTCAAAATGTTGTTGCACTTTCTGTTCAAATACTTTACAAAGCTATATTTTTATATTTTTATTTGAACAAAACAATTAAAATAATACAAATGTTTGTATGTATGTACACATAAGTTTAAGTCTAATATAGCAATAGTTCTTATCGCTTAGTAAACAAAACATTTATTTAATACTAGAGAATTAAATTCAGTTTGATAACCCCAGAGTGTGTGCCGGCTAGTTTCAGTTTACATATTTTCAATAATAAATAATTATAATTAAAAACTTAAGCAAATGCAAATTCAATACAAAAGATCACTTTCGGAACTGATTCATCAATATGAACTAAAATTGTGCAATAATATTAAAGATTTTCTTTAAAATTATCAAGTTAATAATTTATTTAGTAAATGTTTTTATCTTAGAGGAATAAGTGGCATTACTTTAATTGTTTTAAGTCAGCTTTTGAGTTGCAATGAGATATTGAAAACTAATTGCATGAAGTACTGATTTACGAAATTTGCAATATGTTTGCACTAATTACAAAATAGCATCATATCTAAATGTTTTTCATAACCGTTATTTCCTAAAATAGAAAAATAAATCAATATACGCACTTTCAGTACATATTTACATCGTTTATTTTATTAAAATATAATTTAAATTATTTAATTTACATATTACAATATTAAAATGCAGGTAAATTCTGCGGTTTTCTTGAATAAGCGCATGGGTATTTAAAACTACTTTTTGGGGAAAGTCGAAAGGCTTTATTTTTACTACTAAATATTTTGTCATTTTTATCAAACTTTTATTGGAAAAAATCTGTTTAAAAGTTCCAGGCGAAATAATTAAAGCTGTGTGAAGGATACTGATCAAAAATTTAACTAATTCAAACATACACGCAGACCTGAGCTCTTTCAGAAAAACATTTTTAAATACATTTTATAGCTCTTGCAAAGACAACGGTGGCTATTCTTAATACGCTTCGACTAAGTGAAAGTTACATGTAATTCAAAAACAAAATAGCATAAATCTAAAAAAAAATTATTTTTATCATACAAAATTTGCAATGTTTTTAACTGTCATGTTTATTTCGTTTTAGAAATCTATGAAAAACAAAGACAATTTTTGAAACTTCTTTTTTTGTTTCAATGCAGATTTTCACTTTTTCGACGCGTTTTCGAGAATATCCATCGATTACTTTTAATTTGCATGAGATAGCAGAAATTATAAAAAGCGCACAAGTAATTTTATAAGTTTTATTAATGAAACAATAATCACAAAATATTTCGGAAGTGGCTAGTGTTTTTTCAACATTCATTAGATCCAAAAATATTTTAAAAGTTGTTTTTGGAGAAAGATATATCGAAATGTTTGGTCAATGTAAAAAACATATAACATAATGCAATTCAACAAACATAACTCAAAATCGATAAAAATGGACATCCACGCTTATTCAAGAAAACCACAAAATTATGCTATAGTTAGGCTGAGGCCACACGGGCGTTTTTAAAACGCGGCGTTTTTAAAACGCGGCGTTTTTAAAACGCGGCGTTTTTGCTTTTTATATTAAACTTGAAATTAAAAAAAAAATTAAGAGCTTTCAAATTTAATTAAAATGTAAAAATTCAATTCTTATGGAAGTGTTTAAAAAGTCGTTACGTTTGTTTTACGTAGCGACTCTTTACGTTAATATGCAACCTCGTACTATTATCTCAGTATATTTGACATACCTGTTTTAATTCAAATTACAGCTGATGTCCAATTGCAGTCTTGTGCAAACCCGTCGAGAAAGCAAATTTGGCTTTAATTTGTTGTTTACATTCAGAAAATGTGAAAAAATGCATTAATAATTTACCAACTACATATTAAAATAAATTTCAATTACTAAAATGACATCCAACGCAAGTGCCCCTCAGCCAGCCAATGAGGAAACCAATAAGAAGCGCATACTTGACAATGACACATACCAAAACTTGTGCGAATTTATAAATAATTATAGTGGCCTGCCCATAGATTGTGAAATGGATTTGAAGGACAACTTTCCATATATTCAGCGTTTAACACGGAGGGCCATACTAGAAACGGAACTGACAAATCGTATGCGAAATCATCACTGGCGCTACGAAGCAAATGTTGAAAAATATTTAGCGAAGTAAATCTTGTAAAATATTTTTTTTTGAGTACCTAAATTTGCTATTTTCTTTTTAGATACAAGGAACTTTCTGAAAAAAATCCCTCAGACACTACCATATTGCTGAATATAGCGAGATCTGAAAGAATCGGTCCTGTCATGATGTGTCGCACATTATTAAAACATAAATATAATTTAAATAGCAAAATGAAATTATCCAAAATGGTGCGTTATCCCCAGTTAATAGATGATCCTCTACTGTCGGCCAATGTGGCACAATGTTTGTGTAGTGATTCACAAGATGGTCCTTTAATCGATTTGAGAAGAAGAGCGTTGGGTGAGGAATACGAAGTTAAGGTAAAATTCTGTGTTTGAACAAAATTCTCAGCAATTTTTTTATTTAATTACAAAATCTAGTGAGTCTCGTAGGCCTGGTTTATGGCATCTCTTTATTTTCTAAGTTAAAACTTGTTCTATAAAATGATGTTATAATACACTTGATTGGGGCAGAAATATTGGCAATCATTTGGTTATAATATTGTCAATTATTTTCTGTACTAAGCGATACCATCGATAATGTTGCAAAAAAAAAGTTCTGTCATTTGACTTTCCATATCGTCTCCATATCTACCACTAGAGTCTCACAACATTTCTTACTTTTTGTAACTTAAAACTTAGGACTCTATAATAAATAATAGCCTTTAAAGTATTGAATCAATTCTATAATCAGACATATGTCGTTTGGTAGGATTATATATATTTTATTCTATAGCAAAGTGTCCATACATATCTTTTAAATATGTTAAATGTAATTACATGTACACACTCATGTTACATACATAATTTGTTTATGAATTTACTATTTACTGCAGCTGAAACGTATGGCACACGAAGCTGGTATGCATTTTTATGATGAAAATGATTTAAGACGTTTGGGTTATGACAAGACTCCAGATATTAAAATGATTTTACCATTTCTCTACAAAGGAGAAGTTATAAATTGGATTGAAAGTAAAGCAAACTTTGGTGATACCAAAACGCACAAATGGAATATACAACAACAATTAAATAGCTACTGTAACAGGTAAATGAATCAAGTAATCAAATTTTATTAAAATAAATCATTGCTAAAAGATCTTGCAAATAAGCCAAAATTATTTCTACTATATTTTTCTTTTCATAGATTTGGTGCTGGCATTATTATATACTGGTTTGGTTATCACGAAAGCACACCCAAACTACCTGATAATTCTATAGGCATTATAGTATTAGATGATTTTCCGTCTCAAACTGACATAGAACTTTTAGATTTAAGTGAAAGAACAAAAGTTGAAAACACTAATGTTAAAGAAGAAACATGATACGTATTACAATTGTGTATCTACTAGAATTGTATACATATTTATTTTTGCAAGCTTATTCATATATTTTTTAATATTTGTTGGCGGAATACTCCCTTTTTAAATATTTTATGTTAGTAGTTAAAAGAAGAAATTTTTAACTGTTATAAGTAAAATGTGTTGTTTATTACTATGTCGTAGTTGACAAAATATATGTATATATTTTTATTGCAAATTATTTTTATCTAAATAATTGTAAAAATGTTTATATGCATAAAATGGCCTTCAGTATACTATATAAAAAAATGTTTTAAAAAAATACTTACTTTTTGTATTTAAAAGACATATTTATTTATTTATTTTTAATTTTAAAATAAGTTATACGGCATATACTTTTACATAATCGACTTCTAATGATGGCTCGTCCCAAGTGGGGTACCAACTATTTCTATTTATGTAGAATTTCAAACTGCCACGTGGGTCTGTATTATGCCATGGCTTGTGTTCGGTATTGGGAAAATCACCATTTCCGCCAGCTGCCAATCCCAGTGTAATATAGAACTACAAATAATTTTCGAAAAAGAAAGTTGAAAATAAGAAGCAAATTCAGTAAAGAAATCAATAAAACTTATAACAAACGAGTGCAAAAAATCCTATCCTACCTAAGTGCCTAAGTCAAAACCAGGAACAATATCCGCGCTGATTACTTCACGCTTTAAAAAAAAATTGAAAGTTATTGACTTCAATCCGAAAATTGAGTTTTATTCAGATCTCGACGTCTTGAGGTACTACGAAGCTATTCTGACAATTTTTGCGATGATGTTCGTATGGGTGTCCTTTTTTCATATAAAATTCTTATTTTAAAAACAAATTCAGAGTATTTTACAAAACAAACTCGGCATTTTTCAAAGCAAATTCGGTATTTTAAAAATCAAAATCAGCCTTTTTCGAATGGCTCTTATTTAAAAAGGCTGAATTTGATCTTTAAAATACCGAGTTTTGTTTGAAAAATTCTCAATATGATTTGTAAAATACTGAATTTGGCTTGGAAAATACTGAATTTGTTTTAAACAAGCAATGCTCCCAGATTTCTTTCGGGTCGACTTTAAAATTTTTATCCCTAAAATTCCTCAAAAAGCAATTTATATTGTCCCCAAAAATCCTCACTAAAACTAATACTGGGGGGTTACTCTGTAATGCGATGCGAAAGGAAAACTGTTCGCATTTGTATGTTATTTACATTGCAATGCAAAAACATTTCTTTCGTTTCGAATTACAGAGTAACCCCCCTGCGTTAATTTTAATTCATTTAAGTATTAACTTTTGGCCCTATGATTCTTAAGGTGGATTCACCTATTGTTTCCGAACAAAATTTTTGTCCAGACAAAATTTCTTTTACTGAGAGTGTTTTGCAACACGATTCGCCCATTTCGAACAATTTGTCTGGAAAATCAAAGCTACCACATGTTATATGTAAATAACAAATAAGCATCTCCGACAAAATTGTGTAGCAATTGGATAAAATACTAGTGTTTATGTTATTAACTATTAAACTAAATACTATGATATTTCTTGTAGGGCACATTTATAGAAATAAAACAAAAAATGAAAGAATTGATATAAAAACATTCTTTGATGTGGCAACTCAGTTCCACTTTGTCCGGACAAAAATTAAAATTAAACCAATTCAAGCTGAGAGTGGTCCGAACAAAATTATTTCTCTTCTTTTCTCTCTCTCACAAAGAGAGACGTCAAACTACATGTAAAAAAAATTTTGTCCGGACAAAAATTTTGTTCGGAAACAATGAGTGAATCCAGCTTTAGAGGATCTGCAGGAAATTATATATAAGTATTAACTTATACATACTTTACTTGCACTGCAGTTCATTTCATTGGTACATAACTCTACGTCTCCACCTAACTTGAAAATCTGTTGTAACTTGAAGTTATGACTGCGTTGTTAAAACAATTGCACTAACAATTATGTTATATCTTGAAAAAATCATTAATTTGAGCGGTCCACATTTAACATTAACTTGAAGTTAATGTTAAGTTAGGTTAGGTATAGACTGCAAATAACGATGGTCATATGTTGACATCACTTAACTGATTTTTTATTATTTTTCACAATATACAAAAAACGTTATATTAATCGCTAAGAAAAAAAAACGTTGCTATCTTCAAAGTAAAAAAAAACCCGAAATTAGTCAAGAGTAATAAATAATTCTAGTAACGCTTTCAGTCTACTTATAATGTAATTTCCTCAGCTGAAAAGTTGTAAAAATCAGTTACGTGTTGTCAAAGTATGACGTAAAGTATGGTGTATATTGAAGTATATATTTGTGGACGCATTTTTCACACATTGGTTAGGTTGATTAATAAAATGAAAAAGCTCGTAGTCCAGCAGCCTTATTCTGTAATTCGCTAAAGTTAAATCTCGATCGCTAAAATGCTGAACAAATACATACAAAATTTTTTGGCGATGATATAAAACGATCAAATTTCGGTGGATTCAATTTTTAAGACATTCCAAAATTTAGCAACACACGTTGCAAAATTGTATTCGTAGAAAAAAAATTGATAAATCGATTTTATAGACTTTTAGCGATAGAGATTTAGCTTTAGCGAGTTACATAATAGGCGGACAGATCTTCTTTGTCGTTGTCTAAAGGAATTTTTTGGTACATAATTTTAGAGTTAAACAATTCCACCATTTCTGGAGTGGATCAAAAGTGTCACAAAAAATTGCGTTATTTTTAAAATGAATACATACATATTATTTCTCAAAAGATATTCGAAATATTCGTACTTTGTATTTCGTTTCTAATTTTTGTTTTTATTTAAGAGCAGCTTGAATATTTATTGAAATTGAAATAATAATAATCCAAGAAATAAATAAAAATATATTTATATGTAATGTAAAATAAAAATCCCCTAAAATCCCCAAAGCATAAAAATTATCCCAATGAATTTCCCAATCCCCAAACCACATATTTTATCCCCATTTCAAAAAAGAGATCCCCGATTTGATATCGTCATATAAAATGCCAAAGGGCCTAACATAATTTTTAAAATTTGTTCAGGGGATATATAAAACTTAATAAAAACGAAACTATCGTGATTACAATGATACTATCCAGCAAAAATAGTTTTTATAGGCAGTATAGTTCGATTTTTATTACTTCTCCTAAAAATCTTTTAAAAATTTTGTTAGGCCCTTTTCATTTTATAATCCTATATATGGGTTTGTGTATACATATCTGTGCCCACAAGAAATAACGACTAAACTCAATTTTGGGAAGTGGTGAAAAGAGAATTTTTAAATCGTTATCTAAAATCAAGGAATATGATCAATGTTACCAATTTTAGACTACATACATAGTACATATGTATGTTAATTTGTAATTTAATTTTTAAAACAGAAACAACAATTAACTTCAGAGAAATAAACAAAAGTATAATGATAAATCAACTTTGTCCTAACTCGACTTAGGCACCGCTGGCTCATCTGACATAGATGACGTCCAGTCCATCTCTGAGAAGGTGGGCGGCTTCTTTGAGCAGATGGCCTTTGCGGGTGATGACGAGTACGCCCTTCTGGACTCCGACCAGGAGGACGTCAACATCACAGTCGTAGACACTATGGAGCATGGTGAAGGTGACTCAAGTCCACCTCCACCACTCTAAAGCATCATCAGCTGCAATGCTCCTCCACGTGGTTGAGAAGGAGGGGGAGCTAGTCTTTGTGCAGGAAACCTGGGTCCACCAAGGACAGGTTTCTGGGCTAAACCTCAGAGGGTACAAGCTTCTGTTTGCACAGGTAAGGTAACATAAAATCTTTCTTATTGGCTAAAAACTCTACTTATCTTTATTCTATCTGATCGCAGTGATGAGGATACTGTTGTTGCGGCATTCGAGACAGCTTCTGGCACTATCTGGGTAGTGTCCAGCTATATGGCACATGACCACGGAGACTTTCCGCCAAATGAAAAGGTACGTGAGATTGTGGCTAAAGCGGCAAGCACAAAGACGCCCATTATTTTATGTGCTGAAGCCAACTGATGCACCACATTGCATGGGATAGCAGTGACACTATCGCGTGTGGTGAGTGTCTTCGATTTTATTTTTAGTAATAATCTTGATATAGTTAATAGAGGTTCAGAACCTACTGTTATCGTCTCAAACTGCAGCGAGGTTTTAGATACCACATTGGTCAGTGCACAGCACACCAACTTAATTAGTAACTGGACGGTTTCGGACGACTGTTCCTTTTCCGGCCACCGTTATATTGACTTCTCTATAGGGATTTTTGAATCTAGGCCGGATCCCATAGTAAACAGAAGAAAAACCCACTGGGAGATGCAGAGTAATCTCCTCCTAAATACCCTGACCTCTGTACACAATAAACACTATTGCAGATATTAACTCGGCAGTAGATACGCTCAGCGAATCTTTCCACTTTGCCACAAACTTGTCCTGCAAACCTATGCACTATGTGTCCAAATGCTGAAATTGCGGCAAAAATTATTTGCAAATGTGTTAGTATTATAAAACTTGGTGTAGAAATCCCTGTTGTTGAAATAAGCATTTTATAAAAGTTGGTATTTGCTGCCCTCCATGCATAACTCTGTCATTTGTGAACCGATTTTCAAAATTCTTCTTTTGTCTGAAAGGGGTTTCCAAAAGTTGGTTCCATATGTATTCGGAGGAGAAGTTCTGATGATAAAACTGGCCCATACACTTTATATGGGCCACTTTTATATTCATATATAAATATCTTAACATCTGGTTAAGCGATCGTTATAAAACTTCGACCTTAACAAAAATTTAAAACCAGAGGGTCCACATAGTAATTCGATTCGAATGAAAACTGATCGAATTTATATGTTATTTACATTTCAATTCGAAAGCATTTTCTTTCGATTCGAATTGTAGAGTATCCACCTAGGATGTATATTGCTGTCAAGCTCATTCTAAAAAGTAGGAAGCGTCACGCCCATGCAAAGTAAACATTCTTTTTCAGTTTTCTACTTAAGTGATTCTTATGTAATTTTGGACTCACGTTGACTTCCCGTGGCAATACAATAGGCAGTGCCTGAAAAAATGTAAGGGCTGTTTCGTGCTAGAAGAAGAATATTTTTCTCTCAAGCTCGCTCTCATTTACCCAATCTTGCAGTATGGGAAAGGTTTTTCTGCAAATTGGGATGCCGCGGGATCCCAATGTTAAGTACGAAATCGCACCAATTAATTTAATTATATATATGGAAATCTAACTTTTAGTTATAACTAAAAGCTAGATTTCCAATTCTTATAAAATTTTTAACGCATATTTAGTTATTGTGGTCATACAATATGATATATAATAAGATCACCAGACTAGAAAAGGTAAATTTATTTAATACGAGTAACTCCCTTTTAATAAATTGTTCTCCAACTTACCATTTGATCCAAAGGCGCATTATCTTTACCCTTATTCCACATCCGTTCATTAATATTTTCCTTAAAATTCGTTGTTATATTACCATAATAATTTCCATCCACAGACATTATCAATTGATCGGGTGTCCAAGTTAGTGAATATAAATGAAAATCATCACCAAAATGTTCAACATTTGGCAGGGTGATATCTTTCATATACTGATATCTCGATTCGGCATCCTTTGTAAGGATGACACCACCATATAAACGCCCACCACCGATATTTTTATTTCGCCATTGCAACTTGTGATTACCATGGATATAAGCAACACGAATTTCACCAGATTTATAGTGTTCCCCGTAGACAGAGTTGTTGGGTTGTAAAGATATCACTTTGTAATGGAAGGGAGGGAAAAGATGACTTTGTATTTAATATTCATAGAAATTAATTGAAAGTCTTAGGCTGAGCCCACACCGAATAAGACAAAACTGATTTTTGTGACAACAGAACAGTAGTTCTTATGAGACAACACCAAAAAAATTTTGGTGTGCGTTATAAACATACGAGTGTTTTTGACTTAAAAGACAAAATCGTTTTATTTTATTTGGTGTGTTTTCAGGCTTACAAGGATATAACCAATCGCCTTTGGGCATTTTAGCTCTAACATCAATGCGGCCATATTTAAAATGAAAATTACTAGATAAGCGACCCGAAATGATGGGTGGCAAAACTAAAACGGCAAGAGGAACAAGAGAACATTCAGTTTTGACCTTACTGGTGCATCTGCAATGAAAGAACAAAAATGTATTAAAGTATTAAAGAGAAGAAATAATACGATCCTTGCGAAGTTTTTTTTTTATAAAGTTGCTTTTTGATGACTGCAGGCTGACTGAATACTCATTAGCAGATAAAACAGGTCTGCGATAAAAAAGTTTTTTTTTACATAAGTACTAGGGTATTCATTTAATGGGACTTCAGCTTTAAACGGTTAATCGTTCGGTTAATTAATCGAGGTTTTGGCTTGATCGGTTAATTTCGGTATTAACCGATTAATAAATTTTTTTCATAAATCAAGTAATTTCAACAAATAAAAATGCATAAATAATTTATTATTATAACAATTCTTGAACTAAATAGCAAAACTAAAAGCAAAAATAAAATCATAAATATGTATTCATTAAAAAATTAACAAGTTTGTGAGATCATTATATCAGTTGTTTCAATAGTTTAAGGAGATTTTCTAACACAATCTTTCAGAAAAATAATTTGCTTTAATTGTTTACGATTTAATTCTCTTCTTTAGTTTTGGTAAAATTTGACTTGGAAAAATCCAGAATATCTAGATTCTCACTCCTTTTCCTGGATTTCTCTAAGCATATAACATGTTCCATTATGCCTTTAGAGTCCTGTTTTATTTTTATTTTTTACAAAATCTTAACACTTCTAATTGATTCGGTTAATTCTTTTAAAACATTTCTTGTATTACTATCGATAGTTTCTTCTGTTGTCGGTTAATCATATGACTCATACTGGCAGAGCTCAGCGACGAATATTCTGCAAAAAAGTTTATTTCCGAATTCCTTAATTTCCATTTTTGTATTGTATTTTAAAAAATATTCCTGAGTGGAGGCATAAAATAATTGATTTCGTCTGTCATTAAATCTAATCCTTAGATTTTTAATTAAATCGTCGGCAACAGTATTATTGGCTTCTATTAAGTTATTAAACAAAAACTTAATAAATAATTCCCTCAAGTTCAATTAGAGTAGCAGAGTCTTCACTAAACTCTTTTGTAGCCACGTCCAAAGACTTTAATGTTTTACTTATGTTAAAATCACTGAACACATTTATTTGTTTGTATGAAAAATAATTCCTAAACACATACCTTTTGTATATGAGACGAAACAAATAATTAAACACATAAATAATTAAACAAAAAAAATAGTTACGTCGGTTAATCGACCGAAACCGTTGATCGAAAATAGCCAATTTTAGATAAACCGGCCATTTAATCGGGTAGTTGTTTGCCGGTTAATCGATTAACGGTTAACAGAATGAATACCCTAATAAGTACACATAAAACCAGGGACTGAAACCATGAAAAAAATGGGTTCGGGTTAATCAAAATAAAAAGTTCAGGTTCGTGTTCGGTTCAGGGTTCGGGTTCGGGCTCAAAACCAATACTTAAACGCGCGCAATTATTTTGCTTAATAATAAAATACATAAATCAATTTTACATTCACGTTAATACGTTTAAACACTATCCTGCTTGTTCTGTAAATCGAGTCGTTTTAAAAACGCTCGATTTAGAAAAATTAAATCCACTAATAGCAAACTTTTTTCATACTTATCTGCAATTTCATATTTTTTAGAGCTTATAATATCATATCTGAAATTAATTTCCGATAAATTTACTCGGATTCGGTTTACCGAACAGGGCCGTATATTCTTTTTTTTAAATTGAATTAAATTTAACTTATTAAGCTTTCAAAAAACTTTTTTTCCATGCAAGAAATGTAATAATTTTTATTGTTCTTCTATTAAATATTCTTTTTTTTAACCCGAACCGTGGTGAATTTTTGGGTTCAACGGGTTCGGGTCCAAAGTCTTTATAAACAGCGAACCTGAACCCGTTTGTGTTCAGGTTCGGGTTCGGTTTCAGTCCCTGTATAAAACATGTAGGTGATTTCAAAAATTTTAAAGGGATAAGTTACTGCTCTTTTGAATTACACGATTTATAACGTTGGAAGTTCGAACAAAATATTCTATTGTAAGTAACAAAAACTTAAAATACAATAAAACCCATTGACAAATCAGCTATTGATAGTTTGTTTTTGAAATCACGTGATTTGAAAGCACCGAGTTTTCCAGAACAGGCCCGAATGTGATGCTTTAATTTCATTTTTCAAGGTTGGCAGCCGATACTGTAATTAATACCGCTACCGATTAAATACCGTTTAAAATTGAATACCGGTATCACTACCGATACCGTAATTGTTTTCGGTTGGAAAATACCGGTATTCAAATACCGTTTCGTTCAATACCGGTATCATCGTTTCGGTATAAAAAATAGGTTGCATGAATAATCGCCCAATGAACAATCGCCCAAAAATTTGTTTTTGTAAATTTGGGCATTGGACTTGGGTGTTTTGACATAAATACTTTTTTGGGTGATTGTTCATTATGAACGATCGATCACCCATTTTACAAAAATGCACAACAACCCAAAAAATATTTTTTGGCCAATTGTACATTTATGTTTAGTATAAAGTAGTGAATATTTAACGGTTGCATGAATAATCGCCCAAAAAACAATCGCCCAAAAATTTGTTTCTGTAAATTTGGGCGTTTGTTCATTGGTTTTGGGTGTTTTGACATAAATACTTCTTTGGGTGATTGTTCATTATGAACGATCACTCATTTTACAAAAATGTACAACGACCCAAAAAAATTTTTTTGGGCAATTGTACATTTATGTTTTGTATAAAATAGTGAATATTTAGCTTTTCAAATAGTTCTGTGAAGGAAAATGTCAAATCACCAAATGAACAATCGCCCAATGTTTTTAGGCTATTGTTCATAATGAAAAAAGACCCAAACAAAGTGCAAATCGCCAAAAAATTTTTGAATAATCCCTCAAACCACAAAGTGAACAATCGCCCTTCTCTCTGGATCATTGTTCATTATGTTTAATCACACAAAGTTTTTAAGAATAATCGCCCAAAAATAATTAAGTGTTTTATATCTTGTGGGGACTCTGTGGTTTCTACGGTACCGCAATCTATGGTTCCTTGCAGAACTCGGCGAAATAAGACGAAAAGTATTGGTGAAACATTTCGATATATAGCTTCGTTTTCAAAATATCACTCTTCAGCGAAGCCGCTGTTGAACATACATATATTAGAAAATCATTAAGCCCGGCCGAAGGCCGGCCAGGCAGAAAATCATTCTTCAGCGAAGCCGCTTAATGATTTCCAACAGCGACTTCGCCGAATAATGGTTTTTTGTCTGGCCGGCATTTGGCCGGGGTTATTGATTTCTTAATCTATATATGTCCAACAGCGTATTCGCTGAAGAATGATTGCATGCATAGCCGGCTTGCTGATGGACATACACAGATAAGAAAATCTTTAATCTGGCCGAAGGCGGGCTATGCAAACATGTAACACTTCAGCCAAGCCGTTGTTGCACATACATAAAAGAGAAAATCATTAAGCCCGGCCAAAGGCCCGGCTATGTAACACATCGTTCTTCAGCGAAGCCGCTTAATTATTTCCACATCTAGATATGTCTAACAGCGGTTTCGTTGAATAATGCGATTCTGCCTGGCCGGCCTTTGGCCATGTTTAATGATTTTCTAATCAATGTATGTATATCCAACAGCGGCTTCGCTGAAGAATGATTGCATGCATAGCCGGCTTGCTGATGGACATACACAGATAAGAAAATCTTTAATCTGGCCGAAGGCGGGCTATGCAAACATGTAATACTTCAGCCACGCCGTTGTTGCACATACATAAAAGAGAAAATCATTAAGCCCGGCCAAAGGCCCGGCTATGTAACACATCGTTCTTCAGCGAAGTCGCTTAATTATTTCCACATCTAGATATGTCTAACAGCGGTTTCGTTGAATAATGCGATTCTGCCTGGCCGGCCTTTGGCCAGGTTTAATGATTTTCTAATCAATGTATGTATATCCAACAGCGGCTTCGCTGAAGAATTGCTTCTGCATAGCCGGCCTTTGGCCGCGCTTAATGATTTGCTAATCTGTGTATGTCCGTCAGCAGCTTCGCTGAAGAATGATTTTCTGCATAGCCGCTATTTGGCATACATAGATGAGAAAATTACTAAGCCTGGCCGAATGCCTTCCAGGCAGAAAATCATTTTTCAGCGAAGCTGCTGACGAACATACACAGATGAGAAAATCATTAAGCCCGGCCAAAGGCCAGCTGTGCAGAAACAATTCTTCAGCGAAGCCGCTGTTGAACATACATAAAAGAGAAAATCATTAAGCCCGGTTGAAGGCCGGCTTGGCAGGTAATCATTCTTCAGCGAAGCCGCTGGCAGAAAATTATTATGCAGCGAAGCCGCTATTGGACATACATAGAAGAGAAAATTAGTAAGCCCTGCCGAAGGTTGGCTATATCGGAGAGTTTTTCATATAACTAAGCGGCTTGCCGATACGTCAGTTTTTCAGAAAAATAGGAAAGGAACATTTTTACTATTTTTACGTTTTTATAAAAATAAGATAAATGAACAATCGCCCAAAAAACAAATTTGGGTCTTTTGACATTTTTGAAGCTGAGGTGATCGTTCATAATGAAGAATCGCCCAAATATTTCAGTAATGTCGAAAAACCCAAATTAATGAACAATCGCCCAAATTGCTTTTTTCCATTTTTTTGAGCGTTTGTTTATTTATGTGGTTTGGGCGATTGTTCATTCAGCTTTTTGGGCGATTGTTCATCATAAGCTTGGGTGATTTGACATAATGAATAATGACCCAAATTAATGGGCGATCGTTCATTTTCGTATTTGGGTGATTTTTCACAAAATTTTTGGGCGATTTTCACTTTTTTTTTGGGTCTTTGTTCATTATGAATAAAAGCCCAAAAATGTTGGGCGATTGTTCATTTTGGTGCTTTGGGCGATTGTTCTTTGGCCGATTATTCATGCAACCTGAAAAATAATATAATACGGCACGAATAAAATTAACTTTCAAATAAAATTTTTAGAAAATGTCTGTTTTGCAAGTCGAATGCAAACAAGGGAGAGGTTTCATATTACTTAAGGTACGTTCACACTTGGCAAATATTTGCCCAAAAAAACGTAACCATTACTTTTGCTAAGGGTTAGTGTGATTTAACTTGGTTTTTATATCACAAAATAAAGCTAATTATGTTGCATAAAGCTATTTTTAATAAATGCGAACACATATTAAAACAAATATTGAAATAAAAGGAAATATAATTTTAGCTTTTCAGTTGGTCACGTATTTTTCGACAAATATTTTCCAAGTGTGAACGTACCTTTAGTGTCTGACCGAACGTTTGAAAGTCGACAAAAAGCTATGCTTGGCGTTCGGTAAAATTAAGTTTAAATGCTTTGCTTGGTTTGGACCTTAATTTGGAATTTTAGGAGTATTGAATATAACCTCGCACAGTGGAATACAAATGAACAAAATTGTATAAAAAATGGATATATACCAGCTTCCAACCAGGCCGCCTATAACCACATCTCTGTAAAATAGTGTAGTTGAGCCTAGGTTTGAAATTTGAAGGGTGCCACAAGGTCTTAAAGTAGGCCAACTCTTGTGTATTATATTACAGAATTTGTTTACAAATTTTAGTTAAATTGGACATATTTTTCATTATACAAATATCAACTTTAAGGCATGTTTTCTCCATACGCAAGGCTGTAATCATTAAATAAAAAGTCTGTTTCAGGGTTTTATCTGCTGTGAATTATTCAGTAAACATTTTTACACCGAACTTCAAGTATGGTAAATAGTCCCATTTAAGGATTTTTAAACCTTTTCTTGGAATTTGGGATTTCCAATATGTATTTCTTCCTTTGCATTCAGTACATACATAAATTATTATACCATCACAGAAAATGCAAAGAGCCCTATCTAACATTTCAAAAATTTAACAGGAGAAGCATACAACGTGTTTAGATGAAAAAATATATTGACAATTAGTGCAAAATTTTACAATAAATATATAAAGTTGTGGTTCCTTTTTTACTTGTATCATAAGATTTTGCACTAATTGTCAATATAGTTTTGCATTTTCTGTAACGATATATGTATGTAGTGCAATATTTCAATCGAAAATATATATAATAAACATTTTTATAGCACTAAGAAAAAATTTTGTTTGCACTAAAACTCTAGGTAAAGCCGTAATCTTCCTTTTTTCCCAAAAAGTCCCTTACAAAATCAGATATCAATTTCTAGACATTCAAAATTAATAGACGAGCTCGTACTGAAAGTGCTTTGCCTTGTAGTACTTTCTTCTGGTAAAAAGATTAATAAGGGATTTAGACAAGTACTACGCAGTGTAACTTGTACTGGTGTGTTGGTACGGGTCACTGAATTTCATTTTGCCTAAAATTCTCGTTTTTTTTTTGCTGTTATCTCCGAAATAATCAGCTGTGACAAAATATAAATAGAAGATTTGTTGTAAACGTAATTTCTTTCCGTAAACCCGTAAATTGCTTAGATTAATAGATTGAGTGTCAAAACCAGGGACCGTATTTGTTGTTTTACATAATTTATATTATATAAGTGCCTTATTCATACTAAATTAACAAATGTTTATAAAAAGTTTGTGAAGCCGATTTCTATACAAAATTTGTTTCACAAACTTCTCAGGTGCGTTTAAAAGGATGGGAAACGGGATATTCCCCCCCAAAACGAGTAACGAGTAGAGTTTCTAAAAGAGAGTTTTGCAAAATAGGGAAAGCTTTTGACTGCAGCTGGTGCAACATATGTTGTGCTTAAAGCTTAGTAGACATGCGAATATTGAGAGCAAAACAAAATGAAAAATGGCAATGACCTCTCTGATGTATCAGTTATCGAATGCAAGCCGATTTTTGCGCCAAAATATATTTTGAAATATTTAATTAATCGGAGCTAGATTGACCATTTCTCCGACAGTGCAACGCTTAGAACTGGTTATGTAAATAAGTATGTATAGCTTTAGTTTAGTCTTAAATTTGTTATCTATCGTTAGTTCGTTACGATTTATATTAGAACTGTTAATCAAATATGGCCCTATGGGCTCGATGAAATAAAGAATAAATGGAATGAAATGAAATGAATTGCGACTTACAAAATGGGGAACTTAGTTACTTGGCCGTGTCTCTTTACCTTGTTCCCAAATCAATGATATCCTTTTGTATATTTTGTTCATTCAAACTGGCTTTAATCTTTAAGTACCCATTATCCACACCCAACGTGCCATTATATAAAACAAATTCAGCATCATCACTTGTGGGCGGTAGACGAATTTCATTTGTCCAATACATACTGTTAAATGTATCGAATTCATCTGAAAATATTAAATCATCACGACAATAGGGGCCACCAAATCCGGGAGGCACTTCGGAAATTGTTGGAAGACAGATTTTATTCTCTGTACTAACATTCATTTTCGTATTAGGTGAATCAGCCGTATAGCACCATCCTGCTGAATGTACCATCAATAAAATTGATAACAAGTTTTTATGCATATTATTTGTTATTAGTAGAAATCGCTTTAATGATCTTCAATTGGAAAAAAAATACATGACACGTATCGTAATGTCAACCTTTTAGTTTGTTGGCTAAACTTAAACTAAAGAATTCATTCTTAGCCTTTGATATTTATATACTGTTTCCACAATGCAAAATTTGTATGGAAATCACTCAAAAAACTGAGTGCTTTTCATATAAATTTTAGACAAGCAGTGCTTCTTTGTTTGCATTGCGGAAACAACACAGTATTTTTATTTTAATATTTTAGTGCTTAAGTATTTTATTAATTCTATAGAATCTGGAAATTCCTCATTTTTCGGACAATTAAAACGAAATGTATTAATTAGATGGTAGAAAATGAATGATTTGGATTTGTTTGTATGTATTACGCACAGTACTCTCGAATTGTACAAAAACTGGATTCTAGATTATGGTTCTAACCGATATTTGAATGCCCTATATCCACAAACACAAAATAACTTAAATAACATTTTAATAACTTTACAGTAGAAGCAAAAAACAAGCTAAAGTGGAAAATAATGCGAATTTCTCTAATAATATATAAAAAATTCTCACGAATCAATCCATTTTTGTAAAAATTTTGAATATATTCCTAATATCGGTTAAAAATAGAGAATAATTGAGCTTGAGGCGGTTTTTTATTTTATAATAAAATTGCTTATATTTATTCCATGTATACATGGTTATTATGATATTTCGATATCTCTATCGGATGATGATCATCAGGCAAAAAAAAATGTACATATAGAAAACTGCGTCAGACGCTTACAATATTGAACTTATATATATATATATATATATATATATATATATATATATATATATATATATATATATATATATATATATATATATATATATATATATATAGATATATATATATATATATATATATATATATATATATATATATATATATATATATATATATATATATATATATATATATATATATATATATATATATATATATATAGATATATATATATATATATATATATATATATATATATATATATATATATATATATATATATATATATATATATATATATATATATATATATATATATATATATATATATATATATATATATATATATATATATATATATATATATATATATATATATATATATATATATATATATATATATATATACAATTTGGTACGTGTGTGTGTGTATATATATGTATATGTATGTATATATACAAACGTATTGCATATTTTCCACATATCGACGGCCTATATTCAAAATCCTCTATATTAGATTTTGAGGAAAATCATTTTTTGATGGCAAAGTATTGCGTAAAATAAGCCGCATCTATGGTGTAAATTTAAGAGTAAAAATATTTATTTTGCGCTTTTATCGTCATTTTTTATTTCTCGATCTTATGCAGTTACCTTTTTTTACGAAGGCAAAATCCTCTATCTCATAAAATAATATTTAAATAAACTCAATTTAATTTGAAATTATATGATTTTTTTTAATAATCTCGTATGATTAAAACTTGCTCAAACGTCAAGGAACGTCAAGACCTTGGGAGCATCGCGAAAAGTACGAAAATTCGCAACAACTTGATTATATATGAAAGATTACAATGTTACAATTGGTTCGTTGGTTTCTTTCGCCTTACGTAGATATTATTTCATGATGAACAACACTAATTAAAAGAAAAAGGAGAATTTTTGGGTGCCAAAATCAGTACTTTTTATGTATATAAATATATTTTTACTCCTGGGAATTCCCGGATAAATTTTTCGGGAAAGCGGGAAACGAAAATTAGTGATTTTCCCTATTAGTGAAAATTAGTGAAAACCCTATCCAACGGTCATAACGTGTATGGCATGCTTTATTTGTTTCTATCTTATTGTTTGATTTGAGCCAGATCACGAAACCGGTCGGCTAATAGCAGCCGCCGATGAATTTCAGAATCACTTAGCAGCCGCCGATTAGTGCGACTAATGGCTAAGCCGATTTTTTATTATAAAAAGTGGGTATGTATTTACTAACATGCGCATTTAAATTTGTTGATATTTTTTTACGGCCTTTGATTGTATTGTAACGATGTTGCTTTTACTTTTGAATTACAATCATTGCTACTCCGCAAGGGTATAGGAGCTTTCGCCTTTTAGTTCTTCGCACCTGAGCCTAAGTTTCCTTTAGGGACAGCGTTGCCAATTTAGCATACTTAATGCTAGATCTAGCATTTTTTTAACCCATCTAGCACGAAAAAAAATTTTTTTTTCATTTTTCCAAAAACTATTAGCATTTTTTGCGTTTGAATTTTTATGTTTTACGTTAACCCTAGAAAGATAACGTTATTTTTTTGTACGTTAAAGGTAACGATACGTCTGAGAGACGTCTGTTTTTAAATATACTGATTCTTAATTCTTAGAAAACGGAAAACTAATATAAAATGTATTGAGATCATTTATCTATCCAGTTTCCTTATGCTCAGAATAGTTTTTGAATAAAAATTTATAATGAGAAAAAATTAACAATAAAGTTCAATAACCATTTAGAAATGCCAATAAAATAAGAGGTCTTGTCCAATAGACTCAAAATCAATACTGAGAACTGAAAAACTGAATATTTTTCAACGTTATTTAAATATTTATATGTCATTTAAAATATCTTTGACTGAAAAGCAGAACTTTTTCAGCATTATATGCAAGTGTTGCAAACTTAATTTTTGTGGTCGCCATGTATATGTGTCTGATATTTGACAAGTACAATTTTTGACATTTGCTGAATTTTTGATGAACAGAAACTATTTTATTTTTAGGTAAGAATTTGAGCTCCACCGCTACTGCAATTAATGTTTGTCGAATTAGACATGAAAATTTAATATTGTACACAAAGATTTCGACAAGGTAGAAATTTCGAGATATAAGTAAGACGGATAGCTAATTTCGAAATTTCTACCTTGCACAGTTTACGAAATTATTTCGACATCAAAAAAATATTAAAACACGAAAGTGAATAATTTTTGGGAAGGTTTAGTTGCCACTGGAACTATTTTCATTGACGAGAATCCAAGAGCATCAAGATAAAATAAGTAGAAAACCACTTTTTAAGTAATCATGTGTTTGTATATTTACAAACACATATATGATAAAAATTTTTTTTCGCTTAAACTTATAAGTCAACAATAGTTGAGTGGGTAAAATACTTGTCTGCATATCTGAACGAGCACAAGTTCGTATCACAGCTGGGTCGCAAAAAAATTAATAAATAAAAAAATATTTTAAATGAAATTTATTTGCTGGTGTTTAAGCATTGTCTATATGCATTTCATTGATGCTTTACCAAATTGTCAGTAGACTTCTAATAAATTTTGAACAGTTACAAACCTCTTGTCTTATGTAAATTATATTTCTTCATTACTAAAATATCTTGCAAATAAGCCAAAACTATTTCTACTATCTTTTTTTCATAGATTTGGTGCCGGTTATCACGAAAGTATACCCAACTACCTGATAGTTCTATAGGCATTATAGTCTTAGATGATTTTCCGTCTCAAACTGACATAGAACTTTTAAGATTTAAGTGAAAAAACAAAAGTTGAAAACACTAATGTTACAGAAGAAACGTGATACGTATTTTAATTGTGCACTAGAATTTGCAAGTTATACATATATTTTTTTAATATTTGTTGGCGGAATACTACTCCCTTTTTAAATAGTTTATGTTAGTAGTTAAAAGAAGAAATTCTTAACTGTTATAAGTAAATTGTGTTGTTTATTACTTTGTCGTAGTTGGCAAATTATTTGTATCTAAATATGTAATTGTAAAAATGTTTAGGTGCATAAAATGGCCATCAATATACTATATAAAAAATGTTTTAAAAAATACTTACTTTCTTGTGTTTTAAAGACACATTTATTTATTTATTTTTTATTTTAAAATAAGTTACACGGCATATACTCTTACATAATCCACTTCTAATGAAGGCTCTTCCCAAGTGGGGAACCAACTAGTTAAATTATTGTGAAATCTCAAAATGCCACGTGGATCTGTATTGCCCCATGGCTTGCCTTTGGTTTTGGGAAAATCACCATTTCCGCCAGCTGCCAATCCCAGTGTAATATAGAACTACAAATAATTTTCGAAAAAAGAAAGAAGAAAATAAGAAGCAAATTCAGTAAAGAAATCAATAAAACTTATAAAAGACGAGTGCGAAAAATCCATGAAATGCCAAAAGAAAGTAAACTAAAGTAAAAACAAATTTTTAAAATCGAGCTAAGTGCCACAGTTAAAACCAGGAACAATATCCACGCTGATTTACTTCACGCCATCAAAAAATGGAAAGTTATTAAATTCAGCCCGAAAATTAAGTTTTCTGCAGATCTCGACGTTTTGAGGTACTACGAAGCTATTCTGAGAATCTTTGCGTTGATGTATGCGTGGCCTTTTTCATATAAAATTCAGATTTTTAAAAACAAATTCTGAGTATTTTACAAAACAAACTCGGCATTTTTCAAACCAAATATAGTATTTTAAAAATCAAAATTAGCTTTTTCGGATGCTTCCTAAGCGGTTTTTAGACTATTATACAAGCTGTTCGACTTCTGCACAAAATGCAACCCGGATATAATGTGTTGTTATTGCTTTTTTAAAACTTTCCATCAGGGTTGCATTTTCTACAGAAGTCGAACGGCTTGTGAGATAGTGTAAAACAGTTTTTATGCCTGTTTTTAAAACTTCACTTAGATATTGTGTGAAAATTAACCGATTCGTCTTAAGGCTCGTTTCGGCAGACAACGTAATCGTCGACGAAAACGAAACGAAAACCAAATTCCGGTGATGTTGCCAATTTTGAAAAGTTTGCTGGGTATAACTTCTGAATGCAACTATTTCAGAAAGCGACAACCCCCGTTTATCAATTCAATTTTTGCCCGCTATCGATTGTCATTAGCTATTTTTCAATTTCCATTAGCTCTTATTGCGCTCACCAAAGTTTTTTTTCTTTTCTCCGCGTTTTTTGAAAATGTTTAAAGAAATTATTGGGTATAACTTCTAAATGCAAGTAATTCAGAAAGTTTCAACCCCCTTTCTAAATTCTATTTTTGCCCCCTATCGATTTCCATTAGCTATTATTGCGGTCAGAGAAGATATTTTTTTTTATAAACGAAACGCTTCGGTGATTTTTGCCAATTTTCAAAAAGTTTACTGTGTATAACTTCTGAATGGATGAACGAACAAATATGAATGTAAACAAAACAAAATACATTTTTTTCATCTCTGAAAAATGGTTTGAGGATTTACCAAAGCTTGTTTTCTTCTCATGCGTGCGAAAACAATAACATATTGATTTGTTGTATTTTTTTGGTAGTAAATAAGTGTTCCTTTGTTGCGAGTTTCCATTTTTTATAAAAAAAAAACGGTAAAAAAAATCATGCATGAAAAATGGCTAAATTAAAATAAAAATGGCAAAAAATAGCTATTAGCTAAATTAACTTTTCTTCTGGCTAAGCCGGATGAAAATGGCTAAATTTAGCCAGACAATGGCTAAATTGGCATCACTGCTTTGCACACACATTGAGTTACTCTAACAATACAATTTAATTATTATAAAACTGGACCATACAAGGTAAATAAAAATATATATGTAAATATCTTAAAATTTGGTTAAGCGATTGTTATGAATCTTTGACCTTAACAAATATTTAAAACCAGAGCAACTTCAAAGTACATAATTCGATTCGAATGAAAGCTGATCGAATTCGTATGTTATTTATATTTCAATTTGAAAGCATTTTCTTTCGATTCGAATTGCAGAGTAGCCACCTAGGATGTATATTGCTGTCAAACTCATTCTAAAAAGTGGGTAGTGTCACGCCCACACAAACTAAATTTTATTTTTCAGATGTAGCTGTAGCTTATACTTAATCGATTCTTTTGTAATTTTGCACACACGTTGACTTCCCGTTGCAATACAATATTATGACTAAAAAGGTAGGCAATGCCACGCCTCCGGAAAGTAAATATTAGTTCAACTATAACTAGAAAGCTAGTATTGCAATTCTTATGAAATTTTTAACACATATTTAGTTCTTGTGGCAATACAACATTATCCTCCCTGTTCTGTAAACCGAGTCAATTTGAAAATGCTCTATTTAGAAAAATTAAATCCACTAATAGCGAAATTTTTTCAGACTTTTTTGTACTTTTATATTCTTTAGAGCTTCAAATATCATATTTGAGAATAATTTACTATATATGATTTAAAGTACATCAATGGCAGCATTATTTATTTTTGGAAAACGAGAAATTTACTCGGATTCGGTTTACAGAACATGACCGTATATTTAATAAGATCAATTCAACTATCAAGCACTGACACCAAACTAGTAAAGGTCGATTTGTTTAATACGAGTACTAGGGATGGGCAAGTGAAAAAAATATATCGATATATATCGATGTCGATATATTTTTAAATATGGATATATCGATATTTTTTCAACAATGATAATTAATACATAGTCCCCAAATTTTTTTAAAATAAAACAAAAAAAGTACCTTTCTTATAAATAATTAAGCTGGAAAGAGTTAATTTTCAAGATCCTTACTGTTCCACCAATATTTCATGAAACATACATCAACAAAATTACACTCAAAGAATGATCATTTTTCGAATAGACAAAATATTATAAATATAACAATAGCTTTTGTTAGTAATATTCTATTTGATGAAGACTGTGCCGAAATGTTCTTAAAAATTGCACGAAAAACAAAACCAACGCTAAAAAAATATCGAATTTGATACTGTCGATATATTTGGGAAAAAAATATCGATATATCGAAATTAAAAATATCGGCGATATATGTCGATATATTTTTAATAAAATATCGATATATCGATATTTTTGCACATCCCTAGCGAGTACACACTTCGCTTTAATAAATTGTTTTCCAACTTACCATCTGATCCAGAGGCGCATTACTTTTACCCCTATTCCATGTCGGCTCACTAATAATTTCCTTAAAATTCGTTTTTATATGACCATAATCATTTCCATCCACAGACATTATCAACTCATCGGGTGTCCAAGTTAGTGAATATAAATGAAAATCATCACCAAAATGTTTCACATTTGGCAGGGTGATATCTTTCATAAACTCATATCTCGATTCGGCAACCTTCTTAAGGATGACACCACCATATAAACGGTCACCACCGATATTTTTATTTTCCCATTGCAACTCATGATTACCATGGATAAAAGCAACACGCATTTCACCCGATTTATAGAGTTCCCCGTAAGCAGGTGTGTTAGGTTGTAAGGATATCACTGTGTATATGGGAGAGAGGGAAAAGATGACTTTGTATTTAATATTCATAGAAATGAAGTAAAAGTCTTACAAGGATATAACCAATCGCCTTTGGGCATTTTAGCTCTGACATCAATGCGGCCATATTTAAAATTAAAATAGTTTTTAGTAGATAAGCGACCTGAAATGACGGGTGGTAAATATAAAACACCACCAGCAACAAGAGAACATTCACTTTCGACATTAATACTGGTGCATCTGAAACGAAAGAACAAACATTTATTAAAGTATTAAAGAGAAGAAATCAAAACTAATTCATTTTTAATACGATCTTTTCACAGTATTTTTATAAAGTTGCTTTTTGATGATTGCCGGATGGCTGAATACTCATTAAGCTGTTTTTAGGCTATTATACAAGCTGTTCGACTTCTGCACAGAATTCAACCCTGATATAATGTGTTGTTATTGCTTTTTAAAAACTTTCCATAACTTAGCAGCCACACGATCAAGTTTTGCCTTTCAAGTTTTAATACACTTACACTTTTTTACCAGTACACTCATACTTTTAAAAATTGAAACGAACTTGCTTTCAATTTCGCTTTCAAGTTGAGTGTTTCAATTTATGTCCAAGAAAACAGCTGATTACAATTTTCTTGCACAAATATTCTGCCGACATAGTTTTTTATTTGTTTTTTACAACATTGCTTTCAATTTGCTTTCAAGTTGTGTGCAGCCTACGTTCACAGCTATCAATAAAAATGAATTTTGGCAAGCAGCTATCAATAAAAATGAATTTTGGCAAGCAGTGTGTGTGAAAAACTTGAAAGGAAAAAATTGATCGTGTGGCTGCAGGGTAAACTTATTAGATCAGGGTTGCATTTTCTACAGAAATCTAATGCTTGTGAGATAGTGTAAAACAGCTATTAGCAGATATTTATTTTAGTAGTTAAACGATCGAATAATCGGAGTCTACTTCATCCAGAACTTATCTATGTTCAACTTGTTTTTGGAGTTAAAGCTTCTTTTAATGAAAATATGTCAATGTGATTCCATTTTTGCATACATGCTTTTTCGATGGATGTATAATGCAATACATTATCTAGTAAAGCCGCATGCGTTTTCGATGAGTTCAAAAACTGTCAGGCTTGATATTGAATCCAAGATAAAAATTGTCATTTATCAGAATTGAAAATCCACTTGACCTTAGAATCGATAAAAACGAATGCTCAAAAAAGCGAAGAAATTTCGAAACAAAATTATTCGATATCTGCTCGCGAATCTGGAAAAAATTGGAATGATCGCTAAAGCGAACTTCTCTTGATAACGTCGCGATAATACACATTCGCCACTCTGTGGTGAATCTTCGCAACAACGAACTATTTTCGATAATTTCTCGAATGTATCATGATAGCCGCGATAGCCTACTGGATATGCGATTACACAGACACACACTACAAAGTTTACTTTTGTTGCTGCCTTTTTCCGATATCGAAATTTGTTTTATATTGGCTCACTTTTGATATTGCTAAAGATTTGATATTCATTGCTGATCGAACCATCGAAATCGAATGTTTGTTAAACAAACTGAATAACAGGTAAACTTTTTACGATTAATTTTTGAGTGTCATTCTCGAAAGTTTTACACGATAAATTTTCGAGATATATTCGAAATCGATATCATTAACGAATC
Organism: Panzeria rudis; assembly: GCA_956483635.1. Lineage (NCBI taxonomy): Eukaryota > Metazoa > Arthropoda > Insecta > Diptera > Tachinidae > Panzeria > Panzeria rudis. Next base: position 8,421,535 of record OY101451.1, read on the forward strand.
GATATCATTAATTTAATATTTCTGACAAGAAAACGATAAAATTGGATTCTGTAACACCAAATTCTGATAACAATTCTGATTCGAACAAGAAACCGATAACACCGACGTGGCATGTCTAATGTCCAGTGACATAATGTCCATGGATATTATGCCACTCCAAAAAGTGTCATAATGTCCATGGACTTTATGACATTATTATTAATATAGACATTATGAAACTTTTAAATGTGTCATAATATCCATACTTTTGGAAACGAAAACCAATCCAAATATGTATTTTTATATATATGCTTATATATTTTTGTATCCACGGCGGGAAATAAAGTCAATTGACGTCAATACAAATTTGGAACAAATGTCAAGAATGCTTAAAGTATGTCGACCCAAAGAACTATTTGAAATTTAATTGAAAATTTTGAGAAATTTAACTTTTATAATAAAAGTAAAATTAATAAAAGTTTTATTACTTAAGGTTTTCTGCGTAGCCGGCCTCGCTGAGTATAGCTTTTTGCATAGCCGTCCTTCGGCCGGGATTAAGGTATTTCTACTCTCAGTATATCGAAAATCGGCTAAGCTGAGTAAAGATTTTGCATAGCAGGCCATTGGCAGTGCTTAAGAATTTTCTCCTGACTAAGCAGAAAATCTTAGCTCAGCGAAGCCGCTATTCAATCTACCAAGAGGGAGTCCTTAAGCCCGGCCGAAGGTCGGCTATGCAAAAACCTGAAAAAAGTGTCGTAATGTCCATGGATCTTACGACACTGCACTCATGGCACTTTTGAAAGTGTCATAATGTCCATGGACGGTATGACACTATTTGGAGTGACATAATGTCTATGGACATTATGACATGCCACCAACACCGATCTAAATCTTCATTAAAATTTACGATGACATTCAGAAAGCATTCGAAGAAACAAGTGCTCAAGAAATCGTATAAACACTATTTGATTTTGAACGCGTTTCTTTATTTTTTTCTGGGATCCTGGCGTGATTTCGACTACAGACAAAAATTTCTTTTCAGACAATCATTTGTTTGAACTTTGCTTTAAATTCCATAAATGGTTTATATGTTTCCATTAATGTTTCTCTTATTTACACTAAAAACCAATCACAAAAACTACTTCAATTTTCAGTAAAAATGTGTCGTTTGACTTTATTTCAATAAAAAAAATTTCTGAATGTAAATAATCAGAAAATTCCAAAATGTTGCTTAGTTATATCGTTTTGAAGTTCTAGTATGAAAATCTCAAGCTTGGAAATATTGAGGTTCAAAGTTTAAAAATTTTTCAAACTTTTCCTAAAATATGGTTCACAGTTTTCCGTAGTTTTTTATAATTCCCATCTATCAATATAGTTTAAATCGATTGTAAAATGCTCAGTATATGTCTTTGCAGTGTTATCAACTTTAATCTTAAATTTAGCTAAACGTCTGTTTTTAGTCTACCTGTAAAATTTTGCCCATTTTCTGTAGAACACCACATATAATAATGTTTCATTTTCGATAAAAAAAAAAATAAAAAAACGTGAAAGAACAACATTGTATATATATCCAAAGAATGCAACAGTTTGTGTTGTCTTAACTTTGGTAGAAATGGCGTCACATAAAAATAATAATGAATTTTGAAGATGACTGGATATTTTGATATATCTAGAATTTCGTTATTTCTTTATTTATTACATGAAAACTGTAAACATGAAAGCCCTGGTCATTGTACAAACTTTCACAGAAACTTAAAAATTTTTTTTAAGAAAAATGCGTTTTTAAAACGCTCGTTTCTGCTTTTGTAAACTATTTAGGGCCTGACCTTAAGCAACCAATTTTTTAATTGAATTTAAAACCTTTTTGACTTTAAAGATCAACATTTACATTATTTCTGATCTACTTTTTTATGTTAAAAATGAAATAAATTTTCTGTTATTTTAAATGCAATTACAAAGTATAATAAAATACTAACTATGTATGCACGGTGTAATCTTATACCATGCTAACTAATTCCACTATAATAAAGAAAAATTCTTAGAAAGAACCCGTTTTTGGTCATTACACAGCACAGAAACAATTTTTAAAATGTTGTTTTCAGACAAGCATTTCTTAAAATTTACTCTTATATTCAATAAATAGTTTTTCTGATTCAATAAATGCTTAATTTTGAGATCTTATTTCACATATAAAAACAACAACAAAAACTAATTTTATTTTCAGTATATGTATTGTTTGATTTGATAAAAATCATTCATAGTAGGTATCCGTTTCAGTAAAAAATTTTTTGAATTTATAAATTCTGTTACTAATTTAATTAATTATGAAAAATTATTTTTTAACAATTATATTATCTGATTCAGAAAATGATTTTGTTTGACTTTGGTTTTTTTCGTAATGGAACGAATAAATACATAAAATTTTCAAGATTTTTTTTTGATAACAAAAAATTGTTAATTTGGACAAATGTGTTGTCTGAATTTAAAAATTTGTTGATAGGATCTAATTCATCATAATCAAGCTTGATTTTTTCTGTGTACTCAAAGGCCGTTGCAGACTACAGTACAAGTATTAATGCTTTTGAGGAAAATGAAACCCTGACATGATTTTTTATTGTTTTTTTTTTCAAATGACAATTATATCAGGGAGGTATTTTCTTCAAAAGTATTAATACTTGTATTATAGTCTGAAATGGCCTTAAGCAGTCAGTACCTTATTTTGTAATACGCAATGCTATGCGTTGAGAAATTTTCTATAGAATTTGTTTTTGTAACTTGAAATTTTTCCACACAAAATACGTCAACGCTTAGAACTACGACTTACAAAATGGGGCCTTAGTTACTTGGCCGTGTCTCTTTACCTTATTCCCAAATCAATGCTATCCTTTTGTATATTTTGTGTATTCAAGATGGCTTCGATCTTTAAATGCCCATTCTCCACACCCAATGTGCCATTATATAAAACAAATTCAGCATCATACTTTGTGGGCGGTAGACGAATTTCATTTGTCCAATACTGGCTGTTAACTGTATTGAATTCATCCGAAAATATTAAATCATCACGACAATAGGGACCACCAAATCCGGGAGGCACTTCGGAAATTGTTGCATGACAGATTTTATTTTCTATAGTCACATTAATTTTCGTATTAGGTGAATCAGTCGAGACATCTATACGTGTGTCTGTTGTTGGTTTGCTAGATGTTGTAGTAAATTTACAATTGGGAGTACAACTCTTAAAAGTTTCCACAGATATGGGATCTTTTTTATCGCGAAATATTAAACGATTATGCTGGACAGCCAACCAAACATAGACAATGTCACTGTCTTTAAGTGTCCTATCAAACTCGTATGACCACTTACGATCTCTTGGTATACTTGTTATACCAGTCAGTTGACCACTCTCAAAGGCTTTAAATGCTTTGTTAATATTGACATTAAAAGATACCCATTTGATGTCAGGATCATCTATATTATTGTAATAAAGAAAATGCATCATATTTAATGAACCTGTTTTCCAATTCATATTCGAAAATTTTCTAACACTTACTTGGTATGGATAGGCGAAATTTATCACCCAATAATTCAAATTCAATTGGTTGTATAGTATAGGTACAGCACCATCCTGCTAAATTTACCATCAATAAAATTGATAATAAGTTTTTATGCATATTATTTGTTATTCGTAGAAATCGCTTTAATGATCTTCAATTAAAAAAAATACATGAAACGTGGCGTTAAATCAAAATGTCTACCTTTGAGTTTGCTGGCTAAACTTAGACTAAAGAGATAATTCTATCTTTGCCTTTGATTATTAATATTTTAGTACTTGAGTATTTTATTAATTTTTTAGAAACTGGAAATTCCTCATTTTTCGAACAATTAAAACGAAACGTGTTAAATAAAGATGGGAGAAAATTAATGATTTGGATTTGTTTGTGTGTATTACGCACAGTACTCTCGAATTGTACAGAAACTGGATTCTAGATTATGGTTCTAACCGATATTTGAATGCCCTATATCCACAAACACAAAATAACTTAAATAACATTTTAATAACTTTACAGTAGAAGCAAAAAACAAGCTAAAGTGGAAAATAGTGAGAATTTCTCTAATAATATTGGTATAAAAAATTCTCACGAATCCATACAGTTTCGTAAATTTTTTTAATATATGGCTAATATCTTAAGAATTATGTTAATTACATCATTTTTATTTATTTATTTTTCAGTTTGATGGAATAATGTGCTATATATTTAATCTTAAAAACATAGAAAAGAAAATTTTTGGGTGATCCCTTTACACCGAAAAAAGACCCAACGGTCACATGCATGTGACCGTAAGCTCAAGTTTGAATTTTCGAGTTCGGAGATGGTAGAGAACATCCCCTATATTGAAAATAAGGGAGTGAAAATTTTTTTAGATTATCTCGTAAACTATAAGGAATATGAAAATTTTGTTAAAAGCTTTCTTTTAGATAATATTATCTACAATTCCAATAAACTCATTTTTTTATAAAAAAAAAAACGAAAACATTTTTTGACTGCAAATAAGCTATTTTAGAATTCTCTTATATTCCTCTTTCTTTTATGAATTAGATTTTGCGTGATTTATTATGCAAAATTTGCTAAAAATAAAAATACGAAAACACAGTTCAAATTCGAAGTTACTTCCACTTTTTGTAGGGTGCGTAACAAAATTTTGTGATAAATTATTTCGCAACAAAAAGCTGTTAAAAAAGTATGTTTTATGCCATTCGAAAGTACAATTAAATCCCACTAAACACTATTCATAAATTGAAGGAATCTCTTTTGAAAGACCAAAAAATGTTTATATTTAAATCTGAAAACGAATGTAGCGTTCGTCACGCAGGACTTGCCCATATACTACTGCCTTAATTCATAAAAAAATTTCCGGCATAACAGATTAATAAAACGAATTTGTATACAAATTTCGTTTTATAAGTCTCTTATTAATGAAAAAATTTTTTTGTCAATTAGGTTGTATATATATATATATATATATATATATATATATATATATATATATATATATATATATATATATATATATATATATATATATATATATATATATATATATATATATATATATATATATATATATATATATATATATATATATATATATATATATATATATATATATATATATATATATATATATATATATATATCGATGGCTGATAGCCAACTTCTAAATACACCCTGCTTAAAGAACTAAGTAACCTACTGTTGAAAATAACGGTTTTATGGCCACTTTTTATTTCATATGCATATTGTAATTATTTACGCTTGTTTTTTAGTTTTCTTTGTTTTTCGTTTGTGGCATATGCCACTGTTTGATATAAGAATAAATTTGTTTAAGAAAATAAATGTTATCATAATAACTTTTCGAATATGTAATTTTATTCGAATAAACAAACTAACAGTATGTATAGCAATAACCATGAATATCTGTTTATTTAAATAACTCCAACTTAGTGACACATGTCAGATCTAAAATAAAACACAAGCTGAAAATAAATTTCATTATTAATGCATACGAAATAAATAAATATTCGAATAATTTTGTTTAAGTAGATTTCCATAATTATTCGGAAAAATTTTTATTCGAATATTATTCAAAGAATTTAAATTCAAATAATAGAATGCAAATGCTTTGTTTTTAATCAATTTATTCGAATAACTTTCATTCGAATAAATTTATTCGAATAATTTTTTTTAAATAAATTTTAAAATTTGTAATTTTAGTCGAATAAGGAAACTAATACTAGAGCGATAACCATGAATGGTTGTGGCGTACCACTTGTCGGAACCAAGCGCGGATCCAGGTCAAGCTTTTGGATGGGGAACTTTCATATGAAACATACCATTCTGAAAAATTTCTTTTGGAAACTCAATAAAAATGATCTATATTTTATTCGTTTTTGGAGGGGAATATCCCTTTTTCCCTTCCCTTGGATCCGCTCCTGGTCGGAACTAATGTACAGCATGAGTTGAGTTTGCTTTATGAAAGCTAGCATAAGAAATAAATAATATAGTAATTTCGCCTTAGTTTTCAAAAATGATTTGATGAAATGTTTATGCAAATAATATTATTCGAATAATATTTTCCGAATAATTTTTATTCGAGCATTATTATCGAATCTATTTCCATTTGAATAATTTTTTTCCAATACATTTATTCGAACAAATTTTATTCGAATAAGGAAACTATATAATAACATAGCCAACAATAGTGTCACATGTCGGATTCAAAATGACTTGAACTGAAACGAGCTCTCATAAGGCAAAAATGTCAGGTTGATAGCTCACATGTTCTCTAGCAGCAATCAGAGGATGACCTCTCGCTACTCATGCAATACATTGTGCCGGAATTAGGTTAGGTTATGTTAAGAAGTATAAAGGGAGAAGTGCTACATAGAAATTTACAGGAAAGATCTCTGCAAGGAAAATGCGAATCACTGAGCAATCGACTACAATTTTTTGGACTTGAAAGAAGATCGTGTTGTAGAAGCTTGTGCGTATACTATATAGGCAGGAAGTTTCCAGATTTCATTTGATGACAATTCAAATATATAGCCCTGTTCTGTAAATCGAGTCGATATTAAATCGTACGATTTGCAACATTAATGGCGTTTTCTTTTCTACAAAAAAATTTTGCATTATTTGCACTTTTGCTTGTGACAGTTAAATTGATTCAAACAAAGAACTAATCATTTATTTTTTAAGTCTTTAACTCTGTTAATTATTCAACTTAATAAATTTTCTGGTAAACTTAAATGAAAAATAAGTAGACTGGGTTTTAATTAAAATTTATTTTATATTACAATTTCAGTTAATTTTACCTACAGAATATTTTGAGTGTAATGTAAATTCTTAATCACTCATTTATATAATACAATTTTGTAAAATTACGTTAAAAAGTTTGAAATTAGCAAAATGAATGCATTCCCAAAAATCCCCTGTGTTTAAAATTTTTTCAGAGTGTTAAATTTATAGATTTCTTTTTATGGCTTCGATCTGTCCAATGTCAAGTTTAGCTCTCGTTGTACTAAAAATTTAAAACAAGTTTATTAAAACTGACTCCTGATCAGTGTTGCCAGAATTTTTAGGCATAAAATGAATGAAGAAAATTGACTAAAACTAACGGAAATTTTATTTCAGACCATGCCTCCTTCTCCATCTTATTTGCAAATATGACATATTCCGTCGTGTAAATTTAGCCCTGTTGAAAAAATTATTTAGTCTCATTAATTATAAAGGCATTTAATTTATTGTATAAATATCTGATCTTTCTACCATATCTGGAGAAATAAATTTGGCAGAACAGTGGGAATTTTTGAAGTTTTAGGCAATATAATATATACAAAGAACTTACTTAAGACTCAGGTTCCAAACGAAATTGGTCTTTTGTTTTATTCAACTTTACCTGACTAAAAATTCTTTCGATGAATGTGATACTTTTAACACATCATCGTATTTTGAATTAGCTTAGAATTGGAAAAGCATAATAAGAATTAGCTTGATTTGTTTCAGATATTCTTTTCCATAAACTTTTTTGGGCATAATATGTTTAAAGTTTAAAAATTTTAACGCTCTAAACTCTGAGTCGAAATCCTATTTTTCGTTTAGAAAATTTTGCAAAATATTGGTTGGTATTTTCGTACTCACATAAAAGAAACAAAAGATAGTAGCAATATAAGGAAAAAAACTGCATTTCGCCTTTTTGGAGGGGTAAAATCTGCAAAATACAGATAAATCTGCATTTCTGGCAACAGTGCTCCTGATCTCTTTTTGTTGTATCAGTAGAGAAGAAACATTAAACATCTTATTTTAGACACACTTAACTTAGTCTCAATTGTCAAGTCTTGCTTGAAAGATCGCTAAATCAATTCGATTATAATTGCGCGGTTGTGTTATATTGCTGTTAAAGTGCACACAACAAAAAAAAAGATGATAAAGTTTTTAAATTTTTTCATTCTAAGTACAATTTTTTGGTTTGCAATTTGTTTATGTTATGAAGTGCCTAATGTTAAATTAAATTTGTTGCATAAGGGATTTTCTTTAACTATACCAGGTGATATTATAACAAAAATTATTTAAAGTTTTAAAAGGAACACGGAACCGGATACCATTGATAATGGCAAATATTAAAGATAGTTTTTTGTAATGTGTCTCTCAAAGTGCAATCAATTAGAATTGATTAATAACAAACAAATTTATAATCTCTTGGACATATTTCCAAGCAGACTTACAAATGATATCTTATTGAATTAAATGATGCAAAATGATACAAAAAATGTAAAGAAGGTACTTAGCCAACAACCCAGCAAACAATCGGGTGGATCTTAAGCTAGGATCCCACTATCGTCGCAATGCACCGATTTTCGTCGGCTCACTGCAATGAAGCCTATGCATAAAGCAAAATGGCGTTATTTCTCAATTAATTTCCAAATAAATCCGTATGGTTTTATTACCACTACAGTGTAGTGCAATTACGCCCATGTTTCTCAATTAGTTAAGAAATAAAGCTATTTGGTTTTATTATCTATAGCTCTATTGCAGTGAGCCGACGAAAATCGGCGAATTGCGCCGATAGTGGGACCTGAGCTTTAAACGACGTATGATTTTCAATCAAATATTTTAAAATTACATACTTTTGAGAATGATTTGGAAATAATTTGGGGACAAAAAATGTATTGATTTAATGAAATTGAGAAATTTATTCCATAATAAATCAACTAATGTAAATTGATAAGACTTTTTTGCTGTTGATAATTAAAATACTAATATTATAATATGCAGGGAAAGCGTGAGACGTCATTCCCCTCTGAAAAAAAAACTTATAAATCTTGGGCCATGTGCATAACCAAAACTTGAGATGAAGTTAGCCAAGGTGATGAAATCGAAGTGGATATGTTTTGAAATTAGAAATCCCGTGAAATACATACGTATGTATATGAGGCATTATTTTTGAAGCGGTCAACCCAAATTTTTTTTGCCGAAATTCCTTGATATTTGGCATAACTAATTCTAGTAGGCATACATTAAGGATGTAACCGATACCGATAACGATATATCGGCGATACCAGGGTTGATATATAAGGTCTGTGCATCAGCCCATATGTTCGGTAATTATGCTGATAATTAATGTTAATGTTGACTTCAATTCAATTTCAATATGCGTATCGGTATCGATACCGCCGATATTTCTTTTTGAGTATCGGTATCGCATCGGAAAAATAGCGTATCGTTACTTCCCTAGTATAAATGTGTATGCAAATTTTTTTGTATGATGTTCATTTGTCGAGTTATGGGGTGTGAAACTGCTGCCGTTTTTGAAAAAAAAATTAATATTGTTTCGAGCTAGAAAAAATAGGAAATCGTCTGATCTTTTCAAAAAAATATTTAGTTTAAAAATATTTATGATCAAAAGCGGAAATGACGAATTGAAAGTAAAATCTGTCTAACCTCGAGCCTTTTCATTTATTTTTTACCAAAATTAGCCTAGGTTGTCCTCATTATACTGTAAAAGTTTGATAATCAGATCTAAATAAGTTTAAAAGTTATGCAAATTTCTTTACATGAACCCCACCTTTTTGATCATTGTTATAGAGAATCGGTATAAGATATCGTGTAAGCCATACGTTTCATGTATTAGGTGTGCTCAGCACTTTTATGTAAAACTCCACAAAAAACAGTTTCATGGAACATTTTAACCCTCTAGCGTTTCGCTGTATGGGTTCTTTTTGACACTTTCTTAAAAAGGGACAATAAACTCCCCTTCGATGGCGAGATAGCGGGCTGAAATATCCTACAAAAAAATTCCTAATAAAATTTCATTAGAAGTCTTAAAAGACAATAAAAATATCTCACAAAACCGCATTTTATGAGGTTGATTTGTAATAAAAATATGTCTTACGCAAAATTTCACTGTAAGTCAGCTAACAAATGAAAGCTCCATGATTATACGGTTGGCCATATAATCTAGTAGCAAATCACGTAAGAGCTTTTCGAAGGTATAATGCTGATAATAGCTCTGAGAAGTTTGCACACGAACTGTATTGCATTTAATGCAAATATTAAAACATTTAAAATATACATACCAACAAATTATATTGACGAAATAAAAATAGCAATAGCAGAACACGGGCAATAGAACTTAATTAAGATCAGCATGAAACTGGATTAAAATCAGCATGAAAGGTGGAGAATTTTGCAATGGAGATTGTTCAAGTTCCAGTCATAATGCGATAAAGCTCAAGAAGACTAATTCCACAAGTAGAAACGGTAGAAATTGTTCAGTTACTTACAATTCACGGGACAATACATTAGTACCTAAGTAGGTAGTATCTATCAAATATTATTTAATGATTTACTAGTCACTAGACAATACAGTAGACCCTTGATAAGTAGCGTTTAACGAAAATTGTTTATTAATTTCCTTAAAACTAGCCAGACACACGTGATTTATTCATGTTCGACTTAAGGTTTTATGTTTATAGGTTTATTAACAAACAAATCAAATAAATTCTAAAATTTTCAAACTTTTCTGATTTGTTAGACTTTGTCTTTATGTTTATGAAGTTGTTCGCGAACATTTGACAATTTTTTATTATAATTTTAGTTTGAAACGTTAAATACGAGCTTATAGTTAAATAAATTGCCAAAAGTATGCAATAGTGAAGAGTCTAACACATTAATATGTGATTACGTTGTGGAATTTTAATAAATAACCAAAATCTCAGTTGCATTTCCCAACAAAGTTTAGTCATTAAAGTTAAGCTCAAAATCATATGTTCGATGTGTATGGAGAAATACTTTGCGAATAGATCAGATGAACAAATCATGCGTGTATGGCTAGCTTAAGTAAGTAGAATTTAACAAAATTTTCTTTAGTAATTTCATAGACTTGAGAGCCTCGATAAATAGTATTTACACGAAGCAATACAGTGGATCATAAATAAGTAGTATTTAACAAAGATTGTTTTAGTAATTTCCTAGTCGCAAGACAATGCAGTAGTAGGCCCTCGATAAATATTATTTAGCAGATATTGTTTAGTGATTGCCTTATTAGGAGAGAATGCAGTACATCCTAAGTAAGTAAAATTGACCAAATATTATTTTAGTAATTTCGTAATCATTAGGCACACATATATAATAATTAAGAAAGATTGATTTGGCAAAGTCTGAAAATTTTGGGCTATTAGTGGATTTAATTTTCTTAAGTCGAGTCATTTTAAATCGGCTCGATTTCCAGAACAGGTGTGATAATTAATTCCTTTTTTAAATTACTCTAATTTTTAGACGAACCTGGTCTTAAACAAGTATTCTACATTATTAAAATCAATGATGAATGTCCTACCTTGATGGATATACTATTTGAACCACAAACCGAATGGACTACGATACAAACATCTAAAGATATTAAACCCAAAGATAAACTAAACATATCAATATTAATAAATCATCAAGGAGAGGCTTATAAAGCATACCAATATCTAATAGTAGGAGAAAATTACATGGGCATAACAGTGGCGCCACCAGCTACGAAACCTACCAGCAATTGTGGTGATACTATGCTAGAGGTACAATGCAAAGAAACCTCAACTGTTGTCTTAGGCATGACTCAATTATGTCAAGGTCAATTAATATTTGAGGACAATTTCGCCAACACTCAGCTTGATGGCAACAAATGGTCTTACGATTTACGACATCGTTTGATAGGGACAGAGTCGGAAGAGTTTGTTCTATTCGATAACCATCGTGAAAACATTTTCATACATGATGGTTATTTAAATATACGACCAACTTTGACGCAAGAAAAAATGAGACAAGCTAAATTGAACTTTGGATCACGTTGTACACCAGTTGTGAATCGGAAAAAAGAATGTGAATTAATGCCTCAGTCACCAATTATATTTGTGCCACCATTTAATTCATCACAAATTCATACCAAAAATACATTTCAATTTAAGTACGGGAGAATAGAAATTAAAGCGAAGCTTCCAAAAGGAGAATGGATATTGCCGTGTAAGTTAAACAAAGATTTATAATCGGGTTCGTAGGACCAACATTTTAGTATTATCTAAAACTAGTATCCCTTGCTCGATTGTCAAACTCCATATAAAATAGTTCTTGGAAAAAAAATAATCCAAAGTAGATAAACCTGGAGTGGTACGGTTGGACAAAAAGAATTTAAAGAAGGGGCCATAAAAATTTTCCTAATCGGTCCATAAATGACGGAGTTCTAAGAGATTGACTAACTTCTCGTTTTTTTAAGTCGGTTCAAAATAGCAATAGTTTTTTAGATGTGGAATTTGACAGTGTGAATTGCTTTGTAGTTGTCGTCGTTTAATTCGCCCTAATATAATTCACCGAGTATAATATTTAATCTCTCTTTTTTATGTAGATATCATGCTGCAAAACTATGGCGTTTTTGATGAAAAACAAATCCGCATTGCCTTTGCCCGTGGCAACGAAGAGTTATTAACCTCCGATAATGTAGACTTGAGCGGTAAGATACTATATGCTGGAATTGTTAGGGATGTGGAAAGTAATAATAGAAACTTTCAACAAAAATCTTCGAAAGAACATTATGGCAATGATTTTCACATTTATACATTAATATGGAAATCTAATGAAATTTCAATGGAAGTGGATGGCATTCAATATGGCACAATAACCGAAAATTTAGATGACTTTAATAAATTTGTAAGTCAATAAGTATTGATTTTCAAGTGAAAATAAGCATACCGAATAACCAAAAAAATCTCATTCGATGCCCTTTTGCTCTTTTGCTATAATTTGCTATAATGCCAAATAACGATACTTTCACTTAGAAACTCAATGGATTCCGTAAAGATCCTGGTGTATTATCTATTTTAAACTAAACAATTTCTACCGTTGATGTCACCAACTTCTAACTTCACGATATCACTTAAACTATTGTAGAATTGAGAGTTTCCGACTGCTGTTCCTTGCTCTTATACCGCTGTAGTCGCTAATCATAGATACGAAGCGTAGTTCGATTTTCGCCATATCTAGTTTGAGGCACATAGATTCAGTTTTGAGTTCTCTTTAGTAGTAGCTGATGGGTGATTTTACCGATCTATCTCTCACTATGGCATATAACGCCAAGCCTGAAAGTTTCGCTCAACATTCCAGTGATCTGGAACCCAGCAAAAGCTGCCATGGAATTTATCCATTACCTTGTTGAGGGGTCCCTTATACTGGTGACTAAGCGCCGCCTAAATGAGTCGTGAAGAGTTACTTCTAGGACCCCAGCCTGGAAGTTCCAGGCTGGAACACACTTCATTCATTCGGAAGTCTCAATTACCTCCGAATATAGGTCACCATTATGTATACACGCGTAACCGTTATATACTACATATTGTTTCTGACAAAGTTTGGGCGTTGGCTGGCTTTTCTTGGAATTTCTTTCCAGATAAATTTACGATAAAATCGTCAATCTGACGATAAAAAAGACAAATATCGTAATTTCAACTACATATTAAAAATCGTCAAAAAAAATCGGGCAGCAGAAAATTCAGTTCATTTATTGACAGTTTTGTCAAAAAAATAATCAAACTAAAACATGACAATATCTGTTTGCATCTCGTTAGCCCGCAAATTTAGAATGAATTTCGGAAAACTCTTAAAAATGTCGAATAACTTCATTTTCAGGCTCAGTTGCGATATTCTCATTGGAAATAACAGTGTGCGACCTCCGATACCTATTCTGTGTTGTGTTGTTATAGTATCGTATTTTTATGAAATCGGCATCTTCCTTTATAATCAAGTTCGAGGTGAAGTCGCGTCTACTGTTTGATAGGGCTTAAGCTTCGTTAAGATGATATGGACTGTTTGAATCAACAAAGCAACTTTTTTTGGAATTGTGGTGTCAAAAAATGTATGAGAAAAACTCAAAGCGAATATTAAAATGTGAGTGAATTGGTAAAATATACTACAATTTGATAGCACAATTACCGAACATATGGGCTGATGCACAGACCTTATATATCGACCTTCGTTTGAATTTCGAAGCCAAACTTCGCAACCTTAGACATTGTAAATATTCTAAGGAACAAGAGAAAATTAACATCAATTTAATTTCCAACTTACACGGCATAACAAAAAAACCTTGTTTTCGGAAGTCGCCACACTCCCATACGAGAGTTGCATCATTACCAAATTTATGTTATCTGATTTTTTTCTACTTAAATCAAACATTTTTGGTTTGATTTTTAATACTCGATTCTTTCTGAATATAATGTTACGAACTTTACCCTAATGCAATAACTTTGCATTCAAAAGGAAATTATTTCAAACATCTGGCTGATATCTTTAGACTCATTGGTGATATTTTATTGTCACAATAAAAATAACGGTCCTTAGGCCCCTATTCTATTATGTGGGTTTAGATCGGCTTCTTCCGTAGGTCATTTATATTTCGAATTCCATGTCTAGCCGACGTGTAAAGATATAGAGCTGCTTATTTCACAACAAATAATTGATAGTTTATGCATTTAGCAAAAGTTATAGCAGAGTGGATATTTTGGGTCATCATGTATCAGTTAAATAAATAACAGCAAATACTTTATTTTAAACAAATATGTATATATTTTTTATAATTTTTCAGTTCTTTATTACATTTGGCGTATCTGTGGGCGGCCACTTACAATTTCCCGATAAGTTACAACAGCCAACAAATAAACCCTGGTCAAATGCATCACCCAGAGCAATACGAGATTTTTGGCAATACATTAATAAAGGCAAAATATTATGGACTGGTAATGAGTCCTTGCAAATCGATTATGTAAAAGTTTATGCTGTGTAATCATTCTGAATAGTTACTTAAATACTTGTGATAAAAAATAAAAATGTATTAAAGTATTGAAAATATCCAAAAATTAAAAGTTAAAGATGGCACTCAAACTACGAGTAAAAGTGAAAAATAGCCCAAAAATTTTCGCTTGAAAAAATTTTAAAAAATTCTGGACCATTTTTCGAAACACAGCAGACGGAAATCTTTGCTGCCAGCCGAAGGTCGCCCGTGCAGAAAACTTTTATTAAGCGAAGCCGGTGTTCGAAACCAAAGGCTAATAAAATTTGTGTGCTATCAAAAAATCATTCCCCTTTATTCTGTATATATTTGTCTACGTCACTCACGTTAAGGCAACACCAAATATAAGACACCTACTTACTTACTTGTTGTGGGCAACAATTGACTACTGTTAACAGCCTCTTCTTATTCTCTAAGGCCTATAAAATAACAAGAGACTGTTAAAAGTAGTCAATTGCGGTCGACAACGAATATGTAAGTGTCCTCTTTTTGATATTGTCTTCACCTGACGTCGACAAATAGTTGCAGAATAAAGGGTATTATTAAACGAAGCCGATATTTGAAATACTTTTAAAAAAAATCGTTGACGGTCTACCTTTTCGAAACTGAAAGCAACAAAATCCGAAAATTCGCTGCAGCGACAATAAACGTTCGTGAAATTGTAAAAAAATTCAAGAATGTGAACTTTCATAACATCGAATTATTCTCTATGGTTTCTCAAATATATTTTGTGAATATTTAATTTGAAAGAAAAAAAACAGAAATTTCGCCAATGTGTATTTTCAAGAAATGAACGATTCATAAATTTTCGGCAATTTCGAGAATGTGTACTTTTGCAAAACTAACAAGTCTCAGCCAGGCATGCTATTTTTCAATTATTCACCGGACTTGTTATTAGACACGTACTTCCCTTTTACCAAATAAATATCACTATGGCAGCACAAACAAAATATAAATTATTGTTCAATACTGGAATAACAAATAAAGCTATTGGCAACCAGAAAACATTTTATAAGTATTTTTCGCATTAAAAACGAATAAAATATTTTTTAAAACTTTAAAAATTTTTTTTAATAAAATAAAAGCAAAATGCCTTGCCTTTCGGCCTCCACTAGACGTTTAAATCAATGTTTATCGGAAAAATCTCCAGGTAGAGCTAAAACTGCTGATCCTTTCAATAGATATTTAAGTCAGGCTATATCAGAAAAATCTACAGCTAGAGCTAAAACCGCTAACCGTTTCGGTATAAATGGTTCCGCTACAAAATTTACCGACTATGCTAACAAAAATCAGCTTTCATTTTTACAACAACGTAAAGCTCCGGCTGCAAATAACAGTAAAGCTCGTTTTAAAATAGAGAGAAAGGTTTCTCTACCTGTGCAAGAGTTTAATCGTTTAAAAAGTGCTGCCAAAGTTGTGACCCTCGAAGATCGATTGGATGCTCTTATGCGCAAAGAACAGGAAATGAAACGTTTAGAAGAGGAGACCGAACGTACAAAACAATATTTCAAGGCAATCGATGATGCTCGCAAAGAAGCCGAAGAAGCAAATAGCACAGAAGTCGATGGTCAGGAAGCTAATAAAGAACTCAAAATATTGGAAAAGGCCTTTCTGGCCAAACACGAACAAGAAGAAGAAGTGCAAAAAGCTAATCGCATAATACTCGATGCTAAATGTCATGCCGTACGTGATGCTCAAGTACAAGAGAAATATGAGTTGCAAAGAGAATTAATAAAAGATGAAAGGCGCTTAGAGAAACAAGTCATCGATAGAGCCATGAAAGCCTTAAGTGAAGAGGATGCTAAATATGAACGTCTAAGCGAAGAGAAACAAAAATACGCCAATGATATTAAAAAACAATTGAATGAGCGGGAAAATGCCCGCTTTCTAGAGGCAGAACGCATAGAAGAAGAAGCTATTATGCTGCGTAAAGCCAATGATGCCATCAAACGAGATGAAGAACGCCAGGCGAAATTGGCAAAAGAGAGACGTTTAAAATATCGCGATGATTTGGCAAAAGTAGTAGAAATGTCCACCACATTTCGTCGTATGCTGTGCGAACAGGAGAGAGAGGCCGAAATGAGAATAGCAGCCTATATGAGAGCTAAAGAAGAACGCTTAAAAGCTTTACAGGCTGAACAAAAAATATCCAAAGAAGACCTGGAACGCAAGCAACAGCGTACTTATAATGTGGCTGAAAAAATTTTACAGTCGAAATCTGATCGCGAAGAAATGTCGTATTTAACAGAACAGGAAAGAATTGAAAGGGAATATCGCCGCAAAGAAAAGGAAGCCGCTCTACGCAAAAAACAAATTGAAAAAGAACTTATCGAGGCTCGTGAGCGCCAAATGCAGGAAACCAAACACTGTCAAGCTCTACAAATTGCCAGAGAAGAGCAAGAATTCCATAAGCTTATTAAAAGTCTTAAGGAAGCCGAAGCTAAACAAAAGCATGAAGATGAACAAAGAGAACGGCGTCGTAAATGCTATCGACACGATATCATCCGTCAAATAGGTGATAACGAAATGAAACGTCGCCATTTGCAAGAGTTGGAAAAGAGACAGGCCTCGGCTTGGCGTGAAAGTGAACGTCAACGTGATGCTAATATACGGGCTGTTATAACAGCCAAACTAAATGCTATGCGTGAAGCTTGTTTGCCAGATAAATACATAAACGATGTGGAGAAGCAGCTGTCCAGAATTGCGGCTAAAAACAATACTTTACCCAAGCTAATTTCTTAAGATCTTTTATAAGGCAGAAACTATTTTTGTTTTACTTATTTGTGCTGAATCTTGAACTATTAGAAATATTTTTCAGTTTTGTTCCTGTTTAAATTTAAATCACTGCTTTTAAAAATTATTAACAATTTTCAATAACAGGAACACAAGTAAAATTCGCAGCCTGTTCCAGGAGGTCGAACGACCAAAAATTGTAAAACTCTAAATGGAAAACAACTGATTTGTGACCAACTATATAACAACTTATTTTATTTATTTAGTGCGTAAATTAAAAATAAATAGATAAATAAAATAGATCAAGCAAATCAGATTTTCTCGTCTAGATATCCAGCGAACGATAACTTTCGACATCGTGGGACAGGATGTTAATATTCTAACGGCCCTTTTCACAATGTACGATTAAAAGCTAACGTGGACTTTAACAGCAAATTCGGTATACAAAATTTGCCGTTAAATTCCACGATAATTTTTATTCGCACATTGTGAAAGTAGCCGTGACAGTGGATCGAAAGACTAATAAAAATACGTGTATGTATTAGGGACGAAACAATATCGATATACTATATATTTTCTCAAAAATATATATCGATATATTTTCAAAAATATCGATAATATCAAATTTTTTTAAGCTTTAGTTTTGTTTTTCGTATAGTTTTGGAAAAAATTTAGACACAATCTTTATTAAATAAAATATTACTAAACAAATCTTTTGTTTTATTTATAATCTTTTCTGCTTTCGAAAAATTATATTTGTTTGAGTATTATTTTGCTGATGTACGTTGTATGAAATATTGGTAAAACGGAGTCTGTTGGAAATTAACTACCTTCAGATTAATTAACCGTTGTTACAAAATATCAAGTTTTTTTTACTTGTGAAAAACGACTTAGTGAGGCTTGTAGGTCTAGTTGGGTAGATCATTTTGCTATTTTCAACAATTTCAATACACCTTCAAAATCGAAAGTTATCAATAAAAAACAATTTTTTGGGACTTCACAGACAAAAAAATTGCCGCTGTGTTCTTTTTATATATTTACACTCATTTCGAAAATACGAAAAAAAACTTAAACATTATACTCTGCTACCTTTTATAATTAAAGATATATTTGAGTGCAAAAATTCATTTTGCACATTTATCCATATTTTTTTTTCATTTTTAGAACATAATTGTTTTAGCATTTTATGCTTTTTTCCAAAGCTAAAGTGTCTAAAAACGTTTAATATAGGTTGAGATTTGCGAAAGTTACAAGACTTTTAAAACTTTCCCCATGCGTTTCGTTTAGTTTAAGCAACCAATATTGTGCAAGTATAGCCCATCATCTATTGGTATGCCAAATTTCAAATAAATCTAAACAGAAGTTTGGCAGTTATATATATACATTCTCTACCATTTATTTTGTGAGCAGCTTCTCCAAAATGCACCAAAATGTGTTGCATGAATAATTTTTAATTCAAATTTAGTTTGAAAAATTTTAACATTGCCAATTCCCAACCGATTTTAATCATTTAGGACTTATTGTAATCGTTATAAGATACACTTTTTAAGAAAATAAAAAATGTGTAGGCTTTTAAGCAATGTGTTGCTCAAAATATGCAAAATTTTAAAAAATCGGAAAAAAATAAAAAAATTTAATTTTCTTTTGCTAGTATTTCAACGAAATATAAGTCAAAGTAAAATCTATTATATATACACGGAAAGCTTAAGTTCTGCTCTATTCGCTAAAAAATTAAAAATCGGCGCAGAAACGCATTGAAAATTGTTGTTGTCAGTGAACTCCCAAAAAATAGTTTTTTATCGATAGCTTCCGATTTTGAGGTGTATTGCAGTTTTTTAAAATGGCAAAATGATCTACTCAACTAGACCTACAAGCCTCACTAAGTCGTTTTTCACGAGTATTTTCACTGTGACAGCGTATTATTTATAAAAAAAAAAAAACTTGTGTCATATTTTTAAAAAATATTGGGACTATGTATGAAAATATATCGATATACATCGATATTTTTATTTGATATGTCTTCTTATTTTTTGTTGGAGCTAGAACTTGTTTATGAAAATGTGCCAATGTAATGATTTAATTCCGTTTTTGCATGCCTTTTTCAGTGGATATTTTATGCAATATATTATCTAGTGAAATCGCATGCGTTCAAAAGCTATAGCTTTCAGGCATGTTCTGAAAATCATATGGCTTTAAATCACATGTGATTTTAAAATCAATAATGGTCCTGCAGATGTTTTTAAAATCATATACGATAATTTTCGTTCAGAAATGATATTTAATAATCTATACAGTAGAAAAATAGAAAAAAGAAGTGAAAAACATCTGCATGGCCATTATTGATTTTAAAACCACATGTGATTTAAAACCATGTGATTTTCAGAACATGCCTGTTTATTTCCAATTTACGATGCCATTCAGAATGCATTCGAAGAAAGAAGTGCTCAAGAAATCATGAAACACTATTTCATTTTGAATGCGTTTATTTATTTTTTTGCTGGGCCCAGCAAATTAATTTAAGTTAATTAATTAAAGAAACTGTTTCGATTTTTGCATACGTTTATCACTCCACATATTCGTAATAAAATTATTTTTTTAAGTTTCTGAACATTTTATGCTCTTAAATTCGATTTTGCGATTTTCATGAAATCCGCTATTTTGGACCTTTTTACAGATTTAGCGTTTTTTAAAGTTATTTCTAATGTTAGTTTTCACAAATATGTATTTTCGCACTAAATGTGGTTTTTGTCCAAATTTTAGGATTTTGCAGTTTATATATTTATTGCCAATAAGTATTGTAGAAAGTTTTTGCAAATATTTAAAGTTTTTGTGATGAATGAACTCTTTCCAAAATTCTTCCCTCTTTTGCAGTTAAGTTCAAAATAACGAAACTGTTTTTCGATATTCGAAATTTTTGCGAATTTCGTCATTTTCGCCAATTTTCTTGCTTGTTAATAATCTTATATGTAGAAGCTTATGCATTTACATAAGTTAAAACTGCAGAAACTTTCATCTTATGAAAAAGAATTTTCTTTCACACAGTTATTTGTTGTCGATTTCAAATTAGTTTTTTCGTTCGAAACAAACTGAAAATAAAATTTTATTTTTCAAGCCTCATTTGAAAATTTCACTTTCATTTCATTTTACGAATGTAGAACCAAGGTGATTATTTTTCGCAGAACGCAGAAAACGTTATATAAATCGCTAAAAAAAAGTTCTACGCTTCAAAATAAAAAAAGGAAATAAATAACTAAATAAAATATATGTTACGTGTTGTCAACGTATGGCCATCAATATGTATGTGTATGTATTTAAAATTCCTCAGTACAACACCCTAGTTCATTCCAAGGCCTATTAATTAATCGGCCTTGTTAGGGTCTAATATAACATTTCATAAGATCAACAAATAACTGATGAAGATTAATGTACTGATGAGGCTAGGGCACAACAAACTTTTACTACGTTTGAATTAAAGGAGCGTTACATCGTTCCTCAGAACTTTTAATATTGTTCATATACGGCCATGTTCTGTAAACCGAATTTACAGAACAGGCTGCATAATCTATGAAATTAGAAATCAAATAAGAAAAGTCAGAAAACAAAATTAATTTTCATGGAAATTTTAATTAACAAGTCTATCGAACTAACTTCCGTCATGTCTTCTTTACAACTTCAAGTCGTTATCAATTAATATTCCTTAAATTTTAAAATTTATCCATATATAAAAACGAAATCTAATGAAATTGTTGATATATGTATACAAATATCATTTACAAACTAAAAAATATATGTACATACATTCGTACAAATTAATCTAACTAAAATGGTAAAATAAAAAAAGAAATCAATTTGTTCTTCACTATGTATAGCGTAATTAATTTATAGTACATGGTGGTAGCTAGAAGAGCAGCAAAACAAAGTGCATACATTGAATAGCTCGTACATAATACGCCTTTGGCGTAATATTGTTTAGAATGTTTTACCATTGTTCTTCTTGGAACCATTATTACGAAAATTTTGACTGGACTTCTTGCGTCGCTTTTCAGACGACCAGTCAACATCATCCTCATCATCACTACCAGCGTTCGTTTGCAGGTACGACGACGATGAAGACGAACTGGCACTGTTGCTCTCCTTTGTGGCCAGACGCCGGCTTGCAATGCGGGATGATATACGACCCATGCCCATACACTTTTCCAAGTGTGGAGCAAAGCGTGCAGCAGACACGGGCCTATCACAGTTAGGGCAGGTGCAGTCCATAGGTTTCTTGGCGGTGGAAATGCCAAAGATATCGAAATTTGGCATATCAACGATGCGAAATGATGTTTCGGCATCCTCGTCAGGCACTCCATCAATGGCTGTCAGATTTCCAGTCTTGCGTAAATGATGAATTTCAATAAATACACCTACAATGGCGTCATCTAAGAGCGATTGATACAAATAGTTGGCAGCCTCGTCAAGACTTTTCGGATCTTTGACAATCTCTCGATACGATTTGAGAATGGCAGCTGTTGAGGTATTGGCATTCTGTGTTGTTGCATTATTAGACTTTTCGTTTGCAGGAACTTTAGATGAGGACGTTGAATTTGGTATTTTGTTACCACTATTATTGGAGGATGCAATATTATTATTATTCGGAGCGCCGGTTGACATCTCTTATTTCTTATAAATTTGTGTTTGCAATACAAATACAACCAAAGAAAACTCTTTACATTTGATTGCTTCTTGTTTGTTTATAGCAGCAGCAACAGCAGCAGCAACAGAGATGCCAGATTAAGGGGGAGAGCAGCAAAAGTAGTCATATGTTAAATAGCAACATGCTGAAGAGGAGAAATGCTTCTAAACATTCGGTCAATGCAGCGAGTTCTATTGAAATAACTAACGAGCAACAGTGCTGCAATAGAAGCGTTTAAGCCACGCAACTTGAAGTAAAATTATTAACGGTCTTTACGTTTAAAACTTTTGAAAAAATGTATATGATTTAGCACATTGAGCGCCAGGTCGTACACTTGCGTATGACACCCAATTAGGATTTGGGACTTCCAGGACTAGAATATCATGTTCCCGGAAAAAGTTGATTTTCTAAACTATGTATATTTAATAAATTAAAATTGGTGAATTTTTCATTGTTTTATTAATCGAAACCAAGGTCGACCTTGATCTAAACACTACTTTTAAATAACAATCAATATAACCAAAATTCTAAATCGAATTTTTAAATGAGTTCGGACAAATCGAGTTTATAGTTATTACACAGTAACAGACCGTATAAATAATAATTGACAACTATTACTGTAATTATTTAGTAAAAAATTAAATTTTAAGGCTTCAAAATAATTTTATAAATAAATTTCCGGGAGGGTTCTTATCATTAAATACAAGCAAGTTAGAGTACGATACTCATATGTGCCGAATTTTGCATACTCAGAGCCACAGTCTGTCTATATATCTTTGACTTTTAATTTTATTTTTCCCTAAACAGCTCCCTCAGGGTTTCAGTAATAGCGCCCGTCGTCTTATAATAAATTTGAGTCGTGACAACTCCTTTCTTATTTCTCTTTTGAGCGCCAGTCTGCCAAGAGTGAGAAGGCAATAGATTGCTGTTCGTCTCGTGTCTGGTTGGTCGGTGATAAAAGGGAAGCTGTCGACATTTTAATTAGTACAATTGTCGCTAGAGAAAAGAGTGTTGACATAGAGATATATGGTGACTTTATGTATTTACGCGGCCAACTAATTCTTCAGTAGTGGATTCTGCTACTGGAATAACTTAAAAAACTAAACTAAACATTTTATATGTTAAATTGAATACTTGAATTAAAAATTATGTTTGTTATTAACCGAACGAACATTCGTATTAGCTAAAAACCTATATTTGGTAACATTTTGGCCGAACACCAAACTAAGGTAGGTCTATAAAGGTGGGTCAACAACTGTAAATATTTGAGCCGAATGCGTTCGCCGCAAATATTTGCGGCGCATTATGGGTAGTGTGGACGTGTGTGGCGCACAGAAATAACACAGGAATTTTCGTCACATTCAACGCACACGATCCGTGGCTTATTGGTTTTTGACGAACAATAACTTGGGTAAAATCAAGGTAGTCGCAAGAGTTCGCCATAGAGAATTTACATTTGGGCTGTCAAAAAAGCTGATACATTAGCACTGCTTACAGGTTAAATGTGTAAACATTTTTCGTAAGCAGCTGGGCTCTTGAGGCCACCTAGCATGAAATGACATCGTAATTACCGAACATATGGGCTGATGCACAGATCCACAGAAGCACGTAGCAATATTTATTGGGGCAATTGCCAAATTTCATATAAAAAATACAACCTAAAAAAATAATTTAAATTTCAATATGAAATTTGACAATTGCTGTCAATAAAAATTGCTACATGGACACCTAGGTTAAAGCATTGTCATTCCAATTGTAAATTCCATACCATTTATTTGCCACCCCCGTAAAGTGTATGTACATATGTATGTATATATTCTCTGACCTTACCCTACGTCTATACCAGATATATTTTTATCATGACAAATGTCAAATTCCATATACATATGAAAAATACCTAACATAAAACAAATTATTTTTCAATATAAAGTTTGAGTTTTGTCATTATATATCAAGGTTAGAGATACCCTGCGTCTATACCTAATATATTTGTATCATGACAAAAGTCAAACATTATATAGAAAAATAATTGTCAGGTATGTGAGACATATGTAACGTCGCATGTTTGTCAAAATTGTCAATTTAGAGACGGTTTATAATTTTTGCTTTCAAACGCCCATGTGCAATTACGTCTAACATAACCTCTTAGAACTCACAACAGCTGAGTTTGTGCACAATTTTCATATATATATATATATATATATATATATATATATATACAGCGCTTTAAGGGCATAATACACAATCAATCAGCTTGATGTCAGATTCGTGTACGTGTGCTTGACGAAAAATCAAAACCAAGTAGATTTTCCATCAAGCGTCGTCGGTGTCACTAATACTAACGAAATTTCACACATACTATTACCACGCTTGTCAAGCCTGTTGACTGTATATATTGCCCTTTATGCTTCTTAATATTTGTTCAGTTAAACCACACTTTTTTAATCCAATACAGCTGATGTCATATGCCTTGTCAGATGAAAATAGAACACTAATTGAACTCTAATTGAAATTTTTTCATATGACTTTGCTTCTGTAAATGTCATCTGACAATGTTTCATATGTTTCACACGGCATGTATAACTTTTGCAGTGGAAAATTTGACAAGTTGTTGTTTTTTCTATATGGAATTTGACATTTGTCATGATAAAAATATATCAGGTATAGACGTAGGCATAAAGAAGTCGAACTAACGATGTTCGTCTGTTTGTACATGAAATCGAAGCCCGCGGAAAAGTATAAGGTTTGGAATTGTACTGATATATCAGGATTTGAGTCAAATATCTATACATATGTATGTAGCTACCATCATTGGCGTAGGTAGAAATTTTTCCTGGGGGCCAAAGCCGACATATGTCCCTACAGTTCGCTAATACATATTGTCAAAATCGCTAGTATTTTGAATTTCATTCTGGTGCCTTTTTGTACGACAGTACAGGTCGATTGGAGTTTCTTATGAATCTTCTGCAGACCATCATGAAATTTCGAACTGGCCAAATATTCCTTCATCTGCGTGTTCGGCATATATAGTAATGGACTAGAACGAAAAAAGGAAAATGGCAAATAGTCGAAGTCGGTTTATTTACAAATCAAGCTTGACATGGGATGACAGAAAATCGTTCCGATTAAAAAAACCTCAATAAAAAGTTAAGTATGTAGTTATTCCTGCTTTATGATAAATATTACAAAACATATCAATTTCTTCGTTTAATGCTTTTTAGAAAATTTAATTGACAACCCTGTTACTGAATACATGCAATATTATTGCGCAACTTTTGATGCTCTGCAATAAAATTGACATTTTGTTTGACATATTGTGAGGTTGTACAATAATTAAAAAGCAATATTGAACATATTGTGAACGTATTGTGCTAACATTTATTTTTCTTGAATAATTTTATTGAAAGCAAAATGAGCACAGAGGAAAAGTTAGAGGAAAGGAAATTTATTTTAGAATGCATCAAGCTGTATGAAAACCTGCCAGCATTATGGAATATGAAATGCAAAGATTATTCCAATCGGGAAATAAAGAACCGACAATATGAAATTTTGCTAAGTAAATATAAGCAGCGATACGTAAATGCTGATAAAACAGAACTAAAAAAGAAATTAAATTCCTTGCGGACAAATTTTCGCAAGGAATTCAAAAAGAAAGGCGAGTCTAAAAGTAGTGTTTACACAGAAGAACCAACACTGTATTACTTTGATCATATGAAGTTCCTATTAAGCATTGATGGTGTTCGTTCATCCGAAAGTAATATATCGGATAATGGAGAATTATATGAGCAGGAAGCAACAGGGTTAAAGGTAAGTGGTATGTAGTTGTCCATCTCATAGCTCCACTTTTGCCACAAGTCCAACTAGATGCTACAGGTTTTTCTGCATAACAATTTACTTCAACAAAAGTGCAATTGAAAACCAACAGAAAGAAGTATGTAACGATGTATTTTTTTTTTTTGCATTTAAAATATGTACATCCGTTTGCTTTTATCAAATAAGTAAATCTTGCAGAAATGCGGCGTTATTGGCATCGTAGAATTTATAGCAGCAAGAAATTAATATTTTGTAAATAAATGAAAAAACGCAATCAGCTGTACAGCGCTGTTGAGATTTATGGTACAATTGTACAAAATTTGGGACATATGGAAGTAGAATGGTACATTTAACACTTCTTAATACTGTTTCCCGTAAAGAAATAGTGAGATAAATTTATATATATTTAGTTATAAATTAGTTAATATTAAAAAATAAATATTTTCAATCGATACAAATCTAGAAGAGATAGACTTTATCAATTCTCCTTGAGATCTTCTTAAAAATGGTACAAAAATACGTACTGTCGAGCATGCTCGCGTTTTGAAAAAATGTCATATATTGGTTCGCCATCGAGCCATCAAACGCGTGTCATTGTTGTTTCGCCCAACACACTTACAAATCTGCATTTCATAAACAAATTTAACAGAAACGATGGCAGCTGCCGAGAGGAAGTTTTTAAAAGAATTTATTGAATTATATGAAAGTTTGCCCGCCTTGTGGCAAATAAAGAACGATGTTTACCACAATAGAAATTTAAAAAATAAAGGCTATGAGCTGCTTCTATCAAAATTAAAAGAAACAGAGCCGGAAGCAACAATTGAAACAGTGAAAAGGAAAATAAATAGCCTCCGAGCATCGCATCGCAGAGACTTGAATAAAATACGGCAAAGCGAAAAATCTGGATCAAGTTCAGCTAATGTGTATAAAAGTTCGCTTTGGTATTTTGAAAATCTGAATTTTTTAAGAAACCAAGAAATGCCAAAGGATGAGATTTCGTCATTTAACATTGAAGACGACAACGCATTTGAAGAGGTGAGTTAAGAAAACACAAATAATGAAATTATAACCAATGGAGCTACAAATTCTTGCGTCACTTCGAGCCGTCTTTGAAATATTATTTATGCTGATGTTCGATATCATGTTGGCTGTGTAATAGCCGCTTAACATATCAATACCTGATTTCTATTGCACCATATTGATAAGGGCCACTATACATTGTAAAAATACACATCAAGTGCTATTAGTGAAAATTTGTTTGAACAGCTGTTAAAGATATCGGATGAAAAATGTTTGAAGCTGCTTGAAGTTTACCGGCATTTTGTAACGTAAAATGTGGTGAATAAAATAAAAAAAATACAACGTCCGAAATATTAAAGAAGCTTAGTACGATTCCCTCATGAACCTCTTAATCTATTGAATCTATCTCGATTTGAAAAAAAATATGAGTTAGGGCGCTTCTATATTAAGCTGAAAGTCCATAGCACGCATTTTTGCGTCAACGCTTTCACACGTTCTACGCATCCCACGCTTTTCAGCGTTTCAAGTTACATGCCACCCTTTTTACGCAGTTTTTTTTTTTTGTTATTTTATGATCGCAAATAGTTTTAAACTGTATTACAAGAGCAAAATAGTACACTATACAAACATAATCATCGATAGCGTTGAAAATAAAATATCAATGGCTATAAAAAACAGCTAAACTGTTAGCACGCCGCTGATAACGCTTACAAAAGTATAAAGTAGACATACTTTTTGCGTTGGCCACGTCAATGCATCACGCTCTGTAACTTGATACGTACAACTACACTGATTCAACTTTTTTGACAGCCGTGTTTGTGACAAAAAATGGTGTAACGCGAGTTATGGACTTTCAGCTTTAAAGTAACGATTTGTATGTATGCCTTAACGTCAAGCACACGTAGTAATTTGATGTCAAGCATTTTGACAATGGATGTATGTATGAATATTGCCCTTTAACGATTTATTTTTTCCCATAGACACGTACTGCATGAGCGTGTGCAATAAGAATGTGTTAGTAAAATTAAGAGCTTATGAATGTATGCGTTACACAGACAATGCAGTGTAAAAAACTGAAATCAGTTTGCTCGTAGTGTCGATAAACGATGCAATTAATTTACTAAGCTTTTTATCTCATTTGTGGAAATATCAGTTTGATATTTTAAACCATGATACAATTATTGTATATAGTCTATTTTTGTATCATGTTTTAAACATAAAGAAAAACGAACAAACTAGTTTTAAAAATTTCGATCAGAACAAAAATGGAGAAACCGGAAGAACAGAAGTTTTTCCTAGAATTTATTGAATTGTATCGTTCTCTTCCTGCACTGTGGGATACATATTCAAAAAAAACCTGTGACAAAAAATTAAAGTGCGAACAATATTCTGTGTTAATGGAAAAATATAAGCAATGGAACCCGAATGCAAATTTAGAAGACATGAAGAAAAAGATAAACACCTTAAGGACGAATTACAGGCGTGAAAAGAAACGTTTATCACATCTGTACAGCAGTAAGAATGAAGCAGAATATTATGCCGAATCTAGTCTGTATTATTTCAAAGCATTGGATTTCTTACGAAACTGTGATAACACAAGACCGTCAATTACCCATATACCCGTAGGAAGCAACGAAAATTCAGTAAGTAAGATAGTAATATCTTGTTGTTTATACAAACTAACACAAATGTATGAGCGTTCCGTTAGCAGTCTGGTCTGTTGAAAGATATAAAAATACACTGAATTGGAATATAAATACTTAGCCCACTGCTAAAGCGATGCTCTTATTTAGGTTGGACTATTAGTTTGTCAAGGTAATTGATCTGTATTTAAGAAACACATGGCGAAACCTTTCCTAAATTGGAAGCTTTATACGTTTATTGGACAATACTTAACCATGTTACATATGTAGTTCCTTCTATTACATTCCCCAAGAAAAAGTTGTGCAAACATTTCCACCTTAACCAAACATTGACTATTCTATGTTATATCACGAACAGTTTCATGTTGACCACGAAGACGCGTGTTTTCTCTTAAGGATACTGGTCCATTATTACTTTTGACACAAAGCAATATTCCAACTTGTTTGTTTACCAAAGCTGGGTGTAAATAGTTTATACTAATCTGCCATTCACGGTATATTGTTGACAAATATATTTTTATTTACAAAATACCATGGTAGAATAATATACAAGGAGCGCCAGCGATTAGTTTTCTTATTTGCTTTTTTCATGGCACGGACTGTCAAATCTTGTGTATATGTGAAATAACTACGTTACACACACAATACCACAAGTATTAATGTTTGACATTTCGTACCCCAAATTTACATTGCTTAGTTATGCGGCTACCTGTTATATTATTCTACCATGCAAAATACTATATGAAAAATGTCAACTTATATACCCAAATGAATGTTGCACAGACATTGAGGTCGACCGTGTTATGTTGGCGGCGGCTGAGTTGAAAAAAATTGCGGCATCGTAAAATCGGTTGTAGCTGAATAAATAGTCTTCGTTTCCGTATGTTGAATCGTGCGCGAAACACACTATATGAGCATACTGGTGCAATATTAATTTCTTTAAAAATTGCGGGTTATTTTATTAAAAAATTATTAGGAATGATTTGTTTTATTTCAGAAATACGTACTTTACAATGCATATTTTGTTCCTTTTTTCTTAATTTAGGAGTAATTTTTTCAAGTAAATGTGTGTTATCCCGATGTTTACTCGTTGACAACTTTTCTCAACTGAGCTAATAAAGGGCCCCATACACTACACCAGTATGCATGCGGAATCACGTGTTAGCGCCAGTGGTTGGGTCGTGTATGGGCATTTGGTGTGATTGTACGATTTGTGTAGCGATGTCAAACAGAGTTTGATATTTTGCTGATGGTACCAGTTTGTGGTATTGTGTATGGTAAATTTAGCTCAGTTGAGAGAAGTTGTCAAAGAGTACACATCAGGATAAAACACATTTACTTGAATAAATTACTGATAAATTAAGAATAAAAGAACAAAATGTATACTGTAAAGTCTTTCTGAAATAAAACAAGTAATTTCTAAAAATTCGTTAGCAAAAAACATGAATTTTACTTAATTTCTATATTTAAAACAATATCAGTAATGAATGCGGTGCGCACTAGGTACAAGAACTCATCAGTACAGAATTTTTAAGAAAATGAATATTGCACCAGTATGCTTGTATGGTATGTGTTTCGAGCACGATTCAACATCACTTGTTTGTGCCAGTATACTGGTGTATGCTCTGCTTAAAATCCTTCATTCACTATGACTGCTTTTACAATGTATAAATTGAAGCTCAGACATTTTTTCAATTCTCTTTTGAACTTGCCAAAAGTTTTCTTTCAGAAAGTCTCAGGCTGATGTCAGAATGCGCGCTACAAGCGAAGCTAAGCTACAAGCGATAATAGTTCTTGCTATACAAATACTACATGATGTCAGAGTGGATGCTAGATTGAGCAAAGCGAGTTGTTCAGTTTAGAGTACATAATTTGTGTTACTTTTAGTATGTATATGCATTTTTATTTAATGACTTAAAAATTTTATAAAAATCCAAATACAGCTAAACTATAAACCAATAATAACAAAAAGCTGGTAAAATTAATAATAACAAAAAGCAATTTAAAAAAGACATAAAATATTTGTTTAGAACTTTTAAGAAATAAACAAACAAAAAACGGACGAAGCGATAACATGCTGCAAACCATTACACAACTTGCTTTATAGCACGTACACGCTTCTCGCTTCGCTTTCACTCTGACATCTTTTGAGCGATCACATAAGAATGCATATGCAGTGGATTATAGCGAGTTGTAGCGTAATATTATATCATCGCTTATAGCGCGCACTTTGCCATCAGCCTTAATTTTTGGGTGAGAGGATAGAGAAGATTGGGAACACTTTCATGTTCTTTGAAATTCTCTTTTGTTTTGTAATTCGTAATTGCCAACCTGATTTGGTTGCAGCTTAATTTTACATTTTTTTTTATTTCAGTGTGTAGACATGAATGAAAGTTTAAAAGAGAATTAGAAAAAATTTCAGAAAGAAAACGTTAGTTTGTGAACCGAGACTTAATAGACAGGCAGATCATCAGTTTTAGCATATTGTTTATGGGATGTGTGTAAATGTGTATGTAAATTACGAAATGTCTATTACAGATAGTTGTATACTAACACTCTAGCTCCTCAACCCGCGCCACAAAATATGCCCTCGCCATCGCACTTCGTCTGCCTGCCTTTCAATTGCAGCATATTAAAAATTGCACACGTCGGCGGCGGCTCATAATATTAAGTACATGCTGACGCCAACTTTTAGTCAATTGGCATCGTTCTCTTATGCAGACCAAAAGTAAAAAATATTGTCTGACAAACGTTTTAAGGAATATTTCGATGTTCAAACATAAGTTATATGGTTTTTGCTAAATAGCTTAAAAACAAACAAACATGAAATAAAGTGTATTTTGTAAAAAATAAAAATGTCTCATAAACAAAGACAATTTTGGATAGAGTTTTTTGAATTGTATAAAAGTAAGCCAGAGTTGTGGAAACAAAAAAGTGAAGACTATAAAAACCGTGCCAAAAAACACGAAGCTTACAATGCTCTAATAGAAAAATGTAAAGAATTTGAACCAAATGCAAATAGAGACTACGTTACAAAAAAAATTAATTGTGTTCGAACGGCTTATAAAAGAGAATTAAAGAGATTGAAAAAAAGATTAAATTCTGAAGATGGAACAAGTGATTATGTTACTTCCTTGTGGTATTTCAATTATTTAGACTTCCTAAGAGATCAAGAAGATGCTGAAGAGAGCGAATGTGTCGGCCTAGACTTAGTAGAAAAGGAAGATGAAGTTAAAAAGCATAAGGCAAGTTTAATAGGAAGAAGGGGTATACTTATCACTCTAATCTTTAATAAAACTAAAAATTTTTCCCCACATTTCACAAACCCCACATTTCACAAATCACTACTTGAAAATTATTATAGTATCAATTTTATGTAAATCCTTTCATTATTAATTTTAGTACAAAATAATACATTTTCTGCAAACAATTTCTTTAAATGTTTCTCCAAATGAAACATCAAGTGAAAGTATAAAACAGATGATATCGGGAATTATATATATATATATATATATATATATATATATATATATATATATATATATATATATATATATATATATATATATATATATATATATATATATATATATATATATATATATATATATATATATATATATATATATATATATATATATATATATATATATATATATATATATATATATATATATATATATATATATATATATATATATATATATATATATATATATATATATATATATATATATATATATATATATATATATATATATATATATATATATATATATATATATATATATATATATATATATATATATATATATATATATATATATATATATATATATATATATATATATATATATATATATATATATATATATATATATATATATATATATATATATATATATATATATATATATATATATATATATATATATATATATATATATATATATATATATATATATATATATATATATATATATATATATATATATATATATATATATATATATATATATATATATATATATATATATATATATATATATATATATATATATATATATATATATATATATATATATATATATATATATATATATATATATATATATATATATATATATATATATATATATATATATATATATATATATATATATATATATATATATATATATATATATATATATATATATGTATGTTCTTTATTTATTTTCATAAAATAAGATAGATTTCTAAAATATTAATGTCTACTATGTGTGTATAGCAATAGTTATAGTAAAAAAGAGTGTCGAAGATAATTAAAGAGTGAAATTTTAATAAGTGCATAATACCTATAAAGAGGATAAATTACCATCATCAACATATGACATAGGTCGATTGGAAGTTTCTGTCGAACCATTTTCTATAACCTGTCAATTTGATATACTTCATAATTCATATTTTAAATTTCAGTAGATAATTCACTATGTCGGTTTTGCACGTTTTCCGACTAATTTCTGGTTGAGTTTTTATTTTTTTATTCGCTAAATAGCTCAAAACTTTGAAAATTATAAATTACTGCATCCAATATAATACTTGTTTGGGTGCCACACTAGTATATGTTGAACAAAAAATTCGGCCCGAATAATTGTCTAAACTATTATGGTTTTCGTCTTGGCAATATGTTATTTATAATTAGTTGTATCCAAGACGAGAACCTTGCAACGCAAACGAAAATTTAATAATGATTTACTGAATTGCATTAGTGAGTGATCTCCGTCTATAGATGTAACGTTTTATCGAGATAGTGAATTGGGCTACTAAAGCAGCTTTGCTAAGCGTTGTTAAGTAAAATTGTATTCTAAAAAAATTATATCAAAATTTTAATCTAGGTACTCACGTTTGTTAACACTACTTGATATTTCCAGAATGTGTGTTTTCGCCTCAAATATTTTTGTTAATATAGCTCATATTGATTCATGTTACATCTGAAAATAAAGCTTGAAGTCTTGGCTCTTAGCTTAAATTAAATTTATTTCATGTAATGGAAAACATCACCAAATTATCCAATTGATTGGAAATACATAGCAAAATTCATAAAAAAATATTAAAAAATACAAATATAAAAAATATTTTTACTGCCCAAATTCAGTATCTCGATAAAATGTTATGTTTATAGACGGAAAGTACTCACTAATGCAATTCAGTAAATCGTTATTATTTTTTGGTTTAAGTTACGAGGCTCACGCCTTGGATACAAATAATTTCAAATAATGTATTGCCACTTTTCTATATACCTGTAGGAAAAAACCCTTAAGCCCGGCCACAGACAGGCTATTCAAAGATATTTACTGAGCGAAGCTGCTTTTCGATATACTGAGAGGAAAAAATCCGTAAGCACGGCCAAAGGCCGGCTATGCAGAAATCTTTTTTCTCACCTCATTTTACGAAAAATGCCCTAAAAATTGCTCTAAATTAAAAAATGAAAAATTGTTCCAAAATAGGAATAATGACTCCAAATAAATAAAAAAGAAATGCAAATTGGCCCCAAAATGGGAATACGGGAAAGATCTGGTCCAAAGTGGATCTTTTGTGCCATAACCCAAAATAGGATAAATAGCGCCAACAATTGTTGTTGTTGTTGTAAATGGATAAATTTTGGGGCCATTTTTCATTTTGTTGACCCCGAACTGAAAAATGGCCCCAAATATTTTCTATTGTAACACCCCGTCTTCACGAGATATTTGATATTTCTTAACATAAGAAATAACGTCGGCAGAATGACGTCATAAAAAATTCAAGGGTTCAAACTTGTGTTAAGGGTGGAGTAAACGTACTGATGTTTGGACACAAATTTTATATATTCATATAGTAAATTTGCACGGCATTTTGTAATTTTTTTTATAGATTTCACTTTATTATTTTTCTGTTTGTAAAAATTTTATGAATATGAACATAAATAATATGCAGAAAATAAAAAAACATCTAAAACATTTATTTATTAACTTTATTTATTCTTTTTTCAATAAAATCAAACAAATTGTAAAAAAAAACAAACATACATATTAAATTTGACAGCTTGTGTTCTAACATATTTCCTCGGGATTGTGTTTTAACATTGATTTCCAAACATGTGTTAGGACACAAACACATTCGGTCCACACGTTAATTTCTTGCGTTAGGACAGAATTTTGACAATTGCTAAAACACAAATTTCCAAACTTATGTCTCGTGAAGACCTGTCAGCAGTGTTAATGTATCAGCCTTTTAAAATTCTCTTGCGACTACCTGGTGTTGGTCTACCTTGGAAATAACTTTTATTTTTTAAGCGAAAAATAAAATCCAAGAAATAATGATTAAAAATTAATTTTTCAATTAATAATTATAACCGTTACGGTCCCTGCTTTAAATACTTTTATTGCCGCTCCATGGGCGACTAATTGTATGAAAGTGTAGAAAAACAAAATAGATTCATATCGAATATAAATTGTTGTTGGGTTTTGTATAAATTTCTGAGCCTACTTCGCTTATTTCAATATTTTGCTATTTTCGAAAAATTATTAGATATTTGTAAATTCTCAAATGAGTTTTAAAAGTTTGCATAATATTAGAGATTTGACACTTTTCAAAAGTATGGTTGAAGTCTACTGACAATTTGGTAAAGCTCCAATGAAATGCATATAGACATTGCTTAACCCTAAAAAGATAAATCTTTATTTTAATTACACTTATTTAAATTCAAGGCAACAATTAATCAAAAGTTTCTTCATCTTTTTATTCTCAGGAAAGTGAACCAACCCCAAAAAAGAAAAAAGTCAACAGCTCTACAGACGAACTGGTTCGCTTGGCTACTCTGCGTTTAAAATCTCCGCAAGGCAGCTGCTACCAAATAGCAAGTGTTTGGGGTAATAAGCTGGCAAAAATGGATCGAAATCAACGAATAATTGCAGAAAAAGTAATAAACGACGTAATGTTCAATGGAGAACTAGGCCTTCTTAACTTCAACACTACATTAACCAATCTAAGTACCGCATGTACCATAAATTCATCACCGTCTTCGCTTAGCAATACTATACCAAACAAAAACGAATCATCAATACAATCACGGACCAAAAACAACTATATTCATAATGACGCAAATCAACAAACATTTTCTACAGATCATGCAAATTACCCTTCACCATCTCTTTTGATAAGCGCTGAAGCAATAGCGGATCACGAAAGTGAACAAACGGAGGAAAGCTTTATCGTTGCAGAATATGATCCTTTAGATGATAATGTAATAAAAATGGAAGATTAGTTTTAATATTTAGAAAATATCGAAATAAACGCGCCTATTAATACCTTAGTGATGCGTTTTCCATCTCTGATGTATAAGATATGCTATCAATACTTAGAGAATACCTTAATTATATTAGGTAAATAATTTGAGAAAAACTACAATTAATTTGTAAGATAAAAAAATATGCTGCTAGATGACAAGCAGCAAAAATATAAACAATTTGTAGATAAATTGTTACTAAGATGCCAAGAAATTCAAACCGAAAATGAGCGTCACGTTTTAAGGTTAGTATGTACATACATAAATGAAAAAAGAAAATAATATTTCTTGACTGAAATTATGCTAAATAGAATCAATACCATGAAAAGATTGGTTCGGCGCCGAGTACGCGATGTAGAACTGTTAAAGCGCCGTTTGGACCAGCATAACGATAATTGGCGTTCCCTTCCAATGGTAGCCCCGCATCCAAAACGTAAAATTGAACAGAAGCGTGGCCCCAAACCCAAAAATAAGGACGCAATTTCTAATGAACAGAAGGAGAAAAAGGTGCGCAAACAACGCGTTAGGAAAAATGGTGACGAGAAAACATCCAATAGTTTGGGCGAAGTGCAAGACATGCTAGAGCAAACACGTTATCAAGAGAGTCAGGCACAGCAGTTACTTATGATGCAACAGAGACAAATGAATTTGAAAAATGATCAGTTACTTTGATTAATGGTAAATGTAAAAATATTTAAAGTAGGGGACTTAAATTATCAGACATTTGGCATTACAACTTCGGTTTTATATATTTAAAATAAATATTGGGCCCGATTTTGTAAGGCTTTGGTATAAACGCGTCGTTTTTTGTAATAGATTGAAGTAACACAACCTGTGTTCTTTAATCTGTTACAAAAACACGGCGTTTACGTCAACGCCTTACTAGCTCTAAAATGTCTCAGAAATTAGTTATTTATTAGCACCAAGGAAATGCAGACATGTGTTCTAGTTTAGATGTTACTTTTAAATTATCTTCATGATTGATCCCTCGAAATTTTATAAAATAATTCATAGAAAACGTTTTTCCATATCGAAATACACATTCGAGTGAGTCAACTGTGTGATGTAAATGAGTGATTTCAAATCACAATTTCTTGCAACAAGACGACTTATTCTTTCCTCTTCATAGAATCCGACACAGAATTGTGGATGGGTTCATGAAAACGGAACTGCTCCTCATTTTCGGAATAGCACGATTTGAAACCATTCCGTATATCATTTTCAAAAGGGTGAGAGAAAACTTGGTATTCATGGCGAAGGCATTGCCTTTTATTCGGTTCTCTACGATTTATTTTACCGTTACTTCAAACTTTAATATGGCTCTTATTTTTCGTTTAGTAACGCGCCATTTCCATCATAAATATGTATAGAATAGCGCATTTGCACCAATAAAATATATAAATTGATTTTAATACATTAAATTAAAAATTGTAAAACCCCTCGAAGAAAATAGACGATAACTTCAAAAAGGCAATGCTCTTCAAACTTAGGTCGGAAGATTTTGGATCGTCACCTTTCAAACTAAATTTACTAAATTAAAATAGATCTAGCCGTTTGGGATCTACGGTGTCAAAGATTCTACAGGATACATGTGATATCTTCTAAATGGCTAAACCGATTTTCTTCAAACATAGCTAAGAACACTCTCGATCAACTCACCTTTCGAAAAAAAACTGAATCAAAATCGGTCCAGCCATTTGGGCTTTACAATGACTTGTACAGACACACTACCAAGGCGTATTCATACTAGGTGGCTGCAAGAGCGCAGCTGTTTACGTAAATATTTACATATTTAAGTTGTCAGCAGTGTTAATGTATCAGCTTTTTTGACAGCTCAAATGTAAATTCTCCACGGCGAATTCTCTTGCGACTACCTAGTGTTGATCTATCTTGTACACTACAAAGTTATAACACCCCTCTTTTTTGGTCGGTGGTTAAAAATGAAAACTAAAATATTGAAAAATGAAACTTCATTCGCGGTTTCTTATGGAAATATTCTTAATATTAAAACATAAAACAAAGTGCAAGAATAAGAATCAAGAATTTTTCAAGCAGTAGGTAACAAAAACTTATTCGGCTTGTCTCAAACGAGCTAAACGTTGGGTTAATTCATCTTGTTCCTGCGATACCTGTGTAGATGCACCAATGGTAGATGACTGAACACCACTTGGTAACTCCATATTGAGCTCCAATCTATAAAAAAATATATATTTAATTTGAAAATATTTGTTTTAAAATCTATTTACCCAGCTTCATCTGCCACTTGCTGCAGAAGATTATCAACATCTCCTTGAGGCACTGATGTAGTAGTTGTATCAGACATGGTGTTTTCCATAACGGAGCTTTGGACATCCAGATCCTCGAATTGTTGTTCAAATTTTTCCATTAATGAAGAGATTTTTTCTAAGTTCATACCTTTCATTGCAGCGTCCATAGCTTTGACTACACCGGCCATTGAGCCTGTAACTTTACGTGTGGTCAATGCCGATTGTACTCGGCTAGCTACAGCGTCCACTCTGGCGCTCATGCGCAGATAGTTGACAGCCTGATTTTTCTGTCGTATGGCATTTTCAGCATGTATTCGTGCTACATCCATATTACCCTTTTGTATGGCCTTTTTGGCCTTTGCCTTTTCCAATTTCTCTTCTTTTTCACATTTCTTACTGTTTCGTTCGAGCTCCTTAACAGCAAATTTCAAGTTGAACAAATGTTCTAAATTAAATTTATTAAATAGTAGTATAAATAAAAATAAACTAATTCATATAGAGTAAACTAATTTCCCATAGTATTTTGTCTTACTTTCCATTTGTGCAGTAGACATATCGTTCCCCAGTTTGATGTTTTTGGTAGATAGTGCAGAGAAATATTAAAGTGGTGAATTTTAATAAGAAAATAATAATTTTTGCAATTGAAATATATTTCTCTGCTAAATTTTTTAATATTTTCGATTTTTTGTATGATTCACTTGT
Source organism: Panzeria rudis (assembly GCA_956483635.1). Lineage (NCBI taxonomy): Eukaryota > Metazoa > Arthropoda > Insecta > Diptera > Tachinidae > Panzeria > Panzeria rudis. Next base: position 8,460,544 of record OY101451.1, read on the forward strand.
TTTTCTTTAATTATTTTTCTTCCCATATTCTTTATTGAAGAAATACGTCATTTTTAATACGTCTCCAGAGTTGTACCCAAGGCGAATTTATTTTACAGGTGGCAGCACCAAGGCAGCTCATTTATTATTCTGCTTATGGTGTACGGTAGCTTTCAATAGTGTAGTGTTTTGTTTATTGAAGATATTCAATAGTTTGTTCACATGTGTCGTGTGAAAATATTATATATAAATTGATTTGTTTAATTGTGCTTGTAAATTTATTAATATAATTTTTTGTCAATTCAAAAAAGATTCACATTAGCGCAAGTGCTAAAAGATTAGTGTAGTGCTTCCACCTTTGGAATTTGATTTGCGTTCTCGGAAGTTTTCTTTCGTTTTTTGACACTTCGAACAACGAAACAACAATAAAAGCTATTTCACATTGTAATACAAGCTTTGGGATTTTTATTAGATTTTGTAAGACGAAAATCAAATCAAAATCAGAATGACTGTCAAAAAATCTCAAAGAAAATCTTCATTACATTTTGTTTCTACACTATCACATTCCAAATAAAACGTAACATATAATTTGCAATAAGGCAAATTTTTTCGTTCTTCTTTTTCTTTATTTATGCTGGCAAACAATACACAACTGTTTTTGTTATTCCTATGTTTGTTTGTGGAGAAGACAACCCTGATACAATGAAAAATGTGATTGTTTAGAAAATTTCTTAAAAATGACGAATACCATCATACTGTCAAATTTCTTTACGTATTAGTTGACTAATCAACTATTTATTTTCACTCTGTTGGATTTTTACTTAAGATTGAGTTTTTGACAAGTATTAATACTAAATCTAATAGTCTGAAGGCCGCTTTACCACTACCAGTATAAATGCACCTTGGGTTGTGACACTGTGCCACAAAGTGGGAACATTGCTTTTTGTTTGAGGCGAAGAACACGTATAGCCTTTTTTCCACAAATTTTACACATTCATGGGACAGGTTGTGCCTAAAGTATATAGTTCCAATGTAAAATATGGCCAATTTATGTTCTTATGCTTTCAAGTAACGTCTTTTTATATTTTGGATGAATTTGCCCTGTCTGCTTATTTATTTTCAATATTATGTAAGAGGGCACATACGAAAAGTAATGAAAACTTACATTGTGGCTTTTTCTGCATTCATTTTTTGACCTTAATATATACACTTGCTTAATTCTGAGAGTAGGAACTCAATTTCAATTCGTGACTTTTTCTTACCCCGTAAGCTTCTCAATTCCTCTCTCCGACAAACTAAAAAGCATGCCTTTAAACACAAGCACAAAATGCGTTAAAAACCATTACTTGCGTGTATGGACCAGTCGCGTTGTCTGCAGGGTAGCACAAATTTTTCATGCTTTAAACGTATGGCATCCCTTTGTTTACATTATCCTATTTTTCCAATTTCATACTTATATACATAGTTGGCATTTATTCCACAAAGTAAAAATTATTAATTTTACTTGTTATGTATTATGCGACGTAGTATTGATTGTGAAAAATAAATGTTTACGGTTTATTAGTGCAAAATAATTAAGATTGGTATATAAAACAAGTTGCATTGGGAAACTAAAATAAAAACTACCGAAGCAAAATAGCGGAATAACAAATATGAGTGACGACGATAGAGATATTGACATTGAAAGTGATGTAAGTGGAATACTACTGAGCACATGTATAGTAAATTGCAGCAGCTAAACTAATTGTTATGAATAAACAAATTAAAGATAAATAATATATAGTAATTTTTACGTGTGCTTTATATTACTAGGATGATAACGACTCGGATGCTGGTGGGTCTCAACAACAGCGTCATACAAATACACAAAATTTTACCCAAGAAGAAAAACGGGCCCACCACAATGCTCTGGAACGTAAGAGGCGTGATCATATCAAGGAAAGTTTTACCAGTTTAAGAGAAGCTGTGCCGTCATTAAAGGGAGAAAAGGTAATTAGTAGAGATTTTGTTTATAAAGTTTCAATTGTATGTATTTATTTTACTTTTCAGGCAAGTCGAGCACAAATTCTAAAGAAAACTACTGAATGCATACAAATAATGAGAAGAAAAATTCAGGCTAATCAAAAAGATGTCGAAGATATTAAAAAACAAAATGCTATCTTAGAGGCACAAAGTAAGAAAATATTCCAATAATTTTTTGTTTAATAATTCTGTGGCCACAAGAAATAACAGCTAAAGTCGAGTTAGGACAGTGTATTTATCAAACTTTTGTTTATTTCTCTTAAGTTTACTGTTGCTTCATTATAAATTGAATTACAAATTAATATAGTATAAAATTGCTAAAATGCATACAAAAATTAGCTTATTCTAAATTCCCTGATTTTAGACAGCGATTTTAAAATTCTCTATTTACCACTTTCCAAAATCGAGCTTAATCGTTATCCCGTGTTAGCACAGAATTGGGGATTCTCATTTATATTAGTATTCTAGCTGATCTCTCTTGACTCAGGGTGCCCCATTGTGGTAAAAGTTCAAATTTGTGAAATTTATCAAAATTAAGCTCAATTTATGTAAAACGATATTTCAGTACGCCTATGTCAAAATTTGGGCCAAATCGGACAAGTATGAGGCTTGACCTCTAGGGGTTAAATTTACCAAAATTAAGCTCAATTTACATAAAACGGTATTATAATAAGCGTATGCCAAAATTTGGGCGAATCGGACAACTGTGAGGATTGTATATGCATATAAAATCATTATAAAACTCGAAAGATATAAAAACCAACAAAAATTAAATTCAAAATCATACATAAAAATTCAAATTAGGTTTTGTAAAATTACTTGAAATCAATTCTGCCGCTGGGATTTATCTTTTGTATTTTTTTACCTATTAATTATCCGATTTGTCGTAAATTTTTATCTACGCTTACTGAAACGTGCAGCCTACGTCACAGCTATCAATAAAAATGAATTTTGTCAAGCAGTGTGTGTAAAAAACTTGACAGGAAAGCGTGATCGTGTGGCTGCAGAGTAAGCTTATATATTTATGAAAATTGTGCAAAAACTCAGCTGTTGTAAACACTCAGAGGTTATGTCAGATGTAATTCCATATGTACGTCATGATCAAATAATTAGGTATATGCATCTCTACAACAAAAAAGCCATAATAGTGAAGATGTCAAACAAACTCCATATATAAGAAATTTTGTCCATGTTTTTTTATATGAAGTCTGACATCTTTACGATGGTAAACAAAAAACTGCTGTCGAGTTACATTGACCTGATTATTGGATCATGATGTATGTGTGAAAGCAAAAATTATAAACCGTCTGTAAATTGACAAACATGCGAAGTTACATATGGGCATTTCCATGTCAGCGTACGTGACATTTGTACGCCTACAAAGTGGAATAGATTTTGTAAAAATAGGAGTAAATGAAAAAAAAATCGTTATGTTCCATTCAGAGGGTACTATATGTGAAAAAAAAATTATCACATTTGGAACCCTGTTGTCCAAAATATGGAGGGAAATAACGGCATAAGGTGCATGTATCTATCTTTTATCTTTCCCCACGAACCTTGTTCTTTTGTGTTGGAACATTAATTTTAAAGTATAATTGAGGGGGTTAAAAAACTTGTTGATAAAATTTATTCTTTCAATCTGTTATAGTAAGGTATTATTATGCTTAGTAATATGTTATTTGGCCTACAGGCTTTGTATTACTTCTATGAATTAATAAATAAATAAATAAATAAAAGCAATGGGGTACAAGTACCAAAACTGGGGAAATTGAGTTATATGCGAAAATAAACACAATACTAATACACAATACTAATATAAAAAAATTCAGACCTGTAGTATGACCTCAGAAAACGCTATGTATTAGAAACCAAAAATATTAGAGTTGAAATGCATAGAAACAAAAAACTTTGCAGCTTAATTACTCATAGTTTTGTTTTTTGCACTTGTATCCCTTTGCTTTAAAGCCCCTCAATTGCAATGTTACAAATAACTGAATTTAGTCGCAAGAAAAGCGAAAATAGTTTATTGCAATGTCTTAAAATTAGTCAAAGAGATATACTGGATATATAATAATAAACTGTTATTTTTGATATTTAAAAATTGTAGTGAGGTATAAATACATCTGTATAGTAAAATTTGATTGTTTTCTCCTCTTTACCATATCCTATAAAGTTTTAAAGGTTTGCAATATATTCAGTCGTGGCTGTCATTTTTATGGAAATGCCCATATGTCGCACACACCTGACAAGCCATATGTAAAGAACATGTAGTCTAAAGTCAGCATTACTGTGGGGTTACTCTGTATTGCGACGCGAAAGGAAACCCGTTTCGTATTTGTATGTTATTTACATTGAAATGCGAAAGCATTTCTTTCGTTTCTAATTGCAGAGTAACCCCCCTGAAATGTCGTTTTATGTAAATTCAGCGTAATTTTGGTAAATTGTATAAAATTGTAATTTTGGCCTCAGTGGGGGACGCCTGAGAGTTACCCTATTTTTTTCACCACGTGAGTTTTAGACCAAGTGCCACAATAATCCGCACAGCTTTTTAGATAATTCCAAAACGGATTTTTCATTGCCACCCTAAATAATTCGTTTAAAAAGTAAATTGTTGAAATATCCACATAAATCTTCTTGTTTTAGTTCGTATGCTTGAATGTGCCAAAAACGGCTATGTAATAGATCCAACTGAATACCAACAGCTCACAAATGGCGAACAAATTTTACACCATGATAGCTCCGATGGTGATGAACAAGATTTCAGTCGTCGGAGTAAAAAAATGAAAACATCGTATCAGGCATAGTAACTAATGAAGAAATTTGATGAAATGAGAGAGTATTAAATCTAAATCAACAACTAAACCAAAAATTGGAAATCAAAATATGGACTCGTAAAATAAATCAATCAATTATGAACATCGTTGTTGGCAATTACTTCGTAAATGCAACAAGGTTACAAATTACGGCATTCGATATCGATCGAAATTTCTATTTGAGTTGTATTGAAATTTCGATCGATATCGAATGCCGTAATTTGGCCCCGGGCCAGGTCATTTATTGGCCTTCGAGAGTTTTGCATCTCACGCCGTGTGTGATTAGTGGTTGGCGTTGGTTAACGGTATTGAGTTACTGTTTCGCGTCGTTTTATTGTTAACCACATGCACTAGTTTTTAAAAGACAATTGATAGAAAAGTTTTTGGAGTTTAACCTGTCATTTTGTGAATTGTATTGATTCCGTCAACCAATTGTAGAAAAAAAAATCAATTATGGTGTAATTGTTATTTTTTTGCTCTAAAACTAATTTCATATTGATAAGTGAGAACAAATATTTTACATGCTATATTTTCCGTAACAGATTGTATAAAACAAATACAAAAATAAAGTTTTTATAACTAACTCGATTAATAGAAAATTTGTAATTTTCTATTAATAAAATTACAATATTTTTATAATAATGCACCATTAGAAATAGTGTAGTAGAGATTTATCACAAATGGTTTAAAAATATAACTTTCCCACTCTTATCTACCAATATATATTTTAGTGTCTTTTATAAATGTTTAATAAAAATTTTAATGAAAAATCAAATATGTATGTTTTTGTTTTTAAGATATTCTGAACGAAAGTTCTGAAATATAGTACAACAAACTTTCAGTTTCTATTGTAATTCGGACAGATCACTCTTAATTCTTAGGGTAAATTGCTGAAAAAGTTTTGCAAATATATTTTTGCATATTTAAAAACTTATTTTCGTAAATTAAATATATTTTTGTAATAAGTATTTCAATATCGATATAATCAGCCTGTTTACAGAACCCAGAACGTATTGTTTTGGTATAATTTTCTAAATACACAACTTTGTAAACGATATTTTGAACAAATTTATTATAAATTAATCTACGGCCAAGTTCTGTAAACTGAGTCCGAGCCAATTTCTCGTTTTCTAAAAATAAATAACCCCCCTATTGACGCATTTTAAATCATATGTAGTAAAGTAATTTCAGATGACATTTCAAGCTCTAAAAAATATAAAAATATCCTGAAAAAATTTCGGCATTAGTGGATTTAATTTTTTTTAATCGATTCGATTTACAGAACATGCAGCATAATAAAAATAAATATATAAACGCTTTCTGGACAAGGCAATTTGGCAATGGGAGTTCCAATCCAATTCCGTATCGGATTCTATGAATAGGCAGAATATAATTGGGCTAGTAGAAATATATGTATACACAGAGCTCAATAAAAAAATGAATCGACTCCAGCCTCACTTTATTTTCAACACAACGTATAGTATTAAGAACACAAAAACCACGAACAAAAACATGTAACACATATGACGACTTCCAGCGTTTTTCCCCAGTCTTATAACACGTTGCATTGTATTTCCTAGAAATCCATGGGTACGATCCATATCGTCATCCATGCCACGTAGAAGTTTATCCTGATAGCGCACTTCATTGCCAATATCTATTGTTAATGATTTAAGTGCACCAATTTTTTGCTTTAATTCTTCCGCGGCTTTCTCATTTTCATCCTCTAATGCGTCGTGTGCTATCCTACTCGGTCCGGGATTTTGATTAAGGGGCTGGTAGGGATAGTTGTTGCGTCTCATATTTGTGTTCGCCAGATTGTAAAGATGTCTATATGCAACTGGATTAAATTAAAAACACTCATTATTAATAATCATCAAAATGGTGTAATTAAGCTTTAATTGTAAACAAAGCGACACGTACCTTTTTTGCCCTACGTTTTTGAAGAGCAATATGCTTGAGAGTTTTATGATGAATTCAATAGTTTGTGAAGGAATGTTACAACAGCTGTTAGGTATTATATTAAAAATGCAATTTGTATATACTAAATTATTGAATTTTTGACTGCTTAATAGTTTACTTATTAATTATTTTCTAAATTTTTCTTTCACTCTAGCAAAAACTAAAATTAAACATCTGATCAAATATTCATTCACAGTAGACGACTGGAAATGTTGTATGCAGCGCTACCATACATTAAAAAAACATAATTTCCAAGGCGAACTCAGTACATGGCATAAGGTCGAAATTTAAGGTGTGTGCATCAGCCAATATGTTCGGAATTTTGCTGTCAAATACTTTTTTTTTATATTAAAAAAAAACCGAAATCGGTCTATAAATGGCGGAGTTTTGAGGGAACATCAATAAAAAATACATGACGTATTAATAACCTTTCTTCTTTTTTTCATAAATATATAGTAATAATATACAAAAATATATAAATAACTAAAACAATTGCAACATCCGCTTCGCAATTCATGTGTACTTGTTGACGTTTAAGTTTAATGTGATTTGTTCGTCGTTTGTGGAGAATTGGTACGCGAACATATCATACGCACAAATCATCCGTCTGTGCGCAGCTTAAACGAGTAACACGACGTCGAGCACGAACAAGTCACTCGTGTGTGGGTACCTTAAGCCCTGCATATACTACATAAACGTAGTATATGAAAGTTAATGAAGCAATTCCAATGAAATTCTTTCACAATATTCGTGAAATTTCATTAGAATTGTAAAATATTTCATTAGATTTATTAAAAAAATCCAACGAAATTGTTTCATTGGATTTATGTAATGTATGGGAAAAAGTTAAATTTTTTATTTGTTATTTGACCCACCCTAATACATACACATACACTCACATACACACGTACATACATCCTCGTAAAAGTAGTCGGAATAGATTCTCATGACCTCAAAAGGTCGAGATCTGATGAAAACTCGATTTTCGAAAATTGGAACAAAATCGCTGAAGTCAAGAATGGTTCTTTTGTATGATATTTAAGAATACCTAAAACGAAAATATTATTTTAATTCTTAAAAAGTACCAAAATAAGTACTTTTTTAATTGAAGTTCAGTACCTTATGAAAATATGTATTTTCCATCACTTTCATTCAACGTATGTTATTTTTATCATAGAATAGGAGAAAAAACGCTGACTTACCATCACCAAATAATAAAATCTGCATCTGTGTCGATTGCAATAAAATTGTCATTTTCGTAATCAGTAAAAAATACGAAATATACCGGAAAACGTGGGAGAAATCAATATATTAGTAAAAAAGGCTGTGTGTCCTTAATTGGTAAATATTTTTGTTTATTGGAAATGTGAGAAATTCTACTGCCGCGTAATTGTTACTTCATAAAAAAATACTATTTTTACCTTAATATAAGTTATACATATCTACGTATGCATGTGTATATGTATATGTACATTGCATATAATTATGTGTAAGAGTAAACAATGATGCTGATTTTGCAAAGGAGGTCACAACCTTTACTTTTTTTCAAGTTCTCTTTTTTATTGGGCTGATTTTTTAGCCGTCAAAATGTAGGTTTGGGGTGAAGGACGCCAAGAAATATCGAAAATTGTTTGTCACAATGGTATAATTGTAGAAATAGCTGGATATACGTATATCTTATATATTATGATTTTACTGACCACAATTGCCTAATCGATAGGAAACTACCTCTCGATCAATAATATATGCACATGGTATAGGTATATATGTACATACTCCTGTTTAACATGATATGTATGTAAATCGACGTCGTCATTTATAATAGTGGGGATTGTTTTTCAAATAAAGATTATCCAGTTAATCTAACGTCAGTTTTTGAATTAATAATTACATTAAATTAAATTGAATATCTGTATTTATTCTTTGAGTTGTCATTTTATTCTTAATTTTTTGCTAGTTTAGGATTAAATCAGCAACATTAGCCGATAAATAAGCAAAATTAAATTTAAAAAAGTCAACTCAAGGAGTAAATACAGATATTAAATTCAATTTAATCTCTTGGTATACCTGGCTGCCTACTGCACGCAAGCAATCAATTAGAATCGAATCTCGTACTCAAAAACTCACTTTTAATGTATCGTCAGCTTATTATTGGTTTGCCGCTTTCTAATGCTTTTTCCTATGTTTATGGGTCAAACCAATAATAAGGTGACGGTATACATATGTACATTAATGAATGACACATTGGGATGGAGACGTTAACAGCGAGCTACAAGATCAATTGTGGTTTCATCATTGCCTAGGACACCAAATGCAAGATAATAATGCAGAGTCTATCCACACGTCACCGTTAATTTGTTATATCGTCCCTAGCATCTCTATCGAATTTGATAAATTCGTTCTTTAGATTTGTTGGCTTCATCTTGCATTAGCTGCTTAACAAGAAAGATTTAAAAATGCGCCTTTGGGAATGCACTAAATTTGAGCTCACAGTTGACAGGGGCTTTCGCTCCTGAAAAGTACCGATTTTCACATTCGATTGTTGGAATGTAACTACGATATGCAATGCCACTTTTGATGTTCATGTGTATGTCAAATTCAACGATTCACGCAGCTTATAGATTTTTGCTAGCCCTATTTTTGAGTAGCTTAAAGATTTTTCAGATGACTTAGCATATCAAAACAAAGAGCGATATTGTACACATGACGGTTAAAAAATTTTTATATTGAAATTATGATATAAATGTAATATGCTAAATACACGTCGTGTGAACGCACCGCACCCTAAGCAATTTTGAGCCACCTGTGATGAGAATTTTTGCAACTTCCTTATTATTTATGATCTTTTTTACAATTTTAGGGAATCAAAGCCGTTTTCTGATATTATGTAGTAAGTTTTTACCTGCTTTACAGTTTTAATGATTTTTCTACAATTTCTGAGTTCTTGTTTATTCCCAATATTTCAGTTATTTATAGTAAACCAATTTTTCTGATACTCTCTTAAACCGCAAATGTTGAAATTTAAAAAAATCTTTTAAAAAATTACCGTTTCTTTTTATTAAATATGTACTCATACAATCTTGTTATTCAGCTAAAGGTGAAATTTATTGGCACCATGATTTTAACCTACATGCATAGTATATATTCATAGTATGTATATATTTATTGCATACATATATTCTTGCTATATATTTGTTTTTCATATATATTTTTAAATATTTAATAAGCCTTATTTATATACTTATATGCATACAATTAAACGGAACAAAAAGGCAAATAAAGTCAAGTAATTTTAAAAGTTCAATTACAATCATAAACTCTTATTAGCTGATAGTAGTTAAAAAATTAAATGATTGATGCTCACTAATATGATGCAAATATTTGAAAAAACTATATCGTGGCTAAAAGAAGCACAGCACACTATTTTGTATTTTATTTGATTATCTAAAAAACCTCTAAGGTACGGTCACACTTGCCAAATATAAAAAAATGAAATGAAATATGGTTTCGCATTTATTAAGAATAATATAAAAATTGCTTTTTGCAGCGTAATTAACTTTATTTTGTGATATAAAACTCAAGTTAAATCACACTAAATCCGAGCAAAGTAGTGGTTATGTTTTTTTGGGCAAATAATAGCCCATTTTCTATCTTTTTCATCACTTGTTAATTAGAAATTGTTTAATAAAAGCAAAATCAAAATGACGGTGGTAGCAAGTGGCGGTAATATTGTTGGAGGTAACATTGGTTTTATAGCCATGTTGGCAGAATATTTTGGCGTTGGGGATGCTGCTATACGTCTGTTGATAACTTTATTTGCTGGTAAGTAACACGGAATGGTGTACATGTTTTATTCTATGTTTAAACAATTTACTTTAATAACTTTCAGGTTATCCTATAGCATTTATTTATCGCTTTTTAATACAGCCTCAATCTTCGAAACCTGTTCATCATATTTTCTTTGCTTTATGTGGCTTTGGTTTGTGTTTCTTTAACTATGGCTTCAATACTTATCATTCGTTGCTATCGATATGGGTCACATATCTATTGGTGCGTTTGCTGCACAATTCAACCACATATTTGATTTCTGTAAATTTTGTTTTTCATATGGTCTACCTATTGACTGGTTATTACTTTACCGAAAGCAATGAATACGATATTTTATGGACTACGCCACATTGCGTATTAACATTGCGGATGATTGGTTTTGGCTTTGACATTGCCGATGGTCGCAAGGCTAGAGAAACGTTATCTAAGGATCAATTGGATTGTGCTCTAGATCAGATACCTTCACTGTTGGAACTTTCAGCCTTTGCTTATTTTCCTGGCTCGTTTTTGATCGGACCCCAGTTTCCGTTTAAACGTTATCAACGTTTTATCAATGGCGAATATTCCCAATATAAGGGTTTTGTTAAAGCCGGCTTAACACGGCTCGCTGTAGGTTTAATTTACTTGGCAATACGCCAAATTGGTATCATGATATTGCCTGATAACTATTTCCTAACCAATGCCTATCGTAATCAATCGTTTGTATGGAGATTATTTTATTTGGGACTCTGGGGAAAATTCTCCTTGTATAAGTACATTTCTTGCTGGCTGCTGACTGAAGGCGGCCTTATGTGCTTAGGTAAGTTTTATTTTTATTGTAGTTTTCTATAGAATATACATACCTCTAAATTGTAAAGAAACTTATTGTTCCCTATTCTATTCAAGAGAAACTTTCTATAGAAAACTTCTATGGAATCAAGAGAAATTTTCTATTCTATAGAAAATTCCTCTAAAATCAAGAGAAATGTTCTATAGAAAATTCCTCTAGAATCAAGAGAAATTTTCTATAGAAAATTTTTTCTAGAATCAAGAGAAATTTTCTATAGAAAATTTTTTCTAGAATCCAGAGAAATTTTCTGTAAAAAATTTTCTCTAGAATCAAGAGAAATTTTCTATAGAAAATTCTCTCTAGAACCAGAGAAGTTTTCTATAGAAAGTTCTCTCTAGAATAAAGAGAAATTTTCTATAGAAAGTTCCTCTTAAAATCAAGAGAAGTTTTCTATAGAAAATTCCTCTAGAATCAAGAGAAAGGTGGCATCTCATAATGTCTAGTGACATAATGTCCATGGTGTCAAATGTCCATGGACTTTATGACATTATTATTATTATGGACAGTATGGGCACTTTTAAATGTCATAATGTCCATACTTTGAAAAATGAAAACGAATTAAAACACATATTTATATGCTTATATGTTTTTATATTCTTGAGTCCGGTTACCATGGTGGGAAATAAAGACAATTGACGTCAGTAAAAATATTGAAATAGCGTCACCAATGCTTAAAGTATGTGGATTTACAGAAATATTTGGATATAAATTGAAAATTTTAAGACATTTTAATTTAATTACTGAAGATTCTCTGCGTAGCCGGCCTTCGGCCGGGCTTAACTATTTCTTCCCCTCGTTATATCGAAAAGCGGCTTCGCTGAGACACTTTCAAAAGTGTCATAATGTCCATGGACGTAATGTTTGGATGTTTTATAAAAACATCTTTCGATTCCAGTCATTTCCTACAACTTGTTTCAATTAATATTTCTTAATAAATTTGGATGAAATTTGCTAGACGGATAGCATAGGGTACTTTTTAAGGGGAACAAGCGGGTAAAAATTGGTACTTTTGGTACTTTTCTTTTTTTTTTGTCTGCGACTGTTCTATCAGACGAATCAGACGAAGTCGCGGCTAAATGCTAGTAAATAAATATATTTTTGAAACATAAATTATTGAGAGTATCGGTAGTAAATTAACTCATTTTATTATTTTTATCTCAACTTTTTAAGGATTTACTTACAATGGCAAAGCATCAGATGGTAGTGCCGAATGGAATGGCTGTTCAAATGTTAAATTATATTTACTAGAAACTGGCAATACTATGGAGCACTATGTTAAATCATTTAATGTCAATACCAATCAATGGTTGGCCTCCTATGTGTACAAACGTTTGAAATTCCTAAACAATCGCAATATAAGTTATGCAGCGGCTCTATTTTTCTTAGCCGTGTGGCACGGTTTCCACAGCGGTTACTATATGTCCTTCTTAATTGAATATATGATAGTGACGACTGAAAAACAGGTGAGTTTTTTAAATAACTTCAACAATTATTTTGTTTATTTGTGTTTTATAAACAATAGGTGGAAGGTGTTTACAATAAATCGGTGGTAACACATTATACCTCTCTTGTCAACTCGATGCATTTTAAAATCTTGAAATTCGTAGCCTTGAAATCTTACAATTTAATTTATATGGGCTGGTGTTTAACACCCTTTATTTACCTAAGCTATGACCGGTGGATTGAGGTTTGTAGGGCTGTAAACTATTTCGGGTTTGTCTACGTTGCTGTATGGTTTGTTATATATAGAGTAATCAGAGCATTCAATTCGAAACCAAAAGAAAAGCGAGTGGCCAGCAGTGCAACCGACTTATCACCAATAGTTAATCAACAACGTACAACAGATAGCAAAGCTACTGATTTGTCGCCAACTTTAGAAGAAAATAAAAAAGACAATTAATTTATAAATTATGCAATAAGAAGACAATTACAAAGCAAACAAGGAAAGGCAATTACCTTGCTAATAATTATTACCCTATAGGCTAAAAAAAAATAGAAAGTGGATAAAATAAAAGGTAAAAAAATGCAGTAAAAACTTCTTAAAGCAGGAACATAAAATATTAATATTACTGATTAAGCAGTAATAGTACGTTAAGAGTTTTGCTGCAACTATTTTGCATTGTATACGAGTTCAGTTTTTACTCTTTGGAATAATTCTCTTAAGTTTTTTAGCTTTATATATTCTTTCAGTTGATATTTTATAAAATAACTTGTAGTTTGTTAAGTTTGTTCAATAGTTCTCCTCAGTTTTATACTGAATGTATTACTTCTGTTGCTCTTAAGTATTTCTCCCTTCTTTATAAATAATTACTTTTGAAAACTCAAAACTCTAGTCAAACATAAATATTTAAATATCTTAATATTTAATCAAACAATATATGTAATTAATTAATTTAATAAAAAGAAAAGCTTAATTAAACTCACTGGCGCATATTCATAGTCCTAAATAAAGTATACTTTATGAATTTAAAACCAGTATTGCCATACAATCATGTTTTGATTATGATTATGCGCAACTATCTTTAAAAAATATTAAAAATTAAAAAATATTTTAACAATGGGTATTATGAATAAAAAAATGTATTTGCTTTTTACTTAAAAATTAGTTTTAAACCGAAAATTCTTAACTTTATATTGAACTAGCTGAGCCCGCAAACTTTGTCTTACCTCCAAATGTATCGTTCAAATAGATTTTTTCAAAATACCAATTCGGTCAAAAACAAAAAGAAAACCTAACATGAATTGACCCGAGCCTATGTTAAAAATTTAGCTCTTGTAGTTCCGAATATCATGCGTTACTAAGAAACACACAAACGATTTTATATATATAGAAGAAGAAGATAATTTCCGGAATTTTTTGTTTTAAACAAATTTTTAAGTAAAAAGCAAATACTTTTTTTTTTATTCATACTACCCAATATCTATTTATAATTATAAACGAAAACTGTGACCATTTAAAAGGTTAACAAATTTTTAATAATACTAATACGTATTTAATAGTTGTATCATTTCTGAATTTATCTTAAACTATCAATCTTTTTTGAAACTTGAAAAGTTGACAAAACAAATGGTGATTAATCAAAATATGAATCTGAAATTAGTAAACATAAAGTAATTTAACATGTGGCAAATAATCTAGAAATAGTTTCACGTTGATAAATTAAACTTAATGAAATTGGATCTATTTGTTAATTTAATTGCTTGATTTTTTTCATTTCAAATTAATCAATCTATTTTTGTATTCTGTGTATAAATAACAAACTCAAGCCGCGAAAATATATCACACAGGTGATAGCATACAACCCCTGTGAAGTATAATTATTATTTTTTAATGTGTGCATTTTTATACAAACAAGTTTTAAGCCCTTAACAAATAGCCCAGTGAGCCAAACACTTGGCATAAAATATAACAATAACTGAAAACGGCATGAGTTTCAATGCTTAGAGAATTTAATTTTTATTATGTTTTGCGTATTCAATGACATAGAAAACACAGAAGCCTGACTGATGGCAAATAGTTGTTAGAAACCTAAGTCGGTTGTCAGAAAAACCTAAGTCTAAGAATGTAGTAGTAGAACATTTTGTATTAGTATTGGCTTCCGAAAGTGGTGCTATTCTGTTCTGTTGTGTACGTTGACAAATTAAGTTTATATTAATCTTACCTTGTCCTTGGAACATTAATCATGCCCAATTCTTTCTGAATTAAACGTTACGAACCTTAGTCCAATAATCAGTTTGCATTCTTTACATATTGTTTAAAGTTCCCGTTATATAAAATAAACAATGCTACCAACGTACAACAAACAAAAACGTCTTTCTAGTTTCCAGCAACATTTATATTAGTAAAATTGAATATATCTTCGTTTTTTCTATTTTAAGTTAGAAATGAGATATTTTATCGCGGTAAAAAGTACCCTAAGTTTTAACCAGGACTCTAGATTATCTCTGTACCAAATCGTGAAAATCATTTCAGTGGTTTTTGCGTGATGCGTGTTCGGACAGGCAGAAAGAAATCCCAAAAATTGGTGTTTTGTGTTCTACATCGATTACTGTTTACACCACCATAAACATTTTCAAAAAATATTTCATGTGCATAGTCTGTACTACAGACACGCCCCTTTTACAGTTTTATAATAAGAAAAACATTAATTTTGGAAAATATGTAGTGCGATTATAAATTAAAAAAACAGAATAAAAATTAAATGCCTCTGCTAAGCATTGAACTCATGTCGCTTTTAATCATTGCTGTATTTTATGTTAAGTGTTTTGCTCAGTGGTCTACTGCACAACCATTTTGTTACGGGCTTAAAAATTGTTTTTACAAAAAATCCATTTTGATTCGCCAGGGGTTGAACTCTATGATAAGCAGAGATACTACCACTCTGCCAATAAGAGAATAAATGGCTTGTTTATTTACTAGTAAGTAATTAGTTTAACTACTGTAAATTAATGCAGATGGCATGTACATAGTTTGTGATGAAAAGTATGTGTTTTGGTAATAACAACACATTCGGGCATGTCACAGAGCTCAATTCCGTTCGGAAACGGAATTCAGTTGACCCTATTTTTGTAGCAGCTGGTGTCTAAAAATGAAAACTAAAATACGCAAATTTGTCAGGTGTGTCCAGACTGTTGGCGGCACTGGTATGCTCCAGCTAGGGCTTGACATCTTGGGTGTATTGAATTCCGTTTCCGAACGGAATTGAACTCTGTGACATGGCCGGTTATCAAGCTTTTGCTGGGTCATGCATGCGAAATGTATTAACTTTATTTGAGTGTTTTTAACTTACCCAGCAAAAAATAGCATGACAAATACTGTGTATAATGGGTTCAAGTGATGCCAACTGGTTCGATTTGGGTGTTTACACGACATCCAATTTGGTGTATGAATGCCGGATGTCTCTAAACGAGATAGTGAGACGAGATATCGGAAATATTGCTGCGGACGAACTAGCCAAATACGGGGATCGAATGCACACTCGAGACACGGATCAAATGGTTGGCGTACCGCTAAACTGCTGCAAATCTCATATTCAGCAGGAACTATTTGGGATCGCGCAGACCAGATGGTCAAACGAGGTCAACTGCTCCACTTCGAGGTTAATATGGCCCCAATACGATTGTGGTAGATCTGCAATCCTGGAGGGGACCCCTCGTGGGCAAATACGCACACTTGTGGCGGTAATTACAGGACACTGTTTTATTGGGGCGCATGTTAGGAGATTGAATCTTACGTATAATGATTTGTGTAGAAGTTGCCATAATGAGGAGGAGGAAGAAAATTTAGAGCACCTCCTCTGTCTATGCCCCGCTCTCTCTGAGCAAAGGATGGTTTCACTGGGCAGCCCGCTGTTTCAGGGTCTAGCAGCCCTATCAAACTGCGAGATTAGACGGATAAATTCTTTCATTCGATCGTCGGGTTGGTTCAACACTGATCCACATAGGGAAACGTAGAAGGGGGTTCTACTTATCTTCACGTTCCCGCTTCAGGTAATACAACGGGACCTATAAGGACCCAAGTGGGCTAGTTTTTAAATCTTTAAACTGGCAAACTGTACAACCTAACATAACCCATAAGTATTAAACAAGACTTATTTTTTAGATCTGTTTATAACAGTTATGAAATACTTTTATTTTTTAGGTCTTTAAATAACAGTTATGAAAGCTTTTTATTTTTTAGACTTTTATATAATAAGATTTATATTTTTTTCGGTCTTCTTATTTATCATATACAAACATACTTACATATGCATATAAAGGAGTAACATTATATCTCCGGATCTAACTACAATGGGTGAATAAGAAGCCGAAAGCAGCCAAACATCACTTTTATCGCAAAAATAAATTCGCCAAAAAATTAAAAATTGCAAACACGCTCTAACATCAATTTAACATCTTTAAAGTTGTAAGGAATGCCAAAAACTTGGAAAAAATCGCGAAAATAAGGAAAATTTTGCAAAAACTTGCCAAGATCAAAAATATATTCGCGAAAAATTCCAGATTTGCTTAAAAATATATAAAATTTGGAGGTATGTCAAAAACTCGGAAAAATCGCGAAAATGACGAAAATTTGCGAAAAATAGCCAACATCAAAAAGATATCAGAGTCTGATATTGATTAAATATCGGTAAAACTGTAAAAAAGCCAAAAACTAGCAAAAAATAACTTGTATCGCGACAATATCGAAAATTCGCGAAAAATTGCAAAATAATTCTTTCTGCTTTTTTCCTTTCTTTTGCGATTTTTTCCGAGTTTTTGGCATTCCTCGCAATTTTAGCTAATTATAGCAAATTCAAGGCTTGTTTTGCAATTTTGCGCGCATTTTCGCTATTTTTGTGATAGAAGTAATTTTTTTCTGCCAGTTTTTTTTGCCTTTTTCACAGTTTCATGCTCTTTTCAACTGAGCTATTTATTATCTTCTTATCTCTTGTTAGAGCTAAAACTTGTTTTATAAAAATGCATCAATGTGCTGCTTTAATTCCGTTTTTGCATGCCTTTTTCGGTGGATATGGCCAACAGTGATGCAAATTCTTATATGCTTTGTTGTTGTAAACAATGTAAAGGCGCATCACTGCAATGCATTGTGTCGTTTATGAAGCCGGCCTAGTAAAATTGAATGCGTTTTTAATGAGTTCAAAAACTATAGCTTTATTTACGATTTATGATATTCAGAATGTACTCGAAAGTGGTCAAGACATAATGAAACACTATTTCATTTTGAAGGCGGTCATTAATTTTTTGGGGTATGTCTATATTTTTGTAAATCTCATTTCTTCCTTGAGAGTTTTTTTATACGCATACGAATTTGAAAACGTTTCAAACATTATTATAATTAAAGGCCTACTGTTCGCAAGTAACAAAATTTCAAGTACTGCATTCTAAATTTAAAATTTTTATTTATTTTTTCTTAGGTGCTATTCACATATTACTTAACACTGTGTTCGGAGTTTTTATACCCCTCCCTCGTAACGCTTTTTACAAAATGTTTAGTATAAATTATCTAATCCGTAACAAATTTTTAACCCAGCCTCCCTGGAGCGCTACGTAATATGTGAATATCCCATTATATTCGACGCTTGTATTTTTGATCTAATTCGGATGTCAAATGGTTTGTTGACATATTTTTCAGTACTGTTTTTGACAACCAAAGTGGTTATTTTCCGAAGCGATTTGGGGCGTACTGAATTTGCATTTTGCCCAATATTATTTTATTCAAGAAATTTAAGGGAAAAACAGCAGTTCTCTCCGTCTCTCATTCTGATTTATTGCTGATGACATTTCTTACTTTAACATATTTTTTCTAAATTAGTGTGGCCACAAAGATTGTTTTTTTAATGAAAAGAATTTAAGATTTTTCTTAGCTGTTTAATGAATTGCTCTTGCTTCAATAATAATTTCAACGACAAATCAATTTAATATATTCCTTACAACTGCCAGCTAAATATTTTTTATTAATAAATATTACGATAAATAATTTTTAAATTATAAAACAGAATATTAATAATAGTTTTAAAAATTTTGCTAAATACAAACAATTTATTTATTTTTTAATATACTTATCGTTATATGAAACGTAAAACCATGTAAAAGCGTAAACCCATGTAAGTGTCAATACCGTTGTTTTAATTAATTATCGTATATTATATCAAAGCTCATGCCCATACAAATTTTTATGCTTCTATTGTCCTGTTCGGCGCCGTTATAATCAAAAAGAAAACAACGAAGCCACTATAGCTTGTACTATTTTATAAATTGTTTTCCCTCTCCTGTAAAATTTAAAAAATTGTAGTTACATGGTTTTACGTTTTATATGACGATATATAATCAGAATCATATTCCACCATTAATTTAATTTAGTTATAAGCTGCTTGATATCTCTTTCAATAAAAAAATTGTGATCTTGCCTAAGTTAGGATAATGTCTGGACTGCATTAAAACGATGTATGTATGGAGTGATATTTTCAAAATCCAATAAATAAAAATTAGAATTTAAAATTCAATTACACAGGCTATAGAAATTGTATAAAAAGGCATTAACTTAAAATAAGTTTTAAAAGGATCGAAAAAAAAACAAATAAAATTTGAGAAGCACTGCACACTGTGTTTGAAATTATATTTTTGTATTAATATGGCTTAAGATGGATAAAATTGTAATACGAAAATAAAATAAAAATTAAAGAAAAATTTTAATAAATTGGTAAATATTTAATTGAATTTATAAAATTTCATGAATTTCTAGCACACTTAGCAAAAAATGCTGGGGAATCACTTAATGTGTCCACTGCGTAACCCAAAAAACCCACTCGGGGTTTTATGGGTATTTTGTTTAAAAAACCCAAGTGGGTATTTTGTTTAAAAAACCCAAGTGGGTTATACGTTATATTCATTTAAACAAAGATGGTAATTTTGACGTTTCATTTACAGAAAAATAAAAGAAAATAATTATAATATTCATAGAAACGTATAACACAAATACATACATACACTTGTGTTTATATATCCAATGGATTTCTAATTGTATAAAGGTGTAGAAAAAATAAAATAGATTCAAATCGAATACATATTATTTGCAGGGCTTTGCATAATTTTCAAAGCCTATTATGCTTATTTTTGAAAATCATTTACATATTTGTAAATTCTCAAATGGTTTTCGAAAGTCTGTACATACGGTAAAGGGTTTGGTAACTGTTCAAAATTGTGTTTGAAGTCTACTGACGATTTGGTAAAGCACCAATGAATTGCATATAGACAACGTTTAAACACCAGCAAAAAAATTTCATTTAAAATAAATATGTATATGAATTTCTTGGTCCTTTTTTTACTCGTATTATAAAATTTTGCACTAATTGTCAATATATTTTTTCGTTTAAACAAGTTTATACTTCCCCTGCAAAACTTTTAAAATTTTGGATACGGTTTTTTGCATTTTCTGTGACGACATATACTTCTCTTTAAAGTGATATCTAAAGTCAAAGCCTGATTAGATTAATGGAAATGACAACAATTGGTGATAATCAATTTTAAAATTAACCCCGTGATTCACAAATACGAACGTAAACTACTTTTTGAAAATTTGTATGCAAAGCCCTGTTTTTAAATATTTTTCATAAAATATTTTGTTTCGTCTTTATGAATCAGGCCCCTAACATTTTATGTTTCCCAAAATATTTCCATAAAAATTTTCTTTGAACAATTTGTAATTTTGTTGTAAACTAGCAAAGAAACAATTGTGACAATCGGTGGTAATTTGGATCCGATATCCTGTAAATACTGGATCAAGGTTTTGACAAATTGAGACATTTTAATTTTCAAATCAGTATACATACCTCACTAACCATAAAAGATAAAGTACTTAACCAAATATGATTTTTAAAGAGCCCTATAAGGGCTACAAGGAAACAAAAAAATTTTGGAATCGTGCGTAAAATGTTATATTTTAGGACTGCATAGATCCTCTCCTGAACAATATGGGAAGCGCATCTTCATAGATTAAATAGTAATACTCCTCTGTTCGTAAGAAATTGTATACTGACCAGATTAACCGTTAAGAAATGTATGATTCATTTCCGAAATATTTTGATTCTGCCCCACTGTGCATAGTTGAAAAAGATGTTTCTTGCATGGCGCAAATGGGTTCGTTTTTCATAAGTTTATTGATTTCAAATCAAAAACGCAGTTACAATTACAGTATGTGTGCATATTATTTATAAAAGAAAATGAAATGCTTAGCTGAAGAAAAATTTTAAATCTACATATAAAATTAATTAAATTTCAAATGTAAACTAAAACTTAATGTTCCATTGGCTGAGCATCACCACCACTATCTTCCTCACGTTTTGTTACTTGAGCTGTACCATCTTTAATCTCTTCTTCGATCTCACTAAACATATATTCATCTTGGTATTCTTTTAAAATTTGACTTGAACGATTTTCATCTAAAAACAAAGAGTAGACCTTTTTTACATCCTCTGTGTTGACCTCGGTAGCCTTACGACGTCGACACACTAGATTGGCGGTGGTAATTAATTGTATGGAATAACGCAAACTAGTGTCGGTGGCAATTTTTGTTAAAATAGTAAGAGCATCAGGATGCATAAGGCAATCTTCCTCTTCACAGCGTATCTTAAGTATTTCCTTGATTTCCTTTTCAGTGTACGGTACAGTGCGTATAATAATCATACGATCTAGCAAATCAATGGGTATTCCATGAGGACTGCGATAATTAGTGCCTCTTATACGAGTTATGCCACGATTTGTGGCCATTACCACGACTGGAGCCATATCCGACTCTAAGGCACGATTGAGATATGAAAAACATTCGATATCCAACATGTGTGCTTCATCAATAAACAAAACTCCGGGGTTTATTTCTGCTTTACCCTCTTCTCTCCATTCTAATACTTTATTATTAATTTGATCACGTACCTCCTGTTTTATTTCACCTGTATCACCAGAGAATAGAGCCAAGAAACCATGAGTACGACTATTGATAACATCAATTTCATGCAAGGTAACTGTGTGGACTACTTCTTTGCGTTTTTGCAATTCTCCCTCGGGACATTGAACAAAGCGCGTCTGAGCCCCGGTAGCATCATAATCACGAGCGCGCGTAAAGCTGCGTCCAAGTTTATTAACTTTACCAGAAGCTTTATCTATGGTTACCACATCACCAGCTTGAATCTTTTCTTTGATGAAACATTCAATGATTTTATTGCCCAAATCATAATTGGTTTCCATTTCAGTTGTTTTCAAAGTGACCTAAAGGATGGAAAAAAAAATAAAAAAAATTTTAAATGTGATGTACTGCATCCGCGGCCATTGGCGTAGCTAGGCCCTGCAGCGGGTGCTAAGCCACCGCCAGAATTGCTCTAGCCCGCCTAGAAAATCAAAATATAGACTAATTTTGATAATACAAACGAACTCAAACGACCAATGTGGGATTTAGTTCCCCCAAAAAATTCTGGCAAACGCCAATGTCAGCGATTGATTTAGGGACATAGATTTAAATAGATTTTAGTATGTAAACGACTGAACATATTTTGTAGTAATTCTCAGACTGGCAACTGGACAAAAAACAAGACTAATATGTTTCGTTATGGTGTGTTAAAAAATGAAAGATTAGTAGAATGTTTCTACTAATGTTCCTTCGTGTGTGGGCAGCATATGTTTTTTTCCAAATTTTCTTTTTAAATTTGTAAGAGCGCCTTATACTATACCCACTTAAGTCAATAATAAGTTCTAAGCTGTTCAATTCATTAACTGACCATCTTAAATATATTCAATTATGTACCTTTCCAATTTTTTGCCCTGTACCAGTAGCCGGTCGATCAATTTGTATTTCCACAACTTCACCTTCGATAATTTCCGTTTCCTCTTTAATACGCACTCCAATACTTTTACGCAAAGCTTGCGACAGTGCCTCTGTCTTACTCATTTCTAAAGAATATATTTCTGAGCCTGACATGCTTGTAAACGGTGTTTCTGTACCCAAAGCCAGGGCCATGCCAACAGCAATGGCTGTTTTACCAGTACTTGGCTCTCCGGCCAGCAAAACACAACGTCCAGCTATTTTACCTTCACGCACCATTTGTACTACAATACCAGCAGCTCGACGGGCATCTTTCTGTCCCACCATTCCCTGGGAAACAGCTCGCGCTTCCAAAACATCGTCTAAGCCTAAGCCACGAATGTGGGAATGTGCCCCAATACGTTCAATGCGGGTAATATCGCGTACTTCAATTTTATCACCATCAGCCATTTTCTGTTCAATATTTTCTTTTATTCACAGAATAAGTATTAAATTTTATTTATTTTACGTTGCTTTGGCAACTAAAGAAAGTATATCTCAATTTATTTTCCTTTGCCGGCTGTCTTTACCGATGACTATTGTGAATGCTGAGAAATACGCGTGTTTTCTGTTTTGTTACAGCCAGAGAAACAAGCCGATCGGCTCAAGTCTGCTAACAGCCGCCACCGATCCAAGCGGCTTACATGTGTAGCCGGCTAAGTGGTTTTCACGCACATTTATATTAGAGACTTTTTCTCCATGCTTTTTTTTTTTATTATACACATGCTTAGTGCTGAGAGTACGAAAATTACAAAGAGATATAACAAAAACCCGTCAAATTTCAATTCGTGCCTTTTTTCTTATCCCGCTAGCTTCTCACCACTTCTCTCTTTAAAATAAAAAAAGCCTACTTTTAAAGCCAGACGAGAAATAGACGCCCTGTTAATTTATGATAATCTTTACAGCGGCCCATTAATTATACAATATTATTGCATATGTTATTATTGTCGTTTGGACCTATACTATGCAATAAATGGCACAATATTTTTAAAGAAAATATTGCCAAATTTTCCTGACAGTGTAAAAAAACATGATATTCTACCATGCTGCCACCAAATTACACAATTTTCTTGATTGTGCAATAAAAATTAAAAGTGTTTTGATTTGTCACAATATATTGTGTCACCTTCGATTATAACATAGACATTAGCGATATTATTGTGCAATACGAAAAATTGTACAATTACAAGGGTTAAAAATGAATTTTTCTTCCAAAAGAGAAAAAAACGAAACAAACCAACCAAACTACCAATTTATCTAAAAATAAAATAAGTCTACACGTTCTCGTCTTATCAGACAAATTGGCAACTCTGATTGGCACATTAAGTAGAGCTGCCACACGCTTACATTTTTGACCGATTTTAAAAAAAAATTAAAATAGTATGGCTATTTCAATTTCATAAGAGAAAGCTGTTGAATTGTTTACTTACTTTGTTGTCATTTTGTCATTGTCGAAAAATTCCAAAATTTTTTGTGTAAGTTTTAAAAATTCATGTAAAAATGCCTATAAATGTGCAGGAATGGTTGCCGGTTTTATTTTGTGGTCTTTCCATACCCCTTTCTCTATTTATGTGGCTGGGCAATGTAACGATTTCTAAATTATTAACACAAGAATTTGAAGGTATGTAATGTAGTACGTATGCAAAACTTTTAAATTATATGTATTTGCTTTAATTCGATTATGCTTGCTTGTTTTGAAGAACCTAATATCATACCACCAACGCGCTGGCTATTTTCTGTGCTGATATCCTTGGCTTTTATGATTATCGGCTTGAGGCGCAAATCTGTGAATAAATCTGGTGCTGCTCTGGGTCTCGTTGTAGCCCTTCTTTTGTCCATAGCCAGTCATGCTTTTTTCTTCAGCCTGGCTGCATTCTTCTTTACCTCATCAAGGGCTACTAAATTTCGATCGCATATTAAAAGACAAATTGAAACGGATTTCAAAGGAGGTAAACAAATTTGCATTATTTGCAAAAACAGTTCTAAAAATTATAAAAATTATAGGTATGTATGTATTTCTACAAGATTAATAAAAAATGCTTTAAGGTGAGCATTAAAATGATAACACCTTTTACACGTATGCATATACATACATTCATACATGCATACAGATGCACAAGTATACACCACAATGTATTTAAATAAGCATTCACTTTCTTTTTTGATTGACTAAAGTTTTAATTTATAAATGAAGGTGAAGGTCAACGTAATTGGGTTCAAGTGCTTTGCAATGGTGGCATGGCTGCTCAATTGGCCATATTATATTTGATTGATGTGGGCAGCAGTGAACGATCGATTGATTTCGAGAAGGACTATAGAGCTAGTTGGTTGGGCATTGCTATACTCAGTAAGATAACAATAGAATCTTAAAATTGCATGAAAAATTATATATCCTATATAAATTAGGTGCTTTTGCCTGCTGCAGTGGCGACACTTGGGCCAGTGAATTGGGCTGTGTTTTATCGTCACGTGATCCTTTTCTTATAACTACATTCAAACGTGTACCTAGAGGTACAAATGGGGGTATTTCAGTAATTGGCTTAATTGTCAGCTTCCTAGGCGGCTTGGTTGTTGGCTTAGCTTATTATATTACCATACGCCTAACAACTACAGCTCGCATGCTAATGATTAGTCCACCACAATGGCCATTGATATTGTGTGGCGGCATGGCTGGACTTTTTGGTTCTGTTGTTGACTCTCTATTGGGGGCAACATTACAATACTCTGGGATAGATGAAGAGGGAAAAATTGTAGATACACCAGCCAAAGGTGTTCGTCATATTAGTGGCTTACGTATTATTGACAATCATAGTGTCAACTTAATATCCAGTATTGTTACTGGAGTTTGTATGCCTTTATTTGCCATTAGATACTGGCCTGAGATTTAAGGAATTAATAATTATTTCTTAAAAAAACAAAGAATATTAATTAAGTAATGGTTATTTTCTTAGTGCATTTAATTTTTGTGTGTGTGGAATATATATATATATATATATATATATATATATATATATATATATATATATATATATATATATATATATATATATATATATATATATATATATATATATATATATATATATATATATATATATATATATATATATATATATATATATATATATATATATATATATATATATATATATATATATATATATATATATATATATATATATATATATATATATATATATATATATATATATATATATATATATATATATATATATATATATATATATATATATATATATATATATATATATATATATATATATATATATATATATATATATATATATATATATATATATATATATATATATATATATATATATATATATATATATATAAAAATTTAAAATATTTGTTTTTAAAACGACTGATGCAATTAAATTATTAAAAAAAATTATTTTAGATATCGCTAGTGTTAAAAATCTTTAAATATATTTATTGTGTTTTGTAAACATGTTGTAAATAAAGCATAATTAACAAAAATAACATTTTCAAGCTATTTATTAATTTCACAATGCATCAAGAAAAATGCCGGGGAGTACCACTATATTTTTCTGATGAAAACCAGAAATATTAAATTCTATGGATATATTTTTTTTTTATTATTATTTTTTTTAATTTGGGATTTTTGAAGAGGCTGCTGATTTTATGATAACTTATGAAGTGGTTGACCAATTTTCTTACAAAAATATGTTTAATAACGATGTGGTGGGGAGGTGGGAGAGATCTTGATCCGCATTGGACAAGAAGTTTAATGTGTATAGTACACACTTAACTTATTACAAGTGATAAGTGCGCCAAAGTAAATCACGAAATGTATTTTTTGGCTCCTTTTTTTACTTTTTTGAAGGACATTTTCGAGGTAAGCGTATCCTTGATCGGAATCAAACGAAATTTGTACCGATCATTAAACATATTATAACTAATATCTGTACATATTATAACTAATATCGTTGTGCTTTAAGGATATATGGGAAGGACACGACTCCTTCCAATTTACATGACACCATTTTCGGTCTGATTATATTTTATCAATTAAAATATGTGTGCCAAATTTCATCACTTAATAATAACTCCTATTTTTGGCTACTCGTTATATGAAAACACCAGACTGTGCGGCGCTGCACCAGTATAATCAGTATGTTCAGAGAAATCTGTTAATGCTTTAAAGATGGCAGAGCAGTACTCGAATTGCTAGGGTATCCCACGAATAAAAGTTTCCGCCAGGAATTGCGACCTATACCGTCGTATAGGAAGTGGATCTCCTAATATCCTCTCCTAGAGTTTTTTATGGTCTCCACCACCTAAAACAGTTGCAAGCGGTAATGAAAAATGCCACAAAAAAACGGTATCGCGATACACTTAGTCGAGGCAGGCCACTAACATATGCGAAGTGAGACGCAAAACTCTAAAAGACCAATAAACGAACAGTGGCCTGGTTGCATTTACGATGTAATTGCAAACGACGCTTGATGCTGACTCGCCCAGAGCTGCTTTACGATTGAGCTAATTAATTTATGCTTCTAACAGCTGGAATAAATTTTGGGCGCAAAAAAAAACAAACTTTTCGAACAAATCAATTTCGTTACGTTTTAATGTACTCATCCATATATGGACTTGAGTTATGTTTGCAATCCATTTCCGTAACGGATTCGATGAAAAGCCTGAATGATTTCTGTCACAACCCAGCAAAAGCTTTGCTTACTGGTAGGCAAAAAAGTATATGAGGATTTAAGTCGTAAATACTTACAATTTGACTCGATAACTACTTATTTTTTGTTTGAGAAGTCCAAAAAATAAGGTGTAACCCTTACTTGAAACTAAAAAATAAGTAGTCAAATAAACAAATTAAAATTTAGAAAAAATTTTGTACACATTGTTTTATTTATATTTTTCAATTTTATTTTATTTTTAACCGACTTAAAAACAAAGGAGAAAGGTTATCAACATAGATTATATAATCTATGGTTATCAATTCGTCATTTATATATATTTTATTTTTAGGGATGTTCCCTCAAAACTCCGCCATTTATAAGCCGATTTCGGATTTTTTCGCTTTATATAAAATAATGTAATTCCAGATTGGCCCCATTGAAAAGTGGGCGGGGTCACGCCCATACGAACTAAATACAAATGCCATTTCATCTACTTCTAGTCAACCGATTCCTATGAAACTTTGCATACACATTAAGCTTCTCTTTGAATACTACATCACAATTAAAAAAGTGGGCAGTACCACGCCCATGTAAAGTAAATATCCCTTTTCAACAACTACTAAATCCATTCTTGTGAAACTTTGCATACACATTTAGTTATTGCTACAATACAATATTATGGTTAAAAAAGTGGGCAGTGCCACGCCCATAAAAAGTTAATATTCATTTATACTACTTCTACTTAACCGATGCTTATGAAACTTCGTACACAATTAGTTCTCGTGAAAGTACAGCAATATGATAAAAATTATGGGCAGCATCATGCCTATTATGTAATCAAATTGTAACTACTTTCAGATAATGATAAGTAGTAGTTCTAATATGAAGAAGAGTAATAAGATAAATAAGTACCACTCATTACTTTGTAACCCATTAATAAAGTACTATCGATTACAAAAATTACAAAAGTTTTTGCTGGGAATGTGGAAGCTAAGGAATATTTTCGTTGCCCTGTCTCTGCTTCATCGTCTGCAAGTGCAGATACATTAGACTGTGATTAATCGGCCTTGAACCGAGTAAGCGCTAGAAGTCCGAAACTCTAGACATTCCCCTAAGGTGACACAAAGGGATTTATTGGGACCCTATCGAACCAATTCTGCATATCACTATTTTTACAAAAGATTGCTAATATGTACTTCTAAAGAAAATTTTATATAAAAAACATGTTCAATTTAAAAAGTTGTAATTGATATTGAAGATATTTACGGGTCATTGTTTCTTATTTTAAAATCTCTTATAAAAATTTATTAATGTCTTGTTTACTTAACAGCTTCGGGAATTTATTTACAGCTTTTAACAAGAACTTCTAATTACAGATTTATGATACGTTTTTTTTTTAATAAAAAAAAACTTTTAATAGAACAGCCCTTTGGTAAAATAGGTTAATGAAAGTAATAAAATAAAATCAATTAAAATTAAACTGCCTCCAAAAAGATACAAGTCATTAAATTGATTTTGTTCTAAACACCAAAATACAAAATTTAATTACACAATAAATTGTACAGAGAGAGCATGAAAGAAAAAAGAACTACATAAATTGAAATTTAAGCTACAAAATAATGATGCTGCAAACACCATTTACTATAAAAGGAAATGCACTTCACACTGCAATAAACAGTCAACACCTGTCAACATACAATGAAGAGCATGCAATTAACTAAGCGGTTATTAGTGTTACTAGTACTGGGTAAGTGAAGAATAGGATGAAAATCAAAAGAGAGAAACATATTTAAATAAATTTTAATTTAACAATTTAGTTTGCTGTTTCCAACAAATCTGGGCAGGAATGTTGGTGAAAGGATCAAGAGCTAAAAACAATACAGCTACAAACAATCCGACCACAAAGCCACCCAAAGTGGTGTATAGAATCAAGACAACTACTACTACCACAACTACAACCGCAGCGAAGCCTGAGCTAGAAACTACAACTTTGCCAGCAGATTTTGATTTAGATGGACGCAGTGCTTTTATTAATAATAAATATGTTTTAGAGGCTGAAGAGTCCACATCTGACACTTCACCGTCTGTGCAAACGGTTCAAATGAATACGGATGAAAGTTTCCAGGGCTATGTTAATAATTCACCCCAAATAAAGGAGTCCATATATAATGGCCATGCTGAGACGCAAAAACTTTCTAAGAAGCCCATACTTAACTATGACATTAGTCAGTTTGATGACTACGAGGAGGAAGAAACAAGTGAGAGTGATGATATACCCGAAAATTGTGAAGATACGCAAGAAAGTCTGGGAGATAATGATGAAGATAATAGCCATGACGCAATAGCTGAATATACTATCAAACAGGAGGAGAATTTAGATAAGTCTGAATCAAATATGTTTGAAGAAACATATCAAACTAAACCTTATGACACTTCTAATTATGGATCACAAAAATATATAATCCGTGGAGCTTCCTATGACAATAACAATCAAAATAAACCCAGTGAATCCAATAATTATAATCAACAAACTAATTCAAATCAGGGTTTAACACATGATCATCCGCCACAACACGGTTACGACACAACAAAACCTACACAGCAGCCGAATTACAATAACCAACATAGTGGGCTTATACAGGGAATAAAATCAAAACCTGCCAATCAATACCAAACTCAAAGTTACTATGGCCAAATAATACGGAAGGAACAGCCTCAACAAGTTTTAACTAATCAATATGTTCAAACAAATCCCCTGGAACATTATGGTCATACACCGCAAAATTCCTATGAAAAGTCCAAAACACAGCAACATCTCAAGCCCCACTATAATATAGAAAAAAGTCCACAGCCGTTGTTCAATTACCAAAAGCCTACACAGAACATTAAACTTAATACCAAACAGCAGCAAGTTAAATTAGATTATAATAGCAAACCCGAAAATAGTTTTTATAACAAACGTTTACAAAATGGTACACTTTTCAATTATTACAACAACCATACGGATTTATTAAGCACGTCTGGTAACTTTAATTCCCCTAATTATTCAAATGGCAACTCCAAAGTGGAAACATCGCCATTTTCCTCCACATCCGCTCAAAATAAGAAATTCAAGACAGTTTCCTCTTCTGTGCAATATGTTTCAACACCTTTGGCCGATTTAGTGTTCAAATACTCCATAGGTGTGGCGAAGCATACGAAAGTGACCCATAATTCCACGGATATTAAAGCACATACTATATATAATGTACCAAATGATATTAATGGAAAAACTGAATAAAGTGAATATAGAAAATACAGAGTTTTTTTATAAGCAAATTAAAATCATATTTTTTATTAATAAAAAAAAAACATTTAGAATCAGTGGCCGCCGCCATTATACATACAATAATACAGCGAAGGGAATACAAATTTCTCTATCTCTCCCAGCTGAAAATGAAAACTAGGCGTATGTAAACCGGGTTTTACTAATTTTACTCCGATTTTCTAAAATCTAGTTTTCATCAGCTCTCGATGTTTTGAGGTCATTCTAGTCTATCCTGACTTTTACGGTGAAGCCCGTAAAGAAAATTTATCACAAGTGATAACTTTTCTAAAGAAAATTTATCACAAGTGGTAACTTTTCTAAAGAAAATTTATCACAAGTGGTAACTTTTCTAAAGAAAATTTATCACAAGTGGTAACTTTTCTAAAGAAAATTTATCACAAGTGGTAACTTTTCTAAAGAGAATTTATCACAAGTGGTAACTTTTCTAAAGAAAATTTATCACAAGTGGTAACTTTTCTAAAGAAAATTTATCACAAGTGGTAACTTTTCTAAAGAAAATTTATCACAAGTGGTAACTTTTCTAAAGAAAATTTATCACAAGTGGTACCTTTCTAAAGAAAATTTATCACAAGTGGTAACTTTTCTAAAGAAAATTTATCACAAGTGGTAACTTTTCTAAAGAAAATTTATCACAAGTGGGAACTTTTCTAAAGAAAATTTAGCACAAGTGGTAACTTTTCTAAAGAAAATTTATCACAAGTGGTAACTTTTCTAAAGAAAATTTATCACAAGTGATAACTTTCCTAAAGAAAATTTATCACAAGTGATAACTTTTCTAAAGAAAATTTATCACAAGTGGGAACTTTTCTAAAGAAAATTTAGCACAAGTGGTAACTTTTCTAAAGAAAATTTATCACAAGTGGTAACTTTTCTAAAGAAAATTTATCACAAGTGATAATTTTTCTAAAGAAAATTTATCACAAGTGATAACTTTTCTAAAGAAAATTTATCACAAGTGATAACTTTTCTAAAGAAAATTTATCACAAGTGATAACTTTTCTAAAGAAAATTTATCACAAGTGATAACTTTTCTAAAGAAAATTTATCACAAGTGATAACTTTTCTAAAGAAAATTTATCACAAGTGATAACTTTTCTAAAGAAAATTTATCACAAGTGATAACTTTTCTAAAGAAAATTTATCACAAGTGATAACTTTTCTAAAGAAAATTTATAACAAGTGATAACTTTTCTAAAGAAAATTTATCACAAGTGATAACTTTTCTAAAGAAAATTTATCACAAGTGATAACTTTTCTAAAGAAAGTTTATCACTAGTGATCACTTTTCTAAAGAAAATTTATCACAAGTGATAACTTTTCTAAAGAAAATTTATCACAAGTGATAACTTTTCTAAAGAAAATTTATCACAAGTGATAACTTTTCTAAAGAAAATTTATCACAAGTGATAACTTTTCTAAAGAAAATTTATCACAAGTGATAACTTTTCTAAAGAAAATTTATCACAAGTGATAACTTTTCTAAAGAAAATTTATCACAAGTGATAACTTTTCTAAAGAAAATTTATCACAAGTGATAACTTTTCTAAAGAAAATTTATCACAAGTGATAACTTTTCTAAAGAAAATTTATCACAAGTGATAACTTTTCTAAAGAAAATTTATCACAAGTGATAACTTTTCTAAAGAAAATTTATCACAAGTGATAACTTTCCTAAAGAAAATTTATCACAAGTGATAACTTTTCTAAAGAAAATTTATCACAAGTGATAACTTTTCTAAAGAAAATTTATCACAAGTGATAACTTTTCTAAAGAAAATTTATCACAAGTGATAACTTTCCTAAAGAAAATTTATCACAAGTGATAACTTTTCTAAAGAAAATTTATCACAAGTGATAACTTTTCTAAAGAAAATTTATCACAAGTGATAACTTTTCTAAAGAAAATTTATCACAAGTGATAACTTTTCTAAAGAAAATTTATCACAAGTGATAACTTTTCTAAAGAAAATTTATCACAAGTGATAACTTTTCTAAAGAAAATTTATCACAACGTTTCATCAATCAATTATGGTTTGTATATAAAAAAGAATTATGTGTGTTCTGAAAAAATTTTTCAATTCGTATAAAAATGTATTGAGCGTTTGAAAAGATTTTGCTTCTACCGCAGTTTGCGTTGTTATATTTTCGACGAATGAATTTCAAAAATTATTTGAAATTGACAAAACTTTTGAGATTGTTGGTCGATAAAAGAAGAGTTAGCCTATTTTTGCTCATGTATAAATGTTTGTAATGAATTATTTTAAAAGATAAAAAATTTTTTTTCATGTGAACCTAAGTGAAAAAGCGCTCAATACACAAAAATTTATTTATTTCAGGATCCATTGAATGAGGCGAAAAATAAATCTACCTTCTCATATTTCATTTAGTTACATTGGTAAAAAAAAAACACAAAATGTACGTTTAGAATAAGAATCAGCCGTATACATATATAAAAAAATTTGAATTTTAAAGTAAAGAAACACTGACGCTTCACGCTTACTGTCCCAATTCTGTTTTAACCCTTTATATCAAACTTCTTGCTAATAAATAATTAAATTAATTTCTTATTTTTTTTATTAAAGTGTTTTAAAATGTTTAAGAAAGTTATTTACAATTTAATTTCACTAAAAGTACCACTGGCCATCTTTACATCTTTATATGAATCTTTAGATTCTTCCAATTTCTCTACCGGCTTAGTATCCTTTAATTCTTGTATCAACAATTGTTCGCTGGAAGTGATAGATTCCTCGACACTACTTTCCGTAACAGCAATTTCTATTTTATTCTCTTCATGTTTGGCAACCTCTGTTGGCCTTCTAAAATAAGGACTTCTGCAAAACTTCATTTCAGCATATTTGACCTCTTCCGGATATTGAGTTTTACACTCTTCATACACCAAATCAGACCAATAGCCATGACTTCTGCATTTGGCTACATTTAATTTACATTTATTATAGAAGACTGCTACTTCGGAAGAAGTTTTACCGCAAATCGGTTCATATGGACCCGAGCAGTCATCATCACAAAGAAAACCTTCATTAAGGGAATTTTCATTGGAATTTATGGCCAAAGAGTTAAGCTTTAAACAGTTAGCATCTTTGCAGGGAAACCAGGCAATAGGTATCGCCAAAAAGGGAGGCGATTTAAGACCCGTAGAATTTTTTCCATCAGCATCCAAGGGCAGGAAGGTGCGTTTAACATAATAGCCATGCTCTTCGCTGGCCACCATGGCATTTTTAGTTTGAGGTGCCAAATTAGAAGAAGACGACCATTTTGTTTTGGTTTTAGTTTTCGTAGACTCTGAAGATTCATCAGAATTTCTGTGATGTTTTCTTTTCTTGGCCTCACACAGGCTGGAACAAAGTAATAGGGATACTGGAAGAAACGTGAAAATAATAATGAATTGTTTTTAATATTAATTTAACAATAGTTTCTTACCTAACACCATTATTATTAGCTGATAAATCTTCATTTTATTTTAATTATTTTATTATAGACAAAAAATCTCAAAAAACTTTTATAGCCAACTAAAGATTGTTGATGCAGATCTTTGTACGCCTTTTAAACAACTGTTGGATTTGCTTTAAAAATTCTTTGATTTCTTCAAAGAACAAAATGAAAGTTTTTTATTTACAATAAGACTGCAACTTGAAAAACAAGTTGGTGTTACTTTCATGGCAGCAAAAGTTGTTGGTTGGTCAGTCCCAAAGCTAAGAGCCAACTTGTTGGGCTTGATAACTATTTAATTTACGTTCATATGTACATACGAATGAATACCTTGCACCTCTCACACCCTTGCAGCTTTAACTTTAATCATCCAGCCACTAGATAGATGATAGCTTCTTAAGTTGTTGGTTAAATAAATTTTAGATTAAAACCGCTTGTTAACAAACGTTAGTGGTATTGTTTGTTAAACAAGTTTTTAAAATCGGGTCATTTAAAATGGTTGGGTGTGAAAATAACACTACAAGAAGCCAACGAACCAGGCATTTTGAGTTGAGGAGGATGAGTAATCAATTTAATGAAATATTTTCTTGCTGCTATAAATTTTACATTGTATTGAGTATTTTATCTTGATAAAAGAAACTAATTAGCGGTTAAAAAAGGGAAATCGCAGCTCATCATTAAATAGATCGTGTTTGCTGATCTATAAACATTTTAAAACCAGCAGTTTTTATTTTGTTGTAATTTATATGCCGGTTGATTTGAAAGTGATTTAAGATTACTCAAGAAAGAAAAAAAAATTAAAATAATGTTTGCTAGTATAGGGATTCCTACCAAAAAGGGGCGATAAAGGGAGCTTATTGGTTTCGCTGCGATGACCGCCTGTCGATCTCGTGAACCTTAATGGCTATAGATTTGAAACTTTCACAGGATATGTGTAACTATGGCTGCTGCTACACAAATACAAAAAAAAAGAAAGTTAAAAATTAAAGGGTGTACCCAAAGCAAGTAAGGTAAAATGTATTGACATTGAGCTGTATCTTTTAAATAGTAATAATAGTTAAGCACTTGAATTCTTAAAGTTAGTGTACTATTATGGAGACTACAAATAAAATAAAGCTAAAAATTATAGAGTGTCCCAGAAAGTAATGAAATTTGAATTGTAATAGATAAATACGTAACATTTTTACAGGTGTAAATACTAAAAGCCAAACAAAGTTAAAAATGAAAGGGTGTCCCAAAAAGTAATGAAGTTTTAACATTGCATCGTAGCTTGTGAACCGTAATTAGCAAGGCGAATTCATACTAGGTGGCCGCAAGAGCTCAGCTGTTTACGTAAATATTTACACATTTAACCTGTCAGCAGTATCAGCTTTTTTGACAGCCCAAATGTAAATTCTCCGCGGCGAATTCTCTTGCGACTAACTGGTGTTGATCTACCTTGGTAATAATTAGACACTGGAATTTTTTTATAGTTGAAAACTGCAAAAATTAATACTAAAGACAGTGTTGCCGACTTACACGGAAATTATCCAAACATAGGAAAAAATAATTTTTAAACGACTTCAAAAATAGAATGAGCTTATCAATTCGCCTGAATATTTTTCTTTTATTTTTCTTATGTTTGTACAGGCATAACTCTTCCATTTATGGCTCGATTTTCAAAATTCTTTAACGTTTGAAAGGGTTTGGTTGCAGTTTGTTTCCATATATATATATATATATATATATATATATATATATATATATATATATATATATATATATATATATATATATATATATATATATATATATATATATATATATATATATATATATATATATATATATATATATATATATATATATATATATATATATATATATATATATATATATATATATATATATATATATATATATATATATATATATATATATATATATATATATATATATATATATATATATATATATATATATATATATATATATATATATTTATTTTTTTTTGATAAATTGATTACCGCTTAACTGCTACAGTTATGGAGCGATTTTCAAAACTTTTTATTTGTTTGAACAGCTTAGGTGGAAGTTTGGCCCCATATTTCTTTTTGAGAAAATTGGACGTTCAATTCGTCCTCCCGAAATATTGATTATCGCATAACTCCCCCATTCCTTAGTTCCTTATAGCGCGCCATGCACATAACAAAAATCATTGTTTGGGGGTAAAACAAATATTTTTTGAAATTGAAACAATACTTGTCACAAATACTGTCCTCGAATACTGGTCACGACTACATAGCACAGTGTTGCCGCTGCGGGTCTTTTAGATTTCCAGTGTTGCCGTAATTTTCTGGGGAAATGCCGGGGAACTCCTGGGTTTTTTTGATTTTAGGACTACTTTTTGGGATTCTTCATATGGTTTGTGTCTTTGATAAATAGGTTTTGGCTTGTCTAAGGTGTCTGCTAATTATATCAATTCTTGTCAATGATATGAAATTTGTTGACATGACACAACACAATATAACATAATGGTGGTCTCACTGCGGATTTTTTAGATTTTCAGTGTTGCCGTAATTATTCGGGAAAATGTCAGGGAACTCCTGGGATTTTAGGCCTAGTTTTTGGACACCGCGCACGACGCCGCGCTTTCTTTTTTTCGTTTAATAAGGTTTCTGACTAAAAACATCAAGAGCTTTTAATTCCTTATACATAGTTACAGTGGGGAATTTTGCAAAATAAATGGTAATAAATCTGAAACTTGTAAACTGTTTACGGGATTTATCTGAAACTTTGAACATCTTTAAGGGAGGAGTCAGGCTATATAACGGTGGCCTTCTGGTGTAAGCACGAGAGGAGTTACAGTGGGCCAAAGTTGATTACTTGGGACACAAAACAATTTCTGAGGCTTGTAACTTTTTTAAATGTTATTCGATTTAAAAAATTTAAGTAAAGTTAAAAAATACAAAGATATAATGTTCCTTCATGTGTTTCCGTATCTCTCATAGCTTAGAAGATATTTGACTTGAAAGAAAACTTTTTTTTGTATAGACTTTTCTTAGTATTTCGCCTATAGCTTTTTCATCGTAATTATACAATCTGTTTTTCATGTAAGAGCACTTAGTACTAATAACACTGGGCGGTCACGCTAAAATATTTCATCATAGCTCACGAACAGTTCGTCCGATTTGAATATGCGGAATGAAATTAACTTTTTTTATATTTCCAACTGTTTCGCAGCTATTCAGAAATTAGCGATGAAAAATTAGTTTTTTCGTGCAAAATTAAACATTTTTTCGTTTTAAAAACTCATAAAAGAGTTAAGAGGGCAAACATTTTAAATTACTTATCATCATTTATTAGAAAGTAAAAACCATTAAAATCGATGGACAAACTAAAAAAGCTTCATATTGAGCTATATGAAGCTTTGAGGTAGAACATTCCAGCCTCTATATCGCCGCTGAAGGGGAGCTTTTTGACCATTTTTTTAGAAATGTACAAAAAGACCCATAAATCGAAGAGTTAGAGGGTTAAAATATTCCAGACATATTTTTCTCGTGGTATTTTACATAAAAGTGCTGAACACATCTTATACCTTAAACGTAAGACTTACAAGATTTCCTATGCCGAGTACTAATTGTGAATTGATATGAACTTAACCCATAAACATAGCTTTCAATGCTTTCTGGGGTACAACTTGAGTCTGGAGCTTGATTGTCTTTAAAGAGTTGTAGTAAAATTTTATGGCTAACATTTTTGTACAACATTTCATCCCCACACACCACCGTTTTAGGGGTGTTTTTTACGCTTTGTTAGAAAAGAGCTCAAAATAACCGTCATGGTGGGGGAGGTAAAGGGATAATATATTGCACAAAAATATTTGCTCTAATATTTTCTACAAAGTTGCTGAACATACCTCAGAAGTAAAGAACACATAGTTTCATTTACCGATATGATGCACGAACAGGCCAATAGGGGGAAATTTTAACACCGACACAAGTATATTTTTTTTGCCGTCCTCTACTAGAATTGGTTTACAAAACCCCGTAATCTTTTTTTGATCTGTACAGCGTAATCGCAGTATTATCGGAAGCATCAACGTTAATTAATTTCATAACCTACAAGGCAGAACATAAAAACGTGATGTTCGGAAGGCGCAACACTGATATTTTCGATATTTTGATGAAAAATAATACATACTTTCACAGTAAATAATTATTTATTGTTCGGTTAAACAATGAAGTGAATACTGATGACATTCGCTCTCTAATTTAATTTTTCCAGTCTAATTTAACATTTGTCTTCTAACATTTTGCAGATAATCTTTCTTCTTTTTTTGTCATTAAAAAAAGGTCAAATTTGCAAATTTATTACTGCGGTATTAAAATCTAACCACAAGATCTTTAATATCTTTTAATCTTCAGCTGTTGTCTGCTAAATACATGATAGAAAAAGTTCTAAGAATCTTAAAAGAAACTTCTTAAAAAAAATTATTTAAATTTCAAAACATAATTCACCAAACTATTGCAAGGAAATCAAATTGAATACTCGTATAAAAACTCTTGCCAATATTTGGAAATTGTGTAGTCTTACGAAATGTTTCCAAGCGTTAAAATATCGGGTAAGTTAGCAACTTGAACAAAGGTAGAGAACTTAAATTTACTAAATTTATTTCTCAGTGTTTATTTTTCTAGCTCTTGCCTGTCACATTTCCTGTCAGGGTTCAAGTTTGAAATTACAGAAACATGCCCGTTCTAATGACAACACAGACACTTCTCCCCAAATTGTTTACTATTCCCAAAGTGACCATCATCACCTAAAAAAGGATAAGCCCAAAGAGCCTCAAATTGTTGAGGATGATTTTGAAGAAGACGAAGAAGAACAGCAGGAGAAAGATTCACGTAAAGTTCCAAATTATCTGTATCCCTCTACCATATCCATGACGAAGGATAATGTTAAAATCATTAAGCCACAAATGTCTAATTATGGGATGTATAGTTTGGAGAATCGTGATTTGGAATCATCATCCAACAACTGGCAGGCGCAACGTTTGTCTTGGCCTAATCCCAATTTACAATTTGGTTTAAATGTGAATGCTAATACTGGCTTGTATGAAGATAGGAGACCTTCGAAGAGACCAATGTCTGAGAAGGAAGAAACAATGCCAATGCAACCAACTGTCCTATTGCCCGTGATCATAGCTGGGCAACCGGGACCTCCAGGTCCACCTGGACCACCAGGTCCTCAAGGTCCTGCTGGTAGAATTGGACCTCAGGGCAAGCCTGGACCTGAAGGTCCTATGGGCCCACCTGGACTATCTGGTCCTGAAATTGCCGCAAATAATGCTTACGCGACTCTAGGACAAACTCATGGTATTTGGTATACCGGAGGCAATCCATTACTACCCATTTTACAGCCAAACAACAATTACAATAATAATGAAGAATAAATTTTAATATCAAACATAAAAATACTTTGGTTTCTTTTTATTTCTAATGAAAGCTGAACTAAATTAAAAGCACAATAGCCACTTTCTTTATTTTTTTTACACTAAAAGAAAATGTTTTTGATTGGTAGAACATAACTTTGTCATCAAACAGACATTCACACGCTAGTAACGGAAGACATAAAGAAATATTGTGAATATCAACAACTATATAATATGAAAAAGCTGAAAAACAAGTCTAAGATGTTCAATTAATTGATTGGAAACTACAGATTTTGGTCGTGTTGCCTAAACGGCAGAGAGCTCTGATGCGTAGACCAGAGCCCCATTTCTCGAAACTACAAGTTCCAAACCTACAAGTAAAATACCTAAAAAACAGCAACAATTTTACAAAATTTATTGTTGTTTTGTATGTAGTTTACTTGTAGATTTGTAACTTGTAGTTTCGAGAAATTTGTGTCAGGTGCTCTCGAAATATGTAAGTTCAACCTTCCGTGCAGTAAAATTTTTCTCTGTCTACATGCTTTACCATTTTCTCTAAATAAAAATATAATCCAAAGTTATTTAGTTTATTTTATTTTTAAAAAGGAGTTCTAAAGCATGTAAAAATTGAAGAGATTAAGAAAATTTTGGCTGAACGGTAGGTTGATCATACACGTTTCGAGACCACCCGGTCTTCTCATCAGACTTCTTTACCACTTAGAGCTAACGGCCACGACAGACACAACCTCCACGTTAGCTACAACCAATTAGTTTGAAAATCCTTTAACTTTAGTTAGCTCCGGCTGAGAACGGCCATTAGTTAGTTAATCAATAAGTAACAATTGCAGTTTTCGTAGCCTTAAAACAATTTGTTTGATTAATTACTGTTTATGAATATAATTTCATATGTTTGTTTTCACCCTTTTTATTGGAACAGTCTACATTCTTTAGCTAAAACCAGCACTAGATGGCCTTCTCAGCCGGAATTAATTAAAGTTAAAGGTTTTTCAAACTAAATGGGTCTTACTGCCGTGGCGGAGAGATCTGAGCGGTAAAGAACTCTGATGAGAAGACCGGGTGGTCTCGTAATATGTAAGTTTGACAAAACCATACAGTTCGACCAAATTCGTAATTTAATTATAAAAATATAATTTAACTGAAAAATATTAAATTAATAAGCGAAATCTAGCCAAATAATTAAATTTCTTTGTACTAAAACCATACAGTTAGACTTACATTCATAACTTAATTATTCATAGCTTAATTGAAATAAAAATGTTTATGAATATAATGGTAATTCTCTCAATTCTCTGTAATGAAATATTTAATTGATTAAATTAAAATACCCAGAAAAAAAAAGAAAAAATCGGAAGTTGTTCCCATGGCATAGTTGTTCGTTCAGCAATTTATCAGCAACATATGTTCTAAACAGCCTTTTAATCGGCAGAAATAGAGTTCCATTCATCAATGTTTTTTTTCTAACATACAAAGCTTTCTATTTGCTGGGTATGTATGTACTTTCATGCAAACAAAGCCACTCTCTTATAAATGAAGCGGATTTCTTCCAGTGTATTTAAATGATACAACCAAGAACTCATTTGTGCAAAATTAAATTTTGTGCGAATTTCTCACGAAAAAAAAAATAACAAATAATAGCCTCTCAGTTTAGGCAAACATTGAAATATTGAATTTCTTTCAAGCAAACAAAACAAAGCCACTCTCTTATAAATGAAGCGTATTTCTTCCAGTGTATTTAAATGATACAACCAACAACTCATTTGTGCACAAATAAAATTTTGCGCGAATTTCTTAAAAAAAAAACAATAGAAAATAATAGCCTCTCAGTTTAGACAAACATTGAAATATTGAATTTCTTTCTTTTCTGTTTGGTCTTCAGAGCTGCAGGCAATATAATTTTTTAACATTTAAAATAATTAAATTTTTTTCTAATTGATTGTTGTTTATAGTTGTTAATAGTCCATTTGATATATTGAGGTTAATGAACTTATTTTAAGTGGATTGATTGCTTTTAAAATACATTCAAAATAAAAATTGTTATAAAAAGAAATTAAAAATCATCCGGCTCATTTGGGACTTTTTTTTAGATTTTTAAAGATCATGCCTAGGTGCCATAAACTATTTCCTTATACTAATCCAAAATATTATATTTTAAATTCTAAAATATGTATGTATGGTTGGCGGAGAATATTATCTCACAAACTGCCAGATTATACTCAAAGAGAGCTTCCTTCAGAAACTGCCACACAAGTTATACCTGGTTAAATTTCATTAATATCATACAAAAATTAAACATAATTATATATGAACTTTATTATTTTAAAATTTAAAAAAAAATGTAATGAATGAGCAATTGTCTGTAAATTGTGGAAACATAACATTCTCCTACAAATATGTATTTTATTTTTTGTTTTAACATTGTATTTTAATCATTCGCAACCTCACTTAAGGGCGATATGATTTCTATTTTATTTCACCTCTTTTTTATTCCACAGAACTTCTTTATGCGTGATTCTCATTTCAAATGCTTTTTTCGTGTCCGTTGAAAGTATAGTAAAATATTTCCATGTAAACCAAAGTCAAAATTGAAAGAAATGGTCATAACTATTAATTTCGTCCTGCGATTATTATAATTTTTTGTTTTTAGAGAGTAGGTGTATAGTGCTTTCAAACCCTATACTCAGTTTTTGTAGTGTATTTTTTTGCGAAAATCATGCACAAAAATGTTAAAAAATCGAAAAATATAATTTTAATTCAGGATCTATAGAATGAGGTGAAAACTATAACATGAGTCCTACCTTCTCATATGTATATATACTAGTTACATTAATCAACAAAAAAAAATAATAAATAAAAAATAGAACATAAAATCTACGTTTCGAATTAGAATCACTTATTATGCATATGTAAGTAAGATAATAACACAATCAAATTTTAAGCTTTTAAGCATCAGTAGTTTTTTCTTTTAATAAATAAATCATAATTAATTTAAATAAATAAATGTTACTAACTAATTAATAAAACTAACAATTTATAAAATGACTAACAATTTAAGCTTTAATCTCATTGGTATCTTCCGGCTTTTTCTCTGGCTGTAGAACTTCCTGTTCAACAGACGTTTCCTTATCACTAGTAGTTTCGCTAACATCAGGCTTAACACTGCTATCGCTAATTTCTGTAATTTCAGTAACGGGTTCTTTTTCCTCTTCTGTCACAATTGTGCTAGATTCAATTTCAACTTCATCTTCGTCGTCATCATCACCAATGACTTGTTCAATAGTTTGTTGTAGGAAATGTTCGAATAATTGGAAATATTGTTGAGCACTGGTCGCCACCTGTTGGGTATTGGGTAGTTCGGTCACTTTCTTAATAGCATCACGGATTAAAATCAAAACAGAAGTATTGGAAGAGCCGGAGTTGGAGGGGGTGGGCGTACTAGCTGAGCTGGTTTCTACAGCTGGCTGTTTGTCTGTATTCTCAGAGTTTTCGGCGGGCTTAGAGTTTTCCTGAATTTCATTACTGCTTACAGCCTCAGGAACATCACGTCTGATGCGGCGACCAAAAAAATCATCATCATCATCATCATCATCCTCAAAAATATCTTCGCTATCTTCATTACTACCCTCTTGTGAATTATCCACTGACTCCTCATAAGCCTGTTGACGCCGTATAACATCTTGATGTTGTGACTCAGCATCATCTTCGTCATCATCCTCATCGGAGTCTTCGCCTGAATCATCTTCGGCATAATTCTGACGAGCAGTTCTCACATTTGCCTCCACACCCTCATAATCCAATTTTTGAGCTACAACAAATGTGTTCTCAGCTGCTCCACGCAAAGAGGCAGCCTCTAATGAAACGGTAAAACAGATAAGGGCACACAGCACGAGTGAAAGCTTGCTACACATATTTTTTTTGAACCGAAAGGGCCGCTTTGTTGTCGGAAGATCAGTAATTCCTTCTTTTTACTCCCACAGTTTAAATTATTTAACTGAGCATAAACATTTATATGTTTTGGCCTTTTATATGTTTCTGTTTCTTTCTTTTAAGTAAAAAAAAAAAACTGAAAAGTATATGCATACAAAGTCGTTGAAGAAATCAACAACAAATGAAGATCATCATCTTCATGATGATGGGGAAAAATAAAAATGAAAGTAAAAACAATTTTTTTGTATTGTACATCTTTGACGCTTTTACCACAAAAATAAAACAGTGCAAACAAAACAAAACAAAAATCCATATTCATATTTTTTGTTTGTTTTTATGGACTTTTATTTTTATTATAGCCACAGTCACCACCATCTTCTTCATTATCATTGTTATCTTCAT
Source organism: Panzeria rudis (assembly GCA_956483635.1). Classification (NCBI taxonomy): domain Eukaryota; kingdom Metazoa; phylum Arthropoda; class Insecta; order Diptera; family Tachinidae; genus Panzeria; species Panzeria rudis. The sequence goes on from OY101451.1 coordinate 8,504,532, forward strand.
TATGATATGAAAGCGTTATTATTGTAAAGATTCAATTCAATTTTTTGATATTACTTTTTACTCTCTTTTTTAATATTTTAGCCAAAATTATCCAGAAAAAAATATTAAAAATGCTCTCATTTATAAAAAGAAAGACAATCTGTTTAACTTAAGAAAGAAAGCTTCATTAATTCAATACTCTACTTCAATTAGTGTCTTTTAAACTATATACGAATGCTTTCTCGATCATATTCGAATTTGTTGAAATAATAAAGAATTAAAAAAAAAACTCTCATTAGTAACAAATTATTAAGTCGATGGACCAATTATAACATTATTATACAATGCAAACCAGATGTTATGTTTATTGGTTCGGTAAATTTAAGTCAACGTTCAGACCATGCAAGTCTTATTGATCAGCTTCTTGTTCAGCTGTGAGAAAGACAGAGAAATGAATACAAATTTCTCTGTCGCTCTCCCAGCTGAAGAAGAAGCTGATCAATAAGACTGGCATCGTCTAAACGTCGACTAATGAACATATATTAAATTCGTGTTTTTCGTGTCAAGTTTGTGCAACACGACACGAACCGAGAGTGAAAAGTTTTAAATACAGCGTCCCCAGTCTTTGGCATTTGTCCCTAAACAGGGTAATTTTTTTGGGAATAGGGATTTAAATTTCGGGAAAATACCCAAGGGATTTCTTGGGGAAAGCATGTCGTCGGTAGGGATTTTTGGGTATTTGAGATCAAGTCACTTTTCAAACAACAAAATATTAAAATCGGTCTAGCACTTTGGGAGCTACGTTGCCGCAGACAAACAGTTTCAAGATTATACAGCTAGAAAAAAGAAGATAACTTCTAAACGGCTGGATCAATTTTCTTCAAGAATTGTATATAATTAAATAAATAAATGTACGCATATTTTTCCTTTGAAGTAATATGATTTTATAATAAATCTACTGTGGGGTTTTTTCGGGGCTGAGAAAATAGTTATTTTGGGGATTTCTGGGAATAAAAAATCGAAAATTGGGGATTAGGTATGAAATAAAATTGGGAGCACTGCCGAAGTAGTCAGTTTCAATGGAGAGAATTGTTGAATATTACGGGTTTTATACGAAGCCTTTTTAGCTTGATTTTTTTTAAACTTATGGTCAAACGAGGTATAAGGGCGTCTAGTCGGATACCAAAACATAATGAAATTTATTTTTTAGGCTATATCTTTTGGACTTGTTAATATTTTAAACGTATTTCTACCCCGTTCGACCATCAACTATGAAAAATCAAGCTAAAAAGTCTTCGTCTAAATCACCCCGTATATTATTTAAAGTTGCCCGACTTTCGAAAGCTTTGAATGAAGGTATGTATAATATTCTATATAGTCCTTCATTAAAAAAAGAGATGCTAAGTTACAATGGAGACAGACAAGTTGTTAAATTTGTAAGTTCGATAGATTAATTGGAAATACTTTAAATTGTTCAAAAAGCTTTCGAGCGCTTTAAATAAAGGTAGAAATGTGAAATAGTTCAGAATAAGAAATCCTTAAACTTTAATGCTCAAATTCAAAGTAATGCTGGTGGCTTAACCAATGATATTTATATGAGAAATAGTTAGTTAAACCACCGGCGTTAGTTAACTACAGACTCTGAATTTGGCTCTAAATTTAGAAAGCTGCCGTAGAAAATCGGAGATAGTCCAGAACTTAAAAAAAAGTCAGCCTGTTTCCGTACGTAGTTACACAAACTTACCCAAAATCTTTTTAATACAAAATTTTTATTGAAAAGAGCTTTCGGTTAAGTTTGGGTAACTTTGTGCAAGTTCAGGAACAGACTAAGTAATGTTAAATTTATAAGTTCGATGGATTTATTGTAAATTATATAATTATTCGAAAACCTTTCTATGCAGGTAAAAAGTCCAAAGTCCAGAATAAAAAATTTTCTCAGTTAAAATGAATTAGTTTAAATTGTTAGAAAAGCTTTCGAAGCTTTAAAATGAAGGTAAAATTGTAAGGTAATCTAGAATATGAAATTGGCCACTTGCAATGGAAAGAATCAGTAAATTAATTACTTTAAATTGTCCAAAAAACTTTCAGTGAGGGTACAATACAATGTCTGAAATAGTCCAGCATATAAATGGAGACGTATTTTTAAATTTATTAGTTTGAAAAGCTTTCATTGAAACATCGACTGTGGCATAGTCTAAAATTAAAGAAGATTGCTCAGTTTTAATAAAACTGAGTTGTTAAATCTTATGTATCAAATTTATTTTAAATGAAAAGATTCAAAGACTTGCTTTTAATATTTTTAATCGACTTAAGTTTATTAATTTCTACATCACTGACTTCATTTAATAACAAAAGCTTTTGTCTCTGACTTTCTTATGATAATTTTTATTTTAAATATTGTGTTTAATTAACATCAAGTTGATTTTTGTTTTCATTTCTTTACAGCCGAAACAAAAGATTTCAATTGTTAAGCATTGTTTGAGTTGACTCTAAATTTTATTAAGTAGTTTTTTTTTATTTATTTAGCGTGTGTGTATTTATTATTTTTTGCTACAAATTATGAATTTCTATTGAAAAGATTGTTAAAAATCTTATGAGTTATTATATAACACCCCATTAGTTTTTAAAATTAAAACCAGACTATGTACCAACAAAAATGACAGACAACTTAAGCGACAAAAATAAAAAATTTGGTTCGAATAAATCAAAGAGTTTTTTTCTTAAATCAACCAAATAGTATTGTTGAAGAAATATTTTATTGACTTTAATTGACTTTATTTAAAATACGAGAGTAAACATTTACGAATAAATAGATCATCATAGCAAAAGGTGCGCGTCACGGTGATAAAGTCAGATAATTTTTGAATTGTTTATTGAATGGTGCAGAAAGCTGAACTATTTTAAATGGCCGTATGTAAATATGTACTTTCGCTTTCACAGAACAAATAATAACTAAAAAAAAAATTGGTGACCTTATTACTTTATATGTTTTAATTAAATAATATTATGTGATTGTTTGCTTATTTGGTCTTAGTTTAAGTAGCGCCTCAAAGCTGATTATTTTTCAACGTATGTAGATTTATTCGACTTTTCAAATTTTCTACTTGACTAGAAAGAAGTTAATGTTTATATTAATGATTGTGTAGATGGAAAAAGGTGTTACTTTACACACGTTGCCTTTATCACTAATCAAAACTGGTCTTTTTTTATTAATTTTTTTAAACGATTTATGGAGTTTAATAATAGAAATATCAAAGAATGAGGTCAGTAACATATTAGATAGGCCTATATTAATCTACTTCATGAGTTTAGAATGACAAGAATGAGTATTTAAAGATTTGAACCCTTTGGAGAATTGTTTTCTCTGATTACGTTCTACAACAAAATCAATAAAATGCAAAAATACATGCAACAAATATGTAAGTGTAACGAATACTGGTAACAAATACGTGTACCGAATACTGGTAACGACAATTCAAAATGAAGGCAACAGGCCGGCGCGAAGGTTAAGTTCTTTAAAAAACTCTGTGTTACTGCTTGGGTATTTTCCCGGTATTCGGTGTTGCCGTTGTTTTCCGGGGAAGTTCTGGTATATTGAAGGGATTTTTGTCCTAATTTTTGGGAACTCGCAGAACTTCGGGGTTTTCGGAGAGATCTTCGTTCTAGTTTTTGCAATCCTTAAACCAGGTGTGTGCCTTGGCTAATGGTTGGTTTCCTTGCTAAATGAAATTGCCTCGGCTAAATACCAGGTGCTCGGCTAAATTCTTGAGAAGTATCACCTAAGTATCTTCCAGGTGATAGTGATTTTTTTGTTGACGAATTGTCTTCTTTTTTCATCCAGGAGTTGAAATTATTATCCTCATTTACTTGGTGTCATCAAGGTAGGTGCAATTTTTGTTTTTAAATTCAAATTTTAATTTTGGTGGGGGTCTGGGCGGGTGAAATGAGGCCGAACGAAGGTGGCCTGCCGATGTCATAAGACCGACAGCAGCAGGCCGAAGACGGCAGGAACGTCGTTCCAACCCGATGTACCATGACATCGTGCACTATTTTTTCCGCCTGTTTATGAGTTGAGATAAAATCTAAAATTTATTCAATTGGCTTGTACATAATGCCTACATACAAGTAGTAACTTAAAATAACATAAAATAAAGTGTAAATTAGATTTTTATTTTGTTAAATAAAAAAAAAAAAAACATTCATTAGTAAAGCCATTTGAATATCATCTTACCATTTATAGACTTGACTATACTTACTTCTACTTCATCTGCAATACTTTAAATTACCTATTTAAATAAAATAAGTACATTGTTGGAAAAGGCAATAAAAATGTTTTTATGAGCAGTGAAATTTACTATTCTTTCTATTAAAGAAAAAAAAATACAAAAGTAAAATAAAGTCAAATAAAATAAAACCATGCTTGTCTTCAAATAAAAAGCTAATTGAAACCGTAAAATAAAAAAAAAACTTTAAACAATTTCCTATAAATTTAGAAAATGAAACGAAAAAAAGTTTAAACAATTTCCTATAAAGTTAAAAATTTTCAAAAAAGAAAAGACAGTCGAAATATTTAAAATGAGGTTGGCAGTCGTAATAACAATTTGTTTAGCTTAGTGCTAATTCAAATAAATTTGGAATAAATTAAATATAAAAAATTTCTTTAGTATTATTTTTAAAGTCGAAGATAAGTTTCAGCCAACCCATTTTCAACAACAAAGCCAGGAACTTAGAAGTATTTAAGCCAGAAATCCAAGCACGCCAGTCATTTGACCCCAATTATGAGTATTATGATGGTGATGATGAAGAAGATGAATCACAGCAGCTTTCAAATGAACAACATTTTGACAGTGTTAGACAAAAAGATGACAGTCTAAAGATTCAAAAGCTTAAAGAGCAAGATGAAAACTATGATATTGAAAGCGAGGAAGCAGATGATGAAGAGGAAGAAAATGTATCGGATCAATCTTTAAGTCAACAAAGTTATAACAAAAGTGTGAGAAGTGAGAAAATTCAGAGAGTTCAAAAAACGCCCGAAGAGGAAAATAATAACGACTATCATGATGAGGACGAGCAACCAGAGGATGGAGGGGAAGAAGAAGATGACGACGAGGACGAGGAGGATGATGAGGAGGATGACGAGGTGGAGGACGAGGACGATGAACTACGTTTTATGGAAAATAGCGCCTTTATAAGCAATCTATTTGATATACTATAAAACGATGACGAGCATTTGATAACTTTAGATATCCATTGAATTTTAAATAAAATAAAATTTCCATCGATATCGAAGCCTTAATTTGCTTTATTAGGATTTAAATAGCTTAATAAATTATTTATTTTACTTGATTTTAATTTAAATTCTAATTAAATTGCAAAATTTAATTATAATTTATTTAAGAAATATAAATAGATTCATAAGCATATAATGGTTTTTGTTGTGTTTTTATCGTATTCTAGTAATTCTCATCTGTTACTTGAGAGTTTTTATGCGAAGTAGGATGTTTTAAAAAAGTAGTGTTGAGCTGGCATAAACATTGGCAAAAGACAGGCTTGTGGACTAGCAAATAAAAAGTTTGAGAATAAAAGAGTTCTCAAATAGGAGTCCGCGGACTCCTCGGTGCTGGTAGAACATTATTGTAGGGGTCCGCGAAGGGGTCGGTAAGAAATTGTTAAAAAAAAGATGAAAAAGAACGCACTAGGAACACTGGGAACGAAGCTGCTGTTGCCTTCGGCATAGGTCATCATATTACTCATACGCAATAGACTTTTGCCCCAAAAATATTGGATATCCGAAGTTTCTTCACATATTTTTTGGAACTAAAAATTCATAAACAAATGTCCGTTTAAAATACCGGTAAAATTTTTTACAAATAAAGGATTTGCTTTGTTTTTTTAACTAGTAAATAAAACCTAAAAAATTAAGTGTTTATGCTTTAATCGATTTAAAAATTCAACTACAGTCATTTTTGAAGTCCATTCTTTTGCAATATTGAAAAATCAAAAAATTTTAGTTTTGAAAGATTTTTGAGAAAAAAGTCTCAAAATGTAGCAATTTTTCAATCTCACTTCAAAGTTTTGACTTTGATTCCTTTTAACGACTATATGAATTGAGATAACCAAAAAAAATTTCTGTGCGTTTTCAAGGATTGTGTTCAAAATCACAAAATATTATACCAGAGATATTGACGAAATAGAGAAAAAAGTCAAAGTCAAAAACCAAAACTTTAAAATTCAAAGCCAAAAATCTTTCATAATGTCAAAGGTATCCAAATGAAATAAAATATGTTATCTTTATCTATTTATGAACTTTACAACAAGCTTGAATTCATTAAACTCAGATAATATATGTAAAAATAAAGTTTTGAGGCCGAAGAGGTTTTTTGTGCACGAGAAAGTCAATTTTGACACCCTTGTAGCTCAATGTGTGTATATTTCAACAGCGCGGTCCAAGTTTCAACATTCTTAAAGCTTAAGTCCTCCTTTATGATTGTTACATACATACATCGTCTTGTAATCGTATCACAAGCTTTAAAGATACAGATTTATTACCCCTTTCTTCCAATTGGAAGACTGTGCGTCTCGACCTGTTACTTTCAGCGTTATGCCATCGTGTGGCCACTTTCGACCATATGCCATTTGCAGGCGACCTTCGACCGTCCACGTTCGGTCGCTATGTCAGACGCCTCACCATCTTTATCGCCCTTCGACACACTCCGCCTAGTTGCCGGACCCGGCACTATGACCTGGACCAAAAATGAAAGTTATAATTTAAAAATAAAAATTTCACCTACCTTGATGGCAACAAGTGAACGAAGATGTTAATTTCAACCTCTAGACGGAAATAGAAGATAGTTCGCCAACAAAAAACAACTATCTCCTGGAAGATACTTAAGCGATACTTAGGCGATGTTTCTCAAGAATGTAGCCTAAACACCTTTATTTAGCAAGGGCACCAGCTACTAGCCAAGACACAACCATGGTCCAAGGATTCCTAAACACTTGGACAAAAATCTCTCCAAAATCCCAGAAGTTCTCCGGACTCCAAAACTAGGGAAAAATCTCCCCTAAATTCCAGAAGATCTCTGGATTCCTAAAAATTAAAACAAAAATCTCCCAAAAATTCCAGAACTTCGCCGGAAAACAACGGTAACACCGAAAATCGCGAAAATAACAAAGCGACAGTACTGTTTTTTAAGGATCTTAACCTTCGCGCTGGCTTGTTGCCTTCGTTTTAAATTTTCCAAACCAACCATTAGCCAAGACATTCCCAAGGATTCCCAAAAACTTGGGCAAAAATCTGACAAAGTTTCCCGGATTACCACAAACTAGGACAAAAATCTCCCTAAAATCCCAGAAGGACAAACATTTCCCAAAATCCCAGAATTTCGCCGGAAAATACCGGCAAAACCGAAAAACGCGAAAATGCAAAAGCGGCAGCACTGATTTTTTTAAAAGGAATTCAACTTTCGCGCCGTCCTGTTGCCTTCGTTTTGAATCGTTATTATACGTATGTATGTATTTCTTACTAGTATTCGTTACAAGTATTTCCTACCAGTATTCCTTACACGTATTTTTTCCTTAAAAACAATTTTTTTATCCCCCAGGATAGAAAACATTTATATGCTGCATATCATATGCACAACCCGCCTTAGCAAATTTCGCTCCAAAAATAGAGTACGGACTTGCGTTCATAACTGATAGAAACAACTTTCAGTTCTAGGGAACGAAAAAGTTTACCAAAGTTTGTAAATTAGTGTAATCATTAGTGTAATTAGTGATATTGCTGTTTATTTTGTTAAATATGCGATTTAGATAAAAGAAGTTAAGGCAAAAGCTGTTGGACGATTTTTTATAAGTTCTATATTTATTAAATTATGGGACATAAAAGACAGATAAGGCGCATTTACTCAAATTTTGGTTTGGTACGACACGTCTTAATCTTAACTGATTGACGCCTTAATCTGAACGATGAGACTTGAAGAAATCCAAATTTTTATTTTGTACCACCACTCTAGTGTACACAGTGAAAAAAATTACTTATATTCAAGAAAATTTTAATAAACAGTATGAGTCAAGCATGACTTATTTACCCAACCCTCGTCATCTAACCTAACCTTCAAGGGACACGAAAAAAGCACTGTAAAGAAGGAACGAAAATCTTCCTTTTAAATTGTTTTTAACAGAATTAAAATAGTTTATTTTTTTAAATTTGTATGTTCTTCATTTTCAAGATTATTGTTAAGGGCATACATTTTTTGCCGAAAATTACTACGATGACGATTCGTTTGTCTGATCGCAGGACTATTGCTTTCCTTCCGTTTATTCTCCTGAACAGGGGAAGACGAATTAGTGTTAGAGGTTTCGGCCGATTTTTCTGCACTGGGAAGCTTTAAAGCAATACTTTGTCCAGCTACTGTTAAAGAAAGAGGTAACCTGGGCTGGCTATTTATCACTATTGGTATGGTGATATAAATGGGTGTTAAGTACTGCATTGAATCTGGTTTGCTTTTATCAGGCTGAAGCTATAATAAAAGAAAAATTCATTAATTTCAAATACTCTTAAGTCCAAATTCACAATCATTAGTTAACTAATGACAATAGTTTTGCCAATGATATTTTATTCACAGTTCATTTATTACCACTAGTTAAACCGTCAAATGCCGTTTGTTAACAATTAGTTAGATGCTTAGAAGTTATTATCAGAATTTGTTTAATAATAAAAGAGTTTTTAGGCATACTTTTAGGAGCGAAAAAATAATATTTGCTCCATTAGCTTGTATTCTTAAAATTTTTTTAAAGATTCTGTTTTTTATATTTGTTTGTTTACATCTAAACTTGATATTTTGATAGGGCTACCATAAGCTCAAGAGTATAAGCTCAATAATTTGTTAAAAGTTTAACTTTCCCTGCTTAAAAGCTGTCTTATATCACCATCTTTACTTACATTCCCTTTCAAGAAATTCCATGGCGTTGCTCCCTCTTTATTAATTTCACCATATTCCTCTTCCGTCAAATCGGGCATACGATTTTCGAGTAATAAAAAATCATTTTCGAACTCTTTGCACTCTTCAGATTGCTGATGCAGTTTTTCTGTAACAACATCTTTGAAATCATCTTCGTTAAAATCATTCAAGTCTTCTAATGAATATTCGTTTGATTTTGTAACACTAAAATTTGTCGAAGTTTCATTAATGTTGTCTGGCAGCTCTTCTAGTTTTGAACAATTATTTGATGGCAAAGATATTTCTTTTAAATCCACTTTAAAAGAAACATTTTCAGCGGCTTTTGGTGTTATTTGGTTTTTGGTAGACTCTGCTATATTTTTTGTTTCAATTGTTTCCAATTTCGGATAGGACTCTGATTTCGTTGGTAGCGCTAGACATGCAGAACTGAGAGTATATAGCAGGAGCACTGAAAAAAATTTAATTCTAATATAAGTTTTTTAAGAAACATTTTTAGTTTAAAATACGAATATAAATGTGTCTGCTGAACCGTAGCTCCCAAACGGGTAGCCCCATTTTAATTTAGTTTTTGTTTTTGGTTTGAAAGGTGACTTAATCTAAAATTTTCTATCCTATGTTTGCAGAAAATCAGTTTAGCTGTTTTGAAGTTATCATTCATTTTCTTCGGGGGCTTTAAATTTTTCAATTTAATGTTACATTTTATTTCGTTGAAGCTAAAATTTATAATCGTCTTTTGTCACGTCAAATTAAATTTGTTTAGAGCATATGATTATAATTTAACTTTAAAAATTTTTTTCTGATTAAATTTTATACCTATTCCGTAATCTTGCTGCATTTTCGCCAATAACTTTAATACTAAAGAAAGTTGGCTTTTGGCATCTAATATTTATAGTTTCACTTCTTAATAGAAATTCACTTTCAGTTTGAGTTGGGAATATGTTAAAAATTAATTTGCATTTTATAATTTTTGCTACTGATTATAGTAGTTTTTTGTATTTTATGCAAAATTTAGTTATCTATAAAAAAAAAGTTTACATCATAGATGTTATGGACATCTATAGACTTTTAACTAATTTAATTTCTAACTGAATTTCTTAATATGATGGATACAAAAGTGAGAGTTCAACGAACTGCTAGCGATTTTTTTCAATCGTGAAAATATTTTTAAGCTATTGTTGGAAGTTTGACCAAAATTTTTTTTAAAGTTAACAGAAAACAAAATTTTATGTTCAACTTTAGACAACAGCCATACATATAACTGCCCAGTGAACACATTAATGTCAATCTGACATCAGCATGATGTCATAAAATGTCATACTTTACATAAGTAATGACTCATTATTGACTCATATATGACTCATAATTTCGCACTTAGGTACATCAGATACTGACCCAAAAATTATGTTAACCTGACATTATAATAATCTTCGCTTAGTGGATTTTACGGTGATATGCAATAACGGCCATGGAAATAATATCCATTGACATTATTTCCATTTCGAAAGGGAAATAATATCCGGTGGACATTACGTCGAATAGTCGCTTTACTGGGTAAACATTTTTTGGCTTGCGAAAATTCTTTACTCTGCTAAGCCACTATTCGACATACCAAGAGGAGAAAACCCTTAAGTCCCGCCGAACGCCGGCTGTTCAAACAATCATTACTATTCAATACCTTTTTCATGAATATTATTTCCTTTTCAAACCTCCAAGCAAATAATGTTCATATGTCATTTTATTACGAAATAAAATAACTACATACATACTCATTTTCATTTCCAGTTCATCTGCTTTCTTATATAAAATAGTAAACAAATATCCTGATGTTATGCACTTTATTTTTCTTCCATCTTAAATTTCCTCTAACTGCATTATAGCCCTGCCTGCGAATAACTCATATCCTCTCTTCTTTTTCCTGTAGCGTTCCCTTCTTGCTCATAGTTTAATTTGTAGTTCAATTTTTATAATTTTAATATAGTTTTTTGTTAAATTATTTCAGAGTTTCTAATTTTTATTTATTTAAAATGACATCATATATCCATATATCATATTTTAGTCACAAAGTATATCAATGGTAGATCAAAATTATGTAAAAGTTGATTACCTAGCTATGACTTACCAGTGACGTCAAAACTAAGTCATGTGTTCACTGGGTGTTATACTAAGAGTTTGAAGGTAACGATTTATTTTTCATCTTTATTTGAATCAACTTGTACAATGCTTTACCGAAGACACTCACCATAACGGTTATACATGTGTAGTTAACGGTTAGACACCTGCATGTGAAAAAGTTCCGTTATTGCAAATGAAGTAAATGTGACAAAATTAGACCTTGGCCCATAGTTGCCAGACTTGATGATTTATGGTAATTTAGACGATTTTGGGTTTAAATATAACACTTTGACGATTTGACGATTTTTGCCCTAAATTGGACGATTTTTAAAAACTAAAAGTTGGCAACATTTGTTTGGAGACAATCACCCCTATCGTTAATTTTTTTCGCTCGAAATGTTCCCCTTATCATGAATGATTTTTTCCATTTTCTCCTGTTTTCGTTCACTTTATTTTAGCAGGCGAAATGGATAAATACATCGTGTAATTGCTATTTTATCCTTCCAATTAATTATTAAGGCTTATAAATATTTATTTTCAGAACAAATTCAGTAAATATTATTAATTTATCTTAATACTAAAACATTTATCTTGAAACTACCTCCATGCAACATCTTCCCGGCACCCATGAACTAAGTTTCGCGATGATAGAATAGCAATTAATTTTTCCGCGTCTGTAGAGAATCATCGCGTCCAAAATATATAAAACCCAGTTTTACTTATATGTAGCAATCCTGGACGAACAATTCGATTTTTTAGATTCCTCATGGTTTAAAAATATAGTTCCAACTCTTAGCAATGCATTTTTTTATTTTTTAACAAAAATTTCTTTGATTTTTAGTTTATTTTATTAAGCTTCTTCCTTATTTACATTCACTAAGAACTGATAGCGAGAAAAAATGTCCACGGGAACTTCACGATAGCAATTTTCCATCGAAGAGAAATTAAAATTTCATGGGAATATAAATTTCACTTGTTATTCGCGATAGGGGTGAATATGCATTTATCGTCTTTTTCCATCAATTCTAACGTACTTTATTTTTCGTCCAACGTCTTGAACAACCGGCATCTTTGAAATCTCGTTAAAAATTTTCATGTTCTTGAAGAGTAAACGCCATACACGCATCAAAGTCGCACATCAAGCATGCAAAAAAATCCACATTCTTTGATTTTCCATCCAGAGTCATCGGTTTCTTTTCTTTTTTTTAAATTTTTAATAAATAAAAATATTTCGATTTTGCATAAAAATATATATTATTCATCATTGCGTTCGGAATAATTCTTAAACCATAGATTATACAAACAAATAATATTATAACAGCTTAAAGGTAATTTTATTTAAAGTTTTTTTTTGGGTTTTTGTAATAAAATTGGACAACCCTCTCATAAGTTACAATAAAATCAGTGGAGCAGCTTCTTCAAAAATCCCAAAATAAAAAATAATTAATAAAAAAAAAGTTATCCATAGAATTTAAAATGTCTACTGTTTTTGTAGTTAGAGGTCTATAACACATAAAAAAATGTAGTGGTACTCCCCGAAAATTTTCTTATTACATAATGTTATCACCAGAATTATCTTCCCGCTATTTAATTCTTTTTCTTAAAGAGAAATTTTCTTATATCAAAGAAAACGCAGAAACATCGACATGAACCGATGAAAGACCGTAAAAAGAAATAAAAATCAACATTATCATTTTTATTTTCAGTCAGTATTTAAAGCGGCTTGCGACCCGCACCAATAGCTACCACCACAACATCATGTTTAATCAATTCATAATCATATTGACTATGAAAAAAGTATAAGGCATGAAATTTGTTTTTTATTTTACTTTTTATACTAAAAACAAAAAAGCCAAGAAGAACGGTTAAAGCATAGCAGAAAATTCAAAAAACTATGATTGCTTTCGAAAACGAACAAAAAAGAAATTCCTTCAAAAAAAAAAAACAAAAAAGTTTAAAATGAAATTCAATATCTATGGAATTCATTTCATTTTCTTGCAAAAGCTTTTATTTTGCTCACACTAACTTCCTTGTCTTTATTATCGTTTACCAATTCCAAAAACCAGCTGCTGGCATTCGAAGATAAAGAAACTAAGAATAAAACTAAAATACGAATAGATATGAAATTTGTACATAATTTTATTTAACGGTAGAAAATACTATTTAAACTAGCACGGGCACATTTTCAATGGTCTATCAGAGACGAAGAAGCAAAAAACTAGGTGCGAAAAAAGGGTACAGTTCCAAAGTGATAAATTTAAATGGTTTGAATAAAATTGTAGTTTGCATACTTCCTTATTATACACTAATAGATCACTTTGTTGTGAGAGTGCTATTGGCTGAAGTTGTAAAGAGGTTGCCAAGTGACTGAGCGGTCATCCACATGACAAAAGACTTACACAAGCGCTTTCGTTCGTCACATGCTTCGGAAAACCGAAATATTTTGTACTGGGCACTCAAGCTAAAATAAATATGACTGATATAACTATGACTATTTTAAATGAAAATCTAAATCAGATCAAAGGACTCTTTAAAGCTTTTATTTGAACCATTTAAACTCAAAACTTCTACATGCTTGTTAATGTTATTTATAAGATATTCACACAAAACTTAACATAATACTTAAAAACCACCCTTTCTTTTAATGTTCTTAATCTGTTTCAACAAAGTCAAACGTTAAAGAAATTCAGTTTTATTTCTTTTCAAACCTTCTTTTACTACCAATCATACCCGCATCTCTATATACATATCTATTGCATTGATGGTACAACATTCGTTCACTCATTCATTCATTCATTCATTCATTTAACCATTCTCTCATTCATTCATGACATATTCTGGCATTGACAGTGTATGCATTTATTGCTTCATTGAGTTGACAAAATGCATTGTGTAGAGTGCTGACAGACGTCAGCCTTAACACAATACAAATAACTATTGAAAAAGTATTGGTTTTGGCAAACTATGGATGGAAATTTATAGTAAAATAGAAAGAATGGTAGTACAGGCAACAATTACCGTGTACATAAATACCAATGTGCTCGCAAATACGATTTATGCAAAGAAAAGTTTGCATACAGACAAGAAAGAACACGCTGTTTTGTTTAAAACCACCGAACATCTGTAAAATGTGGTAGCACAAATGTCAAACTTAAATGTGGTACAATCAATGAATCAAGTTAACAAGTACATGCGCGTACATACATACGATTATATGCTGGGGTAATGGCATTGGGGTTAATGTTTTACACAAGTGCAATAGCAATGTAAGTGTTCGGATGAGAGGGATTCAAGAAAGAAAGAAAGGCTTTGAATATTTATCTATATCTTCCTGGGCAATACATATTTTCTGTGAGTTATTCTCAGAAAAAAAGATGGTTGGCTGCAATCCTGTGAAAAGTTTTAAATTTACTTTACTTTGCTTCCTTAATTTCGCCTATACTATTTTTTAATACAACTTGTCCATAGTCAACAATTAGAAGATAAAACATTTTCCACAAAATACAGGAAAAATAATAAAAGAAAAAAATGCAAATTGTTAACAAGAAAAAAAAAGCACACGGCTATTGGTATATAAAAGGCAAATCATTACAGCAGTTGAACACCCTGAATAAATACCAAAAACAAAAAAAGCATATTTTGTAAAAGACAATCGAATATGAAGTTATAGACAGACATTTTACAGACAAACTGGCAACCAAAAAAGTACTGAAAAAAAAGAAATGGAAAAAATTTGTATTACGGAATAAAATGTAAAGAAAGGAGCATCCATTTATGCCTGAATAAATACTCATGGAAATAATAATAATACAAAAGGATGCAAAAAAAATAAGAAAAAAATTAAGGAAAATAATGTAAACTGAATGGTATAGAATCAATGAAAGAAATAAAAAATTTCCAACTATAGAATCTTAAACATGGCCAGTGCAGCAGTGCTTAGATAAATAGCAGGGTTAAAAAAAACATTTGAAGGAAATGCGAATTTCCAGTTCTTTAGGGCAAAATTGTATACGTATAAGTAATATGTTAGTATGTACTATCATATTACTCATACGTACATAAAATTCACTATATTCGTACAATGCTGGATGTAGCGTGCATGCTTTAATCGATTTAAAATTTCAACTGCAATCATTTTTGAAGGTTATTCTTTTGAAATATTGAAAAGAAAAAAATTTTTGTTCTAAAAAATTGTTTTTTCTATTTTTGCCAAAATCTAACCATTTTTCACCGTCAAATTAAAGTATTGACTTTGATTATTTTTCACGACTACATGAATTGAGGTAAATGTTTTTTTGAATATTTTTGCTATGCTATTACCGGAGATATTTACTAAATAGGGAAGAAAGTCGAGGCGGAAAACCATAATTATAAAAGCCAAATATTTTTGAAAATATTAAAGATAGCCTAATAAAATAAAGTGTATTATGTTTATCTATTCATAAGCTTTACAACAATTTTATATTTAATAAAATCGGATAATATTTGGAAACGTTATGAGGCCCACAAGATTTTTCATGCCCGCGGTAGCCAGTTTTGGCAACCTGCAGCTCACCATATTTTTCAACAAGGCAGTCCAAATTGCAATATTCTTAAGGCTTAGGTTCTCCTCTATGATTTTTACTTAAATCATTTTGTCATCGGTTCGAAAGTTTCAAAGATACGGATTTATAACCATTTTTGTTACAATTGGAGTTACTGTGCGTGCGACTGTGCATTAGAGTGGCATTGAAAATTCAAGTTTTGATTTTCATTAAAGCCCAGGCTGATTATTATAATACTTAGTCTGAAACTAATATGGTGAAAATTTTAGCTAAATGGGACAACTTTAAGCCGTGCCCCCCCATTGAGGTCAAAATTAAAATTTTGCGAAATTCACCGATTTATCAGCAGTTATTTAAAGACTTCATACATTTTGGCCAATTCTTCTAAAAATCGGCAGAGATGCCATTATAAATATTCTAAATTATATCCTAAACTTTTATTATAGAAATTAACATAACACTTTCTTTATTAATATGATTATTTCGAACGAATTTGCTTTGCAAATTAAAATTGATTATTAGGCTAAGGTTCGTAACGTTATATTCAGAAAGAATTGGGCTTGATTAATATTCCAAGAAACAAGGAAAAAATTAAATTCAACTTAATTTTTCAACGTACACAGTAGAACAGAGTAGCGGCACTTTCGGTGCTGACGTGTGGTTTGCTTATTACCACTTCTCAGGTGGCTCTGTTGAATGTGATTTTCAATTCTTACATATACAACTTTTTCGTGAAAAATGAAGTTGATATTAATCTGCACTTTCCCAGTGTTGTCATCGTATTATTTTTCTAATTTTTGTTCTGCTTAAGTCAATCTTTTTAAGTTTTCTTTTCAACCAAAATTATTATTCGAATAAAATTATTCGAAGAGAAAATATTCGAATAAAATTATTCGAATAACAATTGTCTGAAAAAAATTAGGCGAATTAAAATTGTCTAAATAATATTTTTGGACTAAAAAATTATTTGAAACGAATTGTCTATTCATTTTTATATTGACATGAAAGATATTCGAAAAAAGTTTTTCGTTCAAAAACATGCTAATACACTTCACACCGTACAACAAACTAAACATTATCAAGTTGAGCTTAGAGCTTTTATGACAAATATTTTAGTAGGACATATAAGCTTGCTAAAGAAAACCCATACAGCGAAGAGTTAGAGGTTTAAAAGTTTCCCAAAAATGTTTCTCATGGTGTTTTAAACAAGAGTGCTAAATACATTTTATATCTTAAACGTAACGATTATAAGATTTTCTATGCCAATTAAATTTTAACTACTCCTAAAATAAATCCCAGGTGTAAACTTTCAAAATGCCAATAAACATATTGGTGCCCTATTCTAGTGTTATTGGTATAGAATAATTTGAATACAAATTATAGCAATATAATTGTTTGAATAAAGTAAATTATTAAGTAAATTATTCGAAAGTGTTAAATTAATCGAATAAAATTATTCGACTCAAGCTTATCCGAAAAATATTATTTAGATGACTGTGGAATCAGATGATTGTAGATCGCAAGATATTCGGTTCTTGCTATTAACAAGAAATGGATTAGGGCTGCTCAAGAAATGGATTAGGGCTGCTCAAGAAATTAAAGTTTTAACAAAATTTGTCTCTGTTTTAAAAATTTTTCGCACACTCGAGGCGTAGCTTCTTGTGCCAAATTAAAAACATACGGTTATTTAAACTTCGGGCAGTCCGCTTACAACGGCAGATTTATTTCCAATTTTCCCCATCATTGTGCCACTGTGTCATGTTATGTGTTCACCGCAACGTATACTTAATATAAGTCTTTCTTATTAATCATACGACATCTGAGCAACATGCTTAAATCAGAGTCCACCAGAAAGAGAGACACTTAAAATAAGAACGTATTGGCGTTTTTGCAAGCAGCGATGCCATTTTTGGGGTTTTTACGATATAACAATAAAAACGATATGACATACTGTGTTGTCATATCGTAAGATTTTTACGATATGACAACATTGCGATATGACAACACCATATATGACTATCTTATTGTTGTCATATCGTAAAAATCTTACGATATGACAACACAGTATGTCATATCGTTTTTATTGTTATATCGTAAAAACCGCAAAAATGGCATCGCTGTTTGCAAGTTTCATAAAATAAAGCTACAAAAAAACGTTCATTGTTGTTACTACTATATAAAATTTTTGTGCGTTTTTTTCTCTTGAGTACTCACACGTATTGTAGAAGTGTTTTTACTGGTGTAGGTGTTTTCTCTTTGGAGCAATGTTTGATGATCATTGGCTTAAATGCTTTGAGAAACTCCGCTGCATTGCTGCCCGAAGCATATAAGCACTCACTACGTTTCTTTTTGAATTTTCTTGTCTTAAAATTAAATTTTGAATTCTTGTAGATTTTTGTAAATTTTTAGTGCTACTTTGCTTCACACTACTGTAGTTTTAATGGCTCTGAAATAAGCACAATATTTTCTATAGTTTGTCTCTTTAATTTTTTTATTCTACATTCTAATGAGTTGTTTTATGCGCACACACATATAGACTCATACATTCATATTTATGCACTAATACTATCAATGTTTTACCCATACATTTAAAGCTTAGTTTATTCACACAGATTTATTTCATGCAATTTTTTTAGATTTGAATAGTTGGTTTTTTTTTTGCTAAACTTTTATATAAATTGTCATTATAATTTAATAGTTTATAATTTAAAAATTTTTGTGTGGTTAAAACTATTTACATATATAATAAAAAAACGTATAGACATAAATTGTAAATAAATGCTTAGACAGTTGTTCTATTATTATCAATATTAATAGGTGATTTTTTTTGCTGCAGGGTTTGGAAAATATATAGAAAACTTTATAAATCTTCAATACGGCGAGCACGTTATTTACTTTTTAGCTTGAGAAAATTGTCTACAATTATGACATAATGTCGTTTAACTCTGCCAGACCCTTTTTTAATCTCTTAATTGATGATCTTGACTGACTGTCCACATGAATTTCGAATATGGTGGTTTCGGAAACACGGACACTAAGTTAACTAATTAATACCTATGACTTTCAGGAAATATGATCAATTACCCGTGTTTGTCTTGTAGCTATCCATACAAACTGTATCTGTTAATACTGATTTCTCTACTAAAATAATTTCTTCCTAACTTTGTATTGCCTTCACTAAACAATAACTTTAAAAATCACCCGTTATAAGCATGATTGTGCTCAATCCTTTTTGTTGTTGTTTGTGGTTTATAAAATATCTCTTTACTTTTTTTCGTATTTAAGGAATTACTGTAATTGGTTTTTCATTGATTATTTTTATTTCCGTTTCCTTTTATTTGGTTTTCATGTGACTACGTGAAAGTTTATTTTTGCATTGAAATCAAGAATTTTCAATATTTATGCATTTGTTGTTCGTTCATCTGTTCACAAAAAACATGCAATAATTTTTAGAAATAAATCATTTTATTATAATAATTTTATATATTATTCTTATCTCTCTCGACTTTAAACACATTTGAAAAGACAATTAGTATTTGCAAGTGTGTGTGTGTGTATGTGTAGGTTGTTTGTGTTGACATTGTGGTTACAAAATTGTCATTATTGGAAATAAAGAAGAAAATAGAAAAATAATTGTCTGGTAAAGTGTCTGCAGAACATATTTTGAAATGTATTACAAATATTTTAGGGAAATAAACATTTATCAAACGTAAGCTAAGGTGCAGAGACAGACCCAACAGTAAGTGTAATAAGAGTCATGTAAGAAACAAAAGAAGTCTATAAGATTCGTTATAGCCGATTGTATTTCTGATAAGAGCCGGTTTTAAAAAGAAGAAATTTAACATTCTCTTCAAAATTTGCAAAAAAATGCTACAAAAAGTTGAGTTTGGTTACATAAAACGATTTCATTCGATCCGACTTTTATAAATCATGGCTTTCTATAAGATTGTAGAAACTTCTTTGATTACAACAAATATTTTTTATTTTTTATGAATGTTTTAAAAACAAAGATTTGTACAAATTTGTACGATATCTCTGAAACTAGTGAGCAGAATAAACAATGTTTGCTTAAAAATAATACTAAAGTCGACATTCAGTTTTTTGTTTTAATTGAATAGGGCAAACTGTTCTCTAGTTATGTCGTGCAATTTATTCTGTGAAAATTTCAGGTATGTACCTCTTATGGTCCTCGAGATAAAAGCCTGTGAGAGGCAGTCAGATGGTGGGGTTTTCAGCTTTGGTGTACGCAAGCCTAAAAATTATGCGACTAAAATTATTCGAATAAAAATTACTCGAATAAAATTATTCAGATGAATATTAATCGAATAAAATTAATTAATAAATATTATGCGAATAAAACTTATGGGGCTTCAATTATTCAAATATTCTGGTATGTGATGGAAATCGGGCAATTTGAATCGGCGCCGATTTCAAAAGCAAATCGGCGCTAAAACATTACTTCAAATTTAGGATCATATACTGCGTAAATTTGTGTTGAACATTTCTCCTTGTCTAAAATTACATCGATTTTGTACTCATTTTATTGAAGAAAAAACTTTTCAAATTAAAAATATTTAGTCCAAGTGGATAAGATTTAACATAAAGTATAATGCGGCTATGGGTGAATGGTAGGTAAATACGTCAGACTATCAGACAGGAGGACGCGGTTCAAACCTGCATGCAGCCAATCTCTTTTTTTAGTAAGAACATTTTGTTCAAAAATAATGCGTTTCTAATTTTAGGTCGATAATAACCGGTAAAGTGTTGCCGACTATTATCGACCTAATTTTCAACAAATGTGTTTTAGAGTGTAGTGAATGGTGACTTATGCTATAAACACAACTGGGAGGAACAACGAATTTTTAATATGAATATTCGTCGAAGGAAATAAAACATATTTCTTGCAAAAAAAACTGACTACAAAACAGGCGTGGCACTGCCCATAACTTTTAACATAATGATATACTTTCACGAGAACTAATTGTGTGCGAAGTTTCACAACAATCGGTTTAATAGAAGTAGTTTAAATGAACATTTACATTTCATGGGCATGGCACTGACCACTTTTCTAATCGTACTGCTGTATTGTAGCAATAACTAAAGATGTATGCAAAGTTTCACACGAATCGGTTAGGTAGAATTTGTTGATAAAGAATATTTACTTTACATGGGCGAATAATCTTATTCGAACAAAACTAGTCGATTAAAGTTATTTACATAGATTATTTATATAGATCCCTTTTTTTTTGTTAAAGCTAATCGAATAAAATTATTCGATAAAAACATTTCGAATAAAATTATTCGAATGAAAATTATGTTAAAAAATTTTGGAGTTCCCCGGAGCAAATTTTATTTTCTTAAAACTGCTCAACCTTGATATTTTCTTCTCCAAAATGGTCGAAACAAAAAATTAACGGCCTCTCTCACGATGTCGATGTTATAATTCGCTAGATTTCTACACGAATACGTCTCCCTAATAATCGATTTTATTTATCGATTTATTTACTTATTTATTTAATGAATAAACAAGTACATAATTAAAATAGAATATTTGTGGGACGCAAATAATTTGATATTCGCTTTTAGTTCCAACATTTTCGTTCTTTCGACATCTCGGAACAGAAAAAGCGATATTTCCTTCTCCGAGATCATAAAAATATCTCTTACTAAGAAATTTTTCTATAAAAGTAAGAAAGTAAATATGCAAAAGTATGATAATTAATGATTTCAATAGCCTCATGTTGTTTTCTGCGTAGGCACTTAGCAATATTTTACGAAATTCCAATTTCGTAACAATATGTTAAGCATTTAATGATAATAAAATCTCATACTGATAACTTCAATATTATATAAACTCTTGTATTTAAAATACATGTAAAAAAATTATCAAAATAAATAAGTTACCCCCGCCCATCTATCAATCAAAAGCGTTGAAAAGCTTAAAAAAAGAAGAGAAAAAAGTCAAACACTTAAAAAATAAAAGAACAAGTCAAGATGGTTGCAAACAAGCAATTTACTTCACTATCAATTCGTCTTCAATAACATTTTTTTTCTTCTTTGTTTTCTTATTGCTTCCTACGGTTTAATACATCACTTTCAAATTTCAACACTCAACTGTCACTTTAATAGATGATACAGGAAGTTTAGCGACGAACAACAATGACACAAACACATGCTCGTCTAAATATAAAACGAGCACAAGACATTTTTCCTTAAGAACCGATAACAAAAGGTGAAAATTTTTATAGTCATCGACAAATGTTTCCTATTTTAACAAATTTTTCTTTCTTGCTTTATCAAATAGCAGTAAAAAAATAATAAGTGGTAGAAGAGAAGAAAACAAATAATCCCAGCATTTTACTTTGACATATTTTTATGCTTGAAAAATTTCTCATTTTAACGACAACCAACTTTTAGGAAATTTCATCAATATAATAATTTTTGTGTTGAGTGTTGAAAAATGAATAGATTGGGTTCAGTTTTAAGTTTCTTTTTAATGGCTTGAAATATTTTTTCGACACGTGTGAGGTATTTGGGAATAAAAATGTTTAGCTTTTGATTTGTTTGCTGGAAAATTATTTGCCGGGCTTAGGGAAAGGAACTATTTGATTCTTTTTGCAATGCCTCCTGTTATCATAAAAAAATTGTGTACCTATTTTTGATAACAGTGAATGGTTTAGCAACAAAGAATACAGCAACAACAATAACAAGAATACAAAACTATTTTTTGTTTTTTCTGAAAGAAAATATATATATCATTCATTTCATCGGTCTTTCATAAAAGTAATGAAATTTATCATCAAAACTATGAAATACGTTTTATTGAAATTATGACATTCAAAAGCATATTTTTTTAATTTTAAGAGTATGTTTTCCTAGCTTTTTAAGTATTCATTAACATATTTTTGCAAAACTTAAAATGAAAATATGTCATAAATCAAAAAAAAAAATTTTTTCTAAAGAAACTGGAAGCTAATGAAGCAATTCATTCACAACAAGCCTGCTTCTTTACATGTCCGAAATTATACAAACTTAAGAAAAAGCTTTTTTCAATACAAAATTTTTATTTAAAAAAGCGCTTGCTAAGTGTCGAATGCCATAATTTCAATGAAGCGTATTTCATAGTTTTGATGAAAAATTTCATTGCTTCTATGAAAGACCGATGAATTTAATGATGTATATATTTTCTTTCATAAAAAATAATTTTGTATGCTTGTTGTTGTTGTTGTAGCCACTACAGGATCAGTACATAGGGAAGAAAAGAGAGATTGGAAGGATAAAAGAAAGAAAGAAAATATTAAGAATATAGAAAGGACATTTACATAATTACATCCAGGTCGAGGAAGCGATCCTCACTGCAGTCGAGTCTATGTCCCGGGATCGACGCAGGAAAATACCTGCCCAAGGATTGCACCATCCCCAATACAGGAACTCAAGTATGATTGTTGTTGTTGTTGCTCCTGTATTTTTTTTTATTATACACACACAGATGACATTGCTTTGAAAATAAAATAGCCAATAAAACAGAATAAAATAGGTAAGGAGGATACTTAGCAATATTGTGTTTTCATTAAAACAATGAAAAACTTCATACAAATAATGAAAAATTTCATTAAAATAATGAAATAACTTTATTAAAACAATGAAATAGCTAATTTAAGCTAATGAAATAATTTCATTCAAATTATGAAATGATTTCGTCAAAATAATGAAATATTTTCGACAAAATGATGAAATATTTTTATTACCTTAACAAAATTATTACATTGGATCAATGAAATTATAATTAAAATAATTGTAACGAAACTCTTTTTATAAATCCAATGAAACGTCACATTGGTTGAGTTTTCATAAAGTTTTTCATTCGATTGATATCAAAATTCGGAGAATTTATGAAGAAAATTCTTTTAAGTGAAATGAAATATATATGGAAAATACTATAAAAACAGTGCTTGTCATACACGTTTTCACTTGTCAACCGTCTAGATTGTGTAAACAGCACATTATCTAGTTTTTATAATAAAACAAATATTTGGTTAATAACAATTTTCCTTGTTCAATCTTTTTAAAGATTTTCTTTAAACATTTTATTTGACACCAAGAACAAAACTGGTTTAATCAAAACAATTTCAAGCAAATTCCAATGCTAAAACAACAATCATTCACAATCAATAGAATGATTTGAATTTCAAAAACAGTCAAGTTCAATCTCGTACACAAACAAAATTTTTAATAAACAACAACCCCTCCGATATAAATATAAGACTACAGCATAAATACATATGAAATCAATAACATATACAACTACATAAAATGGTTTGAGTGAAAATTATGTCAAGTGTTTGGCAGACAGGAAATGAAAACGATATTTTATAGCAAAACACATACAATCAAACTAAATAGCAGTGGCATACACACACACACACACACACAAATACATTAAAAGCTTGTGCGCAAAAAATAGATGAAAGTTAAAATAAAATTGCTTATTGTTGTTGTTGTTGTTTAAGGTATTAACAAATGATAAATTATTTGTGATTAAAGAAAATGATTTTTCCCATTTCTTTTCTGGGCAATTTTTATTTATTTTTTCCTGCTGATTATTTTCCATAATTCATTCACATCAATAGGTTGGGTTACTTATTAATAAAAAAGGCAACTAGAATAACAACAATAAGAAAACTAAAGGATTTTTCTTGGAGTATGGAAGATTTATTAGTTGGACTAATAACACATCAACCATATCGAATAGGAAATCAACAAGGGATAAAAGTTTTTTTTTTGTAATATACTCGTCATTTTTTTTATTTTTGTTGAGTAAAACAAAGAGGTCTGGCATTAAAAGATATTTTAAAATTGAAGACGGAGAATACCAGGGGCTTTCAAAAAAATTGGTGTCGTGCCATTTGTGTGTCGAAAGTGTGCCAAAAACAACTTAAATAGTTGGAAAACTATACTTATCTAGCTGAACGAAAGAATAAGTTTAAGGTGTGTACCAGTGTGTGGCATTGCTGTTTCCAAATGTCTACATACATTTTCATGGATTTTCAATTTGTTTTTGTTTGAAAGGTGAATCGGCCAAGAGTTCTTATGCCGAGATTCAAGAAAATCTGTTCATCTGCTTGTGAGCTGTTTTAGAACTAAAAATTTCTTAAATTGAAGTTTGCGATGAATAAAATAAATTTCGAACTGAACAGGCCATACTTCAGTCTTTAATAAGATTAGTTTTAGAAGGGGTCTCCACAGCCCCTCGGGTCAAAAATTCCAAGGTCGATGAAATTCATTTTAGGAGGACACCATCACTGATAATACCGGATAGAGACCTTTGGGTCCAATCTGATAGTCTATTCGAGGTATTTGTGGTCTTTCCAAAATGGGAATAGGCATGAACGCAGGTGTGTATATTTTGAAGACGGACAATCGAAGGTCTTTCAAACTTTCGTGGCCACAAAATGCGACTGAAGGCAAGGACGTAACTTTCTACGTCGACAATCAGGCGGCCCAAAAAGCTTTGCGGGGAAACACTGTCAAATCGAAACTAATTAGTGACTGTAGAAGAACCCTGAACTTGCTTATGGACAAATATAGTGTCAGGCTATATTAGGTTCCTGGTCTCAGCAATATTGAGGGAAATTAAACTGCCGATGAGCTGTCAAATATAGGGTCTGCGTTCGATGAGTGACTGATTGGTCACTACTATAGGAAACTCAGTAATTGAGTGATGGATGAGGCCAACCGTCCCTGGGTAAATAGAGAGGATTTTAGAGCCTCGAGGGTACATAAGCGAAACATGATTTATGAAGATCTGAACTACTACTGGGTATTAATAGGAAGGTTGAATGGTCACAGAATAAGTGATATCGCGAAGTGCAAACTGGATGATATCAGAGACTATCATGGGAACTAAGTGGTTTAATGATAATAAGGTTTTCTGGCTATAAAGGTGGTTAATTTATTCACAGGCATTTATAGAAGAAAATCGCAATATATCCAATTGGGTTTTCGAGTGGAAGTGTGTTACAATACTACCCTTCCTAATTTATCACAATCCAAATTAATATAAATTCACTTTTCATGTAATTGAACATGATTATTTAATTAATATAAAAAAGTGAAAGAATAAAAGTGAGTGTGCATACAGTGCTATAGCATGCAATACCTCCAACAATGGCACAACTGTACCATAAGCCAACCACGGACCATACTTTGTTAAAGTATTTCTAATTAAGTTATGAATTTAGGCCTGTATGGTTGTATCTAAAGTTATTTAATTATTTTGGCTTAAGTTCGTTTTTCAATTTAATCTTTCGATCAAATTTTTTATTTTAGAAAGAAACTCTAAAGCATATGATATTTCATATTTCGAGACCACCAAGTCTTCTCATCAAAGTTCGTTTTCCACCTAGATGACACTTCCAGCGAGGACAACAACAACTAACGAGCAAAAATCCTATATACATTCTTAACCAATTAAAAGATGAGTCACCATCTCGTGATCAGTTACTCAACTACTATCGGTTTTGAAAGGTTCGGAACTTCACTAATTCCTTCTTAATCATTTTCAACATTTTTAATTTTGTAATTTTCAAAAGACTGCCTTTATCATCCTGACAAACGTTTTTGATATTGATGTTTTCCTTCTCATTCCGATTTTTCTCTTCTCTTCTCTTCTCTTCTCTTCTCTTCTCTTCTCTTCTCTTCTCTTCTCTTCTCTTCTCTTCTCTTCTCTTCTCTTCTCTTCTCTTCTCTTCTCTTCTCTTCTCTTCTCTTCTCTTCTCTTCTCTTCTCTTTTCTTTTTTTCTTTTCTTCTCTTTTCTTCTCTTCTCTTCTCTTCTCGTCTCTTCTCTTCTCTTCTCTTCTCTTCTCTTTTCTTTTCTTTTCTTCTCTTCTCTTCTCTTCTCTTCTCTTCTCTTCTCTTCTCTTCTCTTTTCTTTTCTTTTCTTCTCTTCTCTTCTTTTCTTTTCTTTTCTTTTCTTTTCTTTTCTCTTCTCTTCTCTTCTCTTCTTTTCTTTTCTTTTCTTTTCTCTTCTCTTCTTTTCTCTTCGCTTCCTGTCTTCTGTTTTCTTCAATCTATATGGATCTCTTCCCTACTCTGATTGCTTTAATAAAAACAAGAAAATTGTGTGGTTTTTAAACGACTTTACCGTTTCACGTCGTTAATCGTTGTGTGTATATGGAGAACGAAAAACCTAAAAAAATTTTTGATATGCTTTAAGCAATAATAACAGCAAAAGATTATTAAGAGATTCGCATACATTTAGGCATCTTCATAAACGAAACAAAATGTATTTTGGAATATTAATGCCAAATTGATTAATTATTCAATAAAAGCTTTATAAACTAAAATTGAGCAACAAAGAGAATATTAAGAAATTATTGATAGTAATCAAGATAAACGAAAAAAGTTTAATTTTTTCTACAATAATGAATAGAATGTACGAGTATATAATTAAGTATTTATGATCAGGAAATGTGGCTATGTGCTTAATAAACAAATATGTAGAGGAATAGTGGAGAGCTTTGGTAAAATTTTTGGGGAAAAAATTAGCTTTCAGTATTATAGAAATTGATAGAGAGTGAATACTCTTATAAGCCGTTGGTTCATTAGCTCTTACTTCTTACTTAAACCATAGAATGATTGCATAACTGCTGGGAAATATAAAGATATATGGGTAAAACTACATCTATAAGTGGATTGAAAATTTGCTCAAATAACCTCTGTAGACTAAAGTTTGTAGCATTATGTTCAGTAAGAATAGAGCCATGCGATGTTAGTCTAAAGAATAGGGGAAAATTCAATAAGTTAACTCCAACGTACATGGTAGAACATAACAACATTGGTTTTTGGAGGCCGCAACATCTCATTACAAGTTCTCAAACAATTTGAAAATATATGAAGAGCATTCGCTCTGTTTGAGCTCAGTCATGCTGACTTACTGCTTCCGCCGACTGCTACCTCAGCATCTTACCCAGTACAGACAGTCGATGGATGCAGAAGAAGATTTGTGATGATATTTCAATGTTCCTCCCTTAGCTCACAACTGAAGCTTGGCTTTTATAAACCCTTACTCTGACCTCAATGAATCTAGCATCCCAGCTTATCCTCCTTTCATCAACTCATTAGATCTTTTAATTATAATAAGAAAGCATGATATTTGAGTAAGAGTTTGATTTGAATTCGTTCTAAATTGTATATCAAACATATTAATTTACTGGGATATTCTTATATTACTTTCATAAATATTTTCAACTTCTTAAAAGGTAAACAAATTTTAAATACATCAACTATTGAGTCAGCATATTTTTATATGAAATATTTGATATTTGCTGATACTTTTATGATTTGCGTGACAAAAATACGTAAAGCTTTAGGAGACCATATAAATTTTCATATACAGCTAGACTATGATCTCATTAGAATGAAAGTATTTACGTGAATTTCAAATTTTTCTTTAGATTTTTTCCATATTTCCATCCTTAATATACAAGCGCCAATTTGTTTTGAGTATTTTCATGGTAAACGTTGCTGTTGCTTTTGGCTAATCAATAAAAGTATCATGTTTATGACACACACTTTGACTTGACTCATTCTCATAAAATATACCAGCAGCAACATTTTATTTTCACTTAACAAATAAAACCAAAAACTTCAAAATCCTACAGAATGACAAAGTTGGTAGTAGGACAGGAAGGAAATCTCAACGTACTAAAATTTCTAGATACAAATTCATTATTTGTATAACAAGTGAATTCAGATACGAATACAATATGAGGAAATACACACAGCCACACACACTCAGGGATAGCTACAAATGAATGTGATTCGTAGAGCAAAATGTATTTTCAATATTCCAAACACATCAACGCATTTTGCTAATTGAAAATTAGGCAGTTTTTTGCTGGCCTTCGCTTTTATTTTTTTGTTTTTGGCATTTTAGTTGTACAAATGTTATTGAAGCATAATAACATATTCGAGTAGCAAAGTACGAGGGCAGTCTTCGAATGCTACTTAGTTTTACACAAGTATACTGAAAGCAAACGTGGGTAAGCAAATGTGCAGTAGTTTCAAATTGGAACTTCATGTTTCAAGGAATTGAAAATAGGAAGACTCAAAAATCTAGGACAGAATAGTGTGATAAAAATAGAACATCACTAAAAAGCAAGTTCAAGAAAGAAAAAATGAATAACAACAGAAGTTGGACATCGAAAGTTATTGAAAAGAAAGTACCAATGAACGAAAGAACACCAAAACTATTTAAAAAAGAATTAAAACGAAAAAGAAAGAAATAAGAGAAAGCAATTAAGAGACTATAAGAAGAGTAGAAAAATGGAAATAAAATAAAGGGATGAACAGGAATAGAAAGCATGAATTAGACGATTGACGTTAAAGAGTATAATTAAGGTGCAAAAGGAAAGAAAGTAAAGGAAGCACAAGAAGAAAAGAAATAAAGGGAAGGTCACGAAGGAAATGAATGGAAAGAAAGGAAAATAGAAAAGAAGGAAAGGAAGGAAAGAAAAGTTAAGGAGGAAGGGAAAGGATGGAAAGAAAGGGAGAAAAAAGGCTAGGAAGAATAGAGAAAGAAAGCCAAATACACAAAGGAACCGGAAAAGACTGAAAGGAAGAGAAGAAAGGAAAAGAGGGAAGGAAGGAAATGTGGATGAAAAAGGAAAGGAACGAAAAATCTGAAAGATAAAGTAAAGTAAATAGTGAAGCCAACAAGAACGGATATAAAGTAAAAATGTTTAAAGGGAGAAAATCCATTAAAGAAAGGAACTAAAAGGTAGAAATGTATGGAACAAAGAACAGAAGATGCAAACACAAGGGAAGATAAGGAAAGAGAAAGAAATTTAAAAAGAAACTATCATATAAAAG
Organism: Panzeria rudis; assembly: GCA_956483635.1. NCBI lineage: Eukaryota > Metazoa > Arthropoda > Insecta > Diptera > Tachinidae > Panzeria > Panzeria rudis. The sequence continues at coordinate 8,534,003 of OY101451.1, forward strand.
ATGAAAGATTAAAAAGTAACAACAGAAAAGTGAAAATGAAGGACGATGGGGAGGAAAAGTGATGAAGAAGAAAAGACAGAAAGCGAAATGGCATGTAGAAAAAAACTAAAGGTAAAATGGGGAAAAGGAAATAAGGTGAAGATGAAACGAGCAAAAAAAAAAAAACAAAATGAAATAAAGAAGGAAGAAAAGCAAGGAAAGTATGGAAAATAAAATATAGCACAAGGATGTATTAGAAAAATAATAGAGAAGAGAACTAAGACGAGGAAGAACTATGGGAAGTAAAAAAGAAAAGAAAGAGAATGATGGAAAATTATTAGAAAAGAAAATCCACGACGCGATTTAGTTTGTCTGCAGCAAAAACCCTTGGGGTATGGCCAGTGCCGAACCTAGTGCCTTTGGACTGACAGGCTATTACCTCTACCAATCAGCCACAGCGGTAGAAGGAAAAGGTAAAGAAATAAAGGAAAACCCAGAATGAGAAAAGAGACATCACATAACGCTATTGAGTATACGACAAAATGAAGAAACCGTAAAAACGACAACTGAGAAGAACTGTAAGAGAGAAGTAGCTTAAGGTACAAATGAGAGCGGGAAATAAAGAAGGAAATATTGATAGAAGCCAAAGTGTGAAAGGAAAGTCAGGAAGGCGTTGACTGAAGGAAGGGGAAATATGTATGTAAGAAAATAATGTAAACAAAATAATAGACAGAATGTAAGGCGAAGACTAAAAGTATTTAGTGAAAGAAAAAACTGAAGAAAATAAACACAAAAAAGGAAAGAAGTTAATATGAAAAATAGGACGAACAAAGAAAATAAATAAAACAAGAGAGAAAGGAGACAACGAATGGAATTTTAAGAGAGGAAGAAAAAAGAAACAGAAAGGAAAGAAGAAGAAGAAGGAATAAAGAAGAAGAAAGAGAAAAGAAGAAAGAAATGAAGTTAAAAAAGTGAAAAACAAAAAAAAAAAGGCTACAGGAACGAAAAGCAAATAAAATGTAAGAAGCTAAAGGAAGAGCAATGAACTTTAAGAATATGAAAATGAGGTAAACGAAAATCAAAACAATGGAGCGAATGAAGAGAAGAAATATAGTAAGAAGTAGGAGTTAAATTAAAGAAAGAAAACAAGAAAATAAATATCTAAGTAAGGAATGAAGGAAGAGAAAGAAAGAGCATAATAGAAGATAAGGAAAGAAAAGAGGAGAATGAAATGAAAGACAATAGAAGCGAAGGCAAGAGAAGAAATAGAGAAGAAGAGAAGCCCAGAAAGAAGAGGAGAAGGGGAAAATAAAGACAGAAAAACAAAAAAAGAAGAAAAGAGAAGAGCCGACAAGAGCAGCAGAAAGAAGAGAAAGACGAAAAGAAAAATATGAGAAAAGAAAAATAAAATAGAATATTTAAAAAAAGGGTGAAGCAGAAAAGAAGAGGGGGGAATAAAGGAAAAAACGGAAGAGGTGAGAAGTGACGCTAAGAGGGAAAGATAGGAATATACATAGGAATGTAAATAAAGTGAGAGAAAAATAAGAAACCTACGAAAGGAAATAAAAGAAAAGAAAATGCGGTTACAAAAAGAGAAAAGGGCTAACGGAATGAAAAAGTAAGGAAAAGAAATGAAGGGGAAAATAACAGAAGATAATGCAAAGAAGTGAAAATATAAAAGTAGGGTGAAATTTAAGAACAGAAAGGCAAGGCAAGAGAACTAAGAAAGAAAAAGAAATAATCAATAGGAGTTAACAATTATATAAATAAAATTGTTACTAACTCAAATTTAATAACTTCTTACACAAACCTCCTATTACATGTTGTGCGATACTTGCAATAAAATGCCAGGTTTCTTTCTCTTCCCTCAATATTTGAAAAATTTGTAAAAGCACGTACTCTCTGGAACTTATGTTTAGTCTTTTCCTGTTACGTACGTGTGTATTAAAAATTTATGTCTACTGACCCCTTACACTTACATGGAAAAGATTTTTGTTTGTGTTTTTGCAATAGTATTTGCACTCTACGCACACAATCATGTGTAATATTCTTTATGTGTGTGTATATTACTTTTCAGAAATGTGTGTTTATTTTATTTTTTCTTATCTCTTGTGGGTGTCATATTACAATTTGCTTTGCGTAAGATTATCGAGGTCAAATCCGGTATATTTGGCTTGAGTGCCACTAACTAGTGAAGGGAAGAAGGAAGGAAGGCGGTTGAAAAGAAAATGTTCTATTTATAGGGGCAAAATGCAAGAGGGAATAAAAATGTAAATGAGAGGATTATCGTGATGTAAAAAAGGGCTAAATTTATGTGAAATATTATTTTCATAAAATTAATAACATTTCTTTGGGCGACTGTATAAAGATATTTAAGAAGGCCAAATTAAAATTTAAAATGTTTGTTAATAAATATTGCTGCAGGGGTCTTTATGTTTTCTTTTTCTTGAGAATACATTAAACCTTTTAAATTAATAGTAGTATGACTTTTTAAGGCTTTTAGGTATTAAGAAAGATGTTTTAAAATCTCATGATTTTCCATATCCAAATAGATTCGTACTTTACATTTGATAAGACCTTGAGTGAGAAGAGAAATAAAACTGCTCTAGCTCCTAAATGACTATCAGGACCATTATAAAAAAATCAATATTTGTCTATAAACTCAAAAAAAAAAATACAATTTGTAGAAACAAAGACTAAATGACTTAATAAAAACTAACTTAGTAAATACTAATGAATAAATATATTTTTATTCTAAAGGAGAAACTTCAACTAAATACAAAATATGTATTAAATTCTTGATTTATATGAGTTCATTACATGTTCTTAGAAAAATGTGCCAAAAGAAAAACAAGTTGTTGTTGCTTGTAATCCAAAAAGTTGTTAATTTAGCTTAATACATCGCCCTTCCATGTAAGAAACCAAGTTTATAAAAATGAGTTTTTTTTGGCCGCACGTTTATACTCGTACACTATTCGCTTCATTGTTGTGGGTTTTAAGTTTTCCTTTTCATTATTTTCTTAGTGCTACTTTTTTGTTACAGTGTTATTTTTCTTCTTAGCATTTTTTGCTGCTCCCTCTTTTTTCATTGTTTCCTTCTTCTATGGTTTTGTTAGTCTTTCGTGTTTAAAGTTTTAAGTAATGTTTTTGTAAAAGTTTAATCGAGAAAGTTAAAGAATTTCAATTAACCACGGACATTTGTTACAATTTTCTTTTGTACATTTTGCCACCGACGATACATTTTTTAGCAACAGTCACTGTGGGAGTTCATACTTTTTTTATATTTGGAACAAGATTGAAAGGTATAAATTGTTGAAATTAAAGATGATATTCAAAAGCTTCTACTAAAGAAATTTGAATAAGAAATTTTAAATTGGAATTATATAAAGCTTGGCAATTTGAAAGAGTTTTATTATTTTATTTCACAAAAAGTTTACTAACACTCATACCTTAAAGATGCTGGACTAAAAGCATGTATTGGGCTTATTACAGTGTTGGCGTTTTGAATAGCACTAAGAAAACTTTACAAGACTTTGTGAGACTTTCATAAAATTTTTGATATCATAAAGTAAGTAAAGAAGGTGTGAAAAATGCATAATGATTGGAAGGAAAACAGATGGAATGGGTGGAATAGAATTTTTGAAAAATAACAGCAGCAATGTTTATGGACTTTATTTCCTTGGACGTTAATGCATAGCACCAAAGATATATTTGGTAGTGGAATTGGAAGGGCATAAGAAATAAAAGGAAAGAAAGCAAATTAATAAAACGAAGAACAAGAAGGATTGAAACAACGGAGCAGCAAAGTTCAGGAAAACTAGGTAAAGTACGGAGAAAGTAAAGGAAGGAAGGAGGTAAGGAAGGAAGGAAAGAAGGAAGAAAGGAAGGAAGGAAGGAAGGAAGGAATGAAGGAAGGAAGGAAGAAAGACAAATAATAGTGGAAGGATAGAAAAAAGGAAGTGGAAAGAAAGCAGAAAAATATTCAGAGGATCAGAAATCAGAAAATAAAATAAAGACAATGAAGAATATAAATAAAATAGATTAAAGAACGGAAGCAGAAGAAGACCAAATAATTAAGAAAACAAGCATAGAAAGAAAGATGAGGCAAAGGAACGAATATAAGAAAGGGAAAAGAGAGATAAAAAAGATTAATGGAAGGAGAGAAGCATGGAAAAAAGGACAGAATGAAAGTCAAATTGAAGGTACATAGGAATGAGGAAGGGGCATAAGGATGGAAATAAGGCTAAAAGCAAAAGAGGAAAAAATGAAGAAAATTAAGAAAGATGAAGGCAGGAAGAAGAAACGAAAGATGGAAATAATAAAAGTCGAATGGAAGGAATGAAGGAGTGAAAAAAGAAGGGGAAGAAGGCTAAAGGCAAACAAGGAAAACAGTTCGGAAGCTAAGAACGAAGAAGTACGAAAGGAGGTAGGAAGCAAGGAATTAAGGCAAGCAACAGGCTGCTAAGCAAAGAAAGGTACGAAGAAAAAAGTTCGCAAAGCTAACATCGAACAGAACGGAAGAAGAATGCGAAAATAGAGAAAAAAGAGAAGAATTAATGGAAAGAAAGAAGCAAGGAAAAATAATTACAGAAGGAGGGAAGTAAGGAAAGAAATATAGCCTTATTAAGGAAAAGAGAATAAAAAAGAAAGTTAAGAAGAAACTTAAGAAAAAGAAGAATGAATAGGAGGAAGAAAGCGAGAAAAGAAGGAAAGACGGAAGAAAGAAAATTCTAATGGAAGGAACGAAGGAAAGAAAAAAGGAGAGAAGAAGGCTAAAAGCAAAAAGAAAACAGGACGGAAGCTGAGAACGAAAAAGCAAGGACAGAAGGAAGCACCAAAATAGGGCAAGAAACAAGTTCGCTAAACAAAGAAACGAGATAAGATCGTAAAGCAAACGAAAAAAAGGACAGAAGAAAGAAAATAAAGAACAAAACAATGTAAGGGCAGTAAATTTCTTAATGGGTAACTAAAAAGGAAATTTAATAAAATAAAGGAATATCAAGGAAAAGAGGAACGAAGGAAATTAGAATAGGCGGGGGGAAGGAATGGAGAGGAGAAGGAAGGAAGCTAAGAAGATTAAATTCAAAATGAAATTAAAGAAGAAAGAAGTTAAATATGAATGGATAGAAAAGAAGGACAGAAGTTAAGAATGAAGGAAGTAAAGAAGGATGTAAAAAAGAAAGATATTGAAGATATAAAAAAATTAAGTAAAGAAAATACAGACAATACAGTAAAGAACGAAAATTTAAAAAAGTAAGGAGTGCAAAGAAAAAAGTGTGTTGGAAAATATCAGGTTAGTGAATGCAATAAAGAACGATCAAAATATATGCTGAAAAAAGTAATAAAACGAGATAAGGAAATAGTTGAATTAAGGAAGAGACAAGAATAAGAAGCTTAACCAATTTAGAAAACCAAGAAGAGTAATTATGGAAGGGAAATACCGATAAATCTGAAGGATCAATATAAAAAAGGAATGAAAGTAAAGAAGAGACTAAAAAAGCAAAAGAAAAAAGGAATGGAAGGAAAGTGAATATAATATAATAGTACAGGAGGGAAAGTGGGAATAAAGAAAAGAAACAAATAAAGAAAGAAAAGAAAAATGCATTGGAGATATACAAAAAGAATGGACTCAAGAGAGAGAAACAAATGGAGAGAGATTAAGTAGAACAAGAAAGCAGGGACTAGTTACGTATGAAAGCTATATTATAAAACAACAAGAGATAAAATAGAGATAAAATAAGAGAATTAAATAGAACGAAATTGAAGGACATACCCAGGAAAAACAAGTTTACATAATTTCATTGAATAACATTCGTTGGCTTATATTAATTAATTTTGCAAAAATACGTTGTTGCAAAGTGCGCATACGTTGTTTGAATATTTTCATTGTAGCTCAATGTAAAATTGTTCATTAAAAGTATTTGTTGTTGTTATTCTTTAGCAAAATTAATGACTAGTTCATTGATTTAACCTACTAGTACATTATTATTATTCACTTCCTATAGTTCCTAGGTGGAACATGGGCCCTCTATACTAGCACATTAGATCAAAATTAATGAACGATTCGTTGGAAAAATTAGCTTTTTCCTTGTATCTATGTATTTTTTTGGTTCAATGTAATGTTAGGGAAAAGCACTGACTAATGCTTGCGCAAGAGAAGACCCTGTCTCAACATATTTGAATAGCATAATATCTGAATGGGCAAACGTATCTCTTAAAAAGCTTGTAAAACAGTTTTCACTTAAAATGTTACTATATTTTTAATCTCATCTATAGGAAATTAAATTTTCGTAGACGCGTATGGGCTTCCGCTTAAATATTTTTTTTGAAGTGCAACACACTTACACCGTTTTTTTATTTTATATCTTTCATATGCACTAAATTTTTTTCTTATATTTTACTTTTATCTCCTCTTTGAATGAAGACAGCTTCCAATGCTGTCTTGCCTGCTATTCACAAAACTGGTTTTGTTTGGGAATTATAACCAGAAGGAAGAAGTTTTTATGCACTTCTTCTGTTTTTTAGCCTTGAGCTGCAGAATACTCTGCTGTTGTCTTGAGCTTATAAAAAAGCAAATGCCTTAATAGCTTCATCATACTCATGCTTAAAAGGCAATAATAAGCACAAGGTATAGGGAGAGTACGGACAAGTATTGGCAGTTTGATAGAGTTGCCTGGCTGGCTGTTGGCGGTATTACTGTTAGTGGCTGAGTATTTAAGAAGCTATTAGTGTTATTAAAAGGCTAAAGAACTGTAATAAAAGTAGAGGAAAGGAGAAAAAAGTTTGGAGAACCAAAAAAGTTTGGGTTTCTGTAAATCACAATTTTATAAGTTGAATATTTTTTTTCACTATAATTTATAAACAAGGATGGGGCCATCCTGAGCAATATAAGTTATTTCATGTAGTTAATTTTATTTTATTTACCAATTTCTTCCAACAAACTTTTGCTTAAATCCTTAAATAGCTTTCGTGTACATTTCTTGTTATAAAATAAACTTTATTCCCTGATTTTATTTAACACATGATCTCTATAAACCATTGAGTGTTTTTCTTTTTCAAATTCTTTTACTGTAAGTTTAGTCGTTTTATAACACAAGATAGTAAAAAAATTGTTACTTTTAATTGCAACTTTTGTGCTCAACTTAATTGTTCTTGTTCTGATCCATTTTGTATGAAACTGATAATGGGAAGCTGTTCTTCTTTGTTTTTTCGTTATCTATTCTCTATATCATTATATTTGTTCATCAAACATATTCTTTGAAATAAATTGTACATGTTTTATTAGCAATTACGTGATAAGTTCCCTTTTTACTTTTTATCATTATATGTTTTTTGACTTTATGTTCACACACGAACAAAACAAAATGCAGACAAGCCATTCAAATACTCATACATACATACACATACAATCATATATACATTAGAGAGCTTTTTTCTATTTAAACCATATGGGAGAGTTATTATACGTGAAGCTAATGGAGTTTAGTGTTGCTCATGGCTGTGTGTGAATAAAAGGGTTTGTATGTGTTAGTTAATAGTGTTCAATACTTTATCAAATAAAATTCAATAGGGATTTAATGTTAATAGAATATGAAGCTAAAAATATGTTTGGAAGAAAAGGAATATTTTGATATATAGTTAATTTAAAGAAAAAAAAAGAACGTACGGTGTCGTGGGAAACCAGGTAGGAACGATGTTCCTCACCTTTTATTTATCTAACAAAATACTAAATTCAGTCGGTAAGTTGCGACTTTGACTCGCTCATGAAGGGTTCTGTATGAGTACCACATACATGTATCCCTTTTTCCGTTTTGGTGATTTTTGTTTGTTCTAAAGGATCTTTTAAATTTATCGTTTTAGCGTTTTTCGTTTTAGGTTTTTTTAAAATTTTTTTTTAGTTGTGACAATTTTGGAGACATTGGCGCTTTGGGTTTTTTTTGAGCTTTTTTCATTTTATCGTTTTTTCTTCATTTCGTTTACCTTTGTTATTTTGGTTTATTTTTGTTTTTACGTTTTTTGTTTGTTTTGGCGATATTTTGTTCCTTTTGGCAATTTTTTAAGGTTTTTTTTTGATTTTTTTAGTTTTTGCAATTTTTCCACTTTTTCCGTTTCAGTTTTTTTTCATATTAGTATTTTTTCGTTTTGGAGCTTGTTTGGTTTCAGCGCTTTTTTCATTTGTGCGATTTTTATCGTTTTGGAAACTTTTTTAATTTTGAAGTTTTAGTGTTTTTTTCGTTTTGGCGATTTTTACTTTTTGGCGATTTTTTTTTTCGCTTTGGTGCTGTTTTTCGTTTCAGCGCTTTTATCACTATGGCGATTTGTCTTCGTCTTGGCTATTTTTTGGCGTTCTTTTTGTTTTAGCGAATTTTGCCGTTTCAGCGATTTTCTTTTCGGCTTATTCGTTACATTACTTGAAGGGATACCCTTCAATGATTAATTTACCCTTTAGTCATTAATTTTGCTTGTTTTAAGTGCCTAGTTATTACGGTTCATTGACTTTGGCTTAATTTTAAAATTGCATTACCTGATAGAATACCCTTTAATTTTTAGTTTTTTTTTACATTCGTTACTTTTGCCTGAGGAGTTATTACCACACCTTGTCACGTGTAATCAGGCGCGGACCCAGTGGAGGGGAAAAAGTTCTGTTTCCCCCTCCAAAACGAATAATATATATATAATTTCTATGGAGTTTCCCAAAGAAATTATACAAAATGGTACGTTTCATTTAAATATTTCCTTTCCACAATCTTAAGCTGGATCCGCGCCCGCGTGTAATAGTACCACCATTCCCCTTAGCCCCCAGCGACCACGTCTCAACCTTTGGGAGCAACGGCCGAAGTTGCTGCAGGTGTCACTACAGGAACAGAATTTTTCGCTCTAAAGATGGCAAGATTAGCCGCAGAAGCCGTAATCAATCTTGCTGGTGGACGGCAGAGAATCCCATACTCCACCGGAATAGTAGCCACCTCACGATCCAAAACTCTATCTAGTCCATCAGCTACCAACATCTTCATCAGTGAACCAGCGACATTTTTCAACACTATCACGGAGGTCAGCTACCACCATTAATCCCATCTACACTAGCAGCCAGTAGCACTGTCAGTAGCTTCATTGCACCTCTACCTCCTCAGCCATACCATTTTCAGCTACACAGACGCCAGCCGACGTACCAGCATCACTAACCAACATACCGTCTCAACCTACAACAGCACAATCAAAAATAAAAGCAGAAGCAGAAGCAGCTACAGCAGAACCAGAAAGAACATTTAATGCAACAGTAGCAACACCAGCAGCAATATTTGCACAAACAGCTTTTAGCGACGATGGTTTAGAACACCTCCTTCTCTCACTCATATCAAAGTCACTATCCATGTCACTATGCCTCAACTTCTTGCTGGCAGCGCTCGGCCACATATCCTTTGAGGTCGTAATATCCAATGTCTCGTCGTCTTTGTGCCCTTCGGAGCAAAGACTCATCGACAACGGACCCGAAAGAGCCATAACTTGTACCAAAAAAACTTATTTAAACATTTCACCTATCTTAATAAACAGTAGGAAAATAACAATGTGAACTTCCAGATTAAAAAAAAGCGGACGCATTCAAAAGTCGTCAGCAGCTAAACCAACTATCACTAGGAAGACACTAAGACGATACTTATCGCCAATTGTTAGCAGATGTACCTGCAAATAGCACGGTCATAAGTAATTTAGCGAAGTCACAAGCAATGCGCAAACCGGTTTGGATATTCCCAACAACAGGGCCAAAAGGCCAAAAACTCCCCGCACTTATTTTGAAAACTCCGGCAGCACTGATACCTCCGGAATCTAATCTTCCTGCTGGAGTTTCAACTTCAGCTTTTGACACCTTGCCAGCAGAGTCTCAAAGTAAACTAGAATCGTTTCCAGTATTCCAGGCCAGTATTCGTTACCCATCCTTAAAATCCTTGATGCGCACATGGAGCCATAGGGAACTTCTTTCCAATAATTTATTTCGTATAAATGCGAGGGTTATTATTCCCAACTTTTCAGAGACTAATCTGAACTTTTTTCATAATCGAGCGCGCTGCTTGTTTTATATTTCCATATTCAAGTTAAGTCAGTCCATATAAATATTTAAATATTATACATACTTATACAAAAATATACATTTATGTCCCAGTTTATTTAATTTTAGTAAAATGAATTTTTTTCCTTACGTCATGCATCGCGTTTTATACATTGTTGATTCTTTAAAAATTTATATGGCGTCACATTAAAATTAATGTAGCAAATTTGAAAAATAAATAAAAATAAATAAACAGTGCAGCAAGTACAGAACACAGCAACAGTATGAAAATATCAACATTAAAGTATAAAACAACATGAGAAAACCAACAAATAACAATAGGCTGCATATACAGAACACCAACACAAATTGCACAATCACAAAAACAACAAAACAATATTCATACGAAATAAAAACATACACCTGCACACAACAACGTGCATAACTGTGTGTGCACATAATGACAAAAACAACATTAATTTGCACAAATTGTAAACATGTATTTAAATTGTAAATAAAAGAATATTTGAATGTGCGTGTGTGTGTTTGTGTATTCTCGCTTACTCAAATAAACAAACAGTTTGAACCCCGTAGATAACACGATTGGTCTATACGCGCATGTAAAGTATATTCCATAGAGGACAAGGACTAGTTTAAAGGTAACCCAAATGTATGGAGAAAAAGATTTTCGATTTAGCATAACGATGTCCTATGACTCGACCATATAACACAGTTTTACATTATATCGGAGTAGTCTTAAAACTACTCTATGTAACTATACCATGGAACACTTACGTGTTCTTGCTTTAATCATTTCATATACTATTTGCAATCCTTAAAACTCGAATACTTGTCGCTTAACTACAAATTCTTGTTTGCAAATGACAAGTTCCATGACTGCATTACATAAGAACATGTTGTAACAAGTCCATTTCAGCTAAAATGGACTGTCCAATATTATCTGCAGGGAAAGAGTAGTTGAGAATGCCCACATCCTCCCACATACACGTACATACGAATACATGCTGATAAAGACATGGACACAGAGAGACAAATTCTTTATAAATACCACATGCAATGGCAATAACAGGAGTTAAAACCAAGCACGTACATAAAAAGTGGTAAATAACAAGGACATTTTTGTCATTTATGAAATAAAAATTAAAGAAAATTAAAATCTTAATGTTTAATTCGTTTGGCACTGGGAGTATATGGATGTGTGCGTGTGTGTGAGAGAGAAAGAGGAAAAGGACATTGTGGTAAATGCTGTGATATTTGATTGTCTTGAGGATGACCTGAAAAGTTTTTCACGTTAACAAATTAAATGTTTTTTAATAAAATAAAGTGCGTAAAATGGAAAATTATTAGTTAAACATTCTTGTCTTAAAATCCTGGAGGGAAGAGAACCTGTCACAAGACATGTGACATGACTGGTTGCCAGGGAATATTTAGCAATCGCGTCGACTTCTGGAACTTTATATGAGAGGGATCTGTCATTTTTAATTGTCGCTTGCCATTGGAGGTGGTCAATTAATGTAATTGAGATACTGCAGGTACTTGCCCATGGTGGTTTCCTTCATAGTAGCCAAATTACTGTACTTCAAAAAAATATATTTGATTTGAAAAAAATAAAAATAAAAAATCTGTAATAGGACCGATGAAGAACTTCCCGCACGTGAAGTTATAATAATCGTAAATGGAACAGAAACCATTATAAAACCAGTTATGCGAGTGCTTTTCAAGCGGAAGCGACCGGTTATAGTTCCACTACTTTATATGAAGGGAAAACAGGAGGAAGGAAGTGTGGAAGGAAGTGAGGAATGGAGAATGGAACTTAGGAAGGAAGTATGAATGAAATTAAAGACGGAATGAAGAAAAGAAGTAAAAATAGAAAAGGAATAAGAAAGGAAAAAAAATAAGAAAATGTCGGAAAATAAAGTAGGGAAGGAAAAAAGAAAAAGAAGAAAAAGGAGAAAAGAAGGAAAGAAGAGAGCATAAAAAGTGTGGGCGCAGATAATTAGTAAAAAGTAATGATAAAATAGGAAAAAATTATAAAATCAAATGTCAAAGTAGGAAAATTAAAAAAAGCAAAGTAGAATAAGAACTAAACAAAGGAAGGCAAAAAAGGAGATGAATTAAGAATCAGTTAAAAATTGGAAGTAGAAAACATAACGGACCGAAAAAAAAAAACAGGAAGAGGAGGAGGAAATCGCAGTGTTGACAGTGAAGAGCGTAAATTAAGAAATTGAAAAAAACAGAGACGAAGAAATAGCTCGAAAATATCAACGGAAAGAAGGCATGAAAATAGAACAAAATCAGGGAAAAGAGAGAAAACAACGTGGTAATGAAAATAAAAACTGAGGAAGCGAATAAAAACAAAATGAAAATGATGGTAAAGACGGAAATTAAACGAGAAAAAGAAGAAAGAGCAATAAAGAGAATATTAGCAAGGAAAAGCATATAAATAAAGGAAAAAGGAAGCCAGGAAAAGAGGAAAGGGGTGATGAAAGGAGAGAACAAAAATGAAAAGAGGAGAGTAGAAGAAAAGTAATGGAAAAGAAGGAAAGAAAAGTTAAAAAAATACATCTAAAGAGAAGAGAAGGGAAGAGAAAAAAAGCGAAGTAAGAAGAAGAGAAGGAACGAGAAGAGAACAGAAGAGAATAAATAAAAGAAAATAAACTAAAAAAAAGAAACTGAAAATCAAAGAAACTAACACTGAAGATAAGAGAACACAAGTGGAACTAGGAGAAAAGAGCCTAAGAGGAATGAAGACAAGTGGAGAGTACTACATAGAAGAGGTGAAAAAAAGATAAGGAAAAGGAAGAGGTGAGAAGTGAATAAAAGAAAAGGGAAGAAGGAAGCATATAGAAAAGGAAACAAGAGAACAAAAAAGAAAAAAGAGAAGGCAAGAGATTTCAAGAAAAGCGGAGAGAAAGAATAGAAGAGAGGTGAGAGGCTAAGAGAAGAGAAGTGAAGGAAAGAAAAGCGAAGAGAAGAAATGAAAGGAGATGAGAACGGAAGTGAAATGAAGAGCAGAGAATAGAAAAGATTAGATAACTAGAGAACAAAAAAGAGAAACGAATGAAAGAGAAGAAACAGAGAATAGAATATGCAATAAAATAAAAATAAGAGAATAAAGAATGAAGAAGAAAGAAATAATAAAAACGCAAAATGAGAGAAATCAAAGGAGAAATGGTTTTAAGATTAATAAAGAAAAAAAGGAAGCAGAAAAAACAAGGGAGGACAAAATACAACAACTCATCAAAAATTTAATTCCGCAAGCAAACAGAAAAGAAATTTTAGATATTCTGCTTGCTTTATTTTTTAAAATAATTAACGATGTATGAGAAAAGTTTATAATATGTTTTTTCCATTTAGTTTATACATTTTGCAATATCGTTCATAGTATTTTGCAAATTCTAAACGTTGCATTATATTTGATAAAACATACATTTCACTCATACTTGAAGATTTTGCTATTCAATTTAGTTAAATTTAAGCTATTTTTTTCGCAAGTTTATTTCAAAGAACAACAAACTGCTAGGGCTGTCATTTTGTATTATTACAAGTTTTATTTAATTTAGAACTTTTTTCTTATTATTTCCAAGCATCCGCACAGTGTTTATATGAGAAAATAACTATTTCTTTTTGTGTACTTTATTGTATGGGTGGAATACTTTTTTATAGTTTATCAACTCCTTCAATTGTTAACAATATGCCTCCGTAGTTTGTGTACGAACGAAGTAGATAAAAATAGCAACTGTTTTTTTTAAAATATTTTTTTCCTTAACAATTTTGATGATTTTTCCTTTATTTTATTTCTTTTTGTCTTCAAAGTGGCCTGGTATATAAAATGGAATTTTATTTTTGTATAGCTTGCCATGTTGTTGTTTGTGAATTGTTTTTCTCATCAAAAATTTTTATGAATTTCGATCACGAGTTTTTCCACTTAACATATTCAATGAGTTATGAGTTGTTACAAGTTAACGCATGAATGGCAGCAACTTTTCTTTGCTTTTATTCAGTTTTTTTTTCTTTGCTTCACTACAGTTTTCTTAAACATCACAATATCGTCATTTCGTATGTCCTTGTATTTTTATGATGCTCGTTGCTTTTTATATTGTTCTTTTCATTTTTTGTTGGTGGGAAACGCAAAAACTATAGAGTTGAATTTGGTTTTTTTTGTGAAGAATATTGAAACTGTTGTCACACATGTTGTTTTTATAACTTTGCTCCTGCTAAATTGTTGCTGTTTGGTGTTACTAAGAAAAATGTAATTTATTTCTTATAGTTTTGCTTAAAACTAAGAGTACTACACTGAACAAAAAATTTTGGTCGTACATATTTTGTGATTTTTTAAAATAATTTTTTCGAATGAGACCTGACGATTCTCTCTCAAGTTATGATCATAAAAGCCGTGAAACCTTCTTAATTTCTTTTGGCAACATTTCATTTTGAGAGCCAGCCATAGCTAGTTCAAAAATAGTCGTCATTAGTCAATGCTGTTCATTATCACATGTAGTAATACTATTTACTTCAAAAGGTGCCGCAAGAAATTTAATTTTTTTGTCGACCTGTGTAATTTTTTAATTACACTATGCAAAAAATAAAATATTGTATCACATGTAGTGATATTTACTTCAAAAGGTGCCGCAACATATATAAATTTTTTTGTCGACCTGTGTAATTTTTTAATTACACTGTGCAACAAAATCAAACTTTTTTTCAAAATTACGCCGCCTCGATATACGTTGTTTCGGTTAACGTCGTCAAGTTTTTTGTATCTATCAAATATGATTTGCGTCTCCATTCGATTTGCGTCGTTAAATTTTTGGTGACTTCCAAATTCGATTTGCGTCGTCATTCAATTTATGTCGCCTCAGTTGCTTACAAGTTATTAGCAAAACCCGGGGAATCCTAGAGTTTAGTTAAAATCTTTGTTTTTTCGGTGTTTTTATGCGGTTGAGGAAATTTTTGTTCACTCCCATTTCGATTTGCATCGTCATTTCGATTTAAGTCGTTTCAATTATGAAAATACAAAATACTTGGTAATTCAATCGCGACGTAAATCGAATGATTACTGTACATATAGTTATAGTGACTTGGCATAGGATATCTTGTAGGACTTACGTTTAAGGTATAAGATGCGTTCACTACTTTTATGTAAAATTCTACGAGAAACAGTTTTGTGGAACATATTAAGCCTCTAAGTCTTCGTTGTATGGGTCTTTTAGTACCTTTCTTAAAAAAGGGACAAAAAACTTTCCATCAGCGGAAAAATATTTCTCATGGTGTTTTACATAAAAATGTTAAGCATACCTTTTACCTTAAACCAAACAAGTTATATTAAAATCTATGAGCAGCCTCTTCAAAACTCAATTTTTTGTAAGAATCAGATAACTTAATTTAATTTACTGAACTTCAACAATGTGGCCAACAAGGCCATAATCGATCACAAATTTCTACTAACAAGATATGCATACTTAAAATAAAACTAGCAAAATAATTATAATAAAATTGTAATAAAATTAACAAAACAGTTGTAAAATTAATAAATAAAAATAAAAATGTTGAATATTGATTGGGAGAAAATCTCGAATGATTTAAAACATTTTGTAATTTATAAATATATATGAGACATAAAAAATATAACAAAAAGGTAAGCACTAAATTTATGAAAAATGCAAAAATAATGTACGTTTATGCAGAGACCATTAAATAACACAAGCAGTTGAAGATCAAAAAAAGAACATATCAAGAAATTGATCATGGTGAGCCAAACAAGAATGAGCAAGCAAAACAAGATCAAGAACAAAAATTTGCTGAAGAAAATTTAAAAGTTTAAACTCTTTTTCTGTAAAATAATTTTTTTGGGTTATGACGATGTGGCACCAAATGAACGATACTTATTTATATCTTACTTTTCTGACCTACACTTGACATTAGGGTATTCATTCGAATAATGTTTGCTCGATTAATCGAATAATTAAAGTCAAATAATGTTCGATCAAACAAAAAATGTCTATTTCGAGTAAAAATTTATTCGAGTAATTTTGGTCGATTAATCGAATAACTCGATTAAAATATTTTATGTAAATTTTCTTGTTCTTAATGAGTTTTTGTGGATTTCGTAATAAAAAGTGGAAATTTTTTTTTATTTATATGCAATTTGCCATTGAATTCGAACGTTATTTCATACTAATAGTCCGCATGATCAAAAAGTTAAGTAAAGAATGTAGTAACAATAATAGGGAGAAAGAAACCAACTTCAAATATCTTTTAAAAAAATTCGGAAATAAATATAAGCACCAAACAAAAATTATTTGAAATAAAGAAGATATTTCGAGAGCAACTAGTTAACTAGATGTTTCGTATTAAAAGCCTTAAGGTACGGTCACATTTGGCAAATATTTACCGAAAAAAACATAACCTACGGACAAGTTAAAATTGTATTTCCTTTAATTACAATATTTTTTTAAATATGCGTTCGCATTTATTAAAAGTAATATAAAAATAGCTTTTTGCAGCAGAATTAACCTTATTTTGTGATATGAAAAACAAGTTCAATCAAACTAACTTTGAGCAAAAGTAGTGGTTACGTTTTTTAGGCAAATATTTCCCAAATGTTACAAGTTAATATTTATAATAACAATAGTGCTATGCCAATTCTGCTTATTTTTATTCTGCATTGAATACAGGACAGGTCGGAATGTTATTAAATATTTCCTGGCGCAAAATTTTCTCAAAGCGCAATATTGAATAGTGAAAAAAAGCTATTTTAAAGAATTTCTTTTGTATTCATTATTAAAATATATAAAAAACGCGAAAAAACTTGTTTCGTTTTATTTTTGTCCACAAAAATGTACAAAAACCGATTAAATTCAAAGTTTTCCGATTAACTCGAATAATTTTTAGCAGTAAAGCTTACTCGAATAACTCGAACGAAATAAAAGTTTTACTCGATTGCTCGAGTAATATAAAAACCTCAATTTCGATTAATTGAAAAGTCGATTAAAATGAATACCCTACTTGACATACATGTAGCAGCTGCCAATGAACTATCCCGAAAAGCTTTTATTTCCCATGCATATGTAATTACAACAAATATGTACTTATTTTCGTTTTACACCTTTTTAACATAAAACAATTGTAAGCTGTTTTAAAGCAGTAACACTAAAGCTGCTTTAATGCTTGTATAATATTTGATTACCTTGGTTTAACAACAGATTAAAATTTGTTATGTTACGACTGGCTTTAGAGTCAGTCAACTGCATTCATTGGTGACTAATAGAAAATGCATTTTTCCATTAACTTAAAAACAAAAGGATTTAACGTTTCCAACAGTGACAACATATTGGTAACACAAAAACGAAGGGAAAAATACAAAAGAAAAAAGCGTTTTGTGATTTAAATATCACAACAACATCAGCAGTGAAAACAAGCCAATATGGATGCAAGTCCGAGTTGAATGAAATGGAATGACAAACATACAAAGACCATGGTCAACTAAAAAAACGATTACATGTAATCATGGAGTTTTATATGTATGAATGTGTAGATAAATGCGTACGTGAGTGTGTGTGAGTAATTTTTGTCAAGTTAACAAATTTTGTTTGGTACAGAAGCAAACTACTGGAAATACATCAACATCATGATGATAACCATGATGATGGTTATAATACTCTGACAATGATAGAAATGGTAAGGCTGATGCTGACAAATGATAACAATGGCAAATATGTTGATGAATGATTGAATGAGTGTAGAAAGATACCGGAAAATGGGTGAAAACAACTATGATGAAATATAGTCAACCAAGCAACCAGTCACACATTTAGCGAAACAAACGATAGCTTGGTTTTTTTCTTGGTTAAATTAACAACATAAACACGCTGTTTTGTCAATGACCACATGTGCTTAAAACCTAAAATGTCAAATAGACCGAAAATTGCGTATTTGTTGGCTAAAACAACAGATGGGGCTTGTTCATAGACGCATTAGCCATAATACATTAGTAGATTTTTTTGTTCTTTTTTTTAAATATCCTTCAGCCAGGATAAAAGGATATTCAAGCAAAAGTTTGTAATTTAGTTTTTTTCAAATGTCTTTAGCGACTTTTTGAATTAAAAACAAAAGAAGAGTATAATTTGATTGAGGTATAACAGAAAAATTCAAAGTATCCTTTTTAAACACAAAAGTTCCAGCAAGAAAAGTTATTTGTTATGAAAAGCTTTTGAAAAGTTCTTTTACTTATCTTTTTTCGTAAAGAATTTCTTTAAAAGATTTTTTTGCGTAAACATTACACCGTTTCCAAATAATTATTAGAGAATAATTTTATTTACAAAAAAGAGTTACAACCGAACTCACAAAAATTTTTTTGCTTAATAAGAGACTTGTAAAACAAATTTTTATATGAAAATTTGTTTTATTAATCTGTTATAAGAATAATGAAAATAAGGCAAAAAAAATTATTCGAAAATTATTCGTACAAAATTTTGTATTTCAAGAAAAATTATTGGAATCAAATCAAATAAATAACCACATTCGAATAAAATTATTCAGAAAAAATTATTCGAATATTATTCGATTAAGATTATTGTATTATTAATCGTATAGCGATATTTATATAACAAAAAATATTTGCTTCAAATTGTAGCCATAAAAATTATTCGAATAACATTATTCGAATACGTATTAAGCGAATAAAGTTATTCTAGCAATAATTATTAAAATAAAATTGTTCGAAACAAAGTTTTTCGTATAAAATTAAAAAAATAAAATGATTCGAATAAAAGTTATTCGAATGAGGTTATTTGAATAAAATTATTCGGAGGAAACTTAATCGACAAAATTATTCGCATAATTATATGAATAAAATCATTTCAATGAAAATTATTAAAAAAAACCGCGCAAAGAAAATTTATTTGTAAAACATTATTATATGTTAAATTATTCGAATACAATTATTTGAAAAAAATGGTTCAAACTATTTCTCTGAAATTATTCGAAACAATTATTCAAACAAAACAAATTCGAAAAATATTATTAAAAAAAAATTATTCGAACAATAGTATTCCAATATAGTTATTAAATAAGTATTAATCGAATAAAATTACTCGAATAAAACAGTATTCGAATGATAGTGCTCGGATAAAATATGTATATTAGATTAACATTATTCGAATATACTAGAAGTAAGTATGTATGTATAATTTACGAATAAAATTATTCAAATAAAAGCTATTCGAATAAAACTATGCAGAATTTAAAATTTTTACTGTAACATAATAAAAAACAACAATTAATAACATAATAAAAATCCAAAAATTTTGCAATTTACAATCTGTTGCATGTGTTCTTATAAATGCTACTGGCAATGTCCATATAAGCATTTGCTTAGATACATGTTTAGGTGGATATAATCAACAAAATTTCAACGATCAACAACAGCTGCAGCAGGTTGTGATTATATCCCAATATTCTTAAAAGTATTTGAGCATGAGTGTATAAATGTTTTAATGCTAATCTATTTGGAGCAAAATAGCAACAGTTCCAACAGGCCCACAAAACCAAACAACATAAGCAATAGAAACATCACAAACAAAACTAAAATATCCTCTCTGAAATCATTATCAAAAACTAAAGGAGTGATAATTGGATTGACATTGTTGACAATATGGCTTGGAGAGGACTTTATATAGTTTTTTTAAAACAAACGGCTCAGAATGATTTTTTTCTGCAATTATTTGCAATAACTGCCAGAGCACAATGACAATTTGTTTGTGAATAATTGTAATATAAGCCTCCTGTTCTTATTGCATTTTACCAGAAAAGCATTTAAGGAACAAATAATTATAGATATCAGTAAGTGTACACATGTGTGAGGCATAAACTACTTTGCACTTCTATGATTATGAAATGAAATGCATCATAAGTTGCATATTAATTGTGGTTTATAGTCTGACAAACAATTATGGCCATAAACGGTAATTGGTATAGACATATAAATTTATTATTGTTGTTTTTTTAAATGTTTTTGCTATGCATATTTATCAGTGAAATTGTCTCAATTAAGAGACCCATTATCAAGAACTTTATATTTGTCCATAAAACACTTGAGGTTTCCCTCTTTTATAACCTTTTAATTAAAATAAAGCTTGTAGGTATTAATTCTGAAATATATTATCTCAGCTTTTTAATTCATTATATGAATTAATGTAAATTCAGTTTATTATTAAAAGTGGCTGTGTTAAGCTTTTAGTCGGAAAAATGCCAAAAACTATGCTTCCACCATCAAAAAGAAAAAAAAATATAGCATATCAAACATTTTTGTTGACTATCCCTCAAAAACTGTTGTAGAAAAGTTTTTGTCTTATAAAGGTTTTTTAAGGTTCTCATAAAAAGATTAGTAAGATTATTACAAAAAATAAAAGCAAGCAGATAAAGCTTTTGTTAAAATTTGTCACAAAAAAAAAATTTTTTAAGTACAACAAGTTTTTTTTCTAAGATTTTAGGTAACAATTAGAGTAGAGCTATATGTTTCTTTACTTACCGAAGTTACCCAAACTTTACCGAAAGCTCTTTTTAATACGAAAAAATATTTTCGTTAAAGTTGGCTAACTTTGTGCACGTACAGGAACAGACGGAGTTTCAGTAAATTCGTGTATGTATGGAACATATTTATTTTTGTTATAGAAGTTACTGAGATTGTCGAAACCTTTTTCCAATCCGAAATTTGAGTTAAGAAACGTTTTTGTGTAAGTTCATGCAAGTCGTCGATTTGTTTTGACAAACGTCTAAGTCAATATTAAAAATGTAACACTATTTTAGCTCTGGTGTTTTGATGAATGGTAATGCACTAACCATGCGTTAGCCATGAAAAAGAATTGTCTATATAAATAGTTTTGTTACTTGCTGTAGAAAAAAAATTTGTCCCAAATTATTTTCTATAGAAAAATAATTTGTCCCAAATTATTCTCTGTAGAAAAAAGTTTGCATGTAGCTATTTTCTATGAAAAAAGTTTAGACAGTTATTATTTTCTAGAAAAAAATTTTTTTTCCAAATTAATTTCTATAGAAAAATAATTTTCCATGAAAAAATAATTTGTCCCAAACAAACTTTCAATAAAAAGTAAGTTGTCATAAATTATTTTCTATAAATAATTCGTCCCAAGTTATTTTGTACAGAAAAAGCTTGCCCCAAACTATTTTCTATAAAAAAGTAGTTTGTCCTAAAATATTGTCTATTAAAACAAATTTTGTTCCAAATTATTTTCTAAGAAAAAAATTAGTTAAAAAAGTTATAATTACCCAAACTCGAACACCCAAAACCATGTAAAAAACCTTTCGTTTAAAGAAATATTTACAAAAGTGTTTATTGCGTAACAAAGCCTGAATTATATACTTTTTGAAAATTGAACTTTGGAGAGAAAGATTTATAACAAAAACCCTTTTCTTCTTCTATTTATATATAACGAAAAAGCTTTTCTGTAAACAATTTGTATAAAAAAGGCTTCAAATAACACTTTAACCTTTTTTTTTGTAAAAAAAGAGCTTAAAAAAGCTCTGAACTGTACTTATATTGGGGTGAAAATGAAGCCAGCTTTTAGTAATACATATTTCAAAAAAAATTACAAAACCCTTTTCGCGCTTGTGGTATATAATGTTTTAAAACCGGTAATAGCTTGACATATAAAAAGCTTTGTATATAAAATATTCTCTAAAGAGTTATTTAACCCAAACATTTGTAAAATACCTATCTGAAAAATAATGGCAAATCGAAAATCTTTTGGAAAACCTTTTTTTCAAATCGCCTTTTTTATTAACAAGCTTTATTTATTAACAAGCTCCCTTAATAACAACAAAAAAGTTCTAGTAGAAAAAACTACTTTTAAAGAAGTGTCTTGAAAGCTTTAAAATCTTAAAAAGGCATGTTTCTTTAAGTAAACGAAGTATATAAAATTTTATTAAGAAAATTGTTTCTTTAAGTTTGGTAAACTTTGTGCACCAAGGAATTATTTTCCATAAAATTATTTCCTAAAGTTTTAAAATGTCAACCAAACTTATATTATTTCCCCTAATTTTTTTCTGCCAAACATTAACCAGATAATAACGAATTTCCATTTGCACTTATATTATTAATGCAAATTAAGAAACAAGAAAATACTTCTGCTAAATAATAAAAATATAATGAAAATATTTTCTTATTCTCTACAAAATCTCAAACCATAAAAATTAGTGATAAAAACTATGACTCTTGCAACTCAACATAAAAATGTAAAACTTAGAAAAAAAAAACATTACAAGCTTTAACATACATCCTTTGAAAAATTTAAAAAGAAAAGAAATACTTTTTCCTTCAAAAATATGTAATTCTTATCTCGAAGCTAAATAAAAAAAAAGAACTAAAAAGAAAACTTGGATGCAGCGCAGAATTGCACTGTATGAAGCAACTAACCAGCATTCCATCTTCAGTTTCAACTTCCTGCTATTGTCTGTCCATCTTTTGAAGCACTACACCGACACTGCCTCGAACTTACCAACGGCCATTTCATCACAATTACAATCTTTCTTTAGCTAAGCGCACCAGCATGAAACATTCTTTGCCAAAGAAAATTCCTGATATAATAAAAAGAAATAAAATATGAAGAGAAAACTTCCAGCAGCAGAGTTGTTGTAGTAGTCAAAACTACTTTTAACAGCAAATACTCGTTCGTATCTTTGCTAGATATAATGCCAACATTTGTTATTAACACTTTTTATTCATATAATCCTTGAAGTATGCAACAAAAAAAGTTGCAAAAAATAATACAAGTCGTAAAACTGAAAAAAGTACGAAAGTTAAAGTTTTACGCTTGTAGTTATCCTGGTCAGTTTCCTCCATGCCATGGCAATTAAATAAGAAAACATTCTTCATTCTTTTTCTTCTTTATACATTTACACTTTTACTCACAACTATGATGATTGCAGCTGAAAAGTTTTAGCTCTAAATGGCATTAATCTCCTAAAATGATGCATTAGTCCAAGAATAAAGTTTTATACAGGAGATGATGATAAGCAGAGCAAAGAAAAAGGAAAAGTATCATCAGGCTGTTTTGTATCCTGTTGACAAACGGAAAATCAAGAATACGAAAAGAAATTTCTTAATATTCAAATCCTATTAAGAAATTTCCTTTAACAAAAACGTTAATTAAGAACATGAATTCACAACATGAAGAGAATAGGAAGGATAATGATAGAAGCAAAGTAATTTTTAAGGACATCATATATATGAGTTTTGCTATCGAAAGTAGTTTCGTATAGAAAAACTATTTGTGGAACGAAGTTCTAGGCCGGTGGTAAGCAATTTTTTTCAAATGAAAAAATCGTGTAACAAATATGTGTAGCGAATACTGGTAACGACAATTCAAAACGAAGGCCACAGGCTCGCGCGAAAGTTAAATTCTTTAAAAACTCAATGCTGCCGCTTTAATATGTTCGAGGTTTTCGCAGTTGCCGTTCTTTTCCGGGGATGTTTGCAATTGGGGGAGATTTTTGTACAGATTTTTGGGAATCCAGGAATTTTATGGGATTTGGGAAGAATTTTTTTCCTAGTTTTTTGGAATCCGGGGAACTTCGGAAATTTCGGGGAGATTTTCGTTTTAGTTTTTGCGAATCTTTGGACCAGGTTTGTCTCTTGGTAAATTGCTGTTTTCCTTGCTAAGTGAAGGTGTCTCGGCTAAACACCAGGTGCTCGGTTAAATTCTTGAGAAGTGTCGCCTGAGTATCTTCCAGGCGATAGGGGGTTTTTCCTTCACGAATTGTCTTTTTTTCATTAAGAGGTTAAAGTTATTAACTTCATTTACTTGGTGTCATCAAGCTAGGTGAAAGTTTTGTTCTTAAATTATAATTTTTATTCTTGGAGGTTTCAGGGCGACAGAGATGAGAGGGCCGTGTGACATAGCGACCGAACGGGCCCTACCAAAGATGGTCTATCGATGGCAAAAGGATAAAAGTAGCGAGCCAGTTACCCTTTAGTGTTAAAGATTAGTTTAAGGCGATTCCAGAAATATTTTTATTTTTTTCCCCGCCCCTGCCTAAGGCTCTTTTAGTTTTTTTTATTTTTTTGTGCACTACGACGCCATTGGTAGTCTGATGAGAATATGATGCATATAGTTTTACATGGCTTGGCTGTCGCTACATTTTTGGCTTGGTGAATTTTTAGTCCGATATTAAGTTCTGGGCGCCACTTATGATAACTCGGACCATTCCCAGCTAATATCCAGTTCTTGGCACATTGCAAGCAAGCTCTTCTGAAACTTGGTATCTCTAGCTTTTAATATTCTTACTTTTATGCCACGCCTCAAAAGTAAGCCCCTATTTTCTTTTTCGCATATATTTTAAAACGTCGATGCTGGTGTCTTCTACTAGAATCAGCTGTTGAAACATTTTTATTTGGAAACAATTGATTTTGTTGTACAGTGTAATCATCATTAGCATTGAATTATAACATTAATTAAGCAAAAACATTATATCTATCAAATTTATATAATGCCATAAAAATTTATATTAGTCATACGCCTTCCTTTGCGAACACATAATATTACTCATACGCTTCTGAAGAATTTCAAATGATGTATTTTCTTACCTTTTTCTATATAACTCAATTTTGTTTAAATGAAATCTTATGCCAGGAAAACGCCTTTTAAATCTGAAATTATTCCAAACCTCTTAGCACTTAACAAATGAAAGTGCGTAAACATCAGTTCATAGAAACTTATTTTATGTCTTAAAACAACTCAAGAAATCTTTCACATTTCTGCTTATTTTTATTTCAGAAGAACTTTAGGTATAAATAATTTTATGTTTTTTGTTCGGCAAGAAAACAGCAGGCAAAGAAATAAAAATTATGCAATAACTTCAGTAGAATTTCTCTATTAAAAATTAAGAAAAACATACTAACTATAATAAAATTTAAAAAACAAAAGTGTCAACAAAATAAGAAAATATTTTTAAATGACTTGAAAGTCATTAACAATTTGCTGGAATCATAGTTAAAGGATTTTCTTGGACTTTTATGTCACACAGTGCTATCGTTTCATACATTTTGGAGCAAGAAATAAAAGGAGTTTTCGTATACCGATAAGGTTTGACACATTTGCTTAAATTGGCAAGGCTTATAAAAATGTAAAATATGGTTGATATTGGCGCAATGATATGTGTCTTTCCCATATATCCTCAAATGTAAAAATGCCATAACTAGTAAAATAATAAATGTATTTTCGAAAAAAAAACCCTCTCATAAGCTAGCTACTCATAATATCCACAATGTTAATACCAAATTTTTGCTAATTCGGAGCAACGATGGATACCTTCTGCTCAAAAATTTTGCTGTTGTACAAAAATAGTGATTTTTATTAGTGGAATTTTCTCACTTAATTGTAAATAAAATCCAAAGTTGTGGGTTGATTTTAATGATATATGGCTCGTTTTGTTTGGAACATGTTTACATATATACTGATAGAAAAAAATTTTGAAAAACATAAATTTTCATAAAAATTTTTTTATATACATTTTATTTTTAGGCAACTTCAAAAAAAGAAGGAGGAGTGAGGTTATATGTTTATCATTATCTATGTATGAATATGTACATATATGTATTTTTTATAAGTTTGTTTAGCAAAAGGTAAAAGTTGGTAGCTTTTTTTAGGTAAGTTGAAAGAACAGAGTCACACTGTCCATTTTGTTGCAGTAACATGATGGAGGTAGGATGAAACTAACTTATTTCTGTCCAAAGAAAATTTCAGATGCTAAATTTCATAAAGAAAATGAAAAGAAAAATGTCCAGCAATTAAATTATATTTTAGACAAAATTTATTCTCAACTCAAAGTCTTGTCTTTGATTCCTTTTAATGACTACATAAATTGAGATAACTAAAAAATTTTTGTTTCGTATTATCAAAGATTGTATAAAAAGCATAAAATAGTTTTTTGAATATTTTGGCTATGCTATTGCTACAGATATTGACGAAGTAGAGAACAAAGTCGAGGTCAAAAAAATAAAATTTTAAAACACAAAGCCAAATATCTTTGAAGATAATAAAGATATTTCAATAAAATAAACAGTATTTATTTTATCTACTTATAAACCTTACACTTAGTTTAAATTCATTAAAATCGGATAATATTTGTAAAAGTTATTGGGCTGACAAAGTTGTTAATGCCTGTGGTAGTCAAATTTGGCACGCTGTTGCTCAACGTGTGTTTCAGCAGGGAGTCCAAACTGTAACGTTCCTAAAGCGTAAGTCCTTCTCTATGATTTTTATATACATTGTTTTGTAACCGGACCGCAAGTTTCAAAGATACAGATTTATTACACTTTTTGCCTATTGGAACCACTGTGCGTCTTCGGCCTACTAATTTCGGCGTTATGCCACCTTCTGTAGGCCACCTTCGGCCGTAAACCTTCAGCTGGCCACGTTCGATCGCTATGTCAGATACCCCTCATTTTTGTCGCTCTTCGATACACTCTACCTAGTCACCGGACCCGGCCCCATGACCCCCACCAAATATAAAAATTATAATTTAAAGACAAACATTTCACCTACCTTGATGACACCAAGTAAACGAAGATAGTAATTTCAACCTTCAGATGGAAAAAGAATATAGTTCGTAAAAAAAACAACTATCGCCTGAGAAATACTTCGGCGATACTTAAACGATACTTCTCAAGAATTTAGCCAAGACACCGGGTGCTAAGTCGAGACACCTTCATCTAGCAAAGACACCAACCATTAACCAAGTCTCAAACCTGGTCCAAGGATTCCCAAAAACTTGGACAAAAATCTCCCCAAGATACCAGAAGTTTTCCCGATTCCCAAAAACTAGGATATACATCTCCCCAAAATCTTAGGAATTCCCCGTATTTCAAAAAATTTTCCCGGAAATCAACGGCAACACCGAAAACTACGACAATATCAAAGCGGAACCACTGAGCTTTTAAGGAATTCAACCTTCGCGCCGGCCTGATGCCTTCGTTTTGAATTAAGGGGCGTAAAAGCAGAAGGGCACAAGTGCAAAAAGTATATTCTGAGTAACTAAGATTGAAAGTTTTTTGTTCCCATCCATTTCATAACATATAATTTCTGGTTTCTAATACATACCTTTGTTGCGGTCATCGTGCAGGTCTGACTTTTTCAAGACTGATAGATATTGGTATTAAATGTTGATTCCAGCATATAGTTCAATATTTTTTGTTTGACACTTCTAGCCCTTTGCTTTTCACCCCTCAATTATCGTTACACGTATTTCTTATCAGTATTCGTTACACGTATTTTTTTTACCAGTATTCGTTACACGTATTTGTTACACATATTTTTTTATTTACAAAAATTTTTTTTACCCTCCAGCATTGAAAACATTTATATGCTGCATATAATATGGCCAACGTACCAAACGTGCTATAAGGAACTTCGTTCCGAAAATTCTACACGGAATAAAGTAGTTTATGCGAAATCTAGTTTTAATAAGTATTTAGCTTTTATAGTAAAACTTTAAAGCAAATTCGTTTTAAAGGGAGAAAAAGTTAAAAGCAGTTAGCGTTTACTCTTCAAAGTCCCGGTCCACATATACAATTTTTGTTGCAGCAATTTCTGAATTTATGGGAGAGTGTTGAAATAGAAGTATATATCATATTTATTCCTCTTTCGCTGTTTCTCACTGAAAAATTAAGAATTGCTGCAACAAAAATTGCACGTGTGGACCGGGACAAAACAATCGTTTATCTTTCATTTTGCAAGATAACTTTTTTTCATAAAATGCTTAATGTTTTTCCCCATTTGTCTTTGTTGTTAATTATTTATCATGATACTCGTACACAAAGTTTTACCCTAAAATGGTGTCATATCCGTTTCCGTTTTGCATGTGAAATTATAATTTTTTGTATTTTTTGTTGTAATGTTGGCTTGTTTGTACAAAATTCTTATCATTAGTGGTTAAATTTTAACCATTATTTACAAGAAAATTAAAATAAAACTTCAGAGAAAAGTAAAACTAAAGTTTCGAATGTTACATTTTTACACAAGTTTCTTTTTTATTTGCTTGTTTGTCTGTTTGTTTGTTTGCTATCGTTACACTGAAGAGTACAAAATATATAAAATAATAAATTTTATAAAAATGTCAAGGAATACGAGGTTTAACTGATAATTAGTTAAGAAAATTTTGCGAATTCAAGTGACACTTTATATTTGTATTTTGATTCATTAAAACTTTTAAAACTAGTTTCTTGAATCTGTATGTAGATAAATAAATGTTAATGTGTAATAATGCTTATGTCCTTCTAAAGGAGTATAAACGGGTTGTATATGTATCTGCATATGAGTGTTTTATATATTCTACCAATGTTTATGTCTGTTTTCCTACAGAAAAAGCAAAAGAAAGAAAATATGCTTAAGGCTTTCTTTTATGCTTTAACTCGAAAGTTTTTTTTTAAACTAACATTCATACACAAAGAATTAAGCAAACACACAACTACATATACAACCATTCAGTTACATTTACACTCATTACAACAATTGCCAGTGTTCGTGTTAATGGTGTCTGTGTGCAGGGGTATGTCCCTTTTGTACTTGCTGCAGCCGTTATAATGATAACAGGATGCAATTTAGTATGTGTTTGTAGCAAAATGAAAGGAAGAGACGCACACATACATACACACACGCTCGCCTAATGATGAAATATATGTTGAGAAAAAAATTTTTTTAAAAGAAAAAGTATAAAAAGATTTTTAACTTTGTATGAGAACTTTTTTTATTTTCTCTTTTACTCGGACACCCATCACATTAAATGATGGCGGCATTATATCTTGATAACGAGTATAATATTTAAGCCACAATTAGGCGTGTGTCAAAAAATGGCTGAGACAAAATTTTAAACACATTTAAATTTATCAGCTAAGGAGAATCGAAAAGTACTCATTTGGCTTTGTCTTTAGTGATTAAGATGGTCTATTAAGATTGTCTTAAAAAGATGCATGACAATACAAATTGTGGTGTCAGGTTTTTGTGCAAGATTTGCAGATATTTTATAAATTTTTTAAGGAAAATAACATTTTAAAATGTTAACTTTAAGGTAATCACTTTAATAACACTATACAACAAAATAATTTTTTTTAGTTACAAGGTCCTTGTAAAATACATAAGACTTTCATATTAAAATCGTCAAAAACAATGTTAATTTAATATTTTCCGGTATTGATTTTGCTTCATATGTATTTCATGTTAATTCAACATGATTTTCAAAAAACATATTTCCTTTTGAAATAAATATATTTCATGTTGATATAATATTCAAGTACTATTAAATCAAAATGAAGTTGATACTGAAATAACGCGAAGAATCATGTTAAATCAAAGTTATTTCAAGCTGAAACAACGAGAATTTTATACTGAAATAACGTGAAGAATCATGTTGAATCATAGTTACTGCCAGCTGAAACAACGTGAATTTGATATTGAAATAACACGAAGAATCATATTGAACAAAATTGACTGCAAGTTGAAATAACAAGAATTTAATGTAGCTATTTTATTTATTATTTTACTTACGTGATGTGTATAGGCATGAGAAAAATGTGTGTTGTAGTTGGCTGTCCCACCAAGATTTGAGCTCAGGCTACTTGCTTCAGCGCGCTAACCCACTGCAGCCACAACAGCTTCAAAACTTACTTTAGATATAGACTAAATAAATCCCATCAGAATTAACAGGATTTCATTTTAGTTCAACATGATTTAATTGAAGATTTAACATAACATTTATTTGAAATTAAAGTTATAGTCATGTTGATTTACAATCAAATGTAACATTGATAACAATGTTATTTTAACAAACAAAAATATTAAATCAAAAAGATTTAAGGTTAGATTAATAATTTTTCGTTTAATATCAATATGACCGAATGGTAATTTCAAGTCAGCGACAGAAAATTTTCGCTGGTAATGCGAAGTTTGTCGGCTATTTTTCAGCTATTTACATTTACACAAAACAAACATCAAACACAACAATAACAAGCCACACAACTGAACACAACAGTGCATTGTAGCTATGAACAAAGTAAATAAACGCCGACATACTTAAGCAAAAAATTATATGTCATAAACTTAAAATGATTTTCAATAAACATTGCGACATCTTGATTTTACATTGGTATTATTTAAGGGCGCCAAAAAAAAATATGTATACGAGTATTGGCGTAGTTTAACGACGATAAAATAAGACATGATTTTAGAGCATTTTCAATGCTTCGAAAGAAGCACTGCCTTATATGAAAAACAAGAACTCCAAAGTGGAACATCGCGAAAAAAATCATGTATGTTAGAAGCGCTTTTCGAAGCAGTAGAAACAACAAAACTAGCTTCTCTCGCTTATAAACCTGCTTCGGTCGAAGCACTAGTTTTTGCTGGGTACGAAATTAGCCCATAAACACGGTTTGATTTTTAAACGATTCCTAGCCTTCAAGTTTAGTCTAAAGCTTTGGCATCTTTTAAAACCTATAATAAAATTTTAGGGCACATATTTTTGTAGAATATCTTAGCTAACTAGCTATACCGCAGCTGAAGGGGTGTTCTTTACTCCTATTTTCATAAAGAAACAAAAAGACTTATACAACAAAGAGTTAGAGGGTTAAAATGTTCCACTAAACTATTTCCCGTGATGTTTTACTTAAAAGTGCTGAGGCCATCTTATAACTTAAGTGTAACGCCTACAAGATTCCCTGTGCCGAGTAGCTATAACTATGTGCAAAAAGGGGAAAAATGAGTCCCAGATGTGAACTTTCAAAATGCCCATATATGTATGTATTTTGTTGGCGCCCCCTACCAGAATCAGTTGTTAGATCCTTGTTATTAAAAAAATGTTTTTAAATCGCAATTTTAGCAAAATTTAGTTAACTTCATTTTGTTATGAATCGAATCATCATTTATCGATCGATTTTCGTGGATCACGTTTAAGTTTTTGCCATGTTCAATTTTTATAATTGTTAGAAAATAAAAAATGTTTAATTTTGTTAAAAAAAACATTTTTTATCATTGCGGTCCGAATAATTTCGAAGCCACTAAATAAAAAAACTAATACTAAAACAACTTAAAGGTAATTTTATTTAAATTTTTTAAAATATTTTTTGTAATAAGATTGGACAACTCCTTCAGAAAGTTATGATGAAATCGTTGGATCAGGATCTTGAAAAATCCAAAATTAAAAAAACGTTGCACAGAATTTTAAATATCGACTGTTTTTGTAGTTGGGGATCCATACAACATCAAAAATATATAGTGGTCATCACAGGTCATGACAAAAGATCTATTTTGTTGCATAGTGCTATCAATATAAAATAAAATTGTGGTAGTTTCTCTTAAGCATCTTTTTGAAAAGAAAGTATAATTTCAGAGTAACTACAAAAATAGTTGTCAAAGTAAAAAACAGCATAATTAATGCAACAAAAGTAAAAGTATGCATTAAAACGATGAAAGTGGTTAAAAAGGACACGAACTGCATAACTAGAAACAGCAAATATAGACACAGAAAATGTAAAGAAAAAAAGTATCATTAAAGGTTTGACACAAATGCAAACGAATACAATTGGTTGCAAAAAAAAAAACAAACACCTTTAACAAAAACATGAAGGAAACAAAAATAGACACAAAAAGTACAAACCACAAAGAATTACAACAAAATGCAAAATTAATTCATATGCACGCAGTGAAAAAAGAAAACTGAAAAGTTAAAAAAGATCCAATTTAAAAGGTATGCAAAAAAAATGGGGAAAAAAAAGCAAACAAATTGTAAGCTTAAACATTAAAACCTCTCGAAACGACCAGCTATTTTTACATATCTGATATTCACTATAAAATGTTAGCAACAGCTCAGAGTAATTAAATGCTTTGGTGTACGTACTGTCATGCTTACAGCACAGCATAGCACAGCACGAGCTATGATGACAATAATAGTAAAATAAAGAAAAAAGAAAATAAGAAAAAAAATAAACTGCTGCATAAAGCTAGGCTAACAGCCAGAAGTATGCAACGACAGACATGCAAGTGTAATGTCAATCATATGGTGGCGTATAAGTATGCAGCAGTTACAATTACAACGAAATCGTTTAAATTTTAACATACGCACACACACACACACTAGCATACATAGAGCACATAAACGTTTTTGGTTTTATATATGTAAATGTGGTAGATTTTTCACATGCCAAAAATATAAAATTTATGAATTTTACTTTGCCCAGCAGTTGTTTTTTTAATTTTAACAGATTTTACTTTCAATACGATATTGTATCGTTGGCTGGTTGGTTGGTGCCTGCATGTTGTGGAAAATAAGTTTTGTTTACAAAACAAAAAACTGCAGCATAAAAGTTGTTTAATAATTCTTTTGCTGTTGTGAAAATAAATTAACAATTTTTTATAAATATTCATATATGACAAGGACGAGTTGGTGTGTTTTTTTGGTTTTATGGAAAATTGTACAGGATACTGCACCAAATAAATGGTAATATATCTGAAACTTCTAAACTGCTGGTTGAATTTATCTGAAACTTCGAACATCTTTAGAGGAAGAGTCAAGCTTTACGAAACAAATCTTCTTGGCCTTCTACTTTAAGCATGAGAGTAGTTGCAGTGGGCCGACTTTGGCTACCTGGGACTCAAAACACATTCTGAGGCTTGTAATTTTTTTTTAATATTATCAGATTTTAAAAATTTTAAGTGTTTTGAGTTAAGCTAAAAAATACAAAGATATAGAAGATTTTTGACTTACAAATTTTTTTTGTCATTACTATTTTTAGTATTTCGCCTATAACTTTTTGGCTTAATGTTTGATTTTAAATTGAAAGTCAGCGTTCGATTCTTGACAAAATTATAAGTAAACCTGAAGAAAAAGTTTTTTATATCTGCATTCTTGAAGTCGAAACAAAACTGAAAATTCAAAATTTTGAATTTGAACTGAAAATAGCATGTTTTTTTCAAAAAAAAAAATTATCTTCAATATATTCAATTTTGTAAAAGACTTTGTTTAAGACATTCACTCTTTGACCACATATCGCAAAAGGCGATGCATTGACAATGTGTTTAGCGCTAATAGTTTTGAATTTTGGACATACTCCCTACGTTCGGCAATGATCGAAAATTTTCAATTTTAAAAACATGTTTTGCGTTTAAGGGTTTTTAAAAAATTTTGACAGAAATTGAAAATTTTGACTTCGTAAAAAAAATATTCAAATACCTTTTACTGATGTTGAAATATTCCGATTGTAGGGTATGCAATTCAAAGAATATAAAGAAATGTCTTAACTTCTTTGCTTTTATTCACACAATATCTAAAATTCTGCCTAAACCTCATAAAAACAACAAATCTAAATTTCTCATGGTCCCATTTTTTTTAAATATATATAGCCCATGTGTCTTTCCAGGCTCAAATCTATCTATGCTTTAAATTTCATCAGAGAGACAGAAATTGCCCCTTACCCCCTCGTGGTCGTATTTTAAAAAAATATATCCTATGTGTCCTTCCAGACTCAGATCCATACAAGTTTTAAATTTCATTAGAATTGATTAGATAGTTTCAGAGAGGCTGAAATTGTCCCTTAACCCCTCGTGGTCCTATTTTTGAAAAAAATATTTTAACCTATGTCTCCTTCTAGATTTAGACCTATATATGTTTTAAATTTCATCAAAATCGGTTCTGTCGTTTAGCCGCTAAAGCGCAACAAACAAACAAACAAACTTACTTTCGCAGTTACATATACATAATATTAGCAAGGATAGTTAGCAGAGACACCTTTAGCTGTAACTGCCACAAACCACTTAGCCAAGCACAAACCATTTAGCAAATACGCAAACCAAATTGGAAATGCCCAAAAACTTGCTCGAAAATCCCAGAGTTCCCGGCACTTCTCAGGAAGAACACGGCAGCACTGAAAATTAAAAAAATTCGCAGCGGCAGCACGATTATGTTATGCTATGTTTTGTTATGTTATGTTGTGTTATCATGTCGAAAAATGTCATACCATTTACAAGAATTGATATAATTAGCAGAGACACCTTCATCTAGCACCGCCACGAACCACTTATCCAAGCCACACACATCTCAGCAACTACAAACCCCATATTGGAGATTCCAAAAACTAGGCCAACAATTGCCATAATATCAGAAGTTTCCCGGCACTTCCCTGGAAAATTATGGCAGCACTGAAAATCTAAAAAAATCCGCGGCATCAATACCATTGTGCTATGTAGTTGTGACCAGTATTCGCGGCCAGTATTTGTGACTAGTATTTTTTCATATTCAAAATATTTTTGTTATTCGAAGCATTGATATGGATGGCGCTTACGTTGCAAAAATATTCATCGTAATTATACAATCCGTTTTTTTTGTAAGAGTACTTAGTACTAATAAAACTGGGCGGTCACGCTAATGTATATCATCACCGCTCACGAACGGTTCATCTGTGTCGGAGCTATTCAGAAATTAGCGGCAAAAAATGAGTATTTTCATGTAATTTTAAACTGTTTTTCGTTTTCAGAACTTAATCAAAAAATTAAGAGGGCATATATTTTTATCATTTAATAGAAAGCCATTTATATCTGGAATAAAATAAGCCAAAAATAATCAAAATTGATAAGCAAATGTCGATTTTATTGGCAATTAAGTGAATGAACTCAATTGTCAACTTCGTTTTAAAAAAAATTTTAATATGAAAAAATACTTGTAACGAATATG
Source organism: Panzeria rudis (assembly GCA_956483635.1). NCBI lineage: Eukaryota > Metazoa > Arthropoda > Insecta > Diptera > Tachinidae > Panzeria > Panzeria rudis. Next base: position 8,568,783 of record OY101451.1, read on the forward strand.
TGTAACAAATACGTATAAAGAATACTAGTAACGGATACTGGTAACGAATATACGCAAGGAAGGCAATAGACAGGTACGAAGGTTTTTTTTCACAGTTTTCAGTGTTTCCGTTGTTTTCCGTTGTTTTCCGGGGATCTTCTGGAATTATACAGAGATTTTAACGCCAGTTTTTGGGATATATGTATATACTTTTTTGATGGGACCAGCACTCAAGGGACGACCCCTACACGGAACCAGAAAAATTAGTTTTTTGAAGGAAGATAGATGTAATAGTGTTTGTAGACATTCGGTAGACATTCCCACACTGAAAGTGACTGGAAAGATCTCTGCAACAAAAATAAATTGTAAAATTTTTTTCTTTTAAATATACATAAATGTAAGAAAGGGAGAATTCCTTCGACATCGCTAAACAGGCAATAAGATGGACGATTGAGAAGTAAACTCCCAAATAGAAACAATTTTAATCATTCGCTCAAAAAAAATATCTGTAATTAAGATCCAAATTCTTAAAACACAAGTTTAGTAAACTCTCTTCTATTCTGCAAAAATATTCTTTGTATAGAAATTAATTAATTTTTTATTCTCAAAATATTTCTTTCCGCACATAACTCATTTACATATATTCCAAAATGCATTATTTATAAAATGCATAAACTTTTGAAAGCATAAGTTCCATTTCAAACAAAATCGTTCATCTGCCATAAAGTCTAAATATTGCAAATATTATTTAAAATATAAACTAAGAAATAAAAAAAATTAATTTAAAAGTATAAAATCCCCAAAAACCAAGTGGTAACTACCCACAAATAATAAGTCTTGCTTACGAGTTCCTAAAAATATACAACTGCAGTAACCACATTTCAAATAATTCTCAAACTCAAAAGGAAACGGAAATACATACTAAATCAATATACAGAAATACATATGCAGACAGTATACGGTAGTCAAATATGCACATACACTCGAACACACACTCACACATACCATAAATTGTAAATAACAGTATTTACTAAACACTAAACTTAAAAGTTATCCATACAATTGTAAGCAGGCAAATTTTAACTCTCTTGTCTGTGGCTGTGTGTGTGTGTGTGCGACTTGCTTAACACACGTACAAGCAAACAAAACTAAGTGCATGGGTTTTACAGAGAGCTTTAGAAAGATGTGTAAGAGTGTGTGATGTATGAGTTTTTTCGGGGAGTAAAGGGAGTAAATACAAGAACAAGTTTAAAGTCTACTCCACATACATGCATTCATACATACGTACGTAAGTAAAATTTGTAATTTTATATCCTGTATTTTTTGTGTTCTTTTTCTTTCTTTCTTTATTTTCATTCATAGTTTATTTTATTGTACGTTTGATAAAAGCGTCTCCACTTTCCTTAGACCGACGTGACCTGCATTTTCAACATTTATCAGTCTCTTTTGACTGTGAATGGTTCTGAATTTAAATTTTATAAAATACATTCTCCACATTTAAAGTAGTACAACAAAATTGCATGTGTGTATTTAAAATAAATAAAAAAAAGAATAATATAAGAATCGAAACAAGAAGAAAGCTAAATGGAAATTCATCTTAGAAAACTACAAAATTGTAGAGATAATACATACAGAGAAACAACATTTAAAGGCAGAACTTAAAAAGAGTGTAAAGATTGAAGTGATATTATTATCTGTACAAGCAGGCAATTGTTCTCGGAGAATATATATTGTTCTAGGATCTCGGAGAGCGAAGTTTCTAGGCGGACTTTATTGTCCCTTATTGAAATGTACATGTGGTGCACAGTGGTTCCTATTGCCAACAAATTTGGTAATATATGTATCTGTATCTTTGAAACTTATATTCCGATTAAACAATAACGTGTGTGAAAATCTTAGAGGTGAGAAAATTAAATTCTTGAAAGGCATACTGGGTAGAGTATTACACACACGTTGATCTTATAAATTTTACAAATATATATCCGATTTTAAAGAATTTAATTATTTGCAAAGTTTATAAGTACATAAAGAAAATGTAGTTTATTTCATAAAGATACTTTTGATATTTTCAAAGATATTTGACATTGAAATTTTAAATCTTAGAGGACGACCTGCGCTTTAAGAAAATTATATCTTTAAAACACATGGTGGGCAGACAGGGGATCACAGTTGACCATCCCAGCATAAAAACTTTGTTGGTGTCATAGCTTTTACAAATATTATCTGATTTTAAAGAATTTAAATCTTTTGCAAAGCTTATAAGTAGATGAAAGAAATACAGTTTATTTCATTAATATATCTTTGATATTTTCAAAGATATATGACTTAGAATTTTGATATTTCTGTTTTTCACCTCGTGCATCTTAAATTCTTTCTTAATGCTATAAAATCCTCGGAATGAAATTTTCCGGATCTTTAGGAATTTACATATTTAACAGCAATCAAGCAAAGAACACTAAAATTTACTTCAGAGAATCTTAGAATTCCTAAGAGAGTTGCAAAAAATCCAACAAAAAAATTTTTTTTTTGGTTTTACCCACAAAAACCACATTTGGTTTATGGCCCATAAAATGCTTTGGCAAGCAAATAAATACACATAAGAGATTTTGCAAGTGTCATTTGTTTTGAAATCCAACCCTAGGAATTGTAGGACATATGGGCTAAATTGAAAATTTTGCTGCGAAATAGGTAGAATTCTGAAGGTACCAGGGACAACAAAAATGATAAACTGAATTATTGTTCTTTTTCTAAAATGATGTCCTTTGAGTAAAATTTTTAACAATTATATGTACCTAAAGAAACATTTTTTATAGAGAAAAAAATGATGGTGGTTTTTAGGGCACAAATTGTCAAAACTTCTATTTTTTCCATTTTTAAATTAAAAATTGATTATTTTCAAACTCAAAACGAATACATAATTTTTTTAACAATTTGAAATTTTATTTTTTAACTAACAAAGAAAAAGTTGGGGCAATCGTTTTATATTAAGGTTCAACATATTGAATATATTGAACCAAGATTTTGAAAAATTGAGAAATTTTAATTTTCAAACGACTACACCTCGTTAAGTATAACATGTAAGTGATTGAGGAAATAACCTATAAGGTCTACAACAACACAAACAATTTTTGGAATAGAGCGAGAAAAGTTTTTTTCATGCCTGAAGTGCCCTAATTTGGGACTTCACAGCTCCGCTCCTAAACAATATGAGATGCTCATCTTCTTAAGCTAAATAGAAATTCGCCTGTTCTATATGCTTAGGAAATTTTCCGTTCAGAAATGGCTGTTTTATCTTCAAAATATTTTGATTCTGCCCACTGTGCTATGTAATTTTCACCAATTTAAAATGCGTCCGACTAACTCAAAATTATACACACATTTTTATTCTATAACAAAGCCATTTTACGATTAGAAAAGTGGGCTGTGACACGCCCATAATCAATAAGTATTTCTTACAAGTACTTCCACTTAGCCAATTCGTATTTAACTTTGCACACACATTTAGTTCCTCTGTCAACACAATAAAATGTGTAAAAAAAAGTGGGCAGTACCACGCCCATGCGATGTAAGTAAAGTTTTTAAGCTATGTACTTGTACTTAGCCGATTTATATGAAACCTTACACATACATTATGTTATTCGGACAGAAAATTTTGATGACTAGAAAAGCGGGCGGTGCCACGCCCATAAAATTATATTTTTTCTTCAACTACTTGTACTCAACCGATTTATATTAAACTTTGCATATACATTAGGTTGCTCTTACGATACACTAACATTATTGCTAAAGTGGGCAGTGCCACGCCCATGCGATTTAAGTAATGTATTAAAGCTATATACTAGTACATAGCCAATTTATAGGAACCATTACATACATAATAAGATATTCGGACAAAATATGTTGATGATTAGAAAAGTAGGAAGTGCCACACCCATAAATAGAAATTTTGTCTGTTACTATCTTGGCTTAATCGGTTCGTATTAAGCTATGCACACACAATAAGTTCCTTTAAAAATGCAATAAAATTATTAGAAAAGTAGGCTGTGCCACGCCCATGCAATATAACAATATTTTTTGAAATACTTTCTATGAAGCTTTCTTTGCACACTTTGCCATTTAAAGTGCGTCTGACACTACAATTTAATGATTAAAAAAGTGTATTTATTACGTTTTTAAAGTCTGGTTTTGTTGTACGGTGTTAATGTATATTATTTTGGTGCCCTCTAGCAGAATTAGTTTTTAGAAGTTAATTATTTAAATTTTTTTTGCAGTGTAATTTTGTATATTAAAATCTTTTTAAATATAATTTATTTGGAAAGAATAAAAACCAGGTTTTGAGGTTTTTATTCTTTCCAATTTCTGTTGTCAATTTCTGTTAAAACAAAATAACTTAAAGGATCCTATTCCGTATAGCCAAATTTGCAAAGACTTTCCCTGGTATAAAAAAACTAAAACGTTTTTCCATATTAAGTTGAGACATGTCTTTAAAATGGAACAGACACACGCACACACACACACCCAAGAAACCAAGAAAAAACTTCAATCAAGAAATTTTGTAAAAAAAGTTCCATAAAAACTACATTAAATAAACTAGAGGTCATACAAATATACCACACCCTCAACTTAAAGTCAAGATTTTCCTTTTTGTGTGCACGCACACACACACACACACTGACAACAGGGGTGGGAGTTTAAATGTATAGACAAAACAAAAAAAAGAAACCAACCGATTTTTATCATTTGCAAGATTGATGAAAATAAATATTGTCTATCTGTTTTATTTAAAAAAAATTTTGACAACAGGAAAAAATTATTAAAAAAAAACCAAAAAGCAGAAGAGCACAATCACATTTTTGTTTGGTAGAAATTTAAGCACTACATTTCCTGCAACGTATGAAATTGTTTATAAAGACCATTTTAAGCGTAAGAAGTAGAATGAATATATTGAAAATGCAATTTGTGTAATGATTTCTATTTTGTGATATGATATTGGATTGTCAATAGTATGATATGTTTGATATTTCCTGACAATAAATTACATTTCAACTTGAATGGATAATAAATCATACTCATTTTAACAGTTAAGTACTATCTTAGATAGTTATTTTAATACACAAAGGAACAGTTTCAATTCACTTAAAACTTAAGTTTTTCTAAAATTTAAAATTAAATCAACAGCTTTAAATAATAACAAGGGAAAGAGAAATCTTATCAGTTTGGCACACTCCTGCTTTAAACACCCCGTATACTTGAATGAATGCTAGCACGCACTTGAAACCTTTAGCCTTGTGTGACCATAACAAGGTCCTTTAGAAAAAAACTATAATAAAATACACGATTAAATCACCCCATATATTTTGCAGGTATTAAATGAAAATAAGAAATCAAAATGGGTATGAGAAAATAATAAAAATAAAATTTAAGAACGATTGCTTTGGCAACTGATTTTTGAACAGAAATAACACTATGCAGCAAAAGTAGCGGAAATTAAAAATTCTTTGGATAAAAAAAAATTGTTTTAAATTTTCGATTTTTCAACAGGCTGCTTGCTGGGTAATTTCCCCAAGAATATTGGAGAAAAGTTATTAAAATCTTTACTTTATGTAATATAATTAATTTCCAAAATACATCATTTTATAAAAAAGATTTTGCTTTTTGTATATCTCACTCTCATTTGATGAAATATTTTTGTCCCCATGAAAATAGAAAACAAGTTCAAAAATCAATAGCCGTAAATAAAAATAGACAAACCAGTTTCTCATTCGCACGAAATAAAAGAAATTCAAAAGAAAAGGCCATGGTTTTTTATTTCAAAACTATGTCTATAAATTGTTTGTAATTCTTGACTTTTCTTTTTAATATAAAATATCATAAAATGAATGAATAAAATGGTAAGGCCTATAAATTAATTAAAGCTCTATAATTAGTAATTCCAATACAAAACAAGTTATTAAAATCATGTGAAACTGAAATGAAGCTCATTCATCAATTAGCTAATCATACGTCATTCGTTACATAAGCATTTATTCCAAAAGCTATGCAAAAAGATTTCGGAAAGAATAAATTGTATTTCAATCGTAATAATATGAGGCGTATATTTTTCAATTATATTTTTGCTTAAAATTTGATTGGAAAGAAAATACTATATGAAAAAATTGTAATTCGTAGCCTCTCAATTTGTGTAGCTTCTCTTATGGTAGTTTCTAATATTTGACTTTGCTGTTTTTGTTATTGTCTTGGGTTTTAAAGGAGAACACAATTGAATTAGCCAGAGCATAGACCAAAAACCGTTATAGTGTAGAAGTATGTCTACAAGCTATTTGTAATTCGAGACTTTTCTTTTTACTATGAAATATTATTATCAAATAAACAAGAAAATGGTGAGTCTCTGTGAGTAATAAGTTTAAAGCAAACAAATTTATTAAAACCTTCTGAAATTTAGGTGTTTATTGAAAAATTTATAGCTTGAGTTTCATAAATTTCGAAATATTCGTCATTCCGCACTTGAATATTTATTTAAAAAATTCAGTCGATTGTTCGGGGGAAAAAACATGTTGCAATCGTAATAATTTTAATCGTAAATATTATATTAGACCATTTGATTAAAATTTCATTGTGTAGAAAAATAATAATAAAATAAATAAAATATTTATAAAATAAATATTTATAAAAAATTGTAATTCATGACTTGTCTATTTGTATGGCTTTTGTAGTGGTAGTTAGTTTCTAATATTTAATTTCGACGTCATTGTTATTTTCTTCGGTTTTAAAATAGAAGAAAACAAAAGCAACTAGAGCATTGATCCGAAAACGTTATATTTTAGAAGTATGTCTAGAAGTCGTTTGTCATTCGTGACTTTTTTATATTAAATATTATTATCAAATAAAGTGGGGGTGCTTTTTGTTGTAGTTTTTGGGAATCCAGGTAGATTTTTATTCTAGTCTTAGGAAAACCGGGGAGCTTCTGAGATTTTGGGGAAATTTTTGTTGTGATTTTTGGGAATCCTTGGATCACATTTGTATCTTGGCTTATGGTTGGTTTCCCTGCCTAGTGAATGTGTTTGGACTAAACACCAGATGCTCGGCTAAATTCTTCAAAAGAATCGACTAAATATCTTCCAGGCGATAATTGTTTTTTGTTGACGAATTTTCTTCTTTTTTCATCTCGGGGTTGAAATTCCTGTCTTCATTTAATTGGCGTCATCAAGGAAGGTGAAATTTTTGTTTTTAAATTATAATTCTTATTTTTGGATGGATCATGGCGCCGGGTGCGGTGATTAGGTAGAGTGTGCCGAAGGACGATAAAATTAGGGGCGTTTGACATAGCGACCGAACGGGGCCGACAGAAGGTTGGCGAGCGAAGGTGGGCGACCGAAGACGGAAAACCCAATCCGATAGGGAATAGGCTGAAGGCCACATAAACTTCGTTCCAACCCGGTGTCTCCTGACACTGTGCGTTATTTTATCATTTAGGACTAAAAACGTTTTTCATAAAACTAAACACAAATGAATTATAATAAAATATTTAACTTATTATCACATTTCACACATATTAAATCGTATTTTTATCTACTTACTTTATAAGGATCCAAAAACAATATTGAAATTGCCCTTCTAAAGAGCCAGAAAACACTTCAAAATATTATTTCGTAATTTTCTGTCGCTTGCGAATTTTATTCACATTAAAGTGTCAGTTGTTCACATGTGTGACTGGCTGCATATTCTTCCATCCATTTATATGCTTATCTTTTTGTATTCTGTATTTAAGATTTAACTCACTGTGTACTTGTTAATATGCATACATATGTAAATGTACGTATGTTTATATGTGTACTTCTGTATATGTATGTGTCTGGCTCGTCAAACAGAGGACACAATAAATGACGTTCAGTGTCAAAAGAAATGATGTATGAAGCACATCACGTCTCAACTTGCCAATATTTTAAATACATGTATAATAATGATAATGATGATCTCTTCAACCACCAAACACTACACAGCCAGTCATCGTTTCACAGTGAACATTCTGTCAATTGGTGGAGGAGGTGATGGCAATGGCATCCAAACATTGGGGAAATATTAAAATCATAAATAATATAAGGACAGTGGGTACTTATGGCGGAGTATATGTAAATTTAAGATCTGAGAAAAATTTCTTTTAGTATTACTTTACTACTTAAAATTTTCAATTTACATAATTTGCCTTATATGGCTAATTATTACGTGAAGAGGTTTTAAATTATAGTGGAATGGTTGCGAATACTATACATTGATTGCGTTGTGATAATTATAAAATAATTGTTGCAAATATACTACGATTGTGACGTGATTGTGATTGTATGGTTTTGGCAACTAGTGTATGGTTTTATTTTATCAAAGAAGCTATTATTCATGATAAACAAGTTTTCATTTACATTTATCCATATATATAGAGCCATAATAGATGCAGTTTTGTTGGAACATTTTGTGTGGTACAGTTCTCATTCGGTTAAAAGTAATATTTTATGAATTTATTCACAATAGCTTACCAGAATTCCATAATTTGCCTTATACGGTTCGATAATACATGGATAAGTAATAAATTTTAGCGGTATGGTTGAGACGACTATAGTATTGTTGCGACAACTATGCTATGGTTGTGACAATTATACTATGATTATTACAAATACATTATGATTGTGACAACTAATATATGGGTTTTTAATCAAACAAATTATTTGTGATGATAATAATATCTCGTTCATATATGTCATAAGAGTTACAATATTATTGGACTGCAAGTTATGTTTTGTGTGCTAGAATGTTCAGTGCTTAACAAATTTATGCCAAATTAAAAATTGTTACGATGTCTCGTCAAGAAATATATGATGGAATCATATTTTGTTTACACTTAATTATAATAAGAACATTTTGGATTATATTATGATCATGTTTGAGCAGATTATGGTTTATATTATTAAAATTTTCATAGTAAAATCGTTCTGTAGTGGTTTTGGTTCAACATGGTTTAGAAGAACCTTAAAAAATATATTTAGATTTGTAATAACTATACATCATGTTGATTTAATATTCCATTACAGTTAAAGCAAAATAAAGAGGATACAGAAATAATACGTAAACTCGTGTTGAATCAGATCCGTTTCAAGTTGAAACAACGAAATAAATCAAAGAACCATATTGAATCAAAGTTATTTCAAGTTGAAACAACGTGAGTTTAATACTGAAATAAATGAAAGAATCATGTTGAATCAAAGTTTTTTTTTCAAGTTGAAGCTTCAACTTGAATTTGATACCGATTTTTTTGCTTTTAGTTTAATTTATTGTATCTTCAATAAAATTTAACTAACAATAAGTAATCAAATTTTAGCTCTAAAATTTTAATTTTTAAGTCTAGAAATTGCTATGCAGAACATTTGTTTCTGTGGTTGGTTCTTAGATTGTTTTTATGTCTCTCGTGTTCGGGTGAGAGCAAGAGTGTACCCTCTTCTCGGCCAAATGTGGCCTCTAAAGTTTATGATGAACTGGGTGCAACTCAAGTTTTTTCTGTGTATTTTGTCACAAAGTCTTAACTGTAAGCACATCTAGATCTTTAGCTGGTTTCTGACATACTAGGAGGCTGATGTAATCGTATGGAGTATTTTATTTTGTCGCCTTTGAATTTTCTGTACCTTTGATGCCGAGGCAAATAAATCGAAGAATCATGTTGAATCAAAATTATTTCAACTTGAATTTGATACTGAAATAACTCAAGGAATAGTGTTGTAGTTGGCTACCTCAGCCGAGATTTGAACTCGGGCTTATCTATCATCATTTGTTGGGTAGACAACGCACTAACTACTGCAGCCGCAACAGCCTCAAGTATACAGGGTGCACCTGTGGCTGAGTCGTAGTGATGCTAGCCTGTCAGGCCAGAGGTCGCGGGTTCAATTCCCGCCATAGACCCTGGGTGTTTTCCACAGACAAGATAATCGCTTCGCGAGTTGTGTTTGTTAAAAAAAAGAAGTAACATGAATTTAATTTAAATTCAACATGATTCAACATAAAATTTATGTGAAATTAAAGTTATAGTCGTGTTGATTTAAAATCAAATGCAGGGTGGATCTTTGATTAGTTCACTTAAGTAAATTCAATTTAACACGATAAAAATTGATTTTAATATAAAAAAGTGTTTTATGGATTCAACATTTAACAATATTGTTTTAACAGTGATAAATTTTCAATCAACGATATTTATGGTCCGATTAATAATTTTTCGTTTAAAACTAATATGAAACAATGGTAATTTTAAATCAGCAGTAGGAAATTTTGCTGGTAATGCGAAGTTTGTTGGCTATTAACCTTTACACAAGACTAATATCAAAATAAACAACAACAAGTCATACAACTGAGCACAACAGTGCATTTAAGCTTTGAAAAATATTAATAAACATCAACACACTTAAACAAAAAACTATTTCTTATAAATTAATAATGATTTCTAATCAACATTGCTACATGTTGATTTTACATTGATATTTTTTGATGGATTATATACATAGTATTTACATAAACTACATAATTCAATTCAATAATAATCAGTTGCTCTTACATTATGGTCACCCCAACCATACCTTTTGTTTTTGTGCAAACTTTAACCAAATAAAACTTGTAAAAATTTTTTTTGTAGGAGTATTTTTTAAATTCCTATAAAAATTATTTGAACGGCCGGCCCACCGTTCATTATTGCTGGTCTCATATTAATCGACGTCATCATCATAATCATCATGATTGTTGTAAACATACATATACTTAAAATTTGTGGCTGCTGCTGCTGTCACTACCACCGCTAGCAATTGTTACTCTTGTTCCACACACATATACAATGCGTTGTTTGAACTTTATACGAACATGGGTGTGTGTGTGTGTGCATGTTTGTGTCTGGGTATGTGCGCTCATCATATATCAACATTTACCTTTAGCATCATACATTTAATGCATAATGGGGGTTTTAATATTTCCGGTTTTTTCTTTCTTGTTAACAAATAACAAAATATTTCTTGTTTTTATAACCAGATGCCTTTAACTTATTGTAAGAAAATCTCTCTACAAAAAAAGGACAATATATCGTGGTTGACTAGTGGGAGGGTGTTAAGCCAGCATAAGTGTAAAGAAAAAAAAAACTTAAAGACCCTCACATTTTTGTAAAGACTTTAATAAATATTTCTTTACAAAATGTAAAGGTATTGTGAAATATTATCACATGTGCTTCAAGATGAACATTAAGTTCTTGGCGGGATGTTAGCAAATGTGTGTTTGTATGATTATCTGTTTGGGTTAGTATGTCTGGATATTTAGCAAAGTCATATGATTCTCTTAGAATTTATTGTCCTTTCATTTCATATAAAATAGTGACACGTTCGGGTAACAATTGGCGAAAATAGTTTGTTAATATTTTGCAATACAATTTGTGGCAGATTTTTGCTTTGATTTATTTGTAAGGAATTTCGTCTGTGTTACTAGAAAATTGCTAGATAGTTAGATTTTTTGAATGCCAGAAACTTTGAAACTGATTTGGATTTTATGCGTAATAAAAATGTTTAAATTTTAAAATATATTAATAATATCTCTATATGTATGTGCTTTTTAATATCCTTAACTCTATTTATTTAATCCTTTTCTTTGGCCTCAATTCCTGCTTTTAAATGTCCTTTAACATATAAATGGTTTTTTTAACTAAAAACTTTTCTTTATCCTTTCAAATGGTTTCTATACGAAATCTTTTAAATAATAACTTTAAGCTTATAACTTGCTTAAATTCTGTGCGACTTTTTGCTCTACAAAAAAAGAAAAACTCGAAATCGATATTATAAACACTTACAATTATAAAAATATTTAACCACTTATAAATTGCACGTAGCATTTATCGTTATCATGACTTTATTTTCAAATCTCTCGCTCCACTTAAATACTAGCAGGGTCATTTCGGTACAAGTATATATTTACTTGAGTTTGTGCGTCTGTGTTGTCAGGAACATGACTTTAATAAAACTTATGCATTCAAAAACACCTTTGCGTAATCACACGTGCATACACAGCACACACACACACTCCCCCACCCCCCTTTTCCCCTCTCTGGCAGATGCTTTTAAGAGAGAAAATTTGTAATCGAGACCGGAACTCTAGTAATTTGTAGGCACTTTATGTTTTTTCTTTTATTTTTTCGTACATCTTTTCTCTTTCACATACGACTGGACTGACTCAATGGTATGATGATGGTAAATGAATGTAACCACCCACTATTTATCTACCCATTACGACAGTTACAAAGTTGTGCAAAATATGTGAAAAGTTTTCTTTATTTTTGCACTTACTAATACTTGAATTAGGGATGGAATCGTGAGTAATTTTTTACTCGTGATTATACATGATAACGTTAAAAATATTTTACACAAGCACACTCATGAACGATCTTGTTTTATTAATGGATCACGTTCATGCACGTTGACGTGAGTATAAAGCACTCACTAATGTTTGAATTAGGAATGGAATCATGATTAACTTTTTACTCACGATTATACATATTCAGGTTAAAAATATTTTACTCAAGCACACTCATCAACGATCTTGTTTGATTGTTGGATCACGTTCATGCACGTTCACATAGTATAATCCACTCACTAATACTTGAATTAGGGATGGAATTGTGAGTAATTTTTTACTCACGATTATACATGATGACGTTGAAAATATTTTACTCAAGCACACTCATGAACGATCTTGTTTTATTAATGGATCACGTTCATGCACGTTCACGTGAGTATAAAGCAAATTAATCGCGATCATGAGAGCTCACGCTCACGAAATGCTCACAATTTCTTGATGGTAGCAACTAACGAAATTATTAATCCGTTGTTAACCGGGCAAGTTTTTCAAACTTTTTCCATGACAAATAAGCTTTTGCATATTTCCTTGCATAAAATTGCATTTTTAACCGACTTTAAAAAAGGAGGAAGTATTTTGGGAACGTTGTGCATATGATATGCAGCATACAAATGTTTTCTATGCTGTTACCCCCGGCAACAAAGTTTTTAAATGAAAAAATTACGTGTATCTAATACTGGTAACGACAATTCAAAACGAAGCCAACAGGCCGGAATGATTGATTTCCTTAAAAACTCTGTATTGCTGTCTTGGTGTTCAGTGTTGCCGTTATTTTTCCAGGGAAGTTCTGGGATTTTGGGGGAACTTGTGTTCAAGTTTTTGACAATGCAGGGAACTTCTGGGATTTTTGGAGAACTTGTGTGTTCTAGTTTTTGGTAATCTGGGGAACTTCTGGGATTTAGGGGAGATTTTGTTCTTGTTTTTGGGAATCCTAAGACCAGGTTTGTGTCTTGGCTAATGGTTGGTTTCCTCGCTAAGTGAACGTGAATCGGCTAGACAACAAATTCTCGGCAAAGTTTTTGAGAAGTATCGCCTAAGTATCTTCCAAGCGATAGTGGCTTTTTATTGACGAATTGTCTTTCTTTTTCATCCAGTGTTTAAAATTACTATCTTAATTTTTCGGGTGTCATCTAGGTAGGTGAAATTTCTGTTTTTAAATTATAAATTTTATTTTTGGTGGTGGTCAGAGCGATAAAGATGAGGGGGCGTCTGACATAGCGATTAAATGTAATCGACCAAAGGTGGCCTGGCGATGGCATAAGGCAGAAGACGGCAGACGGCAGACCCAAGCCGATAGCTGGTAGGCCGAAGGCTACACGAATTTCGTTCCAACACTGTGTTCCATGACACTGTGCATTTTTTAAATGTTTGTACACGGAGAATTTGTCCTCCCGAAATGTTGCTTATCGCATAACTCCTCCATTTATTGTCCGATTTCCAATATTGGTCCGATATTTTTTCGAAATATTGATTATCGCATAACACCACCATTTATGAGACGATTTTGAAAGTTTATGCTTACAGTTTGGTTCCATAGAAATTCAAATGGAGATCTGACGAACAAAGTGGCCGCTCGAAATACTGATTATGGCATAAGTCCGACAATTATAAACCGATTCTGAAAAAGTTTTATTTGAAAAGTCATGAAAATTTTGTCATCCGTTTTGTAATCTGTTCAGATTTTCTGCCAGAACGGAACCTTAAGTTCCTTGTCAAAAGGGTGATAAAGGACTTATATTATTTCGCCACGCTGTCTGAGGTCTGCCCATACATCACAGGCTTAAATCTCTCGAACCGTAAAATGTATAGACCTGAAAATTTTCTAGAGGATGTGTAACTATGTGTAAAATGAGCCACGGACTTAAACTTTCAAAACGCCAATACACACACATATATATTTTTCTAGGTGTAGCACAGCGCTTCCAATTGGAAAGAAGGTAATAAATCTGTATCTTTAAAACTTGCGATCATAGAGGAGGACCTTGAGATAACTAAACACTTTTTTCTACATGTTATCAGAGATTGTGTTAAAAATCATAAAATATTTTTTCGGAAATTTTGATTAAATCAAGTCGAGGCCAAACCCCATTATTTTCCTTAATATCCCTAAAAAAGAACTTCCTTAAAAAAAAGAATTTCCAAGTAATTTTATATATTCAGGAAATAAAAAAAAGTAACAAAATAGCAAGTCATTTAATAGTTTATTTAAAATAATATTGTTAATATTCAAATACAAGCAAAATCATTTCAGCATTATTTATTGCTTGAAAAATAAAAATTCAATAAATTGTAAGAGAAGCATATTATATAAAGAGTCATTACTTTTCTAAGTGTTTATTTATACTCGTATGTGAATGTATGAGAAGCGATTGCATGTGTTTAGTGTGTTGTGTATGAGTCTGTATGTATTCGTATTAGTACTACTGAACTCAATTTTAAAAATATTTGACATAGAAAAATATATCAAATAGAAATAAAACTTTTATATATTCAATGCTAAAATAAAAAAAGTATATATTCAATGCTAGAGTTAAATATATAAACATTAATAAAAGAATTTACTGCTAGAAAGGATATTCAAAATAAAGAGAGAGTTTAAATGAGAGAAAGGCCTTCAAAAAGTTAAAGGGGATTATTATAAAATCCTACTTGGTTAACATTAACCTCAGTGTAAGATTTCTTTCGAAATTACCAATTACCGAAATTACCGAAAAAGGACCAATCTTACACCATTTTATACAGCAGATTGGCCCTTTTTACGCAACACCGTCGATATGTAGATACAAATTTCCAATAAATTTCTTATGCAATTTTGCATACTATAGAATGTTTCTTGTGTAGGAACGAAGTTCCCTATGGTACGTTGTGCATATCAATGTTTTCTATGCCTGGGTCGAAAATTTTTTTTAACATGAAAAAATACTTGTAAGGAATACGTGCAACAAATACGTGTAACGAATACTGGTAACGAAAATACAAAACGAAGGAAAGAGGTTGACGCGAACGTTAAATTCTTTAAAAACTCAGTGCTACCTATTTGGTATTTTCGCGGCCTTCGGTGTTGAGGTTATTTTCCGGGGAAGTTACCGGGAATTTCTGGGATTTTGGGGAGATTTTTGTGCCAGTCTTTGGGAATCCTTGAACCAGCTCTGTGTCGCCGTTAATGTATGATGTCCTTGCTAAGGCAAGGTGTCTCGCCAAGCACCAGCTTTCTCGGTTAAATTTTTGAGTAGTATCGCCTAAGTCTCTTCCAGGTGATAGTGTTTTTTTCTGACAAATTGTCTTTTTTTTAACCCACTTCAAAAAGCAGGAGGTTATCAATTCGTGTGTATTTAATTTATTTGTTTTTTATGTTTCTACACGCATAACTCTGTCGGGAACCGATTTCCAAAATTATTATTTGAAAAGGCTTGCTTGAAGTTTGGTGCCATAATTTTTTTTTCGAAAATCGGTGGGAAATTTGAGTAATTTCAATTTCAGCCGTCTTTAAGATATTTCAACATTACTTTTAAATGCTTAAAGGTTTGGTAGTTATTCAGAACGAAATAATAAAAAAATATATATATTTTGTTTGTAAAATAGAAAATTTTTTGCCTTTAGCTCACACAGAAAAAATTACCACCAAAAATTGTTCAAGCAAAAGTTTGTCTAAAAATAAATTTAATTTTCAGTAAATCTTCTGTCCATAATCTATGAATTGTTTGTTTGACTTTTATTTAGAACCCAAACACCTAAAACAACAATAAAACTGTGTCCTAAAAACCACCCCGATGACGACATACACACAAATAACAACAACAACAACAATCATAGCAAAAGGAATGCAATTGTACCAGGTTTGTTTACAAAAGATTTTTGAGTGAACCGATTAGTTAATGTCATTGCGTTAATTCTCATTAATTTTTTTAGAGTATATAAATAAACATTCAGATTTGAAAACATTTAACAAAGTGAAATCTCATAAATGCTTAATCGATGATGATGATGACACAGACAAACATTTTGTTAGTATTTTTGTTTGATTAAGTAAATTATTTTGCTTAATAATTGTTAGCATTTTTAGACTAATTATTTATTAAATTCAGACAGAAATATTGTTAGATATTTTTCAGAAAATCCAGTAAATATTTTTGTTTGATTTAGTAATTTGTTTTGTCTACAATTTGTAAATATTTTTAGACAAATTGTTTTATAGATTTAAACAATTTTTTCACTGAAAAAAAACACGTTTTTTTCCATGAAATTTTTGAAGTATTTTTGTCTATATTTACAAATTCGTTTGTAGGTCCGTTCATAGACAAAATATTTACTATTTCATTGAATTCCTTTACAGAAAATGAAGTTTAGTTTTTTCTGTGCCACGAGTACTTCAACTGGGTAATCAAAATATCATTATTCTTAAAGCTTAGATCCTTCTCTTTGATTTTTACTCACATAATTTTGTAATTGGATCACAAATTTCAAAGATACAGATATATTAACATTTTTTTCAATTGTAACAACTGTGCAGCGAAACGTTAGTGGCTTAAAATGTTCTAAAAAATTTTTCTCGTAGTGTTTTGCGTATAAATTTTGAACAGAGCTAATGCAAGGATTACAATATTTCTAATGCCGATTAATTATAATAATGTGCAAAAGGGGGATTTTGAACTCCCCCTAATACGAATGCCAGAGGTAGTTTTGCAAAACACCGATATACGTAGTATACATTTTTGTTAATGCCCCCTACATCGACTTGTCGTTAGATCCTTTTAAAATTTTTTCTCTGTTGTACACTGTTATTTTTCTTCTGCCTTACAGAAAGACGACACTCTTTTTATAAGGAATATAAAACAATGTCCCAAAGAATATTTAACTCGTTTATAATTTAAGGCCCTTAGACATTTTTTACAAATTTTCACTTTTCAAAAAGCCCATAACTCTTGTTTAAAGCACATACTGGCTGTTGTAAAACTCAAAGTACTCGTAGTAAGTAAATTTTTATACGATGTTCGAAGAAAAATGAAACCAATATAAAATATATAGAGAGTTAAAAAATTTACATCAACATAAAATAAACTGGAAAAAGTAATACACATTTATAGTGATACCGAGTACACAAACACATACTAAAATAAAGTTAATATCCAGCAATTCTTTAAATAAATATATATGTATAGCAGATACTTGTACTGGGAATGTGTGAAGTAGTCCTTCCTTTTAATGGCATACCAATGGTATTTGCTTAACAAAAATAAAAAAAGAAGAAAACGTACTGAGCTGATACAAAATAAAGTAAATTTATACTAAAGAAACAAATACACTCGCATATTTTAGTAAAATAAATACGAGGGTATCGAATTTTGAAGCGGCTTAAAGGAGCTGTTGATAGTAAACTCTGAGGATTTGTTCATGATTGAAACTTAAAAATCCAATCAGATCGCTCAATATTTTTAACTTCCATATATCAAGGATAAGCTGTTTGAAAAATAATTCTCGCTTTGTAGTTGTCTCAACATTTTTTTTATTGCTTAGCTCTATTGGTAATAGCAAAACAACACTCTTGTAACATCACACAAATATAGCCCGCGAAGCATTTAGCTTGTTGGCGGAAAACCCACAGGGTCTATGGTGGGAATCGAACCCACGACCTATGGACTGATAGGCCAGCATCGCTACCAATCACCCAAAGAGCACCCAACATGTTCAATTGTTTTCCCAAAGTGTCTACAAAATGAAAAACTAACATTTGAAAAATATACATATTATTCATACAAAATTATTGTTTATATAAAACTAGTCTCACAATAAATAATACCCTCGTATGTTTATATAAGGAAAAAAAGTTGTAAATGATATAAAAATACTCCGCTCAGTTCGTTAAAGTAGAAAGAAAACAACAAGCGAAAAAACGCCTTTTACTTTTGCTAAGCAAAAAAAAAATACACTTTATTCAACTATTTACTTTAGTTTATTTAGTAAAAGCAAATATATCAAATAACAAGATATAAAGCAATAGGCGAAAAGGATAATTCAGGATATACATTAGAGAACTTTGCAGTACCCACCAACACATGTGGACACATACAAAATGCATTATTAGAATTGTAAGAGCTACGCCCCTGAAATTTTCACAGAATATGTTTAACTATGTAATGACAACAAATAGTAAACATTTATGAAAGTTAAAAATTAAAGGGTATTCTAAAGCGAACAACGAAACGTATGGAAATCCTGATATAATATACAAACACTTAATATATAGACACTTGACATTTGTAAAGTTATACCGACTACACCAATAAATACTGAAATTTAAATTAAATAAAAATTAAAGGGTATTCTATAAATTAATGTAATTTTGACAACCAGCTCTGTCCCTGAACCCGTAAGAGGAAAACTCTTCAAGTTTTTACAGCTAGTGCAGCATTTTAAAGGCAACAGTAACGAATGCTAAGAACATACAAAAAAACAAACTAAAAATTAAAGGGTATTCTATTAGGTAATGTAATTTTGAAACTAAGTTGTATCTTATGAACCGTAATAATTGGACATTTGAAACATACAAAATTCATAATTAAATAACAATTTATAAATTAAAGGAAATCCCTGCAACAAATTGCCAAAACTAAAAATTAGAAAAATAGCCAAAAGGGAAAAATAAACCTGAAAATGTATAGGTGTATGGGTGGACACCCATAAAATGTACATTGGGGTTTGTAGGAATGACACAAGGGGTGTGTTGAAAAGGAGTAATATATCAAACTATAAAAATAATTATGAACTATACTATTCAATATATGGAACAATAATTTCAAGCAAAATATTACCAAATTTTGCTGACAGTGATGGAGAAAGCATAACAATGAACAATAAAACCAACATATAATAACACAATATTCTTGGTTGTGCAATAAAACTCAAGAACCTTTTGATTTTAGCCACTAAATTGCTTATTCTGCTAAATCTCCATCGCTAAAAATCTATAAAGTCGATTTATCGATTTTTGGCTACGAATGCAATTTTGCAACGTGTATTGTTAAATTAGCAATGTCTTAAAAATTGAATCCGCCGAAATTTTACTGTTTTATGTTATCGACAAAAATTTTTAATTTTGTATTTGTTCAGCACTTGAGCGATAGAGATTTGGCTTTAGCTTTAGCGAATTAAGGAATAAGGGGGCTGAACAGAAAACTATTGCAAGAAACCATTTAAATCCAAACGGCTGCTTTTAATGACTTTTTAAACCAACTGGCAGGTCTACACCACGCACCCATGTAAAGTAAACACACATTAGTCTCGACAAGAACCAACTGATAATAACGTTCCATCAAGCGCCTCTAGTGTTGAATATCCACATTCTTCCAATCTGACACTCTGCTTGGTTGTCAATCAGTTCGCGCTTATCGTGCAAAGTTGTTGTTGTTGGCAAATAAAAGAAAAAGCAGAGAAAGAGAGTCTGCATGTTGTTTGTGTTTATGAATGAATGAGTGATTTGACTTTTAGGTATTAAACTTCAATTAATAATAAATATGTACATACATACATTTTCATGTATGGCTATACCTGTCATAGTTAATATTTAATTAAGCAATTGTTAGAATTATGAGTGGCGTAAAAATAAGGTGTTCCGTAGATCAGTTTATGTTTATTAAAAAAATAAATAAATATGTAAATAAATTAAAATAAAAAAGCTGTGTTAGTGCCGGCAGAGAAAGGCGAGTTTTTATTTTGTTTTTATATTTGAGCCTTAATTTATGAAAGTAGTATAAGTCCACTTAAAAAAAATAGTTAACAGTAATTTTAATTACGAATTTTTGCCAACACGATGCCGATACTCAAAAAGAAATATCGGCGATAACGATACCGATAATATTAACAAAACTCAAGTAAAGTAATTTTATTATTATACAAAATTACAGTTTTAGAGATAACACTATGCAACAAGAAAAATGCCAAGGAGACCTCTATGTTTTTTTTACAAAAACAATCAAAATTTTAAATTCTATTGATAAATATTTTTGATTAACATTTTTCTAAAATTTGGGATTTTTGAATTATAAAGGGGTGTCCCATTTTATTACAAAAACCATAAAAAAAAACTTTAAATAAAAGCATTTTGTAAAATTTCGAGAGTTTGCCTTTTACGGTTACGTTAACTGATGGAACACCCTTTAATTTTTGTTGTTTTAAATATCAATGTTAATTGGTTTAGTCTATTATACAGTCTACACCAATTATCACTAACTTTGAAAGTGTCTATATAAACATATAGTGTTTGCATATTTCATTAGTATTTCAACATTTTTCGTTGCTCGCTTTAGAACACCCTCTAGTTTTTAACTGCCATATTTTTTCTTGTAGCGGCCAAAGTTTTACATATTCTTTGAAGCTTTTCAGGTCCGTAGCTTTTACGGTTCTCGAGAAAATAGCCTTTAACAGACAGACAGACGGACAGACAGACAGATGGACGGACGGACAGCGTAGAGAAAACAACAGAACTCCTTTACACTTTATTTGTACGGAAGAATAAAAACATTAAATTAAAAAAAGTAGCCAAATCGAAAATATCGTCAAAATGAAAACATCGCTTAAACGAAAAAAACCACCAAAAACGAAATAATTGCCAAAACCAAAAAAAAAAAAAATACAAACAAAAATCGCTGAAACTAAAAAATCGCCAAAAAAGGAATAGAATCGCCATAATAAAAAATGTAATAAGCAAAAAATTTCAAATTAGTAAAACAAAGAAATCACAAAAATGAAAATAGCACTAAATAAAACTAAAAAAATTGCCAAAAGTAAAAAAGTCGCAAAAACGAAAACATTTTTGCTTTCCCACCATTTCCAAAAAAATATTGTAATAATTTCTGTAAAATGTCATATTTATTATCAACATATTTATCATTTATTATTTGGCATTTGTTGAACTATTTTTTTAATATTATTTTTTGCCATTTCTTGTGCTACATTCGTTACCTTTTTCTGCAAAAAATCATAAATAAATATTTAAGAAAAATTTTCTTTAAAGCAAACAATCAATTTCCAATTGTGTATGTCTGTCTGTTCGTACGTAAAAGCATATTTTGCAAAAAGACTTCAGAAATAGAATAAAATACACATTAACACACTGAAAATTATATTTGAAAAAAATCTATATATAATAAAGTAAATAACAGCTGTAGTGTGGAAATAGAAGTTTTAGTAGAAGTAGTTTTTTATAAATATCTTTTAAAAAGAAGTTTGTGTGTTTAATGTTCAAAACAAAAATGTTGAGGAAAAGGAAAGAAATATATGTTGCAGCAAGTGCTCATAATGGCATCAATGATTATAGTGATGATGAGTTTTTGATTGTATATACTATACATATATTATATTCTTTATGTATTATTTATTTGAACTTTAATAAATAAAAAAAACTTATTTGTAAAAAAGATATTAAAAATGTTGTATGAATATGAAAGAGCTTTTAAGAGCGCTAAATGACTTCCAGGAGTGATCTGAAAAATTTTCTGGCAAAACTTTGAAGGACACGTTAGTACTGAGGGACATTAATAACAAACATATATAAGATTTATCGGTAAAATTTTCATACAAGAGTTTGCTAAATTTTAACTCCGTTAGCATCATTTTAAGCTAAATCAGGTTATCCGCGAATGTAAATATAAAAAAGCCCAATTTGATTAATGTAATTCTTTTACTTTTGGATATTGTATTAATTTCCAGTTTTTGGGTGTCTACTGTTTGACGTATCATTAATATATCAGATATATTAATATTAGGTATAAGCATAGCTGCCAGATTTGACGATTTATCGTAATTTTTACGATTTTTGGCCACTATCAGAAACGAAAACGAAATATTGAGTCTTTCATTTCCTAGAAACAATTTTAGTTTTACCATATTCTTAAGCAAATATAGAAAGACATCAAACATGGAGATTCACGCAATTGGCATTACGATACCTTAACCGACACAAATAATTTTTTTTCATATAATTAATTTCTGAATGTATTTCAAATTAATTTAGAAGATGTCGTCACCTACAACACAAAACGCCCTAACTAACATTATCATAAATTTACAGGAGAAGCAATAAATATGCTAAATTATGTAACTTTCCAGGTAGTTTTACTTTTAGATATTCTTAATTTCCTTAATTTTCTTATGTATGTGAAATACATCGCAGTTTATTATAAAGCCGACTAGAAGTTTTTATTTAGGGCTTCTCCGTTCACGATTTTGACGCTTTTTCTCCAAAATTTTACTATTTTACCTCTAACTTATATGGCAGTCAACGTCATCGTGGTATGAGTGTTTTTGGACCTTTCTTAAATAAGAGGCAAAAAAACTTCCCTTCAGCTGCTGAAATTATATTATACCTTAAACGTAAGACCTAGGACTAAAAATTTTAATTTCTTTACCATTTGTAGGGTTCCGTACACCAAAAGTGTAAAGGAACCCTATTCTTTTCGCTACGCTGTCCGTTCGTCTGTCCGTTCGTCTGTCTGTTTGTCCGTCTGTCACAGGTTGTTTTCTCGGGAATCGTAAGAGCTACGGACAAGAAAATTTCACAGAACATGTAGAACTTTGGCCTCTACAACAAATATATGACATTTATAAATTAAAGGGTGTTCTAAAGCGAGCAACGAAAAATGTTGAAATACTAATGTAATGTACAGACACTGTAAATTTTCAAAGTTAGTGTGAATTGGTGTAGTCTGTAGAATAAACAACATCAATTAACACTGATTTTTAAAACAATAAAAATTAAAGGGTGTTCTATCAGTTAATGTAATTTTATTATATAATTTAGACAATATGCTGTATCTTGGAAACCATAAGAGGTAAACTCTTGAAATTTTCAAAATCGCTGAAACTAAAAAATTCTAAAAAATAAAACAAGTCAAAACGAAAAATCGCCGAAATGAAAAAGCGCTTAAAGGAAAAAAAACATAAAAAATCACTAAAACTAAAAATATCGTAAAAAACGAAAAAATTGCCAAAAATGGAAAAAATCACAAAAAAAGCGCCAAAACTAAAAAATCGCTAAAAACCGAAAAAATCGCAAAAAAAAAGTTATGAAAGTTTTTCGCCCACGAGGTAGTCAAATTCGACATCATGTATCTCAACCTGCATTTCAGCAGGGTGGGTTGAATTTCTGAAGGATTAGGTCCTCTTCAGGATGATTTTGTATACATCATCTTGTTTTCGGTTATAAAGCTTCAAAGACACAGATTTATTGCCTTTTCTTCAACTGAAACTACTGTGCAACAATATACATATGTCGAATAATATATTTTTGGTTTTAAAAAGAAAATATAATATTTCAATAAAAACGTTACAAAAAATGTTGTTAAATGAAAATATCTGAGTTGCATGAGCATTTTCATTAGTTTTCGTTGTACCATATTTGAGTAGCTTCACTAGATTTTTTCTAAGAAAAACATCACTTTTTAAGAAAAATAAATTGAAAATTTTTATTGAGCTGAATCATTAGAGTTTTGAAAAGTAAACACCAAAAGACGTCTCTGTGCCAATCTGTATGCCATCCGTTTTAGGAATATACTTTCCAAATCCAAACTTTAAGCTTATGTCCACTTTCTATACATCTTTTTGAAAAAATCGGATGCACCGCTTAGAAACTGCATTTTATTTCCAGTTTTTCTTCATAGTTACCCCACTGTGCAACACGGGATTAGCTGTTAAGTATAATTTTTGTTTTAAATTAATGTCACTCTAACAGCCATGTCAAAGAATACCATTCTGGGCGGAAGTAATTTCAAACGGAACTTTTTTTCGTAATCAAACCATTTTTAAATCTGAAAGTGAAATTGACAGATTTTTTGCTAACTTCATTGCCGTAAATATTAGAAAACGTACATACTTTTATCAGCGTCAAATAAATATTTTGCCGTAAGCTTTTCATGTTAATACAAAGCTTAATGTGAGCTTGCTTTGCTTCTAAAGACAAGAATAAACAAACGCCTCCAGGAATAAAAACGTTATCATTGTAAAATCGAAATACAAAATAAACGGAATCTAATGCACCAAAAATTAACTTTTTCGGAACGACAACTACGGAATCAAAATGAAATCTGTGACACGGCTGTATAAAGCATTTTCAAAGATATCAATAAAGCTGCACGTACATATAAAACTTTTCATTTAAAATCCATTATTTTAGCCGTATAATATGAAATATAAAATATGTGTCCAAATTTCTTCACGAATAAAATATGTTACTACTACACCATTATTTAGTTCCACATACACTTATTTGTTCAACTGAAATATGCTACAAATATTCTTACTTATTCCTGCATAAAATATAGCAGCACAAAAACTAAAAGAAAAATTCTTGCGGCACTAAATACAAAGTACTAAATAATACAAACAGTAGTTCACAATTCTCATTGTGTCTTTGCCAATTTTCGTACATTTGTACTAAAATATCCACACGGGACGTAAGCAGCCACACAGACAACAAAGAGGACAACGACAATGACAATGGGTTTCTATATAAGTGAAAGACACAATCTAATAATTCAATTATGTTTAAAAATCGATTTGTGAAAGTACAAATGTACCAGTATTTAGTATCTTTCTTGGGTTGCAGCAAAACTATAAAATACTTTGTTTTTTTTTGGTTTTATTCAACATGATTTGTTAGTTATTTTATTTTTTTTAATGTGTATACATTTTTTGTGATAGTTATGTTGGGGGTGAGACAGCTTTAAATAGTATTAGTTTTACAAGCCAATAATGTCGGTAATGTTACAGGGAATTTCTTATGTTAGATTTTTTATAAGCTGCTTATTTCAATATAAAATATTAAGTTGGAAGGATAGAAATAAATGATATTATTACCGTGATATGGTATCTGTCGTTAGCGAACTTTTTTTTGGGATTTTTACATGTTTTAATAGTAGTAATAAAGATTCCACAGGAACGTGCAGTAGATCCTGCGAAAAAAGAGCCAACATAAGGATCGTCAAATAGTAGAGAAGATGTCAGATCAGCTGTTCGTAAGTTAAAGAGCCAACAGGAAGGCGTAAGGTCGATGGCTTTGATGGAGTTTGTTCGTCTGCCAATGCTTATGTAAGATTCGTAACGGGATAAATAACACTGTGCGACAAAATACATTTTTTTGCAAATAACAAAGTTCTAATGACTGATTCTGGTATAGTTCACAAAAAAAGTATATACATCTATTGGGATTCATTTTAAGGGGAGTTAAAGTCCTTCTACTTTTGTACATAGTTGTAGTAACTAGGTATAACAGATCTTGCAAGAAAAACTTTTACATATATTTTGTAATTCTTATACCTTTTATGACCCTCATCATGTGTAACAGAGCAAAATTAATTTAATCTAAATTAATTTGTACTTTATTATTTCCAAATAATTCCATTTTAAAACTGTTAATGATGCCAAATGAACTGTTCAATATTAAGTACCTCTTGTTGAGCCATATTTTTTTCTGTCATTTTCCTTATATTATTTACTAAATGTGTTTCCACTTAAACGATTTCGCAGTTCAAATTATCAATCATTGTGTCAAATATTTATAACAAAGCTCGTTTAGTATTTATGTCTGTAACGTATTTTAAAGTAATCTGCCAGGACAATTACATGAGTATGAGTTTAAGAATGAGCTTGAGCAGGAGTATAAGTCTGTGTGTGTACTGCTAATAGTTTCCTGCTAAATTTGTTGTCGTTAGATGTGTGAATGTTTCCTTCTTTGCGTGCAATAAAGTGTTTTAGAGTTTGGCTAAAACTTTTGTTCAAAAAACACTTCACTGTCTTCATAAATTTTTCTTTTTTTGTAATTTCCTTTAACAGAAAGCAGTCATCGTTTAAGTAAAACAACGCATTATCGATTGACCATTAACGACTAGTGAGAGGTCGGTCATAAACAACCACATTGAAGTAAAACAAAATTTAATGGAAATAATATTGAAACACTTTAACAACAAAAGAAGGTAAAATAATCTGGCAAAGAACAAAACTTTTCAAATTAAACAATAAAGATATGAAAACTTTCTGGGAATTTTACCAAATGAGAAATACATTATTTACGTTTTGTTTTTGATATTTTCAGTTTAAAGTGTTAAAAGAGGTCTTTAATTAAAGGGGAATGTCAAGTAAAGGGTTGATAGGTTGGAAAAGGTTGATGGGTTAAAGACAAGAAAGAAATCAGAGCTTTTGTTAAATGTTAAAAAGTTTCTTTAAAATTGCTTCATAATTGAAAGCTACTAAAGCGGTATATAGTTTTGAATTCAAAATACACTTTACAACAAAATTAAAATTTTAAAATTACAAGGCTCTAACGTTAGATTTTGGTAGAGGCCACCAACAAAATATATACGTGTATCGGTGTTTTCAAAGCTACATTTGGAATACATTTTGGGAGAGATACATTTCGCCATTTTGCTCATAGTTACGGTTAAGGTATAAGATGAGTGGAATAATTTTATGTAAAATACCACGTGGAACAGTTTTGTAAAATATTTTAAGCCGCTAATTCTTTGCTGTATGGGTCTTTTTGTCCCTTTCTTAGATAAGGGGCAAAAGTTAGTTAAAAAAATTAAACGAATAAATAAATTATTCGAATAAAATAAAAATACAAGTTACTCTTATCCGAATAAAGTTATTTGTATGTTTGTAGAAAACTTCCAAAAAAACCAATAGAAATTAAAAAAAAATGTGCAGAAATATATTTTTTATTACTATTCGGATGAAGATTATTCAAACAAAATTATTCGATTAACCATTTTTTGAACAGGAGAAAAATAATAAAAAAAAGATTTTTCTTAACAAAATTTATTCAAATAACTTTATTCGATTAAAAATTATTTCAAATAAAATAATTAGAAAAAAAATTATTGGCATAATGAAAGTTCGTAAAGAAATTGATATTATTCGAATAAAAGTATGTATAGAATTTATTCGAATAAAATAACTTGTATAAAAATTATTCAAGCAAAAATTATTCGAACAAAATTATTCCCATAAAAGTTATTCGAGCAATATTGGTCGTCTGAACACAAAGTATAAAAATTATTCGAATAAAACTATCTATTCGTATAAATTTTATTCGAATGAAATAACTTGTATAAAAAGCATTCGAGTAAAAATTATTCGAACCAACATTATTTATACAAAATTATTTCCGTAAAAATGATTCGAGCAAAATTTATCGTCTGAACACAATTCAAACAAAATTATTCGATTAAAAATTATTCGATTAAATTATTCGACTAATATAATTTGAGAAAAATTAATAGAAGCCATTTTAATAAGAAATACGTATTTTGCGACATCAGGAGCGGGTGAATTATAATTTGAGTACAGTGAGTTTTACTTCACAGTTCTAGACGTCTGCACTAGCAAGCGTCCAAGCGAAAGTGTGACCAATATTATATAAGCAATATATTTTTAATGCTATCCGCTTTACTGTGCAATGTGTTTTAAGAAACAAAATTTATAAAATCCAAAAATGATAAAAATTTCTCCGAAATTTTCAAATAAAACCTTAGAATCCTGCAAAAAGTCCCTCGCATTCCTTCTTTCAAAAGGCCATTCATTGTAACAAATTATTACATAATTAAAAAATTATTACAATTTAACTGAACGTTCTTTAAGCATTATACCGGGTCGTCTATAAGTCTAAAATACAATTTATTATTTCTGTTTAAAGTTCTTCGTATACTTGAATGGCAGAATACTAAATACTACAATACTACAACACTCTTTCCCCTTTATGTCTGCTGCTTTTTGGCAGACAGAAAACTGGAGGCAGTAACAAATTCATTGCGTAGTAATTACAATAATTGATTGTTTTATGGCAATTTGAAGAATGTAACGTTGTATATCTTTTAACTGGACGAAAATATCCAACAAAAATACAAGGATAAATAAAATGATTGTTACTCGCAGTTGTAGTAACGTTTGCTTTTATTTTCATAAAACATAAACGAGTGGTGTAAGCTGAGGATTATATATGGAAATGAATTTATTTATTTGCTACTTTTGTTTCCGTTTTTTTTGTAAGTCGTAAGGATATATATTAAGGATGACAAAAATAATGTGACAAGTTTTCAAAAGTGGAAAAATTTGTAAAAAGTAACACTACGACACACTAGGGCTAAAAATAGCAAAAAAAGTTTATATATTTTTTTCTAAAATTCATGAGAAATCGAAAAAAAACCCAATTATATCGTTTTTAGCGCCCTCTTGTGGCATAATTTAGAGGATATTTATGTGCCTTAGTTTTCATAATACATATAATACCATAATTAGTTTTCCAAATAAAAGCTATGCGAATAAAACAATTCGAACAAAATTAAATCGATAGAACAAAATCGTTCGAAATTAATCCACTATAAATATTCGAAAAAAATTATTCGAATAAAAATGATTAAAATAAAATTATTTAAACAAAAATTATTTGGATATATAGAACTAAAATAAAAATTAATATTATTCGACTAAAATTATTCGTAATACCATTAGTCAAATGAAAATTATTCAAATAAAATTACTCAGACAAAAATTAATACAATTAAAATAAAATTTTTTTATTGATAGACCAAAATTATTCGTGTAAAAGTTATTCGGACAAAAAATTTTTGTCCAAAATTATTCGAATAAAAAAGTATACGAATGATAATTATTCAAATAAAATTATTCGAATAAAAATTATTCGAGAAAAAATTATTCGCATGAAATTAGTTGTAAAGAAGATTTACGAATAAAACTTATTCGCACAAAAAATTGCTTAAGCTAAATTATACTCATAAGAAATAAGCGAATAAAATTATTTGCAAGAAAACGTTTTTAAAACAAATGGCGTTTAATTATGAAACGATTTCTACTACACGGAACCTGTACTTTATCTATGGATAACACCTCTCTAGTCTCACTCTCTTTCTTTAATAGCATTTAGGTATTACAAAGGGATAATACTGGCTGAAGAATACTTGTAGTAGGAACCTTCCTAACTAAACTAACCTATTTCCATAAAAGTTATTCGAATATAATTATTCCAATGAAAATTATGTAATTAACGTTACTCGAATAAAAATTATTCGACTTAAAGTAAAAACAATTTCGAGTAATAGTTATTATTATGCAAACACAAATTTCGTATCTAAATTATTCGAACAAAATTATTCGTATACAAATTATTCGAATAAAATTATAAGTAGACGTATAAAAATATTTTTGCAAAAATTCTTTGTACACTCTTATTTGCATATTCGAATAATTTTATTCGAATGAAAGTTAAAATTGTTTACATAAAAATTTTTTAAATAAAATTTTTCGTATGAAAAATCGTTCGAACAAAAAACAGTTTGTAAAAAATTATTCGAAAAATAAATTATTCCTGTAATTTAAGATAAAGTTCGTTTTGTTATTTTCTTTTTTACTTTTCCGTATTGTTTTGTTCTATAGGCTTGAGCCCTTTCTTTCTTTCTTTCATGTACTAGCAACTAGCTAGCCTATTCTAACCTAACCTATTCGCATAGATGTTATTTGGGCATTATTTTTCGAATGAAAATTATGTAAATGAAGTTATTCAAATAAAAATTATTCGACTAATGTTATGCGATTTAAAATAAATACATTTCGAATAATAGTTATTATTAGGCAAAATAAAAATTTTCGTATCAAATTATTCAAATAAAATTATTCGTATAAAAATTATTCGAAGAAAATTATTCGTAGAAGAATTATTCGATTAAAAAGTAGTTGTGTAAAATATATTTTGACAAAAATTCCTTGCACAATATTAATCTATATTCGAATAATTTTACTTGTATGGAAATTAAGATTATTCGTATAAAAACTATTTGAATAAAAATTTTCGTATCAAAAATGGTTCGAACAGAAAACACTTTGTACAAAATTATTCAAAAAATAAGTTACTCTTGTGATTTAAGAATAAGTTGGTTTTGTTCTTATCTTTTTACTTATCCTTATGTTTTTTGGTCAATAGGTATGACAAAGGGATAACACACTTGAACCGAAAGGACCTTTCTTTCTTGTATTAGAAACCTGATAACCTAACCTACTCCCAAAAGGGAATAATAAAATTATTCAAATTAAAATTGTACAAAGTTGTTCGAATACAAATTATTCGACTAATATTATTCGACTTAAAGTATTGGAATTAAAAATTTTGAACAAAAGTTATCATTACTCGAAGAAAACTATCCTTACCAAAGTTGATAAAATGAAATTATTCGTATAAAAATTATTCGAATAAAATTAATCGTATAATAATTATTCGAATAAAAATTACTGGTGTACAAATTATCTTAACAATTATTTCCATAACTATTATTATACCCATAAAAATTATTTCCATAACTGCCATTCGAATAAAATTATTGGGATGAAAATCAATTTTTTTCGGATGAAAATATTGGAATAAATAAATTAGAAATTAAAGTTATCCTTACTCGAAGAAAACTATCCGTATCAAAGTTATTGAAATAAAATTATTCGAAAAAAATTCATCGTATCCAAATTAATCGAATAAAAATTACTAACATACAAATTATTTTAACAATTATTTCCATACCTGTTATTATTTCCATAACTGTTATTCCAGTGTAGAGAAGTACATGTCTTAAGTATAATGTATCAATCTATTTTGATGCAAATTGATTTCATTTATGTTAAGGCAACCCTCGCAATTGCAACGAGTACTATTGGTATGAAAAATTACATCTAACCACAGAACTCTTAAATATTTTTTCGCTATAGGCTCTTACTAAAACAAAAAAATAAAAAACATGTACTCATATACTTACTCATTGCAATCGTATCCTTAACCGTAATCCAAACAAAAAAAGAGGGTGTGGAAAAATACTATAAAAATTTAATAGAGTGGCAAAGACATGGAAAAAAGGAACACAGGCCCACAGAACCATACAATTGCAAATGCT
The DNA here is from genome assembly GCA_956483635.1 of Panzeria rudis. Taxonomy (NCBI): domain Eukaryota; kingdom Metazoa; phylum Arthropoda; class Insecta; order Diptera; family Tachinidae; genus Panzeria; species Panzeria rudis. The sequence continues at coordinate 8,600,120 of OY101451.1, forward strand.
TAATTTTAAATAAATTTTCTACATTCGTAATGGAGTTTATTACATTTGTTTCCTTTCTTGTGCTACAACTCCTTTAGTCGAGCGCTTAAACCAAATGCGATTTAAAATTTTTTATGTTTTTTTTCAGAAACTCTTTTGAAGTCTAGAATTTGGTATGGAAAGGAACATTAAAATTGCAGGCTATTAAAAAATAATTAAAGTATTAAAATATAAATCAATTTGTAAGATATTTAAATGTAAAAGAAAAGATAAGTGAACAAATTAACTACCCTTAATATAATTTTAAAATAAGAAACAGGGACCAATTGCTTGCAAAAGTTTACAGCAATTTGTCAACTGAAAGCTAAGCAATTGAAAAATAGTTGTTTAATTTTCTTAAGCAGTAATTTGGGTTTGTAAACAAGTTGCGCATTGATTCTATTATTTTGTTTTGAAGTCTACTGACGATTTGGCAAACCACCAATGAAATGTATATAGAGAAATAAAAACTTTGTTAATAATTCAGTTTAAAGAAGGCAAATGTTTTCTGAACAATTCAAGCAGCAGTATTTCCAAATTTACTATTATTTGCTATAAATTATTCTTGGCTTATTAACAGTTGCAATATAATGAAATTTTCTCTTTTAACTCTAACAATTGCATTAGCTAAAGAACTGAAAGTGGCTTCATTCAATATCATTGTAAATTTACTTCTATAAAATTGTTGTACTCCTTAGCTAGTCGAAAATTCGCTTGCAGTCATTTGGAGAACAGTGAATGACATTATCGCACACTGATTAGTTTAATATTTTGTGTGTTTCTAAAGAGTATAAACCACCTTAACAGCGTTACTTAATATGGTATGCTTAAGGCAAGATTTTGTACTTTATATTAAAATAAAATCTCATAAAAAATTAGGTGAACAATTTTCATAAAAGTGAGCCAAGACGAATTTAGTTGATCGTATAGGAAAAAGTACAGTAAAGCAAATTTCATCAGATTAAGAAACTAAAAGGAAAAATAATATATATTTTGTTCAGTACCGTTGATAAGACTGTAGAACAAAATCAAAGTTTTTTTTTTTCAAATTATCCAGGTTGCAACGACTGATTCTGGTAAATAGCACAAAACATATATATACGTGTATCAGTGTTTTGAAACTTCACATCAGGGTTTCACTTTAGGCGGAATTGACCTTTCCCCACTTTTGTACATGAAATCTGTACCTTAAACGTAAAGCTTACAACGTTCATAGTTAAATTGTCGAAAAGCAGGTTAATTTAACATTTTAATTTATTCAAGAAGTATTCCGTTCAGTCATTTTTAAATGAATAAACATTTGAAATTCCAAACAATCTTATTTTTAACTGATTCCAACATTCAATAAAAAACTAGGTACAAATTATGTTATAAGTATTTATGTTATAAGTACCAAAAAAGTACATGCATAAAAATAACACAGACACACAAACATTCAAAATATTCTGTACATAAAATTAGCTGAAATTGTAATTTAAAATATATCAATATTCATTTAAACTCAGTAGTGTAGTGGATAGCGTGTTAAACGGGATGACACATGATCAATTTCAGACAGGATCATGTCTGTGTGTTTTCTGTTATGTTTAATGTTAAATTTATAAAGTTTATGTTAAGTAAGTTTATGTTAACTTCGTGCTGCTGGTTTACATACTATGCTTTTGCCGAGTGGTTGGTACATTAGATTTCAAACCTGAAGGAGTTTTGTTCGATTCCCAGTCGAAATTAAAATAGCAAACAGAGAGTAAAAATATAAAATTAATAAATTATAATAAAAGATAATAAGGATAAGCCTTAAATATGACGTTAGTTCATTTAAAAATTAAAGGAAAATAATTTCATTTAACGGAACTTGTTAAAAAAGCTGAAACGAGATCTTGTGACAGTTAAATTGATCATAACAAAGAAAGAATCATTAACCTTTTACGGCTTTAAGTCAGTTAGTCTTTTAATATTTAATATTTAATAAGTTTTAAAATAAAAATAAGTATACCGGTTTTTAAATGGATTTTCATTTATTTTATATTACAATTTTATATTACAGAATATTTTGAGTTTATGTTTTAGTTCATATTCAAATGAATGTTTCATTGATTTCTGAGCTTAGTACTTCCGTTAAAAACGCAGTGATAAATTTAGTTATCCTTGTTACTGCAAAATCATGTAAAAGCTAACGAAATGCTAATAATATCAACAATATAAATTTTTCCCTTAAAACGCTAACAAAAAAATCAAACTAATTTTCACGATGCAATACAATCAACAGCATCTGGTTCAAACTAACTCAACGACTGAGAGCATATTAATATAATTTTGAGAATATGTGTGTGTGTGTGTGTGTGTGTGTGTGTGTGCATGGAAGTGGAAAAGTGAATTTGCATATGTATATGTGTTCGTTTTACCTGTACGTGGAGATAAGAAACTTTTTAATACTCAGAGCACGCAGAGAAACATAACTGTGGAATTATCACAATATTGTGTACTCTAAGACAATGTATGATTGTAGTAACCATAATAATGTTAAAATTAACTATAGTTTGTAACTTCGCTATGCACAGTGGGTCTGAGCCAAAATATTTTGGAAATATATCAGCCATTTCTAAACGGTTAATCCGATTGGCTTAAAATTTCATATGAATTTAGCAGATAATTATTGCTATTTATTCTAAGAAGATGAGCATAACACATTTCTAAGGAACGGAGCTATTAAGTACCAAAATAGGGAACTTTGGACATGTTTTTCGCCCGATTTTTTTTACTTAGAGTTCATTAAAATTTTTTGAAAGGACTTTTAAAAACAAAAATATATTTGGTGTTTTGTGGTGTTTTTGGCATTTACATTTTTTCTTAATGCTATGAAATCGTTAAATACACTAGTTAACAAATTTTTTGGAGGCACTTTCGAAATATTCGCGACAAACGTCCCATTAAAAAACTGCTTCAAAAAAGCAGGTTTTTACTATTATAGAGTAAAATTAGCGCTTACAAACCTGCCGATATCGCTGCTGATTTATTTATGGCGAGTTCTCAGCTTGGAGTACTACATTTTCGCCACAAAAAGCGCTTTTTGAATCATCACCATTTTCAGCACTAAAACTGAAAACCTGCATTGTGTCAGTAGTGAGAAATCAGATTTTTTCGTATGGTTGCTTTCATATATGTTTATTGCTCCGACATTAGCTCGTATTTTAAAGCGTATTATTATGTGCTTTATTTCCTTAGTGCTTCAAAAAATATGAAAATTTTTTGCTGGGTTGTTTTTCTACTGTTTTTTTAGAACTGTTTATCTGAATTTAACAAATTTTTCACTGTTTCATAGATATGTCTTTTCGCTTTCAGCCACTTTATAAACTTTGTTCGTTGGATCAAAATTCATTGCGTTACACGCCTCAAAATTTGAAAAATTTCATTTTTTATATATTAAATTTACCATTTTTTTCTGTTTACCATTTAAAGTCGTTTCATTAACACAAAAAAGTTATAAAATTTACTTTTGCACCTATATTTGAAAGCAAATATTGTTCCAAACGTAGTAACTGTTAAATAGTTAATATCGCATAAAAAATACTAAAGTTACAACATATTTAGTGAAAACATCCAAATTTGAATTTTCATCCGTTGGTCATAAGATCGGTACCAGTTTATACTGCAACCAATTAACTCAATCATAATATGTTGCTCCTATAACAACCATATTATTTCTTTGTGTGTGAATACATTGTTAAACTTAATTTTTGAAAAATACTTCAATAAGAAAAAGCAAAAAAAAGTTTTTGTGAAAAATAAAAACAAAAATAACAACCATCTGAGAGCTCTTGGTGAAAGCAGTAACACAAATTTATGCTGATGCATATGGGTACGCTTCTATACATACATTACATAAAAGAAGAAACAACGTAAACTTAATAACGCCAATCTGCTTGACAAAAAAAAAAAAACAGAAAATGGTGATAAAAAAATCAGCTATATCCAGAATATGTCACGAGTGATTTTGTTCACATCACGTAATTGGCACTACTTTTCTTTTAGTAGATTCTCTTCTCATATTTTTGCGCCAACAACACTTACGGTGTCTTCTGCGTGCAGTTGTGTGTGTTTATGATGTTGCTGTGGGTTCTTATGTTAAGTACTCTTTGTATGTGTTTGTTGTTTTCTCGTTTGATGTCAAAATGTTTTCTTGCTGGAGACTTGAAATTTTTTATGTGGGTTCACCTTCGAAATTGTAAGGCGATAAAAAGGCGTAAAAAAGGTAAACTCGGAAGCTTTTTATCTAGGGCGCTATCTAAAGTAAAAGTTAACTTAAAAAAAATTATGTTTAGAAAATTATGTTTAGAAAAATTATGTTTAGAAAATGGACACTTTTAAAATGGCGCTTTTTTAGAAACGCTACTTTTTGGAAAAGGTTCCTTTTAGAAAAAAAAAAGAAAATAATTTGTGGAAAATGTACTTTTTGAAATAAGTACTTTTGAAGAATGCGTTTTTTGTCTAATGTACGTTTTTAAAAAATTTTAAATTTTGAATGATACTTTTTGCAAAAAGATCTTACTGAAAAAGGCCTTTTTTTGAAAGGATACTCTTGCAAAAAGGTTACTAATAAAATGTTCTCTGGTAAACTGATATTTTGGGAAAAGCTGAATAAAAATTATTCGAATAAAAGTTATTCGATTAAAAGTTTTTCGACTAAAGTTATTAGAATAAAAATTATTTAAACAATAATATTTGAGTAAACTCTTTTCATATAAACTTATTCAGAAAAAAATTTCAAATCCAAATTATTCGAATAAAATTTTCTTAATACAAGTTATTCGCTTAAATGTTATTCGATTAAAGTTATTAAAATAAAAATTATTCGCACCAAAATATTTGAGTAAAAACTTTTTATGTTATATTTTCGGGAAAAATGTGAAATAATTGTTTATTATGAATATTTTTAGAATAAAATTATTCGTATTTAAAAAAAGATCTTTAAATAATAATTATTCTATTGAAATCATTCAAATAATTATAAGTACAACAGAAATATTCGAGCAAAAACTTTTTGAACAATATTATTCGAATAAAAAATATTCGAATTAACATTTTTCTAATACCTTTTTTTTAAATTTTTGAAGAAAATTATTCGTTTTTGATAGAATCAATAATATAAAAATATTATTCGTATAACATTTTTTTAAACAAGTTAATCGGATAAAAGTTATTCGATTAAAGTTCTTAAATTAAAAATTATTCGAACAAAAATATATAAGTAAAATCTTTTCACATACAACTATTCGGAAAAAAATGTTCGAATCTATTGAAATAATTCAAATAAAAATTAGTCGAATAGAAATATTCGAGAAAAAACTATTTGAACAATTTTATTAGAACAAAAATATTAGATTCAAAAACATTCTAATACCGTTTTTAAGAACTTTTGAAATAAAATTATTTGTTTGGGACGTAAGCAATAATATAAAGAGATTATTCGATTAAAATTATTAAAATAAAAAATCATTCAAGCAAAAAGATTTGAGTGAAAACTTCTTAAATAAAATTATTGGACAAAAATTTTCAAATCTAAATTATTCGAATGAATATTTTTTTAATAAAATTATTCGTGACAAGTTTAATACAATAAGAATATATCATAAAAATTATTCGTTTATGAAATAAAGTCCTTTAATTAATAATAATTCTATTGAAATCATTCAATTACAAATTAATAGAAATATTTTAGCAAAAACTATTTCAACGATATCATTCGTTTAAAAATATTAGAATCAAAATTATTCTAATACTGTTTGTAAAAACTTTTGGAATATTCGTTTGCAATGTAAACAATAATATAAAAAGATTATTCGTGTGAAATTATTCGAATAAAATTTATTTGAATAATAATATAGTATAAGATAATAATATAATAATTATTATAATAATTATAATAATATAGTCGAATACAGATTATTTGTATAAAATAGTTTTTTAGCAAAATTATTTGAACAATATTATTCGAATAAAACTATCAGAAACACAAAATTATTCGTAAAAAATTATTCGAATAAAACCAGTTTGGGTAATATTATTCTGATAAAAATTATTTGTGTTCTTTATTCTTATAGAGCTTTATAACAAAATTATTCGACTAAAACTATAGTCGGTTTGATTCTCCGACTTCGCAACGTAGAGACGATCAAACATATAAAATATCAAAATACCCTGAATAAGCTTCACAAAGAAGAGGTATAAAAACTAAACTCAGCCTCAAGATAATTCTATAAATGATAATAAATAAATATGTCTTAAATCATAGAAAATGATTTAAGCTTTCAAACAAAATTTAATATATATTATTGGTCTTGGAAGACTTTTAATTTTTTCATAAGTTCAAAGAATAATTCTCATACCTCCCACTTCACAACATAATTGCCTTCTCTCATATCATGTTGAAAACAAAATTTTTTACACTTTCCTATCTGCTGTTATTTTCCATTTTTTTTATCAGCGTTAATTCATATTAACTCCATATTGACTTAATTTTATCAACACAACATGTTTGAAATACAACACATCTGCCTCTTGATCTACTTTTGAAAACGTGTTGCTCTCAACTGCTTCCATTTCCTTTTTTTTTATCTGCACATCAACTTAATAAAGTATAACAAATTTGTTTATATACATACATATTTTTTTCTCTGTTGCTACAATTTTGATGAAATTTTATTAAGCAAATATTTTGTAGCATAAAAACAGATTTTTTTTAAATTTAATTTAATATACATCTCATAAACTATTAAAGCTATTTCAAAAAAAGCAAACAGTAAAAATAATGCAATATTCATTTATTGCTAATAAATATATTTATAAATATTTTTTATATAATACTCGCACAATAATCAAAATGATATAATCCAGTTTTTTCTCACAGGAAAAGCAAATAAAACAAATTACAATTATTAGCACATAAACTTATTTATTAAAAATTTTTATGAAATTTTTGGTTTCCAGAATTCATTATTTAAATTGTCATCATATTTGTTTTTTTGCTAAATTTTAAAGCACTAAAGTACTTTATGGTTTGTTTATTGATTCTGTTTCGAAATGATTTAATTTGATAAAAAGAAAAATAGTTCGGTCATAATGGAATTGGGGAAATTACACTGTGCAACAAAATATAAAAAACAACAAGATTTTGACAGCGGATTGCGCCAGAGGGGACCAAAAAAATTTTATATTGCGGATTTGAAAGTTTAAGTCAGACTTTATTTAGTGGGGAGTTAAAGTTCAGCATCGAAAATCTTATAATTCTTACTTTTTACATATAAAATTTGCTCAGCATTTTCATGTAAAACAGCACGTGGAAAATTTTTGTGAAATACTTAAGCCCTATAACTCGCGAAATTTAACTCCCCCTAAACTAAAGACCAGACGTAAACTCTCATAATGGCGATACACGTAGATTAGTTTTTGGTCTCCTTTAGCAGAATCAGCCATTTTTTATTTTGAAAAAATTTTAATTTTGTTATACAGTGTTACACTAGTCTACAAAATTTTTTTTCGGTTTCTTAAATAAAAATATGTGAAATATAAAAGGTTTAAAGCGTTAAATTAAAATCCGTTTTCAGTTTTTTTCTATCACCTAAAGATTTTTTTAATGGGCGTGACTAATATTTCCAATAGGCACATCAGTATATTTCACTCCAACTCGAGAGCAGTATAACCGTTTTCGATCAGCTAAACGCCAAAATTGCATGACAAAATTGCCTTTAAACTTTCTGAATATAGGTTTTTGATTTGATTAGGGATTGATCAATTGGTGTTAAAAAAATACGTTATTCATGCAAAATTAGCAACATTTTTCGTTTTAAAAACTTATAAAAATTTTTATATTATAAAAACTTTAACTGAAAACTACTGTTTTTACACCCAAACACTTAAAAGGTGCCCCATTAATAAATTTATTTTTGGTTTGAAAAAAATTTAGTACGAAAGTCCATTTTAAGTTTCTGGCTATATTCACTTAATTGCTAATAAGTTCGACATTTAGCCATCCCTTCTAATAATATAAAGCTTTATGGCTTTAACAACAAGAGCTAAAAGGTAAAGTGTTTACGGTCTTATGTTTTTTGTGAGTTTTCAGAAAAATAAAATTTTTTAAATCTTGTATGAAAAAGCAATTTCGTCGATACTAATATGTGAACAATTGCGAAACCGTTGATCAAATCAAAAAATTATTTAAGAACTATTAGTAAGAAAGGTAAATTTAATAAGCATATTTTGGCGGTGGATTCATAAAAATCGGGCATATCGTTCTCGAGTTAGTGTGAAATCAATCGCATTAAAAAATCTGTACGTGGTAGCGCAATAAACTACACATATTTTTATTTAAAGAACATTTTCTTTGCAAAACAGTGATTATTAATAACAAGTGCTTAAAAAGTTCCTAGAACTGAGACATATATTCAAACTCTGCTTGCTTAAAATATGGACATAAAATATGCATGATTCTCATTTCAAATGCTTTTTTCTTCTCCGTTGAAAATATAGTAAAATATTTTAGAAAATAAACGCATAAATTTTAAAATGAAAACTGCTTTAGGATGATTTAATAGATAATAAATAAATGTACATACGTTTTTTTTTTTGTGTAAGGCATTATGTATTAAAAACAAAGAATGAAAATACTGTTTATACTCTCTTCACACAAAATGGCGTGTCCGTAATGCATGCTGTTTAGTTTTTACATTTAAGAAACTATCACTTTTTCAAAACGAGATTAAATTTATATCAGCTTTAGAATAACTTAAAACTTTTGGAAAAATATTAGAAAATGCTCCATTCAGATCCTTCCTACGCCTTAAATAGTTTTTTGAATTATTTAAAGTTTTACTTTGGCCTCACTGTATGTAGAGTGCAATAATTTGATATGTTGTCAAAAATACTTGTTATGTGCAAATATAAAAATTTCATGTAAAATTAATGTGAAAATAGTAGAGTAGAAAGAACTATTAGCCAAAGTTGTTGCATTCAAACAAATATCCGTTTTTTGTTATTATAAATTTTTGCCATAAAATATGTTTTATTACGGAAAAAGCATATAATAAAATTGCAATTTTAAAACATGCAAAAAGAACTTTGCAAAAAAAAAGAATCGTATGAAGTTGGAAATATATGAATGGTTACTAATGCACTTCTAAATGTTCATAAATTGTGGTAGAATAAGGTATGTGTTTGTATTTGTGTATAGAAAACAGAGAGAGTGTGTGTGTTTCTGTGAAAGTATATTATTCATAATTCTTTTTTGCATCCTTTATAATTTTGCAGCCATAGTAGCACAACTCATAGAGTGATATTAGTTTTGAATGACGCAGTAAAAAATTAGGTCAGTAGACGACGTATTGGTTCAGTGACCGAAACTATCAAAGAAAATTAATATCCCTTAAGCACAATAGCTCGAGTGTAATAAAGCAAGCAGCTGCAATATCAGTTCGCACACAAAATGTGGAATGTGTATGGAACTCTTTAGCCAGCAAAAATATAAAAAAAAACACTAGAATTAAAAATCTCGTAATAATGAACAGAGTTGGGAGGGTTAATTGTGATGGCGAATGAAACTGAAAATATTCATTCTACAATAGTGAAACACTAGCCGAGCCTATTGTACTTTTGTGCAAAAGACATTAAAATTCATTGCTTTTATTGTTACCAGATTCTGAAAATTATATAAAAAAAGCTATTTAAAAGATAGCTACTCAATTTTGGCCAGTATTTAATTTTTTGCATTAAGGATATACCGAAGACAGTTCTTTCCTTTACCGATTTTAATGAAATTGTCCAAAGAGCAACAATTTTGCTGCATTCCCAATAATATTAGGCAAAATATAATTTTTTATATAAAGGATATATGTGAGATAAGTATGTCCTTCATACTATTATAATAAAAATTTCAGTTTAATTAGGCAGTACAATTCTAGAGGTAATTCCAGATTTTTGCTGCATTTTGGTGGTAATTTTGGGCAATAATTATTTTTTTGTATTAAGGATGTACGCATATCCTTCTACCGACTGTAATACAATTCTCGATACAGCTTAAAAGTATAATTCTAACAAATGTTACTGAATATTGCTGCATTCTGATTATAATTGCTAGCAATATATAATATTTGATATAAAGGATATGTGGGAGATATGCATTTCCTTCCAATGATTGCTATGAAATTCGCCATAGAAATTAACAGTAAAATTTTAGGAATACAAACGAGTATTTACAATTTTGTTTGCTCTCAGATTATAACAATGGCTAATATTTGATTTTAAAAATTAAGGATATATGGAAGACATGTATGTATGTCCTTGAAGAAATTGTAACAGTTTTTTGCACGGAGTTTAACAGTTCAGTTTAAGAAATAGTTACTGATTTTTGCTGTATTTTGATAATAATTGTGGCCAGTGTATTATTTTGTAAATTAAGGATATATGTATGAGAAAGAAATTAAAATTCCCTACAAAATTCAGCTCTAGCTACAGCTACAGAGTTGTTCTGCATTTTGATTACAATTGTGATTAATATTTATTTTTTAATATTAAGGATATATGGGAGATAGGCATGTCCTTTAACCGATTACAATGAAATTTCTCACAGAGCTTTAGAGTACAATTTTAGAAATAGTTACTGAGTTTTTCTGCTTTCAGAAATAGTTACCGATTTTCACTGTTTCCAGATTATAGTTGTGTGTAATATTTAATATTTGCCATTAAGGACATATGTGAGATATGCATCTCCTTCAACTGTTTCTAATAAAAATTTTCGCAGAGCTTAATAATATAATTTTAGAATCATTTATTGATTTTTAACTTATCCTAATTATAATTGTGGATAATATTAAATTTTTAAAATTAAGGATATATGGGAGATATGCAGCTCATTCAACCAATTAAAATGAATTTCACCACAGAGCTAAAGAGTATAATTTTAGAAATAGTTAACGATTTTTGCTATTTTCAGATAATAGTTGTGCGTAATATTAATTTTTTTTCATTAAGGATATATGGTAAGTATGATTCTTCATTAGTGATTTTCGGCTCATTCTGATTATATTTGTGAATAATAAAACATTTTTAAAAATTAAGGATATATTGGAGATAGCCTTGTCCTTCTAGCGATTGACATGAAATTCACCACAGAGCTTAAAAGTGCCATTCTTGAAATAGTTACCTAGTTTTGCTGCTTTTAGATTATATTTGGGTGTAATATTTAATTTTTACCATACGGGATATATGGGAGACTGGCATGTCCTTATACCGATTGCAATGAAATTCAACAGAGATCTTAACACTACAATTCTAAAAAGATTCTGATTAAAATTGTGGTTAATATGTGTTTTTTTTAATTAAGGATTTATGAGAGCTAAGCATTTCCTTCAACCCAATGTTATGAAATTTGCTGCAGATCTCAAGAGTACAATTTTAGCAGCATTTACTAATATTTGGCCCATTCTAATTATATTTGTAGATAATATGTAATATTTGATATCAAGGATATATGGAAAATAGGCTTGTCCTTGGACTGATTTTAAAAATATTGACTACAGAGCTTAGCAGTACAATATTGGAACGAGTTAATGATTTTGCTGCATTCTAATTAAAATTAAGGCTTATATTTTATTTTTTTTAATTAAGGATATATGAACCGATTATTTTAAAATTTGCACTTAGACATATTTTCAATTAAGGAGACAGGCGTGTCCCTGCATGAATTGAAATTAATTTCACCACAAAACTTAATACCATATTATTAGAAATAGTTAGCTGTATTCTGATCTCAATTCTGGCTTAATTTTAATATATTAAATCAAGGATGTTTGGGAGACAGGCATTGTCCTTGCCTCAATTCTCCTTAAATTAAAAATTATTTTTAATTATTTACTTTAAGCTATACCCAGCTCAGATTTATAAATGTTCAATAATTTCTTTAATTTTGCCCCTTAAATGAGAGCAACGCACTTGGAGCCGTAATGGCAGGTCTATATCTGCACAATATAGTAAGAAAAGTTTTGTGAAAAAATGTCATTTAATACTTTCCAGCTCTGCTACATCAATTTCTCATTACATGTTTCTTTTAATTTTAAATATATACTTTCTCGTATATATCTTATATCTGTTTGTATGTATAAAAGCTCATTTATTATACTTTATATGTATTTGCAATACATCTACATAAACGTTTTGTTTATATCTGTGGAAAAGTGCATCATTGTTATTGCGTGTCTTATCATGAAAATGGATGTTTGTACTCGTAATATCATCAACGTTAAAACATGTTTCATATTTTTTTCTTGCTCTTTCACTCTCTTAAGTTTATTCCTTTGAGCTTCAAGAAGGAGTTTATTCTTGATTACTTCACCACAGAAATACGTGTAATTAGCAAATGTAGTATGTGTAACAGAAGGACCCTTAAGTAGATATTGTTTTTAGGTGAGTGTAGCAGCAGACTAGATTTAATTTTTCCTTGTAAATTTTCATTTAATTTTCCCATAATTGAAATAATTTCAATAGTTGTTATTAATATTTAATATTTTGTTCCACAAACATTTATCTAACGCAAACGATTTTTTCCCTCCTTCTCCTTAACAAATATTTAAAATATATCTTGCTAAATATTTTAAAGAATTATTAAAGAATTTTTTTATTTACGTATTCAACACAACCAGCAATAAGTGGCTCATTGAATACAGGTTAAGTATTTTGAAGGAAGAAGTAAAAAGAACGTAAAATAAATAGAACTTTTCTACCTTTAAGAAAATTCTATAAAGGACATACTTTTTGGTGGCATATTAAAAGCTTAGAAATACTTCAAGCAGAATAAAAACCTCTTTCTAGTGGTTTCCTTAACTTTACTAAAGTGATAGCAAAATATACAGGAATCCAAGCAAATACAAAGAAATTAGAAATCTGCAAAAAGCCAAAAAATTGCTAAAGTTTATTGAGCGAATACAAAATGAGGATTTTAATACAAACAATATGACTAAGAAAATAAAGGGTGACACCTTGAAATATTTGGATGAAGAAAATGTTTATCATTCAAAAGATTCTAAAATGCTTCACAGTGATTCTTGTTTATGTTTGAATTCTTGCTTTTTAATTAACAGTAATTAATTTAATTAATACTTACATCTATAAAAAATATCTTTCATTTAATAATACATTAAACTTTCTGTTTGATTTCTAACTAAACATTTCTTATTCGTAACCTAAAAAAAAATTTGCCTTAACAAGTTTTTTTTGCTGCAATAAATCTACTTCACCATTTTAATATTTAACTTTTGTTTGAAATTGCTCAGTATTTTAATTATTACTCCTTCCATCAAAGTTTTATACTGTTTCATGGAAATCCTTTTTCTTCTGTTTCTTCAATTACAATTTTTTTTCTTGCCATCACAAAAACTTTTTAATCATTTCTTATTAAAGCCGTTTGAATAGACAAGAATCATTGATGTTTTCTTTATAAATTTTAACCCTACAAGTCAATTGCAAATATTATTTTGCAGTGAAACGCATAAATTAGTTCTTGGTAAAGTGCTTCAAATACCACAATTTCGATTGAATTTCATTTAATAAAGTTCAAGCTGAAATTCATTGCCAATTTGTTTACTCATTTAACCAAGGAAATGTAATGGAATATGCATATAAAAGTGCTTTCGAAAGGAAAGAGCATTTGAGAAGCAAGCGATGAATTAATTACAATTGTAGCGAAAAGCGATAAATGTAAAAGACAGAAATAAAGATAATACTATTTTAGCAAAAATTTACTTTAGCTACGTCTCATTTTCGCTAGATTATGACTTGAATATCCTAATGGTGTGATGAAGACAAGCCCTATAAAAATGCCCAGTTTGTGGTCATATCATTAGTTATTTTAAATGCCGCACAGTGGTTCCAAAAGGAAAAAAGAGTAATAAATGTGTATATATGTAAAAATATATGTAAAAATCATAGAAGAGAACCTAAGCTTTAAAAATAATGTTATTTTAACCACCTTTTTTAAGCACACGTTAAGCTACAGGATGTCAAATTTGACATCCTGTAGCTGATTTTTTAATTTTTTAAGCGTGTTATGTTAAATTCGCGTAAAAAAAGCGCGTAATTGAAAAAAAATGGTTACTATTATTGATACGTGTTATATCGAAATCGCGTAAATGAAGTACCGCGTAAATCGAGGCTTACCTGTACATACTATATCATATTTGCCTTATTGGCGATTTTTTTTAGTTTTGCTGCCTTTTTAGCTTTGGTGACTTTTTTTGTTTTTTTTAGCGATTTTTGCGTTTTTGGCGATTTTTTGTTTTTGCGATTTTTTTGTTTTTTGCGATTTTTTAATTTTGAAGATTTTTTAGATTTGGTGATTTTTTTTGTGTTAGTTTTTGGCGATTTTTTCGTTTGGCCGATTTTTATGGTTTTTGACGATATTTTTATATATAGCGAATTTTTTAGTTTTGTCGCTTTTTTCCGTTTTGGTAATTTTTTAGTTTTCGTTTTTTTTTTTCATTTTAGCGATTTTTCGTTTTGACGATTTTTTGTTTTCGGCGATATTTTTTTAATTTTGGGGATTTTGCTTCGTTTTTTTAGTTAGTTTGTTATTTTTCCATTCGCTACTGTTGCCTTTAAAATGCTGCGCTAGCTGTGAAAATCTCAAGTGTTTGGCTCTTACGGTTTCCAAGATACAGCAATTTTTCAAAATTACAATAACTGACAGAATACCCTTTAATTTTTATTTTGTTTAGGTTTCAGTATTAATTGGTGTAGTCTGTATCATAATTCACTAACTTTGAAGATTTCAAGTGTCTGTATATTACATTAAGGGTCAGAAGATATAGCCACGTTTCAAAATTACATAACCTGATAGAATACCCTTTAATTTCTATATTATATTTTTGATCATTCGCTACTGTTGCTCTTAAAATGCTGCACTAGCTGCAAAAACTTCAAGAGTTTACCTCTTATGGTTACCAAGATACAGCGCTAATTGCCAAAATGACATAGTCAATATTACATTGACTGACAGAATACCCTTTAATTTTAATTTAGCTTAAATTTCTCTATTTATTGGTGTTGTCTATACAAATATCAAATATCTGTATATTACATTAAAATTACAACATGTTTCGTTGCTCGCTTTATAACACCCTTTAATTTTTAGCTTACATAAACTTTGAGTATTTGTTGTTGCAGCGGGCAGCTATAGTTGCACATATTCCGGAAAAATTTCAGGTCCGTACCTCTAAACGTTCTGAAGATAGAAGCCTGTGACAGACAGACAGACGAACGGACAGAATGACGAACAGACAGACAGACAGACAGACAGACGGAAGCATAGCGAAAACAATAGGGCCTTTTCAACTTGGGTGTATAGATACCTAAAAAGCTACGTTAATGTTATGTGAAACTTGGCGATGGGTTGTATATATTAAAAAAGATTTACCCATAATCTTATTTTTTATTTTTATTTTTTTGAAAAATGCGTATGTAGAACATAAGGCGAAACAAATTTCTTCGCTATGCAGGTCTTTAGTGGTCACGGACATTTTAGGGAATATTGGCACAAATACGAAATAAACACGGTTGCAACGTGCGGAGTGTGCACTGTGGACAATGACAACGTGAAAATCACTCTCGTGAATTGTAAATTTTGAGAAAATCGGAGAAGTTCAGTTCTTAACTCATTCGCGACGAGCCTAACGCAAACAATTTGTTCCTCATAACCCCAGTTAAGTTAAGCAAATATTAATGATTAATATAAACGTATACTTAATATTTATCTCCTTGCTCCTATGAAATATTACTCATACACCCACGGTATATAATCAAAGCCTAAAACTATGCTAAATATCGCTTATTTGTTAGTTTACAGCTAAAGTAGTTTACAAACTGAAATGTGACTAGTCTATGTTCACAACAAAATTCTGCCTTGTATTTATTCATGTCATGACATAAACACTTTCATTTAATGCTTCTATTCGAGATGTTTAAACATCATGCCTTTTTCGCTTTTTATTAGATTCAGCTGCAATTGTGTTTATCTCACATCTTAACAATATGTCGTGTTATTAAATTGTGTTCCAAATCCTTCAAATTAAAATTGCACTTTCTTCGAGTTCGCTAAAATAGCATAATTTTAACAAGTGGATCTTTACTTATGTTCATTCAATCTACAAAATTTTATGGCTTTCAGTTGGCTTTTAATATATATTTTACTATCAACAAATCAACACTCATACTACTGACATTTATTGGCATAAACTCTTCTACAGGGTCGTAAATACCACGCAGACAACATAAAATCAACACCACAGCACACACACACACACATAGCCGTTTTTCTCATTTAGAAAGTGGATTTTCTCGACAAATACAAACAAGCAGTCACTTTTCGCTTCTGCAGCAAGTAAGAAAAAAAACTATAAATGTTTGTTTTCGAGCGTAGAAGAAGTCTTAGTAACTCTTAGTCGACAAAGTCTTCATAAAAATTTTTGTATTTGTAGGAGCAATAACAAAAAGCATTTGGTGGTTTTATTTGTCTTAAGTAGGTAAATAAATTTTGTTGGAAAATTAGCATTTTCATTGGCGTCATTGCATTTTCAATGACAGAAAATGTGAAAGTAGCAACCAACGCAAAACTTGTTTAGGAATTCATTTGAAAAATTAATCGAATTTATGAATTGCTATATTTTCACTTTAGAGTGGCAGTTTAAGATGAAGTGATGTTTTGAAAGACGAAAGAAAGAAAAGAACGGAAAAAACTTTTAAAGTAATAAGGATTTCAAATTGTTGTGTCATGGCTTTAATTTAAATGTAATTGCTTTTTTGCTTATAATTCAAACCATTTTAGAGAATTTGAGTAGTTGCATAAAAAATATGTAATCGAAAAAAAAGTTTGCTGAAATTCTTTGACATTTAGCAAAAAAGATTTAGTAAAAAAAAACAAAAGTATAAAGAAGGAAAAAAGTTGTTGGTTTTGGTTTAATTTATTTAATGAGACCAAGTTTTTTGTTTGTAACAACAAGGACATCAAGAGACATCTTTCAATAAATGAAAGAAAAAGTTTTATATTTTGCAAAGTATTAGTCAGAAATAAATCTTCGTAGAATTTAAATTATAAATGAAAAGTTGTTCATATTTATTTTCCAATTGTTAGCAAAAATATAGGATTTCACACCCAAAGCTGTTGGCTTTATTTCACCTAATTGCTGTAATACATATAATAGTCTTTATGTCCTTTGAGTAACAAAATATTTACAATTCCCTGTTCTCTCCTCATTCCATTTCTTTTTCCCTATAATTTCCTTTTAACTAAACAAAAAAAAAGTATGTCCTGCTGTCAGTTTGTCAACAAGGGTCGTTGAATCCTTTGCAACTTATTTTGTTTCCTATTTTTGTTTAATCTTTGATTTAATATTAACACCTGTGTTAAAATATTTATGATTACTTGTCAATAACTTTTGCCATGAAAATATGTTTGTTTAAATATTGTTATTATTAATAAAAAAAGTAACCAACCATCTGTTTATTTATAGTGATCCTTCCGTTCAGTGACTTTTATTAAAAGTTTCTGGTTTTCGTTTTTTATTTATTTAAAAACTTAAGACTTGTCATGCCATTTAATCAATTGGGACTTTAGTTTTTGTATCAATAACTTTTAAAAGGGGATTTGAAATGGAAAAACTATTATTTGATGCAAAGATTTACAGAAAATGGGATGGAAAAGGTTTTATATATATAAAGTTTGAGCTTCTAAAAATAAAGCTCCTGAAGGTTTGCAATAAAAATAAAGCTCATACAGATATGCAATACATTCATTTCATTAGCTTATACATTATTTAAGGATTCAACTTTCACTTTTTTTAGCCATTTTAGTTCATGCTATTGGTTTTATATTTTCATCAGTTTTGTTCAGATTTATATTTACATCAGTTTTGTTCTGATTTTGTTCGGAGAGTTTGACGAACGAAAGGATAATAAGTCCAAACTAAATGAAGTTTAAATAGGGAATCGGCTTAGAACAATATCATTTCATATAATTTAAAAATATTCCAAATCGGTGCGTAAATTGAGGAGTTCTGAAAACAAAGATAAAAAACTAACGAATTGATAACCTTCTTCGTTTTTGGTCTCGCCCAACACTCAAGTCCATTGAAAGTTAATCTCTTGAAAGTTTCTTTCCAGGCTCGACCAGTTACCTAATACTGGTACGACGCGTTCCGATAGCCGAACAGATCACCTGTCTTAAAGAGGATGAATGGATAATGCTCGCCATTAATAACATATTCTGTTCCGTGTGAAAGGATATATTGGGCGGCATGCATCGTTTTGCGTTGCCCTTAATGTGACTCTGTGGCCGGTCATGCGTAAGGTCTCCTTCGGGAGTGCACGTGGTGGCTGTGGCTGCTACCGAAATCTCTGGAAGAGGTATTGGGTAAATCACTGATGCTCGACCAGTGCTAGTGGCTGGTTGCGATTCGAACACACATATAATCCTCTTTGTGCTGGAGAAGGCTGGAGAAGGTCAGTAAAGCTGCTGTCTGCATTGTAGTAGACTTCCAGCTTGCTGGTTATTCTTTGGTTCAACTCGGCTGCATTGCACAAGCTGATGTAGTAAGAGTTTAGGTAGCTCTAACACTCTAACAAGGTAAAATTGGTAACAAGAAAATTGGTTTTTGTTGTTGTATTTGATGTGTGCGTCCTAAATAAAACTAAAAAAAGTTTACCGATTCAGTAAAGAACATTTACTGTAAATTAAATTTTATTTTAGTCAAACTTTTATCTGAATATATTTTGGTGATAATTTTTTCTATGTACAAACACATCTTCTCTACAGTTAATACAACAAGACAAAGTACACTGGTTTTGACTTTATAAGCTGGAAACCTGAACAACCTAAACTAATCTAATCAAGACCACGAATGACACGATTAATTCCTGAGGTTTTCAGGCAATTAGCTAGTTTCAAAAGAGCTAATGGCTTAATTAATTTTTTCCAAGGCTGTAATTGCAAAAACTAAAAAACGGCATAAATGGAAGAAGCTAGTAATTTTTCTCATATATAACACAATATTATTACTTGCTTAATTGTTTCTTCGATTGTTTCTAGATTTTAAAATTTAACTTCTCCCACCACCAAAACATTTTTTTAATTAAAATAATCCAAGAAATATGTTCCGTTTCCTGAATAATATCACAGCAACAAATCATTTTTAATATCCTGTTCTGTTTAATGCTTTTATTAAATCTCAAATGTTAAACTGTTTATCGGCACAAAATATTTATTGATTATGTGACATTTCCTGTAAATACAAGCTCACAAAAAAAAAAAGAATTATTTATGGCCTCTTAAACAAAGGACAAAACATACAGTCTATATATTTCCTTCCACTGTAAAAGGAGGGACTATTATTTTTAACGACTTGTATAACTCACTCCCAAAATATCTTACAAAAGAGAAAAAAATTCTTATGACAAAATTATTATTTTATTATAAGAAACCCATTAAAACTGGCCATTTAATCCTAAACTAAAGAGAAATTGCTTTAAACTAACTAAAACAGATTGTTGGAAATAAATACTAAAAAGTCATAAAATTCTAGCATATTGCTTTTGTTGTAAGTTAAAGTTGAAATCAATAATTTTTGTCGTCACAAGAAGGGAGAGAGAGAGAGCATGGCCTTAACGATAATCACAACATTTTAACAATACAAGAATGAGTGTATATGTATGTGGGCAAATAAGTGATTGAGACTCGTCTGTGAATGAAACTGGCATTACACAGTTGTATTTTTTTATTATATATTTTCTAACAAAATGGTTAGTTTGCTTCAAATATTCTAAAGAGGCAGGAAGTGTGGGTGTGTGTGTGTGTTTGTGTATATATTGAGTAAACAATGCATTAAAGAGAAATTCATAAACCGGCTTATTTTGAAATCTTTAGTGTGAGTAATTGTATGCAAATGTGTGGGAGGAGTATTTATTATTTAGTGTGGAGAAAAAGAAAAATCATTTATACCACAAAATCATGCATTTTATGACTTTTATCAAAACATTTTCATAATACCGCAAAAACCTTTTACCCCCTCTTAAAAGAATTGTTATGAACAATAGTGTGTTTTATGTGGTTGTATTATTTGTTGTAAGAGTATCGTAGACAGACAGATTAATGTTGTGAAAGAAAAAGTATATGTTGTTAATGAAACTTTTGAAAGTTATCAATTTTTTTTTTATTAAAATGGGAACATTATTAATTTATCAGTGAGTAATGGGGCATACATTTATTTTTGTTAAGAAGTATTCTCGACAAAAAATATATTTGTGTCGGAGTTTTGCAAGATCACATCGGAATTTTATTTTAGGGGGGGTTAAAGCTTCCCACCTTTTGGCCAGAACGTGCAGAATATCAGTACATAAAACTATGTGCTCTTAACATCTGAGGTGTACGGTATGTTTAGCAACTTTTTAGAAAATATTGGGCTAAATATTTTTGTGGAACATATTAATTAGGGATGTAACGAATACCGATACCGATACCGATACTTCAGATTTTCCGATACATCGGTATCGGCGATATTTTACTGTCGATACGACGATACTTTAAAAATTTTTTTTCAGGGTTTTTTTTAACAAATAATTTGTTTTTGTTCGATTTTACCATGATTTTATTCACTTCGTTATTTTTTAAGTCTTATTAATATCAATTTTAAAAATTAATAATATGTTATGCTGTTATTTTGTAAAAAGATTTTTTTTTGTTAATTTTACCATGAATTCAAATTCCAGTCGTTGTTTTTTAAATCTTATTCCAGCAAAAAAAAAAGAGGTACTCCAAAGGAGACATGAAAATGTAGAATTCGCGATCTGGAAGTATTGCAAATTTGGATAATTTCTAATTAGTTTTACATATTCTTGCCATTGCAAGAAGTTCTGTTTTTCGATTACCAATCATCGAATTGAAAGCGATGCTAGGACAAATTTCTTTTTCGGTATTCTATAATGATTTTTCCTCAAGGAAAAAGGATAAAAAATTACACATTTTCACAATTTTTTTATGCGAATTTAAACTCAGAACTGTGTTTTCATGTAAATTTAAGTGAATATATATAAACTTAGAAGTCTTTATAAAATAAACTATTAAGTTATTTAGAAGAATATTAGTTGATAAATGTCCTTTAAAAAAATCGATTTTTTAAAAAGCATGGCGAGTATTTTTTATAAAGGAATTCAACATTTTTTCTTGCTTTTCTACTACTTATCTGCATATTTTTAATATATATTTTTTGGATGCAAAGAAAATCTAGCTCCTTAAAAATTACTTCCAATGTTTTATCAATTTTAAATATTCTCTCTTATAATGTAATTTTGTATAATAAAAAATTGCACTTGAGTTTTGTTAATCTAAACTTGAACTCAATTTCAATATTCGTATCGGTATCGGAATCGGTATCGGCGATATTTAATTTTAAATATCGGTATCGGTATCGGATCGGCAAAACGGCGTATCGTTACATCCCTAATATTAATCCTCTAACTACCTCACATAACGGTCATTTTTAGGTCTTTTCTAACAAATTGTAAAATAGTTTAAAAATAGCTGCTGATGAAATTTTAAATCCAGCATTGAACGAAAATAGTGAAATTTGTCTACGAAATTCTAAACTAATCGCTTAAGACAAAAAGTCTCATCGTGTTTTTCAAATTTCTTTTCATTCCTAAGTGATGATAATAATCGAAAATTTTATAAAAATTTATGTCTCGAACTTTAGATAGTGTAAGAAGAATCCTTTTCCAAAACTTTTGGTACTATCACTCTCAACATTATAATAAGAGTTTAAAATGAAACAAATAAATTTACCCTTCCGTCATAAGTTATGACTTTAATGTATGTGTCAATATTCAGGCTAGACTTATTATAGATATACATATAAAATAAACCCAAAACATAAATATCTAGTGAAAGAAGAAAACAGAAATAGAAAACCTAAAACCGCACAACAATGAAAATAATGATACAACATAACATTAACAATAACAAACTAACAAAAACCAACAAATACAGGACTATGAAAAATTTCAACATTCCAAAAAAAAAAAAAAAACAACCACCATGTCAAAACATAATCACTTACACTCCTGCATATTTACAACTACCATTATTATTTTATCATTATAATACAAACATCATGACAAAAGCAAAGACATTTATGTTTCAAAATGTTTGTTAAATGTTAACATTTTATGTGGGCAAGGATTTAATATCAGAACAAAGTGTTATAAATGGCACTTTGTGACCAAAAAAGGTGACAAAGGATGTCATAATTTTTGTTTTGTCGTTGTTCTTGCTTTTGTTTAAAAGTAATAAAAATAGAAATAATTTTTATATACTCGGCGGTTTAAGCGAAACATCCTTATACTACACAGATATAAATATGTATGTAAATCCTTGTATGAGTATAACTTTAACAATAACGTGAAAAATACTCATTTGTAAATATCAGCAGAAAGGATAAAAGCAATATGAAGCTTTCGAAGGCATCCATCCATATATGACACATAACCCGGAAAAGTAATAAAATTGTTTTGTATAGATTTTTCACATGCCACAATGGAGACGATAGTAAGGCAAGTGGTGGAAAATGGGTAACTTTTAAATTATACTAGGCAACAATATAACATTTTTTTATAACACCTGGTAAGCATGATATTTTTTATACGTTATGTTTCTCCGTTTACAGAAATAATCGAAATTTCAAATTCTATGGATGCTTCTTAAATTTTTTTTATAAATTCTGGATTTTGAAGAGTCTCTTGACAGATAACTTAGAACGATTTGCTAAATATTTTTATGTATTCATGGAGTAATTCAGATTGCAAAATGAAAAACTTTTTTATTCCTGTACAATGAAGCTGCTAGTACCGAAAATAAGTTGATTCACAACTAGAAAAAAAATCAACAAAAACCTCAACTTTAAAATAAAGAAATAAATAAAAACTAAATTTCTTGTAAAAATTTTTGTTTTTAAAAAATGAATAAAACATTTTTGCAAAAAAACCGATTACAAAATAGTCGTGGCAACGCCCATAATTGTTATCGTAATGATGTACTTGCACGAGAGCTAATTGTGTGCGAAGTTTCATAAGAATCAGTTAAGTAAAAGTAGTTTAAATGAATAATTACATTTCATGGGCGTGGCACTGCCCATTTTTCTAACCACCTTTTGTGAAGCTTTATTTTGAAGTTTTACTTTGGCTTAAAATTAAATTTGACTAGACTTTATAATAATGCGCTCGTCCTATTCGTTCTGGAATAGGGCTGTGAATATAAAATTCTTTTGAAGAAATAAGAAAATATTTAGTGAAATTTATTTAATATTAAAAAATTTTTCTTTTTTATATATAAAACTTTAGCATATAGATATTTCTTTATATTTTCTATGAAAATCTCCATCTTAGTACACCTGTCTCTGAATGTCTGTCTACGTGTGCATAAATATGTAATAGAAACCTTTGTTTGTATGCATATTTTTTTCCCAAAATAAAACATTTTCATTATTGATATGTCATGCTGTCTGTTACATCGTTTCGGTATCACTTGCAATCTGATTCCTCCCTACCACTGGCATTGATTTCTATTAAATCCTGTTACAATGAGTGCTTATGCTCTGTCTACTTGTAGGTATTGAAAAAACTCCTCTTTTGTATTTGACTAACAGCATTGTGATTTGTCTCTCTAGTGTATTATTAAAACATTACTTCAATATTTTATGTTACACGTATATTTTTGTTTGTACTATTGCAAATGAACATACATATCAGTGAATACTAGGGTAGTTCTTGTGAAGTGATAATCCTTGCGAATAAGAGAATCTTTTGTAAAATTCATGAAATGTGTAAGGAATTTCATAAAAACAAGTTTCTGTGGGTAAATAGAGTTCTTCTGCACAATATTTTCCTAACTAGTTTTATATCTCAAGGAATATGCGCCGCCTTAATTACAACATATGACGCCTGTTTGCAATATATTGTTTTTATTATTGTCAATACTGTGTGCATTATTTTCATGTTTCAATATCATTTTTATTTTATTCATAAAGGGTTCAATTGGATTAAGCATTTTATTACATATCAAATCATCTCTGTATGTAAAGTTCATTCGTTGTATGCGTGTGTGTGCGTTTGTGTTTCCTGTCTGCAAAGGTGTCAATGCTTATTGTATATTTGTATTAAAACGACAACAATATGTTAAAGTTTGTATGGATGTGTATGCTGTGTGGTTTTTATTAAATTGATAAATTTCAACCCCTAATCCCAGATGAATATCACTCCTCACTATACAAGTGCAATTATGTGTTTAAAATATGATACAGAACAATTTGACAGTTAAATTTGTGGGGTTGTTATTTTTGATTGATTGTCTTTCTTCTATGTTGCTGATTTTTTTTTCCATTAAGTTTTAGTGTCAATTTAAATTGTTGACTTCTAAGAATTGATATTTGTTTGGCTTATCAATATTATCTAATAGAAATTCTTTCTTGTCTCAAATAAAGCTCTTTGACATATTCAGCTACACTCAAAATGATAATGTTGGTTAATCTAACCAATTTAAATTGTTAACTTATTAATAATGTCAGTGGTTATTGATATTTTTGTGAATAAAAAATTTTTATTGTTTTAAATAACCTTTTAAACTTTTATATTTGATTTTGAGCAATTTTTGTGGTTTAAATTAACCATTTTTAGAGTTCCGTACACCAAAAGTGTAAAGGAACCCTATTAGTTTTCGGTAACTGTCCGTCCATCTGTCGGTCTGTCTGTCTGTCTGTCTTTCTGTCTGTCTGTCTGTCACAGAGTATACTACCAGTTAATGTATTTTTGAATATGGTACTTTAGACAATTTGTTGTATCTTGGAAACTCTTGAAAATAAAAAAAAACGCTAAAACTAAGAAGTTCCCATAATTTAAAAAATGCCAAAACGAAAAATAGCCAAAAGCACAAAAAGGAAAAAAAAATCGCTGAAATGAAAAAAACAACCAAAACCAAATAACCAAACCAAAATAATAAAAAAGTTTAAACTAAAAATATCATAAAAAACCAAAAAAATCGCCGAAATCCAAAAAAATCACCAAAACGAAAAAAGCGCTAAAACTAAAAATGGCCAAGAACCGGAGAAATCGCTAAAACGGAAAAAAATTCCAAAAAAATCGCTAAAACTAACAAAATCACATACAAAATTGTAAAAATGAAAAACGCGCCAAAATTAAAAAAAAAATATCGCCAAAAAATGCAAAAGCCGAAAAAAATCGCGAAAGTAAAAAAAAAATATTACAAAAATTAAAAAAAATTCTAAACTAAAATATAGCCTAAAAACGAAAAAACCGCCAAAACAAAAAAAAATCGCAAAAATTAGCAAAATGCACCAAATCTAAATAATCGTAAAAAAAGCTAAAGCTAAAAAAATCGCCAAAATTAAAAATATTATAAAAAAAAATGGCGAAACAAAAAAAAATCGCCAAACTAACTAAAATCGCAAAAAACGAAGAAGTTCGCTACAAAAAACAAAAATCAGGCTAAAGTTAAAGTTAAAAAAAAAAAATAATAAATAAATAATCAATTAATTTATGGGTTTTAGTAGAACTGTAGGAGCTTATACCCAAAGAAATTTAATTATTTAGGCTTGAGTCCGATTTTAATTTAATTTTTCAATTATATTTTTATTTAGAGATATTTTTATTTAGAGATACATGCATGAAGCATGTAGACAAAGAAAATTTTGACTGCTCGGAGTGGTCTACGCGCAGAAGAGCTCTAAAGAGATTAGCGGGAGCTGTCAAAACTTCAGTTCAACCCTCTGTGCAGTCAACATTTTCTTTGTCTACATTCTACACATTTACCTCTAAATAAAAATAGAATTTAATTGAAAAATTAAATTAAAACCGAACTCAAGCAAAAATAATTAAATTTCTTTGGATATAAAAATAAAAATCGTCAAAACGAAAACAGGGTTATACGTACGGAACGCTTCGTCTGCGAGTCAAAGTCACACTTTACTGAATTTATTATGGTTAAAATTACCAATTTAAAATAGTGACAATGAAAATATTTATTTTACAAAAATTATTGTATTTAAATCAAGTTAGTCAGCACATTTATATGTTTACTTTGTGCTGTCTTTATTTTAAAAGATGACATAGCTGAGATAGTAAAGGCATTAGCTTACAAATATGCGAAGAATTCTGACGACCTTAGTTCAAGACAAAAAAAAAATACAAATCAAAAATTTTTATAAAACAAACACAGTTGCTGCTTAAGCCATGACAGGAGTTAAACTTGCGACCCAACGTTTAATAGTTCACTATTAAACTACAATCCCATTCGTTGATTTTACTGTTTTATTTTTGGTTTTGGTGCAATTCTAACCAATAAAGTTGGTTAGATTTACCAATATTTTATTTTTGGTGTTCAAGCCATATGAATATGGAATTTTCTACTTACGTGTTTATACTTCTTAGTTGACAAATTCATTTCACAATTTCCTCGATGTTATCATTAATCTGCGCCCAACACAATGTAAGCACGCTAAGTCTCTGTTTTAGGAAAGTTTTTCCAGCTTTTTAAATACAGGGACAAAAATTCCCATACAGGAAAATATTAGAAGTTAAAAATGTTTCACCACTTCCGAAAACAATGCTGAAATGTTCTGTTGTACAGTTTGCAAGCCAAAATTGACGTTAATCTTCCTATGTACCTTGGAATATAGATCACGTTTAATTCTTTCTGAATATAACGTTACGAATTTAAGCCTATATAATCACTTTGAAGCTTATATCCTTGTTTATGATTACCTTTTATCTTCCTGAACAGCAGTCTACAATTTATATTTTTTACTTATTAGCATTTATGTTTCCATCGACTCTACTGTCTAAAGTTTTCCATAACTATTTCTCATTAATTTAATATATTATTGCTAACGTTTTTAGCCAAAAGTTTCATTTCATTTTATTTCATTTGTCAATCGATATTCGACCAATTAACTTTCTGCATGAAATTATCAAACAAATTGGAGAAAAATACTTTCAAAACTTTTTAATTTAGTTTTGTGGTTGACATACACAAAAGGAAATAATGCAGAATAAACAAAATTTTTTTAACAATTTTGAAATGGATTTTGCAGAAAAAAATATGCGATAGGGAAAAACTACAAATTGTTTTTTGGAAGAAATTAAAATTTCTTTGGCAATTCAGAATAAGTGCTTAGGTCGAGATAACTAGTGATTTTAGTGATTTTTTCCCTTACAGCGATTTCTTCGGCTTGTTTGTTGTTTCGACTATTTTCTGTTTAACAGCTTTTTTTAGTTTTAGCGATTTTTTCTGTCTTAACTCAGTATGCAATTTTATTGAATAATTCAATTTTCAAACATATTTGAAGTCAGTGTGCAGTATTCTACCAAATTTGATATGTCTTCGATTATTCTGCTAATTTCATATATTCACTAAGTAGGGCGAAGCAGTGGTAGAGAAACAACTTACTATTTTCTATAGATGAGGAGTATTATATAGGGTGCCTATATAATACTCCTAACCTAACAATGTTATATGTTTTAATTTATATTGTTTCAATATGCAAGTATTAATACCATTAGCGAAATTATACTAAAGAGTATTGCTGATTTTTCACAAAACCAGCTTCAGGGGATTTTTCACATAATCTGCTTGGAGAAAAAAATTAGGTTTTCTTGAATTCAATGTTGACTTTTCCCAAATATATCTTCAAAAGTTAAAAATATATCTTCAAAAGTTAAAAATAAAAATAAAAAAAAACCCAAAAATAAAAAAGCAAACAAGTCTAATTTTAAAATTGCCTTTACTCCTTATTTGGCATACTATTTATCAAGTATTTAATTTAAAATTCCTCATCAAAAAAATCACCCTTTAACTGCATCTGTTTTGCTAGTTTTGGTTGGAACATGTCTTTGCCAGTAGTTCAGTAGCAGGATTAACGCGCTTCAACGCACAAAGTAACCACTAAACACCAATACAAGTTCACAAACTTTTTAGAGCACTTACCCAAACACAAGCTCCTCTCACATTAAATGCTACAATATACTACCTGTATAATGCTCTTTGCTTAACTATTAGTTTCTATTTAATTCTTTACTTTTTTGTGTATTTTTCACCTCAACTCTTTTTATTATATTCATATTTGCAGGTTTTAGTGCAATTTCATTTTATTTGTATGTAGTTTTTTTACTTTTCTTTTTTTTTTGGCTCGAAATCATATAATAACTAAAAAGCATACCAACACATTTTCATAATTAACAAACATATTTCAATAAATATTTCATATGCATTTATTTAAATTTAAAAAAAAAAACAGACTTTACGCGAGGATTTGTATGAAAATTTTATAAATTAATTTTTGTTAGTTTAGTTTATATCTGCAAGCTTTAAAGGGGGATTCGTTCTTATTAATAAAATTGAATAAGGCAGATACATTTTTAATAAAATTGGGGAAAAGGGATGTATCACATTAAAGCAGTTTTCCAGAAGATTCCCAGCAAAAACTTTGCTTACTGGTAGGCAAAAAAGTATATGAGGATTTATGTCGTAACTACTTACAATTTGACTCGATAACTACTTATTTTTGTTCGAGAAGTCCAAGAAATAGAGGGGTAACCCTTACAAATGAATTTACATTGTCACATCAATTAACTAGTTATTAATTGGCTTACTTGAAGCTAAAAAATAAGGAGTTAAATAAGCAAAACATATATACCAAAGTTGTTTCACACCTTTCTTTGACCCAGCTGGGATAGGAACTTGTGCTCGTTCAGATTTGAAGACAAGTACTTTACCTACTCAGTAATTGTTGACTTATAAGCTTAAGCGACAAGAATTAGTTTTCATATAGTGGTGGCCTACAACAAATTATAACTATTTTCAGATAATTGGAAAAATAGGTACTAATTTTATTAGAAACTAAATAGTAGTTCTAATTTGAAGCATAATAATAAGACAAATAAGTACAACTCATTACTTTGTAATCCATTAACAAAGCACTACCGATTACAAAAATGATAAAAGTTTTTGCTGGGTTGTTGAAGCAGTAGAAAGTTCATTAAAGACTATTTTTAAGCATAAAAATATTTTCTTCTTACTCCATTCATGTCTTATGTCTAATCTAAAAATAATAGCGTATACTATTTTCAGTCATATGTCGTTGCTTGGAGTTTTGTGTACTGAACGTTACTTTTTCTTAGTATACACTTTTTCATTGCAGAAATTGAATAAAACATATAAAATATAAGAAGAACACTTGTAAGTGATTCAAAATATTTAATTTTTTGTAAATTTATAAAATATGATATTGAAAAATTTCACATCCTTACAAATTTATCGATTGAGAATATTTGTGTAAAACTAAGAAGCGTAAGAAAATCATCAATTTATATTGATGTTAATTTAATTTTTAGTGTGTGTTTGGAAAATATGTATATTAAATTCTTAAAATATGTATTGAACGTTACTTTGAAAAAATTTTTAAATACCATTTGGCTTAAAAATTTTATATATATTAAAATAAAATTAATGCCAATGAAATAGCTGCAGCGTTATAAATAAAAGTTGATGAGGCCCGTCATAACGAATATCTACATAGTTGGGGAACAAGAAAGGTAATAATATTTATTATATAATATATTATATATTAAATTTTTTCTTATATTACATTAATGTTTATTTACAGTAAAGGATTAAAAAGAATCAAGTTTCATGATAAATGCTAATATCTGAGACGGAAGCACTAATAAAGCTTGTCAGCATATATGAAAAACAAATTAAAGAGTAACGTTCAATACAAAAAAAATCAGTTATATATTTAAATTAGCGTTTGAAAATCAAAAATTTCGGGATAAATGAACAATACGATAAAGAAAATTATTTATTTTATTTATATATTCAAAAAAACTATGCAACAAAATTAAACTTTTGTAATAACCTTTGATGATGTGTTATAGCTATAAAAACAGTCGAAGTTTAAAATTCTATGGATACGTTTTTTTTTTAATATTTTCTAAAATTAAAAATTTTTGATTTTGACCGATTTTATCATAACTTGGAAAATGGTTGTCCAATTTTATTACAAATATTAATAAAAAGCTCGAAATAACATTACCTTTAAGCTCTTCCAATACTAATTTTTTATGTTAGTGCTTCTCATTCTAAATGTACACGTTGTGTTTTTTTTTTGTTTACCAATGTAACTAAATGAAATATGAGAAAGTAGAATTCCCACTATAGCTTTCACGTCAGTCAATGCATCCTGAAATAAATTTATACTTTTAGATTTTTTTAAAACATTTTTGTGTATTGACCGTTACATTTGCTTTCACGGTTGTTGCGGGAATGATTTTTGCAAAAAAATACACTACAAAAACTAGTATAGGATTTGAAAGCACTATACATCTACTCTTTAGAAACAAAAAATTATAATAATCGCAGGACAAAATTAAAAGTTATGACCACTTTTTCAATTTTAACTTGGGTTCACATGGAAAAATGAAAAACATTTTTCTTTTAAAATTATTCTTGACAAACATTTGACACAAACAAAAAGTAGGCTAACTCTGCTTTCAAATAATACAAATTTTAATAAAATCGACCTCCAATGACAAAAGTTATGTGAGTTTTAAATAATTATTCATTCTTCGAAGATACAACAAACCACAGTTCGGTGGGGCAAGATTTTTTCAAAGAAAACCAGAAATTCGTAAGCAGATAGTGTTCTTTACACCGTTTCTATCCTTCACCTGTTGTTAGCTTTTTTAAAGTGGAAAAATTTTTAGATAAATTAAATAAAAAAAAAATTTTTACATAACGCTCAATACTTTTTTTACGAATTCAATAATTTTGCCAGAATACACTTTATTTTGAATTCAATACAAGTTGGATCTATAATCTTCGATGTATTTTAACATGGCCTCCCTAGCTATTCACTAAAATTTCAATTATATTTAAAAAATATGGATAACACTCAATAAATTTTTTTTCGATACAAACCATGATTGATGGACAGAATGTTTTGCAATGAAAAAAGTTCACAAAACTTTTAAATAATTAGAATTACAAACCTACACTGTTATTTTAGTGGATGTTGTTAATGCAATTTTGAGTAATGAAGCGTACTAAAAAAGCGCAACGTTCAATACACAAGACTGCCGACAACAACAATAAAACATTATAATTTCTAATATTTTTCAAAAATTTTATGTGTAAAATAAGAGACATAAATTCAAGTATTCTTCAATCGTTATAAATTTAATCTCGTTTTTGGAAAAATTCATAGTTTATTAATGTGGAAAATGAACAGCATGCAATACGGACACCCCATTTTATATGACGAGTGTATCAACAGTATTTTTGTTCTTCATTTTTAGCACATAATAGACAAGAGTCTTACACAAAAAACTTATATAAATTTATGTATAGTTTCAGTTTTCATTTTAAAATTTATGACTTTAATTTATAATATATTTTACTATACTTTCAACGGACACGAATAAACATTTGTAATGAAAATCGCTCATAAACATGAGTCATTGCAATTGCATGCAAATGTTTAATAAACAATTTTAAAATTCAATTCAACTTTTCAGTTTTCTCAAATATTCGATAAAATTTAAAAAAAAATCATTCTTACCACTGCTAATGCAAATGTAAACTTAATAAGTATATATGCTCAATAATGTTATCCTTGAAAGCAAATATTGTCATCGTCATGCTTATACTCGTTTATTATATGGAAACAAACAAAACGACGAAATCTCTACCTGAGTATAATGTTGTTACAGCAACAAAACAAAAAGGAAAAGAAGTTAATGGAAAAATGTTGAAACCTTTAATTGAAATGCATTTAAAGTGAATCGTGCTTTTATGCAAAGCTTTGAAATTTTCCCTAGCGGCTTTTTGAACAAAAATAACATAAAACAGGCTTTACTAAAATTATGTTGAAAACATACTTTCTTTGTAGAATAGAATAATTTCCCATCTATAATTTGAACACCCTGTTTATTGTGTGCTTAAATATAATAAGACATCGTTAAAAATTACGTGTATTTTGCAAAAGGTTTTCTATCCTGCATAGACATGCATTTAAGCATGTTGTTATTCTAATATGCTGAAAGCTACAAATGTAATTACGACTACAGGTACAAGAGTATATTAAAACATAGAAAACATAAATTAAGTTCGAAAAAATAAATCTTTAAAACATGTTTTTAAATATGCAAAATGCAAGACTAGAATTAATAAAAGCTATAGAATAATTGATAAACAAAAAGTAAAAAAATAGTTGAGAGGAGTTAAGTAAGTAGACTTAAGAGACACAAATGAAATTTTAAAGTCTCTTAATAATTTTATTAAGATTTCAAATCGAAAATATTTTGATACAAACTATTTTCTTGAGCTTAAAAGTTTTTAGTCGATACGAAAAATGAAGGAGATGATCTTTTCGTTTGTTCACTCATAACTCTGCTATTTACAGAGAGATTTGTAAAATTTTTATGTCATATGAAAGTAGATACTTTCATATGCCCCTTTGCCTTTCTATATGATTGAATCGTTCTGAAGTTATTATATATTACGATATTTCATTTTTATTCCTTTTTTTCGTGTTGTCTAATGCAAATTTAATTTTAGTGTAAATGTTCAATATTTCAAGATAACTGTTTATACAACAGACATTCATGGTTAACAAATTCCCAGTTATATTTCAATTGTTAGACATTTTCCCAAAGCTTTGATGCACTTTCTAAGTGATAGTTTTATAAGAAACATAGATTTTATTTAGAAATAAAAGTAAGGGCTTTCCAACAAGAAAACTTTAAAAACAACTTTAATATATATATTTTTTTGTTATATGACATAAACATTTTTGCATAACTGAAGCTATACGTATGATCTTATACATATAATAACAGCTGCAATTTCTAATTAAAGCATTTCTTTTTAAACACATAAATTTTGTTAATATACATATTTTAAGAGTTACCCTAACTAGCACTTTTTGCTATTGGAATTCTGCAAAATTGTGCAAAGCAACACAAGCGTGCATAAAATTTAAAAGCAAAACCGGTAATTTTTTTCAGTTCACTATTTTAATCTCAGGTGTAGTGCTCTGCATGAATTCCATTAGAAAGCTTTGCAGTGAGTGAGTGGGTAACAGAGTTTGTTTCAATGCCGTTGGCATTGAATTCAATTTTTTTCTCTGCATATGCCATGTTTATAATACACTTTATTATATTTTGCCAAATAACTTAATTAAATCTTTTAGATGTAAATATCTGAGAATTTTATCTAAAAGGTTTTAGGTTTTGTAAATTTAATATTTTTTAATATTTTGTTCACTTTCTAAAGTAGAAAATAAGAAAATAGCAATGGAATTTCGAGGATATAACCATATAAAGAATAAAAAATATAAAATATAAAGAATAAAAAACCTAAAAAAAACGTAGCGAATACTGACTCTGCACTGTGGTTCCAATTCGAAAAAATAGCACGTGGTGTTATGCGATTCCAGAAATGTGGATAAAAATCTCCCCAAATCCGAGAAAAATGTCCAACAATTAAAACTATTTTTGACAAAATTTATCAGGCCAAAAGGGGGAAACTTTAACAAGTTTGCCTCTTACCGTTTTCAAGATACATCTTAATCCCCCTTATCGTGGTTGCCGTTGTTGTGGCGAAAATCAGGCCTTTTGTAATAGATTAAAGAAAAATGTTGCTTATTTTCCTTAAACTACTACAAATTGTCGAATTTGAAGTCGATAAACGCCAACCACGATAAGGCCCATTGTCAAAAAACATTAACTGACAGAATACCCATTAATTCTTATTTTGTTTAAATTTCAGTATTAATTTATATAGTCTGTATAATAATACACTATCTGTGAAAATGTTAAGTGCCTATGGATGAAGTGTCTATTTTTTACATTATGGATTTCCTACATACATATTTTGCTGCTCACTTTGAACCAACCATTCAACTTATTTGTTTTTATTGCGGCCATAGTTACTCATATTCTGTGAAAATTTTAGGTCTGTACCTCTTACGGTTGTCGTAACAGAAGCCTGTAACAGACAGATAACCAGGCAGACCGACGGACGGACAGAGTAGCGAAACCCATAGGGGTCATTTTTACTTTTGGTGTACGGAGCCCTAAAAAAGTAATTAATAGGATATGAGCTTCATTATCATATATAGCGAAATTGATTCCAAAAAGTTTGGAAAAAAACTAATAGTTTTTGTCAACCTGTGTAACCTAAAGATATTTAAAAAGTGTTCAGTGAAGTATGAAAATACTTTGAGATATCATAATGGTGCAACAATAGATTTTTACTTATAATTGCGTATGATGAGCAAATAAAACAAACATCAAGTATACGCAAAAATTAATCTCGCGAAATTATTGTTACGTATGATTAATATTTGGATTCAATAGCACTTATACGTGCAGGTCGCAGTTTTGAAATTGTCAATAATAAATAAAACTCCTGCGGGAAATGTTGTACCAATTGTAATCAACGTTCTTGTCCTATGACTGCTGAAAATGGGAGTGGTACAATTTGTCCCGTGTCGTGAGCGGTGAAAAGAGAACACATCATTTAACCAAAAATATTAACAAAACACCTTCACTGTACAACGAAATGTTAATCAAAGCAAAAATATTTCTTTAAAATATACAAATTTGACTAGTATTAAAGGACACACCACAGAACAAATCCCTTAAGTTTGCATCTAGAATCTATGCCAACGCCATATAGAAGAGACACTGACATGTAAAAGTGACAGGTACCTCTGACATAAAGCTCAAAAACTAAAACCGGTTGCTAGCCCTTGGGTACCAGTCACATGATTTGTCTTATGACAGGTTCTCTTCCTTCTAGGGTTTTTCTAACAACTTTAAATATCAATACATTCAAAACCATAAATAGTTATGGAACAATTTTTACAATCTTTTTATAAAAAGTATATTTTAATCTTATTAAGAACACAAATTAAACACAAATTGCTACATTCCTCTGCACAGGCCTTTTCAATTGGAAAAAGGATTTAAATTACTAGTTAAGTAATAAAGTACAATAAATAATAATAGAGATGAGGACCATTTCTTACTTACTCTTGCATTTGTTGAAAAACACTTTCATTCCTTCAAGCAGTAAAAAAGTCAACATTAAAACACATCAACTTTTATTTTATTACATACAATGTGAGAGAATGTAGTTGTGAGGCAAAAATTGTTGTGGGAAGTTTTCTTGTGAAAACTATGGCCTGCTGAAAGAACATACTTGCAATAAAAGTTTTCAATATAATTAGCTAGAGGGATAAATAGTACAACTACATGACAACTAACAAATACGACTTTCATAAGAAAATGGAAAGAAAAAAAAAATACTAAAACATATACTACAGAGTATTTAAGATAATATAACTTAAGATGAAATGACATTTTTAATGGATATAGGGTGCTCTCTAAGGAAGATAGAAATGATAATTTTAAGATAGTTTTTATTAAATCGGGCTTTGATTTAAGTGTCTGATTGTTACGTGAAAGCATTTAAGTAGGATCAAAATAAAACAAGTTTTTAATTAAAATATTATGAATTAAAATATTGTTTTTTGATAATTTTTAAGGAATCGAATGAAACAAAGGAAAAGCTAATTTTGCAGACTAGATATTAGAGCAAAACGCCATGATGTTTCCGCTGGCCTTTACATTCCGTTACTAGCGCTTATATGTATTTCCACTATCCTGATCCCGACTAGAAATTTTCCCAATACTCATATTAGGGCCCGATTGGGAATACATGTGGCAAACCCAAAAGGGTTATCCAATTTGGGATATGATCAGGAACTTTTTGGGAGAGCCCATCTGCAAATTAGTGACTTAATATAAGTTCTTCCCAAGTAGGAAACTATTGAGAACTTTTTGGGAAGATCTAGCAAAAATTTTTAATCATATTATTTGCTCATCTTCAATAGAGGTGATTGTTACATAATTTTGTCCCTTGGATAGCTTCAGCAATTTTAATTCAATATTAGAGTTTGATATTTTTCCGATTTGAGCCAATTTTTGCAAGATTTTTATATTTCTCCACAGGAAACCAATCAGGTCCCAAATACGTTTCTGCGTTACATCGGAATCGGGATCCCAGTTAGATCCCAAATGTGTTTGCGTGAAAATTTCTAGTCGGGATGTTGTTGGGCCATATTTTTAAAATTCTTTTATTAAAGGGACCCCCTCAAACCTATTTTGTTTCAAGAAATAGAAAACTAACCCACACATTTTCAGATTCCAGCAGCTCTACAAACAGTTATTGCAGTTGTATATTATAAAAAAAATAATCAGAAAAACTCATAAGTCATCATATGCCTGGATTAACATTTGAT
Organism: Panzeria rudis; assembly: GCA_956483635.1. Classification (NCBI taxonomy): domain Eukaryota; kingdom Metazoa; phylum Arthropoda; class Insecta; order Diptera; family Tachinidae; genus Panzeria; species Panzeria rudis. The sequence continues at coordinate 8,636,596 of OY101451.1, forward strand.
GGGACGATTGGTGTTGTTTTAGTTGGTTGCTTCATATTGTTTGATAGAGTAAAATAAAATGAAATGTCCTTAGAGAATTCTTTGTTAGATTCACACACACACACATGCACATATGGACCATCATGAACATTCTATTTTTAAACTACGCAAGCGGAATGTAAGACCAAATTAGCACATATTTTCGAAAACATAAATATATTTAACACACATCTTAACTGATTTACAAGAGCATTGTTTTTTTTAGTAGGGAGGTATATATTTGTGTGAAAGTTATGTGGAATGAATATTGGCGGGAATTCAATATTTCTCTTAGTACAATTTTGAATTTTTGCAAACTCAAAAATTTTATATTTATTTAACTCAAAAATTGAAAATAATAGCGAAAAATCCAATCTCAGAAAAAGTTATCACAAACAAATTTTTAACCAAAAATTTTTCTACAAATAAATTTCATTTTCAAAAAATATTCTTTACTGAATCAGTGAAATTTTTGTTTGACTTTTATTTAGGATGCGAACACCAAACACAACAACAAAAACGAGTATTTGTGTCGTAAAAACAAACCCGGTGACGAAATACACATAAATAACAACAACAACAACAACCTTAATATCAAATGAAAAGATAAAGATTTAGAGTTGAACACACTTAACAAATTGAAATTTTATAAATGCTTAATGGATGATGATGATGATTACTCTGACAAAAAGTTTTTTGATATATTACAGAAAACTCAGTAAATATTTTTGTGTGATTCAGTAAATTATTTTGTTTGGAATTTGTAAATATTGTTAGACAAATTGCTTTATAGATTCATACAATTTGCTTACAAAAAAAACGTTTTCTTCAATGAAATTGTTGATATATTTTTGTCTTTATTTACAAATTTGTTTGTTGATCTGTTTCTAGACAAAGTATTTAACAATTCATTGAAGTTCTTTACTGAAAATGAAATTTAGTTTTTTCTGTGAATAATATTGAAAGTAGATTGTGCAGATCATTACGGGGTGCTAATTTTAAACTACTAAACAGGCTACAAAAGTTCCTCACCCAACTATTTATCCTTAATATTACCGGCAAAGCAAGCAAATTAAACTGAAAACTGTAAGTGTAAATTTTGAAAAGTAAAAAATACAAAAAAAAAAAATAAAAAATAAAGACAGCACACAAAACGCAAAAGGATCAACTTGTCGAAGGACTTCTTTGGATGCTTCTTGTAAATATCAAGGGAAATCTCAATTGTCAATGCTTTTGAGTTAGAACAACAAAACTTTGTCATATAAAATTAAGGCTAAAATAATAATTTCATACACAACAGCAAACTTTTCATTTCAATGACATGATATACAAGACTACATATAAGAATAGAATAATAAAAAAGTTGCAAAGAAAATCTTGTACTCATTTCGAATTTATCCTTAATCAAAACACAGAAATGTCCTTGTTTCAAGACTTGACAAAAATTAGCAAAGCAAGAAGATTATGAAAGTGAAAATAAAACTAAATCAATTTGCGATTAAAAATTATGAATTCGTTTTAATGCGAAAACATTTTTAATGCGAAAACATTTCTTATAAAATTTAGTTTAAATTCCATTTAAAGTTTTACAGCTTGCGAATATAAAAAAAAGTATGCTATAATATATAAGTATGCTGTGATTTAAAAATTCTTACAAGGGAAGATTTTTTAAACGTCTATATCTCTGGGCTGTCGATACTGTATGTCTATAAATTTTTTGTCATTCGTGAGTTTTTTATTTTGTTTTAAATATTATTAACAAATAAATCGATAAAATGTTGAGTTTTATAAATTCATTAAAACTCTTAGCGAATAATAATCGCAGTGCAAAAGAGGTATCAAACGTGTCAATTTCAAGTCTTTATTAAAAAAGTTGTAGTGTCAGCTTTATCAATTAGCTAAGAATAATTATTCCACAAACTCAGGCTAACGTTGAATGAAAGTAAACTTTTCTTGAAAAGATGAAATTATATGTCAATCGTACACATTTGAACTGGAAAAATCCAATGATGTTAGACCATTTGCTTAAACTTAGATTGGGAATAAATAGAAACACGTAAAAAATTGTGGTTCGTGACTTGTTTATTTGTATGGAGTAGTTTTTAATATCTGATATCGGTGTTCTTATTTTTTAGGGTTTAAATGAGAAAAAACTAAATTATTGAGAACAGAGATCGAACAACGTTAGAGCGAAAAATTAAAGCTAGACTAAAAGCGATATGCAGAATATAAGCGATAAACAAAGGAAAGGTAATGAGAGTTATTTTTAAAACAAATTATTTTATTTACTAATTAAAAGGCTTGGTGCAATAGCTCGGTCCACCACAAAAACAATATATTGAATAAAGCGAATTTTAAGGTTAAAAAATTTAAAATTGTGTGGCTTTTGAAATTTTGTTCTGCAAAATACTAGAATTTATCAAAAAAATCTAGGACACAAAGCTATGGTACCTAAGAAGGGAATGATCACATAAGCTCAATTTTTGCTCCCATGTCACTTACCGAGTTATTGCACTAAGCCCTTTAATTCTTTGGTTTTGATTTAAAGATGTTCCAAGCAATTAAAATGAGGTGAAATAACATAGAAATCACATCGTTCTAAAGTGAGGTAACGAATGACAAATATATATATGGTAAAATAAAGAAAACATATAATACAAAAATTTTTTAGGAGACTGTTGGAAGTTCTTATTTTAATTCTATTTTATTTTTGGTACGATATTAAAATTTTACCCATATTGTATAGATGACTAATTTCTTAGCCTAAATGAAATATATTAAGAATAAATGCCATAATTAATATGAAACCAAGATTAATTATGAAAAAATCATTGAATAAGTATTTTTTTTGCTTGGTCTGGAAATTGAATTGAAAAATCTTTCCCCAGCTTAATTTTATATATAAAATTAAACATTTTTGAAAGTCAATTTATATAAAAATTGTGTGTTCCAATTCAATTTCCTACATAGAAAGGAAGATAATGTGGTGAAACTTTATCACTAACAATTCTCATAAATTTTTTACATTTCAATGATTTTATATGATAATCACAAATATATTTTGACTTCCACAATAACTTTATGCCGAGAAAAAAAAATCAAAAAGCTTTTACTTTAATGTTCGCTTGTACAAACACGCAAAATGAAGCAACTAACCACGACCAAACAATTCCCCGGCAGCTTTATTTGAATATTCGTTTTATTTTATGTCTTTTATTCTTGTTCCTTTCTTTTTTTGGTTGTCATTGTTCGTTCCTTGTCAAGGAAATTGAAAGGAAATCTGTAACTAATATAAAATGGAACATAATTTTGTCAATGGTATAGAAATCATTTATATTTTAATATACGTAAAGCAAAATTATTCTTGATGGCTGATGGTTGTTGCACTGCTGCTGTTTTATCGCTTTTAGTAAGAGGATTCTACATAGCAGAATCTTTTAGTTGTTAGTAATAGCAGCGTTTTTTTTTATTGCTATTGTCTATCATCCTGATACTCCCAGCGGGAATATAATTCATAGACAAATCTATTCACATGTGTATGGGATGTTGTAAAAAAAAACTGTTGAAATTTCGGATAAAAATGAAGTGGTTAAAACGTGTTACAGTGGTGTAAAAAGAGAAATACTTTCTAAAAATTTTAATTTTTAGCTGCTAAAAAGCTGAAGCGTTCACAAAGGAAACATTTTTACAGATAACTTTTGCCCTGAATTTCTTTCTCTATTTAAATCAAGTGTATTCTTGCTTACAGAAAAAATTCATTTCACATTGTACAAAAAGAAAATGAAAATTGAACTAATTTATTTTAAAAAATAATAAAATAATATAACTGATATTTATTATTTTATTATTTTGAAAATAATAAATGAGCAATTGTCAGTAGGCTGTGGACACATAACGGTCTACAAAAAAAACATGTATTTTCTATTTTTGTCATTCGTTACCTCACTTTAGGACGATATCATTTATATATTATTTGACCGCCTTTTAATTAAATTCCTAGAACTCCTTTAAATCAAAGCCAAAGAATTAATACATATATGAAGTAAGTAGTTCTAAGAGCGATTTTCTTTACCTTTCCCTTGCTTTTTGTTTCTAATCTGCATACTGTTTTTCGTTTAATTTTTATTTTTCTCTATAATGTTTTTGGATCTCTGCTCTGAATAATTAAGTTTTTTCTCCTTTGAAAGCCACTACATTAACAAAAACATCAAAATCAGATATTAGACACCTAACAAAAGCCATATAAACATAAAGGTCACGAATTACAATTTTTTACATTATCCTTTTTCTTCAAAATCAAATTATAAGCAAATGGTCGAATATAATAGAATCATTTACGACCCAAATTATTACTATTGGAACACAAATTGTTTTTTTTAATAGTTTTGCTTTTATTCAACACTACTGAATTTTTGGAATATATATATATATATATATATATATATATATATATATATATATATATATATATATATATATATATATATATATATATATATATATATATATATATATATATATATATATATATATATATATATATATATATATATATATATATATATATATATATATATATATATATATATATATATATATATATATATATATATATATATATATATATATATATATATATATATATATATATATATATATATATATATATATATATATATATATATATATATATATATATATATATATATATATTATAGAGTTTTAATTAATTTATGCGACTCAACATTTTTATTATTTATTTAATAATATATTATATATAAGAGAATAGTAATGAATGACAAACAACTAGTAGACATACTGTTAAAAATATAACATTTTTGGCTCAATGCTCTGACTAATTTAGTATTTCTCTACTTTAAAACCCAAGACATTAACAAAAACAGCGATATTTGATATTAGAAACTAACACAACAAAAGCCATATAAATATAAAGGTTACGAATTACAATTTTTTACATATTTCTTTTTCTGCATAATACAAATTTAAGCAAATGGTCTAACATAATTGACTTATTTACGACTCAAATTATTATGATTAAGACACAATTTGTTCTTTTCGAAATAAGTTTGCTTTTATTCAACACTCGACTGAATTTTTGGAATAAATATATAAGTAAGGAATGACGAATTCTTAGCAAATTTATGTAGCTCATACTACAAAATTTTCTATAAACACTTCAATTTCACATAATTTTAATAGCTTTTTTAGCTTTGCAATTATTACTCACAAGGTTTTATTTAATTTATACGACTCACCAGTTTATTGATTTATTTGATAATACTATATAATATTAAATAGAAAAGTCACGAATGACAAGCAACTTGTAAACCTACTTCTCAAATGAAATACAAAAGCTTCTCTTTTGAATTTGCTCTATTTTGTGGATCTGAGAAACGTAGCTGATATGTTTACTGAAATATTTAATATTAATAATAAGTCACGAATGACAAAGGACTTGTACACATACTTTTAAAGTGAAAAACACAGCTTTGTCTTTTGAACTTGTTCTATTTTGTATGACTAAAAAATTAAACTGATATGTTTACTGAAATATTTAATAGTAATAATAAGTCAACAATGACAAACAACTTATAGACTTACTTTTAAAATAAAAAAAATCCTTTCTGTTGAGTTTGCTCTATTTTGTGGCACTAAGAAGCGAAACTGATGTGTTTACTGAAATATTTAAGAGATATAGAGAGAGTTAGACAGAATCTTGTAGGCAAAAAACAAGTCAACAATTTCCTTCATATGAGATGATGTGTTTATTCAAAGTAAGTATTTTGCCTGCACTAAAGGTTTTAATAATTTTTATCCAATATTGACGGAGTAATAGTATTAAAAACTCATGAGACAAAAAAAAATCAATAGCCCAACTCACAATCTTGTGCAAATGGTCTTGCATCGTTGCATTTGCAAAATGGTATAGTATATTGACACTCACCACTAACAATTGTTAAGTGGTGAGTATCAATATACTATACCAATTTGCAAATGCTACGATGTAAGACCATTTGCACAAGATTGTGAATAGGGCCAATTTGTTTTGAAAGCTAACTCTTCGTTGAATCTAACACATCGTCTGTTATACCATGCTCAGACATACGCCTTAATTGAGCAATTAGGAAATGTACGCAATTAAGGCCTTAACTAAGCTTAATTTACCATACAAGGCTTTAATTAATAAATTGAGCAATTAGTACTTAATTGTTTCATAACTTGAGCAAAGTTAAAAATGCAACCCTTTGTGATAAGTATATTTACTGCGAAGTAAGCTTAATTTACTATAAATAAAATAAAACTAAATTGTCTCAATTGAAAATCCATGTCTGAACAGGGTATTAGTCATTTTAAAGTTTTAGAAGCCTAAAGCCTTTTCTATATCTCATTCAGTACTCTTGTTTTTAGATTATAGACTATTTCCTCTCCCGTTCTTTTAAAATCTTAAAATTGCTTATAACATAACAAAAAAATTTCCTATTTCCCAACTACTGTTGCCCAAACAAAAAGCTATTTGTTTAAAATTTAAAGCAAGGTTATGGTAAGTAAATACCATCTAGCTTAAGTACTCTAAGTAAAAGCAAACTTTGCGCTTAAGATTTCCGTTTACATTAAACAATTTCATATTTTCAAATGCTAGCATAATAAAAATCAACCCCTCCAAATGCTTTCACATCCTCATACTCCGTTTAAGATAGAAATACGTTTTCGAAGGAAACGGTGAACAGTGAAGCTACCACCAATAGAGAGACTGTTAGCAGATAGTAGTAGTTTCTCTATAAAACACTACATCCGGTTAGCATATGAAATAAAACCTCTTTCTCTTTTCCAACCTGATCACGAAACGTTTAGATTTCAAGCAAAATTATACTGGTGGTTAGTAAAAACTTTAGCACAACATATCCACATTCAGCTAAACGTATATAGTATGTCGAAGTCGATGACGATGATGATGACTTGATGGTTGGATGACTTTTCTGGCAATAATTTCTATTTTGTTTTTTATGTTTTTGATTTTTTTCCCTCAACATTTTTCGTTTAGAGTGTGTGATAAAATCGAGCGCACGTTATGCTGAAACAGTTAAAGTAACATTTGTTAGTAAAGTTATCAGAAAATAAACCATGTGTAAGACAATCAAACAGATGCAATGAAATAAAATCCATATACGCGGCTAAATGTTATATAAAGATAAACAGAATATGCAGTGGGTAGGGATAATGTAAAGTTTGATATGTAAAGGAAAGGGAATACATACGCTACGATTTAGTCATTGGTTTGGGGTGTCAATAATATTCCAAAGTTTTAAACATTTTATTTTAATCTTTAAAACCCTTTAAACGTTTCAATTAAATGATCATTTGCAAGGTGCTATTTCTAAAATTAACTATTCCAATAACCTATTTAAAAAAATGTTTACAACAAAATTTATTTAAATTTAATGATTCGAATAAAATTATTTGGATATAATAATTGAATAAGAGCTATTCATATAATATTATTCGAATAAAAATTTATCGAATAATATTATTCGAATAAAAATTCTTTGAATAGTATTATTCGAATAAACATTTTTTAATAGTATTGTTCAAACTAAAAATTGAATAATATTAGATGACAATTGTTCTAATAAAAATTCCGCAAACACTATTATAACAAAAATTATTAGAATAAAAATTATTTGCACAAATATTATTCGAATAAAAATTATTTGAATAAAAATAATCTAAAGTAAATCATCCGAATATAATAATAATTGAAAAAAAAATATTTGAATAAAATCTGTTATTGGGGAAAAAATTGCTTGAGTACAATTAATCGAATGAAAATTCTGGGAATAATATTATTTGTATACAAATATTAAACGACCACTGTTCTAATAAAAACTATGTAAATTCTATTAAAAAAACTTATTTGATTAAAAATATTCGAATAAATAATTTTCGAATAAAAATTATTCGAATAAAAACAGTTTACATTAAATCATACGAATGATATTGCTCGAAAAAATTTTTAAAAAAAATTAAAAGTTTTTTTTTATTAGAAATTAATATTCGATTAATATTACACTGCGCAACACGAGGTTCTAACAACTGATTCTGGCAGAGAGTACAAAAAAATTTTTGACGTATATCGGCATTTTGAAAACTTACATCCTCGATTAATTTTAGAGGGGAGTTAATTCTTCCCCCTTTTGGATATTGTTATAGCGAAACGTAAGAATTACAAGCCTTACGCTTAGGGTATAAGATATACTCAGCATGTTAATGTAAAGCTCCACGAGAAAAATTTTTGGGTACAATTTTAGCCCTCTAATGCTTAGTTGGGGACAAATCTCGCGGCTAAAATATCCATAAAAGTCTTCAAGGACAAGCTGAACTTTAATAATAGATATCATTCAAAACTTAAAATGTGCTTAAGGGTTAATTTAGAACTTATTCTTAATAAGTACTAAAATATCCCATAAAACAAGGTTTTATGGGGAGAGTTTGTATTAAAAATTCGTCTTACGTAAAATGTCGAATATAATATATAATGAAACTAATATTATTCGAATAGAATAACTACTATTCAAATATTCAAATATTATTTTATATATTAACTTTCTTTTAATGATTTGCAACCCAAACGAACCGATACCATTTGAGAGGTTCTTCTACATTTGTCCGTCCTTGAAGTTACAGTAGAATGTCTTAATTGATACCGAACCTTTAAAAACAACTGAAGTAAATAAAGTTAATATCATTGGGATTCTCATATCAGAGACTTTTTGCTGCATTTTTTGCTTCTTTCTTATAAAAGAGTATTCTTTACCCTCGGCAAGAAGTATCTTTTAATAATAGTATATTTAAGATTAATAAATTTGCTTACGAAATTCCTTTTTCTCTTATTGAATACTTTGTAGTTTCTAAAGAGATCCATTTTCCCTCTCTGCCAAACATCATCATAAAGTTAAACGAAATGTAAAAGAAATATATTGCAAAACTGACAAACTTTTGCTGACGCATTGGTATGAGTGAATAATACTAACACCTTCAAAGTTCAATGCAAAACAAATTTTTTTTACCAATATCAATAAGATTCATAAAGGAACCCCGGACCAAAGGAAGGAAAAAAATTTTGAAGAAAATCACGTTTTTATCTTATTTTATACGAGTTTGACGGTAGTAAAATTTAATCACAAATCAAAAATCAATTTCGCATAGTAATACCCATAGTAGAAAAAAAAAACACACACACACAAATGAAATCGAATTTCCAATTGATGTACTTTTATAGTTATAACCCCACTGGAGATTCCATTCATACTCGTATGCCATGGAATATTATTAAAAGATAGACATTTTTTATTTAGAGCAAAATGGGGGGATAAATATGTTAAACAACCACTCTGAGTAAAATTTTTGCAAAAGGAAAGAAGGAATTAGATTATGATTTTATCTTTACCGTAAATTGATGACCATTCTGTTGTGAAAGTTATTTGATTTCATGCTTTAAATTTGTTCTGCTGCACATGCATGCTTTGGGTTTTAAGTAGTGGTGGAACAGCAGTTAGTATAGCTAGTTGGTGTAGTATGCCAAATTATCTTTCAATATTGAGATGACAAATTTAATTATGATTTTCATTTCTAAAAGCTTCAATTAAATGTTTTTTTAGAAACATGTTTCTAATTGTGGAAAATATTAAAGAAATGTAGTTATGAACTATTTAGGGAAACTGATAAATCAAAAGGATTTAATAGAATTTCTTTTAATGAAAAGTTATTTTAAACTAGTTGATAGATCGTTAATTTAATTTTTATTAATTCGCCCATTTAACGCTAAAATATCGTAAGCGACAAAAGTGAAATTTTTCATGGGAAGGTTTTAATCATCCGTTTATTTTTTTTAGATATGTTTTATCATTTTGAGAGTTTTATACTATCGTTGGGATTACAAAATTTAAATCTAAACAGCAAAACAAACTTTGAAGAAAATGTCACATACGATAATTTAGTTCTAAAGGGTTAAGTTACATAGTATTATAAAGAAATGATTTTCTTTGGAGTTGTAGTTTATTTCGTAAGTATTAAATGAACAAAATGAAAAGTCAATTATTTCGAAGAATACAAGGAGCTGTTTTGGTAGGCCGCTACAACATCTTGGGAAATTATTTGGTTAGTCCGTTTGGCTATAAAGCGTGTAGCATGAAAACATGACGCGATAAATGATTCGTGTGCAAAAAAAAAATGGCTCAAGATGGCGTATAATTATATGGATATCATTAAAATGAGTTATACGTTACAGCGCACAGTGGCAACGTTTCAGGCAAATGGCGCTAAAAAATAGAAGAAGTTATCGTAGTGCGATAAGATTTGATACATTTGTTTAAATTGGCAAGGTTTATAAATTTTCAAAATGTGATTGATTTCGACGCAAGGATTCGTGTTCTTCCCATATATCCTTAAATGAAAAAAATTTCAGAACAACTTATATAATATGTATAGTTTCAAGAAACTTCTCACATGAGCTTCTTATAACATCTTTAGTGTTTGGACCAAATTTTGTCTAGTTCGGAGCAAGGATACCTTTTGCTAAAAAATCTTACTCTTGTACGAAAATCATGACTTTTACTACTTAAATGTGAATAAAATGAAAATTCGTGAATCGATTTTAATAAACTATGGCTCGTTTTGTTTGAAACATGTTTACCTATATGGTAAAAGAAATAGAAGGATTTTTTTGCTCCTAATTTTTTATACATTTTTTAAGAACAAAAAAAAAAAATATAATATTTTTTTTTATAAGTTTGTTTATTATTCATTTATTTTATAAGTTTGTTTATTGTATATTAAAAGAAGAGACTCTCGACTCAACATTTTATTGGGTAACAAAAAAAAAGAAAAAAAAAATTAAAATACAATTATTCTACTACGGACTCCAATTCGTGGCTGTCTTAAACAAATTAACAAATTAACAAATTAAGTTTTAAGAAACTTACTTAATTTCTTCCTTGTTTTAAATAAATTATCCTCAACTGACATACATATATTCATAGCAAAATATTTTTATTGCCATTGTTTGATCACGTACTAGAGCAATTCCTATTTAATTTGCAAACCAACATTTTTCTTTAAATCATAAACTGTCGATTTTACATTCATTGAAGTTTTTAACGCGTGATTCCGTTAGAAAATTCCTCAATGTCATTGTGACATTTTATAGCACTTTATAAAAACACGTTCTCTCCTTCTCTCTCCCTCTCTCGCTATAGAAAAAGGCTGTAAGAAAAAACATGAAGAAAAAAAAATTTTTTCTTTTCATATTGAACAAGAAATACCTAAAGACACTCTTGTCTGAGGTATGAGTAGTAAAGGATTGTTTGATTGAAAAAGAAAAATGAGAACAATAAAAAACCAACAGACAAGCGGTAACAAAACATTGACTGGGCTTGGCCAAGACAATTTGTAAACTTAAACTCTAAGAGAACGTGATGAAATGTTACTATTGTAGCTTCATGTTTTCCACCAATTTTTTTTCTTTATGGCAGTTTTTCTTTAGCCTTATTTACTACTCGTAGTAGTGGTTAATGTCACTCAGTTTTCTCCTCTACTTTTTTTGTTGTTGCGTTTTTTTCTTTTTTAGCCAAGTTTTTAATACTGCAAAACACTTTAGTTGTTACTTACAGCACCACTAATGTACTATAAAGGCTTTAAACGCATACACGTTCTTACTTTCCTTCCCCATACTTATTTTGCCTTAGTGAAAAGTGTCAGGCAGCAGCCTATTGTTGTTAGAAGAAAAAAACATCATGGATCATATTGTGTTTAAGTTTTTCTTTTGCTTTTTGAAAAAAAAATAAGAAAAACTTTTGGATTTTCCCTACCTTACAGTTAGTTCTTCTTAATAGAAATGCTTGTGGGCTAAAAAATGACTTGTTTTTTTTTGTATTTCTAGTCCTAGTAATGCAGTCACTAGTCCTTGTTTTTATCTCTCTTTCGTTGGATTTTATTGTTATAATTTTTTATTATTTCTCTATTATCTGATGATGTGAATTGTACGTGTTTGTTTGGCCAAGTTTAAGTCCTTGGAGGTGTAAATTGAAGAATCCATAAACAAAAGAATTTTTCAAAATAGCGACGATAAAAATATAAGGAGAGAATGGAGACAAATAAAATAAAATAATGAGCAAAGTATAGAATGGCAAGCTTAAAAAAAGGATCAAATTTTTTTTTTAAATAAACTATTATGTTAAATGAAATTTATTTGCTGGTGTTTAAGCATTGTCTATATGCAACATTTCATTGGTGCTTTACCAAATCATCAGTAGGCCTTAAACACAATTTCGAACAGTTACAAAACCTTTATCTTATGCACAAACTTTTAAAAACCATTTGAGAAATTTAGAAATAAATGATTTTCAAAAATAAGCATATCAGGCTTGGAACTTATACAAAACCCAGCAAATAATTTTTTATTCGATATGATAAACTATTATGTTTTAAAAATTTTCTAAATATTTCTTTTTATAAAAAGAGGGATAAAAACTACCCTTCAGCGTACTTGAAGAGTACTGAAATGTTCTACAAAATTTTTTGCCATAATATTATACTACAGATCTTTAAAGACACCTTAACAGTGGATCCAATTTCAGTGCCAAAAATCATTCAAAACTTAAAATCTGTGGACTTTTGACATAACAGCTTAAGTATAATTTTCAAAATTTCTTAGGAGCGCAAAAGTAAAGAGCAAAATGAATTTTTTTTGTATGCGATTAACCAATCTCGATCAGAATTTTGTTATCATTTTTTTTTCGTTTTTTGACGCATTTGATATTGGATTTTGATTAGTCGCAAATTAACAAATAAGAAGACAAGTCAAATTTTTAATGTATGAATATTTCTGCGAATAAACATCATACAAAAATTATGGTTACAACAGAAGGAGCATTTATAAATACCACTATTTGTAAAATTCTTTTAACTCGACTTAAGTGCTGTTGTCCAAAGTCAACAGAAATGTATTCAAGCGTTAATTTCGTACTCGACACAGGAAATCTTGTAGGACTTACGTTTAATGTATAAGTTATATTTAGCACTTTTATGTAAAACACTACAAGGAACATTTTAGGATAACATTTTAGGCCTCTAACTCCTTGCTGTATTGGTTTTTTCGCACATGAATTGATAACTTAAAAATTGTTTCCATATATTATCAAGGATTTTGTTATAAAATAATAGTTTTTTTTAAATATGGGTACGACATTACCGGAGATATTTATGTAATCGGAAACAAAGACGAGGCCAAAAACCAACTTTTTAAAATTCAAATCCAAATATCTCTGTCTATTATAACAAGCTTCAAGTCAATCAAATCGGATAATATTTGTAAAAGTTATGAGACGCACAAAGTTTTTTTTTATGCTCGAGATAGTAAACTATGGCACCCTGCTTATCGCACCGTGTGTTTCAATAGGGCGGTAAAAGTTTCATTATTCTTAAAGCCTAGATACATCGTTTTGTAATCGGATTGCATGCTTTAAAGATACAGATTTATTAGCTTTTTTCGGATTGGAACCACTGTGCTCCGTCTCATAAATTTCTAACCAACCTTTTGTTGCAAAACTTAAAATTATATGTATCTATTTTAAGTAGTTTCTTTTTACTTTTTTCATTGTTTACTAAATTCTTTAGATAGTGTTTATCACTAGCGAGTTCAACAATATATTTTCTTCAAGTATGGCTATTTAAGAGTTCTAACAACTTGTCTCATACTAAAAGTTTTTCGCTATTGTCCTTAACTTTTCTTCGTTTCCTCTTCATAAACAACAAATATTACTATATAAACAAGAAATTCTTAATAGTTTCTAGAGTAGTTTATTCCCTTTGCTAAAAAAAAGAAACAATATTATAAAAAATAAACAAAAATATCTGTGAAAAAACACTGCAACATGTGTTAATGTTCTCAACTTACACTGAAGAAACAGTGGCAGCCATACAACCTTCTTAGAATACTTGTATTATGAGTTTTATTGTTTTACCAATATTGTTGTTATTCTTTCAATTTTGATTGTTGTTGTTGTTGTTATTCTTGTTATATTTAATTTCAGAAAAATGGTCATTGTAAACCATAGTCGTCGTTAACTATATTGTCTTCATTAGCAAGACAAAACAGTCATGGTAATAATAATAGTGGCAATAAAAATTAAAAGTAGTAGCAGTAGTCTTTTTGTTGCACTAATGATTGCAGTAAACTTATTTTAAAGTTAAACTTCGATCAAAATTAAACTATATCGATAGCTTAAATCAGTTCATAGTTAAGCTGACCCTGGCTAAGTTAAACTTTCTTCTAGCATCAAGTTTAAAGCAAAATTATAGGTTATAGTTAAACTTGTTTATAGTTAAGCTTAGTGTCAAGGTAAACCGATTGAAGAATTGATTAAAGTTTCAAAGTAAGTCTAGTTTAATTCAAACCATATGCAGTTAGACCTATCTTAAATATAAAATAGCTTTGAAGTTGAATATGGATTAAATATAAACATAACTTAAAAGCAATTTTTAGTTTAAAGTTAAATCTATAATAAAGTTAAATATAATTTTAAATTAAACTTAGGTTCAACATTAATTTGGCTTAAGCTTAAACTTTTTTAAAACTTATTTAAAAAAACACTAAAACTAAAAAATTCCAAAATGAAAAAAAATGCCAAAACGAAAAATTGCCAAAATGAAAAAAGCGCTTAAAGGAAAAACGCAGCAAAAGTAAAAAATCGCTAAAATGCAAAATGTCACCAAACTTAAAATGATCGCAAAAAACTAAAAAGTCGAAAAACAAACGAAAAAAATCGCCAAAAAAAAAAATTTCAAAACTAAAAAATCGCTAAAACTAAAAAATCGCTAAAACTAAAAAATCACTAAAACTAAAAATATTGCAAAAAACGAAAAAATTTCTAAAAATGGAAAAAATTATTAAAACAAAAAAGCGCCAAAACTCAAAAAAACCACCAAACTTTAAATGATCGACAAAAAACTAAAACAAACCAAAAACCGAATAAATAGCGAAAAAGAAAAAAAAGCGCCGAAACTAATAAAATCAATGTATCTAAAATTATCGTAAAAATGAAAAAAATCGAAAAAAATCTTTAGAAAAGCCAAACTAAAAAAGCACCAAAGCTAAAAAACGCTAGAAAAATTGTTAAAAGGAAAAAAAAGTGCAAAAATTAAAAACAAGTCTTTAACTTTTTCTTTAACTTCGAATCTGTCTGCTCTTCCGTCAGCTTGTCTTGTTCATCGTTAATAGAATTGGAATGAATGAATTTCTTTTGTAAAAGTATTTCATTATGTCTTAGTATATGTTTTGCTTTATTATTATCTATTTGCTTCCTTGTATAGTTAAGCTTTTTTTTGTAAATGTTGTTCTGTTTATTGTTTTTAAAGAACAAAAACAGCAAAATTTGCAGACACGTGCACATGGCGCTTATACCCGGTAGTTTATGGGAAATTGCTATTTAATATATTTTATTATAAAATGATTGAGAAATTATTTATTTACTAAAATATATGTATTTTAAAACTGTTAATATAAATAGATCAATAATACACTGTAACTTAGTGGGAATTGGAGGTGTTGCTGAGTAGATCCTTATAGATCCTCGGAAGTTATCGATGAAAAACAATTTTTTGGGTCTTCACGGACAAAAAAGTTCATTATTTTTATTTTATTTGAAAGTTTGTCTCATAACGATTAAATTATCTCATAACGATTAAACTAAATTTTTAAAATCGGTTCGGAATTGGCAAAGGTACAATTATTTTAGACAAAATTTCAATGTAAAATTATACATGCGACACATTGCCAATGCATTGAAATATTTGAAAATGGCAAAATTATCTACTCAGCTAGACCTACAAGCCTCTTTTCCCTAGCTCGCCTTTCACGATAAAAAACCTGCTATTTTGTAACAGAGTGTAATTTAAGAGAAAGTGACGGCCATACAAAATTGTTACTGCTAAAAATAGACTTATCGAACGTATGAGCGATATTTAATATTAATATTAATCATTCGAGCTAGTGAACAAAATTCACAGCGAGGGAGTTATGAAAAGAACTAGAAATACATACGCAGGTTTATTCCTCCATTGGAATTGTGAACAGGTAAACTGTAACGTACACATTATATTAATATTAAGTATACGCTATGAAAGCCACAACTATTAGAAGATCGGTAAAAAACAATCCATTAAAACAAACGCATTCTGGCAAGCCATAATGAGCAGTTTAAGGACTATAAAGAAGAGCATTTTCACTAGCGGGTACCAGTTCTTATATTCTTCTTACATTTTTAATTGTATTGCTTTTAATTTCTTCTCTGTTTACTTATGTTCATTTTTTGCCTTTTTTGTGTTGCTCTTAATATTTTCTTGTCGAGTTATGAATTTTTATGTAGTAGAAAATATTTATGATGTTTGTTGTATAATTTTGCTGCTGCTGCTGCAGTGTAGCTGTAGCTGTCTTAGGAAATATTTGTTTCGTTGTGTATACTTGCTACTGCAACACATTGTCTTGTGCAAAGTCCTTATTGTTAGCAAAGTGCGAATGCTTTGCAAATTGGATGAAGTAAAAGAGTAAGATTGGTATTAAGTTGTTGTAAATATTTGTTAGCAATTTAACTCAGAAGCTCTTAACTTTAAATTTTCATGGAATTTTTTAATAAAAAATTATTTGCAGGATTTTAGGGAATATGCCTTATTATAGTTGTCGAATCGACTTGGCTGTTAGTATTAAATTAAATGTTTCTTTAATCTAGTACAAAATGCCGAAGTCAATCCGACAAACAGGATATATGAAATTCTCCAAACCACGTTGCACTATTATAACTACTATAAAGAATTTTGTTCATAAATTCTCAGAAATTTGACATTAATCCAATGAAAAACTTCATTACAACTCAACCAATGCCACGCTTCGTTAGATTAATGAAACAAGTTTCGCTAAAATTCTTTTAATGAAAATTTCTTTAATATATGAAATAATTTCATTGATCCATTGTAATAATTTCGCTAAGCTAATGCAGATATAGTTCATTATCTTGATGAAATTACCTAGAATGTCGATTTGCCAGATGTTTAATATTTAATTCTTTATCCTGTTCAAAAAAGTAATAAATGAAAAAAGCAAAATATTTTGGTAAATTTTCTTTTTGTCTTACATAGTAACGAACTGCTTAGTATGTTGTACTCTAATTGTCTTTCAAGTGATTTTCCTTTAAGAAACTCTGTCTTGCCATCTGCAACAGCATTTAAACAATTAAGCATTGTAATAATGTTGAGAATTTGTTAAAGAGTTAAATGTCCTGGGAAAGTATTCTCTAATGTTTATTATATTTGTATAATATTCCTTATTTTTCTCATCTTTCTTAGCACAATACTTTGCAAGCATATTGCCATAATGGGCTATAGTCTCACTAGAGCAATGGGTTTAATGCAGATTGCAGTAAATGCAATGAAAAACTAAATATTTATACTTGGTTGTCCTAAAAGCTGTGCTAATATAGAAACACTTTTGTACCACAATTTGGGTTGCTTGAATTTATTTATTTGACTACTTACTAGAGTAAAAAGAAAATTTAATTGTTATATAGTTTTCCTTTTTCGGAAAACGGCATAGCAGAGTATTTTTAGTAAATACATTCTTGAAATTACGAGTAGCTGGTAAAAGAAGACTACAATACTTTCTACAAAATCATTGGTCTGAAATAATTCTTGGCCAATTTAAAAACCAGCATTAATTTTATGCAAATCTAAAGCAAGAGAAAACCATTATTTAAGAAAATTTCTGTGGAAGTAGAAGGTGTACAAAAAAAATTATGTTTTATTTTACAAGTCATTTATATTAGAATATTTATAGTTTTTTTTTTGTTTCTTTCCCTTCAGTATTTTTCAGCCAGCCAGCCTTCATTAATATGCCACGTACTTTTTGTCTTTTCATAGTTGTTTATGTAATAGGACAGTGTACTATTCATTTTCAAAAACCATTATTACTGCTAGTATTTGCTTAAAAAATTTCTTTAACATTCTTTTGAAAATGCAAAAAAGGAAAAATAGGCAAAGAAAAAAATATAATAGAAAAAAAGGTTGAAAACCCATAATACTTTCTTATAACGCCTGCAAAAACATGAAAATGATTGTAAGGTATTCATGCCAAAAGAGGGATGTTCAAAGCAGTTGTTTCTAATCTTTGGCTGTAATAAAAGCATTTCTTTAGTAATTCATTTGGTTAAACAAACTCATATTCATTCAACTTATAATGTTCTTTTTTAACAAGGGGAAGATATGCGATGAAGAATGAGGGGAGCAAATTCTTTAAAGAAAAAAGAAAGGTACATTTTATAAACAGGAATTTTTATAAACGGTATAATTTATAAAAAATGCTTTTTATAACAAGTACTTTTTATAAAATTTACTTTTTATAAAAGGTACTTTTTATAAAAGGCACTTTTTATAAAAGGAACTTTTTGTAAAAGGTACTTTTTATAAAAGGTACTTTTTATAAAAGGTACTTTTTATAAAAGGTACTTTTTATAAAAGGTACTTTTTATAAAAGGTACTTTTTATAAAACGTACTTTTTATAAAAGGTACTTTTTATAAAAGGTACTTTTTATAAAAAGTACTTTTTATAAAAGGTACTTTTTATAAAAGGTACTTTTTATAAAAGGTGCTTTTTATAAAAGGTACTTTTTATAAAAGGTACTTTTTATAAAAGGTACTTTTTATAAAAGGTACTTTTTATAAAAGGTACTTTTTATAAAAGGTACTTTTTATAAAAGGTACTTTTTATAAAAGGTACTTTTTATAAAAGGTACTTTTTATAAAAGGTAATTTTTATAAAAGGTACTTTTTATAAAAGGTACTTTTTATAAAAGGTACTTTTTATAAAAGGTACTTTTTATAAAAAGTACTTTTTACAAAAGGTACTTTTTATAAAAGGTACTTTCGTTGACTGAAAGTGTGGTCTGCCATAAAAATAAAAAATTAAGAAGTTATTTGTACTTTTCCTAAAATCTTGTTTCATCACCACTTAGGGTTGCTTTGTGAGTTAGAATTTTTCTAAATGAATGTCTGAATATCAGGATGTACATGTTTGTGAACGCATTTCCGCATTCATTACGCTTTATACAACTGTGTAGTATAATGTATTTGTATTCAAAAGTTTTTGAATAGAGATTCTCTTATTTGTTAGAAATAAAGCGTGGGAGAAGCCGATGTGAAAAAAAAACATTCAATTACAACTTCATGCGGTCGATTAGAGCTGTTCATTTCGTGCAATGGCTATAAAGAAATCCTTTTATCGTATTAGTATTTTGTCGTTAAAGTCTAAGCAACTTTTTTTATAAAAAAGAAAATATCTCTTCCTTGTATTCAACTTCAAATCAAATAAAGTTTGCCACTTTTAATGTTTGCTGGCCAGCTTTATAATAAAGAAAACTGTTTCAAACTTAAAGAAAAAAAATATATATCATTTACTCCTTTAGAAAGCAACTTGCTGGCTCAGGATTTGCGTATCATTAATTTAATTCACTATAAACTGTATTTAAGCAGTATTGCACGTAAAATACAATTTTGCCATACTACCATTCAAAACAGAAAGCATCATGGACAAATCCCATCCATACAGTTGAAGAGGAAATATAAACCAAATACCATTCAGTCGCTTATTCTACTTTTTTCCCCTCATTCATTTCGTAGTTGTACACTTGCCGATGAATGAAAAGCCAATGAAAACTTTTTCCTGTAGATTTAATTTTAGTTTGTTTTGAATGTACGAGTATGGGTCGATGTCTGCCAAAGTAGTTTGGGTGGCTTCTGGCTGGGTGTATTGTTGCTAAATTAAAAGTTTATTTCATTTTATTGGGGTTGAAACTTGTTTAACATTTGTTTCTTTAGATTTTTTAATAAAATGATTTTAAAATGTTTGTATCAACTTAATGAATTAAATTTGGTAAATAATGACTTTAATGATTTGCTTGAGCTTTGTATCTTATGATATCGATATATACGGGTAGAAAAATGATTAAGGCCTTCTGAAGTCTTCTTGAATAATTTAACAAATAATGTGTCATTCAATACTAAACTTTATATCCTGAAAAATTGAATTGTATAAAAAAGTTCTTTAACACAAAATATCTTTAATAAAAATTCTAATATTTGATTGCATAACATACCATATATTTTTTTCATTTCATAACAAGTTAAGGGATTTATAAATTTTGAAAAGTATAAATAAGTAAGGACGCCTACATTCCTACATGCCACCCGTTGTGGATTAACAATTACTTGGAGAAAGTTTCATTTCACAAGCCATTTTTTCCTTGCAAAAAGGACACACAAATAAACATGTTCGCATAAAGGACTATACACATACATATGTACCATTGTATGTTACTGTTATATATTTATCTAAGAATATGTATACATGCATACATACACATATGTATTGTATAAACCCAGCAGTAAAACTAAAAAGGCCTACTCAATTCATGTCTTCTTGAAGGCTTACTTATAGCTTCTTTTAGAAAGCCTCGAATCTCCCCAAAAAATATACATTCTGTTAGAAGTGAGGAGGAAGGAGTATTCTGTTTTTAGATTTTTCGTTTTGTTCATCAAAAAATTAAATTTATAAATAAGATAAATTCTCGTATTCTTTTTTCGCAAGTGATTTGTGTATAAAACTAAAAGTTACATGCAAGAGACTTCATAAATGCTGCTGTTATACCGCATATATTAAAGCTGATTAATTTATACTTATACCGACGAAACAATTCATGTCTACACTGAAAGAATTTTGTTCATAAATTCTGTGAATTTTGACATTAGTCCAATGAAAAATTAAAACTTTTTCCTGTAGATTTTATTTCATTAAAACTTAACCAACTTCACGCTTCGTTGGGTTAATGAAACAAGTTTCGTTAAAATTATTTTAATGAAAATTTCATTAAATATATGCAATAATTTTTTTGCTCCAATGTAATCACTAAGCTAATGAACATATTTCATTGTATTGGTGAAATGATTTCATCGTTCTAATGAAACTGTTTCATTATATAAATGAAATTATTTCATTATTTTAATGAAATTATTTCATCATTTTGATAAAGTTCAGGCATTATTTTAATGATATTCTGTCATTATTTTAATGAAATTATTTCATTGTTTTAATGAAATTATTACATAACTTAGTATATAGCCCCATTAGCTTATCTGTTTTTTAATTATTTTATTTTATTGACAATTCCATGGTTGAAATATATAATAGACGCCAATTCACGTCAGAAAAATTTGTAATGTTGATGACCGCTTGCGGTATCGAACTCTGACTGTTGACTCTCATCATTTGCTGTATAATCAACGTCTTAACCACTTCAGCCAACAGCACTGTTAAAACAATGTGTCTATGAGTGTATAATAATAAGAAAGAGTACAACAACAAAAAACATATATACAAAACTATTTTTGTTGCTCGCTTTTGGATGCCAACTGTTAAAATAATGGCTCGATTATCGATGGCAACCGAACTTCAGTTGCGTTGCCAGCCGGCAACTGAAAATTTGTGGTTGCCAGAAAAGCATTAAAAATCAACTGAAATTGACACTTTCAGTTGCCAGTTGCCATTCGTAATATGATTTTTAGCAATTGGCAACGCAACTGAAGTTTGGTTGCCATCGATAATCAAGCCATAAATAAGGGTATGTTTTTTAAAAAAGAAAATATATATGTGATTCATTTATTTCATAAATGCAATGAATCTTTTTATCAAAACAATGAAATACATTTCATTAAAATTATGACATTCAAGGACTTACAATTTTTAATATTTTTTTGAATTTTTTATAGCACATATTGCAAGAGTGTTAAATATCGGTTAAAATATTTTGTCAAAACTTAAAGAGGTTTCCATAAAATTACAAAATGTTGTTGTCATAAATCCAATGAAATTTCCTAACGAAACTATGAAAGTTAATGAAGCAATTCCAATGAAATTCTTTCACAATATTCGTGAAATTTCACTCGAATTGTAAAATATTTCATTAGATTTGTGAACAAAATCTAACAAAATTGTTTCATTGGATTTGTGAAGCGAAATTCTTTCATTACAATTTCTTCCTAATACGAGTATATATGAATATACTGAAACTTTAGCCCCATTTATATATAAAAAATTACTTTAGATGAAAGGAAATAGTTCGAAAGAAAAATCACATTAACCAAAATTAAAGAAGACGCTATAAAACACCGAGATTAAAAATACGAGTATGTACCTCCATTTGCTTTTTGAAACCCTTCAAAATTAAATTTTTAGAATGTCTTTTCTCAGGCCTTCCAGAAGAAGCGATAAAAAGACATTCCCCGCAATGACAACATGTGTAAAAAATATATGAAGATGAAATGAAGCGTGAAGTACTTCTGGTTTCAAAAAAAGGTATAAGGATGCCATCTACAAGGCCTCCATACTGCTTCCTTTTACCTTTGAGTATTTACATATTTTGTTATACTAGTTGAAATATAACTTTTCAAATTGTGTTATTTTAACTTAAATTGCTTAATTTTGTGCCAGATAATAATGCTGTGTAGCAAATACCCTAAGAATATATAAAAAAAAAACAAAGCAAACCAACTTAATAATAATAAAAAAAGTACAAAATACTTGAATAAACAACAAAAAAGGACTTTTACATAAAAAAAATCAAGTAAAACTACTGACACCATTAGAACTTCAAAATCCAAAATATTTACTAACACCACAAAACAATCAAATATGTTTTAAGGATAAAGAAAATAAATAGACACACGTTCCTTATACTAACAAAAATAAACAACTACGAGTAAAAATTTATACACATGCCCTCACACACTCTCACTATGTATTTGCTAATGCCTTCTATACTTTATAAAAATAATAAATTTTTCATCACTCTTAATTTTATATTTATATGATTATTAAGAAAGAAAAAAAATGAAACCCTTTTAAGTTTAAAATAACTGAAATCGTTTTATATGTTTGTATGCGTTGTCTTTCTCCTCTTATGGGATTTCCAAATATACACGGCTTAGCAATTGAAACTTTTTATTTATTTTATTTATTGCTTTAGTGTTGCGGTTTAATCCCTAAAAGTATGCTTTTGTAATTTCTTTTATTTTCATTTTATAATTTAAATATTTTAAGAATATAAGATTTTTTTCTTCTTTATTTTCTACACCATTTGAGTTGGGAAAGTTTTTCAAGTCTAATGATTCTTGTGACTTAAATTGGAGCAGGGAATTGATATTTTATTGTCTTTATGCGAAGAAGTGTTTTGGGCTTTTTTGTTGTAGTAAATAAAATTTTATGAGACATTTAACTTTTTACAAATTGTTCGTTTGGTCATCTTGGAAAACAAAATATTTGTTTTGGTGAAATAAATATTTTAAAGAAAAAGATTTTGACTATTTTTACTTTCTCACTTATATGACAACACATCACCGTAATGTTAAGGCCCATGTATACTCAAAATACAAATCTAATATTGCGTGCATGTTTAAACATCCCAGCAAAAATATCCGGCTACCGGAAGCAGGTTTGTAAGAGAGAGAGAGAGAGAGAGAGAGAGATAAAAACTCTCCCTTACCAGCCTGCTTGGGTATTACATTATTTTTGTATGGGATGTTCGACTTGGTAGGTCTCGAGGTACTCGTATGAGCTTAATTTTTGTTCCTGTATCGAATGAAGAACCGATCACACGATCTCTGCAGGGTAGGCTAGAATGCTAACCCTACGAGGCACATATTCATTTTCATACATAATTCAAAGGAAGAATAAAAAAATTATTTTACAAAGTAAAACTCACACTCGCAACCATATTTGTATTGACTTAAGCGAGAGAGGATGCACTATAACAAAATGTAAGTTGAATAAAAAAGTTCGGCTTTAAAATAAATAAATAGCCGACAAACTTCGTAGTATGTGTGGTAATGGTGGAAATTCTAATTACAATTGCCTTACGCTCCACTCCTAATAAAGTCCTTTTCGTTATTAATTTTTTATTAGTTGATCTGCCAACTAAAAAGCTTACCTTGGATACAGCAGGGCTTCTGCACGCTAAGAATTCATGGAACCATTGCCAATTGGGTCCTGCAAGCATCTTTGCGTCTTGGGATAATCTGGCCAAACTCATTGACTCTGCTACTGCGGGACGATTCTTCTCCAGGGACTTCAATTTCTCCATTTCTTGGGAATTGAGGTCTCATCTCATGGAACAATTTGATGTTTACACAGGTGGTTGCAGGAGGGCTTACAGGGTTAGAGGCAATCTCTTATTTGAACACCTGGAAGCTATTATATTCTTCAGAATGTGTTACAAGTCGAGATATCGAGAATAAAAAGGGTGCCTTCGCTAAATGCTTGTAAATAGAAAACTGAAAACTATTTCCGTACTCTGGTACAGACCAGATGATTAAACGAAACTACTTGTAGGCCTTTCAGGCTGATCTAGCCCAGGCTAGACTCAGTTCGCACCATGAATATCTTAAGGCTCCAGAATATGCATTTGATTGACATCGTTCCAACTATTACAGGATATTGCAAATACGGCAAACACGCCAAAGTGATCCGACTAACGTCACACAACTTCTGCAGAAGCTATCAAAATGGGAAAGAAAGAGACAAAATATTCGACTATATGTGCCTCTGTGCTTCACTGAACAGCCTACGGTTAACATAACTTGGCCAGCAGTCCTTCTTTAGTCTATCTGAGCTAGCGACTGGCTGGTGAATCGCAACAGACTCAGCTCACTCATCACTAGCAGTAGATGGTTCCAACCCTGGGCCTTCCTATTTCGGCATAAGATAGTCAAACATACCTCTTCTTTTTGTCTCTTTAATTCGTCCCTATCACTTTCATATCTCTTACACTTTACGATTTTCTTTCCCTCTTTTTTATTCGTTTCTTAACAGGTTACACAATGGGACCCATCCTGGAGCCAAGTGCGACGAAGCTGCCAGTCTAATGTACTTTTTAGATATATGGGTGATTCTCATTCTAAACGTATTTTTATCCTTACCAATGTAATTAGTAGAAATATGAGAATGTAGGATTCTTATTATAGTTTTCGTCTCATTCAATGGATCCTGAAATAAAATTATATTTTTAGATTTTTTAACCTTTTTTGTGTATTGAGCGTTACATTTGCTTTCGCCGTTATTCTGGGAATGATTTTTGCAAAAAAATACACCACAAAAATTGATTAACGGGTTTCAATGCACTATACTTCTACTCTCTAAAAATAAAAAAATTATAAAAAAAAATTCTACAGCATGCATTACGGACACACCATTTTGTACGACGAGAGTATAAACAGTATTTTCGTTCTTCGTCTTTAACACATAATAGACAGTCTTAAGCGGTCCATCCATTATACAATATTATTGTATATGTTATTGTACACTTTGTATTAATTTTGACCTATACTAAGCAGTAAATGGCGCAATACTTTGAACAGCACTAAGCAATGTTGCCAACACATAACACATTTTCTTGGTTGTACAATAAATTTCAAAAGTCTTAAGATGACTGCTAGATTTTTACCTTTGCTAGGGAACTTATTAATGTTGAGATCTGCTAAATATATAACAGTTTTGCAATAAAATGTTCCATTATATAATTTAGTGAAGCATCCTTTCTGAAGTTCCAAAAGACTTAAGAAAACGTTGGGGCTTAAATAAGCAAAGAAAAAAACTTTCCCTTTATTAAACTGCCATTTGTAAACATCAGTTTTAATCCATTTCACCAGCATCTATTTAATAAAGAGCCCACACAAATAAATAAATACCCGCTATTAATACCAATCAAATATCGTGTTTATATAAATATTCAAGTTATTTGAATGTCTGTTTATACGCGTATTAAAACAACTTTTGAAGTGTTTATTTACAATATCGATTTAAATCAGCAGCAGCAGCAACAGAAGAAACACAAACTGCTGCTCTTGCTGTTGCTGCTGTTGGTCATATTGTTATTGGCGTTTTCGTTAAACCTTTATAGCAAGTGCATTATTGTATTTGTTAACGGTTTGGGTTTTGAAATTGTAAATGATTTAAGCCCAACCAACTGCAAATCAATTAAAAGTGACCACAACAGCTATTAAGTTGTAAATGCTCTTATGCATGGAAATATAAGTATGCATGTAGTTGCAGCTGCAAGTGGCAAGCAAGTAGCAAAATAAGTACGCAAACCTCTCTCACTTTAAATTGTGTTAAAGCAAACGATAATACGAAATAGAAAATACGTTACTTTTAATTATATGTGGGAAAAGGTAAATGTGACTGGCTTTCTGGCTGTTAATGTGAAATCAAATATGGCTGCTTGTGTGAGTCTACAAGTGTTTGTTATGCCTACATAAAGACAAAGATGTTTAAAGTCGTGCATTTAAGCGACTGCTGGCTGGCCATTGTAACATCAAATAATATGCAAACATTAATATGGCAGCTAGAACAACTATAACGGCCAACATAATATAAAAAGGGTTATCAAGATAATGAATTTCAAAGGTGAATAGGACTTAGTCGAGTGTTTATAGCAGACATTTATGCACTACTGCAAATTAAAGTTATAAGAATGGCAAAGAGCATGGTCTTCTATAAATGTTGGATGTCTATACAGCATACTTACGCACTCACGAACACACACATAAAAATACAGTCAAAAATCAAAAGCTCACTATCTGAGCTGCTTCATTTGAGTCAATATTATTTCAGATTTTGCTTTTAAAATTATGAATATCTATTCCTATACAGGTACTATACTTGTCAGGTACAATATTGCCTGTGCAAGTATTATGTACGCCATCATTCCATCAGCATCAAGTTTTTCCTTTCAAAAATTTCAGATTTTCTTAATTTGATCTAAACATGTTTATTTCAAATATTTTATTTATTTTAATATAATAAATAAATTACGCTGCACAACACAAAAATAGCATGGTTCTAACGGCTTATTCTGACATAGGGCAAAAATAAAAATTATTATTCTCAAATATGACTCCTTCAAGTGCCCAAACCGTTCTTCCTCGGTGAATTAGACTAAGTGGAAACTAAAGACAATGGTTGGGACTACTAAACTCCTAGAGAAAGCTGAGACGGCAGCACACATTGTGTATAAATGTCCTGCCCCCAATTATTATTAAAATAAAAAAATCTTGCCGCCAAATTTAAGCCTATGAAAATTTTTTGCGGTTAGTAAGGACTAAGTACATAATGAGAATGGATGTTAACAAGTGCCGATCCAGAGGAGGGGAAAGGGGATAGGTATATTTCCCCTTCCAAAACGAATAAAATATACCTCATTTCTATTGATTTCAAAATGATGTTTCATTGAAAAGTTCCCTTCCCAAAAGCTTTAGCTGGATCCGCGCCTGGCTTTTGAAAACTATCAGCTGACAGCCATGGTCTGGACCAATCAATGAGGAGTGAAGAGGAGTAAGAAAGTAGAGACCTAGAAAATTATTGTCTCAATCTCTAAAGCTGAGGGAGCTGATGAAATCTGGAGAATTGAACTGATTATGTATACACTGAGCCAAACAAAATCCCAATTGATTTTGTTACTCGAAACCAATAAACGATTTATTCCAATTTAGAACCACAAAACGAAAGAAATGAAAAAAAACCCAATGTTGAATTAGTAGTTGGAACAAATTGCGTTTATTTATAATTCTATGGAGAACAGAGTATCTTACCAGTATGGCAGCTAAATTCATAAGTGTGTGAAAATAAATATATCGAGCTAAATATGTTTTTAAAAAATATTGCATGCGAAATTTTTTTTATATACGAATTTTAAGTATTTCGTACTAAATTTTAGACTTTTTCTACAAATACGTTCACTGTGTTCAAACCCCTCTTCATAAGGGAATCAAACCATGCGAAAGATAAAGGTGAGGTATAGGGCTAATAAGCTGCGTTAACAGTTTATTTCAAAATTATTTCTGAAATTTTTATAAACTTTTGAAACTATGACTTTTGTTAATATTCTTTCACATGGATTCTCTAAGAAATATGCCCACTGTGCCAAAACACCTTAGCCCAGGCTGTAGTGTTTGATCGTAAGTGACAGTTTATTAATACAAATCATGTTTAAATTCAATAAAAACCCCTTCTCTTTTATGTCGCTTACGATCATATGGCGCTAAGGGGCCGATATATTCGAGTTTGCCCTTTTTTCATGTTGACAATTTTTCGGTTTTGCTTTTTCGTTTTTTTGGCGATTGTTTTAGCTTTGTTGCTTTTCCATTTTGGTAATATTTTCGGTTTTTTTTTGGCGATTTTTCGTTTTTTTTTGTGATTTTTTTTTGCTTTTTTGGGGATTTGTTTAGTTTTGTTGATTTTTTAGTTTTAGAACTTTTTTTCTTTTAACGATTTTTTAGTTTTTTTGACGATATTTTTAGTTTTAGCGATTTATTTTAGTTTTTGCGCTTTTTCCAAGTTTCTGCGCTTTTTTCCGTTTTGGCGATTTTTTTCGGTTTTTGGTGATATTTTTAGTCTTAGTTTTTTATGGCCCTTTTCTTCGTTTTTTGCGATTTATTCGATTTTTGGCGATTGTTGTTTTGTTTGGTGCTTTTTTTTGTATATATCCATTTTTGGCGATTTTTTTCATTTTTTGACGATATTTTTAGTGTTGCAGTTTTTTTTAGGTTTTAGTGCTTTTTTTCGTTTTGGCGACTTTTCGGTTTTGGACGTTTTTTTTAGTTTTTTGGCGATCTTTTTTATTTTGGTGATTTTTTTCGTTTTAGCGATTTTTTTACTTATGGTCATTTTTTCCTTTAAGCGTTTTTCTTATTTTGGCGATTTTTCATTTTGGCATTTTTTAACATTGGAATTTTTTAGTTCTAACGGTTTTTAAAATTTCAAGAGTTTGCCTTCATTGTTTCCAAGATACAGCATATTATCTAAATTACACAGACGAAATTACATTAACCGATAGAATACCCTTTAATTTTTAATGTTCTAAATATCGGTGTTGTTAATTGGTGTAGTCTGTATAATAATACACTAACTTTGAACATTTCAATTGTCTATATATAAGTGTCTGTATATGACATTGGTATTTCAACATAATACGTTGCTCGTTTTAGAACACCCTTTAGTTTGTAAATGTCATATATTTGTGGTTGTAGAGGCCAAAGTGTTCCATGTTCTGTGAAAATTTCTGATCTGTAGCTCTTACGGTTCTCAAGAAAGCAGCCTGTGACAGACAGATAAACAGACAGACAGACGCACGAACAGAGTAGCGAAAGCAATAGGGTTTCTTTGTACTTTTTTTGTACGGAACCCTAGAAAATCTTTCCATAGAATTTAAAATTTTAACTGTTTTTATAGTTATGGGAACATAACACACCAAAAAATATGGTGGTCATCAAAGGTCATGACAAAAGCTTGATTTTGTTGCAAAGTGTACTTTTTAGTGTCCTGTGCCAGCATCAATTGTTACAACCATAACTTTGCTTAATGCACAAAATTGCATAGTGTAATCGTTCCTTTTGCCTAAAACTTAAGTTTACCTTTAAAAATCCTCTTTTAATTCCCCTTAACACTTTCCTTAACGATTACCATACAAATAATGTATTTCTACTAAAAACAAAAACAGATTTCCAACATAAAATAACTCATATTATTCCTTAAAACATGACATTAATTTCCACATAAATCTATTGTTATTACAAAACATAACAACTATTGCAATATATAATCTTTTAATCAGAAGAAAATTTTATTATTACAGGCAAACACAATACACCTGAAGGATAGGCAGGACAAGAATAAAATTTTGAAAAAATAAAAGTAAAACAGCAACAAACTAAAAGTAGTGCAATCAGCCAGGCAGCCAGGCAGGCAGCCAGGTAGCTAGGAATTATAATTTAAATAAATCCCCTCAACAAAACAATCTAAACTTACCACTACAGGTGAGATAATCTTTATATAATACACACACCCGACGACTACTTAGGCATTTAAGTATGAATGTGTGTGTGTGTGTTTGCACATACCACACATAAACGAACATAATCATACAGGCATGAAATTATTTTTAGCTTAAAAGGAAAATCTTGCTGCACAATTTTCAATAAATCTATTTATTTATATACAGACTTATCTTTAACACCCTATTTGACCATTTGTATCTTAACGTACACACAAGCTTGCAGGAGCATTAAAAGAAAGTTTTGTGATTTCGGTTGTTATCCTTGAGTTCTGATAAATTCAATGGAGCGATTTTTTCCCTAAAATGATAGATTTTGACAAGGTTTTTATATTCATTTCGCCGTTAAAAAAATATTTAATTTCTCTTAAGCCTGAAAATTTAAAATTTGCTTTTACGAAAATGCCACATACTACATGAAAGTACATTTCTAGGTGGGCATTACAACAGTACGCCGATCTTCCATGTTATTGTAATAATAAAAAAGCTTAGAATTTGTTCTAAGAACTACAAGGTAATTTAAATCGGCATTTCTATATATGCAGATGTAGGTGAACTAATTAAGTTATTGTACCACAAATATAACACAATATTCTTGTGTATTATTAAGTTCATGGTTTGTTAATTGCAAGTGTGAGAATGTTTGTGAAAGTATGTGTGTGTGTGTGTTTATGAGTTAGAAAAAGATCGACAAATTAAGACAAACTGAGCAAGTGAGTGAGTTAGTAAAGATGCATGCATGTCCTTAAAAAAAGTAACAAATTATACTGTGAAGGACATAACAGGTTAAATAAATATTGAGCTTTATAATGTTTTTTTTTACAAAGGAATATAAAATGACTATTTGTTTACTCTTGGTGAGCTTGAGGTATGTTAGAAACAAAATTCAGTCATAGTTTATTCGACATACCGTTTAACTGGTTTATTTCTAAAACATCTTAGTTCTGCTCCCAATATGCGCGTGACGTATACTTAATATTTATGTATATGAAATATTAATCATACCCTACAAATGTTTTAACATAGGTGCTGTTCACATATTGAACCTTATTACGGTTGTCAAACCGCTTTCGACTGTTGTACCAGATAAAAGAAATACACAAAAATCCAGTACAATCAGTCGAGATGATTCAGTAACTATAACAACGCTCAATATCTTTAACATATCGTCAGTTTATTATTGTTTTTGTCTACCAACCATTTCTGACAAAAATTATTGTACTACATATAATTTAGATATCCATCTTTTCAAAACCAATCCGCTTTTCACGAAATTGTAAACGGTTTCTTACCCATTAAAAATAAAAGTGCTGAGCCCTGTAACTCCGGAACAAAGGAATCGTGCAGAAAAAGCACACAATATATTCCAGTCATAAATATCTTTTACACGATTATGTGTTTATCTTTAATATTTAAATATGTTTGTATTCTAGATGTGTTTCCTTAACAATTCACATCTGTTTGTAAGGATATGCAGCAAAAAGGGGAAAATATAAAAAAATGTATATGAAGCAAATAAAAGCGTATTAGCCTTTAATTATATTTATTAAAGTTTATACTCATTTACATATTTGCTGGCAAGGTTAAGAAATTACAAAATAAATCTATCCTGTATGGCACATGTGCCAAACCAGTAACAAGCTGACGATATGTATGCATGCCTTCATCCTTCTCTTAGTGTGATGTTTACCGTATACTTAATATTTTTGGTTCGCTATTACATATTAACCATACGTATTTTTTTACCATGTAACAGCGGGGATTAGAAAGTATATTACGTTTATATATATCGCTCAGTTGCTCAAGTAACGTCCTTAGTAGCTCAAAGAAACCTAGATTTTAAGAACATAGTGTTTGTCTCTTGATTTCAGCATTGCGCATCGAGAAAATATGACTTTAATTGGTTATAAAATCTACTTATTTTTAATTTTATCTCTAAGTTCATATAACTTTTAACTGAGTACTGTTTTTGGGGACTGTTTTTCCAAATATGTACACAGGTATCTGGCCGTGCAAAAGAAAATCCTTACCTTTGGCGAAGCTTCTTGTCTTGAGCTCAACTGGGAGCGCTCCTCACTTGAGTTACATTTTTTTTTTGGTTCAAAAAATATTCTCTTTTTCGTAAATTTTACACATCAGAGGTGCCAATAAAAAAAAATTAAGCTCACCTAAGCTTATTAAGCTCCAGTTGAAATTCTTTCTAGCTAAAATCTTTGTGGTTGGTAAACTCCTTCTCCTCGTAATATTTTCATTGCCTTACAAAGCGTTTTTCTTACAGTGTAGCCTATAATAACAATCAGTTTGTTTTAAAAACCAGTTTAGTTAAAAAAAAATCGAATTATGTATATGCCATTTCCTAAATTTTTTTCAACATGTATTTTATATAATCATTATTTTGAGCTCTACTGTTTCTTAACATGTGCAGTTTGTTAACCAGATATTAAGTTTTTGTGATTATAATTCTTTGGTATAAATTAACTCATAATTTCCAAAATATATAATTTCTAATGATTACGTTTGGCCACGGACACACAAACATACATTTGCTTTTTTTTTAACGTAATTCAGTTAACTATAATTTATTTAACTATAATTCTTATATAATTCATGTGTAACAAAATTTATTTAAACATATTTAGGAAAACCGCAAAAATTATTTAGTCATTTAAATTAATGACTTAAAGAAAACAAAGATTTATTAATAACACATTAAATTAAGCAAAATAAATTTCTATACACATGAGGATGTACAGTGTAGAAAATTTCTTTAGAAAGAAAATCAAAAAGGTCTTTGTGGTTAAATGATAAAAGTTCAGAGATTATGAAAAGTTATTGCGGTCAATAAAAACACTAAAACTAAATAGATTAAATTGGTAAGAAATTAATTGAAAGACAGCAATTAATTGTGGTTTAATAAATAAGAAGTCTGTAGTTTAAAAACTTGTTAGTTTGAAATTCTTTGTTTTTGTGAAGTTATTTTGATACAAACAGCATTCTAATAAAACACACCAATACACTAAAAAGCTATTTAATTTAAAGTTCAATTAATTATTATTGCATACTTTTAGGTTGGCAAATTTATTCATTTCTTATTTAAG
This sequence comes from Panzeria rudis, assembly GCA_956483635.1. Classification (NCBI taxonomy): domain Eukaryota; kingdom Metazoa; phylum Arthropoda; class Insecta; order Diptera; family Tachinidae; genus Panzeria; species Panzeria rudis. The sequence continues at coordinate 8,669,712 of OY101451.1, forward strand.
GTAATTTTATTGTCGGTTAAGTGTGTGTGTGTGTCTATATTTATGTAGCCATATGTAGGCATTTTAAATATTTAATTAAATCTTTATGAAGCATAAAAACAATAATTAAAATTTTTGTACAAAAAAAGACGAAATAAAAGGAAATTGCCTTTTAAAACTTTTTAAACGTTTTTTTTGTATTTGCAGTTGGGGTTAATATCTTTATTTTCCCTTTTTTTATAAATTCTATTTGCCTTATCTTTGAAACAGATCTAAACCACATGCTTATGTTTTAAATTTGCCTTAAGAAAAACGTATTTTTTTTCTTATTCATTCTTATACAGTTTTTTTCTTGTAAAATTATATAGAAATTGCGTGTTTCGCATATTATCTATGTAAAATTGTTGATATAATCTCCATTGTTGTTTTTAAACTTTTTTTTCCTTTAGAATACGTGACTATTTAAACTCTCTATTGATAATGTTTAACTCTGCGTGTATGTGGTTTTCTACATTGGCCATTGTTTTTTAACCAATAAATTATGCAAAAATATAAAAATAAGGTTTTTAAATGGCCAACAAAGTAAACAAATTGCACATATGGACAGTAGCACAGGCCTACAAAAATATAATATTTTTCTTGTGTTTATTTTATTTATTGTATCTTCAATAAAAATTTAACTAAAAATATGTAATCAAAGCTTAAATCTAAAATTTTAAGTTGTAAAATCGAATAATATTTGTAAAAGTAATGAGGTCAACAAAGTTTTTCATGCCCGACGTAGTCAATTAGACACCCTGTTGCTCACCGTATATTTCAACGGGGTGGTCCATGTATCTTTATTCTTAAAGCTTATATCCTTCTCTATAATTTTGCATACATCGATTTATAATCGCATAACTTTTTGGAGCCAGGGCGCGGCCCAGCATTTGGGAAGTTGGCACCCCCGATTTCTGAAGGTTGTGCGGGGATGTAGATGAAAGAAAAACTATGGAACATGTTAACTGTTATTGCGCTGGCCTGTAACGCATTCCTATTGGCTTACAGTTAAATTTCACAGGCATATGAATATGAGCAAGAAAACATGATTTCCCCCAATGTTTTTCAGTACGGGATTTAATTGTTTTATATAAATATATGTGCAGGTATCTATTTGCTTAATAATAATTGTATGTATATTATACTTATGCATTTATATATTAAATTTTCTATAGATGTTTGTGTTAAGAGTTTGAGTAAAAACAACTAGAAGCCTCCTGGCAAGTTTATGTTATTTTTTATGCATTTGACATAATTGCTGGCATATACCATCAGTTTTAATGTATGTTTATCCGTCCTCACATCTGTCTGTCTATCTGTCTTTTTGTCTCTCCGTATATTTTCTGTATGTTTGTGTGCACAACTTGTATGCAAGTTTGTGCATAAGTGTGTGTTTGCTTTAAAGCATGTTTATAATTGTGTTTATCTAACAAAGAGTCTATATGGAGGTATTTGCAAATGAATGCACTAAATTTATATACCTACATAAACACATTCATATACATATCTACCCGATATTTGTATATAAAAATAAACAAGGGTTTATATTTAATTGAAGCTAAACAACAAAACTGTTAAATCATTATAATTATTACGATTATTATTGTTATTTCAATAACAACTACACAACTCTGCTCGATATAAATATAAATACATTAATTTAAACATATAAAATTTAACCATAATTACATGTTGCTGTTGTTGTTGTTATTATTATTACAATTGCTGCTATTTGTACAATTTAATTTATTTATGCAAATTACTTGGGTCGTTGTACAACAAATTTGTTTCACGATAAAAATCGTTTATTGAAAAAATAAATAAAATTAACATTCTTTTATAATTGTTTGTAATATATTACGTTTTCTTTTCATTTTTATTATTTTTAATAATATATAATAAAATTAAAGGTTTGATAAATATTTATTTTAGGTTTAGATTTGTTAAATCAACAAATTCTATTTGCAATGAAATGGTGTAGAGAAGGGTCAATTTAACATATAAAAAATAAAACTAAAAAAAATTCTTAGACTCAATGAGATACATATCGGCTTTTGAAACGGAAAACGCCCTAACTAAACTTTTTGTAATTTTAGAGGAGATGCAGAAAAAAACATCCTGAACAAGTAATTGCTCAGGTGTTTTTCCTTTTTAATTTTCTTAATAAAACCGCTATTTTTGTTCAGGAAAGTCAGTTTTTTTTTGTACTGTTGTATGTGTGTAAAATACATTAGCGTAAAAAAACACGATTTCGTATTTTTCGTTAATTAAGGCGTTTAGTGTTTTAAGTAACGATATGTGTGTATTGCAGGGATTCGCATACTTTAATATTTCTTAATATGGCCTGATTTTTAGCAGGCTAGCCTTTTTAACAACTCATTTATAGTAAAAAAAAGTATTTTGGCATTTTTTCTTCACTAAAATAAACTGTAGAATAAAATCAAATTTTCTTTAAGCTACAAGGATCCCATGAGTGATTCTGGTAGACCATAAAATAAAAATATATACGATTATCAGAGTTTTGAAAGATTACATCTTGGATTCATTTTAGGGGAGTTAAATTTCTTCCGATTTTGCACATAATTATTATAAATCTTTAACTTCGTAACTTGCAATAAGATTGCAAAACGATGCATGTAAAAATCATAAGGAAGGACCTAAGCTTGCAGAATGTTGAATTATTGACCACCCTGTTGAAATGCACGTTTAGCTACAGGGTGTAAATTTCTAAATCTTTCATATTTTTAAAGATTTTTAATTTGGAATGTTAAAATTTTGGTTTTTGACCTCGACTTTTTTTTTCTCTATTTCGTCAAATATCTCCGGTAATGTCATAGCCAATATTTAAAAAAAAATATTTTCTGATACCATCCTTGATAACATGCCGAAATTTGTTTTTAGTTGTTTCATATCATATGGTCCTGAAAAGGAATCAAAATCAAAACTTTGAAATGAGAGTCCAAAATCGCAAAATTTTGACAAAAATTCGACGATTTTCCCAAAAAATTTTCAAAGCTAATATATTTTATTTTCAATCTTTCAAATGAATAGACATCAAAAATTACTGCAGTTGAAATTTTAAATCGATTAGAGCATGCATGCGACATCCAGCATTTTACAAAAGTGGTAAATTGTTTCACGAAAGAAAAAAAGCGAAACATTGAGTTTTTAAAATTTATCTACAATGAATATTAGATATATTTAATATAATTAAACAGGCTTTTGATTATTACTCGCCCGCTTACAAATGTGGCCATGACAGCAGATATTATAAAAATAGTAAAATTTTCAGAATTATTTTATTTACATGCATGAAAGCGGTACTAAAAGTAATGTTTTAATTTTTATTTCTTTACAATTTATAAAAAAACATAGCCGTTCTCTTATGTTTAAAAAATTTTAGCGATATATTAAATGGGTATTTCCTAATTAAAAATAAATATATGTGAGAAAAATGCGTATATCCAATACATATGAGTAATATGATGGCATTATCATATTACTCATACGTAATATGATAGTGCCATCATCCGATCTCCTGCCACATTTTTGAGAAGGCATGTAACAATTAAACACCAGATTAATTATGCTCAATATATCTGGCTGATTCTCATTTCAAATGCTTTAAAAAAATTGTTGTTGTCCGCAAATCTTGTGTATTGAGTGTTACGCTTTCTTAGTACGCTTCATTACTCAGCTTAATTATTAAAATTGCATTAACAACATACACTAAAGTAACAGAGTAGGTTTGTAGATCTAAATATTTAAAAGTCTTGTGCACTTTGTTAAATAGTATTGTATTGCAAAACGTTTGATTGCAAAATCGTTTGTATCCAAAAAAATATACTGAGTGTTATCCATATGTTTTAATATAATTAAAGTTTTTTAGTGAATGTCCAAGGAGGTTATGTTAAAATGTATTGAAGATTATACATCTGAAATTTATTGAATTCAAAATAAAGTGTGTGTTCTATAAAAAATATTGAATTCCTATAAAAATGTATTGAGAGTTACGTTAAAAATATATTTTATCTATTAATTTTACATTAAAAAACGTTAAATGCAGCTAAAGGCTAAAAATGATATAAAGATCATTATCTGCTTACAAATTTCTAATTTTCTTTAAAAAATTTTTGCTTCTTTCGCACTGTGGGTTGTTATATTTTCAAAGAATGTATTATGAAGGTGGTATTATGCTACAAAAAAATTATTTGAAAATGACATAACTTTGACAATGTTGGTCCATTTTATGAAAATAAGTCTTATTTGAAATAAGAGTTAGCCTACTTTTTGCCTATGTATAAATTTTTGTAAAGAATTATTTTAAAACATACACTTTTTTCCATGTGAACCCATGGCAAAATTGAAAACGTGGTCATAACTTTTAATTTCTTCCTTCGATTATTATAACATTTTCTTTTTAGAGAGTAGATGCATAGTGCTTTCAAACCCAATACTGATTTTTGTGGTGCATTTTTTCGTAAAAGACACTCAAGGAACAACCGCGAAAGCAAACGTATCGCTTAATACACTGACATGTTAAAAAAAATCGAAATATATAATAATATTTCAGGACTCAATGAATGAGTCGAAAACTATAACATGAATCCTAACTTCTAATATTTTATTAATAAAATGGAAAAAATGTAGAAAAATTACAAAATATACGTTTAGAATGAGAATTACCCATATTTTTTTTAGTGCTCCTTGCCAGAATCACTCGTTAGAACCATTTTTTTTATTAGTGTAAAAGGAAACAGATGTATGTATTCGCATGCTTTCACATTTTTTAATATGGCTTGATTTTTAGCATATTATACTTTTTCGCAGTTCATTTATAGTCAAACAAAGTCTTCTGGCATTATTTTTTTTTTCACTAAATTATTATACATAATAATATATTTTTATATATAAATATAAACTCTTATTAAAAGAAACTCCCTTTCAAAATAACTCTCTTGAATTTTAAGCAAATATGTTTTTGGAAATATGTATTTTAATTAACTTTGTTGAAAAAATTAGGTCAATCTCAGTGTATCATGTTAATGAAAAGAAATTCCCTTTAAGCATTTTTCTTATAGAAAAATGTCAAAGCAAACATACGAAAATATTACTAAAACCCCAACAGCTTTATAGTAAAAATTCTCCAAAAAAATTGCAGAAATTACTTGGGGACTGAAATTTCAAAAACAAAACTAAATGTATTTTCCGCAAAATGTTTAAAATATACGCATATAAAAAGAAAATTAAAAACTCTAACAAAAAAATTAACCTCCATCTATTTTAAAACACTCAACATGACGACGCGTGAGGGGTGTGAGCAGCTCAATAGAAATGTGTAAAACCATAAATGCATCATGGTAATATTAGCTGACAAAGCAAAAGTATGCACTAGTAACAGCCAAGAGCACAAGTGTCATAAATATACAAATATAAATAAACTTGCAATGCCACACACACATACTACTGCACAAATCACCTAATGAACATTTTTTGGCGATATGTCTGATATCAGAAAAAATCCAAAACTTTACTAGAGCTGTGCAAAATTCCGTCAGACATTTGGCAGAATAGTCGGAAGCTTTCTGGTACAACGTATCTACTTCTGCACATTATTTTGAAATATTATCCGATCAATATGAGACTAGTCTGCACATTGCACTGAAGGCAATTTAATTTCCTTTAAGATATTTAACAGATTATTATGCATATTTTTTGATTTACGTTTTACACCTTTTAGCAGTAATTTCTGCACATTGTCTGATTTTAATTTTCGTTATAACTCTCATTTATCTCTTCAAAGTTTTTGCACATATGGTTTCTTTTTTAAGCTTATAAAATATAGGCAAATGTTTTCTGATAAGCTGCCTTAAGCAGCAGACAACTTCTTGCTACAAGATCAAACAAAGAATTATATACGACGTTTCTGAAAAATTTCTAATGTTATCATCGACTTTTCTCCGACATTAATACAACAGGGCGTAAAAAGTATCAGATAATTCGGAAAGTTGTCTAATGTTGTGTCAGACGTTTTTCCAACATTGTTCAGACTTGTTGAAAATTCGTTTAGAGTTCCACTACCACATTCTTCAGAATTCCGAAAAAAATTCTCTTGACATTTCGGCAATATTTTTAGAATATTTTCAGACACAAAGAGGTCCGCTTTCTTGCCAATTACTCATATATTTTTCATTACGTTTCAGACCGACTTCGTATACGAATTTGGCATGTTGAAATGAAATCGCCAAAACAATGTTTGCTGGGCATTTAAGCGAGTTCATGTGTGAGAATTTGTTAACGAATACACATGCAAACACTAATGGTTAGGAGATCTAAAGCTGTGTATATGAATGGATGTGTTTCGTTTTATATCTAACTGACAGACAAATAAAAATGGCCAGTTAAAAACTGTAACAGTGTGAGAAAATTATTTTTCCCAAAAATTTTTTATTATTTTGCCTTAAGTTTGTCCAATTTAATTTTTCAACTACATTATTTTTATTCGGAAAGAAATTCTAAAGCATGTAACAATAAAAAAAAAACAAAGACAATTTTGACTGCGCAGAAGATTGAAGTGACACCATGATGTTTCGACACGAATCAAATTTCCATATGAGTTGTATTAAATTCTTGTCCGCTCAGACCACAATGCCAATCTTGATTATCCTATACCTTTTATCAATTCGGTTGACTCACCTTGTAAGTTGTTTAGTTTTCGAAATAAGAAAAAATAGCTATTATAAAATGCAAAAATACGTGTAACGAATACTGGTCAGACAATTTCAAACGATAGCAATAGGACGGCGCAAAGGTTAAATTCCTTCATTCCGTGTTGCGCCGCTTTGGTATTTTAGCTGTTTTCGATGTTGATGTTGTTTTCGGGAGAAGTTCTGGGATTTTGAGGAAATTTTTGTCCTAAGCTTTAGGAATCAGGGGAACTTCTAGAATTTTAGGGCCGCTTTGGCATTTTCGCGGTTTTGGGCGCTGTCGTTTTTTTCGGGGATGTTCTGGGATTTTCAGCAGATTTTTGTCCAAGTTTTTGAGAATCCGACGACCTTTTGGGATTTTTGGCAGATTTTTGTCCTAAATTTTGGGAATATGGGACTCTTCTGGAATTTTAGGGCGATTTTTGTCCAAGTTTTTGGGAATGCTTAAGCCAAGGATTAAATTCTTTAAAAACTCACTATTGCCGCTTTTGTATTTGTGCGGTTTACGGTTTTGCCGTTGTTCTCAGGGCAAATTCTTGGATTCTTGGGAGATTTCGGGAATCACATGAAATAACAATTTCGGGAATCCGGGGAATTTCTAAAATTTTGAGGAGATTTTCTTCCTAGTTTTTGAGAGTCCGGGAAACCTCTGGAATTTCGGGGCGTTTTTGTCAAAATTTTTGGGAATCCGAGGAACTTCTGGGATTTTTCGGAGATTTTTGTCTTAACTTTTGGGAATCTGAGACTTCTGGAATTTCGGGGCGATTTTTGTCCAAGGATTAAATTCTTTAAAAACTCACTAATGCCGCTTTTGTATATTTGCGGTTTACGGTGTTGAGGAGATTTTCGTCCTAATTTTTGGGAATCCGGGAAACTTCTGGAATTTCGGGACGTTTTTCGCAATTTTCTGGGAATCCTTGGACCAAGTTTTTGTCTTTGTTAATGGTTGGTGCCCTTGCTAAATGAAGGTGTCTCGGCTAGAGACTAGGTGTTTTGCCTAAATTCTTGAGAAGTGTCTCCTAAGTATCGCTTATGTATCGCATAAGTATCTTCCAGGCGTTAGTTCTTTTTTGTCGACGAAATATCTTCATTTACTTGGTGTCATCAAGGTAGGTGATATTTTTGTTTCTAATTTATAACAGTTATTTTTGGTGAAGATCATGGCACCGTGTCTAGTGAAATTTACTATTTTCTTTGTCTTGTTTAATGAATGTGTTTTTTATTTTTCTTATTTTAAGTTTAAGAACCATGGGCTGACGAGTTCTAAGGTGTGAATGTTTGTTTGTTCCATTTATTTATTTGAAATATTTTATCCTTCACTGTAAATTCCCTTTGCGCTTGGAGCAAACTACATATTGGTGTTAGTGTATATGTCCCTATAAGTAACTGTGCAAAATAATATAAATATGTTTTATGCGGTTGGTTATAAGGAATTTTATGATGTAAGCTGGCTATCTATGTTGTCACATTCATATCAACTAGTTTCATCTAACATAAAAAATAGTACAAATAAAATAAACATAAAAACAAACGATTCATCACATGAAATAACAATTTAAGTATATATTTCAGCTGTAAAAATGGGAAATTATACAATACATTGTTTTAGTTTCTGATGTCCAAGTAAATTAACGTGATATGGTTCTATAGGTAGGATTTACATGCATTCAAGAGTATTAGATTAGAAATGATTTTTGTAGGGGAAGTTCCCCTTTGGAAACAGTTCAAATTACAAAAAAAAAATTTCCATAAGTCAGTGAGTTTTTGAAATAATATCTAGACTGTTTGTTTGATCGAGCGTGATGAAATAGTTCCCCCACGAAACAATTGCCCACAACGAATATGGAATACGTACACCCCCAAAGAAATGTATAGAACAGAAAAACAACAAAGATTTTTTGGGGAGTTATTTGATTTTTTTTTTTGGGACTGAGTAAAGGAAACTATTTTTTTTAAGGATCTATGTTATAATGAAATAACTACACAGATTTAGTTTTAAAATATCTAGAGCAACTTATTTCATTTCCAAATAATAACGATATCGCTGAGTAAAGGTTGGCCAGCTTTTCAGTACGGAACCCTAACAATGCAATGTTAAATCTATTACTCATAATGCAAGTTCGCAATACATTTGGAAATATCGTCAATGGTAAGCATGTCCATGATAGTTAAAACAAATATGTTTTGACAACTGCAACAATGCTACAGTCAACACTAAAAACTACTTTTGCCACATGTTTATTTATCTGAAAACAAATTAAATTACCCATTTGGGGCGAAAAAATATTTTAATATGGTTGTTAACACGTAGCAACAATTTAAACGGATGTTCACTAATGGTTACGATTACAGTAGGCAATGAAATAAATTGTCATAGCAACAATATTTTTTTCAAGGATATGTTTCCCTATTTAGAAAAATTGTAAAAATGGTTTCAGAGTTATGGACAGCTAAATAAAGAAAAGTAGCACAGGGGAACAAAATCGACATCTTCGTCTTGAGCTGCGAAAATTATAGCTCATAGAATAATAATGGAGCATGCCATTTTCAAACGAAATTATATTTTCTTTAAATATAATATTGTCGATGATGAAGTACGAGGATATTTGAAACTGCAAGGATGTTTTAAATTTTACTTTTGACAAAAAAATTAGAGCAATAAACATATTTTTATAAAAAATGGGAGATCTATTTAAATTATACTAAAAGCGCAATCTACTTCGAGAACCCACTGTGTAGAACATAGAAAAAAGTTTCAATTTATATTTTTACACTTTTTGTGTAGGAAAATGTTTAAACCAGAAAATGTTTAACGCAGATTTCAAAATACTTATATGGGTAAAGCAATAGACAAACAAAATAAAAATGCGGTTCACTGAAAATATAAAACACCAGAGACGACTCTCCCTAGATATTTGTTTAAAAATTCAAAATTGATACAATAACATCATTCGTATTTTATTGGAATATGAGTCTTTGTGGCATGCTATGAACACTAAAGCTTAGAGTAGAAAAATTCGATGCTTTCGAAGGTAATATTTATTTTTAATATGATACAAATACGTATAATAAAAACGTGAACCAAGCACGTGTAACAAATACTGGTACCAAAACTATTGGGAAGTATTGGAAAACTACTGGGATTTTGGGGACTTTCGGCCGTCTTTTTGGGAGTATCCAACCTGGTTTTGGTAGTTGATAAGTGCTTTGTGAATTCGCTAAAACGTACGTGACAGTGCTAGTTGAAAGTATCTCTGCTAACTGTTGACGATAAGTATTGCCTTAGTGTCTGCTAAGTTATAGTTAGTTAAGTTGCTGATGAGTTTTGAAACTGTATTCTTCTTATCATCTGCAAGTTTAAATTATTACCTTCCTACTGAATGGTGTCATTAAGGTAGGTGAAATTTGTATTTTAATAAGTTGTTTGGCACATCAGGGCTTTTCATTAGGACATCGGCTTCTGCGGTATATGTTGATTCTTTATGATGCAAAAAGCCACTCTACTGTTGACCCCTGTACTTGGCCCGGCGATTGCTCCCAAACCGGTTGAGACGCTGTCATGCTATGTCATGTCGTGTGTTATCATGTCATGTCATATCATGTCATGTCATGTCATGTCATGTCATATCATGTCATGCCATGTCGTGTCATATCATGTCATGTCATGTCATGTCATGTCATGTCATTTCATGTCATTTCATGTCATTTCATGTTATTTCATGTCATTTCATGTCATTTCATGTCATTTCCTGTCATATCATGTCATGGCATGTCATGTCATGTCATGTCATGTCATGTCATGTCATGTCATGTCATGTCATGTCATGTCATTTCATGTCATGTCATGTCATGTCATGTCATATCATGTCATGTCACGTCATGTTATGTGAATATAATATAATATAATATAATCTATAGCTTAATTTTTATTTTTTTAGTTAAATAAAACGTAAGCAACATTGTTCCTACCCGGTGAGCGATGACACACTGCGTTCTTTTATAATTATTTTCCTATTAGAAAATATTTTTCACAATTAACATATTTTCCTTGCGCCTTTCTAAAATTCCTTAATTTTTATGAACCCTTTTTTTCTGCCGTAATGTGTCTGCAACAGAAAATTTTGTGATTTTTATTTTACTGTTTTTCCAGATAATTTTTCGTTCATCGCTGGTACTGTTAATGTTGCTTCGTGTTGCGCCGCTTTTATTGTTATTCTCCTAGTTACAACAATTTTTGTTGTGTTGTGTTTTTAATGTTTGTTATGCACTTCCGTTTTGGGACATTTTTGTCTATATATGTGTGTACGTATTAGTTGTAGTTTATTTTGACATAACATGGTGTGACATGTTGATGGCTGGTCATTTACTGCTAGGTTCCATTTACACATATACATGTATATGTATAAAGTCACAGACTCAGCGACAGATAAATTATTTAATGTAGAAACAAAATTTTTAACTTACTGGTCATTTACACTTTCTAAACCATTAACATATACAGAGAGTTGTGTTCATTTACATGCTTGTATTTTAAATATTTCAGTTAAAAGTCAAAATCGTGTCGAAAAAATGCCACTTTAGTTGATTCACACTTTTTAATTTATGTCAATGTGTGCGTGTGTGTGACAGGGTGTTAACACTGAAGTATTTGTATGCGGTTTTGAATTCAGTCTATAAAACTTCATTATGTCCTTACTTTATCATTTGAAATAATTTTGGGAAACTAGAGTTAGTCACTGCAACTAAATTATTATTGAAAGCTACATATCGTTAGCTGAAATGCCGACTGGATCTAGCCTAACTATGGCGGCTATGTAAAACCAAATATTTTCGGATAAAACTCTTTCATGTAGCTGCAAATATAAGTTCGGGAAAGCGAAAAATACAGCAGTAAACCGACCAACATTCAGCCAATCATAAAAGCAGTTTATTTTAGACAATATATTGTTTTGCAAATAAGTTTTATATTAACATAAACAAGAGTCATGTTCATTTCTTCGGCCTTGTGAATGTATTTTGCTAGTGATGTCTACTAACCATTCGTCATTGTTGAACAAAATGATTTAAATAATTTTATATTATTTTCTTAGTCATTATTTTATATAGTTTTCAAACTAAAAATTTTATCGATATTTGAAATCTTCAAAATTTCATTGGTTATTTTAAAGCAACATTTTTAGCAACAAATCTTATTAATTGCTCTCAACCAAGTCAATGACTCATGCAACCACAAAATAGATCAATGACCTTTTAAATCTTTATTTATTTAGTATTAAAAGTCTTTTTTGTGAATAAAATCACAAATTTTTAATTAACAACAATAAGATAATTATTTACAGATTTTAAGCTTAACAATAACCAACTAGACATTTTAGATTAAAAGGGTCATTAAATTTTAAACTGTTGCTATCAACTGGATAGTATTTTGTGTGTTAAATCACAACAGAGAGCACTAAAAATAGAGATTTTCTATTTAAGTTTTTTATGACTTTTTTTTGTTTCATTTTTAGCAAGCTAATTTTGGCTGATAATAATTTGTTAAATAGAGAAAGGTTGCTTATTAGCTAAGTAAAAAGTATTTTGAGCAGATCTTATATATTGAACAAAATACTGAAGTGATGAGAACTGAAAATTGTGGCATAAAAATTACACTAAATAAAATAATTTGCTCATTTTCAATATAAAAATGTTCTGACGACCGTTTGATTCCGGTAGAGGGCACAAGAAAAACTTATACATGTATAGGCGTTTAGAAAGTTTACATCTCGGATTAATTTTTGCTAAAAATTTCCCACTTTTACACATTGTTATAGTGGCTCGGCATAGGAAATCTTTCAAGATTTGTGTTTAAAGTGCAAGATGTGCACAACGTTTTTATGTAAATCACAGCAAGGAACAGTTTTATGGAATAATTTAACTCTCTATCTTTCCGTTGATATGGGCCTTTCTGTCTCTTTCTTAAAACACATTCCTTTAGCGGCTTTAAGGCGGACTGAAATGTTCTACAAAAATATTTTAGCATAACGTTCGAGTATATATCTTCAGGGATTCCCAAGCTTGAGATATGTTTAAGGGTGAATTTCGTACTAAGTCACAACTAGTACTCGTCATAGGAAATCTTGTAAATTTTTCGTCTTAAGGTATAAAATGTGTTCAGCACTTTTATATAAAAGACATCAAGGAAAATTTTTGCAGAATACTTAAGCCCGCCATATCACCTTTTAGGGAAGTTTTTTGTCAAAAACATGTTTGTTATTTTTGGTGATTTTTATGTTATTTTTGATGATTTTTTTGTTGTTTGGCGATTTGTTTCTTAATTTTGGCGACTTGTTTTCAATTTATAATTTTTTTCGGTTTTTGACGATATTTTTAGTTTTAGCGATTTTCTTTTCTTTTTTTGGTGATTTCTTTTAATTTTGACGACGGTTCTCAATATGAAAATTTTTGTTTTTGGCGCTAATTTTTTTGTTTTTTCGTTTTTTGGCGCTAATTTTTGTTTTTTTGGCGATATTTTTAGTTTTGGCATTTTTTTGCATTTAGCGATTTTTTATTTCTTGTGGTTTTTTCCTTAGGTACTTTTTCTATTATGTAAATTTTTTCGTTTTGGTAGTTTTATAGTTTTAGAATTTTTTTAGTTTAAGCTTTTTTTGTTTTGGCGATTTTTTTCATTTTGACGATTTCCTTGCATAACTTACTGGGATATCCTTTAATAATTTATATACCCATTAGTTATTAATTTTGTTTCTTTCAAGTGTTTAATTATGTGTGATGCGAAGATGCAGCTAAATATAAAAATTACACAACCTGATAATATACCCTTTCATTTTTAGTTAGATTGTTCTCTAGCATTCACTACTGTTGCCTTAAAAATGCTGCACAAGATGTGAATATTTCAAGAGTTTGCCTCTTACGGTTTCTTACAATTCAAAATTAGATCAACTGATAGAATACCTTTTAATTAAAAATTTTTTTTAATATCAGTATTATTATTATTTTGTACTCTATACAATAATACACTTACTTTGAAGATTTATAGCGTCTCTATATTACATTATGGCTCAGAAGATATAGCTTATTTTCACAATTACATAACTAAATAGAATACCCTTTAATTTGTAAATTGTTTTTTTAGTATTCGCTACTATTCCCTTTAAAATGCTGCACTAGTTGTGATCATTTCAAGAGTTTGCATTTTACGGTTTCCAAGTACAGCTAATTGTCAAAATCACATAGTCAAAATTACATTAACTAATAGAATACTCTTTAATTTTCATTTTATTTTTTGCAGTATTTATTGGTAACGTCTCCATAATTATACACTAACTTTAAAAATTTCGAGTGTCTATATATTAGTGTCTGTATTATTACATTGGGACTGCAATATCTTTCGTTGCTCGCTTCAGAACAACCTTTAATTTTTAACTTTCATATATTTATTGTTGTAGCGGTTAAGTTTTTACATCTTCTGTGAAAATTTCAGGCAGACAGATAGATGGATGGACGAACAGCGTAGCAAAAACAATAGGTTCCCTTTACATTTGTGGTGTACGGAACCCTAAAAACTTTGAGTCAACTCTAAACATTTTTTAATCTGTCTAAAAATTGGTACATAGTAGATTTTAGACGACTAAAATATTTATATGGGGTGAGAACTGGAGTCAGGGCACTTTTTAAAATATAGGGCTCTTTTTCAAATTCCTTGTTAAAATATCACACAATTTAGTGAAATCCCCTTAATCAAGCGATTCCTGTATTAACTGGCAACTCTGCTGTAATTGCACAAATATTTAGTTCTTACGTGGTCCCCGCTAAGCTCCGTCGTTAAATGTTCTAGTTCCGGTAAAGTTAATCGTTATTTAATTTGAAAGTGTAAAATATGTGCCAAAGTAATAAATAATAATTTTTAATTAATATAATTTAATAGAAAATCAAGTAAAAGTGCAATAAAAAGGTGTTAAAGTAAAATTTTAGTAAAGTAAATCAAATAAGAAATTTGTATGTACACAATAATTGGTTTTCTTTCATATCATCATACTTTCATATTGTTGTTGTTACTAGTGGTATTTAAAGTGTTTTTTTTTCTGATGCCACTCAACTGTATTTGCAGTTGTGTATGTGTTATTGTTGTTTTGTGTTTGGTCATGAAAGAAATGCAAGAGAAAAAAATGAAAATTCTCAATAGAAAAAGCAGAGCAAATTTGTTTGCATTTTGCTTACAAAACAAGTGTCATCACGTGTTTTTTTAAAGTCATACGAAAAAGCGCGTGTTAGAGTTGCCAGTATGTAAATGCAATATTATAAATAAAACGGGTTTCTATTCGGGCGTTTAATAAATAAAAATTATTTAAGTACAAATATTTCTGTGCTAAATTAAGAGGTGAGTAAACTTAAAACATACTATGTACAGAGTAGTGTTGTGAATTTTTCGAGTTTTGTAATTAGAACGAATAATGAATAGAATATCTACGTTAAAACCACGATTTTAATGTACTCTATCACTTGTTTTGCCTTTTTAAAGGCGTTAACAGACATTCAACCTTCAGCCAAACTCCTTTTTACATATTATTTCTCAAATGGTTTTTGAAAGTCTGTGCATAAGATAAAGGATTTGTGACTTTTCAAAGTTGTGGTTGAAGTCTACTGGCGATTTGGTAAAGCGCCAATGAAATGCATATAGCTTAACTATCAGCAAATAGACTTAATTTAAAATAACATTATGACAATATGTCAAATAATAAATTCCTTAAAAGTAAAAAAATAAATTTTTTATTATATCGTTCTGAATAACTCCGAAACCGTAAAGCACATAAACAAATCGTGTTAAATATTTTAAAGATGGCTATAATTCAAAATAATATAGTTAATCTTTAACAAAATTGGATAGGGCATTCCCAAGTTATAATAAAATCAGTGGAGCAAGCAGCCTCTCAGGACTCAATTTTTTTTTTGCAAAAATCATTATTGTAGATAAAATCAATATTTATCCTTCAATGTACATGAAATAAAGCTTATTTTATTTGTAATATATGTTTCTTTATAATCATTAAAAAGTTGGAAAGTTTTTGTCATTTTAAATTTTTTATAAATTTTAAAGAAATAAAAAATTTTATATATCACAAGAAATATTTTTCCTCTTAAAATTTTATTATATGTCTTTTAAGACAATACATTTCTAAACTCATTTGGAACGCCAGAAATCAGTAAAAACTTAAAATATGCTTGAGAGCTAATTTTGTATATATTCACAATTAGTTTTTAGTAATTCCTGTCGTTCGTTCCAGTTGAGTTAAGAAATTTATTGCGTTGAAAGATTTGTAATACAATTTTATGAGGAATTTTTTTGTAGGTTATTTCAGACCGTTCTCTCGCCGTCGAAGGTGAGTTTTTTGCCTCTTTTTAAGAAAAGGGGGAAAAAAACTCCCATACAGCCAAGCGCTAGAGGGTTAAAATGTTCCATGAAATTATTTCCCGTGGAATTTTACAAAAAAATGCTGAACTTACCTAATACATTAGACGTAAGGCTTACAAACAAGTAGGGGGTTTTCAGGGTATTTCCCGTTGCGGGAATCGCTTGTTTTCGTTTCCCGCTTTCCCGGGAAATTTATCCGGGAATTCCCGGGACTAAAAATCAATTTATATAATCGCTCTTTGGATCACTTTCGCCCTCTGACAGCCACATGCTAAAATCATTGATGGGTGATCAGAAATAAAGGTACTTTGATTTCAATCACTGATGGACTGATTTTACTAATGATTTTTATTCTCCTTTGGTGCTCGGTCTAAAAATAATTTTTAAATACATACGAAGTTTCCTTAAAATTTCGATAAAGATATTGTTCTTTTTTTATCTAATGTACTTTGAATCTTTTTGCTTTTCTGATTAGTTAAGCTTTCTGCCTTTTATTTTTATTTCGTTAGACACTGTTTGCTTGCGCGAAATACATAAAGTAAATAAAGATCAGTTTAAAATAAACAATGATTGAATATCGATACCGGAAATTAAAATTTTTGTTTAATGTTTTAGTACGTTCTTCAATTCCTGGGAATTTCTTTTTTATTTTCCGCTCTCCCGGGAAACAAAAAAGTCCGGGAATAAAAAAAAACCCTAATTACACGATATCTTATACCGATTCTCTATAACAATGAAGAAATTTGCATAACTTTTAAACTTATAGAGATCCCATTATTAAACTTGTACAGTGTAACGAGGACACCCCAGGCTAATTGTTATTAAAAAAAATATAAGTAAATAAAACAGGCCCAATAAAATAATTTTGATTTCAATTGGTCATTTCCGGTTACGATCATACATTTTTTTTATATTAATTATTTTTTTTGAAAAGGTCAGACAGTTTCCTATAAAAATCACTTATTTAAATATTTTTGTTTTATATGTTTCTAATTCGAAATAGTAATTGAATTTTTTTTAAAAAACGCAAAACTTTCGCACTTCATAACTCGACAAATAAACATCACAAGAATTTTTTTTTGCATACACATTTATACCTACTAGAACTATGTTGAACATGCTGCCGGTTTCTAAAAACCGGCCCACTTGGTTCCTTTGGTCCCTTTGTGATGCCTGGGAGGGATAGTGAAAATTTAAGAAGATGCCCTGCCTATCCCAGAGGTTGGGTCGGTGTTACACCAACCCGAGTACCGTATGAATGAATTTATTCCCCTAATGTCGCATTCTCTAAGGTCTGCTAGTTCGGGTAGTGACGGATATCCCAAATATGATGCCATATTTCTAAATAGTGCTGGACATCGACAGAGAAGGTGCTTGACAGTCTCTTTGTCCTCCTCGTTTTGACAACTTCTGCAGAAATCGTTGAAAGGAAGACTTAATCTTCTGGCATGGGCACCAATGAGACAGTGCCCCGTTATGACCGCTACGAGTATACGCAGCTGTTGACGAGACTAGAACTGTACTTATGCCAAATATTAAGGAATTTTGGTAGAAAAAAAATTTTGGGTTGCCCCCTACAAAAATAATGCCCCATATATATTGTTATTTGAAAGAAAGCATTTTTACCTTTTAGCATATGTACATGTACTCATTTAATTGCATTAAGCACACACATAAACACAACTATTTAATAACAAACATTGTACACTCGAGAGAAAAATCAAGTCATCCATAATTAAATCAAGCCATAGCAGTGTCTTAGGCAACATCTAAAACCCTAAAAACAATAAGACCAAATCTCAATTTATTTCAATCTGATGGCCTTTGTGTGAATTTGAAAATTTTATCAATATCTTAACAAACCGGACTGATGATACTCCACTGAGCCTTTGTGCACCATAAAAATAGTCACACATATACTCACACATCCAAAAGCGAATGAAAAAAAAGAAAATCCTTCTCATAGCTGGCCTCATAAACGACTGACTGGCTTTACGTGTATAGTGCCTGCAACATCTACCATTAAAATGCTATTTTCAATTTGTTGGCTATTTTATTGTTAAGATTTTAATAAAACGTATCTAGTTTATACTTTTCATTTCGACTTGTTTCTTTTTTTTTCCCAACATTCTTACTCAGTCTTCTTTATTACATGTAAGAGTTACAATAGCTGGCTGCCTTATATCCTCAGCCGTATTACGGTCATTCGGAGGCCATTAACATATCTGTGTGGCAAATAACGTTGTGTTGCATTGTTGAATTTGTCTGAAAATGAATTTTAAATGAAATAAAAATGGAAAAATAAGAATGATATACATAAATACAAAGCCGTAATAAGGAAATCTTAATAAAGTTAAATAACTTTTATGGACATAGAGGAAATGTGAAAAAGCATTAAGTAGAGAAAAACAGCAAATAGAGGACAAACAGCAAGTAATGATAATTTAGAGACAGAAAAAAGGCTAAACTACGATTTAAATGTGATATTAAAAGTTAAATGGAATTAAAGGAATTGACATTGTTTTTAGTTATTTAAAATTTAATGAGACACTTAAAGAAAAAATCGTAAAGTTAAAAGTAGCAGGCCGTTGTTCGAATTAGAGCGAAATTTAAGGGATGTTAAAGTGAACAGAAATTTTTAAAGGATATAAGCAACTGTTGACAATTTTTTCCAACACAATGACTCCTTACGCTTTATTGTATTTTAGGCTTAAAATTAAAGTCCATTATAATGGACTTGCTATTAAAATTTTTTTATAACAAAAAATTGCATGCAATAAACTGGCTTTAACAAAGAACTTGCTTTAAGTTAAAAACATTTGAGCATGCATTGCTCAGATATAAAAAATGTACGCACATACTCATACACAGAAATAAATTTACCCATAGCGTTACTTCCGCTAAATTGGTATGGATTGTGGTCGTAGTGACGCCATACCATTTGATTTATAAGCACACAACTGTTGATGGGTAGAAAGGAGGGTGTTAAAACAAAAATAATAAATAGTAAAGTAGAGCCTCCATTAACTGTGTGTCAGCCTGGAAATGTTGTTCTCAATTTTATGCTGCAAATTATAATTTGCCTGACTGCTTGCCTGCCTGCCTGCCTGTCCATTTATTTGTTTATTTATTTTGCTTGAATGTCCTTGTGCTTCTGTGCCTGTTTTATATTTCCATTTTAAGCTTTTCTTTGTTCTATTTGCATTGGATAAAATATTCATGACAGACTAAATCTGGGTTGAAACCATTATGATTTACATTTGTATTAAATTGAAAAAAAGGAATTGACTACAAAGATTTTGATGATAATAAGTCCAATTTAAGCCAATAAAATTAAGTGAAATTTTAATCTTAAGTGATTAAAAAAAAAAAGAAAACGAAATGTTGTTTATTTTTCAACTGCTTGAACTTTAATGAAATTTAAATAAAAACTAATAAATAAATAAAAATATTTCATTAGTTTATGCGGCAAATATACAGTTTTGAAGTAAAAAAGTTGAACTTTCTAAAAATAAAAGAAATCTTTCAAAAACAAGTTATTTGTAGTATTTCATCAGCTTTTCATATTAATCCATTAAGTAAATTTTTTTTTACCATTTTGTAATCAGTATAGTAAGTTCGGGTAATGTGGTATAGTAAGTTCGGGTAATGGGTATTGTAGTATAGCTGTTTTTTTTTAATAAAATCATAGGAATAATGGTACCAATCTTAATAATTAGAAGCACACACATCAAGCTTCTATTTGAATACTACATCGTGATTTAAAAAGTGGGCAGTACCACGCCCATACAAAGTAAATATTCTTTTTCAACAACTTCTACTAAACTTATTCTTATGAAACTTTGCATATTTAGTTAGTTATTGTTACAAAAGTGGGAAGTGCCACGCCCACTTTTTTAAAATGTAAATATTCACTTAATGTACTTCTACTTATAGCCGATTTTTATGAAATTTCGCACACAATTAGCTCTCGTGAAAGTACAGAGTTATAATAAAAATTATTGGCAGTGCCACGCCTATTTTGTGGTAGATTTTTTATAAGAACTATTTCTATTATTTTAATTCTGAATTCAAAGACGCTTACTTTTTATTAGTCGAGAGCACATGCGGGTGCTGCTGGCTGAATGCTTAGCGCATTTGACTATAAACCCTGAGGTCTTGAGTTCAAGATTAGTTTCACGCAAGTCAACAACATCATGAATTTTTCTGATGTGCACTGGTGTGTTATTATCCTGGTTGTTTTTGGACTGCTAAAGTGATGAAGGCATGGCACTGATCACTTTGGCAGTATCGGCAGCGATTAATACTAACATATCCCTTAGTACAGTTCACAGCACCCTGCTTCGTAGGTATTGTAGCAGAGCCTTCGGCGAAGTAGAATAACTAATAAATGGCTACACAGCTTAAATAAATTAATGCCTCTACTTGACACTAGAGCTAAGTATAAGTACTTGAAGGAATATTTATATTCACTTTTCATTGTAGCGTCAGAATGTGAATGTGCAAAATTTGCATAAAGGTATTTTTATATTATTTACTTTAAATGGGCGTGTTTCTGCCCACCTTTCTTTTTAATAATTTGTAATATGAGCTGAACTCATTTTAATATTGACGAGGCACAGCCCACTTTAACACAACAGAGTTGGTTTGTTAGCGTAATCCAGTGTGTGCAACTTTCTATAAGAATCAACTAAATAGCAATAGTTGAAAAGGAATATTTTTTTAGCATGGGCGTGGCACTGCCAACTTTTTTTTTTTTTATAGAATACTTGAAATATGTAGTTGAAAAAAATTCTACTTTATATGGGAGTGGCTTTGCCCAATTTTAAAATTATTTAATTGCATTACCAGGGAAGGAAACTAGACATGTGCAAAATTTTGTGGTGATCTTGAACTTGTTGAAAATTACGTTGAAAATTTGTCCGATATCCTTATTTACAAGAGATGCTAATAAAAAGCGTGTTATAAAAATAAATCAAAGAGAAACCCTTCAAATCGTACATTTCTCTGTGATACATTCATACTTTAATATTTTTATTTTAAAAACATAATGAAATCAACATCCTAAAAATTACAAAGCCACGAATAAAATCCAATTTAAATCACTAGCAAAGGAGAGAACGAACACAATCCCTAAAATGTTTAAGGCTTAAGGATAATTTAAAGCAGTATTTCTTATATCCCGTCAATGCCACACATTTAAACTCAATCAAACCATATTGCCATGTTGTATTATTCACGCAAAATTCATTTAAAATTAACCATAACCATGAAAATCTGTTTCTTTTCCTTTGTATAATTGCTTCATCATCAACATTATCATTGTGAATCAGCAATCCAGTCAACATAATATTTCTTGATTGTTTCCCATCAATTTCAATGTCAAATTCAAAACCAGAACAAATTATTTAAAGATATTTTGGCATTAGAAATTTGATTACAACCCACCCAAAATAAAATGGTTCTTGGTTTGATAATAAAATGAAATAAAATCAAATTTTATTTTATTTAACAACAAACGGAATACATAAACTTTGTTTCATTTTTTTTAAAGGCATATTTTGGTTTATTAGAAATACATAATAAAAAAAGTATGAAAAATAAAATTAGCATTTTATTAGCAAAAAAACACATTTAAAGAGCTCGAGAAATAAGGAAGTGTTTTGCTAAATATTTTATCATTTTTGAAACACGCAAATACTGTAATAAAATTATAAATTATCATTTTATTTAATATAAAATGAGCGTTGCTTTACCTAAATTGTTATCGATTTGGGAAGAAATAAATTCTCCAGTAGGACAACTTAATGGCTGAAGTACTTTTACTTTTACCAGGCGAGGATACATCTGAAGCTTTTGGGGGGGGGGGGGAGGGGGGGTAACTTTTAAATGAAACATAACAATTTGTGAAGTTTCTTTTACGAACTCAATAGAGAGAGAAATAAGTATTGACATTTCCATAAAAAAAACTTTTCACAGCGAAAACTTTCTATAGAAAACTTTTCACAATTAATTTATACATTTTAGTCGAACTGTAGTCTAAAATCCAACGAAATTTAATTATTTTTTCTTGAGCTCGCTTTTAATTTAATTTTTCAATTAAATTATATTTTTACTTGGAGAAAAATGCTAAGAGTGTCGGTAAAGAAAGATTTGACTGCGCGGAGGGTTGAACTTGCATGTTTCGAGATCACCCACCCAGTCTATTCATCACAGTTCCTTGCTACTTAGACCACTAGACCAATGTCGGCATTTTCTTGTCAAGTAGTTGAACATCATTTATAGTGTAATCAATTCACGCTGTCGCTCTAAGAGCTGTTTTTCAGATTTTTCATTTGATAGTTGTTGATATTCACTATTTTTATTTTATGAAAGAGCTCTGATGAGCAGACTGGATAGTCTCGAAACATGTACGTTCAACCTTTTGCGCAGAAAATTTTTTTTTGTCTATATGCCTTACAGTTCTCTCTGAATAAAAATATAATTTAATTGAAAGATTTTAGTTAAGCCAAAATAAGTAAATTTCTTTGGAAAACTTTTCATTCCTATAGAGAATTTTTCACACGAAACAGTTTCTATAAAAATTACTCACAGTGAAAAAAGTTTTTACAGAGAGTTTTCTTACAGAAAAATTTTTTAACGAAAAATATTTTTAAAAGACAGTTTTCGTACCGAAAATTTCTATATAAAATTGTGTTTCACTTTGCGGAAGGTTGATCTTACATGTTTCAGGACCACCCGGTCTACTCATCAGAGTTCTTTGCCGCTTAGACCACTCGACCAATGCCGGTAGTTTTAAGTCAAATACTTGCACCTCATTTACCTTGAATCAATTCATGCAGTCGCTCTTAGAGTTGCTTGTCAGCTTTTTCATTTTATGTGCTCAGAGGCAAAGAACACTGATGAGTAGACCGGGTGATCTCGAAACATGTAAGCTCAATCTTCCTCGCAGTCTAATTTTTCTTCGTCTACATGCTTCACAATTATCTCTAAATTAATATATAATCTAAGAGAAAGATTAATTTAAAACGAACCCTGGAAAAATTTTGATGGCAAATTAATGAGTTAAAATGCTACTTTAACATTTTAACCAATTACTTTAACACGGCAAGTACTTACAAATAACAAGTTATAAACTTCAATATTTAGAAGGCATGGAATACACAAAACACAATAAATATTAAATGTCTCTGACAAGCATTGAACTCATGTCATTTTCAGTTATTGTGTTATTTTATGCCAAGTATTTTACTCAATAGCCTACTGCACAACTATTTTGTTACTTAAACTTGGACTTAAACTTGTTTTCACAAAATAATTCTACCGAAATTTTTCTCAACGAAAAAATTTTTAAAAGAAATTTTTCATAGCGAAAATTTCTATATAAAAT
Organism: Panzeria rudis; assembly: GCA_956483635.1. NCBI lineage: Eukaryota > Metazoa > Arthropoda > Insecta > Diptera > Tachinidae > Panzeria > Panzeria rudis. Next base: position 8,693,236 of record OY101451.1, read on the forward strand.
TTATAATAACAAAAATTTCTATTGAAAATTTTTCATTCTGATTAATTTTTACAGAAAATTTTAGCAGCGAAAAGTTTCTATAAACAATTTTTTGCAGCGAAAAATTTCTATAGAAAATTTTTGCAGTGAAAAATTTCTATAGAAAATTTTTTGCAGTGCAAAATTTCTATAGAGAAATTTTTTTGCAGAGAAAAATTTCTATAGAAAATTTTTTGCAGCGAAAAATTTCTATAGAAAATTTTTTGCGGCGAAAAGTTTCTATAGAAAATTTTTTGCAGCGAAAAGTTTCTATAGAAAAATTTTTGTAGCGAAAAATTTCCATAGAAAATTTTTGTAGCGAAAAATTTCTATAGAAAATTTTTTGTAGCGAAAAATTTCTATAGAAAATTTTCTGCAGCGAAAAATTTTTATAGAAAGTTTTTTGCAGCAAAAATTTTCTATTGAAAATTTTTTATTGCGAATAATTTCTGAAGAAAATTTCTTACGGCGAAAAGTTTCTATTAAAAATTTTCGCGACGAGTATTTTCTGAAGAAATTTTTAAAGTGCGAACAAATTTGTATAGAAAAATTATTACAGTGAAGGATTTTGATAGAAAATTTTTCATAGCTAAAAACTTTTCAATGTAAACAATTTTGTATAGAAATTTTCTACAGAAATTTTCTGTGGACATTTTTTGCTGTGAAAATTGTCTATAAAAATTTTTCTCTATGAAAAATTTTATATAGAAATTTTTCGCTGAAAAAATTTTGTAAAGAAATTTCTATAAAGAGTTTTTGCTGTGAAAAATTTCTAAAACAATTTGGGATATAAAAAATTTTTCTCTCAGAAAAGGGCTTATATACATATGTCGTGCAGTGCCAAGTACAATTTGAAATACCAAATTAAAATCTGCTAGAAATTATGGAAATTATGCTAATATACTGACATCTATCGAACATTATTTCCGAAGCAGATATTCTTCGAGCTTGTGCTTTTAAGGTATTATGTAGACCGATGTCCTAGTTTATCGCAAGCCATCAACGCTAAAAGGATCTATTTATATAAAAACAGATTTGTAGAAATAATAAGACACTTGGGAGGTCAGTTATGTATTTGATAAGCATGCTGTCTGTGAAATATGCAGATTTCTTGTCATTTAATTTTGATATTTTTACTGACAATAATTTCTTTTGTCTTTTTTTTAGTCAAAATATATCTTTTCAAAAATTTGTCACAACAAACACAGGGCTGCTTCTATAATTTAAAAAGCTGTAATTAATGCTCAATCTGCTTGGCTTTTATTGATTTTAAAAATATTTAAATTATTTGTATTTTTCTTCTAATGCCTGTCTTTTTACCTAGAATTAAATATAATATAATTTATTTCAAGCTAAGTACATTTCTATGCTTTAATTTGATTAGCTAGAAAAGAGATTGTATTATCAGAATTTTTCATTTTGCTTTTATTGTCCAGCCCTTAGGCCATACTTCTTTGAAATTGTAGCAGAAAACTGAAACATAAAGTATTCTGTTTTTATAAAATTAAAAGAATAAAAAAATAAAAATATGTTTATACATCAGGTGTATGCCACTGAAGTGTAAGACATACACACGCAAAATAATTCATATACATATATATATTTTTTAAGACTCATTACCGTTGCTAATACTCTAGGCGCCACGATATTTGCATACATGCTTTTTTCTTTCTGGTAATATTATTTACCCTAAAAACACACAACATGTTCCACGAAATCATGTCAAAATCATAAAAGTTACAACCTAAAAGCCAACAAATGCCTTGTGAATAATAAAATGTTTATTAAATTGCTAATCAAGTTCCTAAATGATTAAGGTAGAACGAACGACAAACATGCAAAAATAGCTAAAAAAAAAGTTAAAAGCCATAATAAAACTCTAAGTGAAAAATAAAAAACTTTGAAAAATTAAAATAAATAGTTCATTAGGTTTTTAAAGTGGAAATATGCTCTTATAACTTCAACTTTTAATATAATAAGCATTGTTATTGTTTCGTATAGTAAATTTAATCATGAAAAAGGTCAGAAAAATTTAAGCTTATAGGAGTTTTCGTTAAAGTGTCCTTTTATACACTCTCATACTTTCAATAACAAATGTTAAATGGTTTCAATACATGCCTATTTACTAGCAACTCACTCCAAATAACTTACCTGTTTCTTAGCAATATCATATTCATAAATTCATCGATTACCATATGATGCACGCAAAAAAGCTTTATACGCTCTCTTACATCTCTTACATCGAACTAATTTTGATCAGTGTATACCATCTTACACAAATATTTAGAACAACTTTAAAATAACCTTATAAAGTTTTAAATAATTCTTTTAATGTGACAACGAAAATGAAACTAGAAGCAACAAATAAACAAAGCAATTAGCAACAGAAAATTAAAACATTTAATTTGCATAAAATTATTTTCATACTTAATTAACAAAAATTAACAAACAAACAAATGAAACCCACTAACCAACACAACAACAACAAAAAAAAGGAAAAATGAAATTCAAATTAATACACACACACAAAATAAAAACTAACACAAACACATGCTATACAAACTATTTTACATGCAAAGTAAGTACACGGATGATTTTATATATGAAGTAAAGAAAATTGTTCTAAAGGAACATTTCGCCGTGCAAAGTTTGCAAATAATATTTTTCGTTAGGAATTTTTCGCTTTGAAAACTTCTCTATAGAAATTGTTTTACTTTAAATACCTTTTTTATAGAAATTGTTTCACTGCAACAGCTTTTCTATAGAACTTTTATCGCTGCGAAAATTTTTCTATTGACATTTTATCGCTGCGGAAAATTTTCTATTGAAATTCTATCGCTGCGAAAAATTTTTTTTAATATAAATTTTATCGCTGCGATAATTTTGCTATAGAAATTTAATCGCTGCAAAAATTTTTCTATAAAAATTTTATCGCTGCGAAAGTTTTTCTAGAGAAATTTTATCGCTGCAAAAATTTTTCAATGAAAATTTTTCTATGGAAAATTTTTGCTTTAAAAACTTCTACAGAATTTTTGTCGCTTTGAAAACTTTTTTATAGAATTTTTTTTTTCTCTGCAAAAGCTGTTCTACAAAAACTTTATTGCTGAGAATATTTTTGTATTTAAATTTTTTGCTGTCTAAACTTTTCCAGCAAAATATTTCGGTTTAAAAATTTATCTATTGAAATTTGATTGCTATGCAAAATTTTTCTATGGAAAATTTTCGCTGCGAAAACTTTTTTATCGAAATTTTTCACTGTGAAAACTTTTCTATAGAAGTTTAATCGCTCTTTTTTAGAAATTAAATTTTTTTATTTTTATTTTATTTTATTTTTCTAGAAATTTTAGCTCTTTGAAATTTTCTATAGAATTTTTCGCTTTAAAAAGTTTTCTAAAAAACCTTTTACGCTTTGAAAACATTTTTAAGGAATTTTTTCCCCTGCGAAAGCTGTTCTACAAATTTGTTATTGCTTCAAAAATTTTTGTATAGAAATTTTTCGCTGTTGAAACTTTTCAACCGAAATATTTCACTCTGAAAATTTTTCTATAGAAGTTCAATCGCTAAGAAAACTTTTCTTTAAAAATGTTTTTCCAGAAATTTTAGCCCTGTGAAAACTTTTCTATAGAAAATTTCCCCTTTGAAAACTTTTCTATAGAATTTTTGTCGATTTGAAAACTTTTTTATGGAATTTTTTTCTCTGCAAAATCTGCTCTACAAAAACTTTATTGCTCAGAAAATTTTTGTACAGAAATTTTTTTTATCGCTGCAAAAATTTTTCCGTAGAAATTTTATCTTGCTGTGAAAACTTTTTAGTAGAAATTTTATCTCTGTGAAAACTTTTCTATAGAAATGTTATCGCTTTGAGAACTTCGCTATAAAAATTGTATCGTTCTTAAAGTTTTTATATCGAAATATTTTGCTATGAATACTTTTCAATTGAAATTTTTCGCAGCAAAAATATTTTATTGCTACGAAAAATTTCTATAGAAATTAAATCGCTGTCAAAACTTTTCTATTGAAATTTTTTCGTTGTGAAAACTTTTGTGTAGAAATTTGTCACTGCGAAAACTTTTCTATAGAAATTTTATCGCCGTGAAAACTTTTTTTTTTTAGAAATTTTTTGATTTAAGCAATTTTCTTTAGAAATTTTTTCTTAATTTTATCTCTTTGAAAACTTTTCTATAGATATATTTCCTTTTGAAATCTTTTCTATATGACTTTTTTTCGTTTTGAAAACTTTTTATAGAAACTTTTCTCTCCGTAAGCTTTCCTTTAGAAATTTTATTGCTGCAAACATTTTTCTAAAGGAATCTTTTGCTGTGAGAAAACTTTTCTATAGAAATTTTACCTCTGTGGAAACCTTTCTGCAGGAATTTTATCGCTGTTGGAAGTTTTCTATGAATATTTTACCATACTTAAATTTTTATATTAAAATTTTTTGCTATGAAAACATGATAATACATATTTTTTGCTGCGAAAACTTTTTACGACAATTTTGTCGCTGCCAAAAACTCCCATAAAAATTTAATCGCTGTCAAAACTTTTCTGTTGGAGTTTTTTTGTTATGAAATTTTTTCTATAGAAATTTGTCACTGCGGAAACTTTCCTATAGAAATTTGTGATAACTTTTCTACGAAAATTGTCTCGTTCTAAATCAAAACTTTTTAATAGAAATTTTTCACTGCGAAAACTTTTTCACAGTCAAAATTTTCTGCTGAATTTTTTTTTGTTGTGACATCTTTTCTAGAGAAATTTATCTCTGTAAAAATTTTCGTTAATAATATGATAATTAATAATATAATTTTTTCGCTGCGAAAAAATTTTTATGGCGATTTATGGCTGCGAAAAATTTCCATAAAAATGTAATCGCTGTCAAAATATTTCTATTGCAATTATGTTTGGAGTGAAAACTTTTGTATAGAAGTTTGTAGCTGCGGAAACTTTCCTTTAGAAGTTTTATCGCTATGAAAGCTTTTCTTGAAAGATGCAATTTTCAATATAATTTTTAAGAAAAAACAAATTAATTCGTGTTTAGTCTTTATTGTTCACATTTTTCCCTCAAATTCCTAACAAAAGCTGTACAACGTAAATAAGTCATAAAAAACTTATGAATTTCTAATTGCTGATGAAACAAACTTTTCCTTTTACCAGTGTGACAGGGAAAACAACAAAAATGGTTTAAATTTAGTTGGAAACTGCTATAGTGAATTTTGAAAATATAAAGCTGTATTTAAACTAAAGTATTTTAAAATCTTTGATGAGATATTTTTATTAGTTTCTTTAAAGTTCAATGCTTTTCTTATAATTCTCCTCTAAATTAACGGGCATAACTATAATAATAATAGTTCAGAGACAGTATTACTCTATGTAATACGTAATCTAGTGCCATTATCAGCAGCAGCCCTATCGGTATCGTCTGCTCTAGTCTCGTTAGTTACAGTAATGACCGTTCCAGTTATGAATGCCCCTGTGCCGCTGTACCTCCTGTACTAGCAACGCTTGCACCAGTAGTGCTTGTAGCGGCACGTGTACCGGTGTCAACAATAGTAACACCATTAATAGTGCTGCCAATACCAGTGACAACAGCAGCATTGCTAACAGCTTCTGCCACAGTAGATCCTGCTGGACCAGGCGGTCCAAAGTCAGCAGGACCTTCAATACCACGTTCGCCATCATAATCCCGAGGACGTGTTAAACCAAGAGTAACTTGAGGACCTATAACACCATGTGGACCAACATTACCCAGTTTTCCCACAGTTCCTCTTGCACTGCGAACACCCCCTCTACCCATAGTGCCATGATAACTAATTTCTCACTTAGGGCCAGGAAGACCAGTAGGAGTTGGAAGACCGGGACATACCGGAGAACTAATTTTAATCAATGTACCCAGTGCGAAGTAAAGAAAAAGAACCCTTTAGAAATAAAAAAAAACCATAAAAATCTTTTCTTTTATTTTTTAGTTCTGTAAAAAATTTACCAAATAACAAGATTCTTACTAGAGTCAACATCATTGTTTTTGCTCGAACTAACTTGATTTTGTCTTATTAGCTTTATATAATGTATAGTGGCTTGATTTTTTGGGTTTTTATTTCATATTAAAGATTGAAATCACTATTTATTAAAACCAAATTTTATTGTTTCTTTTTAAGTTGCAAGATTTTAACAAAATGGGAGAATATCTTAAATAAATTTTATAAAAACTTTTTAGTAAGATCTCTTTTATTGTTTTCTTTTTTTTACCAAAGTTTGTGATACTTTATAGAATCACGAAACTTTGTAGAGTTTTGCTTTGCACCACGTCTTGTAGCTAATGTAATATCTAGCCTCCACCAACTGGAGCAGCTGTAGTAGTTGTAGTAGTGGTTGTTGTTGTGGTAGTAGTGGCAGGTGCTGCAGGACCACGTGCTCCAATTAGACCTATAGGTCCAGCAGGACCTTCTGGACCACGTTCGCCATCATAACCCCGAGGACCTCTTAAGCCAGGTGGGCCGGGAGGACCTATAAGCCCAGGTGGACCAGTCCTACCACGTCTACCAGTAGGACCTCTACCACCAGCAGCACCCTGTGTGCCTTCATCGCCACGATCACCAATGTCTCCCTTAGAGCCAGGTATGCCATTAGGACCTGGAGGACCGGCGGGACCAGGAGGTCCTACCTGTACGAATTGTGCCCCAGTTAACGTTGAGCTACAAACAGCTTTAAAATTGTACACAAATATTTAGAATTTATTTAACTTTTATTTATTGTTAAAAATAATTACCAACTAACAAAACACATAGCCACTTCATCGTTTCTGCCAAAACTGAATTTAGTTTTGGTTAAAAGTTTAATTTATAAAGGCTTGATGTTCGTAGCAAATTTTATTTTATTACATAGTCTCATTTTAAAAGATCAATATCGATGATCATTAAACAAAATTTAATTAGTTTGCAAATTGAAGAAAGTTCTTGGCAATTTTTTTCCATTCTTTTTGTTTAGTGATAAAAATCTTTAAGCTAATTTTTAGCAAGAATTTATTTATGAAAGAAAAGGTATAAAAACTCTTGTTAATATAAGAGCAATTTATAGTTAAGTTTAAAAATTTGCAATGATCACAAACAAATTATCTTTAGCTATTTTGGGTAAATAAATATTTAAAAAATTCCTATAAATTAAATTCATTGCAAACATAATCTTAGAAATCTTTTTTTTTAGCTCTTTTAGTTATTGTACTCAGTGTTACTGCCAAACGTTACAAGGATCGTGGTGAAGAGAGAGCTTTGTTAGGCCATCATCAACAGTCTTCCCTTGTACTGCCACAAAATCATTGTATTTGCCAACCAGGACCGCCTGGGCCTCCAGGTCCAGCTGGCTTTCCTGGCGTGCAAGGCGCTAAAGGTGATAAGGGCGTAGTAGGTTTGCCAGGACGTCCTGGACCTACCGGACCTCAGGGCCAAAGAGGTTCTCCCGGTAGGACTGGCGTTACCGGGCTTATTGGTTCACCTGGACGCCGTGGCCGTCGTGGCTATCCAGGTGAACGTGGTCCTGCTGGACCACCAGGCCCAATAGGACCTATTGGTCCTCCAGGACCACCAGGAGCTGCCACAGCTACCGCTCGTTCCTTAAGCGGCGGTGATATAACTATTAATTTATCTGACTATGATACAATTGGTGAGCCTGATACGGCCAGTTTAGAAGATGACGATGATGATGCTGATTATGATGATGAATATCGTAAAAGAAAATAGATTTTAATTAAATAAAAACTGCAAAAAAAAAACTGTTATTTGTTGTTTTAATTTTTTACAATTTTCTCATTAAGCTTTTATTTTAATAACAATAACAAACATTGTTAATGGTTTAATTGCGTGTGTATATTTCAACCCATTTTGCAACTTTTCAAAAAAAAAAAAGAAGCACTTAAATTTTCAATCGATTATTTTCAATATTTAGCCATTTTTATGTTGCAACTTACTTAACATGCAACTTACAAGCACATCCTGTTGTAGTAACAAGTGTTTTAAACGACTCATATCCTATTTGGAGCCTCAAACAATCTTTTAGCTGGCGGATACACCCCATTGACGTGTCAGTTAAAACAACAAACGTAGCAAACCAATAATGTAGAATCAAACCGAAAATAAAACATAAAGTAAAATTTGACGTCACGTATTGAAAAAGCGTCATTTACCGATAAAATTTACCGTTTATTTAATAACGACTTTAAGGCTTTTGCTTGCTGTTGTTGTTGTTGCTGCCATAGTTGTTATCATGTGCCGTTTGTTGTATGGGCCAATAACGTGTTTTTCTTTTTGTTAGCAATAATGTTATAACAGCACCTGGCTAACGATTAAGTAGTTACATGAATGTATGTTTGACTAAAGAGTGTTCCTTTTTTTGTAAAATTTTTTAACTTTCAGCAAATGGAAAAGTAAAAGGGAGGCACGAAAAAAACTAACAGGCTTTGAAAAACTTTTGTACTAAATGAATGAAAAACTATATATATCATAAATTTATCTCTTTTTAAAAAATTCTCAAGTAAAAATTCTTTGCAAAAAGGAACTGTATAGTTATTTTCTCTTCGAAAAATGTTTCTAAAGAAAAGTGTAGACTGCAAACAAATAGTACACAGAAAATAGTTTAACGTTTTTCACCTTTAACATTTTTAATTAAAAAATGTTTATTAGAATATTTTCTTTTTAATTTTTACTCCGAAAAATGTTTATAAAACATTAGAAATTAATATGATTTGTAATTCCATAATAACCAGCAACACATTTTAGCATACAAATATTAATATCAAATACCTTTCTTTGAAAATATCTTCCTTAGAAGCTTTTTCGGATTAACTATTTTCTAAAGCACTTAACGTTGTTTTGTTTTTTTTTAATATTTATTAAAAAAGCAAGATAATTTAGCTAACTCTAAATATTTTGATTCCATAGAAAATATATACTCAAAAAATTTTAATGGAAATATTTTACTTTTGAAAAAAATTTTACTCCGAAAAATTTTTGCGAAAAAAGTTTTCGAAAAACTGCTGTCTGTGTCTTCAAAATATATTTCAGCAAATTACTTTTTATAATTTTTACATAGAAAAAGTTATACAGAAACATTTCATAAGTTTTTTCGGAGTTGTAAATATTATATTGTTATTATTTTTTAATATATTAGTTCCCAATTATTTCTATCGAAAACAATTTATTTAAAATATCTTCTTAAGAAGTTTTTTTTGTGGAAAATCCATTTTCTAATATATGATGGATTTTTTCAGTAAATTTCAATTGAGATAATAAACTTTTTTCGGAATTTTTTTTTGAAATATTTTCGGAGTTTACATAAAGTGCTTTTGGTTTAGTTTGAATAAGTTTCTATTAAAAATGTCTTTCTTTGGCAAAGTATTATATATATAAAAATTATCTACTCTGAAAAAATGCTTCGCTTTAAATTTTTATTTCGAAAAAAAAAGATTAAAGAAACATTTTCAAGCCCGAAATAAATTTCCATTAAACATATTTTGTCCCAGAAAAGTATGTATTATGGGTAAAATTTCATTTATTCCCGAAAAACTTTTACTCCGAAAAAAGTTTGTAGGAAATTTTTTAACGATATAAGATTCGATTAAACTGTTTTATCCTGGAAGAGTAATAATACTCTTCTCTTTTTAGCTACTCTGAAAATATTTTCAAATAGAATTTTCAACTCCGAGAATAGGGATTTTTGTAAAGTTTTCTGCGTTTTGTGAAAAATAATAAAAAAAGCGGTTACGTATTGTCAATGTATAACCATCGTCTTCTATAAATGCATAGCATAATTGTTAAATTCAGTTATTATTAAACAGTGTATAGTTTCGTTCCACTGTATACCTCTTTTTTTGGTTTACATCAGCTTCCCTCCCCACCTTTAGGCTTTTATGTACGTGCTTTTAATTTTTATTTATATTTTTTTCTGAAACAAGCGGAAGTTGTTTCAATTTGACACAATTTGTCCTAGATTTTCGATGTTTGCAAAAAGTTCAATTCTCAGCCTTACAAAATGGGTAAGCATATACACATACATATAAACAACGCTACTTGTACTTCAGATTATCTATACTTTTTGAAAAATTTCAAGGAATTAATTTCGTATCTTATAATAATGAAGTTTTACATCATGCACAACTTGAAAGACGATTTGTATATAAATAGCTTCCTTTTTTGATAAATCCGTTAAAAATCCATAAATGCTTATTTATTTTGTTATAATTTTGTTATACGATAAATATAAAGGGTACTTAAAGTACGTATATGCCTTGAAACAACACTATTAATTTCATACTTTCCTTTTTTTAATGGCTGATGGCCTGTTAGTTTTAAAGGTTTTATTATACGTTGTACATGTAAGTCTGTGTAAGTGTATTTTCAATCATCAACAGTTCATCAAGCGATAATGCCCCTTTAATTAGGTGCCGATCAAAATTGATTAACTTTCATAAGCCTTTTTACAGACACACCAACATAAGCCCAGGCAAACAAAAACGTGCTTCTACTTATATTTGCACATACACACATGAACTCCTAAAAGCCTGCAACATTTAAATTCAGGTATTTTATATAAATAAACCCTCCCAGCGTTATACATACATTTATATATGAAGGTATTTTACAATTATTGTTATTACTGTAGAGTTTTTATTGTCGTTGTTGTTGGATTGACTCGCCATTTTACAGTTACAGTCAGACACAGATACTCGCCGCAGCCGGGCTTAAACTTACACGCACACACGCATACAAGTACGACCGAAAATTACGTGACAATTGTTGGATTATAGTAATTTTATAAATTGTTCTACAATTAAATATTTATTTATAATAATAAAAAAAATCTATATAAATACACCCATTTAAAGGTGTGATTGCAACAGGAAAAAGAGCAATAAACGATTGATTGTATTTGGTTTGTTTTTTGTTTTCAGTTATTTTTTCAATGACAGATTTAATAAACATTTATTCGTTTATTTTATTAATGAAACGATTAAGCTGAATTGAGTGTTAAATAGACTAACTACTGTTCGTGTTGTAAAAGTTAATGTATTTAAGTAAAACAAGGAAAAAAAAATTTTTTAAGCCACATATATAAAAATGGATAATTATATATCCTTAAGTTAATAAATGTATAGAATGGAATTGAGGAATACGTTTATTGTGAGGCATTCAAATATTTACTTTTATTATTTCATATATTAAAGTGTTAGATAGGTTCTACAGTCTGATAAAAATGTTATTTAATTTACACAGAAAAAACAAAATTTAATTTTCAGTAAAGAAATTTAACGGATTAGTAAATATTTTGTTTAGAAACGGACTTACAAGCAAATTTGTAAATACAGCCAAAAATGTGTGAACAATTTCATGTAAAAAAACCATGTGGTTTTTTAAGTAAAGAAATTATCCAAATCTATAAAAGAAATTATCCAAATCTATAAAACAATTTGTCCAAAAATATTTACAGATTCGAAATAAATTAATAGACTGAATCAAACAAAAATATTTACTGAATTTTTTGTAATGTATCAAACAATATTTTTGTCGGAATTTATAAAACAATTTGTCTAAAAATACTTACAAATTCCAAAATAAATAGTTTACTGAATCAAACAAAAATATTTACTGGATTTTTTGTAATGTATCAAACAAACTTTTTGCCTGCGTCAGTAAAAACTTTTTTTATTGAAAGTTTATTTTAAAGTTTTAAATAGTGACATTATTATCAATTAAACATTTAACAAATTAAAGTTTTTTAACAGTGTTCAACTCTAAATGTTTATCTAAAATCACTAAAAAAATTAATGTGAATTAACGCAACAATATTAACAGATGGATTTACTCAGAAATCTTCAGTAAACAAACTTTTTATAATCGCACTAGCTATCATTGTTGTTTTTGTTTATGATTTTCTGTTATTGGGTTTAGTTTTTGCGTCCTAAATAAAAGTTCAACAAAAAATTCATTGATTCAGTAAAGAACATTTACTGAAAATTAAATTTTATTTTAGACAAACTTTTGTTTGAAAATTTTTTGGTGATAATTTTTTCTGTGTAGCTATATTGAGGAATAAAGGGAATTTTAATTTAACTACTTTCATTAAGTACAGGAAAAGTCATACTTCAGGGCGATACCTATGAGCCTATAAACCTAGAATTTACCTATACGCTTAGAATTTACTGTGCAACTGGGTTAAGTAAGGTGCAACAGTATGGATCCATTATGTATCAATAGGATGTAGTAGATTTTGCATGCTCAAACTCGGTGAATCATATGCGCCAGTCTTCTTATATCTCAAGCTTATCTTCTTATCTGTTCTAATTGCGTTTTATTTATTTCCCACTAAGTTTAGTAAATCTTGATTTTAAGTGTTATTATACAAATTTAATTAACATTTCACTTAACAAAACCTTAGGTTAATATTATTTAACAACAATAATAAAACTTTTTTATATCTAGTTCCTGTATTTTAATTTTCTATCTAACAAAGTTTACTTTTTTAAACTCTTTTCTAATGAACTGTTGCTAACTAATATTGATGGCTTTAGTGCAGCTGATGTTGTAAATGTTGCCGCTATGGCTGTCATGGTGTTCGTTTACGGACTACAAAGTATTACCGATGTTAAATTGCGTAAATGTGTTAATAGTCAAGTCATTAAAAACTGCTTAATATTATACTCGTAGTAGATAGCAGCATTAGAAACAGCACCAACAACAAAGTTTATTTAAACATACATACATATTATATGTTTGTAAAATGTGAAACGTAGCCAAATCTTAGTATGTGTGTTATGTTTGCAAGGGTTTCGTGTTTAAGCTCTTAATGAAATGCCACGCGCACTTTGTACAGCAGTATAATGGTCGATGGATTTTTTTGCTTTTCAAAAGTCTTTAGTTAAACTCACACAGCTCATTAGATGCTTCATTGAGTATGAATTGTAATGATAATGAATGTTTTTTAAAAGAGAACTATTGTGGAAAGAAAAAAAAAACTATTTTGGGCGAAGAATGTGATTGACAAGAATTGTATTATGATTGGGAGGAGGCTAGTTAAAGTAGAAAATAGATGCCTACTTTTAGGAAGTGTTTTAAAGGAATTACTGTGCACAGTGGAGCAGAATTAAAATATTTTGGCAATAATTTAGTTCTTTCTAAACAGATAATCTAAAACTTTTATGTGTTTCCAATTATTTGACAAAGCATTTTATGGGTATTGGACTAAATGTGGGTTTTGTTGGCAAAACCAAAACAACTCCGCTTTTGGGATTTCTTGGAAATTTCGTAGGCATTCTAGATTCTCAGAAGAAAGTGTTAGATTTCTTTGCTTACTACGTAAATTCCTATATAACTTAAAAATTTCACTCAAATATATCAATTTAAAATTTTAAAATTTTTGACATAAACTCCAAAAAGAAATGTTTTTACGCTAGTTTGAGGTCGCTGAACATAAAATGTAGAATTCACTTATTTTTCGTAAGAAGCGTTTTCGAGATATTCACGAAAACTGTATTTTTTTGCAGTTTTCTTAACTATTTGCAAAAATCTTGAGAGCTATTCAACTGAATAATGCAAAATTCATTTTTACCGGTTTTAAAATTTCTAAATTTTAAGCCGCTCTTGCCCGAAATGTCCCACTTTGTAACGTCGCACGCACGGTGGCTCAGAAATTGTCTTCGTTGGCTAAAATCAAAATTTTTTGTTGTCACGGATTTTACAAATTTTAACACCATTTACTAGTAAACATATCTTAACTAAGGTAGCCAAAAAATTAGGAGAAAATATTTGTAATTGTGGCCGTGGCATGCTGTTAACACACTTATTTTATATAATTTTAGAAAAAAGGTGATTTTTTATATATAATTTGGTGTATAATTTTTCAAGTCTAAATCTACATCCATTCGCCAAGAGATCGATTTATTTCAATGTAGAAATATGTACAATTGGTTTGTTCACTGAATGTATAAATATCTGAACTGAGTCTACACAGAAAAAACTGAATTTAATTTTCAATAAAGAAAATCAATGAAATACTAAATATTTTGGTTAGAAACGGGCCTACAAAAAAATTTGTAAATATAGACATAAATGTTTTAACAATTTCACTGAAAAAATCCCAACTTTTTTAGTAAACAAATTGTCTAAATCTATAAAACAATTTTTTGAACAATATTTACAAATTTTAAACAAAATAACTTACTGAATCAAATAAAAAATTTTTACTGGATTTTCTGCAGTATATTTTTGTTTGAATTTATAAAACAGTTTGTCTAAAACTACTTTGAAACTCTTAACAAAATAGTTTACTGAATCAAACACAAATATGTACTGAATTTTTGTAATATATCAAACAAACTTTTTGCTGAGTCAGTAAAAACTTTTTTTAATTTTTAAACATATATGAAATTTCACTTTATTAAATGTATTCAGCTCTGTATGTTCATCTAAAGACTCTAAAAAAATTAATGGGAATTAACGCAACAACATTAATGAATTAATTCTTACAAAAGATCCAGTAAGCAGACTTGTTGCAATCGCATTCCTTTTGCTATGACTGTTGTTGTTATTTATGTGTATGTGGTCATCTGGGTTATTTTTTAAGGCACAGAAAACTTCTTTTCGTTGCTGTTTTTGGTGTTTGCGTCCTAAATAAAATCAAACAAAAAATTCACTGATTCAGTAAAGAACATTAACTGAAAATTCATTTTATTTTATACTTATTTTTATTTGAATTTATTTTTTTATTTTTTCTGATAATTTTTTCTGTGTATAATAAAATCTTTTTTCTATCCTTTTTACTTAACCCTGAATTTCTTTTTTTTAGCCAAACACAATGACTTTCTAAGCAACCATATTTTATCATTTGCCATAAAAATGAAATCTGAAGAAAAAAACTTTATAATAAATAAAATATTAAAGAAAAAAAAAAAATGCCATCGCGTGCATTCTACAATTTCAATATTTACAATACCATTAACAATAATAAATTATAAATATTTTAAAACACAAACCATTTATTATCGTAAAGAATCCACGAAATATAAATAAAAACCTTAAAAAATATAATTGTATAGTATTTCAGTTTGATATTTACTTTAATTTTATAACCTTCTTTCTTGTAGCAAGAACTCTTTATATGAAAAAGTTTTTAGAGATGCCGCCAAAAAATACAAAATAATAAAAAAAGAAACAATAAACGTGAGTAATATAAAACCTTAGAACTGGCTTAAAGTCTGTCTGACGGTTGTCTTGCTATAACAAAATATATATATATATATATATATATATATATATATATATATATATATATATATATATATATATATATATATATATATATATATATATATATATATATATATATATATATATATATATATATTTTAAAGCTTAATCTAAACAACTGCAACACATTTTTAAAAGCAAAAAAAAGTAACTTTGGTTAGAGTATCACTGAAATGGTTTGAGTGGATGTTTTAAGTCCAGATGATTGCAATTGTTGGATGATTGTACAAAAATGTTTAATATTGAAAAAATATTTTTATGATTTTATTTGTTTTATTAAAGCATTGGTAACATTATAAAATTAATCCCATAATTTAGTATAATAATAAAAAAATTATCCAAGTTGTGTCTTGTTTATTTTAACATTTTCAATTTAAATTCTGGAAGCTTTTCGCTATAAGACTCGCCTATACTTCTGTTTGAGTATCGGTATAGAGTTGAAAACCCCGTATTGGCTAGCACGCAGAAAAACTAAATTTAATTTTCAGGAGTTCAATAAAATAGTGAATATTTTATCTAGTAATGGACCTACAAATAAATTTTGTAAATATGGACAAAAATATCTCAAAAATTTAATTGAAAAAAACTTTTTTTTTTGCAGTGAACAATAAGAAAATCAATTTGTCTAAAAATATTTACCAATTTTTAACAAAACAATTTACTAAATCAAACAAAAAGATTTACTGGATTTTCTGAAAAATATCAAACAATATATTTATCTGAATTTATAAAAAAAACTTGTCTAAATGTACTTAGAAAAATTAAAAAAATTAATGCGAATTACCGCAACGACATTCACGAATTGATTCACTCAAAAATGTTCAGTAAACAAACTTGTTGTTTGCTACCATTGTTGTTGTTATTTGTGTGTATGTCGTCATGCGTGTTGTTTTTTACGACAGAGAAAACGGGGATTTCTTGTTGTTTTTGGTGTTTGCGTCGTAAATAAAAGTCAAACAAAAATTCATTGATTCATTAAAGAACATTTGCTGAAAATGAAATTTATTCTTAGACAAAGTTTTGTTTGAAAATATTTTTGGTGATAATTTTTTCTGTGCAGTTGCCATAACAGAAATATTTATCTTGGACCATAATGTTATTCATACAAATTGATTTTCCCTAAATAGTCATTGGTACTGTGCAGTGATAGTTGGTATGTAACTCCCCATTTATTTCATGTCAATTGCTACAACATTTTAAAAATTTATTCATTTATAAAATGCACTACTACACTCCTGATAGACTAAAAAAAAATACCAATGAATTGCTATGATTTTTCTGTTAAATATTAATTCAAAGAAATTTTAAAGTGCATTGAATGAAATCTTCCTTAAGTATTCTTATATCTTAAATTCTTCATACTACTCGTATAACGAAAGGCCCAAAAAAAAGTAAAAATAAATATAGATCGTGCACTTATTGCACAATAAAAGTCACTAAAACAGCAAATAATGCCCTTAAGTCAAGTTGATTCATATAATAAACCAAAAATAATAATAGCAACAGCTTGAACAACAATAAAATCAACAGATAAACGTACAAACGCAAAAAATAACATCTTTAAAACAACTAAAGACACAATAATGACGACAACGACTATGAGATTTAGGACGAGAATGAGACTAATAATAATGATGACGATGATGATGATGTTGTTGAAGGAAGCAGATGAAAAGTTTAAAATTATAGCTTATCTGCTATTCAATGGCACTGATATATGACTTGGAGATCTTTCTTCCTAGTAAAATTCATTTCCCGCTTTTTATTTAGTTTTGTTTTTTGGTTTTGTTTTTTCTTTTTACCATCTATTCACTACAAATAAATGACCTTTGTTCTTAAAATTGTCATGATTATTATTTATATGTTGAGATAATACAATAAAATATAATAAATATTAAATAAATGTTTTCATCCCCAGCTCTCATGTGTCATTGTTAATGATCAAAATAATAATGGTTGAGTGGCGTTCATTTTATTTTCCATTTCTATATTCAATTTCATTGAAGTTATTAAAAATTCTCCTGTGATTTTGTGCTCACTTCTGAAAATAAATAAAAATTCCATTACATTTAGCCATTTATTTTGTTGCACATGTAATTTGTTAACCCTTTTCTTATGTGTTCTACTTGTTTGCTGTTAGGAATATAGTGTTAGGGGTAAGTATTAATTTCACTGTAGAAAACAAAAAAGAACATTATATGGTTCTAACCAGGGATTCTGGCGGAAAGTGCCACAATAATGCATATCAGCGTTTGGAAAGTTTATATCTGGGACTCATTTTGGGAGAGTTAAAGCCCCCCCCTCATTCCTTTTGCACATAGATGTAGTGACTCGGCATAGGAAATTTTGTCAGTCTTACGGTTAAGATATAATATATTCTTAGCACTTTTATGTTAAACACCACGCGAAATATTTTGCTAGAATATTTTAACCATCTAGCTCTTCGTTTTATGTGTCTTTTTATCTCCTTTTTAAAAATGGGTAGGTGATTTTAAAATATCTATGTGTGTATGATGCATATTTGTCCTATAGAAGGAGTGATAAAATGCTTCCTTCGTGTTGTTTCCTAGCATATGAGCAAATCCCATAAATGGCCCACGAAAGGCAGAATTTTAGAGTTATTAGAACACTTTATATATGTCGATTGAAAAATGTACTAATATTTAGTCTGATAAATATATAAAAACAATTTTTTTTTGGTGATCCTTTTACCGAAAAAAACCCAACCTTGCATTTCATATAGGATACTAATTTATGTGTTCAGTTCCACACGTGACTAAAGGAGGTGGTGGAACGCCCCCTATCTTGAAAATAAAGGCGTAATTATTTTTAGATTGTCTCGTAAACTATAAGGAATATGCAAATTTCTTTAAAAGTTTTCCTTTCGATAATAATATTATCTACAACTCCACTAAACACATTTTTTGTTTTTAATTGTACAATAAAGAAGTTATAGTTATGAAGAAAAAATGTAGCGTTCGTCACAAAGCATGCGTCACAAAAGATTCACGGCTTTTGATAAAAAAACGACAACATTTTTGGCTGCAAATAAGTTATTTTAGAATTCTATTATATTCCTCTTTCTTTCATGACTTAGACTTTGTGTGCCTAAAAATAGTACGCAAAAAAAATAATGCGCTAAAAATAATACGAAAACACAGTTACACTTTAAAAGTTGCTTCCACTTTTTGTAGCGTGCGGAACAAAATTTTATGATCAATTATTTCTCAACAAATAGCTGCTAAAAAATTATTTTTCATGCCATTCGAAAGTACAATTGAATTGCATTAAACACTATGCGTAAGTTGAAGGTATCTCTTTTGAAAGGCCAACAAATTTTTATATTTTAATATGAAAATGCGTACGAATGTAGCGTGCGTCACGTAGGATTTGCCCATATGCTAACCCAGCTATACAGAAAGATTGGATAAGTATCTGGTTCGAGTGTGTACAATTTGGCTCTGGTACATGACTATAAATTAAACTATTTTCTCTGATTCTATTTTAATGCAAACATGCGACTTTTTATTATATTGACATAAGGTCTCATAAATTCTGTTAATTTCGATATTACGCCAATGCAAAACTTGATTAAAATTTAACCAACGTCACGCTTCGTTAGACTAATGAAAAAAGTTTCGTTAAAATTATGATAATGAAATTTTTTTCAAATGATTATGAAATAATTTCATTGAAACAATTTTTCATTATATTGACGGTATTATTTCATCGTTTTAATGAATTTGTTTCCTTATTTTATTGAAATTATTTAATTAGTTAAATAAAATTCTATAATCCTTTTGATTAAATTCTGTTATTATTGCAATGAAATAATTTCATTGTTGTAATGAAATTATTACATTGACAATACGTACGATAGCTTAGCAGCCAAAGTTGTTGATTTAATCCTAATCTAGTAAAAAAATTAAAGCATTTTGTCAACTTCAAGAGTAAATACTGATATTAAATTTAACGTAATCTCTAATCTCGTTCTTAAAAACCAACTCTTAAAGTTAATATTAATTTAAATATTCTTTTAAACAAAAATTGCATATACAGACTAAAAGTAACAAAAATGATGTACTATAAACTAAACAACTCGCTTTGATCAAACTAGCATCTACTTTGACATCTTGTAGCATTTGTATAGCAAGAACTATTATTGCTTCTAGTTTAACTTTGCTTGAAGCGCGTACTCTGAGATCAGCCTTAGGTTTCGAGCATATACTCTTTTAGTCACTAAATAGCCTCCAAACAGGTCATGACATTTGCAAGGTTCATTTCATTCATAAAATCTCTATTATTTGATAGCAGCAATCTTAGGTTGCTTTTGGAAATAAGTGGCCTGAAAATACCAGCATTGAATATCGTGTGGTAAATCATCTGCAAAACCTGTCCGCATAAATATTCACCTAGAAAACAAACACGGTTCAATATGTGACTAAATGTGTTACCCAAATTCCTGATTTTAACAAATAGCTGTGAAGAAAAAATTTTAAATATTATAACACAAAATAAATTACACTGTTACTTTTCTCTAACCCTAATAAAAAAAAATTCCTCTACTTTTCTCTGACAGTTTGTTCAAATGTATTAAATTCTTCTTAGTTTTTATTTTTCTGTTGAATTTTCAAATAGCTCCCCAATGCCTCATCATATAAGATGTATTCCCCATTTTAACACCATCAACCACCATCAGCAGCCGTCAGCAACAGCCATCACCGCCAGCAGCCGCCCCCCACCCCATCCCTCATTCCCACACAAATCTTTCAAACAGTAGAATGGAAAAGTAATAATTTTATTATCATTCATCTAACAATGAGAGAAAGAATGTTGTATGCAACATTCCAACTCTTCCTGCCCATAATTCTTTGTTGGTTGGCACTTTATGCTCATCATTACCAACATTCATATCATTTTTATTATTTACTCTTTAGAGCAGCGGTATTATATTCAATTTTTTCAAAAATATTTTTTACTTGAATGTTTTGCGTTATAAAACAAAAAAAAACAAGAAGAAAGGAAGGAGCTTAGTGTTGATAATAAGAATACACTCAGGTATACAAAATACATTTACTGCACTTTAACTCTTTTTTTTGTTTAGTTTTCTTGTTTTATGCCAGTCATTCACTCAGTGGTGGTAAATGTTGAAGTTTTATGGTTATTTGATAAAGTAAACAAGTAATACAGACTGACAAACAGACAATGTTGTTAAGGGATATTTCTGTAATTTTGTTGTACTTTAGTTTTATTTAGGTTGAAGTTGTATATATTTTTTTGCAACTCGCATTATTAAAATAAATAATTTCGCACAATTGTTTTTAAAGTGACATAAATCCTTTAGGTTTACTGAAAGCACTTTTAACACGAAATAATACCAAAGGACAGTAATAATGCGAGGAAGTGATACTAACACCGAAGAAGTTTAAAGGTAAAGTGATTGATGACTGTTTGTTGATAAGGGTTGTTGTATAAAGCTGCAAGATAATAAAGTGTTAATAATTTTAAGTGAAGCATTACGAGATTAATTTGTTTGTAATAATTAGAATTTACAAACAAATAAAGAAGATTTTCAAGCTACAAAGAGTTAGGAAGATTATAAAGAATTAAAGCACTACCGTGGACTTCAGTTTAAATTAATTTACAGTCTTGCCAAATCGTACACAGTGGAATGAAACATTTATCCAATCTTGTGCTAAGTAAAGCATAAATATGTTAAAAATATCTGGACTATCTGCTGATCCTAACATTTCTCTGTATGGTTTAGAAAAATAATGTTCGAATCGTAAGAACAATAACCAAAAAAAAGAGGATTTGAATCTATCTGATATGAGGACTACATTGCAGGATATTCCAAGTTGTGCATTCAACCGCGCTTACACAGAAAAAAAAATAAATTTCGTTTTTTATAACAAAAATCCCGGTATTCAATAATTTTTTTTTTCAAATTTCATGTAATAAAGAATTCCGGTATATTGATAACATAATTATTTCCAAAGAAAAATATATAAATTAAAAAGAATGTTGACATGGCTGGGTTACGAACCCGGGCTTCCCGGACGTAAAGCATACTCTCTATAGCTGAGCCATGTCCCAGTTATTTTTTTTATGAGATAAAAGTTGTTTTAAGTACTTATGCACGAAAAGAAAAGAAATAACCGGAATGGAAAAGAAATATATACAACGAAATATTGTATTAAATTAATAATAAATGTTATTGAAATTCATATATTTTTCAATAACATGGTGTTATTGAACATAGTCTTGTCTATTTTTTTCTGTGTAACTGCAAACTTTGAAGGTTAAAACAGATATTAAAAAATTATGTCCTTTGACTTCGAAAACAAAGATTGTATATTCCGACAAACTTTGATTCTTCGAAAACACTATTACAATATAAGCTAGAGTATAATACTCCGAAGTAATACTAGGGGCCTATTTCTCTATGAAAAATATGTCATCAATATTTTCCCATTTTTTTAATTTTACTTAAAGAAAAAGTTAAGAGAGCGAATGCAATTGACTTTTTCTTGAAATATTTGTATGTTATGTTGTGTATTTACTTGTTTAACTATTCAGGATATTATCAATATATTCATAAATATAAGTAAATTTTCTATATTTTGTTCCACAAGGAATCAAAAACTATCGGAAAAATACTAGACACAATTACGAAAACCAAAGTAATGTCGCACACTCTGAAAAAATTATAAGATTTTCACACATGGAAACTTAACTTTAAGTTACCCTGCAGATAACGCGACTAGTTCACACACGCATGTAAAGTATATTTCATACAGGACTGTGACTAGTCCAACAGTAACACAAATGTATAGAGAAAATATGGTCGACATAACATTACGGAGTCGTAGGACTGGACATGGTCCAGTCCAATCTTGAAATTCACTAATTTTATGACATCTTTATTTAAAATCTATTTATAGTATAGTTTTAAAAGGTAATTAAAGTGAACGTTGTTTCAATTCAAATATTAATTAAAAGTAATGAAAACAACTGATCATATTTTTTTTTCTGTGTATGAGTGTCGATTAAAAAAAAGACAAATTAATTGCTACAATATAAAGTTTCAATATATAAAAAAACTAAAACTAACTTAAACTAATTAAAATTTAAAAGAATTAATTACACTGGTATGCAGAGAAAATATCCTTTAAATAGAAAACATGTGAAACATGGCAAATCGATTTTAAATTTAATTTTATAACATAAAGATTTTTTATGGTCATCACTAATATAACAACCGAAATAGAACAATCACGCTAATATCTATCATCTGTCTCGAGAACGATTTGTCTGATATAGACAAATAATATATTAAAAGATTCGGAAGAAAATTACCTTTAAGTCATCCATATGTAATGTTTTTTTATATTTTCAATTGTTTCGGGGACAGAGGCGACATTTTTTTCCTGCTAAATTAAAATTTTTTCTGTTTTAAAAAACTCATAAAAAATTATGAGATCAAACATTTCGCACTTTTATCATCAATCAGAAAGCTAGATGTATTAGGAATATAATAAGATAGGAAACATTAAAATCGATAGATAAATGTCGATTTTATTTACAACAAAATAACATGACACTAGCAATTGAGTCTGGAAGAGGACACCAAAGAAATATATACGTGTATCAGCGTTTTGAAAGCTTATATCGGTGATCCATTTGAGGAAGAGTTAAAGTCCCCCAACCTGCCTTTGGCATATAGTTACAGTGACCCGGCATAGGAAATCTTATAAGCCTTTTACGCTTATGGTATAAGATGAGCTTAGCTTTTTTATGTAGAACACCACCAGAAACATTTTTGTGGAACATTTTAACCCTCTAGCTTTTCTTTGTATGGGTCTTTTTATCACTTTCTCATAATACGGGTAAATAACTCCTCTTTAGCGGGCTAAAATATTCAACAAAAATATTTGCCATCAAATTATACAATAAGTCTAAGATCAACGTAAACTCTAGAAATCATTTTAAACTTAACATTAGTACTCGTCATAGCAAATCTTTTAAGCCTTACGACGAAGGTATAAGATAGTTGTAACACCACGGGGAACATTTATGTACAACATTTCATCCCGCTATATCGCCATTCAAGGGAAGTTTTTGTCCCTTATTTGAGAAAAGAACAAAAAGTACCACACGACGAAAACTTACACAGTTAAATTGTTCTACATAACTGTTTCTCATGGTGTTTTACAAAAATGTGCTGAGCAAATTTTATACCTCAAAAATAAGACTTACAAGATTTCCTATGTAGAGCCACTATAAACATTCGCAAAAGAGGCGAAATTTAACTCTTCCTAAAATAAGTCCCAGATGTAAGCTTTTAAAACGCCGATATGCGCTTATATTCTGTTGGTGCTCTCTAGCAGAATTAGTCATTAGAACCTTGCAGTTTTTAAAGAAATTTGCCTTTTATTTGTACAGTGGAATTATTAAAAAGAAATTTGCTTTTTATTTGTACAGTGGAATTATTAATTAGAATACAGAATACAGTGGATTATATAAAATTGCATTGGCTGCTGGCTACACTAGTATAATTAATTAATTATAAAAAATATGTTTCTTTTACTATATTGTGTGTGTTTATTTTTGCTTAAAAAAAACTTCTCTTTTTTACACTTACTTCTTTACACTATTGAAAATTACTCATACCAAAACCTTTTATTACAAATAATAAGGCAACAACAGTAGTTCTAACAAAAAATACAAAGTAACTACTCCATTTTTCTACTTAACAAGTGTATTTCCCTTTTGGCAACATGAAAAAGATAATTTTTCTTTTCAGTTACTTACTGACTGGTAACAATGGAAACTTGCCACCCGTCTCTGGAGTATCTAGCAAGCTGGGTTGCTCTCATTAAACGTTGATTATTTTCAGTACAATTTTTTTAAATATTTTAATTCTTTTATTCTGTTTTATTTCATTATTAAGTCTGATGATTAAGTTCTATTATTAAAAGTTGTACTTGTAGTCGAGTGCTGCATTAATAAGTTTAGTAACATGTAAATAAACCTTAAAGTATTCAACTTTTAATAAGCACCAAGCATGTATTTATTTTTTTATGTTAATTCCTTACCAAACTTGCAAACATTATTTACCAGCTATAATAGGTATTTTTTTCTATTTTGTTTTAGGTTTTCTAATGGTAATAAGGTAAGTTAAGGGCTTTATTAACAAGAGCATATTTTGTGCTAATAACAGGATGTAGCCAATATAAGCAGAGAAATATCCTTTGTTGTGGTGCGAATAATGTGAGAATATGGTAATTTATATATTTTTTCTAAAAATGTTGTATGGATGTTGACAATATATGCCGGACTTGTTGTTTCTGTAGTGATAGTCAAGTATATAGGTATATTATTTAGTTAGTGGTAACAAGTCAAAAACCATGGGAAGTTAGTAAATTAAGTAGCTGATTTAAATGATACAACTTTATTATAGAAGACGTTAATCCCGTGACGCTCATACTTACCCAGTGGTAAAACTCAAAAGGCCTACAAATTTCAGGCCCTCTTGAAGATATTATTTTTTATTACAACAAACATTTATTCCTTTCTTTTAGATTTTTCGTCCGATACACATGCAAAGCTGCCTTCTTGTAAAAAGGAAGGTGAAAACTTACTGTATTTTTTTATTTTTCGTTGGATACACACTAGAGGCCTGCACGAATATAATCGAAAGTACTCGTATGAACGTTTGTGTGTATGTATGTAGGTTTTTTGGTATATAATTGTGTATATATGTATGTATATGTGTATATTTGGTCGTGCCTATGTATGTAAACACATATACATGCATGTATACATAAATAGGAAGATACATCTGTGCACACAAGAAATTCATACAAGTACATTCTACGAATACATTTGAGTACACTTTGCATTCGCATAATACACACCACACATTCCCTTCTTTAATCAGTAAAAAATGTTTTTTAGAAATAACAAACATTCTCGTATTGTTTTTTCGCAAAAAATTTGTTTACAAGACTGCTGTTATGCCGCTTATGTTGGAGCTGATCCTTATTCCGTCGGAACTACATCATGTCCAATTCAATGTATTAAAAATTACTTTGATAAAAGGAAATAGTTTGAAATAAAAATGCTGAAATATATAAAAACGTGCCAACATTTGACCTTCCTTAGATAGTCATATCAAAATGGCATATCAGAAGAGGACTGTGAGAATCCCTATATTTCGAAGCGATTGTGGAGGGCCTACGCCGCAATGACAGCATAGATAATAATGACTGGGACTTCGACTTTTTCATGATGTACTGCATTTTAGTAGCCAAGCCCTTTCATTTAATACCCGTATGGAGGGGGCTTACAATATGCATATAATACCCAGTTTTGTTCTGGCCGCCATTTTGTGATTGGAATTTTTCATAGCGTACCGTATTCTACTAGTCAAACCCATTAATTTAAATTCCATATTGTGATATTTCTAAAAAATAACTAGTTCGCCATTTTGTGGCAGTCATCTTTGATTTACAATAATACAAGGGCGTGGCGAAGCCCACTTTTCTAACCACAAAATTGTATTTATATCAAAAGTAAAGATGTTTACCAAATTTCAGATCAATCGATCAACAGGAAGGGGTTAACAGTTAATATTACTTTTTGTGGGCGTGGCGCAGCCCACTTTTACAAAATTGTATGGTCATCGTAAGTAAAGGCGTTAACCAAATTTTCTGCTAATCGGAAGGGGCTAAAACTAAATATTAATTTTTATGGGCGTGGCGCAGCCCAGTTGTCCGATCAATCGTTCAACAGGAAATGTGTAAATTTTTAATTACTAGATTTGATCCGACAACTCAAACTTCACAAACACGGCAAACTAAATAAAACCATTTAAAAAAGCTAGCTCAGGTTACCTTGTTACTACAAGAAAACGGAGGGTGATAGTATATCCTTTCAATTTACCTAAAAAATCTACCGACTTTCGTCGACAGATGAACAAACTCATAAAAAAAAACAAAAAACAAAAAATATAATAAAAATTTTCGTTTTGAAAATATCATAAAAAGTAAAATAACAACAAATATTAGTTGCTTAGTTCCTTTTTCTATTGGCACATATGTAGGTAAATATATTAAAAAAAAGAGACATATTTCATCCAAATCGATTTACAGCTTTAGATTTCATTCAGAATTAAGTAAAAATCACTATTTTCACAGCAAAATTTTTGATCAAAGGATATCCTTGCTACAAATTAAGCACAATTTTGTCCAAGCATTGTGAACATTATAAGAGAAGTTTCTTTAAACTATAATTATTATTTTCGTATTTATGGGATTTTTTCAATTAAGGATATATGGGAAGGACACGAAAGTTTCAGCAGATATCAACCATATTTTAGTATATATAGAACAAATAGTTTCTACATAAATCAGGAGTGGCTTTATCGTTCATGATAAATCAGTTGCAACTTAAGGTATTAATCACAAATCTTAAAATGCTTCCTAACTAAATCCTTTAAAAATATTATTTTGTTTCTCAGAAACAGATGTTATATTTATTAAATTCTTATGTAAGAAAAATAAAAAAATCTTCTTAATTTTTCATCCAAGAATTTTCTCATGTTTCACAACTGTTCAGAAAGAAAGCGCGTGCTGCTGAACAACGCTCTCCCTTTCCATACTAACTAAACAAAAATAAAAAAATAAAAAATATAAAAATAAAAAAAGAAAAAAAAGGAAGTGCAATTGACTACATTTATAGTATTGACACGTGATCAAAGGAAGAGTTGAGCTTATTCATTTTAAATTTTATCCACTTTTTTCGGCAAAAGGGCGTGCAAGCATCATGGGGGTGGATGCATACAATACCAAACAATGTTTATGCGATAATGCAATTTAGAACTTATTTTACTCATTTTTTGTTGTTGTTGCTGTTATGGTACATGACTCTTTAAACTCGTACAAGCTCATCTTTATTTTCATCATTATTATCACTGCCACTGTCATAATCATGTCTAAAGGATAACAGCAGTATAAGAGTCATGCCAAAAAACCATGAATATTCACACGTTGTTACAGACATTTATTTGTGTATACATATTTACAGCTGCATAATTTGCCAATTACATACGTGCATGCAAGTGTGTTTTTGTACATATGGATGTGTGTTAACTCATGTACAATATCAGGACTCACGCACATATTATATAAAGAATAATAATTTAAACAGCATAATCATTTAAATAGGGATGATAATTTAAATGTGTGCGTGCAATACAGTTCCAAGAAATTTTATATACAAAATAAGTGGCAATGATTCATAAACAGTTTTATGTTAAATATACATAACTGCATTTAAACAAAATTGTGTGCTAAGGGATCCTTTCAGTTTTATTATGTTTTTTTAAAGAAAAATTTTCTGTGCTAGAACAAAAGGGGATAGAGAGGTTTCAAAGACAAAATCTTCATATAATACGTATAAGTACAATTCCGATTCATAAATCCCATTAAATGATTTCGTAAAATTTTGTTCGCAAATATTTCACAAGATATGTTAAATTTCACGAATATTGTGAAATATATCATTGAATTTGTCCCTTTAGCCATCATAGTTTTCTTAGAAAATTTCATTGGACGTATTAGTAATTTCAACTTCTAGATAAAAAAAAAGATAATTCATCAACAAAAAAGAACTATCGCCTGGAAGATACTTAGGTGATACTTAGACGATACTTCTCAAGAATTTAGCGAGACTCGTGGCGTTTAGCCGAGACACCTTTAGCCATTAGCCAAGCTACAAAACTGGTTCAAGGATTCCCAAAAACTTGGACAAAAATCTCCTCAAAATCCCAGAAGTTCTCTAGATTTTTAGAAACTAAGGCAAAATCTCCCCAAAATTCTAGAAGTTCACAGGTTTCCCAAAAATTCTATCAACATTTCCAGAACTCCCCCGGAAAACAAAGGCAACACTGAAAACCGCAAAATACTAAGCGGCAACACTGGGTCTTCAATTTAAATTTAAGTTAACTTATGCGCCAGCCAGTTGCTTTCGTTTCGATATGTCGTATTTCGTATTTCTTAAGGTACGTTCACACTTGGCAAATATTTGCCCAAAAAAACGTAACCACTACTTTTGCTAAGGGTTAGTGTGACTTAATTTGGTTTTTATATCAAAAAATAAAGTTAATTGTGCTGCAAAAAGCTATTTTAATATTATTTCTAATAAATGCGAACCCATTTTTAAATAAATATTGAAATTAAAGGAAATACAATTATAGCTTGTCTGTTGGTCATGGTTTTTCGGCAAATATTTGCCAAGTGTGACCGTAACTTTACCAGATTTCGTAATACGTATTTTTTCATTAAACTTTTTTTTTTACCCCCCCAGCATAGAAAACATTTATATGCTGCATATCATGTGCACAACGTGCCATAAGGAACTTCGTTGCAAAAATACTTTTTCATGTTTGTTGTTGTTGTACTCGTCTTTGTTATACACTCACAGAACATATTGTTTTGCGAGTTCTGTTGCTTGAAGTAGTTAATAATAAAGCAGCTAAATTTACATAATTTCCTTAAAATAATGTAACAGTTTTACTAAAATAATGAAATAATTTCATTAAAATGATTAATCAATTTCGTAAAATAATAAGATATTTTTGCATTAGTTTAGCGAAATTATTACGTTGGATCAATTAAATTAATTTATGTGTTGGTGAAGTTTTCACTGATATAATATTAACAGATCTTGTTTCATTAAGCCGACCAAACGTGACGTTGGTTGGGATTTAATGAGGTTTTCCATTAGATTAATCTCAAAATTCACTGAGTCTATGCAGAAAGTTCTTTCAGTGAAGTACATTTGACATTTTATATGCATGCTATAAATAAAAAAAGTACATCGGTATCAAAAACTCAAACATTGTTAGCTCATGTCAAATATTTATTAGAGGAAAATTTTTATTAAAGCTCTCAGCTTTTGAGGGGCTTCCAAACAAAACTTCTACTCCAGTCGATTGCTTGGGTTTTATAAATCGGGGGATAATTTTTGATTTTCTTGATTAAGTTTTAATTTAACTTAAGTTTTAATTTAACAAATGTCTTGCAATAGCATTCTTTTTCGACATAACGGTATATCTCAAAAACTAGAGGCAATTTGAGTAAATTGAGTGCAGATTCGACTTCAGCCTTCCTTACATAGAAAGAAAAAACTAAATTTCATTTTCAGTAAAAAAAATTCAATGACTTAGTAAATATTTTGTCGAGAAACGTGTAGCTCCGCTTACAAATTTATAAATATATACAAAATCATTTCAACAATTTCATTGAAAAATCCCGTATTTTTTCCAGCAAACGAATTGTATAAATCTTTAAAATAGTTTGTCTAAATATATTTACAAATTCTGAACAAAATTATTTATTGAATCAAACAAAATTTTTGTCAGAATTTATAAAGCATTTTGTCTAGAAATATTTACAAATTTTAAACGAAATTGTTTGCTGAATCAAACAAAAGTATTTACTAGATTTTTTGTAATATATTAAAAAAAATGTTTTTCTGAGTCATCATCATCATTCATTAAGCATTTACAAAATTTCACTTTGCTAAACGTTTTCTATAAATGTTTATCTAAAGAGCTTAAAAAAATTAATGAGAATTAACACAACAACATCAAACAATTGATTCACTCAAAACACTTCAATAAACAAACCTGGTACAATCGCATTTCTTTTGCTATCATTGTTTTTGTTGTTGTTACTTGTGTATATATCGTCAACGGGGTGTTTTTTTTTACGACACAGAAAACGGGGTTTTGTTGTTGTTTTTGATGTTTGCGCCCTAAATAAAAGTCAAACAAAAAATTCACTGATTCACTATGGAACATATACTGAAAATTAAACGTATTTTTAAACAAACTTTTGTTTGAAATTTTTTTGGTGATAGTATGTTTTGTGTACTTGAACCTTGTATACTTGTGTTATTTACCACGTTAAGTCATAACATGACATACCGTTTTTTTTGGAAAATAGTCTAATATTCGAATATAATTCAACACATTTTTTGAAGAAAAGGATCCAGAAATTCAAGAACAACTTAACTATGTTATTGTGAAATTTCATTAAGATGGCTTAAATGGTTCACAAGCTACCGACTTATTTAAAATATAAAAAGGTTTTAAATTACTGTGCACCGGCTGATGCTTGTTCTTAATAAATTCTTTATTTGAGCTGTACATTGTACAATTATTGCTAGTAAAATCTATATAAATACTTCTTTAGAAATATGTTAAGGTAAAAATTAACAACAACATTTGTACAACCAACAATTCCTACCAGAGATTGTGAGTTGAGCACATATGATTGAATTTTCTGATGAAAAGAAATACTAATTTTCTAAATCGTGCACTTTTAAATGAAAAAAAAAAATCTGCAACCAGATTGTGTGTAGGAATGTACATAACCAAATAACAAAGTAATTTGAATAATAAATGTTGCTGCAGACGTATACAACCACCAAAACTTTCTCTGATATTTTAAATAAATGAATGGATTGGTTTCAATTGCTCTTACGAGTCTTTAAGTTCCTCGTTCGTTGGTTGCAACACTTTGCACAGCACTCCGTCTTTACACAGCACTTTCCCTTTACACAGCAATTGTTGATGAGTGTGCATCATAGCAATTTACATTAAGGATGCCAACAACAACTACAAAATATTAACATACATTTTCATATGTTAAAGATATTTTCGTAGCATGAAGTTTTCTTTTTTCATTGAAAATGTATTTCATAAATTGTTGGCTTTTGATTTTTTGGTATTTTTAATGTTTTTTGTATTCCTTTTATAAATGGAAGAATCATTGACATTGAAAAATTCAAATGTGTGTCTGTCTGCCTGTTTAATGCATCTTGTGTGTGGGCTACATATGATAAGGGAAAATCAACTCAAATTTAGGTGTTTTATGTTCTAAACATAAACTTACAACTTCCAGGTAAGAATGACTATGAAAAATATTAAATTTGTTCTGAGTTTATAAAGTTCTATATGGAAATTCCAAATGAAATTGAAGCATCTATATTAAATGAAGTACTTAAAAATACAAATTTAAATAAAAAATTCAGTTCAATTACACTATACTGCAAAAAAAGTTTATTTTATGAAATATTTTACTATACTTTCAACGGACACGAAAAAAGCATTTGAAATGAGAATCACTCATATATGTGTATCGGTGTTTCGCAAGTTTACATCTGGAACTCATTTTAGGGGAAGTTAAAGCTTGCCGCCCTTTTGCATATAGCTATAGTGACTCGGTATAAGAAGTCTTGTCAGCCTTAGGTTTAAGCTAAAAGATAAGTTCAGCATTTTTATGTAAAATACCACAAGAAATATTTTTGTGGATGAGTTACAGTGTTAACTTTTTTGGTGCCCTTCGCCCAGAATCAGTCGTTACAACGTAGATATTTTGAAAATTAAATATGTTGTACCTTATAATCTTAAAAACCCATTGAGAGATAGCAAAGGTGCACACCACTAAGTGAAGAATATATAAGAAGCTTTTAAGTGTTCTTATATATTTTATGTAGAGCCACGCAACGGTCTAATAATAGTTTTGAAAGAAACGGTAGACTTTTTATTTTCTTTAAAAATTAACGTTAACAAAAATAAATTTTTATATTTTTTTCTATTCAAAAAGTTTCACTTTTGTTTCAGTGGCGTATAACGGCTGTATGCAAAAATAATTAAAGTAGCTTTGCCAAGCAATGTTGAGTAAAGTTGTATTCTAAAAAAATTATTATATCAAAATTTTAAAGTAGGCACTCACGTTTGTTAAGACTACTTTAAGTTGATATTTCCAAAATGTGTATTTTTTACCTCAAATATGTTCGTTAATATAGCACATATTGATTCATGTTACATATGAAAATGATGCTTGAAGTCTTATCTCTTAGCTTAAAATCATTATTTGTTTCATGTAATGGGAAACAACACCAAATTATCTAGTTGATTCGAAATACATAGAAAAATTCATTAAAAAAAATACAAATATAAAAAAATGTCTTAGTGATGTATATAAAATCAAAACAGATCGAAAAAAGTTAGATATTCAAATACTCATTTCATTCGAGTAAAAGAAATTGTGTTAATTCTTCTACGTTCATCATATTTTTTACTTTTACTTAATAGAAATGTTTTTATGCTTTACTACAATGTCAGAAGCTCATATTTTTTGAATTAAGTTGTTTTACTTCAAAGTAATAAAAAGTTATTTAATAATATAAAAAGTTATTTGACTACTCGAATGAAATTTGTATTCGCTTTTGTACATCATAAACTATGAAGTGGTTGTTGAACACGGTGGTGTTGCCAGTATTTATTATTAAATCACAAAATAATTAAAGTTGTCTTTTGCATATAATTTCTTAACAAAGTTATGTTAGCCTTAAAGTGCTTGGTAACTACTATGAACTTCAAAGCCAAAGTAAAATATTTTTTAGCATACGGCCGTAAATGTTTAAATGGAAATTAAAACATTTCTCACCTTTAAAATTGTATGAATTTTAAAAACCATTAAAATTAACTAGAAATTTCATATAAAATGTGATTAAAATTTATTTTTCTTTTCAAAAATTTCCACTTTCTCTTTATCAAATACAAATAAAAAGTATTATTGCATGTTAATTTTGATGAGTTGTACCAAAAATACAAAAACATTTTCTTTTCGCTTCCTTTTTTTCCATGTTGTAACATTTTCTAAATAGATTCTGCAGTAATTTTATGTATTCTTTAGTATAAAAATGTTTTATTTTATTATTTTGCTATGTATATAAATTTATGCATTCATTTATATACACACTCACACAAACACATACAATTTCCATTACAAAAAAGAAGCATCCAGTGTAATTTATTTTAAGGGTTTTACTCAAGAAACCAAACCATCAGCAGCAGTAGCAAAGGCAAACATACAAACATAAGGACCACCAATTCCTTTAACTCACTTTAACCGAAAAATTTGCATATAAATTAGTAGATTGTACAACAAAAAAATAAATAAAAAATAATAAAAGAAAATATAACAATTTTTATTAAAATATAATAAAAGCAAAAGCTTAGAAATTTTAAAAATAAAATAATATTTACTTCTTGGAAATTTTTCTACAATATCCTTTTATATTTTTTCTATTAAAAAACAAAATAGAAGTTGGCCTTCAATATTACACAAATTTTTAATTGTTGCAAAGTGCTCTATTTTTAAGAGAAAAATTACAATTTATTATTATTGAATATTCTTGTATACATTGAAATGCAAACTTGTGCTGAAATCATATTTTAAAAGCCCAAGGTTTTCTTTCCTTTTTTCTGGTCTGGTTTTGTGTTTTTAACTATTTTGTTTTTCTAAATTAATCTAAGAAAATTGTGTAAATTAGAAAGAACATAGAAAAACATTTAAAAGTTTCCTTAGAATATGCAACGGACAAATACCATAAAGTTTCCTAAAAATATGCAACAATAATTTAAATATTTATATAGATACAAATTACGTAGAAATTTAAAATGTGCGAAGTTGTACGCTGACTATACTAGTAGGTAACTGCTGGTCTGGGTAAATTTTAGTTTCCTAAATCATTTCAAGATCACTATATGTTGTCAATTGCTGACTTCAGCGTCATCAGCATTATTTGTTCTCTCCTCCACTGATTTCTACCTGATAGGTGTCGACTTCCTTTCTCATTAATGATTCACTAGTATTTTTGAGTATTTGATTTTACATTTAGGACTTCCAAAGCATCTATATATCAAATATGACTGTGTGTGACTGCCAGTATAGTGCTAGTCAGGGCTGGTTACTTCCACCGAATATCCTTGTCAGATGATATTGGAAAATTCTATGTTCTGCCATTTAGTCAGTTGTACAACTCAAGGTAATTTGATTTATTTTACTTGCCACCTCTTGAGCTATTATAAGTCCAGCCAACGTAGAATTTTAGGTATAATAATATATTACAACCAAAAACAAATAACATGGTTCTAATGAATGATTCTGGTAGAGGCCATAAGAAAAGGTGTTTATGTACCGGCGTTTTGAAAGTTTACATCTGGGATTCGGCGACATGAAGTAATCCTCCCAAAGCGACTATTAAATAAAGCACCCAAAAAATATACAATAGTCAACAACAAATATTTTTGGGGTGTTATTTCGCTATTTTTTGGGATTTATTTTCCCCCTTTTTTATACGCGTCTGATAGAATAGACTAAACCAATTAACACTGATATTTAAAACAATAAAAATTAAAGGGTGTTCTATCAGTTAATGTAATTTTGACTATGTAATTTGGACAATTTGCTGTATCGTGGAAACCGTAAGAAACAAACTTTTCAAGTTAAAAAAAAACGCTAATCTCAAAATTAAAAAAATTTCAAATCGAAAAATCGCCAAAATGAAAAAAAGTGCTTAAAGGAAAAAAGCAGCAAAATTAAAAAATCGATAAATCGCAAAAAATCAACAAAACTAAAAAAATCGCAAAAAATCTGAAAACACACAAAAAACCGAAAAAAGTCGTCAAAACGAAAAAAAGCACTGAAACCTAAAAAAATCGCTAAAACTAAAAATATCGTCAAAAAACGAAAAAATCGTTAAAAATGGAAAAATCACCAAAACGAGAAAAAGCTCCAAAACAAACAAAAAAGTACCAAAACTAAAAAAAATCGCCAAAAACCGAAAAAATCACAAAAACGAAAAAAGTGTCAAAATAAAATCGCTAAAACTAAAAAAATAACCAAAAACGGAAAAAATCCCTAAAACCGAAAAAAGTGCCAAAACTGAAAAAGCGGCTAAACTAAAATAAAAAAACGTTAGAACAAAACAAAATGCTAAACCAAAAAATCGCCAAAACTGAAAAATCGGTAGAAACTGCAAAAATGAAAAATCGCAACAACAAAAAAAAAACATAGTAAATAAAAAAACTAAAATTAAACGAAAAAGCAAAACAAAAAATTGCCTTAATGAAAACAGGTCAAAAACGAAAAGCGGTATATGTGTATTCGTACGGAAACGTTCGTGTGCGAGCCAAAGTCGCACTTTACTGAATTTTTTAATAAATTTGTATGTGTACCTCGTAGGCTAGTAGGAAGCGTGCTAGCCTACTAGTGTGGAGGTTGTGCGTTGGATTCGATTATTATATGCTTAAATTTTATTACCAACGTTGTTATCAACGACTTTTGTGTTCTTTGTTGGAACTCTCAGTTTGTCGTCGGTGATAGATAGTTGCTTCGCACATGCATTGATAATGTCTCGAAGACTTTGCCTACGGGGACAGGGTGTGAGTCTTACACACATATTGTTTATTTTGAAGTTCGTTTTGAATAAATGTAAAAAACCGAATAACGTTGCAATTTGAATAATATCAACACTTAGGAATTTTTGCCTTCTTTTTGAGTATCCACGGGAGCACTTCAAAACATCGCATTTGGAATGCATGACATTTTTTCACTGTTTCCAGAAAAATAATATGTTTTTGCTGGAATAAAATGGTTTCAATTAATTAAAATCGGTCTATATTTGTTCAAGATAAAGCAGCTATAAGATTTTTTTTAAGCCTGGGTGGTCATCAGTAAAACCCTGCAGCTTATCGGTTATTTCAACAACTCTATTTTCCGATATGTCATCTCCTAGGACTTTTTCTTATAATGATCTTGTAATCGGCCACGTAACAATACATTTTCTATTGGAAACAATAAATTTAAATTTCATTTTAATAAAACAAAAGAATAAATTTGATTAAATTTATAAAAAATGTTGGCCCAATTATCAAATTTTCAGAATTTATTAAATCACATTTCACTCATTCGATTTTCATTTATAAATATTCATTTGACGTTTATTACATATTTGTGTTTTGAAAAAAAATTTCATAAATATTTTTATGCATTTTATGCTCACTGACGGAATCACTGAACTGATCCGTAATTTATTGTTAATTAATTGATTTTGTCTTTATTATTTAAATGAATGATTTACATCAAAGTTTGCTTTTAATGTTGTTGCAATCTTGTTTTTTCTTTCGTTGTACAACAACTTCAGCCACAAAAATAAATAATTGTTGGCAAAATGTTGTTAAAATGTTGAAAGAGGGGTGTGAATATTGAAAAAAAGTACTTGTCGTGCCATACTCTTTTCCATGAAGAGTTAAGTCGATCATTCATTTTGATTAATTGCGAATATTTTTCAAGGGGTTTGCATTCTATAAGGAAAATTAAATCCTCTAACGGAAAAAAGGTGGGGTGGATATTGTTTTAATTTAAATATTATATGACAAATAATTTTCAAATTTAAATGTGAAATTCAAAATATTACAGTAATTTTGATAATAAAAGCGAAATGGAGGCAATAATGCACACTTTAAACTCCCCCTCCCACCACAAAAATTTCTAGCTACGCCAATGATCAAAATTCACATTAATTAAACCTCGAGCTGAAGAGACTATATTTTTTCCAAAATCATTTTTGTTTTACCAGTGTTAAGCGAGAACCATTAATTATTTTTTCTCCAGCTCCTGATCATCAGAATGATCCATATTAAAACCATTTGTCAAGTGTTGAACATTAAAACTTCATTTTTTATATATATTTTTTTGTAATAATAATTTTTATTTGTTTTCTTTAAAGTTTTGTTTGTATTAAATAATATTTTTGTCTTTGTCTGTAATATTTTTTAAGAAATTACTAAATATTTCAATAACTTTTCATATTTGTTATTCGGTATTTGTTTCAATTAAATTTTTATTATTCTAGTTTTAACTTTAGTTTATCTTTAAATAGATTTATTAGAATGTATGTATGTATTAGTTAGACTATGCAACAAGAAAAATGCCAAGGAGTACCGCTGTATTTTTTTGATGTGCTATGGATCTTTTAACTACAAAAACACTCGAAATTTAAAATTCTACACTAAAACCAATAAAACAATTGCATTAGATTTTTTTCATTAATCCAATTTCATTGGTTGAAGCAGCGAAGGCAGCAACAACCAACCACCGAAAATCCTATTAATTTATCACCAATTAACAGAGAAGTCGCCATCTCGAGACTATCTTCGGAAACAAAGGTTTGTAACTTCACTAAATATTTTCTTATCATGTTCAACCTTTTTTTAACCTTTTGATTTCTGTCTTACCAGCATGAAATATCATCGATATTTTCAAGTGCTGGGATTTTTTTTTATGTTTTTATTGCCCAACTTTTTTGAACAGTATACATTCATATATATCTAACTGCCTTTGTTAGAAAAACTTGCACTAGCTCTTGAACCACAATCTTTTGACATTTTCGACTGTTTATAAATTAAAAAAAAAATTTTAATAATTTTTCAAGTTTATTTCATATTCTGTAGTGTTTTTTGTAATTAAAAAGTTGTAGCCTTTCGCAAGTTATGATGAAATCGGCGAAGCAGTCTCTGGAAAAATCAAAAATTTTAGAAAAATAAAAAAAAGTATCCACAGAATTTTAAATTTTGTCTGTTTTTATTGTTAAGAAATCATAACACATCAAAAACATATAATGGTGATCAAAGGTCATGACAACAGTTTAATTTTGTTGCAAAGTGCTATCCTTGTTTCTTGATATCTTTTCAGTTTGTATATTTATATTGCTTTTTCTCCAAATTTAATTGAAGAAAAGACAAAAGGAAGTTGAAAATAATATTTGAAATAATCGAGCAGCAAAAGGTTATGAATATCCTTAGAAAAGTAAAACATAAAAACATACAAGATTCTTTAATTCGTATAAGAGAAAGGAACTGTATAAGGTCCAGATTCACAGTCATTAATTAACTTTTTTTTAAGCCAATGATATATTATTCGCACATCTTTGTTTACCATTAGTTAAACTGTCAAATATCATTGGTTACCTGTCAAATATTATTAGTTAAGTGCTTTGGAATATGGTGTAATAAGTATACAGGTGGGAGAATAATATCAGCTGATTATTTTTTTCTCCTGTAGCTTTGTACATAAACCACGTTTATCTAGTTTTTTGTTGTATTTGTTGAACCTGTATAGTTATTACACCATACTTTGGAGACTATTATATACATAGAGGCATACTTTTAGGAGCGAAAATATAATATTTGCTCCATTAGTTTCGTGCGATTAAAAATTTACGATGTGAAATATTCTTTATATCTTTATTTTTGCTTGTTTACATGTAAACTTGATATATCGATAGGATTACTATTCTTTAACCATATTAAAATTTTGCATTTTGAATATGAAATTTTAGTTAAACAATAGTTATCATTTTAGTTTATTAATAATTATTTAATGCCTGTAAATTTGGGTCTAAATCTTTAACATTTTACGCTGGTTTAATCCAAGTTTTCATCCTAATAGTATGCAGTATTTTCTGCACAATTGTTTCAAAAGTTTATTTTCAACTGGGTTCTGTCTTAATATTTATTTTCCTTTTTCTATAACTAAAAATCTTATTCAAAAAAATAATTGCTTTAAATATTTAACACTATTTTCAATTATTTTAGGTCTGTGTGTGTGTGAGTGTGTGTGTTCTATAATAATTTAGTTTAATTTACTTTTCTTTTTGTTCATCTACACTTACACTTCATTAAGAAATCAATATATTCTTTTTGCACCTAAAATTGAAATAAATTTTTAGGTTTTTCTCTTAAATAGTTTGTTGTTTGTGTTTTTTTTATTACATTATAAATAATTGTTATTTGCTTTCTTTTAAACTTGTTTTAAAGATTTAATGTTTTTGTTTTACTTTTTTTTTTGCTTTCTTTAGTATATTTTATCCCTTGTATTGGTTTTTCAATAATTTGTTCCTTATAATGGTTTTATGTTTTGTCTTACTCCTAGTTTTTCCTCTTCTTTTGTTTATTAAATAAATATATTTCTAAAAAAAAGAAATTTATCTTATATAAATTATGTTTTTTTTCTAGTTATTAATTGTTTAGTTTCAATATGAATTTGTAGTTTTACTTGTTTTACCTACAGAGTAGTTTATTTCAGAAGAATATTTATTTATTTAAGATTTTTCTTTTTCTTTTTTTTTATTTAAATGTTTGTGACATGTATTTTTGCTGTAATTGTTCTTAAATGTTAAATAATGGAAAAATAAATTAAAAAAGAAAATTAAAAGTGTTAAATTGAGGCCAGATTGCTGGGCATGTACAGCAAATGTAATGGAAAAATAATGAGAAACTTTTTTACAAATAGAAATATTTTTTTAATGAAAAACAGAAGATGCAGTTGGTTGTTAATAGAGATTGACCGAAATGGAGAAACATATAAATGTATATAGAAAAGAGAGAATGGAAATTGCATTGCACTCGAAAATTTTACTTTACATTTAATATGATTAATTTTGTACAGTGATTCTTTAAAAATAAGTTTTTTGTTGTAAATAATATTTTTTAAAAAAATACCTACCGCTGAAGAAAATATTTTTGAAAAATGTATCCTTGACGAAAAAGTACCTTCACCAGGGAATTTTATATAAAAGGGACCTGTTACTTTTACATGAAGTTGTCAATGGAGGGCCCTACTAACATAATTAATATACTCAGTAATAGGTTCTAAATAGATCAAAACTTAAAACTAACTTCAGCTTTAAGCCGAACGAATTATGAAAAATTGTGCCCCACAAAAATAGAGGAAGTAGTTATTGATGGTCAAGCACAGCCACCAATTGATTGTATTTTTTTCCATTATAAACCGGTTCGACTAAAAATACCTTAAAACAAAAAGCGTAAGATTTTTTCTCTTGTTATAAAAAGAATATTAGCATACAAAAACTATACACTGTACGCAAAATAAATATAAAAATAAGGAAAAAGTTCATTGTTTCAACGAACTGTTCATTAATTTTGACCTAATGTACTAGTACGTTAAATCAATAAACTGGCCAAGTCAGTCACACTTAAATTCGGGCATAGTGGAGTGTCAAAAGTACGATAATTTCAGAAATTCTTAAACAAAGTACAGAATTTTTGATTATAAAACGTATTCGTCAAGTGCTTATTACTTCTTTTAGCCATTATTAAGCCTTGATTTGAAGACAAAAAAGCTAGCTTTGCTTTAAGGCAGAAATGAGGTGGGTTTGGACAGGCTTCTTTATGAACGTGGACTATTAAACAAATCCACGTCTATCGTGTATCCAGTTAAACGCTGCCCAATTAAGGCTGTTATTCTTGAACTAAGATTTTTAATATTATACTCTAAGTTCCGTTAGGTGGCTTTTATTTATTCTTTTACAATCGTCGAATAGACGATTTTTTCTCCCTTTTACTTACTTGTTGGTATATGGGTGATTCTCATTCTAAACGTACATTTTGTGTTTTTATCTTTGCTAATGTAAATAAATTAAATATGAGCCGGTAGGATTTCTATTATAGTTTTCACCTCATTCAATGGATCCTGAAATAAAATTATGTTTTTCGATTTATTAACATTTTTGTGTCTTGAGCGTTACATTTGCTTTCGCGGTTATTCTGGTAATGATTTTTGAAAAAAAATTATACCTCAAAAAATTAGTATAGTAGTTGAAAGTACTATACACCTGCGCTCTAAAAATAAAAAAAAATTATAGTAATCGCAGGACGAAATAAGAAGCTATGACCGCTTTTTCAATTTTGAGCTGGGTTCACATGGAAGAATAAAAAAAATTTTTTACTTAAAAAAAAAATCTTTACGAACATTTATACAAAAGAGAAAAGAAGGTAAAATCTTCGTTAAAATTACTCCAATTTTAATAAAATCGACAAACAAGGTCGAAAGTTATGGCAATTTGAAATAGATTTTCGTAGAAAGCTACGACCTACCCAATAAATTCTTTGGACATATGACAGCGATGCCATTTTTGGGGGTTTTTTACGATATAACAAAAAACGATATGGCATACTGTAAGTTTTTTACGATATGACAATATTGCGATATGACAACACCGTATATGACCATCTTAGTTACAACACTTACGATATGACAACACAGTTTGTCATATCGTTTTTTGTTATATCGTAAAACCCCAAAAATGGCATCGCTGAAATATAACAAAACATAGAGCGGTAGAAGTAAAATTTTTTTAAGAAACTCAGAACTTTTAGACAGATAAAATTTTTTAGCTTCATAAAACTTATAAATATATTATATTTAAAGCAGTTGTTTACGTAACGCTCAATACATTTTTATACGAATTCAATACTTTTTCAGAGCACACACTCTATTTTGAACTCAATCTAATTAAGATGTATAATCTTTGATGTATTGTAACATAACCTGCCTAGTTATTCACTAGAAAATCTCAATTAATTTAAAAAATATGGGTAACACCCAATACAAACGATGATTGATTGATGAACCGTTTTGCTATATAATTCTATTTAACAAAGTTCACAAAACTTTTAAATATTTAGAGATACAAACCTGCGCTGTTATTTTAATGTATGTTGCTAATGCAATTTTAATAATTAAGTTGAGTAATGAAACGTACTAAAAAAGCATAACACTTAATACACAATACTGCGGACAACAAACATCTAACAAAGGATTATAATTTCCAATATTTTTCAAAAATTTTATGTGTAAAATAAGAGAACCAAATGCAAATGTTTTAAAACAGTTACATTTTTAATCTTGTTTTTGGGAAAATTCATAGTTTCTTAATGTGAAAAATCAACAGCATGCATTACGGACACACCATTTTTTATGAATAGTGTATAAAGATGGTTTTTGGGAAAAAAAACTTATGTAGAGAAAGTTTTTCATACAGTTAAAGGCAAAATTATAGAAATTTTTAAAATCGCTAAATATACGATGTTAATTAGTATCGAGAAGCTCTTGCAAGGAAAATAAAGAATTAAATTTTTGAATACTTTTCCTATCAGAAACTAAAGAAAATAGTACTTACCTGGGTGGTGTATACTAGTTCTAAGCTTATGAAACATAGATAGCATAAGTTGGTTGATGAAGGGAGTAGAAGGGTTGGGTTAGAGGCCTTACAAATTAATCGCATGGCTAATGAAATCTTTATTTTATCAAATCAATATGTTTTTAAAATATTTTGTGGTACTCATAAATGTCGAATCTTTGCATACATACACGTAAATGAACAAAATGGCATCAAAAAATAAAATTAAAAAAAGTGTGGCTCACGCCATTTTCATAATGACTGGTTGACTTGGAGACTGATCCATGATGGCCGAAACATTCTTACTCCTAATAAAAGAGTGTCTAAAATAAGGAAACTTTTCACTAAACTCTCAAGTTCGTCGTCAGTCGACTTACACTTTTATTCCTAAGACCACAGAAATTAAAAAAATATGTATATAAGCAAACGCCCGAAAAGCCGATTTAAAATCAGCTGATATGTTCTACAAAAAAGTACATATTTAATTACAATAATTCATAATTATGACGGTCTTTACACAAATAAATCAATGTGTGCTTAACCACGAACTCTTTTTTACAATATTTAACGGGCTTATTATTGCTATTCTGCTAAAGCTGCAGTAAAATTAACTTTTCTATGTATTTTGTGACGGGTGTTACAAAAATATATAGCCACGAAAGGCAATAGAATTAGTTATGTTTCTTTTCAAGATTTTATTTTATTACTTTTAGAAGGTCAGTGCAAAAGCGAACTGGTTGATTTATTTTTAGTACTTCTCGTAATAGATTGCCGTCAGTCGAATGTGCAAGTGGTATGCATTACAAAAGCTTGAAGTAAATACCCCAAATTTGTTTGCTTTTACAAAAGAATAAAGTTTCAGGATAGATCTTAAAATAATTAAAAGTACTTTAAAATTGGCCAGTACTGTTTTAGAAAAAATTATTTTTTAAGCTTTAATTTCCCACCTTTTTTGACAAATTATTCATTTGTTTATGTATTTGTGTACGTGTTTTTTTCAAGATGAAATATTTATTTATTATATTTATTCGTTTAATCAATATATTTATAAATATAATTTATTTTTGTGGTATATTTAAGTTAATATTGCATATGTATGGAATTTCGCTCTTTGTTGTTTTTGTGGTTCATGTTATTTTCTCTATAAATAATATTTTTGTTGAAAATTAAAAAAAAAAATTTATTAAAAAACTAACTATTTTATTTATTGATTGGTTTTTATTTATTTGTATGTATAAGTTTATATAATTTTTTATAAAGTTGATTAAATTTATATCTGTTGGTTTTTTATAAATCTTTTAAAATAAATATAGTTAAATAAAAATTATGCTGAAATAACAAATATATAAAAGTAGTCTCCCTTTTTCTGCAACTATTTATTGATGTCACCTTAACGCGACACCAAAAAATTTTAGCTCTTTTAGTCGTTGTGGCTAACAGCATCTTACAATTCTCTAAAGCCTAGCAAATAGCCAGAGGTTGTTAATAATAGTCAATTGTTGTAGATAATCAGTACACAAGTGCACATTTTTAGGAGGAGCGTTGATGAAGCCTCGACAAATAGTTACAGCATAAGGGAGACTAAAAAATAAAAATATTTAAAATAATCAATAATTCACTTAAATACTCGTTTTTTAATGACTGAGAATCCCATTAAGGAAAATTAGAAACACGAGTGGTTACATATACCAGAATTTCCCGAGTTGGGCATTATATAGAGAAAAAAGGAAATCACAGTCTTAAAGACTGGTAACTTTATCTATCTATTTGTTTAAAAATAAAATCGAAATGTTCATTTTGAAATTTATGTTGGTTCCTTAAATGTTGTTTCTATATAAATTTTCAATAGAAAATTTTTATGTTATTTTCAAAAGTAGGTACACTGAAAGGATTTCGCTTCATATTTCTAATGAAACAATATCGTAAGATTTTTTCACCATTCTGCTGAAATTTTTCAGAATTCTAATGAAATTTCGCTAATATTGTGAAATAAAATCATTAGAATTGCTTCACTAGCTTTCATAGTTTCGTTAGAAAATTTCATTAGACTACACTTTGTCATTTTATGGTAACTTTTTTAAAGTTTAATCGATACTTAAGATTCTTAAAATATATACTACAAAAAGGAAAAAAAATTAAAATTTTCATGTCCTCGAGGTCATAATATCAATGAAATGTCATTCGTCATTTTGATGAAAAATTTCATTATATTTATGAAGGACCGATAAAATATATCACATATATCCCATTTTCAAAAAAAATATACCCTTATT
This sequence comes from Panzeria rudis, assembly GCA_956483635.1. NCBI lineage: Eukaryota > Metazoa > Arthropoda > Insecta > Diptera > Tachinidae > Panzeria > Panzeria rudis. The sequence continues at coordinate 8,737,718 of OY101451.1, forward strand.
TACAACAAAAATAGTTTTATATGTTTTTGTTGTTATGCTTTCTGCCGTACGTATTTATAATATGGAATTATCAATAACTTAAAATAGTCAATAAAAGACATTAGGCGAATAAGGCTACTAAATAATTTAAAAAATTCATTAAAACAATGAAATAATTTCGATACAATAATAACCAAATTTCAATAAAATAATAATTAAATTTCATTAAAATAACGATATAATTTCATTACAATAATGAAATAATTTTATTTAAATAATGAAATAATTTCAATAAAATAATGAAATGATGAGATAATTTCACCAAAATAATGAAATATATTCATTAGCTTATCGAAAGTATTGCATTGGATTAATGCAATGTTTTCATATATTTAATGCAATTTTCATTAAAATAGTTTTAACGAAACTTGTTTCATTAATCAGACGAATCGTGATGTAGGTTGAGTTTTAATGAAATTTTTCATTGGATTAATGTCGAAATTCATAAAATTTATGAGCACTATTCTTCCAGTGTAATGTCTGTTGAACGGTCGCAAATACTGTACAGCCTGAAAAGCTTTTGAGAAATATGCCAAATCGCTAATTAGACATAGTTTAGAATAACATAGATAACAGCTCAAAATATTGTCCTTAAAGTTGCATCGGTTTTGCATGGATGGTGCACTACAAAATGCCAAAGCTGATGGCCGAGAATAAAACTAAGCTTCCATACCTCATATTTTTTTCAATTTAAACGATTTTAAAGGATTTTTTTTTATTCATTTAATCTGAATAGTGGCGTACAAGTGTTGTATGTTTTACGACTGATTTTGCCATGTCAATAAGAATATTCTGGTATAATTACTTGTACAAAAAGTTATGATCTTAGGCAAGAATAAGCAATGAATGCACTCGCAGTTTTAAGTTTCCTTGGTTTTTTCTTACATAAAATTTTATTTCCTTAAGGGATGTTTTTAATTAATAATAATATTATTATTTTGTATATTATAGTTTACCTTGTTCTTTTTCAATTGCTTAAATTTTATTCTTATTTTCGAATTTTATTAAAATACTCTATTCATGTATTGTATACACCTTGTGTAGCAGTATTTTTATTTATACTCGTTTGTTTTCTTAATTTAATTATATATATTGTTAATTACTTTTTTTTATATACAGAACTGTAATTTTTTAACTTAAACTAAAATCACTGGAATTTTGTGTGTCTTTTTATTTTAAATAAAAATGAAATTAGAAGTTTTTTTCTGGTATTTCTTTTAGCTTTCTCTCAATATTACAATTATCATCTGTATAAATTATTTACAAAATTTGTTATAGTTTATATTCTTTGTTTTTAATTTTTATATCTTAAAACTAAAATATACAATCAATTGCTTAACATTTCCCTTGACAGCTTTTCTGTTTAAAGTTTTTACAAAATTTTACAAACCAAAATTGCTTTGAATTGCTAAAAAAAATCCCATAATTTTTTTTAATAATAATACATACATATAAATATGTACATATGTACTGAACAGATTTAACTAATTTATATCATGCTATAGTATATCAAATTTGATGTAAAAAATAACTCTCTTTTAATGCTGCCGTTTTATACATGGAGTTTGACCTTTATCATGATATAAATTGGTTAGGGCTAGACAAAAAGTGACCATTTGCATCAAAACTTATACTAAAACCCTCAGTTAAGAAAAAGTACACAAAATAACCCATAATTTAAATTAGCGTATGAGCAATAAAAAATATAAATACTAAGTATACGTCACATTGCACCTCTACCCAGACATTTTTTGGAACGTATGATTGATAACAATAGTTTACATCAAAACTGAACATCTAAATAAATTAGTTTCCCTCACAGATTTTAAGTCTTTATTTGCAGTCTACAAATAACTTAACTTAACATTAACTCCACTAACCGGAATTTAGGGACATTTTTATTGTTTCTTGGGGCCATTTTTTACGTTTTAATTTTTAAGTTGAGGCCACTTACTGTATATTTCAGGGCCCGTTTTCCTTATATTTTTGGGGATAATTTTTATTTTTAAGGTCTTGCGCTATTTTCCATACTTCATTAAATTAAAAAATCGCAAACGGAAAATGGTAAAAAAGGAAATTGGCAATAAATTTAAGAATAAAAAATGAAAAATGTGTAGCTGTTTTCACTATAAACATTTTTGGCCCCTTTTTTGTTGGACTAATTTTTTAAGTTTAGGGACGTTTTTAATTATTCATAAAAATTTTTTTGGCCTCAGTGAACTTCGCACTATCGCTTCCACCAATGGCTTTTTATCCAAATGTCTACTCGGAAGTCTTCGGGCTAATTATTCCCCCAGTAGTTTCTGCTTGGATACTATTTGTAACGTAGTTTTATGAGCGACAGATGCCGATCAATCGCGTCCAGGCTGTACCGGATTTACAAACCTTAAGTAAAAACATAATCCAATTTTTGTAGCAGGAAAAACATTAAATAAAAATTATTAGTCGCCTTGGGCGCATAGCTGCAGATAGCTGTTGCTCATCACATAACTGAAACTTTGTGCTAGGAATTCTGTAGAGTCAATAAAAGCTCCTGGCAATATTTTGTTGATAACTTGAAAAAGTAGAGTAAGACGCTTTTATTTTTAATTAAAGATATACATGTACACATATACATAAAAATCAGAAATCGAGTAAAATAACAGTGATTGGTTTTTTAGTGGAGTCACAATGATAAATATTTGTGCAGTCTGTGTGCAAGATAACAAATGGCGCCCGAGCAGGGATCGGATCGTAAATCAAAAAAAAAAAAAAAATTAAAACATCGCAAAGGATGATCTAATAAATAATAATAAATAATAAATAATAATCTGATCTAATAAAAAATAGTGACGGGCACAATTTATCGGGTACAGACTCAATCGGATGGATATATTTGCTGTGGAAAGAGAACTTTATTGAAGAATGTAATAATGCAGAGATAATATCTACCTAGTTTACTGTAGATTGACAACAAAAAGAAACTACCTGAAAGTTTTCGGATTTTAATGGCATCTACTTCAGATTTACTTGGAAAACATATGAGACGAATTAAAGACTTCAGTAAACTGTGGGGTTTCTGTGTAAGGAATTCGCAAGCCTTCCTCCCCGACAAGGAAATGATGTCAGTAACGCAAACATGGAACATGAAGTTTTCTGGTGAGTCTTAGTTAATGGAATTCTTCCAAAGTATTGAAGAGAATATTCATTATCGGAAACACTTGCTCTAAGGACAACCTGGACATCGTTCGCGATATTATAGGTGTTTTCATTTAATTGATAATAGCTTGCTTTTTATTTTTTTCTTTTAAAATTTAGTGATCTGATGCATCGTGTGTTCGTGACGAAATTATCTTTAAGTTACAGCCGGAAAAAAATTACACAATATAATTTTTCATATTAATGGAGTAATTTCAAATGATAGTTTTTGAGAAAATATTTTTTTTTAGTTTTAAGGGTTGTAGCTCAATACATTTTTTTATCCGATCGACACAATCGTTTTACTGGTGGAAAGAATATATAGATATTTATTCAACAGTGTAAAATTAATTTTATTCACATGAACCGTTCTAGGCATTTTTGCTAATGCGATGTTTCACAAATTGATCGATGTTTCACAAATTGATCAAAATTTCAAAATATTGATGCTGTGGTGAGGTCTAAAACTAGGCCCCAATATTTATTTCATTATTTTTCCAATGTGTATGGGAATAAAATTCAACGTTCAATTGCTATTCGAAATTGAAATTCAAAAAAATTCTGACGATTCATCTTAATAAACACTCCTAGAGCACTATTGACTAAAGTAGTTAAGACGTTGCCCACAAAGCAAATGATGCAATTCAAGAGGCTGTATTCGCCACTATAAAGGCTCATTAATATTATTAAATTTTTTGAAGTGTATTAGTGTCTATAGTAAAATTGAATTCGCAATGAAACAGTTTAACTTAATGATAATCCTTAGTTATGTAATAATTTAATTAAAAGAACGAAATAATTTCATAAGAATAATAACATAAATGCATTCAAATAATGAAATAATTTCAATAAAATTATGAAATAATTTCGTTAAAATAATGATATATTTTCATTAGCTCAGCTAATTATTACATTGAATAAATGATATTAGTTCATAAATTTAGAGAAACTTTTATTCAAATAGCGATACTGTGGTTTAATTTTAATGAAATTTTTCATTGGATTAATATCAAAATTCACAGAATTTATGAAAAAATCATACTGTCAGTTTTTACTGTCTTATGCTTTTTTTTTTAAAAGAACAGTTCCTCAGAATGGTCTTAACTAAATTTCTTTTTAACTCTTAAAGCTAGAAATATTTAGTTATGCGAACAATTAGAAATATTTACGAAACGATTATAAACTTGTGTACAATTTCTTACTCGCAGATTTTTCTTTTAATAGTTGTCTAGTATATACCTTAACAATTCCTTTCAGTTCTGTAATAGTTTTTTTCATGGCCTGCTTTTACTCTAATGCAAAAAAGCTGTCATCTCTATAGTTTCAAATGCTCCCATCTTACCTTCCCATATTAAGTCGCTCCGTGAGCTGGCACCTTTTAATCCATTATGCTCCCGGCACTTTTTTAACGAATATCAGTGATATTGATGCCTTAAACTACCCGTATGATTGTTGTTGTTAATATTTAAAGTGTTGCTTTTATGTAAAGTAGCTGGTATATTTGTGTTGTTGTTGTTGTTATTGTTGAGAGAATTACCATTCAAAGAGCTTAAGGTTGAACGTCGTCCTGTAGTATTGCAACTACCATTACGCAATGGCAAGGCAGGTGGTGGTGGTGTGGGGGGTGTAGGCGAACTGGAAGGACTAGCATTGTGTTCGTCATCAGTATTAATGCCCTGATCGATAGGTAGCGAATAATGTGAGTTATTATGCAAATAGTCACCATCCAAAGTTTGGGAATATAATTTCGGATATTTCAAGCCTGCAGAGTTGTTGTGATTAAAATGATCTTGTGTTAAGCGTACATGGCGATCGGCTGTATTATATTTAGGTGTAGTATTGATAAAAGAACCCACACCATTGGGTACAATGGGCTGGCTATAGATGTGATTGTTGGTTAAAGAACTTTCTTGCTGCTGTTTGCTACAGTTGTTGCTATGACGAGGCAGCGAGGTGATATTAGGATTTTTGCCATTAGCCAGTTTGCGCATATCCTGCTGGGAATGATAATTGTTGGGCGTACGTGTATTATTGGTCATATATTTGATTTGATTCAGCTGACTGACAAAGGTGGTTGTGTTGGTAGCAGGATTATCGGGTAGAGGAACACAGCCATTATACAATGATGCACCATTCGATACTTGTAATTGTTGCAACGTATTATTGGCTGATCCCCGACCTCTGTGGGTAGGTGGGGGTGGTGCTTCTAGCTATAGCTCTGTTACGGGTATGGGACGTGTGCCCATATAATTCATAGCATGCTGGCCATAACCACTCGTTGTCGTGGCATAGGGAGCAGTTGAAGTCATGGCACAAGGTATTTGTGGCTGGCGATTCATATAGTCTTCATCTGAAAAGGTTTTTTGATATTCGCGTTCTTTACGTCCCAAAGCAGAATTTCCAAAGCCTCCTTTCAGCAGCTCACGTATTCTTCGGCGGCAAGCATATATACTTAAAGCCAAAATGGTTATACTAGCGGCAGTGGCTACCAAAAGTACGCCTATTAAGGCCTGTTGCTGGGGATCATTATGAGAGCAGCCCAACATGGCTGGGGTAACAGACTGCAAAGTTTCACCCTTTAAATTGGGTGGTGAGCTACAAGTCACTCCTCTGATTTGCTCATTAGTGCCATTGCGTGTCATTATCAGTGATCTTAACCATAGTAAACGGCAATCACACATCAAGGGATTATCGGAGAGATCCAATGTTTGCAAATCCGACCAGGGAAATAGTCCTTCGTCTAAGGAAAATATTTGATTTTCTTTTAAGATAATATGTTTCAAGTGTGGCAAACCCAAAAAGGCATTTGCCTGTATTTCACTTAACATCTTATTGGCCGATAGATTGATCAATTCCAAGTTGGTGTTACTGCCGAAAGCCGAGTTTTCCAATTTTCTTAAACGTTGGGCTCCAATAATTTCCAGTTTTTTAAGATTTTTCAAACCCATTAAAGCATTTGCGGGTATGACTTCAAAATCATTTTGACCCATGGACAAGTCCTCTAGTCTCTCCAAATGAGACAAAGCCAATTGTGGTACAAACTGCAAACGATTGTCTGATAAATCCAAATATCTGACAACTTCTAAACCTTTCATGGCCTCTAAGGAGATATTATGTAGACCAGCTCCTTTTAAATCTAAACGTGTTAGACCTTTTAAATCTATAAAAGCTTTATTTGGTATAGACATAAAAGAATTGCTGCCCAAATATAATTCAGCCAGCAAGGGCATGGCTCTGAAGTTTTCCATAGCCGGTACAGTGGTCAATGTATTGTCATCTAAATAAAGTACCTTCAAATTTTTTAGGCCGTCAAAGGCATGGGCTCCTATTTTACTTATACGATTTTGTCCCAAATTCAATTCCTCCACCTTCAACAAAGGAGCAAAAGTCAAATCTTCTAATTCAGCCAACAAGTTGCCTCTTAAGTTCAAGACTGTTACCGCCGATAGACCCATTAAGGTTTTATTATTAATTTGACCAATTTTATTATGATTTAAATGCAATTCCTGTAATTTACGTTGAAAAGCAAAAGTTCTTTGGGGTATAGTGACCAAATCGTTATAAGATAAATCCAGAAAAGTCAATTCCGCATAGAATTGTATGCTTGAGTCAATGGTCTTAATTTTATTATTCTTTATAATCAAACGTTGTATGGAGGGATTTAACGCAATGGGTAAAACATCTAAAGTGCCTTCACCACATCTCACCACCAAAGTGTCATCATCACATTGACAGCCATTGGGACAATTGGCCAAGCCATTTGCCATGGGTACCTTAAAACTAAGACAAATTAATACGAATACTACTACAGCCACCAGCCGCGCTATAGAGATTGTAGGTTTGAAAAGGCTGGTATGTAGGTGAGGTCTAGTTAAAAGCGATTTTGTCTTCAATAATGAACTGCGGGTTTTGTGACTTATGGTTAAATGTTGCCTCCTCATTTCGCTACAGTCGCCTAGCAAACGTTGTTCCCAAGCTTTATCCATTATAGTGCTGCTTGTGGTCATATGTTGCTGTTGTTGTTGCTGTTGTTGTTCTGTTTCTTGTGTGGTTTCCTTTAGTTTGTCTAGTCGTGGCGTTTTTATTTCCTCTTTTCTTTTCGTTGTAAGTCTCATTGTTGTTTTCTTTTAATACTTTTTTTGTGATATTTAATTCTTTTATATGATTTCTTTCTTCGTCACTTTGGCTCGCGTTTGTTTTAAGTATTAAATTTTAGTTTCTCGCTGTTTAGTTTGCTCAAACGTTTGTGTTAAATTATTAAAGTTTTCTACACTGATCCTGATAGTTATTGCTGCTACTGTTTTTGCTGCTAGCGTTTGATGTCCATTGGCAGGCGAAGTAACATGCGTCATTAGAATTGTGAATTCAATAAACTAAAAAGAAAAGAAAAGAAAAAAACAAGTATTAAAATAGTTATTATATTATGAATGGTGACAAAAATTCAGTTTTTACGGGCTGTTCACATATTATGTAACCCACTTGAGATTTTTTACTACAAAGTTATTACAATGCGTTACAGAAAGCAAGGAATGGGGCTAAAAACAGTCAAAATAACGCCATGTTATATGCAAGCAGCCCCCTATAGAGAGAAATCGATAAAAATGCAAAAGGCACTTTAAATTATTTATTAGCGCGCTTTTATACTTTTTACAGTAGAATGAGGAAAAATGTTGGTGCAAAATTGAACAACTTCGATATCTTAAATTCATAAAAAATCAAAAAAGAATAAACGAAAACATTTCTGAGACAAAATCGTGAAGATACCGGTATCTTATTTTTCATGTTTCTTTTTAGTTTTCGGCCAATTGGGCAATATTAGAATATAATTTTTAGAAACTTGATTGGATTAGAACAGATCTCAGTTGGTGTTCTACTACAAGCCTTAGGCTTACATTCGAGAAAGTAAAAAGTCGTTGAAGAACAAGTTTCAGAGAAATTGCAGAAAAAGTGGAAAAACCCATAAACAAGCCATTTAAAAAATTGGAGGGTATTGTGGTATACTATGTTCTGATAATGTGGTATACCATACCTTCATATATTCCAATGCCAAGTTTCTTATGTCATATGTTTTTGAGATGCTAATTTTCTTGTGATACAGTATACAACTTTAGTTAGCAGCTCTTAGCTATGCCTTATTAGACGACCACGGGGTTATTCAAATAATTACACTGTGCTGCAAAATGAAACTTTTGTGATACCTTTGATCCACTGCGATATTTTTCTGGTGTGTTATGGTACTCTATTTACAAAAATTCAATACTCTATGGATACGGGTTTTCTTAATTTATTTTCTAAAATTTTATATTTTTCAAGAGGCCCAAAATGAATTCTAGATGTAAACTTTCAAAACGCCGATACATGTATATACTTTTTGGGGGGCCCGTAGCAGAAACAGCTGTTAGAAACTTGTTATTAAAAAATGATTTTGTTTTACAGTGCAAATATTCGCAATTTTAGCAAAAAGCAGGTGATTTTACACTATTAGGAACACCGATGCCATTTTTATCAATTTTTTACGATATGACAAAAAACGATATGACATACTGTGTTCTCATATCGTAAGTTTCTTACGCTATGACAATACTGCGATATGACAACACCGTGTATGGCTATCTTAGTGTTGTCATATCGTAAAAAATTTACGATATGACAACACAGTATGTCATATCGTTTTTTGTCATATCGTAAAAATGGCTAAAAATGGCATCGCTGATTATGAATAAAATCAATATTTATCCATCATAAATCTTAGCTTTTTTAAGCATATGTAGCTTTATGGTTTGTTAATGAAATGTCAAGTTTTTGCCATTTTCGATTTTTATAAATTTTTAAAAATTAAAATTTTAAATTTCCCAAAAAAATATATTTTTCATTATTGCGGTCTGAATAATTCCAAAAATAGTGGTAAAGGTAATTTTGTTTCAAGTATTTTAGTGGCTTTTGTGATAAGCTCAGATAATTATTTCCCAAGTTATGATAAAATCGGTTGAGCAGCCCTTCAAAACTCGACTTTTGGAAAAAATCAGGTATTTTCACTTTTTTATGAATAAAATCAATATTTATCCCACGATTTTCATAAAACAAAGCTTATTTTATTTGTAGTACATGTGGCTATAGAATCAGTTAATAAAAATGGTAATCTTTTACATCTCGTAGAAACGCAGTTCCTTACGTTCTCAACCGGTTTGGGAGCAACTACCGGCATAACTGCAGAGATCACCAGTAAAGCAGAATTTTGCGCCCTAAATTTACCAAATTTAGGCGCTGCTATAAGTTTCTTCAAGAGATCCTCATACTTAAACGAAAGAGTAGTCAACTCACGAGCCAGCACTCTAACTACTTGATCAGTTGGGAACGCCAGCAGTACCTCCAGTAGCGGCAGCTGGTTTGATTGCTTTGAAGCGCCAATGGCTTATTAATAGCATAAGCCAGTAGAAAGATAATAATTTTAGCTTCCAGATGATAAGAGAAAGACAAGTTCAAAAGGCGTCAGCACATACGCCAACTATTAGATGGAAGATAGTTGTTGTTATTGTAACAGCTCTGCTGTTGTTGTCGGAAATTCTTGCCTGTAATTAAATACAGATTAATTATTTGTGTTATGGGTGTGATTAGATGGGAGTAGGAGCTGCAGAAACCTTGCCACCTCAGTTGGTCTTAGCGATAAGTCTATGGGGTTGAGGGATGTAGACCTATTGGAATAGTTGAAGAAGCGTTCAGTGTCGTGCGGGCTTTTCTTTTTGGCCAGATAAATATTGAAGAGTATGGGTGACGGTACTCCTCCTTATGGCACGTCCATTTTTATCTTGCGTTAACTTGATTTTTGTCCTCTGAACTCCACAAACGCTTGCCTTCCATGGAGGTAGTTAAGGCCATTGGCGATCTGGGTAGTTATCAGGTTCAGTGCCGTCGTGGTGGAAGATAGTTATCGCCAATAGTTAGCAGAGACACCTTTAGCTACCACCGCCATGAACCACTTAGCCAACCCACAACCCATTTAGCAAAGACACAACCTATATTGAATATCCCCAAAAAATGGGCCCAAAAACCCCAAAATTCCAGGAAATCTAAAAACTGAAAATCTAAAAAACCGCAGCGGCAATAGTTTTGCTAAACTATTATCTAATGTAGTTGTGACCAATATTCGCGGTCAGTATTTTTTCTTTTTCAAACAATTTTTGTTTTACTCCCTAAGCATTGATTTCTGTTATTCAAAGCATTCCCAAAATTAAAAAAAAACTATCCATAGAATTTGAAATTTCGACTCTTTTTGTAGTTAGGATTCCATAGCACATCAACAAAAAATATAGTGGTACTCCTTGGTATTTTTCTTATTGCATAGTGTTATTTCAACTTAAATTCAAATTTATTTTTATTGTGTTCTTATTGCACCTTTTAAACGTCTTGTATATTTGCGATAACCTAAATAACTACTGGCAAAGAAAAAGTAAAAGTTTTTACTAAACTAGTAGATAACTTGAAACATGTTTTTGCGTAAAACTTTTTCTTGAAAATAATATGTTTCCGTGTTATCTATTGTTTTTTAGTTGTTTTGTCTATTGGAAGCAGCACTTCTATTTTTTATCGTTAACTTTATACTTTTAAAATAAGCAGAACATATTTATAGCGGTGCATATGGGCTATATTATCTACGCATACATACATATTAAGTTAATACCCTGCAGATAACGCGTGTAATTATAGTTCATAGCGGTGTAGGACTAGTCCAAAAATAAACCAAATGTGTAGAGAAAACATGGTCGATTTAAAATTACAAAGTCCCAGGGCTGGACCATATAACCCAGCCTTGAATTACATCTGTGTAGTCTTAAAACTACTCTATGTAACTACTTGATGGAGTACTCAAGCGTTCGTGTTTCTGCGGTGGCAATCGTTAAAACGCGAGCACGTCTCGCTTAACTACAAGCTCTTGTTTGCAAATTATATGGTTCACGTCTGCATTACATCGGACTAGTCTTAAAACTACTCTATCTCAATATTCGATGGAGCACTCAAGTGTTCATGTTTTAAGGATTGCACTCGTTAAAACGCAAAAGTTGTCAGTTAACTAGAAGCTATTGTTTGCAAGTGACATGGTTCATTACTGCATTACTTAGGACCATTTTTTAACTCCTCCATTTCACCTAAAATGGACCACGTAGTCCAATAATATCTGCAAGGTACATTTGCACTGACACAGCAATAAAATTTTAAAGTTATTAGATCTCCATAGGGGCTTAAAAGGTATTTTGTTTTAGACTAGTCTTTGAGGCGGACGGACTATTCCTTAAAAAATATTCTTTGCCTATTTCAAAAGTCATATGATTGTAGAAAGTGACGTGAAGCTCTTTTTCCTGCTATATTAGCCCTTTTGAAAAACAGTTTTTGTCCTTATTTTTACTATTAAATTGTTTTAAAAAGCCAACTTCTTACATTAACTCAAATCGTTATATACAAAATGAAAAATGTAACTTTCCTAGTCTTCAGTCTAAAAAAAAAAAACAACTGTTTGCTATTTATTAAACATTACGATTCTGCTAAACTTGTGACATAGAAACAAGCAGAAAAATTAATACTTTATTTGTGAACTTAACTTATTTATTATGTTCGGTTTGGCGCCAAGGGTTACTAAGACAACCATTATGGAAAGGAAAGCAAAATGTTTGGGGTTTTTCATTTCACTAACACAAAAAACCACCATGTTTATATTTATGGGATTTGCAACCATAAAACCCTTGCTCTAGTGCTTAGCTGGGTTTCGTGTTAAGCAAAATAAAAAAGAAATAGGAAAAAAAAGAACATAAATTTAAGACTAAAACATTGAAATTGCTTCCTTTGGTATAACACCATCTATAGTAATGTAACTCATACCCATAGTCCAATTTAAATGGTTCTTTATACATAAGTATGTATGCCTGGTTAAGCATATGTACGATATACACTTAAAGAAATAATTAGAAAGTTGTTAAGAATAGTAATAAAATCTTTAAACAGATGTGTAAGTAGATGGCAAATTTGTTTTGTTTAGTCATTAATTAAGAAAAAGTTAAACGATTTATATGATAGTTTTAGATATGTTATGTATCTATCTATTGCATATTGTAATTGATTCAATTACGAAATTAATTGAAACTAGTTTTAATTTTTTATTAACTATATTAATTGATCATTTTTGGGGAATAATTTTTTTCTGTGTGGTATCAGTGTATTTAATGGATTTCTGACTTGCACCTTTACCTTCTCAAAGTCATTAATCAGGCTTTTTGACGCTTAAGCTTTTTAAGACTTCTTTTTTTTTCATTGTTCTAGCTATTTTTTTTTCTTTTATTTCATTTTCTGCCAAAGTTCAATAACAAGATTCTTAGAACTTAAGATTTATATATTTTAAGTTAACTTCTAGAAATTTTTTAACTTTCTTATTAAATTTCACTTATCCTTGCAAACAACATACATGAGTTTTAACTTTTTTTTTGACCTTGAATTAATTTTTTCATTGTTTTACTTCCTTTAATTTACAAATAGAAGAAGTCGTTTCATTTGTAAGTTGTTTTCTTTGAAAAAAGTTTTTTAAACTTTAAAGTGACATATATAAAAAGTAAAAAGTTTGTGAAGAAAAAAGTTAAAAGACTGGCGTCAGCATTTATATACGAGTATTTTTTTATTAGATATAAAAATGAAAGTGCAAACGAAAAAAAATTTTGTTTGTTGTACTACAAATTAATGCCTTAAGCTGTGGTCAGACTAGGCGAATAATGGAAGCAAGAGCAGTATATCAGCAACTATATAGCGGACTAAATTGTTCTACAAAAATGTTTAGCAAACAGAAAAAATTATTACCAAAAAATTTTCAAAATATAGTTTGTCTAAAAATAAATGTCATTTTCAGTAAATGTTCTTTACTGAATCAATGAATTGTTTGTTTGACTGTAAATTAGAACGGAAACACCAAAAACAATAAGAAAACCACGTTTTCTGTGTCGTAAAAAAACAACCCCGATGACGCCATACACATAAGTAACAACAACAACAACAATGATAGCAAAAGGAATGCGATTGTACCAATTTGGTTTACTGAAGATTTTTGAGTGCATCAATTCGTTAATGTTGTCGCATTAATTCTAATTCTTTTTTTTAAGTTTTTAGATAAACATTCAAACACTTTTAACAAAGTGAAATTTCATTGTTTGATATATTACAAGAAATCCAGTAAATCTTTTTGTTTGATTATGTAAACTATTTTGTTTAATATTTGTAAAAAATTTTAGACTAATTGTTTTATAAATTTAGACAAAGAGCTAATTTGATAATTTTCAGAAAATCCAGTAAATCTTTTTGTTTGATTTAATAAATTGTTTTGTTTAAAATTTTTAAATATTTTTAGACAAATTGTTTTATAGATTTAAACAATTTGTTCACTCAAAAAAAAAAACACGTTTTTTTCAAAGAAGCTGTTGAGATATTTTTGTCTTTATTTATACATTTGTTTGTAGTTCTGTTTCTGGAAAAAATATTTAGTATTTCATTGAATTCCTTTACTGAAAATAAAATTTGTTTTTTTTTTCGAATAAAATTCTATTATAAGTCTTTAAAGACACCCAACCCATATACTCACCCTGAACGAAATCATTGAAAACCTAAAATGTGTTTAAGAAAATTTAATTTCGTACAATTAGTACTAGGCATAACAACTGTTGCAAGCCTTACGTTTAAGGTAAAAGAAGTGTTCAGCAGTTTTATGTAAAACAACACAAGAAACATTTTTGTGGTATATTTTAACCCTGTAACTCTCTGCTATATGGGTCCTTTTGTACCTTGCTTAAAATAACGGCAAAAAACTCCTTTTAAGCCATAAAACTCTGCTGAAGAACCTCAAAGACACCCAAACTGCTGACTCAACTTGAGCGCCAAAAACCATATAAAATTTAAAATGTGTTTAAGTGTTAATTTGGTATTTACTTAGATAACAAATCTTGTAAGCCTTACGCTTAAGATAAAAGAAAAAACAAAATTTCACTTTCAGTAAAGAAATTCAATGAATTAGTAAATATTTTGTATAGAAATGGACCTACAAACTAATTTGCACATACAGACAAAAATATGCCTCAAGAATTTCATTGAAAAAAAACTTGGGTTTTTTCAGTTAACAAATTTTGCAAATCTATAAAACAATTTGTCTAAAAATATTTACAAATTCCAAACAAAATAGTTTACTGAATCAAACAAAATATTTACTAGATGTTTTGTTACCATATTAAGCAGATATTAACATCATAATCCATTGAACACTTATGAAGTTTCACTTTGATAATGTGTTCAACTCCAAAAAAAAAAAACAAAAGAATGAGATTTACGAAACAATATTAACAAATTCATTCAGTCAGAAATCTTAAGTAAACAAACTTGTTTGCAATCGCATTCCTTTTGCTATCATTGTTGTTGTAGTTGTTATTTGTGTGTATTTTGTCATCAGGGTTGTTTTTTACGATACAGCGAACGACTTTTGTTTATTGTTTTGGAGTTTGCGTCATAAGGAAAAGTCAAACAAAAAATTCACTAATTCAGTAAAAAATAATCATTGAAAATTTAATTTTATTTTAGACAAACTTTTGTTTGGAAATTTTTTGGTGATAGTTTTTTCTGTGTAACACTTACAAGATTTTCTATGCCGAGTCACTCTATGTATTTGCAAAAGAGGGGAAATTAAACCCCATAAAATGAATCCTGGATGTATACTTTCAGAATACTGATTCACATTTGTATTTTTTTGGTTTCATCTACCAGAATCAGTCGTTGGAACCTTGTGATTTTGAAAAACATTGATTTTGTGGTACAGTGTAATGTATTCACTTTTTTAGATATGAGCAGAATGAACGGATTTACCTATTTAAACTAAAAAAAGCAAGAATAAATTTATTCCATTCATTTTATACGCATACCTTAATAGTTTCAATAATTTAAATGGCGGTAAAGCTTTTATTTCTATGGTTAGAATGGTGCTTGAATAACCAACAGAACAATTTTACTCTAGATATGTCTCCCACCACCCCTCTTTCCCCTCCTCGTCTTTCCTCATTACTCATAAAAACAATTTCTTTCACAAATGAAACAAATTTTTATGTTTTGTGGCTTTTTTTATGATACTTAAGTTACAGTGAAATGTAATTTGTTTGCCAAAAATTATTCTTAGAATTTAGGCTGTGAAAAGCGAAGCGTAACAATAAAGCTTAAACAACAGATCGCAAAAATTAAAAGAAAGAAAAAAATGTTTTTAAAAACTGACAAACAAATGTAAAATTTGTGGTTTATTAAAAGCTCCCTGTAGGTTAATAGTAAACTAGATGGTCATAAAAATATACACATACATACATTTATTCACATACACCAATGCACACACAAAATTATACCCTCAGTTGGCCTTAAGGGAAATTAAAATTTGTTACTTTATGTCGGCATGTGTGTGTGTGTGTATCTGTGTATGCCCCATGGTGTAAATTCTCATCAAAAGTTTCTATCATTTTACGACAGAGAACTTTAAAAGTTTTCCTTGAAAATAAAATTTAATACTACAAAATTTAATTGTATGAAGAGAAAATTCTTTGTGTAGCAAATTTTGTACCTTCAAAATTTTTAAAAGTAAAATATGTTATTGCTGTGGTGATGAATAATAAGAAACCTTAGAAAACTTTTGTGTGAAAAGTAATATTACTTTCCCTTCTACATAGGCAACCAGGAGACTATTAAAATTAACACAGTGACGCTTAAGCAAAGCTTCAGAATAATAAAAATAGTACTTCTAGTCAGATTTATTTTAAAATTGAAAAAAGATAATTGGAATCATCGCAACAATACTTTGCTCCCCTAGAGGGAAGAGAGTCTGCCACAAGACAAGTCACCTGACTGGTTCCAAATTACTAGCAAGCTGTTTGAGTTTTGGAATTTTATATGAGCAGGAGCTGTCCATTTTGGTTGGCGTTGTCATTGGAGGGGTTCAGTTGACATACTTAACTTGCTTAGTTATAGGTTCAAGTTTGAAACTTAAGGTACTTTTCTTGTGGTACCACCACCTTCTCGTTTTTCCCAGCATTTGCAATGCTTTGTGTCTGCCTAAATACCCAACCTGCCAAATTATATTTCTATTTATATTCATATATTTTTTTGTTCTTGCTAGGAAAATACAATTTAAATTTATCTTTCAGCATATAAAATAAACTCTCTTATAATCTATATTGTGTAAAATAAAAATAAAACTTCTTTTCTTCCCGATATTGTTAAACAGTGTTAATACTTATTCTCAACATACATTTAACACATGTCACATCTTTTATTTAAACAATAATTTCATGTATATACTTTTTTCCAACTTTTCTTGTCAAATTGTTCCTTTTTTTTTTGTATTCCATCAACCATGATATGGAAAATGCTTTTCTGTTAATGTTTGGATTCGTTTGAATTCAAAGAGCAGAAAAAACACGTAAAATTTGCTGTTAAATATAAAAATCTATACTGATGCCAAGGCACAAAATTTATACGACTTTGTATAAACAATCTATAGAGATGAAAATAAAAAATTTAAATAACAAAAAAAAATTGAATATAAAGCTTCTTTGCCAACTGAATGAATAAAATGTTTTCCATGAATGAATGTGTGTGTTCGAAGAAAAAATTAAATAAACTTTTATTGACTATAGAATTGTTTACAAATAAAATGTTTAAGAGAATTTCTAAAATTACAGGATGATTTTCTTCGCACACTATCAAGCCATAATTTCAAGGCTTCAGTTTGAATAAGAAAATAAACTTTGAATCCAAATTGTTTATTACACAGAAAATATAAACTAAATTTAATTTTCAGTAAATAAATTCAATCAATTAGTAAATACTTTGTCTAGAAAGGGATCTACAAACAAATTTGTAAATACAGACACAAATATCTCGAAAATTTCATTGAAAACCCGTTTTTTCCAGTAAACAAATAGTACGAATCTATAAAACAATTTGTCTAAAACTATTAACAAATTCGAAACAAAATAGTTAATTGAATCATAGAAAAATATTTACTGGATTTTCTGTAAGATTTCAAACTATATTTTTGTCTAAATTGATATAAAAAAAATTTGTCTAAAAATACTTAAAAACTCTAAAAAAAATACTTTAATAAATCAAATAAAAAATATTTACTAAATTTTTTGTAATAAATCCAACAAAATTTTTTATCTGACTCAGTAAAAACTTTTTTAAAAATATTTTTAAGCTTTAAATAATAACATCATCATCTATTAAGCATTTATGAAATTTCACCTTGTTAAATGTGTTCAACTTTGTATGTTTATTTAAAGACTATAAAAACCACATTAATGAATTGATTCAAATCTTCAGTGAACACATATTTGTTTACAATAGTTAGACGATGAAAGAACAAATAAAAAATTATCACTTAAAATTTTTTAAACAAAAGTTTGTATAAAAATAAATTTTATTTTCAGTAAATGTTCTTTACAGAACTAGTGAATTTTTTGCTTGACTTTTATTTATGACGCAAAACTAGAAACGTCAAAAAACCCCGTTGTCTGTATCGTAAAAACAAACAACCACAAAGAGCGTAAATACATAAAAAAAACTAGCAGTATAATAACGAGTATTCTAGTATTTTGGTCTTTGTTTATTTTTAATACAGAAAACTCCTTTTTTAGTGTTCAAAACCAAAAAATTCGTTATATAATGTAGTTAATGCTGAAAAATTACCTATTCGTTATATCTCAAATTCATTAAAGTGAGTATTTGTTATACCGAGCTTTGACTGTATTACAAAAATTCCAGTAAATATTATTGTTTGATTCAGTAAACTATTTTTTTATGTATTTGTAAGTATTTTTAGACAAATTCTTTGATAAATTCAGACAAAAAAATTATTGTAAATTATTTTGTTTAGAATTTATAATTATTTTTAAACAAATTGTTTTATATATTTTTACTAAAAAAATGCGCTGAGATATTTTTGTCTATATTTACAAAATTTTTTTTCAGGTCCTCTTCCAGGCAAAATATTTACTAATTCATTGAAGTTCTTTACTGAAAATTAAATTTAGTTTTTTCTGTGAAGACATCTGACCAAATTTTATCAAAATCGAAAGGGGTCGTGTCTAACTGTTGGGCGCTTTGGCATGGAATTACCCATATTCAAAAGGAAAATTTTTTTGCATCACACCATTAGCTTCCATTAGCTTCAATAATTTTCTGTTATAACACGGCAAAATTTTGCAATAAGTTGTCCAGCGCTTTAATAATTGCTGATTTATATAAAAGTAATACTTCAAATCTGTCCCATTGTGCAAAGTAGAAACCTGCCCATAATTGCGCCGAAAATATTCGACCAATGTCAAAATTTTAATTTTTACGAATTATATGAAAATCTTTTAACTATTTTCTGTATTCAAGCTTGAGCTTTTGCTATAAAACTCAGCAAAAAATCACCCTATGCAAGGAACATATCATTTCAGAGAAATTTTTAAAACGTTTTACAACTAAACTATTTGTATATTTCGATTTTTTTTTATTTTTAACATTACTACTCTTATATTTTAGATAACACAAAGACACAAACGAAAATTTTTATTTATCTATGATTTAGAATTTTAGATTTTCATATTATCAAGCTATCAGTCTTCGAAATGACTTGTATGTCAGGGAAAAATAAACAAATTGCACTGAAATTGGATATAAAAGAGTGAAATAAAATACGAATGAGTGTTGTTTGCAACTATTTGTAAATATTTAACATTTATGCTCGAAAACAAGAATTTCTATAAAATAAAACGATATAGAAACATTTTATTTTTTTTATCAATAAAATATAAAATACTAAAATATACAAAGCAGGCAAAAAGGATAATAAAAGTTGTTTAAGGGTTACTTTGGCTAATAGCACAAAAGATCCACTAGTTGTCGCAGTGTCAGTCTTTGGACCAGATCCTTCTCCTATTCTATTTTTTCGTACTTATTCGAAATAAGTATTAGGAATAGGAAATCTTATATCAAGTTTTTTTACTTACGATGTGACACTACGATATGGCAGCATCATGTATGGCTATCTTAGTGTTGTCATATGATATATGGTACCGCTGCTTAGAACAGCGTTCCTTCGATAGTTATAATCGAATTATATAGTAATACGCGCAACTGACAAAATTCTATTGCCTACAAATTCGGTTATCATAATGAATCTGTTTACTCTGTGTATACTTAAATATTTTATCACCATTTCTCTTAGCCAATATTTTTAAGCCAGACAAATATTTGTCTTTCAATTTTATCCCCGGCTATATATTACAATCTATGTTCATACATCTAAGTGGATATAAAATGCAAATACTTGACGAATCTACTATAACAACTAAATGTATTGCAATCAAAATAGAAAAATATAAAACATTTTATATCCTACATGTGTAATACATATTTGTAGGGAAAATTCTTTATTTTATTTTTATTCTTCTGCATCAAACATTTCGTCCAATATCTCTATGAAGCGCGGATGTTGTAAACATTATTGCGAAAAATAAATAACAAAAACTGCATGTTTGTGAATTGTACAACAAATTCAAATGGCTTAAAACTGAAATTGACATATAAATTGTATATTACTGCTACAAACTTACATACATTTGTGCAAAAATAAAATAAAAAGTGCTCTTATATGTGCGAGTACTTAGAATTTCACAATATTTCCGAGCAGACTGTATACATGTGTTTAGCTGATATACAAATGCGTACGAGTGTATACAAGGCATCATCCTATTCATGCTTGTAAACTTACTGCGATATTGAGCAATAAAACTAATTATAACATAGAGACAGACAGTTTTGGAAATTGTAGAAATATACGAGGGTTAATATTATATTATAAGTGTAGGCTCTGACAACCCTTCAAACCAGATTCTAAGCTGTCACAAAGGCTTAATACTGAAAGCTGGGCTCATAAGTTTTTTTTCTCAATGAAAGAGATTTTAATTTAAAACGCAGGTAGAAACGAAGTTCCTTACGTTCTATGACATGAAAAGACATCACAAGACAAGGCATGACATAACATGACATGACATTATATGACATAACATAACATGACATGACATGATATGATATTACATGACATGACATGACATGACAGAAGCAAAATTTGATTCAACAACATGCTCAGCAGCCTACTGTTTAAAACGTCACCTGCTCTCACTTTTATCAACCTCGCTCTCCCTATCACTATGCCTCTTAAAGGCAGGAGGTGGGCACATAGCCTCACAATTCGCTACATTCGATGTATCATCATTATCGTTCCCTTGCAGAATTTTCCGCTTCGACAGTAGAACCGGATGAATCATGACATGACGCCCGCGAAAAACTTCTATAAAAACAGATTCCAACTAACTTAAGAAAAGCAATCAATAAGACCAAGGTGATAATTTGAGCTTCCAGATGAAGGCAAGCGTAAGTGAAGTTCAGAGACCAAAAAGCAAGTTACCGCAAGATAAAAATTGACGTTACACAAGGAGGAGTAGTGTCACCCATACTCTTAAGGATTCATCTTGCGAATACTCCCACACCCGCCTTAGGAAGTCTCGCTGGTGTCATACGCCGATGCTTGAATATTAAATTATGGAAGTTGAAATTTCGTTTTTTATTTAGAATTTATAAAAAATAATATAGAAATAATGATGATTAGATATTTAATTGTTTAAGCTGCTATAAGTAAAAGAGATGAAATTCCTTTTTCTTGACGATTACCTGGTGCTATAGCTGCTCCTACAACTGTTTCAGTTGTAGTTCATTCTTCCACTGCACTATCATGTCATCTGGTGTAAACATCCCTGACTGAAGTGTCAAAATAACCCATTATATGGCCACCATTACAGACTACCTGAAGGAGCGAAACTGGCAGCTATCACCCTCAAAGTCGTCAGTGTCTCTTTTCACTTCTTGGATTATGGAAGTAGGGCTGGACAAAGAAAGACATCTCTGCAGAGGGCTGGTGCTCACCTACAATGCGTAATCCTAAAATCCTAAGCGTAGCTTCGATAGCTTCTTTAAGTTCGCTTCGCAAGGCATATATATCAACCAAAAAGTGATTTCTCGGAACAAGGTCCTGAAAACTTTTTCTAGCAACTGAACAAAAAGTTGGTTCTAGCAACATATAAACCTATTGAACAAAAATTCCACTGCTCCAATGTAGACCTCCTTCCTAACCGACACCCAATAGCGAGTATTGCAAACCACTTAGAATAATACACTCCGAATCGCTACAGAAGATCTAAAAATTGCAAATATTGAACACCTACATGAAGTGATATTAATGCTATCGGTTAGGCAGCATAATGTAATGCTCCAAAATTAGATCCTGATAGCATGTTACCTGCCGACCCACCATAATCATCAAATTCTGATGCGCGAACCTCTCCCCAAGCATATCCGAAAGGACATTAGATACTATCACAAGGACATTAGGAACGCCATTCCAACCAACGTTAACAGAATGTGTATTGCGAACGCCCTGGAAGACTTACATCAACAGACGGTAAATGAAACTATTAATAGATGTAGCATAGTCCTTAATACCCATCCACCCGTGATTTCGGACATTGAGCTCCAGCTGCATAGATAATCTCGCGCAACTTGAGAGATCTTGCCAGGGAAGTCGCAAAACAAAAACATGAACAGATTTGGTTTTATATTTTTGTTGCCAGTACTCGTTACCATTACTTGTTACCAATATTCGTAACCAGTATTATTTACCAGTATTCCTGACATATGTATTTTAATATTTATTAGTTTTTAAATCATTGACTACGAGTTATAGGGAAAAGCAATAAGGAAACTTTATATAATTTTTAATAGTATCCCTCGTATGTATAACGACTGAGATAGTGTGTGTGTTAACAGTTTTTTTGTAATTGTGTTGTATTTTCAATTCTAATATACAATACAATGACAAATGTTAACAACAAACAAGATATATTACGGGATTTATATTTTCTTCCAAAAAATTTCTTGAGGAAGACGGAAATAAACCATTCTTCAAAAATGTGACTTTGAACTGCATAGAAAATACAGTAAAAACCAAAACTAAGAAGGGGAACTCAGGATGAATTTAACTTTAAAAAAATATCTTTTGAAAAAATTTGTACAAAAATTTCCTACAAAAATGTTGTGTAAAATTTTGTATAAGAGTTTCTCTAGAAAAAGTTTGTTCAATTGGATCAGCCCATGGATGGTGAAAATGTTCGTAATTTTCCAAAAAAGTGCCTTTGAAATGCATAGAAATTTAAAATACAGCAAACAATAAAACTAATGTAGGGAATTCAAGAGAAATTTAGCTTGAAAATAATATCTTTTGAGAAAATCTGTACAAATATTTCTTTAGATAGTTTGTTCAATTGGTTCAGCCCATGGGCACTGATGGTGTTCGTGATGACACAGGATATGTTATCAGCTGCCCTTATTTCACTTTCTTGTTTTCTTTAGAAATTGTAACTTAAAGTTTCAGAAAAAGCAAAAAAAGCTTTCTTATGCACTTGAATGATTTAATAAAATATTAAAGAATTCAAAGAATTAAAGAACTAAAGTTGGTTAGGTGCCAACCATTGTTCTTTTTTTTTGTTGGCTTGCATTGATCATAAATATTATCGAACCACATTTTTTTATGTCTCTTAAAGTGTCTGTAACAATGAGTGTTTTAATGCATGTTTTATAATGTTTTTCGCCGTTTTTTGGTCTTTATAAAAAGTACATAAAAAATAAATGTTAATATCCTTCCGTCGTAAGTATTTTTGCAGGAAATATTTCTGTTGTTCTTGTTTTTTTTCAAATATTTTTTTCTTTTTTATTATGTAAATATCTGATATACAGCCGGAAGCACCTAGAGTTATGCTACAATATACTTTGGCTTTTAACAGTAACACAGCTTTTCTTTTTGTTCGTACTTTTTTTTACTTAAATGTCATAAAGGCAGCATAAAGTATAAAGATTTGTCAGACTTAAAAACAAAAAGTCATAATATTTATATAAATACGTTTAAATATTCTTTTTTTATGATAAAAATCCCAGCATCAAACAACCCATCATGTGTTTTTCATAAACAACTTGTTGTTTTTCACAAACTTTTTTTTCCCTTAAAGGACTTGGTATTTTTATAAGTATGCAAAGATTTTTTTAAAAAGAATTTACATACTATATGTGTAATAAAATCTGTACCTTTATTTTTCAAGCTCGTCTATTTTGTAAATTTAATTTAAAACTTCACATAGTGTGTTTGTACTTCTTTAGGATCCTATAAAAACTGTTTATTGTTTTGCTAGTTTTCTGCAATTTCAAGCCCCAAACAGTGACCCTTAAAACTTAAGCCCATTTTGTAAGACAGTATGTGTGTGTGTGTGTGTGTAGTGGTGCAAAATAAAACAAAATATTTCATTGTTTTGCCAAGTGTCAGTTTACAAGCTTAACAAGTTTGGCCAGAAAACTTAATCTATAGCAACCAAATTTACATACAACACAGACATAGGATATGCCATGTAATTTTTTATTTCCTGTTCTACTACTGTGTGAGGTGCTCTTTTTTTGTTAGATTATATTCAAGTTAAACTTTTCTATTTTCTTTTTTTAGTTTAGTTTTGGCAACTTGTTGGGTTCAATAAAATATATATTTTGTTGTTATTTTGGCATTGCACTACCTTTAAGATAAGAAAAACAAGCTGTTGAGATTTAGCAAAATTGGAGGCCTTAAGCAAAATTTTAAATAAGCAAGATATGGATAATACCAGCAGGCAAACAGGGGAAAGAGTGGAGAAAATTGTGCAGAAAAACGAAAAATAAAAATTCTTATTGAAGTTATTTGGAGGAGGAATCATGAAATATATTTTATAGCAAAAATAAAGAAAACGAAGGATATCCACAACGTCTTCAGCTTTCTTTGATACAATTTTTTAACGTTTTTTAAGGTCAACAGACAAATCTGTGAAATTTTTTTATTGAAGGAACGAAGCAGTGAGAGCGAGTATTTTTGTTAAATCAGATTTATTATGTACCATTCCTGGATTATATATTAAATTTTATAATAATCCAAAGTTATTTAATTAGTTTGGCTTAAGTTCATTTTTAATTTAATCTTTCTATCAAACTATTTTTTATTTAAGAAAGAAATTCTAAAGCATGTGAATATTGAACATTCAAAGAAAAATTTGGATGTACGGAGGGTTGAACTCACAGCTGTTTCGTGACCACCAAGTCTACTCGTCAGAGTCCTTTACCTACACCACAACTGACAGTGGCAACAACACTGTAGCGAAAATCCTACTAATTCTAGTAAGCTCAATTAACGGACTGTCGCCATCTTGTGGCGAGTCGCTCCTATTAATTAGCTTTTTCTATATGTTTGGAACTTCACTAACTGTCTTTTCTTAGAAACAGCTGTCAGTTCAACCCTCCGTACATAAAAATTTTTCTTTGAATGTTCAATATTCACATGCTTTAGAATTTCTTTCTTAAATAGCAAATAATTTGATCGAAAGATTAAGTTAAAAATGAACTTAAGCCAAACTAATTAAATAACTTTGGATAAAAACCATACAGTTCAACTAAAAATTCATAACTCAATTTTATAATAATTTCGGTGGTGAAAAGCAAAGGAATACAAGTGCCAAAACTATAAAAATTGAGTTATATGCAGAAATCAATATTTAATACCAATATCTATCACTCTAAAAAAATGTAGACCTGTAGGAGGACTTCAAAGACGGTATGTATTAAAAACCAAAAATATTATGTCTTATATGTATGGGAACAAAAAAACTTTGAAGTTTAATTACTCAGAATTTTCCTTTTTGCTCTTGTAACCCTTTGCTTTTAAGCCTCTCTATTTAAGCCCCTGCTATATTCTGCTATGCCGAATCTTATATACCTTTCAACAAGTCATCGAAAGTATATATAACATGCATACATGCTTGCATTCATACATACACGAAATACTATCCATGCAAGACTTTACAAAAAACCTCTCCTAGCAATTTTTTTTCGTAGAATATTCAAAACGAATATGAGCAGTTCCACAGAAATATTAGCTTTTTGTCAAGTAATGTCACCAAGCAATAAAGCTTATAATTCAGAAACATGAAGTTATATTTTTGTTAAAATTCTTAAATGTAGAGCTACTTAGGGGCTACAGAAATATATAGAAGTAAAAAAACTTACGTGTCCTCAAAAAAAAGAGCAATCCTAATTGCTTGGCGACCCACTTGACAAAAAGTGGATTATCCCGAGAAAAATTCCCATATATCTATTAGGAATTTGGTTCCAAAAATTTTAAAAGCATTTGAAAAATTGTATTGAGTTAAAAGGAGAATATGCAAAAAAAAAATTATAAATTTACTGCCTAGATCCTAATATTTTTCAAAGGTTTGTTAAGCAAATTTTATACGAAAACTAAACTCTAAAACACTTTTGTTGAAAATTAGGTCGATAATAGTAGTCAACACTTTACGGACTACCTTCGACCTAAAATTACACACGCATTACTTTTGAACAAAATGTTTTTACTAAAAAAGCGATTGACTGCGTGCAGTATTGAACGGCGCCACCTGACTGAAAGTCTCACGTATCTACCATACAGCCATAGCCGTATTATACTTTATATTAAATTTTTTCCACTTGGACTAAATATGTCTAATTTGAATTTTTTTTCCTTAATAAAATAACTACAAAATCGATGTAATTTTAGACAAGGAGACATTTTCAACACAAATTTAGACAATATATGATCGTAAATTTGAAGTAATGTTTTAAGAGTGTAGTTCTATAGCCCTTTTATAATTATTTTGTCCATTTTTGGAAGTTAGCTTTTTGCGGATTTTTCGTTTCTGACGATTTTTTCTGAATTGTTTTTAATTTTGGCTATTTTTACCAGTTTAACGATTTTTTGTTTGTTTTAGGAATTTGTTCCCATTTCAGCGATCTTAAATCGTTTTGGCGACAATATAACCGTTGTTTTTAAATCGATTTTTCAGCTTTGTGGATTTTCTTTCCTTTCGAGTTGTAGCAATTATTCTCGCCTGTTTTGAAGATTTTCTTCTTATATAACGATTTTTAGCAAATTATTATTTATTTTGGTTTTGGCGATTTTTTTCATATTTTGGTCTTCTTCCGTTTTTGCATTTTTTATCGTTTTGGCTTATTTTCCGTATTTATCGATATTTGCCAGTTTAATCGTTTTTTTCTCATTTATGCGATTATTTGTTTGCTTTAGCGATTTTTTCTGTTGCAGCGTCTTATCCCAAGTTTTTATATATATATTTTTTTTCGTTTTAGTGCCATTTCACACTTTGCCTATTCAGCCTTAGTTTTTTTTACAAATTTCTGTTAAGCCCCCCTACGAAAAGTCACGCACATTTACATTGAGACTTTTTTTCCATGACTTTTTTTGACATTTATTCATACGTTTAATGCTGAGAGTACGACAATGGCGAAGAGAAATATCAAAAAACCTCTCAAATTTCAATTCGTACCTTTTTTCTTACCCCGCTAGGTTGTTAACATCTCTCACCACCAAACTAAAAACCCCTGCCTTTAAAGGCAAGCAGAAAAGGCATAGTGCAAATTGCGTGTTAGTAGTTTGTGGCCTTTTCATGGCTTTTTGTTTTGGCGATTTTTTTCGTTTCCGAAAATTTTTTCCAGTTTTGGCGATTTTTTTCGTTTTGGCGACTCTGAACTTAAAACGAAATAATAATTTTCAATTAAATATTCTTTTTTTACGACTTTATTAAAATTTTTGCGGTTTTCCCATTTTAGTACTTTTTATCCGTTGTGTCGGCTTTTTACGATATTTTCCGTTTTAGCGATATTTTCAACTCTGAACGAGTTTTTTCGTTTCAGCAATAAATTTTTTTCTTTTTGGCTATTTTTCCCGTTGCAGCGTGTTGTTCGAAATTTTTTGTTACTTTTTCCGTTTTAGAAATTTGTTCCCGTTTTGATAACTTTTTCTGATTTTTTTCATTTCCTTGATTTTTCCAGTTTTGGCGATTTCTTCCTTTTTGGAATTTTTTTCGTTTCGATGATTTTTCCTGTTCTGGTTACTTTTTTCCGTTTTTGGGACTTTCTTCTTTTTTTAGTGGCTATTCAAAGATATTCAAAGATTTCTATATTTTCTTTCTGTGAAAACGTATTGATTTAAATAAATTTTTTCTTTAAGTTCAGTTTTTTTTTGCTAGTTACCAAATGTCTGTGATTTAACATATTTTTATTTTACAACATGCACCTTTATATCAGTCTGGTTAAAATTCCACAGACAATACTTATTTCCTGTATAATACTTTTTTCTTCTACATCCTTTATAGAAAGAATGCAGAGAAGTTATAAGCCATTGAAAAAAAAACTTTTTTCTTTAACCAATGAATGTTGACAATTCCCCAAATACTCTTTTACTCTTAAAGTTGTTGGTTTTTTCTCAACTGCTGTACTAGAAGAAAAAAAAAATATAAATAAAAAATTTGCACAAGACGAAAAAAAAAACAGAAAGACTGCATGCACATTATTAATGAGTTTTACCTAAACAGTTTATGCTATTTATGCATTAGGTAGGAACACAGTTGTAGTATAAAGTTTTCATACAAATGTTCTTTTTTTCCAAGAAAGCATCCTAGATTTACTTCAGTAAGTACCACCTTAAGCTATTAACTAGGTTTTTGTCGCCTTTATGTATAGTTGCAATACTATTTTTCTTCCTTGATTTCTTCTTTTTTTTCCTTTTCTTCCTGCCTGTAAAAAATGTATACATACATATATACGACAGTACACATGACTGTTGCGGTGATGACCTTACAAATGCATGTGCCAAGTGAAATAAATCTTATGAAAAAAAAACAAACAACCGCGTAAAAAGTTTTCCAATTTTATTTTTCTTCTTTCAGTTTTTATGGCAACTCAGCACAAGAAAAGTGAAAATAAACTTGCGAAAATAGCAGTCTATAAAGTTGAAATAAAGTAAAATAGTGCAGGATGGCACATAAGTTGGAAGCATAAAACTAGATGTTTAAAAATTGAGAATTTCTTTCATTTTTCAGTCGGTAAACTTAAAGAAGAAAATAGAATTTAAGAGAAGACAGTGGCATAAATTTTATGTTTGTAAAAATTTTGTTTGCAACCTGATTGATATTTGTACTTTTATTTGGTTTATTTTCTTAGCTTAAAAATTAGTGTTTATGGGATATCCAAAGAAATTTATTATTCAGGCTTAAGTTCCTTCAATTTAATTTTTACAATTAAATCATTTTTTATTGAGAAATAATTTTTCAAAGCATGTGGCAATTGAAAAGCACAAATACCAATTTCTTGACTTTTTGTAAAGGTCGAACTGAACATCGATGTTTTCTGGATTAACCACAATCCCATCGTCAGAGCTCTCTATACTCTAGGCTACTCAGCCCCCAAAGTCAAGCGGTAAATATCTGGCATTAAACCAATTGCATTAAAGCTCTATGTTTCCTGGCTTTAAGCTTATTTGATGGTGGCTTAGAAATTTACCATACTTGGCATTTATCCTAATCAACAACAACACTTGCGCTTTTTGTTTACATTTCTCACCCAAGATTCAGAAAGCTCCTTTCTCTAGATCTTAGGGACTACATATGTTTTGTTTTATCCGTATTACACGGGAAACTATCTAACATATTTTGTACTATGTGCCTCTAGTGTTAATAATTGAAGTTGTGTGTATTTATGGGATATTTTAACACAAATTGTGAATAAGAGGGACATTTGAGCCTTAAACAAATTTTAAGTTTTGATTTTTTGTTGCCTGCAAAAAAAGTCTCTCTTACTCTCAATAGAAAAATTACCCTTATACAGAAAAAATTATCACCAAAAAATTTTCAAACAAAAGTTTATCTAAAATAATATATAATTTTCAGTAAAAATTCTTTACTGAATCAATGAATTTTTTGTTTGGCTTTTATTTAGAATGTAAACACTAAAACCAGTAACGAAACCAGTTTTTTGTGTCTTAAAAAACAACTTCGATGACAACATACACATACATAACAACAACAACAACAATGATATCAAAATGAATGCGATTGTAAAAAGTTTGTTTACTGATGATTTCTGAGTGAATCAATTCGTTAATGTTGTTGCCTTAATTCTCATTCATTTTTGTAGAGTCTCTAGATAGACATCCAGAGTTGAACACATTTAACAAAGTGAAATTTAATAAATGCCTAATGGATGATGTTGTTATTATTTAAAACTTAAAAGTATTTTAAAAAAATGTTTTTACTGATTTAGACAAAAAGATTACTTGATATATTACCGAAAATCCAGTCAATATTTTTATTTGATTCAGTAAATTATTTTGTTCAGAGTTTTTTTGTCTGTATTTATAAAGTTGTGTGTTGGTCCGTTTCTAGACAAAATATTCAATACTAATTCATTGAATTTCTTTACGAAAAATGATATTTAGTTTTTTCTATGTAGACATGCATATGTGCAAAAATTTTTATGCTTATTTTTTCAATATTATGTATTCGCTATAATTTAAAATTAACTACAAAATATTAAGTCTAATAATTTAAAACATAATTTTTAAAATATCAAATGGTTTCATAAGGTTTCAATAAAAAATTATAAACCAGCATAAAGTCTCTACATATTTTTAAATGTTTCATATGCCTTCATAAAAGTAATTTTAAAAATTTTTTGAGAGTACCCCTGGGTGCCCCTGTGGCTGAGTGGTAACTATGCTATCCTGTCAGTTCAGAGATCGAGGGTTTGACTCCCGCCATAGACCCTAGGTGTTTTCCACAGACAAGCTAATCGCTTTGCAAGTTGTGTTTAATAAAAAAAATTATATATACAATTTGGAATGAAAAATGAAATCTAAAAAGTTCTTCTCCAAGATTTAATTGAATAATAAAAAATAAACCAAAAACCTCTCGAACTTATCATGACATTAAAGCTTTAATATTTAAGTGACCTGCAGTATTTAACATCAAAACTGCCATCATTTCAATTTGCAGTTCACAATAAGTGTTAATAATTCCCAATGGGGAATTTCAAATGTTATTTAGAATTTACTGACACAATCTAACAAATAAATTCAAAGATACACACAAACAAACAAACAAACAACAATGAACTCAATCTCTCGTGACTGGAAAATTATGCTTTACAACAACTTCTACAATTACAGTCGCTGGCAGCTAATGCTATAAAACAGCAGCAGTTGTATCTAGTAGCAGTACGAGTAGCAGCAACATTATAATATCTTCATGCCACACAAACTAACTTCATATGTTGCACATAGATACATACTTTCAAAATTGTATAAATAAGCGACAATTTAATTAATGGCATTTTTTCTACATGTTGTTATTTATTTCCACTATTGTACTGAATTTAATGAAAAATAATGAAAGAATTTAATTTTGAAATATTTATGAGACAAATGTTTTAATAATTATTATTATTTTTTTTCATCAAACAAACTCACGCAATAAAAACGATAATTGCGTTGACATAAATATTTTTATTAATTATTAACAGAGACAAATGTGGAAACACAAAGTTTGCGCTGAGAGATTGTTGGCAAAGTGCATATAAAATTTCATATGAAATTAATTTTAAATGGGAAATTTTGTTATGGTTGTATGTCAAAAGTGAATTTTTGCAGTGATTTGCGCTTAAAAAGAGAATAAAATGGAAAAAGTTCTCTTTGCACACAATGAATAATCAAAAACATAATATAAATAAAACCACAGGTAAGATCAGATTGTGCATTTTAGTCTAAAGATTCTGGAATAGTGATGAAGACACCGGCACAGTGGCTCTAATTGCAACAAATTGGTAATAAATCTGTATCTTAAAACTTGCGATCCGATTAAACAACAATGAATATAAACATCATAGAGGAGGGAGGACCTTTAGGAATATTAAACTTTTGACCGCCCCGGTGAGCTACAGAGTGTCAAAGTTGACTACCTCAGGCAGAAAAAAACTTTGTTGACCTCATAACTTTTACAAATATTATCCGATTTTAGCAACTTTAAGCTCGTTGTAAAGTTTGTTAATAGATAACGATAATAAAGTTTGTTTCATTACGTTATCTTTAATATTTTCAAAGATATTTGGCATTCAATTTTGAAATTTCGGTTTTCGGCCACGACTTTATTTTCTATTACGTAAATTTTTAAGGTAATAAAATAGCAAAAACTTTCAAGCCAATATTTTATGATTTGTAACACAATCCGAGATGATATGAAAGAAAATTTCGTAGTTATCTTAATTCATCTGCTAGTGGAATCAAAGAATCAAACACAAGACTTTGAAATGAGACTGAAAAATAGCTTAAGTTTGACAAAAATAAAAATTAAATTTTTTCAAAATTAAAAAAAAAAAATCACTGCCTTAGTACTGAAACCAACGAGGAGGTGCACCTGCCCTTACCTCTCTAAACGTCACCTCTTCAAGTAACACAACGAGACGAACTACATAGTACTCACTAGAGGGCTGCAAAGTGTACACAAATGTATTCGTAAAATGTACTCGTATGAATTTCGTGTGTGCATAGATGTATGTTCTTATGTATATAGTTATGTATACATGGATGTATATGTGTGCACATACATAGCCACGACCAAATATACATATATACATACATATATACACACTTATATACAAAAAACATACATGCATATACACACAAACATACATACGAGTACTTTCGAGTATATTCGTGCAGCCCTCTAGTACTCACTGTGCGGATAGATGGCTGTGATAGCCTATTAGTCGATTCCGGCCAAAAACCGTTGGTGTCCTATCTAAACATACGTTACTTGTATTAACCGATTCAGTTGTATTTATCGATTCATTACTATCTAAAAATACGAGTACATTACTTGTAGTAATAATCACAACAACAAATTTAGCCAGCTAGTGTAGTTTTTTACGTTAGCCCTATGGGAACTTTTTATAAAAAAATGTAATATATTATTATTTTTGTGCATCAAAAATTTAAATTTTATAAAATTAAAAAATTTCCCTTGAAATTTCCCTTAAGGGAAATTTTTTAAAAATCATAGGAAATCATTAAAACGATTATTCACTACTTTAATATATGGTAAAATGTGTCTTTTAAGCCTTAAGCAAAATTTCCCTAGAACAAAAAACATTTTTAACGTTATTTTTAACCAAATTCTTTTACATTTTTTAACTTTTCTATTTCA
This sequence comes from Panzeria rudis, assembly GCA_956483635.1. Classification (NCBI taxonomy): domain Eukaryota; kingdom Metazoa; phylum Arthropoda; class Insecta; order Diptera; family Tachinidae; genus Panzeria; species Panzeria rudis. The sequence goes on from OY101451.1 coordinate 8,770,180, forward strand.
AATAAAGTAATTTTTTTTTAAATCAGTATTTGATTAAAATATTTTTATTATTATTGGCAAATATTTGAGAATATTCCAATTATATCGCACAAAATATTAGTTGCAATGTTTGTTTTTAATTGTTGACAATTGACATATAAATGACATCTACAATAGCTTAAATTAATTGATAAAATCTAAATTACTCGTATGTACAGACTCGTGCATTCAAAATTAAAATATCCATTTGATAAATGTTGAAAATTCCATAGAAGTATAAGAACAAATGTGTAAACATTATTTCTGTTTGCAATTATAATTGTCACGCAATTGTCAAATTGATATTTTATATAAACTAAAATATATAAAAACATACACACACACACAACATGTCAGAGTCAATAGACAGGATGTCTGATTGTCAACATCGGTGGAGAACGTAGAGGAATAAAGTTTTATTGAATATGTAGATATTTTAGCACATCTAGCCTCAAACTATGGAATCAAGTACGGATGAGATACAAATTTTATGTTAAGGAAAATATGTTTGTGTGTGTGTTGAACCATATGGTTGCATATCATTTTACAGTTGCCACGCTTAATGTAGTTCTAAGCACTGACAACAGCAGCTTGTTAATGTTGATTTGCTGCAACAAAAACAAAAAAAAAAAAGAAACAGAAAACGGAGACAAAAAGGACATGCAACAACAGATGTTAGATATATTCTTTTGCATATGCCAATTTTTTCTCTGCCACATTTAAAGAATTATAAAAAAGCGGCCTTATTTTTATGTTGTCGCAATGATTATTGTCATTGCTTGCACAGGCTAAGAAAGATGTGCCCGACATATTTTTTTCTTCTTCTCATTTACTTTAATTTACTTTTGTTGCAGCCAGTGATGAAGCATGCAACTCAGCAAGTTATAACTAACTTGTCATGCAATTAACACAACGTTTTGCAACAAGTTTCAATTTTATTTTTTTTTGTTGCTTTTTTCATTTTATAATTTATTTGTAGTTTTTCCGTTTTCTCTTCCAGTGCGTATGTTTTCTCTGTGTTGTCGTTCATTGTTGATGTTGCATGTAGTATAATTCTTTGTTGCATGATGTTGGCTTGCTTATTGGTAGTTTTGTCGTTGCTTTTTTTAGTTGTCCTTTTCGTTTTACATTCCGTTAGTTAATGAATATAATGGTTGTTGCAATGTAGCAATTATATATTAGGGTGGATATTATTTCGGGTAAATAAGTTGTTGTATAAAATTTGGTACAAAATGAAAGCGAATTAGCAATATAATATTTTGGGAAAAAAGATTTAATAAAGCTAGCTCTTTTCCCTTTTATTTTTATGACTTTCACACAACAACACTAAATCAAAGCAGAGAAAAATATTGTGTTGCTACTCTGTTTGCATAAACACACATGCATGTTTTGTTTATTTGTTTTAATCAACCTAATACATGCATATGTACTATGTGCGCATGTATTGGTAGCAACTTTAAACGCTTATAGCTCCCAAATTCCTGCAACGACTCTAACAAAATATAGATTGTGCACATCTGCCAGTAAATATCTTTAAAATATTATAAACTTGGTCAAAGTGGTTTGTATAATGTGAGCATAAATTGTATAACAAGAAACTTTCTCGCCTATTAATTATATATATAGATCGGTACCAACAATGGTTTTAAAATTTTTTTAATTTCTAAGCAGCAGAACTAATCGCCACCCTAATAAATAGGAATTTCTACAAACACACACGAATATCATAACACATTTAACAGTGTCATGTTCTATTAGTTAAAGTACCATGGTTTTATTTAAGTCTATTTGTTTTTTTATTTATTTAATATTCTTTATATTTAATTGTTGTAGTCTTACATGCATACAAACACACACATACACATTTATATGCATGTATAAATTTATTTTAAAAAGTAAATTATTATACATGCTACCCAGGCGATGGTTCCCAGTTGGCCAGATTGCTTTACACGACATAGCCATCGATGATTCATGCACGACTTGTCCTCTATCGTTTGGTTTTCTAGTCGACAAATAAAGGAAATCGTGGTTTAGCATAATTTGAGTAGTAAAATCATGGATGCTGTCCACTATTGAACTCATTTGACGACAAGAAGAGCGACAATGCCATACGTTTTGTCTTCAGTAAAATCGTTGAGGTTAAGATGAGCGACAATGTCTTACATTTTGTCCCAAATACAATTTTGCTAGGAAAGTATGAACAACAGTATCTGACGTTTTGCAATGTCCTACATTTTGTCCCTAGTCCAATTTTATTGCGAACAATATAAGCCACAGTATCATTCCTTTTGTCTTCAGTAAAATTGTTGGAGACAAGAATATCATCACTGTCCTACATTTTGTCCCCAATCCAATTTTTTTTTGTAGGACAATATGATCGACAGTATCTTACGTTTTGTCTTCAGTAAAATTGTTGAGCACAAGATTAGCGATAATATCTTAAATTTTTTCTTCAATCAAACTTTATATGGACAATATGAGCGACAGTGCCTTACGTTTTGTCGGCAGTAAAATTGTCCTTAGTACAATTTTATGGCGAACAATATGAGCGGCAGTGTCTTACGTTTTGTGTTCAGTAAAATTGTCGAGGACATGATGAGCGATAATGTCTTGAATTTTGTCCCCAATCTAACTTTCTTGAGGACAATATTAGCGACAGTGTCTTACGTTTTGTCTTCAGTAAAATTGTTAAGCACAAGATAGCGACGAACTTTGTTCCCCGGACAATATTAGCGATAGAATAAAGAATAGTGAGATACTGTCCCTAATATTGTCCACAGCAAAGTTCGTTGCTTACGACAATATGAGCGACATTGTCTTATATTTTGTCCCCGATCCAACTTTTTTTAAGCCAATATGAGCGACAGTGCCGTACGTTTTGTTGAGAACAAGATGAGCGACAATGTCCTACATTTTGTCCCCTAACGAGCTTTGTTGAAGACAATAAGCACGACAGTATCTTACGCGTTGTATTCAGTAAAATTCCTGAGGACAAGATGAGCGATAACTTCTTACTTTTTGTCCCAAATCCAACTTTGTTGTGGACAACATGAGCGACAATGTCTTACATTTTCTCTTCGGTAAAATATTTGTCCTATAATTTGTGTTCAATCCAGTTTTATTGGGGACAATTTGGGTGACAGTGTCATACGTTTTGCCTTTCAGTAAAATTGTTGAGGACAATATGAGCGGCAATGTCTTATACTTTGTCCGCAATCCAAACTTGTTGAGGACAATATAAACGACAGTGTTGTTTCGTGGACGATGCTCCATACATTTGTGCGAAAACATCGTTGATGACTTCGTCCTGCTGCTAGACATGTGTCGTCGATGATATAACACTGTTGTGTTGCCCTCATTGATGATGCCTTGAAGACGTGGCCAACTGGGTTGTTGGGCATGAAAACTGTGCAATAGCAATTGTGTTCAAAAGTACTTCTACAAACATTTTCTATGATTAAACAGAAAAGAACATAAACTAATTGACTGGGAAAATGTTAGAGGAGACTGTGAGCTACAATTTTTTATTTATGTATATATTTTTTGTTCAAACACTAATTTAGCAAAAAGGGAAGACAGTGTTCAACCAGGAAGAATAATAAAATATTAAATTACAAGTTATTAAAAGTTGAACAGCGAGGTCAGGCAGAATTAAGGAATTGACCTCAAATGTGATGTTGGCATATATAAAGTTTAATATATTAATTAAATTTGTTTTTAAATCAGGATAAAATATAGGATTCGCTGAATTTTGATTACTCCTATTTAAGTAACTTAAAGCTTTTTAGCTGTAATTCTTTTATATCTGTTCGCTTAATTATCTACTTAAAATTTGCTTTAGTTTTAATTTAAAAGTTTCGAAGAAGGTATTTTTCTATTTACAACTTTTTTCTTCGAATTCAAGGAAAACGTATAAATTTTCCTAGCAAAATCAGCTAATTAGAATTGTTTGCATTTCACAGTTTTCTTGCTATATTTGTTTGAAGTTGTCATAATGGTTTTTTGTTTCGATCTTTTTTTTTTTGCTGTTTAAGGAGAGCAAAAGAAAATAAAAACACCTTAAATAGCTATTGTTCTAAAAAGAAAAAAGCTTTTAACAAACTGCAATGCACAAAGAAACAGTGGAATAAAACAAAAACAGACGAAAACAATTTTATCACTGATAAAAATTATTTCTGGCATAAGATAGCATAGTGATATATAATATATCACCATATTTCCGGTTGGCTGTTTTATTAGGAAGCTACTGTTCGTTTATGTTTTGTTTTCACAAATAAAATGTATTATAGCTAAAGACAAAAATTTCTGTTTGTTTTTGCTGCTACACTTTGTTAGCTGCCACGTTTTGTACTAGATGTCTCTGTTTATAAACGTGAACTCAATGTTGCATGTCAATGCCCATATTATATATGATTTCAATGGTGTTTCGTTTGAAAAGAAGATTTTGTTTTTAATAAAACTTTAAAATCTGGTAGTTTTCACAACATTATAAAAATATGTTAAATTGAAGAGCTAGGATAGGTTTAACAGCGGAACTTGAGGTAAGAAGTTGACATTTTGTATAAACCTTTGCCTTGGCAAAAAATCTCCACAAATCTCGTATATACGAAAAAAAAATCTCACAGGTCAAACATAACGAAAATCGTCATTTTGTGCATATCACGAACGCTTCCCGCCTTAAATACGACTTTTGTCGTTATAATAAATGTTGTAAAAAATAAAGTTTCCAATTAATTTTTCATACAGCGATATTTCGTACACACACTAATTGTAAAATTCTCCTTTGAATTAGGGATGGAAATAAACATCTATTCAGTATGACGCTTCCCGCCTTGAATACGACTTTTGCTTTTACCATAAATGTTATAGAAAATAGAGTTTCCAATAATTTTTTTTACAGCGATATTACGTACACTAATTGGAAAATCCACCGTTGAATCAGGGATGGAAAACTAAAATTTTTCAGCATACAATTTTTTTTTTACATTGTCACTTTTGTACCTCCAGATAAACAAAGCCCAATTGTTTTTCATAAACTACCCATATCTCGTCTTGATATTGATGAAGCGTTGTGATGATATGATATATATGTTGCATTTGCGCTGTCGATATTTTAAATGGTTATATACTGGATTTTTTGTTATACGAGTATATCAAAAAAATTTTTTGTCTTTGGTTATCATCATCAACTGAGCATTTATGAAATTTCACTTTGTTAAATGTGTTCAAGTCTGAATGTTTATCTAAAGACTCTACAAAAATGAATGAGAATTACCGCAACGACATTAACGTATTGATTCACTCAAGAAGCTTCAGTAAACAAACTTTGTACAATCGCATTTCTTTTGCTATCATTGTTGTTACTTGTGTGTATGTCGTCATCGGGGTTGTTTTTTTACGACACAGCTTTTCTTGTTGTTTTTGGTGTTTGCGCCCTAAATAAGAGTCAAGCAAACAATTCATTGATTATGTAAAGAACATTTACTGAAAATTAAATTTATTTTTACACAAACTTTTGTTTGCAAATTTTTTAGTGATAATATTTTCTATGTAGAAACAATAAATTATATGAAAAAGTAAAATTAAAGTAGAAATAAATAAAAGTAAAGAAATTGGTATCTATTTTTTAATCATTCCATTGATGACAGAATTGTCATCATTGTCAATGATGGCAGAATTGTCATCATCGTCAGTACTGACAGAATTGTCATCACTATCATTGATGCCAGAGTTGTCATCACTGTCGCCAACTGATGATAAGTGTGGCAGCGCAATGGTGACAAGTCTTACGTGGTAAAATACACACACTCTTGACATAGTATTGATGTCTAACTACATCAACGTTATAAGGCCTAGGAAAGCGCTATTCCATACATGAATACTGAATAGGCGCGGATCTAGGGAAGGGAAAAAACGATATTTTCCTCCCACCCAAAAAAAAATATACCTCATTTATATTAAGTATCTGAAAGCGATTTTACAAAATATTAGGTTTCATTTAAAAGTTCCCCTGCCAAAAGCTTAAGCTGCTCCTCACCATATAAAATCAAAAACAAAAGAGAAAAATATTAGATAAATATGTATAAGTAATTTCTTTATTTCTTTGCCGATTGGTGAAGAGTAACTAAAACTTAAATAATAATAAGTGATGGGGAATTTTAATACCAAACAAAATTGGTAATATTGTAAAATTTAATACAAAAAAGTCTTAATAATTGTCTTTTCATTTCTTAGGAAAAAAAACTACTTGAATATATCATAAGCTATTCCAATATCGAATCCAAGCCTAAATAATTTTAGATTTGTTTGCTGGCTTAAGTCTTTCCTTATGAGCTAAACGAAATTTTCAATAGCAAACTACGAAACGAAACTTTACAACCACAAATTTAAACATAACATATAGCGAAAAAAAGTTTATGTTAACACATTTAGTACCATAAAATGCATTTATTCAATTACCTTAAAAATATTAATTAACGAAATGTTTCCCTTACCTTTTAGTTAATAAAACTCAAAATGATGCAAGCAACTGCTGTTATAAGCTTTCAATAATCAAAGTGTTAGTGTTCTACTGCCTGGGATGTAGTATGATATACTAAACGTTTGACAGACTGATTTTCATTGTATATTCACACCGACACAGTGTGTGTGTGTGCGTATGTTTGTGCTTATGACTGACTTGTTGTATATTTTGATCCACTTTACAAATTTATTTAATTAAAATACACACTCTACTGTTTTTTTTATTATTATTATTTTATTTTCATGTTTTGCCTTTTTGTTGTTGTTTCTTGTACGTTTTTCTTTATTATTTAAATAAAATAATGGTGAAATGGTTGTATTTTTCCCTTGTTTCCATTTGGCCTTATGGCCATATTTCATTTATATGTTGTTGTCGCTATTGTTGGTTGGACTTGCTACTCGATGCTTGTGGCAAATTGCAATAATTATCTACAATGAAATGAAAGAAACAGAAAAACGAATATTATTATACCACGCAAAAAAAAAATGTTAAATAAATACAATGAGATCAAATATAAAACAAAAAAAGTAGTAAAATTAATGAATTTCATTTTCAATCACATTTAAAAATATAATTATTTTTAAGATTTTTTTTTTTTGTAAATTGCACTTAAAACTCACACACATAAATAGTTAAATGTAATTTATATACATAAGTAAATTACTTACTGCAACAAAAACATTATGTAGGTGTGTATTTTAAAAGTACTTTTAATTACACATACATTAACTTAAATATAAATATCCTTTTCAAATTAAATTGCTGTACAGTGTGAGCTAAAACCAACGTAAAGGGATACGAGTCATTTATTATAGAAAAGGTGTGAGTCCCAGTCGTAAAAAAATCAATTCATTCATTTAAATAACTAAATATTTAAATTATATTTTTATTTTGAAGTAAGTTGAATTACAATTATAAAGTAAATTTCTCTTGTCCATAGAAAGTGTAGTACAGTAAGGTCCCGATAACTTGCCATCGCAAGGAACCAGAATTTTTTTACGAATTATAGGGCTTTTCACAGAAAAAACAAAATTTCATTTTCTGTAAAGGAGTTCCATGAAATAGTAAATATTTTGTCTAGGAACAGACCTAAAAACAAATTTGCAGATATATTCAAAAATATCTCAACAATTTCATTGAAAACAACGTGTTTTTTTCAGTGAACAAATTGTTTAAATCTATAAAAAAATTTGTCTAGAAATATTTACAAATTGTACACAAAACAGTTTAACAAATGAAACAAAAAGATTTACCGGATTTTCTGAAAAATATCAATACAATGTTTTTGTTTGAATCTATAAAACAATTAGTCTAAAAATACTAAGAAATATTTAACAAAAATATTTACTAGATCTTTTGTAATAAATCAAACAAAATTTTTGTCTGGATCATCATCATCCATTAAGCATTTATGAAATTTCACTTTGTTAAATGTGTTCAAGTCTGAATGTTTATGCAAAGACTCTAAAAGAATAAATGAGAATTAACACAACGACATTATTGAATTGATTCACTCAAAAATCTTCAGTAAACAAACTTCGTACAATCGCATTCCATTTGCTATCATTGTTGTTGTTGTTGCTTGTGTGTATGTCGTGGTTGTTTTTTACGACACAGTTTTTCTTGATGTTTTTGGTGTTTGCGTCCTAAATAAGACTCAAACAAACAATTCATAGATCATGTAAAGAACATTTGCTGACAATTAAATTTATTTTTAGACAAACTTTTGTTTGAAAATTTTTTGTTCATAATTTTTTCTGTGTTTCGATTTCACGGGATTTTTATTCAACGGGGTTGAAATTTAAAATATACGATTGGCGCGGAACTTTCCGAATTATTTATAAATAAAAAAAAACACTTTTTTATTAAACCCGAAAAACTAAATATTTTTAATATAATGTTGATCGTTTGAACGAACAGGCATTATTTTTTTAATTATAGATTTTTATTGCTTTACGATTTATAAAAGGTTGAATGGAGATCTTGTATTGTAAAAAATAAGAATTACTAAGGGGACCTAATTCATGGAATTATTATGATTTAACACGAAGTCTTTTTTTTGAATTATTGCGATTTTCAATATATAGGGCTACGAATCATCCAGATTCTACTGTAACATATATTTCCCAAAAATATGCATACATGAAGATTAAATGATTTGAGCGTGATTTAAGGTGGCGTGAAATCAGATACTTATTTTTTTAGTGTATGACTCTATAATCTTACAAGAGCAAAATATTTGAATTTCAAGAGCCTTCAACATAAGTTTAATGCGCAATTGTTTTGCAGTTATTCCCTACGAAATGGTGTAGGCTCAAATATTCCAGTTTGACTTTAGTTTTGTTTGCCACTGTTTGCAAATTTATTATAAATGGTATTGTATTATTGCTATAAATAAACTTTTTAAAAATTATTACATTTTAATATGTTATTTCCCTTTTTATTAAGTTCTTTTATAGTTGACAAAAGTTTTTGCAGTTCAATATTTTTTCATACATATTTTTGCGTCGAAAATTCTGTCATAATATAATTGTTAATATAAGGGAGGGACAATATTGGACCCCAGAGGATAAAACGAAACAGGCAAAACAAAACAAAACCAAACGAGGAGTACTAATTTAGCATGAAGTCTGCTTGGTGTAGTTTTTTACTTGACTACTAAGGGCTTAAACGTCTTGACCTTTTCATGTAATTAGACAAGAGCAAATAAAAATGTTTAAAATAAAGGATGTTCTGAAAACTAAATGATATGCTAAACTGTCATGTTAACATCAGACAAATAAAGAAAATCTATACACTGAGAAATATTTTATGCTCTAATTGTCGAAATGAAAGTTTAATTTAAAAATTTACAATAGCAGTTTGCTTCATAGGTATTTCATGTTAATTCAACATAATTTTACAATAACCTTCAAAGAAAATGTTTCCTTTTGAAATAACTACATATCATATTGATTTATTATTCCAGTACAGTTCGAGAAAAATACAGCTGTTACTGATATAATGCTGAATCAAATGTATTTGAAGTTGAAACAACCTGAACTCAAAATTGAAATAACCGAGGAATCATGTTCAATCAAAGTTATTTCAAGTTGAAACAACTTGAATTTGATACTGAAATAACATAAAAAATTATGTTCAATCAAAATTATTTCAAGCTGAAGCAACATGAATTGAATTTAAACCTAAGATGCCTAGGCATTTGGAACGATTTTCCGTCATCCCACGTCAAATTTGGTTTGTAAACAGACCGGTTTCGGCTATGTGCCATCTTCAGTGTTCTATTGAATACTGCCTAGGCATCATTCTATTTGGTTGCCCCAACCAAGATTTGAGCTCGGGCTCATCTATTATCATTTTCTTGGTAGTCAACGCGCTAATCACTGTAGCTACAACAGCCTCAAATATACTTAAGGTGACTTTAATATAAATATGAGTATCATCATAATTAACATGAATTTCATTTTAAATCAACATGACTTAATTGATGCTCCAGCATAAAATTAATATGAAATTAAAGTTATAGCAATGTTGATGTAAAATGAAATATAACTTTGATTTTTCATTGATTCACTAAACTAGTTTCAACTTCAAATTAACGTGATAAGATTTTATTTTACTATAAAACAGGATTTTATGGATTCAATATTCAAGAACTTTATTTTAACAGTGAAAAATATTAAATTAATGGGATTTAAGGTTAGATTAATCATATTTAATTTCAAATTAAAATGAAACAGTGCTAATTTTAAATAAAGTGTGAAATTTTGCAGAAATTTAATACAATTTATAATCAACATTGCGAAATGTTGATTTTATATTAGTATTTTTGTCTGCGTGTAGTTTTTTTAAGTTTTGAAAAAATTCTTATTTATCATTCAGTGGTGGGTGTCACATTCATATACAAAACATTAATTTTAATAGGTGTCGTCGTGCGAGGAGGCTTGTTAGCGACTGTTTGCCTTTTCTCGCTTACAGCCTAATAGGCAACTACGATATTTCCCTTCTCTGACTTATTAGTCAAATTATATTTATATATTTAGTGCAAAGTTTTTAATATATTTATTAATTAAAAATTGTTATAGAACACTAACTACTCCAGTTATTTGTTTATAGTTATATTATGTAAGTTATAAACTATATTTTGACACTCTACTAACATAAATTAAAATAAAAATTAGCATTTTATATAGAATTAAATAAATATTAGTTTTCTATGGTTAATAGGGTTTTAAAAGTTTACTTTTCTATTTTAGTAATAAATTAATCTAAATAATAAATTAACAACATAATAAATTTTTTAAAAGCGAAATTTATAGCAAAAATAATTTTGCACAAACTATTTATTTGATATCGTTAAAAGCTTTAAGTAATGTAAAGGACAGATTTTAATATATTTTAATATTGCTGCAAAATTTATAGAAATTAAATAGCTCATCTAACGAGCTCATTATATTTTAGCTAAATCTTATAATGTTTGAAGGAGGAATTTTTGCATCTACGATTGGTTTTCTTCGGGACATGCAAAAATCTAATACAATAACGCACCCTTAGCTATATAAGACCAACAAATTATTAAGATTGTTACTATTATTAGAATGGCCATAGTTTTAGAGAAAATTAGCTAGACCACATTACCCGCCTATACTACATTAGCCGAACTTACTGTGTTTAATAAGTGCTCTATATTTTTAACACTGAAATATGAGAAATTTTACCAAAGATACCTTGGCTGCCCCATTTCGAAACACAGTGGCTGACATAAAAAAACATTTTCAGGAAACGACTAAAGCAAACGTTTTTTAATAAAAGCTCTATATGATAATTTTCAATGATGACAAAAGTTTTTGTCGACCTGTGTAATATATTTAATTATTAACCTCGTTTCATTTTGTTTATACAAAACATTTCAAGCCATTATATTTTTTATATAAATATTTTTTCTTTATTTAAGTAAATGCTTATTTAAGCAATAATTTTCTGTTGAAGTTAAGAATTCGTAAAATTGCCCTTTTAACAATAATGATTTGTAATCAATTCTCTGCTTTAAGTTAACTTTTAAAATGATTTTATCTACTATTTTTTTCATTCTTTATTTTCCGTCAAGTCAACAAATTTACTTTAGTTATGATATTTGATACAAAATTTTAAACATTATTTACAGTTAAAATAGTTTTTCATTCAATTTCTTGTTAAAATAAACAAATAAATGTATTTTGCATTATAAAACTTGATCTTTGTACAATGCCATGAATGGAGTTTACGAGGTGTAACCTGAAAATATTTCAAAAATCTATATTTTTATAAAAATATAAAATAAGCTTTCAACTGGGTGAATTTATATAGATGACACTTTAGCTGATTTAGTCCTTCGTAGTAGTAGCGTGAAAGCTTACCATACGTATGCTATTTATTTCGAAAGAAAACCGCCCGTAGAAAACAAATTTTAAAGCACTATTTCGTTTGGGCTTATCAAAATATCACTAACAGGTATTAATTTTTTAATATAGAGTAAGTTCGAGTAATGTGGTATACCTATTTTTTATATAACTATAGTTTTTAAAAGCTTGAAACGATTACAACAGAAATCAGCCGTTGTTCCACTATAAGTTTTAGCTACACAAAAAAGAACAATTTAAAAAATTTGCGGGTAATGTGGTATACTATGGTCTGATAATGTGGTATGTCATACCTTCATATATTCCGCTGCCCATTTTCTGAAGCCATATCGTTTTGACATGTTATTTTCTTGAAGGTGTATGTGGTACAGTATACCAATTTACCCGCCTTTAGCTACGCCATATTAGCCGATCACGCGGATTATTCAAATATTTATTGAATTATATATACACACTAAATATGCAACATTATTATTGCATGTGTTCGTTACTAATAAAATACTCACCCTTGACTTTGAAATTAAAAGAATAAAAGAATGCAGTTTAAAACACTTGTTTTTAGAAAAAAATTTTAACAGAGCACAAAAAAGTCAATTACGCGACTACGTATATTTTTTACGATTGATTATTGTAATAACATGCATAGATTTAATACACTAACGCACTCTTAACTTTCTGAGATCATCTAACTATTAAGATTGGTATAGTTATTACTATGCCTTTAGTTTTAGAGAAAGACAGCTATACCACATTACCCGCCTGTACCACATTAACCCCATTTTATCTTACATACTTTACATAATTAAAATGTTGACGTATTAAAAAAATAATCGTTACAAATTTTTTATTACTGAAAACGGGGTCCTCTCGCGAAAGAAAACTTCTGCGCGACGAAAGTAACAGGGATTGAGCTTGAGTTCTTGCTGCTATTGCATTGGATTTTGGTGCATAGTTTCCTACTTTGATGTGTCTTTTTATTTTTTCATTATTATTTCATTATTTGAATTAACTTATATCATTATTTTAATGAAACTATTTCATTATTTTAATGAAATTATTTAATTATTTTAATGAAACTATTTCATTATTTTAATGAAATTAATTTAATGTTTTACAGATATTATTATATTTTTAAAAAACTTCATTAACTTCATCGGTCTTTCATAAATGCAATCATATTTTTCATAAAAACTATGAAATTTGAAAATTGGTGCAAAGTTTTTCATATTGTTATGTTCAGAATATTTTCATTTCTCGTTCATATACATATTTGACGAAAACTTATGAGGGGTTTGCATATCCTTTCCCCGACTTGTCCAAAAAACATTCAGCTTTTTTTAACTGAGGCTTATTACACTGTACAACACGAAACAAGTTGTGTGGTTCTGTAAACCGATTCTGGTAGAGGAGGGGTGAAAGTTTCCCGCTTTTGGCCTGATCGTGCAGCATATCGGTATATCAAACTATGTGTACTCTACATCTTAGGTGTAGGGTTTTGTTTAGCACCTTCGTAAAAAATATTAGGCCGAATATTTTTGTGAAAGATATTAGCCCTCTGACTCCCAAAAATAACGAAAATTTTTGGCTCTTTTCTAACAAATCGTTAAAAACGCCCTATAAAAAGGGGGAATCCCAGGATAAAATATTCTACAAAAATTTTGGCCATAAAATTTTATTATAGATCTTCAAAGACAAGCATGCTCCATACTCAACTTGTACACCAGAAATCATTGTAAACTTTAAATTATGTTTAAGGGCTAATTTATCACAATTAGTACTCGGGACAGAAAACGTCGAAGGTATAAGATGTGCTCAGCGCTTTAATGTAAAATACCACGAGAAAAATTTTGTTAGTACATTTTAACCCTCTAACTCTTCGCTTTATGTGATTTTCTGTACATTTATGAAAAAGTGTCCAGAAAAAAACTCCCCTTTAGCGGCAATGTAGGGGGCTTAAGTGTTCTACAAAAATATTCGCCATAAAATTCTACTAAAAAGACCCAAGCGCCAGACTTCACTCGAACGCTAGAAATTATTGAAAGCTTAAAATGTGTGAGTTTTTTGCCCCTTTTTAAGAAATATACAAAAAGACCCATAAAAAAGATTTAGAGGGTTAAAATGTCCCAGATGTAAAGATCACATAGTTTCATGTAGAGATCACATAATTTCATGTACCGATAAGCTGCACGATCAGGCCAAAAGGGAGGAAATTTTAGCCCCCCACCACCCCTCTAAAAAAAATTCCGATGTGACCTTGCAAAACGCCGACACACGCGTATAATTTGTTGATCTCCTCTACCAGAATCGGTTTACAGATCCGCGTAATTTTAAAAAAGGATCGAAATTGTTGTATAGGGCTATACTAGCATATAAATTTAAAAAAATCAAGGACAGCTGTCACAATTTCTTCTGATTGTTTGTCTTAGTTTAATCGAGATGTCGGAGCATATGCAATTCAAAAAGTTATAATCTTTTTTTTTAAATACCGCCTACCTCGTAAACACTAAAATCAATTGGCTTTTTAAGCTAAATAAATTTAAATCTACACATTTTTGTTTTCTCTCCTTCTCTGTAAATATCTACATATTTTGTAACCACAGCAAAAATATTTTATTGTTTATTTGCTTTTGTTTGTCGTCTACTATAAAGTGTAATTCAATTCTGCAGCAATAAATAAGCAGTCGATAAATAAAAACTTATTTTTCACTTTTTAAATCAAATTGAAATTGTAACTGGGCAAATGCTTAAATAGCAAATGATAGACGACTATGGGTATGAGTAAGTACATAACTTTATTATAATATAATATCTGTTTATATAATTTGAATAACAAATTATAAGCTACGATTTTTTATTTCTACCATATCTGCTTAAACTTTATTTGAGTTACGAGAAATATTTATTTCATGGGGTTAAAATAAAGCAAATGAACATTAAATATTTATGCAGATCAGAAAGCTGCTTATGTTAACATATTTTTTTTTGCTGTTACAAATGTTGCTGCTTCAGCAGAAAAAGATATACATATATTATGTGTTTAAGAACTTAAAGAATTTTCATCTTTGCAATGTATCCTTATTAATAATGCAGAATATTGTAATGTTTGATAATTTTAAGAAATTGAGAACGTAAAATTGAATGTGAAATCGGTTGAACGGTTTAAACAAACATTTCATTTAAGTTTTTTTTAATATTATTTTATAGCATTTTATGGCAGAAAATGTAGTTTTATGAAAAGTGATTTTTTTGCTACAAAGTCTTTACTTACACTTTTCTTAATTAAGTCATGTGTAAACTGAATATATTTTCATTTAATTTCATGGGCTAAATTAGATATACCGTATATAATATTTAAATTTTAATTTTTCGCTTGAGCTTAGTTAAAATTAATTGCTATTCCTTTTTCATGTTATATACAGTATGCTACTGATAAGATCTTATGTGAGTATTAAAAAAAAACTTTAATAAAAACTACTGCTTCTAAAATAATCTTTTTTCTTGCGCACACTATTGTCTCTTACTCTGACTTATGTCTCATAATCTTGAGGCTATCTTATACTCACTCTATCCCCTTATAATCCCAATATCATCGAATACCATTCCAGTTAACCAGATTGCCTTCGACGATCCATGTACGACTTGTTCTCTAACGATTACATTTTCTGATAAAATATTCAAAGAAAATCGTCGTTCACAATCGGAGCGACAAACTATTGGATGTTCTCTTTTTTTGAACATCTTTCTGGAATCAAGCTTAATTGCCGTTACGTGACAAAAGTTTACAGTTCTGTGGAAATACCCATATGTTATTAATAGCGTTATTATTTGTTTATAAAACCCGTTGCTTGGCGTCTCACCAAAACCCATTAAAACGGAAATTAAACCGTTTATATAAAAAAATGAATTAATTTTAAACATCTTTATCTACAGACTTGCAACTGCTATCCCTTAACTTTTACAACTTTTCATAACTTTAAATAATTTCAATTGTTTAATATGAATGACTTCATCTTATTGTTCGACTTAATATTCAGCAAATTATTAAAGTTTTCCGCAAAATTTATGGCTTCCACTTAATGAAAATGACTCGCTGTTATTTATGTTACTGGTAAATTGAGACAAGTAAGTGGTCTCACTGTAGTTCAGGCTTAAGCAAAAACCAAACAGCGATAATTACAGAATTATTTTTCTTAATACTTTATTTCTGTTTTCAGCATAATTTCCTTGGGTTAAACGACGACAAATCAACAAAAGGAAAATGAAAAAAAATATTATAATAACACAATGTGTTTGACCATAAAAGCAAAGCAAAGAAAAACTATAGCTTCTTTTAGAAGTAAAACGCTTATTAATTTTAAAACACTTTAGACTTTAAATAGAGAAATTGTTAAGTATTCAAATCATGCACTTTTCAAATGAAACATCTGCTGATGGTCATGTTGATTTTAATCATGTTTTTAAATTAAACACGCACGTCAGTTTAAGCGCCACTTTCTTTGAAAAAAAATGAAAATTTTTTTTCTTTTATAATTTACTATCTTTTCATCATCATCGCCTCATGTAGAAGTGTTTATTCAATTTGCTTGTATAAGGTCATGTCAGGTTCCAGTTGTTGTTTGTTCATTTGTAAATGCAAACACTTATTCTGTATTTACGAGAATGTGTATAATATGGCTTTACAACATACAAAAAATAAAGAAAAGAAACACTCTCAGACTTTAATTAAATGCTGTAACGTGTGTCTGTTAAATTTTAATTACAACTGAGTTTATAGCATAGACGACAGGCACAACCCAGTAAAGAAAATTAAAGATATTAAATTAAGAGTGGATATTGAAATGGAATAATTCACAAATGCTTTACAAAATATTTTATATTGTTACAGATAACGCTATACAACACTAAACAGTTATAGGAAATCTTGTTAGCCTTACGTTTAAGGCACTTTTATGTAAAGCACAGCGAGGAACATTTTTGTAGAATATTTTAATTCTTTAACTCTTCGTTGTGTGGGTCCTTTTGTCTCTTTCTGAAAAAAAAGCGAAAAACTCCGTTTTATTGCAACATTACCGTCTTCTACTGATACTACTGCCTTACACTAAGACTACCGTTATATACTAAGACTACGGTCTTATACTAAGACTACCGTTTTATACTAAGACTACCGTCTTATACTAAGACTACCGTCTTATACTAAGACTACCGTCTTACACTAAGACTACCGTCTTATACTAAGACTACCGTCTTATACTAAGACTACCGTCTTATAATAAGACTACCGTCTTATACTAAGACTACCGTCTTATAATAAGACTACCGTCTTATACTAAGACTACCGTCTTATACTAAGACTACCGTCTTATACTAAGACTACCGTCTTATACTAAGACTACCGTCTTATACTAAGACTACCGTCTTATACTAAGACTACCGTCTTACACTAAGACTACTGTCTTGTACTAAGACTACCGTCTTATACTAAGACGCTTTGGTTATACTAAGACTACCGTCTTATACTAAGACGCTGTGCTTATACTAAGACTACCGTTTTATACTAAGACTACTATCTTATACTAAGATTACCGTCTTATACTAAGACTACCGTCTTATACTAAGACTACCGTCTTATACTAAGACTACCGTCTTATACTAAGACTACCGTCTTATACTAAGACTACCGTCTTATACTAAGACTACCGTCTTATACTAAGACTACCGTCTTATACTAAGACTACCGTCTTATACTAAGACTACCGTCTTATGCTAAGACTACCGTCTTATGCTAAGAATACCATCTTATAATAAGACTGCCGTCTTATACTAAGACTACCGTCTTATACTAAGACTACCGTCTTATACTAAGACTACTGTCTTATACTAAGACTACCGTCTTATACTAAGACTGCCGTCTTATACTAAGACTGCCGTCTTATACTAAGACTACCGTCTTATACTAAGACTACCGTCTTATACTAAGACTGCCGTCTTATACTAAGACTGCCGTCTTATACTAAGACTACCGTCTTATACTAAGACTACCATCTTATACTAAGACTACCGTCTTATACTAAGACTACCGTCTTATGCTAAGACTACCGTCTTATACTAAGACTACCGTCTTATACTAAGACTACCGTCTTATACTAAGACTACCGTCTTATACTATGACTGCCGTCTTATACTAAGACTACCTACCGTTTTATACTAAGTCTATCGTCTTATACTAAGACTACCAATTTTTACTAAGACTGCCTTCTTATACTAAGACTAACATCATACTAATGCTACCGTCCTGGTATGGGACGGTAGGTGGTCTTAGTATAAGACAATATTTTATACTGAGACTACCGTCTCATACTAAGCCTACCAAGACTACCGTCTAAAATCTTATACAAATACCAATTACCGTCTTATATATACATCATTTATACTGATACTACGGTCTTATAATACGGCCACGGTCTTATACAACACTTTATTCTAAGATTACACACTTATATTGAGACTACAATATTATATTAAAGTCTCATATTAAACGTATAGTTTTATGTCTAAACAAATTTAATTATTTTGGCTTGGATTCGGTTTTAAATAAATTTTTCCATTAAATTATATATTTATTTAGTGATAAATGTGAAGCTCCCGCTATTCTAGTCAGCTTTCTTTACCGCGTACCGGGAGCTATCGAAACATCTGAGTTCTACCCTCCGCGCAGTTAAAAAAAATGTTTTTTCTTTGTCTACATGATTCACATTTATCTCTAAATAAAAATATAATTTGATTAAAAATTAAATTAAAACCGAACTCAAGCTAAAATGATAAAATTTCTTTGGATATCAACCCATACAGTTAGACTAAAAATCACAATTTAATCATATAGTTTTATAACAAAACTAAGATCTCATACGAAGATTGCTGTCCTTGTGCGAGGTAACCGAAAACTACTCCTTATTCACAGTCTCATATCTCAGACTTTGACTTCAACCAAACACAAAAAATAATGACTTAATTTCCGACTTAGAATAATGTGTTATTTTTTGAGTACTTAAGCACTTTTCTTTTACAAAGCTTTCTTAAAATTATTTACTGGGTTATCTTCATCCTATAGCCTGCTACTCAAGGTGTTTTCTTTATAAAATTATTACTTATCTCTTTTCTTCTTTACTTATGCTTTTTGGCTTTTATATTTTTTACAACATATTATTTGTTGTTTTACTGGCAAATATTTCTTGTTCATATTAAAAAGTTTATCATGTCTTGTTTGAGATTGCTCTTAATTTCCGGTCACATAAGTTGTATGTGTAATTATGATTTCAAATTGCCGGCTTTAATTCTTAAACTATTCAAAAACTTTTTAAAGAATTTAATTTGAAGATGAAATGAAATAAAACGTATGAAGGCTCAAGGTACGAGTATGAATTGCTAAAAGTATTTAAAGTATGACAAGGACTTCCTTGTCTTCTATGTACAAATAAAATACAGCATTGTAAGGCCTTTCTGGTACTTAAAAATGCAACATAAAATACGATGGTTCTTATCCGAAAATGATGCATAGACAGTATATTATTTTTCTGATACCCAGTTGTATATATACAAAATATTAGTCGCTTAACGTTTTGAGGTCTGCCGTCGAATGCTTATTTTTTATTAATTGAAAATACGATTATATTGACTTTGTAAATTTTCCAAATTAAAGCTTTATAATTGATTTCTAATAAATTAGCGAATTCAATTTAAAGAAAAAAGTTAAAGAAAAGCAACAGTGTGAAGATAAAGAAATGGAGAGCAAAGATTACGCGAAAATATTTAGGTACTTAAGATTTATTATAATAATTTTCATACTTTGAATCACACTCATGTCTTAGTAAAAGAATGTAGTCTTTATATAAAGCTGTTTCCTTAGTGTAAAACTATATGCTTAGTATAAGAAGGCAGTCTTTGTATAAGCAGGTAGTCTTTGTATAAGACTGTGATCTTATTATAAGATTTGAGCCATAGTATAATGCTGTAGTCTTGGTATAAGACTGTAGCTTTATTATTAGACTGTAGTCTAAGACAATAGTGTTAGTATAAAGCTTTAGTCTTAGTTTACGACAAAAGTCTTAAAATGAATACTAGATGTAAACTTTAAAAACGCTGATAGATGTAAATATATTTTTGTTGCCCTCTTCCATATTCCGTTGTAAGAGCCATGTTGTTTCTTTTGTGTTGCACAGTGTAATTTTTATAATTTTATGCTAAATCACTATAATTTATTAGTATAATCACTATAATTTATTAGTATAAGAATGTGAATCTAGTATAAGATCGTTTCATTAGTAAAGTATTGTAGGCTTAGTATAATACTGTTGGCCGCCTTGTATAATACTGTGATGTTAGATTAAACCAATAATCTTAAGACTGTAGCTTAAGCATAGTCAAGCATAATACTGTGGTCTTAATAAAAGATTGTAGCTTTAGTATAAAACTATATTCAAGTATACGACGGTAGTCTTAGTATACGACGGTTCTCTTCAATATGAGACTAATTTCTTGGTATAAGACTATAGGCTGAGTATAACACTATGGGTACTCTTAGTATAGGACACTTTTTAACTCAAAATAATTAATTTTAATACTCAGAAAGACGATGAATAGATATTCTTATACTCAGAAGGACGTTGAATAGTCATCCCATATTCAAACTGCTTGTTTATGCTTACGAATATATATTTTAAATGAAGTCTATTTCCTGATAGTTATATTTAGCATCTGAGTAGAAGTCAGTTGTTATATTCAGATATTTGATAGCTATCTCACACTCAGACATGTTTTCTAATCAGCCAATTTTACGAAGAATACCAAAGTATATTCAGGCAGTATACTACTGTCAGAGTATTATGTTCTATTAAACCTTATAAGATTATCACGTATTCTGGGACTATTGTGTTCTACTTTATTATACTATTTTCTTATACGTATATAGAAGTTAAACTTTTGTCTTTTATTCAGACTTATAAAAATTCAAACTGCCATCTCCTGTGGTCTCAAGCTCAGTGTTTAATACTCTGAATTTAGTCTTATACTAAAGAAACTCTGTTATACAATAAATTTTCTTTTATAATCAGCCTTTATTAAAATATTCTATGCTGACGCCAAGGCTAATGTTAAGTCTTTGGTCCGTCTCTCTCTCTCTCTCTCTCTCTCTCTGCTTAATTATTTTTTTTATATAAAATCAAGTTTATGTGTTTTTTGGCGTAAATTTTTTCAAAATTTGTTGTTAAAGGGGAATTTACTTTTTAGCGCCTTCTGTTTGTTGTTGCCAATAATGATGGATTTTTTTTTTCATAAAATAGTGTTTCTTTTCATGTTAACCTTTACAAGTGATTTAAAGCCAACAGGAATAAGATAAAAAAATATATATTGAAGTCAAACTAACAGCAGCTGCTTTTGTCAAACTGGATGTTGCTGCTGTTGCTTCTGCTGTAAAGTCCATATTATGTTCAACAATTATACTGATGCAATTGTAATTTAATATAAGCAACAACATGTTGTGGAAAATAAAACAAAAATAAACTTGTTAAAGCCCCTTATTTTATTTTGGCTGCTATAAAGATTTATACGATCATCTTTTGATCCCTGCTTACTTTTAAGAAAAATATGAGGGGCACTTGTGAAATCATACATAAAACATACACACTTAACACAAGTATACTGACTGAACGAATGAATGAATGACTGACTGGCAGCCTTAATACTAGGCTCAGCATTGCTTGCTTTTAAATTGGAGCAACTTTAAAAGCACAACCATTAAAAAATAAAATAATCATTTAAGAATTATTGCTGCTGCAGTTGAAAATTATGATATTGTTGCATCAAGCTGCGAGTAGACTAACAGAAAATAAAGTTACTCTTGTTAAAGTAAGTACTGTTCATGTGGTGAGGATCACTTCTTTTTTTTATTACGTCTTTTTACATGATTTCTTTCAATTATAGTGTTTTAAAATAATTTTAAGCTGAAAGAAGCTGATTAAAAAAAACAAGAAAACAATTGTTTCTTTGAATTAAAAAATTCATTCTTAAGCAATTTTGTGAATGTATGGAGAAATGAAATGTATGCTACGATAATTATATGAATATTACGGAAGAGTGGTTTTTATAAGGCTGGAATGTTTTGTTGCAAAATACCCTACACAATTTTATCAGTTATCATTTAAACGAGCTCGAAGGTGTTAAAATAATGCTCTAAGAAAACGGTCAATCCCAAATGCGGTAGCGAGATATTATTAAACAATAAGTCACTAATGGGGCGGATAGTTCCGAAAACAACAAAAGGAAGTTTTATGCACTCAATAGTTGTTGCATTGAATAACTCCTGCCACATATCTCCTCTATCTTGGAACCTAACTATTCCATGGATTAATAAGTTCGTTCTTAAGCCCCCAAAGAGTTAAATAATTATTCCTTTTTATATCTACCGTCTTCCGTTTATTCTTTCAATTCTTTTGCTTTATTTTATATATTTTTCCATAATCTTCACTTTTGCAGACCAATTCAAAGTCATGATCATTTAACATCACTTTATAAAAAAAATTGTTTTTTTCTTAAGAAATTCTTATTGGTATGTTTTTTTTCATCATATTCTTAAGTCTCTGCCGCATGCAACATTTGCTTTTTTCAAAGTATGATATTATATCCCTCACTTGTTTTATATATATTTTTTAGCTTACCAGTATTTGAAGTTGTTTTAGTTTTTTTTTCTTTTTGTCGTTTACTACACTTTGACAAGAAACTTCAGTTTGAATGAAGTAGACTGGACAGAAGAAAAAACAAACGGCATTCATTACAATCATCAAATGTGGATTATTTTATTCTTGATTTTTTGTTTTATGCTAAAGATTCAACGATACTCTCATGTGATGTGCCACATTTTGCTGCTCTTTTAGTGAAATGTCAGATATTACTGTTTATATTAGTAAATGTATATGGGCATTTCCATATCAGCGTACGTGACATATATACGCCTACAAATTGAAATAGATTTTGCAAAAATAGAAGTAACTGAATGTGTGAAAAAAATTTATTATATTTAGAACACTTTTGTCCAAAATATCGAGGGAAACAAAGGCATAGCGTACGTGACATAAAACGGAAGTGATGTTAAGGTGCATGTAATAATATGAAAATTTTTTTTTTTATTTTGTTATTTTTTAAATTTCTTAAACGAAGCCAACTATTTTTCCTCTATTAAACGTAAATTTGAAATAAAAATCTTTTGGATGATTTTATAATGAACAAAATTTAATAGCGTACGTGACAGATTTTTCTCTTATATTATTCTTAAGTAATGAAATATATGTTTTGTAAATATATGTAAACAAAAACTAATAAAAAATATGTATTTGGTGATAATAGCAATAAAAACAATCAATATTCAAATTCATTTCATACTGCATACTATGTCCTTAAGCGCTAAGTTTACGGAGCCAAATTAGCCTACTACAGAGTAGTACATACTAATTAATTTGAAACTTTTTCTCTTAATGAATACGCAGTTCCAGAATCGTATACGTATATGCTGACTATCATGATATGAAAACGTAGGAAGTTTTTTTATTTTTGAAATTTTATGGAAATTTCGCCATTTTTCATTTGCATTTAGTTGCATTTGTAGTACTACAATAGCGTACGTGACGAACTTTATATGCTTATAAAATTTTTGGTTTGAAAAAAATGTCGATCAATGTTTATTTGCGATAAATATCTTGCTTAAAACTTTTATTTTGAAACAGTTGCGACCGGTCAAATTCAAATAACGTCATGGAAATGCCCGTATGTGAGAAATTTTACACTGAGAGAAAAATTTCGATTTTGTGGAAAACCTTTTACAGTTTTGATTAAAAGTGATTATATAGCCTCTTAATTGTGTTCAGAAATAAATTTTACATGACAAGTATTTCAAGGAACAAGGGAAAATTAATATTTGAAATGCACCAAGAATAAATAGGTAAATATATTTCAAATAAAAGGAGTCATATTTCATTAAATTCGATCCACAGCTTTCGATTTTATTCACAATTAAGTGACAGACCTCAATGAATAAAAATCACGATTTTCGTACAACAATAACATATTTGAACAAATAGCATCCGTGCTTCAAATTAGATAAAAATTGGCCCAAACACTATGGATATGACAAATAGCTTATACGAGAAGTTTCTTGAGTATATAATTATTATTTTTAAATTTTCAAAAGTCTTGCGCATTTAAAGAAAGTGCCAAATCTTATCGGTGTGGTCTAACCTGCTTCTATTTCTTATATTTGTTTTTTTAAGAGAAGTAACACAATCAGAAACTAATGCTTACCAGTTAATTAATTAATGTGTTACCTTCTGTGGGAAAGGGATAGTGTAGAGAAAACAGGAGGTGAAGTGGCAGAGAGATAGAAAGGATAATTCATTTACAATTCTGCCATTGGACGGTTTTTGTTTTGTTAAATTTTATAGGGCAGTGTTGAAGCTCCTCTGGTGTCAAGTAGAGGCGTGGGGTAGTGGCTTCGAAATCAGTACTGATCCGTTTTGCTAGTGTGATGATTAGATATTTTTATACTTTGTTCTTAATAAAAATTTTAATCTAACATAAAACTCTTAATTAAAAAGAAATTTATAGATTCAAATAATGAATTTAAGCCTAAATAATAACGTTTAAGAAATTATTTATTTGACATATTGTCATAATATTAATTTAAATGAAATTTATTTGTTGGTGTTTAGGCATTGTCTATACGCATTTTATTGGTGCTTTACCAAATCGTCAGTAGGTGTCATAAGATAAGGGGCTTGTAACTGTTCAAAATTGTGTTTGAAGTCTACGACAGTTTGGTAAAGAGCCAATGAAATGTATATAGACAATGCCTAAGCACCAGCAAATAAATTTCATCCAAAGAATAACTTTAAAGTTAATAAGTAAATGAAATTATGTGTTTTTCAGTCGAACTATATGGGTTTTATCCAAAGAAATTTTTATTATTCAGGCTTAAGAGCGTTCAATTTAATTTTGCAATTAATTAATTTTGATTGTGTAATTAGTTTTCAAAACATGTAATAGTGGTTGTTCCCAAAAACATGAACATGAACGATGTTCAGTTCGACATTTTCAAATTTTAAGAAATTGGTGTTTGTTCTTCGTGAACTGTTAGATGCTTTGAAAAATAATTTCTCAATGAAAATTATTTGATTGTAAAATTCAATTAAACGAACTTAAGCCTGATTAATAAGTAATCTTAAACACCCACTCGGTGGTGCAGCATCGTACAAACTAGCAAGGTCTCTAACCAGTTAGCGAGCGCACAAACTCTGCTCATCTTCATAGTATGCTTTGCAACTTTTATTGGTTTTATAGCTTTGCTCCTTAGTCGTGTGGCTTATAACTTTTTTTTTTTAATTGGTTACATCTTTCGTAATATCGAACCTATATTAATGAGATTGGTGTTATTTGAAAGCTGGACAAAATACCTTTCGAACGGTGTAAAATATGCTAAAATCCAATAACCCATTCCGAGCCAAATACAGCTGTTAAAATTGTGTAATTTGAACATTAAAACTGGGTATTTTTGCAAGGGCTGCTCCACCGACTTTATCATAACTTGAAAAGGGTTGTCAAATTTTATTATAAAATCCACTATAAAAGTTAAATTAAAAAGAACATTTAAGTTGTTTTAATATAATATTTTTATATACTCAACGCTTTCGGAATTATTCGGACCGCAATGATAAAAAATACTTTTTTTTTGGAAAAAGTGGAGAATTTTTATTTTTTAAAAATTTATAAAAAATCGAACGTTGCAAAAACTTACAATTTATATTGACTGATCAAAAAAGCAAATGTTAAAAATCGAATAATCTTTATCTCGTTAAAATCAATGGATAACTATTGATTTTATTCACAATAAAGTGAAATTACCTGATTTTGGGAAAAAATTGAGTTTTAAAGATGCTGCTCTACAGATTTTATTACAACTTGACAAATACTCGTCCAATTTTATTAAAAATTAATTTCAATTTTAGCTGCCTTTAAGATATTTTAACATTATATTTTTATAGGTTTAAAGGTTTCACAGTCATTCAAAACGAAATAATAGAAAATTATACATATATATTTTTTGCTAAATTAAAAATTTTTAATTTGTT
Source organism: Panzeria rudis (assembly GCA_956483635.1). Classification (NCBI taxonomy): domain Eukaryota; kingdom Metazoa; phylum Arthropoda; class Insecta; order Diptera; family Tachinidae; genus Panzeria; species Panzeria rudis. The sequence continues at coordinate 8,796,291 of OY101451.1, forward strand.
CAAAATTCAAAAAAAATCTAAAATTTCAAAAATTTAAATTTTTATTACTGGACCATGAAGCTACGTATTTCTCAATTGATTTAGAGTATATTCCATGAAAATCGAACGATAAATAATGATTTTATTCATAGCAAAGCGAATTTACTTGATTTTTGCAAAATTTCACTGCACAAAAGAATCAAAAAAAATTTTTTTTTTAAATCACAAGTTTCTAACTACTGTTTCTGGTAAAGGGCACTAAAAAATCTATACGTCTAACGTCGTTTTAAAAGTTTACATCTGGGTTTAATTTTAAGGGGAGTATTTTGTGACTATGCTGTTTTAATTTCTCCAAACAATTTACGCTATTAAGCATTTTTTCTGAGTGTACTGATAATCAGTAGTTTTTTGTAAAAGCTTTAGTAATTTTAGCAAAAGCAGTCGTTGTTGTAATAATAGTTTTAGTATAGATTTCCTCATGATTGGCTTTCATGTTTGCTGTTAAAACAAAAAAAAAAACTAAAAAAAGAGAATAAAAACTACAACTGTTCTACGGGGAAGTAAAATAAAAAAGAGTTACTAAATGAAACAGGAAAAAAAGAGTATCTTCTGTGTCTATGATTGTTGGATTAAAAGTGCTTAAAGTCATTAATGGTTTCCGTTCTATACGAGTCATTTCAATTCAGTGCAGTTAAGCTAAAATTCTTTTTGTACGAGTATGCAGTCACTGGTCATTTACAGTTCTTAATGCTAAAATGTCTCCTCCTTTTTTTGTGTTTTTGGTTTTTGTGTAACATTTTGCTGACTTAGAAAGCAATTATGTAAGTACTCGTATATGAATGCTGGTAGCTATGTATGCTTTTATACTTGAGCTTATGGAGTTTAATGTCGGTAATGTGATTTTTATATATTTGAACTTTAGTTTTTATGAAGGTAGTCAGCTTTTATTTTAAGGTCTTAATATTATTTTGTATAAATGGACAAAGTGGTATGTAGTTATTAAAATTTTCATATTTTTTTTTGTATTTTATGACTCACTTTTAGAACATGTGATTTATTTAAGAAAAATTCGGCTATACAAATTATTTGTTTAAATTAAATAAACTTTCAACATATGTATGATTTCTTAAGCTTACATTGAAAATGTAAAATGATCGAATGACTAAAATCTGAAAAGATATAGAATAGAATTGAAATTTGCTTAAAACGTGTAATGAAAAGTAAAGTCTTATGTTATTTCAATTTATAAATTCTTTAGACAAACACTAAAATTTTATTACATATTTTCCAGTAAGTTTCTGAGAATTAAGGCATCTGTTGATTTCTCCTTTTCATTTTTTTACAATTAAATTGAATTTATTTAATAATTTCTACAGTTCTTCGTTTTCTGTTTTTTTTTAATACCCTTCAATAACACTTCTGCCAGAATAATTGCTCAATTCTATTGAATTTTTATTTTATTCACACTCTATCACTTTCTTCTCAATACAAAATCAAAATTTATACAATTTATTGAACAAAAAAAATGTATTTCCAGTTACTTCCCATGGCCTCTTAAATTTATATTTTTGCCATGATTTTGTTGCTGTTAATGCTTGGTATTGATATTTAGTTATGCCTTTGGCAAACAACAAATTCAATTTTTTTTTTATAAAAAAAAAGAAAATTATTTTTTAATTTGATTTTCTATGGCTGATAACAGTCATACCCCAACATCAGCAAAACTTTGGCCAATGTAACAGCAGCAGCAGCATCATCATCAGCAACAAACACTCAAAAGTCTGGCAAATAATGAAATATATTGAAAAACATCTAAATCGAACACAACCTGAACTACTTTATTTTTTCACAAACAACCATAAAATGCTTGTAAAGAGAGAATAAAAATAATAAAATTTGTTTGTAGTACCAGAAATGTAAGAAAAAAAACAGTTTAAAGGCGTGAATCCATTGAAATTCAGCCACTCAACAAGTTTTCATCTTTAACGATTCTTTACAGTTTTCCCGTCTACAAAAAGAGAAAAAAAAATATAATTTAGCTGCAATTTATACAACAGGTATTTCATTCAGTTCATTTTTTTGTTATTTCATTTTATTTAAAGTTAGTAAATGTGGCTGATTTTATGGCTTAATGCTAATGTTATGGTTTTTTCCAAAACTCTCCAATTTTTTTTATAATATTTTTGTTGAAGTGCTGTTATTACTCGTTATCGCTTTAAATAAGTAAAATGATAAAAAAAATTTATTTAACAGCTAACAAACCAAGTGAAATTGAAGTTAAGAAATATATATTGGTAAAAGACAAGAAAATTCAACTAATAAAAAATATTTAAAACAAGAAAAAAACTAAGATATTTCAACAAAGATCACTTCAATAATTTCAGCTAAATAAAGTTGATGGAATTAAACTGCCAATAGTGTCCCCAATAATAATATGTTATTTAGAGAAATATAAAGACCTTTGACATTTTAAAAGGCAGCATGAATAATATCCACCGGTTTTCGAAAAAAAGGATCAATCATGGGACCGAGCTTCCAGCAAACGCTTTCACACAAAAACACAATTTTGAAAATCGGTTTACAAATGACGGAGTTATGCGTAAGGGTGGGGGTACGAAATTTCTCACCGATTTTCGAAAAAAAATTATGGGACCAAACTGCAAGCAAAGCCTTACAAACCAAAGAAATAATTTTGAAAATTGGTGATTCACAAATATCAGAGTTATGCGTGGGTGGGAGCAAATTTCCCCATCGATTTCTGAAAAAAATATGGAACCAAATTGAAGGCAGGAGGGCTAATGGGAAAGTGAAGCAAACACAAATTATACATGAGTATACAAAGCCAATCCTTTCTAAGTGTCAACCTCACCCATTGTACATCCGAGACTTGGTGCCCTCTGTCACGGTAACGAGGCTTTGACGACCAACCGGGGCCGGTTCAACCATATACGCAAGCGTGGATGCGATGTTGGCAGCCACAACACCAGGATCGGACAATTTGGCCTGATCAGACATTCCTCTTAAACTCCTCCCGATTACAGAAATCGAAACTAGAAAAATTATCAATAACCCATATATAAAGATGACGACGCTATGCACGAAAATAAGGAATGGCATTAGAACTTGGAATATAACAACGCTATTGGAAAGATCTCGTTAGCTTACAATTCTCGGACCTTGCAAAATACGATGGCATGCAAAAAGATAGTTATGTCCCACTTCATTTATTATATTGTGTCCAGAGTATATGACCATGTTTACTCACTTCGCTCTCATTATTTTTGATGCTGTTAGGTCATGTGACAACTATGTGTCATCTATATGAAGAAAACTCATGATAATATCGTTTGCTTCAATGTTTTGTCCGTATGCTGTACTGTTTCAGTTTTAAGGAAGACTTCTAGATTTAGTTATTAGCTCTGTCATTGTAATGCTGATGAGTGTACATCAGAGCAGAGGCATGTTTTTACCTTTTTAATAATGCATTTAAATGCAAGAATTAGTTATAAAACAAACAATATTTTATTAAAATATAAGTTACAGATATTGCAACACTGTTTAATATTTTCCTTTAGACATATTTTACACTTTAATAATGTAAAATATGTGGCATCGTATTGATGACATCTAAGTCATCGCATAGATGACAAGTAAATTAAGAGAAAACTCTATGATGACGTTCGTCACCAGATGGATGCCAGATGCCTTTAGACATATTTTACACTTTCATAATGTACAACATGTGGCATCGCATTGATGACATACCAGTCATAGCATAGATGACAAGTAAATTAAGAGAAAACTCTATGATGACGTTCGTCATCAAATGGATGCCAGATGCCTTTAGACATATTTTACACTTGAATAATGTACAATATATGGCATTGCATTGATGTCATCCAAGTCAAGGCATATATGACACGTAAACTATGACCAAATTCTATCATAAAATTTGTCATCAGAGTGTTGTCAGCTTACATTTTATTCATGATATATTCATAGCATTGATGTCAGAATTCTGATGACATGGTGTCATCAATGCGAAGATAAAATTTTCTATAAGAGTAAGGCCATGGATTATAAAAAACTTTCTAAATGCAATATAAATTAAACCAAAAGAAATATTACATTCTTTTAAATAACTAACCCCCTTTTGACAAAAGTGCTCATATGTGTGTTCGACAGCTCTCTTAAAAAAATGGATTAAATTTGCAGTATTCACTTTTATTTATGGAACAGATCTAGATTTAGTATTTTTTTCTCTATCCAATTTTCCTTACTTGTCAATTATACATATTTGAAAACAACAATAAAAAAAACAACCACATACAAAACTGCACATACAAAAAAAAACTTAAATTTATTCAATCGAATATTTATGACAAGACAGACCATAACAGCTCTGAGAAAACAAAACAAAAAACTTAATAATAAAACTAAAGTACATGCATTCATTTAAATATTTATTTAAGTATTTCATTATTTTCATTTTGAATTTATGGCATTCAGAATAAAAACCAAAAATAATATGAAACAAAAAATATGTATCTACGCAACAAAAAGATTTTTCAAATACACAAATGCCACAAATTCGAGGTATAATACCTCAGAGTGCATTCACTGGCTCTTGTTGTTTATGAGTGTGTAAATTTCGAAATAATGATATTTTTCATTTCTTTTTTGTTTGTTATTTGCCATGGGAATAAATTTTTAAAATATTAATAACAAGGTATTAAAATCAATGTTGTATATTAAATGATTTAAATTAAAAATAATATAAAATGGTGATTTTTATAATATACAATCATTGTTTAATGGCAGCATTTAAGTCAATTTATTATATTGGGAAAATGAATCACAAAACCAAAAATATTATAATGACAAATTTATTAACTTATTATAAAGGTTTAATATACATGATTTTTAATAATTACACATGTTTACAAATTTCGAAAAATTTTTTCGTTTGCTAAAAATTAAAGTTGTTTCTTTAGTTATTAGGAAAGCTGAACGCGAATCATCACGCCATTTTTGTCCATCAGCTCTAGCTTTCGCGATATACCGTTATGTAAAAAATAAAGGCACTTTCACCACATATAGTAGCATAACTTGGGAAGGGGTTTCCCTATACAGTATAGAAAAGAAAACTGAATTTCGATAACAAAATAGCTTGAGGCCGTGCAAATATTGTTTCTCAATTTGTTGAGTACTTTCAGAGATATAAATAAAAATTTTATAAAAAATTTATATATTTTGCTTTTAAGAATGCATAAAAAATAAAAAAAAACAACGAGCTTATTTTTGATTTAATAGCTTGTAGCTAAATGTATTCCAAAAAATTTTTTTGACATTTTTTATTGAAATTGGTGCACAACTTTTGATTTTATTCATAATTCAGTGAGAAAACTGAATTGATAAAAATTAAATTTTCATACAACAGCAATTTCTAACTTTGTGTTTGTGTTTGCTACTGTTGTATGGCAATTAAAATTTTATCAATTCAACTCTGTCACTAAATTGTAAACAAAATCAAAAGTTGTACACCAATTTCAATGAAAAAGACATGAATTATTTTGGAATATGTTTAGCTACATGATACTGACAAAAAACTGGAAAGTATTTTCTATCTTTATTTTGTTAAAAAGTTTTAAAAACAAAAATGTAAAAAAATTAAAATTTTTTTTTTGCTCAAACTTTTACGATATCGCCAAAACAGGTGTGTAGATTTAGAAATAATGTTTGTACAGCTTAAGGATTATTTTGTTGTCGAATTTTGGATTTTTTTACTTAACTGAATAATGCAAGTTCCTTAATTTTTGATATAACGATATATCTCAAAGACTAGAGCTGACAAAAAAATTCTAATTATATATTTAAAATCTAAATAGCATATGAAGCCGATAACGGCTAAAATTTTTTCGGAACGCGATGTGCTGTAAATATGTGTTATTAAATAAATACTGTTGGAAAAAAAGAAAAAGATTTTATGCATTTTTATTTTTAATTTTAAAGTACTCTTAGTATAATAGTATTATTACAATAGAGTAGTACTACAAAATCTATATAGCGATTGATTTGACAAACTAGTCATAGTATAGTTATAATCTAGTCATAATATAGTCATATTTTTGTTATAGTGTATTTATAATCTATTCACAGTCTAGTCTTAGGATAGTCTGTAATGAAATATATATCATGGTTTTGATGAAAAATTTCATTGCAGTTATGAAACGCCGATGAATTAAATCATATAAATCACTTAAACCACATATCATCAAAAACACTTTCTCTTGTGTGAATCTAAATTGATTATTAGGCTAAGGTTCGTAACGTTATATTCAGAAAGAATTGGGTATGATTAATATTCCAAGGAACAAGGGAAAAATTAACATCAACTTAATTTTTCAACGTCTGTTAACGAGAATCGAGCAACAGAAACAATTTTGCATGATTGTCTGATTGCATGATTGATCTGTGTGTCCGTAGCTCCCAAACGGATAAATCGATTTTAATTTAGTAAATTTTGTTTGAAAGTTGACTTGATCCAAAATCTTCTAAACTATGTTTGAACAAAATTGCTCCAGCCGTTTTCTTCGTGGGTTTTTTTAAATTTTTAATTTCTTTTTATTTTTCTGAAAGGATTGATTAAAGATAGAATTACACTACACAGCTTTTAGTAATAATATGGTATTAATATATACTATAATATGGTCTTAATATCTATAATATCCCCCTTTGAGTACATTTTTTTAGCTCGGCTTCATGACACATATAAATAAGCTTAGGCATCTGCGTAGATTTATTTCAAAAACAAAAACAACAATTGAGTTTGTTCAAAAAGGGGCACAAAATAATACAAAATGCTACAAAAGGGGATTTAAAACAAAGAAACACAAAAAGTGGCAAGGCGGTCGAAAATGGGGCAAAAAGTGACTTTAGTCGCACAGCGGTAACGCTGTTCTGTTGGCTGAAGTAATTAAGGTGATGCCTATAAATCCAGAGTCTGATCTCGATACTGTGTGCGGTCATAAGCATTATAAAGTTTTTTTATGTTCATTAGTGCGTATTGTTCCTATTTATGGTCAATAAAACAGTTAAGTTAATGAGCTTATTTACAAATTAAATAATTTCATTAAAACAATGCATAAATTCATAAAAGTAATGAAAAAATTCATTAATATAATGAAATAAATTCATAAAACTAATGAAATAATTACCTTAAGTAATTAATAAATAAAATGATTAGTTAATAAAATTAATTAATAAAGTAATTAATTAATAAAATGACTTGATGAAAAAAACTACGAACAAATTTCGTTAAAATAATAAAACTTTTTTTTATTAATTTAGCGTTACTATTACTTTGGATCAATGAAAATATGTTATGTATTTCCTGAAATTTTCGTTGAAATAATTGCAACAAAACTTATTTCATTAATCCAACGACAGAAACCTAACGTCTGTAAAATTTTAATGCTTTTTCATTGGATTAATGTCGAAATTTATAGAATTTATAAAGAACATTTTCCTAAGTTTAGTCATAGTATAGTTATATTTTGTCCACAGTGTGTTTGCTATGTATTTATGGGCTTTCATACTTGGGTTTTAGTGTGGTAAAATTTTGGGCACTTGCTAACTAAGACTTTTTGAAAGCTGTTGTTTTTGAAAAGAACTTTTGATAAGAAGAAGGGAGGAATTCTTCGGCATTTCAGTTATAGATTTATATATTGATTAAATTATAGCATGCTATGAGTCTTAGAATCTATACATACATATATGTATGATAGCCTTTCAATTTCATTTGGTTCTAAGAAGAATACATAAATAAGTCTTTTAAATTGCACAATATCATCCCTTTAAATCTCCCGATTTAATTCTTTTATTGTACAAATGCAACTAATAAAATTTTATTTGAAAAATATACAATTATTTGCAATAAAAATTTGCTGTCATAAAATAAAACATGCAGCTAACAAACATTTTTTGGACTAAATGGACAGCTGTTAAGCAAACATATACGCTCGTAAATTGTACACAATTACAATGCAACTAGAAGTATGAGTGCCATTAAGGCTTTTAGATTCCACACACACCCTCATCCATACAAATGTTTTTTTTTATATTCTGCTCATGCTTTTTGTGTTAATTTTTCAGTGAAAATGCACAAATACGTATTCAAGATAAACATTTTTTGTTCTGTTTTAATTGTTTGCTGTTATTGTTGTTATTATTGCAGCAAATTTGCAACATTTTGCATATTTCCAGGGGTGTTTACAATGGTCATTTCTTTATTCAGAGAAAAAAAACCATTTGCTCTAGAAGCAGCATTAATTAGGTATACATTTATGCCCTGTCACATTTGATTTGGAAAAAATAAAATAAAATAAAATGAAAAAATAAAATTTTTTGCCATTTTAATGATTATTGTTTTCTATAAAAGTATTTAAATGCAAATACCTACTCGTAATAATCGCAATAGTAATGCAAAATTTTGTGTTTCAGTTTTTTTTGTAATGTTAAGGGCAATTAAAATGAGGCTTGTAGCAAATGCTTTCATTTGTTATATGCCACGTTCTCTGAGTGGCCATACTTAACCTCTTTACAATTAAGGTTGTAATTGTTACATTTGAAATTGAAAAAATTCACACAAAAAAAGAAAGAAATGAAAATAAAAATATAATAATAAAATGCATAGAAGCTAATTTGTTACGGCAGAAAGGGAAAGCATTTATTATGATGCCGTACAGTGAGAAGTTGTATTTTTATTTATATTTATGATGCTATTTTTAAGGTTATAAGTAGGGATGTAACGATACGCCGTTTTGCCGATCCGATACCGATACCGATATTTAAAAATAAATATCGCCGATACCGATTCCGATACGAATATTGAAATTAAGTTCAAGTTTAGATTAACAAAACTCAAGTGCAATTTTTTTATTATACAAAATTACATTATAAGAGAGAATATTTAAAATTGATAAAACATTTTCTTTGCTTCCAAAAAATCTATATTAAAAATATGCAGATAATTAGTAGAAAAGCACGCTTTTTAAAAAATCGATTTTTTTAAAGGACATTTATCAACTAATATTCTTCTAAATCAGTTTATATTTATTCACTTACATGAAAACACAGTTCTGAGTTTAAATTCGCATAAAAAAAATTCTGAAAATGGGTAATTTTTTATCCTTTTTCCTTGAGGAAAAATCGTTATAGAATACCGAAAAAGAAATTTGTCCTAGCATCGCTTCCAATTCGGTGATTGGTAATCGAAAAACAGAACTTCTTGCAATGGCAAGGATATGTAAAACTAATTAGAAATTATCCAAATTTGCAATACTTCCAGATCGCGAATGCTACATTTTCATGACTTCTTTTGCTGGAATAAGATTTAAAAAACAACGACTTGAATTTGAATTCATGGTAAAATTAACATTAAAAAATATATAATATTTTTACATATTAATAAGATTTAAAAAATAACGAACTGAATTTAATTCGTGGTAAAATCGAACAAAAATAAATTATTTGTTAAAAAAAACTCTGAAAAAAGTTTTAAAAGTATAGTCGTATCGACAGTAAAATATCGCCGATACCGATGTATCGGAAAATCTGAAGTATCGCCGATATATCGGTATCGGTATCGGTATTCGTTACATCCCTACTTATAAGACTATTTTTTACTATATCTGTATGATCAATGTGGTGTTCCTAGCGGTCTGGCGATGACATATAGAAATTTGTGCCACAAAACACACAAGCGTACACCGTTAGAGATTGCATAGAGTAAGTTCGGATAATGTGGTATAGGCGGGTGGGTAATGTGGTATACCAGTTTTTTCTGAAACTAAGAGCATAGCAATAACACTACTAATATTAATCTATTATATTTTTGAGCGTCATGAAAATAGTCAGTCGTAAAAAATGTACGTAGTCGCGTGATTAGTTTTTTTTTCTAAAAAAAAGTATTTTAACTTTTAATATATTAATTTTAAGCTCAAAGGTGAGTATTTTATTAGTGAAGATCACATGCATTAAAATTGCATTTAGCTGTATGTTCTTAATTCAATAATTATTTGAATAAACCCTGTGGTCGGCTAATGTGGTATAGCTAAAATGGTATAGTATATCATATACGCCTTCAACAAAATAAGCATGTCAAAAAGATATGACATAAGCAAATAGACAGCAGAATATACGAACGCAAGATATACCACATTATCAGAATATTGTATACCACATTACCCGCCAATTTCGTAATTGCCAATTTAAGGGTTTTTACTTTCCCTTCAATTTCTCTCAGACTTGTGCTCAACAAGTTATTCCCTTTCCCGAATGAAAACCTAGGACTTGTAATAGAACAGCAGATAGATTCAGCTCTAATCGAATCAAGTTTCTAAGAACTAAAGCTAAATACTCGAACATACTCTAATATTTTAAAATCGGTAATGGATGGGCAATTGCAAGTGATGTTTTTGATGTTTTTTTTTTGTTTTACCATATAAACCCGTAATATTTTTGTCATTCGTTACCTAAATTCATAATTTCCTTTTACTCGAACTTACTGTACTATTTTAAATTTTTAAAATGCGTAGTGCATTAGCAATTTTCTGTAGATTGTGAAAATATAACAGTATCCTAAAAAATATATATGTTAAGTCTCGTTTTTATTTTACTATATCAATGTATAATATGTTTGCCATTCGTTACCGCACTATACGATGATATGATTTATATAATATTTGACTTCGTTTTAATTACTTAGAACTGCTTTCAATCAAAGTCAAATAATTAGTAAATATAATGAGTTTTTTCAGAGTACTTCCCTTTCTCTATATTTCTGGCCCCCGACTAAAAAAAGGGGTGTTATAAGTTTGTAGTGTGTGTCTGCGTATCTGTGTGGATGTACGAACCCTCGGACAGACCAAACGGCTGGACCGATTTTGATTTAGTTTTTTCTGTTTTAAAGGTGACTTGACCGAGCTATGTTTGAATAAAATTGGTCTAGCCGTTTAGAAGATATCACATCCTTTTTAGATGTATCCTGTTGAATCTGTATGCCTTAAATTTGGTTTGAAAGGTGACTTGATCAAGAGTGTTTTTAGCATTGGTTGAAGAAAATCCGTCCAGCAGTGGAACATAGGGTTCTTAAATTTCTGATACAGCGTCCACTGCATCGGGGGTTCTTAAAATTTTAAAATTTTCGTAATTGTTTATATTCTTTACACCCTTTTTTGTCTAGTGTTATATTTTTTCTCTGTAATATTTTTGGATTTCTGCTCTAGTTGATTTATTTATTTTCTCCTTTAAAACCCAAACCAATAACAAGAATACGGAAATCTAATATTAGAAACTACCACAACAAAATCCATGTAAATAGGCAAGTCTCGAACTACAATTTTTTTATGTGTTTCTCTTGCCTCACAATCAAATTTTAAGCAAATGGTCTAATATAATTGAATTATTTGCCCCTCAAATTATTACGATTGAAGCACAATTTGTTCTTTTCGAAAGATTTTTGTTTGGATTAAACAATCGGCTGAATTTTTCGAATATATATTCAAGTAACGAATGACGATTTCTTAGTAAATTGATGAAGTTCATGCTGCACATTTTTCAATAAACACTTCAATTTCACAGGTTTTTAATAATATAACTCATAAAATTTCTTATAATATATACGCTTTAATATGTTTTTGATTTTTGTGATAATAGTATTTCATTTTAATAAGAAAAGTCACGAATGACAAACCATTTGTAGACTACTTTTAAAACAAAAAGTAAAGCATTTTCTTTGGAATTTGTTCCCTTTTGTTTGAATAAGAAATGACACTGATATGTTGACTTTTATTTATGGTTATTTTTTTTGCGTTTGTTTTCTCTTTTTGTAAAAAATGCAATGCAACATTTTATACCAGCGACAAAAAATTCGTATTAAATGATCCCCACCAAAAACAATAGGCGGAACTAAAACTAATATTTAAGACGCAAACCTGGTTCAAGGATTCCCAGCAACTTAGACAAAAATCTTCCAAAAATCTTTCCAAAATCTCAGAAGTTCCCCGGATTCCATATAACTAGGACACAAAATCCCAGAAATACCACGAATTCCCAATAACTAGGATCAAAACCACCCTAAAATCCCAGAACTTCCCCGGAAATCAATGGCAACATCGAAAACCGGGAAAATACCGAAGCGGTAACCTGTTTCTTGCCTTCGTTTTGAATTGTCGTAACACGTATTTCTTACCAGTATTCGTTACACGTATTTTTTCATTACAAGAAATTTTTTATTTTTATATGCTGCATATCATATGCATAACGTGCCGTAAGGAAGTTCGTTCCAAAAAGTTATATATTTTTATAATGTCAGAATAAATTCATATAATTTTTATTGTTTTCTTCCCAGACTATTAAAGAAAACCAAAATAAAGTGCAACAAATAAATTACCTATGAAATAAAATAAAAACATAAAACAAGCAACACAACAAAAAAAAAACACCTAAAACTTTTAAGTATAAAAAAACGAAAGTTCAAAGTTTATTTGTTTTAAAAGCAAAAAAACATTTTAAACATGGTGACATATACACCGGACATGTGTCACGATCGAATGAAAAACACTTCTGTCTTTTGAAGTTTTTAGTATTATTTTCACTTTAATTTTATTTGTTTTTTTTAACCCACAAAAAAAAATTTTACAATTTCATAAGTGTCACTAGGCGAATAGACAGCAGAGGGCAAAAAATTTAAAAGCTTTAAATGCATAAAAAAAACAGAAAGTGATTGTGTTGGCGGTGTTAAGTGGAGGAGATTCCTTCAAAAATACACACACACACGCACACAAAAGAAAGAAATTTAATGGAGTTTCGGTAGAAAATTGTAACAAATGCCAACAGGCCTGGCGGCATCTGAACATGTGTAATAATTTATGAAAATGTTAAGCCACACAAAACCAGCATCATTTTTTTTTTTCAAAATGTGTGGCGGTGGCATACATATTGTGTTGCATTGTGCTCATTCATAATGTATGCCACTGATCTTGAGATGTTTATGAATATAAACGACGTCATTATGGTGTTGATTTTAATAGTGATCTGAGAGATACTGATCATTATGATTATTAAAGATTTGTTTTATTTCTTTCCGTTTTTTTCATAACAAATAAAAAGGAGGAGGATAAAAAACACTTGAGATTTAAATGAGATCTAGTAAATAATTTATGGCTGCCTCATATAATATTTTTTCTTTCCAAAATACATTTGTATCATTTTATTTATGTTTTATATTACCATTTTATTTTCCGTTCATTTGCATTTAAAATGGTTGCATTTTATTAGGACTGTAAAAAATAGCTCAATAATCAATTTCGTTATAATAAAAAGAAAAAACTTAAAACAATAATGAAACGAATAAATGCATGAAATTAAGTTTAATTTTAATTAACATTTTTTTATTGTATTAAATCATAAAACAAGATTTTTTATTAAGTTGTTTTAAGTTTTATGAAAATCTAATATACTGAATTTAAAATTAAATAAAATTAACTGTTTTGCATATTTATAATGATTTATTCGCTTACTATAACATGTAATTTTAATTCCACCGCATTCATAATAAAATACGCGCAAGACGACAGACTTGATTATAACCAGAGTTTAAGTTTCTACGAGATTCAAGTAGAAAAAAACTATGCAAAAAAGAAAAATGCCAAAGAGCACCACCATATTTTTTTCATGTGTTGTGGTCTCCTTACTACAAATTTTGTCGAAATTTTAGATTCTCTGCATAAATTTTTCTTTTAAAATTTTTCTTTTTCTAAAATTTTGGATTTTTGAAAATGCTACTCCACAGATTTTATCATAAGTTAAGAAGGGGTTGTTCAATTTGATTACGAGATCCACTAAAAAGCTTGCTAGCAATTTACCTTTAATCCATTTAGAAATTATTATTTTTATATATTCAATGGTTTCGAAATTATATGGAAATTATATGAAGACTTTATAGCTCAACACCGAATTACTGAGTTCCCTATAGTGATGTAGCTTAACTGATCTGTCATACGTTTCCTCATCTAACGCTAACCCTAATCTTGCCAGCTCATCGGCAGTTTCACTTCCCTCAACATTGCAGTGGCCAAGAACCCAACATAGTCTGACCTATATTTGTCCATAAGCAAGTTGAGGGCTCTCCTGCAGCCAATAACTAGTTTCGATTTGACGCTGTGTCCCTTCAAAGCTCTAAGCCTGACTGTCGACGTAGATGGTTACCTCCTCGCCTTCAGCTACTTTTTTGGCCACCAGTTTCGTGGCCCTAAGGATTGCCAGGATCTCCGATTGGAAAATACTACATTCGTTCGGTAGTCTGAAAGACCTACGAATGGCCGTCCCAAAAATATAGACACCAGCGCCCGTGCCTATTCCCATCGTTGACCCGTCCGTAAAGACCGCGCAACCCTCGTAGAGCCTATCAGATTGAACACAAAAGTCCCTATCCGGTATTACCAATGAAAGTATCCTACTAAAATAAATTTCAATGACCTTAGAGTCTGTGAACAAGGGAGTTACAGAGATCCCACCGTTAAAACTGATCTCATTAAAGAGTACTGTGTGATCTGTTAATCCTTTCCTCAACAAACCTGCCTCTAACAGTCTAAGGAGACAGACACCTTGCTGGCATTCTCACCACAAAATCCTCTATGGGAAGCAGATGAAGAGTGACGTCCAAGGCAGCTTGAGGCGTATTCCTCTAGGCACCGCTGCTGTCCAGCGAGGCACACCTCTGCACCTTAGCAAATAATCTCTTATGACTCTCCTTCCTCAATGGCTCCCACCATACCACACAACCATAGGAAACCACCAGCCTTACAACAGATGTGTAATTCGAGTTTACCACTTTCAGTTGCGGACCCCAGTTCCTTCCAATGGATTTCCTGCATGCGTAGTAGCTATTAAGACCTTTCTTTAGCCTTTCCTAAGTGTTCGTTTTCCCTGAAAGCTATCTATCCATGATAACACCCAAGTATTTAGCCTCCCCTGCTAGCCATAACACATCAAACAAATATAGTGGTACTTCCTGGCATTTTTCTTCTTGGAAAGTATTATCAATAATCATAATATTTAAAGTTAATTTATTTGGAACAAAATAATAGCTATAAAGCAGGCATAGCTTTTGTTTCAGTTTCGTATTCGACTTGTTAACTGCTGGTTTTTATGTGTGCGCTGGGTGTGAAAATAAATAGCAAATCAATAAAAAGATCAAAATGAAAAAAATATATATGGATAATATAAATGAAATATGCACAGAAAATACTAGATTTCATTTCCTGTAAAGGAATTCAATGAAATAGTAAATATTTTTCCTAGGAACGGACCTACAAACAAATTTGTAAATATAGACAAAAATATCTTAACAATTTCATTAAAAAAAATCGTTTTATTTTCCAGTGAATAAATCGTTTAAATCTGTAAAACAATTTCACTAAAAATATTTACAAATTGTAAACAAAACAGTTCACTAAATCAAACAAAAAGATTTACTGGATTTTCTGAAAAATATCAAACAATATTTTTGTCTGAATTTATAAAACAAATTAGTCGAAAAATACTAACAATTATTAAACAAAATAGTTTACTTAATCAAACAAAAATATTTAAAGGGTTTTTTTGTAATACATCAAATGCTTAATGGATCATTAGCATGATCCATCCGCCTTCAAAAATAGCGTTACGTATATGCCAATAGGCCCCTAGACAACAATATAATATTTATAAGGGATATTATAAAAGTAATATGATTTGGCTTCACCAATTCAATAGTATGTTGTCCTTACATTATAGTTGCTGCAACCATGTTATCTTTTTGCATGAATATCGAGTTTTTATAGCTAGTCTTTAAAGTCTGTTTTAATACTGAGGGATAGACAATCATTTAAATCGTGTATTTCAGAAAAACCATAAGTTATGTTTTTTTTTCAAAATGGTTTGTCTTTCGCATTTTCTTTAAATTTTAATGTTATAAAGCATAAAATCATTGTTTTTCTGAGACCATAATTTCAATATAATGTTAAGTATCTTGTAATTAGTCTGTAAGGATTATATCCAATGACTAAATTTTAATTAAGAAAGTTAATCCAGTTTAGAAAAATTTTCTTTTTGAAAACAGTTTTTTTGTCTGTCCCGAAAAATTATTCAAGCTTGTCTTATGGCATGTCTTATTTTAGGCAAGAAATTATACTAAACTATATATCAAACTATAATACGATGTAAGGTACAGACTTAATATTTTAATAAACAAGTCTTAGAAGATTCTAAAGAAATTTAATTTCTTTGGTAATATTAAAGTTTGCTTGCATTGTTTTTGTTCTTTGTTATTACTGTTCTAAATTCAAAATGTTTTTTATACTGGTAGTATGTCGCTAGTTGCAACATACAACTTTAGTTACTTTCATCACTTTTTCAAAAAAATATCATTTAGCTTAGAGAAAGTTTGTCATTAAGCCTCATCTCTGATGTTAATCTTAAGATATACATACACTCCTATTAAAAACACAATACCTGTTTAAAATTATAAGCGAAAATATAAGTTTATTGGTCATCAAAACTGGTAGTTAGTTATTTATTTTAAAACTTTTTTAGAGCACTTTTGTATTTTTGTCTCACACATACTTAGCAGTTTTATTTTATAATTTATTTAAGTATTATTTTAAATTTAACTCAAATCTAAATAAATCTTTTTTTAAATGCCAAAGAACACGTTTAATCTATTTCATTTTGGCCACTTTCCTACAGCTTGCTCCCCTTTTGTGTTTAGGTCTTTGCCATATAGACATTAAGATTAATAGTCTCAACGGGTTTTAAATGACTAAAAATGTTATTGCGCTTTTTTGTTTTACAAATAAATATACATATTTTGTCTAAGCAAAAAAAAATAAAAAACAGGTTAGATTTATTTTTATTTAGTTATTAAATTTTTATTCATTCTAAATGTACTTAAGATAAATTTTGCTTTGTTTCTATTGTAAACTTAATAGAGGGTCATGATATTATTTCTCACACTAAAGCGGACTTAAGCAATTGATCAACACCATTAAGCAAAAAAAAATAATAATAATAAAGAAATAAGAAATAAATATAATGCAAAAACCTGTTGAAGATAATTATAATAAATTATTTACTCTTATATACGAAAAAATTAAAATATTAGCAAAATGTATATAAATTATATATATTTTTTTTAACAAAAATTCGTGATAATTATCAGCAATTTATTGCCAACTTTTGCGATTACTTAAGTCAAATAAAAAATGTCTGTGCATGTTTAGTTTTGCAAGCTTAATTAAAAAAAAAATTAATTCGAAAGCAAGACAACAAGAATTGTGTTTAAGTATGTTTTGTTTTTATAAAAATTGCAACATGGTTGGCCACAAACAAAGTTTTTTTACTATTGGTGGGTTGGCAAACAAAACACAAATAGACTCTAAATACTACAAATAAGAGTTTTAAGTGTACATTTTACTTTTTATTGCAACGAATTTGTAATTTGTTTTTAACATTTTTCTCTTTAAACTAAAAATTTTAACGGTTTTCTTTATAGCCAGCAGAAAATTTCCATTTCACAAGCAGCTCTAAAACTATTTAGAAATATGCACAAATTTGTGTTAAAATGTATTTTTTAATATTTCTTTTAAACAATAACTCATTGTTTTCCAACAAAAGCCCTACACACTTGCAAAATTTCTCACGTTTTAGGCAACAAAATAGTTTTATTTTGAAAAAAAATTTTAAGAAAGCAATAACAAGCAAATACA
Source organism: Panzeria rudis (assembly GCA_956483635.1). Taxonomy (NCBI): domain Eukaryota; kingdom Metazoa; phylum Arthropoda; class Insecta; order Diptera; family Tachinidae; genus Panzeria; species Panzeria rudis. The sequence continues at coordinate 8,814,080 of OY101451.1, forward strand.
GAATACATAAGAAAAAAAAAACATTTATGTAAATTATTATATTTGAACATTAAGGTATGTATTTATTTTTTGTTGTACACAGAAAAAATTATCACCTAAAATTTTCAAACAAAAGTTTGTCTAAAATAAAATTTCATTTTCAGTAAATGTTCTTTACTGAATCAGTAAATTTTTTGTTTGACTTTTATTTAGGACGGAAACACCAAAACCAACAACAACACGTGACTTCTGTATCGTAAAAAAAAACAACTCTGATGACGACATACAATTAAATAACAACAAAAATAATGCGAGTGTAACAAGTAACTGACGATTTCTGAGTGAATCATGTCGCTAATGATGTTGCGTTAATTCTCGTTCATTTTTTTAGGGTCTTTAGATAAAAATTAATAGTTGAACGCTTAATGGATGATGATGTTATTGTTTAAAACTTAAAAATTTTAAACAAAAAAGTTTTTACTGACTCTGACAAAAAGTTAGTTTGATATATTACAAAAATCCAGTAAATACTTTTGTTTGATTCAGTATACTATTTTGTTTAGAATTTGGAAGTATTTTTAGAATTTTTTTTTTCAAATTCAGACATTTATATAGTTTTATATATTACAGAAAATTCAGTAAATATTTTTGTTTGATTCAGTAAATTATTTTCTTTAGAATTTTTGAATATTTTTAGACAATTGTTTGATTAGAAAATCTGGGTTTTTTCAATGAATTTGTCGAGACATTTTTGTTTGTATTTACATATTTTTATGTAAGGTCCTTTCTAGACAAAATATTTACTAATTCATTGCATTTTTTCCCTGAAGATAAAATTTTTTTTCGTGTGTATCTATCTGTTTGTCTGCTTGCCTGTCTGTCTGCCTGTCCCCCTCTAGATATCTTTGTTTAGTTGTTTGTTTCTTTGGCTGACGAACTGAGTGATTGTGTATGTAAATAAGAGAATGAGTGAGTGGCATCCACCAAAACCATATACAATTTGTAAGGATGTTATATTGAAAAATATACACACTGGAAGTGAAAATAAAACAACAGCAAGTAGCAAACTACATCAAAAACAAGCATAAACAAAAGTGTACTTTAAACAACATTGCAACCAACCATTAACAGAAATTGCTGTTTTGTATTATTATTATTATTATTGTGTCTTCATATATTTCATGCCACCACTCTACCTACGATTGCAACCATTCATTTATTTATCCATTCACTCATTCATCCAAGAGCTGCAAGCATATTCAAGCCATTTTAACACACAGATATTCTATATATACAAACAAATGTTTTTTCTATATTGTTGGTTACTGCCACAATGTATGTATTTGCATCTCCTCTATATGCATAAAAGGACAAAAAAAAAAGGTTTGTTGCATGCAAATCCATTATACAGTCAAGCATTCACATAAATATATCTACGAGGCTAGTAGCATTAATACTACGCGATATAAGAAATGCAATACAAACATAAAATTGGAGAGACACATTAATAATATATGCATAACGATGAACAAATTTTTTTTGTCTGCTAAAAAACGTTGTTATGTTCTGCTGTGTAGATTTGAATTAATTAATATAACATTTTCACTTTTTACTCGGAATATTATGCCCTATTTTTTCTGAAAAAAAAAATGCTAACACTTCTATCTTTGAAAATTTTTGCATTCATAATTCATTGTTTTATTTTTACCACGTCTCTTGGGGTGCTCCTCATACTACCCTCATATATTCTACAAAATAACAAAAAATATTGTGTTTTTAAAAACTATTTACAAGTGTAAGTATTAAAAATATGTTTGTTTTATTATTATTAAATTTTTGTTGTCGGTATTAACAAAGTATCACTTCACTCAGCCTTGCATTACATCACATTTTGCACACAAAAAAAAAACAATAAACATATTTTGGTAAAAATAAATTCTTGCTTTTACTGCCAGCCAGCTGAAAATATTTGTTATTGTTTGTGGCATGTGCTAGAATTACTGTGGCAAACTATTTGCTGTAAAGTGTGGCAACAAGATACATGTTTTTTTGTTATGGCTTTGCATTTACTACTGGTGGTAGTAAAAATAACAATAACAACATCAAGGAGAAAGCTTTTAGTGGCAGAAATTTTTTCTTTGGAAAAAATTATACCCTACTCAAACATAAAAAGCAACAGTTAAATGTACCAAGTAAAAGAAACCTTTTTGAGCGGTGTAAAACTGAAAGGCAGGTAAACAGGCAAGGTAACATAAATATGGTAGTTCTTCTGCTGTTCATCATGGAATATCTTTAGCAAGAAAGTTTTCAAAATAGCTTAAAATGTATATTACAAAATGTCAGCTAACATCATGTTAACACATCATGCTAAAATCCCAATTGGGAATTTTCTATGAACACTATTTGCAAAAATTTTTATTTTTCTGGCAAATAAGAGTTTTGTAAAAGAGTCAGATTTTAGCACGTCGCTTCATTTACAAAACATTAGAATTGATCAATATCTAATAGCTGGCGCCCAACGTGGGGCTCTATACAAATTGACATTTTAGATACGTCGACTGTAGTAGTTTTAAAATAGAACTTATTTTATTTCGAGAACATATTTTCATTTGCTTTTTTTTAAAACTCCCACTCTCACAACAAGTTATCACATTTTAATCAATTTCATTATTTTTAAAATAATACCTATGCAAAAAGCAACATTTTAATAAAATTAATGAAATATTTTGTCTTTGTTCTTATTTTAGGCTTTGTTTATTTTTGACTGATTTTCAGTCTACGTTACAGTCTTGATGCGTTTCATCACTTATTAAATACATAGATACCGTAACGAGATGTTGCGGTTTTAAGAAAGGGGGAAGTTAACATCAATTGTAAAAGAGTAAAATAAATAATAAGGTCAGTCACATTTTGACATTAAAATACGACGTTTCATTTGTAATCCCAGATCTTTGGTAATAAAGCGTGGAACGTTTTCCAACATTATAATTGATCAGCATCTAATAACTTGTAATGAAAAATAAATGGATTTACTTTAAAGCTAGAACTTTCCTCAGTCTAAAACTAATTTTTTTGTTTTTAATGGAATTTTACAATTTTTTCCTAGTTAATAATAGCAGAGAAAGTAATAGCATTAGTATTAATGGTTATTCCAGTAGCATGAATAGTATTAGAAGCAGTATCAGCACTATAAGTAGCAGTAGCAGTACTAATAAATTTGTAAAATAAGCTAGTAGTAATGATAGTAGAATTTTTTAAAATTAAAATAGTACTCTCAAAAGTATTTGTAGTAGCAATTACAAATTTATTTATACTAGCAATAGCAGAAGTATTAATAAGAGCAATAGCAGAAGTAATAGCTGCAACAATAGCAGGGCTATTTCTAGCACCAATATCACGAGTATTTGTAGTACCAAAACCTTTAACAGCAGTAGAAAATACTTTTGTAACAGCAGCAAAATTAGTTCAATACTTTTCGTTTATGATATTGCTTTCAAACATATCTCAATGTAGTTTTAGTATAGGACATTTAGGAACGACTATAGCAAACGACGCGAGAAAATGTTACTTGTAGCACAATTTTGTTCCAAAAAGCGGCCGCTTTCAAAGATTCATTTGCTGTGCCAATATCTAGTAATACTAAACGAAGGCCATACAAAATATTTGCATTTTACTTCATCTAAGAGATTTCAATATAGTTACAGCTGCTGTGGACAAATACACACACATCGATGCAGATCAAGTCAAACTTTCTGCAATAAAAATTTCACAATGGAAACGTAAATGGAAGTTCAAAGAAGAAAAAAAAAATAGCATAAACGGGCTGTTACTGTAACGGGCTGTAAAGAGATACATATATTCGAGGAACTTTTTTTTGATTTTACAAATTTATCGAGAGTAGTTTGCTGTAGTAGTAGCAATAGCAACTGTAGCATTAAAATATTTTTTTGTTTCAATAGCTAAATTTATTTATAATAAATTAATTTAGCTATTTAGAGCTTGAAAGCCTTGGAAAGTTATACATACATATATCCTAGAAAGTTAAAATTTTTTCATATTTCTTTCTTAATATTACAAACCAAAGGCCTTCTTAAATCTGATATAATCTAAACGGGCTCCTGGTGTAACGAAATTTCTAGATTTCCAGATTAAACTCCTATGAGATATATTCTAAAAACTATCTTCGATTCCGCAAATTTATCAAAAATAATTTGCTGTAGTAGCAGCAATAGCAGTGATAGCATTAACATTTGAATGTGACGTTGAGTTCTTCGGAACTTGAAAGTGACTAAGTTATTCGGATAATCTGCAAAGTGAATTTTTCTTATTGCGTCTATCCTCTCTATGCTATCACTCTTGCAAAAAAGGTAACACATAACAGTAAATTAAAAAAAGGAAAAAAATTAACTTTAGCAGTAGAAGTAGCACCAATACCCATAACAATAGCAGTATTAGTATAAGTAGCAATAGTAAAAGTAATACAACTATTTAGTGCTTGTAAAATCCTTGTAGTATCATTTGCTGTTGCAGTCAGGGCAGCAGTAGCAGTAACGCATTCATTGTAGATATTTTAATTAAATGAGCAGGATTTCGGTTAAAAAGACAAACAAATTATCTGTAGGAGTGGTAGTAGCGACAGTTTCAATAGCAATAGAAATATTAGTATTAGTAGCAGTGGTAGTATAAGTAGCAATATTAAAAGATACTGTAGTTTCAGTAATACAACAATTTTCTGCTTGCGTAATCTTTATAGAATCATTTGCTGTTGCGGTCAGATTAGCAGTAGCAGTAATGCAATCATTGTTGCTATATTAATTAACTGTGCATTGTTTCAATTAAAAAAATAATATTATCTGTAATAGTGGTAGTAGCGCCAGTACCTATAGTAACAGCAATATTAGTATTAGTACCAGTTTTTGAAGTTACTGTAGTTGTAGTAGCACAACTATTTTGTCCTTGTAAAATCTTTATAGTATCATTTGCAGTTGCAGTTAGAGTAGCAGTAGCACTATCTGTATAAGTAGCAGTTGCCGTAGCAGCATAAGAATTTTTAGCACTTTATAATTATAATTTGTGTAGTGTAGTTTTGCGGCGTGTACCATCATCATCTTTAAAGGGTTTCAAATAAAAAAAAAACGAGAATACTTTGTCACACATTGTTAAATCTGTGTGGAAAACAATTGGTGTGTAAATTTTATTTTTTATTATATAATATATGTACTTTCTCTGCTACAAGTGTGATCTTGTGTTCATGACCAAACAAATATTAAAGTGTCGTTATATCAATTTATAAATTTTTTTTATATTGCATATTTTTTCACTTAGCTGTCCATGTTATGGACATACGTAAGAAAATGTAAAATAAATATAAATCTACTTACAATTGTTCAAGCATACCGACCGTGGTGCAAAGTGTCTTGCAATAATATTAATAAATTGTACAGAAATACCAGTTAAACAAAAAATTTTCAAGAGGTTTTTTTCGAGCCGTTTAATTGAAATATAATAAATTCCTTACTAAAAGTTTTCCATTCATAATGTAAAGTATTTGTTTGTGATTTTCCTAAGAGCTTTTATCAAAAGTATTTGCTATTTTCGCTTTTGTTTTATTGACACATTTAAGAGTTTTATTTATTGTTAAGTTTTCTAGACAACAAATATTATTTGATGTCAGGCAATATTCTATATTTCACACCTGTTGGTAGCTAAATTATTGTTTTTTTTTTATTTCTTCTTATTCGTAAGGCAACAGCAATCAATATATTTGCTAAAGTTTTAACTTTGACACACCTTTGAAAATTGAGAACAACATGCTTTTAGATCGGATTACGAAGGTAACAGCTGAGTTGGGCTAATAAAACAGACAATAAAAAATAAATTCATAAGAATTCTCTATTTTAGAAAAATGAACTAAGCTGTAAAACTACTGTCAGGGTAAAGTGTTAAGATTGAAAAGGTTTTAAATAAATTTATGGCTTTTTGAATTTGTTCTTTCTTTGGAACGAACCAATAAAGTCTTACAAATATCACTGATATATCTAGTTCACGATTTATTCTGTTTATGTCTTTTCATTCCAATGGAGGAATGGTTTATATTAATTTCATAAATATTTTTAAGCATTTTGTAAAAATCTGACCTCAAATTTTCCTGCTTACAATTTACACAGATTAAATTGAAAATAAACAAGTTTATTTAAAAAAATGTTCAACAACTTGACCATGAAAAAAATCTTGCATGTTTTAAATAAAAAACAAAGCAGCAAAAAAGACGACAGCATTTCCTTCAAAAGGAAATGAAATATAAACGGAAGTATCCTTGGCAATTTGAAGCATATGCTTCACTGAGATTCTTTAAAAGCATAGAATTTAATAAAAGAAATTTTTTCGGTTGCAAAAAAATGAAACAGAGAAAAACAGATTAAACAAGTAAATATCACTTTGGCAACCCAGAACTAATATAAAGCAATAAATTTTTATAAGATAAATTTAAATACAAAAGTAGAAAATTGTTTGACTGCTGAATTAATGAAAAATTGCGCAATTTTTTTATTGTATTTAATTGCAATTTAACTGGATTTTTATTTTCTAAAGTCTGCAATTTTATTGTTAGTGACTGCTTATATAAAATTCTTTTATTATTATTGTTACTTTATGTTTTATATTTTTGCTTTGTAACCAACCAGCTGCTTGTCAATCATTTCACATTACATCATATCTTATTTTGATACTTTATATTTTATTTTGCCTTTTTCTATACTTCTGAGTTTGTTTTTTTTTTCTTCTGAAATTATAACATTTCTTGTCTGAGTATGTAGTATGACAATAAACTTGGTTGTTGCAACAAATGTTTCATCATCAAAAACAACAAAGGAGCAATAGCAAAAAAAGCAGAAAAAAAAGAATTTTAAATAATCCTCTAGGAAATATGGAGTTGGGAAATCTCTAACTACAAGTATATTTATAAGTCCCCACGCAAAGAAAAAACATGGTTGAGGCAACCATAATCGAAGAGCAACATACTATGATTGAATACATGGTTGAATTTATGGTTTAAAAACAAACTGTTTTAAATATAATATGGTTAAACACAACCATATATACATGGTTCCAAACAACTATATAAATGGTTCAACATTACAATATATGGTTTCAGTTAACCATATATATGGTTCGAGACAACCATGTATATTGTTCAAAATTACAATATATTATTCGAAATAACCATATATATGGTTCGAGACAGCCATATATCCGAACTAAGCTGCGAATGCACTAAATTGTCCAATTAAAAGAACATTTTTTTTTTCGTTTTCAAATGGTTTTCATAACATGGCCGAATATTAATTGCTAGCATTTATCAGTTTTTGTTATTTGTAATTTATTACTATTTTTATTTTTGCAAACCAAGCGACACACAAAAATAAACTAACAAGGAATAGAAGAAAAACTTGTTTGGAAGCAGAAATCCATGTCTCTTTTGTAACCAAAGCTTGATTGCAAGTAAACTGCTTTAAAATAGTATGGGCAAGAATCATATTTTATTGTTATAGAGCCATACTGTTGTTGAATTTTTAAATATATCATGACAGTGGCTCAAATTTTTTAATAATAATATTGTTGTGCTTCAACCATGTTGCTATTAATGTCAGTGAAAAAGAAAAAGACTGTAAACTTCCGTATTTGGACAGTTTAATAATAAGAAATAGTAACAATTTATTAGTAGATTGGTATCAAAAGCCGACAGCATCAGGTAGAATTATTAATTATTTTTCAAAACACCCTAAGAGAATAATTATTAATACAGCCAGGAATCTTATAGATAGAGTTTTGAAAATTAGTGATGTAGAATTCCACAGGAAAAATAAAGAAATTATTAGAGATTTGTTAGTTGTTAATGATTTTCCTATTAGTTTAACATGTGATTTGATAAGAAAATATACAGATCAGAACAGAAATAATACTGACGATACGGCAGAACCAAAGATTTACAAAGCTTTAACATATATTCCGGTAATATCAGAACGCTTGGCAAACTCAAATTTTTTCGATACTAACAGATATAGAATAGCACATAAGACAATTAATACATTAGGTAGATTATTCAGTAAAACAAAAGATAGAATACACAAATTGGAAAGGTCAAATGTTGTTTACAAAATACCATGTAAAGGGAATGATAATGAAGTTTGTAATAAAGTTTATGTAGGTACAACACAAAATAAACTTAAAAATAGATTAGCTGGGCATAAATCCAACATAAAATACAGAAATTATACTTCATCACAAAAAACAGCATTATCGTTACATTGTCGCGATTCTAATCATTATCCAGATTTTCAGGAAACATCCATTTTAAATACAGAAAACAGATATAAACGTCGTTATATGTTAGAAATGCTACAAATAATTAGAGTACCTCCAGATGTAAGGATTAACTTTAAGGCAGATACTGATAGTGTAGCGCAGAATTATAGACATTTAATACACAAAGCTAAAGTAGTAAATAGATTGTAAAATTACTCATTATTAAAGATAACAAAAATGTTCATTACTGTCTTCAAATATCCTAAGGGTTTTTTCATTTCCTAATTATTTAATATTCAAACCTTATTTGGATTAACTTTCAAAAAAATTTTCAAACATAGATGGAAAATAAAAATAAGTTTCAAATTAAAAAATTTTGTATATATAAAATCACAATAATTTTGTTAACTCATAAAAAAACCGGAAAAGAAAGAAATTAATTTTTGAAACAATTGTTAAATTAAAGAGCCAAATAATTGTTACATTGTTATTTATTTAAAAATTTTGTTATTAAATTCTGTCAACTATTTTTATCCTGAAGAAGCTACACAAAGGAGTAGCGAAATATCGATAATAAAGTTTTTATAACGTTTTTTATAAAAATTGACCTCAAGCTCATCATTAATAGAAACTTAACAGCAAGAAAAGGTCGAAAAATTAGCAAACAAATGTTTAATATTTCATAAGAAAAATAAATTTTTCATTATTACCGTCCGAATAATTCCGAAACTATTGAGTATATGAAAACACATTCCTTAAAACACTTATAGGTAATTTTGCTTGAATTTTTCAGGTGATCTTTGTAATAAAATTTAATAACTCAATCTGAAGTTATGATAAAATATGTGAAGCACTCTCTTCAAAACTCAAGTTTTTTTTCAAACATCAGGTGTTTTTTTTACTTTAATGTACATAAAATCGATGTTTATCCATGGTTTTTCATGCAATAAAACTTATTTTATTTTTGGTATATGTGGCTTTGTGATCAGTTAATACAATGTGCAAGTTTTTGTCATTTTAGATTTTTTATGAATTTTTAAAAAAATAATAATTTTTCCAATTTTGCTTAAAATATTTTTCATTATTGCGGTCTAAATAATTCCGAAGCCGTTCAGTATAAAAAAATAATATTGCAACGACTCAAAGGTAATTTTATTTCATTCTATTTCTTTAACGGCTTTGGTAATACAATTGAACAACCCCTTCCAAAGTTATGATAAAATCTGTGGAGCGGAGCTGCCTCTTCAAAAATCCTAAATTTTAGAAAGAAATCAAAAATATAAAAAATAGTCATACATGCTATTTAAAATTTCGGCTGTATTTGTAGTTAGGTGACCATTACACATCAAAATATTATAATGGTCATTAAAGGTCATGCCAAACGTTTCATTTTGCTGCTTAGTGTAATTTGATTAAAACGTAAAAAAAATTAAATCAAGAGATTATTTACTGAAAATCTTGCAATGAATTTTAAAAATTTCCTACCGGCCCTTATAATAGACAATTATTGGCAACAAAAACTATCATTGCTTGCTGACATATTGAGGCATTCATTGTTTCTATTTATTTGTTTGCAATCGACAAGAAAAGCAACACATCTAGAATAACGTCTAATGCAACGTAAATCTAAAGGAGATGAAAATATTGTTTTGATTTCTTACGTACTCTTTCAACAAACCCATTATGATTATTATCTCTATGGCAGCTTTTATTTCAACTTTTGTACACATTTTTTTATATCTTTGATTTATAAAGCATAGTAGAGCAGCAGTAAGCTAAAAAAATTTTCTATAAAACTAGTTTCACTACCACAGATTCTCAAAGCCTATGACCTCTTCTAATGATCTTCAAGTAAACATTATCTTTAATTTCGAACTTATATATATTTCATTATATTATGACCAGCCCCACTGTGCAATATGATAAAGCATATACTTTATAAAAACCAACAACCAACTCACTCATCTTATAAATGAAAACAATCATAACAAATTACAGAAAAAAAATTTAACAAAAAATATAACAAGACAAAAGATTCTTTAGATTTATCTTTCCTCTAGTTCATCGTAAATAAATTCATAAGTATTAATAAAGTAGGGAGGGAGCAAGAGCTAGTAAAAAGGAAATGTTTTATTCTTGAACTCCTCTAGATTCCTATCTGTGTGACTGGAAACAACAATTAAATGTCGGCCTCCCTTTAACCAAATCTCAAAGTTAGTTAGTATTCCTGCCACCCAGTTTGGTGTCTCTCTCTTTCTCTCTCTCTCTCTCTGTGCTTGTTGTTATTATTTTGGCATCATTGGACAATCTTTTTTATGCATCTACAAGCTAAACATTAAAAAATTTGTATTCTATAACAATTTTTATGGTTTAACGCTTTTTAAAATTGTTTAAATTAGAAAATGTTTATCTGGGTTTTTTATCTTGATTGTGTTCAAAGCAAAAAAAAAAAGATAACAATAAAAAATAATAAAAATAATATACAAATTTTATTTACAATTCTTTTAGAAAAAACATATTTTGCATAAACTTTTATCAGTGTTTGCTTGTTTTTCGAACAATGTCGTGACCAATAAAAAAACAAACACATTTTTTTTTTTGAAATAGAAAATTCAATAAAATTTAATTGTATTTGACAAAAGTTAGAAGAGAAAAAAGTTTTTATTTTGTTGCTTTTTTAAATTAAATTTTATTTTACAATATTTTGTAAACAAATATTTGTTAAATAGAAAGAATAAAAGAAGCAGAGGCGTTGAAAGGGATTTTAATGCTCGTATAACTAGAATTTGTTGAAACCTCAGTATAAAATATCATAAAGTAGAAAAAGAAGGAGTGCACCAATTTCCGCGGGATGTTTAAGTCCTTCTTAAATGAATAGCATTTATAAACTTTCAAAACGGCGATACATGTATATATTTTATAGGTGCCCTCTGCAATAATCAGTCGTTAAAACCATGTGATATTTTTTTTGTGATGAAACCACCAGAGGACAAGTACCTCAAGTTTGGATTTAGAACATATAGGAGAGTAGCTAATTACCAGGGTTCGGACATTCATGCAAATGCATGTTTTTTGTGGTGATAGATAACGAGTTATTGACTAATTATCTATGCGAATCGTCAATTTTTAAGTACTTTGGCATCAATTTGTAGTTGTATATTTTTGCATATTTTGGTCGTAAGTGAATATTTTTGCATATTTTGGTAATAAATGCATATTTTTGGAGCAATAACAATTTTTTTAATTACACTATACAAAAGTGATTTTTCGTAATGAAACCACTAGAGGACACGTATCTCAAGTGTGAATGTAGAACATATCGCGAACATTACCAGGGCTCGGACTTTCATGCAACTAAAAATTGATTTTAAGCGCTTAACAAATGTACCTAAAAATGAAAAATATGCGCAAAAATATGCATTTACCTACGAACAAAGTACCAAAACTAAGATAATATGAAAAATTTTGTTTAGATTTTTATTATTTTTAGAGACAAAAAACATAAAACAAACATCATTGGGTCTATTATTTAATGCAACCGAGATGTAGTTGCGTTGCCAGTTGGCAACTGAAAATTAATGGCGGCCAGAAAGGCACTAGATAGCAACCGAAATTGACCGCTCTCAGTTGCCAGTTGCCATCAGTAATATCAATTTCAACAACTGACAACCCAACTGAGGCTCGGTTGCCATCAATAATCGGCCTATTAATATTTTTAAAAAAATTGGAAAATATGCATTAAAAAAATATTATAACTCTAAAAATATGCATTTATTGCCAAAATATGCAAAAATATGCTCTTACCACCAGAATATACAAAAATATGCAACTGCAAATCGATGCTAAACTACTTAAAATTTGATTATTCGCATAGATAATTAGTCGATACGTCTTTATCTAGCACTACAAAAAACTTGTATTTGCATGAAAGTCCGAGCCCTGCTAATTACACTATACAAAAGTGATAACACATCTTATACCTTAAACGTAAGGCTTACAAGATTTCCTGTGCCGACTACTAATTGGGACTAAGTATGAAATTAACCCTTAAATACAGTTGAAGTTTTCAAAAATTTTTGGATTTTTTCCCCGCTTTCCCCTTTTTTAGGGATGTTTTTAACGATTTGTTAAAATTGAGCCAAAAATTACCGTTTGATAGTCCTTGGGAATCATTCACGTCACATACATTATTATAGGTTCTCCTCACTCTAGGGTCTCTTGCACGTGGGGAAAAACTTGACTAGTCCCATATATGTTTTTCTTTTTGTTTTCTCTTTCTGTACTTCTACATCAAATCTGTACATCTACCCATCCTTTTAGCACTGTTACTATTAGTTTTAAATTCACAGTCTGTAGTTAACTAACGCCGATGGTTTAATTAACGATTTTTCATACTAATATTATTAGTTAAACCATCTCTGCGCAAGTCGTAGTGCATCCCCTTTAACTTAGCGATATTATCTTTAACATTTAACAAAATAAAAACTTACTAAAATTCATGCTTTAGATTGGGACTTTGAGTTAGTTGCACATGTTGTCCAAAAAATATTTACCTGAAAATAAATAAAATATATTTTTAGGTTTGATATTAAGATTTAATTGTAAACAAATGGAATCATATATATGGAGAGATAATACCTATCAGCAATACCTCTGCCAAGAGCTTAGCTTATTTAACTACAGAACTAAAAGGCTAGGCCGTTACCAGCTAGTCTACAAGATATTCCTGTTAAAAAATATTTCTATGTGGGATAATTTGAGTTTGTTAGAATAAATTAGAAAGTAAATTTGAATTTTAAATAGTTTTTATCATGCAATTTGATTTACTCTTCCTTCAATGTTATCAGTTTTGAAATAAAATAACACACAAAAAAAATAGCAGCCATTTTCCTTTTATTCTGTTGGCTCCAATCAAGCTGACATTGAAAACTCTAAACAGATGCCAAAATAAATAAATGTAGAAAATAGAAAAAAACTAAAATTAAAAAAAAGTGAAATAAAATGAAACGGAAATGAAATAAACAAGCAATTGTATCAGGATTTTAGGAGCAACAAGAACAAAATGAAATGCAATAACCGTGAAATGCGACAACCGTTTAATAGCCTTGTCCCAGAGCCAACTTACAATCATGATGCTTTCTGGCCCCCTCGCCCCCACTCCCTAACAACTTGGCTGAACATACATACAACACTCTATTACAGCAAATACTAAAGAACGGATCCTAGAACCGTGAAATGACCAAATGTTCACGTTAAATGGCTGCAAACTAAAATTACTGCAAAAAAAAAGTCATTGAAATTCTAGCAGTGAAAAAAATTAAACATGACCTAATTTTCCCCAGAGTAACGAAATGAAAGAAGCTAAATGCTTTTTGTTGCGCAACTTTAAAACCAAGAAATTTATTTCACATTTTATTTCGTTCAATGCTAAAAGTGTAGTAGTTTCTCAGCAAATGAAAATAGAAATAAAATGGCACAGAATTATAAAATAGGATTTTTGCTCTCCTCCCTAACGTTGGCGGAAAAGGTCATTTAAACAATTTTTTTTTTTCATTATTATTTACTTTACGAAAATAAAAGCATTTACAACTAAACAGAAAAATATGCTTGAAGTAAGAAAGAAATAAGTAGAACAAATTGAAAGATTAAATTACTTTAATGAAATTAGAAAATAAAATAACAAGGTTAAAGTATTAAGAATTCTATGTGTGTACCGGAGAGTAAATGCCACTTAGAAAGCTTAACCATACACTCAAAGAAATAAGTATGTTGGTTGTATGTTTGTTTGTATTAAGTAAATAAAAAAGAATATATAACAAGAGTACTAATTTGTTATATTGGCTAGAACGAGTAGCTTATTTATGTCCTTCAGATTAGTTTGTTACTGCTTTTCATTTAAATTATAATTGAAAAGTAAACTTTTTAAATAAAAACTTAATTTCTTCAGTAAGAAGATATATTTTATTCTTAGGAATAAATGTTTCTAGACAAAGAAATGGTTTTTTTCTGAAAAAAATAGATTTTTTCATTACAAAAAAATTTAAAAAAAATGTCCTTGAAAATAGTTCGTTTCTGGAAACAGGGATTTCTAAAAAATGGAATTATGAAAAACTGAGTTTCTACAAATTTAATTTTTCTTCAAAGACCGAGGCCACCTTATTTTTTTTGCAAAATATTTTTCTAAAGAAGGATAATTTCTCTGAATTACTTTTTTTTTTAATTTTTTAGTTTCTTTTTTTGGAAAAAGAGTATTTTTAAGAGTAAAACCTAGGAAATTTTTAAAAGTATTTTTCAACAAATTTAGGTGCATTCAATGCTGGAACATTTGACGGAGTTTTTCAAGTCCTGAAAAACGAAAACTTCCACCAAAAAGGATTTGTCTCAAATAAGGAAATTATTTCGCTAAGGAAACTTTTTAGAAAAAAACTGTTTTTCGATTTTTTTCGAAAAAAGGAATTCTAGAAAAGGAAATTTTTTCCAAAAAACTACTTTTTGTAGAATAAGAGATTTTTCAAGAAGCGTTTTTCAAAGAAAAAACTTTTTTTGAGGAAAAGGTTTTTCTAGAAAGGGATTTTTTCTAGAATAGGGATTTTTTCTAGAATCAAGATTTTTTCTAGAAAAAGGATTTTTTTAGAAAAATGATTTTTTCTAGAAAAAGGATTTTTTGTAGAAAAAGGATTTTTCTAGAAAAAGGATTTTTTCTAGAAAAAGGATTTTTGTAGAAAAACAATTTTTATCTAGAGAAAGAATTTATTTTAGAAAAACGATTTTTTCTAAGAAAAGGATTTTTTCTAGAAAAAGGATTTTTTCTAGAAAAAGGATTTTTTCTAGAAAAAGGATTTTTTCTAGAAAGAGGATTTTTTCTAGAAAAAGGATTTTTTCTAGAAAAAGGATTTTTTGTAGAAAAAGGATTTTTTCTAGAAAAAGGATTTTTTCTAGAAAAAGGAAATTTTTTAGTAAAAAAAAGAACTTCTTCTAAAAAATTAATTTTTTTTTTAGCAAAAAGGACTTTTATAAAAAAGAAACTTTATAAAGAAAGGCACGTTTCCCAAAAAACGTCAGCTTTCCGGAAAAAAGGAAAATTTTTTAAATTCTAGAAAAATTGTATTTGAGAATAATGAGTTTTCTTAAAATAGATTTTTTTTGAAATGGGAATTAAGCAAAACTGTAATACCGGAAAAGTGATTTCTTACAAAAAATAAGGGTTAGAAAAGGGCAAATCATATTTTTGTAGAAAGAGATTTTTACAGAAAAGGGAATTATTAAAAAATGGCCTGTTCAAAAACGTTAGTATCTTACATAATAAATTTTTATTGAAAGAGGGACTTTTTCTCAAAAGATGAGACTATTCTAGAAAATGAAATTTTCCTAGAAAAATTGTATTTTCTAGAAAAACAACTTCTCCAACGACTAGAAACTTTTGTAAAAAGGAACTGTTCTAGTAAAATAGGTTCAGAAATATACTTTTACTGGTAAAAACATTT
This sequence comes from Panzeria rudis, assembly GCA_956483635.1. Taxonomy (NCBI): domain Eukaryota; kingdom Metazoa; phylum Arthropoda; class Insecta; order Diptera; family Tachinidae; genus Panzeria; species Panzeria rudis. The sequence goes on from OY101451.1 coordinate 8,829,847, forward strand.
GAAATTTCCCGAGAATGGATTTTTTTTAGGAAAAGTAAATTTTATAGTAAAATGAATATTTTTTTGTCGAAAAAAGTATATTTTTCTTAACAAAATATGTTACAAAATTTTCTTAAAAAAAGAAATTTTTTAGGTAAAAGGGATTTTTATAGCAGAAGGGAGTTTTTTAGAAAAAGGGATTTTCTACAAAATCTTTCTTCCTGAAATAGAGGAATTTTCTGGAGTAGGGTAATTTACTAGAATAGGTGATTTATCTAAAAAAAGGGACTTTTCTTGAAAAATTAATTTTTCTTAAAAAAGGGACTTTTCTAGAAAATGGAATTTTTCTAGAAAATGGAATTTTTCTAGAAAAAGGAACTTTTATTGAAAAAGTGATTTTTGTTGAAAAAGAGATTTTTCTACTAACAGAGATTTTTTCTAAAATAAGGGATTTGCCTAGAAGAGGGCTTTTCCATAAACAGGGATTTTTCTATAAAAAGGAATTTTTCTATAAAAGAGATTTTTCTAGAAAAAGGGGTACAAAAGCGATTTTTCTAGAAAATTTTTCTAGAGAAGGAAATTTTTCTAAAAAAAAGAAATTTTTTCTAAAAAACAATTTTTCTATAAAAAAGGATTTTCTAGAAAAACTGGTTTTTCTAGGCAGTTTATCTAAAAAAAAGCTGAATTTTTCTATAAAAGGGGATTTTGAGAAATATGTATTTTTTCTTGAAGAACGGATATTTTTTAGATAAAGCGATTATTTAGAAATATAAATTTTTTAAGGGATTTTTCTAGAAAAAGGGTTTTTTCTAAAAAAAAACATATTTTTCTAGAAAAGGATATATTTTTACAAAAAGGAAGTTTTCTACAGAAATTCATTTTTTTAGAGGACGTGATTTTTCTGAAGATATGGATTTTTCAAGAGCAAAACTTTCTTCTCGAAAAAAGGAAAAATGGACTTTTCACAAAAACAGTAGCAATATCTGGATGCTGTTGCGGTGTCGTGAGTCAGCAACCACGATGTGGCTCATACATAGCAATAAGAAGAAAGATGCGAACACATATTACACCTTTTGTCTCTATTTGGTGGAACCAGACACGAATATGTTGCAATTGAAATGCATTATCTCTGTTGCCAAATGTTTTGTAAGCATTCTTTGTGTGGTTTATTATGGATTATGTTGAAATCTGAACAAAAAGAATGTCTGACTAAATATACTGTAAATGAACACAATAGTATAGCTTGCGAAAAACCATATAGGAAAAAACCAAGTGTAAAACTTGAGTGGATCTTCTTGCTGTCAACAACAGAGTAGTGGTGGTACTTGAAAAACAGTGTTTGTTATCGAATTCATTTTCTTTCTTTTTCAGTTTTTTTCTCTTATTTCAAAAAACACACTCAAAAATATTGAGAACAGAATATATGTGTTATTTTTGGCAACATGTATTTCATTTATTTTTATTTCAAATACAATTCTTTCATTTTTTTCAAACCTCTCGGCTACATTCTTTTACGTATTTTAAGTTCTTAAGAGTGTCAATATAAATTGTGGCTTTAAAAGTAGCTCTTAGTACATAGTCGCAACAGTATTTGCAGCAAATTTTAACAACTTTTCAAGTATTTACTTACACATGCATATAGATAGAGAGTCTGTGTGATGGTCTGGTCTTAATGCCATCTTTGGCATGTTGCTTTTTTTCTATGTTATTCTTTGCAACACTTTCTTGCTTTATAAGTAGTTGTTGGGTATTAGAAATTGTGCCAAAATAGAAAAGTAGATTTAGTTCAAGAGATTTATACACTTGTCATATATGATTTATACAAATTGAGTTATTGACAATTAAAAAAGTTTTACTAAAGCAAAGTTTGGACAGGGATTCAAAGATTTTGGAAATAAGTCAACAATAATAATGACTTTATACGATGACAAGTCATTAAGCATTATGTACAATTTGCCTAAAGTAGATTTCATAAGTGAACACTTTAAGGTCAAATTGTTTGCTTGACTACTTTTTGGAAAATTAGAATTATTCTCATATTATTTTGGATAATGTTCAGGCAATAGCTAAAATAATTTAGCATAAAATTTGTTAAATAAATGATTTTGTTTGCTTGCAAATTTTAAATATTAAATTCTCTTAAATTTTTTTCATATTGTAACTTTGACTTTTTGTTTAAAGTTCTACCACCATTTTTTTCAGCTTCAGTTTCCACTAAATTTCAATTGTCACTAAAAGCTTTTAGTTGCTCTACATTTATTTTTTTTACAAACACAATTGTTCTTTAGCTATTTTTTAACATAAATATTTTCTATGCTATTTTTATCTAGGATAGAAATATTTTTTTAATTTACCAAAACAAACAAACAAAAAATACAAAAGCAATTCAAGGTTTTCACTAAATTTACGTTGAAAAATTGTTATTTTTTGTTACAACGGAGAAAAAAAGGGTGAATGAAAAAAAAACAGTTTGAAAGTTTGTGATATTCTTCCACTTGACTTAATTGTTTTAAGCAAAATATCAAAATGAAAAAGCAAATAAATAAAAGTGAAACTTTATCTAAATTAAATTTAATTATTCTCCCATGACTAAAACCATTAAATAAGTGCGATAATTGTTATCAATAATACATAAACGTTTTAAATAAACTTGATTGGTAGTTATTGAGTAAGCAAAAAATAAAAAATGCAGTTTTCTATAATATCATACTTTAGCACAGTCAGTGCTAGAAGTAACGGAACACCTTTAAAATACACTATTCAAATAAAAACAACAGTTTTCAAATATTTTAAAAAAAAGTAGAGATTTTTAGAATGAAGTTTTTTGTGGCAGCTTCTGATTAGCCAAGCCACAAACCTGCTCCAAGGATTCCCAAAAACTTGTACAAAATCTCTACAAAATCCCGGAAGTTCCCCGGATTCCATAATACTAGTATGAACACCTCCCCTAAATTCCAAAAAAAATCCCTAGATTCCCAAAAACTAGGACAAAAATCTCCCAGACGGCCCATAACCTCCCCGTAAAACAATTTCAGCACCGGAAAAAGCGAAAATACCAAAGCTGTGACATAGAGTTTCTAAGGAACTCAACCTTCGCGCCGGCATGTTGCCTTTGTTTTGCATTGTCGTTACCAGTACTCGTGACCAGTATTTTTTACACGTATTTGTTACCCGTATTCCTTACACGTCATTTAAAAAAACTTCTTAACCCCCAGCATAGAAAGCATTTATATGCTGGATATCATATGCACGATGTGCATTAGGGAACTTTGTTCAAAAAAATTATTACTTGCCTGAAACTAGTCTCGAACCCAAGACCTCAGACATCATTTCACTAACCACTTCAGGCAACAGCTGACATGTTAAATAATAGACGCACACGTTTTGTAGCAGATAATAATAGTTTACAAGTTAGAGGTGCAAATCTTCTACCCTCCGTTATTGTCTAATGTAACCTCTTAAGAAAATTTTATTGAATTTTGATATAGTACACGAAAGGAACTTTCTTTATAGTTCTGTGACTTTCGCTGTTAATCTAATGAAAACAAAACCCAACCAAGGTAACGGCTTCGTTGGCTTAACGAATCTAGTTTCGTTAAATTATTTTAATGAAAGTTTTCACAAAACTATGATATAATATAATTGATGCAGTGTAACAATTTCGCTAAACTAATGAATATATTTTATTATTTTGACGAAATTATTTCATAATTTTAACATTATTATTTGTTTTAATGTATTTTATCAATATTCCAACGAATGATTTCCTAGTTTCAATGCTATTATTACATCATTAAGTTTTATTGACTTTTTTAATTTATTGACAGTTTCGTGCTACAGATACGTAAGATAGTCACTATAATGCACATTAGAACAATTTTTTAATGTTGATGACTGTTCACAGAATCGAACTCAGACACTTGATTTGTATCATTTACTTTATAGCCAACGTTTTAACTACTTCAGCCAACAGCACTCTCAGAGCAATGTGCTTTATTATAAAATATTTTTAAAGAGTACAACAGCAACAATCATACAAAATTATTTTTGTTCTTCGGTTTTAGTGATATTAGTAAAGTTGTTTTTCATAAAAGCAATGAAATTTTTTATCAAATGAAATTCGTTTCATTGCAGTTATGAAACGAAACGATGAAAGCTAATGATGTTATTGTAATGGAATTCTTTCACAATATTGGTGAAATTTCTCAGAAATACTTTGAAATATTTCATTAGAATTGTGAAGAAAATCTAAAGAAACGATTTCATTCATTTTATGAAGCCAAGTTCCTTCACTGTACAATCAATATATAAAGAAATATATTTACTGATTTTTATTAGAGTACTTTTTCCCCACACTGTTAAATTTAACTTACAAAATTGTTCAATAAGTGTTAATTGATTTGTCAGTTTGTTGTTAAATCACTCACAGTAATACACGACAACAACAAATCTACTCGCATTTTATTAATGTTAATTTATGTTGTCACTTTATAAATTCTCAATATCTAATGAATATTTCAAATAATAAAAAAAATATATATATAAAAAATTTTTCTTTGATTTACTTGTATATAAAAAAATTTCTATAGCGAGTATTTAAATTTGTTATGGTGTGCATGTTTTTTTTTATTGAAAATAAATATTGAAGTCTATAAATTAGATTTAATTTTCTTATGTTAATTTTAAGAATAAAGTCTAAAGATCTACACAATAGCTTTTAACAGATTATGACAAAATTGTAGTGATGTAATGCCAGCGAATATAACACTTTTGGTATTAGATAAGAGGATTTAGTTCGGTCTATAATAAAATCCAAGGCTACTTAAATCATACTTTCTTATTTAAAGTGAGTATTTTAGAAAAACATTTGCTTGAAGCAAATCGTTAAGTTTCTCAAATACTCTGTTAAAGCAGTTATTTATGAATCAAGGTTAAGAAGGCACAATAACAAATATTATTACTTTTTAAACATTCATATAAGATTTTGCGATTCACTTAATTAACATAATCGCATTTTTTCTTTTTTGTCAAAATAAACAACAATTAATATTGTATATATATTTTTTAAAGCAATAATTTTAAACCAAACTGGTTTGTTTATTAAAACCCAAAGCAATAAAAAAATTCTAATTGAAAACCACTTTTAAAATTTACAAAAAAAAAAACACATTTGTTAATATCTAAAGCTAATGTTAAATATTCATGTCTCACTGACTTAAACTGCACGATTATGGTGATTTTTTTACTTTTAAGCCGGTATTTGACTTACGTGTTTTTCACAAAATCATTGACATTTATTTGACGATTTGCATACAATTGACCTTAACTGTTGAATTAATTTAAATAATCTGTGTTAGAACATTTTTAGTCCGTTGTGTGAATAACTTCCATGCATTGAAATAAAAAATATAAATAATTTAAAAATTGCTTTTTATTAAAACACGCAGACATGACATCACTGGGCTTATAGTGTAGATTTTTAGATTAAAATATGTAAATTATAAAAATATAGTACATTATGAAAAAATTTATGATTTCATTGTAGGAACTGCTATTTTTAAAGTGGTATACGTTCACTTAAAAAGAATTTAACGATAATTTTAGTAAGATATCCCGACTAGAAATTTTCCCAATACTCATATTGGGGCCCGATTGGGAATGCATGTGGCACATCCAAAAGGGTTATCCCATTTGTGATTTGATCGGGAACTTGTTGGGATAGCCCATCTACAAATTAATGACTTAACAAAAGTTCTCTCCAAGTGGGAAACTATTGGGAACTTGTTGGGAAAATCTAACACAGATTTTTAATCGTACATTATGCTCATCTTCAAAAGAGGTAAATGTTACATACTTTGGTCCCTTGTATAGCTTCAGCAATTTTAATTCAATATTAGAGTTTGATATTTTCCCGATTTGAGCAAATTTTTGCAAGATTTTGATATTTCCCCACAGGAAACCAATCGGATCCCAAATACGTTTCTCCGTTACATCGGAACTGGGATCCCAGTTAGATCCCAAATGTGTTTGCATAAACATTTCTAGTCGGGATGTTCTACATCTTATTAAAATTATCGTTAATTTTTGGAATTGAAATTACCATTAATTAAGTTTTTTTTTTAACAATGGACTTATGCTACCTTCAAAAATAACAGCTCATTTATTGGATGTTGTTATAAAATAATTGTTGCAAAAAAAAAAATTACAAACAAATACTTTTCCCAGAGGCTCATTTGATTTCCCGAAGCTCTTTAAAAAGTATTGGATGTACGGCACCAAGGGGGTTCTTAGTAGAGCCTGTGGTGGGTGGATCGCCAATACTAATAAGATCGCTATTAAAGCACAACTTATTAAGTAGTGTTTGTAAAGAATATCTTCAAGTAAAAAAATTCTGATTTGAATATGTTCATCTAAATATTTCAATTTCATCGATTTATTTCTCTTCCCAAGTTTTCAACGGCTGAAAGTCTATCCTGTGTATTTTATAAAACACTATAGCCACGTCTAGTGGCAACTGGCGCCGGCTACAGCGCTAAGCATACATTCTGGGGGTCATGTTAATCACTCCTAAGGCTCGTGTTTTATTTGACACATATTATAACATATTGGAAAAGTAAAAGTTGTGCCCAGCGAGTAATTCTCATTTTAAGTGCACATTTTGTGTTTTTTTACCAATGTAAAGTAGCAGAAATATGAGAAGGTAGAATTCATATTATAGTTTTCGGCTCATTCATTTTGCCTCATGGCCTTAATCTCCGACACGCTTGGTCTATTACTCAATGAATATGAATGACAGATGCTGCTGTCATCTGCAAAAGAGTAGATAGGATTGGAAGTTTGACAGAGAAGGTCATTAAGAAAAATAAGAAATAGGGTACGAGAAAGAACGGAGGCTTGTGCTACTCCTAATTTAATCATGAACTCGCTTGTAGAGATCCCATCTATAACAACTCGCATAGAGCAATCCCTGAGAGAGCTTGATATCAATCGAGAGAACTCATATCTGACATAAAAAACAGCAAGTTTCGACAAAAGTGCATCATGCCATACTCTATCAAATGCGTTAGAAATATCTACAGCGACCACCTTAGTTTTGCCGAAATGGTGTATGGAGCGACACCATTCTTCTGAAAGGAAGGCCAGTAAGTCGCCCTTCGAGCGTCCCCTATAAAAGCCATACTGGCGATCGCTGAGTAAGCTGTTGTCAATTATAAAAATAATGAAATCCTCCTGGATCACAGCGTTTCATATCTATCATGAAAAATTTTTTAATTCCAACAAATAAATTGTGGAAAAACCGAGTTTTAATATAATTATTTCATTATACATTTTGAATCTTTGCTTTAATAACTGCAGGCTCTCATCTAAGCTGAAGATCATTTTCTTATATTGCAGCTAAACATACAACATGGAAATATAAATTAAAGATTATACGAAAGCCTTACTAGTTGTGTAAAACAGCTGTTAAAAGTGTTACAAAAAATGTATTAGTTTATGACTCAAATATATTCAAATACGCTCTTCACTACCCTGACCCTGTCTGTAGAAATATGCAAATCTCATGATAAATGATTGTTGATTTTTTTGAATTTTCAGTTATTCAACATTTATATAAAAAAACTCATATAATCATAAAATGCCCAGGCAAAATTTTGATGGCAAATTAATGTGTTAAAATGGTAATCAACAATACCCATCACTACTTCTACTTTGGCATTTCAACCAATTTCTTAGCATGGAGATGTCGTTGGAGGCAAGTACTTACCAATGTGGGTTACAAATAACAAGTTATAAATTTAAATATTTAAAAGGCTTTAAATACACAAAACATAATAAAAATTAAATGTCTATACTAAGCATTGAACTCATGACGTTTTTAGTTATCATGTTATTTTATGGCAAGTGTTTTGCTCACTAGGCTACTGCACAACTATTTTGCTACAGGCTTAAAACTTCTATTCACAAACATGAACACAATCTGAAAAATCCAATTTGCTACCCCAGGGGTTGAACTGCTTATCGTCTGTATGATAAGCAGATACACTGCTACTCTGCCAATAAGAGAATAAATGACTTGTTTAATTACTAGTAAGCAATTGACAACTACTGTAAAGTAATTCAGACGGTATGTAGTTTGTTTTTCAACCACAAACTACATACCGTAATGACAACACATTGCCAAGTTTTTGCTGGGTATCTATATTTTTTCAATATAAAAAATTTAAATACAACTGATTTTGTTTGTATCTGCCACTTATATTTGCATTCATACGTGTAGAAAGAGTTGACATCACCACCTTTTTTTACCTCCTGTCAGTTTGTCTGTTTGAGCTAAAAACCGGTGTATTTTAAATAAATTACACTTAATTTGTTATCTTTTCAACTTTTTTATAATGAAAAAAAAAAACCTAATCATTTTTGCTTGTTTTTACAGTTGCTGGCAATTAAAACAGAAAAGGTTATTACTCATAAATATTCAATAATTTTTTTTTACTTTAACTTAAAGTTGCTTTTATATTAATATCTCCTGTGTGAACTTAAGTAAATAATAAATATTTTTATTTATTTAATTTTCATTTCAAAAATAAAATTGCATTTAAATAAAATAAATTGCAATTAATTTGTTTACAATTCTGTTTTTGCTATTTAAAATGACGCTAATGAATTCAAGGCAATTGCATATAATTTACACGCATTCAAAATATTTGTGTGAGAATAAATTTATATGACAAAAACAAGACAAACGGAGTAAATTAATTTAATAAATTTTATGGTTTTTGTAAAATAGTCATTAAAATTTTAATGAGATTTTTAATTTGCTATTGAGCATGAAGTACTTTGGACATGAAGTTTAATGTAAACAAATAATATTTGTAAAAAATATGGTATTTATAAAACAATATTTCTTTTGTAAAAATAATATTTTGCTAAAAATAACGTAGAAAAAGAAATATTTGATTGATAAATAAGGGCCCATAATAACGGCCATGTACGTACACACTCAGAAAGAATTTCGGTTCCTAAATGCCATGATATAATTTCGCTAGATTTTTCTCAAAATTCTAATGAAATATTTCACAATTCTAATGAAATTTTACGAATTTAGTGAAATAATTTCATTGGAATTGCTTAATTAGCTTTCATAGTTTCGTTAGAAAATTTCGTTGGATGTATGACAACAATATATTGTTATTGTATAGAAACCCCTTTAAGTTTTGACAAAATGTTTTAATCTATAGTTGAAATATGTACTAAAAAAATTAAAAAGAAATTATAGATTTTATGCCCTTGAACTTCATAATTTCAATGAAATTTATTTCATTGTTTTCATGAAAAATTTCATTACATTTATAACAGATGGATCATATGAATCACGTATATATTTTCTTAAAACACATGCCCTTATTTATTTCAACAGTTGGCAACCAATAGCGAGTAACAAAAATATTTTTATATTCTTATTATTATTATACACTCATAGATACATTGTTTTCACAGTGCTTTTGGCTGAAACAATTTGTGGGTGCTGTTGATTGTGTAGCTAGCGCGTTTGACTACAAACCCTGAGCTCTTGAGTTCAACACTAGTTCCAAGCAATCCAACAACATCATGCATTTTCTTCATGTGCATTGGTGTGTTATTGTGTTGGACTGTTTAAGTGATGAAGGCATAGACCTGATCACTTTGGCAGTACCGGCAGCGATTAATGTTAACATATCATAATGCTTTTTACAGCACCCTCCTTCGTTGGTATTGTAGCAGAACCGTCGGCGAAGTAAAAGAACTAATAAAAATGGCTACACATCTCAAACAACTCAATGCCTCTACTTGACACCAGAGGGTCTTGCAATACTGCTCTACAAAAAAACGCGTAATAGCAGAGATTTAAATGTATTAAGCTTTCTATCTCTCTCCCACTTCACCACCTGTTCTCTCTACACTGTCCCTTTCCCAAAAAAGGTAACACATTACTTAATTAACAGGTAGGCATTAATTGCCTAATTGTGTTATTTCTCTTTCTTAAAAAAATGGTCATTAGCCTTACAAATTTCTATGCTTTATAGCGTAGAATTGTCAATAAATTAAAATAGTCAATAAAAGAGATAAGCTAATGAGGCTACTAAGTAATGTCATAATTTCATTAAAACAATGAAATAATTTCATTACAGTATTTCATTAAAATAATTATTAATTTCATTAAAATAATTAAACTATTTTATTAAAACGGTGAAATAATTTCACAAAAATAATGGAATATATTCATTAGCTAACAGAAATTATTACATTGAATCAATGAAATTATTACATATATTTAATGACATTTTTATTGAAATAATTTTAACGAAATATGTTGCTTTTACGCAATAATAAGTCAAGTGTAAGCAAAGGTTAACTGAATGCTACGTCAAGCCTGAGTCAAGTGCATATAAGTCACATCTAAATCAGCTCCAAGTCATGCCTAAATCGAGTCTCCGTTAAGTAAAAAGTATTCCCAATTCAAGTCTAAGTCAATTAGGAGTGAGGTCTAACTCAAGCATATTTGAGGTATAATTGAAGTCTGTGCCAAGCCTAAGAGAAGTTTTAGTTATGTCTAAGTTAAGCCTAAGTCAAGTCTAACGCAATCTTAAGTAGAGTATAGTCAGTTTTGACCTCAGTTTAAGTCAAGTCTTAGCCTATTCTGAGAACATTCGAAGTCAAAACTAATGTGCTGTTTCACATTACAAACAAGCGACTTGAGTAAAAAATTTGTATGGAAATCACTCAAAAAACTGAGTGCTTTTCATATAAATTTTAGACAAGCAGTGCTTGTTTGCATTGTGGAAACAACACATAAGTCAAGTATAATGTAATTCTTAGTCAAGTTAAATTATAGTCAATTCCAAATCAATTTAATATTATTTTTTCCAAATAAAGTTCAGATCAGGTCTAAATGAATTCTAAGTAAATTTTAAGTGAAATCTAAAATAATTTCAAAATTGTTCTAATGCAAGTGTAAGTAAAGTAAATTTTTAATGAAATCTAAATCAATTTCAAAATTGATCTAATAGAATTGTAAAAAAGTCTTTTGCAAATCTAATTCAACACCAAATACAAGCTGCCTCAAGTGTAAGTCAGGCGTAAGCTAATTCTTAATTAAGCTAAGTATAGCTCAAGGCAAGTCTAAGTTAAGTTTAAGACATTTGAAAGCCAACTCTAAGTTAAATTATAGGGCGAGTGCAAATAAAGTTTGAGCCGGTATTAGATAAATCTAAATTAAGCCTAAGTCAGGCCTAATGGGGGTCTAACATAAGACTGAGACAAGTCTACTGCAAATCTATAGCAAATCTAGCTCAAGTAGTAATGCAGTCTATGTCCAGCAACTTTATTCTGAGATATTGCTTAGTACCCAGTAAAAAAGTTGCTTCCAATAAAGCAGGTTTCTACTATTATGGAATAAAAGTAGCGCTGACAAACCTGCTGATATCGCTGCTGATTTTTGTATGGCGAGTTCCCGGATTGGAGTACTACATTTTTGCTCACAAAAGCGCTTTGGAAGCGTTGAAAATCATCAACATCTTCAGCACTAGAACTGAAAATATATGAAAAAATGGTTCGATGTGGATTGGCGTCGTTAACGCTATTTTGAATTTTTCTTATTTCGTTTCTTTATTTATTTTTATCCATTTCATATTTTTACTCAATGTTTGTTATTTTAACTTCAACTAGTATCGAACTAAGAACCTTCAGCTTTGAAGTCCAACGTACCAATCACTAGACCAACAACACTGTTGCAAAACGGCACCAAGAAACTCTTAATTCTCGCTTAAGAACCTGCTTTGGTTCAGCACTATAAAATCAGCTTTTTTGTATACCTTTTGTACGAAGCTTTTGTGTAAGTAAAAAGCAAATACTTTTCTCGCTTCAAAACCTGCATTGTTGTGACGCTATGAAATAGTTTCTGAACAAGCTCATATTTTAAAGCGAATTATAAAGCGCTTTATTTCTTTAGTGCTTCAAAAAACATAAAAAAATTTTTTATTGGGTATGAGTAGACGCCAGGATAAATCTGAGTAATTTTTGGTGGCAATTTATTCAAGCTTTCATTGAAATACTTTTCCATGCGGGCTTAATCCAAGGGTATGGCAAAAAAGCTAAAGGAAAAAGTTTTAATCGGGGCTTACAAAACTCAAAGTCACGTCGAAGCTAAATCTCATTTAAGGCTCACTGGTTTTGGTTTTTTGTGATTTGCCAAATAAAAATATTTTTTAAGGTGCTCAAAATATGGAAGTCATTTGATGAAAGAACTTAATTTTAATCTTCACTTCTGTTTCAAAGCAAATCAATTTTTACTATAAAAAAGAAAAAAAAAATTATATATTCGCGTTGTTAAATAAATGCCTCAGAAAAATTTGCATGTCGGCTTTAGTATTTTGTTTAAAGAATTTAACTTTTAAAATTGCATACCTTTGCCTAAAATATGTATTGCAAAACTTCAAATTTTTGGATTTTTTTTGTTAACAAATTTAGGTCACTTTCAATTAATCTGTACCGCTAATAGCCTTCTCTATATGTGTACATTCATACAAACAATGCGCTTTATATATTGCAAGCATCTGCATGTTGCATGGTTTGCTGAAAAACGAATTTTAACAAAATCTACATATAAAAAATGCCTTTAAAAAAAAGAGCAACTATAACTATCAAATAACGAAGTATATAACTTATCAATTGACTTTTGCCTCAATTGTTTTAACCAAATTTAGTTTAACGTGAGTTGCATTCAAAAAAAAAATGTTTGCAGTACAATATCGGTAACGTTTTTGCCATTTTAGTAGATTTTGAATTGTGTAAACTTTTAATTGCATTTTTTCTTTTTGCTGTGCATTTAACAAAAATATCACTTTGGTAATAAAATAAATTTGATTCTTTTAGTTTTATTTTGTAATGATAAAGGAAGTTTCGAAACTGCATGATAGAGCTTGTTTGTTTGTGTGTGTGTGTGTGTGTGTGGGTATACAACGTGCTAAATCTAATTTTAAACAAATTGTGCAAGAATTTAAAAATACAATTATTTAAAAATAAACAGAAAAATTTACATATAAATTGAAACAAATATGTATGAGCATGAGTGAAGTAACAGGATAAATAGAGAGTAGAACAACAAGAGTTTTTATTATTAAATACCACTCATGGCCATAAACTTGTAGAAGGACTTGGAAAATTTCAACAACATCTGACAACAAATGTATTCACTAATCTGTGTACCTTAGGATACCTAAAGGACTTAAAGGGAAGTGCACTTTATCAAGTAATTAGAAATTTTCATTTCTACTGATTATTATTTTTCAATATTTTTCTAAAGTTCAGGATTTTTAAGGAGGCTGATCTACCAATTTTATCATAACTTAGGAAGTCCTTCTCCAATTTTCTTACAAATCCACCAGAAAACTTAAAACACAATTACCTTTAAGCCGTGGTGAACTTTTAATTATATGGAAAAATATATTTTTTTAAACGATACTTTAAAATTTTAAGTTTTTTAAAAATTTATAAAAAATCGCAAAAGGCAAAGACTTAACCATTATTTGTTAACTGATTATAAAGCTAAATATACTATAAATAAAATAAGCTTTATTTCATAAAAATCGATAGATAAATATTGATTTTATTCATAGTAAAGTTAAATTATCTAATTTTTGCACGAAAATTCAGTTTTAAAGGGGCTGCTGGCCCACTGATTTTATTATAACTTGAAAAGTAATTGTCCAAATTTGTTGAAAATTTATTTAATAAATATCAATTGTAGCCATCTTTAGGATATTTTTCGTTGCTTTTTAGGGTTCCGTACACCAAAAGTGTTTTCGCGACACTTTCCGTCTGTCTGTCTGCCTGTCCGTCTGTCTGTCTGTCACAGACTGTTTTCTAGGAAACCGTAAGAGCTACGGACCTGATATTTTCACAGAATATGTAAAACTTTGGCCAATACAACACCAAATATATGACAGTTAAAACTTAAAGGGTGTTCTAAAGCGAGCAACGAAATATGTTGAAATACTAATATAATATGCAGACACTTATATTTTATACTTAAAATTTTTCAAGTTAGTGTTAATTGGTGTAGTCTGTAGAATAGACTACACCAATTAATACTGATATTTAAAGCAATAAAAATTAAAGGGTATTCTATCAACTAGTGTAATTTTGACTATGGAATTTAAACAATTTGCTGTATCTTGGAAACCGTAAGAGGTAAAATCTTGAAATTTTAAAAAACGCTACAACTAAAAAAAATCCATAATTAGAAAAATGTCAAAAGGAAAAAAACGCTAAAATGAAAAACGCGCTTAAAGGAAAAAAGCAATAAAATAAAAAAAATCGCTAAAACGCAAAATATCACCAAAACTAAAAAGATCGTCATAAAAAACGCTAAAAACTGAAAAAAGTCGTCAAAACAAAAAAAGCACTACAACATAAAATATCGCTAAAATTAATATATCATCAAAAAACGAAAAAAAACGCCAACAATGAGAAAAAAATCACCAAAAGCAAAAGGAAGCGCAAAAACCAAAAAAAAAAAACCCAAAACTAAGAAAATCGCCAAAAACCAAAAAAATCGCTGAAACGAAAAAAGGGCCAAACAAAAAAAATCGCTTAAACTAAAAAAATCACAAAAAATCGAAAAAATCGCCAAACCCGAAAAAGGGCCAAAACTGAATAAAGCGCCAAAGCTACAATAAATCGCTTAAGCTAAAAATATCGTCAAAAAACGAAAAAATGCAAAAAACAAAACCCAAAAACTAAAAATATCGGCAAAAAAATTTTTTTCAAAAAAACCAAAAATCGCCAAAAAAAAAACGAAAAAAATCGCCAGAACAAAAGAATGTCATAACCAAAAAAATCGCTAAACTAAAAAATCACCAAAAACAGAAAAAAGTCCCCAAAAACAAAAAAGCGCCAAAACTGCAAAAATGGCCACAACTAAAATTAATCGCTAAAACTAAAAATATCGTCAAAACTAAAACAATTGGAAAAAACAGAAAAATTGCAAATAATGAAAAATAGCCAGGAAAAAAAACGAAAAAAATCACGAAAATTAAAAAAGAGCCAAAACCGAAAAATCGCCAAAAACAATGAAAAATACTTTAAAAAAATTAAATTAAAAAAAAGCACAATGAAAAAACTACCAAAATGCAAAAAGAGGAAACACGAAAAGGGATATACATATGTGTATTCGTACGGAACCCTTCGTGTGCGACCCAAAGTCTCACTTTATTAAATTTATTTAAGATAGAGATTAAAAGGCTCATACACTAAATCTTCTACAAAATCTTCCTCGTAGTGTTTTACATACATCTAATATCTTAAAAGAAAGGCTTGCAAATATTTCCTATTCCGAGTCACTATAATTATGGGCAAAGGGTGGGGAGAATTTAGCTCCCCCTAAAATGAATCTCAGTTGCAAACTTTCAAATTTCACCTTATTGTGAATAAAATCACTATTTAAACATCGATTTTCATGAAATAAAGCTTATTTTATTTGTAGTATATATAGCTTTCAGATCACTTACTAATGTGCTGTTTCCACAATGCAAACAAGCACTGCTTGTCTAAAGTTTGTATGGAAATCACTCAAAAAACTGAGTGCTTTTCATATAAATTTTAGACAAGCAGTGCTTGTTTGCATAGAGGAAACAACACATGAAAATTTAAAATTTTTGCCATTTTCGATTTTTTGTAAATTTCTAAAATATAAGAATTTCCCAATATTGCTAAAAAATATATTTTTCATAATAACTCCGAAAGTGTTAAGTATATTAAATGTATTGCTTAATGGTCTCAAAGGTAATTTTATATCAAGTTTTTTGCTGTCTTTAGTAATAAAATTGGACAACCAACCCCTTCCCAAGTTATAAAAAATTGGTCTCTTCAAAAATCCCAAACTTAAAAAGAAAGTTATCTATAGAATTTTAAATGTCGACTTTTTTCGTAGTAAGGGAACCATCATAACATCATTAAAGTGGCCATAAAAGTTCATTAAAAAAAGTTTAATTTTGTTGCATAGTGCTATCAATAATTTTGTAGAACCCTTTATGTATTAGTTTTCTTATCAGATCACCAATAAAGTGGTGTAACCATTCATGTGAATTTTCATTTATTTATATAAAACTTTTTTAACATTTTTTAAAAGTTTTTGCAAATATATCATATTTTAAGATGACCTACACTAGGCAATACAAGTTATATGAACCGCTTGTAAGTCATTTAAAAGTACCAATGCAGCTTTGTACTAATATTATTTCCTCGGGTCGATTAAGCTGCATGAATATGTTAAGCCAAAAAATAATGAAAAACTTTTCAAGATTTAAATGCTTAAATTTAATGGTTTAGAGAGTCTAAAATTCGTTTTTAGTCAGTGTTTTGTTGAAATTTTCGCTTGCTGTTCTGGAATTTTTTCACTTTTGTGTACATTTCCAATTGTTTTCATGTTGTTTTATAAATGTATAGCTTACAATATATATTATTTATTTTTTATTTTTTGCTCTATATACATACATACATACAATGCTTTTACATTTCATAGACTGAGTTTTAAAAATATTGTTAAATTGTTGGAGATTTATGTGAACATTTAATAAACAACAATGAAATAGATATGCGTACATGTCTCTTTTTTTTATTAAAAAAAAGGTGGGTTTGCTTTTTTTGTTAACAAAATGGTATAAATAACATTTTAAATAAATCAAAAAAATATACAAAGAAGTGTATAAATAGAATTAAAGCATTTTATTTATAGAACGACAATAACAGTAATGGATTTATATTTTCTAACATATAAACTTTTAATCTAGAGTATATGTAATCATAAACACTTTACTTTAAAACCTCTTAAATATGACGCACCAAACACTTGTCACTTCTTGTGCACACTTAAAACTTGCCTTTAATCTTTAGAGGCTTCTGAATAAAGAAAATATTTTTCGTTTTAATAAAAATTGCAAACAAAAAAACGTAACAACTCTCTGAGGCTGCAGTGAAAAAAAAACAAAAACGGTATAAATAAATTTACAAATATTTTGAAGTCATACAACACAATGTCGATTGCATATGAAAATTTAACGTGCCAATACGTGCAAAGAGACAAAACGGTCTGTAGTGCACTAAAAATGTCCAAATATAACATTGGAAAACGTCTGTCTATACAATGGTGGAGTACAAACACAATGGTCATGGATACTTTTCACATAATGGCAGTGCAACATGTATAGCATGCTGATGACAATATTTTGAATGAGGAAAAAGCAGGGTGACCAGAGCACAAAATACATAAACTAAAAAGAAAGAAATCTAAAAATCTCAGGGTATAGCAGCTGTAAGGAATTTTTTAATCCCTAACACAGTTGTAGAATATGTCATTAAAGCTTTGAAAAAAAATAGAACCGACTACAAAATAGGCGTGCCAGTGCCAACATATTTGATCCTAATGTTATACTTTCTGGAGAAATAATTGTGTGTGCAGAGTTTCATAAGTATCCAGTTAAGCAGAAGTAGTTAAAATGAATATTACTTTTAATGAGCATGGCGCTGTCTACTTTTATAAGCATAATTCTGAATTGTAACGATAATTAAATGTGTATGCAAAATTTTATAGGAATCGGTTTAGTATAAGTTGTTGTAAATGAGTGGTTACTTTGCATGGGAGTGGCACTGCCCACTTTTTAAATCATAATGTAGTATTCAAACAGAAGCCTAACATGTCCTAACATGTGTACAATGTTTCATAAAAATCGGTTGACTGGAAGTAGTTGAAAAGGAATGTATATTTACTTTTATGAGCGTGACCCTGCCCACTTTTCAACGAGCCAATCTGGAAGTACATTAAGTGACAGCACTCACTCGTGAGCTGGACTGTGTGTAAAAAAGGTCTGATTTTCGCAATTGTTAAATTTTCCTCAGACCACGCGCATATTCTGGGGGAGGAAAAAATTTCGTCGAAAAATTAAAAAAAAAATTTCACATAAGAAATTCCATAATAACCGAAATTTTATCAACAACACTTTCAGCAAAATATATCGCAAACCGATAAGTGTCTCTTCTCACTATGACTTTTCAGCCTGCCCTTTTGACAATTTTCTTTTAAAATCCCTAGTTACAGACTTTTTCTCCATGCTTTTTTTGATGATTAACACTTGCTTAATGCTGAGAGAAAGAAAATGACAAAAATAAATATCAAAAAACGCCTCAAATTTCAATTCGTGCCTTTTTTCTTACCCCGCCAGCTTCTCACCACCTCCCTCTCTCAAACTAAAAAAGCCTGCCTTTAAGGCCAGGCAAGAAAGGCACAATGTAAATTGCGTGTAAGACTTGAACAAGGAATTAATAAATCGACAAGAAATTAAAATTTCTAAAAGGAATTGAAATTTCGACAAAAAATATTAATTTTGACAAGAAATTTAAATTCCGATAAAAAAAATAAAATTTCGACAGGAAATTGAAGTCTCGACAAGAAATTGAACTTGCGACAATAAATTGAAATTTCGACAAGAAATTGAAATTTCGGCGACAAATTTAAATTCCGGCAAGTAATTGAAATTTCGACAAGAAACTTAAATTTCGACAAGAAATTTGATATTACGACAAGAAATTAAAATTTCGACAAGAAATTGATATTTCGACAAGAACTTGAAATTTCGACAGAAAATTGAAATTCCGACAAGAAATTGAAATTCTGACAAGAAATTGAGATATCGACAGGAAATTGAAAATTCGACAAGAAATTGAATTTCGACAAGCAATTGGAATTTCGACAAGAAATTGAATATTCGACAAGAAATTGAAATTTCGACAAGAAATTGAATTTTCGACAAGAAATTGAATTTTCGATAAGAAATTAAAATAACGAACGACAAGAAATTAAAATTCCTACAAAAAATTTAAATTTCGATAAGAAATTCAAATTTCGACATGATGTTGAAATTTCGGAAAAGAAATTTCGACAAGACATTGAAATTTCGTCAAGAAATTAATATATCGCAAAGAAATTTATTAATTGAAAAATAAAATAAAAAACGAGAAATTGGGAGACAACGTTAATTTGGTCGAGGTTCCGACCAAGAGTCGATTACTCGAAACCATATCAGCATATCAACAAAAAATCCATAAAGCGATGAATTTCGGAATTTCAGCAGAAACATGAAATTTAAGGCGTAGGAAGGTGTAGGAACTTTAAAAATAAATTGAAATTTCGACAGAGAGCTCAAAATTTCAACAGATATATTGGAATTTGGAAGAAAATTTGAGATGTTGACAAGAAAGGGAAATAAAATTCGGCAGTAAATCAAAATTTCGATAGTAAATCAAAATTTTGGCAAAAATCCGATATATGTCGACTAGAAATCAAAATGTCGACAGCAGATCGAAATTTCTCGATAATTCGACAAAAGATAGGAATTCTACAAAAAATCAATATTTCGATATGAATAAAAACAAACAAAAAATATATTAAAATTTAGAAAAACTACGTTTTCAAAATATCCACAAGTGCAAACATGAACATCGGTATATCAGGAAATCGTTATTTTGGCAGAGAGCAAAAAAAAAACTAAATATCGACAATGAAATTTCGATTAAACATCATAACTTTGACCAGAATTTAAAATTTTGCGAAAATTGTAACTATGAAAGGAAATGGAGGTGTGGAGCGAAAACTCAATATTGTGACAGAGAAGTCAATATTGCGACAGAGAATTCAATATTGCGAAAGAGAGCTCAATATTTGCGGCAGGGAAACAAATCTTGCAATAGAGATCTCAATATTGCGACAGAGAGCTCAATATTGTGACAGAGAAATTGAAAATCGATATTATAACAAAAATACGATAGATCAACAATAAATCGATATTTCGACATGAAATAAAAATTTCGACAAAAAATTTCGATGTATTTCGACATTTCAGCAAATTTAAGAAAGAAATCGAAAATTCAGCAAGAAATCGAAATTGCGTTATGAACTCGAAATTCCTTCAAGATATTGCAATTTCCACACGAAATCGAAATTTCGAAATGAAGTCGAACCTTCAACAAGAAATTGAAATTTTAACAAATAATCGATTTCAAAATGTCCACACATTCAAATTTCGACAAAAAAAAATCGATATATCGGAATCAATCGGAATTTTAAAAAGAAATCGTTATTTTACCAAAGAAATCGAGTTATCGACTAAAACCGAATTATCGAAAAAATTGATATATTAACAAGAACTCGAAATTTGAATAAAATACTGTAATATCGATATTTTATTGGGAGATACATTGAAAAATATTAAGACATCAACAAAGAATAAAACTTTCAATAATTTATCCAAAGTATCTAAATTTCTTCCAGAAAACCAAACAAAAATGTTATAGATTTTATTGTTTGGCCACTCTATTTCTCTAAATTCCAATCCAAAAAAAAGACAACAGAAATGTGTACTTGAATTCAAAAAGCCTTCATATTGTAGCAGTACATATACGTGTGTATGTACATGTTTTATTTAAAATTTTTCAATCTTGGGGGTATTAGATTTCAACATCATTGTTTAAACTGCTAAGCTTAAGCTCGAAAATATAAAAAAAAAGAAAAATATCTCTGCATTATTTGTGCATATGCACGTATCAATTGTAAGAACCCAATGGATTTTTCATTTCAGTTTTTCTTTTCTTTCCAATCTTTAGTATTTCACTTGAATTTCATCCACCATTGGCGTTATTGTTCATGTACATTGTCAATATCTGTGCATGTTATTTGTTGCTGTCATTTGGCAGTAGAGAAAAACGTTTGTTTCTGTCTACAAAAACAATGTCGTTCGGTTGCTGGCTCATTTGGTTGGGTTAACTTGTTTGTTTTAGTGTAGCAACAAATATTTTTGGATTTTTGTTGGTAACACTTGACTTTTTTTTTATGTGTAAGTAAGTGTATGCTTTTTAAATTTGGCCTTAGATATTTTTGTGATGTTGCAGTCATCGTATCTTAGGTAATATTTACTTCTTGCAGCTTTTTTTCTAAATATCTCTATCTTTCAGATTTATATGTCTGTTTTCCCTTATGGCCTTTTTATCCATTTACCAATTTACTTTGTACAATTTTAGGTTTTGCTTTTTGCGCATTTACAATTTGACATTTCTTAATAGCCGATAGTGTGCTGAAAAATATCATTTGGGCCGTGTTACTCTCAATGTCTGGCCATGACAGTTTGCTGTTATTTGATTAAAAAATTTTTGTTACTTTGGAATTTTTGTTTTAACATTTATTTTTCTTTTCCTTCTTTATTAAGATAAATTTTGAACAACTTAACTGCTTTGAAGTTGGAATAGAATCTAAAAAGACCTGTTGACAGTTTCTCTTTTTTTTTAATGTACAATATCATAAAAAAAAGAAACTCTAGCAAGTGTTAAACTAAATGAAATTGTTGTTATATGTAAGAAAAGGTCTTGGGTGGAAAGAATTTTTATATCTTGAATTTATATTTGAGATGCTTAAAATAAATATTTATAAGAAAATAACTTACCTTGCTAAAAAATCAATTCCGTTATTAAATTGCAAAAAGCTGGAAAATATATAACAAAAATAAATATCTTATTTAACATTATTTCATGTAATTAATAAAAAAAGGGAAAAAATTAATATTAATTAACTTTAAAAAAATATATAAAACGGCAACACTTTCTATCACTTTGTATGCAAAAAGTACTAAACTTCTAGCGTAACATTCCCTAACGACCGAACGAATGAAAATTTCTCCTTGTCTAAAATAACATCGATTTGGTAGTTATTTTATTAAAGAAAAAACCTTTCAAATTAAACATATTTAGTCCAAGTGGAAAAAATTTAACATAAAGTATAATACGGCTATGGCTGAATGGTAGCTACGTCAGACTATCAGTCAGGAGATCGCGGTTCAAACCTGCACGCAGCCAATCGCTTTTTTTAGTAAAAACATTTTGTTCAAAAATAATGCGTGTGTAATTTTAGGTCGATAATAATCGGTAAAGTGTTGCCGACTATTATCGACCTCATTTTCAGCAAAAGTGTTTTAGAGTGTAACACTTTTAAAAACATGTCAATAGAAAAAGACAAAATATAAAAAATATTGCATATTATTAAAAACTTTGATTGGAATTTTTTCTATAGGAAAATTTTATTAGTGATAATTTTTCTAAAAAAAATTTCATTAGTGATCGCTTTTCTTTAGTAAATTTGAGCAGTGATCATTTTTCTGTAGAAAATTTTCATAGTGTTAAATTTTCTGTAGAAAATTTCATTAGCGAAAGATTTCCTGTAGAAAAATGTCATTAGCGATCAATTTCCTATAGAAAAATTTCATCACTATTTACTTTCATATAGAAAAATTTCATATGTGATAATTTCTCTATAGACATGTACATTTGAATAGATCCTTGGCCAATACATCTCCAAATTCAAGAGTAAAATACGAAAACTGGTAAAAAAACTGCAGTTTTTCAGTTTGCTCTAATTGTAAGGATATACTAGCCAAACAGACCTCAGACTCAGACTCTGCGCGTCAAAATACATGTAAATACTTAGCTCCGGTCAAATGTACAGCCCACTTTTTTTGGTCCGAGATACCGGTGCACCAGTACAAAATTATATATAAAATAAAGTTAGCTGTACATATGACCAGACCCACCTTTCTATGTATTTTGATGCGCTGAGTCTGAGTATGTGGTGCGTTAGGCCAATACACCTCCAAAATTTCGAGTAAACTGCAAAAAGCTTTAGCTTTTTTCGAAATAATTGATAGTTTTTCACAATTCTCTCGAGATTTTGGAGAAGTATTGGCCAAACGGACCTCATAAATAGCCTCAGCGCGTCCAAAATACATATAGGAAAGTGAGTCAGTACCTCGAATACGGATTCAGCGTGGCTGAATACATGTCAATAGTTGGGTTTAGTTTAATTAACACTTCACTTTTTTGTTTTTGATGCCGGTGGTATTTTTCTATAGGAAAATTTCAATAGTGATCAATTTTCTATAAAAAGTTCCTTTTCATTTGTGATAATTTTGCTATAGAAAAATTTCTTTAGTGATAATTTTTCTATAGAAAAATTTCTTTAGTGATAATTTTTCTATAGAAAAGTTTTATCAGTGATAACTTTTCTCTAGAAAAATTTCATAAGTAATCAATTTTCTATAGAATAATATCACTAGTGATAACTTTTCTATAGAAAAATTTCATTTGTTATAATTTTTCTATAGAAAATTTTCATAAATGATCATTTTTCTATAAAAAAATTTCATTAGTAATAATTTTTCTATGAAAAATTTCTTAATGAATAATTTTTCTATAGAAAAATTTCATTAGTGATAATTTTTCTATAGAAAAATATTTTTAGTGATAATTTTTCTATAGAAAAATATCTTTAGTGATAATTTTTCTATAGAAAAATTTCATAAGTGATTATTTTTCTATAAAAAAATTTCATTAGTAATAATTTTTCTATGGAAAAATTTCGTAAGTGATAATTTTTCTATAAAAAAATTTCACTAGTAATAATTTTTCTATGGAAAAATTTCATAAGTAATAACTTTTCTATAGAAAACTTTTATTATTTAAAATTTTTCATAGAAAAAGTTCATTAGTGATAATTTTTCTAAAAAAAATTTCATAAGCGATAATTTTTCTCTAAAAAAATTTCACTAGTGATAATTTTTTTCTAGAAAATTTTATTAGTGAAATTTTTCTATAAAAAATTTCATAAGCGATAATTTTTCTATAGAAAAATTTCATTATTTAAAATTTTTCATAGAAAAAGTTTATTAGTGATAATTTTTCAAAAAAAAATTTCATGTGATTATTTTTTTATAAAAAAATTTCATTAGTAATAATTTTTCTACGGAAAAACTTTATAAGTAATAATTTTTCTATAGAAAAATTTTATTAGTGATAATTTTTGTATAGAAAAATTTCATAAGTGATAATTTTTCTAAAAAAAATTTCATAAGTAATAATTTTTTTATAGAAAATTTTCATTTGTGATAATTTTGCTATAGAAAAATTTCATTAGTGATAATTTTCTATAGAAAAATTCCTTTGGTGATAATTTTTCTATCGAAAAATTTCATTAGTGATAACTTTTTTGTAGAAAAATTTAATAAGTAATACATTTTCTATAGAATAATTTCACCAGTGATAATTTTTCTATAAAAAATTTCATAAACGATAATTTTTCTCTTCAAAATTTCTATATAATTTTTCTATAAAATATTTCATAAGTGATAATTTTTCTATAAAAAATTTCATAAGTGATAGTTTTTCTATAGAAAAATTTCGTAAGTAATAAATTTTCTATCGAAAAATTTCACTAGCTATAATTTTTCTATGGAAAAGTTTCATTTATGGTAATATGTGATTATTTGCCTATAAAAAAAATTGCATTAGTAATAATTTTTCTATGGAAAAATTTCATAAGTAATAATTTTTTTATAGAAAATTTTCATTTGTGATAATTTTGCTATAGAAAAATTTCATTAGTGATAATTTTCTATAGAAAAATTCCTTTAGTGATAATTTTTCTATCGAAAAATTTCATTAGTGATAACTTTTTTGTAGAAAAATTTAATAAGTAATACATTTTGTATAGAATAATTTCACTTGTGATAATTTTTCTATAAAAAATTTCATAAGCGATAATTTTTCTCTAGAAAAATTTCATTAGTGATAATATTTCTATAAAAAATTGCATAAGTGATAATTTTTCTATAGAAAAATTTCATTATTTAAAATTTTTCATAGAAAAAGTTCATTAGTGATAATTTTTCTAAAAAAAATTTCATAAGCGATAATTTTTTTCTAAAAAAATTTCACTAGTGATAATTTTTCTCTAGAAAAATTTCATTTTCATTTTTCTATAAAAAATTTCATAAGTGATAATTTTTCTATAGAAAAATTTCATTATTTAAAATTTTTCTATAGACAAATTTCATTAGTGATAATTTTGTAGGTTTTTGTAATTTTTCTTTAGAAAAGTTTCATTACATACTTATTTTGCTATAGAAAAATTTCATAGTGACAATTTTTCTATAGAAAATTTTTATTAGTGATAATATCTTAAAGCTAAAACTGTTATAAAATACTTGCGAAAAGTTGCTACTTATTCTATTTATAATTTTTTTATTAATATAAAGAACAAACTTAATGTTAGGCAATTTATTTAGTTTTTTTGGTCAACTTGAGAAGCATTTACAAAAAGGAAGCCAGGACACAAACATTTTACTATGAATTTGTTTTTTTGCCTGAAACTTCCATAAAGAATCTTAAAGAAAATTAATATTTACTTAAGGTAGATTTATGGGGCTTTTTTAGTTCTTTTAATGTTTTACTACGTATGAGCCATTTTATTATTAGAGAGGACGTACGTACTGTAAGATATGTAGCTATTTCTAACATTTGTATCTTGGTTTCTTATTATTTTCTCCGCATGTTGTAAATGAAAGAAAACTGTGAAACTGAAATGAAAGAAAAAGTAAATAGACTTGAAATGAATTGTTATTTTATGTGAATAAGAGATGAAAAAAGTTGGGGTAAAACAAAAGGTAATAATAAAAAGGACAATTTCTTTAAATTTTTTGTACTTTTAATATCAAAGAAAGCTCTGAATTTGATGGATGAGAACCAAAGAAGTTGTGGTTTTTAGGGCTAATGACTTTTTTTACAAAATGAAATACAGAGTGGTTTTTCTAACGTTTGGTTTTGAAATTAAAAGATAAATTTTATACCATTTTTTTTATTTGGTTGAATATATCATTGTTTTTGATTTACTTTGAAAATGCAAGTTGTTGCCAGATTAACTTAGTGAAAAGGGTTATCGAAGAAACTTAGGATTTACAAATAGTGCAAACGAAGCCATGCTAATATTTGTAACCCCTAATTGAAAAGAATTTCAAACGGTTTTATTTGCAACAGGCGACCTTTTAGTTAATGCTATCAAAATTTAATGAATTTGAGCAACTTCAACCAACAGGTAGCATTGAAAAGTCCCTGGTTTATTCCATTATACTGTTCAAATTCTTTTAAGTAAAATTAATTGTCTAGAATTAATTATGAGCAGTCAACTAAAAAGATTGAAATAGATACATTTAAAACGTATAATACAGTTTAATCTTCAATGTTAACAATTATTAATTTTCAGGCTTTTGTTGAAATTAAATACTAAAATTTTATTTCAACAAAAACAGTTAAAAAAAAAGAACTTAAATAAATAAATATTTAATAAAAATTCCCCTAAATTAAAGACAAAACGATTCAAATTGGATGTCCGACACATGTCAAAATCAAACGTTGCTCTCTAGCGGTTGTCGCTTTCTGTGTATTTTTCTAGTGTATGTATTGCACTGTTTTGTTTGGCGTCTAGCTTTAATTAATAATAACACGAATTTTTGTTTTTCCACAGTATCTATGAAATTGAGGTCTTTTCTTAGCGTTTATTTTGTTTGGTGTCACTTTAGGCGTCTTTTGTTTGTTAATCAATATTTAAATAATTAATGGGATTTATTATTCAAAAAATGTTTAACAAAAGTAAACAAAAGTTTAACTCTAAGAATGTTCTTTAAAAAAGAAAGCTATATACAAGCTGGGGTTTTTATAAAAAAATATTTTGAAAACTTTAACTTAATCTTAAGAGCTGTAAGTTTATGGAGAAAAATCTATTGCAATCGTTGGTCACCCGTAGAGTAGCTGTTGTACAGTTTTGCTTCTCATTAAATTATTTGTTCTTCTACGTAGATTAGAACTGTGATTTATATTAGTGTGGCACTCATCTACAATACTTTCTTCGTAATTTCTGAAGGTATATTAAAACATCTATATAACTATAATAGCAATGACAAATATACCGGATCCCTTTTACTCTCGTATAGTGCAGCTGGTTTAAATAAAAATATAACATGTGATAGATATTTGCTTGCAGATGAGCACAATGTTTTTTTATTAAAAACGGCTTAGTACTTTCAAATTTATAAGGGCTTAAATATTGCTACGAATATATACTTTTGTATGTATATATTAGACTGAAGTAAAAGCATGCCAAACAAAATTTACTGCTTCGGCCAAAGCAGAATTGTAAGCGAGAGATGCTGGCTGTTGTTGTTTCGAAGAACGCTTCGAAAACGTATGATTTTTGTTCACGATGTCCCACTTGGGACCTCTTGTTTTTGACATAAAATAGTGCTTCTTTCGAAGCATTAAAAATGCGCTAAAATCATGCCTCTTCGTCTTATTGCTTTATCCAATTGTATCATCGTTAAACTACTGGGAAATCAAATGGGTATTTTATTATAAATCTGTGCAATAAGTGAGAACTGTGGAAAGAGAGAATGATTTAAATTTGAACGAAGATCCTTATGGCGCGTTGTACATATGATATGCAGCAATAAAATATTTTCTATGTTGGGGGGAAATATTTGTTAAATGAAAAATAGGTGTAACAAATACGTGTACCGAATACTGGTAAGGAGTACTTGTAGAGAATACTGACAAAAAATATGTCTAACGCCAATTCAAAACGAAGGCAACAGTGTTTAACGCTTTGGTATTTTCGCAGTTTTCGGCGTTGCCATTTTTTCCGATGAAGTTATGGGATTTTGGGAATATTTTTGTCCTAGGTTTGGGAATCCGTGGAACTTCCGGGATTTTGAGGAGATTTGTGTTATAGTTTTTGGAAATCCGAAGAACTTCTGGGAATTTGAGGAAATTTTTTCCAAGTTTTTGGGAATCATTGGACCAGGTTTGTATATTTATTAATGGTTGGTGACCTTGTTCAATTAAGGTCTCTCGCTAAACGCCAGGTGTCTCGGCTAAGCGCCAGGTGTCTCGGCTAAACACCACGTGTCTCAGCTAAGTTCGTGTGACTTATTGCGTAAGTATCGCTTAAGTATCACCTAAGTATCTTCCAGGCGATAGTTATTAATAATCTGTGTTTTAATTTGTGTAGCTCTAAAATGTGGCCAGAAGAGCAGATCTTCCAAAAATAGTAAAGTTTTCAGAAGCATTTCATTTGCTTGAAAATTTGACTTAACTTAATTGTTTTATTTTTATTTCTTAAATAACTTAGCAATACTCTTATGTTTAAAAAATTTGAGCGATATATTAAACGGACATATTTTTTATGAATTCCTGATCCAGAAAAAGAAAACAGTGACGAAAATGTGGGTATCCAATATTTTTAGGGAAAAATTCTATTACGTATGAGTAATATGATGACGTAGGTCGATAGAAGGTAGGCCGAAGGCGACATGAAGTTCGCCTGAGAGATCTCTGTCTTCCGTTGGAGCATCCTCGGAAGCACTTCAAAGCATCGCATGTGGAAGGCATGAAATTAGTTTACTGTTTCCAGAAACAATACTTTTTCTTTTGCTTAAAATGGTCTTAGTCTTCAGAGATATTATAACACTTTTGATAATATCTTAACATCCGTCGATACTGTATTTGTAGTGTACTCGTATTGTACGGACTATTGTTTCTGCGTTTGTATACTCCACTTTTACACTAAAAACCGAATTATAGCGGCTACTTAATAAATATTTTGTAAGATAATAGAAAATATAAGGTTTTCAATCATTTGTTGTTGTCCTCAGTTTTGTGTATTAAATGTTACTCTTTCTTTTCTA
Source organism: Panzeria rudis (assembly GCA_956483635.1). Classification (NCBI taxonomy): domain Eukaryota; kingdom Metazoa; phylum Arthropoda; class Insecta; order Diptera; family Tachinidae; genus Panzeria; species Panzeria rudis. The sequence continues at coordinate 8,858,472 of OY101451.1, forward strand.
AATACCTGTGAATTTTGTCAATATATCACATATATTTCTAATGAAAGAAGTTTCACAAATTCATCAGGCTTTTTATCGTAAAATATGTATATCAATTTCATATCAAAATGTATTGAACGTTACTTTTAAAGAAACTCTTTTATATGAGTTGATTTTGAATTTCGGAATGCTAAAAATAAGCTAACATGAGATAAAAAGATATAAATATGTAGAAATATATAACTTATAATACCAAATTTCTAGTTAAAGAATCAGAACGTTAATTACACTGTTCAACAAAATATTTATTTAGTTTTTTAAATCAAAATGTTCTAACGACTGATTCTGGCAGAGAACACAAAAAAAAAATACTTCTATTGGAGCTTTTAAAGTTTACCCCCCATATTCATAAATGTTTAGTAAAGTTAATGTGTTCATTAAAACCGGGTTTCCCATACCAAAACATTAGCTTTCTTAAATTTTTATGAATATGGGTGTACATCTTGGACTCATTTTGGGGGCAGCTGAATTTTCCCCTCTCACTTTTCACCACTTTTATCTATTTTATACAAAATATGTCTAAGTTTGAGATTTTTGCGGTTTATTAATTTTTGTTTTTATGAAGCATTTTTCATTTTACCATACAAATAATATAAATCTTATTTATGGCTTATAAACTAAATTGTGCAAAACATGGCAAATATCAGCCACAATTGAAGAGATAGAAGACAACACAAAACGCCCATAATTTTACTTGGCAAATAACAGCAAATAAATTTACCAACAAAATATAAATAAATATAAAAAATCAATAAAAATAAAAACATTTAATAAATTTTATGAACAGCAGCCACTTGAAAACCCAAACTTGTTTGAGCTTTTTTTCAAGTTCAGAGACTCATACAGACATCTACGGCCCACTGCACAAAAAAGAAAATACCAAAGCAATTATTCAATATCATAGAAGAGAGATAATGATGCGACCAATAAAAAAAAATATATATTTACATTAAATAAGTCGAGGATGACACATGTTAAAAATTAATTTTATGACTGTTTTCTTTTTTACCGAATGCCAATGAAATCAATAAAAAAAATGTATGATGCATAAAATAAAAATTTTAAGTATTTCCGAGAAGTTTGTAAAATAAGCTTAACAAATTATCAGTTTTCTTTTGCAAGAAATTTGTGAAAATTTATTGATTAATTTCAAGGATCATCGATTGAGATTGATTGAGTTTTCGGTATGCATAAATATTTTTGCATATATTTTCATGGAGCAATATAATCTATGTACGTATGATTATTATTTGGTTTCCCAGAAAATACTACCAAATTTAAATTATTTCATGAGAAATACGTATTTGATTTAATTGCAACAACATCAATAGCATTCAGAACAATTTTAATTTTAATTCAAGCAAAGTTACTTAAGCCAAAGCTAGTAAGCATTAGCACTTAGCAAAATCCCAGTAAAAATTTTTCATGTTTTTTGAAGCACTAAAGAAATAAAGCACTTCATAATTCGCTTGTTCAGAAGCTGATTTCATAGCGCCACAACAATGCAGGTTTTGAAGCGAGAAAAGTATTTGCATTTTACTTATACAAAAGTTTCGTACACGAGCTATACAAGAAAGCTGATTTTATAGTGCTGATCCAAAGCAGGGTTTTAAGCGAGAATGAAGAGTAAGTTTATTTAAGTTTCTTAGTGCCATTTTGCAACAGTGTTTTTGGTCGAGTGATTGGTACGTTAGACTTCAAACCTGAAGGTTCTTAGTTCGATACTAGTTGAAGTTAAAATAACAAACATTGAGTAAAAATATGAAATTAATAAAAATAAATAAAGAAAAGAAATAAGAAAAATTCAAAATGGCGTTAACGACGCCAATCCACACATCGAACACTTTTTTCACATATTTTCAGTTCTAGTGCTGAAAATGTTGATGATTTTCAGTGCTTCAAAAGCGCTTTTGTGAGCAAAAGTGTAGTACTCCAATCCGGGGACTCGCCATACAAAAATCGGCAGCGATATCAGCAGGTTAGTCAGCGCTACTTTTATTCCATAATAGTAGAAACCTGCTCTATTGGAAGCAACTTTTTTACTGGGATGTAACATATAATAATGATATAATTGGCCATGACGAGGCCCTTCATATTTCTTTAGGTGATACAAGAATATTTTAACGCAGAAAATTTAAATGATTAGGGGCTAAAACTTTTGGTATACTGGCAACTATATTATGTTTTCTGCAACAATTTATGAACATGTTGCCCGAAGGAGTTCCTTATATCATCTTTCCTGCATATATACTTACATATATTAAAATCCGGAATATAAATCTAAATATTGTCGAAGTACCTCTACTGTAGGGTACTAAAATATAGCAAAGCAAAAAACTCATATACTCATTTAAACCGTTAACTAAATGCAAATAAGATAAATAGAAAAATTAAAATAATACAATATAAGCTTTTAACTTAAAGTAAATGAACAGGAGTGCCAGAGGGGCATCGTAGCTGGTAATGTCAACTAAAGTAAACAACTACAATAAAACATCAACATGCAGTAAATGCGAGTAAACTCTGCATAAGTACAAGTACAAATAAACATTTACATGAATGAGTATTTGATTAACCTCACTTTTTATGCATGCAACTAACTAAGTGTGGTTGTGTATACACCCAGCAAACAATTTTTGCCGATTTCGGTCCGAAGTCGGTCAGAAAGTCTGCACAAGATGCCGAATTCGTATCCGATGTCGGTAAGAAAACGTACCGAAAATCATATGAGTGGTTGACAAGAAACCGGATCTCTTTGTTTGAGGAAATTCTAAAAACTATACCGAAAGGTCTAACAGAATACTGTTTTTCCTACGGAAATTCTAATGGAATTTTCGACATGTCTTATCAATGTCGGAAAAACGTGTGACAAAACATCAGAAAATTTTCCGATTTATCTGATATGTTTACGTCCTGGCGTATTAATATCAGAGAAAAGTCGGAGCTAAAATTATAAATTTATTAGAAATGTCGTTTAAAATTCTACATGCATTGTTGTGCTGCTTATGGCAGCTCATCAGAAAACATTAACCCATATTTTATAAGTTTGAAAACTCAAATATTTGTGCGCATAAACTCAAGAGATAAATGAGAGTTGTAACGAAAACTAAAATCAGACAATGTGCAGAAGTGACTGCTAAAAGTCGTAAGACATAGATCAGAAAATGTGCGGACTACTCTGTTAAATGCCTTAAAGAAAATTAAATTACCTTCGGATAATGTGCAGGCTATTCTGATATTAATCGGATAATATTTCAGACAATGTGCAGAAACGTCGTACCAGATAACTGCCTACTGTTCCGCCAAATGTCTGAGGGACTTTTAGACAACTCGGCTGATTGTCTGGTAAAGTCTCAGATATTTTCTGATGTTAGACATGTCGGCCAAAATTGTTTCCTGGGCATATTTGTTAGTTAGTCTCTATATTTGTTAGACAAACAAAAATGGAACAAAAACGTATTTAAATATCTAATGTACACTTAAGTGGTGCTAATTATGGCATTTTCATTTTCTTGCTTCTTATTTATATTTATTTTCTTTGAAATATTTCTCTGTTTAATACAATGAATGAATATTCTTTTCATTTTTGTAAAATTGTTGCTTTGTGACTGACAAAAAGTATTAGAATAAATACAAGAGACAGTTATTATAACGTATTCGTTTAACTTAAATAAACTGTTAGACAATTTTGTTCGTAATTATTTTCAATGCACAATTTTCTATAAGAAGATTTGTGCATAAGTCTCATAATTACACACATTTGTTTCAGTGTGTGTGTGTGTGTGTGGGTATAGCAAAATATAGCACAAGTCAATAGAGATTTAGTTAGAAATCATACATAAATAATAGAAACTAATGACACAATATTATGGTTTCTTCTATTGTATTTGTTGCTGGCATTGTTGTTTTTGCAATTTCGAGTGCATTTCTTATTTGTATGTTGTAACCCAAATTCAATGAAGAAGATTAAACAATATGCAATGTGGTTTTGTTACTCTATAGTTTTATTATGGAGTCTATGCTCAATTTTATAAAATTTATAATTAAAAGAATATTTTTCGAAAATGCCATTTAACAGAAAGTTTAGTTGAAAGAATTTTCATCATAAATTCTGTGAATTTTTGCATTAATCCAATAAAAGAACTTCATTTAAACTCCACCAACATCATGCTTCGTTAAATTAATGAAAAAAGTTTCGAGAGAATTATTTTTATGAACATTTCACCAAATATATGAAACTTAATGTAAAATAATTAAAATAACGTTAATTAAAAACGACACAGCTTGACTAAATTCATAAGTTAATTATATTTTATTGTAATAATTTCGATAAGCTAATAAAAATATTTAATTATTTTGGCAATATTCATCGTTTTAATGAAATTATATTATTGTTTTAATGAAATTGTGTTTTCAGTTTTAAAAGCTCTAAATTTTAGAAAGTATCAATTACATTGATATAAAATTGTATGCAAACTGATAAACATTTTTAATAAAAATGCTGAAATAGTTTAAATAAAATTTTGCATTAGTTTCATTAAAATAATAATTTATTAATTTAACGAAATTATATCAATAGATCAATAAAATTGTTTCATATATTTGGTGCAGTTTTCCTAAACATAATTTTAGCGAAACTTGATTCATCAATTTAACAAGGCAAATTGATGAATCAATTTCGTGAAGTTTTTGATTGGATTAATGTCTAATTTAATGGAGTTTGTTTAGAAAATTCTTTCACATGTATATACAAAATAAAACTTTTGTATTTATTTCTTCTTTAAATTAATTATTTTAAACTGTGCTAAAAGAATAAAATTTTTCGTTTTCAAGATATCTCAAAATAAAAGGTTGCTTGTATATGGGAAGTGTCTCGAAACTTGAAACATATAAAAATTAATAGCCTATTGTTCCTTCTAGACCACCAGTAATACGCTGTAAGTAAATCAGCAAGATCGGTACTCTGGCATTAGTTTTGAAAAACATCTCAAAATAAATATTCGCTCTATATGGGGATCCACATGCCTTGTTCAATTCGGAAAGGGTTTCCAGACACAGTGCACCTAAAAAATTTCAAGGTTCTCTCTAAATAAGTTTTTAAGATATCTCAAAATAAATATTTCCTCTTTATAGACGTGCCACGCCTATATGTCAAATACGTACTTATTTTTCGTAGGATAATGCGCATTATAGAAATATATACTTACACAAAATTTCAAGTTTCTTGCTGCCTTAGTTCCAAAGATATCCCAACATAAAAATTATTTGGGAGGTGGCACGCCCACTAATTTTATTCTGGCTATTTTCCTTAGAACATTTAATAAAATCAATGGCGTTACTCCTACAAAATCTAAGATGTTTTACTTTATAATATAGCAATATAATTCAAAATAAATATTTGCTATATGTGGTAGGTACCACGCCCACTTGTTCAAGCCTTTGTATCACCTCTTTAAAAAGATTATAAAAACAGTTACTCACACAAAATTTCAAGTCTTTAGCTGCATTAGTTCCATAAATATCCCAAAATAAAAATTTCCTCTATGTGGGAAGTGGCACGCCCACTTACAATATTTAAAAAATTATATATTGCCTATTGTTCTGTCCAGGCCATCAATAAATTTCAGCAATATCGGTTCATTAGCTTGGGAGTGCATAGCTGACAAACATACAAACAAACTGATATTTACTTTTATAAATAACAATTTGTAAATATATTTTTGCTATTTATAGCAAATATTTCGAAAGTTGGCTATTTATAATAAATTTTTGGAAAAGTAGCTAGATACTTTTCCAAAAATTTATTAAATTAAACTTTTTGATAATTTCGTATTGATAGTAAATATTTCGAACATTTTCTAAATATTTTGAATATATAGCATTCATTGCAAATATTTCGAAAGCTAGTTTTCTGCTGTAATAGACTATTTATAGAAAGTTTTTTGATAATTGTGCATATACATAGCAATATTTGCTATGTATATTATTCTCCAGACCAATTTATTTTTCTGCTGAATTTTCCAAAAACTTTTCATTTAAATTTTAATATTGTTATTTTATTTTATTCATATATTTCCACACTGTTGCTTTCAGTCAATTTGTTTTATATAACATTTACTTTAGAGTAGTGTTTGTATTGAACTTTTAATAGAAAGCAAAAAAAAAAAAAGGTTTGAAAAATATCAATACATATTTACATACATATTTATATATGTACACATGTGTGATAAAAAGAATTTTTTCTTTCTTTTACAAAATCATATTCAATTCTAGATGGGGCCTTTGTTTGTATATTATTTGGACGTGCGCTTGTATGCAATTGACATTTTTTCTTTGGTTGCTGTCGTTATTTGTGATATCTGCTAGTGATTGTATGCGGTAGTTTATTTGACAATGCGAGCACATAAAAATATTTTAGTTTCGATGAAAACAGCACGTACAATAAACACATGTCAGTTATATAGGACAGGAAATGTAGTGCGCAAAAATTTAAAAACACTGTGGGCAGAATAATCTTTCCATATCTTCGCCTAAAAATTGTTTAATGCAAACTTTAAGGAATTTCCGATAGCGAATCGTTAATTTTCTGAAAGTATATGTACATATATACTTTAAATTTCCTTAACTTAAATTTTTCCCGGATATGTAAAATAAACTTTTAACATTTCTCACAATCATTTCATTTATGCTTTAATCAAATCAATAACCATTAGTTTTTATTTTAGTTTGTTAAATGCAGCCTGCAACTGGTATGCCATTAATAGCATTTCCAACTAGTAAAGATGTTTCAAACATAAACTACATGCATTCGTTTATATTATTTATGTCATTCTATTTTTGTCTTCAGTAATACTAGACATCGTTATAGCATGAAGAAGTTTACTTATTTACACATATGAGAAAAGATATTTTTATTTGTTTATTAGACAAGCCACACAATTATGAATATGTTCCCATAAATCATATAATTTTTATATTGATTGAAACCCAAGCACACAAATTGTGTACTTCATGTACGAGCTGAGTATATTGAAAACGTAATAAGTCTGTTTAGCGAAATCTCGTTTTGTGTTAGAATAACTAAATATGTAGCTCATATTTTCTTCTAAGACAGTGTTTTCTAAACACGTGACAAGATACATAAAATAACTCGAGTTGCACCCAAATCCGCTAGCTCGAAACATCATTAACTTTAGAGGCCACGCTCGGCTGAGAAGGAGGGACACTCTTGCTCTCAGCCGAACACGAGAGACGTAGACAACCAAAGAACCAACTGCTGAAACAAATATTATTGTCTGTCATTGGGTGGACTTAAAAACTAAAAATTTTTAGACTTAAGATTTGATTACTTATTGTTAGCTCAATTTTATTGAAGATACAATGAATAATATAACCGTTAAAAAATATATATTTTCCTCTGAGTCTAAAGTAAATTATATGCAACTAAAAAAAAAATTTAGCTTTAGTATGTTATAGCGTAAGCGGCTATTTAAATATTACGTAACGCTATTTCCGGAGTTTTCAGAACCCCCCCCCCCCCCCTCCTTCAAACCCTTCGTAATGCTTTCAACAAAATTTGAGTGCTACGTTTTATGTGGATAGCATCTAAATCAGGCGCAGGCGATGTCTAGCCGTCCGCCACGACGTATGCCGACTACTTTTAAATTTTACATGTACACAACCGACAATTTACATATACACAATACAAACATCAAAATTAACAACAACAAGAGCACAACAGTCATTTGCACAATGCCATTAAGCCACTAATCCATTTAAACCACAAATTTTTTCTCATTTATTTAGTTTTCTTTTTGCCTGGCGCTGCTCTAAATAGATATGTGGATATTTTTGATATAATAACTTACAACTTTTTCGAAATAAACGGCTTTTAAACATGTGTCTAGTAGTGCTGGCAAGGTAGCGAGTACCGAGTACATATGTATTATTTTTTTAGGGTACTAAATACTCAAAAGTAGTTACTCGATACTTTCTACACTTTTGTTGAAAATTAGGTCGATAATAGTCGGCAGCACTTTACAGATTATTATCGACCTAAAATTACACACGCATTATTTTTCAACAAAATATTTTTACTAAAAAAAAACGATTGGCCGCGTGCAGGTTTGAACCGCGACCTGCTGACTGATAGTCTAACGTATCTACCATTCAGCCATAGCCGTATTATACTTCATGTTACATTTTTTACACTTGGACTGAATATGTTTAATTTGAAAGATTTTTTCTTTAATAAAATAACTACAAAATCGATGTAATTTTAGACAAGGAGAAATTTTCAACACAATTTTAGACAATATATGATCGTAAATTTGAAGTAATGTTTTAGAGTGTAGGTAGCATTTTTAATACTAAATTGAATTAAGCAATTGAGTCCAAAATACAACTCTGTTTAAAAGTATACATTTTCTAAGCGATAAAAGTATCGAGCAAGTATTGAGCACCCAAATGAAAAGTATTGAGTATTATTGAGTAATTTAAAGTAGCAGAAATTGCCATCACTAGTGCCTAGTACAACAACGAGTCTATATATTAGTTGTATGCTGTACCAATTTAGTAAAGTAACCTACATGTATAAGGGTTTCAAAGTGTGTGTGTGTGTGTGTATGTATCTGTTCTGTTACGTGGGGTTGTAAATTCATACAATAATATGATATGCATTGATTACAGTTTAAAAAAAGTTTTGTACATGTTGATTTAACCCAAATAATTTTTGAGCCATATAAAAATATTGAATAAAACCTATAAACAAACAACTGAAAAGCAAATAAACAAACAAGAAAATAAGGGGAAAAAACTAAAATGAAAATTTGAGCGAAAAAAAAGTTTTCGTAAAAACGTACATATATTGACTAAATAAAATAAAAACTAAGATGAAATAAAATTGATTCAAAAATATATTGTACATAATAAGAATGTTTTTTGATTACATTGTCCTACAATATATATATATATATATATGTTTAAAGTATATATTAAATTTTTTTAAGGTAATTGCAGGGCTCGAGCTTTCATGCAAATGTATGTGTTTTGTGGTGACAGCTAAAGAGGTATTGACTAATTATATATGCGAATAATAAAATTTTAAGTAGTTTCGCGCCGATTTGTAGATCCATATTTTTGCATATTTTGGTGGTAAGTGCATATTTTTGCATATTTTTGCAATAAATACATATTTTTGGAATAATAAAAATTTTTAATGCATATTTCTCAATGTTTTAAAAAAATTACTAATAGGCCGCTTATGTATGGAAACTGAGCTTCAGTTGGGTTGCCAGTTGCTGAAAACTATACTACTGATGGCAACTGGCAACTGAGAGCTGTAAATTTCAGTTGTTATTTATAGCACATTTTAGGCTACCATTAATTTTCAGTTGCCGAATGGCAACGCAACTAAAGTACAGTTGCATTAAATAATAAACCAAATTATGTTTGTTTTATGTTTTTTTTTTCTCTAATAATAATAAATAATTAAAAAAAATATTTTCATCTCATATTATTTTAGTTTTGGTACTTTTTTCATAGGTAAATGCATATTTTTATGCATATGTTTAATTTTTAGAGGCATTTGTTATGTGCTTAAAACCAAATTATTGTTGCATGAAAGTCCGAGCCCTGGTAATTAGTATAATATATAATAATAATAATAAATATGTAATAAGTAAATAATTTTTTTCATTTCGGCCATTGCTTAGATAACGTTACGTTTGTGTTCTTCGATGCAGACTTCATTTTTAAATTTTAAAAAAAGTTATATCTTATTTGAAATGCAATTAGATTACCCGTCAAAAAGTGAATAATTTGCTTGGATCGGATAAAAAATGACTGAGTTACAGTGGATCGAATTAAAAAGTTAATGAAACTTTTAATGATTTGCAACATTTTTTGTTATTCCAAAACATGTTTGCACAATAAATAAAAAAAAACTATAGTTTTGTAATTTTATTGAATAGTCTATTCGATTTCGAAAATTTTAATCTATAATGAAACAAAATTCGGATACAAACCAAAAGTGCTATAATGAAAAATCCAAAATAAATTCATTTATTACAATTGCAAATTTTCTGAATATTTACTATTAAAAGCAAATTTTCAGAAAATTTAATAAGTATTGAAATTTTGATCGATATCGATATCGGTATCGGTTGTAATTTTACCCCAAGTAATTTCACTTTATTGTGCATAAAATCAATATTTATTAATCGATTTGCCTGAAATAAAGCTTACTTTATTTATGATATATTTATGATCAGGTAATAAAAATAGTGGTAGGTTTTGCCTTTTTCGATTTCTAAAAATTTTTAATGAAAAAAAGTATTCCAAATTAGACTCTAAAAAAAAAATATTTTTTACCATTGCGTTCTGACTAATAATTAATTCTTGTCACTTTTCTAGTTGCATAGTGTTTTCCAAAATCTTCTTATGAAATTAAAATTTTGAGGAAAATTTTATATAGATTATCATGAATATTATCAGAAGTAAGTACAGTAATCCCTTGATTTACGTCGCCTCGATTAACGTTGTTTGGGTTAACGTCGCTAAATTTTTTGTACCTATCAAATTTGATTCGCCTTTCAAATTCGATTTGCGTCGCCATTCGATTTACGTCGCACCAGTTGCTTATAAGTTATTAGCAAAACCCGCGGAATCCCAGAATTTAATTAAAATCTTTGTTATTATGCAGTGGGCAAAATTTTTGTTCACTCCCATTTCGATTTGCGTCGTCATTCCGATTTAAGTCGCCTCAGTTATAAAAAGAAAAAATATCAACATGAAAATCTAGTTTTTATTATGTGCAATATCAAATTCGATTTACGTTGTTTCGAATTACGTCGCCATTTTCCGGAACCAATCACGACGTCAGTCGAGGGATTACTGTACATGAAGCAAAATGATGTCTAAACTTTTCTTAGCTATTTAAATATTGAAATAGATATTCTTGTTAATTAAATATGTTTCATGTTTATACCTATTGCTTAATTAAAAATTTGTTGGCTACTTACTATAGCATCTACCTTAAAATTAAAACATCATCAGTTTTTATGCTTTCTGTTTTGTTCTTTCAACATTTTTTGCAGCCATTATTTTAACACTTGTCGACATTCATCTGCCTCCAAGTACAACGTACATACAATCTATTCATCCTCGTATTTGTTCAGGCCTACAATAAACCTCTAATTAAAAATATGTCAAACAACAACAAAAAAAAAAGCGGTGACTTTATAAATAAATAACAACAACTAGAAGTAAAACATCTAACTAACTAACTAACTAACTAACTACAACAACAAGGAAAAATTAAATGAAAAATGAGGAGAGAAAAAAATTGCTGCATAAACAAAAACTTAACAACAGCAACAACAATAATGGTATAAAAAAAAACTTTCAATAACATCAAGAAAACAAACAAGTTGTTGTAGTTGTTTTGCTATTTTGTTTTATTTTTCATCATATTAAAATACCAAGAAAAGAACACAAGAAATGTTAAAGAAAAGAGCAAGAAGAAAAAAATGTGAAAAATGACAAAAGTCATTGAGAAAAACTGAAGTGGAGACGTTGTTGGGAGCTGTGTAATAGTGTGTTGAACCCCAGTACTGATGTAAGTGTGTGTTGGCGCACTTGTACATAAAAGTTAAATAAATTATTTACAAGTTTTCCTGCTTATGCTGCCTGCTATTTCATATTTTTATGACATGCAAAGACCACAATGACTTCATAATTAAATTGTTGTAATAAAAGTTTTTTTTTTTCTTATATATTTTGTTTCCAGCTTTTACACCTCAACTGCTGTGAATGGAAAAGTTCTGCTACTTGAAGTTAAACAAGCAACCAAGTAGTGTCCGCCGTGATTAAAAATAAGCTTGAGAAGACAAATTAACAATAACTTTTTCTACTCAAACTTAAAGTCTATAAGGATAGGCAAGGACTACGTACGGAAATATAGTTGTAAGATAAAAATGATAATATATAGCTTTTAGAGATTCCTTGCACAGTGAATAACAAAAGTAATAGTAGAACTACTGAAAAAAATTAAATAACCACGAAGAAGCATTTATTACGAACGCTTAGAGATTTTAGCGGAAGATACAATATAAATCTAGAGGATGACGGAAGAATTTTTAGCGGTTTGCTTGCGGATTGATGCCATAGCTTTTTTCGAAAATCGGTTTGAAAATTTGCTCCCCCACGCATAGCGCTGTCATTTGTGAACCGATTTTCAAAATTCTATTTTGTTTGAAAATGAGTTGCTTGCAGTTTGGTGTGAAAGGACTTGCTTCCAGTTTGGTCCCATCATTTTTTTCGAAAATCAGTTTGGAAATTTGCTCCCCTACGCATAGCTCTGTCATTTGTGAACCCATTTGCAAAATTCTTTCTTGTTTAAAAAGGAGTTGCTTACAGTTTGGTCTGATAATTTTTTTTTAAATTAATTTGTTACTTTTTTTTTTAATATATGTGGTATTATTGTGGAAATATTGATTATTGCTCAATTTACGGACCGATTTTGAAAATCCTTTTTTTTATTTAAAGGGTTTCCCTTACAGCCTTCTAAAAAATCGATGTGACAATATAAAGATTTTGTCATCCTGCTCTCGGGCTTATGTGTAAAATTAGGCCAGATGCCGATTTACATCCAATTTTTAACAAGTTTGCAAATCTATTCTGAAAATTGCAAGAAATAAAATTTTTCGAATGTTTTTAATTAATAATTTTCAGTTTCTCTTCGATTAAGATGTAAGCAAATACAATATTAGGTGTGTTCGTAAAAGATTATGTAATGTACACTCTAAAACATTACTTCAAATTTAGGATCATATATTGTCTAAATTTGTGTTGAAAATTTCTTCTTGTCTAAAATTACATCGATTTTGTAGTTATTTTATTAAAGAAAAAACCTTTCAAATTAAACATATTTAGTCCAAGTGGAAAAAATTTAACATAACGTATTATACGGCTATGGCTGAATGGTAGATACGCTGGACTATCAGTCAGGAGGTCCAGGTTCAACCTGCAATCGCTCTTTTAGTAAAAAATTTTTCAAAAATAATGCGTGTGTAATTTTAGGTCGATAATAATTGGTAAAGTGTTGCCGACTATTATCGACCTAATTTTCAACAAAAGTGTTGTAGAGTGTAGGACATAGAAGAATAAACTCCATCCAATTCTTAACATGCGACGAATGGCCATCGATTGACCCCCAAAAATCTTTTGGGCATTATCTTAACACAAGCAAGTCTACAAATGAGCAGAAGCAAGATAAATACATTTGTAATCTCCAAACAAGGTGAGTCGGTCTAATACAGAGAAAGAAAATAATATGCCTTTAAAACAGTGGTGTTCGAACCTACACTATCGTATTCTATGTTTGCGTATGTGCTTCATGGCTAAATAGATATGAAGTTAGCCTCACACACATTGTACGTGTATTGGTGTTAAAAAACAGCCTACACAAACAAATTTATCACCAAGAACTTTTCAAACAAGAGTTTGTCTTAAATAAAATATAGTTTTCAGTAAATGTTCTTTACTGAATCAGTGAATTTTTTGTTTGACTTTTGTTCCTAAATATTCGAAGGGTAGTACATATAATTTGGTAGAGTATTATTTTTTGTTGTTCATTTTTTTACGGCCAGCGTACACAGTGAGAGGGTTGGGACCCTCTGAGTAATGTTTACCGGCCAAAAGAGCTAGGGGGAAATCTCATTGGGCAATACGGTTGTATCAATATCCTAAAGTAAACAAACAACAACAACAACAAAAAATTGTTTTCTGTTTCGAAACAATAAACAACACCCTTGACGATATACAAATGAAAAAACATAATGATAGCAAAAGGAATGCGATATGAAATATAACAAGTTTGTTTATTGACGATATCTGAGTAAACGTAATGAGTTGTTTCATTAATTCTCATTCATTTTTTCAGAGTCTGCAGATAAACATGCAGAGTTGACCACATTTAACAAATTAAAATTTCATATATGCTTAATGGATGATGATGTTATTTTTTAGAACTTAAATAAAAAATATTTTACTGTATCAGGCAAAAAGTTTGTTTGATATATTACAAAAAATCCAGTAAATATTTTTGTTTAATTCAGTAAACTTTATTGTTTGGAATTTATAGGTGATTTTAGACAAATAGTTTTATAAATTCAGCTAAAAATATTGTTTGAAATATTACAGAAAAACTTTAGTTTGATTCAGTAAATTATTTTGTTTAAAATTTGTAAATATTATTAGATAAACTGTTTTATAAATTTGGGCAATTTGTTTACTAAGAAACGAGGGTTTTTCAGTGAAATTGTTGAGACATTATTGTCTGTATCCAGAAATTTTTTTGTAGGTCCGCTTCTAGACAATTTCGTTGAATTTCTTTACTGAATATGAAATTTAGTTTTTTCTGTGTATGCACGAGTGCTCGCTACTGCTTTAAAGTCATTTTTTATGCTCATACAGTAACAATCAGGCATGCCACTTTGGTTTTATCAGACCAAAACTGGTAGATTTATTTTATTTTGAAATAAATTGGTAGTTTGGTTGGTGTGTTGCATTTTTTTACGTAAAGAAAACTTAAAAAACGGACTTTTCTCTGTGGAAATACACATATGCAAAATTCTCCAGACCACAGAACACCTCATGACCAGTTGTGCCTGAAAAATATTTAAATCATTTTTGAAAAATAATGCTCGCAATGTCGAATTTCGTTTGAGATCTGCTTCTTTTTGTAGAATCAAATGTATTTTCTAAACAAATCTTCTTTACATAAATGCAATATAACGAACGCTAGCAAAATGGTAGGTTTCGGTATATTTTGGTCGGCTTTGACGAAAATTTTGGTCGAAAATTTTTTTCCTTGTGGCACCCATGGTAATAGTCCTAACGGTTTATGTATTGTCTTCTCAATTTCGATTTTCTTCTCTTCTCACAATCAAATAAATATTGAGTAATTTTTGAATGAGCATTTTATTGAGTTCATACAGCTTGTTTGTTCAAAACATGGTAAATATTTGTTTATTTTTTTACTGATTTTATTTTGCTTTCGTTGTTATATTAGTGCTCATAAAAGGGAGTGAGGGGGGGGGGGGTGTTAATATTATACGACTGATTTTTTGATAGCCTACATTTTGTTATTGTTTTTCGGAAGCAATATACTCAAAGAAAATAAAACAAATAAATAAAATGTAACATTTTATGTCCACGGAACCTTAAGAAGGAAACTCCGCATTTATAAAAAGTAACTTTTATCAGTTACTACAGTTTTTCAGAATCCGAAAGTAAAATTCTTGTGAAAATTTACATGGAAAATAATAAATTCTTCTTTGTTTTCAATATAAATGTTGAAAAGAAACTTTCTTTCGCTTTTAGAAAATATAGGCAGTTAATTACTTTTTTATTCCTATTTCTTACAATTCGCTTGGTCATAACCACCCCAACCTTGATCGCTGTTATTTGTTTTGTTCAGGAATCTGTTTCATTAAGCAGTAATTTTGCTATATTTGTATAGCCATTTAATATTTGCCTGTCAAATCCACGAGGTATAATAAATGTAATAAAATCTTAATTAAAAACTTTTATTTACTGTTTAAACTGTTACTCTATAGTCATTTATTTTTCAGAAATATTACTTATATATTATATATTAATTATATATTCTTGACTTTGAATTACGTTTTTGTAATAAATTAATTTCAGTGCTGGTAAACAGTTTCTTTGGCAGCGGGCCAATATTAAAATGCAAAGTATGTAGAAATAGACGTCATGAGTGTTTGTAGGTTTTTTTTATGATGGAACGCGTTTTTGAAGCGGTTTCTTTTAATGTCGATTATTATTTTTATTTTAGCTTACTGAAAAAACACTGCGGAATAAGAAAGAGAAGGTATAGAAAAAGCAGAGATTTACTTACCTTCAAAACAAAATGTGCGAATGTCACCACTGAAAAGAGATAAAAATGGAATATTAGATATTATTTTGGAAAGTTCGATTTTTAAAAGAATATTTAACTATAATTTCATTTAGATAGAGATTGATTTGAAAATGTCGGCAATCGGGTAGTGCGCTAGATCACGAGTCTGAGAATTAAGGTTTCGTTTTCGGGAAAAGACTGTAAGTATATTTATAAGTATATTTTTCAGATTTGAAAAATATATTTGTTAATTTTTACGATATAAAATACTATACAACAAAATCTGCAGCTTTCATTTTTATGAACACAAAATCAAGAATTTGTTTAAATCATAAGGTTGATTCTGCTAGAATGGACTAAAAAATATACACGTGTATCAGTGTTTTGAAAGTATTGAAACATTTTTGTAAAAAGGACCTAAAGCTCAAAATAATTATATAAAAAAATTTTACTATTTTAAAATTTTAAAATACGTTATTAATAAATAATTGTCTGCAGATTGTAGAAACATAGCAGCTTCTTAAGAAACATGTATTTTTGCCATATCAACGCATAATATTTTTGTCATTCGTTACCTCACTTTAGGACGACATGCTTTCTATATTATTTCACCACGGTTTAATTGCTTAGATTTCCTTTAAATTAAAGCCAAAGAATTAATAATTAAAATAAGTTGTTTCAAGAGTAACTCTCGTAACCTTTGATTTTTACTTATATTATTCATACCGATTTTCATCTAACTTACATTTTCATCTATAAAGTTTTTAGTACTCCACTCTGGTCAACTTAGTTTGTTTTTCA
Organism: Panzeria rudis; assembly: GCA_956483635.1. Classification (NCBI taxonomy): domain Eukaryota; kingdom Metazoa; phylum Arthropoda; class Insecta; order Diptera; family Tachinidae; genus Panzeria; species Panzeria rudis. The sequence goes on from OY101451.1 coordinate 8,875,234, forward strand.
TTAGCCTAAAAACAATAACAAAAACACCACAACAAAATCCATATAAATAGTCCAGTCACGAATTACAAATTTCTTACATGTTTATTTTTTCACAATCAAATTTTAAGCAAATGTCTAATAGAATTGTACTATTTATGATTAAATAATTTTTTTACGATTGAAATACAACTTGTTCTTTTCGAAAAAGCTTTACTTTTATTCAACAATTGTCTGAATTTTTGAAAGAAATATTCATGTTACGAATGATAAATCTTCAGCAAATATGCTGAAAATTTTTCAGAAAACACTTTAATACCTCTTGTTTTTAATACATTTTTTTGCGTTGAAATTATTGCTCATTTTTATGAACACAAAATCAAGAATTTGTTTAAATCATAAGGTTGATTCTGCTAGAATGGACTAAAAAATATACACGTGTATCAGTGTTTTGAAAGTATTGAAACATTTTTGTAAAAAGGACCTAAAGCTCAAAATAATTATATAAAAAAATTTTACTATTTTAAAATTTTAAAATACGTTATTAATAAATAATTGTCTGCAGATTGTAGAAACATAGCAGCTTCTTAAGAAACATGTATTTTTGCCATATCAACGCATAATATTTTTGTCATTCGTTACCTCACTTTAGGACGACATGCTTTCTATATTATTTCACCACGGTTTAATTGCTTAGATTTCCTTTAAATTAAAGCCAAAGAATTAATAATTAAAATAAGTTGTTTCAAGAGTAACTCTCGTAACCTTTGATTTTTACTTATATTATTCATACCGATTTTCATCTAACTTACATTTTCATCTATAAAGTTTTTAGTACTCCACTCTGGTCAACTTAGTTTGTTTTTCATTAGCCTAAAAACAATAACAAAAACACCACAACAAAATCCATATAAATAGTCCAGTCACGAATTACAAATTTCTTACATGTTTATTTTTTCACAATCAAATTTTAAGCAAATGTCTAATAGAATTGTACTATTTATGATTAAATAATTTTTTTACGATTGAAATACAACTTGTTCTTTTCGAAAAAGCTTTACTTTTATTCAACAATTGTCTGAATTTTTGAAAGAAATATTCATGTTACGAATGATAAATCTTCAGCAAATATGCTGAAAATTTTTCAGAAAACACTTTAATACCTCTTGTTTTTAATACATTTTTTTGCGTTGAAATTATTGCTCATAAAGTTTTTATTCATTTTTACGAATCAACAATTTATTGAATTATTTCATAATATTATTTGATAGCAAAAAGTAAAGTCACGAATGACAAACATGAAAATGAACGATAACTTTTAACCAGCTGCATAATTTTTTTTTCAATTATGGATTATAAGAAGATTTTATATCAAGTCACCTTTTAAACAAAAGAAATCGATCTAGCCGTTTTAGAGGTATGGTGTCACAGATTCACAGATCCAAGAGGATCCATTAAGTCCTTTTAAACAAACAAAAAAACTATTTTAAAATCGGTCTAGCAGTTTAAACTCTACAAGAGAATAGACCGACACACAGATACACACTACAAACTTAGAACACCTCTCTTTTCTACCGTGGGCTCAAAAATATTGAAATATGAACTTTATTATTTTAAAATTTATAATAAATGAGCAATTGTCTGTAGATGGTGGAAACATAACAGTCAACGCATAATATTTTTGTCACTCGTTACCTCACTTTAGTTCTTGATTTCTATTTGAAACGATTTCTATACTATTTTACTTCGTTTGATTTGCTTAGAGCTCCTTTAAATCAAAACCAAAGAATTGATTAATAATACAAACTGTTTTAGGATTAATTTCCTTTACCTTTCCTTCGATTTTTACTTATATTCTGCATACCGTTTTTCGTATAGTTTTAATATTTCTCTATAAAGTTTTTGGTTATCTGCTCTTGTTAATTTCATTTTCTTCTTCGTTAAACCCTAAAATAATAAAAAATACCTAAATCAGATATTACAAACTATCACAGCAAAATTCATACAAATAGACAAGTCACGAATTACAAATTTTTTATACGTCTCATTTTCTTCAACACCAAATTTTAAACAAATATTTCAAATAATTGAACTATTTACTATTAAATAAATTTTTTACGATCGAAATACAATTAGATCTTTTCGAACAATTTTCGCACCTAGTCAACACTCGGCAGAATTTTTTCAAATAAATAATCAAATATCGAATAACGAATTCTTTGCAAATTGGTGAATCTCATTCGACAATTTTTTTAATAAATACTTCAATTTCACATATTTTTAATACTTACCCGAAGAGTTTTTGTAAATTTATACGACTCACCATTTTATTGATTTATTTATTTAAAAAGAAAAGTCACGAATGACAAACAACTTGTAGACATACTTTTAAAATGAAAAGCCAAGCCCCTTCTTTTGAGTTTGCCATATTTTGTGTGAATTGGATATAAAACTGATGTGTTTACTAAAATATGTAATAGGAAAAAAGTCACGAATGACAAACTACTTGTAGACATACTTTACTTTAATTGGTAGGAATGGGAGAGAAACGAAACTGGTACGTTTATTGTTATTTACTGTTATTTATTTTTGCATTTCTTATCTATTTTTGTAAATAATGCAACGCGTAAAACTACTTCTTAAAGCGGAGAAAAAAAATTTTTGTATGATATGAGACAGAGATTTAATTTTTAGTCAGAAAATAAAGTAAATGGCAACATTTTCATGTATATCATGTTGTATTTATTGCAAAGTAAATAAATTGCCTACAGTAAATGTTTTAATAATTTTGTTCAAATTTGGAAAAATATTATTAAAAACTGAAACAAAATATCAATTGGTTTTGAATCTAACCCACATTAACTTTAATTTACTGAATGCGTTAATATTAGTTATTTACCCTAAAGACCTCTAAGAAAATGAACGGGTATATAAAATAATTTTCTCTATACTATTGAAGAAAAAATAAACTGATTTCCATATTCTCACTTTTTTAATTAAAAACACTTCCTTACAACATACTGTCTTAATTTAAAAAACATTTTCAACATTTTTATTACATCGAAACCAAATTGATTATTCATAAATCTTCTTCACTATCAGTGTTTATCAACTCTATGTTTAAAATCCAAAATTTATGTTAAAATTATAAAACAAATTTTCGTATTCAAAATAAACCTACACATTTACAGAATTAATTAAGTTAAAATATTTCAGATCTTACAACACAAAATTTCTATGGATCATGCTTATTTGAAATAAAAAACAAACATAAATTTTATGAAAAAAAAACCAAAGAAAATATAAAATTGTAAAATTTATTATCGATACTAATTAGGAAACAAGAAATGCATTTCAATCAATGAAATGAAAATGTTTTAAATTTAAAGAAAACAATATCCTAATTAAGAGCAGTGACTAAAAACAAACCTCATTCACAGCAAAATTTTAGGAATTAAGGCTGGAATGTGTGATGAAAACGAAGCGCCTTTTGAAATAAAACAGACGCCTCATTGTCTCAGACTAATTTTTTTTGCTTTTTAATGCCAGATGTCACTTTCCTTTAGCACCCACACACACACTTTTATTTACACTTTCGTGTTAAATCTAAATTTTGCTTTATTTACTTGTTTATGTTGCACAGACATAATAATATACGAGGATGGTACTAGAATTAATCGAATTAAACTACAATTGAATTGCGTTTAATTTTGTAAAATTTTTTTAATATAATAAGAAGCAAATTCTTATTCAAAAAATTACGATTCAGCGTTGATTTTAAACTAAGAACAAATTTTATTACCATTATGTGATACAGTAGATTTATCTTGCAAGAACTAAATACAATCAATGTAACGTATATATCAAAAGACGGCAACCGATATCGATCCAAACTTTCATAAAACTTAAAATAAGACTTCGTTCGTCGTCCAATGCCATAATGTGCCTACAGGGAAAAGAACCAGTAGCAAGACAAGTTACGGCACCAGTTCCGAAGGACCAGCAACTGGCTCGAGCTCTGGAGCTTTATATAGAGGGGCCTGTCACTTTTACATGACGTTGTCATTAGAAGCGATCAACTGACATTATTAGGATACTGAGCGATAGGTTATCGAACCAAGCTTAAGGTACTTGTCCTGTGTTGGTTTTTTTAAAACTAGTACAAATTACTGTACTTTAAACAGATATTTTAGGTTTGGAAAAAATAGCTGACTGCACAATATGGATGGCAAAGGAAAATGTTTTATTTGTTAATTTAAGCAAACCGCCAGCGGATTATTATAGCATTTAGTATAAAACTCACGTGTTAAAAATTTTAGCAGTGCAAATTATTAAAATACTTTCTCTAAGACTCACGTTGTGAAAATTTTAGCCAAATCGATTAACTTTCAGGCGTGCACCATTGAACTCAAATACCAAAGTTAAGCTCAATATACATAGAGTGATCTTTCATTCAGCGTAGGTAAAAGTTTTGGGCCGATTCGAATAACTAAGACGTGCGACCTCTAGTGGTGAAAAATATGTATAGTGAAATATAGAAAATGAAGCATAATATCTAAACAATAATCATTGATTGGGTGGGGATAAAAATTTGAGTTATATTTCAATTATATTGGAGCCTCTTTTTAAGCTTCATTTTGGTAAAATTTACAAAATCTTAACCTTAAACTCAATGGGGTGCGCATGGAAATTATCCGAGCTAGCTAAAATTCACTCCACTTGACTTTTATATCAAATGCGAGTTTTGCTTAAATTACCAAAAATATATTTCATTGCCACCCTACTGTACAATAAGGTTATATTGTTAATATTTTTGTTCTTTTCACCGCTTACGGCTCGAGAACATATCCTACCACTCCCATTTTCACCAGTCATATGACAAGAACAATGAAGACAATTAGTACAAAGCAGAGGTCTGTGCAAATATACTCGTATAGGTGAAGTAAACATGAATTAGCAAAGCATGGACAGTTATTCGAAGTATCAGAAAAAAAGGTACACACTTTTTTAAAAATAACAAAGCTGTCAAGTAAGACTACTTCTTGTATTTTACAAATAGTCATTCAGTTCTCTACACTACTTGTGCTCTGAGAGATAGAGCACATGTGTAATGTATTCGGAAAAGAAGAGAACTTCAAATGCAATAAAAAAATCTGACTTAATGCACACCTCTAGTACAAAATATCCCGCAGTGTGATTTGACTACAGAGGCAAAAATATGTTAAATGCAATTTTTGTCCCTGTTTAGCGCAATAAAGCAATATTTGTAGATCGCGTACCACCAACATTATTTGTGTCACCTGTTTTGCACTTCTTTCAAAGCTAAAGTTAAATAGCATAGAAAGCTTGTTACGTGACGTCAAAAAATTGTATAATTCCAGAACCGACCTCGTACCAAAAATACACAAAAAGGTGCCGTCTTTTTTTAACATATGTTTATTTTGTATATTTGTTGTTGCTGCTGTTGTTGTTATGTCTTAAATATAAACAACAAACTTTGACGTTTCTTTAATTGTTTGTGTGTCTGTTTATTTTTTTCTGCTCTCTTTCCTCTTAATTGTTCTAATGTGTCAGTTATAGTCGTTTGTATGCACTATCGGTGTGAATACCTCTAGACTTTTACCCGCCACTTCAAAAATCTAGAAATTGTGAGCATATTTAAAATGCATGCAACGTAATGTGTTTTCCACACAATGCCTGATAGTGAAGAAGATGATTAGTTTGTTTTTTTTTTATACTAGTATATGGGCTGTGTGAATATTTTAAATGCTTTGAAGGTTTTTTTTTTGGAAATTGTAAAATATATTGAGTTGGTGGTGTTGTACTTTTATTGTGGTTATTTTTGTTTTAAAATTTAAGTACGATTTAATAAAATCTTGAAGAATAAATTAACTTGTAAGGCAGTCGGTAATAAAATCTTGATTTATATGAAAATTAAGTTATTTATGCGGACAATAACTTATGTTATCAGAAATATTCATTCTGCCAAAGTAGCACTGAGTGTAAATGCTAACTTTTGAGACAAATTTGTACATAGAAAATTTTTGGAAACTTTTTTAATCATTTTTTATAATTTAATTTTATAACATCTTTTTGAAATATCTGCTATTTACAGCAAATATATTAAATATTAAATATTACGAGTAGCAAATTCATGTGTTTGAAAAGTCTACTAACTATTAACAGAAAATTTTTAGAGATTTCATAAATTTTTAAGAAATTTATTAATTGAAATACTGTCGTAATATTATTTTAAATGAAATTTATTTGCTGAAGTTTAAGCATTGTCTTTATGCAGCATTTGCAATTGTGTTTGAAGTCTACTGAGGATTTGGTAAAGCACCAATGAAATGCTGCATATAGACAATGCTTAGACTCCAGCAAATAAATTTGATTTAATAAATATTTAAATAGCACGTTTTTAAGAATTTTTATAAAGGGACAACTTTTAAGAGTTTATATAGCGAATATTTGGAAGAGTTACTATGAATAGCAATTATTTTAAAAATTTACCTTAAATACCTAATTCCACTTGGCAACGAGAAAATTTCCAAGGGTTAACATTATATTTTTCTTGATGACTTTTTATGGTCTCCTAACTAAAAAACAATCGACATTTAAAATTCTGTGGATACCTACATTTTTTTTAATTTTTAAAGGATGATCCACCGAATTTATCATAGCTTGGAAAGGAGGTTCCAATTTTATTTCAAAAAACTCAAAAAATTCAAAAGAAAATTACCTTTGAGCCGTTTTAAAATAACTTTTTATATAATAAACGCTTTCGAAATTATTCAGACCGCAATGCTGAAAAATAATTTTGTATGGAAAATTGAAATTTTTTTTTCAATTTATAAAAAATTGAAAATGGCAAAAACTTACAAATATTATAAAATGCTCATAAGACCACATATAGTATAAGTAAAAAGCTTTATTTCAAGAAAATCGACTGACAAATATTAATTTTATTCACAATAAAGTGAATTATTTTACAAATAAGGAAATTATTTTAATACCTATTAGGGTTTCTATTTTATAGGGCTCTAAACTTAGGCAGCTCGACCATTTTTGAGAAAAGTTCATCGTATTGAAGATTGAATAACTTTAGAACGCGTCAACCGATATAAATAAAATTGTTGTCGTTCGAAAGGATTCAATGACTCGGCATAGGAAATCAAGTAAGCCTTATTTACATTAGAGATATAAGATGTGTAAAAAGTATGTTTAAAATATAACCTACGAAAAAATGCTACGCCAATACTTACGTCGGTCTCACAGACCAATTATTTCAACGTACACACACACACACCTCTTATTGGCAAAAACTTTGTAAAGGCACTAAATTGAAGTGTATTGATAATGATGAAGCTAACAGATATTATAAACAGATATTAAAATGCTATTAATTGGTCACACAGACCGCATGCGTGAGTATAGGAAGTTTAAGCTGTGTAGCAATTTTATTGGTTCTTGTACTTCGCCGACGGCTCTGCTACAATACCGACGAAGGGTGCTGTGAAGTGCATTAGGATATGTTAGCATTAATCGCTATAACTTGAATTTAAAATAAAATTTATGTTAAATAGTTAATTAAATCTTGTTCATTTAAAATGAAATTCGTGTTACTTATGATGGTATTTATTTATATTAGTGTAAATTATCTAAAGTTTATTTGCGGCTGGTGTTTTTTAACGCGTCGACTACTACGCAAGTGATGTTAGATGTGTCCGAGTTCAAGTCTTAGCTGGGATAGCCAACGACAAGAGAATTTTTTCTAATGCCTATGCTAATGGCTACATTGAAGTCATGTTGTTTCAACTTGAAATATCTTTGTTTCAAAATTATTCTTCGTGTTATTTCAGTATCAAATTTGGCTTATTTTCGTTTGAAAGAATATTGATTCAACATGGACCTTCGTACGTATTATTTCAGTATCAAATTCATGTTATTTCAACTTGAAATAACTTTGTTATTTCAGTAGCAACCTCATTTTGCTGTAATTGTATTTAAATATCAAATCAATGGGAAATATAGTTAATTCAAAAGAAAAAAATTTTGTTTGAAGGCTATTGTAAAATCATGTTGAATTAACATGAAAAAAAGTATTGTTGTACACTGTAATACGTTTTGAAATATATGCTTCAAATAGAAATTATGCTTTAAAGGCTTTGTGAACAATCTCTTGAATTGCATGTTCAAATCTGTCAGACTATTTAAATCATTACCCTCTCTTTCTCTCTCAGCCTAATCTAACCTTATCTAATACTTAAAAATTCCTATCATTATATTTGATTCTAATTCATTTGTCTTATCTCTGCTTGCACTTATCTCTGTAAACAATTTTAATATTGTTTTCATGTCTCTATCAGTCTAATTACTTATTAAAGCCTTGTGACTGTATAAGTGTTATGCAAACAAGTCAGAGTCTCATTTTACATGCAAATTAGCAGCTTTAATAATTTTTTTTAATAGAATGAACAAATGACTTGAAACAATTCATATTGCCGTCTTTACTCGTCTCATATTACAAAAATAAAAAAACTTATTATCATTTTAATGGCATTAGCTTTGAACTTTGGAAATTCAGGTACAAGGTGAAGTATAAACCAAAAGAGAGATACAAAACAGAAATACGTTGCACAAAATAGATACAGCAGTTTTTAAAGAGAAGATTATGTTAAGAAATCATTTGTAAGAAAAATAGGGAATACAGTAGAATTTGGGACTAGGATATAAATGTGTATTTCATGGTCTATAGCTGCTGTTATTCCCTGCTCGAATTCGTTTAATCTCAAAGCAGTTCTTAATACAAGTTTTTAATTTAGTAAAGCTTAGAAAACAGCATCTTTGCGGAAACATCCAATTGATTTTTGGACGTTATGAAATTATTTACCAAAACTTTGTACTAAATGCCTCCTATAGACTTGAAACCAATACTCGAATTCAAAATCTCACTTTAATCGTTTCCAATAAAGGTTCAATTCAAATATACTCGTTTCGCTACAACTAGTTTCTCATTATCCTAATTAAATTTTTTGTATATGATTTCTTGTGATTAAAATTTATTACAATGTGTATTTTTTCCGACTACTTTTTCGCAAGAAATTTGTAATCGAGACAAAAACATCTCGTTTCAAAATCTTGATTTTCCGATATTTATTTAATTATTACTTTTGGTGACAGACATTCAGGTTTTTGTGTTGATGTTTTTTTTTTGTAGCAAGTTGTAAGTTTTGTATGTCTTTTATTAAAGTCTTAAGTTTCCTTTTACGTTTTTTTTTGTTGTGCCATAATTTTTACGCTGTTTTATTAGTAGATAGTCGTCATGTATGTGTTTTTCTGCTTATGAATTTTTTATCTTTAAAATCTTAACATATTAATGATTTTTCTACATCGTAAACTAAATTAACATCTTTACCACAAATGACAGCATTTTAACACTGTATGAGGAGCATCAACACGTATTCAACATGACTAAGATGGCGAACAGTCAGGGATAAAATAATAAAGGATTTAAAAATTTGAGAAAATGGCTTATGAAAAATACACTATAATTAGGAAATTTTTGAAAAATGTACTATGAAATAACTATATTTCATGTTGATTTAATATTCTAGTACAGTTAAAAGAGAAATAAGTTGATACTGAAATAGTACACAGAATCATGTTGAATCAAAATTATTTCAAGCTGAAACAATATTTTATTAATTATTTTACTTCAGGAATGTGTATTAGCATAGCCATCGGAAAAAGTTGTGTTGTAGTTGACTGCCCCACCCAAGGTATGAACTTGGGCTTATCTGTCATCACTTGCTTGGCCGTCAACGTGCTAACCGCTGCAGCCACAATAGCTTCAAATATACTATAGATATATACTAAATAAATACCATCATAAGTAACATCATTTTCATTCTAATTCCACATGATTTAATTGATGCCTTAATATAAAATTTATTTGAAATTAAAGTTATAGTCATGTTGATGTAAAATAAAATGTAGCGTTGATTTTTATTTGATTCACTAAAGCAGATCCAACTTTAATTCAACGTGATAAAAATTGATTTTATGGATTCACTATTGAACAATTTTGTATTAATAGTGAAAACGAGATTTAAGTTGGCATATAATGCGAAGTTTGTCGGCGGCTTGCTGGTTATTTTTATTTACACAATCAAAATAAACAACAACAAGAGCACAATAGTGCATTGTAGCCTATTAACAAAACAAATGAGCACCAATACTCTTCAATAATTTTGAATACAGTCTGTACTTTTGTAAAAATGTATTATTATTATTTCCAATGAACATTGACACATGTTGATTTTACATTGGTATTTTTTCCAAATTTATGTATGTGCAACACGGGGGGGAAATTTAACTTCCCCCGTGTTGCACAAAATGTAAACTTTCAAAACGCCGACACACGTATATACTTTTTTTGGTGATCTCCACCAGAATCAATAGATAGAACCTTGTAATATTGAAAAAAATAGATTTTGATCCACAGTGTTACAGTAAAGTTTTTTAATATATGAAATTTTTTTGGAATATGCAAAGTTTTTAAAAAATTTGCTATTACCAGTAAATTTTATAAATATTTCCCTTTAAAAATAATTTATTCCAAAACTTTCTATTTAGGAAAAAATTTCAAATAAGAAACCTAAAATGATATAAAATTTTTCTTTACCTGTACACCCTATTGTTATTGCTTATACATATGTCCCGCAATCTGGGAAAACTCCTTAATATTTCACTGTAATCATGATATCACTGTATTATTTTGTTGCCGTTTCTGTATTAACTGGAAGCAATAACAGGAATATATGTATATAATGTTTCTTATTATTTTCAAACTTAGAGATATCTTGTCTTGCTAGATACAGTACAGTTTTGCTATAACGAAGAGAATTCATTGTAGAAAAAGAAAGTATATGAAACATGTAAATTTTTACATCTGATTAGATGTGTCCACGCACTTAGGCTGAACCAACACAGAATAAGACAAAACTGTTTTTTGTGACTTATACAACAACATAACATTAGTTCTTATGAGACGACACACACCAAATATTTTTTTGATATGCGTTATAATCATACGAATGTGGTTGAATTTAAATTTGTCGTATTTGGTGTATTTTCAGGCTTAAAGTAAATTTTTAGACAATAAGAGCTGCATAACGCAATTTTACCTCGTTTTAATTGCTTAGAACTCCCTTAAATCAAATCCAAGGAATTAATAAATAAAATAAGTTGCTTTAAGAGGAATTCCCTTTACCTTTCTTTTACATGCCATGTTTCTTCAAGTTAAATTTATCCCTACAATGCTTTTGGATCTTTGCTCTGGTAAATTTAGTTTTTTTCTCCTTTAAATCCCACAACAACAAAAAAAAATCAGGTACTAACAACTACCAGAATAAAATCCGTAAAAAACCGACAAGTCGCGAAGTACAATTTTTTAAAACCCTTTATTTTTTTCACAATAAAATTTTAAGCAAATAACTTAATATATTAAAATTTTTTACGATTCCAATTATTGCGATTGAAATACTATTTCTTCTTTTCCATACATTTTAGATTTTATGTAACTTTCCCCTAAGGTTTCGGAGTAAATATTCAAGTAACGAATGACAAACTCTTATCAAATTGATAAAGCTCATGCTATAAATTTTTCAATAAACACTTTAATTTCACATGTTCTTAATAAATCTGTTTTTACATTGCAATTATTAGTCATAGAGTTTTAATTATATTATACGACTTTACATTTTAATGATTTATTTCATCATAATATATAAGAGTAAAGACAAAGGCTTTTCTTTTGCATTTGCTTTCCTTTTGGGGAATGAGAAATGAAACTAATTCGTTTACTGATAATATATAATAGTAAAAAAGTCACGAACTACCATTAACATGTAGACACACTTTTATAAATAAAAAAAATCTTTTTCTTCAAAATCTGCTTTATTTTGTGATATATTTAATAGTAAAAAAAGTCACGAATTACAAACAACTTGTAGACATACTTTTAAAATAAAAAACAAAGCATTTGCTTTTGAGCTTGCTTAATTTTGCGAGACTGAGAAAGGAAGCTGAGATATTTACTGAATATTTAACAGTAAAAAATAAATCACGAATGACAAACAACTTGCAGACATAATTTAAGAACAAAAGAAGCAAACCTTTTCTTTTGAATTTGCTTCATTTTTTGGGAACAAGAACTGAAACTGATATGTTTTCTGAAATATTATATAACGAGTGATTTTTTTGCTATTATCTTTTTGGCAACACTAGTTTTGACAGCTCACGCACGTTTTGTATCTTGTGTCACTGTCAAACATCTTCAGTTTGGTCTATAATTTAATCATGAATCGTCTTACAAACGAACAACGCTTGCAAATTATTGAATTTTATTACCAAAATGCGTGCTCTGTTAAGAAAGTTCATCGCGCACTTCTTCCATTTTATGGTCAGTTTAATCGACCTACTGAGGCTTCTATTCGGGCTATTGTAAAAAAATTTCGCACCAAATTTACATTGTTGGACATTAAACCACCAACACGTTTACGTAGAGTGCGAACTGAAGAAAATATCGCAGCCGTATCGGCCAGTGTTGGTGATGACCGTGAATTATCGATTCGGCGCCGTTCGCAGCAATTGGGCCTCTGTTACTCCACTACGTGGAAAATTTTGCGGAAGGATTTGGGTGTGAAGCCTTATAAGATACAGCTGGTGCAAGAATTGAAGCCAAACGACCTACCACAACGCCAAATTTTTGGTGAATGGGCTCTTGAAAAGTTAGATGAAGATCCACTTTTTTTATCGAAGAATTGTGTTCAGCGACGAGGCTCATTTCTGGTTGAATGGATACGTGAACAAGCAAAACTGCCGTATTTGGAGTGAAGAGCAGTCAGAAGCATTGCAAGAGCTACCAATGCATCCACAAAAAACAACCGTTTGGTGCGGATTATGGGCTGGCGGCATCATTGGGCCGTATTTCTTCAAAGATGAAGCGAATCACAACGTTACTGTGAATGGTGAGCGCTACCGTGCGGTTTCAACAAGACGGTGCCACATGCCACACAGCACGCGAAACAATGGACCAATTGAGAGGCGAGTTCGGTGAACAGTTTATTTCACGCTTGGGACCAGTCAATTGGCCGCCCAGATCGTGCGATTTAACGCCTCTAGACTATTTTTTGTGGGGCTATGTTAAGGCTAATGTCTATAGCGACAAGCCTGCTTCGATTGACGCACTGGAAGCCAACATTGCCAACATTATTCGTGAGATACCGGCCGAAATGTTGGAAAGAGTATGCCAAAATTGGACTAAGCGGATGGACCATTTGAGGCGCAGCCGCGGCCAACATTTGCATGAAATAATCTTCAAACATTAAATTATATCGACCCAACTATCGATCCAAATAAATATTTCATGCATTTTTCTGAATTTTATGTGTTTTTTTTTTTTACTTTCCGATAGTTCTTATAAAATCACCCATTATATAGTAAAACAAGTCACGAATGACAAACATCTTGTCAACATATTTAATAATAAAAAAGTTATGTATGAAATGAGATTAAGATATCATTTTGAATGCAGAATACAAACCAACAATTTCTTGCGTATAAAATGACCCTATAACCTTTTCAGCTGGTTTATTACAATTGTTTTGTTGCATATTATTATGACTTATTTGTAATGTATGGGTTGAAAATGTAGCTTTCTTGTTCGCTATAAAGAAATTCAACAGTAATATATTTTTTATGGTTTTATTTGTGTGATATATCTTTTTCTTTATTTTGCATTTACTACATCTTGTTGCAAATAAGCTATGTAAATATTTAATTAGCAACTCGTCTTAAAGTCACAATGATGTGGTTGTTATGAATGTTGTGTGAATCTTATGTTTTAGTATTATTTTTTGTTTTTGCCATGAAACGTTACGACATGGAATTTTTATATAGATGAATAACTGAATGAGTAAAAATTTTTTGTTATCGTTTATAGCAAAAATGTCTTATAAAGAAATATTTTGTATATAATTTTTTTTTGTAACAATAAGTGAAAGAAACATTGAAATAAATATAAAAAACATCTATACATCTGACAAGAAAAAAAACTCTTATATTTCGATATAGGAACATATGACGTGCTCAAAAATGTTAGAATCATGGAAATAAAATTCCTAACACGTCTGAGTAATTTGGCGTCATAATGGCACTTTAGGGCCTTCTTTAAATTTCCTTTAGAAAGTGTGTGCATTTTTGTGATTATCTTTGAGACAGTAACATTAAGCATATAAGTGGCGTATGTAGTACATATATTTATATTAAAAAATATGAAACTCTATACGAAAACATTTTAATGTCAGTTAAAGAAAATGTACAGAAAGCTCGAAGTGTTATTAAATACAGAAAATTTATATACATAAAAGAAACCTCACTGTTTTTGCTGCGATATGAATGTCTCTCCCTCGAACTGCGGTTGGGTGAAAATAAAAAAATCAAGATGAAATAAAGAAACAGAAAACATATTTAAGTTAATTGCTTTAAACAAAATGAAATTTAAAAGGTTTCTTACAAATATGTGAAAGACAAATAAAATTTAAAGCCAAGTTTAAGTGCTTCTCTTTAAAAAGCAAATATTTGTAACAAACAATAAATAAGAAAATTAAACAATTGGCCAGACAAATTTTGAAAATCAAATGAGTATTACAGACAACTCTATAGATTTTTATAAAAAGTTGCTTAACGGCTCTTTTCACTATGTACAATTAAACGTTAACGTAGACTTTAACGGCTATTTCAGCATACAAAACTTGTCGTTAAAGTCTACATTAACTATTAGTCATACATTGTGAAAATGGCCGAAAAACAGTTAGCTCGTTGACAACTCATTTAGAGAAGTTCTAAAGTTATCTTATTGTCTTCTTAATAAAGTAATAAAAATTAGCATATGAAGCGAATACCTGTCATTCTATATTAAATGTTATCTTAACGAGTTTCCTATTTTAAACGGGAAAATTAAAAATTCCAAAAAACTAAAACTTGGTGCCAATAGCTGTAACAGTGTTGTAGACAAAATTATTTGTTTAAAAATTCTTTACAGTTTCAAATATAAAACTTTTGTCTTTATAGTATAGCAGGTGTCACTTTAACCACTTGGTTTGTACTAAAATTTTTAGTAACTTGAAATAATAACCAGTTTTAATGAGTATATATTAAAAATATTTAAATAAAAATAAATAATCCATAAAATTAACTATAAAGTTTGGCTTATTTATCAAATTTTTTTAATCATTCGTTTTGAGATAGAATAAAGATGTATATTTTAGTTAAGCTAAAGTCGCCATGTTCTTAGTGAATTTTGCACAGCCGTTTATACATAGATGCCTTAGAGTGACTCGTTTTGTATGAAGATGGAAAATTAGATATTGGCGATATTGAAATAACCTAAAGAACTATGTTGCATTAACTCTATTTCAAGTTGAAATAACATGAATTAATGTAGTTATATTATTAAATATTTGACTGCCATGATGTGTATTAGCAGCATCAGAAAAATGTTTGGTGTAGTTGGCTGCTCCAACCACAATTTGAATTAGTGCTCTTGCTACCATTACATGCTGGGTAGTCAACGCGCTAACCGCTACAGCCACAAAACCCTCAAACAAACTTTAGATATACGCTAATATACATACATAAATACCATTATAAGCAACTTGAATTTCATTTCAATTCAACACAATTTAATTGATGATTTAACATAGTTTTTTTTTAAATTAAGGTTATAGTCATGTTGATTTTTAATTAAAATTTCAGTTTTAAAATTTTTATCACGTACATTGTTTTATGCTTCATATGACTATATATCCCTCTTCGTTTTTGCTCTTTTTTCATTTTTGCAATTTTTTCGGTTTGCTTTTTCGTTTAATTTTAGTTTTTTATTTAATAAGTTTTTGCGTTTTTTAAACATTATTTTCAGTTTTGGCGCTTTTTCATTGATTGTTTTAGTTTTAGCGATATTTTTGGTTTTCGCATATTTTTTTGTTTTGGCGATTTTTTCGGGTTTTGGCCATTTTTTAGTTTTGGCGCTTTTTTCGTTTTGGTGATTTTTTCCATTTTGTCGATTTTTTCATTTATTTTGGTGGTTTTTTCGTTTTTACGACTTTTGTCGGTTTTTGGCGTTTTTTAGTTTTTGGCTTTTTTTAATTTATTGATTTTTTTAATTTTGGTGCTTTTTTTTTCTTTAAGCGCTCTTTTTTATTTTGGCGATTTTTCGTTTTCACATTTTTTTTAATTTGGGAATATATTACTTTTAGCGTTTTTCTTTAATTTCAAGAGTTTGCCTCTTACGGTTTCCAAGATACAGCAAATTGTCTAAATTACATAGTTAAAATTATATTAAGTTATAGAACACCCTTTAATTATTATTGTTTTAAATATCATTGTTAATTGGCTTAGTCTATTATGCAGACTACACCAATTAATTTTAACTTTGAAAATTTAAAGTGTCTATATATAAGTATATATCGGACATGTGGCAGAGTTCAATTCCGTCCGGAAACGGAATTCAACCTACTCCATTTTTGTTGCAGCAGGTGTCTAAAAAGGAAAACCAAAACAACCAAATTTGTCGGTGCGTCCAGACTGCTGGCGGCGCTGCTATGCATGTTCCAGCTAGGGCTTGACTTATTAGGGTGGATTAAATTCCATTTCCGAACGAAAGTGTACTCTGTGTTATGGCCGTATATTGCATTAGTATATCAACATGTTGCGTTGCTCGCTTTAGAACACTATTTAATTTTTAGATGTCATATATTTGTTGTAGATGCCAAAGTTTTACATATTCTGTGAAAATTTCAGGTGCGTAGCTCCTACGGACCTGAAAATACGGAACCCTAAGAAATGGTATAAATCAGTATTTTTCGAGATTTCAGTCGCTTTGAGCCACCTCCAAACATTTATTAATCGGTCCAAAAAATGGGAAAATAGTAGTTTTTACACAACTCAAATATCTATCAGGGTGAGAACTAGAATCGGTTCACTTTTTAAAATATAGGTTCAACCTAGTGTATATTTTTATATATGTTTTATATATTAAATAAAAAATTATAATCTCTTTTTCAAATTCATTGTAAAAATATTACACAATTTAATAAAATCCCCCGAATTAAGCGATTCCTCAATTAACTGGTAACTCTGCTATAATTGCCAAAAAATTTAGTTTTTACGTGGTCCCCGTTAAAATTAGTCGCTAATTGTTTTAGTTCCGGTAAAGTTAATCGCGAAAAAAGTGGAAAGTGTAAAATAAATCTCTAAGCAATAAAATATTATTATAATTAATATTATTTATAAGTAAATCAATTAAAATTGCAACAAATGTGTTAAAAATTAGTTTTTATTAAAGTATGTAAATCATTTAATAAGAAATGTGTACATATTTATGTATGTACACCATAAATGGCTTTGCATTAAAGTTTTTCAAAAGTACAAATGCAAAAGTTTCATGTTGTTGTTTTTATTAGTGGTATTTTAAGTGTTTTTTTTTTCTGATGGCACTCAGTTGCATGTGCATTTGTGTATGTGTTATTGTTGTATTGTGTTTCGGCATGAAAGAAATGCAAGAGAAAAAATTAAAATTCTCAATAGAAAAAGAAGAGTAAATTTGTTTGTGTTTTGTTTATAAAAAAAGCATCACGTGTTTTTTGTCAAGTCATATTAAAAAGTGCGTGGTAGAGTTGCCAGTATGTAAATGAAATATTATGAATAAACGGGTTTCTATTCGGGCGTTTAATAAATACAAATTATTTAAGTGCAAGTATTCTATGCTAAATTAAGAGGTGAGTAAACTTAAAACATAATACATATGTATAGAGTAGTGAGTGTTGCCAATCATGTATTCGGGTTTTATAATAGTTCGAATAAAATATCATAATATTTTTCTGGTTCGAACAGCCGAATAATTAAAATTTTTTTTTTCGAATATTCGAACGAATAATGAATAAAGAAAATTTATTCGAATAACCACGCTAAAGCCACGATTTTTAGGGTTCCGTACACCAAAAGTGTAAAGGAACTCTATTGTTTTCTCTATGCTGTCCGTATGTGTATCTGTCTGTCTGTCTGTCACAGGCTGTTTTCTCGGGAACCGTAAGAGCTACGGACCTGAAATTTTCACAGAATATTTAAAACTTTAGCCGCTACAACGAAAATATATGACAGCTAAAAATTAAAGGGTGTTCTAGGGCGAGGAACGAAACATATTGAAATACTAAAGTATTTATTTATTACAATATTTAAAGACAATATATTATGAAATTAAATTTTTAAAGAAAGGTACTAACGACTAAGGTTTTAGACCTCAATACTAAAGTTATATGAGGACACTTATATATAGACACTTTAAATTTTCAAAGTTAGTGCTAATGGGTGTAGTCTATATAATATACTACACCAATTAACACTGATATTTAAAACAATAATAATTAAAGGGTGTTCTAGCAGTTAATGTAGTTTTGACTATGCAGTTTAGACAATTTACTGTATCTTGGAAAACGTAAGAGGCAAACTCTTCAAATTTAAAAAAAAACCCTAAAACTAAAAATTAAAAAAATGTCAAAACGAAAAATCGCCAAAAATGAAAAAAGACCTTAAAGTAAAATAAATTTTTAATATAATTATGAAAATATTAATATATAAAAAATGTTAGAACGGCTTAAATGTTATTTATTTTAAAGCTTTTTAGTGGTAAAATTTTGTAGTGTAATAAAATCAGACAACGTCTTTTTAAGTTATGATAAAATCAGTGGAGCTACATCTTCAAAAACCCAAGTGTAATAAAAAAAATTAATATAAAAATGTATCCATAGAACTAAAAATTAGCACATCAAAAAAAATATAGTAGTATTCCCCGACATTTTTTTGTTGCATATTGTTTTTTACAATGAATTTAATATGATTTCTTATCAATATTGCGATATGTTGATTGTATATTGGTATTGTTTCTTGTGTGGACGCTTTGGCTCATAATATATATGAAAAAAGGTCATGGTCCAGATCCTATATAGAGGAAGCTATTTCTAAATTTTTGGCAAAAAAATAAATAAAATTTTTAAGTGGGTTTGATTCATACATAACCACGAATATAGAGAACTTTTTGTATTCGAGAAGATTTCTTAGCAGTAAAATTCCAAGATCACACACAATTTCTCTAAACTTTTGCTTTTGTACCTAAAAATTTGTTTGAGTAAAAAAATGCTTTCTCATTACTGTTTTTAATATCTGGTTGTTTTAATTGCTTTTGGCACTTAGCTCATGTAATTTACAAAATTACACTTTTTTATACTTCCACTTACTTTCCATTATTATCTTTATTATATATTTTGTTTGTTTGTTTATATCTTTGTTGTTTGGCTACACATTAGCCGAACGCTCTTAAAAGCTCTTTAAGTAGCTAAAGATCTGGAAGTATTTAAATATAACAGGGCCACCCTCTACAATTTGTTTATCTAACATTGTACTTGAAAATGTAAGAAGCAAATATACTGTATCTGTGTACCTTCATATAAAAAAATATTTCTTGTCAGCAACATTTGTTATTGTTGGTGGTAGGCATTTTTTCTTTTATATTTTCACAAACTTTTTTCAACTTCATCGTTTAAATTTTTTTGTTGTTTTTTTATTCTTATGTTATTTTCTGTTTACATTTTTATGGCATAAACAAATTCTCAAGTCTAATGGATGAAAATTAGTCACAACCAACAACAAGAACAACAGTCTTCATGCTTCATAGATACAAATATGTACATATATACATACAAACATACATAAAAGCATATGTATTTACAAAGAGGTAAAATTATAGGTGAGAGAGGGGCAGTATTATTTCAACCCTGGTATTGTTTTGTTTTGTAGGCAGACATTTGGGAGTTGTTTTTTGTTAAATAAAAAAGCCTACAGAAAATTTATTAAGGATATTCATCAGAGAGAGGCAGAGGCGGATTCAAAGGCAGATAGAAAAGGATATAAAAACCCCTCGCACCAATAAAATACGATTTTAAAAGCTATTATTTTCACTTGCATTGCTACGAAAATTGGTATTATAAAAAATATCACCATCCATTACCCCAAAAATCCACAAAAGCCTTAAACTGAATCCGCTTCTGATCAGAGATTGGATTCTGAGCAAACACTCACTTAAATAGCTATTGATGGTTTATGGCCCCAATAAAAATCTTAAAAACATTTTTATGTACTCTCTTACTTGTACCGCAATAAAATAATTTTGTGACTACCCCTACTAAACTTTCTTCTCTACTCAAGCAAATCTTTATGAATGTGTTAAACGAAATGAAATTCTTCTTTTTTTCCAAATGTTTACTTAGAAACCTTTTCTTAAACTTTTTCTCTAATAAAATATAAAGTTTTTCTTACAACAAAAATGTTGTTGTTATTTTTTTATTTGCGAGAAAGAACAATAGAAGAGAGTTGAAAGCAAATTTAAAAGTATATTTTTCTTCTGTTTTAAGTAACGAATTATAAACATTATCATAAAATGTTTTTATTGTTAAATATTTTTTTTCTAGTACCTTGAATATTTAGGTTTGAGGTTAAGGTAACATAAACAAATATTTATTTAGTCTAACGATGGAATTTCATTACTTAAAATGTTGGGGTTCTAAATCATTAAAAAATATATATAAGCATTTGCTAATTGCTGTTTGATAATACCAGATTGGCTTGGCTGGCAAAGAGGCAGTTAGAGAAAAAAAAACGTAAGTAAAACATTAAGATTAATGGGGTATAGAAGATTAGGAAATAAATATATATTTTATGATGGTTAAACGTATAAACCAAAATAAGCCGGTAAAATGTTTAAGCAATAATTATATTCCAATTTGTTTATAGAATATATGTGGAAGCAGAGATGTTTAAATTGGCAACATTCTCCTCTATGGCAGTCCATTATTTGGGACTAGTTGGGCTTAGTTCTCAAATCAGGATCTAATTGTTTAATTTATATTATTATTGTTAATAGCTTTCGTAAAATAGCAATAAATGAAAATCGTATCAATTTTGACAATACTAAGATAAAAGAACATACTGTTTTCGAAGGCCGCAGTAGCTTATCATCCATCAGCCTTCATGTCATTGATTCTATTTAACTTTTGGTGGCTGCCAGTTGTTAGAAATAGCAAATATTTAATAGCATTTTCTTAATGATAAAGAAGAAAAGAGTTTACTACATATCGTTACATGAAACGCATTTATGCTATACAAGAGAAGGTGAAAACGTTGTAAAATAATACAAGTGCTATTAGCTAGACTTTATGGCAGGAGTCTAAAGTGGATTAGATTAAAAATAAATTGATATTTTTGGAACTTTAGTTCATTTTTTGGATTTTTTTGTTACTTATGTAGTTTTTGTTTCAATCACGAATTGTACTCCTTTCCTTACAATAATTCTTCTAAAATAACCTGCATTTCCCCCCTTAACAATTACAACATCTTATATCAAAATTAATTGTAAAACTTACTTTAGTTAATCGTAAATTAAAATACAATAAAGATAATGAGGATATTGAATTACATCCTCAAAACTATGTTTGTGATTTCATATAAATCTATAATTAATGAAAATTTTTCAAATATTTCTAAAATAATTATTTAACACCTTTACCTCAGTTGCCTTTTATATCGTACGCATTAGATTTCTCTATTTGCTTTTCATATTTAATCATTTTTAAACTTATCTTATCTTTTGGAAAAAATATCATTCTATTTACGAAATTATCATTAAATCAATAAAGATAATTTATTAATAATATATGAGTAATAGTATCTTGTGCTGGTTATGCTTGCTAAACAAACAAAAAGTATGACAAAAAGTTTTCATAACAATCGTAACGCTTTGAAAGGGAAGTGAAGAAACAAATTTATTAAGTAAATCAATTTCATACTTTATAACTAAGTAAAGAATATAAAAGAAAAAAAGTGAGAATAAAATTTATTTACTAATAGTTCACGATATCTTGGGACAGTTAAAAAAACTTTTAAATAAAAAAATAAGTTTTTTTAAACTTATTTTTTCGTGAAATTTATGTACAAAAATGAGACCCAAGAGCAGGAATTTTCAAAATCAAACAACAGCAGAAATTAAGAAAATTAAAACGCTAAATGATACCATGGGTCATCGAAGAACTCGTCGTCCTGTACACAAATGGAGGGCTTTCATATTAAATTAAAGCTGAATCCACTTTAGTGATTCAAACAAAAATCAACGTTACATTACTTTAATTGCAAATAAATTTTACGCTAAAGCATCAATTAAATCATGTTGAATTAAAATTAAATTCATGATACTTACGATGGTATTTATATTAGTGTATTTGTCAAGTATATTTGACGCTCTTTTGGCTGCAGTGGTTAGGTCGTTGATTACCAAGCAAGTGATGATAAATGAGTCCGTGGTCAAATCTTGGTTAGGGCAGCCAAATATTAGGCATGTTCTGAAAATTACATGGCTCGAAAGCACATGCGATTTCAAAATCAATAATGGCCATCCAGATATTTTTTCCATTTTTTTTGTTTTCTATTGTATGGAGCATCAACTATCATTTCTGTATGAAAATTATCGTATATGATTTTAAAAACGTCTGCAGGACCATTATTGATTTTAAGATACAATTTTTATCCAATTTTTTTTTTATTTTTTATTTTTTTTTACAAACACAACCCGCGAATCGAATAGCTTGTCTGCGGAAAGCACCCACGGTCTATGGCGGGAATCGAACACATGACCCCTGGACTGACAGGCTAGCATCGCTACCACTCAGCCATGTGATTTTCAGAACATGTCTGTATAACAAAAATTTATGTGATGGCTATGCTAACACACATCGCATAAAAAAATAATTACATAATAAAATGGCTTCATTAAATTCTTGTTGTTTCAACTTGAAATAACTTTGATTCCACATGATTCTTTGGGTTATTTCAGTATCAAATTCACGTTGCTTTAACTTTAAATAATTTTGCATAAACGTGATTCTTTGAGTTATTTTTGTATCAAATTTGTATCAATTAAATTTGTATCAATTAACATTAAATGCCTGTGAAACAAAATGACTACCGAAAAATTTTAAATTAATCTTTTTCCCGACGATTTTAGCAGATTGAACTTTAATTAACCGTTTTACTAATTAAATCTGTACTTTAGTTTTTTCTGATTACAGTGTATGATTTTATTTTAGTAGACATCATGTAAAGTACTGACCATTTGTTTTGAAAAACATTTAAAACTTATTATAACATGTGTAGGTGGGAGGTAAACTACACCAAGTCACATTTTGGAAAATTTTCAGGAGACCGCAAACATATCTATATATTTTGAAGATCACGAAGGATTTTTTCTATCTCTGTATTATGACTTACAGCGAATATTTTATATAACTCTAATACATGTTTTTTAAATCGAAGATATCCTTAATAAAATCACGTTAATATTGCCGTTACTTTTTAAAACGGGCTTTGTATTATTTAACTCCTATGATGGTTTTGAGCAGAATTAAGTCCCTTGAAACTTAGGAATTGCTGGAATTTACCTATCGACAGATGAACAAATTGTTATTCGAAAAGTAAGAAAAATGTTTTTTGGAAAAAAAATTGACTTGGTGTAGTTTACCTCACACCTACAGATATAAATAAAATTTACAGCTGGAATAGCCAATTTACTGCTTTAGATTTTTTCATTAAATTTTAAAGATTAATTAAAGAATATAAATGTCCCTATAAATGTGTTTGTGTGTTTCTGTAAACTTTATTTATTTCTATTGTTCTTGTTTCTTTTGCTTAGATGACGCCTTTAAAGTATTTGTTTGAAAATACCTAAACTTCTTTGGAATTTTCACGTCTACAAAGGAAGTTCCTCTAAGCAAATCTACGCTTCACACAAAATTCTTTAAAATTCCGTTTCAAAAAGCTTAAGGGTTGTTTGCTATAGAAAAAAATTAGAACGGTCTCTATTTATTAAATATGCAAATCATTTGTGTAAGATTTATTACTATAATAATTATAAAAGGAATAGCGAAACGCATTTCAGTCCATATAACACAGCGGTGTTTATTACACTAACATGCAAAAGTACTCATACTTGATACCATATATGAAACAATAAAATACAAATTATTTTCAGTCTAATTAGAATTCCTAAAGCAAACTACTCACATGTCTTAATAAAAGTAAAATGACACCTTACTTAATGTTCAGTCTTTGTGTTCTAATGTTTTTTCGTAGATTTTGCAGTTGTGTTTGTAACAACAATGAAATAGAAATCGTATTAAATGCCGAAAAAGGGGTGGCATAGATGAACAAATGTTATGAGAAATTTTGATAATGAATATTTAAATTTAAAATGACTTTTGTAAGGTTTATACAGGGGTTGTTAGTTAAGCAAAAAGGGGAAACTTACCTTAATTAAATGTTTCGAAATTAATCCTGGATAATTTTTATTTTTATATTTTTCCTTTTTTTAAAGGGAGCAAAAGGTTTTAATAAATTCTTGTAAAAACCAAATGAAAACTTAAAAACTATTTTAATAAACTTAAGAAATCAATTAATAAAACCAATAAAGTTTTATATTTTCATTCAGATTGTATAATTTTTATCACTTGCTAATACATTTTTGTTATCAAAACATAATCGCAATGAGATTTTTTTCTGCTCTATAACAATTTTTTTAAGGGTTTGGTCGTTTCGTTTATGTTGGCTTAAAAGAGAATTTTCATGTGTATTTTATTTTTGAGCACTCTATAAACACAATTTTATTGACACTTAAAATAACACACTATTTTTTATTAACAAATTTAAACGCCCGATTTGCATGAATACATTTCTTGTGATTTCTTTTAAGCAACAAAATATTTTGCAGTTTCTTTTCAGTTTTAGTGGTATTAATCTTCATTGAGCTGTAATAAGCTCCAGACGAAAGAATAAAACACGTTTTTAGACTGATTTTTCTCTGCTATATTTTTTTCTTTCTGTTTTACGATTTTTTTTTCTGCGAGGGTTTATTTGGGAAAGCAAAATGCTTGTATTAACCTCACGGTCTAAAGTACACGTTGAACACGTCCAAACACGCTAACGTTCTCGTCTCAACTGTCACACTCAGTTTTTGCTTGAAATTCCCTAACGGATGTCCATAAAAGAGTGTAAGTTAGAAAGAGAGGTAAACATGAAAAACAGCTGGTCGATTGTTGTACTAAACAAAAAATTTATGCTAAATAAATAGAAATATTTTTCACTCTCTGTCGGGTATTTTTAAGCTCTTTTCCTATTGAAGAGTTATAGTTGTATCTTTGAGATACTTTTGTATATTTCAAATAGGAACATATTCAAAAGGTTCATGTCCAAGCTAAATGGGTGTCAATAACTGAAAAACTTCTTTTGTGTGAAAAAAATTAATATTTTGTTTAAAAAAGTATCTGAATAAAGAAATGTATCTGTATATCTAAGATATGTTTGAGTTTTACTTATTGTTTATAATCAAACTGTTTTTAGTTAAACTTTGAACTTAGAATTTAAGTGAGTTTTCGATTTTTTAGTAAAAAATAAGTATTTAGTGGATGTAAAATAATTTTGGTGGAAGTTCGAAAATGTGTGGAGTTTCGAACTATCCGAAAATTTTCGATTTTTTTCCGTTCAAACTTGATTTTTTGCAAGTTTTCAATTTCTTGTGTGGAACTATGAACATCTAGTAGACATTTTGTGCCTGTTCGAAAATTTGGAATATAGCCAACTTTCAGCAATTATGTGTTACGAATCGAATATTTGAAAATCTTCAAATATTTTCTCCTCAACTTAGAATTTTTACGCGTTTTTGATCCTTTAGTGGGATGATGAATATCTAGTGGATTGAAATGTTCGAGCATATGAAAAATATTGGGTACCCCCGTAGTGTAGTGGATAGTGTGCTAGACTATAACCGGAAGGTCGTAGGTTCGATTCCTGCCAAGACGCTGGGTGTTTCTGAAGAAAAACCGATAAAGGCTTAAGCAGTATGTGTGCTCGTTTTTTTATTGAACTTTCGAAAAAATCTTAAGTAAGGTTATAAGTAAGTATCTTGTGGATTTGAAGTTATTTAATGCATATTCGAATATATGCTAACTACAGAAATGTCGGAAAACTTTCAACTTTCTGGGCTCAACTTCGATTATTTTCGAGTTTAGGAGTTCTTTAGTAAAATTGTGGGTACATTTAAGTATGGTACATTTAAAACACATGTGAACAAGTTCGAAAATTTTTTAAAACTCGAGAGTTCGAAATATTTTTTTGAGATTTTCTAGAATTAGTGAATTTTCAGAAAATTATCGATTTCCTCGGATCAACTTAAATTTTTTCGGAGTTTCTTATATTTTTGAAGAATTTGAAGTATTTGAAGAATTTAAAAAGATGTTATTGCATGTTCGCAAACCGAATTTTCGGTTTTTCGTCCCAATTTCGAATTTTTTATTTTTCGTGTTTATAAATGAAGTTATAGCTCGCTCTCTAATGAATTTAAAACGCTATGGATGCCTATTCGAATATGTGCTAATATTCGCGTTTTCGGAAAATATTCAACTTTCTCGGTCAAACTTCGAATTTTTAGCGAGTTTTTTTTTATTTAGTGTGTGAAATCATGAAAATCTGCTGGATTCAAAACACTTGTGACAGATGTCCGAATATCTGTGCAATTTAGAATTTTCGAAAAAAATTTGAAGTTTTCCCGATTCAATTTGATGTCCTTGGTGAAATTATGATAATCTGGTGGACTTGAAATATATTTAGTGCATATTCGAAAAAGTGCTTCATGTATATCGAACTTTCAGAAAATGATGAGCTTCATCGGCTAAATTTAGAATTTTTGGAAGTTTCATATATTTTCAAGAAAATAATGAGTATGTCGAGGATTTAAAAAGAATTTAGTATATGTTCGAATATCGACTTTTTAGAAAATTTTTAATTTATTTGTTTAAAATTTTTAGCTAAAATTCTAGGTTACTGATAAATTGAAAACGCTATTGATGCATTTTCGAATATGTACTAAATTTCGAATTTTCAGAACATTTTTAAATTTTCTAAGTTCTACTTAAATTTTTTGCCAGTGTCCCCTTTTGGTAGCGATATCATGAAAACTTCAACTTAGTTTAACTTATTTCAACTTAGAAATTGTTGTGTATGTTCGATTTCTGTAGTGAAGTTGTGAGAATCGTATCTATTTAAACATTTCTTTGGGCATGAGCGAATAAGTGCAATATATCGAATTTTCATTAAATTTTTGATTTTGTCGGCTCGACTTCTAATTTTCTCGTGTTTTTTATATATTTAGTGAAATAGTTATTATGTGATGGATTTGAAAAGCATTATTTCACTTTCGAATATGTGTTAAATTTCGAACTTGCAAAAATATTTAGAATTTTCTTTGATTGACATCCAATTTTTAAAATTTTCTATTTCTTTAGTAAATTGTGAGTATCCGATAGCTTTGAAACACTTTTGGTATATGTTCGAATAAGTTTTATATTATGAACTTTCGAAAAATTTTCGATTTCCTGCTTCAACTTCGATTATTTCAAATTTGCTATTTCTTTAGTGAAATCATGATTATCTGACGGATTTAAAAAAGCTTTAGTGCATGTTCGAACAAATCTGAAAATTTCGAACAAATCTAAAAAATTTTGCATTTTAAAACATGGCTTGTTCGAAAATGTTTCAAACTCGGAACTATTTAAATTTTTTCGGTTATGAGTATATGAATTTCCGCAAAATTTTCTATTTCGCGGCTCAACTTAGAAAGTTTCGCGAGCGCTCGATTTTCTTAGTGAAATTTTGAGTATCTGATGAATTAAAAAAAAATTTTAGTGCACGTTCGAAATTGTGCAAAAATCTAAATTTCAAATTAAATTATTGCTTGCTATGTTAAGTAATTGTAACAAGCACTAAAGCTTCGAAAACACACTAATAATCATTTCATACTTCATAACAAAAACTTCAAATATGTCTCTATAATAAAGGCACTTAACTAAAGTATCTAGTATTTGAACTACATATTTATCTTAAAAATACATTTAGTACCACATTATCTCTTAGCTAAAGAAAACTCTTTGCTTTTAGCACAAACACACACAGTTCTCTTACTTTCTTAAAACTTATTTTAACTACCGGCAGAGGTCGCCACCAGCACAGTATCTAATTAAATCTCTGAGTATCCATAAGATACTATACGAGAGTTATTTATAAAATTTTTTACTTCTCATTTAATAAGAGACAACTATTTTGTTTATTCTCGCCAAGACTCTAGTTTTTGTTTACATACGAAATTTTTTGCACTTATTTTCTAGTGTTTATTGTGTGTGCTGTTGCTGGTTTTTCTCATTCAAGAACTGTCTGTTTTTATGTGTCTGTCTGTCAGTATGTCTGTCCTGGTTTCAATGATAGCTACGTTTTGTTTTTGGCCTTTACGTGAGCTAAACGTGTGCAGTTTTTTCATTTGTATAACCGTGTGTACCCTGTACGGTTTTGTTTGTTATAATGCCGCTTAATCAAATGTTACATTTGAGTGTAACATTATCGTATCTGTATCTTTTGAATTAAAGTTTTTTCTATAATTTTTTTTTCTATTGCTGTTTTTGTTTATTTTTTGTCATTATTATTGTGCACCAGTAATATGGGATTTTTTATTTCTTTCAGCTAAGCGTGTGGCAAGTAAGAAACATTTTTGCACACATGTGTTTGTCTGACTGCCTGTCTGTCCTTTTGTCTACTTATCTTATGCATTGGACAAGTTCACCAGATAATTTCACATATGCTGTTTTTAAACTATTAAGTGGTTTGTGGCTGCAAATGCTGCTAGAAAGCAACCCTTAAAAATGCGTTAGGTTGTAGTATATACAAAAAGGTTTTTTGCTTTTAGCACCCACACGATTTTTTTGTTTAATTTTTTAACCTAACATTATAAAACAGTAAAAAGTATAGTGTTTTTGTACAACAAGCACTTCTTAAAGAAATGCTTTGTGTATAAAATTGTATTGTAACAGCAATATGATGTTATTAATTATTCCTAAAATGTTTTTAGTTTATGCGTTAGAAGTGAAAACACTTCTTAAAAATATTTAATAAGATTATAAACCTTATAAGTAGGGTTGCCGTGTGGTAAGAACACACAATTATGCAGTATACAATTGATATGGTACAATAAATCAATGTCATTTTTGGCAAGTGCCAGTGATTAAATGACAGCTGTAAAATTTTCAGCCAAATGATGTAAGATCCCTTACACTTATAGCATGCGTATATTTGGGAGTTAACTCATTTAATGAAAGCAATGATATAAAAAACATCAAATGTAATACTAATTGAATTGTATTGTAGTTAAGAAATTAAAGCCGAGTTATTTATTTTTATATCTTAAATCATTGGGGTTGATCTTAGAAGAAAATAAACTTAAGCCTAGCTGATAACTATGAGCTTCTGTGAAGCCCGCAACACAATTTTAGCAGTCTCTCTTGGTCATTAACAAAACTTAGCGAGTGGATCTCTCTTCTATTTCGGTTTAACAAACTGTCGTTACTGATCACAGAAGCAACAAAAAATATTTTTTTGAATGAACGAATTTCATCTGACTGTATTTCGAAAACAGAACATGGAATATTGGCTATGAAGTGCGTATATATGTCATATACCTGGAGAAAATGATCAATTGCGTTAAACCTCCAACCCAGCTTAATGCGATACTACATACAAAATGCAGAAAACTATACTTCACCAACATCGTGGACGGAACATTTTAAGTTGCGTCCTTGTGATCCGCAAGAGGTTTTAGCTTTACAGAAATACAGCCTATTTTTCCTTCCAAATGCTATGACCTCTAATGCTTCAATTTTAATTTAAGTACGTTGGTTAGTTTGTTCTCAAAACCAACATACTTAGTTTTGAAAAATAACACAGTTTTTAGTTTTGAAAAATAACATACAATCGCTATAGGACAAGCAGTTCAACCAAGATATATTAATTTTTATGTATGTGTTTCTCATTTCAATTTTTTTTTGTGTCCGTTGAAAATATAATAAATCTAAGATTATACGTCTGAATTGTTTTTAATTCACAATATAGTATCTGTTTTGAAAATATATATTAAATTCATAAGAAAATGTATTGAGCGTTACGTAAAAAAACTTTTTAAATACATAGCATTTATCTATACATTTTAGGACGTCAAAAAAAAAAACTAATAGCAGAAGGGTAGAAACAATATCAAGAACATTATCCGTTTACGAATTTCTGATTAGCTTTGAAAAAGGTTTGCTTCTACCAGTAGGTCGTATTTTGGTACGAACAACACATGTTTACAGTACATCGCGTTCCGGCAAAAGTTTAGCTATTACCGACTACATATATTATGCGGATTTCAAAATATAATTAGAATTTTTTTATCAGCTCTAGTTTTCGAGATATGGCGTTATGTGAAAAATGAAGGCACTTGCAGGACATATATGAGCATAACTTGAGAAGGCCATGCTCTATTTTATATATTCTATAAGTAAAAAATTCAAAATTTTACAACAAAATAATCTTTAAGCTATTACAACATTATTTCTAAATCTGCATAGTAATTTTGGCGATATCATAAAAGTTTGAGCAAAAAAAATTAAAACAAAATAACGATACAACAATGAACCTATTTTTTCCAGTAGCATGTAGCTAAATATAAATGTATTCCAAAAGAATTGAGCCGGTTTTCATTGAAATTGGTGTACAAATTTTGATTTTATTCAAAATTTAGTGAGAGAACTGAATTGATAAAATATTAATTTTCATAGGCAGCAAACACAAAGTCAGAAATTGCAGTTGTATGGAAATTTAATTTTTATCAATCGAGTTTTCTCACTGAATATGAATAAAATCAAAATTTGTGTACCAATTACAATAAAAAGGTCTCAATTCTTTTGAAATACATAAAGCTACAGCCTACTAAGTCAAAAATAAGCTGGTTGTTGTATTTTTATTTTTTATGCATTCTTAAAAACAAAAAACTAAAAATTTTTTATAAAATTTTTATTTTTTTGGGTTAATCTTTTATGATATACTGAGCAAATTTGGCCACAATGCTTTCACGGCCTAAAGATTATTTTGTTGTCGAGTTTTGGATTTTGGTCTTTAGTGAATAGAAAAATCCGTTCTCAAGTTATGCTACTATATGTGGTAAAATTTCCTTTATTTCTTACACAACGCATTACATCGGGTTCAGCGTTCCAAATAAATAAAGAAACAACTTTGATTTTTAGCGAACGAAAAAGTTTTTCGAAATTTGTAAACATGTGTGATTATTTGAAATTTACACAACTTTTAACACTGTCGGTCAATATTATTAAACTAAGTTTTATTTAAAACAAGATTTAGCCTGCTTTTTGCTGATGTGTAAATGTTTTAAAGACTTATTTTAAAAGTTAAAAATTTTTTATTTCTCTACGATAACCCAAGTAAAAATTAGGAAAGTGGTTATAACTTTTAATTTCATCTTACGAATATTATAATTCTTTGTTTCTTGAGAGTAGATGTATAATGGTGTATTTTTTTCGCAAAAGTCATTCCCAGATCAACCGGGAAAGCAAATGTAACACTCAATACACAAAAATGTGAAAAAATTTAAAAATATAATTTTATTTCAGGATCCATTGCATGAGGCGAAAACTTTAATATGAATCCTACCTTCTCATATTTTTATTGGTTACATTGGTAAAAATGTACATTTAAAATGAGAATCACCGATATATTAGATTAATGCCACCGCGTACTATGTGCCTTATTACAAAATAATTGCTATTTTTACCATTTAGGATGAGGGGAATATCCTTTTTTCTCTCACCCGAATCATTAAAACCTTATTCATTAAAAATGTATGGCACTGCTAAAATCAATTATTATTTTCAACCTGACGCGCTATTCTCTCAAAGTTTTTAGCGCTTCATAATAGATAAGATTAATAGTTACCTCTTCGTTTTTTATTCTATAGTTTTCTTTAAAAATCAGAAGGGTATCATTCATCTGAAGGAAAATCATATGATATCTGTACTATAGTTTTCATAATGCAAAGCCCGACTCCCGTGCCTATATATTTCGACCAACCGCCTATATAGACTGTATACCTCCATGGATTTCTTTGGATCTATTTCTTTTAATATATAATATAAATTTCGAATCCTATGAGATGTGTTTATTGAAACCCATACAGAGCCTGCATCTTAAAATCTAAGCAAGCTTCTTGCCGCCATTATGACTACAAAGTCAACGATAAATGCGAATGATTTCCATCATACAACAGCACTTTACGAAGTAACTGGTCTTGCAACCACTGCGTAGTCCAAGATATCGCTATTTTATTTCAAAAATATTCAAAGGATGTCTTTTACTAATGCAATACTTTGTTGCGGGACTGAGGAAATTGTTTACGCAAAGAATGATAGAGGAAGTAGTGTTTTTCAACATTCAATTTGAGTTTTTCTACTAGAAAACAACAAGAAAGCCTCCTGTAGGTAGTTTATTCAACACGAACTATTCTGCCAAAAATACACGTCTATCTTGGTGGTTATTCAGTGGTAAAACTCGTCTGCATTGCGTAAGCAGCTGGTGTATCTCAAATATTTTAGCAAGGTGTTAATGCATGGCGGATGTACCATATATAAGAAATTGCAGCCTGTATGTTCCTTGCAACTCACACAAGTGCTTTCGAGGTTCACCCAGGGACGGTGATAAACGCTCAATTGCACACAGTATCAAGATTACCATCACATTAAATCGAAAAGCAGCTTTAGAATACTCCTATGCCCTTTCTATACTGCACTACATGAACTCGTTTAAGGGGATCCCATTTATAGAAATTAGTTCCTGTGTTTCGGCTCGAAAAGAATTTCTAAGAGGCCATCTTTCTATTGACTTTAGGTCAGGGTGAGACCTACCGGTCTAGTTCACCTATACCTTTACTTATATGATAGCTCGTTTTACTGTGATTTCCATGGTTGGTAAAAATAGCCACTTAGGGATAACAATGCTGTGGCGTGATCCATTTTCATGATGCGAGTAATTTCCAATATATGTAATGAGGCTTCCCCTACTTGCTTTAACATTACACCTCCCAGCCTAGATACATGGTGTGCAACATCTGCTTGGTTACAAAGTAATTAAAATTTACAAAAAATAATAAATCACACTTAATATGAACACAAGGAGTATAATTCCTTATAGGAATCCATTTTGAAAACAACTTCAAAAAGCTTTATACGCTCTCGGCTAGACCTTTAAGCACAGCAGTCATTGTCTAATACTTCAGCTTAAAGAATATTCACCGTATTAAGAATATAAAAGAGTTCCTGGCACTCAAACAAATTAAATCAATTTTTTTTTTACAAAAATGGCGTCCATTTTCAATAATTTCTTTATTTCCATTTCCCAAATTTTGATTTTTAATTTGAATTTTCGCATAAATTATGCTTTGATGCGTCTGCTCTTATCTCATACTGTACAAAAAAAAGAGTCCTTTTGTTTAAATCAAATATTAAGTACGTCTTCTTTGTTTTCAAAATGTCAAATTCAAAATTTAAACAGACTTCACTGCACTGAAGTGTCATATGTTTTAAATTCATTTCATAATTCTTTTGAATGAATACTTACATTTGTTGGTGATTTGTTTGCCTTTAGCCATATTTAATGAGTTTCTTCTATTCAATAGATCCTGGTTTTTAGCAACAAGCTCTGTTTTTGTTTTCCAGCATAATGATTATTTTCCTATAAAACTCATCCCTAAGCTTGGGGACCATCTTACTTGTATTTTGTTAATGATTTCTTTTTAATCGCAATTGCAAGTATGAGTTTGGAGTACATGTTTGTCGAGTGGTTGTATAATTTTATGTAATTTTTTGTTCTCCTTTTCTGTTTTGTTGTTGTTGTTGTTAATGTGTATTCAATAGCTGGTTGTTTGAATGCACTTGTTTTGTCATTCATATGAAAATTATGCACAAAAGTGTTTGCCCTTTTTTTGCGAAAGTTGTTTCAAACATCAACATCATCTTTATTCATCCCTGTTTGGTCTTTAAAGAGACTTGCTTGTAGCTCTTGAAATTTTTATTTTAAGTATCTGCATGTAGTACGTTTATGCATTTATGTTTGTCTCTCAATGGCAACTTTTTTTCTTCTTTCCAGTTTACGTTGTACTGCATTTATACGACATTTAATATTCATGTTAATGTTCTTGAGTATTTGAAGATGAGTGTTATACGTACATACATTTTTATGAAGTATTCAATTATTGCCGATAATCACACACTTGAAACATTTTGCTTTTGGTAAATGTTTGTTATTGAGATTTTTGTAAAAGAGAAAAGGGCTTTTGTACAAAATGGGAAGTATACTTTTAATTTGAGAAATTTTTAATCATACGAATTTATAAATTTTAACAAATCAGGCCTGATTAAAGATGACAAAAAGACTTGCAGTTTTTTGGGTTTAACAGTTTTACTAAAAAAGTCAGTTTTTTACTGATTGGTTTTGTGCGAGAAGCATAAAGGATATCTTTTATATAAAAAAAATTTAAACGAGAATTAAAAACTGGAGGCAGACTGAAAAAAATCACTCTATTGTCGGTCACGTGGGCTGACAATTGTTTAAGCCACAAGAAAAAGTAATATAATAGTTAGTGACATCTGTTTTTCGAATTCAGGCAGATTCTCCGAATGCTGCACAAGTACCATAATGGTATGAAATTTCTTAACCAATACGAGATTTAGATTTCCCCTGTGGCTGAGTGGTAGCGATGCTAGCCTGTCCGTCCAGAAGTCGTGGGCTTGATTCTAGCTATAGACCCTGGGTGTTTTTGCAGACAAGCTAATCGCTTCGCGAGTTGTGTTTGTTTATATATACAAAAAACAAGTTTATTCAAAGGCTGTGCGAGCGATTGTGATACCCTTTAAAGTTCTAATACTACATATTTTTTAACACATTTAGTTAGAAAATTAATATAGAAATTAAAAGTCTGATAATGTTGTTCGACTAAGAATTATTCGAATAAAATTTTTCGAATAAAATTATTCGAACAGGCATTATTCGATTACAATTATTCAAAGAAAAAATGTCTGCATAGATTTTTTGGGATCGAAAATGTTAGAATTAAATTATTTTAATGAAAATTCTTGGAATAAAGCTATTTGTATAGAATACATTCGAATAAAATGAGTAAAATAAAAAATTTTAATAAAATTTTTTGAAGAAATATTATTTATATAAGTATATTCGCCTTACAACCTACAGAAATGAAATTTTACAAGTTTTTCTTTACTTTGTTGGGCCCCGCAATCAGAAAATAGAAAGTTCCTGATGTTACGCTGATGTTCGAAAAACGAGTTTTTATCAGATCGAATGCTATCAGATAGAATGCTATTCTGACTATTTTTACGATGATGATAGTATGTCTGAATGTAAGTATATATGTTCATATGTTAACCCCTCATAACTTTTGAACGGACCGATTGCACCAAAATTGTTTACAATTCTTGAGATTTTAGTTTATCTTAGATATCGTGTGAGTATAAACCTAATCGATTTAGTATATTTTGAGAATTTTCTAAAACCAAAATTTTGAAAATTTGTGCTGTTGAAATAAATTTTAGTTTACCTTTTCGATCGGACTCAAAATCTAATCAACTCTTAACCTTAAAAAAGTCAACTAAAATACGCCGTTAGGGCTCGATATTTATTGGGTAGTTTCTCTTCGGCATATTTCATATTATTTCAACATGATTTACAATAACTTTCAAAGAGTTTTTTTTTTATGAAATAACTATATTTTATGTAGATTTAAAATTTCAGTACAATTGGAGCAAAGCAAAATTGATACTGAAATAATACGAAGAATTATGTCGTATGGAATTTATTTCAAGTTGAAACAACGTGAACTTCATACGGAAATAGAACGAATAATCATGTTGGATCAAATTTTTTTATGTTGAAACAACGTAAATTTGATACGAAGAATCATGTTGAATCAAAGTTATATCAAGTTGAAACAACATGCATTAAATGTAGCCATTTTAGTAGGTATCATGATGTTCATTAGCATACACTGAAAATATTCCTTGAAACATTTTACGAAAAAAACTTTCGTAGTTACTTTTTTCCTTGAATATACGAATCTTTCGTTCATATTATGAAAAAATATTTAGGCAATAATTTTTTGAATCTACGAATGTAACGAAAATCGTTCGCAAACATTTTTTCTTTTTAAAGAATATTTTTGAAATAGAAATGTAAACTAAAACTATTTTTTATAAATTGACATATTTTTCAGGTGTAAATAAATAAAACAAATGTTTAGCTGTTACAAAATAAGTAGAAAGTTGCTCAGTGGATAGAGTTCTGCCTTGAAGTAGGAAGATTGTGTGTTCGTGCCGTGGTTGAGCCAACATTTTTTTACTATTGTCTATTTCTTAATGATTTTCGTAAATTTCGTATATTTTACGAAACAATTTCGTGGTGCGAAATTACGAAGAAATGTTTCGTAATTTATACGAGTGTTTCGTTCATATGTAGCATGGATTTTTTTCTTTGTAGGCATCACACAAATTTGTGTTATAGTTGTCTGCCCCAGCCAAGATTTGAACTGGCGGCTCATCTTTCATCATTTGCTTGGTAGTCAACGCGCTTACCACTGCAGCCACAACAGTCTCAAATATACTTTACACATATGTTAATATAAATACCATCATAAGTAGCATGAATTAATTTTAATTCAACATGATTTAGCATAAAATTTATTTGAAACTAAAGTAATTGATGTAAAATGAATTGCAACGTGGATTTCTATTGATTCATTAAAGTATAGCCAACTTGAACTTAAAGTGATTAAAATTTATTTTACTATAAAACTTGATTTTATGGATTTAATAGTGAACAATTTTATTTTAACAATGAAAAAATGTTGAATCAATGAGATTTAAGGTTAGATTAGTAATTCTTCATTTAAAATGAATATGAAATAGTAGTAATTTTAAATAAAGACTGTACATTTGCAGAAATTTTATATGATTTCCAATCAACATTGCGACATGTTGATTTTACATTGTTATTTTTTCTGTGTGTAGATTCGCTGATATCCCCCCCTGATTGTGATGTGCCATTTTTGACACGACTTTTTACACTTTTCCCGTCTACACAGTTGTGGTAGACTACACTATCTTCTTGCTTGGAGCGGTAAAAGATAACAAAATATATCACTGACATATGTATACCATATACAAAACAGTTTTTAAGTATTATAAGGCCAATTTACGACGTATGAGCTGTTTTTTCTTAATTCTTTTATAATAAGAATTTTGTTCTTCGATTTGATACTCCTCTATTTTTGTTTTCTTTCCTTAATTACAATCCTTTCTGAGGGTGCTTGAAGGTCAATTGCAAACTATGAAAATATACCTTAAAAATATTTTATGAGAGGAGTTGCTGACTTATTAAGAATTTATTCAGTAAAATTCTTTAGATATAAATATTTATTTTTTGGTAAAATTCTTTACATACAACTTTTTCATATCTATAGTTTTCTCATAAATTTTCCTTGAAATTAATTATTTAAATCTATCAAACTATGAACTTGTCAACATAAATTATACTTATACAATCAGGCAAACAACTTGTACACACCCACAAAACCTATTTCAGGCGTCTGCATAATTTTGGTTCCTTCATAGACTCAAACCAAGCAAAGTCAAATAACACATACATACATACATATTTAGGTGTGTGTACATCCTTGGAGGAAGCCTGGGGCCAAGTGTCCCCAAGGCACCACTTTTGTCGACAAGTTTGGTGACTTTTTGGTGACATTGTCAATGAATCGTCTACACTTTCTATTTTGACTTTAATGGTAAAACAAGTTTTTGGTCTCACTTTGCTATTTTGAAAATATATGCGGCTTGACTGCCTTATCTATTAAAAAGTTTCATATGTGTTTCATAATCTAAATGTCTATAGCACAGAAAAAAATAAATTTAGTTTTTGACAAGCAAAATCCCGGTATTGAATAATATTTTTCAAATCTCCTGTGATAAAGAATTCCTCTATATTGATAACAAAATTATTTCAAAAGAAACAAATATATAAATTTAAAACAGTATTGACATGGCTGGGATACGAACCCGAGCTTCTCGGCCGTAAAGCATGCTCTCTACAGCTGAGCCATATCCCAGTT
Organism: Panzeria rudis; assembly: GCA_956483635.1. Taxonomy (NCBI): domain Eukaryota; kingdom Metazoa; phylum Arthropoda; class Insecta; order Diptera; family Tachinidae; genus Panzeria; species Panzeria rudis. The sequence continues at coordinate 8,913,479 of OY101451.1, forward strand.
ATATTTTATGAGATAAAACTTGTTTTAAGTACTTGTGTATGAAAAGAAAAGAAATCACCGACATGGGAAAGAAATACATACACCGAAATATTGTATTAAGTTAATGACAAATGTTATTGAAATTCATATTTTTTTCAATACCATGGTCTTATTGAACATAATTATTGTTTATTATTTTGTGTGTGGGTTATAATTAGTCAGTAGTACTGGTGAAAAAGTCAATAGTGAATCAGTACAATTTTGCTATGATTTTACTATCGACATTTCCTTCAAGGTATTATCTGACGGTACATGTAAAAATTACATCACTTGTTTTATTTGTAATTAGTTTAATTAACTTTAGTAGACATCAGAAAAAAATAGAAAAAAACTACTGTTGAAACATAAAGAATATCACTACTATACTGCTTCTGTTTCTATAAGACTTTTTTTATCAACTCAAAATAGAATTTTTTTTAAGATTTCATTTAAAGTGCCACTCGTTTGAATACAAAAAAGGCGAGAATAGAAATTCTTCTTAGAAATTCCTTAAGACTTCAAGTATGTTTGTGTATTTCATAACGAGTGCTCTTACTACACACATCTACAGGGGTACTTGAATTTTTGTATTAAAAAAAAACATCTATACATGGTTGATAGCAATGAAGGACCCACGCTGTCATCACCTTGAATGTCTGTGTTTTATAGTCGAACTTTTTGAGAGAGCAGCACCACAAGCAATCACATGCCTGCTTGCTGTATACGACAGCAACAGTAGTGATTTACAAAGTATGTAAAAAGTGTCATTCTGATTAAGGCTTTCACTACAAATTTGTAGAACTATTTGTAACTTTTAAGAAGATAAATCATTTTTATATAATTTTAAGTTTAAATGTAAAAACATGTGGTGAGAAAATTTTATATTAACTTAATTGAGGGATTTTATTTTGGGAATTGCTTTGCTTGGTAGAATACAAGATCGTTCTGTAGTGTCTTTTTATGATTTTCTTTTACATTGTAATGTACAACAGGAAAAAAATTACGAGGTTCTGACAACCGATTCTGGTAGTGGAGACGAAAAAAAATACGTGTTTCTAACTTTTTCACACTATGTGTGATTTACATACATGATATCTTCAACAACTTTGTAGAAAATATTATAGGAAATATTTTTGTGGAAATGTTCTACAAAAATGTTGGCCATGAAATTTTATTATAGCTTTTGAAAGACAACCAACCCTTAGAATCAACATGCACGCCATAAATCATTGAAAGCTTAAACAATGTTTAAGGACACATAAAACAAAGAGTTAGAGGGTTAAAATGCTAAAAGTATTTTTTCTAGTGGTGTTTTACATAAAAGTGCTGAACACCTCTCATGCCTTAAACGTAAGACTTATAATAACTATATCTTATGTCAAATACTAATTGTGAATAAGCTAGAAGTTATAACGACACGTTCTCGCTCTATGGTAGGGCGAAAAGGCGTCGTTACAATGGCGCCCGAGCAGGGACCTGAAATATAAGAGAGACCATGGCCAGTGTTTAAAAAAGGGGCAATGTTTTAGAAGCATAAGTGAAGTTACAAAATAATGTATGCTAAAAATAAACTCTGACTTTTTGCTCATCACAAAGTTAAGTTTTCAATGATTTTTAACGTGGAAGTTGATCCTGGAGTCTTTAAAAACCTATTCTAAAATTTAATGCAAACATATTTGTAGAATATTTTATCCCCGCACTTTCTCTTTTAAGGGGTGGTTTTTATGATTTTTTAGAAAAGAGGCAAAAATTACCTTTATGTGGGGGAGTTAGAGGCTTAATATGCTCCACAAAAATATTTGCCCTAATATTTTCTGCAAAGGTGCTGATCATAGCCCACACATATTAACCTCAAACGTAAGGCTTACAATATTTTCTATGACGAGTCCCTATAGTTATGTGCAAAATGGAGAGAAATAAAACTCCTCTTAAAATGAATCCCCGGCATAAACTTTTAAAACGCCGATATACAGTTATATAATTAATGCCTTCAACATGCATCAGTCTTTACAATCATATTATTTTTTGTGTGTGGTACAGTGTAATATGAAATTCAATTGTTACTAAGCGTATTTGATAGTGAAAAAAATTATTTAAAATGACCTCAATATTTTAATTAGCGAAATGTATAAAATTTGCTAAAAATAATGCATGGGACAATTGCACAAACGCAATATTTTTGAGAATGAGAGCGATGTTTTTTCTATAAATCTTGAACATAAATCTTGTAAATAGCAATAAGCTTTTTTATTCTATTCCAAAAATCTTCAAAAGTAACAGCCTACTAACCGCATTGATATAAAATACACTCACAGTAAAATATTGTAAACCAATGTTTTCACTTGTATAAAAAAGTAAGTTCTGTATGGAGATAGTTAAAAAAATGTTGCATAAATTTTATGGTTTAATTGTAAAGCGAAGTAAAAGAGTTTAAAAGAAAAAAAAGAACATGTTTCTAAAACAACGCAGTAAGTGGGGTAAATGTTATTTTTTAAAACTGTTTTTTACTTTCTTTTAAATGTGGAAGGCTGTTTTTATGGCTGCCACATTTGCATGCATCTTATTGGAGTTGTACGAATGGGCATGTTATTGGCGTTACTGCAGTTACGGGGGACTGTTGCTGTTAGTAATATTAGGGCGTTAAATTTCGAACAATGTATGGATGAAAAAAACTATTTTTACTGTATTTTTCTTAGCTCATGGATGGCTTATTCTCATTTTAAATGCTTTTTTCGTGTCCGCTGAAAGTATAGTAAAATATTTCATAAAATAAATGCATAAATTTTAAAATTAAAACTGCTTAAGCATGATTTAATAGATTATAAATAAATGTACTTAAGTTTTTTTGTATAAGACAGTCCATTATGTGCTAAAAACGAAGTAAGAAATTACTGCTTATACTCTCTTCATACAAAATGGTGTGTCCGGAATGCATGCTGTTGATTTTCCACGTTAAGAAACTATGAATTTTTCCAAAAACGAGATGTAATTTTGTAACGGTCTTAGAATATTTGCATTGTTTCTCTTATTTTACATAAAACATTTTAGCAAAAATATTAGTAGTTAAAACTTCTTTTTAATTGTTGTTTTCCGCAGTTTTGTGTATTGAGCGTTACGCTTTTTTAGTACGCTTCATTACTCAGTTTAAATATTAAAATTTCATTAACAATATACACTAAAATAACAGCACAGGTTTTTACTTCTAAATTTTTAAAAGTTTTTGTGAACTTTGCTAAATAGTATTATATAAATCATCGTTTTTATCCAAACAAATGTATTGAGTGTTATTCATATTTTTTTTAAAGAAAAGTAACACAATCAGTTAATTAATTAATGTATTACTTTCTTTGGGAAAGGAATAGTGAAGAGAGAACAGGTGGTGAAGTGGGAAAGAGATAGAAAACATAATTCATTTACAACCCTGCTATTGCGTGTTTTTTTAAAACAGTGCTGCAAGCCCCTCTGTTGTCAAGTAGAGGCATTGAGTTGTTTAAGCTGTGTAGCCATTTTATTAGTTATTTTATTTCGCAGACGGTTGTGCGACAATACCGACGAAGGTGGGTTCTGTGAAGTGCATTAGGATTTGTTAGTATAAATCGCTGGCAGTACTGCTAAAGTAATCAGTGCTATGAATTCATCATTTTAACAGTCCGCCAACAAACAACACAATAACACACCAATGCACATGAGATAAATGCACGATGTTGATGGCTTGCCTGAAACTAGTCTAGAACTCAAGTCCTCAGGGTTTGTAGTCAAACGTGCTAACTACCCAGCCAAAAGCACTCTCAAATTTAAATTTTTTAGTGAATACCAAGGAGGTTATGTTAAAATACATCGAAGATTATACATCTGAATTGTATTGAATTCAAAATGAAGTGTGTGCTCTGAAAAATATTGGATTCATATAAATATGTATTAAACGTTAGGTAAAAAATTTTTTTAAATATAATTTATCTATACATTTGAGAACATTAAAAAAAGTTAACAAGAGCTGAAAGAAAAAGATTTAAAGAACATTATCTGTTTACAAATTTCTGATGTTCTTTGAAAACAGTTTGCTTCCTTCGCACTGTGTGTTGTTATATTTTCGTATTTTGCTACAAAAAAATTATTTGAAGTTGACATAGCTTTTGTTATTGTCGGTCAATTTTATTAAACTGAGCCTTATTTGAAAATTTGTTTTGTTTCCATGTGAACCCAAGTCAAAATAGAAAAAGTGGACATAACTTTTAATTTCGTCATGCGTAAATGTATAGTGATTTTAAGCCCTGTACTCGTTTTTTGTGGCGTATTTTTTTCGCAAGAAATATTCCTAGAACAACCACGAAGGCAAATGTAACGCTTAAGATACAAAAATTAAAAAAAATCAACAATATATATTTTTTCAGGATCCATTGAATGAGGCGAAAACTAAAATATGAATCCTACCTTCTAGTTTATATATATTAGTTACATTGGGCAGAAACAAAAATACAAAATGTACGTTTAAAATGAGAATCAGCCACATACAAGTTGTTTTAATGTTTTCTTATATTTGTTTATAACGAGGGTAGAAGTTAGGTGTTGTAAAAAATTATTGCTTTTGTAATATATAGGCTCTTGTTATAACAAAATGATACTTTACATATCACAAATGATACTTTATACATTAATAATAAATAAATCCAAACTTCGCCAAGTGGACAGCCAAATGGGACCTAGGGAAATGCTTGATAACAAAGAAAGAAAACATCTCAATATAAAATTAGATAACATAGAAATTTATTATTCAGGCCTTTGTTCGTTCAATTTAATTTTTACAATTAAATAATTTTTTATTGAGAAATAATTTTTGAAAGCATGTGGCAATTGAAAAGTACAAAGACCAATTTCTTGACTTTTGGAGGCTGAGTAGCCTAGAGTATAGAGAGCTCTGACGATGGGATTGTGGTTAATCCCGAAAACATCGATGTTCAGTTCGACCCTTACAAAAGTCAAGAAATTGGTCTTTGTACTTTTCAATTGCCACATGCTTTGAAAAATTATTTCTCAATAAAAAATGATTTAATTGTAAAAATTAAATTGAACGAACTAAAGCCTGAATAATAAATTTCTTTGGATAAAACCCATATAGTTCGACTAAATACACACAAGTGCAATTAAATAACATACTTGAATTTACAGAATCTCCAAAGAAGGCGGACTTTAATAAACAAAAAGTAAATTTGCAGGTTTACGCATAATATAGATTTTCCCCATTTTCCCAGCTTAATGAAAGAACTTTGATTACAACCCTCCTACATAATATTTTTTTTTAAAAATGCTAAACTACAGAATTTGCATTAAGCCATCTTGGGGAATAAGTGTTTCAAAGTTGTTGCTGGTGTTGATTTTTTTTCATATTTTATTTTCCTCTATTTATTTCAAAACCTCAAGAGATTTTTTTCTTCAGAGCATGTTTAGGGATATTGTTTAAATATCCAGTAAACCATAACATAGCGAATTTTTTTTTATAAATGTACATAATTCTAGAAAAAATGTTTGTTTGTAATGCATGAGCTGCTCGATTTAAATGGTTTTTCCATAGTAAACACTACATTATGATTAAAAAAAAGAAAAAAAAACATGTTTGCTTAAAAAGCAAAAGCTAAACAAAATCTAAAGCGAAATGTACAAGTACAAGAAGCTTAGAAAATGTGTAGCAAAATGTAACCGTATGCATGTAAATATTGTGGCAACATAAAAAGAGAAAATATAAAATATAGCCTGGTTTGCAAATACTTTTTACCCATAATTGTGTAGAAAGAAATAGCAGAAGAAAAAAAAAGAAAACGAAAACTAAAACATACTTTTGTTACAATATGCAAATTATTGAAAAATTATACAACTTTTCGAAAATACATCAGATGGGTGGGTTTTATTATTCCTACTAAATCTCCATTAACAACGGCAAAAGGAACAGTAAAATCATTTTATTGCAATATATTATTATTATTATAGTAGATGGTATGCCGCTGTATAAAGTTCAGTAGAAAATTTAGTTGAATTAAAAATCTTAAAAGAATTGCTTAGATTTCAATAAAAGCTTAAGAACAAATAGCATAAAGAATACTGACGTAGAGTTTTGGGTCAGAGAAAATATATTTCCTAGAGAGAAGGGAACCTATCGTAACACAAGTCATGTGATTGGTTCGAGTTCTGAAACTTTATATGAGAGGTACCTTTCACTTTTACATGGCGTTATCGTTGCAGAGAGTCAATTAGCATAATTAAGATATTCAACGATAGGCTATTAATCCAAACTTAAGGTACTTGTGCTTTGGTGGCTTCCTAAACACTAGTCAAATTGCTGTACGTTAAACAAATTTTTTTGATTTGATTTAAAAAAAAACTGTAGGACAGTAAAGTTATTTTGCTAAAGTTTTTTATATTTAAGTGGAGTGTTCTCTTTTTAACGCTCACGAATCGGGAACATATTTTGTATTAGTCCCATTTTCACCACTTATAGAACAAGTTCGCTGAAGACAATTGGTGCAAAATTTCTACGCAAGTTTCAGTTTGATAGTTCTCTTAAGTTTCAAGGCCCCTTCTTCATATTTAATTTTTAAAATTTTACCGTAGCTTTTTATTAGCTAGAGCTAGAGTAGGCCGTGTACCAGCAGCGAAATTTTGGTCAGTAAACAAATCTGTACGTGATAGAAAAAAACTAAAATAGATTTGAGTTTAGCTCATGAAATTTTCTATCCCTTTGTATAAAGGCGCATAAAAAATTTATTTTTGTAGACTAGTGTAATTGTTACGAATAAGGCAGCAAATATTTTCTGGCATGACAAAAGTTGAGAACTTGCAAAAATATAAAAATCTAACCAAGTATTAACCTCAAAAAGCTACATCGATTGTTGCAACTTTCGTTACAATCAATAAATTCGCTCGAGAAATATCGTTTTCGAAATATTTCGAAGAAACATATGATTGATGTGGGAGGGGAGGTAATCTCTAGAGCTTCCCGATAGTATGATATTCAAAGCGCTCCAAAATTTTCGACATTTTTATCTCTCAAACATATTAATCGATTTGCATCAGTCGTTGAATGTATTTTTTTTTTCAAGATTAGGCGCTGATTAAATTTTGGATTTGACCGAACCGGAAAAAATATAAAAAAATTTGTTTCCAATATTTTTTTTCTTTTAAATTCTTGAAATCTAACGGGTCGAATCATATTCACACGATATCTTTTACAAGCCACAATCTTAAGAACAGTGAAAAATTGGTTACGATCGATACTCGATTTTCGGAACACGATGTAAAATCAACAACTTGCCATATTTGATTGCGGGAAGTTAGAATTGTGTTTGATATTATGCCTGCAGGTACAAACATAATTGATGTCAAAGACAAGTGATATAATAAAATAGTATCATCATTCATCTAGTAAAGTTGAAACACTAACACATTTGAAAACTCAAATCCCATTTAAAGTATGCTCTCTTTCTACATATCCCACCTATTGCATGGAAGAAAGAAGTTTATAATAAAATTCGATTTGTTTTGTCTGTAGTTTAACGATGATAAAAAAAGGCATGATTTTAGAGCATTTTCGGTGCTTCGAAAGAAGCGCTGTTTTATATAAAAAACAAGAGCTCCAAAGTGGGACATGACGAACAAAAATCATGCATGTTCGAAGCGCTTTTCGAAGCAGTAGAAATAACAAAAAAAAATATGTATTTAAAATTAATTTAAATAGCTAATTGATTGTAAATAACTTCCCTGTATGTATATCGTTCGATATGAAAAGCGCATTATCACTTGCTTAACTTACAAGTGGCAATTAGTCATTTGATAGAAATGTGATCCATTGTTGTGCATTAGTTTTATAGCAAAATTAGTATTTGTGCTTTAGTAGTAATAATTGAGATGACTCTAAATACTTATGGTTGCTCTGTGAAATAATAATACAGATATTGGAACCTGAAATTTGAGGTGAGCTTTTATGTATTTCGTGTCTAATATCAGGTCAAATGGCATTTATAATTTGCGCTAAACTTAACTTTATCGAGAAGTACTGTCAGTTCAACCTGATTTTACGATCAAATGAACTACCGGGTATATCTTTATAAAAAGTCTCTGTTTGTTCAAATAATGAGAACTTTCAAGCGTTTTGGCATGGCAAAATTTAAAAAAAAAAATACTTTGAAACATATTATTATGTATTTATGACATTATTATAACACTTGGCCGCTTATGTTATTTTTTCACAATTAAAACTTTAAGTATTAATTGCTTTTGTAATATTATTTATTAAGAACTGGCACTTTGTTGCTTTTTATTTTCTTATGTAAAAGGAAACAACTCATTAAGAATATTAATTAAACCATTTAGTTTAAAGTTTTAATTTTTATCGTTATTATTATTATTGTTGTTGCTGCTGCTGTTTATTCTTTCAATTTTACACTCAATTACAATTATGATAAAAATACACACAAGTTATTAGGAAAAATATACACAATCTTATGTTATTAAAATAATCCATCTTCCATGATTTCTAAACACGCACATAATTTTTTTAAACAAGTGGAAGTTATTTTCAAGTTTTTAATTAACTAACACGAGAGGGGTTGTAAGAGTTCATATAAAGTAATTTGATTATAGAATTAATAGATAATAAATATTAAAATGACTCGTGGGAAATATATAAGAAAATTGAAAGGAGGTTCAATTAACTTGAAATTTTCCAGTACGAAAATTAAGATTTTCATACACTTTAGCTTTTCTCTACTAATATTAATTATGAAGATTTTTTAAATGTCAAGTACTTTCGGTCATTAATATATGCAGTTCCACTATGTTCTTTCTCTTCGACATCAACACCACCATTCTGCAAGGACTCGAAGTGTCTCTGCGGTAGGTGTTGGCGCCATTAACACTGGCACAACAACAAAATTCGTAGGATCATCAATAAGTTTGCAATGACCTGCAGTCTCTGTCTATCACAACGTTTAAGATTTTTTTACAAAGTACACAACTTCCCTATGGTCACTTTTAAATTGCTTAAAAAAAGTACACAAACAGATGTATGTTTAAACACCACTGCACAGTGCACTGTTTACTTATGCAATAAGAATGCCCATGAGAGTACACAACACTTTAACTTATAATCTTTACAAAAGATATACTATGAAAGCTGTACTACTATTCATCCGTAACAGCAACGCTAAAACGACTACTTTTAATAAAAGAATGTCCCACCTTCCTATTCAAAGGTTGTAGAAAATACTAGAAGGTAAGAAACTCTACTCATGTTACCAACCTCAATGGCGTTGATATTTATCTTATCACAGTTTCCATTGTGTAAAGCACTGCTGAAACTAAATATTCATTAAGTTCTTGTTGTTGTTGTTGTTTGCAGCTGCAATTGGGGAATTCCCGAGTGATATCAAAAATATTTAAAACCGACTATATTGATATTTAAAAATTTTAAATCCGATTACTCAGAGTTTTATTTATATAACAATATATATTTTCAATTACGTTATGAATTTTAGTCGAAAAATTTTATTATTTAGGCTGGAGTTCGATTTTATTTGACTGTATGGAGGGTTGAACTAACATTTCTTCCAAAATAAAAATATAATTTAATTGAAAAAAAACTCAAGCCACAACATTTAAACATAAATATTCTATATTACTACGCAATTTGTCAGCATCCTTTTATACGATCTCTTCTAATTTTCTATATTAAGTTTCACATATTTTCAAAACAAAAATTTAAAAGTTGACACTAATTTGCAGACAATTACTGTAAATTAGCTTAAAATATATTTAGAAATTTGTTTTAGAAAACGTAATAGCAGCAACACTAAATCGTATTTACAAAAACTTTTTCCTTTATTTTTATTTTTATTTTAGTTTTATTTTTTAGAACAACATAAATATCTTGATATACAATTTAACTTCAATGTAACATTTCTGCTATTGTTATACAAATTTTTATTGGTTGTGCAAAATATATTCAACTGCGTATACATTTGTTTGCAAAACTATTGAAAATATTGTCATCACAACATTTTTACAATGTTAAATATTTCCAGAAAATACGAAAATACTCACACATACATGCTGCATGCATAAAAATGCTAGTGTATGTACAGCAATGCGCTTATAGTGTATAAATATCATTTTTGTTGAAAATCGATTTTTGTTTATATGCGAAACATATTAAAATATTCAAAAGTCAGACTTTTTTGATACATTGATTTTCACACAAAACGCCAAAGAACTGAAATAACTTTGTGGCAGGAGCCAAAGCATAATAAAGAGGAAGTATGGAAGTCAACAAAAAGTACAAGAAGTACAATTCATAAGCGCCAAATTTTATTCGGATGAAGCGAATATTAGTAACCGCTAATGAAAATAAAACAAAAGATAATACTTTTTTTAGATAAATATCTTTTCATAGTGTTTCTTAAAAAACAAAGTATTGCCGATTATCAAAAAGTTAGAAATAAATACACACTAATGACGTCGGAGAATTTTTTTCTGAAATTTGGACTGTGAGCTCTAAATATTTTGATTATTTATGTGGTCAAATATTACTAATAGTCATTTGACCTATGCATTGTAGTTAGCAGAGAAAACACAATGCCAGAAAACGTGTTTTCGAGCAAAGGCACAAAAAGTAAAATAAATTCAGTAAAGTGCGACCTTAGCCGCACACGAAGGGTTCCGTACAAATACACATATATCCCATTTCGTTTTTGTAATTTTTTTCTGATTTAAAAAAATTTTTCGTTTTGCTTTTTCGCTTAATTTTATATTTTTTATTTTTAAGTTTTGTTTATTGAGTTTTGGCCCTTTTTTCATTTTTATCAATTATATAATTTTTTCGTTTTTTGCGATTATTCGTTTTTTGCAATTTATTTATTTTTTGCCGATTTTTTAGTTTTTGCGATTTTTTGGCTTTGCCGGTCTTTTGTCTCAACGCTTTTTTTCGCTTTTTGACGATATATTTAGTTTTAGCGATTTATTTTAGCTTTAGCGCTTTTTCAGTTTTGGCGCTTTTTCGGTTTTTGGGACTTTTCTCCTTTTTTTATTTTTAGCGTTTTTTTCAATTTTTATACTCTTTTCGTTTTGGCGATTTTTGTCGGTTTTTGGCGATTTTTTTAGTTTTGCCGTTTTTTGTTTTGGTGCTTTTTTCGCTTTGGTGATTTTTTCATTTTTAGCGATTTTTTTCGTTTATGACGTTTAGTTTTAGTGATTTTTTTTAAGTTTTATTGTTTTTTTTTCGTTTCGATGGCTTTTTTCGATTTTTTGCGTTTTTTTACCATTTTGTCGATCTGTTTAGTTTTGGTGATTTATTGCGTTTTTTTTTTAATTTTGGTGTTTTTTCCTTAAGCGCTTTTTTCATTTTGCCGATTTTTTGTTTTGACATTTTTTAGATTTGGAAATTTTTTAGCTTTAGCAATTTTTAAAATTTTAAGAGTTTGCCTCTTACGGTTTCCAAGATATAGCAAATTGTCTAAATTACAAAGTCAAAATTATATTAACTGACAGAACACCCTTTAATTTTTATTGTTTTAGATATCAATGTTAATTGGTGTAGTCTATTCTACAGACTACACCAATTAACAATAACTTAAAAAAATTGAAAGTGTCTATATATAAGTGTCTGTATATTACATTAGTATTTCAATATTTTTCGTTACTCGCTTATGAACAGCCTTTAATTTTTAACTGTCATATATTTGTTGTTGTAGCGGGTAAAGTTTTTACATATTCTGTGAAAATTTCAGGTCCGTACCTCTTACGGTTCTCGAGAAAACAGCCTGTGACAGACAGACAGACAGAGACAGATAGACACGCAGACAGACAGACAAACATACAGACAGAGAGACAGACAGACAGACAGCATAGCGAATACAATAGGGTTCCTTTACACTTTTGGTGTACAGTACCGTAAAAAGTGTGCTGTACATTTGACCAGCCCTACCTACCTACATATATTTCGACGCGCTGAGTCCGAATCTGAGATCAATTTGGAACGTCAGCCCTCAAATTTCGCAAAATACTGATGGAAGCATAGCGACTTCCGAAAACAGTGTTGCTATGTTCTATTGTGTATGTTGAAAAATTAAATTGATTTTAATTTTTCCCTAGATAGATGGAATATTAATCTTACGAAATAAAAATATTTCTTTGCTTTGTGTGTATAACTTTTGAAAACTACATAATAATGACCATGCTTATATAAACAAATGTATCTATATCCTTGGTGTTGGCATATGTCCTTTGCACAAAATAACTACAATAGAGTGCTAAACGCACTATTATTAATTGTCTCAAACAAAAAGAACAGCATACAATTGATTGAACAATGAGCACTTAAATGAATCATAAGATTTGATGATATTTAACAACCGGCGACAATTGTTTAGATTCGAACAATTATTTGCAGCCATTAAGGCTTAATTGAAAATAGGGGATGCCATATTGCTTTTTTAATGTTGTCAAATGAGAAAACAAATTTTTAATATTTTATATTCAGCGCATAGCTACTATATAAAGAGACAGACGGACGGGCTGACAAAAAGACCGATAGACAAAAAATCCGAAACAGGTTATTCAATCTATTCATATAAGAATTAGTGCTGTACTAATGTCTAAAAACAAATGCAATGATATGCAACTGACATAACTTGATTTAAAGACTTTTAAGGGACAGCCTTTTCCAAGGCAGCAATCCTCATTTGACACACATACATACTCGCCATATTTAGTATTTACCAATCACTTATATTAAACACTAAAGTCACATACTACGACTTTGTTATGTTACTGACATATTGAAAATAAAACGGAATTAATTAAGATTAATGTAGTAAATCCACTGACAACTCTCACAATAAAACAAATATCAAGGCCATCCATCCGCCAATGAAATCCTGTATTCAATGTGTAATAATTTTAATTGCATTTTTGTTTTATTGCGTACGAGATTTTCAATTCTTTGTTCTGATTAAAAATAAAAATCCTTTAAAATTAATATGACTTCTTGTTTGAAAAGTCCATAAAAAACGACAGTTATTATTTTGAAATATTATCAATTGTTTTTATCGCTTTTTATTTGAAAAATTGACGGTACTTTGCAAATAACATTTAAATCGTTCTCAATATTATTATTTTTTTTTTAAATATGTTGGTTACATAGATTGTACTCGCATGATTCACATATCATGGATTGTAATCTATACAATTAATTTAATTAATCTGCGGTTTTTATACATGATATTATCCAATGGTGTTTTTTTTGTTTTTCTCCTAGTAATCGAATAATAAATTGGAAAATATAACAACTCAATAAATCGAGTTTTGAAATTGATGTAGTAATAGCATGATTGTGGTGTTGACTAATATTTATCATTGATTGGATAATTAAATTTTGTGTGATTAAATAATACTGTGCAACAGTACACCTGATAAACTTTGTTTTATTAGTTACCCCATTCTTGTGCAGATATTAATAAAAACTTTGTATGGGGGTATTCGTCGTCACATTCTATACTGCCAGGCTTTTGTTTAACAGTGTAATTTGTGTTTAGTTTAACCTACATCCACCTTGGAAAGTCTCCTATGATGGTTCTCAAGATATAGGAAACTTAAATTTGCTTTTTATGGGAGGTACCCTCTTACCCTTTAGTACCTCCAGGATTAAGAAACAAACTTAATTATTTTTTACCAGTTGCTCAGAAAAATTTACGCTATTTTTGAATTAAACTCCATGGATTTAAAATTAAAAGAATCTTTTACAAGTCTACATTATCTTTGGTCTCTAGACACTCTTACGCTGATCGCTGCTGTATATTTGCTTAGAAATAAAAACAAATTTCAGTTGATAACTAGTCTCAGGTGTACTGATATTAACAATTGAGAGACTTTCCTATCTTTGATGGTTTTTCATTTGGCAAAAGTCCTTGTCATATGTTATTTAAAATGTTTTATTTTTCTATTGAATATTTTATTTTAAACAATTGAAATATTTTGCCACAATAACAGCAATTTGCTATGAAAGTAAATATTTGCTAAAATAGAAAAATACCATAGATTTTTAGTAAATAGATTTTAAAATATTTTTAAAGAAATATTTGATTGATTTTATTTAATTTTCCAATAAATGCAATTAATACAAATATTTGTATCATTGCAAAGCAGGCAAAATGTAGAGAAGTTATAAATAGCAACAATATAATAAATGATTATACAAAAGCGAAAAAAATTGTATTGAAATATCTAATGATTCTAGATTATAAAATGACGTTTAAATTATTATTGAAACATTGCTAATTATCGTATTAGTTATCCAGATATAATTACATTGATCCTAATCAACATTAGAATGGGTTGTGTTAGATGTGAAACAGCTGATAATTGCTAAAATATGTTCTTATCATTTTAACTTAACAAAATCTTTATTTATTACATAAATTATATGTTCAGTATAATCCTGAATAAAAGCAGTTTATTCCATAGAAAGCACACTAATTCATAAATAAATTTATAATCTATAATTTTAGTATTTACTTTGGCAAACACATCCTGATTATATATATTACAACAAGCCAGGGATACAAAAAAATTAAAAATAAGTATAAAATAAAGCAAAATATATCCAGAAATATAATAATATAGAGAATATAATAAAAAAAATTCCCATAAAAAATAAAATATACTCGTTTATTTTATAAAATATTATCCGAACAGCTTGTGTTAAGTGGTTGTTGGAATTCTATGTTTCAATAAGTAGTCCTTAATAGCGCCATATTTCAGGACACCACAACAACAGTAGTAACACATTAGCTGATGTGACTCCCAAGTAACACAGCAAGTCGTGTACCAATCTTTCTTGGTAGAAGGTTTGTTAGTTGTTGGCTGAGAGCCGCATTGGCTGAGGAAAATAAAGTAAATAAATATATATTTTGTTATTTTATTTAAACTAAACTCTTTATAAAAACGTTTAGGATCATAAATATGTGGCATAAAAAATGTTCAAGTTCAGTGCTTTTTTTCCTCTAAACTTCTATACACATTTCGTGGCATAAAATGAAGTTAAGGAACGAAAGCTGTCTGACAAGGATATAAAAAGGAGATGAAGTCCACAAATCTAAGCAAAATCTGTTAGCACCACTTATCTTACAGTTGATGATGAAATGCTGCAGATTGAAACTACAAAAATAATGCCTTTTAGATGCGAATTTCGAAGTAGCAGGAAATACAACGAGTATCAACTATCGATTACAAACCTGCTTTGATCAAAGCAGTAGTTTTTGCTGACTTTATATCAAAAATGAAACAGTGGAGAAACGAAGAAGAAGGCGAAATGTAAATAAGCTGTTGAGCAGACTATAAGCTTCAGAATCAGCTAGAAAGCCCATAGATTTTTGGAGTGATTTAATAATGACAACGAAAGCCCTCAAACCACTTAAAAAAGATTTAAAAAAATTTGCAGCAATCGATGCAATATTTCAAGTTTTTAAAAGTCATTGAATACATAAAAAAATTATATGACAACAGTTTTGGAGTAATAACATAAGAACAATTTATATTATTTCAATAATTTAGAATCGAATAATTTTTATGCGAATAATTTTTATGCGATTAATATTGGTCGAATAAAATTTATTGGTTGATATAATTTTGAACGAAAAATTTTTACACAAATATATAATTTTATTCGAATTATTTTATTCGAAAAAAATGTTAGATTGATTAATCTTTATTCGACTAGTCTTAGTCGTATATGTTTTATTCGAAAAACTTTATTCAAATATTTTTTATTCGAATAATACTATTCGCAAATATTTTGTACACAAACATAATTTTATATAAAAATGTTTACAATAATTTTATTCGATTAATTTTCATTCTGGAACCTAATATTTAGTCAACCAAAATATATACATAACACATAAATATGTATTTTATTTAAATTTATTCGAATAATTTCATTCGAATAACTTTTTTGATTAAGTAAATTCGAAAATATTTTATCCATATAATTCATAAGAAAATTTTCATACAAATAATTTTATTCGGAAAATATTCAATCTGGTAAAAATAGTTTAACCGAAATAAGCATTTGAACAACCTTTATTTATTAAATATTTTCCATATATATTTTACGGCCCTTTTCAGAATGTACGATTAAATGTTAAAGTGGACTTTAACAGCAATTTCGGCATACAAAACTTACGGTTAAAGTCCACGTTAACTCTTAATCATAAATTGTGAAAAAACCGTTATTTGAATAATTCTACAAGATTATTTTTTATCAAATACTTTTATTCGAATAATTTATATTCGAGTAATCTGACTAAATTTTTTTAAATTTAATTTATGCGTAATTTCTTTGCAGGCGGAAAAGCAATTAGCATATAAAATAAATAATCATCAGTGAGTGGGACTTTCGTACTAAGCAAAAGTTGTTTTACTTATAAATGAATATAAGATATTTAAAGTAACTCTCGTGTTCTACGTGTTAAAAAAAACATGCTTAAAGAGTTAATATTCTACTCACTAGTTAGTTTTCACCTTGACAATTGCTAAAATTGAACAAGGAATTCTGATGAGATGTTGTAACGGCCTTCAAATCAGGTCTGATCCTTTCTGCTAGTCTGATGCTTAGATATTCTAATATCAATTCCTTAATAAACAGTTTGTTTTATCATCAAATTCTTAATTAAAAAAAAAGAATTATTTTGACTAGACAAAGAAACATTTGAGTGAAGGCAGGGTTGAACTTACATGTTTAGAGACCACCTGGTCTACTTATCAGAGTTCTTTACCGCTGACACATCATGGTTCTCCTTCAGAGTTGTTTTTCAGCTTTTTTATTTGATAATTCGTTACATAGCGTCTTCACGATCCATTGATTATTCTTTACACAAGTCAAAGTCGATATTAATAAATAGCACTAACATTTTTCTGATGTTTTTGTGTATGAAGTTTGACAAATGTTAGAACAAAATGATGTCGCGTGAAGAAGGGGTGTTATAATCAATATTTTTCTTTATGTCTTATGTTAATCCTACGCTAAATGGAACTGACACAAAACAAGTCACGTGATCGGACCACAGCTGGTAAGGACCAGTCCGAGTTCTAACACTTCTTATGAATCGGACCAGTCACTTTTACATGGGGATGTAATAGGATGGGGTTAATTGCAGCTTTGTATGCACGTTGTGACTTGTCACCGAAACTATCTTATGAAGGCCTAATCGGTGTAGAATAATATAGATTATATATTAATAATATTCCGACATATTGCTGTAATAATTGATTAATAATTAAACATTTATTTATATTTTTATTGTTAAAAATGCAAGTAACGAGTGATTTTTTTGCTATTATCTTTTTGGCAACACTAGTTTTGACAGCTCACGCACGTTTTGTATCTTGTGTCACTGTCAAACATCTTCAGTTTGGTCTATAATTTAATCATGAATCGTCTTACAAACGAACAACGCTTGCAAATGATTGAATTTTATTACCAAAATGCGTGCTCTGTTAAGAAAGTTCATCGCGCGCTTCTTCCATTTTATGGTCAGTTTAATCGACCTACTGAGGCTTCTATTCGGGCTATTGTAAAAAAATTTCGCACCAAATTTACATTGTTGGACATTAAACCACCAACACGTTTACGTAGAGTGCGAACTGAAGAAAATATCGCAGCCGTATCGGCCAGTGTTGGTGATGACCGTGAATTATCGATTCGGCGCCGTTCGCAGCAATTGGGCCTCTGTTACTCCACTACGTGGAAAATTTTGCGGAAGGATTTGGGTGTGAAGCCTTATAAGATACAGCTGGTGCAAGAATTGAAGCCAAACGACCTACCACAACGCCAAATTTTTGGTGAATGGGCTCTTGAAAAGTTAGATGAAGATCCACTTTTTTATCGAAGAATTGTGTTCAGCGACGAGGCTCATTTCTGGTTGAATGGATACGTGAACAAGCAAAACTGCCGTATTTGGAGTGAAGAGAAGCCAGAAGCATTGCAAGAGCTACCAATGCATCCACAAAAAACAACCGTTTGGTGCGGATTATGGGCTGGCGGCATCATTGGGCCGTATTTCTTCAAAGATGATGCGAATCACAACGTTACTGTGAATGGTGAGCGCTACCGTGCGATGATAACAAACTTTTTTCTGCCCAAAATGGAAGAGCTTGACTTGCATGACATGTGGTTTCAACAAGACGGTGCCACATGCCACACAGCACGCGAAACAATGGACCAATTGAGAGGCGAGTTCGGTGAACAGTTTATTTCACGCTTGGGACCAGTCAATTGGCCGCCCAGATCGTGCGATTTAACGCCTCTAGACTATTTTTTGTGGGGCTATGTTAAGGCTAATGTCTATAGCGACAAGCCCGCTTCGATTGACGCACTGGAAGCCAACATTGCCAACATTATTCGTGAGATACCGGCCGAAATGTTGGAAAGAGTATGCCAAAATTGGACTAAGCGGATGGACCATTTGAGGCGCAGCCGCGGCCAACATTTGCATGAAATAATCTTCAAACATTAAATTATATCGACCCAACTATCGATCCAAATAAATATTTCATGCATTTTTCTGAATTTTATGTGTTTTTTTTTTCTTTCCGATAGTTCTTATAAAATCACCCATTAGAAGTTTTGTTTATTTTTAAGTAGAGTTTTCGATGGTATTCGATCGGACAACCTCCGGCATGACAAGCTAGCACACTACCAACTCGACCACAGGGGCACTTGTATTTCAGTTAAGCTGAAGTTAATATCAGTGCCGTTTATTACGATACTAGCCCAAGTCGCAACTAAATTGACGATATTTTTTTCCTCACCATTCACTACTCCTTACTTTTGCTACCAGTCCCATTTTCTTAAGTCATAGGACGAGTACTTTTAGATCATTTGTCACAAAATTTTCTGCATGGAAGCTTCTTACTTCTCTCTTATTTCGGTAATTACGAATACTAGTGTGTATGAATGTTTCTTTTGCTCATTTGTTAGAACAGTTTGCTGGACTGAAAACTACCGATATTGGAAACTACCGACCATGTTAAATTTTGTCACTTTTGCTAACTTTATGCCAACTTTTCATTATATATAATGCTGTTGGTCATAAAATAAATAGCTCAAAAAATACGTATCAAATTCAGAGTTTTAAAAACATAATTTTTGGGTCTCTTGAAAGAAGTATAATTTAAGACATATATGCACACGACAGAATTATCGTATGCATTCTGTTGCTCTCGTTTAAGCAAAATTATTCGTTTATTTTTAATTAAAAAGAAGGAAAAAAATCAAATAATATCCTAATTTTAATTAACAATCAGAATTAATCGTTTATTTAAAATTCTCTATGTGTACTCTAAGCTCTTCTTAGCCATCATTTACAAAATAAATTCAAAGCCATTAACAATAACAAACAGACACAGATATATACATTTTGCTTAGTACCACATAACAATTGGCTCAAAAAACATAAAAAAATAACTACAACAAGGATATATTGTGAACTAGCAAAAGTAGTTGTAAAGAAAAACACATGAAAACAGGAAAAAATCTAGTTTAAGGCTTAAGTTTATGGCGCAAACGGAAGCAGTAGCATTAAATCAAATGATGACTGCCTTTATGTAGTTATAGTAGAACATTTGCTACTGAATCCTTTCAAACACTTTCAAATACCGACAAAAAAATATATATAAAACAGCCATAACAAACAATCTATTTTCAGTGTTTCAGTTCATTGAAAGGATATGCAATATCCGGTTAGATTTTTTTCCATTCGTTTTCTTAACAACAAAATTTCTATTACAATAAATAAACAGCTGAACACATCTGAAATAAATAAATAACACCCAAATATTTTTGTAACGTTGCAAATGACCAGCAGCAAGAGCAGGAGGTATAACTAGTATGTAGTACTTTTTCTACAACACAAGCTACATGTTTTTGATGTTGCCTTACCTACAAGTATGCTTTAGTTTTTATTCGAAAGAAAAGTATGGAAGTAAGTGTGTGTGTGTATGGGTATGTATACCAGCACATAAGTGTTTGTTGGTATCTTTAAAACATTTCAAACCATTAAATGATGTTGGCCATTAGTTATTTGCAAATAAATAGTGTCTGCCAGGAAATAAACACACAGCCTTTAAATTACTTGGATGGAGCAGAGGAAGGACTTTTGTTTCATTGCTTTGTATTAAGCTAATATGAACTTGCTTTTAAGGATTTTTTCCTTTCATATGTATTTTGTGGGTCTGTTACTGTCAGATTTTATGTGAATGTTGATTAATTTATGTTTTATTTTATGTATGTTATTGACTAAAATAGTCATAAAAACGAAAGTGTTTCCGTTTAAAGTGAATGGCATGAATGAAAATTATATGGAAATAAATAAATTATTACATGAACAATTTAGTTTGCGTCGATTTTATATATAGAAATATGCATTAGATATCAAGCAATAAACTATGGCATCTTACACAATGATGCCATAAAAATTAGTTGATTTTTGTACACATTTAGGTTTTGAGATGGTAGCGTGAGCAAATGTTCACTCACTTTATTTTAACGTTTTTTGGCCATACGCTTTTTTTAAATTTTCTCAATCTGATCTGCTTGCAAGAGGTTGCCTAAGCAAGTTTTTTTCTTTAAAGTGCAAAGTATGAAAATTGAGTCATGAGCTTCTTTCTAGCAGAACTGCTTCAAGAGCGGAAATTGTTTATGTCCAAGACTATCGTAATGGTTCTTTCCTCTTTGTATAGCAACCACTAAAAGCTGGTTTTATTCCACCTACTTAATTTTCTTCATTATTTTGTTAAAACCTTAAAAACAGCATTGAAAATTTAGTCCTTAAACTTCTTGAAAACTTTTTCTTAATACTCTAAAAAAAAACTATTTTTAAAACTCATTAAAGTCTTCATCATTTTAAGTGTTGATTAAAAACCCTTTTATTAAAACATCTCCCTTAATATCAAATATTTTGCTTTTCAGTATCATTTTATTCATTTTGAGTTTTTGTACATTTCATTAACATGAATGAAATTTTTGGGATTTTATCTTTTTTCAAAGGAAACTGTCTGGAAAGTTTTTTATTGTGTTCTCTGTTCTGTTAAAGGGAAAGCATTTGTTTTGTCTAGCAGTTGAAAAACGCAATTTTATTATGGTTGAATATTATCATTTCAAGTGCTCATCAAATAACGTTGGCCTTTAGTTTTAATTTTGGCAAAATTAAGTATTTTAACTTTATTTCATTCTATCTGCTGTGAATATTTTTGGGTGATTCTTAATTTTAGTGTAAATGTTTTAATTTCTAATCGACTTCAGAAATAAGAGAAAGTTGATAAAATTGTTTGCATTTCTATATTTGCTTAGAATTAATGTACTTAATCACCAAAATATAAGCTTCTGATATCAGTTGTTCAAAAATTCAAGTGAAATTTTTAAAATCTCCTTAAAAAACTATTTGCACAAGGAATTTTCGAATTACCTAGTAATGCAATACAATAATCTATATAAAGTATTCTGTTAACATTTATAAAAATGTCACCTGTATTGAAACCCCCACAGCCTTATCTGCATACAATAAACTCAATGTAACAAGATTAGCTCGCAACAAATAAGTATAGTATACATTAGGGCGGCAATCGATTAAGGGTATTAGAGCATACAAAATTGGATAGAAGTTTTATTTCTAGTGTTATTAATTTTATTTAGTTTTTATTTACAATGACAAATAAAGCTGTAGGCGGAACAATTTTTCCTTTATAAATTATATTATTTCTAGTCTTTCAATATCCAACGCTTTGAGAAATTGACTTATCAAAATAAGTGCTCTATTATTTTGACCTACTTTCCAATATGACATATTATACAAAAACTTACATAAATACCAGTCGTGTAGGTTAGCAATCAATTAAATTTGTATTTCAGTAGATTGTAGTTGACAACTGACACAATTGTATGGATGTTAGGGCATACACCGAACAAGGATATTTTGTTATTAAATGCCCTTAAAAATTAAAATAAACAGGAATATATAAAACCATTGAGCTTAAAGCTGATTGACCTTAAAATATTATGTGACATTAATAATATTTAAGGGTAAAATATAATTTGTAAGAATAATAAATTGAGGCTTATTGATTCAAGAGACTTTCACAGCTTTTTAGATTTGCTTTTGATGTAAAGATTGTTTTAAACTTATGGCAAGATTGTTATACGTGACTCGAATTGAAAATTATATTAAGCTAGGAAATTAATTGCCTAACTATAAATATAACCTCTATCAGCAGGCCACATCTAAGCAGAAGGCTACTAATTGAAGTAAGCAGTTGTGGACAGAGCAAATATGTCTCTTTATTGCTTAAGTCAATCACTTGGAACAAAAATAACTCCTATACAGCTAATAAAGGTATCAAGGAATTTTAAAACCCACATATTCTGCTCCAGTGTGCTAAATATATTCCAAAGGAAATAAGAACTTTTTCTTTGACATCGCTGCACCACTTTTGATTTCATTCAAAATTCAATGAGAGAACTGAATGGATAAAAAATTAAATTTCTGTACAAAACCAACTTTTAAATTTGTATTGTGTGCTGTTGTATGGAAACAAAAATGTTTAACAATTCAGTTCTCTCACCAAATTATGAATAAACTCAAAAGTTGTGAACAAAATTCGATAGAAAATGGGCTAATTTCCTTTGAAATATATGGTGAAATATACTGATGCACCCATTGGAAATATTAGTCATGCCCATGAAAAAATCTATACGTAATAAGAAAAATGTAAAAGAGTATTTGAATTTATCGTCCCAAACATTGTATATTCCACATATATTTATACACTGAACAAATTATTTTTCATAATATCAATCAATGAAGTTCATTGAGTGAGGGTTATTAATATTTTTCTAAAAATACGTTGATTCAATATAATAATAAAATATTCATTGAAATTTAATATGAACTTTAACGTTCGTATGAAAGATACATTGCAAGCATTCATTAAAGATATATACCGAAAATTATAATGAATCAGTTCCTTGACTCAACGTACTAGCAGTACAAAAGCAAAACATATTAAAAATATATAAATAATGCTTTATTAAATTCAATGTAAAAGCTCATCGAAACAATGTACTAGTGCATTGGGTCAACATATTGATTCATTATAATTAACACAAAAGTTCATTGAAACAATGTATTAGTTATTTGGGTCAACGTATTGGTTCATTAAATTCAATGCAAAAGTTCATTGGAACAGTGTATTAGTTCATTGCATCAGCGTATGTATTAGATCATTGGATCAGGATATGAGCGTTAAAATGCAACGATTGAACGTACCTGTACACTAAATATCTACTACGAACTTTACGTACAATATAATAATGATAATGAAAATTTTTATGAACTTAAACATAGATTTTATGAACCGTAAATTTTTCAATGAACGGCAGTTCACTGATTCTAGGTACCTGTGTCTTAGGTCAAAATTAAGGAAAAAATTCATTGATTTTATGTACTTTTCTGGTTCAGTGTGATTGGGGTACAGAGAGCACTCCGCTTCACAAAGCCAACGAAACTATGTTTGCTGGTTTTCTTCATAGTTCTAACGAAATATTTCACAACATATGTGAAATTTCACAAATGTTTTAAAAGAATTCGATAAAAGAAGAGATATTCGAATTGCATTTTGTTATTTTTTAGAAAATTTTTGAAATTTTGACCAAATGCCTTGATGAATACATAAACAGCTTGATTTATATAGTCTTAAAAACTAAAAATTTGAAGTGTTTGAGCGGCATAATTTCAATAAAGCGCAATTCTTAGTTTTAATGAAAAATTTCATTGCATTTATGAAAGACCGATGAAATAAATCACATATCACATATAAATCACATTAAAACACATCCTTATTTATTTCAATAGTTGTCAAGAAGAAACGAGCCAAAAAAAATAATATTGTATGATTCTTGTTGCTGTACGCTGTTATATTATATCTTGTTAAAAGATTCATAAATACAATTGAAAACTGAGACTTCTATTCTCAGTTTTATTCAAATGTGTGGCAAAAAGAAAGATGTATCCCAATATGGCCATAATCTTTTAGAGATCACCGAATATTACCTTAACTTCAATTTTAAAAATTTTGTGAAACAAATTCAATTAAGACGTTCCCTATAAAGAAAATGATGAAAATCGAAGTTCCGGCTCACATACTATGAGCGGTCATCAACACTATAAGATTTTTTGCATTACTGTCTATCGTACCTATTTGTAATCATGCAATTTTTCAATAAACTAAAATAGTGAAAAAAAAATTTTGTTAATTAGCCTACTTGATAATGTAATAAACTAATTTAAACAATGAAATAATTTCATTAAAATAATAACATAATTTCATTAATATAATAAAAAAGTTTTATTAAAATAATGATATAATTTAATTAAAATTATGAAATAATTTCGCAAAAATTACTACATTAGATCAATAAAATTATTTCATATATTTTGTTATCTGGTGATTATTTCATTGAAATAATTTTAACGAAACTTGTTTTATTAATCTAACGAAGCGTGACGTTGGTTGAAATTTGATGAAGTTTTTTTTATTGGATTAATATCGAAGTTTACAGAATTTATCAAGAAAACTCTTTCAGTGCACTACATTTCAAGCTAGTTGCAAGTTATGGAGGAAAAAATCCTTCTACGTACTTCTAATTGTTTGAGTAAACGTAATAAGCATAATAAGTGATCAACTTCCATAAATCACTCGTCTATGTGTAAAATTTAAAAATAATATTCTCTTGTACCTTTTTAATATTCTTAAATGATAGATCTCCTCATTACAAGTATGTACTCAAGTCAAGTGTTTCTGCATATTTTAATATACAAATTATGCTGTAATACAAAATCGTTTGCAATCTTCTATTCATAGAAATCAATTTACATTGATTTCAAAGAACAACGCTGATATTTCGAAGGGCTTATGTTTATTTTGTGTTCAATAAATAAATAAAAAGCTTATGATATCAATAATTTAAATATATATAAATTTTTTTCCTACAACTGTTTGACTAGAGTGCTATCTATCATCAATAAAATATAAATATAGGATGATGTTTATGATGAACATGATGTTGTCATAAATCAATTGCATTTTATTTCCATCATTATATCATTTTGCTAAACATTTAACAGGAATTTGATTTTGTGAAACAACATGAAAACAAATTGAGTTTGTAATGTCTCCGAAACGGAAGTCAAAAGTGCTACTTCCGTTTAAGTGAGGTAATGATGTCGAAACATGTAGTGTAATAGAAGTTTGCCAATAAGTTTTACACTAAATTAATTGGCATGCGAAATCTATACAATTGTAATATTATTTTTTAGTGTATTTGAAAAGTTTCCGGGTCAGTTACTTTTAAATAAATAAATATTTAAAATGCAAGCAATTGATTAAAGTATTCTTTTTTTAAGAGAAGTAACACAATCAGGCAATTAATGCCTGCCAGTTAATTAATTAATCTCTGACCTTCCTTGGGAAAGGGATAGTGTAGAGAGAACAGGTGAAGAAGTGAGAGAGAGAGATAGAAAGCTTTATAAATTTACAACTCTACTATTGTGTGTTTTTTGTAGAGCACTGATGCAGCCCCTCTGGTGTCAGGAAGAGGCATTAATTTATTTAAGCTGTATAGCCATTTATTAGTTTTTTTACTTCACCGACAGCTCGGCTACAATACCGGCGAAGGAGGGGGCTGTGAAGTGCACTAAGGGATATGTTAGTATCAGGAGCGGATCCAGCTTGAGCTTTTTGGGGGGAGGGGGAACTTCTAAGTAAAACATACTATTCCCCCCCCCCCCTTGTATCCGCGCCTGATTATAATAATCGCTGCCGGTACTGCCAAAGTGATCAGTGCTATGCCTTCATCACTTTAACAGTCCAACAACAAATAACACAATAACATACCAATGCACATCAAAAAAATCCATGATATTGTTGGGTTGCCTGAAACTAGTCTTGAACTCAAAACCTCAGGGTTTGTAGTCAAACGCGCTAAACATTCAGCCGACATATGAAGATAATATTTTTTACGTACGTTTATCTTGGCATTGCATCAGGTGTTTCAAAAGTCGCAAAAACTCTTTGTTAAGCGACTCCTTATATCGGGCGTAAAAGGTCAGCAAAATCAGTATTTCTGTGAATATCTTGCTTTCAACTTCTGACGTTATATTAAGAGCTGTAGAGAATGAAATTATCTCCAAATTTCATGTAAAACAATATTTCGTAGTATCCATGGTTTTTGAGATATAGTGCCAGGAGTGGAAAACGCTACGACATCTTTGTCCCAAACCAGGACTCTAGCTCTGTTTAAAATTAAGTAATTACTTTAACTCCGCCTAAAATGATTTTCAATATCGACTCACTATAACTAATTTGGTGGGGGTGGTCTTTAACTCCGCCTAAAATAAATCCAAGAGGTAAACTTTCAAAACGCCGAAACACGTATATATTTTTTGATAATTTGTGTAATAATCACTCTTTAGAACCATGTCATTATTTTGTGTTGTACAGTGTAATGTGCGTTTCTTCTCTCTATATTTTATATTTATTTCTAAAATATTAAATATAGAGGAAACAAGGACCCTGAAAGGAAACTTTTCTTAATACACCGTGAATAAAAAAAAATTTAGTTAATTTATCTGTGGTAAACATTTTTTAATAAAAAAATTCTCAAATTTATTTGTAAATTTATTTTATGCAAAATAATAAAACAAATTAATTAATGTTAAAACAACTTTTCACTTTTAATGCATTTTCGTTGTAACCTATAGAAAAATAATACGCAACCAATAATTAAAAATTCACAAGGTTTTTATTTGGTTAATGTTTCATATACATTTTCATTTAAATATAAATTAATTAACCAAAAACCACATTTAATTTAATTGATTTTTACAATTCTTTTTATGTTGACTTTTTTCTATATTTAATTCAGGTTTTTGTAAAATTGTTAATGAGTTTTGTTTGGTCGAAAACTTTGTGCTGGTATCAGTTGAAAAGAAAAATAATTTTTTCCAGAGCCATTAAAATTTATTTAATTAATTAACAGTTAAAAAAATATTAATAATTGTAATGGAAATATTATAAAAGTGATATACTTTGAAATAAAATTTATATAAATATTTTAATGAATAATAGAAAAAGGATAAAAAGTCTGCAAATATCACAAAAATTCTGTTTAAATAAAATTATGTTTTTATGTACACACTTGAACTTTTATATCTGTCCTTAAATTTTCTTCTAATAAATTGTTATAAGCTAAATATTTTCTGAAAATTCCTTAAGTTATCCAAAATATACTGCTTTCATTGTAATATAAATTTTCCATCATTATTATTTGCTTTCATCTCTTTTTGCCTTTTTGCCTTTTTAACTTTTATTTCAATTTCAAATATCGACTTACTTACATATCGACCAGAAAGTTGTTTGCAATATTGATGCAGTTTTTAATGCTGCATTTATAAAATGTAGATTTTCTTTGCCGCAATTCTATAGACAAAGATGTCAATATTTTAAGTTGCTTTAACGGATTTTCTATTTCTTAATACTTTATACAAATTTACAATCTTTTAATGCCATCAAATACCACAAGTTACTTAAACACTTCAAAGTAAGAAGGGGAAGAAAGAAATATATTTTGTTGAGTTTTTATTTGGATAAGTTTTTAGTTTTTAGTTGGATATACAGGGAAATGTGCCCTACAGTAAGTAAGTACTCTTATGAGTCCTTTAGTAAACTGTTTTAAGACATTAAAAAATATTCCACTATGATCTGAGTAAGTTAAAGCGTTATCGACTGGCAGCTTCTTCATTCTTATAATACGAGTATATAACACTTTTGAAATACAGGCTATAACATTTGATCGTAAGCGATAGTTTATGAATATAAATCATGTTTAAACATAATAAAAAACCCTTCTGTTGAAAAATTGTGTTGTTGCTTACGATCATTTAGCGCAAAGGGGTCGATATATTGCTCAGAACAAATATTAATTATAGTTCTTCTCTTAATTCGTTCCTCACCGATTTATTTACTGCTACATATTTCGTTGTTTAATTTTCTACTTGATAAGTCAACAAGAGTTCAATGCTTTTAAAAATGAATAAAACTTTTAAGTTAGTACACACTCACACGCACACATAAAAATATACCGACTTACTAACACACAACCAAAAATCTAAAAAGAAATTATTTCAGTAGGGAAATAAAAGAAAGCAAATCTAAAAGACCTCAATGGCAACACAAAAAA
This sequence comes from Panzeria rudis, assembly GCA_956483635.1. Taxonomy (NCBI): domain Eukaryota; kingdom Metazoa; phylum Arthropoda; class Insecta; order Diptera; family Tachinidae; genus Panzeria; species Panzeria rudis. The sequence goes on from OY101451.1 coordinate 8,941,830, forward strand.
ATGTTTTTTTGTTGTATTACTTGACTTTGAAGTGTATTGGGGATATAGAAATTATTTTTTTTCTTTTTCGATTTTCACATGACTTAAAAGTGTTTAGTCTGTCAGTTGTTGTAGTTGTAAGTAAAGTAACTAAGTAAAATTTATAGTAAATAGTTATATTTATATAAACTGTAAAGCTCATAGACTCTTGCAGTTATTTGAACTGTAAAATAACAAAAATTACAAATTTGTAATACTTCTGCTTTTAGTGTTGAATTGTATTTATATAAAACTGATTTACTTGCATTTAATCCTGGCACTTTTTAAAATGTTCTAAGGAAATATTATGTTAAAAACGCTCAAAAACTTTATTATAGTTTCTGTTTGTCCCATATTTACTTTTTAATTGAGGTTTATGGCAAAAAAAAAAAAAGATTTGACATGGTTTTTTTGTTTAATTTTTAAACATATTGTCATAAAGTATACAAATTTTGTTTAACTATTTCATGACAATAACACAGGGTGCTGTTGACTGAGTGGTTAGCGCGTTTGACTACAAACCCTGAGGTCTTGAGATCAGGACTAGTTTCTGACAAGCCAACAACATCATGAATTTTTCTCATCTGCATTGGTGTGTTATGGTGTTGGTTGTTGTTGGACTGTTAAAGTGATGAAGGCATAGATAGCACTGATCACCTTGGCAGTGCCGGCAGCGATTAATACTAATTTTTGAAAAGGCTACAAATTAGTGAAGATACTTTGTACAAATTAGTGAAAGTACTTTTCGAAAGACAAGTTTTCCAACCTATAAAATATCAGTCAAATAACCGTTGAATTGTAGCTGTTATTTTTGAGCGGAAAAATATCACAAACAAAAATAACGATTATTTGTCTAAATTTTTGAAAAAATAAATCCAATAAAGTAGACATTGAGTTATGAATTAAGTCGAACTGTGTGGTTTTTATCCAAAGTAAATTAATTAGTTTGGCTTAAGTTCGTATTCAGCTATTTTTTATTTTAGAGAGAAATTCTAAAGCATGTAATAATTGAACATTCAAAGAAAAATTTTTAGTTGTACCGAAGGTTGAACTTACGTCAGATGGTTCTAGACCACCACAGTCTTCTCATCAGAGTTCTTTTCCTCCTTAGCGACACTGCCAGCGAAGACATCAACAACCAATGAGCTGAAAATCCCATTTTACTTCTACCAATTACCAGTTAAGTCGCCGTCTTGTAACTCTTGTTTTTACTATTATCGTAAAACAAAGGTTTTGAACTTCACTCTATTTCTTATTATTTTCAACTTTAACTTCGCTGGCAGTGTCGTTAAGGCAAATTATCTGGGAATAGGTTTTGTTTTAAATTTAAATAAAAGTTATTAAATCTATACCTATAGGATCTGAGAACGTTGGCTTAGTACTTAAAATTATTATGCGGCCTCTGGGTCGGGCATAATAGGCCGTTACCATATGGTCACGTCCGGTACTATACAGATTATTTTTTTGTTCAAAGGAAATTATTAGAAGGTCTCAATAAATATGTGTTTTTATTGCAAAATGATTACAAAAACTTCTATGAATACGCAAGTACATATATTTTTTAAATTAAATAAATCGCTATCAGCAGACCACATATATCGATATGCTGATGAACCATTATATCCCGTTACGAGTAAGTTTTCTTATATACCCTCATATCTTAGTGGTTGTTATCTACGTACTACAGTCATTTAAATTAGAGACATTATATTCGATCAGACAAAAAACATCACAAAAAATATATTTCAAACTATTCATATGGCGGAAGACTGCTGCTGTCTATACAATTCGCTTCAGGAAATGTTGCATTTTAACTTGCAGGACTTTCCTATACGACACTTTCGTCATTTTAGAGAGGGGAGGATAAAACTAAAATTAAAATTCTAGTGCGCTTATAAAACCAAAATTACTCTAATATTTTGAACTTGAAGGAAAGGCGGCTTATCCCTCCCCAGAAGGGCCTATCTACGCCAATGCCTTCACTAAGGTTAAGTTTTGCAATCAAGGAACATTCCATATCAATAATAAATGTTTTCCACAGGATATCTACAAACTAAAGTATTGCAGGAAAAATTTCCATATAGTACCTGATGCGCCCATATGGTAACGGAAAAATGTAACGAGTCAAAAGTCAGTGAGATATATATATATATATATATATATATATATATATATATATATATATATATATATATATATAAATATATATATATATATATATATATATATATATATATATATATATATATATATATATATATATATATATATATATATATATATATATATATATATATATATATATATATATATATATATATATATATATATATATATATATATATATATATATATATATATATATATATATATATATATATATATATATATATATATATATATATATATATATATATATATATATATATATATATATATATATATATATATATATATATATATATATATATATATATATATATATATATATATATATATATATATATTTTGTAATATGTTGATTTATGTTACAACTAAATATTTCAATTCGGTTGTACACTTATAATAAAATATTTTTCGTAAGCACAACACAGGTAAAAAGAAAGGGTTGCTTATTTTTCATGTAATCCATTTTTCACCATTTTTCAACTTTTTTTTCAAAGGTTTTTGAAAAGAGCCACTAACTTTGAAGCACAAAACACAACTGACCTATAAACAATTTTTAAATGTTAACAGGTGTCTTCTATGATGCAATGCAAGTGATTTTGTGTAAAAATTTGTTTCATTTGGATTGCTGTGAAACTTATAATGTAACGGTTTTTTGCGTTACCATATGGGTGCGCCCGGACAATTTGGGTTAGAAAGGAAAAGGGATCAAATGAAGAGACTGTGGTGGTCTCGAAACATCTGTTGTAAGTTCAACTTTCCGTGCAGCCAAAATGTTTCTTTGAATGTTTAATTATTACATGCTTTAGAATTTCTTTCTAAAATAAAAACAATTTAATAGAGAGATTACATAGAAAACGAACTTAATCCAAACTAACTAAATAACTTTGGAAAAATAAATATTTTAAGATTATTATTCCTAATCTAACAAGCACCACGCTACTATATTAATACTATATGCAATAGACTACTTCTTTCTGTGAGGCTTTTAAAATTTAATATTCAAAAAATAACAGCTATTTTTCGACCCTGTTTGAAACAGAATTCTTGTATGGCATCTCTGGCTTTGTAAATAGAACTAAAAACATAACTATTTTCTGTTCTATTTTCTACAAATAAAATAAATACACTCGAACATATACGTGTATGGAACTGTAACAAGAATGCTTCTTAGCGACAAATTGTCTTGATGATAATACTAATATAAGCCTCACAGCTACATAGACTTGTAAAGTGTAACAAGAAAATTGTTTCCACACAGAAACACATGGAATTTTCTAACAACGCAACTTTGCTAAGTTGTAAAGAAAACCATATAAAAGCAACAATGAGATATAAAAAAAAGAAACTGAAATAAAACAACAACAGTTTAGCAAATGCTCGTATAAAAATAAGAGAAAGGCTAAGGGAAAATATATAAAAAAATTATTTGCTAAATACAATGCGATGTAATGCTACAAAACAGTGAACATGTTGGCAAAAATAAAGGTAAAATAAGTGTACTTTTAAATAGAAAAATGAACAAGGTTCTAGAAACATACTTATAAATAATATTAGCTTTTCATTTATAAGTGTATTTTACTTAATCGAATGAAATCCTGGTTATTCTAGAAAACATAATTTTTTTATATTAAAATTCTATAGTTTTTTTTTATATTACTAATGGCTCTTATTACAGTTGTCGTAGTCGTAGTCGAAATTAAACGACGCCAATATAAAAAATACTCCAATTTAAATGATTGAGACAGATTGAGAATGATTGACTCTGATTGGGACTGTTTGAGACTGACTGGGACTCATTGAGACTGATTAAGACTGATTGTGACTGATTAAGACTGATTGGGACTGAGTACGACTGATTGGAACTGACTGGGACTGATTGGAATTGATTGGGACTGGTTGGGACTGATTAAGACTGATTGAGACTGATTCAGACTGATAGAGACTGTTTGGGACTAATTGCGACTGATTGAGACTGAGTAGGACTGATTGAGACTGATTAGGACTTATTAAGACTGATTGAGGCTGATTGAGATTGATTAAGACTGATTGAGACGGATTGACACTGATTGGGACTAATTAAGACTGATTGCGACTGATTGAGCCTGATTGCGACTGATTGCGACTGATTGAGACTGATTGAGACTGATTGAGACTGATTGGGACTGACTGAAACTGATTGAGACTGACTGGGACTGATTGAGACTGAATGGGACTGATTGAAACTGATTGAGACTGATTGGGATTGATTGAGACTCTCAAGAGTTGCCACATTTTAGCGATTTCGTCATGACTAGGACAACCGTAATATGACCGAACGTATAGAAAAGAAAAATCAATTATCTAGTTTTTATTTGCGTGTTGATTTTCTCTTCATCGACACTTTTGCAAAAGAAACACCACTGTCTTTCAACTGGAAAAAATTCATTAAAATCTAAAAACTCATTTAAATTGCAAAAAGATTCTAAATAACGAAAGGCTAATGCTTTAATTGAGTAAATAGCAAAAAATGTCGGAAAATGTCTCTTGCCGCTATTTTTTTGAATGCTCTCACCACTGTGCAACACATCCACATTTATGTTGCTGCCTTGTATGTTAAAAACGAGAATTACAACCAAAACTATCGTTTGTTTTTCGTTAGTTTTTTTTCTGCTACTTTAGCAGTTGTTTTTATTAACGTTGTAGTTGTAGCAGTATTTGCTACTATAATAGTGAATTGTATTATCATTCATACAATTCATTGTCATCAGTTGTTTTGCTCCAAAAAGTTTAAATGTTTGTGTTGTAATAGCATGTTTAAATATATCTATGTAATGGCTGTATGTCTTTTGCAAAAAAGAAGCAACTATTGTTGAAATGTCGCATTTTCTTTTTATTGTTTCTTTTAAAATTTCTTCAATTTGTCTTTTGTCTATTTATCTTTGCTGTTAAATATGCTACAAAACTAAAATATTTATTTATTTTTTCTTATTGAAATTAGCAGTTTAATTTACTTCTACTCATGTATATGCCACGTATTTGTGTTTATTTTTTCCTACCCGATAATTTCTGGGTTTGAAGGAAATTTTCATTTTTTAAGTTTATTATGGTAGTGTAATAATTATAAGCTTTACAGGATTCTCAAAACTTTGTTTTTACTCACATCAAAATGAAATTTGTAGTCGAGTGCAATGAGCAGGCAGGCGTAGTTTATACAACAAGCCTAGAAAAATATGGCTGATATTCTACTGAACAACGAAAATTACCAGCAAAATATAATTTAAAATTTCTAAAAATGTGTAGCACTCACTGTTCCACGAACTACAGGGCACTATAATCTTTATTAGCAGTTAAGTTTGTTTGAAGTATATAGTATTTTTTTATTTGCCGTATTTTATGACAGATATAAGAATTGTCTATGTCGTAATAAATATGTCTATTATTTTAACAACACTGATTGTCAAGATAATAAGCAAAGAAGCTGTTAAATATATCTTAAATAAGCTTAAGTCACTACTTTATAATAAATATTGTAATAAGAGTAATTTAAATTAGTATTCATAAATAAATAAAAAAGTATAATTGATTTTTTATGCCATCTGGCTTATAATAATAAATTTATAAAAATTTAGTTATTTTAATAGGCGATGGCGCTGCTTTTTAATTCAATATCATAATCAAATATCTAAGGTTTTAATCAGTTTAGGTTTTAATTTTCTAAAAATAAATTGTTTAAATATTTGAAAATTCATCGATAAGTAAAACGAATGAGTAATATAAATTAATCATACGCAATGCCAACTAGTCATCAGCGTTTCAAGTTTAGCTTTTTTGGGACTAGATTTAGCCATTTATTTTATCTTTTAGCAAAAAAATCCTCTCCAGCAGTGATATAGCAGGTTAAACTCTTTTACAAAAATATCTGCCATAAAATTCTTATTATAGGTCTGCAAGGATACTTAAGCTTTAAACTCAACCGGAACGCCAGAAATCATTCAAAACTTGAATTGTGTTTTAGGGTTAATTTCGTACCTATTTGCAATTGCTATTCAGCATAGTAAATCTTGTAAACTTTACATTCAAGGTATAAGTTGTGTTCAGCATTTTTATGTAAAACTTCACAAGGAATATTTTTGCAGAACTTTTTAGCCTACAGTATTGCCATGGAAGGGAGTTTTTTTTGCCATTTTTTTAAGAAAGGGATAAAAACGGCCGTACAACGAAGAGTTAGAGGATTAAGATGTTTCACAAAAGTGTTCCTCGTAGTGTTTTATATATAAACCCAATGCACATCTTATGCCTGAAACATAAGGATTACAAGATTTGCTATGCCGAGTCACTCTAAGTATGTGCATAAGTGTATAATTTTAGAGTTTTTCACCTTGAATATTTCTAAAGAAATATCAAATTTTTGTTAGTTTGCAGTTGTTTGCAAAAAATTTTAACACGACATAAGACTTGAGTTTCCCTAGAATAAGTACATGTAGGAATCCCCATGTAAGGACGTAAGTTCTACTCCACATAAAACGATAAAACTCTTCACAATATTACAAAGAAACATGATCCTTTAAAAACAACAAAAAGTCCCTATAAAAAAAGTTTTAAATTTAAAGTTAAAAAATTTTGTTTTTGCCCTAAAATTTGGAAATTCGTAGATAGCCGTCAGTCGCGTTTAAGGCTTTTCTTCTTTGATATGACGAATAACGTCGCTTAGAAAAGATTTTCTGCCAAAAGGGTACAGCTGGCTGAAATAGTGCGTGCATTGAGTACAAACCAAAACATGGCTAAGGGCGTGAGTTCGATTGCTGCTCAGGCTAAGTCATCAACATTATGAAGTTTTCCGATGTGCACAAGTGTGGCATAGTATTGTTTGTTATTTCAGTGTTTAAGTGATAAACGCATATCACTTTTCCTGGACAGTACCGACAACGATTAATAGTATTATATATTAATATACATCACAGTGCCCTCATTCGTCGGTAATGTTAGCAGATTCGTCGACAAGGTAAAAAATTATTAATATGAGTAATAACGCAGCTTAGTTGTATCTCTGTATCATGTGTATTTCTGTATTACTTTACAGTAGTGTATATTTGTTGTTGATATAAAAATGAAATACACAAATACACTTTTATATCATATGTTTCGAAAAATTCGTATTTAGGGAGACTATCTCAGAGAGTATTTGTGTGTATCTTGTTCTTCTTTTGTTCATTAATGCAAGATACATACCGATACAGTAAGTATGACTGTTCGTTCACAAGTTATATTTCAAAGGTTAAATACAAATACTGAGAGAGCTTGTGAATAAGGCAAATGAGTTTACTTGACACCAGGCTCCGCAACGGTACTCTTTAAGTTAAAATAATTAAGCTTTCATTCATATATCACCACCTGTTCTCTCTACAATATCTCTTTCCCAAAGAGTAGATGGCAATAATTGCCTGACTGTAAATGCTCTTAGAACTATCGCAATCTCGTTAAATTAAAACTGCACTACTGGTCCCTTGCTTCTAGACGACTTGTATATTTTTGTTAGCATGTAATCATTTCCAGGATAAAAAAAACTTCAAGAAATCGACCTAAATAAAGCATGTAAGAATATTTCACTAGCTCAAATTCAGGTGAAAAACTCATGATTTTGATATTTTATATTGTCATTGGAAGTCATGTCATTTTCATGAAATTTATATCAGATCATGTCCATTAGACTCTACAGTACTTAATATATAGGCAAAGCTAATTTCGAACAATTTTTCAGTTTATTGTAAAACTAATATTGCTCATACGTTTTTGGGTGATAACAAATATCGCAGATAAGTATGCTACATATACATATGTTTCAAAAACACATACAAATTTATGACCGGCTGCGTATACTTAATACAATATATTAGCACTCGGCAGTGGAATAAGTATACGTCTGCATTTACATCAAATTGTACAAAATTTATGTATTCACACGACTCAAAAAATTATATGTATGTAGTAGAGTTCCGATTATTCGTAATTATTCTTAGCTAAACCATTAGCCTTCTTCAATAACTGCCTTCTGTTCGATTTATGACGGTTTTTTGTTTTGGTGCTTTCTTTGTTTTATCGCTTTTTTTCATTCTGGCGATTTTTTAATGTTGTCTATTTGTTTAGTTTTGGTATTTTACCCTTTTCTATTGTTTTAGAGCTTTTTTCATTCCAGCTTTTCTTTTAATTCTGTCTAATTTCTTAGTTTTGGTGCGTTTTTTAGTCAAATGCTTTTTTGTTTTGGCGGTTTTTTTTAATTTTCTTAGTTTTTGCGATTTCATTTTGTTTTGGTACTTTTTTAGCGCTTTTTTATTCTGGCGATGTTTTAGTGCTTTCTACTTTTTTAGTTTTCGTCTTTCTTTTTTGTCTAAGTGCTTTTTTGTTTTGGCAATGTTTTTAATTTTTGGCGATTTTTTAGTTTTTGAGTTTTTTAGGCGATTTTTTATGCGTTTATATTTTTGGATCTTTTTGTTTGGCTTGTTTATTTTATTACTTGAGGGGATATCCTCTAAATAACAATTTTGTCTGTTTAAATTGTCTAATTATTGCGGTTCATAAGATGCATCTTAATCTAAAAATCATATTACCTAACAGAATATTCTTTAATTTTTAGTTCTTCAGAATTCGTTACAGTCGCCTTTAAAATACTGCACTAACTGAGTAAATTGCAAGAGTTTTATTTCCCTCTTACAGTTTCCAAGACACAGCTCATTGATAAATTACATCGTCAAAATTACAATACGTGATAGAATACCCTTTAAATTTTATATTGTTTAAATTTCAATATTTATTGGTGTTTGCTGTATAATAATACACTAACTCTGAATATGTAAAGTACCTATATATTAAATTAGGATTTTAACACAATTCGTGGCTTGCTTTAGAACACCCTTTAATTTTTAACTTTCATGAACTTTTAGTAATTGTTGTTCTAGCGGGCAAAGTTACACATATTCTGTGAAAATTTCAGATCTTTATCTTTTACGGCTCTCCAGACAGAAACCCCTAACAGACAAACAGATTGACAGCGTAGCGCAAACAATAGAGTCCTTTTTCACCTCTGATGTACGGAACCCTAAAAAGAGCGGTCAAATATAAAAACAAACCAACTTCCAATAAGTTACATCAATTTACTGACCCCTCTTCCCTTTTGTTCTTTGCCATTCCTAAAATTCTCCCACATCAAAATATAGAAACAAATGTCTTATTGTTGTACATTTTATTGTTGGTTTTTTATTTTCCTCAACTTACCTGCGTGAGCATTACTTCTGTATGTATTAGTCGCAACTTTAAATGCTTATAGCTCCCAAAATACTGAACGGTATTTAACAAAATATGAATTGTATACATCTGTGAATAAATATATTTAAAATGGTGTAAAGTTTTATCAAAATCGGCTGTACCAAGTGAGCTTAAAATGCTTCACAAGGAATCGGATTGCCTATTAGTTACATATATAGACATATTTTGAAATCATAAATGAAGAAAGACATATTTTTCGTCAAGCTGCCATTTTTCTAGTCATAAGTACTTATTAATATTTTTTTATTTGCCAACTTATATGTCTTTTGATAAACTATTTTTCATTATGAAACAAAAGTATTTATTCTATAACAGCAGAAATTTCTACAAAATTATCATATTGTTCTTTCGAAAAGAGTTGCAATAAGAAGAAAATTATTAACTACTCATGTCATTGTGTTGTAGCTTTAACGTCAAACTGTCTGAATAAAGTCATATAAAACAATCAAATTTTAATTTTATAGTTTTTAATATTTGCTCATTTTTCTCATTCATTTTGGCAAAGATATAAGATCTCATTTATTCATACTGCATATTTGTTTTATCCAAATAGTTTTCCGTATTTATTTAACACTTGAAAAGAAATTCACAAAACAATATATGAACGACTGACTGACTACTTGTGCACTTTATTGTGCTGTTTTATCATGATGTTCGTGATGATGATGATAATGTCGATAATGTTGCTGTGCTGGCTGGAGTGTTATGCAAAGCTCATTATAATTAATTTTCCCTACAATGGGTTGCATTGCAAGGTGGCATGTGTAAAACGATTTTGTGGTTTACGTAGAAAATTTCATATTTTATAGTTAATGGAAAATGCTATTTTTCCTTGTAGCTTTGAACTGAAAGAGCTTTCTTAATAGTCTACACTGCTGCGAGTAGCTCTTCTTTAGCTTTTATTTAATTTATCCAGCATTTGGTTTGTATATTTACAGTGTTGTACACACAACAAGTATTTGTTTAAATATTTGCTTCTTCTCTTTGTAACTTATTTCTTCAAGCCTTTGCCAGTTTTGCAGTGTTTTAAATTCGTTAGCACTTATTTTTTATTTCTGTTGTTTACTGCTAAATGATTAAAACAATTTTTTATGAGAAAAGTTTTTATGACCTCATTAAAAGACGTATTTTTCCTCCTCTTTTTTATGGCCAAGTATGTTTGGTGTTTTATTGCCATTTGATTTTTATCTTCAACAGCCAAGTGAACAAAAGCAATTTAATTAGCCAACAGCTGAAACTTTTTATTTGCTAAAATTCAACAAATATTTAATTTTAAGCTTAAACAAAATTTAAAGCTCAGGAAGTCTTAGTTAAATTATATTTGAAATGAAGCCATTTGTAGTGTATGTTTGGTAGTAGTTTTATGCATCATAAATTTAGAATAAAGAGGAATAATGCTTAACATTTTATTGCGGCACATGAAAATCCTTTAGCTGACGGGTTACTTGTAATGATTCATTTTGAAATTAAAGTTGATTTTATTAAAGCTGTTATAGTAATATTTTAAAACTTATTTAGAGTATGTTGTATATTATATTTAACGTTTCAGAGAACTTTGCATTAGTTCTGGCTAAAATTTTTATGAATTGTTTTGATGCTAAATTCTATTGAATGAATGTAAGTAATCTAGTACTACATAAAGTCGAAAGTTTTTCATATATGTGCGTATGATTAATATAATACTGCTTTGTAACTAATACGCCACTATTTGTAATGCACAGGAGTCAGGTATGGAACATGTGTTTTTGAATTTGTGCCAATTATAAAAGGAAAATATGCTTTCTATTTTATTGATGGCAAACAAAATTTTAGCAAAAAAATAAAAAAATGTCTGAGGTCAATGTAAAAAAAAGTTTGGTGAATTTTAAATTTTCAAATGTATAAATATGACGTAGTTGACTTTAATAAGCCTGCTGGATATTATAGTCTCTTGTTTTTCCTAGTGAAAAAGTCAATTTTGACATTGTCGTTATTGAAATGTTTCACAGAGAATACTATTATCTTTTTTCCCTATTTTTTTCCAGCAATGTTAATTGCTTTCTTCGATCTTCGCGTTTAAAATTTAAGGACAAAATACAATACGGAATATTGAAGATATTTTAATTCTACAAAATATGTCGCAATAGTAACACGGTACCAATAGTAACTGTACCACGACCATGATCCATATTTGTCAATAAGCAATCAGGAGGCGCATGTTTTATGCAACAAAAAAATTGCCAACACTATAAAATGTAACACTGTATTTATTTGATCTATTATGGTCCCCTAATACAAAAACAATCGAAATTTTTAATTCTAGGGAACTTTTACGAAATTCATTATTTGACATATTGTCATAATTTTATTTTAAATGAAATTTATTTGTCTATGGCTAAGCATTGTCGATATGCATTTCATTGGTGCTTTACCAAATCGTCAGTAGACTTCAACCATACTTAACAGATAAAATTAATACGACAATAATCATTAAAATCGAATAACAAATATCCGTTTTATTTGCAAATATGTGAAGGAACTCAATTGATAAAAATCACAATTTTCATACAGCAGAAAAATTTTAATTTGTGCGTGCGTATATGTGTTGTATGAAAACCGCTGGTCTTGTTAATTAAATTCCCACTTATATCCCACTGTGCGATGTTACCCATAATAAAGAAAAATTACCAGTTTTTAAAAAAAAAAATTTTAATTACAAGTTTCTGATGATTGACTCTTGTAGAAAGCCCCAAAATATATATAGTCGTATTGGCGTTTTGAAAGTTTATATCTAAGATTCCTTTTTGTTAAAATTAAAGGTAAAACTACCATAGTTATAGTACATCTTGTTGCATAGTGTTGTGTAATAAAAACTGACATTGACAAATTATTTTATTAGATTTTTTTTTAGAGCTTAAGGATTTTATTTTCATTAGCAATAGTGACCTTAATTTGAAACAAACTGCTTACAATAAGGTCAGTTTTCCCAATGCCAAAAGCTAAGTTATATACACACATTATATGCATCCATATATTTTATGTCTGCTTAGACAACAAATGGTAAAAATAAAACAAAAAGCGTTAGAGAAAAAACGAACTTTCGTTAACATTTCATACACCATTAATTTTAACACTTTATTAGCTCAGCAGATGTGACCGAGTTTAATTTAAATGTTTAAAATGAACTAGTGGAGAAATATAAGAGGCCAGAAGGAACAGTGGAAAGGCCTCAAAGAAGGGCCTATACGAATATGCAAGCGTGTTCAAAATTCAATATAATTTTGCATTAAAGCTGAGGGTTTTCAAAACGAGGAAATAATAATGTATGCAGCCATTACAAGAACATACAAAATGTAATTTCTCTTTTTTATTTCGTAATAAGTTTTTTATAAAAGAGCAGCCGGAATTACTACGACAAAAAAATTAAATAAGTGCAGGATCCATAATTAGGCCAGATAATGCATAGCCTTTCATTTATAACCGTCTGCTTTTATATGTTAGTGTTTACATGTGTGTGAGTGTAAAAGTTTATACGTGTTAAATGTTTAAGTGTAATATACTATATTTTACTTATTTTAAAAAGCTGTAAATGTTTTTTTCAACTATTTTCATATGGACAAAACACTTGCGACTCGCTACTATATAAAAACGGTTCGACCAAGTAAGAAATATTTAGTAGTTAAAATGGAAAAATATGTGTAAACATTTTTCGTTCTTAAAACAAATGGATGCTTAAGAAAAAAAGTGGTTGTAAAATGTAAAAATTTTATGCTCATGTTTTCTTCTTATATCATAAAAATAGTTATTTATGAAGAAAACTAAATAATATGTTTTTTTTTAATTTGGAGAAATACGATAATTTCTGGAGGAATATTTTTCTCTCTATCCGATTTATTTACCCAAGTAATCTATCTAAGCAGGTCATTTACTTGCTACGAGTCAAAAGATTTAAACCGCTCTTTTACTATTAAATCCAAATAGTTTGCGTAGCATCTATTCCACTATAATTAACTCCCCAAAGCATTTGTAAAAAACTATCAACAATAGCTTTTATAAAGCTTTTTGTTTCTTACTCGTTAAAATATATTGCGGGAAAAAGGGAAGCAGGTAACTTCAAACAAACAAAATTGCAATTATGTATTTTGCATATAAATTGAATTTCATTGCTAATTTATTATGCAAATTCATTTAATTGGCTTGTATTTAAGTAAATGAAATAATTGTAAATTAACATAAACATCTGATGCAATGAACTCGAGAGATGTGCAACAAAAATTTTACAGATAATGAGGTAAACTTGAATATTAAATTAATATTTTCAGCTTTATATGATAAAATTAAAATTTTTGTTATTATTTTTCAACATTCTTAATTTATGGCAATAACTGCACTGTTGAAACCCATACAGATTATTATAGATTATCATATATTGAAAAAAGTATTGGCTCATCAGGAATCCCATGGAAAGTGAACCGTTCAAATAGATTAGCGTGCAAAATTTGCCGATGCAAATACAATAGCTTGAAAAATGCAACTGTCCATATGGAATACTATGAAAAATTATCCGCATCTTATAGAATAATGCGAAAAGAATCATTTCATATGAAAAAGCATAAACAATTAATGGTTACATATGGAATACTATGAAAAATGAAGAGATTCATGTGGATTAGCATGAAAAATTAACCGGTTCATATGGAATAGCATAATAAACTATCCAGTTCATATGAAATAGCATGAAAAATTAACCTGTTTATTAAGAATATCATTAAAAATAAACCGGTTCATTAAGAATAGCCTAAAAAACTAACCGGTTTACTAAGTGTAGCATAAAAGTGAACCGGTTCATTAACAGGTTTACGTACAATAGCATAAGAAATGAGAATAGAAAAAAAATTTACGGGTCATTAAAAATAGCATGAAATACATATAAACCGGTTCATTAAGAATAGCATAACAAGTTCATTAAGAATGTCATAAAATAAACTACCCAGCTAAAAATATAATATTTCTGGAAGCAGTAAAAACTTTCATGCCCTCCACATGCAATGTTTTGAAGCGCTTCCAAGGATTCTCAAAAAGAAGGCAGATATCTGTCAGTGTTCATAATGTTTAAATTACGAAGTTAGTCAGCATTTTACATTTCTGCAACACAAACTCCAAAATAAACAAAATCATATTCAGTAGCATTGTACCTTTCAACAATATAGGCTCTAAAGAACTGTCGCACGCATTCATTCAAATAAATACTAACACTTTTGAAAACTAAAACGCATTTTAATTATGCTCTCGTTCTACATTTCACACCTATTGCATGGAAGAGAGAAATTTATAATAAAACACGATTTGTTTTGTCTGTAGTTTAACGATGATAAAAAGAGAGAAAAAGAGACATGATTTTAGAACATTTTCGAAGCTTCGAAAGAAGCGCTGTTTTATATAAAAAACAAGAGCTCTAAAGTGGGTCATTGTGTTAAGCATAGGATTAAAGTTGAACCGATTCATTAAGAATATCATAAAAAGTGAGCCGCTTCAGTAATAATAGCATAAAAAGATAAACTTTTCATTAAGAATAGCATAAAAATGAACAGTTTTATTCAGATTAGCCTGAACAGTTCCTTAAGAATAGCGTGAAAAATTAATCGGTTTATTAAGAATAGCATAAAAAGTGAACTAATGCACTAAAAATAGGATAAAAAGTGGACCGGTTAATGAAGTATAGCATGAAAAGTGAATGTGTTCATTAAGAATATGTACAATAACGAATGAGCAGGCTCAATAAGAATAGCATAAAAAATGAGCCTGTTCATTAAAAATATCTTAAAAATGGGCCGTTCATTAAAAATAGCTTAAAAATGAACCGGTTCACTAAAAGTAGCATGAAAAATGAGCCGGTTCACTAGCAATAGCATTATAAATGACAAGGTTGATTAAGAATAGGTTAAAAAATAAGCCATTTCATAAACAGTAGCATGAAAATTAGCCGCTTAATTAACAATAGCATAAAAAATTAGCCGGTTTATTCAGAATAGCATGAAAAATTAGCCGGTTCATTAAGAGTAGCATGAAAAATACGTAATTTAATTAAGAATAGCATGCAAAATGATTTAATTAATTAAGGATAGCATGCAAAATGAGCCTGTTCATTCACAATAACATGAAAGATAAGCTGCTTCATTAAGAATAGCAAGAAAAAAGACAAGGTTCACTAGGAATAGCATGAAAAATGAGCCAGCTCATTAAGAACCGCATATCAAATGAACTGACTTATTAAGTATAGCATGAAAAACTGTACACTTTATTTAGAATAGCATGAATAATGAGCCGGCTCATTAACAATAGCAAGTACATTATGAATAGCATAAAAAATTAATTGATTCATTAAGAATAGCATAAAAAATTAGCCGGTTTATTCAGAATAGCATGAAAAATTAGCCGGTTCATTAAGAGTAGCATGAAAAATACGTAATTTAATTAAGAATAGCATGCAAAATGATTCAATTAATTAAGAATAGCATGCGAAATGAGCCTGTTCATATACAATAATATGAAAGATAAGCTGTTTCATTAAGAATAGCAAGAAAAAAGACAAGGTTCACTAGGAATAGCATGAAAAATGAGCCAGCTCATTAAGAAACGCATATCAAATGAACTGACTTATTAAGTATAGCATGAAAAATTATACAGTTTAATAAGAATATTATGAATAATGAGCCAGCTCATTAACAATAGCAAGTACATTATGAATAGCATAAAAAATTATTCGATTCATTAAGAATAGCATAAGAAATTAGCCGGTTTATTAAGAATAGCATGAAAAATTAACCTATTCATTACGAATAGCATGAAAAATGAACCAGTCCATTAAGAATAGCATTAAAAATAAACGGGTTCTTTAAGAAATTAGGAAAAATGTTCATTACGAATAGCGTGAAAGTTGAACCACAATAGCATGAAAAGTGTAACGTTTTTTATTTAAGAATAGCACCAATTAATGTTACGATTAATGTTGAAAACATTTTCGAAAGCTGAAACACTTTAATATTAGAAATAAAGTATGTATAAAAATTTTTAAACATTTTACATATTATGTACTCGTATGCTCAAAATTTTTGTGTACATGTCTGTATGCTATGTTTATCTCTATGCATAATGCAATTAAATATTTATATGATTGGAAACTACATACATACATAGTACTTGTATGTATGGTTTGCATTAGATTTTAACTAAATTCATAATTCACCATATGAATTTATAACCATGAATAGTTTTGTATATGTGTGAAACAATTATACGAATGATTCTAATGAAAATGAAGATTTTTATTGTTATTTCTATTTGCTAGTTGTGATTTTGGTTATTGTCACAGTGGGGGGAATGAAAACTAGATAACGCTTAATTATGTAAATATAAAAGTGCAATTAGTGGTTGTCGCATAAATTCATGAAGTTTTCAACACAATTGTGTTTATTTGAGTTTTGACAAAAAAAAAACAGAAAGGAAGCATAATATATTTTTATGGTAAATATGTATGTATGTGTGTAAATATAAGAATTGTTGTGTTGAATGCAATTAATATAACAGAGTAAAATCGGAGCAATTTATGACTTTGTGCAAACAGTTTTTAAATAATTGCTTGTAAAGAACTTAGCAAATTTTGTTTTGGTTTTTAACACATTTACAAATTGTTTAAAATTATTCTCTAGTCGTTAGCATAACGATGAGGTGATGATGTCGAGTAGCTGCTTAGTTAGAGCTAATCTCCTACTACTAGTGCCTTAGGTATCGAATATAGGTATGCTGCCAGACCTAAGTATTTGTGCTTGGAGCAGTATACTGCTTTAAGAGTATGTATTTCTATTAAATTGGCAGATCATATTTTTCTCCATAAATCTGTCCATATTACACCCATGAAGAAAAGTTCATATAACAAATGATTTTGCAACATATCGTAAAAATTTTTTAATAATTTTCTATAATAAAATAATTACAGTATATACTGCTTAAACCATACTTTAAGCATTATGTACAACAATTTCGAACTTTTTTAAAATTATGGGGTTCTGCTAACCGATTCTGGTAGAGGAGATAAAGAACAATATACGTGTGTTGACCTTTTGCAAGATCACATCGGAATTTTATTTTAGAGGCGTTAAATTTTTCCCCTTTGGCCTGTTCGTGCAGCATATCGGTACATGAAACTATGTGTTCTTGACACCTGAGGCTTAGGGTATGTTTAACCATTCTGTAGAAAATATTAAGACAAATATTTTTGTGGAACATATTAACCCTGTAACTTCCACAAACCGTAAAATACACCCCTAAAAGAGGGGAGAGCTGGCGTAAAATTTTACAATACCTTTTTAAACACACATAAGATACAAACTCAACTTGTTCGCAGGAAATCATTAAAAACGTAAACTATGTTTAAGGGTTAACTTCATAATTATTCACAATTAGTACTCGGCATAGGAAATCTTGTAAGTCTTACGTTTTATGTATAAGATGTGTTTAAAATAGGGATGTAACGATACGCCGTTTTGCCGATCCGATACCGATACCGATATTTAAAAATAAATATCGCCGATACCGATTCCGATACCGATACGAATATTGAAATTGAGTTCAAGTTTACATCAACAAAACTCAAGTGCAATTTTTTTATTATACAAAATTACATTGTAAGAGAGAATATTTAAAATTGATTTAAACCCAGTATAAAAAATTGGAAGTAATTTTTAAGGAGCTACATTTCCTTTGCTTCAAAAAAATCTATATTAAAAATATGCAGATAATTAGTAGAAAAGCAAGAAAAAATTTCTAATTCCTTTGTAATTTAAAAAAATACTCGCCATGCTTTTTAAAAAATCGATTTTTTAAAGAACATTTATCAACTAATATTCTTCTAAATAACTTAATAGCTTAATTATTAAAAGTCTTCTAAAAGAATTCACTTCAATTTACATGAAAATAAAGTTTTGAGTTTAAATTCGCATAAAAAAAATTGTGAAAATGGGTAATTTTTTATCCTTTTTCCTTGAGGAAAAACCATTATAGAACACCGAAAAAGAAATTTGTCCTAGCATCGCTTCCAATTCGGTGATTGGTAATCGAAAAACATAACTTCTTGCAATGGCAAGGATATGTAAAACTAATTAGAAATTATCCAAATTTGCAATACTTCCGGATCGCGAATTCTACATTTTTATGACTTCTTTGGAGTGTCATTTTTTGCTGGAATAAGATTTAAAAAACAACCACTTGAATTTGAATTCATGGTAAAATTAACAAAAAAGTAAATAAATTTTTTACAAAATAACAGCATAAAATATTATTAATTTTTAAAATTGATATTAATAAGATTTAAAAAATAACGAAGTGAATTTAATTCATGGTAAAATTGAACAAAAATAAATTATCTGTTAAAAAAACTCTGAAAAAAATTTTAAAAGTATCGTCGTATCGACAGTAAAATATCGCCGATACCGATGTATCGGAAAATCTGAAGTATCGCCGATATATCGGTATCGGTATCGGTATTCGTTACATCCCTAGTTTAAAAGTTTTCTTTAAAACACTACGAGAAACATTTCTGTGGAATATTTTAACTCTGTAACTCTTCATTTAACGGGTCGCACCTCACCTCAAACTCACCTTCAGCGCCAATATACCGGGCTGAAATATTCTAAAAAAAATATTCTCCATAAAATTCTACTATAGGTCAAGACTTAAATGGGACGCTAGAAATCATTAAAAACTTAAAATGTGTTTGAGGGTTAATTGCGTACAATTCACGCTCGGCATAGAAAATCTTGTAAGCCTTACGTTTAAGGTATAAAATGTGCTTAGTTTTTTATGTACAAGACCATAAGGAACATTTTTGTAGAAAATTTTTGACCGCTTTATCGCCACTGAGAAGGGAAGTTTTTTGCTATTTTTTTTTAACTATACAAAGTGACCAATACAATGAAGAGATACAGGGCGAAAATGTTTCAAGAAAATGTTTGTTGTGTTGTTTTACATAAAAATGCTGCAAACTTCTTATGCCTTAAACGTAAGGCTTACAAGATTTCCTATGCCGCATACTAATTGTGAATAAGTACGAAGTTAACTCTTAAACATAGTTTTCAGTTTCCAATGATTTCTGGCGTACAAGTTGAGTTTGGAGCTTAGTTGTCTTTACAGACCTATAGTAAAATGTTATGCCCAAGATTTTTGTGCAATATTTTATATCCCTACTCCTCCTTTTTAATAGTGTTTTTTACGATTTGTTAGAAAAGATCCAAAAATACCCGGTATGTGGGCGAGTTATAGGATTAATGTGTTCCACAAAAATCTTTGTATTAATATTTTATACAAAGCTGCTGAATATATCGTACAACTCAGATGTAAAGAAAACATAGTTTCACGTACCGATATACTGCACGAACAGGCCAAAAGGGGGAAATTTTAACCCCTCTAAAGTAAACATCCGATGTGATCGTGAAAAAAGGCCGATACACTTAAATTTTATTTTGGTCTCCTCTCTTGTTAGAACCCCTTAATTTTTTTCGTGTTGTACAGTGTTATGCCCACCTCAACCCAGTCCTTTTTTAGCATGCGGTTATAATATATAAAAATTCTTTATTCATCATTTATATCCTTCATGCTTTAAAAATTCATATACTTTTAAATCCATCCACAACCTTAAAAGTTTGTTAGCTTCCATGAATTCTATTTTCTTTGCATGATTTTTCATTAAACTTCCATAAATCAATCAAAATTTTCCTTTTTTCTAGTATTTACTTAAGTAAATATTTTATATTGCATATATTTTGCACAAATGTTTTTAAATCGTGTTCTTCACACTTGACAAACGGTTGGCAAAAAAAAACGTAGAGCTTCTGTCATCCTCCATTCGCTAGCTTCTGCAGCATCTGCATGACCATTTTGTAAATTTATAAAAATTTATTTTATTTTATGTTGATGACGATGATAACGATGATTTTCATTTATTTTATCTGCTGCCACTGGTCCATTATAGCAGTAAACTCCCTTTTTTTTCATTCTTCTTATTTATTTATCAGTAATGTTGCCGAAATCTATAATGCCAATTTATATATTTTGCTATTGATATTTGAAAAGATGTACAAAATTGATGATTATTTTCGTTTTTGTGATGTTTTCCTTTTTGGCTTTTATATATACAGAGAGAAACACACCAGCTGTGTTGAAACGTTACTTAAAATTAGATAATTTATTATTAAATTTATTTGCAGACACAACATGGTTTTTTTTTAAGGATTTGGCAAAATAAATATTTCAATTTTTATAAATTGGAAAAAATTTATTTAATGATACGATTATTGGCAATAAGTTGTTAAAGAGTAGAATTATAAAATTTTCTTGGGATACAAAAAAAAAAAATCAGATGAGCTAAACAACTGTTTGTTTAAACTTTGAAACTTTTTAAGTTAATTTAAAAAGGGCTGGAAAAGTTCATTAATTACAGGATTAAACTAAAAGGTTTGTTACTAAAAACTGTTTCAAATAAGTTTATTTTATTAGCACAGTAAACAAGGTTAAAAAAGTTCTCTTTATTGACTCTTTTATATCCCCCGTATAACTCTGCTAAAAGAAAAACACATAAATGCTTAGAAGTTTTCAGAAGACTAACAAATATCAACAGCATATGCCCGCATTTTACAAGAAATAAATTTTACAATTTATTTAAATGCTTATTTTGTCCCCCGTTTCTTGTTAATTATTTGTCATTTGTCATTGCAAAGCAATTTTAACAATTTGATTGAGTTTTTAAAATTGCAAAAACTTTTTAATGATGGTAAATATTTATTAAAGTTAATGATGACGTTTTTGTCACTTGAAATCTTTCAAAGCAATATTTTCTTTTTAATTTCTATCTTGTTTTCTATTAATGTTTGTTTTTATTTCCTCGAAAATTATAGAACTAATTATCGTGTATATAGGAAAATAAGTGAAAGAGGAGGGAAAAAGGGGAGAAAAGTAAAATGCTTTGCATAATTACAAAGTTTAGCTAATTACGCACCTTCAAAAAAAAGTGAAAATATCGTAAAAAGTTTTTCTATAACGTTCAAATGAAAATCACATTGGTTGGGGAAACAACTTTTAATTAGAGGTAATTCTTTTTCTTGATTTCTACAGCAACACCACCTGCTGCGAGAAATTACAAGTTTTTCTTTGTATTAATTTATCAATTTCTCAAAAGACAAAGGAAAAGCTTACACAAATATTTAAGCAGAAGTCCTTATGAAAAATTTTTTCGGCTATAAAGTTTTTTTAAATAAACAAACACAACTCGCGTAACGATTAGATTGTTTACGGAAAACATCCAGGGTAAATGGTGGGAATCGAACCCACGACCTTTCGACTGACAGGCTAGCATCGCTACCACTTAGTCACAGGGCCACATTTTTGGAAAACAAATTACATGATTCTCATTTTGTACATATTTTGCTTCAACTCTTTTTAACTTACTGATCTGAGAACACTGAAAATATGAGAATGTAAAATAAATATTATAGTTTTCGCAACTTTTAATGGATCTACAACTTTTTTAAATCTAAAATAAAAATGTTGTGTGCTGAACGTTACCCTTCTCTTCCAAGGGATCCAAGTTTTCGTCGATAAGTTTTTATATATTAGACACTAGAGCCAATCGAATAACTTCATTACCCAATACACAACCTGGTCCAATGATTCCCAAAAACTTGGACAAAATTCTCCCCAAAATTTTAAAAGTTTTCCGTATTTCCAAAACTGGTACAAAAATCTCTTCCAAGTCGCTGAAGTTCCCCGAATTCCCAAAAACTAGCACAGAATTGTCCCCAAAATCTTAGAACTTCCCCGGTGAACAACGGCAGCACCGAAAACCGCAAAAGTACCAAAGGAGCAACACTGAGCTCTAAAGGAATTTAATCTTCGCGTTGGCCTGTTGCCTTCGTTTTAAATTGTTGTTAGCCGCATTCGTTATACATATTTTTTCTATTAGGAAAATTTTTATTTTGCTGTCATTACCGAGAAGAGCTCATTCGAATTTGTGTTGCTATCGTCTTTCGTTTGTCCTGACTATGTATCTTAGTCTTCGTGTACAATATTGTGTGCGTGCAAATTTGCTAACTTTCTCGTTTAAAAACTTGCATTGTGTTCAGCACCATGAAATCAAAATTTTTTATAGTTTGTTTCAGACACGACCACTGTTCCGAAATAAGCTGTTATTTTAAATTTTATTATTTAATGCGCTTTATTTTAAATTTCGCTTAGTGCTTA
Source organism: Panzeria rudis (assembly GCA_956483635.1). Classification (NCBI taxonomy): domain Eukaryota; kingdom Metazoa; phylum Arthropoda; class Insecta; order Diptera; family Tachinidae; genus Panzeria; species Panzeria rudis. Next base: position 8,964,585 of record OY101451.1, read on the forward strand.
AAAAATATGTGAAAAAGTTTTACTGGGTACAAATGCACTATGACACACAAGTTTTAGCTTTATTTTATATAATTTCTGCTTTTGCGTTGGTATTTACTTCTTTATAGCATCCCAAAATTCGAAGACAAGTCATATGTAAGAATTTTTTCAAAGTAACGTTCAATAAAATTTTGCATGAATTTCATACTTTTTATTACTGATATACAACATTTTAGTTTGGATAAGATTCGATGAGTTTAAAGATAATTTTATTATTATTTGCAACTAATTGCTGACTAAGTGCAAAACTATGAGTAACGTTCAATACATATTTTAAGATACCAACCAAAATCGGTTGATAAAAACTTTTTGAATATAATAATTTTTGATATACAAATCACGTTTAAATATTTTCATCCTTCATTAGATCTTTCTTCAATTATTTCTTATTAAAAATAATTTTGATTTTTAATTTTATTTTACATCTGATTTGAAAACTTAAATAATATACACGAAAGTCTTAGCAAAGAGTCGTGCACGAAAGTTTCTATATGGTCTAAATGTACATATATCAGTTTCTTATACTTTACTTGAAACTGTATGTTGTGCCTCTTTCTGTAATACCCTAACATTTTTTGTCAAATTTACTTTAAATTTTTCTTTCAAGTATTGATACATTTTTGTCACATGCTGTTAAACGAAAGTGGCAAGCAGCGCATGATTTAATAACAGAAAAAAATCGTTATTGTTTTGATTTAAGCCTGGATATATTCTGCAAGATTTCATTACTTTGTTTTTTGTCCGCACAACTGTGACCCTTTGAACAAACAGCTTAACGGGTGGCAAAATATACACGCTTATGTCACAAACCAGAAAGTGGCAGTAACAACTATTTTGGTAGTGGGAAGGAAAAAAAAATATTCGAGTGTGATTATATTTCTTGCTTCATTTTACACACTTTTATTACAGCTTTTGTTTTGCTTCCTTCTTTTTACAATTTAAGGGTTTGAGTAGGAAGATTTTACAGTGCACAGTGGTCACTGTTTTTAAAATTACGCAAATGTTTGGCTAAACGTGTGGTTGGTGAAAGACTCTTGCTTCATAAATCTAACAAAACAATTTCGTTAGACTCGTTTTACAATTCTAATGAAATAAGTTACAATATTTTTTGCTGGAATTATACTACTACATTTTGTCATTTTATGGAAACCCCTTTAAGTTTTGATAAAATATTTTAATGGATATTTAGTAATTTCAACGAAACGTACTTCTTACTTTTGATGAAAAAATTCATTACATTTACTGAAGAGAAATGAAATAAATAACACATATATTTTCTTTCACAAAAAACACGCCCTTATTTATTTCAACAGTTGTCAACTAAATGCGAAAAACCTAAATTTTTCTAACGTGCGTTAGTGCCTATCGTTCTAATGTATTTGTAGCATGGAATTGTCAATAAATTAAAATACTCAAAAAATATTTGAAGTAATAAGCCTATTTAATATTTAAAATTATTTCGTTAAAGAAAATTAAATAATTTCATTAAAATAATGAAATAGTTTCATTAAATCGATGAACTTATTTCGTTTAAATAATGAAATATTTTAGCTAGTTTAGCAAAATTATTCTATATATTTGATGATATTTTCATTCAAATACATAATTTAAACGAAACTTATTTCATTAATCTAACTAAGTGTGACGTTAGTTCAGTTTTAATGAAGTTTTTCATTGGATTTCGAAATTAACAGAATTTATGAAGAAAATTATTTTAGATAAGAAAAATCAAATCGTTGACAAACATTTTTTATATGTTCTAGTATAACGCCCCCAAACTTTTGCAACCATGACACTGTGCATCGATTACATAATACTAACTGACTGACATTCAGTTATGCTAGATGACATGGAGTGACAACAATCGTATGTTTAAAAATAATAACAATATGAGTATTTCCAACAGCGTTGGGGGAAGGTCAACGTTTATTTTTGCTAAAAATGATAAATGATCATTAAAGTTTTAGAAGTAGTGGCCATAGTAGTGGTATGTACATACTTGTATTTGGCTACTACTCTTACATGCTTTGACCTCTATGTTTGTGTGCGTATGGGTGTTGTCCTCAAAATTCCTTCCATTTCGTTTAGTTAATAGCATTTATGTTGCTCACACAAAAAGGAGAAAGAGAAAAAAAGCTTATGTTTGCCACTTAACTAAATCCTTGATGAATGATGTTTCACAAGTGATAAAGCATAAAAACTAATACTAAATATTATTAATGTCTATTCCTAGTAATAACTTCGTACACACATACTGATGTATGAATGTAGTATGGACACGTTGAGTTTGTTATAATATAAAGGAACAATTTAATAAATTAAAATTTATGTGCAATTGTTTTTTATTATATTATTATTTTTCTTTGTAAAGCATTAAGAGAGCAGTTGGCAGGATAGTTAAAATAAAAAAAATTAAATGTTTATTATGAGTTTCTACTTCATTTGTGATGTTAAATTAGACCTGGCAAAAAATATTTAAAAGTTTAAAAAATACAATTTTAGGTCACCGTGTGTTTCAACAAGGTGGTCCAAATTGCAATATTGTTAAAGTTTAGGTCCTGTTCTATGATTTTTACATACATCGTTATGTAATCGGAAGTCAATTTTCAAAGATACAGATTTATTACCTTTTTGTTCCAATTAAAACCAACTTGAGCCGATACACCTATACTTTTTTTAGTGGCTTGTACTACAATTAGCCGTTAGAGTCATGTAATTTGAAAAACAAAATTTATTTTGTTGTATAGTGTTATTACTTAAAATTGCCTCGCTGAAGATAAAGGATTAATGGTAAAGGATTGTTGTTCATAAATAACTACGCTCAGATTATTTTTTCTTTCATCCAAATCTTACATTTTCTATACTATCTCGAGATTAAAGCATACGCGTTACATCTGTCATAAAGAGAGTAACTTTTTTTGAAACTTGTGACTGTGCAGCAATATAATATAGTTTTGAAATTTAAGTTAAAAAAAATATATCATGCACATACATTTAACCACTTTCTCCGTAAACATCGCATTAAGCTTTTTAAACTCATATTAAATTAAGAAGAAAAAAAGTTCAAATTAAAATCTCTATAATAAATTTAAAATATGCAGAATATACTTAACATGTGCATGACCTTTTTGTTCAGATCTGCCAAAATGATAAGAACGAGTGCATTAAAAATATACATTTAAAAAAGCAAATATGTAAAATAAAGCAAAAAAAAATATTAACACAGAGAAACTTTCAGTGTTGCAACTACCATCCATACAACATGCGAAAACTTCAGCATGTGGAACTAATTGACATTTTATTACCAAGTTGAAAGTTGAGTTTTTATTTTACTTGTATGTGTTTTATTTATTTAACCATTCTTTAATGTCAGATATATTTTGCATTGAAAGTTTTTACTTTTTTAATTTTTTTGTTGGTTATTTTTTTAATGACAAATTTATGTTTTAATAATGATGTAAATGAACTTTTTATATGACCGTTTCATTTATTTTTTTATTTAAATAAAAATCTTCAAATGCTGTGACAGTTCAAGTGAAAGATAAATAATACAGATAAAAAGAAAATAATATCAACAATTATAAATGATTTTTAATTATGTATTAATTTTTATATATATAGGTTAATGGATAAGATTAATGGAAGCAAATATATAAATCCAATGCAATTGATCAATTAAAGAAAAGTCTTAATAGAATGTAAAATATTACCGAACAAGGTGTAAATCATGCTAAAAGCTACAAAATGAAGTAAACAGTGAAATAGAATCAAATCTTTTTTTTTTTGCTGGCACAAAATTTTGCCCAGATATAAATAACAAAGGCTAGCAATATATGGCAACAACTACACTGAACAAATTTTCTTCATTAAATCTGTGAATGTCGACACTAACCTAATGAAAAACTTCATTAAAACTCAACATACGTCACGCTTCGTTGGATTAATGAAACAAGTTTCGTTAAAATTATTTGAATGAAAAGTTCACCAAATATATGAAAAAATTTCATTGATTCAATGTAAAAATTTTGCTCAACTAATGAAAATATTTCATTATATCAACGAAATTAATTTATATTAATAAAATTATGTCAATATTTTAATGAAATTATTTCAATGTTTTAATGAAATTATTATACTATTAAATAGGCTTATTAACGTTTATTGTCCAGCAAAAAAATATCATGTAAATGGAAGCAGTAAAAGAGCTTCCGAAGATGGTCAGAAAAAAGTCAGAGATCTCCTAGTGTTCATATTGTTTATATGATGAAGAAAGCCAGCTTTTTATATATATTCAACACGAACTTCAAAATAAACAATATCTTATTCAATAGCATTGTAGCTTTCAACCAAATAGGTTGGAAAGAAATGTCGCATGCATTGTTGCAAATAAGCACTAACACATTAAGAATTCAAAACACATTTAAAACATACTCTCGTTCTACGTTGCAAATGGCGCCCAAGCAGGAACCCGCCTCCAGTGAAAAAACTTCTACGACAACCACTAGAGGGAAGAGTGCTTAAGCAATAAGCTCAACAGAAGTCTAACTTACTTCGTTACGCTGCTTACAGACTCTTTTGAATTGATTTATCTCATACCGAAAGGTAAACAAAGCAGATGTTTTTTACCAGAATAGAATGTCGACTGAAGGGGCAAAAGCCGATCACTTACTTCGTGTGTATGGGGGATTTCCTATGTCAGAAAATGAAAATAACTTCGACAGAGAAGCTGCTACAATATTTAAATCGTTTGGAAAAAAGTTGTTACCATCGACCGCAAGTTCTGAAAGAAAAAAACATGGACTATATAATAAGTTTACAATTTAGCTGTAGCGAGTTTCTGAATAAAGGCGCTGGATGCAAGAAGCATACCTCAGCTGGGAAAACAAAGTGCATCACAAATGGCGCCCAAACAGGGACCTGATTCCATTGGAAAACTTCAAACACAATCACCAGCGGGCGAGAAGAGTGCTCAAGAATGAAACACTAGAGCATTCTAACTTACTCAGCTACGCTTCATACATAATCGATTGCACTGATTTACCTCCCACCTAACGACAAATTAGCCCATGTTTGTCGACAGTAGAACAATTACGTCGTGCGTTGGGAAATTTAATACGCCAGAAAAGGAAAAGAACTGTGACAGTAAATCTGCTACAATCTTTCAATCGTTTGAAAAAAAGTGTTTACTATCGCAAGAAAGGTCTAAACGAAAAAGCAATGGTACGCTGATAGGGCAGTTCACTGAATAATGGAATTTGCAGCACATCGACCGATATTATGATGGCTTGAGGTGTGGGTATAAACTTAAAAATCGGCGTAATAATTTTAAAACGATTGGCGAATTATTAAAGTTTACAGATGAGTACGAGTTAATAAAAACCAGCACCCGAACCACTAAAAAGGTGAAACGAACTTCCTGCCGCCATATTGTTTAATAGGAACTTGCTGAAGATATAAAAGACAAGAATATTATAAAGCATACTAGACGACCTCTTGGAAACTTTTTTGCACCTGTTTCGGGAAGAAAGGAGTATTTCAGAAGTGGATTCAAATTAACCTTTCGGGAAGGGACTCTTAAATGATACATATTATTTCATGAAATTTCATTTAGAAACCAAATAAAAGTAGTATGGAAGTAAAAACCATCATGTAATTAATCACTTGCTACTATTTTCCAATTAAATTTGAAAACCATAATAAACGTTGAATCTCAAAATATTCTAACAATCTCATATTCTATCATAATTTAATGCACAACAAAAAATCTTTTTATATTTAATACCAATTCGTCTGTCGTGTCTGCCACTTTTGTGTGTCTTTGGTTTATAATAAGCATATAATGTCAGCGTATCATCATCATAAGCATCTCATGCTGTGACATACTCATAGTATCTTTTATATACATTTTATTATGTTGCAATTTTTGTTGCTGCTGCTTAAATCTAACATGTACTCTTTTAAGATACACTGCCACTTGTTTTTGTGTTTTATTATATTTTTATTTTTTGGCTAAAGGCATTTGCTACTTAAACACACGTTTTTAAAAGTGGCAGGATACTTGCAGCTAAACTTAAGAATTATTTTTGGTCATGAACGAAGGAGGGTCGGTAAGGTGGTGCAATATAGTGCAAGTGTATTAATATTAAAAAGCTTATGTGAATGTGTGATATTATATATGTTGTTGTAGCATAAAAACATGATTTACAACATGTTACAAAAGACACGAAAAAATTACTTAAAGATGAAAAAGGAAAAGAAAAAAGGTTTAGATGTTAAACAAACTTACAAGAACATAGAAACTCTACAAAATGGAAAATAATAAAAACAGAAAAATGGAATCAATGGCAATAGTAAGGGAAAGAAATAAGGATATAAATATTTATAAAATTATTGTATGCAATACTGAGTTTGAACTACGCAATTTTCCTTGCCACCAGTCTAGTTTCGCTGATACAGTATCATTATTGATGTTAAGAAAATATTCCTTACCAAAAATTGTTACTGCCCTATTGTACAGATTTATATAACCCTATGGTATATAATACTTAAGTATATATAGAGCGTGCATAACAATCTATAACATTAACGAGACAAGTAGTCGCTATATGTATTATAAAATAAACACATATACATACATATACTCAACATAATAAAGAATATATAGAGATGCACAGATAGATATTCACTTTCATGCTTGAATATGTTCATGTATGTCTACTTGTCTAGTTATAAAGTTTATTATCTACTGTTTTTTAACTTATCTACTTAAAATATATATGAACATATCACAATACAAAAATATTTGCAAATAATGACAATCCATGTTTATAATGACGATGTTGTTGATAATAATAATGATGATGTAGCAAGGCCAAAACGTGAGATATCTTAAGATTACACAAATGATTACATTATGCACATTATAAATGTGCAAGAACTAATGTGTGTATACATAGACAGACATATGCATACATTCGTATATTGAAAAATATAATTAGTTATAATATGTATACAATATTAAACTGGAAATGTCAAAGCTTTACAGCTTGTATGCGAGATTGTGTTTATAAGCAGTTAATGTATTAAAGATAAAATAATATAGATTATATTTATTTATATAGATATATATGGCAGATTTTATGCAATATAATTATCTCTTAAGTGAAGTGCCCTACATTTTAGTGCATTGATTTAAATATAGATTTGGGTAAATTTCTTTTAACATCGTACAAAAAAGAAAGAAGAAATGTTATATGAACTTTATTATTTTGAAATACATAATATCGTCACAGAAAATGTAAAAAAGCCTATCTAGCAGTTTAAAGGTTTAACAGGAAAAGCGTAAAACTTAGTTTAATGAAAAAAATCATGGACAGCTAGTGCAAAATTTTAAAATAAATATAAAAATGTGTGTGTCCGTTTTACTCGTATTGTACGATTTTGCATTAATTGTCAATATATTGTTCATTTAAACAAGTTTTATTTTTCTCCTGTAAAACTTTTAAAATGTATTTTTCATTTTCTGTGACAATATAATGCACTATCAATTGTCTATCGATATTGAAAATATAAAAGTCTCCTAAGAGACATGCATGATTTTTAGGTTTTTCCTGTTTTACCACAATATTTTTGTCATTCGTTACCTTACTTTAGGACGATATGATTTCTGCATCATTTCACCTCGTTTTAATTGCTTACATCTCCTTTCAAAGCCAAAGAATAAATAAAATAAACTCTTTTAAGAGGAATTCCCTTTACCTTTCCCTTGCTTTTTGCTTGTATTCTACATGCCTTATTCATCTAGCTTATCTTCATCCCTTAAGTCGATATTCCATTCTGGCAACAAACGTCTGCTAGTTTATCTCTAGTTAGGAGGTAAATCAATTCAACCGAGAATGTATGAAGCGTAGCCGATTCAGTTAGAGTAATGTGGTGTTTATTGCTTCAGCAGGGAGAGTGCTCTCATCACCAGTGAGTTGAAGTGTTCCACTGGATTCGGATCCCTGCTTGGGTGCCATTTGTAACGCAGTTTGTTTTTCCAGCTGATGTATGGTTAGTGCTTCCAGTTCTTTTATTCTGTAACTCACTAAAGCTAAATTTTTAGATTATTATAGAGTCAATGGCTTTTTGGCTTAGACTTTTTTGTCGAAGCTATTTTCCTTTGCTGACATATTAAAGCCACACCGCACGACTGTAGCTCCTTCTGTCGATATTCCATTCTGGTAACCAACGTCAGCTGGATTGCCTTCCGGTATGAGAAAAATGAGTTCAACAGAGTCTGTATTAAGTGTAGCCAAGTTAGTAAGAATTCTGAGAAGTTTATTTCTTAAGCACTCATCCCTCTCGTTGGTCGTTGTATTTGAAGCTTTCCATTGGAGTCTGGTCCCTGCTCGGGCGCCATTTGCAACGTAGTTTGTTTTCCCAGCAGAGATGTGCTTAGTCCGTCCTGGGTCTTGAAAGTTGTGCTTCCTTTGTTATAAGTAAGTGAATACAGTGTTTTCTTTTTCTAAACTCCAATTTGAAGAGAACGAAGTATTGTTATGGGAACAGTCATCGGTAGCTTAATAACAACAAACGAATAACATGATATTCAGTGAGGCAAACGGAACAAAACTCGTCGTGAAAAAATCTAAGCTCAAAACTTTAAAATTTAGCTAGAAATCGTCAATTTTTCCAAAAAGCTGCTTTAATAATTTTTAAAATTATAAAAAATTTTGAAAATGTAAATTTTATGTCTTAGCACGTTAAAAGCAGATGCTTTAAGGATGTGGTAAGCTGAATTTTTTCAATTTGGACATGCAGCCCACACTTAGGAGTGATCGAAATTCATAAATTTTCAAAATAGTTTTAGAGTTTAAGGGCCTGTAGAAAATTTTGAACCAAGTGTGTCAAAAATCCATGAATAGCATTTTATGTAGTAGAATATTGGCATTGGTATTGGCTATAAATGTAGCCGCTAGGTCGAAATTAGTACAACAAAAACTAAAATTTCGGGAAGAAAGCTTGTATACGATAAAAAATAAACTAAACATTTTTATATCTTTCTGAAATTTGTACGTACGACAAAAATAACAGAAAAAGCATGCTTTTAAAATAAAGACACAAAATATAAAGCAAGAAAAAAATATGTACAATAAGATAATCATGCCATATTATTTCAAACATAATTTCTCTCAAGCTTAGAAAACATATTTAGAGAAATGGTACAAGACATAAGGGAAAAAGTGAATAACAATAACTATCAAATAAAATTCAGCTCTAAGAGTAACAGTATGAATTGATTAAAGGTAAATTATATTCAACTCTTAACAGCAAACCACCGACTTTGATCAAGTGGACAAAGTGATAAAGAACTCTGACAAGAAGACCGGGAGGTTACGAAACATGTCAGTTCAACCCTCCGCGCAGTAAAATTTTTCTTTGTCTACATTATATATATGTTCCTTTAACTCCCATTGGAGCATAGGGCTACATGCTTCACATTTATTTCTAAATAAAGATATATGTGCTGTTTCCACAATGCAAACAAGCACTGCTTGTCTAAAATTTTTATGGAAATCATTAAAAAAACTAAGTGCTTTTCATATAAATTTTAGAAAAGCAGTGCTTGTTTGCATTGTGGAAACAACGCATTAATTAAATAAAAAATTAAATTAAGCGAGCTCAAGCCAAAATAATTAAAATTTCTTTGGATTTAAAACCATAAAGTTCAAATAAAATTCGCAACTAATTCATAACTTAAAACATATTTATTTCATTATTCCACTCAACATTCTATTATTTAGCATTATTAGATTTTCGGTATTTAAATTTATTTGATTGAGTTTAATGTTTCACTTTTTTTTTAACTAAATAAAATCATTGAACGTTGAACCAAATAAACCTTAATAACCTTCTATTACACTTGTTAAACGAGCATTTATATAGAAACAGCCATTCATTCATCCAGTCAATCAATTTCAATTGAAAACATAAACAGTTTATAAATTTTAATATTTATATAGAGACTTATCAAAAAGAATATCAAATAACTTCATTGATGTATTTAGAGTGTTTTATGCGAAAAAGGTGGGTATAATTCACAAATCAATAAGGTAGTGTTCATTTGTTATTATGTACAAGAAGTTGAAAAAGCTACCGTAACGAAAAACTTGTATTTATAGAGGCAAAAAACAAAATTATACGTTGGACTATCTATCTACCACTTGCTTAGAAGGCGGGTACTAAATGTGTTATTTATTCAAAAAAGTATATGTGGAAGGAAGTGTAGTACTAATCCTAGACTAGTTATTGGTGGGTATTCTACGGGTCAGTTAAGTAGGGACTTTGGCTTTAGCTTCAATCGATATTGCTTGCCAAAAGGTGTCACCAATACAATAGTCCTTTGTGAATTTCAAATCCTCTCCAGTTGTAACGATATCAGCCTGGAAGCCAAAATTCTTTAACTGCCACTTCTTAGTACAAATTAGCTTAAGCTTACCTAACATATTAAGTGCAAATGTTTGGAATTTTTCTTTTTGTTAAACAAGAGAAACAAAAGGTGTCTCTCCCTAAAATTCACTCATCGCTTGTAAAATATTATTTTTGTATCAAATTTATACAGCCAGACATTGAGTGAGACAAAATGTAATCATATTATCATCTAAATTGTTCACGAATATGGAAAATCCAAATAAATAAAATACATAAAGTTTTTTTGGCTGTTGTCATCACTACCGTCTGTTAAACAACAGTAGAGAAAAATACAAAATACCTGCCACAAATAGAACATGAGAAAAAATCAAGTACAAACATAAAGTACAGAAGCACAGAGATACAATACTATTGCACGAGTTTTTAGACACAACGAAAATTGTGTTGGAACCAAATTTCAAAGAAGTGTGAATGACAAAAAATATATACAAAACCCCCTTGACCAGAGATTCAAGAATAACGAATGTTCGTTCGGTGGATAAATTTTCTTGAATTTCAGTAAAATTCTAATTTCTGTTACAGAGAACTTCTTTCGATAATGTTACGATAACAAACATTTACGAAATTGTCGAAAATTTAAAAAGCTTCAATGTGCACAATATCGAACAATACTCGATAATTTCTCAAACATGGAGAATGTTTTATTTATACAAAATCAATGAATAGAAAGCAACTACCACTGTAAGCTAGTTAGTAGTGTGCTAATCTATTACCTTGGAAGTATTTGGTTCGATTCTCAGCAAAACTTATCATGTTTTGTCTGACTACAGCATGCGAGAGTCTCCATTATTTACGTTATAGGTTGTATTGTACAATTAAAAAGAAAATAGAAGCACAATAAAAGCCCATTATATCATCTATACAATTAATAGGCAAGACGATGTTTTGTTATGCATTTTACGCTAACATTACACCGCTGAGTTTCACAAGACTCACACCATTTTAAAGATATTTATTAGAAGATATGCACAATCCTTATTTTGTTAAAATCAGTTGAGTATTTGCAGTACTCTATGTGTTTAAAGTTGGTACTAACACATGCTTATTTAGCGCACATGCATGTATTAGTTTGAATTTAAAAAAGAATAGCAACACGAACTTTTTTGTTTGCTATGAAATAATGTTGTTGTAAATAAATTAAATAATTATAAAAATGTCGGTAAATCACTTTTAACTATTTTTTCATAGTTTCGAAACTTATACGCTTTTGAAATCGATCAATTTTAAAAATAACCTGAACGCTAGATGGACTTTTTTTAAACTTATTTTTTATAATCGATCTTGGATGTTTTACACTAGATATACTCAAATTTTATTTGATGCCAATATCGTAAATGAAACATTTGGTCAATTGGTTATGTAAACGTGATTATGATTAGGTGAGAATGTGTGTTGTAGTGAAAATGGAATACAGTTGAGTCTGTGCAGCTTAAAATCAGGACAAACAAGACAGGAGTAAGGTGTGTATAAGCTTTATGTTATTTATGTCTAGGAATGTTTAATACCCTACACTCCTGCACATTGGCGCAGAAAGGGGTAATTTTAAAAATTGCCAAAAAATTTATATATCACAAATTGTCGGGCTGATATAAAGCATTCCCACCTTACGCTTATTCCGTCAAATACACTATGCAACAAGAAAAATGCCAAGCAGTACCACTATATTTTTTGATTTGTTATGGTCCCCTAACTACAAAAACACTCGAAATTTTAGATTCTATTAATTTTATCTGAAATTTGGTATTTTTGAAGAAGATGCTCCAACGATTTTATCATAAGTTGCGAAGGTATTGTCCAATTTTCTTACGAAGACCATTAAAAAACTTAAAATTAAATTTCCTTTAACCTGTTTTAATAGTTTTTTTTATATAGTCAACAGTTTCAGCATTATTCAGACTATTGGCGTCTGATTTTTTTTTTTGCAAAATTTTAAAATTTTTATTTATGAAAAATTTCTAAAAATTGAAAATGACAAAAAGTTACCATTTTAATAATTCATCGGAAAGCCATGTATACTGCAAATAAAATAAGCTTTATTTTATTAAAAACGATATATAAATATTGATTTTATTTACAATAAAGTGAAATTTCCTAATTTCTGCCAAAAAAATTAGTCTTAAAAAGGCTGCTCTACAGATTTTAGTATAACTTGAGAAAGACTTGTCAAATTTTGCTAAAAATTAGCTTAAATATACTAAATTCTAGCCATCTTCAAGATATTATAATATAGTTTTGTTTTATTTAGCTAAATGTTTAGGATAATAAAGTTTATGTGGCTATGAAAAATTAGAAGACCACAATATTAATTACCTGCTACAGGGTAAAATTTAGTCGATGCTTACAAAATTTACTTTGTTACTTGCTTACTGATGTTGTTCACCTTTACATCTATTTCTATTACTTTCTTCACTATGTTTATTTATTTATTTTTTAGTATATCTCCACTCGAAAAGGTGCCAAAAATCTTTGACATTTTCGTTATGGATAATCCTGATATTTGCAGCGTATCGTATAGACGATAGATGGGGTCTTAATTCCAAAATAAAAATCACACATATACTTCCTGTATACTTACCATTTCAGGTATGCAACATACAAGAAGAGTATGGATTATTATGTATAAGTCGTATCCATATCGGATGTTTTGTATGTGAGCGCTTTGAAGTGTGAAAGAAATCAAAAAAGTTAATAAAGTGGCTTGATATTGAAAAGATGTTACTGAATTTTAAATGGACAGCCAGACACTAGACAATTTTAAAATACATCATAAAAGGAGACTTAATGAAAACAGAAAAGTATTAGATGTTGGGGTCGGATATTTTAAGGGTTCAATAAAAATAAGCAAATAATTAAAAGTAAGCAAATAATGAATTACCGAAGTCCATTCATAACACAAAATTGTCTATAATTCTCTGGTCTGGTCAGCTCCTAGGAACCGTATTAAAACTCTAATAAATGATACATCCTTCCATCTAGCCTACTGCTTAGAACTAATTTAAAACAAAGCAAAATAGCTAATAAATAAAATATGCAATAAATGAGCAAAAGTCTGTAGATAACGGATGCATAACAGTCTGTAAAAAAATATGTTTTTTTATGTTTTTATATTTGTCATTCGCCACCTGACTTTAGGGCGATATGATTCCTATATTATTTCACCATGTTTAAATTGCTTACAGCTCTTTTAAATCAAAGCAAAAAGGCAATGAATAAAATATATAAGGATTGATCGGTTGTCTGGAGATAACTGATGTGTAATAATCTCTTAAAAACATGAATTTTATGTTTTAATTTTTGTCATTTGTTACCTTACTTTAGGACAATAGGATTTCTATATTATTTAACCTCCTTTAAATCTCACTAAAAGCATTTGTCTGTAGATAATGGAAACAGAAGGGTCTCTTTTTCCTTTTTGTCATTCGTTACCTCATTTTAAGACGATATGATTTCTATAATATTTTTCTTCGTTTTAATTGCTTAGAACCGCTTTAAAACAAAACCAGACAATTATTAAATAAACAAAGTTTTTGAGCAAATTCCTTCACTTTTTCCTTGCTTTTCCCTTGCTTTTTGCTTATATTCGCCATACTATTTTTAGTCTAGCTTTAATTTTTCCCTATAACATTTTTGGGTCTCGCGACTGGTTCATTAAGTTTTCTTCTCCTTTAAAACCCAAAACAAAAACAAAAATACCAAAATTAGGTATTAGAAACTACCAAACCAAATTTCATACAAATATGCAAGTCACGAAAAAAAATTTTTTTTAATGATAATTTTTTCTTCATAATCAAACTTTAAGCAAATCGTATAATATAATTGAATTACTACGATTGAAATGATAATTTGTTCTTTTCGAAATATTTTTGCTGTTATTCAACACTCCGCTGATTTTTTAAAATAAATATTCAAGTAACGAATGACGAATACTTAGCAAATTTGTGAAGTTACTACTACAAATTTTTAAATTAACACTTCAATTGCACATGTCCTTAACAACTTTTTTTTGCATTATTACTGCAATTTCAATTATTTTCTTACTTAGTTGCAATTAATTTATGCAATCCATGATTATATTGATTTATTTGATAATAGTATTTAAAGAAAAGTCACGAATGATAAACAACTTATAGGTATACATTTAAAGTTAAAAAAACAAAGCCTTTTTTTAAATTGCTCTATTTTAGGAGAATGGGAAGCGAAAATAATTTTCTGTTTTATTGTTCCTTTTTGCATTTGTATTTTTTTGAATTATTTTGCGATTATTTAATTTATTTTTTTTTTAATTTCATGCAAATTTTTCTGAACTTAGAAAATATTGTTTGAGTTACGAAATATATTTATCTCTTGTTAACTGACAATCAAATTTTCTCAATATTCTAAAAACTAAAAACTCTAAAAATCATTGACCAAATTTGCTTCTTTCGAATTTACTTTTTTTGTAAATGAATCATTCTTAACTCTTTTTCTTTAATAGAATTGAAATCTTAAAATTATTTTCCTGTGTCAATAAAAAGCTAATGAAAAAAAGTTTTTAGTTAGCAAACATTTTACCTTTTTGTTTTTTGTTTTTTTGTATGCTGCAACTGCTGGCTCTGCAATGTGACCTAAATTTTAAGCTTGCAATAAGTTTTAGCAAAAAGACAGCCATCTTCGTTTTCTTTTAATTTTTATTTTATATAAATTTTTTTCCATAAACTTTGAGAGCAAACATTTTAACGTTTACGGGTATTTTAAGTTATAGTTTACTTTATTTTTTCATTTTTTTAATATTTTAGTTACTTTTGAATTGGCTACAAAAAAAAAACTTTGATTGAATTCACCTTTCTGTGCACCACTTCTCTTCAAGTGACTTGTTTTAATACAAAACGAAATTCCCATTAATCATGAGTCAAAACTTTTAAGTTTATAATATGAAAAATGCAAAAAAGACAAAAATGTTTTAAATACATCTTAAACACATCATTATGGCAAAAATGTTGTACGTTCTTTAATGTTCACTGATGTGATGTGACGAGATGAGATATTGAGACAAAGTAAAAGAAAAGTTTTCAAATATGCCATTTTCTTACTTTTTTATCAAACAAAAAGTCCAAAGTTTGAAGTGTTTTCCAAAAAAAAATCTCTTTTTTCTGTAAATCAGATAATTTTATTATATTCTTTTCGTTCTTTTTTTTTGCTTCTCATTAATGACAAAAATTGTTTGATAGCGATAAATTTTTTGTCAACATTTTAGAGGACACTTTTTGAGCTGTTTGACTTTTTGTTGAGATAAAATTTGTCATAAATTATATTTTGCACTTTCTTAACTTTCTCTATATTTCATTCGTAATGAATACAGAGGAAATCTATTTATTTAAACACGACTAAGTTTAACAATTCTTTTTTTGCGTAGAATGTTATTGTGTAAACATTTCTTTACAGTCGTATCTTTTCCAAAGGAATCTTTTTTACTTTTTCTACTGGTGTAATTTTTTAGTGGTGGATAGGGACACAAAAATTTTTTCTATTTCCTGTTTTATAAAGGAAAGTATTCACATAATACTCCATAATTATGTTAAATGGGCAGGATGGATATTATAAGGACCATGGTTAACATATAATTTAGAATACAACTTAATTAAGTCGAAAAATAAGCATATAAGTGCCTGGCCCTTTCTAGCCGACTATGCGATGCAAAGAGGGGTACTGTGTTTATCAGCCTATGTATGTATGCATGTATGTATGTTATTTTATTTTATTTTTTTTATGAAAATCATCGAAAGACACTGGCAGTGATGATGTTTGCCAGAAGTTCGAGACTTTAACACGCTAAAAACACCCCTTCACACTGATCAAAATGCTCCCCGTGGGACTGACGCAAGGTTTACGTCACGCGGTGGGAGAGGTCCTAGATCCGATTTAAGCTATATTGATTCTTCTACGAATCTCTTCTAACCTACGAAGTTTCAATATAATGAATTTCACAAAATTACATACATACATCAAGTTATACAAACATTCTAACATGATTGGAACAATGTTTTCCGGTCTAATGCTACGCCCTAACACTGCTTCCAAATACTTCCTCCCACTATGAAATCGTGCATAGATGAAGAACACATGCTCGGCATCTTCCACGACATTGCCACCACAACTCGGACAAAACGGAACCCGGAAAATTGTGTAATGCTGAAGTTCAAGTCACTGTGTCTCTTTGACAACTGTTCCCTGATGTCAGGTATTAGTAAGTAAGTCCATCTTCCCTTGTCTTTCGCTGTCCATCGTTCTTGCCACTTACGTAGACGTAAATCTGTTACACGGTCCGCACTATCCGATATGGCCTTTAGCTCGATAGGTATCATGCCGGCAATGACAAAAGCTGTCTGGTCCAATACAGTTCGAAATGCGCTACAGACTCGCAGAGCGGCCAGCCTACACACATTGGATAGCAGATTCACATATGTCGAATATCTCAACGAGCCTGACAATATAGGGGACTCATATAGGATAATACTTCTTACTACACTAGTGAACAGTCTCCTCTGCAGATATTTTGGGCCTCTTGTATTTGGCAAGATCCGATATAGCGCTGAGCAGGTTTTTGGTGCTTTGGAACCTATATATTGCAAGTGCTCATGAATAGAAAGAATAGCGTCAATCATGAGTCCAATGTACTTTAGACATTCCTTGGATTCTATGCTACATGTGGCAATATTTAGCCTAAAGGTTTCCCTAGTTTTTCGACTACTAATCAGAACCGTTTCTTTTTCATGGTCAGCTAGAGCTAGACCCACTGATCTCAGCCAAGACTTTACGATCTGAATACTATCGTTTTCAATGGTTTCCGCCTCTAGTAACTCATTTGTTTCAGAAACTAACGCTATGTCGTCTGCCAATCCAACTATCTTTACCTTCTCTTTATCGTACATGACGTTCCACAGTAGTGGCCCAAGTACTGCTCTTTGAGGCACCCCACCAATGATCTTCCGTCTTCTATCATTTTATCTATCATTTTATCTATCATTATCACATTGGGCGATAAGAAGAGTGGTCGTCTAGCGGACCTTAGGCAACAGTACTAACTTTTGTGTCTTCCATATTGATGGAAAAATGCCGTGGCTCATGCTCACTCTCAATAAATAATCAGGATGGAATTTAACAGCTTTTTTTAGTACCATATTCGGAATGCAATCTAAGCCTGGTGCCTTATTGTCTTTAAATTTTGAGACAGCACCTTCTATCTTGGAAATCTTAGTCAGAGGAATGTCGAAAAATTCAGCTGGATAGCTGTATTGCCATGTTGGACGTTCCTGTTGGGGAAAGAGATGATCTACATCCTTTGAGAATAATATCTTCTCTTGGCGGCGATGGACCAAGACATTTAAGTTTCTTGGTTACTTGTTTATATGCAAAGCCCCAAGGATTACTATCTGCTTCATCACAAACATTAAGAAAACACCTACGCTTGCTTCTACGAATTGCATTCTTCAACGCCTTCCTTTTATCCTTATATATTTGATGGTATACACTATTCTCTAAATTACCTCTCATTTGTGTATACTGCCTTCGGGCAGAATAATCGGCTAAGTAAAAGAAGTAATAAATGACTACACTGCTTAGATAAATTAATGCCTCTATTTGTCACCAGAAGGGCTGCAACACTGCTCTACAAATTAAGGCCCCTATTATGATTCACAACTCAGCTAAGTTGAGTTGTCAATGCTACGACCCAACTCAACCATTTTTTTGTATTATGATTCACAACTAATTTTAGTTGTCTTCGAAATAATGTTCGAAAAAAGGTGCTTAACTATACTATGTTTTTTGAAACCATAGTAGCCATCACACAATATTGTAAGTATTTTTAGTTTTGGCCTTATTATTTTTTCTTGAGATTTTATATTTCATGGATATGGCAACAATATGGGTTGACAAATGGGATAGATTGGTGCCTAAAAGTACCATTTTAAAAGTAATTAAAAGTAACACAATAGTCGAAATAAAAACCAACACAAAACTGACGAAAAAACTGAGACAACCGCTTTGTTGAAGTTGTATTCCATAATAAGAATATGACAACTACGACTCAACTATCAATTTAGTTGTGAATCATAAAAGGGGCCTAAATAAACGCACAATAGCAGAGTTGTAAATAAATTAAGCTTTCTATCTCTCTCCCACTTCACCACCTGATCTCCCTACACTACCCTTTCCTAAAAAAGGTAACACATTCATTAATTAACTGATAGGCAATAATTGCCTGATTGTGTTACTTTTCTTTCTAAAAAAAAAACAATGGTTCCTGGGTGTAAAAGTCGATATTTTCCGCTTTTAGCTTAAAACCTAAACTCAATTTCTTTCAGCTTAACGAAACAAATATTTAAAAGATTCCTTTCTAAATAAAAATCGAAAAAAACCAACTTCTATTTGAATACCATTCCGATCGGAAGTAGTTTCAATTCCGTAAGTTGCTTCTACATAAAAGGGGAATTGAAAAACCTTTTTCTACTGGCTTCAATTGCAGTATATGCTAAAAAAGTGCATACTTTTAGGAGCGTCAAATAAATATTTCGTCATGACATTCAATGTTAATAAAAAGCTTAATGTGAACTTTGCATCTAAAAACAAGAGTAAACAAACGCCTCTAGGTAAAACAACTTTATTATTGTAAAAACGAAATATAAAATAAACGGAATCTAATGCACCAAAAATGTACTTTTTCGGAATGACAACTACGGAATCAAAACCAATCCGAACGGAATCTGTGACACGGCTGATTGTTATAAAAATTCCAAAATTGTTCTTGATTCCAATATGAGGCGTATCTTTATGCATTTCTTCATAAAATTCACCATGAAATAGTGTTCAAAGAAGAATATCTAGTTTTGCCGCAGAAAAAAAACTGTTGCAGTCTATAAATGAACAAAAATATTCGTGTTATAAATTTTATTCCTTTTCGTATTTTAAGTACAACTTTTATATTTTAAGATCAGATCGTAGCTAATTCCAACCAAACATTTGTTATGTTGAGTTTAAGGTACAGTGGAGGGAGGGAAAATAGCAGTTAATAAATTTTATTTAAAAACCTTTAGGAATCTCTTTATTCTCTATCACATACAGATTTCTTTTTTAAAAGGCATGACTTATATTTCTACAGCTACATCAGTATATTTTAGGCTAACTCGAGAATGATATGCCCCATTGGATCAACAAATCGCCAAAAAATTAATGACAAAATTGTATTAAAACTTTCTGAATGTAGTTTTTTGATTTGATCATTGCTTTCGGATTTATTCATATATTAATATAAAAAAAAACGTGATTTTACATGCAGAATTACAAAGGAAACTTTATAAAATGCCACAAAAAATTTACTGCAAAAGCTTTACCTCTTGACTATTTTTCTGAAAGGCCGTTGTATTACAAATAAAATACACCACACATTACGAAAATCCATGGATAAATGTTGACTTTATTAGCAATTATGTGAAAACACCCAGACACTTAAAAGCTGGTTTCGGTAAATGGTTTATTTTTGGTTTGAAAAACATTTAGCCCTGCTTGTGCTATATATGTGATCCTGAGTCTTATCGATAAGCTAAATCCTTATTGCAATTGCAACACAATTTGTTAGTTAAACAAAAATGTTTACAAACAAAAAAGAATAGCAACAACAAAACATATTTTCGTTTTCCAATTTCTTAAGTATAACTTTTCTCATAGTACTTCTCTTCCTAGTTATAGTGCTGTAAAAATCACTCTGCTTTTTTATATACTATTTTTATTTTTCTATTTCATTTTGTTACCGTAAGAAAAAAACAAAACATTAAATCACATCCTCATCATCATCATCATCATCGTCGTCGTCGTCGTCATTGTCATCGCATGATCTTTTTGCATTCCCGCGATCATTCCTAAGAGTTCATGTCGTGACTTTTTGTTTGTTGAAGCTATAAAGCACTAAGAAAAAGAAGAAAAAAAAAATACGTTTAAGAAGGTAAATAAAAATAAAAACTAAACAAAAGTTTATTTTTATTAATGTTTTATGTTTTAGTTACAGTTTAGTTTTTTTCGAGTTCCTCTTTTATATGTATTCCTTTTAACGATTTCTTGATTTTTATACAGATATTTTTTTCTTTTTAATTGTGTTGCTAAATTTAAGTATTACACAATATCTAGTTGTTTAGCGGTATGAATATTTTGGACTTATTGTCATGCCAACACGATTTGCTAGCCGCTAAATCTGTGCAGCTTAAGGGAATTATTGCGCACAAATTTTTGTGTGTAAAAAAGAGCTTTAATCTTGTTTTGAAAAAATTTTAATGAGAAAATGCTTAATTTTAAGCCAGAAGAAAGCAATTTATAGTATTTTATTTATTAAAAAATATTCATTATTTTTAATAGCACTAAAAAGCTAAAAAATAATGTTATTTTAAATGGATTTTGTTAGATTTTTTATGCAAATCTCTAATTATTTTGACATAATTAATTTAATTGTAAGCTATTATAACAAGCTTATCTTTGGCCAGAAATGTGGCGGCAGGCGAGGAGGTAACCTTCTACGTCGACAGTCAGGCGGCGTTAAGAGCTTTGAAGGGACACAGTGTCAAACCTAAACTACTTAGGGACTGTAGGAGAGCCATCAGCTGTCTTCTGTATAAATATAATGTCAGACTACGTTTGGTTCCTGGCCACTGCAATGAAACTTCCAATGACTAGAAAAGGACCGGCGTTCGATGAGTGAAAGATTGACAGATCGGTTAAATTACCGATTGGTCATTACTATAGAGAACTCAGTAATTGAGTGTTGAATAGGCCAAACCGTTCATGAGGGAGTAGGGAGGATTGCAGAGTATCGAGTGGTATGTGGCTTAGACTTGACTTTGGAAGATCTGAACTACTACTACTGGCTATAAATAGGAATGTAGTACGGGGCTTGATAGTCGCTTACTTGTCAGGGCAAGGAACAGCATTTGAGAAACTCGCACTCGAGATTTCTATAGGATGTACGAGGATGAAGAGGTACCAGAAACCATCGAATATACACTCAAAACATTCTGTACTTAAAATTAAGTAAAATTGTAATATAAAATAAATTAAAACGCATTTAAAAACCGGTCTACTTATTTTTCATTTAAATTTAACAAAAAGAGTTTATTAAACTTTAACGGCCCTTTTCACAATGTACGATTAAATATTAACAAGAACTTTAACGGAAAGTTCGGCATGCAAAACTTGCCGTTAACTTTTAATCGTACATTGTGAAAAGGGCCATAAATGTTAAAAAGTTAACAGACTAAAACCATAAAAAATTAATGATGCCTTTTTTTTTTAATCAATTTAACTGTCAAAAGAACTAATTGCAGCTTCCGTAAAAATAAAAGAGTTTTCCCTTGTTTCAGCTATTTTTACTGTGAAATAATCAACCTAAAATTCAGTAAAAATAACTCATTTTTACTTTATTTTAAATGTTAAAAGCTTATTATTTCGTATCTTTAATTATTATTTTATTAAATTATATTTTTACTCACTGCTTGTTATGTCAACTTCCACTGAGAATCGAACAAAGCTCGTTTAGAATTGAAATCCAACGAACCAACCACACGGTCAAAGCAAAGTATGTAATTCAGCTGCACGAACTTACTCAATGTTATGCATTTAACATTACAAATTAAAAAAAAAACACACCCTTGGTCTTGGCCGTTTAATAGTCTAACGTTATATCCACTACACTACTGACTTTAAATGTGTATTCTTATATTTTAAATTGCAATTTTCCGTACAGAATATTTTGAGTATTTGTGTGAGTGTGTGTCATTTAGATGCATGTGCTTTGTTGGTTCATAAACAATGGACAATCTTGAAAGCAAGCGAAAATCAGTATTAATGTGCAGTTAGTTTTTCTTATTGAATGCTAGAATCAGTTGAAAATTTGATTACTTAGAATTTTAATGTTTTATAAACTCAGCCATAAATATTGTTAAGTGTATTGGTAAAAATCCAGTTAATATTTTTCTTTGATTCAGTAAATTATTTTGTTTAGAATTTTTCAATATTTAAAAAAAAGTTTTCTATAGATTTTGACAATTTGTTTACTGAAAAGAAAACGATTTTTTTTTCAATAAAATTGTTGAGACTTTTTTTTGGTACATACAAATTAGTTTTTAGGTCCATTTATAGACAAAATTTTTACTAGCTCATTGAATTTCTTTGCTGAGAATGAAATTTAGTTTTTTCTATGTAGTGATATCGCAAAGTGTAAACTGTAAGCTATCAGGGAGTTCAGCTTGAGAATTAAGTGGTTTAGTGACAGGTAATAGGTGTTTTTCTAGGTACAATTGGGGTTAATTTTATAACAGATGCAAATAGAAGCGAATCGCAATAGATCCAAATATTGTCTATAGTAAAGGTTTTAATAATTTGTGGCCAATGTTGTTGAAGTGATAGTAATAAAAACTGGTGGGACAAAAAATATCAATTTGTTTTGAATCTAAACTATATATATTTGGCAAGGTATCAAACTAATTTGACTCAAAGAATCTTCAAATTCTTGTCCAGTTGAATTTACATTTACAATAAAAAAATATTCAAACTTTTATATTAATGAAGCTGTTTTTCCTTTTAGTTACGCCTTATTGTTTCCTTAAATATTATTACCAGATGACCTCAATTACTGGTAATATTTCCTTTAAAATAACTGAATTAAATTTTTTCCAAAACACTTAACCGCTTTTCAACTCCTTGAGGAAAAATTAAGCCAAAAAAGAAATAACCAATTTTATTGTTATGACACTGATTTCAACAAATTGTCTGTGTGCCACAAAGTTAAGAAAATATATTTATATATTGTTGTGAAAAAAATGAACAATTTAAAAATTTTTAAAGAAAACATATCCTCGTACAGAGTATTAAGTATGGCTGCTGTTGTGCGCTTACTTTATCGTGCAACACATTAGAAAAATGAAATTATATGGCAGCCACAACATTAAATATAACAAATATTATATAAGTATAAATGTGCACGTCTGCCTGTGTATGTATGTGTGCATTTGACATATTTACTGTTAAACTTATACACGTACATTTGCCACAACTTGTTTAAATAAGTATATGAGTTTGTTACTACTGTTGCATGCTGTGTTTATATGCGAATGTACAAACAATTTCATTTGTATTTCATGGGTCGTTGCACGCTTATAATGTTTTAACATTAACGACATGATTTTCACAAAATAATAACGATTGTTAAATATGAATACAAGAAACTAATTCCAATATATGAGCCAGATTAAACAATATAATCTGTTGTACCGAATTTTAACCTTCTTCATTCTGTAAGAACTCCTACCAGATCTTATAGACATCGCCCAAACAATATGGCTGCCTCAGACTAAATAGAAAAATCCAATAAAAATTGACACAAGGAATAGGAATGTCTCATTTAACCACGATTTCTTCAAAATAATTGCATAAATACTATCGGAACCAAAAAGTGGAGATCATTACGAGATCGTTAAGTTTCGCTTACTCCCTACCTTCATTAATCTTGAAAACGTTTTTTTAAAAACAAAGACAAATTTTGGTATAATTTTTATACAATAATTTTTATTGTAAGAGAAATCAATGAAAGAATTTGCGAATTTGATTCGAATTTATTGAAATATAATCTATTAATTTTTTTATACAAAAGTATAAGTATAATTTATAAATTGCATGTAGCCCAAAATACCTTACTGAATTTAAAATTTTATAGCCTCATCGAAAGGTATTTTAATACACTTGCAAACGATGCTAGTTTTATTAATATGGGTTTTACATTGCGAAAGATATCACTCTTTTATTGCAATATTTTCATATCTCAAAAACAAACATTTTAAGGTGCTGACGAGCAAGTGTTTTTATTACCATCTTTATATGCAAAAAACAATTGGAAGCATATTGTTCAAAGTAAGTTTTAACACTTAAATTATAAATTATAATTTTTATATTAATAGCTAAATATTAATATATGTTCTCTTTTTTTTTAATTGTTAATTCAAATCTGTATTCTATACTTATATCGTAAGTTTATCATTACATTTAAATAAGTCTAGCAGCACTAATAATTTAGTAATCGTCGTTGTAAAACCTGAAATGGTAATAATTTCTTAAATCGCTTCTATTGAAAAAAGCATATCCGGTTTTACTTCCTCACTCACTAATCCATACTTGAAGATCACGTTGCTCATCACCTAAAACCTTACAACTATATTTATATAGTTACAAAGTTAGAGCTTAAATTTAATTACTTACCGCTAAAATCACATCCTTACCTTTACATTATATACCTAACTCTAAATTGGATAATCTCAACTATTACTTGGTGTAAACTAATTCCTCGAGTGTTTATAATTGGAATTTGCCTTTCAGGTTGGCCCTCACATCACCATAAGTCTCTCTCCACCTTAGAAGGAAATTCCTAATGGCAATAACTCCCTAATTATTCATGGTCTATTCGAAGCCGTAAAAGGAACAGAAAAGTCTCAACCAGATAAGTAGAAAACAAAGGCCCCACATTGGGCGCTCAATCTAAACAGAAGTTATAATCACTAAAACAATTTTTTTTGTCATTCC
This sequence comes from Panzeria rudis, assembly GCA_956483635.1. Classification (NCBI taxonomy): domain Eukaryota; kingdom Metazoa; phylum Arthropoda; class Insecta; order Diptera; family Tachinidae; genus Panzeria; species Panzeria rudis. Next base: position 8,989,689 of record OY101451.1, read on the forward strand.
ACTGTGAGAAAGTCCGTCGATTCCACTTATTAAAAGATAGTGTTATAGTAAGTCGAATACTTAATAATTAAATTCCTTTATATATTTTTTAAATATTTGTATGTGCAAGATAAGACAGGTTCAAGTTCCTATTTCAATTCATTTAGATTACCAATAATAACAAATAACTGTCTGTCATTATTGTTTTGTCCCCCTGCATTTGTTATACATAAGTTTCATGTCTTCAATTTCTCTTCTTTAGCACATTTGAACACATAAATTAACTTGTATTTTAATTTAATTTTTCAATATATTTACAATTGAATTATTCGAACCTCAGGCTGCAAATGTTCTAATATCTTTTATATCTAGTTTTAAATGCTAAATTTATGCAAATGCTTGGAACGTTTTTATTGTTGGCCAGAACAAAACAAAAAATGCATTGGCCAGCAAACCAGGCAAAAATGAACAAAAATTTCAATAAAACTAAATAGAGAAAAATCTTAACAATAATTTTAGTTCAACGTAAAAGAGAATGTTGATTAAATAAGTTTTTATTAAACACAAAACGCTTTAAGGTTTAGAAAGTAATTTACAATATAATCTATTAGGAAGTTAATTAAATATTTATAGGCTCAACACAGAAAAAAGTGGATATTTAGCAACGACAATTTTCGAAAATAGCATGAAATTCAATAAAGCCTATAATTGATTCAGATATAATATTTGTTGAAAATAAAATTTTTTAAAAAAATCATTGAGAAAAAATAGAAATATGCTAAAAAATTTTTTTTTTATCGCAGAAAATTCAAAAGCTTTAGAATACTATATAAAATACTTTATCACAGAAAATTCAACAAATTTCTTCTGTGTAATTTGAAAAGAAATAATTGGATATAATCAGAAGGCTTTTACCTGAAATATATACGTTTTTAGCAGACTTCAAAAAGAAGAAGAACATTATTACCTTGCTTGTATTTTCCTTTAGAGCGCAGCCATTAATAGACCGATACTTTTTTGCATTCAATACATAATTTTATACGAAAGAAAATATTGTTTTTAAATTTTTCTACTCTAAAATATGTAATCTCACTGCCATTTCAAAAAAAATTTTGTTATCTCCGCTTTAAAATGTAATTTTTCGCATTGCATTAGTTACAAAAACTAAGCGCGCAGGGGGGTAAATATCCCATTTCCCCCTCCATAAAAACGCCTAAAGTATATACCCCATTTCTATTGAGTTTTTAAAAGAAGTTTGGCAAAATAGTAAGCACCACCCCGGGAAATTTCAACGTAATTTGCACCAACTTCGAGAAGTCCGATCAACTTGCCACTTTGCCCACGTGTTAGGTTCCGATGATAATACAATTTGACGGCTGTGCTACGCCCATACTAACGAAATATCTTATATCTTGAAAGCTAGTATTCATATATGGTATTGACTATTTTGAGTGCAAAATGCGAAGTATGTCAAAAAATTTGGAGTATGAGGTACTCCCCATACAAAATAATTAATAATAATCTGATATATGGAAAGTTATAATAGTAAGAGTTTTCAAATTTCGTACGAGGTTATTTCAAGGCAAGATATAAACATATGTAAGAAACTGGTGAAGTAGGTGCGAGGAAAGGGATGCTCTCCGTACAAAGTAATAAATAATTACGTGTTATCTGGAAGGCTATAATAGTAAGAGTCTTCAAATTTGATACGAACAATTTTAAGGCAAGATACGATCACAGGTAAAAAACTGGCAAAATAGGTGCGAGGAAAGAGGTACTCCTCAAACAAAGTAGTAAATAAGTACGTGCTATCTGGAAGGCTATAATAGTAAGTCTTCAGATTTGGCAGACAATATACGAAGACAATATACGAAGACAATATACGAAGATTTAAATCCATCTGACGGGCTAGGTGTGGGGAAAGGGTACTCCCCACATAAAGTAATTAGTATTTACCAGCTATCTGGAAATATATGATAATAAGAATCTTAAAATATAATATGAGTTAAACTGAATGTAAGATACGAGGATAAGTAAAATACTGGTCGGCTAGGTGAGAGGGAAAAGGTACTCCTCATACTAAGTAATTAGTAATTACGTGTTATCTGGAAGGCTATATTAGTAAAAGTCTTCAAATTCCACATACGTTAATTTAAGGACAAGATAATAAGATAAGTAAAAAACTGGTGCTATAGGTACGAGCAAAGGGGTACTCCCGATACAAAGTAATTATTAATTACGAGCTATCTGGAAAGCTATGACAGTAACAGTGCTAGAACTTAATATTAGTTAATTAAAAGACAAGATACGAGTATAGGTAAAAACACTGATGTGGTAGGTGCGGGGGAAGTGGTACTCCCCACACGAAGTAATTATTAATAACGTGCTATCTAGAAAGCTATGATATAAGAGTCTTCAAGTTTGGTGAGAGCTTACAAGATGCTAAGATAGTTTAAAAACTGACGGGATAGTTGCGAGCGATGGGTTACTCCCCATTCAAAGCAATTAGTATTTACGTGCTATCTGAAAAGCTATGATAGTAATAGTCTTCAAAATTTTATATGGGGTAATTTGAACAAAATACAAAGATACACGTAAAAAACTAACGGGGTAGGTGCAAGGGAAGTGGTATTCCCCATGCAAAGTAATTAGTAGTTACGTGCTATCTGGAAAGCTTTGATAGTAAGAGTCTTCAAATTTGCTACGAGGTAATTTGAAGACAAGGTATGAAGACAGGTAAAAAATTGGTGGGGCTGGTGCGGGTAGCGGGTACTCCCCATGCAAAATAATTAATAATTACACTATGCTTCCAGATAAATACCAAAGAGTACCAATATCATTTTAGTGATGTACGTGAGGTGCAATTTGCTATATATAGTTACATTTAATATCAAGCACCCCACGATTCTTTACTATAACTGAATTATTTTGTTAATATATAGCTTAAAATTTATTTCAATCTTATTCCAAATTAATTACTGATACTTGATCGTTGCGATTTCTATTGCTGTGACACAAACTTTTCATGCTTAATATTTATTTTATAATTTTTAGTTCCGTTTGCTATTAACTAGAGTGTTGCACGAATATACTTGAAAATAGTCGATTATATGCATGTATGTTTTTTAGTATGTATGTGTGTATATATGTACGTATGTATTTTTAGTCGTGACTATGTATGTACATAGATGTACATGCATTTATACATGTGTACATACATACATAAGAACATACATACTTAAGAACATACGCTCTAAAACATTACTTCAAATTTACGATCATATATTGTCTAAATTTTGTGTTGAAAATTTCTCCTTGTCTAAAATTACATCGATTTTGTAGTTATTTTATTAAAGAAAAAATCTTTCAAATTAAATATATTTAGTCTAAGTGGAAAAAATGTGATATAAAGTATAATACGGCTATGGCTGAATGGTAGATATGTCACACTATCAGTTAGGAGGTCGCGGTTCAATCGCTTTTTTTTAGTAAAAACATTTTGCTGAAAAGTAATGCGTGTGTAATTTTAGGTCGATAATAATCTGTAAAGTGTTGCCGAATATTATCGACCTAATTTTCAACAAAAGTGTTTTGGAGTGTACATATATTGCAAATTTTCATTGAAAAGTCCAAATAATGCAATATTTTTATTTGTAGAAAAGAAAACGGGATAACTTAGAGAGAAGAAATTGCATCCTGTTATACATTATAAAGGCTACTTAAGAAAAATAGAATTCAACCATTGCTATGACAGTTACGTCACCTTAAAGTTTTTACTGTAAAAGTAAGAAAAAGTATGATTTTAGTATTTAACCCTAATTTGTAATATTAAAATAAAGAAAACAAATATGTGATATATTCAAAAGCAACAAACCAAGCCATTTAACAAAAAAATTAAAGATATATTTCCACATAAAACTTTAATAAAATTAAACAAACCAAAAAACCTTTCTACAAACAAAACCAGTTCTATTGAGGTTTTCTCAGTAACAGGCAAGGTCATTTTGATTATATGTGTTCTTTCATTTACCTCTAAAAAGCTTTTATTAAACGTTATGAATAGAAAGAATATTAAAAAAAAACACCATTTTGTAAAAACCAAAAACCAAACTTAAAAATAATATGTATTTATTTTGCAGAAATCATGTAAAAGAAAATCCCTCTTAAATGCAAAATAATGTATGAAATTTTTTACTTTACTTTAGAATCATCATAATGGAGTTGATTATATGGAAGATATACGTGTAACATGAATGTAATATATTTATTTTTTATTTTTTAGTTTGTTTTATTCATGTTGTACATGTTTATTTTACTTAACAAAATTATATAGACTATGCACAGTGGAGCTGAGTTAATATATAACTAATCTATGTAATTGTTATAGTTTAAACTAGAGCCAGGCATAGAGAAAACTAAATAAATAGGGAAAAATTTGTAGTCTAAGTGTGTTGGTGTTTAAGGCTTATTCTTATTATTTAAGGCACTGATGTGATTAGCTAGAAATATAGATAAAGGAAAGTAGTAAATATATCAAGATTGACTCCACTGTGCAATGTTACTTAATGCATGACTAAAGGTTACAAAGCAAAAGCTAAGTTTTTACGCCTGTGTGGTAGCGGGTTTGGTATATGCAAGAAAAAGCAACAAGAAGAATACAAGCTAAAACCTAAATAAATGATTACATCTCTTTTAATATATATTATACATAATAGTAAAGAGTTTCGCAAATTTTTAAGGCATTTACAAAACGTAAATGCATAGTTAATTTTTCAGAACATTTAAAATGAGAAGAGGAAAACAAGCAGTTCATAAAACATCGTAGAACTATTTCACTTTATAAGATCCCAGCAAAAACTTTGCTTACTGGTAGGCAAAAATGTATGTGAGGATTTAAGTCGTAAGTACTTACAATTTGACTCCATAACTACTTATTTTTGTTTGAGAAATCCAAAAAAAGAGGTACCCATTACAAATGTATTTGCATTGTCACAGCAATTAACTAGTTACTAATTGGCTTACTTGAAGCTACAAAATAAGTAGTCAAATAAACAAATGAAAAAATTTATACACATGGTATTTTATTTATATATAAAAATTTTTTTTTGACCCAGCTGGGATACGAAGCTGTGCTCGTTCTGATTTGAAGACAAGTACTTTACCCACTCAGCTATTGCTGGGATCTAATATATTTTGAAAAAGTGAATACTAAAATTTAGAGTTAAAAAATTCTACTATATATTTTTTTGTCATTTCACTTTATGGCTTTTGTTTTTGCTGTTACAGAGTTCAAAAATATACTCTCTTTAAATTCTGTTTAACTAATTAGTGCTGTGAATATTTCTTTGTAACCAAAAAATGGTGCTTAACATCTCTTGTAGCCTAGTGCTAATGCATTAATATAAAACTATATTGGGAGTGCATAAAAAGTGTATGAAGGTTTTATAATTTCAAGCACATGTACTTGCACAATCTTAACAGCTTGAGAGGAGGAAAATTAGACTCTACAAAGAAAATAGAAAATATATTTAGATAAATCGAATACTACGCACACTACTGCTAAATACAAATCTTGGTTAAGGCTTTGATATTTAAACAATTCTATAAAATATCTATGTAAAATTTTTGTGAGGGAACTATTCGCCCTTGACACATATTCCTCTAAGCTAATGTCACTTGCAATTACAATGCGTCAAGAGCGATTCATACAAGCTTTCTGAATCTTGTGCGTAAATAAGTTTGGTAGACTCATATAGACTTGAAACTCGTTAGTAAGAATAGAAAGACTATAACAGACTTTTTTTTTGGGTTGCGAAACTGACGAATATTTTCATATAGAATTTATGAACTTGAAGCGGCCTCTATCACTTCCGAAACTCTCATGTGACTAGCAGGTCTACCGGGCCCCGGACAAACTAGAATTCGGGGCCCTTCTGTAAAGGAAATAAAATTAGTGACAAAGAAAAGATTTGAATTAGAAATGGCATTAACTTTCGGTGACACCCTCGTGAAGTCAGCGACCTTAGGCATGGGCCACGTGTGCCCTTGTGGTATAGACCGTACTGGTGGCTAGCTTTATGACATGTTTTCTTCCTTCCAGGAATATTCATTATTCAGCAATATGCACATAACATTTTTATTGAAATATTCTTAAAAAGTTTCTGAAAAGTTTTATTTTTAATGTTACAAATGGAGTAACGTATTCAATATATTGTTGTTAAAAAAATATTCATTATAAATACACACATGAAACTATAAAAAAAGAAAACTTGAAAAAATATCGTGTGTAATTCTAAGCAAAATAATTAATTTGCTAAAAAGTTTAGCTTCATTAATTTTTTTTTCTTTCTATTCGTTTGATGTAACATCTCTTTGGAGCAAAGTTTGAAGCGTTGTCCGTGCCTAAAGATAATACGGCAAAGTATGAATAAAAAAGCAAATATGAATATATTAACAAGGTGATGTATCTTTAAAGGTCAAATTGAATTTCTAAACATTAAACGAATTAAAAAAGTTTGGTGCATAAACCCTAACTTATCTATATCGAAAAATTCACGAAGGGTAATTCATTTCGTGAAAAAACAAAACATTACTCCAATGCAGATAGCTTCCTGGACAAAAGTGCGGTCCGGTGATGGAGTGCTTATTATACTGAAAACGGTTTTACTAATTGATGAATATCTGTATATAAAAAATGTATTGAACGCTACCAATAACTAATTTTATGCTACAATGATTACGGCAAAAATTTATTAGACCTAGCTTTAACAAACTTAGTATCATGAAAAAGCAGCTAACGCCAGAAAGAGGGGTTAACGTTCAATACGCAAAGCTAATTTTATGCAAAAAATACTAAATTTTAATATGGCAAAGTTTCTAATATTAACAGAAGTTAACATCAAAAAGAAGCACAACGTTCAATAAACAAAACTAGCTGAATATATAACTGTATTGAACGTTACCTCGATAAAATTTTCAATATGCAAATGAAATTAACACGAGGAAGAAACGTAACGTTTAATACACAAAACTAGTTTCATACAAAGATGTCTTAAACGTTACTTTGACAATCTTTGTAATATGAATAAGAAGTTAACACCAGAAAGAAGGATAGCGTTCAATACAAAGAACTAGTTTTAGTAATAACTATTTTTGTGACAAACTTTTTTTTATGAAAAAGAAGCTAACACTGAAAGAAAGGGTAACGTTCAGTAAACAAAACTATGTAGTTTCATAAAAAATATATTAAACGTTTCTCTGTCAAACATTTTAATATTAAAAAGAAGTTAACACAGTAAGGAGTGGTAACATACTTCGACAAAATTTGCTATTATGAAACTTATGTTAGATCCAGAAAGAAGGGTAACGTTCAATACATAAATTCATTTTCAAATAAAAATGTGTTAAACGTTACTTTGACAAACTGCGTAATATGAAACAAAAGCTAACACCAGAAAGAAGGGTAACGTTCAGTACACAAAAAAAAGCTTCAAACAAAAATGTATTTAACTTAACTTTTACAAACTTCTTAGTATGAAAAAAAGTAGGAAGCAGATAGACGGGTAACGTTCAATGGAAAAAACTAGTTTCAGTAATAGTTATTACTGTGACAAACTTTTTTGTATAAAAAGATAACACCAAAAGGAAGGGTAACGTTCAGTAAACAAAACTAGTTTCATAAAAAATGTATTAAACGTTACTTTGTCAAACATTTTAATATTAAAAAGAAGTTAACACCGCAAGAAGTGGTAACATACCTCGACAAAATTGCTAATATGAAACATATGTTAGATCCAGAAAGAAGGGTAACGTTCAATACATAAAATTATTTTCAAATAAAAATGTGTTAAACGTTACTTTGACAAACTTCGTAATATGGAACAAAAGTTAACACCAGAAAGAAGGGTTGTAGCCTTGAATACTCAAAACAAATTTTTTACAAATATATATTGAACGTAACTTTGGCAAAATTTCTAATATTAAAAAGAAACTAACACCGGAAAAAATGGTAACGCTCATTACGCAAAACAAGCTTCAAACAAAAATGTATTTGACTTAACTTTTACAAAGTTCTTGGTATGCAAAAAAGTAAACAGTAGATAGACGGGTAACGTTCAATACGCAAAACTTCTTCGTATAAAAAACAGTTAACAGCAGCTAAAGAAAATAGTACAAATGCAATGAAGAGCTTAAGCTCGGCAGAGCCCTCCGTAATACAATTCTAGTTAGAGGAAAAGCAATTTAATTATTTATGAACATTTTTTCTTTATTTCAATTTAATTTTTATGGCACCCAAAATAACTAAAAACAAGTGAAGTGAGCCTATGAATGCTAATATCTGGAAAAGAGAATATTAAAGCTTATAAACGACAATGAAGTGTAGCTGAAAAAGACAGATAACGTTCAATACACAAAACTAGTTTTTTTTATACGAAATCTACAATATTTATGTCACTTACTTATGTCTTCAGTACTTTAAAAAAGAAAACAAAATAAATAATACACATATACTAAAAATGAGAAATATGTACGTTAATATGTATAAACTAAAATGACATGATAAAACGATAAAGAATCTTAACACATGTGTAAGTAAATTAAGTAAATACAGATAATCAAAACCAAGCATCCTGGGTGTTAAACATAATGATGTTAGTCGCTATAATGATTACGGCAACGTTGTTGAAAATAATGATGGATTTTTGTGAGCATGCTTAAATGACATTTGAGAATGTTCTAATGTCTAGATATTGACGTGATAAAATATAATATTTTATTAAGGCAAAATTTATCTTAGACATAAATCTATGGCATTAAAAGTTATGTTTATGATTTATAAAATTGTTTTTCTGACATAAATTACAGCTGTAGCTGGTCAACAATTTTCCCTTGCTGTGGCAGTTAATAATTTTCTTGTGCTCTTTAAAAAACCATAAAATTTGATTGCCTTAGTTTTGCCATCTCCGCCCAATATTTTGAAAACGTTTAAACTATTTTTATGTTGTAAATAGAAAGTGCTTTCGAAAACTTGACCTTTTCAATGTTTTTCTAATAACAAAATAAAAAAAAGTTTATTGAAAAGATATAAAGAAAACTAAATTTTGCTTTATATTGTCTAATAAAATTCGCAAATATTTGTAGCAACAGCAACTGCAATTCATGCACGACATCTGTGCAGCTTAGACTTGCCCAAAAACGTGCTCTTACTTTAGATCGTTGTAGTGGAACAGTGGAAACTAAAATATAAGAATTCTATACACATATGGTGGATATAAGACAAATACTATTTCTTAAGCTCTGTGGTTTCTTTAAGCCCACTGTTTTGCTGCACGATCTTTGTCTACAGAAATGTTTTCTTAAACATTAAGCTGTAATTTATTTTTCTTTTTACTTCTTCTGTTTGCTGCAACATGTTGAAAGTTAAATTGTACTTGTTATTACTTGCTCTGATTTTTTTTTTCCTTTAATGTTTTTTGCATTTTTCTATTAAACATTTTTTTAAGATGATCACGCTTTGTTCTGTTTAATTTTTCTATTTTCGCTGTGGCATGTAGTGGACAATCACTTTTATTAACCTGACTTTTAACTGAAATTAAAACAGAAGACTGTGACATCTTGCAATTCCTTCTTTCCGTGGTTTGTTATGTAGAGCAATATGTTTGCTGGCTATAAGGTGGAAATAAAAGGTAGAGATTTACTTTCTAATGTGCTCTAAATATTTGCCACAACATGAGCAGCAATTGATTTGTATCCTAGAAAATTAATGATTATGTTACAAAATTAGTTTTTTTTAATCATTTTAAAAGAATGTATGAGGTGGCGGTATATATAATATGAATCTTAGCTTCTCATATATTTACTACGCCGTCTTTACAGTGTCTGAGTTTTCGTCTGATTTTAAAAGCTAACTTTAAGAATATGACATTTAAAACTCAATGCAAATAGAGTAGGTTTTATTTCCAACTGAGCTCAGGCGAAAAATTAAAAATTGTATACTATAAACTATATTTCACTTTTACGTATTGGCATCAGATGAAAACTCAGACAGTGCAATTGCAGCTTTATTAGTTATATTGATAAAGTTTAATAAAATAAATTCTAAGTGCGACTTTGGCTCACACACAATGGGTTCCGTACGAATACACAAATATCCCTTTTCATTTTTCCCTTTTTTCATTTGGCCAATTTTTTCATTTTGATTTTTCGTTTAATGGTAGTATTTTATTAAAAAAAAATTATTTTTTATTAAGCGATTTTGTGTTTTTTTTTGTCTTTTTATTCATTTTGGTGATTTTATTCATTTTTATGGCGATTTTTTGTTTTCTGCAATTTTTTGTTTTTTTTTTAGTTTCGGCAATTTTTTTGTTTTGGCGTTTTTTTGCTTTAATTTTTTTTCGTTTTGAAGATATTTTTAGTTTTAGCTATCTATTTCAGTTTGGGTGCTTTTTTCACTTTTAGTGTTTTTTTTTTTGGTTTTGGGGACTTTTTCGGTTTTTAGTAATTATTTTTTTTATAGCGATTTTTTGTTTGTTTTGACAATTTTTTTCATTTTGTCGATTTTTTCGGTTTTTGCAGATTTTTTTTAGTTTTGACGCTTTTGTTTCGCTTGTTTTCGTTTTGGTGATTTTTTTGCATTTGTGGCGATTTTTTTCGATATTATTAATTTTAGGGATGTAACGATACGCCGTTTTGCCGATCCGATACCGATACCGATATTTAAAATTAAATATCGCCGATACCGATTCCGATACCGATACGAATATTGAAATTGAGTTCAAGTTTAGATTAACAAAACTCAAGTGCAATTTTTTTATTATACAAAATTACATTATAAGAGAGAATATTTAAAATTGATAAAACATTGGAAGTAATTTTTAAGGAGCTACATTTTCTTTGCATCCAAAAAATTTATATTAGATAATTAGTAGAATAGCAAGAAAAAATGTGTAATACCTTTATAAAAAATACTCGCCATGCTTTTTAAAAAATCGATTTTTTTAAAGGACATTTATCAACCAATATTCTTCTAAATAACTTCATAGTTTATTTATTAAAAGACTTCTAAGTTTATATATATTCACTTAAATTTACATGAAAACACAGTTCTGAGTTTAAATTCGCATAAAAAAATTGTGAAAATGGGTAATTTTTTATCCTTTTTCCTTGAGGAAAAATCATTATAGAATACCGAAAAAGAAATATGTCCTAGCATCGCTTTCAATTCGATGATTGGTAATCGAAAAACAGAACTTCTTGCAAGGGCAAGGATATGTAAAACTAATTAGAAATTATCCAAATTTGCTATACTTCCAGATCGCGAATTCTACATTTTCATGTCTTCTTTGGAGTATCTCTTTTTTTTGCTGGAATAAGATTTAAAAAACAGCGACTTGAATTTGAATTCATGGTAAAATTAACAAAAAAATAAATAATTTTTTTACAAAATAGCAGCATAAAATATTATTAATTTTTAAAATTGATATTAATAAGATTTAAAAAATAACGAAGTGAATAAAATCATGTAAAATCGAACAAAAATAAATTATTTGTTAAAAAAAAACTCTGAAAAAAATTTTTAAAAGTATCGTCGTATCGACAGTAAAATATCGCCGATACCGATGTATCGGAAAATCTGAAGTATCGCCGATATATCGGTATCGGTATCGGTATTCGTTACATCCCTAATTAATTTTAGCTATTTTTTTAGATTAAGGTGCTTTTTTCGTTTTGACAATTTTTTTTTGTTTTTTTTTAGCAATCTTTTGAGTTTTGATAATTTTTTTGGCAATTTTATCTAGTTTTGGCGCTTTTATTTTCGCTTTGGTGACTTTTTAAATTTATAGTCGATTTTTTCATTTTTTATATTATTTTTAGTGCTCTTTTCGTTTTGACGACTTTTTTCGTTTTTTGCTTTTTTTATTTTTTTTTTGGCGATCTTTTTAGTTTTGGTAATTTTTAGTTTTTCCGATTTTTTTTGGTGTTTTTTTCCTTAAGCGCTTTTTTTATTTTAGCGTTTTTTTTCGTTTACCATTTTTTTAAATTTTGTATTTTATTAGTTTTAGCGTTTTTTAAAATTTTAAAAATGTACCTCTTACGGTTTCCAAGATACAGCAAATTATCTAAATTAGATTGTCAAAATTACATTAACTGATAGAAGACCCTTCAATTTTTATATTTTAAATATCAGTATTAATTGCTGTACTTTATTCTACAGACTACAGCAATTAACACTAACATTGAAATTTAAAGTGTCTTTATATATAATTGTCTGTATATTACATTAGTATTTCACCATTTTTCGTTGCTCGCTTTAGAGCACCCTTTTAAATGTCATATCTTTGTTGTTTTTAGCTGTCACATCTTTGTTCTTGTAGTGGCCAAAGTTTTACAAATTCTGTGAAAATTTCAGGTCGGGTCTTGAGAAAACAGTCTGTGACAGACAAACAGCAGACATACAGACAGAAAGACAGACAGACAGACAGACAGACAGACAGACAGACAGACGGAGTATATACACTTCAAATGAGAATGACTCAAATAACTTTTTGAATAAATGTCAAATATTCACATTTGCCCTCAGCAAAAAAAAAATCATTTTTATTCATTACAAAATTTTTTCAATAAAATATTCAAGTTTGATCTAACAAAAAAAATAAAATAATAATAATAAAAGAACTTAACAAACATTCTTAAAAATCTGCAAGATTTTGAATAAATAAAAATTACTTCCTGTTCATAATTTCTCCCCATGCTCGTATTTTTTGGGAAATATTAGACTTTCTTCTATTTCAAATACTTCCTTATCAAATTTAATATTTTATTTGTTGTGTGTATATTTTTCCTTAAGCCATCAATATCATTATCCAAGATGCCAACAATGTTATTCTATATGACACACGTGTTTTGGCATTTCTTATGATATCGATAGGAATGAAAACGGGTATGTTGCTGCTGACAGATACATGTTTCAAACTTCTTAGCTGTTTATATAATCTCTGTATGAAGAATAACAACACAAATGCTTGTGTCAGGATATTTGCATGACATTTTAGATGTTAGTCTATTTACATTTTGCAGATTTTTTCAGATTTCATATTTCTTTTTTTGTAGCTGTTAGTCAATATTATAATTTGATTTTATATACATACATTCGAACAACATACACTAAAAATAGTCCAAGCAATATTTTACAATACTTTGGATATATTCCAGCAGAGTAAAATATACTCTTGAACCATATGCTATCTAAGGTCTAAGGTCTACATGATAGGCGTTTCAACATCGTACAGAATGATACTCGGACAGGTGGATTCACTTGCATTTTATAAAAAAAAAACTCTCAACGAATGAATGAGAATTAAAAAATTTAAAACATTAAAAGCTTAAATAGCTCAACAACACATAAACAAAAGGCAAATGAGCAGATTCTTAACGTACATAAGTTGTTTGCTAACTAGCTTATAACGTACAATAAATACATATTTTTCCAAAAAATTTATTTCTGAAAAAATCTCAGATACGTTTAATAGATACTTTTATTTCCTCAAAAAAATTCTACACATACAAATAAATAAATCAAAAAATGTGTAACGATTTTTTTTAGATTCTTAACTTAAACTTTTGTTATTGTTTTTACATCCACGACAATGTCGTAAGTTGTAGTATACATTTTATATTTATACTTATTTTTATCTCTCTTTTAAAAATTTTTATTTATTACACTGTACAACACGAAAAAAATTAAAATTGCTTGATAAAAAACTCTCCTAAGGAGGAGGAGTACGGGCATATAATGTTTTACAAAAATGTGGCAAAGACTTTAAAGACCTTAAAGCTTTAAAATATACATGTACGACAAAATTTATGAAAGCTTAAACAACATTTAAGGGTTAACTTCATACTTATTCACAATTAGTATGCCGAGTAGGAGATTTTGTAATTCTTACGTTTAAGCTATAAGATGTGCTCAGCACTTTTATGTAAAACACCGCGAAAAAAAATTTGCTGGAACATTTTAACCCTTTAACTCTTCAGTTTATGGGTCGTTTTGTATATTTCTGAAAAGAATGGGCAGAAACCTCTCCTTCAGTGGCGATATAGGAGGCTTAAATAGTCTACAAAAATATTTGCCATAAAATTCTACTATAGGTTTTTAAAGAGTTCTAAACTCCAGACTTAACTCGGACGCTAGAAATCATTGAAAACTTAAAATGTGTTTAAAGGTTAATTGCGTACTTATGCACAATTCCTACTCGGCATAGAAAATCTTTTATTAAGTCCTACGTTTAAGGAACATTTTTGTAAAAGATTTTTTCCCGCTATATCGTCGCTGAAGGGGAGTTGTTTGCCCCTTATTTAAGAAATATTCAAAAAGACCGATAAAACGCAGAGTTGGGGGGTTAAAATGTTTCAGAAAAATTTTTGCACTAATATTTTCTACAAAGTTACTGAACATACCCTACACCTCAGATGTAAAGATCACATAGTTTTATGTACCGATATGCTGCACGATCATGCCAAAATGGTGGAAATTTTAACTCCCCATAAAACAAAATTCCGATGTGACCTTGCAAAACGCCTACACACGTATATTTTTTTCTGTCTCCTCTTCCAGAATCGGCTTGCAGAATACCGTAATTTTCAAAGAAATGTTCGAAATTGTTGTATAGTGTTATTAACAATTTTTTTAAGCTTCAATAACATTTGTAAAAAATGCAAACGTTCTTAGCCAATCGACAAGGCTTAAATATAAAATAACAATCTAAAAGTTAAAATGACTAGGAAAACAGCAATAATAGAAAGAAAAAAAAAACATAAACACTTTCAGACAGGCAAACATTCAGCCAGATAGAAATGTGGTTTATATAGAAATATAAAAACATATAATTGTTGTAAAGAAACTTAAACTTGTTGTATAACTATTTTTAACAATAAGTGAGTGTCAGTGAAAAAATCTTGTATTTACAATGATGACACCTAAAAATGGAATATGCTTACAATTGTTTTTCTTTCCTGGAACAAAAAGATTTTAACACGCACACACACACACACACACACACATTTTGTAAAAGTAGTAGAAAAATAGAGACGTGTTTTTTGTGGAAAGTTTACTCATGTGGGACCACTTGTTTTTAAAAGGAAGGCTGTGTGGGAGATACATGGTTGAAGGAAATTATATAGGTCTTTCTCGTGATAATCTGATGATTTGGTTTATTTTGAACAAAAAAAATTTATTATGTGGTACAGTGGCATCAATGCTCATCAATCAGCCAGCCCAAGTCTATCCTCTCTTGTACCAGATTTATAATTCTGGCTAAACTTAAAAATTTAGCGCTGGATGAGTTCGTTTTTAAATCTGGCATTCTCTCCTTTATTTAAGAAGATCCATACTTACAGTACTATTGATATCGCTATGGGTTGATTTATATAGGAAGAATTTGATTTTTCAGTTCATTTTAACTTATCAGCCTTCTTTTCATATACATATATTCGTTTCTGGACGACATTGACTTTTAGCTGGCGCTTTAAATGTTGCCACTTTTGTAAACGTCTTAGTCTAACTATAAACTAGTATTTGTTTGTTTTTTTTCTGAATTTTGCAGCTAGTTGTCTTTATTCCACATTTGGTAAAAACTATGAAGAGTACGTGGCACCCCATTTGGGTGGTCATACAGCAAAAAAAAAAGTAATAATACACTAGATACATGTGCGCTTACATTCTTCCATTTATCCAGCCATCCATTCTGCCATCCGTCTATGTGTCCATGCATTGTTGCAAACATACATGTCATTCTTCAGCACCAATAAGTCTTCATTTTAGCTGTTTGGACCATAAAAGGCAGCACAAGTAAAAATATGTTACTGAATATACTTCTGTAAGCATTCGTTTTTTTTTTTATTTTGTTTTTCTAATACGTTTTATAAATTTTTTCTGCAATTTAATTTTAAGTTTGTATAGACTCGTTGTGTATTGTTTGCTTACATGTTTGATTCCAAAGTATAAAAAGTATGATTTGATTGTTCATCGCGTGCGAATTGTACGTGACTTATGCGAATGCCATTTTTACGTACGTTGATTGTTTTTGTGTTAAACAATTTTTTTGCTTATATTTCTTAACAATTTTATGCGATTGACTGTCAAGTGTTAAGAGCAGTTTACTAGTTCTCATATAAATACAATTACAGCTCTACACATTATCTTTTGGTAATTGCTTGAGCTTATGAAAGTTATTTCTTAGATAAATTTTATTAGAAATTTGTTTAATGTATCTATCGAAACGTCAGTTCAATCCTCCGTGCAGTCAAAATTTTCTTTGTCTACATGCTTCACATTTATCTCTAAATAAAAATACAATTTAATTGAAAAATTAAATTAAAACCGAACTTAGGCCAAAAATAATTAAATTTCTTTGTATATAAAGCCATACAGCTCATAACTTAATTAAAAAACTCTTACTTTACTTTAACTTAGAATTTTTTCAAGAATAGAAGGTGCCTTTTAAATTTAAATCGAGCACTAAACTAGAAAGTTATTAGCAAAAAACAAAAAAAAAAAGTAAAGGCAAAAATATTTTTTTTCTCCTTAAAGTCAAATATATTTTGAACTTTGAGAGAAACGTAAACAAAAGTAAGGTTATTTAAAATCGGATAACTTTTAAGAAAGTTGAAAGCCTCAAAAATTTAGTTTGTTTTGATTCTCAGGTAGCCAAATATGGCAAACCGTAGCTCTGTTGCTGCCAAAGTTACGATGTCACTAAGGCATGAAATATAATGCCTGACTCTTCCACTAAAGATTTTAGAAATGTTACAGAAAGTTCAAGATTTATTACCATTTATTTCACGAAAGTCCCCACTGCGCTGTATTTTGTCAAATACCAATAAGGATACAAAACAATTTTATTTAATTACCATCACAAAAGTTAAATACTGAAAGCTTTACATTGAGTCTGTTATTTAGTAGTTACGTTAACACGACTACGCGAGAACAATTTAATTTCCCTTATAACATAAGAGTTTCATTTATCATTCTCTATGTATTTCAGTAAAATAGGTCAATACCTAAAACATTAAATTTCAAAACTATCAATTATTTAGGGGTTTTGACCTAAATAAAGCACTTTGACTCTTGTTGCATTTCTGATGTACCTTAATTTATTTGGCTAAAACATCTATTAAAAAAACTTCAAACACATCTTCCTACTGTTCTTAGAACTTCAAAAAATGTACCACAAAATTGAATTTAGAATATGCATTTAAATAAACCAACAATTTTCTTATTTATTTAGAAATCTTAACCCAAATATATTGCATCCTTGTCTTAACAAAATCGGACATACAACCAAAAACCGTTCTCTTTACATTAATCTTTAACAGCATTAAAAAGAAAAGAAGAAATAAAACATCCTAAACTTTGCGGAATTTCCTTTCATAGCATACATAGTACATACAGTGTACAAGAACCTAAATGGAATATAGAGAAAAAAGTATGAAACATGGTTAAAAGCATCTGTTGCATGGTTTGGTAAAAGTATTTTACATACAGCATTTTAATAAAAACAACAACAACAGCAAACAATTTTAATGCACAAGAGCATTCATTTTCTAAACTTAATACAAATTTTCAACAATGTAAATTATTGCAGCAGCATAGAACGGCAAATAGAGAAAATGAGCAGCATTGATATTTCTGTAAATTTTATTAAGTGAAAAAGGTTCATTAGTTTGATCTCTTATGCTAGTTACTTTTGTTTATGCTTGTTGTATTAATTTTAAAACAGACAATGATTATACTCTACCGTTGGCTACAAGTGCCGATTACTGACTTTCAGTTAAGGTAGCTAAAATGTTATGTGTTTTATGGTTTTTTGAAAATACAAGTCTGCGTAAGATATTCGCATAAATGAAACTTCCTGTTTAGCATTCCTACTAAATATTTTCAAATGAAAAAAGATATTCATTCGAATATTAAGACAGGAAACTATCTGTATAAATTTTTAATACGGAACAATTTTATGAAGTAACCAAGTCGGTGTATAGGATATTCAGCAAAGATAAAGGGAGCTGTCAATCTATTCTATCAGATCTACAAGTAGCCCCACCAAAAATAAAAATTATAATTTAAAAACGAAAATGTTAACCTTGATGAAACCAGTAAATGAAGACATTAATTTCAAGCCCTACATGAAAAAAGAAGACAATTCGTCCGTCAACAAAAAAATTAATATTGCCTAAATGATGCTTAAGAGGGACTGCTCAAGAATTTAGCCGGATACCTGGTATATAGCTAGACACCTTCACTTAGCACCGAAGCCAACCACAACCCAAGACACAAATCTGGTCAATGGATTCCCTAAAACTAGAACAAATATCTCCCCAAAATCCCAGAAGTTCCCCGGACTCTGAAAAACTCCAAAAATCCCTCCCCAACATCCCAGAACTTCCCATTATTGCCAAAAAATAGGCAAAAAATCTCCCAAACATCATTTAACTTCCCATGGAAACAACGGCAATACCGAAAACCATTAAAGTACCAAAGCGGCAACACTGAGCTTTGAAATGTCTTTACCAGTATTTGTTACAATTATTTTTACCAATATTTGTTACTCGTATTTTTACATTAAAAAAATGTTTTAATCCTCAGCATAGCAAACATTTATATGCTGCATATTATATATACAACGTGCCATAGAGAACTTCGTTCCAAAAAAATATTACATTGTTCTAGCAAGTTTTTCTGTCAGAGGATACTAAAAAATATATACATATATCGGCGTCACGGAAAATAATTTAACAACCCTGCAACTTTTTGTTGTATAGGTTCTATGCGCCTTTGTTAGAGAAGGGTCAAAAACTCCCCTTTAGCGGTAATATAGCGGGCTAAAATGCCATAAAATTCAAAACTCTATTTTTTCTAAATTTTTACTTTTTTTAGCAAATCCTTAGAACCATCTCTAGAAATAATAGTAAAAGAAAATTTCTATAGGGCCTTAAATACAGTAATAATTTTTAAAATTTTCTATTATCGGCCTCTGCTGGATATAGGGTACATATCCAAAATACAAAATTATTGGCGCTAGACACATCCTTATGAGATGGCCTTTTGTGATATGTAACAAAAGAATGAATGCGTTTAGCAAAGTTTCTTACAAAATTGAAAATAATGCAGATAATAGGAAACTTTTTTTTCTAGTTTTACTTAAAATTTTATCAAGAATCGAATTCTGCCTTTTCAATTAATATCGAAATTTTTTAAGCTTAACTCAAAGCGTTCTAATTTTTTTTAAATCAGATACGATTTAAAAAATTTGCAAAGCTCTTAAGTTATTGAAGTTCGAGGTAGTCAACTTTGGCCCACTGCAGCTTCTCTCCTGCTTAAGCTAGAAGACAACCTTAACACGGCTTACAAAGCCTGACTCATCCCCTAACGATATTTCAAGTTTTAGCTAATTTAGCTAAATCCAATCTGTTGTTTATAAGTTTAAGATTTATTACCATTTATTTGTGCCGTGTAATATGCCGATTGTCCCACAAATCGTTCTTCATCTTTGCCTATAGATATCTTGCCATATATTTCATGCAGCATACACAAATCAGCGACCATCAGCTACTGTGCAGTAACTCATTACCTTCTGACATACTACTCTTTTTGACTCTTTTGTACCCATTAGCCGTACTTTCAACAGACCCGTAAACAAAATTGTAATATAGAGTCAAATTAAATAATCTAACTTAGTGTTGAGAATTAAACATATTAATTAACATATAATTAAACATATCTTGATATTTAAATATTGTGCGACTTTGCGCTTACTTCTTTATTATAGTGGAGCTGTTATTTGATTCCTTGATTTATGTATATTTACTTTAACAAACTAATACGCACATATGTACTTTCGTCAGCATTTTTGTTGGTCTCATTATTTTGCTCTAGATTATGCATCTTTAAAAAAAAAACATCCTCAGCATTATTTTTCTTATAATTTTTCATATTGTTTTGAAAAACAAATCTTTTCCATTAAATTACCCCAAAAACATCAGTCTACTACAAGTAACACATTCATTGCTACATATGTATGTACTACTAGATTTATAAAATCAGCATAACATTTACGGTAAAAATACCTTTTATAGACGAGACTTGTTTATAAAGATTTTTTCTAAATTTTTTATTTTTGCATATTTTTCATTTAACTCGGAAAATTCTCATTTCGAAACATGCACTAGAGAGTTTGGCTTATAATTTAGTAAAAATTCCTTCAACAGTTAGACGTTGTAGTAAAATAATATCAACAAGAAGAACAAAAGTATAAGCTAAAACTATTACAAAGTTTGACCCAAATATGCCATAAAATTCTTTAACAATTCAAATTCAGTGTTTTTTTTTGTGAGCTTCTTGTAGCAATTTCTACACAATCTTAGACAAATGCCCAAAAAACAAAAATAATAAAAAATAAAAATCTGGACCACTTGCTGCACAAAAGTGTTACCAAAGAGTAGGAAACCAAATCAAACCAAACCATATAAAACTGTAATGTAATCTAAACACAGAGTTAAAGAGGGAAAACAGGCAAACTTTTAGCCACAATACGACACAAGAACAAGTAGAAGGAAACCAAAAAAAAAAAAAAAAAAATACATCTAACAAAATCAAAGTTGCATTCTAAATGAAACGTAAAACTCTTTTTAAGTATGAATGTCTAACCATTCGTCTGTGTGAGCGTTTGCCTGAATGCATGTATTATAAAACTACATATAATATATTTATACATGCTTACTCTCTATTGTACCATATTTGGTACAATCTGTTTGCAAATACCCAAGTGTGTTTAATATACAATTTTTTTTTGTTCTTCTGTGTCTTGTTTCATCCACAAGTTTTAATACTACTTTTGCTGCAATTCTGCTAACAACTAAAAGTGTCTTACATGTGGCACATTCAATGCATTACACCACTCACTCATTTCAAGCGACGTTATGGAGATTTTTTCTACCTTTCAAATAAAGTGAACGAAGTACGAATACTGTTCCTGAATTACCAAAAATGAAAAAGGAAGAGTCTTCATGGACTTAAAGAAATTACTTTATGTGTGAACTAAGCGATATAATAATGTCACCTTTATGTCGACATAGAGGAAAAAATTCAGTAAAGTGCAACTTTGACTAGCACTCGAAGGTTTCCGTACGAAAACCATATGCATACATATCGTTAGCTGAAATCCAAAATAACGTAACTCCACTTTATTAAATTTTACAGGACAGAGAAAAAAACTAAATAAAATACTTCAAGTTACTAGAGTAAATACGCTTTATTTTCGTTTGTAATTTAGCTGATTTTTATGACAAAGATTTGAAAATTTGTGGGGACATGCATTTCGATGTAATACGCAATAATTAATCAAAAATGCAATTTCAATTTTTTTGTTAGTTACGTGGTTTTGGATTTCAGCTGACGATGTGGTGTTGACATTTTTTCGTTCTGATGATTTTTTCAGCGTTTTGTGATATTTTCAATTTTGACGATTTTTTTCGTTTTTTCCAATATATTTCGTTCTTGCAATTTTTTTTTTCGTTTTTTGCGATTTTTTTTTTAGTTTTTCCGATTTTTTTTTCATTTTAGCAATTTTTTTTTTGGGTTTTTGGTGATATTATTAGTTTAGGGGCTTTTTTTCGTTTTTGGCGATTTTTTTTATTTTTTCCATTAATCCAATGACAATTTCACAAACGCAATTAAAATTTTATGAATATTTTGAAAGAATTTCATTAGAATTGCTTCATTGGCTTTCATAGTTTCCTAAGAATATTTCATTGAATTTATAACAAGAATTTTGTAGTTTTTTGAAAATCCCTTTATATTTAAACAAAGTTTTTCAGTTGTTGCTTAATTATAATATATCAACGAAATTATTTCATTGTATTAATGAACTTATTTCATTGTATTAATGAAGTTATTTCATTGTAATAATGAAATTATTTCATTGTATCAATGATCTTGCTTCATTAAATAAATGACATTATATAATTTTATCAATATATCGATGGCTTAATATAAAAAAAGGCGTAACTCGATTATTTTCAAAATCGAGATTTTAACGTCGTCTGGTAGCCAACAAATATTTACGTCCTCCTTAAAAGACTAAGAAAGTTATAGTTAAAAATAACGTATTTATGGCCACTTTAAAAATTATATTTGTATGTAAATGCTTTAGTTTTTAATAGGTTTTTCCTTCTCTTGTAAAATATCGAAAATTCGAGTTACGCCTTTCTTATATTAAGTCATCGATATTTATTGCAATGTATCAATGAAATTATTTAATCAAATCAATGAAATAATCTCAACTAATAACGAAATTACTTTTTTGTATCAATGAAATAGTTTTGTTGTCTCAATGAAATTAGTTAATTGCATTAATGAAATTATTTCATATATATGACAAAAGTATTCATTAAAATAATTTTAACGAAACTGGTTAATCCAATGAAGTGTGACGTTGCTTGAATTTTAATGAGACTTTTCATAGAATTAATGTCGAAATTCATTGAATTTATGACGAAAGTGCTTTCAGTGTACCTTCAAGTTTGTTTGTGTTTATAGGACAGCATGTAAAAACAATCCGAGCTTCAGCCAACTCACACCTCTAGGAATATAAAATGACTGATGAATACGGAAGAGCATGCTGGGGCTTAGACAAAGCTCACTCACAAATATGTATTCATATTTCCTTTCTTGAAGTACACTGTACAACAAAATCATTTTTTTCTTCTAAACAGCAACGTTATTACGCACCAAAACAATATATACAAGAAATACTACATCTGTTATTGATTTTAGGGGGAATTTAATGGCCCCCTTCCCCTTCCCACCTTTTGCACATACGAAATCTTGGCAGTCTCGCGTTTAATGTATAAGATGTGTTCAAAACTTTAATATAAAAGACCACGGAAAATATTTTTGTAAAACATATTAACACTCTAACTCTTCGTTTTATGAGCCTTTTTGTCCCTTTATTAAAGAAGAGACAAGAAACTTCCGTTCAGCGGCAATATAGCGAGCTCTAGTGCTCTACAAAAATATTTGACTTACAATTCTATTATAAGTCTCAAAATAGACTTAAGCTCTAGATCCCAACTTTAATGCGACAAATCAGGAAATCTTGTCTACCTTAATGTAAGATGTAAGATGTGTAAATTTTCTTATGTAAAACACACCGATAAACGTTCTTGCGAAATGTTATTACCCTCTAACTCTTCGTTGTATGGGTATTTTTGTCCCTTTCTTAAAAAAGAGGTGAAAAACTCTCCTTCAGCGGTAGGTAATATAGCGGAATGAAATCTTTGACAAAATTTTTTGTCATAAAATGTTATAATGGGTCTGCAAAGTTGCTTCAAAGTTACATTAGCTTGAAAGCTGGAAATCATTCTAAACCTGTTTAAGGGTTAATTTAGTGCTTAAGGGTTAATTTAGTGCTTATTCACAGTTAATAGTCGTCCTAGGAAACCTCGTAAGCGTAAGTTTAAATTATAAAATACGTTTAGCCCTGTTATGTAAAACAACTCGGCAAATATTTTTGTGGAAAATTTTAACCCTATAACTGTTCGTTGTGTGGGTCTTTTTGTCTCTTTCTTAAAATAAGTATTTCAGACCGCTTAACCGTTGTTTTACCGATAGTTCGATGGTTAAAATGATCCACCAAAAAAATTCCTCGTGGTGTTTGACATAAAAGGGATAAATACATCTTGTACCTTAATCGTAAATTTTAAAATACTTTTTATGCTGAGTCACTCCAACTATGTGGCAAAAGTGGGGAAACTTAACTCTCCCTTAAAGGAGCCCCAGATGTATACTATGAAAATGCTGCTGCACTTATCTATATATATTTTTGGTGCCCTCTACCAGAATCACTCGTTAGAAAATTGATATTTGATTTTAATTCAAGCTGCTTTTAACCTTAAACAATTTTAAGTCCAGTCTCTATAAATTCTGAGGTTCATTGCATTCAAAAAATATTTTTGGGCTTGCAAAGAGAAAAAACTTTAATAATTTTCTTACCACCCTCCTATATTTATAGATGCACTGTGCACACAGCTGTATGTAAATTCTTTTCACAATTTGTTATCAACTTTTAATATGTTTTTTTTCTAGTAGCTGCACCAAAAAAAAACCTCAAAATTATTTATTTGTTTGTTGTTGAAGTTTGAGTTTGGAAAATTTTTATTCCATCACAATTTTATTTTCCAAAATTTCTATAATGGAATCATAGTTTTAAGCAAATACCAAAAGGTATCTGTGCTTTTTTTTCTTCTTTCTTTGCCTGATAAAACTTGCTGTAAAGTTTTTATTGGAGAATAAAATACTCCAAAAATCATTTTATTCATAATTTTATTAGGGCATAAAAGAGCTTTGAACACTTGTAAAAGGAAATTTGTCACTGGAGTAAATTGTTAAAACTGAAAGTAGAACAAGTGTCATGATATTTTATCAATTGATTTAAGTTTTTCCATAACGAACTACTTTTGCGTTTTAAATAAAAATATAAATTTGTAGCCAGAAGGAGAAATTTTGTCACCAGAATATTATTTTATTATTTTCATAATATGTTTTCAAATCAGTAGATGTTTTGCTGCCTTTCCAGGTGCAAGTCAAAATGTTCTAATGAAAACTAGACTTCTAAATTAAACTTCTTCTGGTAGCTCCAAATACTTAAGATAATCAATAATGGTACTCTTTTGTCACTTGTAGTAAAAATTTCGTACATTCTTTAAGATCTGAATAAAGGTGATTGCACCTAAAATTTTTTGTATATTTGTGTCATCGCTGCAAAAACAGAGAAACCTTTTTCACTTGTAAATTGCAAAAACACCACACACCTTTCTAAAAAGGTCAAATAAAATACGTTCATAGTCATAAATTATTTGCACCTAAATTTTTTAACGATTTTCCACCTAATTTGTAATAACATAAACTAACTTTCCCTCCCATCACATGACTTAAAACTAAAATCAATATTTAAAGTTTTAGACAAAATTCAGTCAAGGATATTTACTACAAGGCAATAATAACTCTTAGCAATTATCGCATTGGCAAATTTTTTTTGTTGTTATGAACATTTTTGTTATAGTTTTAACCCCATAAATCTTTACGCAAAACATTAAAATCGTATAAAGGAAGGAAAGAACATTAGCCTGATTTGTTAAACTTCTTTTTGTTTGCCATAAATAAATTTTAATATTATTTTTGCGGTATTATTTAAGTACAATTTGTAGTTGTTTCTGGTTTTTATATTCTTGCGTACTTAATAATTTGTTTTACTATAGTTTTTGCATTTAATACGTTTCCGTGAAAGGAAATTGTTGCAAATAGTTATAAACAAAATGCGCTATTTTAAGCTGTGCTCTTTTTTTAACAACAAAAATTTTTTTATAACTATTTGAGAAATAAGGTCTGCTTTCTTGGGGTGTTAGTGGCGGTACAGCATAAGGAAATAAATAAGTATTTAAAATTTTTCTTATCGCATAAGTGGAATAAAATGCCAGGACTATGTCTATTTCTCTTTTATGTTGTGGCCCAAGGCAAAACAAAAATCCTTCGTTGTCGTAATGTCCCAGTAAAAAATTGTCATGTTTTTTTAAGCACTAACGAAATAAAGCGCTTTATAATTCGCTATAACATATTAGCTTGCTTAGAAGCTGTTTCATAGCGTCACAACAATGCAGGTTTTGAAGCGAGAAAAGTATTTGCTTTTTACTTATACAAAAGCTTCGTAAACAAGCTATACAAAAAAGCTGATTTTATAGTGCTGATCGAAAGCAGGTTTTTGTGCGAGAATGAAGAGTAAGTTTATTTGAGTTTCTTGGTGCCGTTTTGCAACAGTGTTTTTGGTCGAGTGATTGGTATGTTGGACTTCAAGCCTGAAGGTTCTAAGTTCGATACTAGTTGAAGTTAATTGAGTAAAACTATGAATTTAATAAAAATAAATAAAGAAACGAAATAAGAAAAATTCAAAATGGCGTCAACGACGCGAATCCACATCGAACGATTTTTTTCATATATTTTCAGTTCTAGTGCTGAAAATGTTGATGATTTTCAGCGCTTCAAAAGCGCTTTTGTGAGCAAACATGTAGTAATCCAATCCGGGAACTCGCCATACAAAAATCAGCAGCGATATCAGCAGGTTTGTCAGCGCTACTTTTATTCCATAATAGTAGAAACCTGCTTTATTGGAAGCAACTTTTTTACTGGGGTGGTGGTTATGATTTTTAGCGCACATTAAAGCTTTGATTTTTTCTTTTTTTTTACACTCACTGATCTCAAAATACTACAAATATAAGAAAGTAAAATTAGCTCTGATTTCCACAACTCGGACAGTTAGCGTGAGCAAAAAATTTTTGTGAAGCACTCACTTTTTTATAATTAATTTCCATGCAAATTTTGTACAGAAGTTAATCGACTGGATATTGGAAAATTCACTAATATATTTTATTATTATTTTGACACGTGCAATGGATCCTGAAAATTAGGGTTTTATAAACGCAATACAAAAAATCAAATTAGATATATGTAAAGAACGTTACCATTTATTTTCAAGTATTCTTTGCTTATGCTACTTGATCTTTTAAGCTAATTATAAATAAGCACACACAGAAAATTTTCATATTAAAATCGCTGAAAAAAAGGTTAATATAATATCTTACGGTAATGATTTTGCTTCAAAGGTGTTTTCATGTTGCTTCAACATGATTTTACAATAACCGCTAAAGAATATTTTTTCTGTTGAAATAACTATATTTCATGTTGATTTAATATTCCACTACAGTTAAATCAATATGAAGTTTATACTGAAATAATAGGAACAATCATGTTGAAGCAAAGTTATTTCAAGTTGAAACAACTTGAGTTTAATATAGTAAAATGACGCAAAGAATCATAATAAATAAAAGTTATATTAACTTGAAACAATGTGAATTTGATATTGAAATAACCTGAAAAATCATGTGGAATCAAAGTTATTTTAAGTTGAAACAACGTGAATTTGATATTGAGACAACATGAAAAATCATGTTGAGCTAAAGTTACTTCAAGTTGAAGCAGCACGAATTTAATGTAGCTATCTTATTAATTATTTTACTTACTTGATAGGTATTCGTATACTCATCCGAAAACTTTGTGTTGTAGTTGGCTACACCCGCCGAGATATCAACTCAGCCCACTTGCTGAGTAGTCAACGCGCTAACCACTGCAGGAACAACAGCTTCAAATTTTGCTTTAGACATACACTAAATAAATACCATTATAAATAACATGAATTTAATCTTAATTCAACACGATATAATTTATCATCACAGCAAAAACTTTTCTTACTGGTAGGCAAAAAAGTATATGAGGATTTAGGTCGTAACTACTTACAATTTGACATAATAACTACTTATTTTTATTTGAGTCCAGAAGTTAAGGAGTGCACCTTAAAAATGTATTTACACTGTCACAGCAATTAGCTAGTTATCATTTGGCTTACTTGAAGCTAAAAAATAAGTAGTTAAATAAACAAATTTAAATTAAAAAAAAAACTACGCTTTATGTTTTATTTATATTATTTCAATTTTATTTTATTTTTATGACCCAGCTGGGATACGAACATGTGCTAGTTCAGATATGAAGACAAGAACTTTACCCACTCAACTATTGTTGACTTATAAGTTTAAGCAGATAAAAACTAGTTTTTATTTACAAACACATGTTGACTCAAAAAGTTATTAAGTTATTAAAAACTAAGTAGTAGTTCTAATTTGAAGCATAAGATAAATAAGTACCATTCATTACTTTGTAAGCCATTAATAATGGACTACCGATTACAAAAATTACGAAAGTTTTTGCTGGGATTTAACATAAAATTTATTTAAAATTAAAGTTATAGTCATGTTAATTTTAAAATGAAATGTAACGTTGACAACAATGTAATTTTAGCATTGAAAAATATTTAATCAAAGGGACTTGAGGTTAAATGAACAATTTTTTCTTTAATATTATTATGAAATAATTTTAATTTCAAATCATGCAACAGAAAACTAACATCAAAATAAACAATAAGAAGTCTCACAACTGAGCACAACAGTGCATTTTAGTTATGAGCAGAGCAAATAAATACCAACACACTTAAACATTCACTTATTTCTCATAAATTTAATATGATTTCCAATCAAAATTGCGACATGTTGATTCTACATTGATATTTTTTTCTTTGTACGAAATTAACCCATAAACACGTGCTAAGTTCTGAATTATTTGTGGCATTAAAAGTGAATTTGGAACCTTAGGGCTCTACCTAAATAAGCTATGGCTTCTGGATATTGCTTCTGATATCACGGATCCTTCACAAAAAATAAAAATAAATAAAAAATTGGGAAGATAGAAGCAGGCTGATTCGTATATGATTTTTCTACTAGTAAATATTACTTTGTATGGTAGCAAAGACACTATGTGAACAAATATTAAAACCTTCATGTAGGGGACTTATAGAGAGTCACGCTTGATGATCTAAATAAAATTTTCATACTTCTTTGCATCATTTTATTATTTGCTTTGCTTCTTATGCAGTGTTGATGCTACACTTGAAAACAAAAATATTAAAAACAAAAAAAAAACAGCAAAAACAACAGCATGCAACAATAACCCTAGTAAAATAACAAGCAAAAACAACAACACTTTATAGCACTATAAAAATAAAAGTTCACGTACAACATTTATGTGCACAACTATTAAAAAAAACTTCGTAGTAAATAAAAAGTGTTAAAAATGAAAAAAACCAAAAACAACAACAACTATGATGTTATTTTTTTCATCCTCTTGTTTGTGGATTGTAAATTTGCAACAGAGACCATTTCACAGAGCATAATGGAAAGGCAAATAGAAATAGAAAAGAACCCCAATTGAAAAACTATTTTGAGCTGTCGTATGATATTCTATTTTCGAAAAAAAACTCAGTTTGTCTCTCAAGCTACTAAACAAACAAGTTTATTCTTAACATATTTCAACATAATGCTTATCTGGCTGTAAAAGAAATGGTATTATCAGAAGTAGAATGGCAAAAAATTTTCACACATAGTAGTATCAGTTTCTTTACAATTTCTATTCGACGTTATTCCTACTGGGTCATAAAACAAATCCTCTCTGTTCATTGGTTTTTATTAAAATGTGTTATAATTTTTACTGAAGTTAGAATCTGCACATTTAGAAAGATTGTTTAGATGACCAGACGCTATAACAATAAGTTGTTATGGCTATTGAAACCGTCTTTTAGGGTTCTCAGAATTTAAAACTTTCAATTTACAAAATTTTGAAAATGTTTTTGGAAAATCATGTTCTCGACTCCTTTAAAAAATAACAAGATTTGTAGTAATTTTCTAAGGATCAAGAAATTTAATACGCTTTATTTATTTATACAACAGAAATCAGCTCGCCCTCCTTCAAAACTGAAAATCATTGGAAAAAACTTCAAATTTATGATAAAGTTAAACTTTGCAAAAATCTAAAAAAAAACAACAGTAGAAAACGGAAATAAAATGAAAACTACCTCAACAACCAAATGAATACAAATGTAATAAATTGCAATTGTAGCATTTAATCCAATACCAGTTAGCCACAACTCTAATCAGGCTTACAACTTCGTAAACTTTCATTTCTAAGTAGCCCAATAAAACTATTCATAGTTTTCATAAAAATTGCATTCTCTTGTTAAATCTAAAGTCAAATACATTGAACTTTAGTTTTGACCCTTTATAAATATGGAAAATGGCATAATAAATGATCATAACAACTTTAGCAATAGTATAATTAAAGGCAATGACCAATAACACTTTCCAACAAACATAAAATATAGAGGCTGCAAATAAAAGGCAAAAATGATTTAATGCGCACAGGCAATTCAATAAAAAAACAAGCAAAATGTATAAGATTGATTTATTTGCAAATAAACAAACTATGTTTTTGTTCTTGACTTAAAATGCTTTTGGAAAGCAAGAAGCCAAGAATCAAAGTCATTTCATATTCAAGCTTTGGCAACATAATCCAGCGAAACATTTATTGTCTCCAAGTTCTCAAAATATACGTGGTCTATTTTACATCAAGTTGGAGTAGTTACAAACTGGTCCTATGTAATGCAGTGATGTACCATGTCATTTGCAAACAATAGCTTCTAGCTAACCGACAACTGTTTACGTTTTAACGAGTGCAAAGTTAAAAACCGAACACTTGAGGGCTCCATCGAATAGTGACATAGAGTAGTTTTAAGACTAGTCCAAAGTAATGCAGACTTGGACCATGTGATTTTGAAACAAGAGTTTGTAGTTGAAGTGATCGTGTTTTAACAATTTTAGCACGAATACTTAAGTGCTCCATCAAGTGGTCACGTGGTTTAGTTTTGAGACCCTACACAGAAAAAAATAGACAAGAATTATATTCAATAAAACCATCTTATTAAAAAAAATATGAATTTCAATAACATTTATCTTTAACATAATAAAATATTTCGTTGTTATTTATGCCGGTTATTTCTTTTATTTTTATACATAAGTACTTAAAACAAGTTGTATCCCATAAAAAAATAAATGGGATATGGCTCAGCTAGAGAGTGTATGCTTTACGTCCGGAAAGCCCGGGTTCGTATTCCAGCCATGTCAACATTTTTTTAATTTATATGTATATTTTTATTTTGAAATAATTTTGTTATCAGTATAGGGGAATTCTTTATCACAGGAAATTTGAAAAAAAATTATTGAATACCGGGATTTTTGTTATCAAAAACGAAACTTATTTTTTTCTGTGTAGGGCATCATAATGTTAAAACGACCATGGAATCTCCATATATTTGTGTTAGCTTTGGACTAGTCCTAGTCCTCTATGGACTATACTTTACATGCGTGTATGGACTAGTCGTGATATCTGCAGGGATTCTTCATAGGATGACCGATGTGTCTCTAGAAAAGAGGATAATATAATTTTCTTCTGTTCTCCCCAACGAATAACATAAATCTCATTCCTATTGCTTTATTTTGTTACAATGCATATTAAGAAAATTTGTTGTACATTCTGTGGCTTAAATAGACTCTTTTCTGAATCAAGCTTTTAACCTTACCCACAGAAAAAAATACTTAAAATTCACGTTTTTTCAACTGGAAATAACTTTGATTTAATATGATTTTTCATGCTATTTCAGTATTCAACTTGTTGTTACGTTGTTTCAACTTGAAATAACTTTGAGTCAGAATGATTTTTCGTGCTATTTCAGTATTAAATTCACGTTGTTTCAACATTATTTTTCGTATTATTTCAGTATCAACTTCATTTGGATTAACTGTACTGGAATATTAAATCAAACTGAAATACAGTTATTTTCAAAGGAAAAAAAGTTCTTTGAAGATTATTGTAAATAATGTTCTGTAAAGATATTGTAAATAATTAACATGAAACATATACGAAGTAAAATCACTACAGAAAAATTAACCTTGTTTTCTATAACTTTTGTTTAAATGATTGTTTTTAAAATCATCGTTATTTGAACATTTTAATATTGATTAAATAATCATATTATTCGAATAATATATTGGAATAATTTTATTCGATTAATTTTTCGAATCAGTGTAATAATTTTATATTAATTCAATAAAAGTTTTATACGAATTCCTTTTGTTCTAACAGTATATATTTGGATAATATTATTCGATTAATATTTTTCGAATAATTTGTATTTATATATGTAATTTTATGTTCATATTTTAGATAATTTTAATTTAACAATTTGGTTGAAAAAAATTTTTTATCAACTAATATTATTTAGTACAAAGAAATTTTTATTGCAATCATTTTAGCTTATTCATTTGTATTCGAATAATTTTTGTTCGAACTATTTTGTTCGAATAATCTTTACTCAAATAAAGAATCATTATATATACTATGTACGCAAGACAGATTTATTTCGCAAATATAATTTCCTCTACTGATTTTTTTGTTGCATTCCATTCATATTACACTAAGTACACTCGCCAGCTTGTACGTAACGCAATCAATTCTTTTGTTGATTTAACTTCAGCATCAGCAACCACACTGCTTGCAATCTAAATGTAGCAAGACTTATTTTATATAAAAAACATTCGCTGGGTTATTCTCCAATCATTCCAATTAATAGCAAATTCAAGTTTACTATGAATCAATTGAAGCATTTATAGCCGTAAGTCAATTTTCAATACACGACAATGAGTATATTAAATGAAAATCAAAATAAAAAGACCCACGGTAGTCCATTAATTGAAATGTTTGACATTAATTGCCAAACTGCTGCTCTAATGGTTCGCTAGCGTATGAAGGAATGAGTGAAGTGAAGTGAAATAAAAATTAAAAGCTAAGAATTGAATAAAGACTGATGAACGACCACAATCTTAACGTAAAACGACAAAATAAACTTACACACAGTAATAAAAGCAAAAACTAAATAAAACAATTATCAACATCGTTATCGTGAGGACGTTGAAGATGATTGAATTGATGATGTTGCTGCTGCGTGTATCTGTATATGTAGCACCCGTTTCATTTATTTTCTTGGTTATGTTTTGCTATCCATCAATAGCATGTACTTCATCATTATTAATGCTTTTACTTCTAAAGTAGCAATTGATGATGCATTACATTTCCAACATTAAACATGTTTTTAATCAAAATCAATAAAAATAACAACAACTGCCAGAACATTAAAAAAAATTTCAAGAATTACCACCACCTTAACAGGTTGTAAATGATTTTTATATCGTGTTCATTGCTGTTATTTTCTTACAATATCTCTACAAAATCTCTGACATCGGCAAGCGGACCCCACATAAACTTAAGAATTTTCTGTTGCAACAAACTGATTTCAATTTATTAAAAATAAATTAACAAGTTGGAAAAAATTACGGAAATAGGATACTAAATTACAATTATTTAATAAAAGTTACTATATTGCTTTCAGGCTTAGAAATGCTTTAATCTGTATGAAAATGAATATTTTAAAAAAATAACTATTGAAAAAAGTAGAGTATAAACCTTAGGTGAGGGCCACAAGTTATACATCTCAGGCTGTCTTAAAAACTGTTGTGCCGACTTGTCCTGACATCACTGAGTAACGTAAGATCACAGACATCAGCTCCTGATATTATTTCTAATTGTTGGCCGCTAGTTAAGTAATACCATTCTTATAACTAACGTCGTGTGTTTGTGCCCAACGTTGGGCGCTCAAGCTCAACCAGATGTTAAAATTCAATTTAAATTATCAAATTTCGAAAGGGATTCCTGATTTTCAACGGATAGCTTTTTTCGAGGTTTTTTTTGTCTCCTATTCACAATTTCATCTTAGTTAAACACAAGCGATTTTGTGATTGTAATTTCAGATAGGAATCTCATGCATTAGTATCTGAAATGTCCTAGAGCCTCCAGATGTCACCTTTAAGTAACTTTACTGTTTTGTTTTATTTTAAGGGTTGTGCTTTTGATTGTCAAATTAATTACTTTAAGATAAAATTAAACATATCAAATAGCATTTTTTAATTAAAGCGCTTTTTACACAACCCATACAGTCGAACTGAGTAAAAAATTCATAAAAAAGCACCAAGTTCATTAAGCCATTTCCACACAAACTTTGTCTTCACAAATCGACAGGCTGGGTTGTGTAAACAGAACTTAAATATTATATCTAAAATTAAATTCTAAGCCACTTTAATTAACTCAGCGCATTAGAAAATAAGCAAAGAAAACGTTATTGCATTTTCAAAGACATTAAATAAACTGCAGCTAATTTAATGTAAAAATACATAGATATTTTTTCATTAACAATTATATCAAATATGTGGCCTACACGAACAATATCTTGGCATTTTTAATGTAAATGTTACAAGAATAGTTCTTTTTCTTTTCTTATGTCTTTCACTTCATCTACTTTGTATTCCCTACAACGAAGCTGTAGGAAAGATTGATGAAAATGCCACACATTTCCATTGTTTGTCTTTGGATACATCATCATTATAATCATCAGCATCATTGATACAAATATCATTATGATGATATCATCATCATGCGTCATGATGCATATTGGTTGGCGGCCTTTTACTTAGTGCAGTGCCCTATAGAGTAGTGTCAGTTTACCTCATATTCTTTCCTTTTTAATTATTTCCTTCCCCTTCTTTTTCCGGGCATGTTCTTCCACTGACAAATATGTTTAGCGAAATAATGATGAAGTTAGAACGAACAAAAATCATTGATACCTTAAGAATGTTCATGTTCTAAGATGTTGTCAACAATGCTGCTTTTTGATGACGTTGATAATGATGGCATTAGTGATGTCATTTGAAAATCATTTTACCGGTTGTTTGGTTACAAAAAATGCCAAATGAAAATGACAAACTAATGTTTAAGACATTTGCTGTAATTAATTGAGTCCTGTCTACGTTGCTGACAGATACGCTTAAATAAACTTGACTGAAGAAAATTCTTGTTTGGCGTTTGTAACTAACTGATTGTGTATGGGAATCAGTATGTTTACTTGGGAGGTTGCATTTTAAAGAGAAATAGTTTCCATGGTGTTTTAATTAAGTAAATTCTTACAAGAGATTTTTGCTTTTTTCAATAACCGGATTAATTATTAATTTGTGAAAGAACTGCATTCAATACGATATACCTAAAGCATTCCTCAGAATATAGTATTTATAAGTTTAGAGATACAATTTTGCTTAGATAGGGCTTTTTGCATTTTCTATGACGACATGTATATTTGAGGTTAGGCAAAACTATATTAAGTCAACGACTTAAGTTCAGAGCTGAAGACCTTTTTGCATAGCTTCAAAGATAAATCAATAGCAAATATTTGCTAACAAATATTTATTAGCCATTCAAAAATATTTTAGAAAAAATATATTGCCATCCAAAAAAAAATACTAGAGAAAATTTGTTGACATCCAAAAATTTTATAGAAAAAATTTATTTTCCATCTTAGAAAATTGATATATAAAAAAATTTTTATTAACAAATACTTCCTATGCAACATTTTTCAATAATAAATATGTTCATTAAAAATGTATCGACAATGAAAATTGTCTATAGAAAATTTATTAATAATTTCATTGACAAAAAATTTGCAATGCGAAATAGACCAAAATCATCCATTTGGTTAATAAGAACTATCTATAACAAGAATTTTTTGTAGAAAGTTTGTAAAAATAAAAAAAATTAAAATATCGACACCAAAAATTTTCTATAAACAATTTATCGATATCAAAATGTTCCTTAAAAAATAATCGATATCAAAATTTTTTATAAAAAAGTTATCAATATCAAAAAATTTTTATAACAAATTTGTCGATATCAAAAATTTTCTATCAAAAATTTATTGATGTCAAAAAATTTTTATAAAATATTTATCGATTTCAAAATAATTTCTGTTAAAATATTAACGATAACAAAAATTTTCTATAAAATATATATCGACATCTAAAATTTTATATAAAAAATATCTCGATATCAAAAATTTCTATAAAAAATTTATCGTTATCAAGAATTTTCTCTAAAAAATTTATCGATATCAAAAATATTTTACAAAAAATTTATCTACATCAAAAATTGTCTATAAAAAATTTATCGATATGAAAATTTTTCTATAAAAAATTTATCGATATCAAAAATTTTCTACAAAAAAATTTATCGCTATCAAAAATTTTCTAAAAAAAATTATCGATATCAAAAATTTTCTACAAAAAAGTTATCGCTATCGAAAATGTTCTATAAAAAATTAATCAATATCAAACATTTTCTTAAACAAAATTAGGGAATCAAAAGTTTTCTATAAACAATTTACCGATATCAAATATTTTCTATATAAATTAATCGATATCAAAAAATCAATATAAAAAATTTTTCGATATCAAATGTTCTCTATCAAAAATTTATCTATACTCAAAATTTTCTACAAAAAAATTATCGATATCAATAATTTTCTATAAAAAATTTAGCGATATCAAAAATTTTCTATAAACAACTTACCGATATCAAATATTTTCTTTATAAATTAACCGATATCAAAAATAAATTTTCTGAAAACAATTTTTCGATATCAAAAGTTCTCTATCAATAATTTATCGATACTCAAAATTTTCTACAAAAAATTTATCGATATCAATAATTTTCTATAAAAAATTTAGCGATATCAAACATTTTTTATTAAAAATTTATAAATATCAAAAGTTTTCTATAAAAAATTTATCGATATCGATAATTGGCAATAAAAAATTTTAAGTTATCAAAAAATAAAAAGAAATTTATCGATATCAAAAATAGTCTATAAAAAATTTACCAATATGAAAAATGTTCCATAAAAAATTTATCGATATCAAAAATGTTTTATAAATAACTAATCGATATCAGAAATTTTCTATAAAATTTTTATCGATATCAGAGATTTTCTATAAAAATTTTTTGATATGAAAAATTTTCTATAAAAATGTTACCGATAACGAAAGTTTTTTATAAAAATTTTTCCACGCCGCAGGTTGTCAGCAGGCAGTTGCTCAGTATAATACTTATAAACTATATACTATTGGAAGTACGACTTATGCCTGCTCGTGGTGTTAACCATAACGGGGGTCCTGCATGGTTTATAACTAGCCAATAGTCGAGCGATAGATGACTGTTGTTAGCAAAACGCTAGTGGGAGCGATGTACCGTAAACGGTGAACAAGTTAATCCCAGAGATGATTTTACATGATAGACAAGCGAGGTCGTAACTACGGACGAACTGGGAAACGTTCGGTAGGTCCTACGACGCTACGGGTCATACATAGTCGCGAGAGACTGAAGAGAAAGAGGAACTTGCGTAGGACTTTTTGCCTGAAGGGAGAGAGGATGAACCACATCTAGTATAGCTTAGGGTGTTGAAGTTATATTTCTTAGCTTTAGTCAAGAATGGCCCTGGCGCCGAAGGCTCTGGTTGATGTTGATCATGTGGAGTATATTTGGATATATTTCTTTACATGCATAGAAAAAATATTCTACAGAATTAATCGAAGAAGTATCTACACATAACTTGTGGATACTTTTCAACCATTTGTGTACGATGTACAACGAACCACATCACTTTGGAATTACTTCATGTTGATGCTAGAACAACACACGAGCAAATCTTTCAATACATTACAATCTACATATTTTCAAATTTCATAAATTTTCTTTTAAAGGTTATTGTATCATAAATTGTTGCCCTGTAGACATTCAATATAACTTCCCAACTGGTCATTAGTAGAACTCTTTCTCTATATATTTTTTTCTAATATTTATGTAGATCATCGTCATCATACTGAAAGTTCACTTTAATCATCTAACATTATAAATTGACCATTAACTTAATTATCATGTTAAAAATAAAAATAAAAAATTTGTTGCATACATCGCAAAAATATATCTCATGCTCGCACCCTTTCACTACAGCAGGAAAATAACTTAAACCCAGGAAAGTAACAATAATTGTATTTAGAACTTTGTTAGTGTGAATGCATGTACGTATAATATTTATAGCAGCATATAACAATTTTCCATAATAGTAAGTTTTCTCAGTGGATTTTTGTAACCACTCTGCTTTTAGCTGAAGCATGACGGCATGTGGAATAAGTTGAGAAAACTTGTTCGCTAACACCAACTGTAACAATGGCCACATTACGTGTCTGAAAGTTTTGGTTTAGTTTTTTTTTCATCTTTAGAGTTAAATGATTGTTCACATTTAATTACAATATACGAGGATGTTATATGAGAAAGGATTTCAAACAAACAAATTGTATGCCACAACATCTAAAAGTTTTAGACAGACAGTCAAACGTGATTTTGCTAAAGGTTGCTTTTTTGTTGTTGTTGTTGCACTAGAACCAACAAAAGTGAAGGGAAACGGAATTGAAAGAAGTAATATGGAAAAGTATGTCGTCTTTTTCATTTGCCACAGGTTTATTTAACTTTTTATATATCTGTGTCATTTTATCCTAACATCTTAAGTATAAAAATCATGTTTGGTGATATTAACTAACGATTTAATGTAAAATTTATTGCGTATTAAATATTAGAGTGTTGGAAAACGAATGGGAACTATCTGTAGGTTGTCAGAAGACGAACCAGAATCTAGTTCATATTCTCGACTTAAGATGTTATGATAAAACGACACAGATATATAAAAATGAATCTGTATCTGGATATTTGTATGTTTATTGTTTGTTCTTTGTAGTCAAACGGTAAGACCGATCGCGTTGAAATTTTGGAACTGTTTTGCATACGCACGCAACATTAAAATAGGCTTCTTATTTTTTTAAGTTTTGATGGGAAATGTTGAAATATTTTAGCAATGCAATCTATTCTATATAAATAAAAATATATATACACTTTATAACAATTCGTTTAAATATACACATACAAATAGTATTTACTGGTTTCATAAAGATTTTTTTAACGAAAATCTAGAGCTTTAAAAAATTGTTCCAAGAAATTTTGGCACGAATTTTTTGTGCATTGAAGAATTGTCTTGAAAGGAACTCATCTTTGGTTGGTTGCCTTAACGTGATAAACTTAAAATTCTTGTATTTTTATATACACTTTTCTTATGCTGTTAGTTTTGCTTTAATGCATCTGTTCGATTGGCGTACATCCAAGAAGTTCTTTGTTATTACTGGCAACATTTTTCGCTACTCTAGTCTGGTTTTAAAAACAACCTGCTGTCATTGTTTTGTGGTGGTTTTATAATGTTGTACTCGTATTTTTCTACTTTGTTGGATTTCTAGGCAACCAGCCAAGCCAGCCAGCATTATTAAGTTTGACTGTGATCACATTCTTTGCAATAGCAACAACAACAAGAGCAACAGAAAAGATTTAATAAATAAAGCTTGGCTGGAGTCTTGAGACGATAGAGCAGTTATTTCTTTGGGTTTTTTCTCTAAAGACTATTCTTAAGCACACAGGTGTGTTTCTCACGATTTGTCATTTAGAGCTTTTGCACGATATTCTTTTTTGTATTTTTTGTTTGTTTCTAGTTTTATACTTCTTAGTGGCAAAGAACGCTACATTACATGCTACAAGTATAGCAAGTATCAATTTCAAAGTTATTTCTAAAGTTTTGAAAAGTATATTTTACTCCTAGTAGGGGATTTTATGTATAAATCTTTGCCAGTTGCTTTAAGTTTTTTATTCTGTTGTATAATTTTTTATATGCTTAAAATTTCTTTCATTAACTTTAACATTTTTGCGTTTTATTTGATGTTAGAAACGTTTTTTTTTTGCTTTTGCATCTAAATAAATTCTAATTATATTATTCTGAATATTCTCCTTTGAAGTTTTGGTTAATTAATTGTTAGACAAAAAAATGTTTTAGTAAATTAATCAATGACAAATAAGATTTTATTATATTGTGACTAAGAAAATTCTTGAATAATTAAATAAACCAGAGTTCGGATTTGTGCACTCTTTTTGCTCATTGCGCTTTGCGCACTTCTTACAAGAGTATTAAAAATCCGCAAAAGCGCAAAGAGCGGTGCGGAAAGGAAGAGCAATTGGTATGCGCAGCGCAACCGCTTTCGTTTTATTAAAGCCGCTCTTTGCGCAATGCGCATTTTATTTTTTTGTCTGGCGCTTTGTTCTGCGTATTGCTCATATTGAGCGGCGTAATGCGCATGCTTTTTTTATACCATCAGTGGCTAGTTTATTCAGTGCTACCAAATACATATTTCCTAATTATCGTTCTTCTTTACTTTTTGTTCTTCATCCCATACAAATATGATGCTCCTAGACGGGTCAAACTTCCGAACCGGAACCGGATATATAAACCACTCTACTGAACCAACTTCCGATCCGGCCTAAAAAATGGAAGTGCGAACTGCACTATCGACCCGACTTCCGGTCCAGACTGAAACCAAAAATATGAACCGTACTATCGACCCAACTTCCGGTCCATCCCATAAACCAGAAGTATGAACTGCAATACCGACCCAACTTCCCTTACAGACCGGAACCGGTAATATGAGCCGTACTACCGCCCCGACTTCCGGTCCAGCCCCTAAACCGGAAGTGCGAACTGTAATACCGACCCAACTTTCGGGTACAAACTGGAACCAGAAATGGAAACCGCACTACCGACCCAGCTTCGGGTCCCGTTCCTAAACCGGATGTGCAAACTACGCTACCGACCCATTTCAAGCAGAAGTTCGGAACCAGTACTGTCATCCCACTGTTGCTATATCCGTTTTGAGATTTATACCTAAGCTCAGCTATACGGTGTGTTTAAAAAATTGTTTTAAAAAATTACGGTAGCACCCAATAACGTCCATGGAAATAATGCCCGCTTCTTTTTTAAAATTTTTACTACTGTAAATGCGCCATCCGCAACGCATGCTCTTTTTGCGCATTGCGAAAACTAAAAGGGCAGCGCAAAATAAAAGCGCCGCGCAAAAAAAACCTTAAAGGAAAATGCTAGTTTTTGCGCTTGCTCCTTTAATGCGCAGCGCGAAAATATAGGAGCGGCGCAAGCGCAATAATAAATTGGCTCCGCTCTTTGCGTATAACGCAAAAAAAATTGCGACGCTGCGCTGCCATTTTTCGTACTCGGAAATAAACACTATGCCAAGGCTCATAGTACGCTGAAAGCACATGCAGGTATATTTTTTTATATATGGGCATTGACATCGAAAAAAAAATACTCATATCGTCTTGGCTGGAATGGAACACCGTTACCTTCCGGTTAATAGTCTAGCACACTATCTACTACAGTACCGGCTTTAAATAAATATTCATTTATTTTAAATTACAATTTCAGCCAATTTTACGTACAGAATATTTTGAGTAGTTGTGTGTGTTATTTTAATGCATGTGTTTCTAATATAAACAACTTACAGTATTGAAAGCAACCAAAAATCCTTATTAATATGAACTTAGTTTTCTTTTAATGAATGTTAGAATCAGTTAAAAATAAGATTACTTAGAATTTTAAATGTTTATTCATTTAAAAAATTTTGCACGAATTACTTTTTGAGTAAAGTCTATTTCGTTACTGTAATAACGAATTATTTCCAAATATTTCGATTCTTACTGTGCAACAGTTAACACAAAGCAATTTCTAAAGTATCTAAGAAAAATCAACAAGTTTTAAATATTTCGCTAAACTATTTTTGTATAAAAGCTAAAGTTCTATTCTACAATAGCTATTTACTGTATTTGAATAACAAAGTGCACCGACAAATAGTGTGCGCTATCAATCAGTTTTCAATTACATTCTATACAAGTAAATATAAGTATTTTCCGAAAACAATTGCAAAGAATAAATATGACAGTCATGATTGTAAGATGTATTTGTGATAATCGTATTAAATGAATATTTGGCTTCCAGGACAATAAAATTGAAACATAATTAAAATCATTGCTGGTTGTTTGAACAGTAAACAACAGTCAAGTGCAAATGAAGTTCAGTGGAAGGAAAATCTTATTTAGTTAAATACCTTAAGATTGGATAAACAAAAAGTCATTGATTGAAAGGTTATGAAATTAATAAAAATGTATATAAATTATACTTGATAAATTATTATCATACAAATTTATCTAATATATAAATATATCTAATCTGCTAGACAATGAGGTCGTTGCAAATGCAAGAAATAAGAAGTTTTTATTTTTAACACGAATATTACGAGGATTATATAAATATAATTTTAAACGTTTACTTAAAATATTCACAGCAGACAACCTGGTAAAAAAATTACTTGTATCTACTGACCTGTTAACTGAATTTCTGTAGACACTCCCACGTAAATTGTCTGCTAAAGTGCAAGCTTAAATAACCGGCAAGCAACAAACAGGTTTAGACTATACTTAAGCCTCAAACACGTGCTTTTTAAGATAAATGACCAACAAGCATTCAAACACAAAAAGTTGTAAAGCTTAAGCACTTGTATTCAATTACTTTAAATTATTTGTTATGTCCGCATTATTACCTACTTACGATTGCAACATGATATAATTTATGGTTTTACGCATGTGCAGCTGTTTGGCTATTTCTATCAATATGAATTATACTATGCAACAACAGAAAATTTTTTGGAACGTAGTTTCTTATGGAATAGTATGAACATTAATGCTTTAATGACCAAACTTCAATAATTTGAGGAACAAAAAGAAAATAATGAATCAAATACGTGTAATGAATCAAATACGTGTAACCAAATACGTGTAAGAAATTATGGTAACTAATACTGGTAACGAAAATACAAAACGAAAACTGTTGTTGTTTTTGTTTTGAAACTTCGCTGGCTGGCAAGGTGTCTCATACTGAAGGTAAAATTTAAGTAGGTAGGTCAAATTAAAGCCAAAGATCGGTGTTTCCGGTGCGGGTATTTCAGTGTTGCTGTAGCTTTCCAGGGAAGTGCCTGGTAAATTCTGGGATTTTAAGGACTGTTGGCGCTATTTTTGGGAATCTTCATACTGGTTTGTGTCACTGCTATGTGGTTTGTGACTTGGCTAAATGGCTCGTGGCGTCACTAAATGGCTCGTAGCTTGGCTAAATGGATCGTGACTAGTTTTGCTGAAAGTGTCTCTGCTAGCTTTTGCCGATATCTATCGTTTTAGTATCTTCCAAATGATGGCTTAGCTCCTGAAATTGCTTTCTTATTTCCTACGATAAATTATTTTCTTAATATTTATTGATGTTATTACGTAGTTAGAATTTGCTTTGAAATACTTTTTTTTGCGGAAGTGATGCCTCCTCCTCCCGGCCCGCGGCGAAAGTGGCCAATTCCGCTGGGGGACAACGATGATATGACGTCGGCTATAGCGAAATCTGTGGTTATGAGGCCGCCTGCTACCATTAAGAAAGCGAGAGATAGTGACTCGGATAGTGATCAATCTCCCTGAGTGAGAGGAGTAGACCTGGCGCGCTGCTGCCGAGCATGCTGTTAGTGCAAATGTTACTGCTTGTGATATTGGTGGTACTGCTGCTACTGCTTCTTCAACTTTTGCCGTTGTTTCTGCTCCTGCTATAGTGGTTTCCGCTAGTATTGTTAAGGCTGATTTAGCTGACAGTAACTGTAGAAAACGTAAATGTAGTCGAATGTGCTGATCGTTTCTGTCTCATAGCTTTTCAATGCGACAGAAACGACTTTCGACTACATCTACGTTTTCTACATTAACGGTCGACTAAATCAGAATTTGGTCCTGCTGTGTGAGGTTCGGCTGGTACGTTTGTTAGTGCTTTTGGTACGTCGGCTAGTGTTTGTGCGGCTGGTAATGATATGATTCAAAAGGTGCAGTTGTTTAATGTCACTGATGCCACTGATAGTGCTGCAGTCTCTGGTAGGAGGAATAAGCCGCTAATGTCGGTGAGATTAATGATGCCGGTAATTCTATGATAGAGTTGGAAAGCATCACTGGTTCACTGATGAAGGTGTTCTTAGCTTGTGGAGTAGATAGAGTGTAGTCCATCGTTAACTATTCTAGTTCTAGCATTCTAGTTTTAAAAGGTTTCTTTGGAAAAAGTGCATTTGAAAATGTATTTTTAAAATAATATTTTTAGAAAAGGACCCTTAAAGAAGTGTCTCCAGAAATAGTAGCCTTTCGAAACAAGTGTCTTTTTAAGAAATACAATTAAGAAGTACCCTACTATAGTACCCTACTTCGTGTTTAAGAACCTAAAAAAATTAGCTCTGGCTTTGCAGTGAGTTCAAT
The DNA here is from genome assembly GCA_956483635.1 of Panzeria rudis. NCBI lineage: Eukaryota > Metazoa > Arthropoda > Insecta > Diptera > Tachinidae > Panzeria > Panzeria rudis. Next base: position 9,033,409 of record OY101451.1, read on the forward strand.
AGCATTTTTATTTAACCACAAAAGAGCTCTAATGCATGCAATAAAATTTTTGGCACATTTTCATTTGTAAAGAACCTCAATTGTTTGTTTTTCATAAATTTACAAAATTTGTTTTCCCCATATACTCTGTGGCACAGTTTCTTATTTAACCACTCAAAATAGTCTCAATAATTTTAGATTTTATTTGTTGCATCTATTTACTGATACATACATATGCACTTACTTGTACATGCATATTTGCGTTTTATTTTTCTATATTGTTGATCTATCGTTATTTTGTTGGCCGGAGGTAATGCTGCTGCTGCTGCTGCAGTTGCTTATTGAAATGGAATTTTGTCTATAAAACTCTTTGCTTTCATTGAAAAATATTTGGTTTAAACTATTGAATAGTTTTCCATGTATTTCATTTATAGAGACACATACAAATACAAAAAAAAAATTGCACCTGCAGTATATTTTCGAGGTAAATATAAATTGGAAAAAAAGCAGCAAGAATAAAATCATACAAGAAATTTAGGTAACATTAAATTTTGTTAAAAAAATATTTATATGAAAAACTGGTTATGATGTTTTTTTCTCATATTTGTATATGGTGGTGCAAACAATTGGTATTTTGATTGAAAATCAATACAAGAGGATAACGAACAAAACTGTGAAAATATTGCTAGAAAAAACTTTTAACAAGTTTTTAAATAAACTTGTTAAAATAAATAAGGTTATTTTTATTCTATGAATGGGAATTAAATATATTTTGCTAAAAAAAATTACACTCATATGCAAATAGTATACAAATTATTTTTCTGTGCTTAAAAATCATTGAAGGCGAACAAAGATTTGTTCTCCAGACTGAATAACTTTAGAGAGCTTCATTTGATTTTAATAATATTTCTGTTATTCGAAAGGTTTCGACTTCCTGTTGAGAGGTGTAGATAAAATATTTTTTTATTTCAAAGTGATTCTTATAAAGATAATGGTAGTATTCTTAGGAACAAGTAATAAATTAACATTAATTAAATCCCGGCCTATTTACACAATTTATGAGACGAAATTGAATACGAGAACTATTAATATTCTAACGCCATCAATTCTAAGATTGAACCTAAGAAAGAACTTACATTTAGACGGAGGTTTTTCATTCTATGTAGGATCACTAGTACTTGAATATGGTCCTTCGAACCCAATTCGAAACTAAAGCCTAAGCGTTTGTTAAGTGTGATAAAATAATCACCAAAAAATGTTCAGACAGAAGTTTGTCTAATTTAAAATATCATTTTCTGCAAATGGTCTATACTGAATCAGTATATTTTTGTCTATATAAAAAATACAGAGTTGAACACATTTAACAAACTTAAAAATATAAGACATAAAATTTTTACTGACTTAGATAAAGAGTTTGTTTGATGTAATATTAAAAAAATTCAGTAAATACTTTTGTTTGAAATAATAAAATAATCACCAAAAAATGTTCAGACAGAAGTTTGTCTAAATTAAAATATCATTTTCTGCAAATGGTCTTTACTGAATCAGTATATTTTTGTTTGTAATTCTCATATAGTTTTGTATAGTCTTTATATAAAAAATACAGAGTTAAACAAATTTAACAAACTTAAAAATATAAGACATAAAATTTTTACTGACTTAGATAAAGAGTTTGTTTGATGTAATATTTAAAAAATTCAGTAAATACTTTTGTTTGACTCAGTAAACTATTTTGTTTAGAATTCGGTAGTATTTTTAGACCAATTATTTTATAATTTTAGAGAAAGTTATTGTTTGACATATTACAGAAAATCCAGTAAACACTTTTATTTGATTCAGTAAATTACTATGCTTGGAATTTTTAAATATTTTTAGACAAATTGTTTAATAGATATCGAAAATTTTTTTTTACTGAAAACCTGGATTTATTTTCAATGAAATTGTTAAGACATTTTTGTCTGCATTTACAAATTTGTTTGTAGGTCCGTTTCCAGCCAGAATATTTACTAATTCATTGAATTTCTTTAGTGAAAATGAAATTTAGTTTTTTCTGTGCTTTAAAGGAAGGCAATATTAAATAAATCCTTAATATATGATAAAAAGAATGCTAACTCACTATTGAAAAAATATAACATACAAATTGCTGATTACACACTTCTTTAATATTTTTTAAAGAGCTCTAAAATGTTCAATAAAAGCAAATATGTACATTACAAAAACCACAACAAAGACCTTTAACAAGTGCAAAGTGTACATAAATTGCACAATGTTCAATGTCGTTGTACTTCAAACACGCATCATGCAATTACTTAAGACTTAAGTCTTGGTCAACAAACCCACCCCTCTGATTGATTGCTCTTATCCTTATTTAGAAAGAAATTCAATTTTACCACTGAAAAAAATGGTAAATTTTGTTTTATTATTGGAAAAAAAGAGCATCAAATAATTTTTTTAAAGTTCTTGTTTGCTTTTGATTATATCGAAAGTTACGTAAATATGCGGGCTCCTTTTGATTTAAATTTTGCTGAAGCAAAAAACTAACATACTTCAGTTGAATTATTTGTAACAGGGTTGTTAATGGGGTGGGTAAACTTAAAGTAGCCAGAGATCATCAGTATTATTTGGAACTTTGCCAAAGAGATTAAGTATTTACAAATGCTGGCTGGCATGCACCCTTGTTACATTAAACAATTACTTGTAATGAGCGTGAAAACAAATTGCGCATATGTTCTAATTTTTTTTAAACAGACATTTTTATTTACAGAATAAATTGAAACAAACAAAAGTTTCTATATATAAAGATTCTTACTAAAAAAAATATATATAAAAAGAGAAGGACATTTTAGCTTATGGAAGAACATTCAACACATTTTGAACAGTTTTACAAGAAGGCATGATCAGATATAGAAGCAATCGCTTTAATAAGCAACCGCTTTAATAAGACTGTCGCTAAGAGGCCCCACATTCTGGACTCTCAGGTGTTATAAAAAATGTCTTATTGTTTTCATGGGCAGGAATCCCTTGAAAATAATGTGTGGGTTGTAAGTATAATTCTGGATATCATAATGAAACCATGTAGCATTTGAAACATGTAAGTCTGTTACAGACTGTAATGCAAGTATTAATACTTTTAAAGAAAATTAAGCATTTTCATTATTTTTTGAAACTTTTTTCTAACAGCAATTAGCTCCTGAAGGCATTTTCAATCTGAAATGGCCTTCAATAACAAAGTAACAAGTACCCTTCAAATATTTTTAATAAAATTTAACCATAATTGAAATTAATATCTCACCGTAAATACATAAACATGACTTTAGAATTTCCTTCTTTTTTTATAAGCATTGCATGTATTGTAATTTAATATCTTTGTTCTAAATTTGTCTGATCACAAGAAAAGAAAAAAATATTTAAATAATATTGGCATACGTTAAATATCTCATACCTCTATGAGAGCATAAAAGCTTGTATGCTTTTGTCAGCATGTTTCTTTCCTCCTAACTGTAGCCTCTTACCCAACATAATAGCGTTACGTTTATTTTTGTTGTCTCTGTTTTCGGGCAAACAATAAAATAAAATTCAATCTGTGACGCCGTCCCCGGTAGTTGTCTTAAACAGGTGCCACAAACAGTTATCTGTTTACCAACTGTTATAACTTTATAGAAATTGTTTTGCCTTTTTCAAAAATATTTATTTGGTAATACGATACTTTCAGTTATAATAAACTGCAGGCCGATTTTAATGTTTTTATCTCAATATCCAATGAAATGTTAATGACAGTAAGTCAGTTAATAAAAAAAAATATTGTATGTAAATGTTGTAAAATGTTTAAAGATAAATGGGTTATGGTAAGAATTATTTTTTTGTAGGCACACTGTATAATAGAAAATGGAATTGAAAGGCATAAGCAAAGTATCGTAAGAAAAGTTCATTTACTGCTGAATACAAAATATTGTTTGAGTTACGTATATTGAGGAAAACTATTCATTTGCAATATATTCAGCCAGGTAAAAATAGCTTAAATTTGTATTCAGGTATTTACTTTCAATAAAGAATAGCTTAAAATATCACTTCATCTAGCTGAATTCTCTTCATTTAATATTTTTGTTTTTTTTTTTGTAAAGTTTATTTTACTAAGCAAAATATTCTTATGCATAAATGTTCAAAAATCATTTGAGAATTATAAAAGAATAAGAACTTTTAAATCTTTACAAAAATATGGTTGATATCTACTAGGATGATTTGGTGGTACCAGGAACAATGAAATGCAAACATATAAGCAAACTTAGCTGACGACAAACGAAAATGTTTTTAAAATCAAGTCGGGAGAATATCCCAAATAACAAATTTCAATATATACTTTAATTTGGATTATATGTTTCGTTTTTCCTTATTAAATAATTTTTATCCGAATTCAAAACAGGAGGACGTTATCTGTTCGTCATGTATGTTTGATTTTCTGTGTTCACCGATTTCTCCATCGCCTGTGAAGCGATTTTGAAATTTCTTTTTTTTTTATATGAAATGCAACACTATACAGGTGGTCCCCGGAGGGGTACCTCCCATACAAAGTAGCTATTAAATATCGCATAGCTGGACTATTATATCAGTAAGAGTACTTAAACTTGATGTGATTTTTTTTGATATTCAAAGCGCGTATTTTAGCCCCAAAAAATGTGTTGTAGGAGCAAGGGTACCTCCCATACAAAGTATATTAATGAAGGTCTTTAGTCTTAGTGTCTATTGTAAAACTAATTGTATGGACTTTGAAATATATAGACTTTAAAATATATCGCTGATTCTCATTTCAAATGCTTTTCTCGTATCCGTTGAAAGTATAGTAAAATATATCATAAGATAATCGTATAAGTTTTAAAATGAAAACTGTTTTAGCATAATTTAATTAACTGGAAATACATGTACATAAGTTGTTTCTTTGCGCACGACTGTCCATTATGTGTTAAAAGCGAAGACCAAAAATACTGTTTATAATCTCTTCATGCCAAATGGCGTGTCCGTAATGCATGCTATTGATTTTCCACATTAAGAAACTATGAATTTATCCAAAAACGAGATTAAATTTATAACGGTTTAAGAATATTTCCATTTGCTTCTCTTATTTTACACATAACATTTTTGAAAAATATTAGAAACTATAATATTTTTTGGAATTCTTTTTGTCCGCAATTTTGTGTATTGAACGTTGCGCGTTTATTTAGTACGCTTCATTACTCAGTTTAATTATTAAAAATGTTTTTTAATAGGTTTTTACTTCAAAATATTTAAAAGTTTTGCAAACTTTGTTAAATAGTATTATATTGCAAATCGTTGTATAAATGAATCATCGTTTGTATCCAAAAAAAATGTATTGAGTGTTTTCATTATTTTTTTAATAATTGAAATTTTTTAGAGAATACCTAAGAGGGTTGTGTTAAAATTTATCAAAGATTATATATCTGAATTGTATTGAATTCAAAATAAAGCGTGTGTTCGGAACAACAATATTGAGCTCGTATGAAAATGTATTGAGTGTTACGTAAAAAAGTTTTTAAATTTAATATATATATAAATTTTAGGACGTTAGAAAAGTTACCAGCGGGTGAAGGGTAGAAACAATATAAAGAATATTATCTGTTTACAAAATTTCTGGGTTTCTTTCAAAAAAATTTTGCTTCTACCGCACTGTGGGTTGGTATATTTTCGAAGAATGTATTAGGTAGGTCGTATTTTGAGCAAAAAAGTTATTTGATATTGACATAACTTTTGACATTGGTGGTCGATTTTATTCAAATAAGTCTCATTTTAAAGAAGTGGTAGCCCGCTTAAGTCCGCTTTTTACTCATGTATAAATGTTTGTAAGGAATTATTTTTCCTTGTGAACCAAACTCAAAATTGAAAAAGTGCTCATAACTTTTAATTTCATCGAGCGATTATTATAATTTTTTTAGAGAGTATATGTATAGAGCTTTCAAGCCGTCTAATTTTTTGTGGTGTATTTTTTTCGTAAAAATTATTCGTAGAACAACCGCGAAAGCAAATGTAACGTTCAATACACAAAAATGTTAAGAAATCGAAAAATATTCCCCCTTATCCTGTTTGGTGATTTTCGGCTTTGACTACGACATGTTTGTAATAGATTTTGTAAATAGATTTGAGGGCCTTTATTTTATTTCAGAACCCATTGAATGAGGCGGATGCTTTAATAAAAATCCTATCTTCTCATACACCATTTAGTTACATTGGTAAAAAAAACACAAAATGCACGTTTAGAATGAGAATGAGCCAGAAATGAAATGTTAAATATTCGGCCATGTCACAGAGATTAATTCTGTTCGGAAACGGAATTCAACCTGCCCCATTTTTGTAGCAACTGGTGTCTAAAAAAGAAAACTAAAATACGAAAATTTGTCAAGTGTGTCCAGACTGTTGGCGGCGCTACTATACTACGGTATGCTCTAGCTACGGCTTGACATATAAGGGTGGATTGAATTCCGTTTCCGAACGGAATTGAACTCTGTGACATGGCCGATTGTATGTAAAAATTTTCTATATATGGTATTTCACCCACTTAAAATTTCTTCAATTTGATTCTTGACTTGTAGTTGACAATTATTTATTTGTTGATGCAGCTTTGATTTAATCATATCTTTTATCAAACAATAAAGCTTGGCAGGACTTTCACGCAAAAATTTTGCAATTGCTACATTCGGATTCAGCAGTTCAAATTACATAAAAAATATTTTCAACTGATCCAGTTAAAGCTCTTGCAAATTTCTTTGCTTTAACTGTACTATTTGCTTGCATTCAAGAATAAAATTAGTCAGATGACTAAAATCAACAGACTAATTTTAAAACATCTTAATTTTCAAAGTAACCACTTTTAGAAGCATCGTACTATATACTGCATTAAATAAAACCCAGGGTGGTTTTATTTTCTCATATCAAAATTTTTTTCAAAAAGTCTAAAAAAGTAACCCTTATCTCTGCTTAATTTCTATAAGTTTTCAAAAACAATCGTTTGTTCACCTTTGTTAACAACTTCATTAGGTTTTGTTGTACAAATGTTGGTAGAGAGTAAGATACTTTTTATTAACGTTTGTTTTTTATCACAAATATTCATACAGGTTGTAGACGAACAAAAAAAAAAAAAAAAAAAAAAAAAAACAACTAAAAGTTTTTTCTATTTTTTTACCCATGGGGATCATGTCTTTCACATCTGTGATGATTTTTTTTCTCTAAGTGCTTTTTTGTTGGACTTCTTTTTGTGTTTTTTGAAATTTGTGGGCACTTATGGTTAGAAGGGTACAAAAGAAATGTTATATGGGAAAAATGCTAAAGAAAAGTTTGTTACTACATTTGATTTGATATGGCTTGAGGATTCGAAATATCCAATGAGTTTATGATAAATAGTTAAATAATTTTCAATTAATTTGCTGTGAAACACAAATGTGACACTTTTGTATTAAAGTATACGGATAAAAAATAACTTTCTGTATTCATTTCGGTAGTCAGAGAGTTAAGCGCACAGCACTGTGGGACTTTATATTTTTAACAAGGGTTTTTCCTAGAACACACAGTGGTTGAACTTTCCATCCGATTATAAAAAATATTGAAACTTCTTTAGAATAACCGTATATTGCTGCCAAGAGGATGATACAACTGTAGCAACCATACTACAATCATATATCAACTATATAGTAGCACACAATATATATTATTTCTATAAAATAAAAATTTATTTTTAAAAGTTACAAAAAAGAGCTTATTTCAAGTGAAGTGAAGCTAAAGCTACAGTTTACTTGACTACCAAATTAACTATCTCAGGCATGAAAAACTTTGTCGGCCTCATATATATTACAAATATTATCCGATTTTAATAAATTTCAACTTGGCGCAAAGCTCATGAAAATATAAAGCAGAAAATGTTTATTTTATTTAGATATCTTGAATATTTTCAAAGATATTTGTTATTCAATAATAAAATTTGGGGTTTTGCCATTTGACTTTGTTTATCTATCTATTTCCCAATATTAATAGAATAGCCAAAAATTAAAAAATATATATATATATTTTATGATTTTTAACACAAGCCTTGATAACATGCAGACAGACCAATTTTTATTAGTTACTTCTAATTTTGCAGTCGTGAAAACGAATCAAAATCTAGACTTTGAAATGAGAGTGAAAAATTTCCAAATTTTTACAAAAAAGAACTTGTTTATCTTTTTTCTCCAAAAATTTTCAAAACTAAAATGTTTTAATTTCAATATAACCTTTTATGGGTGCGGTGCGGCGCAGCCGACTTTTCTAATCACAACATTGAATTGCCATGAATATGTAAAGGCGCTTATTAATCGCAGATTAATTGGTTTACAAGAAGAGGATAAATTTTCAATTACTAGATATGGCCCAATCTCTACAAACACTGTAAACTAAATAAAACCATTTAACAATTTAATATTTGGCAGATAAGTACTAAAACTGTACACTACAGATTGACACAAGTCGTATCATATTTTTGACTCCTGACCATATTATTTCCTCTTTTTGTCCCTTAAAATTTTTAAACACAAACATGGACTAATCACAAGAGCGACTGGTATAGTAACAACAATTTAACAAGCAATCTGTCAACCAAATTCAACTGTAGCCTGTGATTATTTCTATTTAACTCTAACTGTAGTTACAGCAATCATTTATATCAAATATAAAATACATACTATACTTTTTCATTTGTATCTCTATCTCCAACCAATTCAAATACAGAAAATGAAATATAATACAAATAAATAATTCAAACATGTTGTTTGTAAAGTTGTACGTACATAAAATGATTTTATTTTAGCTCTCTTAACAAGATTTCGTTGTTGCATTTATTTAATGTAACATGATTGAAATAAGTACGAGTACATACAATACATTCGCAAATGATATTGATAAAAATCATGTGTTTATGTTAGAAAATGTTGCTGCTTAATAGTGGGTAAAAAAATTGATTTTTAGCCATGGTGTTGCTAAAACAACATGCATGTACAAACAGTGAAAGAAACGCATAAAAAAGAATGATATTAAAATAAATCATTACATATATATTAGATGACACCAGTACATGGTTGCCTTCAGCATAATTGAATAAATTATGTTTGAAATATCTTTTGTTAAAATTTTTGTTAAATTTGTCCTCGATTGAAATCAGGAAATTGGTTTTTGTTGGAGATGAAACTGATTATTTCTTTAGATATGTATATGTATTTTGGTATTTTCGCGACCCCCTTAATATATATTTCATATTACTTATGTATATTCCAGCTTCACTTAAATATAATATTTTATGTATGATTGCTTTATAGCAAATCGTTACAAGTTGTATTAAGTCTACATGTTCATATATTCTGTTATACAAATAATAATTTTTATTAAAGACAAGCCAGATGTTAATGTTTGTTAAGACAAAATATAAACATAATTTAATTACAAATGTTTACTTGTATCTAAATATCTATGAAATTGATTGTACAAATATTAATATCCTGGCATATATGTCAGTTGTTTTTTTATATATAAATATTTTTTTTTGTTTATTATAAACATGAAAATTAGGTCAATATGTTAGAAGAGGGAAACCTATTAATAATTTTATTTATGCTATCAAGTGAACTTAACAGTAGACGCAAATATTTTATTCAAGCGAAGGTGCTGGCATGTACTCAAATGCTGTTGAAATACGATAAGTAAATACTGATAAGCATTTTGCTTAGTTTTGCTTAAAATATATAAAAAATACTGAAACTCCTTTAAAATAAATATTATTACAGAGATGATAATACAGTTGTCCCAACCATATTACAAGCATGTATCAACTATATTATAAGACACACTTTTTTTTTAAATTACAAAAAAAACCCATTTCAAGTGAAATCGAGCTGACAAAATAACAGACAGTAAACAGCAATACGCACAAATGTGTGTAACCCTCTCAGTCACTCATTAAGTATAACTGCAAGTATTTTGTAGCAAACAAATTGTTATTTGCATATGTCCAAAATAAGATAAAACTATGATTAACGATATTGGAACATCAGTTTTACACCAACAGACAAACAACGACTACAGCTACAACAACAACAATGTATGATTAAGCCAAAAAAAGGCAACTATAATACAACTGAAGCTGTTTTATTTGACTCACTGCGACTGCATTGGTAACACAGCAAAATTTAACAAATACGAAACAAACGACAAAAAGCAAAACAAATGTCTTTTATGACAGTCATCATCAGTTAAAAACACCACTACACTCTATTGATTTATATCTGATAGCCCCACACACACTGACACAAACTCCTACATGGATACTCATGAGCAGGAACGCATAAAAAACTTCAAGTGCCACATAACAAGTGTGCGTTACATTTTTGGTGTTTTAACTGAAATTCAGATAAACAAGTGATATGAACAGTGTTGGCCAAAACAAAATTTTCGGAAAGAAATTTTTTTTAATTCTTCATACCAAAAATTTTCTGTAGAGAAGCTATTCAAGTTCTTGAAAGCAAAAATTTTCTATAGGAAAATCTTTCGTAGCATAAATTTTCTACAGAATTTTCTCTAGAGAAGTTCGTAAAAGCTAAAATTTTCTATCGAAAATTTTTTATACCACAACTTTTCTGCAGAAAAATTTTTATAGCACAACTTTTCTACAAAAAATTTTGATAGCAGAAATTTCCTAATGAAAAATTCTTGATAGCACAATTTTTTTTTTAGAAAAATTCTTCATAGCATAAATTTTCTCCAGAGAATATCTTAAAATTATAAATATTCTCTAGAAAAACCATTTAAGGCATACATTTTCCCTAGCAAAGTTTTGATTTTACAAATTTTTTATAGAAAATTTATTGATAGCATAAATTTTCGCTAGAGGAGTTCTTGATTTATACATTTATTAAAGAAAAATTCTTTATAGACAAATTTCAGTTTACAGAAGATCTTGATAGCATCAATTTTCTATAGCAAAATCTTGATAGCATAAATTTTCTATAGAAAAGTTCTTGAAAGCACAAATATTCTATAGTAAAACACTGATAGCATAAAATGTTTATAGAAATATTATTGATAGCTGAAATTTTCTCTAAAGAAGTTATTAAAACATAAATTTATTATAGGAAAATTTTTGATAGCATAAGATTTCTATAGAGAAGTACTTGGAAGCATACATTTTTTAATGCATCATTTTAATAGCATACATTTTGTAATGAACAATTCTTCATAGCATAAATTTTCGCTAGAGAAGTTCTTCAACAGTACATTTTTTATAGGAAAATTATTGAGAGAATACGTTTTCTATAGAAAAATTTTTGATAGGATAATTTTTTTACAGACGTTCTAGACATCATAAATTTTTACAGTAGAATTTTGATAGCACATATTTTTTGTAGCAAAATTCTTGATATCATAAATTTTCTCTAGAGAATCTCTTGTATTCATAAATATTCTATAGAAAAACCTTTAATAGCATAAATTTTCGATGGAGGTGTTCTCGAAAGCATACACTTTCTATAGCAAAATTTTGATTTTATAAATTTTTTATCGAACATTTCTTAATAGCCAAATTTTTGCTAGATAAGTTATTGATTTGTACATTTTTTTTAAAGAAAAATTCTTGATAGCATAACATTTCTTTATTGAAGATCTGGATAGCATAAATTTTTTATAGCAAAATTTTTTATAGCATAAATTTTTTATAGAGATGTTCTTGAAAGTATAAATTTTTTATAGCAACATTTTGGTTGCACAAATTTTATAGAAAAATTCTTCATAGCATATATTTTCTCTAGCGAAGTTCTTATAATGGTACTTTTTTATAGACAAAGTTTTTGACAGCAGAAATTTTCTATGGAGATTTTTTTGAAAGCATATATTTTATATAGAAAAATCCACGGTAGCACATACTTTTTATAAGAATAATTCTTGATAGCATAAATTTTCTCTAGAAAATTTCTTGAAAGCGCAAGTATTCTATAATAAAATAATGATAGCATAAAATTTTTATAGAAAAATTATTGATAGCATAAATTTTCCATAGCAAAATTCTCGATAGTATAAATTTCGTACAGATTAGTATTTGACAGCATACATTTTAAATAAAAGACTTTTTATAGCACAATTTCCTACAAATATTCTTAATATCAAATCATTAATATTATATATAAAAATCCCTGATAAAATCAATTTTCTATGGAGAAATACTTAAAAGTATAAACTTTCTGTAGCAAAATTTTAATAGCACATATTTTGATAGCATATATTTTTTACAGACAAATTATTGATAGCATTAAATTTCGCTAAAGAAATTCTTGAACCATATATTTTTTATAGATATATTATTGATAGCATACATTCTCTAAAGAAAACATCTTCCTAGCATAATTTTTCTATTGAAAAATTACTGATAGCATACATTTTCTATTAAGAAGTTCTGAAATCATAAATTTAATATCTTTTGTAGACAAAATTATCAGTACATTTTGATACCGTAAATTATCAATAAAAAAGTTCTTGAAAGCATAAATCTTCTATAGCAACATTTTTGTAGCACATATTTTTTATAGAAAAAAGTTTGATAAAATAAAGATTCGCTAGAAAAGTTCTTAAACCGTAAATATTTTATAGAAGGATTCTTGATAGCATAAATTTTCTACTGCAAGTATCTTTGTAGCACAATTTTTTTAAGGAATGAATTTTCATAGCATAAATTTTGTATAAAGAAGTTGTTGAAAACATAAATTTTCTATAGAAAAATTTCGATAGTACAAATTTTTAAACATTTTTAAAGAGGAGTTCTGGAAAACATAAATTTTCTATAAGATAGTTTTAATATATCGATATTTTTATAGAAAAATTTTTGATAGCATAAATTTTCGCCAAAGAAGTTCTTTAACCCTATATTTTTTATATAAAAGCTCTTGATGGAATAAATTTTCCGTAGAAAATATCTTGATAGCATAAGTTTTCTAGAATAATTCTTGACAAAATCAATTTTCGCTAGAAAAGTTCTGGAACACTATTTATTTTATAGAAGAATTCTTGATAGCATAAATTTTCTCTAGAAAATATGTTGATAGCATAAGTTTTCTAAAGAAAAATTCATTATAGCATACATTTTGTATAGAAAAGTTGTTGATAACATACACTTTCTACAGAAAAATTTTGATAGCACAAATTTTTTAAATTTTTTATAGATAAGTTTTTGAAAGTGTATATTTTCTGTAGCATAAATTTGATATCACAATTTTTTTATAGAAAAATTTTTAATAGCACAAATTTTCGCTAAAAAAGATCTTACTCTGTACATTTTTTATAGAAAAGTTCTTCATATCATAAATTTTTTATAGAAAACATATTGATAACTTTATTTTTCTATAGAAAAATTCTTGATATATCTTCTATATATATCTTGATATATCTTCTAGATATAACTTCTATAGAGAAGTTCTTGAAAGCATAAACTTTTTATATCAAACTTGTGATATCTCATATTTTTTATAGATAAACTCCTGATAGCATAAATTTTTATTAGAGAAGTTCTTAAACCCTTAACTGTGAATAAAAATAATATTTAATAACAAATTTTCTATAAAAAACATCTTTATAGTATAATTTTTCAACGGAAAAATTCTTGCTGGCATAAATATTCTATAGATTCTATAGATTGACTATAGGAAAGTTTTGATAGCATACATTTTTTATAGAAAAATTCTTGATACCATAAATTTTTTACAAAGACGTTCTTATTTATTTCCGTAGTATACAAAATTCTCTAGCAAATTCATCGATAGCAATAATTTTCATATATGTACTGTAAACTGTGTGCTGTAGCACAAAAAAAGGAAACATATCAGATAATTTGTGTCTCTCACTCTTGCATTTTTTTGTGGTGCATATTTAATGAAATAGTTTTGTTGGTGTATAAAGTGCATTTTTATTTTGTTTTTGCTGTAGTAGTTGTTATTAAAGTTGTCTTGCTATATTTTTGTATATGCTGCATATATGTATGCAAATCAATAAAGACTCTTGTTGTCATTTGAACTCGCTGATGCTGATGCTGTGCTCCCTCTGTTAAATATTCAAAATTGCTGGAAAAAAATATCTGACAACGGATGTTGTTATCATGATATCAGTGGCCGTTTTATTTTGTTAAACTCATTTGGGGGATTTTATTTTATGTTACAAATGCGTCGTTTTTTCTGGTGCCCTACATACACTTTAGTTTGGATTTGAGCACTATCTTGTAGAGAAAAATCATCTATAACAGTTTGTGTTATCGAAACATTTTTATGCTATCGAATGTTTTATCTAGAAGATTAATATCACCGAAAATTTGCTTATTGAAAATGTTTGTTATCGAAAAATTAATTCTACAAAATTTATCTTATCAAAAAAAAAATTCTACATATCATGGGGAAAGTTTCAATAGAAAATTCATGTTATCAAAAATTTTTTAGGAACATTTATCGATAATATAATATTTTCATAAAAAAATTACGTTATCAAAAAAAAAAAGTTATGTTAGAAAAATATTTTTTGTGGGAAATTATTGCTATCGAAAAATCTTACGTATTTTTTATAGACAGTTTTTTATTATCGAAAGATTTTCTGTGCCATCGAAAAACTATCTATAGAAAATGTATCTAAAAGCTTTGCTATAGAAACTTTGTATTAGCGGAGTTCAGTGTTTGATGCAAATGGTCTTGCGAAAGTTCAAACGCAAAATATCGTAGAATTTTTATGAAATGTTGTGTATTTTGTTGTTGAATTTCATAAAAACGCTCCGATATTTTGCAGTTGAACTTTCGCAAGACCATTTACATCAAATACTGAACTCCGCTATTGTCAAAAGGTAATGCCATGATTGTACTATCAAAAATTTTTATATTAAAAATTCGTATTATCGAAAAATTGTCCAAAGTAAGTTTGCAATCGAAAAGTTTTCTACAGAAAATTTATGTAATCGGAAATTTTTGCCGACAAATTTCCTATATTAGTTTAAGTTATCGAAAGTTTCTATAGGAAATAATTTTTCCCGAAAAATTTTTGCTAGAAAATATATTTTATCAATTAAGATTTTATACAAAATTTATGTTATCAAAAATTTATTTCTAAAAATTTCTGTTATCGAAAAATATTCTTTGAAATATTTCAGTTATCGAAAATATTTACTTCGAAAATTTATATGTCGAAAATTTTTGCTATAGAAAATGTTTCTTCGAAAAATTTATGTTATCGAAAATTTCTGCTGTAGAAAATTTACGTCATCGAAAAAAATTTTATATATAATATATATATTGTATCTGGCAAATTTCTATAGTAAATTTATGTTATCGAAAACCTTTAAAATAACAGCTATGTTTTCTTTAATGTGATTATATAATGGTAAAATTCATAACAAGATATTCAGATAAGCAATATATTTTTCCCAAATTTTTCTTATTCATTTCAAACGTAGCGCCCTACAAAAAATTGTTTGACCAACTTAAAATAACAGCGATCATTTTCATTTCTGTTGTATATTTGAAGTATTCATTTCATTTTGTATACTTAAGTTTTATTGTTAAACATTAATTTAAACATGGTTATACTTTGCAAGCTTTTTTGTGTGCATGTTTTTTATTGTAAGCTTCATATTTTTTTTTTATATTTCACTTCTGCCACCATGGGATGTCCATCTTTATCTTTTTGGATTTATTATTGATTGCATTTAATTTTGGTTTTATTTGTGTTTTTATTTGAACATTTTATTTGGTAAACCAATTTGCTGCAGCTTTGCGCGACAAGCATTTGTTTTCTTATGGACTTTATAATGTGACATGTTATGATAGAAATTTAATTTATAGTGCTCAATTTCACTCCCAGAGAATGTGATAAAATTGTTTCTTGTATCTTGTGGTGGTGGTATGCTATAATACACTATACACGTATGTGTATATTATTGATTATGATGACATAAAGAAATTTATGGGACTGAGATTAGGAAATACTATAGTAATTTGCTTATTAAATGCCATTTCATTAGTGTTATTAATGCGTTGAGAAAGTGTTTAGAGAAATTTGCTTTAATTTGTTTATGATTTTATTTTTATCTTTTATTGAAGGTGGTTTATAGTTAATTTTAATGATAACTCAACTAATTTATGGCTGTGGAATTAATCTGATATATACAAATATTTTCCGTTATATGTATAAGTTGTTTTAAAACATTGGTTTTTATTTCTAATATCACAATTTTATATATGGGCTGGCGAAATTTCATTCAAAATATTGGATAAAAATTATTAAAACCTTTACTGAAGGAAATATGTATAGTTTGCAATAAATGCATCATCTAATAAGAAAGAAAATGTTTTCGGAACGAAGTTCCCTATGGGGGTCACAAAACGAATTTTAAGTGAAAAATACTTGTAACGAATAGTGGTAACGTTACCGTTGTTTTCCGTGCAATTTCGTGGACTTTGAGGAGATTTTTTCCCATTTTTTTGGGAATCCGGGGAACTACTGAGATTTTTGGGAGATTTGTTCCTAGTTTTTGTTAATCCATGGAACTTTTGGGATTTTTGGGAGATTTTTGTTCTAATTTCTGGAATACTTTTGCAATATTGATAAGAACTTTTTTTAAGATGGTAACAGGTAGGCGCGAAGGTGAAATTCCTTTAAAGCTTAGTGTTTCCGCTTTGGTGTTTTCGTGGTTTTCTGTGGACGTTCTGGAATTTTGGGGAGGTTTAAGTCCGAAGTTTTGGGAATCCGGGGATCGTCTATGATTTTGGGCAGATTATTGTCCTAGTTTTTGGGAATCTAGGGGACTTTTCGTTTTTGGGTAAGATTTTTATTCTAGTTTTTCGTAACACTTGGACCAGGTTTGTGTCTTGGCTAATGGTTGGTTTTTTTTGCTAAGTAAAGATGTGTCGGCTAAACACCAGGTGCTCGGCTAAAATCTTGACAAGTATCGCCTTAGTATCTGCCCACCGATAGTGGTGTTTGATAATGAATTGTCTTGTTTTTCATCTATAGGTTTAAATTCCATCTTTATTTATATGGTGAAATTTTTGTTTTTAAATTATAATTTTGATTGTTGGGTTGGTTCGGGGTAATAAAGATGAGGATGCGTCCAGCAGAATGACCGAACATGGCCGACCGTGTGTGGGCGACCGAATGCAGCCTGCCGAAGGCATAAGGCTAAAAGTAACACGCCGAAGACGGCAGGCGACAGGAATCAGAATATTACCCCCATATGCAAAAAAATTAAGTGTCCTTTAAATGTATGTTAAAACAAAATTTCCATAGAAAACCCGGTTTTAACATACATTTCAAACATACTTAATTGTTTTTGCATATGGGGATAAATTATCATATGAGTCCGCCATTTATGTATGGACCGCTTATCAAAATTTTATATGAATGTGCATGAAAAGTGTGGTTCTTTGTATTAAAGTCGGTTTTTTGACATAATTTTTTCTGTCTACAAAATGACATCTCACTCATATTTCATACAAATGTTTTTGTCTCCGCTTTTAGTTTTACGTCATTGTTTTTAATAAATTAAAAAAAAAACTTTGTTTTTTATTTTAAAAGTTTGTCTACAAGTTGGTTTGTCATTCGTTATATTTTTTTAATATTAAATATAATTATAAAATAAATCAATAAAATGCAACAACGCAAAAAAATAATGAAAACATTTGAAAACTTTCTCGAAGGAGCTTCATCAATGTACTAAGAATTCGTTATTCGTTACTTGAATATTCATAAAAAAATTAAGGTGATTGTTGAATAAAAGCAAAGTTTTTCAAAAAAAAAATTTTTTTTTCCTTCAATTGTCATACATAACGATATTGTAAATAATTGTATTCTATTAGACCATTTTCTTACCATTTTGGCTGTGAAGAGAAAGAAACATGTAAAAAACATTGTAATTCGTTACTTTTCTCTTTTTATGAATTTTGTTGTAGTAGTCTCTAATATCCGATTTCAGTGTTTTTGTAATTTTTATTTTTGAGTTTTAAAGGAGAGCAAAACTAAATTAACCGGAGCAGAGGCCCAAAGAATTAAAAAAAAAAACTAGACGAAAAGTGTGTGCAAAATGTTAGCAAAAAGAAAGAAAAAGGGAATAAATTGCTCTTAAAATAATATGTTTTATTTATTAGTTCTTTGGTTTTGATTTAAAAGAGTTCTAAGCAATTAAAACGAGATGAAATAATGTAGAAATGTGATTGTACTAAAGTAAGGTAACGAATGACAAAAATATTATGGCAAAACAAATAGTACATATGTTTCCACAATCTACAGACCATGGCTCGTTTGTTACATATTTTAAAATTTTAGTTCATATGTAATTTTTTCCGTTTTGTACGATGCTAAATGAAAGTTACTTTTATAGCAACAACATTTTAAATATTCCACACAAACTCCAATTTTCAGGAATGGAAAATAATTAACACAATTAGCAAGTTATACTTTTCTTTTAATTGTATCAACAAAAAACTACTGCATGGCTGATTAAAAAGTTACTCTTCTTGATAACCATTAATAATTTATAGCTAGACTTAACTGATTGTGAAACACTTTCTAAATATATCTCAAATAGTGAAATATTTATTTTAGTAAAATGACCTCAATTTGTTTTTAGTTTTACATTTAACAGCAGGTTATCTTTAACTTAAATATCAAAAGACAAGAATTCTTTTTTATATAACGATAATCCCAAGAAATCTTTTAAAATTCACATATCTAATTTATGAATATCTAATAAGATAAACTAAATGGATTTAGCTTGTCTCTGACACAATATGCAGGTAACTCTCATATGATCGATTAAAATAGATTATATAGATTATAGTTAATTAGTTAATTTTATGCAAATTTATACGGGTTTTAGTTTTATTAATTTAGATTATGAATAAATAAAAGTTACAAAAATATTTCAATAAAGTACCAGCCATGTGAACAGGAAAACTCACTTAAGTCATCAAACTAATAACATCATATGTAAATTTGTCATCATATATTGTATGTGTATTTTGGTTGGAGAATTATACAAAATTTTTGGAATTTCTTTATAAAAAGCTAAGAAAAATCAAACAACCATTCCCCTCAAAACCTTGATATAAAAATTCTCTTATAAAATTTGTAATAAAAAAATCTAACTAATAAAAAAACCATAAAACCAACATAATGAGTTACTGAAACGCACAGAAATAAAATACATGCACGTTATCAAGATAGCTAGCGGTCATTAATCATGAAAGGTAAACAAAAAATATTAATAAAAAAACAGCCGCAATCCATAAAATCTAGCAAAGGCTTAGCATTGCTTACATATTTTTTACATATTTTACCTGCACTTCATCAAAAATATAATCAGTAGACAAAATGTGAAATGGTTTGCTTAATTTTTGGGGGGACACACAAATCGATGTTCGTATGGTCGGCTAGAGGATTGGCCAAAAACGCGGAAATTATTTCTCTTTTAATGACAAATATTTTTATTTAATTCGTATAATCATGATATAAAATCAAACTTAATATGAATAAACATTTTATGACCACCACCATCATGATGACCATACAACAACATTCCGTAACTAAAAGTATTTCAAATTAGAAAAAAGGGGGAGATGGACTGGCGAAAATAATGAAACGTAAACACAACATCAAATATGCATTACTAACAAGATTGGGCTAAAATATCACTAAAATGCATATTAAGGCCATTAATAGTGATTCATGAACGTACATTATATTAATACACTAAAAGGTTTCACAAAAATAAAAGAGTAACAATTTCCAACGTAAAAATATTAATTATTTTAAGGTTTACCATTTTTGGCATTTAAAAAACCTTTAGGTCCATTTGCATAACGAAAACTTGTTGTGAGGTTCGCATAAGTGACGAAATTAAACTGGATCTTACTGAGTTTTTTATGAAGTTCGCAATCACCGTAGAATATAGTAATGAGTATCGACTACAACCAATGAAAATGTTGCATCAACAGCCGATCAACGAAACTGTGTAACAGTGTTCTCAATACACGACCGCCCGCGATTTCAGACAGTGGGCGCCGGCTGCCTAGACAATCTCGCACAATCCTGGTAAAGTTAAGGAGCGGATGGAGCAGTATCCTGAACTGCTGCAAGGAACGAATAGATCCAGGTGCCCTAAACAGGTGCTCAGGTTGACTACAAGGACCACACGACACTTCGTATTTGTTTAATTGCCAAAACTAATATTTTCAGGATGGAGCTCCCGGCAACAGCAGCAGAACTGTTAAAACAATAACAAGTGTTTTCATTATCAAAATTCCGAGAAAAGCTTGTTAAAATCCAGTTTAATTTCGGCACTTATGCTAAGCAAACGATTTAAAATAAAATATATTAGGAATAGTATAAAAAATTGCCTTTAAATTCCTAACCGGGATATTCACATTCGATAACCATAACTTCTATTTCCTCTTCCATCCCAACACAGACAGAAAAAACTAAATTTCATTTTCTGTAAAGGAATTCAATGAAGAAATAGTAAATAGTAAATATTTTGTCTAGGAACGGACCTAAAAACAAATTTGTAAATATAGACAAAAATATCTCAACAATTTCATTGAAAAAAACGTGTTTTTTTTCAGGGAACAAATTGTTTAAATGTATAAAACAATTTGTCTAAAAATATTCACAAATTGTAAACAAAACAATTTACTAAATCAAGCAAAAGGACTTACTGGATTTAATGAAAAATATCAAACAATATTTTCATCTGAATTTATAAAAAAAAAATTATTCTAAAAATACTAACAAACATTAAGCAAAATTGTTTACTTAATCAAACAAAAATATTTACTGGATTTGTTGTAATATATCAAACAACATTTTTGTCTGGGTCATTACCATCATCATCATCCATTAAACATTTATGAAATGTTACTTTGTTCAATGTGCTCAAATCTGAATGTTTATCTAAAGACTCTAAAAAAATGAATGAAAATGAACGCAAGGACATTAACGAATTGATTCACTCAAAAATCTTCAGTAAACAAACTTGGTACAATCGCATTCCTTTTGTTATCATTGCTGTTGTTGTTGTTATTTTTATTTGTGTGTATATCGTCATCGGGGTTGTTTTTTTACGACACAGTTTTTGTTGTTGTTATTTTTAGACAAACTTTTGTTTGAAAATTTTTTGGTGATAATATTTTCTGTGCAGTATATTTCTGAGTAATTCGCCTCAATTCCGCCTTTCGATTAAATGAACTAGCCAATCAATGACTTTTTCTCTTTCACTGTTAGAATCAGAGATTGGCATTCAGTACATGCTTACTGAGTAATATCTATTTTTCGCAGTTAAACTGTCTAGCAGCTACCTGATTTTTTATCCCTAATCACGTTTAATAGTCTCTTCAGGGTTTTCACCTCAGTCATCAGTTTGTCGAGCCGGTTTGGCATCTTTGCAGTAGCAGTTTTACTCTTGCCTCATATTTTCACAATTCTGTATGATTTGCGTCTACCTAGTATTAACAAAAATACTTTTTTTCTCCGTC
Source organism: Panzeria rudis (assembly GCA_956483635.1). Lineage (NCBI taxonomy): Eukaryota > Metazoa > Arthropoda > Insecta > Diptera > Tachinidae > Panzeria > Panzeria rudis. Next base: position 9,054,957 of record OY101451.1, read on the forward strand.
TCTTAACCATCCAATTTTTGTTTCGTCAGCGCATTTGGAAAATAAAGTAAAAAATCCTTTAGAAAAATTGGATAATTTTGGGAACAACTTATTAAGCTTTTAGTAGAGTATCCAACTGGCGACGCCAATTGCCAATATTCTAGATCTAAATAATTTGCTTTAGCTACATAGAATAAATATCAAAAGATCAGTGAATGTGTTATCAAACTTCGCTATAAAAACTTTTAAAGAACCCTTCCCACAATATTTAGTATAACTCAAGAAACAAAATGTAATTAATGACAATTTCGAATTCGCATATATTTGAAAACAAAACAAATATAAAATAGAAAAGCAAAATACCTTCAAAAAAGTTAGCGCAGATTGTTGAACTCTCTAAATTTTGATCGCATGTCTTCGCACAAAAAAACCATTTTAAGAAGAGAAAAATATTTTTTCTGAAATAAAATGGTCAAAGGCGCATGCAGGTTTAGCTCATTTGTTAATTTTAAGCCAACATATTTTACATGCGAATTATGAGTATAAGCTTCTTCAAACAAAAAATTTATAACAAGAACTTGGACATGAAATGTTGTTATTTACATGATTGCATTTAGGAACCCATGGTTTTATGTGGTGGCTTTAAAACAAATGCTGTGCAACTCAGAGGCAAACTATCATATAAGTTTTGATGGTGGAAAGTGCACCTTATATAATAATGTCGGGGGAATATCGAAGCAAACCACAATTATAACGGGTCCCTTTTTGATCCTCTTACGTGTCCTAGTAGTTGATTGCTCAATACACCATATGATAAGCGTACCAATCAGTGATACACGCGCCAAGTCTAACATTTGCTCTGGACTTTAGTGATTTGTGAAAGTTGGCAGATAATTATCGACTTCCATTGTAATCACAGAGTCATTAGTAATTACTAGCATCTGACTTGTACTGAGTTGCCCCTTAGCCTCCACAACTAACATGTGTTGGCTGATGGTTCTCAGTCTAATACTAGCCAAAGCTGTATATGTATACCCTTCCCCCACTCCATTTTATCCGCTTCTGACATTTGGTAGAGTATCCTTTTCGCCATTTGTATCTTCAAATCAACGTGATCAATCCAGGTTAGTTTTGTATCGAGGGTTAACTCTAGATATTTAACCTTCCTGGAGATATTAATTTCCGACCCACAAAGTATTAAAGGATTAAACGCTATACCTTTTCTCCTACAAGTAAAGAGCAGAGCGGCAGATTTGCTAGCATTTATAGCTAGCCTCTGAACATTGCACCACGTCTTGGTTATCCTAAGAGCTTGTCTCATGCAGCCCGGAATGGTATGCATGAGCCTACCACCAACCATCAGTGCTATATCACCAGCATACCATATAGTGTGTATGCCCATTAAGTTTAGTCTTCGCAAAAGGCTATCTAGGGTAGTGTTCTACAGTTAACCATCTTGTCACGAATACTGAATCTCCCATTCCTGAGGACTATAGCCCTCAACCGTAGCATAGAGTCAATCCATTCTAAAATAATTTCATGGGTCTCTCGCTCCGCAAGAGCCATTCTCAGTTTATCTACAGAAATCTTATTAAACGCTCTCTCTATGTCCATAAAAATTGATAACGCGGCCCCACCATTGTTAATTTCTCTTGCTGCTACTCTAACAAATTAATGTAGAGCCGCCTCCGAAGACCTGCCTGCCTGAAAAGTATGCTGACATCTACTTAGAGGGCTATACATCAGCGTATGGTTCTCTAGATAATCTACCATGGTTTTTAAAAGAAATGACGTTAGGCTGACTGGTATGAAAGATTTGGCTTTTGTATAGTCTTTTTTACCCGGTTTCGGAAGGAATACAGACTTTGTTTCTCTCCATACTGCAGGGATGTCGGGATGTAGAGTGACGACAGAAAGGCCATAAATATTTCTCTGATCCTGTCCATTAAGATAATCATACCCCACTGGAGCGAGGCCGAAAAGATACCATCCATTTTAGACGTTTTAAATAGTTCAAAAGAAAGTATAGCACTTTTGACATCATTTGGAGTCACTATCCTTTTAGTCACCTCACGCCTTCTCTCACTAACCCTTCTATGAATAGGAGCACCTGGATCATTCGATTGAAAACTGCCTTGAAAATGGGTCTCCATCAACGACTGCAATACTTCTCCCACCGACTCAGTCATAGAACCGTCATCTTTACGAATCATTCCCACTTTTGAGATGGGGTCAGAAGATACCATCTTTTGCAGTCTAGCTACTTCAGATGTATCTCTCATTCCGGATCAGAAATCCCTCCACATTCTTTGTTCCTTAAGGCGAATGAGTTTTTCCAGCTGCCACTTTTTATCTTTGTAATAGTTCCACAAATCTCTTATGGATTCAAATTTTCCGTTCCACCAAGGCGTCGAATCCCTTTCATATACTACATTAAGAGGGCAAGCCTTTTCGAAAGCAAACTTAATAGTGAAGTTTAACCGTTTCACTACTAGCTCGATTTTGCCCGTGTTCCGAGGCACCCCGTTAGGAACTGACTCCAACTGTTCCAAAAGGCGTTTCTCGTACGTAGTACGGTTTGTGTTCTTTTGTACTCTTATACATTTGCGTGCCTTGCTCCATTTTTTGTCATACTGAATCGCTCAGTGATCAGACATCTACATGGTTAATCTATCCATTACTTTCTGAAGCATCTGAACTGAGCACAGCTAGATGCCAATCACTCTCGTTCTGTGTGCATACACGAAGATGGGTGTGACACCTCTGTTCAGTACATGTAAATCGTATCTTTCCACAAATGCTAGCAGTTGTTGTACTCTGTGGTTATCATCTATGCTGCCCCACAAAGTGTTGTGTTAATTAGCATCACAGCCTATTATCAGAGGTATACCACACTGCCTACAAAATAACTACCAGTTCCTCAACTTCTGTTGAAGGAGGTGCTTCCGGCGCATCGTAAGGTAGATATACTGATGAAATGAAGAATGATCCCGCACCACTGCCAATCATTACAACAGCAAGATCTAATGAGTAGAGACGTGTCATTAGTACACTTTGTATTCAAGTGTACCTTCAATGACATGTGCATGTAATTGGCTAAAGGTCTAAGATAAAAAAGGAAATATACGGTCATGTCACAGAGTTCAATTCCATTCCGAAACGGAATTCAACCTACCTCATTTTTATAGCAACTGGTGTCTAAAGAAGAAAACTAAAATACGCAAATTTGTCAGGTTACGCTGCGGTATTCTGCAGCTAAGGTTTGACACATTAAGTTGGATTGAATTTCGTTTCCGAACAGAATTGAACTCTGTGACATGGCCGATATCATCGCTTGAAGGTGAACTACATCTTTAAGTGTAGCCTTTATTAGATATTTACTGATTACAGAGAATATTAATGAAAATATAAGTATTATAAATTTAGTTTTTTTTTTTGTCAAAAAGCTATACATTAAGGGCATTATAAATTGATTAATGTTTTATGTTAATATGGGAGGTTATTTGTTAATGACCAAAAAACTATAACTAAAAACAAACGAAAAAAAAGTATATAAACCACCAAATATATTGAATACTATTTGAATAAAAAATCCTTTTAAAGACACATGCCAAAAATAATTTTAGCTACCTGCAAACGAGTCAACATTAGCTGAATAAAATTGTTAGAGAAGAAAGTTGGCCACCATTCAAACATTTTAATATTAATATGTGAAAGATACAAAAAATTTGTGCGTGACTTTTATTAAGTTTTATAGATATTTAGGGTTAACCAAACATTAATTTACATACTAGAAAATATTTACACACACACATACTTGCAATGGCTAGAGGAAGTTAAAGAGATAATAAAATAGAAAAATAAAATGTAATAAAATACACCTTTATAATTAGCATATTAATACACAAGAGAGTTTCGTAATACTTTGTGTATTAATTAATTAGTTAATTTGTTTCAAACAAGTGTATGACATTTGTCAATATTGAAATAAATGGTGAGTTGTGTGTGTATGTAGTAAATAAACCACCTTCTTAATAGAGAAGAGACATAACATTTTTATAGTTAAGGCCTACAACTTTCTTCCGTAGTTTTTTTTACAGTCAAGCCGTTAGCTAAAGTTTTGAGAATATATGAAAATTTTAAACAAAATAATAAAAATCTAAAACAGTTTTGCTAAATTGTAAACAAATTAAAGAGTCAACAAATATTTAAAACTTAGTAAAACTCCAACGCTAAAAATTAACAAAAAGTCAGCAATTTTTTCAAAAATGTATTAAATTCAACTTATCTAATTTAAAGAGCAAAGCAGTAATTAACTGACTGTGACAACTAGCCACGAATCTTTATCTTCAACTAACTGTAGTTTAAAAAATGTTTAAGGCTTATCGACCACTGCTCCCTTTTTCTTTAGCATATCACTAGAATTAATTAATTACACACAAAAAAAAAATTATTCTACTAATTAGGATTGTTTTGGGCTTCTTCTATTTTTATTCTGCATTTATGTTTCTCTATTAGACAAAGAATTCCGCTTCTATATCTAAATATACAAACCAGAAACTAATTTGAATAATTAGTTTAATATCTTAATTATGCATCATTTAAAAAATACGAACAAACACCTTGTTTTGTGTGCCGGCATTCATTCATTTGGAGTTTTTCGCTTCCACCAACAAAAATTCTTTTGATTTTTATTTTCGAGCCTGACTGGCAGGCAGGTTGACCGTTTGTCATTTGTTCTTTGTGTTTTTATTTGTGGGCTAACAAATTGTGATCATAAATAAAATAAACGGGTTAAGAAAAACATACAATAAATAATATTTGTTTGGTATGTTTGACAGTTCTTTTTTTCTGTCTGTCTCTAACGTTTGTTTAAGTGGGGGGAGTTATTGTAATTTGTTAAAGAATTTTTGTGTTTTCAATGGAAATGACGTTACATTTTTTGTTGTTTTTGTTGTTCTGGGAATAGCATGTGGTATTCTTTTTTTTCGCTTGACCAAATATTTAGCTGACTTAGCTAAAATAGCTCGTTAGGGAAACAAATATTTAAAGTTGCCTTTTTTTATAACAATCAGTAATTACACAGTTTTGAGTACATATTTTAAGGCTTAAATAATTCAAGGCATGAATCGTATAATAATAGAAAGTCAAAGGATAATTTTGTTCAATTAAGGAATTTGTATTTGGGAAATATTTATTGTAGTCGTCACCACACTTAAAAAGATTTAACTACATATCTATATGATTTTTACAATATTTATTTGTAGTCCTCAATATAAAGAAAGATAATGTTCTGCATGAGTATTGTTATTATTTAGATGATAATTAGTTTTTTTCCAATGATTTTACTGTGATACACTAAAATTATTTAGGGCTTCTCATGCATCAACTCTGTTTCGTTGGAACCCATAAAGAAGAAAAATACCTTTAATTTTTCTAGGTCACTTCATAAAGTGCTTTATAACAGTAAATGTAATGAATAACTTTTGGATTTCTTAGAGTTTTAAATCTAAACACACTTAACTTCTTTCTTTCACAATATATTTTAACGAACTTTATTAGTTTCAAAAGATAACATTCTTATCTTTTAAATAAGGCATGATTTTTGAAAATCAGCTAGTAAATGATGAAGTTATGGTGGTTTAAGTATATGGGATCCTTTGCACCTTTGGTATACGGAACATTGAAAAGGTAGATTTTATGCATCAGTTTGATCTGTGGCCGAGGCGAGGCGCTTAACACCGCAATTAACGCAATCGTTGGAAAAGAATACGACGAATCGGCAAAAAATTATGACATCAAACTAACGATTTTCGCAGAAGGGTCTGCGAAATTATGAGAAGTGCATAGGAAGCACTTTTATAAATGAATAGAAAGAGTGCCATAGTTCTTAAGAGGTGTGACATTTAAACATATTAATTTCCGGTGTTGAGAAATGCTAACTTCAATTTAATATACATCATTAGAAAGGTAATTAAGTCTAGTTTTTAAGTATTTAAAAATCCTTGCGATTTTGTATAAGGAAAGAAAGAGTTGAGGCAAGCAGAAGGAAATATTAAATTAAATATAAGCAATTGTTTTTTTGAAATTCATTTAATATCAGACATCTGTTTAAATTTTGGTTTTTTTTCAGTTAATATATAAATTTTTCTTTTTATAACTCCCTTAGCTGCATTTTTTTTCAGAGTTTTAACAAGGTTAAATTTAATTATTAAGCAAATTTTAACATATTTTGAATTCATATACATTTTTCTTCTTTTCTTTCTTTGTTAAACAAAATTTTTATTACATTCCGTTAATAATGCCCCCAAACAGCAATAAAGCATTAAATGATCCATGATATTTACATGTGTCTGGCAGTATGTCTGTCTTTTTGCCTGGAACAGAGAATGCCAGTCAATATGCATGAATAAATTTTGCACCTGCCTGATACTTTTTTTGCTCTTTATGGCCAGATTGTTATAACAATTTTAAACCGCCAATCAACTATGGACACATTAATGTACAAAAAAAAAGCGCTCTTCAATAAAATGCTAAAGATAGATTTAATAGAAGCAGATACTTAAAGGTATTAAATGGCAGTCAATAAAGAAAAAACAAGGATGGAACTTAAATTTATAATATGTTAATATTTTACTATATACTTCTCTAAATGAAAATAACGATTTATCTAATAAAAGCAAAATATATGAAAAATCATAGGCGGAAATAAAAAGCTGAACAGAATAGCTTATTCCTGTTATTAGTTTAAAAAATTTTCAGTGGATAAAAATGTCAAAGAAAAAATTTTTTCTTTGCATAAAACTGCTGTCTATAAATTCTTTTATATGACTGGTAGCCAATTACTATTATGGCTTTGTTATTTTCGTTAGCAACACCTTGTGTTATGAGTCCATTAACAAAAAGTTCAACATAATTGTTAATGTGCATGCTATTGAAATTTATAGTAATATGTTTGCCAATCAGGCAAAATACCCTACAATACCTGTTCTATTAAGAATTATATATATTCTAAATTATTTGAAAGAAGCACGATACATCAGCTGAGCTGATTACATTACTGAAATTAATAGAGGGATTTCTATTACGAGACGACCGCTTTTGCCATCTATGCAATCCGGAAAGTGTATTTTCAGGACTAGATCCAAGGTCTCCACATCTTATTTAATTAACGTCTCTTCTGGGCTCATTAGGAGAGCAGCTTTCTCAGACGTTATGCCTCTGAAGTGCTCTCCAGGTCACTGCAGAATCGTCTCCACAATTTTTTTTCCACCTTCCTAGTTTCTTTATTTAAAGCATTAAAGATCTCCCGATAGTTATCCCAAGTGCTCATAGGGTTCCCTTTGCTAAAATAGTTTTCGCTATTTATTACAAAATTTATTTAAATATGTAAATAGTTTATAAGACCTTGGCTATTTTTTGCTACAGTTCTATAATATGTTATAAAACTGTAGTATTTATATATTTTTGCATATTGTTGTTTGTGGTTTTTATACTAGTGACTGATGTAGAGTACCAGCAGTAACAACGAAAAACTGTTTTATTGTAACTTGTTAAATTTTAACAATTTGAATTACAAAAGCATAAATAAAAATAAATTTAAACGATATTCTCATAATATTTGCTATAGATCTTTTTTTTACAACCCAATAGAAGGTATCTTTGAATGCATAAAATCCAATAAAGCCAAGTATTTATACAAATTTATACATTAACTGGTTTTATATTATAACCAAAAAAAAAGTTGATTGCAACCAAATCAAGCTTATTGTTCAGGAAATTCTGTGTAGTTAAATTGTATAATAAAACTGCGGCTACATTTATACAAAAAATAAAGTTATAATATTTCTTTTTTTTTCACATGAAAAATATGTTCACATTAATTAGAGATTAATATCTCCCTTAATAACATAAAAGACAAACAAATTGTTAACTTGATTTTTAATTAAAAATTCATTTAAATGATTAAAAAATTATTGTTTGTAGTTATTAGCATGTATCAAATTAACTTTGTATTAATTAATTATTTAAATTAATTTTATTAAATTTTTTCAAACAGTTTGTAGTATTTGGTATTGTTTGTTGCTAAGTTTTTGTGTTTATTAGTTCAAATTTCCATTTATTGTTGATGATTTACGAGAGGGAGGCAACTGAGTTGAAGATAATAACAGTTTAGGTAAAATGTTTTTATAAAGTTGACCTATAAAACTTTGAGTGTAAATTCATAATATTGAAAAGTATTTATAAAGAATTCAAGGAAAAAATTAGCATTTTTAATCAGGTAGTTTGAAGGCAGATTTATGGTGTCACATAATTAATACAATCTTTATTAATAAGCAAAGAATATCAAGAATTTTATATATACGAGCATAAATACTATTATCGTTTAATTACACCATGCAACAAAATAAAATTTTCTTAAGACACCTTATAACCAGCATAATATATTTATTACTCATGTGCCCGCCCCTATATCCAAAAATAGTCGAAATATATGATTTTTCAGATATGCATGTAAATGTGTTGAGTAAGTTCGCGTAATGTGGTATAGGCGGTTAATGTGGTATAGCTGCTTTTCTCTAAAACTAATTCCATTGGAACTACGTTACCAATCTTATTATTTATATGCTTTAAACTTCATTATTTCAATTTTAAAGTCTAATTTACATATTTAATTAGTGAAGAACACATGCAACAATATTGCATAGATATGTTGGGTATATTTTTAATTCAATAATTACTTGAATTGGCTACTGTGGTGTAGCTAATGGCTGCTAAATTAATGTACTATGTCACATTACCCCTGGCAGAAAATAAGTATGGCAAAAAAAGATGCCATAAGAAAAGAAGGGAGCGGAATATATGAAGGGCTGGCATACCACAGCATTAGAATATAGTATATCACATTACCCGCCAATATTTTAAATAGCTTTAAATGGGCTTTTTTTACCTTTTTCTCAATTTCCTCTGAAACTTGGGCTTCAAAGATTTTTTTAATAATAGTAGAACACCAGCTGATATCTGTTTTAGTCGAATCAAGTTTGTAAAAGTTATAGCCAAATAAAAAGTAAACATACCGCCTTACCCGAACTTATTCATCACCTGGGCGACAATGAAATATTATTTAATAACAGTATGCAACAAGGAAAATGCCAAGAAGTAACACTATATTCTTTTGATGTGTTGTGATCCACTACAAAAACAGCCGAAATTTTAAAATCAATGGACAATTTTTTGTAATTTTTCCTAGGGTTTAAAATGTTCTACAAAAATGTTTATCATGGTGTTTTACACATAAATGTTAAGTACATCTCTTAGCTTTAACGTAAAGGCTACAATATATGCTATGTCGAGTCAGTATGCACAGAAAAAATTTTCAAACAAAAGTTTTTCTAAAAATAAATTTCATTTTCAGTAAATGTTCTTTACATAAGCAATGAATTGTTTGTTTGACTTATTTAGGACACAAACACCAAAAACACTAGGGAAAACTGTGTCGCAAAATAACAACACCAAAGACGACATACACACAAATAACAACAACAACAATGATAGCAAAAGGAATGCGGTTGCACCAAGTTTGTTTACTGAAGATTTTTGAGGGAATCAATTCGTTAATGTCGTTGCGTTAATTCTCATTAATTTTTTTAGAGTCTTTAGATAAACATTCAGACAAAGTTAAATTTTATAAATGCTTAATGGATGATGATGACCCCGACAAAAATTTTGTTTGATATATTACAAAAAATCCAGTAAATATTTTTATTTGATTAGGTAAACAAATTTGTATAATATTTGTTAGTATTTTTACACTAATTGTTTTATAAATACAGACAAAAATATTGTATGATATTTTTCAGAAAGTCCAGTACACCTTTTTGTTTGATTAATAAACTGTTTTGTGTATAATTTGTAAATATTTTAAACCAAATTGTTTTATAGATTTAAACAATTTGTTCACTGAAAAACACGTTTTTTAAATGAAATTTTTGAGATATTTTTGTATATATTTACAAATTTGTTTGTAGGTACGTTCCTAGACAAAATTTTGGCTATTTCATTGAATTTCTTTGCAGAAAATGAAATTTAGTTTTTTCTGAGAATAATTCCGAAACTATCCCGACTAGAAATTTTCATGCAAACACATTTGGGATCTAACTGAGATCCCAATTCCGATGTAACGCGGAAACGTATCTGGTTTCCTGTGGGGAAATATCAAAATCTTGCAAAACTTTGCTCAAATCGGGGAAATATCAAACTCTAATATTGAATTAAAATTGTTAAAGCTATCCAAGGGACAAAAGTATGTAACAATCGCCTCTGTGGAAGATGAGCAAAATATACGATTAAAAATCTGTGTTAGATTTTCCCAACAAGTTCCCAATAGTGTCCCACTTGAGAAGAACTTATATTAAGTCATTAATTTGTAAATGGGCTATTCCAAAAAGTTCCCGATCAAATCACAAATGGGATAACCCTTTTGAGTGCGCCATATGCACTCCCAATCGGGCCCCAATATGATTATTGGGAAGATTTCTAGTCTGGGTGAAGCATACAAAAAAAATTAAGGTTTAAACGGCTTAAAGGTAGACCGTCTTCCTAAACAACAAAATACATTGCAGTGATGCAAAGTCTTATGTGCTTTGTTGTTGTAAACAATGTAAAGTCGAATCCCTGCAATGCATTTTGGCGTTTAGGAATTCGGCCATAATCTTACTCCAAGTTCTCTTGTGGTTCTTGTAATTAAATTATACTCTCCCTTCCCATGTTATGATAAAATCAATGGAGCAGCCTCTTCAAAAATGCCAAGTTTTAGAGATATTTTTAAAAAAATATCCATAGAATTTAAAATTTCTCCTGTTTTTGTAGCTAGGAGACCATAAGATGTCAAAACAGTATATTGGTACTTCTTGGCATTTTTCTTGTTCCATAAAATGTAATTATCGATATCCGTGCTTATCACGGAGTCTTTAGTAATCATTAGCCACTGTCTAAGGCTCATTTCAAACCTTCGAATCTACATCTAAATGAGTCTGCGAGTGGTTCTCAGTCGTATGATATATGTAAAAAATATGATAAAAAATATAAATAAAAAACATTGGCATGGCTGGGATACGAACCCGGGCTTCCCGGACGTAGAGTATACTATTTACAGCCGAGCCACGTCCTACTTATTTTTTTATGAGACACAACGTGTTTTAAGTACTTATATGAGAAGAAAAGAAATAACCGGCATGGGGAAGAAATACATACAACGAAATATTGTATTCAAATCACTACAAATGTTATTCAAATTCATATTTTTTTCAATAACATGGTGTTGTTGAACATAGTTCTTGTGTATTTTTTCTGTGTGGATCATTTTATATTTCCAAAATTGACAAAAAAATATATTCTTTCATAATTTTTCTCTTGTCAAAAATTATTTCTGTTTGTTAAATATTTGTTACACACCAGGAATTCTTTCTTAATGACGTGGTTCAATTTTAATTTTCTGGTGACAGTTTCATCTTCTTTTATTCTCTTATTCACAATTTTTATGTGTACGCAATTCCTTTCTTCAGTCATCACAAGTGATTTTTATTAATACATCTCGGCATGAAATTTAAGCACCCATTTATAAATGTTTTTAATCAATAGCAGCGGAAGATGTGTCAGGCAACAGCACAAATTAATTGTATCCAAAAGATTTCTTCAGCTTTTTTTTGCAGCATTTTGTTCTCCCAACCAATTCTGCAAGAAAACAATTTACAATTCAAAAAACAACAAACAACAATTCGAAGAAACTCTAAAGGACAGAACATCAGAGAGAAAAAAAGGTAACAGATAACAAAGTAATCAACAATCAAAATGAAGAGTCTGTCTTGTTTTACTAAAAGGAGTCAAGAATAATGCTAAAGTGAAGTATAGGAGGTAGAATATATAATACCCTATAAAAGCTGCTCACATGCTTGGCACTGAGAGCTGAAAAGATACCTAAAATATAATTTGATTTTCTATTTTGTGAGAAACTAAGTTGCATAAAGGCTATTAACTATCATGCTTAATCTTGAGGTCTATGAATGAAACAGTTTCTTCAATATTATTTGTTGATGTATCAAGCTTAATATATTTCCAGTTGATACAACTTTTCAAGCTTATCTAGAGATAAGTTAATTATATGTTGTTTTTGGTTAATATATAGCGTACAAGAAAAGAACGAAATCTTAATGAGAGGTCTGAGTATAAAAAAAACAACCTTGTTGGCTGCATAATATTTCAACGGCTCATTGTATGTGTAACAAATAAAATTAAGGCAACAGAGAAAAACAAACGACAATATCATCAACTGCTATAAGCACGAGAAAGAATAAAAATAAAACACAAATGACGAAAAATACTTTGAGCCTCTTTAATGTGAATCCATCAATCTTGGTCCGTGTTCGCCTGTCAAACACGCCGACCATCATGAACATTAAAATAACCATAAAAGGATTGCGAAATGTACACACAAAAAAAGAGATTTGTATAAGTTTCAACCAACAAACAAAATATCAAGCGATTTGAAGGTAGCAGTAGGATTGACTAAAAATTATAATTTGTCATAAAGTTATGACAAAATTAAAAAAGCGCTTAAAGAAAAAACCACCAAAATTCAAAATAATCGCTAAAACGCAAAAATCACAAAAACTAAAAATATCGCAATAAGTAAAAAAACGCAAAAAAACGCAAAAAAAACGAAAAAAGTCGTCAATACGAAAAAAGTACCAAAACCTAAAAATTCGCTAAAACTAAAAATATCGCTGACTAAAATATCACAAAAAACCGAAAATATCCCCAAAACCGAAAAAGCGGCAAAACTGAAAAAACACCAAAACTAAAATAGATCGCTTAAACTAAAAATATCGTCAAAAAGCGAAAAAACGTTACAACAAAAAAAAACGCCAAAACTAAAAAATCGTCAAAACAACACAAAATCGCCAAAACCGAAAAAAAATTTCAAAACTTCCACAAAATTGCTAAAACTAAAATCTCGCCACAAAAATCTAACAAAAATCGACAAACAAAAACCGAAAAAAATAGCTAACACTAACAGAAATCACTACATAAAAAAATTGAAAAATCGAAAATCGCCAAAACAAAAAAAAAAATTGTCAAAGCTAAAAGAAAACAAAAAACGCTAAAATTAAAAAAATTACTATAATACGAAAAAATCCCCATAACCGAAAAAGGCCCAAAACTTAAATAAATCGCTAAAACTGAAAATATCGTCAAAATGCGAAAAAACATTAAAACAAAAAAAAAAAACCAAAAAATCGTTAAAACTTAAAAAATCGGCAAAAAAACGAAAAATCGCAAAAAACGAAAAAAACGAAAAAATCAGCAAAATGAAAAAAAGCGCCAAAACCAAAAAAAAAAAAATCGCCAAAACAACGAAAAAAAGTTAAGAAAATAAAAAAAATTTGATTAAACAAAAAAGCTAAACGGAAAAACTGCTAAAATGAAAAGAGGGCAAAAACGAAAAGGGATATATGTGTATTCGTACGGAACCCTTCATGTGCAAGCCAAAGTTGCACTTTGCTTAAATTATTTTAAATATTTGATGGAAAAAGTTGACAAAAGTTAATGACAAGAAAGCTTATCCCTGGTTTCACTATGCAACAAAATTAATTTTTTATCCTTACCTTTGATGACCACAATATTTTTTTGATTAGTAATGGCCCCCTAACTACAAAAAAAGTAGAAATGTTAAATTCTACTTAAAGTTTTTTTTTTATATTTTTCTAAAATTTGGGATTTTTGGAAAGATTTTCTACCTATTTCATCATAACTTTAGAAGATGTTGCCCAATTTTATTGCAAAAAACACTAAAAAGCTTAAAAATAAATTACCTTTAAGACGGTTAAGCTTCATATATTATATAGCGAACGGTTTCAGAAATATTCAGACCATAATGGTGAAAAATTACAACTCTTATGTGAATTTTGCAGCATTGTAGCCATTTCGATAATTTCTTGCATGAATTTCATATGTAATTAAAAGAGTTTTGGAACTCAGTGCCTCATATATATTTTTGCGAATGATTTTGAAATCATACTTAAGTGTTTGCTGGGCAATCAGGTATGAGTATTAAAACTTTTGCATAACTTCAAATTATTGGCAAACAGAATATATTTTGATTTTAAAGAAAAGGGCGTACTGTAGGAAATAAAAGAAAAAAATTGATTTTGAAAAAATGAAGCATATGAATGCATTCAAAACAGTGGTTTAAGTGGCATTTACGAAAGATTCAAAGAAAAAGTGTTTACTCATATAAATAAAGTTTTTATAAAGTTTATATAAATAAAGGTTTTATGAAAGTTTCGCTTTAAGATGAAATACCTACAGTTGTTAAAAACAATTGAATAATTTAATTTTATCTTTGTCAGTATTTCACACTCACCCACCCCACTGTAGATACTCAACTTAACATAAACTATCACTCAAAACAGCAACAAAAGCTTTAGGAATTCAAAGAAACTAAAAGGACACAGACGTCAAAAAAGCGTGACGATAAGTCGTAAAGTTTCATCAATATTTCAAAACCATTCAATAGCTGCAAGAACAACACCTAAGGATAAACGTTAAAAAGGAAACATAAAAACTAAAAGTGAGCAAAAAATTAGAACAAAGCGTAACAAAATTTCTGAGAAAAAGTATACTCTTAGTTGTAAATGCGAAAGGAAAGACCCTCATTAAAGTTTTGATATTGCAATAATAAAATCATAAAAAAAGGAATATAAAACCCTTTATGGTCATATATTTTTGATACAGTTTGAATAGAAAGGAAAGTTTTTTTTTAAGATTTCTACTTAGATGAAATAAAGAATAATTTTGTTATAAAAACTTGGAACTTAAGCGTTAGCTAGAGGAGCACGAAAATAGATCTCTCTCTCTCTCTCTCTTTTAGATAAACTTTTCAAACACACTTAATATAATGGTATTCTGAAAAGAGCTAATCGTAATAAATAATTTTGATACTAAAACCATCAAATAACTTTAATTACTACTTCCTTAATAAAACACTAAGTTATTGCTTCCCGTCTCTCAGATTATCTAATTAATTAAATTACACCTTTCTCTGCTTGCTTTATTTTTGCAAACTTTTTTATTTTGTTTATTTTTTGTAAACCTTTGTTATAAACTATTTAATTTTAAAATCTAATTATATGTTCAGCCGTAATTTGTTGTTAAAAATGTCTAGTGCGGATTTTAGGCAATTTTATCTAAGAGTAGAGATGTCTGAATTATTGTGTTTGGTACGTAGACTTGATTTTGTTCACACGTATTTTGGAATTTATTTGTAGAATTTTGTTTCCTTTAACCAGACTTCTAACTTTAAATAAAAGAAAAACTAAAATAGTTGAAATTAATTGAGTTAACACTATTAAACCGGGTGTGTTAAGGTTAAAAGCAAATCGATTGGCTCAACTGTTGCTTTCAATTAAATATTTTTATACAAAAAGTTTAATGTTAACATCGTCTGCAGGTGTTTGGGTTATTAATTATTCTTTATTCACCTGCGCCTTCTTCAACGTGAGCTAGGAAAACAAGGTCTTGTATGATACATTGTTTTTTTGCGAACGAACGAGTATTCAGGAGTTTAAAGCCTAGCAACAGTTTTCATTTATCTGCGAATTTTTGAAAACCTGAAATCCAGTTTGTCTGTTTTACAAATACTTCTTGTTGTGAACATAAAATATGGAAGGTCTATCTATCCAAGTTTTTGTTTTATATACAAAAAATAATATTCTAAAACCATTTTGGATCTTAATAATGGTTTATGAACGTAATAAAAAAATTCATTACTTTTTCTTCCATATGTGAAAAAAATGTTTTTTATATCGATAAAATATTGGAATCTTTTTCCTAAAAAATTATCGATAATTTATCGAAAATATTTATATATAAAATATATTTGTCTTGATTAGAACAAAAATATGCAAACCTAGTTTATAGGCAAACTCTCTGCGCTAATATGTCGCATACGAAAATTTATCGATAACTTTAACAAAGTTTGTAAAATATGCTATCGATAAATTATCGATTTTTTTTTGCAAAAACAAGAAATTTGAAAATTACCATAAAGTTTTTTTTTATTATAATTGTATATATTAAACGATAGTTTGTGAAATATAAGCAAAAATTCTTAATGCTGTGCTAAGTTACCGAAAATATTGTTCGCAATACATAACACTGGGTGACAGCATTTTTTTTTTGCGGAAACACCACAATATATCCATTAATTTAGAGACAAAAGATAGTCAAACTGCGTACTCAGTTTCTCATTTCCCCATCTTTTATCCTTTTTAAAGGACTTAACTTTTTTCATGAATGCTTATTTTAAATAACCTTTTTTTTAATATTAGTTTCTAATATTTTTTTTAGCCAACTTGGTACCAAATAAAAGGGAAGGCTGTGTAGAATTTTATAAACATATTTACTTCAGTTCCCCTGAACAAATATATTTAAAAAATGTCCTTTTAAAAATATATCCTTCCGTATCCTGAAAAGTTTTCACTAAAATTTTTTTTAAAATTTATATGTTATAGCCTTAAATTAACTCTATAAGACTTCGAAATTGTATGACTTTATCTCTCTTAGTACAAAAGCTGTTATTGTTTTTTCCCCCAGCTCAAAATGAATTTTTATAAATATTGTAAGTAGAAAATTAATTTATAAAAAACAACCAATAATTCTAAGCCGAGAGCGATAAAAACGTAAAATGTGTGTGAATTTTAGACTTTATTTAATGTTAATACATATTTTTATATGTATTGCAAAACAATCAATTAAAGATTTTCAAGAAAATATTAGAAAAAAATTTTCCAAGGACATCTTTTAAATTTTTGTTCAGTTGCTTTACAACTATTATTCCATATCCTTGGAATAAAAACCGCTATATATCAGTTAATCTTGATACTAAACGTTAACTAGGTCCTAAAATTTATACATAAATTATATTTAAAAAAATTGTTTCCGTAACGCTCAATACATTTTTATACCAATTCATTTTTTTTTTCAGAATACAAACTTTATTTTGAATTCAATACAACTCAGATGTATAATCTTCGATGTATTTTAAAATAACCTCTTTAGGTATTCACTAAAAATTTCAATTATATTAAAAATATATGGCTAACACTCAATACATTTTTTTTTGCATACAAACGATGATTGACTAATGAAATGTTTTGCAATGTAATACTATTTAACAAAGTTCACTTAACTTTTAAATATTTGGAAGTACAAACTTATGCTCTAATTTAGTGTATGTTGTTAATGCAACTTTAGTTAATGAACTGAGTAAGGATGCGTACTAAAAAAGCCAAACGCTCAATACACAAGACTGCGGAGAACAACAATATAAGAAAAATTATAGTTTCTAATATTTAAAAAAAAATTTATGTATAAAAAAGAAAAGCAAATGCAAATATTCTAAAACCATTATAAATTTAATCTCTTTTTTGGAAAAATTCATGGTTTCTTAATGTGGAAAATCAACAGCATGCATTACGGACATGCAGTTTTGTATGAAGAGAGTATAAACAGTATTTTAGTTATTCGTTTTTAACACATAATGGACAGTCTTACACAAAAAAATATGTACATTTATTTATAATCCATTAAATCATGCTAAAGCAGTTTTTATTTTAAAATTTATGTATTTATTTTATGAAATGTTTTATTATACTTTCAACGGACACGAAAAAAGCATTTGAAAAAAGCACGAAAAAAGCATTCAGTATTGAACATATTTGTTTTAACAGTGAAAACTATTAAATCAGGTTAGATTAAAATTAATATGAAGCAATGGTAATTCTAAATAAAGTCTGCATGTTTGCAGAAATTTAATATGACTTTTACATTGGGATTTTTTTCTGTACACAGGAATGATTTTCATGGAAAAATTTTTTACTTTAACATGGGGTGGATGGTATTCCAGCACTAAGCTTGAAGCAGCGCTCTTCGACGCTAGCACTTCCGTTAGGAACCCTCTTTAGCGCTTTGCATCATGCTGGTGTATTCCTATCGTGCTCAAGATGGCCAATATAACGCCAATCCACAATAGTGGAGAGATTGCTAGCTTTAAACATTACCGCCCAATTGCGATATGTTTTGCCTTTTCCGAAGTAATGCAAATTATGGTGAATTTCCATCCCTAAAATGACTCCCAGCCGTAAACTTTCAAAGTGCCGATACAAATATAGTTTTTTTATTGCCCGTTATAAGAACCAGTTATTAAAACCTTATCTATTGCTTTTGTGTTGCACAGTGTAACTAACAAAATCATATTTTATAAAAATAATAAAAATTAAAGAATATCACCATTTAGAAATAGTTCACGTTTCGTCTAGTGTTAATATTTAAGTCTATATAAATAAGGTAAGTAAACCTTAATAAAAACTAAAATCTACTTAGCACAATTATAAAGCGGGAAACAATAACGTACGTCTGCCTAAAGTTAGTAACAAATAAAGCAACGGGAGATGGCACGGGTGTTGTAGGGCGTCCAGGGTATTATTAAAATATAACCATTATGTAGTCTCTAACGAAGAGACAGTAAAACCAAACTGTATAAGGGCTCCTTAATTGTTGCACAAACTAAAATTACAACAATGTTAAGATGAAACTACTAACTACTGGCACTATTTGTAACACCTCTGCTACTCTTTCGCTCTAAAAATGAAGCCAGAAACAGAAATACAAACAAAAAAATTTATATTCTTAACTTCTAATACTACAGACATTGCTACATTCAGCGACAGTGCACAGTGAGGTTGTTTGAAAGATAATTTGCAAGAAATAAATAATTACTAGTTTGACAGATAAGATTTCAGAATATTGTGTGAGAAACTGGAGGTAGGCTTTCAAGAACAAAATTCAGGACATTTATAGGAGTAATAAAGCAACTCTTTAAAATGTAAATATCTTTAAAACTAGCTGATATTTAGGAAAGCTACACAACAAAAGAAAACCTTGGTGCAGTTCACTGGAAACATCAGTGCTTGACCAATAGTTTATAGAAATTTCATACTTATTATCACTTATTTTATGATTAGCCCCATTGTGCATTTTAGCAGTATTACAGCTGAAGCTATAATAAGTCTGCACAAATAAAAAATAAATAAAACAAAAACTAGCTGCCTTACAAAAATGCAGTGTAAATTGTGTGAGAAAAATATATTGTTGGTGTAATTTCTTTTCTTTTGATCGTATTTTTGTGGCAAGAAAAAACAACGGGGATAAAAAATAGAATTTTTGCACTAATGAAAAACCACTTTAAATACCATTTTATAATTATACGCAGAGAAAAATGTTAAAGTTGAATTGTCTATAGAATTTTATTTTTTACTCATTTGTTTGCTTTTCGTCAGTTCATAACAAAATGCTGCGTTAATTTATTTCTTCAGTTGGCCAGTTGCGGCGTTAGTTCTTTTTTCTTTGCCATTCTTTTTTATTTATATAGGTATATAAAAAAAAATCATTAAAAAGTTAAAATTGTGAGTGATGCATGTCGTCGCTGAATGGAGATCTTGGTTAAGAAATGCGAGTTGAAAAATTTTTGTTGAATTAATTTTATTGTGTTGCTTTTGAAAGGGTGTTAGTTGGGGTTTTTATACACAAAGTTTTATAGAATTGTTAGCCGCATAGGCTTGTTATAATGATTATAATTATTTAACAAGAAGTTTTAATTAGATATATTATAAAACAAGATTATTTTGTTGTTGAAACAAAATTGTTTGCTTTTAAAGAAAATTTTTAATGATTAAAATTCAAAAAGAATAGAGCCTGTACTGTGGGAACAATATTTAAGAACTGTGTATTAAAAACATATAATTCATGTGAAACCCTTTATAATATAAAAAAAATATTTCAAATTATTTAAGGAAAATTATAATTAAAAAAAGATGTATTATACCACAGAAATCATAGAAAATATTTCAATTTGCTATAGAAATTTCCGGAAAAATTTCAAATCGCTGCTTATGCTATACATAGATTATTGTTTATTTATCTGGTGCGTGGCTAGTAGCTATGGGGTGTCATAAGAAACTTAATTTTATTACATAGTGTAATTAGAAGACCTAGAGCCACAACACACTTCATCAGCATTCATATTGTTTTAAACTTTTTCCAAACCTAGACACTATTTTACTCTATATTTAAACATTTCTATTAAAAAGATGCCAAGATCAAATCAAATTTCCCATAGGGCGTTTGAAAAATAAAAAACTAAAAATAGCAAATATTTTGCATACCTTGGCACCAGCTCAACCATAAAAAGTGTCATTTATATGGAAATAAACCGCAAAGAGACAAAAGCAACAGCACAAAAATATTGCCTGAAACTATAAATTCTATTAAATTGTAAATATTTGTACACTTAAAACTGAAAAAAATCACAAGCATAACGAAATTTATAATATTAGTATATAATTTGGAAATATTTTATATTTATAGCAGTAACCAGATAACCCAGCAAAAGTGTGAAAAATACTAAGTAACCACTTGGGCAGCTTATGTTTAAGTATTGTTATTATTTGAACTAACTTTGAATGGAAAAATAATACGTGACTTCCGTATCAGATTTTCTTTAATCACAATTTACACGGGTCTGCAAAAGATACAAATTTCAAGCTTTTAAATAAGAATTTGTGGAAATACAGCTTTGTTCTATTAGCCTCAGTGTTTTTTTGGTGGGCTTGACTAATATAATACTCGAAATATTTTTTATTTATTTATTTATTTATTTATTTATTTATTTATTTATTTAAGTTTAGTCAATGGAATATAACCCTTGCAGACTAATAACAAGATACTTATAATTATATAGAATTTTGCGAATTTAGAAAAATAATGATTTTTTGCTTTATAACGTTAGAATTTAAAGAAAAGTCAACAAATGTAGACAAATAGTTATATTGACGGCATAACCTTGTAAAAGGATCAGCCATAGCATAATTAGATCTACAAAAGTTTATGACAAGAGGGTTATAATGACGAGTACTACGACAAGGTATACTAAATTTAACAGAATTTAACAGAAATTCAGAGCAAATATTACCATTGATTGGTAATATTGCGGTTATGCTTATATATATCATCTTAATTTGAGAACGGTTTGTTCGATTTAGATAAATAAATCACCAAAAGATGCGGAATAGAATTACCTTTCGGAATTATGTTTTCATGGAAAATTACACATATTTTCGTTTTCAAAAACTCATAAAAATCAATTGGGGATTTTTTTTTTACATTTGTATCATTTATCAGAAAGCTGACTATATGATAAATAATATAAACCATAAGACATTAAAACGATTAACAAATGTCGATTTTATTGAGAACTAAGTGATAGAACTCAATTGTTTAAGTCACAATTTCCATACAACGGAAACATTTTAAAATTCGTGTGTGTGTTCCACTAATTGTCTGGAAACTAAAGACATTGTTCGAGTGATCTAAGCATTAAAGAACTCTGATAAGTAGACCGGGTGGTCTCTAAACCTGTAAGTTCCACCTTCCGTACAGTCAAAATTTTTTTTCTTTGTGAACATGATTGACATTTCTGTCTAAATAAATATATAACATAATTTAAAACTTAAATTAAAGAACGAGCTCCAACCAAAATAACTAAAATTTCTTTGGATTGAACCCAAACGGTCTGCTTAAAATGTATAACTTACTTCGAATCTAATGAAAAACTTCATTTAAGCTCATTTAACGTCACGCTTCGTTGGATTAATGGAACAAGTTTCGCTAAAATTATTTTAATGAAAATTTCACTAAATATATGAAATATTTTCAATTAACCAATAAAATGAAAATATTGCATTATTTCAATGAAATTATTTCATAATTTTAATGAAATTTTTTCATCCTTCTGATGAAATTATTTCATTGTTTTAATGAAATTATTTTATTTTTTTATGAAATTAATAATAATAAATAAATATATAATAATAAGAATAAATAATAATATGAAACATTGCAACAACAGCAATGAACTGTTGAAACAAATAAGGGTTTTTTATGAAAGCAAATACACATGTCATTTATTTCATCGGCCTTTCATAAATACAATGAAATTTTTCATCAAACCTATGAATTACGTTTCATTAAAGCTATGTCATTCGAAAACTTTATATATACTTTTTTTTTAATTTTTACGGGCTGATATATCCAGCTTTTTAACTTAAAATGGCTTCCATGAAATTGCAAAATGTTGTTATTTTAAATCCAATTAAATTTTCCATCAAATCTTTGAAAGCTAGAGAAGCATTGTAAACTATTTCATTAGAATTGTGAAGAAAATTCCAAGGAATTTATAAAAATATGAAGTAGTAATATATAAACACGAATATATGAAATGAACATCTTTCAGTGTATTTCGAATTGAATTAAAAAATACTTTTTAATTAAAAAATTTTATGACAAAATCAAATTTATAATAAAAAAAGGAATATTAGATTATCCAACCATAAGAGTAAAAGAACCAATCACTAGTGATTTCCAAGCCGCTACGTCATAGATTTTCTTTCAAAATTATTCTTTGGGTTATTAGCATAAGCTCCTTCTAGCATCAATCCAACTGACTAAATTAAGCAACATTTATAATCAAAATTTCTGCCAAAAATAACACAATAAAACAGCACAAAAATAAGGGAACAAAACCAAACTACACTCCTAAAAAAATTAACCTATTTCCTTTTAGCTGATAGAAAACAAAAATGAAAAGAAAAAAGTAAACATGAAGCAAAATACTAAACAGCATGATGTCTTTATTTCCTTTTTCAAATTTATATAAATTAAAAAATTTTCTATATATTTAACAAAAGGGACTTGTAAAGCTGCATCAGGCAAAAAAAAAGTTGAACAGACTTTATTCTAGTTTCAATAAATTTATTTTTGTGTGCAAAACATTTTCAAATACATAATTTTTTTTTGCTATTTTCAATTTAGAATTTATGAGAGTGTAACTCTGTGGGGAATTGAAAGTGTATGACTATGGACATAAATTGAAGTACAAGAGTATGTAGCTAAATTTCTATTTTCTGGTACTACAACGACGAAATATTTTATTAATACATAAACAGTGACAGAGAATGCCAAAAGCTAAATATGCTGAAAATTAAAAAATAAAAAAAATGTCAATTGAGCGTTTTTGTAAAAGTTCACAAAGAAGAAGGATATTTCTTAGGTATGAGATCATTAGAACACTTTGTAAATGATCTTTGCATCAAATATAAGAGATTATTTTATTTTTCTATTCGCGACTCATGGCATAAGATATCATGGCATAACACTGCCTCTAAGGTTGGATTATCTGATAGCTCAATTGAAAAAAATGGCTTTTCATAAAGTTTTATTCAGAGCTCAAATCTGTCTGATTAAATGTTAAAACGGCAGAAATGATGCTTTGGGTAGCAAAGCTTTAGACCACTGAAAGCCTCTCATAGCAAAATAACATGTTAATGTTTCTAGCACAGGTTAATGTTGCTATACGCATTATTTAAGATATGTATATCGCTTATATATAAACTTAACATAAACCATAAAAAATCGCTTCATTTCGTCACTAACTTGCTATTATGCTTTTTAACTAGTCAAAAAAAACTGCAACCCTTTGCAAAGAAAAAAAATTAAATAATCTAAAATTATAACTGAAACCGCTATGAAGAGGACTATTAACAAACCGATATTACATACAGCAGCAACAAAGAAGCTTAAAAAATCACAACAATTACTATTATTAACAAACACATACTCACACACACACTCACACAAGCACCGTTTAACGGCATGAACAGGAAAAATCACACACGCAAACATTAAAATTTTAGGGTGTCTTTTTTAACTTCCTTTCTATTAAAAACCCCTTAACCCCAGTGATTTCTACCTTAATGTCTTTGTTTCCCCTTTAATAATATATAGTTGTTAATACTCATACCTACAAACAATTCTTAGCACCCCTTTAACTTTTCTACTCTTTTTTCTTCCACATTAATATGTGAAATTGCTTTAGTTTCTTTTTTTTCTCGTTTTCCTTCCTTAATTCTATTATAATATTTTGCAAAAGTGCAAATAGGATTTAATGCCTGGTTATATTATAAACGAATATTTTTCATATGGTGTCACCTATTTTGTTCTTCTACTTTTGCAGCCTTAACCCATTGGCAATCGCTATTAGATAAATAAACTTAAGTCGCTTAAGTTTAAACAAGTTGCTGACTGAATTTTGCTTCATACATCCAAGGAAACAATTTCGATATATTTTTTCATAATTCTAATGAAATATTTCACAATATATGTGAAATTTCACGAATATTGTGAAACAAGTACATGGGATTGTTTCATTAGCATTTATAGTTTCGTTAGAAAATTTTATTGGACTTATGACAATATAATTTTTTCCTTTTATGGAAACCTCATTAAGTTTTCATAAAATGCTTTAATGGAATCTTAAAAAGGTTTAAATATATTCTCTCAAAAATTAAAAAATAAATAAACATATTAGTCCAATTCACATTCTGTTGTAGGTGTTGTAGATTGTATATATGTATGTTGTTGGTAATTTCCACATAAACATTTTTCTAAGCAAATGTTTATATGGAAATTACCAAAAATATTTATATTGGGCCTGATTGTGTAGGGCGTTGGCGTAAACGCCTATATCGTTTATTGTAAGAGATTAAAGTAACACACAACCCGTGTTCTTTAATCTACTACAAAAAACGACTTAGACAATCAGGCCCATTATCTATTACACAAACAACAGGTTGTGAATTGAACAATTATGTCTTTTAATGTCATAATTTCAATGAAATATATTTCATAGTCTTGATGTAAAATTTCATAGTTTTGATGTAAAATTTCATTGCTTTAATGAAAAACCAAAGAAATAAATCACATGTATATATTCTTTCATAAAAAAACACCCCTTATTTATTGCAACAATTGTGAACCAAGAGCAAACAACAAAAATAAAATGTGTGCTGGTGTTGCTATACTTTTTATTATGCTTTTGTACACAGTGTGTCAGACTATCTATTTAGCCACGAAGCACATATGCAAACAAAGAAAAAGATAAGGTATGTTTGGACATTGTTCTAAGAGTGGTGCTGGCTGAAGCAGTTAAAACATTGCCTATAAAGCAAATGATGAAGATCTAGATTCTGAGTCCGATACTTGGACCGTTCATAGACACTACAAAATTTTCTGATGTACATTAAGGACTATAGTACGTATTTGTTGCATGAAATTGTCAATAAATTGGAATAGTCAATAAAACAGTCAATGATCTTAATTACAAAGGAAATGATTTCATTAAAACAATGAAATTATTTCATTTGAATCATAACGGATTTTCATTAAAATAATGAAATAATATCATCAAAACGATTAAATAATTTTATCAAAATAATGAATTATGGTCATTGTAATATAATTATATTTGCTTAAGTTCTGTTTCAAAATAATTTTTCAAATATATTATATTTTTATTTGGAGAAAAATGTGAAGCATAAAGACAAAGACAAATTTGAGTGCACGGAGGGTTGAACTTACATGAGACCATTCTGTCTACTCATAAGAATTCTTTACCACTTAGACCACTCGATAGTATGCATTCTTAGCGAAATTATTGCATTTTATCAATGAAATTATTTCTTTAGTTTGATGAAATTTTCATTAAAATAATGTTAAAGATAATTAATTCATTAATCCAACGAATCATGACGTTGATTGAATTTTAATAAAGTTTTTCAGTGGATAAGAGGCGTAATCCACTGTATGAGCAAAATTCTTTCCGTATGTAGATGGAATTGTGCCCGAATTTACTTGAAAGTCAATTTATTTAATGTTTTTATGTCGTAGCTTGCGCGGCTTAATGTTCTAAGAACTTTACATTAACAGAGTAAAAAAATATGTATGTTTTAAGATAGCATTTTCTAAGAAGTTTTCTGAGAAAAATAGTTTGTAAAGTAATTTTTTAAAATATTATATTATATATATATTATTATAAAACATATCTTTTTAAAGGAACTTGTTACTAACGTATTGAACAAAAGTATTACTTGTTTGGAACGTACTTATTGTTATGTACTTTCCTAAAATGTACTTTGTTACCCAACTTGAAAAAATTTCTTAATATACATCATTTAGCTAGAATAATGTATTTTCAAGTAGATCTTTTCCGCAGCCTTAAATTTACTTATTTGAAAATCATGTGTTTTACTTTTAATGTAATATATCTCAATTACTGTCTACCTTTAATGGGTTAATGTTGTGTTGAAAAACTTCATCGCGTTAAAAATACCGGATGGAAACAAAATTGTTATACGAACAATTTTATTTGGTATGGTTGTCGGTCTGTTGTTATGTTTTGGTTGGGTTACGGTTGTGTATGTCAAAATAATCTGACAGCTTAATTATAAACGTTTGCCAAAATGAAAATTATATTATAGTATTTTTATTATTGTGTTGTTTTCTTTTTTGTAGTTTGTTTTGTTTTAATTTTGATTTAAAGGTTTTATAGTAGCGTACTTTTTTAAAGTTGTTGTACATATCAGGTTTTTTAAATGGTTTGTTATAAACGTATATAAAATGTAGTTTACAGAAGTAATGATTAGGAAATTTTTATTATAACAACAAAAAGTGTAAATACTGATGGAGGCAATATATTATATTTTATAGGATCCTGGTTGATTCGGTGTAGGATATATTTAAAATTTTCAAATAAAATTTAAGAACAATGGGTTTTAGCTAATGTGTGAACTGACATTAATCATCTCTACTCCAGAAATGAAGAAAAATTATTGTGCTTTAGAAAATTCTATTAAACTCTTTAGTGCTGCATAATGGTTTGCAGATTCTAGGCTCTTCATCCTTCCGAGAAAATATTCTGTCGTTAGTGAACTATTTTTCGTTAGTGTATTTTTTAGTTTGGTGAATATTATAGGGCTGATTTTATTCGTTTCAGATTGCTTGCATTTCATATATATTTATTTTACTATGTGTTTAAATAACACTTCAACATAAACCCGTACTGGCTTCTTGCAAATTTATAATTTATTTTGAAATTTTGTTTTCATTATAATTTAATAACAATATATATTTAAAATGGTTTTAATGTCATTAACTCTTTTAAAGGGTGTTTAGATATGCAGGTACCAAATTTTTATAAAAATATAGAGAAGAGGCAAAGAATTTTTTGGCAAGGCGACTTCTAGTTACCCCTTTGTCGGTAGAATATTCTGAAAGCTATTAAGCCTTTACTTTTTAATTCAAATTTGTTATATAGGCTGAGGTTTGTAACGTTATACTCAGAAAGCATTTGGCTTGATTAATATTTTCAAGGTACAAGTGAAAAATTAACATTAATTTTATTTTTGAACGTGTGTAGCAGAATATAGCAACGCTGTTTTCTGAAGCCGCTAAAGTTCTACTACCAGTGCTCATGTGTATTTTGCTTATCACTACAAGTGAGGTGGCTCTCATAAATATGATTGCAATTCTTATATGCGTGATTCTCATTTCAAATGCTTATTTCGTGTCTGTTGAAATTATAGTCAAAGAATAGTAAAGTTTCGTTATTAGTTCACTTTTATTTGAACCCGCACATCCTTTTAGTAGGTGCCTTTAGAGTATAACAATTAAGTTATGAGTTTAAGTCGAACTGTATGGGCTTATATCCAAAGAAATGTAGGTCTTAATTGTGTAAATCACATCACCGAAGTGAAATTTATATTAAACCAAAAACAAATTTGAAAAAATTTTAAAAATTTGTTTTTGTTTTTCATACAAATTCTTCACCAAACAAACGCATAGACATTCAAGCGTTGCTTTGCCTGTCAAATTAGTATGAAAAATAAAACAAATTTATAAAATATTTGTAATTTTGTTTTTGTTCTCTATATAAATTTCATTTTGGTGATGTGATTTACACAATTAGGGCCTTAATTACTTTGGCTTGTGTTTGGTTAAATTTAATTTTTCAATTAAATTATATTTTTATTCGAGGTAAATGTGAAGCATATAGACAAAGAAAAATGTTGACTGTGCGGAGGCTTGAGCTGACATGTTTCGATAGCTCACGCTATTTTCGTCTGAGTTCTTTACCGCGTGCACCACTCGACCAAAGTCGGTGGTTTGCAGTCAAGAGTTAAACATAATTTAATTTTAATCAATTCATACTGTCACTCTTAGAGCTGTATTTCATTTGATAGTTATTGATATTAACTTTTTGCTTTATGTCTTGTGTTAAGCTTCTTAATATTTCTTTGTTCTAGTAGGAATTATCATCGATAATTACTATTACTAGTGTGTGAATGTTTGCTTGTTCAGTTTTATTTGAATCACCTGAGAAGTGGTGATAAGCAAAATACACGTGAGCACTGACGATGAAAGTGTAGCGGCTTCTGAAAGTGGCGCTACTCTGTTCTGCTGTGTACGTTGAAAAATTAAGTTGATGTTAATTTTTCCCTTGTTCCTTGGAATAATAATCATGCCCAATTCTTTCTGAATATAACGTTACGAACCTCAGCCTAATAATAAATTTGGATTCACAAAGCAAATACGTTCGAAATAATCATATTAATAAAAAATTTTTTATTGTTTCAGTGTGTGGCTGTATCTGAAACCTATAACTTCTCTAAATAATGTTTATTTATGCTCCACAATGGAAACGCTATGTCACTCAGGAATTATTAACGTAAGTAAATTAAAGTTTTAGATTCGTAAAACGTTCGAAAAATTTTTAGTTCTGGTGGTTGCTTTAAGAAACTGTATCACAGAACGATAATTTCCTAAATTATAAACTCCATTTTAATATGAAATTCCCTTAATTATAGCTGTAATTATAAATATGTATAATTGAAATTCAACTTGAAATAATTTAAAATCCAATTAAAAATGTTTACACATTCATTTACAATTTTACTATAATTTTTAATATTTGTTGATTTGCAATTTGTTTGAGTACATTACGAGTATTCAAAATGATTTAAAATAATAACAATAATAATTTAAGTACAATTTTTTACATAATAGATATTAGATGGATTAAGTGTTGAGCTTATGAGAGTATTAGAAAAAGAATGTGTGAACTAATATGAAATTTGAATTGCTGTTATATATTTAAAAGTAATTGGGAATATAGAAAGTTTGTGTTTAATACAAAGAACGATTTTTTTATAAGAAATATCCCGATATTCAATATTTTTTTTTAAATTTTCTATGATAAAGTTTTCACTTCGCACTTCTTCCATTTGATGCGTTTTGCACGAAATTCACTCTTACTTTGCTATAATGCTTTCTTTTTATCTCATTTCAGCTATTTATATTTTTCTAAAAATAGTAGCAATTAACAATTTCTTAAAAAATTAATTGAGAGAATATTTCACATAAATTTAATAAATTTTGTAATATATAAAATTTATTTAGTATTTTTCCTTATGCAAAAACCCTTAACTCAGAGAAAAATATCGAAATATTTTATAGATTTTTTAGAAAGTAGCCTTTATTACCTCTCCAGTGATATATGGTACATAGTATTTTAGTTTTCTTAACACATTAAAATATTACCTTTGAATGGCACAGTACTTTGAAAACAAATGGTACATTGTATTCATGTATAGTGGTGCTTACTATTCGCTTCTCATGATAAACATCTGTATATTTTGTTTGCTTGTTCAAACTTCGCCATTGTTCGCTGAGCATTCCTGTGTTTTGTTATACATATTCAATTTGTTGTTGTTGTATTTTTGACGCTTGAATTACACTTTTGCTAACGTAGAGATGTACAACTTGATGAAGCGATTGTAAGCTTAACGGAAAGAATTGTTATATTAAACCGATTTGAAAAAAGAAGGAATTTATCAATTCATGTGCATTTTTTGGCTTCTTTGCACACGCATAACTCCTTCATTTATAGACCGATTTTCAATATTCTGTTTTTTTTTGAAAGGGTTTGGTCCCATATTTTTTTTAGAATATCGGAGAGGCATTTTGGCCGCCCCAAAAATTGATTATCGCATAGCTATTCCATTTATGAACGAAATTTCAAATATTTTTGGTTTGTTAGCGCTTTTTTGCACTTTTGTGCTAAAATATTTTTTTTTAATTGGATGGGCAACTTGCCCGCTCCAAATATTGATAATCGCATAATTCCTTCATTGAGGACCGATTTTCAAAAAAAAGATTTTTTTGTCTGAAAAGGTCTTGCAGTTTGGTCACATAATTTTTTTGACATCATCGGAAGGACAATTTGGCAGACCAAAAAAAGATTATCGCATTATTCCCCCAAATTGAATTTTTTTTGAGAGAATTTCTTGCAAATTGGTCCCGGGCCTATTGCCGGAGGGGCAATTTTGTTAAGTATGCGATTAAGATTAAACGTTGTTAAGGAAAAAGCTTTCGGAAACTTCACAGGCAGCTCATTTATATGAAAATTTTTTTGGTAAATACTATATTTATTAAGGTATGAGACATAAAGTTAGAAAAAGAGCATTTGCTTAAACTTTGATGGGTGTTCAAAATGCCTTAATCTCAACTGATTGCTCTTATATTTACTTTAGGGTAGTTTTTTATAAATACCTTTCGTTTTGGGATATGAGACTTGAAGAAATTAAAATTGTTATATATTACGACCACCCTAGTGTCCACTCTTTTAATAAAGTCAAGCGTTGTTCAAGAGACTTATTGTTGATGTTCATAATGAAGCTGAATATTATGTGTTGCCTTAGAAAAAAGTTTGGTCACTACTTGTTAAAAATACCAGTAAAGATTGGCATGCCTCCTGCTTTCTCGGTCCAAAAAATATATTTAAAAAAATGGCCTCTAACTAAATTACCCCTTATTTACTTTTCTTTGTGTCTGTGCCAAATAAGTATCACAATTAAATATTAAGAGATACCAAAAAGGACAATTTTGTAAGAAAATATTTATATTAATGTTATTTGTTTGCAATTGCTTATTTTTTGCTTTAATTTGTATTCTATTTGTAGGTAAATAATTTATAGGAGAGACAAAACCGCAGTAATAGCAACTAAAAGCAAACAAACGAATAGCGAATTACTTTTTTTATTGCCAAAAAATTTTTTTCTCTGCATAAAATTATATTTATTTGCATAGAAGTCACCAACATCATTATTATTTCGAGAAGGTTTTGGCCTACAATCCTTTTTGACAAATAAAAAAAAATTTACTTTTCTCAAGTTTTGGTAAACCAAAATAAGAATTTGTGTATATTTCGCTAACAAGCAACAAAATCCAAAAAGGACACCATAATAACTGGGCTGCTTCTTAAATCCCATACTACCACATCTTGTTGATCATTGAAGTTTGCGTGTTTTTTCTTGTTCGGTACAAAATTTTCAACAGATTTTTTATATTCTCTTTTTTTAATTTTCATTTTGAACATTTATGCCTCGTTGCATCATTAATGAGTATTATTTCCACTACAAACAAACAGGGAATAAATAAATTCGTGCAAAAAAATATATAAAGTCCTTTTCTTTTGGTTTTCTTGCTTGCTGCTGTTGAAGTTATAATGGTGGTGTATCCTTCTTTGTTACTTTTTTTTTTTGCTAGCTGCTTACATTTGTTTGATGATGTCCTTGCGGTTCTTCATTTACAAATGAAAGCTTAACAAATATCAGTCAAGTTGCCATAAAAGCCAATAAGTACCTTTTGAGCTCGTTTTTTTTATTCTCATTTCTTATTAAAAAACAAATTCTGCTTCAACTACGCAATAATCATACTTAAAGTTAACTGATTTTGTACATATTATATTCTTCTTTTCTAAACAGTTTTTATTACGTCTCACTTATTTTGCTGTCTTCAAGCAATAATTTGAATTAGTGTCTTTAAAATTAAAAAAATAGAAAATAAAAAATAAATAAATATAAAATCAAAAAGGTTTTCAAAAAGTTAGTGAAGTGTAAGTTGTAAACTTACTTTAAGGGTTTGTCAAGAATAATGATTTATTTCATTTTTGAAAGCATGAGAACAATTCAAAGATTAATGACCAATTCGAACAGCGAGCTTATGTTTTGTTATTCAAAAGCTAAGTTAAGAAATTAAACTGAAATAAAAAAAAAATAACAAGAAGCTCTATGAAAAAAAAACGAACAGAAATTTTATTTTAATTACCAAAACTGTACATTCATTTAGTTCTGTTGTTACACTTCAGCATTTTGTTGCGTAATTTTTTGAAATACATTTTTATACACGCGATAAAGATGCGAAACGAAAAAATTATGTAAGTTACAAAAAATATTAAAAACGATGTTTTAGTTAATTACACTATGCAACAAACTGAAACTTGTGTCATGACCTTTGATTACCACTTTATTATTTTGTTGTGTTATGGTCTCCTAACTACAAGAACACAGAAAAAATTATCACCAAAAAATTTTCAAACAAAAGTTTGTATAAAATAATATTTTATTTTCCGTAAATGCTCTTTACTGAATCAGTGAGTTTTTTTTATTGACTTTTATTTATGTCGCACAAACCAAAACAACAACAAACCCCAGTTTTCTATATCGTTAAAAACAGCCCCGATGACGATAGACACATAATAGCAAAAGGAACGCAATTCTAAAAAGTTTGTTCACGAAACATTTCTGAGTGAATCAATTCTTCAATGTTGTTGCCTTAATTTGCATTAATTTCTTAGAGTCTTTAAATAAACACATTTAACAATGTGAAATTTATTTAATAGTTAATGTATGGTAAGGTTATTATTTAGAGCTTAAAGCAGACAAAAAGTTTGTGTTATATATTACAAAAAATCCAGAAAATGTTTTCTTTGATTCAATAAACTATCTTGCTTAGAACTTTTAAGTAGTTTTAGACAAATTGTTTTATAAATCAGATAAAAATTTTGTTTAAAATAGTACAGAAAATTTAGTAAATATTTCTTTTTGATTCAGTAAATTATTTTATTAGAATTTATAAATATTTTTAGACAAATTGTTTTATAGATTTGGACAATTAGTTTACTAAAAAAACCCGGGTTTGTCTCAATTAAATTCGTTTGCCATTTTTGTCTGTTCTTGCAAATTTTGTTTGTAGGTCCGTTTCTAGACAAAATATTTACTAATTCATTGAATCTCTTTACTGAAAATGAAATTTGTGTTTTTCTGTGAACAGTCGAAATTTAAAATTCTACAGATACGTTTTTAAAATTGTTTTTCTAAAATTTGGGATTTTGTCAAGGGGCCCATTTTATCATAACTTGAAAACGGGTAGTCCAATTTAATTCCAGAAAACAATAAAGAAGATCACCGACGGTGATTGAAATATCGAAATTAAATAAACAATATTTAACAAAACGTAAAATAAGAGTTTTATTAAAATGAAAACAGTGGCCTCGATTGAGCCCAAATAATAAATAAAATCTATCCAGTGTAAGGACGAATAAAATAACAAATTAATTATACATTCTTAGTGTCATTTTATTTTACCTACTACATGTTTGAATATATATTTCATAAATTTTATATACAAGATTATTTCTGTTGTTCATGTAGCTGAAAAAAAGGAAATAAACATTTTAATGTCTCTAAACTTAATCAGCTTTTATCCCTCCTTTAAAAAATCTTAAACCACCAACGAGTCGAAACCAATTAAGGGTTGGAGATTTGATAAACGAGCAACGCAAAGTTTTGAAAATCTTATCAGTCATCTAAGCAGCAGGAATTGAAGTTGCACAACAACAAGCCAATTAAAGAAAATTCTTTAGATATCCTTTTTATTTAACTGGATTTAACTGGAATGATGGAAACTACAGCAGCGAGATAAACGAAAACTTGCAACAAAAAAGAAAACACAAAATAAAAAATAAAAAAACTCCAATACAAACAAAATTCAACACAACTAAAATCAAGTGAAATGAAATAAAATCTTATCTTGTTATGACACACCACCAAACAGTTGTTCAATTGTGTAAAACACCAGTTTAACAAACCAACTAAACAGTTGGTAGTCTGGCATTTGGTTTGGCATAATAATAGTTTTACAATCATAAATTGTATTGCATACAGGGAATTGTACTAAATATAAAGCATCAACTTTAGCGGTAGTTATACGCCCATACATACACTATACTTTAATGCTCAGCAGCGTTATCCTGATAACACTTAAATGGCAAAGACATCACTCATTTATTCGTTGTGCTTGGCAAAAATAAACTATAAAAAAAGCAGCAAAGTTTTAAGAATTTACTCTCTGATACAGATAAATTAAACATAAAAAAATAATAATAAAAAAGGACTCACTAGCAATCAAATAGGATTCATCATCATTCTCCGAAGAGTGTTGGCAACAACACCAGCAGTCATGGGACACAAAGTCAAGCGAAGCGTTTATAATACTCAACCAACCAACAAATGAAACAACAGCTACAGCACCCAAAAAAAAAGCATACAACCAAAGAAATTAGTGTAAAACTTAAATCCGATTTTGGAAAACAATGGCTTCATGTTAAATAGAAAAAAAGGAAAATTAAATTTTATCTCATAGGATATTCCGCAAAATGTGTACCTCTCACAAAGTTATTTCACAAATGCAATGAATGCTTGTGGTATTTTAGATGGTTTTCTTCGTAACGAAACATCAAATATTGAAATAAAACTGAAAATGATACAATTCCTGTGGGAATTTTATCTATTGAATGGTTACTTTATTATAAAAGGTTTTATTTTCTGCTTTTGTCTAGAGAAATCCTGGTTGCAGGATATGTGTAAGAAGGGAGTTTTATTTAATAGTTTTTTTTCTTTTTTGTTTTATTTTTGTATCGTTGTAAGAGATAAAAATAAAAGTTTATTCCATTAACTTTTTGTTTAAGTTATAAGTTTTTTTTTGTTCAGACACCCTACAGAAGATATTGTTGGAAACACATACTTTTTACATTACCAATTTTAACAGAAATTGTGCATGTTATTTTTATACTTGTATACTAGCTTTATTTACAATAATTATATTAGTTTGCAATACGAAATCTCGTTCATTTAAATAAACCAATTTAATATAAAAGATTTATACTTTAATATTAAGCCTTATACTAAAGTCTTATAACGGTGACTCGCATTATAAACGTACATTTTGTATGTATGTGTGTGCGTTTTGTTTGTTTGTTTACCAATGTAACTAAATAACATATGAGAAGGTGGGATTCATATAATAGTTTTATTTTCATTCAACGGATCTTGAAATAAATATATTTTTTTGATTTTTCAATATGTTTGTGTATTGACCGTTACATTTGCTTCGCGGTTGTTCTGGGAATGATTTTTGCGAAAAAATACACTACAAAAAATGAGTAAAGTGTTTGAAAGCACTATGCTAATACTCTCCAAAAACAAAAAAACTATAATAATCAAGGACGAAGTTAAAAAAGTTATGACCACTTTTTCAATTTTTACTTGAGTTCATATGGAAAAATAAAAACTTTGTATCTATTAAAATAATTCTTTACATCCATTTATACATAAGCAAAAAGTAGGCTAACTCTTCTTTTAATTAAGATCAATTTCAATGAAATCGATCAACAGTGTTAAAAGTTATGGCAATTTCAAATAATTATTGATAGCAAAATACGAAAATATAACAACGCACAGTGCGGCAGAAAACAAAATATTTCACACAAAAAACCAAAAATTTGTAAACAGATAATATTTTTTATATCGTTTCTACCCTTTAGATTCTGTTAGATTTTTCTTAACGTCCTAACTTTATAGATAAATTTTTACTTAAATTTTTTTTACGTAACGCTCAATACATTTTTATACGAATTCAATATTTTTTTCAGAACGCACACTTTGTTTTGAATTCAATATAATTCAGATGCATAATCTTCGATGTAGTTTAACATAAACTCCTTAGATATTCACAAAAAAAATTTCTATTATATTAAACAAATATGGGTAACACTCAACACATTTTTTTTATACAAACGATGATCGATAGCAACATTATGCTACCGTCATCTGCTACTAGTCTTATATATAATTATAGCAATCGCTTTGTACTAGCTCTATTTTATACGATTAAAGCTCCGGTCTGCCACCTTATACTTATAACGCTTTAAAGTACGCCTATAATATATTACTAAAAATTTCAACTGCTACTAGTCTTATACTAGTGCAATCTTCTTATACTATGACTACCGTTATCATTCGTCTGCTACTAATTTTATCTTATACCTTTTATAGTAAATACCCTCGTCGCCTACTAGACTTGTAATACAGCAATCTTTATTCTTAAAACTCCCATCTGCTACTAGCTTTATATTATAGCACCCACTTTATTCTATGACAGCCGTATTTTACTAAAACTGCCATATAACAGGACTACCGATTACCACTAAAACCCTTGTCTGCTAGTAGCTAGGACAATCGTTTAATAATAAAACAAACGACTGCTACTAGTTTTTCACTGTACCAATCGTTCTACACTAGAACTGTCGTCTGCTAGTAAACTTTTACTATAGCAATCGCTTTTTACTAGAACTGCCGCTTAAAACTAAAGCTATCGTGTGCTAATATTACTGTCATCTGCTACAAGTCTGATATTATTGGAAACGTCTTATATTAGGATAATTATATTTAGCTACTACTGTCGTCTGATAATCTTATAACATAGCAATCGTCTTATTCTTCCCGGTTTGGAGTATTACATTTTTGACACAAAAATCGTTTTTTTAAGCGCTGAAAATCATCACCATTTTCAGCACTAAAACTATTACTATATGGAACTTTTTCGCGTAAGAATCTGCATTGTATCAGCAGTGAAAAATCCGCTATTTTTGTATAGTTTCTTTCATATACATTTACTGCTCTTCAATAAGCTCATCTTTTAAAGCGTATTACTATGCGCTTTATTGCCTTAGTGCTTCAAAAAACATGAACATTTTTTTACTGGGTAGCTTAAGGTTTCAATTTTATAGTAAAAACAATTATAATATAGAATAATAACAAGAATACCGTTTACTTTCCCGTTTTTAATATCAAAGGTGTGAAATTTTGTGAAGAGTTCTCATTCTAATAAAATTAATCGATTATTCGAATTATTTCTTTTAAGTTTTAATTCAAATAAACCAAATTTTAGACTTATCATAAGAAACTAATCGAAACTTGTTGATGAACATTCGAAATAACATTTTTTAAATGTTCGAATAGAAATTATAAAGTATCAATTTTCTAATTGTTATTCGAATAAATAAAAATTTGCAATTAGAACAAAAATGTATTGGAAAAATTGTGACGAGCTAGAGTGCTTTTTCGAATGAAATTATTCGAATATTTGAAGTACTATTTTTCAGTTTTAGTTCGATTAAACGAAAATTTATATTTAAAGTAAAAAATTTATCTAATAAATTTTGGAAGAATATTCGAATATTCAAACAAGCTTTTTGAAATAGTCGGATAAAATTTATTTCAATAATCAAGTACCTGTAAAAATTTCAATATAATTCAATATATATTTAAAAATTTATTCGAATAATTTTTAATGAATATTCGTAAAATGTCTCAATAGTACTTGTAGTTGCAAATGTTTCTATCCAATTTTTCATTGGATGTCCTCACGTTCAAGGACACTGTGATACTATAATTGCTCCCAAATATTGCTATGGCTGGATTTGCTGAGAAAAGGTTTTCAACCCATTATTATAAGGATTATGTCTTACCTAGTGTTATTGGTTTGTCAAATAAATGTTTTGCTAACCACAGATTTTCTTTTTGCAAACCATAGACCTTATGATATTATTTTAGTAGACATTGTGACATCTTCGAAGGTGACATAATGGTCATTGACTTTGTGACATTTTTTGTGTATTGTAACGCCCGTCGACTTTATGTCAGTGAGCATTGTGACATATAAACCTTAAGAAATCCTGGCTAGAATTTAATTATCAGATTAATTCAAGTGCCATATGACCCGGATAAATAAATAATGCCACTTAAAATTCGAAATGTTGAAGGATTGATATGTTTGCAAGCTACGTCCGGCTTAGGCTTGTATTTTACTGGGAACTGCAAGGCAGCACAATTTAGGGGAAAAATATTGAAGCATATGAAGTTAAAATTTTTTTGTTATACCTTCTTTCAGAATTACCTAAAGCATTCAAGAACGATTTATATCTCTTCGACTACCTTTTTTAATAAAATACTCTTGCTGTAGCGTTCGCTTCAAATTCTGTATTGCCTATCCACTGTCCTTATCGCAATTGTTCCCATTTTATTAGTTTTATATTTATATAAAAATCAATTTATAACTGTGGGATTTATGAGACGTAATATGGTCACATGTGTACAAGTACAAGTATGAGTGTTTATTGTTAAACTTAATCCCTTTATTTGAGTAAAATTAATCTGTTCTGTATAAGCAGCCAGCAAGCAGGAGTTGCGAATGCAAGATTTAACAATATTGATTGCACTGATATGAATTTGAAAATCGATATAATAAGATTAAACATTTTAATGAAAAAGTTTCTTTGCTTGTTGTAAAAAAACAAAGCTATGGTCTAGTAATTATGGTTTGCAAATTGCAATTTAAATGATTTATTTAAGAAAAAACTATACGTATTATTTATGATGTAAAGAAGGTATATGAATTAGTTATATGTTAAAGGATTTTTCTAGCAGTTGTCTTTAATGTAAAGCTACCCAGTAAAATAACATCTCGCAAGGAAGCCGAATAATTTCTAATGATTTTTACACAGGCTTGACATTGCAAAAAGTTCTTTTCTTTTATGGCTATTCACACTTAATCATACTTTGGAAGTACATAAGAAAAAGACTTCCCCAAAAATTACTTCCAATTTTTTTCATTGGGTATTAGTAAATCTAAAAACTTAAATATAGTTAATTTTATATGTTTAAAAAGTCTTGGTGCTTTTGAGTCATTATTTTATGAATAAGAAAACACTTTTAAATTGTTTTAGATGACTTTAATACACTCCTGATATTTTTGTAATGAAATTCCATGAAATAATAACTTTTATATCACACACCTTTTAGCACTGTCGCTTTAGTGTTTTCTTTCATATTTGTCAAGGAACAAAAAAAATTTCTTAATGAGTTATAAAACTGAAGTTAAGAAGACAAAATAAAAGTTTATGACCACTTACATAAATGTAAGTTACTGTAATATTTACAATACTGACCTAAATAACCATTGGTCTCATAAACATTGTGCGGATGCACTTAACTCATCAATTAGTACTGCCATTAAATTGATTTGCAGTGACTTTTTGATTGATACGAGGGTTATAACGGAAATATTATACATTTAAAAAACGAATGTTTAAAATCACTGGTAACAATAATTATAATGTTTTGTTCGAACAATAAATAAAGGAAAGTAAAATATTAGACCTGGAACACGAATAATTTTTGAAATTGGGAACTACACACTACAATTTCAAAAGCTGTCTGGCGATAATATGCCTTAAGACCCTCGTACTATTCAGAATATTTTCGATTTTTAACTGTAGCATTTAAGAAAAAAAAAACCAAATTAAAAACCCAAATGAATGTGAACCACATCATCAAACCACAATAAATGAATGAATAATTCACCGCTTTCATTGTGAGCAAAACATTATCGTACTCCCAATCCAGCCAAACAACGGACACATCTTCATATGTACACTTCCATTCAAACGCGGCAGCGGCAGAAAAAATATGGTATGGTACCAGACATTTATAGTTTAAAGGTATTGGGTTTTCAATATATTAATCATTGGGTATGATGTTCGATCGATGAATGATGACCGACTGAGTAAGTGAATGTCTGATGAGCGCGAGTGTGAGATGGACGCACTGTGTAAAAAGCTGTAAGTATGTTTTAAAATAGTATAACTTATCTGGAATTTGACAGTAATTGTTTACGAGTTGTATTGTATTGAAATGCATTGAATTATTTTATTTTGTATTAAAACGCAAAAAAAGTTTAAATCATGGTTACTTACAGTGAAAACTGGACAGGCAGGCATACAAAAAAGTTAAAAGCCTGGAAAAGAGAGAGGGGGAATTACAAAATACCAATATCAACGATTAACTGTCAACTGACACTTTCAAGTACGAGAAATTGTGTTAAATATTTGATTGTATTTATTTGTCGAATGTGTGTACACGCTGTTGTTGTTCGTTCGTTGTTGCCAGTTAGTGGAAAATGCGTTGACGCATTTTGATCATCCATTTATTTATTTACAATGGCCTATTGGCACTTTAGTTTATTTTTCAGTTAACAAATATAAAAGTAACAAAATGCAAAAAAAATCATGTCAAGTTGTTGAATTCTTTTTCAATTGTAAATTGCTCTTTCTCTTATTGTTCTTTGAGTCGCTAGTCATCAGGCCAGTCAAACAGCCATCATCGACTATATTTCATCAACAAGGCAGCCGACAGACGTCAACTGACATGAGAGTTTCTTGGAAAAAGATGCTGTATTTTGAATCACTACATAATTATTTGGTAATATAAGTTGATAATAACAGAGGCACATACAAAAAATAAAGCTGTATAAGACGGTGGTCTTAGTGTCAGTCGGCGGTATTAGTTAAGACGGTGGTATGCATATAAGCCGACTGTCCTGCTATAATAGAAGGCAGCTGTCTTAGTATAAGACGGTGGTCTTAGCATAAGACGGTAGTTATAGTATATGATAGTTGTCTTACAATAAGACGGTAGTCTTAGTATAAGACGGTAGTCTTAGTATAAGACGGTAGTCTTCGTATAAGACGGTAGTCTTCGTATAAGACGGTAGTCTTAGTATAAGACGGTAGTCTTAGTATAAGATGGTAGTCTTAGTATAAGACGGTAGTCTTACTATATGACGGTAGTATTAGTATAAGACGGTAGTCTTAGTATAAGACGGTAGTCTTAGTATAAGACAGTATTCTTAGTACAAGACGGCAGTCTTAGTACAAGACGGTAGTCTTAGTATAAGACGGTAGTCTTAGTATAAGACGGTAGTCTTAGTATAAGACGGTAGTCTTAGTATAAGACGGTAGTCTTAGTATAAGACGGTAGTCTTAGTATAAGACGGTAGTCTTAGTATAAGACGGTAGTCTTAGTATAAGACGGTAGTTTTAGTATAAGACGGTAGTCTTAATATAAGACGGTAGTCTTAGTATAAGACGGTAGTCTTAGTATAAGACGGTAGTCTTAGTATAAGACGGTAGTCTTAGTATAAGACGGTAGTCTTAGTATAAGACGGTATTCTAAGTATAAGACGGTAGTCTTAGTATAAGATGGCAGTCTTAGTATAAGACGGTATTCTTAGTATAAGATGGCAGTCTTAGTATAAGACGGTAGTCTTAGTATAAGACGGTAGTCTTAGTATAAGACGGTAGTCTTAGTATAAGACGGCAGTCTTAGTATAAGACGGTAGTCTTAGTATAAGACGGTAGTCTTAGTATAAGACGGTAGTCTTAGTATAAGACGGTAGTCTTAGTATAAGACGGTAGTCTTAGTATAAGACGGTAGTCTTAGTATAAGACGGTAGTCTTATTAAAAGACGGCAGTCTTAGTATAAGACGGTAGACTTAGTATAAGACGGTAGTCTTAGTATAAGACGGTATTCTTAGTATAAGACGGTAGTCTTAAGATAAGACGGTAGTCGTATTAAAAGACGGTAGTCTTACTATAAGAAGGTATACTTAGTATAAGACGGTAGTCTTAGTATAAGACGGTATTCTTAGTATAAGACGCTAGTCTTAGTATAAGCCAGTAGTTTAAGTATAAGACAGTAGTCTTAGTATAAGACAGTAGTCTTAGTATAAGACAGTAGTCTTAGTATAAGACAGTAGTCTTAGTATAAGACAGTAGTCTTAGTATAAGATGGTAGTCTTAGTAAAATACTGCAGTCTTAGTATAAGGCGGTAGTATTAGTCTTAGTATTTGACGGTAAGTCTTAGTATAATACAGTAGTTTTAGTATAAGACGGTTGTCTTAGCATAAGACAGTGGTCTTAGTATAAGACAGTAGTCTGAGTATAAGACGGTAGTCTTAGTATAAGACAGCAGTCTTAGTATAAGACGGTAGTCTTAGTCTCAGTATAAGACGGCAGTCATAGTCTTAGAGTAAGACGGTAAGTCTTAGTATAATACGGTAGTCTTATACTAAGACTACTTTCATTAATGTATCATATCTGGCGACATATACCGTCTTAAGTTGTTGTATTTTTTCTGTTCATCGCCTCAATTCACACTTCAATTAGATGAAGAAGAAATCGTCAAATGTTTAGTCGCTTAACTTGATTTCTGTATAATTTTGTTCTTCAAATCTTTTGATTTTAAGCCAAAACATACAGCAAATGTATGAATAAACTTGTCTTGTATAAATTTTGTGTTTATTTATTCTGCGGCGCGTAAACCATAAATGGCACTTAAATGCATCCATTATCTTTTGGCTATGGAATTTATGAAGTAGATTCTAAATAAGTGTTATTGTTTCTTGTGAAATTTTTATAAACAAAATTTTGTATACCTTTAACTTTTATTCAAACGCAATTATAAATTTTGAATTCGTTTTTTTTCAATCTTTCACTGCTTGTGTGAGTGAGTCATTTCAAATGGAGGTTATTGAAATAATGTGATGTAAATTAAATAAATTAGCATCTTTTTCTTTAGCATTTATGATTGTGAGATATAGTTATAATAATAGTTAATATGATGCGGTTAAACTTGATAATTTTATATAAAGAATAATGGCGGAAATGCCATAGGATTTTATTGGCTTAATGTTAAATGTTTTATAAGATTTCGTTTAATATTTAAAAATATTTTTAAAAACAAATGTGTATATTATTTACTACCAAGTTATTAGCTGGAATGAAAATTTTTTGAGAAAATGTCACGTTCCACTTATATTATTTATGAAAAAAGTCATGGAAAATAAGAAGTTTTTGGCTCTTTTTGCATTTAAAATGTTGAAACAAATTTTTTAATTAAATACACATATATACATACATTGTATAAGTATATATAAGTTCACATAAATGACTCGACAAATACCTAGCTGTCACATGTCAAAATTTTTTTAATTTAAATCAAAATTTTCTAAACAATACCCTGCATTAGTTGCGCAAAAAGTTAATGCTTGAGTTTTTTTATAATTGCCACAAAAAGAAATATTATTTACTACCCACAAATAAACACAAAAATTGCATATTCATGATTGTACTTTTCAGACATGTTGCAGAAAAACACATGTCTAACCAACATACATAATTGCAGCCAAGCCATTCATTGTGAAGGTCTGGGTTTTCTCAACCACCTTCACCCACCCATCCATCTAAAAATACTACAATAGTATTCGTCTATTAGAGACAACTGCAGCTGGACATATAAAATAAACACCTGATTGTGAAAATATTAATTATTTATAATAAAACTAAATGAAACACATTAAAGTCATGCAACATAAAGTTGCTAACTACAATAATGGTAAAGAATAAATTGTCAATCTTGTATGAATTAGTAAGAGTGTGTGTGTACTTGGGTGTGTCTAGTTGTTGTATCTGCTTGCAAGTGTGCTTTACACATACAGACACACACACCACGAATCTACCATAAATAAATGAATGGGGAAAATGTGGAAAAATGAAAAAAACATACACTTGTCCTGTTTATTAAACCACATAAAAATGATTTTTCAAGGGACATTGAACTTGCAGCCATTTATTGCAGCCATTTTTTGCATTGTTTATTTGTCAACTCTAATGTGACCACATTAGCAAAACAGTTAACAGCACCAAAAACGAATGGAACATTTGCTATAAATTGAAAAATTTCGCAATAGCATTTTTACTCTAATTGCTTTGCAGCAATAAGGAGTAAAACTCATAATGACAAAATGTTGTGCAAATAAATGAAACAATTTTAAAGTTCGCTACAAGCGGCATTTAAGTAAAGGAAGGTTACTATAATACTCGTATGTGCGTTTTTTTTTTGGAAATTGTTCTCTTTGAAAGAAGAATGAAGTCCAAATTCACCCATTGGATAGAAATTTAATTATTGTGTAAAATAAGAATTTGTGGGTTTTATAAAAGAGAGCTTCTAGCAAAGTATTTACCGATCATAAACGAGTCATAAAGTCTAGATCATATTACTACATATGAGACGCTTAGTGCTATAACTCGATAAGCCAGAAAAATAAAATATGAAATAAATCAACTTTTAAGTTTAAACAAAATTTTAAATTGTATGGTTTTTGATATTTTATACTTTGAACATGCAGTATAATTAGTTGAAAAACACTAGAATTTATCCAAAACTTTCTCTAGGATGCAAAGCTATGGTATCTAGCAATGAAATTATCAGATAAACCCAATTTTTGATTTCATGTGGCTTACCGAGTTATTGCACTAAGCCCTTTATATCTTAAAAACGATTAAGAGACTCCATGTCTCCTAGTTATTTCATTGTTCAGGGCAAACATTTATTATTACATAATAAAAGAATTTCGCATCATAAATCCAATGAAACATTTTAATTAGATTTTTTCACAATTCCCGTGAAATTTTTCACAATATATGTTAAATTTCAATAATATTGTAAAAGAATTTAATTTTAATTGCTTCATTAGCTTATAAATTTTCATTAGAAAATGTCATTGTAGTTACAACAACAACATTTTGTTATATTATGGAAAACATTTGAAGTTTTGACAAAATGCTTTAATGAATATCTAAATATTTTGAAATATATTCTAGTAAAAGTCAAAAATAAATTAAAGGTTTAAAATTGTTTAATGTCATAATTTCAATAAAGCTTATTCATAA
Source organism: Panzeria rudis (assembly GCA_956483635.1). Taxonomy (NCBI): domain Eukaryota; kingdom Metazoa; phylum Arthropoda; class Insecta; order Diptera; family Tachinidae; genus Panzeria; species Panzeria rudis. The sequence goes on from OY101451.1 coordinate 9,099,756, forward strand.
TTTTGATGAACAATTTCATTGCATTAATGTAAGCCCTATAAAACAAAAATAATTTTGTACTATCGTTGTTATTTTATTTTTTCTTATTATTGTTTTGAGAGTGCCATTGGCTAAAATAGTTAAGACAAGCCTGAGGTCGATACCTAAACGGCCATCAACATTTAAAAAATTTTATGATGTTTATTAATGTCTTTTTTTAGTACTTGTAGAAAGAAATTTCTCAAAAAATCAAAATAGTCAATATAAGAGTTAATGTGCTTACTTTAATAATGAAACCATTTCATTAAAACAATGAAATAATTTCATTAATATGATGAAATAGTTGCATTAAAATTTCATTAAATAATTTAATTAAAATAATAATGTAATTTAATAAAATGATGATATAATTTCGTCAAAATAATGACCTGTTTTCATTAATTTAACGAAATTATTACATTAGATCAATGAAATTGATTCATATATTTAGTAAACTTTTTATTAAAATAAATTTAACGAAACTATTTTCATTAGTCCAAGCATGCGTAACATTAGTTAAGCTTTAATGCAATTTTTCATTGGATTAATGTCGCAATTCATAGAATTTGTGAAGAAAACTCTGGCAGTCTATTTTTTTATCTCTATACGATGCCACATAAGTTATCATCTGGCGCAACATAAATTGTGAGATGCATTGTAGATTCTTTCAGTACCAAAAATTTTGCCATGTAGAAATCTACAGACCAGCCTTCTTAATTTTTTTTATAAAATTTTAGAAAAGACTTGTCCAGTATTATTTTAAAGCATACCAAAATATATTTATATTTTAATCACCTTTAAGTTGTTATGGCAAGAGTTTTAGAGCTATCCTCTTTATGGCGCGGTAGGAGGGTAACAATTTTATTTCGTATCATAAATGAAGGAGTTACGTGATGAACAATATTTCGAGCAGGCAAATCACACGTAAAATTTAAAAAAATAACAATAATAATAAAAAATAAATAAACTAAGGGACCAAACTGCAAGCAAGGGTCTGCAACAAAAAAAGAATTTTGAAAATCTATTCTCAAATGATAGAGTTATACGTGTATAATTATAAAAAAGGGAAAAAATGCACAAAAATTGATAAGCTCCTCCTCCTATTTTGAAGTCAGCTAAAAATTGTTATAACTGCCACTGTATTGTCAGGATCAATTTGTACAAGTATGTTTTGACTAAATAGAATAGTAATCCTCTTTTGTAAAAACTGTGATTTCTTCAATGAACAAAAACCCAATGAGGTCCAGTAGGACTGATTCAACGCAGTATACATTTTCACTGATATAGTCAACATTCCCATTGGCTGGATAAATCCTTTACATCGCATTAAAGTTTCAAAATCACTATCCTCCGCAAAGGCATTGATTATAGTGCTACAATGAAACCTAAACCAAGGACAAAACTTAATGTTGATATTAAAATCCTTGTAATTTTCTACAAATTTATTTAACCACTCACTGTACAAATCTATTTTGATATGTATTTTTCTAAGCATGAACATTGTTCATATAAATTGAATGTGTATTTCTATTGTTAAATTTCCAAATACATATAGTATAAAAACATTTGCAATCTGTATTCAATATTTTAGTTTATGTTTTCTAATAAATACAAGTGGAATATTTGTTGGAGTATTTGTTGCAATTGCTGTTCGCAACAAAATTTTAATGCCAACTTATGTGTATATACAAGTGAGTTGTATACACTAGATCTGTTCTGCTTGTTATTGCTATTGTTTGATTATTGTTCGATACTAAACTAAGCAATGTTTTATTTTTATTGTGAATAAAAAAAAATTTTGTATTTTACAACTGAAAATCTTATTGTTATTGTTGTTGTAATTGTAAATAATAACAACAAAATATACTAAGTAAATACACAACGACAAATGATGTGTGCATTAAGTCATGTTTTATTTATACATACGATTATGTGTAGACACAAACATTTATTTCTGTGTTCATGTATTAGTAGCATAGGAAACGGATACATACTTAATATGTGAACATTGGCTCTAGAGTTGCCAGTACAATGTTGTTTAGTCCCAGCAAACAAAATAAAACCGTTATTTAGTGTCATTATCAAAACTTATGCATATATAAGTTAAGACAATCAATATTATTTCTCTACTCTTTTACCATTTTCTATTTTGTTTATCTTACTTTTCGATATAATTCGATATCATAATTGTTATTACCATTAACATTTATTACATTGCTTTATAATTTATTATAATCGAAGAGTAATCATTGGGAAGCAATATGAGTCTCTCGATTTTGCAGCGAAAGTTCATAAGAATTCGGTCAGTCTAATATTATATGCGGACAGAGCTATCCTCATAGTAAGAACCGTGAATTAAAAAAATCGTTTAAATACAATTATATTGTCAAAAAAGCAAATAAATTTAAGTTAAGTAAATAAAATTTATTAAAACTGTAAAACCTAAACAATATTGTCTTATTTCAAATAAAAAGACAAACAAAAACGCAAAAAGTTAACTGGCCCCACGTTGGGCACCAATTAACACTTTATCTTTTTTTTTGTTTATTTTAAATAAAAAGACAAACAAGAGAGGAAAAAAATTAATTTGTATTTACTAATATAATTGCGTTAGTTCTTTGTAGAGCAGAGATATATCCTTATCCCCATATGCAAAAAAAAATAAATAAAGTGTGCTTGAAATGTGTTAGTGTACACTTGCTAATGTACACTTCAGGTGGATTTTTTATTTTTTATATGAGGGTTAGTTTAGAATATGTATTTGACAACTAAACAGGAATATATTATAAACACATTTAATGTGTCGGCAAATCCGCTTGTTTGTTGGGTTATTATTTACATGCCATGCATTTGTGTACGAATTAACTGTTGTAGTGTTAGTGGTTCCTGCTTTAGTCCATAAAACAAAACAGAAATCAATTTAAGTGCATCTCAGTGTCGTTGATTTTATGGATTACAGAATTTGTTGGGTGTCAATATCATGCGAATGAATGAATAATTTATAAATAACAATTTTTAAAGATTAAAATTGATATGAACATTTGTCATAATTTAAGGCCACATTACGCACAATTCTATCACAAAAAAAAAGAAAAAAACAATATCATTGACTTTAATATAAAAGGAAATTTTCAAGGAAACAATGCAGTTTTGCACTGAAACTTACAACATTTTTAATTTACTTAATAAGCAATAAACTATGTATTAATAATATCTTAAATATTACTTAAATGTTTTCCCCAGGTATTTACCAATCTTTTCTTCCCTTAAATGAGGTAACATACTTTATTTTTCTGTTTTCCCTTAAACGACACGAAAAACACGTTTTATTTCATTACATTGTGTGTTGTTAATGTCCTGGCAGGATTCTTGCAATTTCCTGGCATTTGTGTCTGCCCCACCAATGCAATGCCCTCTTAGATCCCCTCGAGCTATTTATGTAATTTTGTTTTTCAACAGTCGTGTTTCCTCACCCTGGTCATAGTTTGTTACGGTTAAACATTAATGGCATTGAAAATGCATAACATATATATAAACACTCATACTAGACAAGCCTACGCACGAACACACATGCTCGCATATTTGTATAAAATTCGTTTCGATGTTTTGTATGGCGTCATAAAGAAATAACACAGCAGCGTAAATAGCAAAAATAATGGGAACAATGCAATGCGATTGTAGGAATATACATGCGTTATTGTATGTAGAATTAAAGCGATAGCTGCTATACACTAAAAGAAATAATTGGGCTGAAAGGATGCTGTCTGAAAAATCTAATATTGAGTTTGAATAGCAACTAAGTTCACCTGGGTTCAACTAATCAATTCATTTTTTACTTTTAAAAGGTTAAGTTTCCTGATTTTTTAAAAAAAATTCAGTTTTGGAGACGCTACACCACCGACTTTATTATAATTTGGAAAAGGATTGTCCAACTTTATTCCAAAAACTACAAAAAACTTGAAACAAAACTACCTTTAAGCTGCTTGAATAATATTTTTTTACAAACTCAATAGTTTCAGAATTGTTCAGACCGCAATGATGAGAAATATATATATATTTTTTTTGGCAAAATTTGAAATTCTATGTTTTTCAAATTTAAAATCGAACAAATTCCTAAAATTAATATAGAATATTAACTGCTTTGTACAACTGGAAAAAAAATTATGGGGTTCTGTTAACCGATTCTGATAGAGGAGATAAAAAAGTATATACGTGTATTGGCGATTTGCAAGATCACATCGGAGTTTTATTTTAGGGGGGATTAAAGTTTATTTTAGGGGGATTAAAGTTTCCCCCTTTTTGGCCTGATCGTTCAGCATAGCGGTACATGAAACTATGTGTTCTCTACATCTGATGTGTAAAGTATGTTCAGCAATTTCGTAGAAAATATACGGGCAAATATTTTTTTGAAGCATGTTAACCCTCTAACTCCACTACATAACAGTAATTTTTGGTTTTTTTCTGACAAATCCTAAAAAATGCCCCTTAAAAGAAGTAGTTCTGGGATAAAATGCTCTACAAAACTGTTAGCCATAAAATTTTACTATAAATCTTTAAGGACTACTAAGCTCCAGGTTCAAGTTATATGTCAGAAATCATTGAAAACTTAAACTATGTTTAAGGGTTAACTTCATACTTATTCACAATTAGTAGTCGGCATAGGAAATCTTGTGAGTCTTACGTTTAAGTTATAAGATGTGTTCAGCACTTTTAATTAACACACCACAGGAAAGATTTTTCTGGAACATTTTAACTAGGGATGTAACGAATACCGATACCGATACCGATATATCGGCGATACTTCAGATTTTCCGATACATCGGTATCGGCGATATTTTACTGCCGATACGACGATACTTTTAAACATTTTTTCAGTTTTTTTAACAAATAATTTATTTTTGTTCGATTTTACCATGAATTAAATACACTTCGTTATTTTTTAAATCTTATTAATATCAATTTTAAAACTTAATAATATTTTATGCTGTTATTTTGTAAAAAAATTATTTATTTTTTGTTAATTTTACCATGAATTCAAATTCAAGCCGTTGTTTTTTAAATCTTATTCCAGCAAAAAAGAGATACTCCAAAGAAGTCATGAAAATGTAAAATTCGCGATCTGGAAGTATTGCAAATTTGGATAATTTCTAATTAGTTTTACATATCCTTGCCCTTGCAAGAAGTTCTGTTTTTCGATTACCAATCACCGAATTGGAAGCGATGCTAGGACAAATTTCTTTTTCGGTATTCTATAATGATTTTTCCTTGAGGAAAAAGTATAAAAAAGTACCCATTTTCAAAATTTTTTATGCGAATTTAAACTCAGAACTGTATTTTCATGTAAATTTAAGTGAATAAATATAAACTTAGAAGTCTTTTAATAATTAAGCTATTAAGTTATTTAGATGAATATTAGTTGATAAATGTGCTTTAAAAAAATCGATTTTTTAAAAAGCATGGCGAGTATTTTTTTAAATTATAAAGGAATTAAAAAATTTTTCTTGCTTTTCTACTAATTATCTGCATATTTTTAATATAGATTTGTTGGAAGCAAAGAAAATGTAACTCCTTAAAAATTACTTCCAATGTTTTATCAATTTTAAATATTCTCTCTTATAATGTAATTTTGTATAATAAAAAATTGCACTTGAGTTTTGTTAATCTAAACTTGAACTCAATTTCAATATTCGTATCGGTATCGGAATCGGTATCGGCGATATTTATTTTTAAATATCGGTATCGGTATCGGATCGGCAAAACGGCGTATCGTTACATCCCTAATTTTAACCTTCTATCTCTTCGCTTTATGGGTCTTTTTGCACATTTCTAAAAATGGGTAAGAAACTCCCCTTCAGCGGCAATATAGGGGGCTAAAATGTTCCACAAAACTATTTGCCATTAAATTCTACTAGAGGTTTTTGGACCGATTTTCCGTCATCCCACGTCAAATTTGGTTTGTAAACAGACCGGTTTCGGCTATGTGCCATCTTCAGTGTTCTATTGAATACTTCAAACCAAATTTGACGTGGGATGACGGAAAATCGTTCCAAATTAAAAAAAAACCCCGTCGGAAGAAAAACACAACACTCTACTAGAGGTCCTTAAAGAGACTTAAGCTCTAGACTTAACTCCGGTGCTAGAAATCATTCAAAACTTGAAATGTGTTTAGGGGTTAATTTAGTACTTATGCGCAATTCGTACTCGGCATAGAAAATCTTGTAAGCCTCTCTTTTAAGGCATAAGATGTGTGTAGCTTTTTTATATACAAGAACAGCAGGAGCATTATTGTAGAAGATTTTTCCCCGCTGTATCGCCTCTGAAGGGGAGTTGTTGCTCCTTTTTTAAGAAATATACAAAAAGACCTATAAAACAAGCGTTAAAATATTGCAAAAAAAATTTTGCCCTACTATTTTCTACAAAATTGCCGAACACTCCCTATACCTTAGATGTAAAGAAAACATAGTTGCATTTACCGATATGCTGCACGATCAGGTCGAAAGGGGGAAACTGTAACCCATTAAAATAAAATTCCGATGTGATCTTGCAAAACGCCGACACATATACATTTTTTTTGTCTCCTCTACCAGAATCTATTTACAGAGGACGACAATTTTGGAAAAGTTGTTTACAAAAACACATTGATTACTGAAGGATATTAGCTAGTTTCTATGCGTATTTCACTGAGGCTAAATTCAGATTGTCGGGGAACCTGTATCCAAAAATATCATAGAAAGCTTTTATTTTAATAATAAGAAGCTTAGAAAATATCAAGGTTTAAACAGGTGAACAGTAATCAATATAAAGAAATCACTAACTTGGAAAATTTTCATTTTTAAAAATTTATAAAAAATCCAAAATAGCAAATTCTTTCCATTCTTATTAAGTGGTCATAAAGCCACATATACTATAAATAAAAGAGGCTTTATTTCATCAAAATCGATTGATTAATATTGATTTTATTCACAATAAACAAAATCAATAAATTTTTTTAATAACAAGGTTCTAACGACCGATTCTGGTAGAGTCCTTTTAAAAAATACATGCTGTATCAGCATTTTAAAAGTTTGCATCTGGGTTATATTTATCCCTTTTTCCACATAGTTATACAGACTTGGCATAGAATATCTTGTACAGCTTACGTTTACGGTATCAGATGTGTTGAACAATTATATGTAATCAAAACTACCTCCAAACCAAAGGTTGTGAGCTACAGGTCTACATCAAGAGATTAGAATATGTATTTTTTGTGCCCCAGCATAGTTCGTCAGCAATCAGGTCTCTTGAGTTTCGTTGAAACCTAAACACTTTCATAAAACTTTATTGAAAATAGCCTATTTCTCTCTGTGTTCTCCCGGTGGGTGTTTTCATAGCAAGTGTGCGTGCCAGTAGATGTTTAACTGCAGATATGTACATATATATAGTATACGTGAATACATTTTTTCCAAATGTATTGTTTTTACAGCCACCAACTCACAAACGGAAATTTGCGATAATGGCACGTGTTTTTACCATAAAAGAAAAACAAAGTCTCGCACTATACTTTACATTTTTATCACACACTCACACTGATCTATAATATTCATAAAGTTTCCTTTTTAACCATTAACAGCCACAAACCATCATACACACTCCCAACCTTTGCCTCATTTACTCGATAAAGATTTCTTTTATTATTATTTTTGTTCCCTATCTTTTACTCTCCGTAATTATTTTGTATAGAATTCTTAGAAAGAAATTAATTAAGTTTCTCTGTACATTAGTAAATTTCACACTATTTTTTCAATCAAATCCCATTTTTTGTAATTGAAGTCCCCTTTTTCATCTGTGGGTGCACTGGATGCAATAGAAAGTTTGAATGCAGCTTTATTGTTACTGTGTAAATGCTGGGAACAGTTTGCTTCTTTTAGTTATTTGCTATACCATTACTAATTGTTTTGTTTTATTTAATTGTTTTTGATTCCTTTCATTTCTTTATTACATGAAACCTTTCTTTACAGTTTTAATGATGTTTCCGTTTTGTTTTCTTTTAGTAATTTTATGTCCTTTAGAGATAATAAGTCAAATCAAGTTTTAATAGCTAGCATTCATTTGTGGTCTGTGTCTTATTTGAGCATTTGGCAGCAGTTATAAAATTTTATTTTAATTTACATGGAAATTAGATAAGTTTTTATAAATTATCTTAAATGTAAATTATTAGCGACAATTGTTTATAGTTTTGGAAAATATGTAGTAAAAAATGTATATTAAATTATAGGGTAATTTATATACTCTTCAAAATTCAAATAATTATTATTTTAAAATAGTTGTGAAGGAGTAATTGTCTGTAGATTGAATAAATATAACAGTCACCTAAAAAAAACCAATATTTTATAATAGTTTTGTCATTCGGTACCTCACTTTAGGACGATATAGTTTCTGTATTATTTCACATCGTTTTAATTGTTTGAAACTCTTTTCAATCAAAACAAAAGAACTTATAAATAAAATCTCTAATATATGAGCATTTTTATGTTGATTATGGAAACATAACAGTATCCTTAAATAAAAATGTGTTTTATGATTTCAGTTTTGCCATTGGTTACCTCACTTTAGAACGATATGGTTTCTATATTATTTCACTTCTTTCTAACTTTTTAAAACTTTTTTAAATAATGGCCATAGAATTATACAATAAAATAACTTGTTTTAAGAGTAACTCCCTTAACTTTCCCTGAGTGCCTTTTATTTCAATAATCATCCGACTCCTAATTAAATTGACTGAACACTAGAGAGAATACATCAAGGAAACGGTTTGTATTATGTATCCTCTTTTACTATTCTCCACTCATTTCTTTGTTACCACTCCCATTTGCTCAAGTCATAAGACGTTTACGTTTAGATCATTTTCCACCAACTTTTCTGCAGGTTAATTACATTTTAATACTATTTTTTCATAATTCATTTAATCTTAAGCCCAGAATCTCAAAAACTTATACACAAAACATATAATTTATATAAAACTAATTTATTTTTATGCCTAGATATACTCATTCCTCCTTCATTACGCTTATTTTCGCATAATTCATTTTGAAATATATTTTCTGTTTTTGCGCCTAATTTTCCATCGATTTTATCTCGTTAATAATTATTTACTATCCTGCCAAAAAACTAAAACCAAAACAAAAATTATATGGAAAAGTAAACAGTAAATTTATAAATAAACGATATAAAAAGTCATTATCATATTTCATAAAAATCAACTGTGGCAAATGAAATATAAAACAAAAAGAAGTCTCTGACTTGTTCTACATACAGGGAATAAATATTTTACATGCTTTCAAACCATATATCATTTTTTATTACCCATTCTATGTACGATTTGTTGTGACTCCAACGACTTTTACAAAACTAAATAACGCAAAAAAGTAATTAATTTTGGGCAGACTTTTGGAAGGAGTATGTTGTATGTCTAAGGCCTTCATTTTTAGCACAGTGTGGTAAGAGAGGCTAATATCTAAGATGAGTTTTCTCTTGCTACCTTAAATTGCATTAGAGTAGAACTATACTGACAGGTTTGAAAAACTTTAAGGAATTGAACAATATCGACACTTACAAATTATGGGCTTAGTGCAATAACTCGGTAAGCCACATGGTTTGTTTTTATTGGCTTTATGTGCTCATTCTCTTGCTAGGATAAATTATATTATTTTACAAATAATTCTGCTGCGTGTTTATATTAGAAAATTCTAAAGCTATACAATTTCGAATTTTCTTTAAACTTAAAATTCGATTTATTCGATATCTTGCTGTAATGGCTTACCGAGTTATTGCACTAAGCCTCGAAAAAATATAAGTATTACTGCTCTATGCTTATCCTTGTGTGCCTATATCCAGCCAACTTGCTACATAGTACATTTTCTGCGCCCACTGTATTATTGTTTATTTGGCTGTTAAGCATATTAGACGACAACAAAAAATCAAAAAAAAAAAAGAAATTAATAAATGGAAAATTCCGTTTTTACTAAATTTTATCCGGAATTATGAAAAACATATCATAAATATGCGTTAACTTTCACAGATGAGACACCTTGATAAATGTGTGACTAATGGCAAATGTACAAAATTTCTTTTGTTTTTAGCTTTTTGATAAACAATTTTTTGATTACGGAATATTAGAGCATAAAACTCCCAGCCCTTAATAAGTTCTTACCCCTCCTCCCTCCACTACTTCCCATAAAACGAGAACATATGAATTAATTGTGTATGAAAACAAATTAAAACCACAAATTTTCACATTATTACTTAAATATTAGTTTTCTATTAAAGGAAAAACTAAATTATAGCCAAAAGCAACAAACACATACACCACAGCCGTACCAAAATTCATTAACTACCCCCAGAGCCATTTTTAGGAAAGACAAAGAAAAAAATTTAAATGAAAAATCCGTACATATGTTGCAGGGAAACCACATGAATATGGTATAAATATATGTGTAGTATATGCCTGATTTTTATGTTTAAATAATGTTTCCTATATTTAATTTTTTTTTGCAACTCAAGTATGTGCATAGATGTAGCGTTTTGATCAAACCGCAAAAACCAATATTTGGGAGAAAAGTAGGATAGAGATTATTTAATAATATAATCTTTTATTTATTATTTTTAATTGGTTATTGGGGGAAAAAACAACAAATACATTTACCTAATTGTACACGCAAAGAAAAAACATTGTTGAGGCTATTATAATCTTAGAGTAACATGCTATGATTTAATTACATGTCTAATCATACTATTATTAAATCTATTCCAAATATAATAGCCATATATAAGATTCTAAATAGCCATATATATGGTTCCAAATCAGTATATGGTTCTACACAAATATATAGTATATATGTTGTTTCCCTAAGCATATTTTGATTAAAAAACTTACAGCAGTTCAAAAAGAGTATATTTTGGAACTAAAATCAAACATAATATTTTGAACTGGTTCGTCTATTTAATCGGAAATAAAAGATAAATTTTTTTATCAAATATGAATGATAATGAAGACATTTGCACGACATATTAGCATAACTAAAAAGCATAACTATTCAATAAAAAAGAAAAATCCAAACTCGAACACAAAATTATCTAATATTGTTTCTAAATCTTCCCATTAGTTTCACAGATATCGTAAAAGTTCGGACCTAAAAACTAAAAATTTCATAAAAAAATTTCATAACAAGAAAAGTCCTCCATCATACCGAAATTTCTTCATTATGTAATTGAGATATACATTTTTGTCAATAAAGTATAGTCATATAGTTTTATTAATTTAACTGTTAATAAAATCGGTTTTTGCATCGAGTTGGACTAAAAATGGCTCGTTTCGATTTTAATGAGCATGTCTAGTTGGGTCCAAGCTCGACTCTACATCGTCAATTGAAAATTTTTTAAGTTGGTTTTTTGCAGAACACAAATTTTTTTTAATTTGAAGTTAATATATTATTGCTGCTGTTGTATTTGGAGTTGTCTTTCACCCTATAACTGCTATTTCAATGGTTAATATTAAAAAAGTAGCAGTTAAGGTGGTCTTTGAAGTAGAAATAAAATAGCATTGGAGTAGCAATAAATTAACGCTGAAGTAGCAATAAAAGTACAGTTGCAGTAGCAATAGAAATGCATCAAAATCAACGTTTTAATGTTTGGTAGGAATAGAAGTAGATAGTATGCGGAAAATAATTCGAATAAAATTGATGTAGCATAGAAATATAGCTGCTATAGCAGAAATAAAAAAAAATTAAAATCAGCTCATCCATGTTAAGTAGCAATGGCAATAGATGCTGTAAGGAATATAAATGGGTACCCCCGAAGTCTGATGGATAGTATGCTAGACTATTAACCGGGAGGTCGCAGCTTCGATTACTGACAAGACCCTGGGTGTTTCTGCAGAAAAGCTGAAAAGGCTTAAGCAATATGTGTATTCGTTTAAATACAATAACATTGAAATAGTATAGAAGTACAAGAACAGTTGTAAGAGATGCGAAAAAAATTGCGTTTCAATATTTATTAGCAATAACTGCAATTAAAAGATGAGGTAGTACTTGAAATAGAAATATAATAGCATTAAAAGAGTAGAATTGAAGTAGCATAAAAATGCAGCTGGAGCAGCAATAGAATTTATAACATAATAAAATCAGTATTGATTTTAACAGTAATAGAATTGAAAAGTATAAGGAATATATATCGAATAACATTACAAGAGCATAGAAATACCGCGGCAATGGCAATAGAAGAAATCAAAAATTAACACAGAAGTTTTAGTCGCAAAGGAAGTAAATATGTAGTATTCATAGCATAAGACGAACAATATTGAAGTAGTATAAAAATACAGCTGCAGTAGCATAGAAGACTTATACTTCAACTAGTATGCTGCTACTTTATAGATTTCTTTTTTCTACTAAGGTATACATTTTAAAATGTGGAAAAATGTTTCCCTTTCTAATATCCATAGGTAGAAATAGCATCACATCGTTCCCATTCACATGCTGATAATATTAGTTTAACTGATTCAACTGTTACACCACTATTACTTAAAATAATGCTGCATCTGTTTGCTACAGAGATAAGTTAGGTTTGATGAAATGTGCTACCCGCCCTTTGGTGACTTTACTCGGACGCCTGGTAATCACTTTGAAATGTTTAAATTTGAGGTCTTCGAGTAGACACTAGACATCTGCAACAAGCCATTTGAAACGCTTTTTAAACCACACCATGTTTTTTTCAAATCGTGCTTTGATTTGACTTGAAATTTGCATGCAAAACATGAATGGTTTACAAATCACAGGCTTGTAAGTAATAAGTAAATATGTGTATAGAGCAATTAACAAGAAAAGACAGTAAATCATTTTAGCTTGTAAGACATGATTTAAATTGCATGTCACACATATGTGTTTAGTGTCACTTTTCCTGTTTTGTTTTTATATATGCTTGTATGTGGATTTGTACATATTTATGTACTATTACATACATATACATATATATGGGTCAAATCTAGTAATTGAAAATTTATACCCTTCCTGTTCACCGATTTATCTGAAATTTAATAGACGCCTTTTCGGGTGTTGCCGTTTTGGTGTTTTTGCGGCTTTCAGTGTTGGCGGTATTGGCGGTATTCTGGGGAGGTTTTTGTATCAGTTTTTGGGAATCCGGGAACCTTCGGGAATTTTGGGAGATTTTTGGAACGTTTTTGGGACTCCGTTTAATTTTTGGGATATGAAGAATATTTTTGTAAAATTTTTTGGGAATCGGGGGAATTTCTGGGATTTTTGGGAGATTTTTATAAACGTTTTTGGGAATCCGCAGAATTTCTGAGATTTTGGGGAGATTTTTTAAAAGTTTTTGGGAATCCGGGGAGATTTTAGTCTTAGTTTTAGGGAGTCCCGGGAAATGCTGAGATTTCGGTGAACTCTTAGACCGGTTTTGTGCCTAAGGGTGGTGTCTCGGCTAAACACCAGGTGTCTCGGCTAAATTCCTGTAAAGTTTAATTTGTATTGTAGCGGATAGAGAGCTAAATGTTCAAATACATTCAACTTGAAAAAAATTATATATAACAATAACGAAATAGAAAGTGCTTTAACATAAATTTTCATATTTAAGGATATGCCTTTAAGGCCAGGATACACTGGCGTTTTAAAACGGTTGTTTTTACTTTAAAGGACATTCTTGACTCCCTTCAACCTGTCATTTTACTTATGGTAAAAGAAAACATTTGTTATTTTCTTTAAAATAATTTCGTTTTTATGTTTAAAATAATATTATGATTTAATATTAGTTTTTAGTTGCTTAATGGCGTTAAGAAAACACATTCTAATGGGTATTGTTTGCTCCTGGTGATGGTGGTGGAAGAAAGACTAATAGCAAACAACACCAATCAAACACACTAGCAGACACGAGGTAATATAACAAAAACTCAACTGACATTTAACAGCACATAAGGAACGTGGCTAAAACGTGTAGTCTGGCAGTTAATCCAGTACTTCTGAATGTAGCAAAAATAATATATGTAAACAGTAAAATAAATACGAGGGTAAACGCAAAATTAAGCCAAATGACTGCTAAAAGAAGTGAAGATGACTAGCGGGAAGTTCTCTGTGTATTATTATCAATCGGAGAGTTCTCAGACATGACTAATTTTGAGTTAGTAATGTTCACTGCAGAGCCATAATCCTGCAAAATTGTCAGACATTTTTCATAGAAAGTGCAGAAACTAAAACAAGTCCCTCATTACCTCTTGGAAGTGAATCAAATGACTGCTTTTGTGAGCGTAAAGGAGATGAAGGTGGTTAATTATAAGACCGCCTTAGCACATGCAAAAACGTCTACTCTAGCGAAGGAAGTTTTTGCAGGTTGGCTGAATTATTAAGTTCTCACACAAATTCTCAAACAAAACGTGAGCCTTAAATAAACAGTTTCATTTAATTATGTCTAAATTTGGTTTTACAGAACAAATATTCAAACACAAACTTGCCGCTGAAATAGGCTGAATGAATGAATGGAGGAACAAACAGTTGGTGTATTAATAGCAAACGAAAACCTGACAAATACATCATGTTTAAAAAAAGAAAAAAAATATATTACAATGAATCAATGAACGCTGACAAATTGGCAACACGCGATAGCTCAGCTCAAAAGAATTAAATACAAATTTTAAAGGGAGAAAGAAAAAAGTCCATGTCACGAACTATAAAGTTAGACGAAGTGGAAATTATAAAGAGTTCTTTCCTACATTTCAATTCTTTTTTCTTCTTCGTTTTCCCAACTGGCTGACTGACTGACTGACTGAACAAATGACTTGGCTGAGTGAGTGGCAGCTTGAAGGCAGGCTCTCGCTATTGTGTCATACTGTTTGAATATTTCATTAGGGGTTGTAAGAATGCAACATTTACTTTATGTTCGCTCGCTTCTATTGTTATTAGAAGTGTAACGTCAGTAGAACAAATATTATTTTTATGTTTCACATTTATTTGAATAACTTAATTTGAAGTGTGTCTGTGCGATTAAACTTCCCTTTTTCTCTTCGTTTTTTCTTTCTTTCTTTTTTATTTTCTTTCTGCTTATTTCTGGCCATGCAATAGTTGAAGTTTTTTTGCAATTCACATAGAAAATAATAATAAAAAAATAAACAACTGTGTTTAAAAAATCTAATGGAGCGAATGTTAGTTAATACCTTATGGATTTGCTTTTTAAATTAAATTATATTGTTATAATAATAGTTTAGTTGCCTGGACAACAAGTTGAAGTAACCTTCGTCCACTGGCAGGGATAGTGAAACATGATAGACAAGTAGAAATAGGAGAAAGAAGTTATAAGGAGAAAAATAGGATTCAAACTTGAAAATTTGACATTAAATTTATAATAATAACAGGAGTACTTTTTCTTTTTTTAATACTAATAAAAAACAAACGTATGAAACGTTACATAACCACTAAGTTCCCATCACCATACAACATTATAATAAGCAAAGTGGGCAGCGCCACGCCCATTCTAAATAAATATAATTTTTATATAAAATAATCGTATTAAACTTTTAGAATACATTGAGTTTCCCAAACAATACAGCATTATAACTATAAAAGTGGGAATAGCCACGCCTATTTAAAATATATATACGTCGATTTGTATTAATCTATCCACTTGTATTAAGTTCTCATCATACTAAAAGTATAATAACAAAAGTAGGCGGTGCCACGCCTATAAAAATAATATTTTGCAACACCTTTAACTTAAACTATTTTTCTGAAACTTTGCTCACTTATTGAGTTCCCAGTTCTACAGTAGAGTCGCGCCCATTCTAAATAAATATAATTTTTATTTAAAATAATCTTATTAAACTATTAGACCACATTGAGATTCCGTCACAATACAGCATTATGGCTACAAAAGTGGGCAGAACTACGCCTATTTAAAATAAATATTAGTTTGCAACTATTTTTACTTAATCCATTTATATTAAACTGTCCACTTATATTAAGTTCCCATCATAATGAAATTTTAATAATAAAAGTAGGCGGTGGGTGCCACAACCATAAAAATTAAATTTTGCAACTCGTTTTACTGAACAAATTTTTCTGAAACTTAGCTCACTTATTGATTTCTCATAAAATATACGGACATACACATATGGAAATTTTCACCGTGAAGTCCACTTTACGTCACGTGCGACACCAAGCAATTAAGCTTGCGTTTCAGAAGCATGTAATTCTATTTTTCCTAAACATAATGTAGAGTTACTTACAGCCTATACAATTATATAAAGAATTAAAATAAAATTAGATTTTCTTTGAAAAAACAAGCATAATTATTAGTTGTCGCACGTGACAAAAAGTGGGCTTTCCTATGGAAATGCCTATATTCATTTTCAACTTCTCTTCTACTTAATAAATTTTAATGAAACTTTGCTCAAACATTGAGTAACCATCACAATACAAGATTATAGTAAGAAAAATGTCCATTTAATGGAAATATTTTTTAACTACTTCTACCTCAACGAATGTTATTAAGCTTTGCACATATATAGAGATCCCGTGCATACAAAATTATGATTAGAAAAGTTGGTACCCCAGTAGCTGAGTGGTAGCGATGCTATCCTCTCAGTCCAGAGGTCGTGTGTTTGATTGCCGTCATAGAACTTTGTTGTTTTCCACACACAAGCTAATCGCTTCGCGGGTTGTATTTGAGGACATTTTTTCAACTACAGCTGGTTATATCATATTTAAAGCTTTCCAAAATAAATTTAATCAAGACGGGATTTTTAAATTCATTCCTTCCCATTTTGAAATTCCATGGAAATTTAATTACACTGTACAACAGTAAAAAAATAACATAGTTCTAGCGTCAAACTCTGGTAAAGGCATTACAGTTTTTTACGCTTTACATCTGGAAATTTTAAGGCGAGTCAAATTCTTGTGAGCCTTATGTTTAAGGTATAAGATGTGTTCAACATTGTTATGAAAAAAAAAACACCTTGAGGAACGTGTGTGGCATATCGGCCTGCTATATCACTGCTAAAGTGCAGTTTTTTATACATTCCTAAAGAAAGTGACAAAAAGACCTATATCGCAAATAGCTACAGGGTTCAAATGTTCTACGAAAATGTGTCTCGTGATGTTTTACATAAAAATGTTGAATAAAATAAATCTCAGATATAAAATTTCAAAACGCCGTTAAATATAAATATCTTTTGTTGCCATCTATCAAAATCAGTCGTTAGAACTTTGTAAATTTGAAATAAAATCGATTTTGTTGTACAGTGCTTGTAGAGTTTCTCTAAATACATCCCTTTTGCCTGCTATAAATATAATATCAATCAACAACCACAGTATACCCACACGTCTAAGTATAATGCATCATTTTAATCATATTATTTTTGAAAATTATTGGTTTCAAATGAATACATTAATATTTTCAACTAATGAACTCTAAGGGAAATATTGTCTTGACAAAAGTTATAATCACAAACTAATGAGGCCACATGTCAGCAACTAATCTGAAGTCAAACATGAAACGAACACCAAACAATATCATCAACCACTTTTTTTCTTCTGGTAGCGGATGTTATATTTTGTTCAATTGTCACAAAATTTCTAACTGCCATTGTCAAGCTGACAGCTAGGAAAATAAACAAAGATTTTCTACTACATGATTTTTTTTTTGGAACTGGAAATCCCTTTTGCATTTAACTCAATGTCGAACGCTACTCTCTTTCTTTTGTCTATTAGCAAAAAGAGTTTAGTTAAGAAAATATGACATTTGATTCGTTGTATGTGCAATTAAATAAAGGGAAAAAAATATTTATTTCGACAAGTAACAAATAATGAATAGAAATAATAATTGTCAGTTTTAAGTTAAATATATTCAATAGAGATATTCATAGGCAAGAAGATTTTTTGTTATCCCTTTTACGCTAACATTGTATAGCCGATCTATACAAGAAATATATTATTTTAAAGCTTCCCAGTAAAAAAGTTGCTTCCAATAAAGCAGGTTTCTACTATTATGTAATAAAAGTAGCGCTGACAAACCTGCTGATATCGCTGCTGATTTTTGTATGGCGAGTTCCCGGATTGGAGTACTACACTTTTGCTCACAAAAGCGCTTTATTTTCAGCACTAGAACTGAAAATATATGGAAAAAATGGTTGGATGTGGATTGGCGTCTTTATTTTTATTAATTTCATATTTTTGCTCAATGTTTGTTATTTTAACTTCAGCTAGAATCGAACTAAGGACCTTCAGGTTTAAAGTCCAACGTACCAATCTCAGGACCAAAAACACTGTTGCAAAACGGCACCAAGAAACTCAAATAAACTTACTCTTCATTCAAGCTTAAAAACCTGCTTTCGATCAGCACTAAAAAATCAGCTTTTTTGTATAGCTTGTGTGCGAAGCTTTTGTATAAGTAAAAAGCAAATACTTTTCTCGCTTCAAAACCTGCATTGTTGTGACGCTATGAAACAGCTTCTAAACAAGCTCATATTTTAAAGCGATTTATAAAGCGCTTTATTTCTTTAGTGCTTCAAAAAACATGAAAATTTTTTACTGGGTTTTTATTTGCGGATGTGCAAAATCCAGATATCATTAATATAAGTTGAGTGTCCTAGGATCTTTCCGCTTCCTAAAATGCTATTATTTTTTAAAATCTACATTTTTACCGCGTATGAAATAATTCCTCTTTTTTAATTATAAATTAATAAAATATGTATATGAATAATAGATTATGAACATATTTCATACTATTTATATTCAGACTTTTTTCTGTGTACTATTAAAGTACTTAATGCGTTAAATTCTTTTGGAAAGCGATAGTGTAGAGAATAAAGGCGGTGGAAATGTGAAAGAAAGCGCGTTTTATTAATTTTTAGAGCAGTGTTGCAGCGTCTCTGGTGTTAAGTTGACGCATTATGCATAGCCATTTGATTAATATTTGTACTCCAACGAAGATTTTTCTAATATGTATTACCGACGAAGGAAAGCTCTGTGATTTACATTAACCGTTCTGCAGAAAATTTGGTAACAAATGATCGAAAAGAAAAGGCTGCCGATGTACTAACAACCGACCCACTTGGGTCCTTTGGTTCTTTTGTGATGCCTAAAATGTGTAAGAGGAGATTTAAGAAGATTCTCTGCCTATCTCAGAGGTTGAGTTGGTGTTAAACCAGCCCGGCTACCGTAGGAATGAATTAATTCCCCTTATGTCGCATTCCACAAGGTGGGCTAGTTCGGATAGTGACGGACTTCCCATGTATGACGCCATATTTCTAGATAGTGCTGTACAT
The DNA here is from genome assembly GCA_956483635.1 of Panzeria rudis. NCBI lineage: Eukaryota > Metazoa > Arthropoda > Insecta > Diptera > Tachinidae > Panzeria > Panzeria rudis. The sequence goes on from OY101451.1 coordinate 9,119,071, forward strand.
CGACAGAGAAGGTGTTTAACGGATTCTTCCTCCTTCTGAGTCTGAGAACTTCAGCAGAAGCTGTTGTAGGCGAGAAAGCCCCTGTATGGCTGCAGATCTTGCGAGTTTATACTGGGACCAGATGGATCTAAAAACTTCACCAGTGATTTCATTTGTCTATCTGGCTTTGCTTTCCTGAGTAGTTGATGCTGAATTTGTATTTTGCAGCTTCTTAATGAGACACCTACTAACCATTCGATGTTGCTTTCGTGCAGGCGGGCGCCAAACCATTTCATTTGATATCTATATTGAGGTGTCCATCTTTGATTTACAATAGTATGTGGGCGTGTCGCTGCCCGCTTTTCTAATCTAAAAAGTGTATTGTCATCAAAAGTAAAGGTGTTTGCAAACTTTCAGATCAATGGGTCAACAGGAAGGGGGTAAAACTAAATTTTACTTTTAATGGGCGTGGCGCTGCCAACTTTTAAACTAACATCTCGAATACTGAAGATTGTACCGGCTGAAGGCCGATTATCATAAGCATTCGTAATATCCTTGAATCACTAATTTGTTTTTTTTTTTTGCATACAAGCTTCCTCACTGTAGTACATCATAGCTCCCAAATATTCTACACATTTCCGCACGACTAATAATCGAAATAATAGTTAAATGTCAAAAAAATATAAATTCCTTTTATATGACATATTGATTTGTGGCCGTATACAAGTCAATGCGATGCATTCGTATCAAAATGTCTCATTGAGTTTTATTAAGTTATAAGAAATATTCTGATGAAATGAAAAAGAAAAAAAGAATACAACACTAATGTAAGAAATCAACCCTTAAATAAATCTATTTTCCAAAAAGGGTCTCTCAATTCCTACCCCACACAGATAGCCCCCACCATAAATGTGCCACTCAACCTCTTGAGGTTTGTTAACTACATGTCTTTATGTCTGGCACACATATTGGTAATGATTTAGTATGACTACACTACGACTATTCAATAGATCTATTTATTTTACAGTATTTTTTAGGGGTTAGTTCTTTTTAAATATTCCCTTTGAGTTGTTTCATTAAATTGGGAATTCTCAGTAGACACAATTATGTCTACTGAGAAAGTATGAGTGACTGATTGACTGGCTGACTGACTGTCTGGATGACTGTTCCATCAGCTTAGTTGAGTGGGTTTTGTGTTAACATTTCTGTATTAACTAAGACAAAAATTCCTTATGAATTAACAAAACCACTATTCCTACTGTAAGTACAATATTAGGACGGTGCATTATTCCTATCTTCAACTACCATCTCATAACCAACTCCATTCGCTTAACAATGACTATAAGTTAACATGAAAAAATGTCAAGTGTGTGCAAGTGTTTGCTTTTCTTGTGCTCCTTATTCCTGGAAAAATGTAAAATGTTTGACAATCATTTTATTTGCTAAAATAAAAAATTGCATACTAAACAGCAGGGGGACTTTAATACAAATATCCTTAAAAATTTCAGTATAAAAATTTTCATTATTCATTACCATTATTTCATGTACAATAATAGGATTTACAATATTGATTTTAATGTACGTTGATTTTAAAATAATGCCTGAAGGTTTTACAGAGATATATGTGAATTTGTTAAAGGAAAAGTTTTGTCAACCTTCCTAACATGCATTTAAAACTAAGGATTAGAATTGAAATAAAAAGATAGCAATCGGAAAACATAAGTCTTGGGGAAGAAATAATGCGAATAAGTCAGTTATATATGATTTGAATGTTATAGAAATATATGATTTGAATGTTATAGAAATAATATACAGAAATACTACAAAGATGGGATAAAAATAGAATAAAAAAGCAAAATTATAAGAAAAATGAACAATTACAAATTTGTTGTCTAGTGCTGGTGATGAATTCTTAAAGAACCCAATTTAATTAAAAACTATAATTAGATGATCAAGTTTTGTTTTGCAAGACTGAAAGTCATTTTGCTTGAGCAGTTTTTTTCTATCTCTAACCAAACCCACAATTAATATTTTTTTTCACATTTATTGCTATTAATTGTATAATTGTTACAGCAGTTCATAATAACCTTGCATTTGTATTCTTTATTCGTTCTCTTTGTTCTAAAAATCATAAAATTGGATCAAGAAAATTCTTTGTATTTATCAAATCTTTTGTAAGTTAGTTTTTTTGTGCAATTAGTCTGATGCTGTTTGCTCGGTTTTGTTTGTTAAATTCCTTGTGCTAAAAATATTAAAACAAAGTGGAAATTTTACCATATTTTTTTGGTACTTCAAATAAAACTAAACGTTATCATTTATAGCAACAAAAAATGGGCACTAGTTTGATTTTATCAGAGCGTTGGTTACACAGCGAAATAGTTCGTTAGAGAAACTAAAGAGAGGAGTGATCTTTTTAATTTTCGACGTGGAAATTTTTCGAGTTGATGCTCGGTGCTTTTATTTTTCATTTTTAGTGTTTTTTTACATACTTTTTCTTGGTGCCACCAAATCGTTTTTTAAAATAATATAAATAGACTGCTTAAACATCACAAATTTTTTAAGTATACATTTAAAATCAGTCGAATTTTTAAAAAGGTATAAGACGCAAATAGTTTTTCGCAGTTTAGTTTTAGCCTAGTTTATCGCTCACTGGGATTAACCTGCACATTTCCGCAGACCATGTCCTAAAAACTTTGAACTTAACTTGAACAGAAAATTTGAAAATTCTTATATTCAATTTATACCAGGTATGCGCTCCACTTAGCAGTAGAAATGTACTGCTATTTGATATTAAAACATATTCTAAAATATTTTAACTTTACCAATTCGTAACAAGTTCTTATAAACAAGGACTAACTTTAAGTAAATAATCATTTTGCGTTTAGCTCACGGAGGTCAGGGAAGGTAAGACCCTTTAATTCCGGTGCAAGCAAAGGTGGCGCCCAACGTGGGGCCCGAGTTTAGTTTTGCATGTAAAGTTCACAGATCATAATAATGCAAGCAATAACAATATTTTTCAACGCTACAAAAAGCGATCTCGAATTAATTTAAAAAATAAATGGATTTCAAACAAAGTGATACAAGAAAATACCATTAAAAATTAAACAAGCTCAAAATGATTAAAAAGCCACTGATAACTCAATTATCTATCATTCATTCATTTAAAAATTCCTATTTACCTATTAAATATTTATGCTTATAGATTATATAATTCTGAAATGTGCTCATCAAGGCCATCATTTCATTGCAAGTACTGAAGAAATACATTTTTACATTATAAATGGACTATAACGATAGTAAATAGAAGTTTTGTTGGAACCATACTATATTTGTCATTCGTTACTTAACTCTAGGACGATATGATTTCTATATTATTTCGTTTTAATTGCTTAGACCTCCTTTAAACCAGAGCCAAAGAATTAGTAGATAAAACAAACTATTATAAGAGTAAATTCTTAGCCTTTCCCTTGCTCTTTGCCAATCTTCTGCTTACCGTTTTTCGTTTAATTTAAATTTAATTTTTCTATAACGTTTTTGGATCTCTGCTCTGGTTAATTTATTTTTTTTTTTCTTTAAGCCACAATACAATAATAATATGAGGAACCACCACAACAAAATCCATACAAATATACAGGTCACGAATTACAATTTTTAATATATTTATTTTTCTTTGTAATCAAATTTAAAGCAAATGGTCTAATATAATTGAATTATTTAAGATCGGAAATATTACGATTGAAACAAAATTTGTTCTATTCGAAAAATATTTGATTTTATTCAATATTCACTTGAAGTTTTGTAATAAATATTCAAGTAACGAATGACAAATTCTTAGCAAATTGATATAGGACATGCTAAAAATTTTTTATTAACCAGTTCTATTTCACGTGTATAAATTTTTGGACTCACTATTTTATTGATTTATTTGATAATAATATAAAAAAATCACGAATGACAAACACCTTGTAGAAAAATATAAATAACAAAAAAATTATCAAACATATAATATTATTTATTTATCGCAAAGTATATTGACTACATTAAAGGCTTTAATAATTTTTAGCCAATACTGTCTGAGAAATATGATTAAAAACCGATAAGACAAAACAATTAAATTTGTTTTTAAAAACTAACCAATATTTGTAGGACAAATTGCAAGTAAATCAGGCAGAGATTCAGCTTTATCTCTTTGATGGGAAAAGAAGAGTATTTAAAATATTCTTTTAATAATACAGTACAAGTATTACAAATTGTTTAATTTTGGAGGGAGAAATATAGTTTTTTCCCCTTCAGCTGGATCTGCGCATGAACTGAATATAATAATATTTGAGACATAAAATAGTATTAACGTCAAATTTGCTTAAGTTGGCTTAAGCAGAGATGTATTGTTCAATGCAGAACTCTGCTTTATGAAACTGCTACTGTCGCAGCAATTTATAGTATTAATAATGCCATAGTTTTTTGTGTAGGGGCATGTTTGAATTTGAACAATTTTAATATTTCTATTGGCTTGGAAAACTATTCGTGTTAGTTGAATACTTTAAAAAAAATAAGAATTATTTTTATTTTAGAGCAAAGAAAATGAAAAATTTTATTTTTGCACACAGAAAAATTTCATGCTTAAATCGTGGAAAACAAGTTTAATTTAACATTTTTCGGTCGTGATTTTGCTTCATAGTATTATCATATTAATTCAAACTTAAAAGATTTTTCCTTTTGAAATAACTATATATCATCTTTAATTAGGATTTCACTGCAGATAAAGCAAAATGAAGTTGATATTGAAATAATACGAAGAATCATGTTGAATCAAAGTTATTTCAAGTTAAACCAACGTGAATTTAATACTGAGATAACACAGAATCATATTGAATCAAAGTTATTTCAAGTTGAATTTATTGTAGCCGTTTTATTAATTGTTTTACCAGTGCAGCCAAACAGCCTCAAATATAGTAAAATTGAGCTAAAAATAAAATTAATGCAAGAATTTACATGAAAAAGTCTTGTATTCTATTTCGTGACAAAAATTAGTTAAATAGCTGATGTTTCCTTATAAAAAGCGTCCACCTTCATAAGTGGTAAAAGTGAAAAAGAACGCTAATGAGACGGCTTAGCGGCCTGTCGAAATCACTAGTACTGATCCGTTCTGATTATCTGATTTGAATATTCGAACACTTCACTCTTAATAAAATAGTTTGAATTTACAATAATTCAAATATTGAACTAAAAAGCCGGAATAATAAAAATTTTAGAATCTTATTTTAATTCAACATGATTTTCAAATAAATTTTATGTTAAATCATGACCTAGATTTAACATAAAATTTATTTGAAAACAATGTTGCTTTAAAATGAAATGTAATGCTAATTTTTCATTGATTCTCTAAAGTAGATCCAACTTTAATTTACATGATAAACACTGATATTGCTATAAAACGGGTTTTTATGAATTCAATATTGAACAATTTTATTTTAACAGTGAAAAATTTTAATTCAATGAGATTTAATGTTAAATTAATAATTTTTCATTTGAAATCTATATGAAAAAACAGTAATTTTAAATAAAGTCTGTGTTTTTGCAGAAATTTAATATGATTTCAAATCAACATTATGTCATGTTGATTTTACATTGAATTTTTTTTTTCAATGTGTAACAATATTTTTGTGAAAAATTGTTGCTAATTACAATTTTTAAAATATTTTTTTTGATTACTGGCTTGCGTAATGCTTTCAAACCATTTATGTTTTAGCACTTAACCTTGAATATAGCTTACAACAAAATGCATAGGAACAGATATATCAGAAACTCTGAGATAAAGTATTTAAATTATTAAGAATTTTTCGAAGCAATCAAATGTATTCTGAAAAGTTATTATATTTCAGAATACATATGTTACTTTTTACTCAGGTAAATTGTATAAATATTCAGTGGAGCAGGCAGATGGCTTTTTACTTGTTTCATAAATATTTGAAAAAAAAAAATATTTAAAAGCAAAGGCAACTAAAAAAATTTCAAATGCACTCACCTCTAACTTAACGCTCAAAAACCAAATAATAGCTTTAATAAATTCAGCATGAAATTAGAAAGAAAAAGATTGACAGCTCGGTTTTTTAAAACATGAAAATTAAAAAAACAAAAACTATTTCCAAACAACTAACTCATCAACATGCTCAACAAAATACGTAACTTCCGGTATTTAATAACACGCACTGCGGATTAGAAAGTTTATTACAACAACAACAAAAATAGGTTTAACTTTACAAAACTGCCACCAATCTTAAAATCCACTCTTCTTCATCATATAATTTCAACTTGAAAAAAATCCATGTTTATTTTCAAAACAAACTTTAATTGTTCTTTATACATATTTTTTTTTTAACAGCAACACACGTACTTTTATAGAAATAAAACAAAAGCGAACATCTATTTGCTATAAATCTCAACATAAATTATAAAGCAAGTGTCTTTAGAAACACTAAAAATAAAACAGACATTTTTACTGGTGCTGGTGGGGCAACAAAAAACACGACTAGACTAGAAATATTCAATTTATTTTATTGAAGTTTTTTATGTCTGAATGGTGTTTCTTTTTTTTCTTCTTACAAACATTTATTCATCTTCTATTAAACCTGAGATTAACTTTATAGACTTTTAGAGATATTCTGTTTTTTTTTTGTATTTGGTGTGTAAAAAATAAATCTGTTCTAAGTTGAAATGATGAAGCAGACTAAAACATGCAAGTTAACTTTGAGGTCCAATAGGAAATTAAGGGTTTATAAAAATGTATAAAAGGAGAAGATTCCAAGGATAGTATTGGCATATAATGCAAAAGCCTGAAAATTAATTTTGTTAATCCCGCTAGTCTTGAAAATAAGGATGATTTGCTTATACTGCTCACACAGAAAAAATATCTATGTAAAATTAACGTGTTGCAATGTTGATTGGAAATCATATTATTTTAAATTACATTACAATGGTAAAAAGTGTCATGCGGTCAAAAACGAAGACACTATTTATGTTCAAAATGAGTGAAAATTTATCACCCAATAAAATTAATCCCAGATGTAAACTTTCAAAATAACAATACACGTACACTCAAAATATTCTGTACGTAAAATTAACTTCAATTGTAATTTAAAATAAACGAAACTTCAATTAAGAACCAGTCCACTTATTTTTCATTTAGATTTAACAAAAAGTTTATTAAATGTTAAATGTAAAAAAAGCTAACTTAAAATCGTAAAAACTGAATGATTCTTTCTTTCTTTGGATCAATTTAACTGTGACAAGAGCTAATCGCAACTTCTAATATATGTACTGTTGGAGGGCGCTGTTGGCTGAGTAGTTAGCGCGTTTGACTACAAACCCAGAAGTCCTGAGTTCAAGACTAGTTTCAGACAAGCCAACATCATGCATTTTTCTCATGTGCATTGGTGTGTTATTGTATTGGTTGTTGTTGGACTATTAAGGTAATGAAGGTATAGCACTGATCACTTTGGTAGTACCGGCAGCGATTAATACTAACATATCGTAATGCACTTTGGAGGGTACTGCATCGTCGGTATTGTAGCAAAATCGTCAGCGAAGTAAAAGAATTAGTAAAATGGCTATACAGCTAAACAACTCAATGCCTCTACTTGACACCAGAGGGACTTGCAACACTGCTCTTCGAAAAATGCGTAATAGAAGAGTTGTAATTAATTAAGCTTTCTATCTCTCTCCCACTTCACCACGTGTTCTCTCTACACTATCCCTTTCCCAAAGAAGGTAACACATTAATTAACTGGTAGGCATTAATTGGCTGATTGTGTTACTTCTCTTTAAAAAAAATCAGCCCAAAGTTCGGTAAAAATAAATGATTTATGCTTTGTTTTTAAATGTCAAAGGCTTAAGATTGCGTGTCTTTTATTATTATTTTATTAATTTTATATTTGTACTCACTGTTTGTTATTTTAAGTTCCACTGGAAATCGAACAAAGCTCCTTCAGGTTTGAAATCTAACGTACCATCCACTCGTCTGAAGCATAGTATAGAAACCAGCAGCACGAAGTTAACATGAACTTACTAATTTTTATGCATTTAACGTTAAAAATTAAAAAACCACACGCATGGTTTTGCCTGAAATTGAACATGTCACCTCCTGCTTAAGAGTCTAGCACACTATCCCATACATTACTGATTTCATATGAATATTCATATAATATATATTACAATTTCAGTTAATTTTACGTACAGAATAATTTAAGTGTTTGTGTGTGTTGTTGTTATTCATGTATTTTTTTTGGTACTTAAAACATAAATAACGGACAATATTGAAAGCAAGCGATAATCCGTATTAATCTGTACTTGGATTTTTTATTGAATGTTAGAATTAGTTAAAAATAAAAGTGCTTAGAATTTTAAATGTTTATTCATTTAAAAATGACAACACGGAATATTTCTTAAATAAAGTACATTCCCGTTACTGTCATAATATTGTGAGTGTACATATATTTTTTGTACCTTCTACCAGAACCAGCCATTATAACCTTCTTATTTTGGAAAAAATTGATTTTGTTATACAGTGTAATTCGATTGCGTTTGTAATTAGATGATCATTACCCCATCAAAAAATATATAAATTTTCTATGTTACTTTTCTTATTGCTTAGTGTAATTAACAAAAAAATCCCTTAACACATTCATTTCAATTATAATATTTTGTAATACTTTCAAAAATACAAAACAAATTAAGAAAAAAAAAACAAGAGAAAAACAAAATCCCAACTCGAAAAGGTTATAATAAAAATGATGTTGCACATGCCATTACAACATAATCTCTTGTCATGATACCATAAGCCAACACTTATCAATATTTAAGATCTGATTAACTATTGCCACTTACAACACTCAAGATACAAGCAGACAAATGTACAAACTTTAAAATAGTTTTCCGTATGAAATAAAGCAAAAGAAATAAGCTGAATTATGGATGGATAGATACATGAATGAGTAGCTGGATGTCTAGATACAACACAAGAGCTGTCTGCTTCTGTATTGTTGAATAGACAACAAAACATTGTTGTAATAAATATTAAGAGAAAATAAGAAAATCCATAAAACAACAAAAATTAATAACCAAACAAATGTTTTACCATTTAAGTCAATGTTTGAATATACATGTGGATCTTGAAAATGTTTGGAGGTATCTACAATGCACACCAAAAAAGTTAAACTGTACAAGGTAAGAGATATTGGATACATGAAATATTTATTGTACTGATATGTTGTTGGTATGACTTTGAAAGCAATGCAAGTTGTATGCATACAAACAAGCTAAATTTTTAAATTGTTATAAGATTTTATATTCATAAGACAGAGGGAGACCTGAAGAGAGGTTTAAGGAAATTATTATTTTTTACACATACGAAGGTAGCTAGCTATAAGTGTCATAGGCAGATAAATTATTCCTATTCTTACATACCTCACTGTTTGATTTGGTATGTCTTTAAGGTTTTCTTCATTCTCTACAGCACCATTGCTCATTTCCTACTGCATTCTTGTTTAGGTTTGTTGGGGATTAATGTCAAAAAAGAATTCAAGTAGCTGCCATAAATATTGCAACTGACAGATGGAAACAATAAAAAAAAGTAACAAATGTCATAAAAGTTTTTAAAAGTCCAGTAGGATATATGTTATGCAAAAGAATGGTTTAGATTTTAAACAAATCCATGAAAATGTAGGAAAGGTATTTCAATATTGATTTATCAAATTAAAAGTTTCCCAGCAAACTTTTTTTTATAGCAAAGTAATGAGTTAAAATGGGTAATAAACATACCGCCCACTACTTCTATTTTAGCATTTTAACAAATTACTTCAGCATTACTATGTTCTTGAAAGCAAGTACTTACCATCTTAGCTTACAAATAACAACTTGAAATGTTCAAAATTTATAAGTCATTTATAAGTCATACACAAAACAAACAAAAAATTAAATATTTCTGCTGAGCATTGAACTCGTTCCATTTTAAGCAATTCTTCATTTTATATAAAGTGTTTTACTCAATGTTCTCCTACACAACTATTCTGCTAAGGGCTTAAAATTTGTTTTTATGAACATATTCACAATTAAAAACGTTTGACTTAAGTAGATGAAAAAATCAGGCAAAATGGACGTGATGAAATTTATAATAACGGTATACTGCGAATTGTTGTGATGAAACAGATACTTATCATTAACTAAAGCTGTATTAATTCTCGTATGCAATTTTTAGGAAAAGTTTGCTATTACATTCAATAGAGCCACCTGACATGTGGTGACGAACAAAATAGACATGAGCATTAATGATGGAATTATAGCGCCTTCCGAAAACAGCATTGTTGTGTTCTGTTATGCACGTTGAAAAATTAAATTCATGTTAATTTTTTACTTGTTCTTTAGATTATTAATCATGCCTGATTCTTTCTGAATACGACGTTAGGCACCTTAGCCTCATAAATAAATCCCTTATGTATTTACTACACAGAAAAACAAAATTTCATTTTCAGTAAAGAAATTCAATGAATTAGTAAATATATTGTCTAGAAACGGACCTACAAACAAATTTGTAAATACAAACAAAAATGTCATTGGAAAACCCCGTTTTTTCAGTAAACAAATTTTCCAAATCCATAAAACAGTTTGTCTAAAATCATTTTCAAATTCTTAACAAAAAAATTTACTGAATTAAACAAAAATATTTACTGAAAAATATTTATTGAAAATATTTAAGGAAATTATTATTTGACATATTGTCATAATTTTATTTTAAATGAAATGTATTTGCTGGAGTCTAAGCAATTGTCTATATGCAGCGTTTCGTTGGTGCTTTACCAACTCATCAGTAGACTTTAAACACAATTTTGAACAGCTACAAACCCTTTATCTTATATACAAACTTTTAAAATCCATTTGAGAATTTACAAATATATCAATGATTTTCAAAACAAAAGCATATTAGGCTTTGAAACTTATACAAAACCCAGCAAATAATTTATAAATACTCTGATTGTTATCCAATGGATTTCTAATTTTATGAAGGTGTAGAAAAGTAAAATAGATTCATATCGAATAAAACATTATTTGCTGGGTTTTGTATAAGTTTCAAAGCCTAATATGATTATTTTTGAAAATCACTGATATATTTGTAAATTCTCAAATGGTTTTTAAAAGTTTGTATATAAGATAAAGGGCTGTTCATAATTGTGCTTAAAGTCTACTGATGAGTTGGTAAAGCACCAACGAAATGCTGCATATAGACAATTGCTTAGACTCCAGCAAATACATTTCATTTATTGAAAATATTTTTGTAGAACTATTTAGTATAATATATGGCCGCTGAAGGAGTTTCCCCCCTTTTTTTGAAAAAAGAGTTAAAAAGATCCATACCGCGATGAGTTAGAGGGTTAAAATGTTGCCCAAATATGTTTGTGGTCGTGTTTTAGATAAAAGTGTTGAGCACATATTATATCTTATATGTAACACTTACAATATCTGTTGTGCCGAGTAAAAATTGTGAATACCTTCGAAATGAGCCCTTCGAAAAAGCCCTTTTGAGCTTTGAATTATTTCTGCTTTTAAAATTGAGTGTGGAGCTTGGATGTCTTTTAAGACTTAAAGTAGAGTTTTATGGCGAATATTTTTGTTGAATATTTCTGCCTACTATATCGGCGATAAAGAGAAGTTTGTTATCATTTTGTTTAAGAAATGTACATAAGACCCACACAACAGGGAATTGGAGGGTTAACATGTTTCACAAAAATAGTTCTTGTTGTGTTTTTATCCTTTTGTTTAAGAAAGGTACATACACACCTACACTACAAGAAGTTAGAGGGTTAGCATATTCCACAAAAATAGTTCTTGTTGTGTTTTACATAAAACTGTTAAACACATCTTATACATTAAACGTATGTCTTACAATATATCCTATGCTGATTCACTATAATTATGTGACAGAACCAGTCTTTTCTTTTTTGTTGTACAGTGTTATCTCTTAGATTTTTTCGTTGCATAACTAAAGTCAGATAAAAAATTTATTACACTAAACTTCGGTTTCTTAAGAAAAGAAGATTATTACTATTAATGTATTATCGCTTTTCTGTAACGGTTTTAATACAATAGTAGTTTAATCGATTAATACACACATTTAACACCCTTGAATAGCTGTCAGAATAATGCAATTCATGCAAAACCTACTCTTCGATACTATATTTTCATTATTAGTGCATTTTCAAAAATAGAACAGTGTAACCGATCAAACTAAATAATATACAAATAATGTCTGAAGTTTCAATGTCATATATTTGAAGATTAGAAAATCTTGTGTAGTTTAAAAGATTTTGGAAATGCACCCTAAATTTAGCAAGTTTTTCTTATGTAAATATTTGATAGAAAACTTCTTTACACATATTTTTATCAATTACAATTAAGTTATGAATTTCGTCGAACTGCATGGGTTTTAATCCAAATATATTTAAATTAAAATTTTTCAGTTGTTACATGCTTAAGAATATTTTGTAAATAAAAATAATTTATGTGCAAAAGAAGTTTATTCAATTTGTTGTGGTAAGCTAATCTATCAGCTGTCATATTGGCAGTGAGTGAGCTAGGCTGCAAAGAATTCTGCTGGTTGGTCTCGAACCATCATGATGTAAGTTCAAACTTCCACGCAGCCAAAATTTTATTTGTCTTTTCAATTGTTTCATTCTTCTTAAACGTTATACACATTTTACCCTTTATTTTACGTTTAATTTCACTGTGCATTTCATACAAAGTCTTTCAAGCTGCTGGCCTTCTTATAAATTTAAGAAAAACTTGCAAGCTCATTGCATCTTAATATTCTCCCTTTTATATGAATGAACTGCAAACATAGGTAATGATGATAATAATGTTGAAGATAATAAATTATCTTCAGTTTTTGTTAAAGTCATACCGATACTATTAACTAAAAAAAAAGAATGCACCATTAGTATAATGAATGCCTCAACACTAACAAGCTTAATGCAACACCCTGAAAAAACCGTAAACAGCAACATGAATTCAAACCTTTTTTTTTTTGGTTAATAAAGATGTATTGAAATTGAAAAGTATAGTTGTTGCAACAAGAAAATGAAAAACCGATGAAATAGCAAAAAAATGCACAGAAATTGGATTAAAAGATGTGCATATAAAATATTTCAACCGAATATAGGCAGTTTCTTATGCTCCACAATTGTTTTAAGGATGCTTTCCATTTTTATTTTGAAAAATATCTAAAAGGAAACTTGTATACATTCACTAACATTATTTCAGCTGAAATAGGTTTTCTGTATTTTCTAAGAAAATTGAAACCAAAAACCAATTTTTCTGCACACAAAAAGTTTTTATTATTTTTTCATTCTCTCATTATTTTGGAGCTTAAACGGATTTTTGTGTTTACTATTTGGTATAATTTTTATGCTTCGAAATTACATTTCCATATTATGGTCAATTTTTTGTCAGTTTATAAAAATATTTTCTCTACCATTTCCTTTTCGGCCACAAACAAACGATTTTAAACATTTAAGGTTTAAACTGGCCAGAGTTATGTTAAAGTGTGTGTGTGTGTGCGTGTGCGTGTACGTGTGCCCTTTTGTTTTAGTGTGTATGCAAATATGTTAAAAATGCAATTTAAATTATGTTCAATCCGTAACAAGCAAATGGGAAATGGAAAACAGTTGAAAGTGACGTAACATTAAAAAACACACTAAACAGTATCAGTCCTCAACTATTTTGTAGATCATATAAGTACCTCGGAGGTATATTACACTGCGTTAACATAGTTGTAAATCTTTAACTCATCTCATCGAAACCTTTGCACGAGTAAGATTTGAAACGTATCACTGACGTCAGCACTAAAGGTAGTCGAAAAAGTATAGCTCTGGTTCAAACATGATTACCATTTATAACAACAGAGCGCAAAAAGAGTACGGCCAAAGAGCGATCGTTAAAAATTTTAAATTGGATTTCTTAAACTCTCATAGCCCAAATCGATGAGTGTTTATAAAAAAATTTCCCCAGAAAAATTTCCAGGTCAACCAGTTAAGATGTCGCAAGCCCACCAAAGTTTGAGCAAATTCTCTTTTATGCTTTTATGTCTCATAAATTAATAAATATAAAACTTACAAAAAAATTTTCTTCCAAAAAGTTGTTGTCTGTGAAGTTTCCAGCTTTCCTTTCTTAATATAGTTTCTTGACTGTATCAATGCTTTCGGAGTTATTCACAAATTAATATCGAGAAATGTGCAAAATTAAAAAGTTTTGTCTTTCTAAAAACTCTTAAAATATTTAAACCTGCAAAAACATTACCTATTATCTAACGTTTCTAACAGCAGATGTCCTGCAAACAAAATATGCAGGATATGATGCAAACCGATGCATAAATGTTGATTTTATTAGCAATTAAGTGAATACACCCCAGCCACTTAAAAAGTATTTTCGGTACACTGAAAATAGTCCATGCAACATTTTACAAAAACAACTTTCGTTGTTACTTTTTCAATAGAATTTACGAAACTTTCGTACATGTTACGAAAAAAAGTTTAGGCAATAATTTTTACAATATTACGAAATGAACGCAAACATTTCTTAAACGTTTTCTTTTCTTGTTAAGAAATATATTTGTAATGAAAAAATAATTTTAAATTATTTTTTACATTGATAATAATCCATGAAACATTTTAGGAAAAAAATTTCGTAGCTACTTTTTTCGTAGAATATACGAAACTTTCATAGATATTTAAAAAAAAAATTTTAGACAACATTTTTTGGTATTTACGAAAGTAACGAGACTCTTCGTAAACATTTTTCCTTGTACTTGCTTCGAAACATGAAGATTGTGAGTTTGCGAAAGAATTTCGTAGTGCAAAATAACGAAATATTTGGTAATATGGACGAGTGTTTTCGTACATATTTTGCATGTATTTTTTCGCTAGAAAAATTTACATATATTTCAGGTGTTTACCGAAAATAATCCATGCAACATTTCACGAAAAAAACTTTCGTAGTTACTTTTTTCTTGGAATCTTCGAAACTTTCGCTCATTTTACGGATTTTTAATTATTTTTACACTGAAAATAATTCATGCAACATTTTACGAAAAAACGTTTATTATTACTTTTTTCGTAGAATTTACGAAATTAACGAAAATCTTTCGTAAAAATTATTCCTTAAGGAACATTTTCTGTGCATACCAGTGCAATGGTTCCTACAACAAAAGTGTAAATATGGTGTAGCGTATTGATTTAAGGAAATATACGTTTGAGATATAATTAACATTCAGTATGTCGAAAATAAATTGCAAATTTTTCGTTTCCAAATTTATTCGAACTTTAGCTGTGTGCGTGTATGTGTGTGTATGAAATGCATTTGAAAACCAACAATATAATTTACCAGTATTTTGTGAAAAACAATAAATGGACTGCATTTTAGAATGTAATTTCCACAATAACAAGGACGTGTTCAGGCATACACAAAGACTAATATATATATTTTTTTTGCTAATTGCTAGCGAAATCATTTAATTATGAGAAAAGATTTTAAAACTCAAGTATTTTAAGAACATTTTAACTTACATTTTAAATTGAGGTATTTACATAATTTTAATTGATATTATTTTCAAGAATCTATTTATTTCTTTATTTACAAAAATTTCTTTTAAAATAGAATATTTAAGTTATAAGATTTTTCTAGTTTTCATTTAAATTGTTATTTTTGCCTGTATTTTTTTATGAATAATTTTAAAATTTAATAGAGAATAAATAAGATTGTATTATTCTTTTGGTAATTGATTTAAGAAAAACCAAAAAAAAAAAAATACCACAAAAAGAAGTTTAAGATTTTTAAAGTATTAAAGAAAATATTTCTTAGAATCCAAGAGGAAATTAAAGATAATAAAGAAAGAAACATTTTGCAGATAATTTAACGACAATCTTAAAAGGTTCTTGAACTACAAAAGTCTAAAAACATTGGACAAAAATCTCTGCATTTTACAAACATAAATCTCCGATGAAGAGAACGAATATTTCTTAAATACTTTCCTAACATAAAATCCCTATAATTCTTCTCATTCTAACTAATTTACATCTATTTTTTCCAACGTAATAGTTTCTTTATTTCCATAAAATAGTTAATGCCAATTACAAATTCATCTTCCAAATTCATGTAAACAAAAATTTCTATTTGTTTTTTCGTAATTTTCTAGAATATGTATGTAAGTATTCTTTTTTTATTTGCATTTTAGGTTTTATACAAAATGAAAAATCAACAAAAAGTTTTGATTTAATATTTTATTTTTTTTAGTAGCAAAAAAAACGAAATCTTTTCACATTTGGTTTATGAAACAAAAATAGAAAATATTTGTAATTTATAAGGTAAATTTGTAAATTTACTTTTCGTAATCAATGATATACAAATACAACAACCACATACACAACACATTATATGTGGTATAGGATACGAAACAATATTTGAATATTGTATTCTATATTGATATGCAGCATTAGAATGGTCGTAAAAATCTAAAATTTTGATATATTCAAGTCTCATACCGCATATCTCTGGGTGTGTATATAAAAATACCATAAAAAAATTCAGGTCAATCAGCTGAGATTAAGGGGTGTCGTACATCCACCAAAGTTTGAGCAAATGCTCTTTTTCTGCTTTTTAGTTCAATATTTGAATTAATGTAAAGTCAAATTATTTTTATTAAGAGTGGAGTGTTGGAATATTCAAATCAGATTATCAGAACGGATCAGTAGTACTGATTTCGACAGGCCCCGCTACACCGTCTCCTCAGCGTTCTGGTTCACTTTTACCACTTATGGAGGCAGATTCGTGTTCAATGTCTCCAATAATTAAAGAAATAGCTTTTAGTTTTATAGAACGAAAGGTTTACCGAAATTTGTAAATTGCTGTAATCATTTTGAAATATTAATTATTATGGGCTTTTTCCGATAATGCTCTTTATTTAGTTAAATATGTGATTTAGATAAAAGCCAGTAAAACAAAAGCTGTTGGAAACTTCGCAGGCAACAACTTTTTACAAGAAAATTCTTTTGTAAATATTGTACCTATGAAGTCCTGAGACATAACTTAAAAAAAACATTTGTTCAAACTTTGTTGTGCTTGCGACTAGTGCTGGCAGTTTCTGCTATTTTTAATTACTCAATAATAATACTCAGTACTTTTCATTTGGGTACTCAATACTTACTCGAAACTTTTAACGCTTAGAAAAAGTTGTACTCTTAAACAGAGTTGTATTTTCCCCAGCAATTTTAATGTCGATTTGACTATAAAAACACAGCAGCGAAAGTATCGAATAGCTACTTTTTGGTATTGAGTAGGGTACTCAATATAAGAGCAAATACTCGATACTTGGTACCCAATACTAAATACTTTGCCAGCACTACTTGCGAAACGTCTTAATCTTAACTGATTCACCTGAAAAAATTTTTTTGGTTAGTTTTTTTATAAATACTCATCAATTTGGATTTGGTGCGTGAAACTTGGATAAATTCAATTTTTAATTTCTTACGAACCCCCTAATGTAGCATGTATGTGTATGAGCAAATACTCAAATTTTTTTTTTCATTTCAACATAAAATACAAGCATTTAAGTTCATAAATAAAAGAAACAATTTCTAAAATTTTCAAATACAATTTGTTAATAAAATTTAAATGTAAAATTTATGACAGTGGGCAAAAAAGTCAATACAGTGTAACCCTGTAAAAATTACAGTGCAAGAGAAAATCTCGAAGGCAAAAGTAATGTTAAGTTTTTTGGCAGATTTTTCTGCACCAAATTCTCTAATAAACTGTTGGTAAATTAATGAATTTTGCGAAATTTGAACTTTAAAATCAAAGAATATATAAAGTTCAGTGCTGAAAGTATCACCTTTTTTTAATAAAAAACACAATCCGCGAAGCGAGTAAACTTTTCGGCGGAAAACACCCAAAGTCAATGACAGGAATCGAAACCATGACCTCTGGACTGACAGATTAACCTCGCTACCACTTAGCCACAGCGGGACCGGCCTTAGCCTTCGATATTATCCCTTCTATGTTTCTTATAGCTGCTAATAAGTCCTAAGGGGGAAACGACAAGATCTTCAGAAATCATGCAGTTTCATATCACGAAATTTGGCTTTTAATTGTTCAGTTGCACTTGACTCTATGTTGTTCGTTAGCATAACTGTTCATCGTATTATATTTTTTGTTTGCATTCTGCAGTCAATTACAAATGCAACTATTTACTTTTTTTTGTTTAATATCTTTAATTGTAATAAAGTTATAATTTAATGTATATAAAGCTGTAACACATCGTTTCATACATAGAAATATTAGAGCTTTATTGAAAATGTATAAATTAAGTTTAAAACAATTATAACTTTGCAAATGGCAATATTATTATTATTATAACAAAATGCTAACAAATTTCACTTGAGTGATTATTAACATTAATTTATGTTATTTATGAATTATATTTCTAAATGTTTTGTTTGTAAATGCTTGTATTTTCTAACTCTATATTAAATTGAAATGTTTGCATTTAATACAAACAAATAAATTACATATTTTTTAAATGAAATATACCTTTAGGCCCTTTACATGTTTAACTTGCAATTGACTTTCTAAATTCATTATTTTAGCAAATATTTGTTAAATTTTATAAAATTATATTGTAAAGTCTCCCTCCCACTCTGTCTCCAATACCCCTGAAATAATACATTATACTGAAGCTAAATGAATGTTGCGCTATAACCGATCAATACCCAGCAAAAACGTTGCTTATTGATAGGCAAATAAGTATATGAGGATTTTAGTCGTAGCTACCCTACGGTAAATGAAACTGACACAAAACAAGTCTCGTGACCGGTCCGCAGGTGGTAGGGACCAGTCCGAGTTCTAACACTTCCTATGAAGCGGACCAGCCTCTTTTACATGGGGATGACCTAGGATGGGTTTAATTGATACTTTGTATGCACGTTGTAACTTATCTCTGAGCTATCTTATGGAGTCCTAATCGGTGTAGAATAATATAGATTATATAGAAATATTATTCTAAAATTCAGCTGTAATTATCGATTAATTAATTTTTTTATTGTTACAAATCCAAGTAGAAGTTGTATTTTATTTTTAAGCGGTGTCTTTGATGGGATTCAAACCAACAAGCTTCGGCATGACAGGCTACTACACTACTCACTCGACCACAGGGGCACTTATATGTCAATGTTATAAATACCAGTTAAGCTGGAGTTAATATCTGAATATAGTTACGGTACAGGTTCTGAGTGGCATTGAAGAGAGACAATAATATTATATAGATACTATGTGATAGGGCTTAGATCCAGGTGCATCGAATTTGTTCATTCCCGTTTACTACAATACTAGCCGGACTACCAACTAAATTGACTGAAAATGTTTAATATGTGACCATTTATACAATATGTCTTTTTTCAACATTCACTCCTTATTTTTGGTACCAGTCTCATTATCTCAAGTCATAGAACAAGTACTTTTGGATCATTTGTCACCAAATTTTCCGCAAGGTACATACAATTTAACTCGATAACTACTTAGTTTTGTTTGAGAAGTCTAAAAAATATATGGTACCCCTTAAAAATGTATTTACATTAAGCACAGCAATTAATTGGTTGCTACTTGACTTAATTGAAGTCAAAAAATAAACAAATTACAATTTAAAAAAATTTTTGTACACATTATATTTTATTTATACAAATTTTAATTTTTTTACTCAGCTGGGATACGAACCTGTGCTCGTTCAGATTCACCCACTCCGCTATTGTTGACTTATAAGTTTAAGCTACAAAAATTAGTTTTCATATACAACCACATGTTAACGTGAGGCTTATGCTTTTGGAGCTGCCATAGCTTTTGAAAGTATTTAAATTAAAGAAATATTGAAACAATTTTCGAGCATAGTTTTAGGAGGAAAAATAAATATTTTCTTCCTTTGCTGTGTGTATTAAAAATACTTTAAAGTGACGCCTAAAAATGGTAATTGATTTTTGCTTTCAAAAAGATTAATTTTATTTTACAGGGAAGTTGTAACAACGAAAATAGTCACAAGTCACCTTATTACTCAGTTTACCTATAGTTAACTATTACAAACACCTACTTTACAGGCAAGTTGTAATAACGGGCCTGACTGTTATATATTTCCAGTTAGCAGGTAATTATTGATTACTTTGAATGGAGAGTACCCCTTTCCTCACACCAACCCCATAAAGTTTTGAATAACTTCGCATCTTTTCTTTAAATTAACTCATATCACATTTTAAGACTCTTATTGCTATAGATTTCTAGATAGCAGCTAAGTAATTACTTTGTATTACTTTGTATAGGGAGTACCATTTTCCTCGCACCTATCCCGGCAGTTTTTTACAATACTTCGTATCATGACTTTAAATCTCTTCGTACCAAATTTTGAAGACTCCTACTGTTATATCTTTTGAGTTAGCATGTAACTATTGATTACTGTGTATGGGGAGTACTCCTTATCTCGGAGAACTAACACAATCAGGCAATTAATGCCTACCAGTTAATTAATTAATGTGTTACCTTCTTTGGGAAAGGGATAGTGTAGAGAGAATAGGTGGTAAAGTGGAAGAGATAGAAAGCTTAATTCATTTAACCTGCTATTGCGCGTTTTTCTTTGTAGAACAGTGTTGCAAGCGCCTCTGGTGTCAAGTAGAGAAATTGAGTTGCTTAAGCTGTGTAGCTATTTTATTAATCCTTTTGCTTCGCCGATGGTTCTGCTACAATACCGAGGAAGGAGGGTGCTATTGAAGTGCATTAGGATATGCTAGTATTAATCGCTGCCGGTACTGCCAAGGTGATCTGTGATATGCCTTCATCACTTTAACAGTCAAACAACAACCAACACAATAGCTCACCAATGCAAATGAGAAAAATGCGTGATGCTGTTGGCTTGCCTGAAACTAGTCTTGAACTCAAGACCTCAGGGTTTGAAGTCTAACGCGCCAACTACTCTTGACACACTTCGCTCTTTTCTCTTTAAATATCCTACATATATGCTGCGACTTTACTATAAGTAAATGTAAGTGTTAAATTAACATCATAAGATTTTTCCAATATTATTAAATATTATTAAGTAAGCATAAACAATTTTGCTGCTTAAGTAAATCTATAAAATTAATCTTTAAATAATTCAAAATATTAAATAAACATTTGTAAAAAATCATACAAACTTAACATTTGTATGTTTAAAATATGCTGCAAATATTCATAAGCCTCTTCATGTTACCATTGTGTGTTATTGGAATATTTTGAACTCGTATAATATTTTGGTTCGTTTTGTATGCATGAAAGAATTTTTGGTAGTTTAATGGATTTTCGATAACATGCAATAAACTATGTGTACTATTATTGTCATTAGATACAGAAAATTTGCATGTAATTTGCTGCAAAATTATTATATAAACATGCTATAAAATGCAAAACTAACTACGAAAGGGATAAGGGGGTACGCTGAAAATTAATATTGTACTATGCTCTGATTTTTTCTACACTTATATAAATATAATTCAAAGTATCCGTGCACTCATATATCTGTATATGATCAGCTTTTAATTATTTATACAAGTTTTTTCCTAGTCGAAGGCAACTTTTCTCCAAGTGCACACACAGTTAACTTAAATATATATCTAGTAGTTGTTCAATATATTTCAAACCATTTGAAATATCTAATTAAATAGATTTTCATACATTGTATTGTTTGTTTATTTATTTGTGTGTTTTGGTTAAATTTACATCCATCAGACATCAGTCAGGCTCCTAGTGGAGATATCCAAATTGTTAAGGCTCTCACACCCTCCTACTAATTCACTCTAGTAAACATTCATCTTCTAACACATACATAAATATTTTATACATTTATCTGTAAATTTATTGTAAGAATTATAACAAGTATTTGACTGCATATATAATCAGCATGCATCAAGCTGCACGCATGATAGATTGCATATATTTAATGTTGTTGCAAAAATATGATATTTGCTTTAGTGAGATTAGTTGAAATTGAATTTATGGCCAAGCACAATGAAATTAAGCTAAAAATTAATTTGTTTTTGAGATATTTGAAGCAATTTAAAGCAAGTAATTTGTAATGAAGACAAAAATTGCTTGTAGCAAATACGTATGAAAATTTATATTCTTAGTGCAGATCTATGCCAATATAATTATTAATAAGATTTAATGTTAATTGGTTTGTTTAACATTCAAATCAGAACTTAATATTGAATAAACAATTTAGAGAACGTATTTAGTTTATTAGATTCAGAGCAAACTGATATTTTTTGTCTTGTCGCTTTTTAATACTATTTTTATAGCAATATTGGATAAAAATTAATCAAACCTTAACTGTAGGCAATACACTTTCTTTGAGATAAATAGACGACCTTATAAGAAAGAAAAAATTTTTTTTTTCATTATTTCTTATACCTAAAAAATTATATCTCACTCTCGTTTCATAAAAAACTTTTTTGTCTCTCGCATTCACAAAATAGAAAACAAATACAAAACTAAATAATCGTGAATAAAGGTAAAAATATCAGTGTCGTTTTTTCCCCCACAATATACAGCAAATTCAAAAGAAAATGCTTTGCTTTTTATTTTAAATGTATGTCTGCATATTGTTTGTCATTCGTACCTTTTTTATAAAATATTATTATCAATAAATTATTAAAATAGTGATTTATATAAATTAATTAAAACTCTATGAGTAATAATTGCAATACAAAGAAAAAGCTTTTTAAAACATATGAAATTGAAGTATTTTTTGAAAAATTTGAGGCACGATCCAAATCAGTTTGCTAAGGATTTGTCATTCGTTAATTGAATATTTATTTCAAAATTTTAGGAGGGTCTTATATTAAAACAAAAAATTTGTCGAAGAAGACAGGTTGTATTTAATTTTTCATAATAATTTGAGTCGTAAATAATTCAATTATATTAGACCATTTGCTTAAAATTTGATTGCAAATAAATCAAATATAAAAAAATTGTAATTCGTGACTTGTCTATTTGTATAAGTTTTCTTGTGGTAGTTTATAATATTCGATTTCGGTGTTTTTATTATTGTTTTGGAGTTTAAAGACACAAAAAACTGAATTGGTCAGAGAGCAAATCTTTATAGAGAAAAATTAGAACTAGACAAAAAATTATATGTAGAATATAAGAAAAAAAAAGCAAGCTAGAGTTAAGGAAATTACTCTTAAAACAACTTATTTTTTGATTAATAATTTCGCTCTGATTTAGAGGAGTTCCAAGCCATTGAAACGAGGTGAATGAGGTAACGAATGACAACAATTGTAAATAATAATATACATTTTTTAGGAAGCTCTTAAGTTTCCACAATATACAAGCCATAGATGTTTAAAAAATTAGAAAAAAAATTTACATGTATGTTAAACAATGTATATGTATTTTAAATGTATGTGGATGATTCTCATTTTAAGTGTATGTAAATGAAATATAAGAATGTAGGATTCATATTGTTATTTTCGCCTCATTCAATTTTTAAAATTTTTGTGTATTGACCGTTACATTTGTTCTGGGAATTATTTTTGCAAAAAAAAATACAACACACAAAATGAGTACGTGGTTTGAAAGCATACATCTACTTTCTATAAAAAAAATCTTAAAATCGCACGCCTTTTTACCCGACTCGAGTATCACTAAAGATATGACAGTAGTGAAAATTCAATATGGCGGCCAACAGACGCCATTTTGTTAATACGAAAAAAATAAAAAGTTGGTGAACTATATCAAAATGGGTATCAATCGACAGGTATTTGAAAATCATCCTTAGGACTCTCTTATGATTTTTAATTTCGAACGACCATTTAGGATCTGTGATGGCTTAATTTTGTTTTCGGGTTTTTTGATTTTTTAGATTTATGTCTTGTTAATTTTGACTTGGGCTTATATGGTAAAATAAAAAATTTTTATCTTATAAAATAACTCTTTGCAAACTTCTATAAATGATTAAAAACCAGGTTAACTCGGCTTTCAAATGAGACTAATATTAATAAGATCGAGTGACAATGTTAAGAGTTATGTCAATTTCAAACAATTATTCATACCAAAATGGGAACTTCCTAATATATTCTTCAAAAATTTAACAACCCACAGTGCAGTAGAAGCTAAATTTTTTCAAAGAAAACCAGAAATTCCTAAACCAATAATGTTCTCAATATCGCTTTTACTCTTCCGCAGCCGTTAAATTTTTTTTACAGTCCTAATATTTATAGATAAATTGTATTTAATAATTTTGTTAATGTAACACTCAATACATTATCTTACGAATTCAATATTTTTCAAAACCCACAATATATTTTGAATTTGGAACAATGCAGATGTAGAATCTTCGATTAGTTTTAACATCAATTCCTTAGTTATGCACTAGAAATTTCAATTAAAGGATAAAAAATAGTATGGATAACATTCAATACATTTTTTAAATGTAAAAAAATTTGTATAGCCTTTAAAGTTATGGAGATCCCATCATCAAATTTTATAGTATATTGAAGACACCCTAGGCTAGTTTTGGAAAAAATAAATAATAAAAAAATTGAAAAGGGTCCAAGTTGGAAAATTTCACTTTCAATTTCGGTTTTGATCATGCAATTTTTTTTAAATTAAATATTTGTTTTTTTTAAGATCTGACGATTTTCTATAAGAATCACTCATTTTAATTTTTTTGTTTTATTTTATTTTTTTCTACCTCGAAACAATAATTTAAGAAAAATTTTGCTCAAAAACTTTTCCACCCCCATATTTCGACAAGTAAACATCAAAAAAAAAAAATAAAATAAAATAAAATTTGCATATACATATAGTTATACCTACTAGAACTATAGTTATGCCAAATATCAAGCAAAAAAATTTTTTTGGGTTGTCTACTTCAGAAATAATGCCCCATATATTAAATCGTGCTAAAGCAGTTTCCATTTTAAAATGTATGCGTTCATTGTATGAAATATTTTACTATACTTTCAATGGACACGAACAAAGCAATTGAAATGAGAATCACTCAGATACATACATTTGTAATATATGAAATGAGCCATATTTCATTAAAATCGATCTGCAACATCGGATTTTATTCACAATTAAGTTAGGGAGCTCAATTGACAAAAATTGCTATTTCCATACAACAAACCAACACGCACACAAATTAATATTTTGTTGTTGTAAGCAAATTATATGGTGCAACCTCTATAATTTCATTTATAACAGTAAATCTCTAGAACCAGTGTCAATCCAAAAATAGTAATTTGTAGGCACTGAAGCTCAGTACTATGTATATCCAAATTAATTGAAAAGCCTCAGACTACGCAAAAAAATCATTTTGTTGGCCTGTGTAATTCATAGGAGGCCTGAAAAAATTCCCACAAATAGCAAAACATTTCAAATTTAAATAACGTTTACACAAAAACATTTGTATTCATTTTTATTACTTCATCAAGAGAGACAAAATTTTTGCTTGTAACAATCTCGAAATTTTGCAACATACAAATTGCAGTACATCCAACTAATAAAAATTCAATGAATAAATTTGTACCAGCAAATTATATTTTCAAATAAATATCCAACAAAATTTTTAATATCTTTGTTTTATTTCTGTATTTTGCTTCTTTTTTGTGAAGTTTGGTACACAAAAATCAACAAATTGCAGAAGCCGGAGAAAAAAAGTATTAAAAAAGATTATTTATACCCTGTGGTCCTCTTAGTGCTACTGTCAGCTGTGCTTTTTGTTTTCCCGTCTTTTTTTTTATTTTAATTTCAGCTACAATTTTCAAAAGATCTAACAAGCAAATGTTGAAATATGCAACCAACAAAATGCTTAAATGAACAGCAAGCTGAAACCAGCCAGCAACAGCAATAATATAAATAAACAATCGTCAACGGCAGCATCATGATGTTAGTGTTCATGATGCTGATGATGAACAAATAAATAAATAGACAAATAAAACAGAAAAAACCTCATAATTTGCATTTTGTTAGATTTAATATAGAAATTTGAACAAATGGTTGGTTGGTTGGTTGCTGTTGGCTGCAGTTTGGTTGAATGACTACAAGACAAGTAGAAGCGTGAAGTCAATAGAGACCTACATCAAAATATACAAGATAGATTTATGGGAAGTTATATAGGATGATCTTTGCCTAGAAGCTATGCCCAAAGAATCAAAAGTGTGCTTCTATAACATTCCCTTAGTTTAGTGCTTCCCCGTAGTGGAAGAAAACTAAGGCAATATTTCATAAACTCATCTTTTTGGCCTGGGTTTTAATATATTTTGTAATTTTTAATTGTTTGCTGGGCTTAGTTTTCTAAATGCAAAGGAAAACTTAACTTCCTTAATTTCTATAGGGATTATTTCTTAGATATCTTCCCACTACCACCATTTTCATTAGTTTTTCCTCTTAAGAACGAAAAAATAAATATCTTCAAGTATTAACTTTAATATCCTTAAAACAACAACCAACATTTCAGACAACACAAATATTGGCCTGTTACATTTCTGACACTCTGCACTTATGATTACTCCTTGATTATTTCTCTTGTTGCTGTTGTCATTGGTTACTGTTGCTTCTTGTTAATGTTATTTCATTTATTTTTGTTGCTGTTGACTGCTGCTGGTTAGTAGCTGTAGCACAATCGTTAGTATTTCTTGTCGTTGTGGTGGCATCTCAACATTTAAAACAAAAAGAAAGAAAATGAAAAGAAAACTATTCAAAAATCCAATCTTATCCACAATGTTCAATGTTCTTCTTGTACTGGTTGGTGGTACATTTTATTTGTTTGTTGCAAAGATGTTGCTGCTGCTGTTGGTAGCTGTGATTGTGCAAATGAAGATGATGATGATGATGATGACGTTGTTGTTTTCTTGTTGTCTTTCTTCTTTTGTCTTTTGTGAATTCGTGTTGTGAATGTCTTGTCTTATGTGAACATGAAACTCCTACTGTTTTGATTTTTATCCCAGCGTGAATATGCAAATTGTGGTCTCTACACTAACTAACTAGCATGGTGGAGTACGAGGGTTACTCCATATGGTAATTTGTTTAATATTTTTCTGCAGCACGCCCCAATTAAGATATAAAAATCAAATATCACTGTAGCAAAATAACAGATATTTCTTTTGAAACTTGTGAGCCTAATTTACTAGATCATTTCGTGACTTTTAGAATACAAAAAACGATTTTTTAAGATTTTATGGAATGCAAACCAGAAGCTAGTAAAGGTAAGGGCAAAATTCCTTGTAGGGCCCTAACAATGCGCATATGGCCTAAGTTATTCAAAGAGGTTAAAGGATCAGGTTACTGACCGAAAAAATTCCTATTGAACAGATTAAAAAATCTAGAGAGAATGTGTAAAAATAAATTTGGAAGGAGCACCAGCAAAAAGGCTCCTAATAAACAACCGTTTTCGCAAGATACACTGTAAAACAAAATATTTTTTGCAACAAAATCCCTTATGGCTGATTGTGCATATAATATGCAAAATACAAATGTTTTCTATGCTGGGGGTAAAAAAAAAAATTTTAATGAATAAATACGTGTAACAAATACGTGAAACGAATACTGGTAAGAAATACGTGTAAGGACAATTAAAAACGAAGGCAACAGGCCGGCCGGAAAGCTAAATTCTTTAAAAACACAGTGTTGCCGGTTTGATATATTTGCGGTCTTTGGAGTTGCAATTGTTTTCCGGGGAAGTTCTGGGGATTTGAGGTATTTTGTCATAACTGTTGAAAATTCGGGAAACTTCTGGGATTTTGAGACGATTTTTTGTCTAGTTTTAGGGAGTCCGGGAAAGTTCCGAAAATTTGGGGAGATTTTTGTTCAAGTTTTTGGGAATACTTGGACAAGGTTTGAGCCTTAGATGATGGTTGGTGCCCCTGCTAAATGGCTAAAAAACAGGTGTCCCGGCTAAATTCTTGAGATGTATTGCTTAAGTATCAGCTAAGTATCTTCCAGGCGATAGATATTTTTTATTGACGAATCTTCTTCTTTTTCGATCGAGTGGTTGAAATTAATATATTCGTTTACTTGGTCTCATTGAGGTAGCTTAAATTAAATTTTTGTTTTTAAAATGACTTTTATTTTTAATTGGGGTCATGGCGCCAGGTCCGGCGCCTAGGTGGTGAGTGTCGAATGGCGGTAAAGATGAGCGACCGAACGTGGCCGGCCGAAGTTTGTCCGCCGAAGGTAGCCGACCGACGATGGTCTGCCTATGGCATAAGGCCGAAAGTGTATTCCAGATAGCTTAACGCCGAAAGTAGGGTAATAAACCTGTATCTCTGAAACTTGCGATCTGATTACAAAACGATGTATGTAAAAATCATAGAAAAGGATGTAAGCTTTAACAGTGTTGAAATCTGCACCACGCTGTTAAAATACACGTTGAGCTACATGGTGGCAAATTGGACTACCTCGGACATGAAAAACGTTTGTCGGCCGCATAACTTTTACAAATATTATCCGACTTTAATAAATTTAAACTTGGTGTAAAGTTTATAAGCAGATACAGAAAATGCAGTTTATTTTCTTAAAACATTTTTAGCACTTTCAAAGATATTTGGCCTTGAATTTTAAAATGAGGGTTTTTGGTAATAGCAAAGCCAAAATTTTCAAAAAGATATTTAATAATTTTTCACACAATTCTTGATAACATGCCGTAAAAATTTTTTAGTTATCTCAATTCATCTAGTCGTGAAAAAGATGCCAAATCAAGATTTTGAAATTAAAGTGAATAATTTTCAGAATGTTTGCGCAACAAAAGTTTTTATTTTCAATACTTCGAGAGAATAGATTTCGAAAATGCCTGCTGTGGAAGCTCTAAATCGATTAAAGCATGCACACTACACCATCATTGGACGAAAGTGGAGAATTTTCATAGGCGATTCTAAATGAAATGCTTATCGATTTTTTCAAATTTATCTACAATTAATATTAGATGTATTTAATATAATTAATGTGGCTTTTAGTTGATACCCGCCTGCCTGAAAAATGAGGCCAGCCGCATTATTCCGTAATTTGCTAAAGCTAAATCTTGAAAGCTAAATCTTGATCGCTAAAATGCTGAACAAATACAAAATTAAAAATTTTTGGCGATAACATAAAACACTAAAATTTCGGTGGATTAAATTTTTAAGACACGTTGCAAAATTGTATTCGTAAAGGAAAGTTGATAAATCGACCGTATAGATTTTTAGCGATAGAGATTTAGCTTTAGCAAGTTACAGAATGGGGGGGCAGGAGAACAGATTTCCTAATAATAGTCAAGTTTTCAGAAGAAGTATATTTTTATCTCCATGAAAACTGTATTGAACTCTAATTTTTAATAATTATTTCTTTACTCTTTATTAAAAAACATAGCAATCCTCTTATGTAATTTTTTTTACTGAATTTTTAATTAAAATAAAAACATAAATTTGAAGAAAATGCGGATATCCTCAACTTTTATTGTAACGCGTATGAGTAATATTATGATACCACAATATATTACTCATACGTAACATTTTGTCCTATGATTTTCACATAAATCCTTTTGTAATCGGATTGCTAGTTTCAAACGTAAAGATTTATTACCTTTTTTCCAACTGGAACAGTTATTTTATACGGCAATTGTCCATATTGTGCGTCTCTGGCTGCATGTGCAGTTTTCTCTAGACTGATGCTATTCAAAACAAAGGTTGGAAAGATTTATATTTAAAAAGTTTCTAATACTTCTTATAATACCCTCGCATAGAAGAAAACGAAAAGCCAAAAGTTGAGTTAACAAGCCTTTCAATGGACAGTGGGACCGATCTCAGAATAAATGTTAATTAAATAAAGAACTGTTCAACTATTAATTAATAGTTTTTGCTTTAAACTTGAAAACGAGCGAGGAGAATTTATACTAGCAATTTATGCTGGCAAACTGCAAATTATTGCTGATGATGAAGAAAAGTTTAAGCACACTAGGCGCTAATGTAGGCAAAATGTTTCCACTTTCTCAGGCAATATTCTGAAAGCTTAACTCATCTATTGCTCTTGCCAATTTCAAATAAGTCTGTAAAATATGTTAGAGATTTTAGAAATATATTTGCAGCTAATTTTTATATTAGCCCCATTTATGATACAATAATACAGGTACCACCACGATGACAACAAATACAACACAACAAAAATACATGTATTTTGTTGGTAGAAACATACCAGAAATATGTCAATTTATTGTCTGTGTGTCGCACATATTCATAAGCTCCCTCAAAGTTACTAACACATACCAGAAATGTGTCAAAATCTATTGTCTGTGTGATGCACACATTCTCAAATTTACTAGAACAGCTGATCTTGTAGTGATACATGTTTAATGTACCTTGGCCCCACTGTGCAACGTAGCTAGTGTGCCTATAAGCGTGTATATGTATGTAAAGCTTAAAAATTTGTATACAAGCATGACTATAATAGTATTTAAAAGTAAACGGCAATCAAAAAATCAACAAACTAACAAATATATCCAGCATGCAAACAGCCTTCCAAACAATCAAACACTTCTTTCTACAACCACCAGCACCACCACCAGCAACACTATATTTGCAACCCAATAGAAAAATAAAATGTAACAGTTTTTCCTACAAAATTTTGCTAAGATTTGAACCATTTTCTATGAGTGTGTGTGTGTGTGTGAGTGTTTCCGCAATATCTCACTGTAACACACATCCGTAAACAACATGTGGTTGAATGTGTGCATGTTAAGCTCTTATTACAAGTAGCACCAGCATTTTGTTTCTTTCTACTGAGTTTCTGTCTTCAAATTTACATTTCTACAATTCTAAGCATTCAAATGTCTGTTTAAATATTTTTTGTTTTTCTTGTTTCTGCTACAGTTTTTTTTTTTTGTTTAAGAAGATTTTCTTGTTCCTCTAGTATCCATCATCAGCAATAACAAAAACACGATTTTATATTTTCAAATGTTGTAGCTCTGCAATTGCATTTTGATTTTGTTGTCGTTGTAGTTGCTATTGCTATTACTCTCGGATGTATGTATAAAAAGTTGCAAAGTAATTTAAATTTGCATATGCATGCAAAGTCGGTTATTATATCAGATGCTTCCTTCCCTCTTTTTTTTTTTTTTTGTTAATGTGAAAGTGTGTTTTTGAGTAGAATAGATATCTGAATTTGTTGCACAGTAACACACATACATACATATATATGGTATTTTCCATGACATATTTGTGTGACTGCATTATTGCAGGTCTGCTTATTATATAAAAATCCCATACTTTAGTTGGTATGAGTGAGATATCTGGCTGCTTAGACCATTTTATATAGTGTTTTATAGAAGAGAGGTCAAGTCTTGCAAAGAAATTTTTTAAACGAACTTCTGGCTTAAGAGGAACAGTTTTTTTTAAGATTTTAGCTGGCTGCACCACAGTGTTAATTAAAGAATTTCTTTCTTATATTTATATTTAATACATAAAGTAATTTTAGCTTTTTATTATTGTTTTCAATATAAATATGCAAAAGAAATTATCTTAACGGCATTGTTGGACAGGCAGTAAATGTTTTTAAAATAATATTACTGAGATTCATCCAATATATGCATGTGGTGAGTATGTGTTGTATTGAAAAAAAATTTATTGAATGTTACCTACAGTTCCTTAAATTAAATGAAAATGTTTGTGTCTAATCTTGCTGGATTTTAATTTGAATTTTAATAATATATAATTCACGTATTCTATTTCTGGACATGAATTGCATAAATCAGTTTAAAGTTCGCAAATAACCGCTCAACTTTAACAGTGGCGAAAGACATGAAATACGCAGACACACAACTGAGAAAAGGTTGTGGCCTTCCAAAACATCTCTGTTATGTTCTGTCATGTAGGTTGTGGAATATACTTACGCTAATTTAACCCTTAACAAACACTTCAACAGCAATCCTTTTCACAATGTACGATTAAAAGTTAACGTTAGAGTTTTCCTTTCCCGGACTTTTTCATTTCCCGAGAAAGTGGGACTCCCGGGAGTTTCCACCCAATGCGGCAATATACAAAATATCATTTAATTTAATATATCCGAAGTAAAATGTTTGACAAATTTCAAAATAAAAAAAAATTGCTCTAGATTCGTAAATAGAAAAGATATTGATTGAAATGACTTATGCTCTATTTTATAGGGCAATAATAATTATTTCACATTAAAAAGTGGGCAGTGCTACGCCCATGATAAGTAAATACTCATTTATACTACTCCTACTTGACCGATTCTTATGAAACTGTGTACACAATTAGTTCTTATGAAAGTACAGAATTATGAAAAAAATTATGGGCAGTGCCAGGCCTATTTTGCAGTCGGTGTTTTTGCAAGAATTATTTTTAAGCAAATAAAATACTAAATCACTAAAAGAAATAAAGAAATATTTAAGTTATTAAATGAATATACAATTCTTAAAAAAAAACTCAAATATTTATAAAAATATTTATTACAAAAAAACTTTTACTAAAAATATATATGAAAATACTTCTTTCTACCCCTCAACCGGAAATGGCAGCCATCAAGCTAAATACCTACACGCGTCTCTTAAGAAGTTATAATGCTATTATTTCAATATATCTTATTGTTTTTACTATAAATTATTAAAACCAATAGAAAATATAACAAGTACGAGCAAAAAGACCAGACTGTTAATGCCACTCACTCACTGCTGGTAGAGAGAGGGGAGTCCCAGCTGCACTGCAAAAGTATGAGGGTGGTTATTTTATTAGAAAATAAGCGCATCTATATTTTAACATCCGTTTTGTCTGCTTGGCATCAACTGTTGTTCCTGTTTGCTTAAAATGCTCTTGTTAAAATTCCATCTTATTTAATAACCTTATAAATTATGAGCTACAGCAGCTACCAACAAGTATTTGACTGTAAAAGATTAACAACTTTTTGTATTCTTTTTCGTTTTTGCTAGACTTTGTCAGAAATTATTACAACGATTATTTGTGTCTGTCTTAATGTCAACGCATTATTTTCGAGCAAAGAAAGTTGAATATGCATTAAGCTGACCATTATTTAAAAAGAAAAGCAGGGTGTAAAGCCATGTACTCATTGAATTTTTTTATTTTTTTCTTTTTGTACGAAGAGGGGGGATGGTATATGATAATAATAAATTCAAGTAGACAGGACGGAAACAGCAATATATGAATGTTTGTCATTTATTATTTCTAAGTCGATGAAAGGACATATTAAGGTATGAGTATTTGAGTCATCTTATATCTGATTTAAGCGGTTTGAAGACTTGTTTTAAGGATTTGTGAAGATGTAGGTCCATATTTAGCAGTTTTGAGTGATAGCATCTAGTAAAAGGTCGCGAGCTTACATTAAAGATGCTTTTTACAAATATCCTTATTTATTTAACCACATCCTGTACTTATTACCAAATTGGGGTGGTTGCATTTTAATGCATTTGTTAATCTCTTTTATACTTTTATTCCCTTTGATCCTCCTTCTAATTCTAATGGCATGTAATTTCTATAGTAATATTATATTCCTCATAGTGCTTAAGACAACAATTTTGGATAATGAATGCATCTATACAGCAAATAATTAATATTTATAAATTTCTATCCTGCATAGAGTTGGGAAAACTTTTGCCAAGTCTGCGAATGTCTGGGAAATATGTTAGTTTACAATATGCTGCCATATGTCCCATGTGTTTATAACTTCATAAACATAATTGCTCTATAAATCATGGATAATTGCAAAGGAATAATTTCAGCTTCTTTTTGTTCGTGTGTCGTGTTTTTTTTCATTCAACAAATGCCGGGCATAAATTACAAAGTTTTCTTCTTCGATTAATTTCAAAGTCATTTATAAATGAAACATGGTGTGCGAACAAATGTTTTATACGTGGTAATAATTAATGATTAATTTTCGTTTGTTAATATGTAATAATTTGCCTGCAGAAGTCTAATGCATATAAAAACATTTTCTTAAGTAGAAAATTTATTTTCTTGTTGAAATAGTAAATTAGTTTATAATTTGTTGAAACATAAAATTTATAAGAATTCAATAACGATTAAATAGTGATGTGGTAAATATAAATTGTGTAAAAGACTGTAAAATTTAAAGTTCGTAATATTCTAATATATACAAGCAGACTAAAAATGTAAAAATGTTACAGTTGTGACAAAAAATGTATGGTTGTAGTAAACAATTAATGGTTGTAGCAAATAATGTATGATTGTAGCAAACAATATATGGTTGTGGCAAAAGTAAATATAATGTCTTACTAAACTATAGCCAGAGTTTCCTATTTACAATTTTCCATAAAATTGTTTAAAATTATTTTTGAATTGTTAAATCGTCTCTAACATGTCAAATATGAAAATCAGTACTTTTCAAGCGGGCGCAAAAGTTCGTCAATTGTGAACTCCAAAAAAACGTGCACACGTTTGTGTATACTGTACATTAGGCCGTATCACCTTACAGGCCAACAAATGGTGCTGAACACCTTTAAATATAAAGTATTCTCGCAAGGCAATTTCGAAAATATTTTTATTTTTTGCGGAACGTGAAAGTCGTATTTTTAAATTTTATCCCTAATGTACCACCCTAATCTCAGAAAAAAGGTCGAAAAATCATTAAAGTTTTGCTAAAAATTGTTGTTGGGTTTTTTTTTGTTGAAGTAAAGAGGGTGTTTTTTTATGAAAGAAGATGTATATGCGATTTATTTCATCGGCTTTTCCTAAGTGCAATTAAATTCTTCATCAATGCTGTGAAATACGTTGCATTGAAATTATAACATTCGAAAACTTAAATTTTATATTTTAAAATATTTTAAGCATAATGTTTCAAGCTTTTGAAGTATCCATTAAAAGATTTTGTCAAAACTTAAAGGGGTTTGTATTAAATGACAACATTGTGTTGTAATAAATACAAGGACATTTTCTAACTAAACTATGAACCAACTAAACTACAATGCAGCCCCAAATAAATTAGTTTAAAAAATTCGTGAAATTATTATAAAATATGTCATTGGGATTGCGAAGATATAGCGAAATCGTTTCATTTGATTTATTAAGCTAAATTCTTTCGAATTTGCTACTAAATATATTTACAATTGTTCAAAGACATATTTAACGAATTTAATTTTGTTTCAATTCTTAATAAGTCTTTAAGTGGAACTTAATTAAATATTGCATAACAGCTTGAAAAGCTAAACAAACAAATAAAGAAACTACAAGAGTTTCTTTAATTGCACTTCTACCGCTAATAAAAACTATAAAATAACATCTGCTTTTATATGAACAAAAAACTTAATTGTCACCCACTCTATTAATTAACCCTTTTAAAGAAAATTAAAAACGAAACTGTTTGGTATCAAAAACAAAAAAGGAAAACTAAAAAATATAGTTTCATTAAATTTAAGTTTCTTTATATCCCATTCCAGACACATTAATTTCTCTAAATTAAATTTTACTGACCACATGATGTTGTAACATGAAAATAATAAAAAAAAGGAATAACATTTTCTACACTGACTTTAACACACTCGGGCAACTTATTTTTATGACTCTTCTAAACTCTATCCTCAGTTGAAAAAAAAGAGTAATTTTCATTTATTTAATAGTGTCAGTAAAAAAGTAATAGAGTATGTATGTGTGTGCTTGTGTGTGTTGAGTTTTAGTAAAATTTCTATTTTACAGCATACAAAATTTATACTTAACTTGTGAATTTTTAATGCCAGTACTACAATGCATTTCCAACGCCTGTTGTAAACTTTAGTATTTTTTATGTAAATATTTATATTAATGTGTGTTTTTATTATATAACTGGGTGTCTGCGGTTTATAGGCTTTGAACATTCAGATAAAATGTCATAGAAATATAGGTAGGGTTTTTTTAAATAGAGATATTTGAATTTCAAAAGGTAATTTGACAGACATGGCTTTGAAGTTAGGCTACACTAGCGTTAATGTTTCACAATATTCCATAAAGTCCTAGAAGCTCTCTCTACCTACGTTTGCTAATAGAAAGAAATACCAAGCGCAAAGTTTACTCTGATGAGTCAAAGACAAAGTGTTAAACTGATCCTTCACACTGCAACACAGAGAACCTGAGATAGTAGTTATGGCCTAGTTTCTCTAGTCCTGAATCTAGAGTAAATTAAAAAAAAAGATTAATTATTTCTCAATTTTATTCTCTGCATAACATACAAAATAATCGACTATTTTTCTACAACAGTCTATCACTATTTTTCCAACTGGCAGGTGACTATTTTTTTAACACTAAACATGTTTAATAATTAATAGCAACAAAATTAAATATAATAACTAAAATTAGGTTAAAGTCATTATTGACACAGTTGGTTATGGAATATTTACATAAAATTTTATAATACATTTACTAGTAAAACATATTACATGTCCTGCATACATATATGTCCTGCATAAATATATGTCCTGCATACATACTTGTCCGGCATACATATCCATATGTCATAAATGCTAGTGACACATAAATTAGAAAATTACATATTTTGGAAATTAAATATTTTGTTTCTAACATGAGTTAATGGCCAGTTGAGATAATAAAAGTTAATACGTATTTTTTTATACTTAATTAAATTGTTAAAGTTTTAAATAACACTATACAACAATTACGATCTTTTTTTAAATTACGGACCGATTCTGGTAGAGGAGACAAAATAATACGTGTGTTGGCTTTTTGCAAGGTCACATCAGAATTTTGCTTTGGCGGTGTTAAAGTTTCCCCCCTTTTGGCCTAATGGAGCAATATATCGGTGCTTGGAACTATGAGATCTTTACATCTGAGGTATAGGTTGTGTTCAGCAGCTTTGTAGATTATATTAAGGCAAACATTGTTCTAGAACATATTAACCCTCTAACTCTTCATTTTATGGGTCTTTTTGTATATATCTTTGAAAAGGGGAAAAAACTCCCCTTTAGCAACGATATAGTGGGGCAAAATTGTCTACAAAAATGTTTTTCGTGGTCTTGACATAAAATGAAAAAGCTGAACACATCTTATACCTTAAACGTAAGGATTACAAGATTTTCTATAAGAACGAAGTTAACCTTTAAACAAATTTTAAGTTTTGCATGATTTCTAGCGTCCGAGCTAAGTCTGGAGCTTGGGTGTCTTTAAAGACCTATAATAAATTTTTAAGACCTACATACAGAAAAGAAAACGAATGTAAAATCCACATGCCGCAATTTTGATTGCAAATCATATTAAATTTACAAGAAATAATTTGTCGTTTGAGTGTGTTAGTGTTTACTTGCTTTCTTCATTGCTACAATTCACTGTTCTGCTTAGTTGTGTGACTTGTTGTTGTTTATTCTTACTTGCGTCGTCTATGTATACGACAAAAAACGAATTACCAGCAAATATTTACTGCTGCTGGTTTAAAATTACCATTGTTTCATATTAATTTTAAACGGAAAATAATTAATCTAACCTTAAATCACCGTTAAAACAATTTTGTTATAAACGTTAAGTTTCATTTTGCAATCGACATGACTATAACTTTAATTTCAAATAAGTTTTATGTTAAATAATCATTTAAATCATGTTGAATTATAATGAAATGCATTTTACATACGATGGTACTTATTTAGTGTATAAGTAAAGAAAAGTTTGAAGCTTTTGTGTCTGCAGTGGTTAGCGCGTGGACTATCATGCAGGTGGCACGAGTTCAAATCTTGGCTGGGACAGTCAGCTACAACGAAAAGTTTTCTGATGACTATCACCTAAGTAAAATAATTAATAAAATAGCTACATTAACGTCATGTTGTTTCAGCTTGATATAACTTTAATTCAACATGATTCTTCGTGTTGTTCCAATATCAAATTCACGTTGTTTCAACTTGAAATAACTTTGATTCAACATGATTCTTCGTGTTGTTCCAACAGCAAATTTACGTTGTTTCAACTCGAAATTACTTTGATTCAATATGATTTTTCAGATTATTTCAGAAATTTTTCTGTGTGTATAATAATATTTTTGTAGAACATTTCAACCCCCTAAATCGTCCTCCTGAAGGGGAGTTTTTATTGCCAATTTTTTTAGAAATATACTAAATTACCCATAAATCAAATAGTTAGAATGTTAAAATGTTTCAGAATATGTTTCTTGCGGCGTTTTAACAAAAAGTAATGAATTATCTTATACCTTAAACGTAAAAGATGTATTATCTTATACCTTAAGCGTAAGACTTACAACGTTTCCTATGCCGAGTACTAATTGTATGAAGTATGAAGTTAACCCTTAATAATATTTTAAGCTTTGAATGATTTCTGGTGTATAAGTTGACAATAGAGCTTAGTTGTCTTTTAAGATCTGTAATAAAATTTTATGTCCCACATTTTTGTAGAACATTTTATTCCCGCACTCCCTCTTTTTTAGGGGTGTTTTACGATTTGCTAGAAAAGGGCCAAAAATAACCGTTAGGTAAGGTAGTCAGAGGGTTAATATATTCCACAAAAATATTTGCCTTAATATATTCTACAAAGTTGCTGAATATATTCTACACATCAGATGTAAAGAACACATGTTCCATGTACGGACATGCTGCACGATTAGGCAAAAAGGGGGAAAAGTTAACCCCCCTAAAATAAAATTCCAATGTGATCTTGCAAAACGCCGACACACGTGTATTTTTTTTTTGTCTCCTCTACCAGAATCGGCTTACAGAACCCCGGAATTTTTTTTCGTGTTGTACAATGTAATTTAAATAATACAATGATTCTTTATAATTTTTGATACATAAAAGCAAAGCGAGTGGAACAAGTAAATGTTAGAAAATTATGTTTAATTAAATTACCAAACTTCAATAAAATTTAACAATCCCTTTCAAACTCTATGACAAATACATGTATACTGACTTAATACTTTTAGCTTTTTATTCTTTAATCTCTCTTTTCTCTCTCTCTAATCTTCTGTCTATAAAGTATTTTTCCATTTCTATTTCTTGTATTATTTAATCTATAACACAGCTTAAATCATCAGCATACTAGCATAAACTTCTTAAAACTAATTACAACATTTCTAACTGGACATTTATATCTAATACAGACAAAACTGTTCTAAGCCAATAAAGATTGTAGCCACACACACACATACTGGGAAACACACACACTCCCGGTTGGCCATGTCTTTCAGATATCTTAAAGATAGATGCACCACAATGTTAAAGCATGGAGGACTTGTTGGCGACAGCCCAAACGGATCAGTGAGAAAATTTTCTAATAAATTGTCGTTAAGTGCAAACATGAAAACCAGAGCAATAGTGTCGCTCATCTTTTCCTCTTGCCTGCACAACTGACCATTTCTATAATATTTTCATTAATGACCATGTAAATGACAGCATCCTCAGTAATGTCGTTGATCCCCATTAGTGATATTTTCTTCAACAAAAAAAGTCACAATATCGCCTATTATGTCGTCAATGACTATGTAGGCTACAATGTCGTTTATCTTTTCGCCAACGATTACGTAGCGACAATGTCGCCTATTTAATCATAGAACGGTCTTTAATTAATATCTTTAACACACAAATCTAACTTTTTGCTTACCTGATTGTTTCCGTTTCATTTAAATTATTAATGTTGAGGACTGACTTGACTGGGACTCGAACTGAGGCTGCATGTTGATAAGTTTTGGCGCTTACCACCCTACTAATGCACCACCTTAAACATCTACAACATGAGGCCAATATATTCATTGGCTTGATTGCAGACAAAATGTCAGACATTGTCCCTTATATTGCCCTCAACAAAGTTGGATTGACGACAATAATTAAGACATTGTCAGTCATTTTCTTCTCCACAATATTACTGAAGACAAACTGTAAGACATTTTCGCTCATATTGTGTAAGACATTGTCACTCATATTGTGCTCAACAAAGTTGTATTGACCAGAAACCAGAAAACGAAAGACATTGACTCTCATATTGTCGTCAAAAGAGTTTAATAGAGCACAATTTGCAAGAATTTGTCGTTCAGATTGTCGTGAACCACGATTTGTTTAATCAATAGAGCATAATTCGTACTAGAATCGTAGATGACAATGTCGTCCAAGGCAGTCTGGCCAACTAGGTACATACACACTCAAACATACATACACACGCACTGAAAAACACATACATTTCCATTCCTAATAGTCAATACAATTACAAAAATCATAAAACAAATATATAATCCATCTTGGACAAATGTTAACAAACAATTTATGTTACGATTACTTCGGCAAGCAGAAATACAAGAAATTATAGTTAATTTTCTGTATTTTTGTGTCCTTTATTTTGTGTCTCTCCTTTTTATTAGAAAGGAACTTTAATATTTAAACACATCTATTTTTGACAACTAAATCTGGGATATTTTGGTACCTTATAAAAAATGGGTTTGTGGCACTGATATCACTATGCACAAAATGAAACTTTTGTCATGACCTTTGATCACCACTATATTTTTTGATGTGTTATAAAAACTATAAACAGTCGAAATTTAGAATTTTATGGATATGTTTTTTTATTTTATTTTTCTAAAATTTGAGATTTTCCAGAAGGTGCTTCGGCGATTTCGTCGAAACTTAGAAGGGGGCAGGCAGTCCAACTTAATTTAAAAGAACATGATAAACCTTGGAATAACATAACCTTTAAACCGTTCTAACAATATTTTTTCTATACTCAATGGTTTCGGTATTGTTCAGACCGCAACGATGAAAAATATATTTTTTAATGAAAATTTAAAAATTGGTATTTTTTAAAAATATATTAAAAATTGAAAATATCAAAAACTTACCATTTTTATTAAGTGCTTCTGAAGCCACATGGGTGCCCCTGTGGCTAAGTGGTAGCGACGCTAGCCAGTCAGTCCAGAGGTCGTGGGTTCGATTCCCGCCATAGACCCTGGGTGTTTTTCCGCAGACAAGGTGATCGCTTCGCGGGTTGTGTTTGTTCTTAAAAAAAATATATACTACAAATAAAAAAAGCTTTATTTCAGGAAAATGTATAGATAAATATTGATTTTATTCACAACAAAATTGAAGTCACATAATTTTTGCAAAAAATGCTAATATTTACAATGTACAAAAAAATCTATTTCTTTTTAAATAACAGAGCTCTAATTCTGGTAGAGGCTACCAAAAAAAAAAATACATACGTGTATCGGTGTTTTGAAAACTTTCATCTAGAATTTATTTTAAGGGGAGTTAAATTTCCCTCCTTTTCCACATTGTTGACTCGCTCGCCATAGAATATCTAGTAGGACTAACGTTTAAGATATAAGATGTGTTCAAAACTTTCTTTTAAAACACCAAGAGGAAAATTTTTGTTAAGCAATTCAGCCCGCTATATTGTCGCTGAAGGGGAGTTTTTGGCCCCTTATTTATTTAGGGGCTAAAAAGGCCCATACCGCGAAGAGCTAAAGGGTTAAAATGCTCCACAAATATGGTAACGATGATATTTTGCGTAAAAGTAATGAACAGCTATCATACGTTAAACGTAATACCTAACAGATATCCTATGCCGAGCTAGTACAACTATATGCAAAAGGGTGGAAATTTAATATTGATTTTGTTGTACAGTGCAATTTTTTCGCAATTTTAACAAAAATCAAATGATGTCACTTTATTATAAATAAAATCAATATTTATCATTCGATTTTTATGAAAGAAACCTTGTTTTATTTCAAGTATATGTGGCTTTATGGTTAGTTAATTAAAATGGTAAGGTTTTGACACTTCGATTTTCTATAAACTTTTAAAAATACTTTAATGTTATCTAATAGATTTCTAATTGTATAAAGGTGTAGAAAAATATAATATATTCATATCTCATAAAAATTATTTGCTGGGTTTTGTATAAGTTTCTAAGCCTACTACGCTTATTCTATACTTTTGTGAGTTTCAAAATTATTAACATTTGTAAATTCTCAAATGATTTTTGAAAGTCTGTGCATAAGATAAGAGGTTTGTAACTGTTCAAAGTTGTGATTGAAGTCTACTGACGATTTGGTATAGCGCCAATGATATGCATATAGACAATGCTTAACTATCAGCAAATAAACTTCATTGAGAACTAAAAGTTTTTAATAATTGCAATGAAATGTATTTCATAGTTTTTATGAAAAATTTCATTGTATTTATGAGAGACCGATAAAATAATTCACATGTGTACATATATTTTCTTTCATAAAAAAGCACACCCTTATATATTTCAACAGTTGTCAATCAAAATCGAACAAAAAAAATAGTTTTATATGATTGCCATTGTTATAGTCTTTCTCATTACTATACACTCATAGAGAACATTGTTTTGAGAAAGCCGTTGGCTTAAGCACTTCAGATGTTGCTTAAAAAGCAAGATATGAAAGTCTAGGTTCTGGGTTCGATACTGTATGCAGTTATCAACATTAAACATATTTCTGCAGTTCATTGGTGTCTATTGCTCGTGTTTGTAGCACTGAACCGGCAATAAATGAAAAAAAACATACTGCTTAAGCGTTTTTTGCTTTCCTGCAGACACACCCAGGGTCTTGGCAGGAATCGAACCTGCAACCTCTCGCCTAATAGTCTAGCACACTATCGCATACACTACGGGGAAATAGTCAATAAAACAGTTCAAACTAATGAGTCTATTTAATAAAAAAAAAAATAACTTCATTAAAATAATGAAATAATTACATTAAAATATTTATTAGCTTTATTGAAATAAAGAAATATATAACTCGGAAACTATTACATTGGATCAATGAAATTTTTTTTTTATATTTGCTGAAACTTTCATTAAAATAATTTTGAAGATGCTTTTTTCATTAATTCAAGGAATAGAGGCGGCGTTGATTAGTTTTAAATTAAGTTTTTCATTAGATCAATGTCGAAATTCACAGAATTTATCAAGATTATACTTTCACTATACTAAGGATGAGGTTTACCGGACATTGTGGTCTTAGACCACACTAATTTACTATTGGTAACTCTAAGACCAACTTCTGTATACTTTGATAAACGTAAGAAGAGCCACTGGAATACATTCTGGGCGATTATCCGTCTGTTATGGGTCACAGAATAATGTTTCCTGATGATTGCAAGTGAAGTATATTTATTATATTGTAATTATAATTGAAATTTTTTAGGTAAGGACAAAATTTACCTTCCTTTAAACTTCTCCACATTTTTTATAATCAATGAAAATTTTGTATATAACTTCACCCATTTTGGAAATTATAGGCTGTGTCTAACTAAATTTAAAAAAACTTTACAATCTGCTAAACTGATCAAACAGCGAAGCAAAAATTAAAGTTTTATGTGTAGAACTTTACCAATTTTACAAAAACACATCAATACAATTGCGCAAAGCAGATTAAATTCACACTAAAATCCTTGAAAGCTTTATTTTTGGTAGCTATCGATTGTGTTTATGGAGCCACTCACTACCTTCGCATGTTCAGAAAGTATTAGCAAGTTTTAGTTGTAATACATACAAATTAAATTAATTTATGAGAAGAAATAAACAGAACTGAATAATTGAAAGACAAATTATTCAAAAAACTATTTTTTTGTCTTACTTTCATCACTTCAATTCAAAAGCATTTGATATCAGCTGTAGATTACAAGCTGTAATAGTTACTAGCACAATGGCATTAGTACGTGTTGACAAAGTAAACAGGACTAATAGTGGAAGCAATAAAAAAAAAACAAATATATATTTCATATATTTCAGGCCATCCTGCAACCAACAAGGCAAACAAGAATGAGACGAAAAAAAAATCTACTAAATTGGATTAGTAGTTGACATTTTGGTAATTAATGAAAGCTAGAGCGCATGTTGACAAATTAATGCTGCTGCCTTAAGATAAATTTTCTTTTTCATCTCTTTACTTTAACAGCAATTTTTGTTGGTTTTTTTCTTTATTAGATTCATGTGTTCGGTACTTAGGGGAATAAATGTAACTTTCTTCAATGAAAGGTTCTGCTTTGCCATTGTAATAAAATGGACATGACATCCTAAAGATATTTTTTTTTTCAAATCATACAGAATTTTAAGCGGAATAAAAAGCTTTCAGTAGGCAATATAGTATTAGAAACAGTGGTACGAATACCAGTATCAAAAGCGGATAACAAATGAAGTTAAAAACACTTCTGAGACAGAAATAATTAAGTAATAAGTAGAATAAACTTTATAAGAAATATATTAAAGAAACTTTTTTTAAATATACTAAAGAAAATTGCAATAATGAAATAATGGAAAGTTTTTTAATTTGAAGATTCTCTATGGAAACGTCTGTGCTCCAAATTTTCTTTTCACAGAAAATATTTTTAAGCTCAGGATTCTCTACTATTGAAACTGCATGTCTCATTTAAATGCGACCAGTGTTTGAGAAACTCTATGCTATTTATTGCCTATTACTTTGCCATCATAGCCCCACTGTATGCTGTCCCATTAAACATGTCTACACGGAAATGGGTAATTTAGCAGTTCTTCGATTAAACTCAAATAATAAATTGCTATGAAATGGTGAAAATTGCTTTTTATATAGTATTGTGGATGCTTTGAAGCAAAAACTAAAATCTCTTCAGCAAAAAAAAAAAGGCAGAAACAACAAGGAAATATTGTTTCAACAATATCTCCTTAAAGGATGACAATAAATCGGAAAATATAACACAAAGTCATTAGTAATAATCTGAAAAGTATTTATGACTTCACATATTTTAAGAAGAAAAAAAAAGAGGGAAAATTAAGGTTTTGAAAATGTTTGGGGAATTTACTTAAGTTTGAATGAAAGAAAACGTTCATATAT
Organism: Panzeria rudis; assembly: GCA_956483635.1. Classification (NCBI taxonomy): domain Eukaryota; kingdom Metazoa; phylum Arthropoda; class Insecta; order Diptera; family Tachinidae; genus Panzeria; species Panzeria rudis. The sequence continues at coordinate 9,163,933 of OY101451.1, forward strand.
TGAAGATGTTTCATGGCATTTTAACAAAATTAACGACTCATAACCCTGATACATGGAATCTTGCAATCGGTGCTCTTAAGAACGCAATACCTCTCGACTACCGTTCACCTGTAAAGAATGTAAAAAGCGAATTGTAGGCAAGGATAAACTTACCATAGTAAGTACGACCATATTGGACTGAGAGGGCTTGAATTTACCACTATAGTCTTGTAGAATAAATTTTTGGCGAAAGACAGAGGAGCAAACAGGAGGTGGGTAACAAACAACTATTAGAAATTTTTTAATAACATCGAATAAAATAATTCGTTTTACCTAATAACAAATTTTTGATTAAAACGATTAAATTCTTTTTATTCGAATAAAAATTATTCGATTAATTTAGAATAATTTTTTTTTCGAAGGAGATTATCAGACCGAATATGTTAATTTTTTTTTAATTTTCGGTAAACCGAGTAGACACTTTTCGCTTGCATTAATTAACAATTTTATTTAAAGCAAGCGAATTAATCACATAGCATGCTTTTATTAATCGCATAGAAAATTTTCGACTACACGAATAAGAATCCTTCAAATAATCGATTTTTTTGATAAATTTTTGAAATTTTTTTTCTTATATCAACTACAATAACAGAATAACAATTTTTGAATTGAACGAATAATTTTTCGTTTATTCGAATAAAAACTGTTTATTTGATTAATCGAACAAAAAGTTTTAAAATAAAAATTTCTTGCTTAATTGAATAAAAATTTTTCGAATAAAGGAGTCAACTTTTTCAATTATTCGCATAAACGTGCTGCGAATATTTAAATTCAATTTTGCTATTAAACGAATAAACAATTTTCAATAATTGATTTTATAATTTATCGAATATACATTTCTAATAATTAAAGAAATATTTTTCGCTTAATTGAATTTTAAACTTTCTATTATGCGCATAAAATTTCTTTAAATAATCGCATAATATAATTCCATTAGTCGCGCTAAAATGTTTCAATTAAATGAGGAAGATATTATCTGTTATTTAAATAATGGTTTTTCGCTTAATTAAATTAATATTTTTCAATTAAACGAATAAATATTTTTCTAATCGAATAAATATTTTTAAATTAATCGAATAAATAGTTTTCGATTAATTGCTGAAAAATATTTCAAATTATGAAATAATTGCTTTGTGATTAAACAAACTAACTTTTTGTAATAATCGAATGGCCTATTCTGATTTATTAATCGATTAAATATTTTTCAAATATGTAAAACTGTAGATTATCGACAAAAATTGAAGAATTTTAGTGACTGATACAGGTAGAGGGAAAGGTTTACGTCTGTTCTTATTTTAATGGAAGTTAAATTTCCATCTTTCCTTGTCCTCGATCAAAGGAAAACTGTTTTGTTAATCGAATAAAAATTTTTGCACTTAAATGAAGAAATTTTTCGTGAAATTTTCTTTAAGAATCTGCACAAAACTCATATCACACCAATTTTTTAAATTCTTGCTACCTTGCCCATTCTATTTCAAATGAAAAAAGTTTCATGCATCAAATTTGTAAAAAGGAATAATTTAAAATAAAATGCTATAAAAGAAATAAATCAAACGGTCTGGAAAAACATAACTTAATACTAATAAACCTTTTTTTATGTAATTAAAATACAAAAAGTCTAAATGAAAAACGTTTTACATAAAAATGACAAGACCAACAGAAAACAAACCATTAACAAACTACTACTGACAATTTTTTCATACCCGTAACGAAAAAATTGAGAAAAAAAAGAAGATGAAAGTGAAAATTACCTTTTTCAGCCAAAATACAACGTCCTTTGCCTATTTTACACAATCATCATGTTTTATTAGACAGCAAAAATTACACACGCAAATGTAGGTCCCAAAAGCAGCCAAAGGACGAAAGTACTTTTACCAACAGCTAGGTTACGATTAAGTAAAAATACCTCTACACACCCATATATTTTGTACACTTGAAATAGAAATATTAAAGTAATTTTATATAATATTTATTTTAATGCTTTTTGCCAACATTTAAGAAATATGTGTGCATGTGTTTGTAGGAATTAATCAGGTATAGACTTGGGTCGAAAATAAAACAAACATCCCACAAAGTTATTTTTCCATATCTTTTAGTCAAAAACACAAAAAAAAATAAGAGGAAAGTTTGGCGTTTCTTTGGTTGCTCTATTTAAAAATATATTAATAATTTTTGTTTCCAAAATTTCATTTAATGTAACCTAATTTACCTTGGAGTACCAGTATATTAATAGTAAGCCATTTTTCATTTGCTATTTGTTAGAAAACTATGGCACTAAAATTATATAACGGTGAGTTGAAAATTTGCCAAAAACAAAAATGTTGAATAGTGAAAATAATTTAAACAAAATATGACATTATAATAGAGTGCACAGTAAAAGTTTGTGGCTTAGAAAATTATATACAAAAACTATAAAAAAAATGCAAAAAAAAGGTAAAGAGGAAAGAAAAATTAAATGTATATTAACTTTACCAAAAACTAAAATATGTGCCAAAAACTATTATAAACGCCGTTGTCCTTAATCTGGCAGTAAAATTGCTAAATAATGTGAGAAAGAAATTTTTATTATGGCTTTCAAATTATAATCACATTCATTGTTCTAGCATGAAATATGCTGCAGCAATTTGGGCAACAATTTGGTTTAAAATTTAATTTTTGTGCTTTAGTAAAGTTTTTAAACGGAAAAGTTCAAAAAGTTTATTTTTTTAATATAAAATATATCAGCAATAAATATTTTGTCTTAAAAGATTTCTAAATTTATTAGAGATATTTTATTTATTTTTTAAAAAGCATAAATAAATTATCCTTCAATCGAATGAAAGAAAATATAGCTAGTGCTTCCTCCTGTATCCTTGTTATTGATTATAAATAGTTTTGAATCTATACTCTTTCATACTAATTTATGTGCAAATAAACAGTTCCAGCCAACCATATATAGTACGCACCTAACTTTATCAATGTATGTATTGATGTGTGGTTTGTGTGTGTGTGTGTGTGCTAAAATGTACATATTTAGTTCACTCTTTAACATGTTTTGCTTCGTTGTTTCTCACATTTTTTTTTCTAGTTTTGCAATCAAAATCTATTGACCGAGAACTTTCAATCAATCGTTTTGTGGTTTAAACAGGAGAATACAAGCAAAACAGTGCTAAATATTTACACACATACACACACACACAATAGCAGCAGCAAAACCAAACAACCATTCAGTTGCACATCACCCATATCAAGACATTCGTACGAATGTCCATGTACGTGCTTGTGCAGAATTATCAAGGATATAAACTACTGCATCCTTGCATACATGTGAACTGTTTTACACATGTTGTTATAAAATGATTTTAAAGCAATTACGTTTTCATAATCGTCAATGGTTAGTTGGTGGTAGATAAAAATGCACAGTGGGGCAAATAGCAAATGAGCAGTATAGTGAAATGGTATTTAAAGGAATCATTTGAGGTTTTATAGGCTTCCATAAATTAGAGGGCTGCAGACTTTGAAATAATTTTTAAATTTTATATGATTAATGGGTCGATTATGGATGGCAACCGAACTTCAGTTGCGTTGCCAGCCGGCAACCGAAAATGTGTGGTTGCCAGAAAAGCGCTAAAAAGCAACTGAAATTGACAGCTCTCAGTTGCCAGTTGCCATCCGTAATATGATTTTTGGCAATTGGCAACCCAACTGAAGTTCGGTTGCCATCGATAATCGACCCATAACTTCTTTAGAGGGTGGGGAGCCTGTCAAGAGATAGGGCACGTGACTGGTCCCAAAGAACTAGCTACCAAATCGATTTGTCGAACTTTATATTAGAGGGACATTGTTACATATACATGGCCTTGTCATTGTAAGGGGCCAACTGACTTAATTAAGATACTCAATTGTAGGTTCTACATCAAAACAAAAAATACTTGTCCTGTCGTAGTGTCCTTAGCACTATTAATGTTACTGTCTTTACAAATACTTTGGAAAAAATTTGTTTGTGCATTGATTGTATTTTTAACCGACTTCAAAAGAAAGAGAAATGTTATCAATTCCTCATGTATTTTTTTAAGGATGTTCTCCCAAAACTCCGCCATTTAGAAACCGATTTCGGTTTTTTTTTCTTTATTTAAAAGGATGCACTTTCAGATTGGTCCTGTTTCATCTACTTTTACTCAACCGATTTCTATGAAACTTTGCACACACATTAAGCTCCTGTTTGAATACTACATCATGATTAAAAAAGTGGGCGGTGCGCCGCCCATGTAAAGTAAATATGTTTATCAAGAACTTCTACTAAACTCGACTCGTATGAAATTTTTCATACTCATTTAGTTATTGTTACAATATAACATTATGGTTAGAAAAGTGGGCAGAGCCACGCCCATGAAAAGCAAATGTTCATTTAAACTACTTCTACTTAACCCTATTCCTATGTAACTTCGCACACAATTAGTTTTCGTGAAAGTACATCATTACGATAAAAATTATGGACAGTGCCTATTTCGTAGTCGGTTTTTTTTTGCAAGAACTATGTTTTGTATTTTTGCTCTAGTTAAGTGATATATTCTCTTCTCATCGCTCACGACATTATTTTATCCTTTTCCGTGCCACTGTTTTGCGTTCAAATAATGTTAATGGTCAAGGTATTACATCGATGTTAAGCGGTCAACTCACTTATAAATAAGTATGTAAGTATGTGTACTTTAAAAACATATCGCTCATTTACTTCAATAGTGTCATAACTCAAAAAAAACTAGCTTTGCAGAAAATGACTTTAAAGTTTTCATTTTACATGCAACTTAATGAAAAAATAAAAGTATTCACTAGACACTTTTAGCAAATTTTTGAACAATATAAGAAAATATATGATTATTAATTCTGCGCTATTAACTCAAAAATGTTGTTTTTTGAGATATAACACTATTGAAGTAAATGAGCGATATATATATACACCACCATTCATACTTAAATATGTACAAAGATTTATGCATTTCAATATTTAGTGTAGGTGTAATAAAAAATATAATAAAATCTAAAATAATCTCCATTCATCCAGGAGAGTGTGTCTGTCTGTTTTTTTTTTGCTTTGCAATTTCAAAATTGATTCTAAATTTCTATTTTACATTTTATTTTAAGAAAATTAAAACATTTATTAAATTGATAAATATTTTATAAATTCTCTATTTACTATCAATCTCTAATATTTTATTGGTATTATATTGATGGTCATTTTAAGAAAAACCCATAAATGAATTTAATTGAAATTTCTGGCTTTATAAAATAAAATTTATAGTTCGAAGGAAATCTCTAAGTGCTCTTAACAAATATGTACATGCTTTAAGAGCTTAATATATAATGTTGGTTTTATAAAATTTAATTGCTAGACTTGCAAAAAAAATAAAATCTTACTAAAAATATTGTATTGAATGCAGTGCATTTTGACAAATTTACAAGTTTTTAAGAGTGATTGACAAATACATAAAACTGAATATAACAATAAATTTAAAGTGCCCCGCAGCTACTTGTCAGTTATGGTATTTTTAACAATAGTTTGCCATTTATGCCATGGGTAAATATCCTACGATTTTTGGGTGGAAGTCTACGCCATCTTCATTTGCGCTAGAAAACGTTTGGGGCAAAAATGTAAGGACGTTCGAATTTACTTTATGTCAAGCAGCCAGGAAGCACTCAAGGCTCTTATCTGTCATGAGATAAGATCGCAAGTTGTCAAGGACAATGGCATAAATGGCATCGCTGATCGTAGCGTACATGACATATCACTACGCCCATACTAAAGGTATCGTAGCTTGCATGACATATCACTACGTACATACTATTTTTCTATTCTTATTCTCTATATTTGCTTATACCCTGTATGTTTGATATAAATACATCCACACGCACATACACACACAAGCATATGCAATAATATCACTGCCGTTAATAAACACTAGCTTGTGTATTTTTATGATGCAATTCTCATTGAGTTCATTAATTGAATTGAAGAGCAGATTGAGATTTAATCAATAGAAAGGGTTAACAAACCGGCCATCGTTATCAAGTATAAAGTTATACCAGCACTACGATTCACACTCATGTGTGAGACCAGAATTTTTTCCAATCTACACATTATTGGTCAGAGGCACCGGTGCCCACTCTTTCCTCAGTAGTCTTCAGCTAGCTCGCCCCATTGGGTTTCAGACCAACTTTTCGCTCAGTAGTCTTCGGAATAAAAGATTTGGACTAGCTATTCCCTCAGTGGTCTTCGGGCTGGCTGTTCCACCAGTGGTTTTCGGATAAACTGCCCACTCAATAGTCTTCGGTCTAGCTGTCTCTTCAGTGGTCTTCGGGCCTACTGCTGACGAAGTAGTCTTCGAGCTAACTTTTCCCTCAGCAGTCTTCAGGCTAATTGTTCTCCCAGTGGTCTTCGGGTCAACTGCTCACTCAGCAGCCGGAAAGGGGCAAATAAATCTTATCATTTATTTAAGGTTCGTGGATCCGTAAGTGAACCCTGGACTGACTGAGAGACGTTAGCCGACGGCAAAACCACTGCTATTGGACTAAAATTACCTTAGAATACACCAAAACGAATTTTGCTTCATGAAACCAATGAAACAGTTTCATTAACTTTTCTTAATTAATCCAGTCACAGACAATTTCAGAAATACAATGAATTAATATTGTGAAAGAATTTCATTGGTTGAAATAATTTTATTAGATTTTTTCATTAATCCAATGACAATTTCATTAATATTGTGAAAGAATTTCGTTGGTTGATTCAAATTAAACTTTTTATAAAAAATCATTAAATTGTTTCAACCAATGAAGTTGTTTCACAATATTAATGAATATTTTATTGGATTTGTGAATTTGCTATTGAATTAATGAAAAATATCCAATGAAATCGTTTCATTGGTTTTATGAAGTAAAATTCCTTTAATGCACTTACGGGTTGGTTAACCGGACATTGTGGTCTAAGACAACACCAATTTATTATTCTTGAACTGTGAAACCAAATTGTGTAGACTTTTTAAAATACAGGAAAATACGCCGGAACACACTCTCCACAATTATCTGGCCTTAATATCTAAAAGAATGAAGTTTCTTGAAAGCATCTTGAAGACTTAAAAATGAAGTATTTAATATTTCATCGACCAACAGGTTAAGTTTTTCTCATTAGCCAAATTTTTGCCATTCCTCTTTGGGTTAAAAATTTGCAATTGAAATTTGTTCCTTTTTATAGAAATTGCATAAAAGTCAATTTTATATTAGTCTGCAAATATCCTGATTTATTGTTTTGCTTTCCATTGCTGTTACCACCAACAATCAATTTTTAATATTAATAAAATTTGATGAAGAAGATACTAAAACAAGTTAAACGTTGGTTGTAAGTAATTTTATTGCGCACGTTTGTTTATTGAAATAAAAAATACATGTTTATGTCCAAGAACATTTTAAAAAGGACATGCTACAGGACATTTTTATGAGAATTAGAAGCACTAAAGGATTTGTTAAAAAAAACGCGATTGGAAATATTAATTTCAAAATGTGAAAAAAGTCAAAGTATTTTTCATATAAAAACTTTTTATCTTAAATTAATCCTACTGAGTAAGTGAATAGGTTTTTGGGGTGTGCTTCCTAAAAATTCAATTTTAATAATTATTTTTATCTCCGTGATATTAAAAAAAATTTCCTTTGTATGTACTTGTTTTGCATATATTATGACATCATTAAATTTGAAAAAAAAAGTCAAATGGTAACCACCAAATAAATGCAAGCACACAAACAGAGTCAACGACACACTTTCAATACGACGATATTCGCTATTTTAAGGATCTTATTGGAGCTCATTTACACATTCAAGCATGATGACGATGAGTACTTAAAACGATGACTATGATACATGCACAATAAAAATGAATATTAAAAGCGTGTGCATCCACTTAAGTTTATAAAAAAAAAATACATTCCAAAAAAACGAGCGCAATCTAAAACACTTTTAAACTCCATACTCCCCTCTCATACAGCATACAACATGATAAGTACGAGCGATTGTTTTTATAGTCGTTTTTAAAGCACTTTGCTTGTGTATGAGTAGCTTGTGTTTGTGCGAGAGTATTTCATTTGCTTGTACTTAAATTTTTTCGATTTAATGTTTTATGGCATTAAATAAGGGAGCAGCTGAGCTGAGGGTTGTCAGGCTACAAAATGTCTAGGTGGAAGAATAGTTATGCTGTGGTAGTGAGAGGAGGGATGAGGGAGGGTTATTGTATATGTAAAGACCTTGATCCAATTTTATTTTTGGTTGCTTTCAACATTATTTTCATATGGGGTATTAGAGCACCAGCAGCAGTACTTTTATTGCAAGTGAACATAGAACCCAGTGAAATAATTGGGGACAAAAAGGAGAGCATATGCAAATTATTCGAATGAAATTAATCGAATGAAATTATTCGAATAAAATATTTCGAATAAAATTATTTAAATAATTTAATCTGAATAAAAGATTTGAACTAATGTTATTTGAAAAAGAAAACCAGTAAAAATTTATATACTAGAACAAAAATTATTCGAACAAAAATTATTGGAAAAATACATATTAGTTTAGTATATTTTTATTCGACCTTATTATGTTTTAAATTAACTCTGTGTTTTCTCAGGCTCTAGATCAACGGTAACTTCAAATAAAAACTCTTTTCTGTTTTATTAGAGATACTTAGTTATTCTTTTATTTTTTTTAAATATTTCTAATACCTTCGATGTTCTTCTTCAGGAAATTTTGAGTAAAGCTGTGCCCTTAAAATTAGGGTGTACTGTGTACAGTAATAGGAAGGGGTGTCCCCCATACAAAGTTATTACTAATTTTCCTATTTTTGCAGAGCTACAACAGTGAGCTTAGATCAAAGTTAAAGTTCCAACTAAATCTTTGCGGTATAGGAGAGGGAAGAGGGGTGCCTCCTATACAAAGAAATGTTTAACTTTTAATTGACTTCATAAAAAGGAGAAAAGTTACCAATTCGTCCATGTATTTTTTTAAAGATGTTCGCTCTAAAGTCCGCCATTTATAAAACGATTTCGGATTTTTTTCTTCATTTGAAGAGATGCACTTGCAGATTTGTCACGTTGAAAAGTGGTTGGGGTCAAGCCCACACGAAGTAAATACACATGCCTTTTCATCTACTTTTACTCAACCGATTGCTATGAAATTTTGCAAGGACATACTACATCATGATTAAAAAAATGGGCAGGGCCACACCCATGTAAAGTAAACATTCTTTATCAAAAACTTTAACTAAGCCGGCTCGTATGAAACTTTGCATAAACATTTAGTTATTGTAACAATACAACATTACGGTTAGAAAAGTGGGCAGTGCCACGCCTTTAAAATGTAAATATTCATTTAAACTACTTTGACTTAACGAATTCATATGAAACTTCGCATAATATTAGTTCTCAGGAAAGTACATCATTATGATAAAAATTATGAGCAGTGGCACGCTTATTTTCTAGTCAGTTTTTTGCAAGAACTATCTGTATAACAATAGTTGTAAAGGTTTCATAATTTTGTGTGCGTAACTCTCAGAAGAAAAATTAAGTTCCAAAATAATTTAGGTGGTATAGGAGGGAGTTGACGGGAACCCGCCATAAAAAGTAATATATAATTTCCCTATATCTGCAGAACTAGAATATTGAGGGTCTGGTAATTAGATTTGGGTAAGTCTTCGGACAAAATGAAAGTTCCTGCAAAATTTTGGGGATACAAGAGTGCGAGACTGGTGCATGCTATATACAATGTAATTATTAATTTTCCTATATCTAATCAAGCCGCAAAGGGAGACTCTTTAAACTCTTTGTTGAGGGTGCTGTTGGTCGAATAGTTAGCGCGTTTGACTACAAACTCTGTGGTCTGAGCTCAAGACTAGTTTCAGGCAAGCCAACAACATCATGCATTTTTCTGATGTGCATTGGTGTGTTATTGTGTTGCTTGTTGTTGGACTGGTAAAGTGATGAAGGCATAGCACTGATCACTTTGACATTACCGGCAGCGACTAATACTAACATATCCTAATGCACTTCACGGCACCCTCCTTCGTCGGTATTGTAGCAGATCCGTCGGCAAAGTAGAAATAACTAATAAAATGGCTACACAGCTTAAAAAAATTAATGCTCTACTTTACACCAGAGGGGCTGCAACAATGCTCTACAAAATAAATTACAATGGCAGAATTGTTAATGAATTAAGCTTTATGTCTCTCCCCTACTTCACTACTTGTTCTCTCTACACTATCCCTTTTCCAAAGAAGGTAACACATTAACTAACTAGTAGGCATTAATTGCCTGATTGTGTTACTTCTCTTTAAAAAAAGAAAACTTAAAATGAGAACAACTAAAACTTGGTGGCATAGCAGGGAGTGTAGACTTAAATTCACCATACAAAGTAGTTAGTACATATCCTATCTAGAGAGCCGCCATTGCAAGATTCTCTAAATTTGGATTTGGTTAGACTGAGATCAAAATTGCAGTTTTAAACCACATCCTGGTGGTACAGGGATGATGCACGACACTGGGTTTCAAAATAATTATACATTAATTTAGCTTTATCTTTAGAACAGTAGGGTAGCGAAGCACACCGGGTGGCGCTAGTAAATAAATAATATAAAAAAGAGTATCATTAACTACTGCTGATCAAAACCGGTATGCAATTATCATTTGAACTTTAAACTTCGGGCCTATAGGATTATCTATTCATTCCTAAAGACCCATTTAACTATCTTAATATGCCCAAAATCCCTCTGATTGTATCCCAAACTTTTTGCTGGGTTGAAAATAATTGAAAATTGTCGTAAATGTTTAATATCCTTAAGGGAGAAAGGAACGTTTTTTTATCACTACCTCTTCTTATTTCATGGTTATTTAAATAAATTTCTTCTTGAATAATTTTTCCTAAATTTTATTTCTTTTTGCATACAATGTACTCGCTAGAACTCGAATGTACGTAAAAAATATGTAATATTGAACAAACACTTTTGGTGTTTGAAATGACATTTACTTTATGAATATATCGTCGCAGTCATTGGCACGTGACTATAGCTGTATCACCAACAGTGACAGCTGTTGGTTGAAGCGAGCTAATGCTGCTGTTATTGCTTCTTTAAATCTACTGGTACTGATGATACTTTGCCTTTAATATTTGCTCTTGATTCGATTGCTGTAATATCTTCAACTTGTAAGTGGTGCGTCACGTTGCATTTAGTGTTTAATGTTAAGAACCCCGTCAAGTTTGAGCTAAAGATTTGCTTTGGAATTGCCTAGTAGTGATATGTCTTGTTAAAAAGAGCGTAAAATGGGAGACAATTAAAATTACCTTACAGTGCGGCAGGAGGAGAATGTCTTAAGTGACTTAATTGGTTTAAGAAGAAGTTTAATGATTTTTAAGCAAAGCTAAACATTAAGTCAATATTTAAATTGGAGGGAAAATAATTGGGATATATAAATGTGTGTCGGCATGTTTTAGCATTTCTTAGAGTTTGCTTAGATCAAATAATATTAAAAGTCATCTACTAACTAGAAGGGGGGATGAAGTAAGAATATGAATTTCCTGCTCCGTTTGTAATGATAATAAAAAATCATGTCCTTAAGGAAAATACTTTGTTATAAAATACATCATAACATGCGGCACCAATTATTCGAAAAGAATATAAAATATGTAATCATTTGTTGCAGCTTACCATTTGGTCAGTTTTATAGACTGTGTTGACAATTCATAAATTAGTTAAATATCCCACTGTCCCCGTACAAAATAACCGTTTAGTAGAATATACAATAATGTCAACAAACTTCAGCGTATCTAAATTGTTAATAAATTTACCTAACTCCTGGCTTATTTTTTGTACGCCGTAAAGAAAAATTTAGCTAAATGAAAAACAATTTCTATCTCATATGAGCCCAATGTTTATTTTGAGCCTACCAAAAATATAATAAAAAAATTTATGTATATATAAATAGATTTCTAAGCGACATCATAAAAATTCCGTGGCTGCCATATGGTCCCCTACAGGCTAAAGTTATATAAGCATTCAACTGGACATATACATTTTTTGTTTGTATCATTTATGTTGTTATTTTTGCCTTTAACAGTAAATTTTATCCATGTCGTTGACATTAAAATTGTATGTTTATGATGACCAACATCATCATTGTCATCATTTATGGCGAACTTATTTTTTTTTTATTTCCACTCAGGAGGGAGAGGGTGGGAAATGGCTTTAGGTGAATGATGAAAAAGGAAAAAATAAAACGCAAATTTATTAACAATCTACTTACATGTGTTTATACACATGTTTGTGTTTGTAAAACTATAAATATTATTTTTTAAATAATAAATACAAATGCATACAGGGGAAGGTGTATTATAGGGAACAAAAGTTAAAATAAAATGTTCATGGTTTTAAAAATTGTATTTGAAAATCTGTCAAGGCTGACGACCTAGAAAGTCATTTGCAGAAAAATTGCTTCTGACGATTTTTTTACCCAGTGTTCAATGTAGTAATATATTGAAACGAAAATATCCTTATTAAAAAAGCTGAACAAGTCTTATTTTCTAAATCTGTTTCTCTTCATATACTTCACTCTGTAGCTATTTTAATCAATAATAAAACTATCTGTTAGAGTTTTATTCATTTTAAAATAAGTTTATTTATTTATAGTTATTTTAAATACTATTTCATCTGGGATTATTGACTAAATATTGCAAATCCTAATAAATATTATAAATGCATATTGTATTACCTGCAACATAAATATGTATTTATTTTCCAAGAAAACTTTTTACTAAAAATTAAAAAAAACAGCAAAAAAATAAAAAAATAAGAAGTTTTAAAAAAATAATCCTTAAAATAATATAATTTAAAGCAAAAAATAGCACTATACAACACAATCAAAATTTTTTCCAAATAGCAAAGTTCTAATGAAATAAAAGAGTTTGCAAACCGATTATAATCGTAGTTGCAATTAGGCATAACATTTAATAATAATCGAACCCATTAATCGTACGATAACGATGAAGACTTTTATCTTTTTTCAAGTAAAGACTTTATGTCCAACGTTTCTTATACCTTAAACGTTTGTCCTACGCCGAGTCACTATAACTATGTGCAAAAGCGGGAGAACTTTCACTCCCTCTAAAATGAATCGCAGATGTAAACTTTCAAAATGCTGATATAGATATATATTTTGTTTGTCCCCTCTGATAGAATCAGTCGTTAGAACCATGTATTATTGTTTGTGTTGTACAGTGCTATTTATAAGTCCCACTCAAATTCGAATCTCTCAATGTTCTCAAAATGAGTTTATTTTACAGAGTCCACCTCTTCGTTTCGCTAGAATCTTTTATCCACCGATTCGATTCGTTATGAAAATTTTGTCAAAATGCTGAAAAATTATCTTCGAGTAATTATATAAAAAAGAAAAGAAAACAGAATAAAAACAACATATTTTATAGATATCACGAAACTAGACTTCGTCACCTTTCAATTGATATATAACATGCAGTAGTTCACGTTTATGAGCGTCTAACAAGTTACATTTTTATGTGATGTGATGTACATTTTTTTATCTCTAGTATAGCAGTTCCTACTATGCACTTCTCAAAATTTCACAGAACCTGTAAAACAAATTATTGGATGATTTTCGTTGTTAGTCGGGAATCATTCGTGTTCTGTGTTGTAATAGTGGTAAACGCTTAAGTAAATTTTTCTGCCGTAAAACAGCAATATTTGAACGTGTGAGATTGGATCACTGAAAGTATTTAAGCAGATACAGTGTTGCCGTTTTCGTTATTTTTAAACAAAAAACTTTTTTGGGATTTGGTAACTTTTTTGAAAGACTTAAATTTTTTTCTTAGTTATAAATATTTTACACCCACCGGAAAATGTTTAAGCAAATGCAGTGTTGCCGTTTTGGTTATTTTTAAACAAAAACTTATTTTTACGATTTGATTATTATTTTATGTTATTTATTAATGAAAAACATTTTACGTCAACCGCAAATTATTTAGGCAAGCGCAGTGTTGCCGTTTTGGCTATTGTAAACAAAATTTTTTTAACGTTTGTTTTTATTTTTTTGTCCGTCTTGTAATTTATTTTTAGCCCCCGACAAAAAAGAGGGGTTTGTAGTTTGTGTCTGTGTATCTGTGTGGATGTACGAACCCTTGTACAGAGCAAACGGCTGGAAGTCTCCTTGTTCTTTTTAAGTGAGTTTTTATTTTAAAGAATTAAACAATCCGAAATTGCAATTGTTGTCTCTGTTTGGTGGTACCAAAGCAGAGTTTCTTAACTATAAGTCTACACCAGCAGAATGGAATACGTATTTTCTGTGCCGCAAAACACTTCGTCAGCATTCAGTTGTCTTGAAACCTAAACAATGATTAGTCCATTTTTATCTGTTAAACTCGATCCCCGTCTACCTATCTGTCCTTCAGTGCTACATTTTATTCCCTTATAAAAGTATATTTCTTGTGAAACACCTTAAACATTTTTTAAATAACTTTATCAAAAATTTCCCTTCCTCCCTGATCCCAAATTTCCAATCAAAAATCATTTAAGATAATATCTTGCGATTTAATACTCCTGCAATTTTTCTTTAATTTTCCTTCGGCTACAAGTTTCTTATGGTTGCCGTTATTATTCAGTGTTCATGTCATGCCTTGTTTCTGTAATTAATTTGATTATATTTCGTTGATTTCAGCATAAACAAGACGGCGGCCAGAAAAAAGAGGATAAAAGAAAATCATAGCGAAAATTAATTGAATTACTTTTTCTTTGATACGAAACGTGTAAATCATTGCTTTTAATATTAATGGCCATAAGGATAAAAGAAAAACATTAAAGTAAAGGAAATGAAAATAATTTTCATACCTATAAATGCATGCAGTCGAAGAAAGTGTTTGCAAGCAAATTTATGTAATTTTTAATAAAAATTTTTTAATAGAAAATTTTAGATGGGGTCGCCAATGCAAAAATGTTAAAAAAAAAAGATTTATTATTTAGGTTTTTTTGTTTTAAAAATTAATTCTCTAATTTAAAACTGTAACATTTCGTCTCCCACCTTATCGAACGAGCAAAAACGCTGAAGTTCTTAATAAAACTCAAGTGATTTGTAGATCACTGGCAACTTATTGTATTTGTTTATGTATTTGTAAGTAAATAAATAAATAAACAGATAGAAAATTAAGTTTTTAGTGTAACGATATCAAACTTTTGTCCTCGTGGCACAGGCCGCTAAAGTCTGTTCTTGAAATTGAACGTTTAGTTAAGCTTTAAAGTAAAGGTGTAGTAATACCTTCATAAGGTCTTAAAGCGAAATTCGATGCACGTTTTTGTTAATGAGTATTTCCACCAAATCTCAAATTTCTGTTTGAACTTCCTAAATTTCTTGGAATTTTTGCCATTTTCGAAAGCTTCTGTGAAATAATATAGTCCTTGCAAAGCTTTTAAAATTCTTCTGATTATACTCAAATTGTAGAAAATCGTTTTAGAAAAAGAATAAAAATATTTTTGTATCACAGTATAAATTAAGAAAGTTACAAGATTTTGTTTATCTCATTTTTTTAAATAAGAAAAATTTGGATTGCAAAAAAAATGATTTAGTTGCTGATAAATAACAAAAACAACCAGAGTAACTTAAAGAAAACAACCTCACTTACTCATTCTACTCGACTTTGTTGAAAAAAATATCCTAAAGCCATTTGATTGTTATTGTATTGTAGCCTATAGGCTAACAACAATATCTAACAACAACAGCAATAACAACAAAATGAAGAAGAATTATAAAAATAAAATTTAAAAGCATGAAAAAGCGAAAAAAAACAATTCATGGTCGCGCTTGTCAAAATCAGCACAAAAACATTTATTTTTCTCGGCGCTCTTATTTCAATATTCCTTTTTTGTTTTTTTTTTCTTGTTGTTTGCATTTTGACAATGATTAATTTTGTTTTTTTTTTGCGCTGCTATAGTTTATTTCTGTTTTGTACATTGTTTTGCAAAAAACGCAAAATATGAAAAATATTAATGTTTATTTCCGTTTCCTCTGTTGTAGAAAAAAAAACGTAAACAAAACAAACAATATTAAAAATGTATGACAAAAAAATTATTCGCAGTTGTTTTTTATGATTTTAATAAGGCGGCTTATTTTTGTATTGAAGGAAAAAAAACATATTAATTTAAATACATAATTTAGGACTTTTTACATAATGATTTAATAGAGAAAAATTTAAAGACTTTCGATTTAATTGTAAAGTATTCTAAGAAGGAAAAAACCTGTCACAAGGACTAGCAACCAGTTCGAGTTCTGGAGTTTTATGTGTGCGGCCAATATGTACGATTGTCCTATCGCCGTGTCAAACCTTCCTGACTGGTCTAAGTACTAGGATAGCTTGACTAGCTCTACATTTGCTAGAATGTCTAAGTCTGGGTGTCCCGAAACCCAAACTAGTGTTACTCTCGAATGCCTCGCTAACTTAATAAGAGATACCCCGTATTTGAGAACTGTTTTGCTATATATATAAATATATAGATATTTTCTGATATCCTATAATATCTAAGCCATTTTGCCACCCTATGATAGCGGAGTTTTTCTTTCTTGCAAGATGCTGCAGCTGTCCTGAAGCATAAATGGAACTCTGACGTTGAAGTTGTTCACATAGGTCTCGTTTTTTTTTAAAAAATTCATAGTTTCCTAATGTGGAAAATCAACAGCATGCATTGCGGATACGCTATTTTGTATGAAGAAATTAAAGACAGAATTTTCGTTCTTCGTTTTTGACACATGATGCACAGTCTTACACAAAAAAAACTTATGGTACATTTATTTATAATCTATTGAATCATGCTAAAGCAACTTTTATTTAAAAAATACATTCATAAAATATACATTCATAAAAACATTTCCTAAAAAAAGTAATTTACTTTTCCATTACCATAAGAAATACGCATATTAATCATACGCACTGGTGGACAATTTTAATACGTTAAAAGTTAGCCTATTTGAGATTAACTAAGATTACCCGACTAGAAATTTTCATGCAAACACATTTCGGATAAGACTGGGATCCCAATTGCGATGTAACGCAGGAAGTATTTGGAACCCGATTGGTTTCCTGTAAGGAAATATCAATATATGGCAAAAATTTACTCAAATCGGAAAAATATCAAACACTAACATTGAATTAAAACTCCTGAAGCTATCCAAGGGACAAAAGTAAGCCACCCTATTGAAGATGAGAGAAAATACAATTAAAAATCGGTGTTAGATTTGCCCAACAAGTTCCCAATAGTTTCCCACTTGGGAAGAACTTAAGAACTTAAGAAGTTAAGTCAATAATTTATAGATGGGCTATCCCAACAAGCTCCCGGTCAGATCCAAAAGGGGATAACCCATTTGGGCTTGCCACATGCGTTCACAATCGGATCTCAATATGAGTATTGGTAAAATTCCTAGTCGGGTATAGGAGGTTTTTTCACTTCCATTATGCAATTGAAACTAAAAACTTTATAAGAATTGTAGAAAATTTTCGGCACGAACAAAGCTAATAAGTACTTAGCCAAATATTATCCACTACACTAAAAGAATTTTGCTTCATACAACCAATGAAATATTTTCATTAGATTTTTTTCAATAATCCAGTGAAAATTTCACAAATCCCAAGAAAATGTGAATAAAATTGTGAAAAAATTTCATTGGTTAAATGACAATGTCATAAATCCAATGAAAAGTTTCCTAAAGAAATTTCGTTTTAGTATTTTTCTATAGCAGTTGTCATGTTTAAAAAAAAAATAGTAACACTTTAAAGAGTTGCTACTAGCTACCACCAACTTTTATTTTAGTAGTAGCAATCAAGAAGATTGATTCACAAACAAACTGTATTAATATAGTAACATATATTAAGTTCTACATCCATTACACTCCATAATAAATGGCTATTTACTCTTTGCATACAAAGAATAAATGAAAAGCTATACGAAAAATAACTAAATATCTAAAACATTTACTATTGTTTGAAGGCAGTTGAGTAGGAGGGCAAAACCCCTTTAAGCGTAAACCACCCCTTAATACTTAAACTATACTTATTTTAGAGAACATCAGAAAGTGTTTTGTACTTAAGAAAATAGATCAGGTTGTTTGTTGTGTTTTTTCTGTTTTTGTTTTCGTTTCTTTAACTAGGAAAACTTATAGGGCGTTTACTGGTTTCTTGCAATATTTCACTTTCTTAGTATTTTTTTTTGGTTTATTGTTTAGGAGAAATTGTAAATAGCTATTGCAAAACTTTATTATTTTATCACAATTTTGTTCTACAGCGAAAAGTAAAAAAATTAATGATTTATATAAATAACATTCAAAGAAGTCAATAGGATTCACAACCTCCAATATACTTTATATATATATATGCTAATCATTGAAGGATATTTAATTCATGTGGTCTTTAGTAACTAAATAAGATATCAAACTTTTTACTTACTTATCCCGCTTTTAAAGGTGGATCCTGCATCAAAAGTTTACAACACTCTTAATGCAAAAATCTCGTTTTTGGAGTTTTCAAATTTAAAAAGCAGTACAAAATGTTTAACCAGGACCGATCTTTAAACAGCGATCCATAGCAGCAAAATAATTGAGCAATATATATATGAATTAGTGTCGAGAACGGACACCACAATCGTCCATATTCTAGATGTAAATATATTTTATTATCATACACAGAAAAAACTAAATATCATTTTCTGTAAACGAATTCAATGAAATAGTAAATATTTTGTCTCGAAACGGACCTGCAAACAAATATGTAAATATAGACAAAAATATATGAACAATATCATTGAAAAAAACGTGTGTTTTCAGTGAGCAAATTGTTTAAATCTATAAAACAATTTGTCTAAAAATATCTACAAATTGTGAATAAAACAATTTATTAAATCAAACAAAAAGATTTACTGGATTTTCTAAAAAATATCGAATAATATTTTTGTCTGAATTTATAAAACAATTAGTCCTCAAATACTAACAACTATTAAACAAAATAGTTTACTTAATCAAACAAAAATATTTAATCCATATTTTGTAATATATCAAACAAAATTTTTGTATGGTCATCATTATCATCCATCAAGCATTTACGAAATTTCACTTTGTTAAATGTGTTCAAAGACTCTAAAGACTCTAAAAAAATTAATGAGAATTATTGAAACGAAATTAGCGAATTGATTCACTCAAAAATCTTCAGTAAACAAAGTTGGTACAATCCCATTTCGTTTGCTATCAGTGGTGTTGTTGTTATTGTGTGTTTGTCGCTATCGGGATTTTTTTTTAAAACACAGAAAACAAAGTTTTCGTGTTGTCCTAAATAAAAGTCAAATAAAAAATTGATTAATTCAGTAAAGAACATTTACTAAAAACTAAATTTATTTTTTGACAAACTTTTGTTTGAAATTTTTTGGTGATAGTATTACGAGTTGTCTTAAGAAATATTAACAAAATCTAAAACTCAAAAACAAAAAATAACCTACTTCAAGTTATAATTATATAGATGGTCTTACTACCAAGCAAAAACTTTGCTTACTTGTAGGCAACAAAGCATATGAGGATTGATTTAAGTCATAACTACTTAAAATTTGACTCGATAACCGCTTGTTTTTGATTGAGAAGTCCAAAAAGTAAGGGATACCCCTTACCAATGTATCTACATTGTCACGGCAATTATCTAGTTATTATTTGGCTTACTTGAAGCTAAAAAAAAGTATTCATATAAACAAACTAAAATTAAAAAAAAAGTATACGCATAATGCTTTATTTATATTTTTTAAATTTTATTTTATTTTTTTATTTTAATTTTTTGACCCATTTGGGATAAGAACCTGTGCTCGTTTAGATATGAAGACAAGAACTTTACCCACTCAGCTATTTTTGACTTATAAGTTTATGCGACGAAAATTATTTTTCATATACAAACACATGTTGACTCAAAAATGTGTTGTCTACTTGAATTTGGAACGATTTTCCGTCATCCCACTTATTTTATTAACACATATCAACAAATTGTAACTACTTTCAGATAATGATAAAAATACGTACTAATTTTATTAAAAACTAAGTAGTAGTTCTAATTTGAAGCATAGTAATAAGATAAATAAGTACCAAGTACCACTACTTTGTAATCCATTAATAAAGTACTACTGATTACAAAAATGACGAAAGTTTTTGCTGGGTACAAACAGGGTCCTTGCTTAGAAGGGTTGCATTCAATCAGTGATCATATTCGAGCGACTGTAAGGGACGATATCACGACCAATTTAATTGCAATATTTCTACTATTTTGAAACATTACTGAAAAACTTTGGTCGCAAATATTAGCAAAAATGAAAATAAAATTCTTATCAAAGTGGTTTTTCTTCATCTAACAAACTTTTCAAATTTGTATAAAAGAAGTTTCTTTAAAGTAATATGTGAGAAGTATGTTTTGCAAGCTGTTTAGCTCAAGGGCATGCAAATTTATGAACTCATAAATTTCATGTATCATAATATGAAAAGCAAAAATCTCTATAAAAGGTATGCGTTAAATGCGTTCGTGCTATTTGTGTGCAAATTTCCCATAAACGGACGAAGGCTGCAGCAAGACATATTCATGGTTTGAAAGTAGTTTCATAGTTTGTATTACTTTTCCATAAATATTTTAAAAATAAAATATAGACGGGAAGATATGTGCATATGTATGTGTATTGAAAAACAGCAACAGAGTAAATACATTGTTCCACAGTGGATCAAAGAGAAAAAGAAGTGCATGCTGATAACTTTTAAGATTACAAACTATCGTACAATATAAAAATATATGGGTAAAATTCATTTAACAGTGTACAAAAAGCGGAAAATTGAAATATAAACTTTATTATTTTAAAATTTGTAACGAATAAGCAATTATCTGTAGAATGCGAAAATATAAGCTTCCTGAAAAAAGTTTATTTTTTATTTTTATTTTTTTTTACCATATCAACACATAATATTTTTGTCATTCGTTACCCCACTTTAGAACTATATGATTCCTATACTATTTCACCTCATTTTAATTGCTTTTGACCTCTTTAAATGAAGGGCAAAGAATAAATAAATAAAATAAGTTGTTTTAAGTGCCAAAGAATTAATAAATAAAATAAGTCGTTTTAATTGTATTTACTTTAGCTTTCCCTTGCTTTTTGCTTATATTCTTCACACCATTTTTCGTCTAGTTTTAATTTTTCTATATACAGCTTTCTAGATCTCTGTTCTATTCCCCTTAAAAGCCAAAACAATAACAATAATACCGAAAGATAATCCATACAAATAGCTAAGTCACGAATTACAATTTTCTTACATGTTTATTTTTCTGCACAATCATATTCAAAGCAAATGGTATAATATAGTTGAAATGTATACGACTCACAATTGAAAACAAAAAATATGTTGTTTCTTCGAAAAATTTTGTTTTTATTCAACACTTGCTTGATTATTTGGAATAAATATTGAAGTAACGAATGACAATATATAATATAAAAAAAGTAACGAATAATAATCAACATGTATACATACTTATAAAATAAAACACAAAGATGTTTCTTTTGAACTTTCTGTATATTTTCACAGTTAGAAAAATTCAGATACATAATTAACAAATTTTTTTGGCCTATTTTCTTAGATTGCTTTGCTAATCAGAGGGTAATTTTTCAAAAATTTTAACAAGCTAAATGTAAAAAAATAAAAAAATTCAAAGTAAACTGTTTTTTTAAATATTATAAATATTTTTATCATTCGAACTCTTTTTTGTTAATCCATTCATAAGCTTAGCAAGAAATTAAAATTTTTTTAAATTGGTCTATAATTCTTCAAGCTACAACCGAATAAAAAAATTCATGTTTTTTTGAAGTACTAAGGCAATAAAGCGCTTTAAAAGAAGAATTTATTGCAGAGTAGTGAATGTATATGAAAGAAACTATACAAAACAAGCAGGCTTTTCACTGCTGATTTAATGCAGATTTTTAAGCGAGAAAGTTCCATATACTTACAATTTTAGTGCTGAAAATGGTGATGATTTTCAGCGCTTCAAAAAGCGCTGTTTGTATCAAAAATGTAGTACTCCAAACCGGGAACTCGCCATAAAAAAATTCAGCAGCGATATCAGCAGGTTTGTAAGCACTACTTATATTCTCTCATCGTAAAAACCTGCTTTATTTGAAGCAATTTTTTTACTGGGAAAGTTTTAATATTCAAAGTGGAAGCTTTTGACACCCTTTAGCTCATCGTGTATTTCAGCAAGATGATTAAGGATTTGATGCTTAGAGATCATAAGTCGTCAACTACTACACTTTCACATTTAGTTTTATAGCCGGACCAGTGGTTTAAAAGATAAGGATATTTTACCGTTCTTTTCGCCAATCGACCCACTGTGCACTGTTTGGTATTTTATATTGTTACAATATCTAAAAACATAAAAAGTATATGTATTTTAACATATAAAAGTATAATGTCTGCATATGTAACAAAGTTTGTGTAAATGGAATTGGGTGTTGGCTTGTGTTTTAGTGTTTTTACTTTGCTAACATTTATTCTAATATTTATGACTTTTTTATAAAATGCAACGAAAACGCATTTATTTTTATACACATGCGTAAATATGTAAATAAATCTTTTATACATGTCATGCGAGCAATATTAAACTCATATATACTTTATAAATATTAAAGGATGAACCAACTAGGATATAGAAAGTTTTAACCTTTTATTTACTAAAATATAAGATTTTTTAATTGCTATATATTGTGGGTTACCGGCTAGTCTATATGCTTGTATTTCGCTAGTGCGTAGAATAGCTCATAAATCTCATTTATATAATTTTTAAAGCATATCTCAAAAAAATGTAACATGTTTTTGCTTCAAAGTAATTTTTGTAGATAATATGCTTATATGAGAAAATTAATACTTCTTTTAACAAGTTGCTCCTTACAGGATATGATAATATTGGTTCAGATAATAAATAAAAGCAAAATACTATTTCTGCAGTTCGGATTTAAATAAGAGATCAAGTTACTGCTCATGTTAAAACAAATTTCGTAAACTTATAATGTAGAACCTTTAATACAAACTGATCATCCTAGCTCTCTTATTTAATATGAACTTTAAAAGTCTCACCTCCATTCTCGAAATATTGTCTATTAATATTTAAGCTACAACTACTTTTATTTATATTTATGCAGGAGCTCGTATGTGTATTTAATATTGCTGTGCCATATATGTTGCATTTATTTATGCACACTTACCATCATCTATCAAAACGTTTTTGCAAATATTTATATGCTCTCGAGGAAAAATGGAAATTATTTAAAGTTCTATAAAAATATATATGAGTGAATTCTATTTTGAAAGTACATATTTCGATTTTCTCTTTATATTTTCATTTATTGAATTTAATACATTAAAAACATGAAACAGTAAAATAAAAAATAATAGTACGTATATACTAAACCAAAACGTAAAAGTTTGTATATTGAACGTTTCTTTTCCTTTTTAAATACTCTTACTTTTTATATATAAACTCTATAAAAGACACAAGTTTCAAATAAATACCCGAACTTACATCGCAACATTTCACTTAACAAAAGACAAGACGATTATTTCGGATCCCCTTTACTCTCATATAGTCCAGCTGAGTAAGACAAAAAATATGGCAACTGTCCGCTGACGAGTAGAGGCTTCATTTCACTAAAATCAGTTTAGTAATTCTGAAGTTATAAGAGTTTAAAATTGTATACAATATCAGCAGTTTTTGTCACTTCCATAAAAAATTGACACTTTAAAAATATGTTGTTTGCACTATGTTAACATAAAAGGTTCAGGTAAAAAGGATATTTCTCGTATTAAATTTTCGGGAATTATTTGCATTAGGGAGGGTATATTTAAAACCAATTGAAATTTTCTGTCACATCAGTTTTTAATACAATTTCTTCAACAGTATTGGATAAATATTATTAAAAGCTTCACTGCAGACAATGAACTTAGTTTGCAATAATTACAATTTCTTATAGGAAAGAAAATCTTTTATAATATAAAAAGTTTTAAATGTTTTATCTTACATTAAAACAAAATATTTACCTTCATTCATAACATTTTACTTCACTTTAAAGTTGATTTCATTCATTAATTTTTGGCCTTTTATTTTACTATACCTTGAACGTACCAAAAAGCATTTTTATTTAGAAACACCAATATAAATTATTTATCTTTAATATTTTGTTAAGTATATTGATATTACTTAAAGTTAAAATATGCAAAATAATGTAAAAAAAATTTCAATTTACTAGCGGGTCCGCTTAGAGGCTAGGAAAAGTTCAAGGATTAGAAACTAGCAAAGAAAAGCTAACTTTCTTGTCGACAAAAAAAAATAACTTTAATTTTGATATAATCCTAAATTAACTAGGGCAGTTAAGCTGAAATGGTGTGGATAGAAGATGGTCTATTAAAGAATAACGCACAACGTGTATAGGAGGAATTGACTTCATATATTCGAACAAGAAAAATATGTTGAAATATTTTCATTTCCGAGTAGTTTTAGTCGAAAAAAAAACATCTTGTGGGAAGCTTTCGGAAGCTTTTGAACGCGTTAGCTAAAGCCTTCCAAGTTTAAAATGGTTTTCGACAATATGATCGATAGAAGACCACCATTTTTGGAATTATCCTCGTAAAAGCCTTTTGTAGTATTATTAATAATATTTTCAAACATTTTTTACACCTCTCCTCTTACACTAATCATCTTTTAACATTACAAATTCCTTTGCCCCCTTATTTGGCTTGTAAGAAGATAAAACATAAATAAATTTGCATATTTTTTTCTCTGCACAAGCTTTGACTTACCTCTTGTCTAACAAAACTATTTACAGAACTATTTTGTTGTTAATAAATTTTTCCATACCTTTTACTAGAACTAGACCACTTGGTATTTTTTTGTTGAAAAACAAATAGAAAAAAAGAAGAAAATAAGAAGAGAAAAACATTACAGAAATATTTTGTTGTACTTAAGGAATTTTTGTAATCAAGAGAAATTATTTTTTAATATGAAATATTTTAAATTGTTTTAGTTTTTCTCTACGTATGTGTACATAAGAATTTTAAAGTATAGGTAGAATATTCATAATTGTTACTGATGTCGTTGCCAGTTTCTTTGGTTATAAATATGTAAAATTAAAAACTATAAATCAAAACTAACTTTAGACAACATGCTACTGAATCTTTTTTTGTGAGCTAAAATATAAATATAGTTTTTAAATAAAACCACAAATTGAAATCAAGAAATTTTTAAATTTTATAATATTTTATAATATTGGAAAAAATTTGTTTAACAAAATTTTTGTGGCTAAGTTCGAAAATTTGGTCTTGTGGTGGGCAAGGCTTTTCTGAAGAGTCAGGGGTCAGGAGTCGAAGCCTGTGATACATCTAAATTTGTTAATTAAATATTACCCTTCAACTGCTTCTAATAAACCGATTGTAATGCAAATTTACACAATCAAGCAAGTACTCCTTTTCAACTACTTCTAATAAAACGATTCTAATACCACTTAATTTAACTATAAGAGAGCAGGAAGTGCCACACCTATATTATAAAATATTTATTTTTCAACTAACTAAATCTTTGTAAAAGCAATTTTATTACTAAAATACGAAAATTCAAATACGAGACAAAAATGCCACGGTATATCTAATAAATAAATAAAGAACTCAAAGTATGATAACCTTAAAAGTTTTGTTTGGTAAAAAGAGAACTTTTATATGAAATTCTTTTTCAAATATGTTTATTTAAAACTATAAATTAAAAAATATATTTAATAAATTTTTGAGGTTGACTTCTTTCTATAACACTACAGATAAACAGACGTTTTTGACGTTAACACTCACGAAAAAATTTAATTTTTGACTGTCTTGGCTCTTAAAATATTCTAAAGTAAATGTTTGTTCTATATGGGAAGTGCCATAAATAATACACTGAAAACATTTCAGAAAGATCAGGCCGGTTACATTAGTTTTGAAAATATCGCAAAATAAATATTTGCTCTTTATGGGAGGTGCCACCCCCTTATAGCCAATCCGGACTTATTTTTGAACGACAACGCACATAATAGAAAGCTTTGCTTACACAAAATTTCAAGTTTCTTGCTGCATTAGCTCCAAAGATATTTAAAAAAAAATTATATGGGAGGTGCCACGCCCACAAATTTTTTCTGACTATTTTCTCAAGAACAATGCATAAAATCAAAGGTAACTTCTACAAATCTTAGGTGTTTTACCGTATTAGTAGTTTCCATTATATGTCAAAATATATATTTGCTATATATGGAAGGTGCCACGCCCACTTTTCCACTACTTAATAATATCTTTTTATATAAAAAGAGTTATTCCCACGAATTTTGAAGCTTATATGCATTGCTTCCATAAATATCCTATAAAAACATTTTCTACTACATGGGAAGTGCCACGCCCACTTGCAATATTTCCAAAATATATAGCATATTGTTTCTTCCAGATTATTAGCAATATACTTTACACTGGCTTAGGAGTCCATAGCTTTCACACATACAAACAGACAAACAAACAAACAGATATTCACTTCTATATATATATAGAAGAGGAAGAAGACTGCAGCGGGTGGGTAGGTATACAAAAAATGTTCAAACACGTTTGGCTGAAACTAAATTTCCTTTTCAGTAATCGTTCAACGGCCGGCCCGTTTTCAGTAAAACAATTTTCTAAATTTATAAATTTTGTACTGATTTTGGAAAAAATAACTTTTTTAAATAATTATTTTAACTGATTCAGTAAATTTTTTAACTTGAATTAAATTTTTATCAATATGGAATACAACAACAAATTTTTAGAATTTTTTTAGAAAGTGCTAAGTCGAGATAAGCTAATTTATAGTTAATATCACCATTGCATTCCGCATATTTAAATGTACTTATGGGGAAAGTTAAATTTATTTTGTACGAGTTTGCAGGAAGTACCAGCCTAATAACGTATCTGCTGCTTATCTATCTTGAACTTATAATCTCATATCCAGGGCTGATATTTTTTAGGAGGGTCAAAAATCGTTTCCTTTTCGGATTACAAAAATTTTGCACAATCAATTTGTATTATTAGAAGACAAACCCTTATAATATAAGCTGTGAACTTGTAGAACATTATTTGTCCCAAACTTTAGCAATGAGAGAACAAAACGAAGTTTTACCATTATAATAAATATGTGTTCTAGTAGATAGCCCTATTTGATATAAGCCCTCAATATAGAATAATGGCTTAATGGATGTTTCAAAAAGAGCTCTTCTACAAAACTATAAAATATGACTTAAGCACTTTTTCCTTATAACTACAGATATAATTCAACTAAACAACTATGAAATATAAAATCCCTTCAAGCCAATTCAATTTATTGAATTCTGTTCCTTTTAGTCTAAGTACTTTGCTACAACAACTTCTAAAAAGAGAAAAAGTGTTGTATTGTTAATACAAAAGCTCACGTACATGTTACATCACAATGATGAAAAGTATCATGGCGTCAAAACGAAGGCACTTGACATAGCCTTGATGTAACTTTACATCACCGTTATGACGGTTTTTCTATCAGTGATATTATATTGATGACATTTTGCCACTAAAATTGTCATTTGCCTAATGTTGTAGTATCGTTGCATTTGCGATAGATTTAACATTATTGGCATTGATGACCACCTGTTCTAAAGGTTGACATCACAATGATGAAAACTGTCATGGGGTCAAAAACAAAGACACTTGAAATAGCACTGATGTCACATTACATTAGCGTTAGGACAGTTTTTCTATCAGTATAGTGACTCGCCACAGGAAATCTCGTAAGGATAGGATTTTTTTCATAATTTGTATGTAAAAAACTACAAGAAATATTTTTGTGAAATTTCTAATTCATTTTGGTCTGCTTTTTTTTTTGTTTTTTTTTATCAAAGCGGAAAAAACTCTCCTCCAGCGGTGACAAGGCGGCTTGTAATTCTCTACAAAAATTTGTTCGTGGTGTTTTATATTAAAGTGCAGAAAAATCTTGCACCTTAATGGTGAAGCTTACAAAATTTCTAATGCAGAGCACTTATAGTAATCAAGTACGAAATTAACCTTTAAACACATTTTAAGTTTTGAATGTTTGCTCGCTTCAAGTTGAGTCTGTACTCTGTAGTCTTTAAAGGACCTGTAATATAATTTTATGTCAAACATATTTTTTTTAGCTATATTACGGTGAAAGGGGACTTTATCCCCTTTTCTAAAAAATGACAAAAGACCCACAAAGCGAATAGTTGGATGCATAAAATGTTCCACAAAAATTTTTTTTAGATTTTAGCTCTTTATTTAAGAAATGGACAAAAAGATACATACCACGAAAAGATAGAGGATAAAAATGTTTTACAAAAATCTATCTCGTGGTGTTTTACATAATGTTTCCGAACATATCTTATTCCTTAAATATAAAGCTTATAAGATTTCTTATGCCGAGTCACTACATCTATGTGTCCCAGATGTAAATTTTCCAAGCCCGAATACAGGTGTGTATCTTTTGGTGTTTTCAGTCAGAATCTGTCGGTAGAACCATGTTCATTTTTTTGTATTACCGAAATTATTGCAAATTTTTTGTTGTTTAGTTAGCACTTTAAATTCACACTTCCAAATTTGAAGGCTTCATATTGCAATTCATTTATCAACAAATGAATATTTTAAGCCAAACCATTAATAAACCTTTAACCTTAAATATCTACAAAAATCAATTATAATTTTACTATGCACTTAACAGCAAAACAAATTAATATAAATTTTTTTTAAACAAACAAATAAATACTCTAGCACTTGTATGAATGCATAAAATTTTGAATTTATGTTTATTGCAGAAGCAATGAAAAATATCAAACGGGAAACAATTTAATTTTATTTCGGTCATATAAATAAAAGAAATTGTTATTACATATTATGAATGTTATTTTATTACAAATTACAAATAATAAATAAATGTAACAAACGGATGAATGGACGGACGGACGTACAGGTGGTAAAATTACATGGCATGTTATATGACACCAATAAATCGCTTCATTTGCCGTTTGATGTACAACCAAAAAAAAAATAAATAAAAAACAAATATTAAAGAGAATAATGAAAATGAACATTAAATTGGAAAAATATCACGAAAACAGAAATGAAAGTAAATGGGGCGATAAAAATAGATACAAAAACTAGAAAAATAACGATAACAACAATAATAACAATAAACAAAATTGGCCTAAATGAAGTAAAAACTACGGCCATTGAAGAAGCAACAAAAACCAGGCAAGAGAGTGTTTTAGACGAAAAAAAAGGAAACCTGCTTGGTGTTTCATAGGCTATGTGCAAATGAGTTTGTTGAGGGTATTGAATTGTGCTCACAATTATTTGTGTAATTACTGAACCGGAAGTAATCTTGATGTGTGCTTGCATACACTCACCGTTAAACACTAGCATATCTGTGTGTGTGTTGGCATGGACATGACTGGATATTGCCAGTGAAAAACACTTTAGCCAGAGTTATTGGCTGTTGTAAAGAATTTTTGTTGAAAATTAAAATTTTTTCACAACAGTGTTTATCTTAAAAGCTTTCCTCTTGCAAAAAATTTTACTCTTAATTAAAATTTATTACTTTATTTATTACTTGAACTTTTTTTCAGATAATGAAAATATTTTGTATTTATTAAGAAATTAATGTTTGCAATATTACTTTTCTAAGAAATAGAAACTAAAATTTCCTTAGATCGTAATTTCTGTAATCCAAATTGTAAATGAGTATTCGTTTTTTTTTTTAAACTTCACGGCCGTTAAACGAGTATTAGCTGTCTTTGCTTTATTTAGCAAGGAATGTAGGAATGTAGGACACAAAAAAAGTTGTACTCATGTGTATACTATATGAATATGTTTAACTTAGAAATTAAGGTCATTGAAAAAATATGGAACTTTTCTAAGTATCAAGGTAGAGTTTAAGCAAAATGTAAATAATAAGGAATTTTTGGGTTTTTTATCTACATATATTTCCCAACAGCGCTCCAAGAATGTAAATGAACGTGGTATATAGAAGCTAGGGATCTCATCTATTTTCGACGATTTTTATTAGCGACCCTTCGATTTATTCTAGGTCGGAAGATCCAAATCGAAGCAGCACTGCAGAGAGTTTCATGCGCTAACTGCTCAGTTTCAATAACAAAAATCACTATTTTTTGTAAATAAAAAAAAAAGTACAGGCAGTCCCAAATACTGGTCACAGATACTGGTCGCAACTACATAACATAATGGTGTTGCCGACTACGTAACATAATGGTGTTGCCGCTGCGGATTTTTTAGATTTTCAGTGTTGGCGTAATTTTCCAGGGAAGTGCCGGGGAACTTCTGGGATTTTTGGCGTAGTTTATGAAACATTCAATATGGTTTGTATCTTTGCTAAATAGTTTGTGGCCTGGCTAAGTGGCTCGTGGCGGCGCTAGCTGAAGGTGTCTCTGCTAATTATATCAGTTCTTTTAAATCATATTAAATTTTACATAACACAACATCACATAATAAAATGGTGGTGCCGCTGCGGATTTTTTAGATTTCCAGTGTTGCCGTAATCTTCCAGGGAAGTGCTGAGGAACTCGTGGGATTTTTGGGGTTTTTCGCCATAGTTTTTTTTTTTGGAATCTCCGCTTTGGTTTGCGTCCTTGCCAATTGCTTTGTGACTTGGCTAGGTGGTTCGTGGCACTGATAGCTGAAGTTGTCTTTGCTAACTATCCTTACTAGTATTATAACTGCGAAAGTAAGTTTGTTTGTTTGTTTGTTGTGCTTTAACGGACAAACCACGGAACCGATTTTGATGAAATTGAGGGGGAACGTTTTTTGTTTTTGTTTAGTTTTACGTTTTAGTTTGGAAGATATAAGCTGTACGAGGACTAAGAAAATTTTATCGTTAAAATTGGTCTTATATAAGAACATACACCGCTCACTGTGTCAAAAATACCTGCCTAACTTTTAACACACCTTGTAGTCTACCTGCTTCCCTACAACTTATACATACATTGTTTGTGGATCAGACTATTAGTTTGGAAGATATGGTTTTTTCGCCGCTAGATTGGTCTTTTGTTCCAGTGTGCGCCCTACTGGATATATCTTATACCTTAAACGTACACACAAAATAAAATATTGGTAAAACTAATAAATTTCATTGGTTAGAAATGTACCAAACCATAACTTACAGTAAAAGCAACCAATGAAATTGTAATTCAGTCGATATTGTGCTAAACTATTAACCGGAAGATCGCAGGTTCAATGCTTGCCAAGAAAAAAAAAAGATATTCTTTGTTTGTAATTTTTTAGTCTTGAGCTTAAGTTCTCATAATTTCTTGCATGTTTAGACATGTAGTGACTTGCATGATTTAAATACAGTAATTTTTGTAAAATAACTATTTTCGTTGTTATTATTTAAAATTTTTAATTTTAACATAAAAATTGGTAGATCTAACCAAAAAAATCTAAAAAATATTTAATTTGTAATTTTAACCATCAAAAATAGTTTTAATTTTGAAACATGGTCTTTTCAATTTTATATTTTACAATTCAGTAAAATGTAATTTGTTTGGTATTGAACTTAGCACTTTGTAATTATTCTTAATTTTGTATAAACCACAGTAAGTACATGTGTCCCTTAGCATTTACTTGTGGTTAAATGTACAAACGATATAACAATGTCCTTCGAAGACCCCAAGCGAAGCAGGGCAACCTGGGTAAATAAGCCCTAAAGTTTTCATGTTAAATTTTCTCACAGTAAAAACTTTTGTCAAGAAATATTTTTTTTTACTTGAAGGTTTTTTCATTAAATTTCAATACATTTTAATGTCGTTTGATTTTATGTTTAACGGAAAAACATTTCATTTTAATGTTTTCCTATTTCTATTAAAAAAAATCATTAAATAATAAAAAAACACTACATTTTAATTAAAAAACAGCTGTGATTATGACTTTATATACTACACATTTGTATAATTTAAATAAAACCCCAAGAAACTCTAGGAGAAAAAAATCTGTAACAGAAATAAGCAGCCATTAAAAGCAGCAACATCATATTTGTATCTATTTAAAATGTCATAAAAAGGCATTATTATTAAGTGGCATATTAAGAACATTAAATGTTTATTAAAAGACTTTTCAAATGAAAATAAGAATACAAAATATCTACTTGATATTTACCAAAAAAAAAAATATATATTAAAACATAAAAAGAAAATATACAAAGAAAACCAACAACAATGGTTTCAAAAATATACAAATAAAAACGTCGGTATTAAAATGTCATATAAAACATGCAGACTACAACAGAGAATAGACATTTAACAGAAAAAGAAAAGTACTTTTTCAACATAAAATGCATTATTCTACTGTTGTAAAAGTGGGTGTTGGGAGGATGATGATGGATCGAGTGTAAAGAAATGAATGGAAGGAAAAAATAAAACCTTTTTAAAATTAAAGACTTTTTTGTTTGTTGTGGTATACGAAATGAGGGAAATTTGAACATTTGGTGTTGAAAGTTGTTGTAGTGTTGTTGCTCTTGTTGCTGTTATATGGTGTTTTTGTTGATTTGGCGACTTTTTGTTTTTAGCGTTTTTTTTCATTTTGGTGATCTAGTTTTGTTTTTTAGGATTAATCGTTTTTAAATTTTTTTCTGTTTTTTTTTTGTTGTTTTTTTAGCTTTGGCGAATTTTCAATTTTGGCAGTTTTTTATTTTAACGTTTTTCGGTTTTTGAAGATATTTTTAGTTAGCGATTTATTTTAGTTTTGGCGCTTTTTTTCATTTTTGGGGACTCTTTTCGGTTTTCGGGATATTTTTGGTCTTGGTGATTTATTTAGTTTTAGATACTTTTTTAGTTTTGTGACTTTTGTCGTTTTGAGGATTTTTTCGGTTCTTGGCGATTTTTGTAGTGTTGTTGCTTTTTTGTTTTGGCGCTTTTTCGTTTTGGTGATTTTTTCCATTTTTGGCGATGTTTTTCGTTTTTTGACGATATTTTTAGTTTAAGCGTTTTTTTCTTTTTTGAATTTTAGTGCTTTTTTCGTTTCAACGACTTTTTTCGGTTTTTAGTTTTTTGGCGATCTTTTTAGTTTTGATGATAGTTTGAGTTTTTGGATTTTTTCATTTTGGTGCTTTTTTCCTTTATTAGAATTTTTTACTTAGAATTTTTTATTTTTAGCGTTTTTTTATATATCAAGAGTTTGCCTCTTACGGTTTCAAAGATACAACAAATTATCTAAATTACGTAGTAAAATTACATTAACTGATAGAACACCCTTTAATTTTTATTGATTTAAATATCAGTGTTAATTAGTGTTGTCTATTCTACAGACTACACCCATTAACACTAACTTTAAAAATCTAAAGTGTCTGTATATTACATTAGGAGAGATATTGGCCATGTTTGGGCACATCTCAAAGAGATTTTGGCCATGTTTGGGCACATCTTTACTTGTAGCTCATATGGACCATATGAAAATTGTAGCCTAGGATCCACATTATTCGAAAATATAAGTCACATTGTTCAATTGTATTTGTGAATTTTTTTTACAAAACTTTGAAAATTGATCTGAAGTAAATTTTTGACTATCTCTGAGAGATATTAGCCATGTTTGGGCACATCTCAAAGAGATTTTGGCCATGTTTGGGCACATGTTTACTTGTAGCTCATATGGACCACATGAAAATTATAGCCTAGGATCCACATTATTCGAAAATATAAGTCACAATGTTCAATTGTATTTGTGAATTTTTTTTACAAAACTTTAAAAATTGATCTTACACACAAGAAATAGCAACACCTTTCCTTGTTGTTATTGTATGCAAATAAAAAAACGTTATTACCCACACAAACAGTAAAATATCTTAATTTTCTGTATGTAACAAATAGAAAAGAACAACTTTGCAAGTACCAGTTATTTGACAAATTATGTCACAACTGTGGATCGTGATTTTTCAGTAACACTGATTAAATCACAGGTACTGAAATATCGCTCATCTCTAGTAGATATGATTGGTTACTTGTCATATTTTTCGTATGAAAGAACCAATGTTGATCAACGTTTTTCGCAAATTTGAACAGAGTAGTAAACTTTAGTTTAGAAAAGGAAAATTTAAATGGATATGAATTAAGGCGCAGCTACATTGTTTTCTACAGCACTGATTGTACTCGTACATCTCAAAAAAAATTTTGTTGTAATTTCACGTGTCATAGCACTGGTCTAAAAAGAAAATGTTCTTTAAATAAAAATAGGCGGAATATAATGATTTTTTGAATGCGATAAATAAAAATCCATTCTGTTTTTTTCTATTATATACAGATTTTTTAATGGGCTTGACAAACATTAGGTACATCATTATATGAGTAATTCCATTTAGCCGGGTGTGACCATTTTACAAAATATTTATTTAATATTTGTTCCTTAGTTGTGACGGTTGTAACCTTACAAATCTTAGTTGTAAAAAATTTTGATCTTCAGGATAACTTCTGTAAAATTTTGACTACAAGGTGCATACAAATTTTGGCGTAGGTAATTGATGAAAGTGTTTTTGTTGTATTATGTATTTAATCTTTGACGAAAAGTAATTTTTCTTAAAAATAAGACGGGTGTGACCTACGGATGTCACCAACGGATTTGACCAGTGGTTGTGATCTAGTACGAAATTTTTAAAAATTCAAAGAAACAAAACTTTTTATTGATTTCCTTACCATTAACAATATAAAGATAAACTCTTAAGAAAATAATGAGACATTAAATTATTTTCTGTCTGTGCTATTATAGACACCAGAATGAATACCCCAAGCGAGTATATATTTTTTTTTAAATTCAATAAAAAACGAACAAAGTATATTATTTTAGTATTAAAATGTTAAAAGTGTCTCAAATTGACAAAAAATATTTTAAATTAAAGCGGAGTTCAGAGTTTGATACAAATGGTCTTGCGAAAGTGCAAACGCAAAATATCTTTGCTTCTTGTTGTTGGATTTCAGACAAAAGCTACGATATTTTGCATTTACTGAACTCCGCTAGAAGTAATGGCAATCCATAGGGTTTTATTTACTTTAAAAAAATCTTTCCAGTTTGATGTGAAAGATAATATATGAATTACTTTCTTACTTTTCCTTTATACTCATGATTTTTGCATTCGATCTCGCTTAGCCTTTTTTGGCTTATTTTTAGACATTTTTTTAACAATGTTTTTGTTTTCATTTAGCCATTATTGGTGAACGAATTCTGGCATCCCGGATGGGCTCGAACAAAATAGAATTGATGCTTGAGAATCCCGGAATACTTTTTTTTTCCAACTTTTGTATCATAGTGTATTTAGAACGAAAGTACGTCTTAAGTCTCTGAATGTATTCACTTAATTGCTAATAAAATTAGCATTTATTCATCGATTTGCATGATGGAGGGCTTAATTTGTTCGTAAGACAGTTATCCTTAAGACAAAAAGGGTAAAAGGTAAAATTTTTGCAATTTTAAATTTCTTATGAACTTTTAGAAAAATATTGTTTAATTTGCATAAAAAATCAAGTGACACTAATTCGATACTAATCTGTGAATACTTCCAAAGATATTAAGAAAGTTGGAAAGCATTTTTGTCGTGAATATTTTGCCTTCCTTATTGGTATAAATCGGACAAACCATTCTCGAGCGTGAGTGTCCAATGTCAGGAGCCGTATGTATTAGTCATGCTCACTAAAAAATCTGAACGTTATAGAAAAAAACTGAAAAGAGAATTTTAGTAAGCACATTGAACTCTTTATATGCCACATATTTTTACTGAAAGAATTTTTTCAGACCAGTGTAATTTACTTATAAATGACATGCACCTAAAAGTTTTTGTTTGTCCCCAGCCTGCTAATGCCTTCTTGCGCTACCCAATATTAAACAAACAACAGTCCCTATTTATTACCGCATTGTTAAAAATACTTAAACAAATAACATTTTATTGTAAATGTCCGTCTGTCTGCCTTCATCAATAAGAAAACGAATTCGAATATGAAATCTTTCAACGAACAAGAACTCCTCACACAACATCTAGAATAAGACAAACAAGAAAAATAATAATAAAAATACCCCATCAACCTAAAACTATGAATATGTTTTTAATGCTCGCACTCGTAGTCCTCTTTAAACATTTTGCTCGTTATGGTAAGCGTTGACATGAGCAACACAAACATTATCATTAACAGTGTCACATGTGACATAATGAGACACGTTGATGTTGCCTGAAATGGTTGCTGTTTGCCTGCTGCCTGCCTAGCTGCATGGATGGTTGGCTAGATGACTGCCTTCTGGATGGTTGCATGACTAGATATGAAGATGCCTGCTGCCTCCAGCTGGATGACTGACTAGATGGGCGAGTTTGAAATAAGTACGAGCAAATGGAGTAAATGAGTGAGTGTTTGTTGCGCTGATGTCGCTGGCTTCATTATTATGATTATTATAATTTTAGTTGTTATCGTTGCTTTTCTAAATGTTTGTAAGTTAGTTAACTCGATACGTTTGTATGAGCAGTAGTGTCACAGAATGTTGATGAGATTTTGTACTCTAAACATTATGCATGCTTAAGTAGTTTCCCATTTGTAGTTCGAGTGCACAGCGAGCAATATAACAATCTATAAAGGGAACATTTAGCTCCACTAATGCAATAAGAGTTTTAGTTTTTTATTTTTTGTTTTTTAAGTTTGACGTATAAAAATAAGTTATTTTTACAGGTTGTCTGTCTTAAAGGTGAGTTAAATTGAAAACCACTGGTAGCCAATTATGCAAAGGCAGCTCCCTTGGGTACACACGCTACACAGGCCACATTGTGATGAGACGTCATAAATCAGCATGTAGTCTAGACGATCGATTGATATATTCTTGCTTCCTTTTTCATTCTCTAAAAAATTCATACATTGACTTTAGGCCGCTATTAGCCACATCATAAAATATTAAAGCTTATCCCTGTTCCATGTAACTAATGTGAGAATCGCTCCGATAATTTTCTTTTGCACAAAGTATATTATGGGTGTCTTAGATATCAATTTACCAGGACCTTTAACAGGTAACAGTCTCCTCGACCACAGTCAATATACTGATTGTGACATATTGTAGAAATTTCAAAAATTCACTCTTAGAGTCAGTATGATCTGGACCTTAACCTTAACCTTAAGTTGTATATGGCTCTCCAACAGGTGAAAGCATTTACCAGTAGTCACAACTGTGTAAATTTTGAGTTATATATAGTGCTCCTCCAGAATATATTGTCTAAAGTATAAAATCCTAAAAACCACTCTTAGAGTTTGTATGGTCTCTGCTAATATCTGAATTGTGTTTTATATAATGTGGTGCTCTACCATGTTTTATCATCAAACCAGTATCTAAGTTATAAGTATTAATCTTGAGAAATATATGTTTCTCAATTGAATAGCACAAAGCGTTCTCCAGTTATGTTAAAATTAGTTGTGCAACTGCTTCTTTTTGAAAAAAAGTATATCTCGAAAACTAAGATGAAAAAATAAGCAGACAATAGATTCGAGTTCAGCGCCTCCAAAAGTTGACTGGAATTTGTAAATTTCATAAAATTTCTAGTCAAAAAGAAATGGTCAAGTAAGAAGGGAAAAGTTAACGTTAATTTATTTCAGACTATAGGGCAGTGCAGAAACAACATTGTTTTTTGGAGGTCGCTTCATCCTCATCATCAGTGTTCTGGTGTATTTTCATGTATTCGTCATTCGTTGAATAAGACAATTTTAACTGTTCCTTTTTTTTGGAATATTGACCCATATCCAATTGTTTCTGACTAAAGTTTTTCCTCGGCATATATATATATAAATGAGATATTAGGCTCTCCATACTTGAGCGGTAACGTTGTAGATCATCATATACCAATAAAAGTCTGCAGTTATACTGGGTAGCAAGAGCTACCTATTATAATCTTTATACAACCAGAGAAAAAACAATTTAAAATCAATAAAAATCATTATGATTCAATACGAAACATTAACGAAAGTCTAGTGATTTGGAAAGTTTTATTTCAATATTTAACAATAATAATATTAATATGGAGATAATATAGAAATAATATTTTTCGAAATTGAATTAACATTGAACTCCTTTGGCTTATATATTAATTTAAAATGTTGCCATATAGAATTTAAAATGTTTCTTAAAAATTCAAAATTTTTCAATATAAATTTCAACTTAATTTAGAAATTAATGAAATAAAAATCTAAAAAATAATTGAACAATTCACAAAATGTTGTATGTGTTAAAGATCGTATAAATGTTGTCGGTGATTTCCCAATAAACATTTGCTTAGAAACATGTTTATGTGGAAATTACCAACAACACTTGTACAATCTACACTCTAAAACATTGCTTCAAATTTACGATCATATATTGTCCAAATTCGTTTTGAAAATTTCTCCTTGTCTAAAATTACATCGATTTTGTAGCTATTTTATTAAAGGAAAAACGTTTCAAATGAAACATATTTAGTGCAAGTGGAAAAAATGTAATATAAAAGTATAATAGGGCTGTGGGTAAATGGTAGATTCGTCAGACTATCGGTCAGGAGGTCGCGGCTCAAACTTGCACGCAGCCAATCGCTTTTTTAGTAAAAACATTTTGTTGAAAAATAATGCGTGTGTAATTTTAGGTCGATTATAATCTGTAAAGTGTTGCCGACTATTATCGACCTAATTTTCAACAAAAGTGTTTTAGAGTGTACAACACATACAAAAGGTTGTGAATTGAGCAAATATATTTCAACTTTGAAACAATATGGTTTTAATTAGGGATGTAACGAATACCGATACCGATACCGATATATCGGCGATACTTCAGATTTTCCGATACATCGGTATCGGCGATATTTTACTGTCGATACGACGATACTTTTAAAAATTTTTTTCAGAGTTTTTTTTTAACAAATAATTTGTTTTTGTTCGATTTTACCATGATTTTATTCACTTCGTTATTTTTTAAATCTTATTAATATCAATTTTAAAAATTAATAATATTTTATGCTGTTATTTTGTAAAAAAATTATTATTATTTTTATTTTTTTTTTTTGTTAATTTTACCATGAATTCAAATTCAAGTCGTTGTTTTTTAAATCTTATTCCAGCAAAAAAAAAAGAGATACTCCAAAGAAGACATGAAAATGTAGAATTCGCGATCTGGAAGTATTGCAAATTTGGATAACTTCTAATTAGTTTTACATATCCTTGCCATTGCAAGAAGTTATGTTTTTCGATTACCAATATCTAATTGAAAGCGATGCTAGGACAAATTTTTTTTCGGTATTCTATCATGATTTTTCCTCAAGCAAAAAGGATAAAAAATTACCCATTTTTCACAATTTTTTTATGCGAATTTAAACTCAGAACTGTGTTTTCATGTAAATTTAACTTAGAAGTCTTTTAATAAATAAACTATTAAGTTATTTAGAAGAATATTAGTTGATAAATGTCCTTTAAAAAAATCGATTTTTTAAAAAGCATGAAGAGTATTTTTTATAAAGGAATTAAACATTTTTTCTTGCTTTTCTACTAATTATCTGCATATTTTTAATATAGATTTTTTGGATGCAAAGAAAATGTAGCTCCTTAAAAATTACTTCCAATGTTTTATCAATTTTAAATATTCTCTCTTATAATGTAATTTTGTATAATAAAAAATTGCACTTGAGTTTTGTTAATCTAAACTTGAACTCA
This sequence comes from Panzeria rudis, assembly GCA_956483635.1. Taxonomy (NCBI): domain Eukaryota; kingdom Metazoa; phylum Arthropoda; class Insecta; order Diptera; family Tachinidae; genus Panzeria; species Panzeria rudis. The sequence goes on from OY101451.1 coordinate 9,203,802, forward strand.
ATTTCAATATTCGTATCGGTATCGGAATCGGTATCGGCGATATTTAATTTTAAATATCGGTATCGGTATCGGATCGGCAAAACGGCATATCGTTACATCCCTAGTTTTAATGCACTCCACTATATTATCTAATTTAAGGTTGAAAATGATTGATTTAATGTATTTCAGTATAATTTTTCTATTAATATGAAAATTATTGAAATAATATGACGCGTTTTTATTTTTAAATTGCAGATTTTCCCTGAGTGTAATACCTACATGAAGGTAAGTAATGAATACCTGATATGAATTTGCTATAATGCGGCTTCCAGTTAACACTATGATAAAGTGCCAGCATAAATTTATAATATCCAGCTTACTTTAGATGTAACTCGCCTTAAGTATTGTGTCAACTGCTAACCGATTTAATCCAAAGTTTAAATTTTAAAGCAGTTTATTGTCGTCTTTAATATTTTTATCATCAGTTTGAAGCCTTAATTTTTATAAAAGCATAGGACACCGTTCCGTGTTTAATTGAAAAATGTAGCAGTTGTTTTGTGTTGGGTACTGGACATCTACGGATAAAATTTGCTAGCTAACAGTTGAGACCTCCAAAACCTAAAGTTCCTGCAGAAACTGTGAGATCTATAAAAATGTTTGTAGAAATTGAAGTCGTAGGGCTTTGAGGAGATTATTATCAGTGTTGAAAATAACAATTACAAAGGAAAATTTTTGGTTTAACAGGCTATTTGTATACGATTTTTATGTTTATTCTCAGATATACTTAAAACGTACTGGTTAATAAAAGACTCTTTAGAAAATCTCTTGTCGCTGTATCGTTTACCCACACAGAAAAAACTAAATTTCATTTTCTGTAAAGGAATTCAATTAAATTGTAAATATTTTGTCTAGGAACACACCTACAAACAAATTTGTAAATATAGACAAAAATATCTCAACAATTTCATTGAAAAAAGTCGTGCTTTTTTTCAGTGAACAAATTGTTTAAATCTATCAAACAATTTGTTTAAAAGTATTTACAAATTGTTAACGAAACAATTTACTAATTCAAACAAAAAAATTTACTGAATTTTCTGAAAAATATCAAACAATATTTTTGTCTCAATTTATAAATCAATTAGTCTAAAAATACTAACAAAATAGTTTACTTAATCAAACAAAATTATTTGCTGGATTTTTTGTAATATATCAAACAAAATTTTTGCCTGGTCATCATCATCATCATCATCCATTGAGCATTTATGAAACTTCACTTTGTTAAATGTGCTCAAGTCTGAATGTTTATCTAAAGACTCTAAAAAAAATGAATGAGAATTAAAGCAACCACATTAACGAATTGCATATTACTCCTGCAGCCTATAGATGGCTTTGTTGCCGAAATCTCGTTTGAAATTTTGTATTTTCAATTAAATTATTTTATATATTTTCAGCTGGCTTATCCGAAGCTGCTTAAATTTCCCAACATACATTTTGTAAAATTTTCATGTCCCTTATTTGAATTATATCCGATCTAGCTAGCGCCTTTTACATTCGTTTACAACAACAGAAAATTATTCTCTTTTTTATATATTACTTTCTTGTTTTCTTTTGGTATCTTTTCTCACTTTCAACAACGAAATAATGTGTCAACTTTTAGCATCTTGCACAAAAACAATCTCAAACACATGTGAGAAATATTGTCGTCATCATAATATGCAGTAAATGTTTCTTATTTCTATCTAACATCTAATGCTGTAATTTGGGAGAAGGGGAGTTGAACACTTATAATATTTTCCCTTAAGGTTATTTGGTGCTTGTTTGTAACATTTGTTTTTCCAGCAGTCTCCGTTTGCGAACTGGGGTTAGCATAAGTGTTTTGAAATGATTTTAAAAGTTGTCACTTTTAACACATACACAACAATATCACGGCACCATTTAACAAATAAATAGATTTTTTTTATTTTTGTATGAATGTGTGCTCGCTCTTTCATTGGCGTTATGAAGCTGTTATTTTTATACAAATCTGCTTAAAAATTGTTTCTTTTGGTTTCTTATTAGTTTAGAATTTTGGTGGGTATGAGCATGTAAACATGCAGTTGGAATGTTTTGGCTGGAATTGATTTTTAATGTTGTTATTGCTGATACTTGGAAGCTGATTAAAATTGTTATACGTTATTTTTGGATTTGAATATGTTTTAGTTTATTTTTATTTTCAAAATGCATTTCTTCAAGGGGAAATTTTCAAGGTTAACGACATTTTAATAGATGTTTTCTTTAACTAAGAAGTGCTTATTTAATGAAAAAGATACTTTAACGGAAACTATTTTGATTAAGTGATATTAGCTTGTTAGAAGATGTTTCGCCTTTAAATTAATAGTAAGTAGCCCTTTTGTTGTTTGTAAAGTAAAATAAATATATATATAGTCTAATTATAATAAAAATATTTTTTATAGGTATACAAAAATAATATTATTTAATCTGATTGTTCACAGATAAATTGGTGTTCATACAAATTGAATTTTGTAAGCTAAAACTCGTAAGATTTCATTCAGAAATAATTGGGCATGAGACAGTATTATAAAGAACAAGGGAAAAAATAATATCCATTAGCTCCCACCTACATGGCAGAACAATAACACTGTGCAACACAAAAAAATACAAGATTCCAACGACTGATTCTGGCAGTGGGCACAAAAAAATATATATCCATATCAACGTTTTAAAATTTTACAACTCGACTTATTTTTACAACTGTCCATTATGTGATAAAACACACAAAAAGAAAATTACTACATATTGCTTATACTCTCTTCATACAAAATGAGATTAAATTTGTAATGGTTTTACATAATTTGCATTCACTTTTCTTATTTTAAACATCAAATATGTGAAAAATTATATTAATCATAATTTTTTTTTAAATAAATTGTTGTTGTCTACGGTTTTGTGTATTGAGTGTTACTCTTTTCTAGTATGCTTTATTACTCAGTTTTGTTATTTGTACATCTGACATTTGAAAATTTTGTGAACTTTGTTAAATATTATTTTATTGCATATGATTTTATACAACAGTCATGGTGTTTGTATGAGAAAAAAATTGTACTGAGTGTTGTCCATATTTTGTTATTTTAATTAAAATTTGTTTGTGTATAAATAGGAGTTTATGTTAAAACTCCTTGAAGATTACACATCTTAAATATAATTTGTCCACAAATTTTAGGACGCTCAAAAAGTTTTTGATTTTCTTTGCAAAAATGTAGCTTTTTATATAGGCTGTTATATTTTTGAAGAATGGTATTTTTTTATGAAAAATCATTTAAAAGTGACATAACTTTTAATAATGTCTGTCCTCTTTATTGAAATAAATCGCAGTTGAAAGAAGAGTTAATCTGCTTTTTGCTCATGTATAAATGTTTGTAAACCATTATTTTAAAAGATACAAACATTTTATTTTTGCAAGTGAACCCAACTCAAAATTAAAAAAGTGGTTAAAACTTTTAAATTCGACCTGCAATTATTATAATTTTAGTTTTTTAGAGAGTGGATGTGTAGTGCTTTTAAAACCCATAGTCATATTTTCTGGTGTATTTGCTCGCAAAAATTATTCCAAACACAACCGTGAGAGCAAATGTAACGCTCAATTTACAAAAATGTTAAAAGATCGAAAAATATCATTTTATTGCAGGATCTATTAATTCTACTTTCTTATATATCTATTAGTTATATTGATAAACAAAACAAAAAAAATACAAAATGTACACTTAAAATGAGAATCACCCATGTACCTGCATATGGGGTTTGAAAGTTCACAACTGGCATTAATTTAAGGTGAGTTAAGGTTCCCTGTTTTTGCACACGGTCATAGTGACTCAGCATAGGAAATCTTGTTAGCCTTACGTATAAGACATAAAATAAGTAAGTTCAACTTTTTTATGTAAAGCAGAACAGGACATTTTGTTCTATAAATGTGTATCCCTCTAAGTCTTCGTTGTATGGATAATTTTTTTTGCTTCTTATTAAAGCATCAAGTAGCTCTCCTTCAGCTGCAATACATTGGCCTAAAATCTTCTACAACAATATTTTCCATAAAATTTTATTATGATTCTTCAAAGGCTTCAGACTTAACTTGAACGCTAGAAATTATTCAAAACTCTAAGAAGAAAAAAATACGGATGAAAATTTTTTAAATTCAGAAAAACACGCGATTGTTAACATCCTTGCAATAACAGTTGGCTATCCTGGTATACTCAGCAATTTGACTCTACTCAAATGAACGAGATTTTTGTGTGTTTGTTTTTTTTTAAGAACAAACATAACCCACGACCTCTGGATTGAAAGGCTAGCGTCACAGGCGCACTCAAGTTCAGATAGTATTTTAAGGTTTGCAGGACCGTTCGTGAAATATTAGACGAATATACAAAAAATGGTGCAAATTATGCAAATATTAAATGTCACTATATCTTTAAAACTATACCTGCTAGAAAAGAAAAACTAATGATCTCATCGTAGTCGGCACTCATAATTAAAGCAAAAACTATGAACAGAAGTCTGGAAAGTTTTGGTGTGTTGTCATGTGTAATTTTCTTATATAATTTTTATTCATGATCTGTATTAATAACACTTAACTTTACATACAATCGGTCCACCTAAAACTTTGCGAAATACTTAAAATAGAAATGAACACTGCAGAGGAGGTGTTGTGCCCTGCGAAAATGACGTTGTTATGTTATACTGCATAGCTTGAACATACTTTTTGCATTGTTCCTTGGAATATTTCATGTAATACATGTATCCCTCCTATAACACGGTTTCCCCCAACGCACTTTTACTCTAAAATAAATTGAAAACTCCGGCAACCTTCTTAGAAATAAAACAGCTTTATATCAGTAAAAATTTAAATAGCATATATTTAGTAAAAAACCCTTAAAATGACTAGTTTATGTCCACGATAGATATAATTTAATTGGCTGATTTGTCGAATAAATTAAAAAAACATCGCTTCTCTTTTATGTTAATTTTTTTGCCTCATATAATGCGGTTTCACACAACACGGGACTTTTTTTGGAACGTATCCCTCCTACAACATAAATTATAATTTTGTCCAACAAAAAAGAAGAACTGAGCTCCTTAACAAAAAATCTTATTTACTCGGAACTAAATACGATCACGGTTTAGTTTACAGCAAATCCCGTAAAAGGAGATATGTACGGTTGTGTTCGGGCCTATGGTCCTTCGAGCTGTGTTGTGAGTGCTACGTTTACAAAGCCAGCAACCTAACCTACATTCTTAGCTTTGAGAGGCTACAAAACGATTTTAAGGCAATAACCTAAGCTTTATCTGTTTAAAACTCTTGCTACTATCTATTTTTAGTTTATTCATGAAAATATTATGATATTGTACCTGTAATTATAGTTCAAATTACACTTAAAATTAAATATTTATAATAAAATTTGTCGTGTGTCTGTTAATTCGTTTGGTTACATTTAAAAATTCATTTAGAAAAGAAAAACACTTGGAACAGCAGAATTTCCTCTTTTTCCTTTCAGCCTTATTTTCTTGTCAAGCGTAAACAGGTTATTAAACTTATATTTTTTTTGACAGTTAAAGCTTAATCGTTGTATCAGCCTGAAGAAATGTTTGTTGTATATCTATGAAAACAGTCAAAATCGTTAAAGCAGACATTAATGCAGCTGATTATTACAAAGCAGTTACAGAGCAAACAAGACGATGATAATAACATGTGCAGCAAAAAAGAATGGTAAAGGGAGCATAGAGACTATGGTAGAAACGGCTGTCAAGTTCTCATCAAATATAATTTTATTTGTCATTTTGATTATGACATTGTAATGCTTTAATTGATGTGATATTACGAGTATTGTTCATACGTTTGAATGTAAGAGTATTTAATGGTTGGTGGCAAAAAAAGACTAGGCCTTTTGTTTCGATATGAATAAGTAAATGTGTGTGAGTGTGTGTGTTTGCGTATGAGTTTGTATTAATGTGTACTTAAAATATTACATTTTACTGTTTAAAATCCTCCCGCATTTAAGCAATTTACTATACTACACATACCAAACTAAATAAATATCTACGATACACAGCAACGCACAGTGTTTAAAAAATATTATTTTAGAGAAAATTTTGTAATTTCAAAATGATTTTCTCTATGGAGAAAGAGATATTTTACATGTAGAGAAGGTTTATGCATTACCTACATAAAAACGAGTTCTAGAATTACAATAATTCTTTTAGAATGTCAATGACCAATAGATGTCAAAAACCAGATATTAATCATTTGATACAGATAACTCACTAGAGACATGGAAGTCAATAAAAACATAACAATATCGTAATAAATTCAGTAAAGTGCGACTTTGACCTGCACACGAAGTGTTCCATAGGAATGCCATATACATATTTGTCCAATTCACTATCCGTTGTAAGTGCTGTAAATCGTAAAAATGTTGTTGGCAATTTTCACATAAACCTGTTTTTAAACAAATGTTTAGTTGGAAATTACGAAGAACATTTATACGATCTACAACACATACAACAGGTTGTGAATTGGTCAATAGTTTGTTATTACTTGTGGTGCAAATTAGAGTTCTCAAACCGATTTTCGAGTTATTTGAAAAATTTGGTTCTCTCCAATTTTCCGAAGTTTTTAGGTAGTAGTATTTATTATTGATTTTCTAATGCAACAAGATACAGTATCTTATGAATTACAGCATCCGATAAGTCCGATAAGTTATCTTGTATGTAATTAAATCCTTGTTTTTTTTTTGTTTTAGCGATTTTACTTAATTTTTTTGGGACAATTTATATTTTTCTTGTTTTTCGTTTGAGGATTTTTTGTTTTGACGAATATTTTCGTTTTTTGCAATATTTTTAATTTAAGAAAAATTTTGGTTTGATGCGTTTTCGGTTTAGCGTTTTATTGCTTTGGCGGTTGTCTTTAATATTTTTATTTTTAGCGCTTTTTTGTTTTTGCAATTTTTTTCCATTTTAGCGATTTTTTAGTTTTGCCGATTTTTTTCCTTTTTGGTGCTTCTTTTAACTTCATTTTTTATTCTTTCTTGCGTTTTTTGTTTTAACTATATATTGGGTTTTTTAGTTTTATCGTTTTTTTTTTGTTTTTGTATAGTTCATTCCTTTTAGCGTTTTTTTTTTCATATTGGCGATTTTTTATTTCAGCTATTTTTATTACTTTGGGTTTTTTTAGTTTTGGCGTTTTTTTTTCAATTTTTCGTTTAAGCGATTTTTCTGGTTTTTTTTAAAGATTTTTTTAGTTTTGAAGATTTTTATTTTCATTTTGGTGCTTTTTTCGTTTCAGTGCTCTTTTTCATTTTGGCTGTTATTTCAATTTGGTTTTTTTTTTTTTGTATTGGCGATTTTTTCATTTTCGTTACTGTTGCCTCTAAAATTCAGCACTAGATGTAAAAATTTGAAGATTTTGCCTCTTACGGTTTCCAAGATATAGCTAATTGTCAAAATTAAATGGTCAAAATTACACTAACTGATAGAATACCCTTTAATTTATATTTTGTTTAAATTAAAGTATTTATTGGTGTGGTCTGTATAATACACTAACTTTGTGCATGTCAAATGTCTATATATTAAGTGTCTGTATATTAATTTAGGATTTCAACATGTTTCGTTGCTCGCTTTAAAACACCCTTTAATTTTCAACATTCATAAATTTGTAGTATTTGTTGTTGTAGCAGCCATAGTTACGAACATCGTAACAAAAACAATAGGGTTCCTTTTCACCTTTAGTATACGGAACCAAAACCAAAAACATATCTTAAAATAATATTGAATACAGACAAATTGTTTGATTGAATTCATTTGGAACCAAAAGCCTTGCTAAACTCCATACAAGCCACTCAATATTTCCCAAATTAAACATTTCTGAAACCACTGTACAACGTGCAGATACAAAGAAAGAAAAATAATATGCTTAAAAGGCATATAGTAAAATAAGACAACAAATAATAAAATTTCTATCAGAACAATACAGCAAATGTTGCATGCCACTTTTCCTTAAACTCACACTCATGCAACCTAAACATGCGACATTTAAATTGTTCACTCAACCCCTGTAATTTTTTCCTACTTTCTTTTATCTTTTTTTATATTACATTGGAGTTTTCGGAAATTTATATTTTTTTGTTATGAATAACAAGAAATGACAAGCGGCAACTATGACAAGTTAAATATTTTCCTTTATTTTAATACTGCTTGTATGTACGTTGTTGTCACTATTATTACACATACTGTCTTTTGTTGTTGCTGTAATTTTCATATCCGCTTTATAACATTAAAATTTACTTTGCATTAAATTCATCATCATAATTTCTTTTTTCAGTGGGATTGATATGAAAAATCATGTAATTGATGTTCTTTAATTGCCAGCAAACGACAGAAAAAAATCGTTTTCTCTATAATATTAAATTGACGGACAGACATACAAATTGTGATGACGATGATGATGATGATGATGATGTTGTTAATGTTAATAAGCCGTCGCAGGCGGCAACAACAAGAGACAAGACATGTTGTGCAGAAAAATGTTATGTCACTTAATGATCTCGTGGGTAATGTATTGTAAAACTCATACATAATAAATGATATTAAATTATATAAAGGATATCATAGGATTTTGTTTAAAGGAATAAACACCCATTTGTTTGCTTGTTGTCGTATATAGAAATGGGGGTAGTTCAATATTTGTAACGTTTTGCTTGCAAACGTTTTCGGTGGGAAAAAACGCCAATTTTTAATATCAAAGTGTAACTAAATTCTATAATATATTAATTCATGAAACGTTTGCAAAAAACTGTTTCCCATAATAGTCAATGAATTGAAAGTAATCATAAGGAATTTTAAAAAGAGCTCCTAGACTTTTTAACTATTTATAATTTATGACTATGTATATAGTTATTTCCTGAAATGTAGACAAAAATATGACAAATTTTTGCATTCAAATATTTTAAATGTATTTAATGTCAAAATCAAAATACTAAAATAAGAGATAATAAATAACCTGCTTTAAAAAGCAAAAATAAGATACTTCTTCTAGATGCGGATAAAGTTAAAGTAAAATGAAACACAGAAAAGTAATTTTGTTATTAATGCATGAATATAGTTTCAGACATGGATGCAATCTTCTTAGAATCTTCGCAATAAATCAGCATGTACTCTTCAATTATTTCTAAATTATTACCGAAGACATCCAACGTTACACATATACCGAAAAATTAGTCTATTGGTTACGCAGTTTTGCTAATATCATAAAAATAGTTAAGAATGGAGAAAAAAAATCACTTTAGAAGAATGTTTCCAAAATCTAAAATATTTGCATATTTATTTAAAAAGCACTAAAACTGTGTATGACGAATAAAGTTTTTTTCATAATACTCAAATAAAATAAAAAAAATTATTCGAATAAAATTATTCGGTTAAAATTTTTCGATTAAAATTATTCGATTAAAATTACATATTCGGATTAAGCGCCATAAAAACCCACAAAAACGGTAAGACACCTGGCGTTGATAGCATTAACCCAGAGTTGCTCAAGGCCATCCCAATCTTAGTGCCAAGATGATAGACCCCATTATAGCAGAATTCTGGTCTTCCCATACTTTACCTCAAGAGTTTAATATCGGAGCAATAACTAAACTGCCAAAGAAAGGAGATCTGACAGAATGCGGAAATTGGAGAGGTATATACTGTCTATGGTCAATAAAGTTATTGCGCATATTATACACTCATCGTTCTCGTCAGAAATTCGTTCTGAGCAAGCTGGCTTCAGATCTAACCGCTCGTGAAATGACCATGTAAATAGCCTACGTACAACAGTCAAACAATCAAGGAAATGGTGCTCCCCACTATACTGCATATTCATCGACTTTGCCAAAGCATTCGACACCATTCACCATCAAGCTATTTTTCAAGAATTGCAATGCAAAGGAGTTCCAGCAGAAATAATAGATATAATAGCCGCACTATACTGGAACTCGAAATGTAAAGTAATATATGAAAGGACATTGACCACTGGACTTTTTTTTAAGAGAAGTAAAACAATCAGGCATTTATTGCCTACCACTTAATTCATTAATGTGTTACCTTCTTTGGGAAAAGGATAGTGCAAAGAGAACAGATGGTGAAGTGGAAGAGAGATAGAAAGCTCTGCTGTTGCGAGTTTTTTAGTTAAATTTAGTAGAGCAGTGCCAGAACCAATTGGGAATATAGGTGGATACCACTTGAGTGCGCATGCAAACTTCTTTTCGGGTATTTGATTATATGAAACTCAGTGACCCTACAGAGGACTGTGAGTAAGAGCCATCAGCTCTTTCTAACATATGTATCCAACTATGATTCGAGAAATATCTCTTTTCAAATTCAAAAAGTAACGAAATCTATTAAAAATTCGCTAGAACTAAGAAAATCATTTTTTAAGAAAATTTACGAAATATTTTAATATATTCGTTCTAAAGTAAAGTTGCGACATCGGGAGGAAAACGATTGAAATTCTTAAGAAAATGCTAAAATTAAAGTGCAAACCTTAATCACAATAGTTAACCACACCGAGTATCTATAGTGACTAGGCATCCCGTTTTTAATGGGACTGTCCATCCCTATTTTAAAAGATGAACACTTTATTTAAATCCCACTTTCAAATCACTCAGACCCTTTCCTTGGTCACATTACCCACATCCTTTCAATTTTATCATTATTATGGCTCTATTTAAATTCTTTACAAAGTAATTATGTTTACAACTTTATTATTTATTTTAGCATTTTGCTTTTGTAAAGAATATTTGTGTATTAAGGAAAAAAAAAGCTGCGTATAGTAAGTAAAATATTTAAATCCAAGCAAAAAACAGAAAACACAAAAGGCAGCCAAAAGGCAAATCGTGCTAATATTTACTTACGATGGTAGTTTTTTCGTTGAAATAAAAAAACCATCCATTTACACATCTAAGCATTCTTACACGCAATTTCACTTAACTCACACAACTACAACTATATACAAAAACATAAAAAGGACATTTTCGGTAGCAGAAGAGGTAAAAAGCAAGTGTAAATTTTCTTTTCATAATAAAACAAAAAAAAAAGATTTTGTTGATAAGTTTAATTAAAGGGTTGGTTCAACTCATACCCATTTTTAACTGTCACCTTGTGAGCATTCCAAAAAGGGGGTGGGTTTATTTCAATTTCTCAAAGTATCATGAGTTATGTTGGCTATAATTTTTATGCTTTTAAAATGAGCACATAAAAATTTATTTATGATGTGGGTGTCGGTCGATTTTAGCCCAAATGAATAGAAATAAAACACAATACGAGTAATAAATATGAAAGGGGTGTCAAACTTTTAAATAAAGCATAAATGACAAGTTTTTTCAATAATCATAGAAACAAGTTTCACCTGAGGGCATTAGCGAGGGATGGGGATGGAGAAAAATTTATTTGAAAGGGAAATTGTTGTAATTTAAATTGTAAAATGTTTTGTGTTTTCTATAAACAAGCCCAAAAGGTTTTATTATTTACGTTTGTTGAAAACAAATTATGGTCCTATCAGCCATTATGTTAAACTTTTCATGTTGGTGACGCAACGGATGTAGAGCCGTATTAGACTTATAAGTTCATTAACTGGCAAAGCAATCCTTTTGTTCAATCTAAGCAGTTACCCACGGTATGCTTAACCTTGTCTTTACTAACGAACTAAACACTTGTATTAATGTGTAATTGCTGCTTCAAAAAAAAAAAACCAGCGAGCGGAGAAAAAAAGAACACCTTTTATTAATGTGCTTAGCAATCCAACCATTTAAAATCAAATCGATCAAAAAATATTATCTAAGTGCTTTACATTAATTTTATTACATTCGTTTTAACTGTCTCTTCTATGCGCTTAATCATCCATCAGGCATCCAACATTTGACACTTGTTTGCCCCTGGGGTAACTTTTAGTTATAAAATGTTTAGTTTTCGTTCAAGTATTCTTATCATAATTTCTATTCATTTATAAAAAAAAAAATTATACTTTTATTCATGCGCTTCTCTTCTCCTTTCTGGCGGGTTATCAAATATTGTCATCAAATGGTTTAACCCATGTTGCTGTTAAAGGTGGTGGTGGTTGTGAATGGATGGTTGTCTAGCAAACGAAAAACTGTTTTAATAGTTCAACCTTTTCTACAACAAGTTTAAAAAAAAGTAATGTTTTCTATATTCACTGTGACAACATCATTGATTAATCATTTTTCACAACGAAGTTTTATTTTTTATGAATTAATAAAATTCTTAATACTAAAGAATGCAATATTTTATTTCCTTAATTTTTCTATTTTTATAATTGTTTTGTAACAAAGTTTATAGTTGATGTTTTTTTCCAAAACGATTTAAGGGTTAAAGTCCTTTGTAGTGTTTGTTTCGGTTAAAGTTGATAAATCTGTAACGGTAAAATTACTGCTGCATAAATAATTGATTAAATTTGGGAAAATATTATTTCACGCAAAAAAAAAGAAATCTTTATAGTAATTCTTTTTTATATTTGAATGTTAGTAGAATAAGGGTGGCAAACTAAAGTAAAGTAAAGTAAACTAGTTTTGAAGCATTTTTCACCTGCAAAGTTGACAGCTGTCAATAGTTGACTTTATAAAGTAAATAAGAACAAAAAAAAAATACCATAGGAAAATTGAGTCTTTATTTCAACAAAGCAAATAGTTCTTTGCAAAAAATGGAGGGTAGATAAAACATGTTAAATATTACCATAATAATATTTTTAAAAGGTTTCGAAAGCACGCCAACGTTTGTAGTTTTTAAATATTCAGTATAGTGAAAATAGTACGCAATATCTAACAAGAACATACAACCCAGCTATAACAATCTAAAAAAAACTTTGCTTACTGGTAGACAAAATAGTATATGAGGATTTAGGTTGTAACTACTTGTAATTTAACTCGATAACTACCTTTTTGTTTGTTTGAGAAGTTCAAAAATAAGGGGTACCCCTTAGAAATGTACTTACATAATCATAGCAATTAACTAGTTATTGTTTGACTCACTTGAAGCTAAAAAATAAGTAGTCAAATAAACAAAATGAAATTAAAAAAAAATGTTATACTTACTATATCTTATTAACGTAGCCGGCTGACTGGCTGCTCTTTCAGATTTGCAGACAAATACTTTAGTCACTCAGCTATTGTGTACTTATAAGTTTAACCGCCAAGTGTTTGTCTACTTATTTTATTAAAACTTGGCAGCAAATTGTAACTACTTTCAGTTAATGAGAAAAATACCTACTAATTTTATTAATGACTAAGTAGTAGTTCTAATTTGGGTCATAGTAATAAGTACCACTCATTACTTTGTAGCCAGTACTATCAGTTAAAAATATGTTAAACGTTTTTGCTGAAAAGAGTTAAAGTAATATATTGTGCCCTGTAATAGTTGCATCCTGGAAATTGTATTTAACACCATTTCGGAAATTATAGCGAGTAAAACACTTTTCTTCGGGGTATTTACCATATTATTTTTTATGATATATTATCCCCAGCCGGTGTGCCTCGCTACCCCATTGAAGGGGGTGGGTACCCATCTCTCCCCTCTCATTCCCTCAAGATTTTACTGGAAATTGCACTTTAATCTAAGAGTAACCCACGTTTAAGAGTAACCCGCGTTTCACTACTGAATTAGTGCTGGTGTACAAATATTAATAATTACTCTGTAACGGGGGCACCATTCTCCCTCCTCTCATACTCAAATTTTGTCAGAAATTGGAGTTTCCTTTAAAGGGTAACTCACATCAAATTTTGAGAGATTCTCGATTGTAGATGTGGTTATATAGAAATATTAAAAATTACTTTGGATTTTGCTGAAATTTGCAAGTCATTCTAAGATCAACACACATATAATTTATAGAGCCTCACTCGTATGATTGTATTGATATAGAAAAATAAATATTTAACTTGTATGGAGGGTACTCATCAACTATGACAAAAATATTTTTCCGAGCACGTCCCATTAAAAACGTTTTAGCGGATCTCGACATAAATAAGTCACCTGGGGCGGAGGGTATTCCAGCAGTGGTTTTGAAGCAGTGCTCTTCGACGCTAGTACGTCCGTTGGCAAGCCTCTTCAGCACTTTCTATCATTCTGTTGAATTCCAATCGTGTTGGAAGCTTGCCAATGTTACGTCATTCCCTAAAAATGGAGAAAATTACTGCCCAGTCGTAATACGCTACGTACTTTCTAAAGTAATGGAAAGTATGGAAAATTTCCATCTTGTGAGGTATTTGGAGTCCAACAGTTTCCTCAGTGACCGCCAGTATAGCTGTTTAGGTTTTAACGAAACCCAAGACACCTGAATGATGACGAAGTGCGTTGAGGGACAAACAATTCTTACTCCTTACTTATAGTCCACAAACTCTGCTTTGGTACCGCCAAACAACAATCGCAATTTCCGGTTGCAACTTGTTTATGGTCCTTCGAGCCGGATTCTGGTTATAGTCGTTACGGATGCTGTAAGCAGAAAATGTGGCTGCCGGCGTACACACACTGCTGCCACAATTGAGCTTCTACAAATTGCACCATCTTAAGGCGGGCGCCATGTTTAGGTTTCAACGAAACCCAAGTCACCTGAATGCTGACATAGTGCATTGCAGCACAGAAAATACGTATTCCATTATACTGGTGTAGACGTATAGTCCGAAAACTCTGCTTTTTTACCACCAAACAGATACAACAATTGCAATTCCCGCTTGCAACTTGTTTAATGACTTTCGTAGAGGGCGCTCTACGCGTGATTTACTGGCTTTTATTTCCGAAAAATGGTGGCAATTCATACACCATTTCGGCGAAATTAAGGTGATGGCTCTAGATATCTCGAAGGCATTAGAAGAGTGTGTCGGGTTACACTTTTGTCAAAACTTGTTGCTTTGGGTGTCGCTGATGACTTCCTTCGATTTATATCGGGCGTTCTCAGAGATCGCACTATACGAGTTGGAATAGATGGGATTTCATCAAAATTAATTCGGGAGTACTGCAAGTCTCCGTTCTTTCTCCTACCCTATTTCTTATATTTCTTAATGACCTTCTTTGTCAACCTTCCAATCCTATCTACTCCTTTGCAGATAATGGCAGCATTTGCCATTCATATTCATTCAGTAGTAGGCCACGCCTGTCAGAGATTGGGGCCATGAGGCAAAACATGAATGATACACTGAATCACGATCTTATCACAATCTCTGAAAGGGGTCGATTTTCATATTCGTAAGACCCAGTGCTGCATGCTCTTGCACAAAAGTATGACCGAACTTGCTACATCTATAACATTTTTCAAGTCTCAAAAGAAGCACTCAAGTGTCTCGATTTCTTAAGACGGTGTAAGAGATACTTTACTCCATCTGATCTCCTTAATATAAATACAACCTATATCCGACCGAAAATGGAATAGAACTCTCATGTGTGGGCCAGTGATTCAAAAGAAGGGGCGAAGAAGCTTATCGACGACAGTAGGGTACTTACTAGCCCACGCAATATGTTCTAATGAAATCAGGGAGCGAACTAAGCGCTATTCATTAAAAGCAAATGCCTTTATGGTCAATACACCAGTGAAGCACACTACGCATTACAAAGAGAATTAGTTCTTTGGGCGAACAGTTCATATGTGGAATAAGCTTCCTGCAAAGGTCTTTCCTGTCACTTTCAATGTTAGAAAGTTTAATCGAATGTCCAAAACACTACTCCCTCTATGCTCCTTCCCATAAAAAATTTTCATAATTCCGGCATAATGCATTGCATGAGTAGATGTCATCACCTGAGTGCTGGCCTTATATTAAAAAAAGATCAAAAATACGTCCTAACCGCATTACATGAACGTTTTTCTACTAGCTCTGGCGTGAAGTAAGAATTTTATTTATGCGCTTGTTTGTCTTTTAAGCTAGGATCCCACTGTTGTCGCAATGCAGAGATTTTCGTCGGCTCACTGCAATGAAGTCATAGGTAATAAAGCAAAATTGCCTTATTTCTAAATTAAGTGCGCAATAAGGTCGTATGGATTTATTACCACTCTGCAGTGTAGTACAGTCACGCCTTTGTTTCTAAATTAGTTAAGTGACCCGACGAGAATCGGTGCATTGGGCCGATAGTGGGATCTGGGCTTTAGCTTCTGAATCAGAACTGCATATGGTAAAGACACTGAAAACTTTAAAGATGCACTTTGTTGCATTGTGTTAAATTTTCTGTGAATGGCTGCCAATGTATCAATTCTTCATGTTGCTAAAATTATAAATTCTTAATATTATTAGCAGTTAATTTGTTTGTGTCTATATGTAAGTACATATGCATGTGTTTAACTTCAAAAAATAATTTTTCTTTACTATGAAAATAAATTTCAATTTAGTCTAGTTTGCGGTGATGTCTGGAATAAATTGCTGAAAAATGAAATTTATAGCCTTAAGGCTTGAAATATTTATTTAATAAAATGTTTATGCGAAAACTTAATTTCCTGTCTTTTAAACAAAAGCTTAGAAACGTAACCGCAAATTCCTTAGACAGCAAAATCCTATACACTCAAACATCTATGAAAGAAGAGAAGAAATAAATATAAAAAAACTACTGAATCTCTATGATGAATACTAAAACAGACATAATGCCTTTAACTTGTAGGCAGAAGTTGTATATGAACAATCTATTTATTTAATTTTTTTTTCAGACTGACCAAGGCAAAGAATTTACTCTTCCTCCTTACCCAAAAAAGGAATTAGTAGTGAGCTTTTATTTTTCTCTGCCACTTTGTCACCTCTTTTGTTTAGGGACCCATACTTGAGGCGGAAGAAACACCAAATATTATAAACCAGCATGAAAAGTTTATTTCCTTTAAATAATACGGGTTGCCTTAAATAATTGTATAAATCCTAAACTATAAGGGTTTGTAGGAGAGGCGTTCGATTTCAGTTCAGTGATGTGTGACAACATTCAAGAAATACAAAATCTGCTCATTTAAAAGAAAATACTGAGACCAAAAAAAAAACAAAACACTTCTTTTGACTTATGCAAATATGAACAATTTAAACCACATGATTGATTACTTGATGCTTTATCCTTCGTCATGACTTTTTGGGTAGGTAACCCAGCAAAAAAGGATAATTTTAAAAGCCAGATATAAGGAAAGCTTAAATGCCAGATATAAGACAAATTTGGTATTTTTTATTAAACCTTTATACAAATTATGATACAAAATATATAATGCATACGCCACTTTTCACAATGTATGATTAAAAGTTAACGGCAAGTTCGGCATACAAAACTTACGGTTAAGGTCCACGTTAACTCTTAAACATAAATTGTGAAAACGGCCGATAGTGCTTTATTTTGTTATGTGTCGTTTAAAATTCCCTTTTTATTTACTGGGTTATGTGGTCCATTCAATACACTTACAACTTTAATAAAAAATCCAAAAGAAATGCATATACATTTTCATATAATGTTGAATCTTGGTTAAAAGGGAGAACATTTTTGTGTCTTTACTGAAAATAAACAAAAGAAGGACTTGATAAATTATACAAAATTTTAAGAATTTAAGCAGACTATAGAGATCTGCTACATACATAAAAAAACTAATTTCGGCTTGAGTTCAATTTTTTAATTTGAAAATTACACAAATTACTTTTTACTTAAGAGTATTTATGATAAATTCAAATTACTTTTAAATTAGGAATTTTTGCTATAAAATCAAAATTTTATTAAGAAACGAATATTGGAGGAATATCCAATCATCAAACAAGAAACAGCGGATCAATACTGACTTCAAGAAAGCTTTGGCATCTCATAATCGTTCCTTGTTCAATATTTGTCAAGACTGTTATTAATTTGTAGGAATATCAAATATTTGATGATTTTACTTAATTGTGAATAAAATCAACGTTTGTTCGTTGATTTTTATGAGCTATGGCTTATTTTGGTTGTAGTTTACCTATCGATATCGATATATAGCGATATAGTTTTTCCACCTGTGCATTCCTAAGTTTAATACTTCTTGTTAGTTCAATTTATTACTGAAGATATAATGACTAATAACAAAAATATATGGAATTTTTTAATTGATATTTTCTCTTGAGCTTCTAATCATTTAGTGAATTAAATTATCTGTCGTTTCGATGCAGGGTTAAGTAAAAGGAAAAACCACCTTAAGCATCATGACCTGACAGATTCCTTAAACATCAATTCATTTTTCAAGCATAACAAATTTTCACTTCGACTTTGTCATAGTTAAAGTCGACAAACAGTAAAGTCTTGCAAAACCAGACAGATGAAAAGTGAAATATTTTCAAAATATTTAAATTATTAAATTTAATGAAAATTAAATTTTCATAATTTTTTTTTTTTTGGTAGGATACAACTTATTTGTTATTTAAAAAACAATACATATATATTATGTCCCTTTTTAATATATTTTACTGTTATCAAACTAATATTGAAAGCTTTCAGTTTGCTATTTTCCTTAGTTTAGTTTCTTTTCACACAGTAACCTAGACCAACAATATATGCAACAAAACTTGTAAATTTTCTAATTTGCTTAGCAAGAATGTTAAATTGCAAATATTTATTGAGGCAAAAACTATAAAAAAAGTCATATTGAAAAAAAAAACAACAACAACATAATACCAGTACATATGTATGTGTATGTATATAGAGCTATTCTTAAAAGGATATGGAACAAAGACTGATTACGTTTTTCGTCCTTTACAAGGATAACTTTGCTGTATAGAAAAAAGTTAAAAGAGTAAAAAAAACGAAAAATGGTCTTGTGGTTGATAAAGGTTTCTTTTATTTAGATTTTTGTTATAAAAATACACAATGATGTAGGGCAGATATTGATGTTAGTTTTTTTTTCTAACAAACTAGAGCAGAAAGCCTTTTGCACACACCAACTTTAATATGATATAAACAACTTTTTTTTAAATGTATATGAATGTATGAGAGATGTAGCTTGGTCTTGTTTGTCTATTATCTTTTCTTGCCATGTATTGGTTAGTTTTGTTTGCTTTTGTAGTTATAGCTATTTTACTAATGCTCCACCTTTCTGCTCATTTATCTCCTGGCAAAGATTTACTGTTTTTGCTGTTAGTTTTGTTGGAGATTTATTTTTATCTTTCTAAAGTAAAAATGATTTCGGTCAGAGCATTTAAAATATATAAATATTCCAAATAGTTTAAAGCATGTTCTGTGACCCTTTTAAATGAGCTTTTTTATTCTTGGTTGGCTTTTTAGTTAGAACTTTTTTTTATTTTAATATGCCTTTACAGAGTTTTTGCTTTAAATTTCATGGCACAGTGGTCGGAAGTATAGGAGACAAACTGGTTTGATGTTATACTGATTAAATATTTAATTGAAAATAGCAGGCAAAAATACATACATGTATCGAAGTTTTGAAAGTTTGCAACTGGGATTCATTTAAGGGAGAGCTAAATTTCGCTCCCTTTTGCGCATGGCTAGTTACTCGGCATAGGAAATCTTGTAATTCTTACGTTTAAGTCATCATATAACTTAAACGTAAGAATTCCCACTTTTATGTAAAAATCAACAAAAAAATTTTTGTGGAACATTTTAACCTTCTAAATCTTCGTTATATGGGTCTTTCAGCAGCAATATAGCCGGGCTGCAATATTTTACAAAAATGTGTTTCGTAGTGTTTTACATAAAAGTGCAAAGAAGATTTTCCTCTTTAAAAGTAGGACTTACAGGTCTTAATATGCCGAGTACCAAATAAACCCCTAAGCCTATTTTAAGTTTTATATGATATTTACCCTTCGAGTTGAGTCTAGGGCTTGGAAGTGCTTCACGACTAAATAGTTTAATTTTATACAAAATATTTTTATACAACATTTCAGACTGCTATATTCGTTGCTAAAGGGTAGTTTTTTTGTCCTTCTTTTCACAAAGGGACAGAAGAACTTATACTATAAAAAATTTTGTTAAATTTTTTTGTTAAGAAATGGACCTACAAACAAGTTTTGTAAATACATACAAAATTATCTTAACAATTGCATTGAAAAAAACCGGCTTTCAGTCTAAAAATATTTACAAATTCTTAATAAAATAATTTACTGAATCAAACAAAAATATTTACTGGTTTTTCAGTAATATATCGAACAATATTTTTGTCTGAATTTATAAAACAATTTGTCTAAGAATACTTACAATTTCTAAGAAAAATTAGTTTACTGAATCAAGCAAAAATATTTACTGGATTTTTTGTAATATATCAAAATAACTTTTTGTCTGAGTCAGCAAAGATTTTTCTTTAAATATTTTTTAAATAATAACATCATCATACATTAATTCTTTATGAAATTCCACTTTATTTGATGTGTTCTACTCTTTATGTTTACCCAAAAACTTAAAGCAAATGAATGAGAATTAACGCAACAACAGTAACGAATTGATTCACTTACTATTCATGTGTATGTCTTCATCGGTGTTGTTTCTAACGACACAGAAAACTGGTTTTTGCTATTGTTTTTGGTGTTTGTGTGCAAACAAAAAAATTCACTGATTTAGTAAAGTACATATACTGAAAATAAAATTTTATTTTAGACAAACTTTTTATTGAAAATTTTTAGGTGATAAATTTTTTTGTGTATAAAAAATATATAGGTAGAAGGGAGAGCTTTAATTCCCTGTAAAATGAGTCCCAGACGTAAACTTTTAAAACTCCGATAGACATGTATTTTCTGTGCCCTCTACTAGAATCAGTCGCTAGAACGATGCTAGTTTCTCTGTTGTACAGTGTAATTACACAACACTGTGCAATTCTGTATTTTTTTAGCTTTTTTAAGTCAAAAATTCATTAAAAAACAAAACCAAAAAAATTGCCTGTTCTTAATCGTCACACAAATAAAGCAATACAAACTGTACTAAAATCAAAGCGCAAGATAAAATTTTGAATTGTAAATAAAATAAGAGCATAGCATATGTTATTTTCCGCTTTTTCAGATTTACATGTCAGTAGTAAGAACAGAACTTCTACTGCCTTTGATTTTTATATAACAAAATATATCTTTTTTACTTCCTTAACCACTGTGTAAATTCTTTGTGAATAGAAATCAATAAGCACAATGTCTATAAGCTTCTAATATGCACCTTCTCCGCAAACAAGGCCATAAAATTGTGATAATAAAAAGAAGCAAATAAAAAAAGTAAAATATAGTATATCAAACAATGAATTCTCTATTGTGCGCTTGACATGATCCAGTTTAAATGATAAATAATTGCTAAGATCAACAATTCAATATTTTTTTTTCACTATTGACCTAAAGGAAATTGTATTGTAAATCTAAAACATTCATACCAACATACACCAATGTGCTCAAAAATATACACGTTAGCACATTTATACTACATGTCCTCATGTACCAACATAAAAAATAAAATAGAAAATGTAATAAAGGCTTCAATAGGTGACACAACAAAAGACCACATTTTGGAATTTTCCATATGATGGGTATTTGAAGCTAAACAATTGTCAGAATAAAACCTAAAAAAAAGTAAGAGAGAAATTTCTTGTATAGAATATTGTTAACAGATTGAAAATTAAAATTAAATTTTACATTGTTGTTAACGCCTAGTGCCCAATAAAGCAACGAATACAAAGGGTTGTTCCGGGCCCTAAACCAAATAAATGTGTAGTCATGGCTTATGGGCAAACCAAAAGCAGACTAGGGTAAAAATGTGGCTTAAAAGTTAGACATTTTTTTTCTTTCTTTCTATTTTTCCTAATGTTGTTTATGAGCACACAATAAAATAATTAAGAAAAATTTTTTTGTTGTTTCTGTTGGTATTTTTGGTTTTAAAAAGCCCCGGCCGTAGTACAGGAATAAACGAACAAACAAACAAACAAGCAAACATCCCAACAAAGTAGCAGCAGCAATAACTGCATGCAGCAACCAACCTAAAGGATCAACAGGAACAACATTGTTGTAAGTTTGTGTAGCATTAGTTTCGTATGGATGCTATTAAACAAAATGGCTCACGTAGAAAATTAAATTTTCTCCATATTTTGTCTCAACGCCAATGGCAAAACAATCAACGTTTGAGGAAATTGCAGCAAAATTGTAAAATTTATTTGCAAGAACAGAGTATTTTTTTTACAACAAAACAAAATCTAAAATATTTGTTGGTGTAAAAAGATTTTGTGTGACTGTTTCAGTTTAACTGAATTTGGAAATTACTTACTTCCTCAACCAACAGGAGACACTTTATAAAAACTTTCAATGAGAGATAAAAGGACTAGTAAATATAAAAAACGTGCCACCAACTATGGAACTGCTAACTAAATTTACAAAAACAAACACAACTTTAGTTTTATGAATCTTTGTTTTACTCTATGAATCTATAATTTCAATTTTCTCAATTTCTAGTTTATGGCAGTAAACCGAGGAGCAGAATACACAGAAAAAACTAAATTTTATTTTCTGTAAAGGAATTCAATGAAATAGTAAATAAATTGTCTAGAAACGGACCTACAAAAATAAATTTGTAAATATAGACAAAATTATCTCAACAATTTCATTAAAAAAACGTGTTTTTTATAAAAAAAAAATTGTTTAAATCTATAAAACAATTTGTCTAAAAAGATTTACAAATAGTAAACAAAACAGTTTACTAAATCAAACAAAAAGATTTACTGGATTTTCTGAAAAATATCAAATAATATTTTTGACTGAATTTATAAAACAATTAGTCTAAAAATTCTAACCAACAATATACAAAATAGTTTTCTTAATCAAGCAAACATATATACTTGATACTTTGTAATATATTAAAGAAAAATTTTGTATGGGTCATCATCATCATCATCCATTAAGCATTTATGAAGTTTCACTTTGTTAAATGTGTTCAAGTCTAAATGTTTATCTAAAGACTCTAAAAAAATTAATGAGAATTAATGCAACGACATTAACGAATTGATTCACTCAAAGATCTTCAGTAAACAAACTTTATACAAACGCATTGCTTTTGCTATCATTGTTGTTGTTGTTATTTGTGTGCAGGTCGTCATAGGAGTTGTTTTTACGACACAGTTTTTCTTGTTGTGTTTGGTGCATAAGAGTAATAATAAGAGAAATAGGAGTCAAGCAAGTAATTCATTGATTATATAAAGAACATTTACTGAAAATGAAATTTATTTTTAGACAAATTTTTCTTTGAAAATTTTTTGGTGATAATTTTTTCTGTGTAAAAAGAAATTATTGAGTTAAATCAGTTATTGTTAAGCAGGTTGGTTGAACCACATGTGTTTTAGCATGGAGTAGGAAATTGTTGGAGGGTATCCAAAAATGGCAATTTAATAACACATTAATGAGCAAGTTGCCAATTTGGCTGCACTGGACTGTTTCTCTTTTAAGCTAACTTCTTCTCTGCTGTGTGTTTGTAAAACTCAATTTTAATCTTCTCTGCCATTTAAAAATATTTTTTATGTTTCTAAAATTGTTTTGTTCTTTTCCACTGTATATCAATGCGGTTAAACAGCACAACAAAACGCACATCAGATTGAAAATTAAAGCAATTTACTCCAGCAAATACCGCGAGAGTTCATACGTACAACAAAACAAATAACAATATGAAAGGAACAAAAGAAAAACAGTATAATTCTATACGCACGAATAAAAATTAGACAAGTTTGATAATTTTAAAATTGTATTCCCGACCTACTCCAGTCGTTTCGATCGATTCTTATTGTTGGCTGCAACAACCCCAGCAAGTGCTGACAAATAATTTGCATTTTAAGTGTTTGACACGAGCTCAACGTCGTATTTTAAAAATGCACTCAGGTGTAACGTACATTTGGTTACTTGACGCTAAATTTGCCTCTCAAACTTTAGTGAAAGCAAGCAACCAAAAATGACATTCAATTCTATGCGAGAATGTGCATATTGTTTGCCTTCTACTGCGGGCACTATAGTGGCAATAAAATGAATACAATGTATGCATTCGTGTTTAGGCGATTTGCTAGATTTGCTACAAATATGTGCCCAAATGACCAAAGTGTATAAAATTAAGAAGGGTTAGATACAGCAGAGATTTTTTCATTTGTGCTATCTCGCCTAAGACAAAGTTTTCGTTAGGTTGTTTTCTTTTTTAGTGTCCTTTTTATGTTCAACTTATTGGGTTTAAACTTCATTTCGAGTTTTTATTTCTCTTTTTTTATTTGTTTAGTGGCAGAAGAGTACACTATTGTTGAAAATTCTCAGGAAAATGGTTTTAGTTATTTAAAAGAATATGATGAGTTAATCACAATGTTGGAATCAAAGGTATCAGTTGCGACCTGACTATCCTTTTGACTGATGTCTGAGATAGGCTTTAGAGCTCTTATCGTAGCATGGTTACACCATAATCTGTCTACCTCCAATACTGTGAAAACTTCAAAATTAGTTTACTTCAAAAAACCAGTAATAATTTCAGGTCATAGGTCTATGCGATCAAGTAAAAAGCAATGAAAAATACTATGAATTAACTCTTCATAAGTTTTTTTCTGAATATAATTAATTTATACAATTAAGATCCAAACAGAACTTGCTACTCCAAATACCAAATAAATGTCCTTTACTACATTTTATATTTATATATTTTTTTGCTCTACTTAAACTCATTTCTTCTATTTTTATTACCATGTTTTCTTATTTTTCTACATTTTGCTCATTTAATGTTTGCTATGTGACGGTTTACCTAAGTGGTTTCTCACATCCTCCAACCAGAAGATATTTTCTTTTTTTTTTTCTCTTAACAAATATTTTGCTACTCGTACATAAATAATTTTTCCTGTATACCAATTTTATGTTTGTGACATGTTTGTCATTTTAACGCTGTTACTTATGTTTGTAGGCGCCATCATTTACTAACTTTAACTTTTTTTTTGGGGTAGGAAACAACAAAATGCTGATGTACCCCAGAAAAAAGAGCAGCTTAAGAGCACTATGAAAAAGTTAGCAAGTTTTAATATTTCTTTATGTTTCCATTAATAACATATTTAATGAAGCAAATTATTTTTACAACATTTTTACCAAAGCCGTAAGCGTCATTGTTGTCATTATTTTCGGAGAGATGATGAACAAAAATAGTTGCAAAAAATTTACACAAAAAGCGGAAGAGTTCATTAAATTATTAAGCAGTGAAAGCAGAAAAACCAAAAATAGTTAACATCTTTATTAAGGTGTGAAGTGAAGAAAAAATTTTTAATATGTTTTTTTTTTCTTGGAGCAGGCACAAGCTATAAAAGTATTTTTAAAGGATAATTGTGAAAACTCAATTATATTATTGTACTTAGTATTTCTTTATGAGATATGTATGTATCAGTATCCTGATATTTTATAACACACATACATATGCAGAATATTCGGTTGTCCAAGGTCCAACAACCCACTACTGATTGCTACTCTCCTGGATCCCTTTGAATAATTGTTGAATAATTGCTTAGCCCAAAGTATATGGGCATGCAGGAGTAATATCGACAAAGATTGCTACTGTCCTGGGTCCCTTTTCGACCGAACATGTTACTTAAGTTTCTTGTGCTACGGAGGAGCATTCACTATCGCATTCACTATCGCACTATATTTTCATACTTTTATATGATATTACTGTAACTTTATTTCTTATTATCTTCTTATCCCAAACTGATTTCACAAATAGTTCACAAGATGTCATTGCTGGCACAATAGATGACAATTAAAATAATAGAGAAGTTTGTTATAAAATTGATGACCAAATTTTGATGACAGGGCGACATTAATCGTAAAATGAATTTCGTAAACTTTTTCGAATTCTTAAACGAAATTTATTTGCTGGTGTTTAAGCATTGTCTATATGCAGCATTTGATTGGTGCTTTACCAAATCGTCAGTAGACTTCAAGCACAATCTTGCAAAGTTACTAATCCAGACTTTCAAAAACCAGAATTCAAAAATCAAAAATCCAGAATTCAAAAATATGTAAATGATTTTCAAAAATAAGCATAGTAGGCTTTGAAGATTATACAAAGCCCAGTAAATAATTTATATTCGATATGAATCTTTTTTATTTTTCTACACCTTTATACAATTAGAAATCTGTAAAATCTTTCTTTTTTAAACATACAATTTACTGAGATAGAAAAAGTCTAACTGCCTGTTTTTATAAAATGACACGAATATTTCGTATGAGTAATTATATTGTCAACCAAAAAAGATTTTGTTTCTTATTGTTATTTTCAACATAAATTCCCACACGAAATTGTCGTTTCTTTTTATAAAAACAGTCAGTAAGATAATACGAAAAATAATTTGATCTATGCAGCGTGAAAGGGATTTTTATTATATTTTTCCATTACAGATGCCATGCATGACAAGTGCTTAAATCATTGATTCAAATAATATAGTAATTAAATCTAATTAAAGTTTCTTCAAAGACCCTTAAACTTAAAAGCCAAACTAAAATACATTTAGACAATTTTCTATTTCTTCAATGGCCCAGAAAAACCTCATCATATCTAATACTTCGTTCAATACGGCTCAATACCAAAAACTATTTATAAGGCAAACTGTTCATTTGCTCATTTTCTAAATTACTTTCACGTAACACACAGGAACAAAAATTGAAAAACTTTTAAGATGTCAGTAAGCAAAAAAAGTTTTTCTTTTATGCCTAAAATAAAAAGAAATTTAAACAACTGAAGTGAAGCGTAAGTAGAAGAAAAAACAGCGAGTATTTACTTAAAAATTTTCTTTCAAACTTTTTTAATGTCTTCTGTTGCTCTCTTATCATATGCCAAGCAGTAGGAGCAAAGGAAATTTGTACAGGTTTTGAATTTTACTTACAATGTGATTCGTTTTTTTTTTTGTTGTGAAAGTTTTTGCTTAGCTTTTTTTAACTTGAGCATTGAATGAAAACGAATTGTGCGAATTAAAGTGATGAGTTTGATTGCAATTGAAAATGTCTTTATTGACAAAGTTTTTCCTTTTAATTTTATTCCTTTTTTTATTGCCAACGTCACCTTCAACAAGAGGTGTTACTGCTGCAATAAAAAGTATTTTCAAATAATATTTATGTTAAGATAAATAAGGAAACGTTAGGAATTTTTAGATATATTTATATATATATATATATATATATATATATATATATATATATATATATATATATATATATATATATATATATATATATATATATGTATATATATATATATATATATATATATATATATATATATAGATATATATATATATATATATATATATATATATATATATATATATATATATATATATATATATATATATATATATATATATATATATATATATATATATATATATATATATATATATATATATATATATATATATATATATATATATATATATATATATATATATATATATATATATATATATATATATATATATATATATATATATATATATATATATATATATATATATATATATATATATATATATATATATATATATATATATATATATATATATATATATATATATATATATATGTATATATATATATATATATATATATATATATATATATATATATATATATATATATATATATATATATATATATATATATGTATATATATATATATATATATATATATATATATATGTATATATATATATATGTAATTTGAATATATTTAACTTAATGTGAACAATTCTTTTCTATTTCAATAGACTAAAAAAATACTTTTGTTGTAAGTTTTTCTAAGCAACAAAAAAACATTTATACATAATTGTATGAATCAGTTAAAATTTTTTTATTTTTTATTTTCTAATAAAGTAATTTTTATCTTTATAGAGTAAAAAATAAGCTTAAATTTATTTTCTAATATGGCATTACTTAAGTTGCAGAATTGAATCATACAATGATGCTGGGAAACGTAAAAGAATTCTAAACATTCCTTCAAGTTTATACAAAATATAGTTCAAGCGTGATATTATAAATTTTCTTTCCTATGCTTGAATTAATCTGAATTTACTTTCAATTGAACTGTGAAAGTGTGCAAGGTAAGAAAGAGAATATACAAGTACGTTTGTTATGCTAGAGCTTTTAAGCAAATAAACCATAAGAACAAGCAACGTAAAAGTTAATCACAATATATAACAATATTAAAATAAAAATTGTAAAAATACCCGAAGGAAATGGATGATAACTTCTAAGCAGTTGGAACCATTTTCTTTAAACATAGACTAGAAGATTTTAGATCAAGTCACCTTTCAAACGAAATTAAAATCGGTTAAGCGGTTTGGGTGCTATAGTGCCACAGCCAAAGAGATTCAGGAAGATACAGATAGAAATAGGAGATAACTGCTAAACGGCTGGACTGATTTTCTTCCAGCATAGCTAAGAACACTCTCGTAAAGCCGCCTTTCAAACCACAAAAACAAATAAAGTCGCACCAGCCGTTCTAGCTGTACGATGGTGCAGATAGACACATAGATACACAGATATATAGACACACACCACCAACCTATAACACCCCTCTTTTTGGGTCGGGGGTTAAAAATATAAGCTTTTCACAATCTTCTTTCAGTACAAGGAGGTCAACTGGTGAAAGATATCTACACACATGAATAGATTCAAGATCAGTGGGTCTCCCATACCCGAACAAAGCTGTTTTTGCAGGGATCTAGCCTGCTCGGCAAAGGCGATGCACGATTTCGTCATATAAACATCAATACTGCGAAGATTAATAGCCGCGTAAATGTACAAACAATACGGCCAGCAGTATATACCACCCGTCCCAGGTTTGCGTTAGAAATCCAGACACGCCCTCAGTATTTCTTTCTCTAATATCAAAAGCCCCTCCATCTGAAAATGAGATATTCTGCACCAGACCGAAAGCGCATAGGATATGAGAAGTCGAATAATGTAGCGGTAGACCAAGAATGGTGCATTCCTACTGAGACCATGGCGTCCCAAATTACCCCGAATTACGACTCAAGATATGGTCGATGTGCCGATAAAATTCAAAATATTCAATTGACCCCAAGATATGTCACTCTATCTTAAACAGCTATCGGATCATTCCCCATTCTAAGGTTTGAAAATTTGGAACTCGGATTAACATACTTACGCCTGCTTCTAATCATGACCCGGTCCATATTTTATATGTTTAGCAGGAGTTGCCATATTGCAAAGAACTCATTCAAAATGGGGAATATCAGTTCAAGCGGAAGTTGAAGATTCTGACTAATGCCCCTAAAGCTGCGGGCTGTCGTTTGCGTATAGACAAGGGAATATCCGACACTGTATAGCACCGACATTATGTAGTACCGGCGCCATCAGAGATCCCTGACAAACTCCTAGCGTTGAAATCTTGCGACTCGATTTAGTTTCGTTGTTCCTCACACTAATAGTTCGACCTCTCAGGAACTTAATTTTTTTTTTAAGAGAAGTAACATACATAAAGAGATAGAATGGAGAGACCAGATGGTGAAGGGAAATAAAAAAAGGTTAATTATTTTACAACTGCAATTGGGCGTTATGTTAATTTTACAAGAGTGTTGCAGCGCCTCTGGTGTTAAGTAGACATATTAAATTGCTTACGCTTTATTTGAAGCCATTTTATTAATTGAGTTAATTCACCGGCGATTTTCCCACCATTTACCGACGAAGGTGGGCGCTGAGATATACATTAGCATAGAACAGTTTTAGTCGCTATCGCTACTACTTAGTGACCAATAATATGCGTTCATTACTTAAACACTCCAACAACAACCAAAAAATACCATGCTGGTACATATCAGAAAAAATTAATGATGTTAATGACTTAATTGGTTAATTAAGGGATCGAGTCCGGCATAATTACTTCAGAAAAACCGCAATAATCCTAAAAATATTTCGCTCGAAGCTTGTCACAATCATTTAAAAATAATTCAGTTCTACCAGGCAGTGTAAAATGATCTGCCAAAAACGGCTAGCCGAGAATATCGGGTGGATATTTAGTCCGGTAGACACGGAGTGTGCAAACACCATAAGAGCGTGTGAAGTTCGACCTAAGTTCGAACTGTGACCTCGCAAGTATGCTCACGTCGGCGATGCTCAGTATTTTCTTCCCGCAGTAAAGCGTAAGATAGTCTGTAGCAAAGTCCAGAGTTCTCCCTATCCCGTCGGAATTTTTCGACCGAGAAGTCAATATGCTCTCGAAAACACTGGCTTGTTGAATCAACATACAACTCAATGTGTCATACTCAACCATGTTATTGCGAACTGAGAGTGCACACACAGAAAGTCATTTCGTTAAATTAATATTGAAGTGAAATCGGCCCAGTCTCATCCGAACCAAACAGTCTCCTGCACCAAGAACGCTTTCACAGCTCTGTGGTCAGATTCAATGTCGTTGGTTCTATGTCCATGACTCAACATTATCGGTGTTAAGTTTACAGACGATATTCTCACACCAATGAATGAGTCTGAACTCCATCTAACCCTTGTCGGTCCATCAGTGCGATAAATCTTCAAGTTCGGTCTTGCAAGAAGCAACGCCCAAAGCACTCGTTCATTTTTGATGATAGCAGTATTTCTCCAAAAAATACTGTCTGGCTTTTAGATTCATCTAGATCACTACTCAATTCCTGATGACCACGTCAATCACTGGTATGAGATCAGCGGGTAGCAGTATGCCCACGGATCTACCGTGGGACCACCACTAATGAACCACCATTTAATCTATGCATTCGCGCTACTGAGCCGTCCACAGAAGCAGTATCTTAAGTCACCGTCTTACAAGCTAGATTAAGATTATCCTTTTAAGCATATAAGCAGGCAGGCGCGGACACATGGGGAGGAAACAAATAAAATATACATCATTTCTATTGAGTTTGTAAAAGTAATTTAACAAAATCAAATGTTTATATTAAAAGTTCCCCCTCCTTCCAACCAAAAGATCAAGCTGGTTCCGCGCCTGTTTCTAAAGCCGAGTGTCCACTAGCAAGTTTTCTTGCGGAAGTTGCTTCCAGAAGTGACTTCCAGAAGTTTTTGTCGTGTAAATACGTATTAGAATTCGACTTCGGGAAGTCACGGCTTGCAGAATTTACTTGCAGCAATTATGTGGAAATTCGTGATTGTTGCTTGAACGACTTGCTGTGAACTGCAAGTGTTTTCAAGACTTGCAGAAGAACTTGGGTATACGTCGGTTAAATGGTTTGTGGTAGTCTCTTCAATTTTGTTTTGTATTTTTTTTTTGAGTTCTCTTCCAAATTTATAAAAATGGACAGGAATAAAATGGTTTTGGCGCTTTTTTATATTGGTGATTTTTTTCGCTAATTTTCTTTTTTGCGATTTTTTGTTTGTTTTTTTTTTTTGCCGATTTTTTAGTTTTGGAGATTTTTTGGCTTTGGCGTTTTTTTTTTATGTATGTTTTAACGTTTATTTTTCGTTTTAGTGCTTATTTCAGTTTGGCTCTTTTTTCGGTTTTGGGGATTTTTTTCGGTTTTTGGTGATTTTTTTAATTTCAGCGAATTTTTTTACATAGTTTTGTTTTGGAGATTTTTTCGGTTTTTGGCGCTTTTTTAGCGCTTTTTTACGTTTTTGGTGATTTTTTTCAATTTTTTGCGATCTTTTTTCGTTTTTGACGATATTTTTAGTTATAGTGTTTTTTACGTTTTAGTGCTTTTTTTGTTTTTTCGACTTTTTTCGGTTTTTGGAATTTTTTTAGTCTTTTGCGATCTTTTTAGTTTTGGTAATTTTTTGCGTTTTAGCGATTTTTTTTTTAAATTTTTATGTTTTTTTCCTTTAAGAGCTTTTTTCATTCTGGTGATTTTTCGTTTTGAGATTTTTTTAATTTTGGAATTTTTTTTATTCTAGCGTTTTTCTTTTAATTAAATATGCTGCGATGGCAGCTGCCAAACTTATTTTGTCACAAGACATTTTTTTGCTCTCATTCGTAAAAAAGCAAACTACTGCAAGCTGTACTCACATCGTGTGGAAACATGTCTGCAATTTCTTGGAGCAGTTTCGTCGTAATAACTTCTACAAACTACTTCTGGGAGCAGATTTCTGCAATTTTCGGTTTGAGTAACCATCCATCCATCCCCGTGCGATACTGTCAAAATGTGAGACAAACGTCAAGATCCAGCTTATGTCGAGGATAGAGCCCAATTTCAGCCATAAGCAGTACATATGGCCATTGTCTTACCTCAAAGATCTAAAATAAATATGATCCTAACCGTCCTAGCCACCGCCTCGTAGCATCATTAGTATACCAAGCAATGCTTAGGGTTTAACCTCGTAATTCTTACGAGCACAATATTCATGTGCAAGACCGCCTTCATATTTTTTGTTTGCGAAATGCATGTCTTTATTCTTTAAATAAACTTTGGAAATGTGCCTTAAATACATCTTAAAACGGGTTTTTTTTTTGTTATTTATATTAAATCTATTTTTTGTGCGACCAAAATCATGGATAACAGATAGAGACAGGCTATAGCTCGATATGAATACTATTCAAAACTTTCAAACAATATATTCGTGTGTCTTTAGTTTTATTCCCGCCTCTAGGCTTAAGCTCTTTATAGCTAGAACTATGAGCAAACTTCTACATGTCATATACTGTAAATGGCATTTGATATTTTCTCAAACTTTTTTTAAGTTTTTCTTTCGTATTTATATTTTATATCCTGGAAAATTTTTGTTGAAATTTTTCTCTTAACAGTAATAATTTTAAAATTAAAATTTTTTTTAATACTGGGATTTTCATTCAGTTTTTCACTCTTTTTTTTCTTGCTTAATTTTTGACTTCAATATTCTTTTCCTTGACATCAATTTCATAACAATTTGTAAGAAAGACAAAAAGTTATCTAAGAATAAAAATGTCAATAAAAAAAACTATAAGTACAAATTTTCTATTTGAATTGTCATGCATGATGATGAGAATGAAAAAAAAATAATAATAATTTTTAAAATTTTATAACTTTTTTATTCTGGAACGGAAAGAAAACTGCAAGAAAAAAACTAAAAAGTTTACAACAGTTTTCATAAATCTGTCAATGGTGCAGTTGAATAGAATGGCACATGAATTGTTAAAAATAAAAGATTATTTGGGAAGACCAATGAGTATGGAAAGACTGTTGGATAAAGAGGCTAGGAAGGCAAAAAAGAAGTTAGCAGTAGGCTGAGAAGAACTTGCCAATATTTACGTTAGAGTCCATTAAATCTAAAAATTGTAGTTCTGGTATAATTTTAAATCAAGCGACCATTTCTGCGAATATTGCCAGGTGAGATTTACCAGTGCGTTAAAGCAAGGATGGATATTATTTTCTAGAAGAATTTCTGCAATTATATGCAAACCGTACATCTCTGCCAAAGGATTGTGCAAGCACCTCACAAGTCCTTTGAACTGATCATATACACATGTCTCTGGGCATTACTCCATTTTGTAGCAGCCAAAGAAAATTGTGAGCTCATCCTTCAAGATAAATAACTTCTTATTATTAATTTCATTACTTTAGAAAACAATCTATTTAAATCATGAATAACATCCATAAGAGACCCTTTTTGGTAATTTCAAATAATTGTGCACATTTATTTAGAGATAAATTGAAATTACATACAGCTGCTATTAAATCAATGCTAATTTGTATGTTGTAGATAAGGTCCACTCTGTTTGGGAAAATAAAGAACTCCCTAAAGAAAACCAGTAAAATGTAAGATAGTCTATTTTAAATTATTATATGCCTTCCATTCAATCTAAATATTTGCCTAAATAGACAAAAGCAATATGGATTCCCAACTCAATATAACTTTTTTTAAAAATACTGTTTTTTTTGCTTATTTGAAATATATACGAGTATTTTATATTATTCATGTTTCTTTTTTCATTTTTGTAAGAAATTTAAAAAAATAACATTAAATATTATGCCATCTCATTTAGAATGCAATCAACGTTAGTGCCCTTCTTTTTCTGTATTTTTTTTCCTATTTTTTTGTTTGTATTTTAGTTCTTCTGTTTGTAGTTAATTTTATTTACGTAAACCCATTGTATTGTCCTGATATCTCTTATCAGATACAATCTATCGATGTCATTTCACATACCAACTTACTCCAATAAAACATTTATACATTCATTCATTTCTACGACGTTACGAGTATTTTCTTAAAAATCACAAGATATAGAAACTTGTCTAGAAAAAAGTGAGCATATTTAAATTGTATTGAAAAGAAAACGAAATATGTGTTTTGTTGTCTAAACTGATATCTTCTGGAAAATTTAAAGAAAATGCAGTTCTTCTTGCAAACTAAATAAAATAGAAACTTTAGCAGTGAAGGGTGGAAAAATAGCATAAACTGAAAATTGGTGGAGAAAGGATGTTATATATTATATGTCAATAGCTCTTCAGTGATACGGAACAATATAAGTTGCAACACAACAATTGCTCAATTCACAACTTGTGGTATGTGTTGTAGATCGTAAATCTGGTGTTGGCAATTTCCACATAAACATGTTTTTTTTAAAGAGAAGTAACACAATCAGGCAATTAATGTCTACCAGTTAATTAATTAATGTGTTATCTTCTTTGGGAAAAGGATAGTGTAGAGAGAACAGGTGGTGAAGTGGGAGAGAGATAGGAAGCTTAATTAATTTACAACTCTGCTATTGCACGTTTCTTTTTTATAGAGCAGTGTTGCAAGACCCTCTGGTGCGAAGTAGAGGCATTGAGTTGTTTAAGCTGTGTAGCCATTTTATTAGTTCTTTTACTTCGCCGACGGTTCTGCTACAATACAAACGAAGGAGGGTGCTGTAAAGTGCATTAGGATATGTTAGTATTAATCGGTGCCGGTATTGCCAAAGTGATTAGTGCTATGCCTTCATCACTTTAACAGTCCAACAACAACCAAGACAATAACACACCAATCGACATGAGAAAAATGCTTGATATTGTTGGCTTGCCTGAAACTAATATTGAACGCAAGACTCAGGGTTTGTAGTCAAACGCGCTAACTACTCAGCCAACACTTACACTTGGAGTCATCAAAGATTCCTCAAGAAATTCCTTATTCTACGAGACATAAGAGCCGGTCAAACACAGAATATGGATTGTTTGGTCTCACATTAACCGGTGGGAAATTGGCAATCTCTACGACTTCAGTGGCCTATAAGCCATCCGGTTAGTAGTATAAGAACGTCCTAGAAAAACACTATGCAACAAGAAAAATGCCAAGGAGTCGCTATATATTTGTTTTTTGTGTTATGGGCCTCTAACTACAAAAACAGTCGAAATTTTTAATTCTATTGATACATTTTTTATTATTTTTTTTTATGGCGTCTGTTGGCCGCCATATTGAATTTAAGAATTATTGAATATAAGAATCGTCAAAATCGGTCTACGCGTTCGGTTTACATAGTGTCGCAAAGGAACACACATATATACATACATTCATAGGCTGATAAACACTATAATAAAATAATAATTAGCTTACAATAAACTTACACACAAAAATAAGACTCTCGAATCGAGCTTTATTTTTGCCTCTTCAAGTTTCAATTCTTTTTGCGAGTGATATATTTCGAATCTCAAAAATAAAATTCTCTTGCGAGTTTTATTTTTTAACTCGCGTCCAGAAAAGAATAATTTTTTTTAATGTTGAAAATAAAACTCGCTCGAACGGAATTCGTTCGCGAGCGAGTTTAATTCGAGCACTCTCCGTACTCTGATTTAAAGTACTGCAAGTGCCATTGAAAATATGTGTCGATTTGTCGTGAATTTCTAGTGAATTTAATGCAGTTAAAAGACACTTTTGCATTCTCGATTTATTCGGAGTGTTTTCGGTTTGTTGTTAGTTTCTTATCTCTTTAGAGAACTCATATTTTTTCTTAATTTTGCTCATCTGATTATGTTTATTGTCGATTGTGAGCAAACGGAGCGTCCATCCTGGCGATAGCTTTTTCCTGAGCTATTTAGTATGTCCGTAGGGTGTCGCAATTTACCTTATTGGTCACTCAAACCTGTTTCATGAGATTTGTCGATGATTTCTGAAATAACTGATATAGCAGTTGAGGATGTAGGGCCACGTTAAAATCTCAGCTACGTAATTGTAAATATGTAGTCCTGAATGTTTTTAAAGATATCCTTAGCAGATACATCTTACCATTTGCCGACATTGTGCTATTTTTTTAACCATCAATGTTTATTAATTTAAAGCATATAGACCATGTACAACATGTCCTTTACTCTATTTTTTCTCTCTCCTGATTATATTGGTTTGACTTTAACTACATGCTGCCGTATAAGTGTACTCTACATGTTTATACGATACATACTTTACTTGAATATCATCACATTATGCTTTTCAGGCCATTGTTGTAGATTCTATAAATATTATTATCAAATACAGAACTTTCATGGAAGAAAAATCACCATCAACTAGAGAATGACAAAGGACACAACATAACATTTCATGTTTTTTTTTCTTTTCATCCAGATTTTGTTTCGTTAGGTTTTGTTTGCATTTGCAATCTAAAAGAAGCAACAAAATTGGAATCTATGAAGAAGAAAAAAAATAAGGAGTGCATTTAAAGTACATCATGTGCATGAATGGGGAGAGTCCATATGAAAAGAATGAAATAAAAATTCAGCAATTCTAGGCTTCTTAATATTTAGTTTTATACATCATAGTTTTCCAAAGTAAAAAGTTTTTCTTTTGTGCACAATTGCAAGGGAAAAATAAAAAAGCATACATAAACTATGCTGGAGTTTATTTTTTGGAGTTGTTTTGCTTTTTATTCATTTTTGTATAAGAAGGGTTTAGGATTGCTTGCAGGGTAAAGAAGAGATCATTAGAAGTTTTGTCCTAAGTTCAAATGCATTCATTCATTTGTAATTTATTTCCTTTAACGAGTATGAAAACAACTAACTGGTCGTGTTTTTGTTAAGATCAATGATGATGATGATGATGACGACAATGACAACAAAAACAGCAACAACGATGGGAAATATTTGAAAACTTAATGCAAGTACATTGAATAATGTATGATGAAAGCGGAGGATATCAGGCGATAAGAGGGGCCCGAAATAACGTGTAATATGTATGCCCTGGAAAGCGTGCTTTACTAACAGAACAACGTTCTAGTAGGATTAGAGATTAAATGAATGCCAGTTTACATTTTTATTTTAATACATTCGTATCATGATACTGATTTTGGCAGGACAATTCCGATTATTGCAGGCTCAGTGCTGCCAAATCTTCTAAAAGCTTCCCTATAGAATTTGGCGCCTGAGTAAGAATATGCATGTGTATGATATGCAAACATTATATAAAGCTTTGTTTAAATATTTATATTGGAGCGCGATTCCGAATTCTTGCAAGCTACGGAACTTCTTTTCAGTCAGAACTTATAGAAATTCAACACCTGTTGCCTGTTCTTAAAAATCCAATAAAAATTTTAGTTTGAAAATTTATATTTTTTTTATAAATGGAAGTAACACAATCAGGCAGTTATTGCCTACCAGTTAATTAATTAATGTTTCACCTTCTTTTGGTGAAGTGGGAGAGAGATAGAAAGCTTAATTTATTTAGAACTCTGCTATTGCGCATTTTTTGTTAAATTTTTGTAGATCAGTGTTGCAGCCCCCTGGTGTTAAGTAGAGGTATTTATTTGTTTAAGCTGCGTAGCCATTATATTTCTTCTTTTACTTCACCGACGATTCTGCTTAAATGCCGACGAAGGGAAATACTGTGAAGTGCTTTAGGATATGTCAGTACTAATCGCTGCCTGTACTGTTAAAGTGATCAGTGCTATGCCTTCATCACTTTAACAGTCCAACAACAATCAGCACAATGGCACCCCAATGAACATTCGAAAAATTCATGATGTTGCTGGCTTGCCTGAAACAAGTCTTGAATTCAAGACCTCGTGCAAACCATCTCAGTAAACAAAACAAAACGATTTAGATTGCTTTATTTTATTTCAATATAAATTTCCAACGCCGAACTATTATTTTTTATAAATTCTGTAAGTTTCGACAAAATCAATGCAAAACTTTAATTGAGACTCAATGAACGTCACGCTTCGTTGGATTAATAAGACAAGTTTAGTTAAAATTATTTTAATTAAAATTTATGATCTAGTTTCATTGATCCAATAATTTCGCTAAACAAATAAAAATGTTTCAATATTTTGAAGTAATTATATCATATTTTTTATAAATTAATTCAATGTTAATTTATTATATTAATGAAATTATTCATTATTTTAATGAAACTATTCATTATTTTAATGAAATTGTTCATGATTTTATTGAATTCATTCATTATTTGACTGAAATTTTTCATCATCGCGTAAATTTGCTTAAGTTCAATGTTTTAATTTAAATTTAAATTATTATTAAGAGAGGAATACTAAAATATATAATCATCAGACAAGCAAAACAGAATAGAGCTGATCACGAAGTTAAATAGTTGATATTCATACTCACAATTATGTACTTTGAAAACTGGTAAAAAGTAATAAACAAACTCTGATGAGATGATGTAGCGGCCTCGAAATCAATATGTGTTGATCCGTTATGCTAGTCTGATGACTAAATATTTTAATATTCCTCTCTTAATAATAATTTGAATTTATCTTCGCCTTAAAAGGCCCTTGACGTCTCTCCCTATGCTTTTGGTTACTGCTGCATTAATATTTTATTTTTACAAATTTTTATTTTGCCTTTGAACTGTTTGTTGGTGTAACTACAAGAACAGATTTTTCTTCTTTTGCTATGCATGGTCGCATATGCCACACAAAATTGAAATAAAAAAATGCATTAAGCCCACAAAAGCCAGAAAAACTATACAGAAATATAAATAAGTTTAAATTGCATTAAAAAACTAAATGTATTGTTCTTCTGCCCTTAGTCTTCCTAACAACAAACCATGAAAAATAAAATAAAAATTGCAACAACAAAATAAAAGACTAATACAAATAATACAAACATCCAAAACCTTAATGCAATAATGTTCTTTTGTTTTAAAGTTGCATGACTCAAAATAAATACAACAAGCCACCACCACCAACCACTAGCAAGCATCAGCACCATCACCACCATCCTCATCATCATTTAGACAACGAACCTAAAATGCAACAACTGATATCAATCGATTTGCTTTTGAAACTCGTACTTCTTGTTGCAAACAATGTCTTCGTGATCTTATCAAATGATCCATTCATTGTGATTTGTTTTTAAATGGAAATGTAAAAATTGTTTTTTTCATATTGAAAATTTAAATAAAATTTAAAAGGTTTTTTTTTTTCTTTAATATCGAAACAAGTTCAATTATATAAGCATTTTGCAACAATTGCAACAATCGAATGTTATTTGCTTGTGTTTTTTATTTCTTCTCATTATTGTTTTATTTTTCCAAAAGATCTGCTTTAGAGATTTCGGTTTGATATTTAGTAGCTAATTGGAGTAATTTGTGGAAGTTTATTAGATGAATTCAGGTATAAAAATGTTTATTTTTTTGCATTCTAATGATAACGTTATAGCCAACCAAGGCATTCTTTGTTTGGTTAGTTCTTTTTACCGAAAGACACACAGTTCCCAGTTAAAGCAAAATTATTTTAAAGTATATTAATGCCTTTAAAGTCCCTTATGAAGGATCCCAGCTTTCTTTAAAAAATACAACCACCTAAAAAATAACTTTTAAATTACAAACTTTATGACCCTTATAAAAAAGTAACCTCCAAAAGAAAGTATGCTTTAAATTAAAATTCAAATAACTAACTCTTAATACGTTTTGAAATTGAAAAAATCCATTACCAAAGTTCTCAATTTAAAACTCATTTAATATTAATGAAAAATTCATTTCGAGCTTAAATTGAAAATCTATAAGCTATAATTTATTTGAAGGCCTTATTAACAGATACCTTTAAAGTATTGCTTATAAAATTATTCATTCTAAAATTCCACAAGCTTTTAGTACTTCTAATCATAATAATCTGCATAAATTACCTTCGATTACCTTGTGCAAATTTATTCTAAATTGAAAATAAAATTAAATGCAGGAGGGAGCTATTTTTGGTGTTTACCGTACATTTTATGAATTGATATTTAATCTACATCTTTGATTATCTGCAAATAAATTTGAAAACAAAATTCAATTTATGATGTAAATAAGTTTTATTTGCTATGTAACGTATAATAACGAACAAACATCAGGACAAAAAAGGTAAGAAACTCATGCATATTTAAGTAAGCACCTAAAAAGTTAAATAAAATTGTTTATAGGGGAACGCGAAAAGGGAGAATATTGTACTGATAACACTATTATGATTATGGTCCTCTAACTATAAAATTAGATAGATTTTTTAGAATCCTTTTTTTCCAAAATTTTCGTATTTTTAAGAGGCTACTCCACCGATTTTATTATAGCTTAGAAAGGAGTTGTGCACTTTTATTACAAAAACCACTAAAAAAATTGGAAACAAAATTACCTTTAGGGTCTTCTATTAATTTTATATATACTGAACGGGTTGAAAAACATGTAGTTCTTAAAGCCAAATTGGAATTTTTTTCAATTTATAAAAAGTCAAAAATGGCAAAAACTTACTGTTAACTGATCACAAAGCCACATATGTATATTACAAATAAAATAAGCTGTATTTCATGAAAATCGATAGATATATTGATTTTATTCTTAATAAATTGGAGAGACCTAATTTTTTCAAAAGTTTCGAATATTTACACTGTTGCTATACAATGGAATTTTTTTTAATAACAAGGTCCTAACGACTGATTCTGGTAGAGGCCACAAAAAAATATTCACTTGCATCGGCGTTTTGAAAGTTTATATCTAGGACTAATTTTAGGGAAAGTTAAATTCGCCCCCGCTTGAAGTTAAACCCGATAATTCTTTCTACCAGAGGCCACAGCACTGTAATTAGCATCAGTGTCATTGAAGACTTCCTAAGCCATACCATTATCATCCGTACAGATAATAGGCGACGTATCAGCAGCACTAAACAACCAATCAGGTGCACCAACAAGAGCAGAACTAGCAATAAAAGTTGAAGCAGCAGTACCTTTAATAGCTCCAGCAACAAAATTTGCACCAACAGCATTCCCGGCGGCAGCAGCAGCTCGTCTTGGACGCCAATAGCTTATTAATAACATAAATTAGTAGAAAGATAGCACTGGACAACAAAATGGCAACTTTTGTCTTATGATTGACTTTTATCACGTGATCAAGACTAATTTACCCTCAGTTTTTTTGTAACAGCTCTCGTTTACGAGATATAGCTTTCACGAAAAGCACTGTGTTCGTGTGTTCATTTTCTTGTAATTAAGAAAATATTAGGTTTTCTTGCCAAGAAAATCAAATAACAGAAAGTTTTTTTCATTATAAGAATTAAATAAATTTTAATTATATCTAAATTTATAGTGTCTTATTATAAAAAAAAACACCTGTGTGATATATTTTTTTAACTAGAGCTGATACAGAAATTTCAATCACGGAATTGAAATCCTTATCAAAAATTTTACTAATATCATATAACATAACACAATCTTCAGAAATGCTGTTGGTCAGTGTAATAATTTGAGCTTCCATTAGATAAGAGGAAGACAATTTCAAAAGGCGTAAGCACTTAAGATACTTTTTTTTAAATAGTTAGCAGAGACACTTTCACCTATCATTGCAATAAACCACTTAGTCGAGTCACAAGCAATTTAACAAAGATACAAACCATTTGGAGATTCCCAAAA
The DNA here is from genome assembly GCA_956483635.1 of Panzeria rudis. Taxonomy (NCBI): domain Eukaryota; kingdom Metazoa; phylum Arthropoda; class Insecta; order Diptera; family Tachinidae; genus Panzeria; species Panzeria rudis. The sequence continues at coordinate 9,245,530 of OY101451.1, forward strand.
ACTTTTTGCAAAATCCACAAAATCCCAAGAGTTCCCGGTATTTCCCCTACGGCAACACTGAAAATCTAAAAAGTCTGCAGCGGCAACACCATTATGTTATATTATGTTGTGTCATGCCAAAAAATTTCATATAAGAATTGATATGATTAGCAGATACAACTTCGGCAGCAACGCCGCAAACCACTTAGCCAAGACACCGACCATTTAGCATAGATACAAATCATATGTGAGATTCCAAAAACTAGGCCAAAATACCAGAACTACCCCGGTATATTAAGGCAGCACTGAAAATCTAAAAAATCCGCAGTGGCAACCCAACTATAATATATAGTAGTGACCAGTATTTGTGACCAGTATTCGCGGCCAGTAATATTTTATGTAAAAAATTTTTTGTTTTATCCCTTAAGTATTATTTTTCGTTATTCAAAGCATTGATGTGCATGGCGCGCCATTAGGAACTTACGTTCCAAAAAAAAGCAGAACAGTGGAAATATTCGCAATTTTTGGCAAAAATTATGTAACTTCACTTAATTATAAATAAAATCAATATCTGTTGATCGATTTGCATGATATAAAGTTTATTTCATTTGCACTGTATTCAGCTTTAGGACATTAAAATGGCTAGTTTCTGAAATTTTAGATTTTTTTAAAAATTATAAATTTTGCATAAAAAAAATATATTTCATCATTGCGGTCTGAATATTTTCGAAACCAGTGACTATATAAAAAAATAATGTTAAAACAGCGTTAATATAATTTTGTTACAAGATTTTTAGTCCTTTTTATAATAAATTTGTACTACGCCTTCCAAAGTTATGATGGAATCAAAAATTTAGAAAAAATAAATAACTTTAAAAAAAACTTTTCCATAGAATGTTAAAATTCTACTATTTTATATTTAGCGGACCATAACAAATCAAAAAAAATATATAGTGGTGATGAAAGGTCATGACAAAAGTATTCTTTTGTTGCACAGGGTAATTAAACTCTTTTTTGGGATTGTATTAAAAATCATGAAATATTTTTTTTTTTGAAATTTTGGCAATGCTACTAACGGAGATATTTACGAAATAGAGAATTAATTCGTAGCCAAATCTCGAAATTTCAAAGTTCCAAACCAAATATCTTTGAAAATGTTTAAGATATCTTAATAAAAAAACTGCATTTGTTCTACCTACTTGTAGGCCTTACAACAATTTATATTTTATTAAAACCGGATTTTATTTGTAAAATTTATAAAGCACACGATGTTTTTGGGCCGATGTTGTGTATTTCCTTAACGATATCGTTTTAAGTTTGTCTTATACTGAAGAAGTAAATTCCAATTACATTTTAGCAAAAGTGCCTGTTACAAAAAGTACCTTTAAGAAAATTAGCATTTTAGAGCAAATATCTTCAGAACAACTGCTTACTAACACTTCCTAATAAATTACCATTTTCGCTTCGCATATCTAAGCACTAGCACCCATCAAATGTCGCTAACTTAAAATTACAAAATTCCCATACTCTAAAAAGAAGGTAAACTGTTATGGAAAATAAGGGCAAAATTACAAAAATATAAATTGACGTTTACAACCAGAACAAACAATAAGCTTTAGCAACACAACATACAAAACCTTAAACAATTGTCATTTCGTGATAAAGTCTTTATTTTTATGCGCTTCTAAAAAATAAACGTTTAATTAAACATTAAAACGAAAGGCACAAAAAAATGCAAAATCCAATTTAGATAAAAGTTGAAAAAATAACAAGGTTTTTTCTGATGCCGAAAAAAAAAACTAAACAAAATCTGATTTTTGTTTTGGACTAAAAATGTTTCACAAGTAACACACCAGTTAGGCAGCAAACAAGAAAAAGAAACAACGACCTACATACAACATAAGAATTTCGCCAACAACCTTAACACCAGCAACGTCAACATCATCATCTCAACCGAAATCGTTATTAACCATCGGCATCATTTACTTATTGCTCCACTAGTTTCTACAACTGCAACAAACATCAAATGTTCAAAAATGTTAAACGAAATCAAATGAGATGGTCTTTTTTCTAATGTTTGAAACCGAAGGAAGAAGTAACATTTGGCAGCAACTAAACGAAAAAATTAAAAAGTGTAACGAAATTCGAGTATGAGATAGATTCGGAAGGAAAAGTATTTTACATAGAAAACTAGCTATTGTTTAATAAAAAGACAGTGGTAAATGGGAGAAAAATTGTAGGCAGATTTATTTTACCAAGACAGCTGTTCTGGTCCATTCCAAGTTAGTGGGTGAGTTGTCAGGCATGGCCCAGAAAACACTGTACGACAAAATCAATTTGTTGGAGGGCAGCAAGATAATTATTAATATTCACTATTTTTCTTAATGTATTGCGTTAAGCTAGAATAGAGAAAAAACAAGACATAAAGAATAATAGTGAGTATCAATAATTAGCAAATGAAAAATCTGAAAAAACAACTCTAAGACCTACAACTCTAAAACCAAATGATATTGAACAACTTGGCTGAAAATTGCCGGCTTTATTCGAATGGTCTAAGCGGTAAAGGACTCTGATGACTACAGCAGAAGTTGTCGAAACTTGTATGTTCAACCCTCCGCGCAGTCAAGTTTTTCTTTGTTTACATGCTTTATATTTTTCTCTAAATAAAAATGTAATATAATAAAAAAAAATTTATTAAAATCGAACTTAAGCTAAAAGAATAAAATTTTTTTTTTAATTTTTTATAAATATTTTAAAAATAAAAATTTTCCAATTTTGCCTAAAAAAATATTTTTTATCATTGCGGTCTGAATAATTCCAAAAATGTTGAGTAATTAAAAAAACAATATACACTCTAAAACATTTCTTCAAATTTCAGATCATATATTGTCTAAATTTGTGTTGAAAATTTCACCTTGTGTAAAATTACTTCGATTTTGTAGTTATTTTATTAAAGAAAAAACCTTTCAAATTAAACATACATATAGTCCAAGTGGAAAAAATGTAACATAAAGTATAATACGGCTATGGCTGAATGGTAGATACGTCAGACTATCAGTCAGGAGGTCGCGGTTCAAACCTGCACGCAGCCAATCGCTTTTTTTAATAAAAACATTTTGTTGAAAAATAATGCGTGTGTAATTTTAGGTCGATAATAATCTGTAAAGTGTTGCCGACTATTATCTATCTAATTTTCAACAAAAGTGTTTTAAGAGTGTACATAATAATACATGTAATTTTATTTCAAGTTTTTTAATGCTTTTTTTAATTAAATTGGGAAGCGCCTTCCCAACTTATGATGAAATCTTGAAAAATGGCAAATTTTAAAAGAATGAAAATATAAAGAAACATATTCAGAGGATTTTAAATTTCTACTGTTTTTAAAGTTAGGGGACCATAAAACATCATAAAAATATAGTGGTCAACATAGGTCATGACAAAAGTTTCATTTTGTTGCATATTGTATTCAACCTTAAGCACTGTACGAGTATGTTCAAAACCTTTAATAAAGTTTAGCACAACTCATCGACATTAAAATTAAACACCAAAGTTTTACAAGCAAAAAAAGGAAAGAAATCATATTGTTTTTACATTCTATCAATGAATTGGTAAACGTTGAAAAGAAGTAGAGCTACTTTTTGCAATACTAAACCACGATGCAGTACGTAAGTATATCGACCCCTTAACGCCAAATGATCGTAAGCGACAAAAATTTAAATTTTTTGGAGAAGGGTTTTTTATTGTATTTAAACATAATTTATATTCATAACCTGTCGCTGAAGATTAAATGTTACAGCCTGTATTTCAAAAGTTATCAACAATTTTAACATTTTAACGATTTTAAACTATGGGTAGGCTAATACAATTTTGATTTCAATAAAAAAAATTTGTTTTTTACAAAATGTCGCTTACGATCATTTCGCGTAAAGGGGTCGATATGAACATTCCAAAGATAGTTACATATGTAAACCTTTGTAGTTATACTTATTTCCTAGTAACAGGAACTCAGATTCATTTAAAGGATTTAAGAAACAAAACAAAAAAAATGAGCCAACTAAAAGGACCTAAAATTGAAAATTATGTTTAATGTTACAACTCTCCTTCCCGGCACTGATTTTTACAATCTCTCTTTATTTTTCGCAGAAATTTCTATTCTCAAGTCCAAGTGAATACTAAAAGAGGTGTATTAATGTGTGTACCTGGAGACTGTTATATTCTCAAATTCAAGTACAATACACTCAACACCCCAGTTAGAAACAAAACACTGATGCTTTTACTAACTCTCATACATCCTTGTTTACCTCAAGCCCTCCCCTACTGACTAGTTTACATTCATTGCCAGAATTAGAACTTTGAGATGAAAATTTATTTTTCATTTTGTTGAACTTTTGTTTTTTTGTGTTGTTGTATATTTTTGTGGTTTTTGCATTTAAATTGAAATAGGATGTATGGTGTATCAAACGAATTTTTAACTTGAGGGCACAAAACGATACCATCAGATTAACATCGGTTTAAATTGATTGGTCGTGAAGTGCGGTGACGTTAAGAGCTCTACTCTACACTCTACTCCTCCACTCGTTGTCTGTAAATGTTACACGTTCATCAAATGGGATTTTTTTAAAAGTATGGTTGTACTACAGTACATTGTTTACTCGATTCTATCGAAATTTCGTCCTTTTCCTCATGATTGAAGAAGTTAGTTGCAGTATAGTTGTTCCTGGTGTTGGTGGTTGTTTGGTTGATAGTGTTAAAGGTAACATGAGATATGAAATATTTGCAGCATGTGTAATTTCATACATAAACTTTGCAGATACACACACACACACACTTTTCGTGTAATTGAGTTTTTGTTTTTTTTAAGCAAACGTTGAAGAAAAATAGTAAAAGAGAAATTGAAAAACAAATTTGCACTAATTCAAGGTAAACTGAGAAGCAATTAATAACAAAAGTAGATTTTTCTTAAATCTGCATATTTATTTTGTTAATTCTAATTGAATTAGAGTAAATGAAGTAGAAGCATGAAAAATAACTAAAGAAACTTTCTAAACGTAATTGTAGTATAAGTCATATCGAGTTTGAGGTATAGCCGATCTTTACTCTAATGCAAAAAGATTCTTTCTTATTTTTTTATCAACTTTTTATATAATATATTCAGTATCCCAGAAAAATTATGGCTTACTGGAAGCATTTTCTTTAAGGGAGACAACAAAACGGAATCACTTGCAATAGTGCTTTTATAATGCATGATGCAATAGTTTCTGTATCAAGAAAATGCTTATATTAGTGCAGAAAATCATCCAAATTTTTAACACTAAAACTGAAAATATATGGAAAAAAATGGTTCGATATAGATTGATGAGGATGATGGATGGACATGTTCACAAACGGGCTAACCTCATGTTGAAGGCTTAATATTTCTTATCTTTAATTATTAATTTTGTATTTTTACTCGCTGTTTGTTATTTTAACTTCAACTAGTATCGAACTAAACACCTTCCAACGCACCAACCACTCAACCAAAAACTCTGCTGCAAATCGGCAGCACGAAGTTAACATTAGCTTGCTCTTACAAATACATTATTTTAAAATTATTTACTTTACGTTATTTTTAAAATGTACTGTTCGTGCATACTTTATGTGTGTGTACTGTTTGTGCATAGAATCGTAAAATATATTTGAAGGTTCTCGCTTACGTTAGTGCTTCCAAAAAGCACTAATGTCAGTGTGAGGATTTAAATCTTAAGAACATATGTTGCTTTACCTGCTACTCTGAACTACTCTGAGCTCGCACAGGCTTGCCAGATGCTAAAAGACTTTGGACATTACCATTCTAAAGTTTAGGGATTTTATTTAAAAAAAATGGAGTGTATCCGACAAGAGTTTTTTTTCTTAAACCATAATTGATTACAAGACAAACCAAAATAATAATAAGAACTTGCGCTTACAAACCGATTATAGTCGTAATCGCGATTAATAAAACCTTTAAATCGTAATCGTAATCGCACCCATTAATCGCTCGATTACGATTAAAAATTTTACCCTTTTTCTAGCAAAGAAATTTTATCAAACTCCTTCGTCTATGAATTTATTTTAATCTAAGATTCACTACAACTGTTTCAGTTTGCGTCAGGGCAAATTTAATTCATAAACTCTTTAAATTTAGGCTCTTATTTTGCAAAACGCAACACTTAGCGTTGATAAATTTTGTATGGTAAAACTGTAAATTACATAAACAAAACACATACAAAATTGGTCAACGGACAGAGATGCGTTTTACAAGTAAATAACGATAACGTTTAAAAATAGATAAAGAAATTTATTATTCAGCCTTAATTAAGTTCGTTCAATTTAATTTTACAATTAAATCATTTTTATTGAGAAATTATTTTTCAACTATTTACAAAAGTGAAGAAATTGGTCTTTGTTCTTTTTCAATTATTTACATGGGAGCCACACAATGGTTGGGCTGTTTGAAAAAAAAGAAGCGAATATAGAATAAATAGTTAGCAGAGATGGGGAATTTCATAATATAGTTTTTAGGACCAACGATTTCGGTCTATGTAAACATTTTATGGCGCTTTATTACTTTATGTTTAATATGTACAAACTCATTACAAGTGATATCTTTCATTTATAGGCAAATTTTTTTATTTCCCCCCAACAAGTCTTTCGTATTCAAACAGTTTAATTTTCCCACTGTCATTAACAAATCCCAGTCGAATGTTATGTCAGGCCGTTTGACATTCTTGATAAATGATTACCAAAGTGAAAGGCAACAAAAACACACTCGGGAAAAAAACCTAAAGAACTTTTTGACTTTTGAATTAATTTCCAACATATAATAGTTTACGTTACTTGCCACTCAACACTAAGTATGTGATGCCTGGTGCAGCATACAATTTCTTTGCTTGTTAATAGCAGGGTTTCGAAGAATGAAAAATAGGCAACACCACCAGCTTTATCATTTTCTAACAAACAACACGCAGAGTCTAACAGGTTGCAACTGCAATGGATACAAAGAATAGAATACGAAGCATGCTAAGAATAAAATTCGAATATGAAAATAAGGAAAATATGCTTTTAAGCAAATAAGAGAGAAAAAAAAAATAAATGAAACTAATGAAAGCAGGAAAATTCAATTTTTATTTAGCAAAAACTTTTAAAGAAAGTAACAGTCCACCACGAAAAGTAAAGAAAACAAACAACATACATTAAATTAGTGTAATTTGCTTGGAGAAGAAAAAAAATAAGAGCACTAAAGCATTAAACCATTAAAAAAAACCACCAACATAATCATTAGCAACACAAGAAAATAAATAAAAGTTGCAGCAGCAACAGCATCAACACTAACACTAACTGACAGAGTTAACATCGAAGCCACCAACCACCGTCAAGTCGTAAAATGTTACAAAGAATTATCATTTCTACACTCCAAAAGTCTTTCTAAACAATTGTTGCATGACATGATTTTATTGCTAAAACAAAAAGTCACATCATCATGCAACAAACCATAAACTCTGGAAACAACTTAAAAGAAAGTCCTTTAAAGAATGAATTTCAATGCTTAAAGTTTTCTAACTCTTCTTTCAGTGAAACGGCTGAAACCACATTTAATATGCAAATAAAAATCTAAAAGTTTATTTCATTAAAAAATATAGTTTTTATTTTTTTTCTATTGCACAAATGCCTTAATGAACAACAAACTGTATTCACGAATTCTTAAGAAATTTGAACGCCCTTTTTGCTAACACGATAGAAACGGCACTACACGAAACTTGGCTAAAAGTTTTATCCGGAATCCCTGGCATAAAGCACACAAAAGTTTGTCTGCATATCAAAACTCAACTAAAACAAAAAAAAAACTAAGAATAATTTTCAAATGGTGTCTCATGCAACTTTGGTTCTTAAAACCGCCATTAAAAAAATTAAAAAAAGAGAAATGCTTTTAAGTTCGTTTTTCATTTGGTCAAAACAAAAACGCCAAGACTTAAACAAAAGAGACGTAGCAAACAGCCAACAAAAAGAAACGTGTGTTTTTTCGTGTGGCATCATAAACTAAAAAAATAAACCACTCCAAACAAAAGCTTAAAGTATAACAGCCACCATAGGTGGTTAATCACCAATTAAATGCAACATTGGTAAAATTTGTAAATTCAAATGATTCCTTAAACTCTTTTCGTGTTTTGTTTCTTATTTGTCACTTGTTACCACAGCCACACAACAACAATGCCCTCCTCAATAACAGCGAAATTTTGGGGAATTAAATGGAGAACATGACATTCTTGGAGAAAAAAAAAAACAACGACAATGCAATTTGTTATTCAAATTTAAATGATCTTAACTTTCAAATACAACATGTCATTAATACAAAAATGACTAATAAATCTGTAAAAAAAAAAAAATAACAACAGAATTGAAAATAATTTGGTTTTTGGAGATGTAACAGAGTAAAAAATTTAATAGAATTATAAACATATTTTACATGGTTAAAATTATGCAAAAAAAAAGCCAAATGAAAAAATTGAAAATAACAAGAAAATTATCAGAACAAGTAGAAAATATCCAAAGAAAACCCCGGTTATGGTCACCATAATCTTGCTGTCTAGCAAAGACTGTGTATATTTTATACGTTTCGAAGATATACCACAACGCTGCCTTTCCTCCTATTTGGGTTGCCTTTTGTACCATATTCGTTGCTCAGTGGTTGGTGGCTCAGTTTGCTGCTATTTGTCGACCTAGCTGGATTTCATTAAGTATCGTACTAGACTTTAGTAATAGCTGATTGTCGACTTCTGACCGTTCACCTTATTTCATATCACAGCTGCACTTCTTAGTCTAAACTTACAAACAATTACCCCCGTTATTCCTGCCACTTCTAGGAATAATCCACAATCACTTAATTCTTGATTTTCAGTTTAATTAGATGATTTACGAGTATAAGGCTCCCGTCATCATTTTTGTACCTTCCTGTATGCACTTGCTACAGTAGGTACAATTTAGAGCTTTTGGCCAAGAAATTACCATAACCGGCATTTTTACCATCTCGTGAACTTCTTTATTTCCAAAGACTTTCGTTATTGAAAGCTGTTTGCTTACCCATATAGTGCCAACTTAAATTCTTTATATTCCTGTGGCTGTTTATTTACAGTCAACAAGTTTCTTTTTGCTGATTAAACCGAGACAATAATAAGATGATTTTAGTTCCACGAGGCTAATGGCATACTTACAATCCACAAACTGTGAATTGGGTCTGATTAGAGATACAACAATGACACAACAACTTAATGCTTGTTTAAACCGAGCAAGATAGAGTTATAGAAAATACTCTTGCGCTTACTCTTCTCTTTTCGCATGTTTGATTGGGTCTGTTCAGCAAAAGTTGTGATTCCTTTTAGCTGACCAACCAGCAGTTAATTTAGCACTTATGTACATGAGATTCAAGAATTCGTACGTACATATCCGGATATGGGAAAGAGAGGAAAAAATTGATCTTATTGGAAGCTCTGACCCTCCCATTGCCGTCCTGTCTGTTATGATCAAAGCACTGGAAAGTCCGCTATTCCCTATGTCCTTGAAATACTTCCAGATTAACAATAAAGAAAATGGTTTTTTTTGTGGACTGGAGTACCACGAGAGCTCTCTACGAAATAGCTACCAAAATAGCAGTAGGACTGAAGACATCGCTTAAAAACATTTTGGCACCTTATGTTACACCAATCTGCTATTACGTTTATGTTACATCCCTGCAGGAAATGATATACTAATTGTCTTGAAGGCACTTTTTTTTTAATAAGACCAGCCTTTAGGGGATGATGGCCCCTACTCAAGCAATGCATTCTGCCAGAATAAGGAAAATTGGTTATGGGAAGGTGGATAGAGTTTCTAGTGTTTATGGACATTTGATTTGAACCTTTCAACATTGAAGGTAACAGGAAAGACCTATCTATGCATGAAGCTTATTTCACATGCGTAGTGCAATTCACTGGCGTATCGACTACAAAGGGATGTGCTATTAATGAATAACGCGTTGTTCACAGAAAAGAGGCTGTTTCGGGAACAACTTACCTGATTTCGTTAGAACACATTCCGTTGCAGTAATGATAAAACAAGGAAATACACCCCTCATTACGTCGATGCTCCAGCGACTCAATAGAGATGGCTACCCTACTGTCGCCGACGAGCAACTTCGCCCTCTCCTGTACATGGTCGAGTAACTTCAAAATAGACTTCGAAGCACCGGCCCACACATGCGAGTTGTATTCCGTTTTCAGTCGGATATAGGTGAAGTATCTCTTACACCGTCTTAAGAAAACGAGGCACTTGAACGCTTGTCTTGAGACTTGAAAAAAGTGATCAGTCCATCGGACGTCACACTGAATCTTCATGCCAAGGATATCAAGAGCATCTGATTGCCAAATACTTACACCATTTATAACTACAGATGAAGCTGCAAGTTCAGAGATTGTTATAAGATCGTTAATGAGAGTATCATTCATGCTTTGCCAATCTCTGACAGGCTTGCCCTAGTACTGAATGAATATGAATGGCAAATGCTGCTATCATCTGCCCTATGGAAATGGGAATGTTACAAAATATTCCAGAGTCGCGACCGTTGAAAAGAGAACATACTAGCAAAATACCCTCACTTTACAAGCAGATTTTTGCCACATCAAAAATATTTGTTTAAAGTACAGTAACCTAACTAGTATTAAAGAAGTAGTATTAAAGAAAAACACAAGATAAGTTGCTGAAGTTTGGATCTAAAACCTACCACTGATTATCTTAATTATGCCAATTGTGCCCCTCCAATGGCAATGGCATGTAAAAGTTATTAGTCCCTTTCATTTAAAATTTCGCAACTCGAACCGGTTCATAGCTTGTGGGAACCATTCACGTGACCTGTCCTGCGACAGGTTCTCTTCCCTCCATGGATACTTCAGCTAGTGATATACAATACCGTGTGAGGTCCCACGGGCTACTACTACAAAGCTATAATTTTCAATAAATAACAAATGTTGAATGATATTGTTTTTTGGTGAAAGATGTATCACATCCGTCCAGTGGAAGGCAGATTACATCTGCCAAGTCTGTTATTTCAAAACACAAAGAAAAGTTTCCCACATACCGCTAATTTAGTAGTAATCGTACCATTGGTGCAACTTCAGAGCCCTGGAAACGATTATAAAGCAATACATCACATAGTCATCACATAGAGAATGAAATCTTCTTTGAAAATTTGGTATATATTTTTTTCACTGAATTCAAATGGAAAAATGGGTTTAATACCTGACTACTGGTTCTTTGTATGTAGAACTAAAACTAAAAATCTTTTTATTTCGTAGGATGTAATCGAAAAAGATGACTTAAATATGTGATGCCTTATCGCTACCATCACTTTAAACTTATTTTTCAAATATATATTATTTTTTTCTTTTCATTTTAGCTAAACTGAATTCTAACTAAATTACAGCATCAATTTCAAATTCATTGTGTTCTAATAATTAAATCAAAGCCAATATTCAAATTTATTTTTATTTGTTATATTTTTGCCTTGTCTATCAAAATTAGCCATCGTATTTTATTCAGAAATCATGTTATTGAATATCATTTCCATATTTATAGTTTTAAAACGAAAAATATAAAACAACTGGAAAATGAAAACTTTATTTTGGATTTTTTTTACAATTTCCTCATACATCACAGTACACGCAATTTTCATTTTAGTTTTAGTTGATGTGTGTGTGTGTTGGTGTGTTTGTGTTTGCCTTTTTTTTTTTTTGTAATTAAACTACAACATTGAGGAGGGAACTTTTTGTGAAAATTAATCGTTATGCAAAGTTATGGCTAACTCTGCATGCAATGTGCATTGCACTGGCACAATTGTTCGTAGAGGATTTTATACAGCAATTGAAATGGAACTACATTGAAGTAAATTATGAAGCTAGTAGGAAGAGGAGGTTCCACAAAAATAAATGGCTGTTCCATGAATAGATGGATGAATGAATGAATGAATGAATGAATGGATGGATGGATGGATAGACGATGGTCCGGCTGATTGCAAGTTAGTGGCATACAAGGACATACAAGCCTTGCATGCTTGCATGAAAACTAAATTGGTAACAGGACTAACTTACACTTATGACTAAGTGTGCAAGCAGCCAGGCAGGCAGGCAAGTGGATTGTTGTAGATGGTGTAGTTTATATGAAACTTGTTTTTCATAAAATTACTTGTTAAAAATGCAAAAATCTTACAATTGAATTTGTGGCTGGCGTACGGAAATAACTTTTGAATTATTGAAATTTTTAAAATTTGACGCCATTTTAAAATGAAGGCAAAATACAAATGAAAATATAGATGTATGTACGAAAATTCTGATGCTACGCAATCATATTGTATTTGTAACAATACGAAAAATGTTTTCTATAAAACAAAAATTAGCATTAAACCATTTTCACTCCTTTTCATAAATGCCACATCAAATTCATCAAATGTTTGCCAGTGTGAGTATATAAAAGATAATAAAATAAAAACTCCAACAAATATATTTTCAACACTATATTTCCAAAAAAAAAAGATGGATAATTTTACATTAGAATATGCAAAGAGAAGGCTATTTAATTTAGAGGCATCAGTATTAGAAGTATTACAGTAAAACACAAACAAAATGGAGAGAAAAATGAGTGAAATCTAAGTTCAAATTCTCTAAAAACAATGTAACGAATTAATAAGCGATTTACGCAGATCGTAAATTATACATTAGTCACTAATGAAACTGTTAAATCACAAAAGTGATGCTATCAAATACTTGAAAATATTTTTACTTGCTTCCACTGTAACAGTATGAAAATTTTCTCCAAACGACATACATATCGCTATTACTCGCTGATTACGAGCTGTTTAAAATGCATTTTAATTATCATAAAAAATATGTAATTATAGTGGTTGCAATGAATCTTATTTAAGCGCTTCACTATTTGCAGTATTCGATGTATTTACAGGGCCATTATTAGAGCATTATATAAATGCCAATTTAATAGCCCAATTCACAATCTTGTGCAAATGGTCTTGCATCGTAGCATTTGCAAAATGGTATAGTATATTTATACTCACCACTAACACTTGTTAAGTGGTGAGTATCAACGTGCAATACCATTTTGCAAATGCTAAGATGCAAGACCATTTCCACAAGATTGTGAATGAGCTATTGTTTTTGTTTTTTGGAAAAAGACTAAAAATGAACTTTAGGCCAAACAAAACCCGCAATAAAACCAATACTGCCGTATTCAGCCATACTTTAGGCTAAAAGCTATTCGAATTTTTCTAGAACATCTGTAATTTAATTAAAGAAATATGCTAATCTAGTTAAAGAAATAAGCTTTACTTTTTTAGGGTTCCGTACAACGGAAGTGTAAAGGAACCCTATTGTTTTCGCTACGCTGTCCGTCTGTCTGTCACATGCTGTTTTCTCGGGATCCGTAAAAGCTACGGAACTGAAACTTTCACAGAACATGTTAAAATTTTGCAACTATAACAACAAATATATGACAGCTAAATTGAAGGGTGTTCTAAAGCGAGCAACGAAACATGTTGAAGTACTGATGTAATATACATACACTAACAACACATAGACACTTTACATTTTTAAAGCTAGTGTTAATTGGTGTAACCTGTAGAATAGACTACACCAATTAAAACAATAAAAAATTAAAGGGTGTTCTATCAGTTAATGTAATTTTGCTTATATAATTTAGACAATTTGCTGTATCTTGGCAACCGTAAGAGGCAAACTTGAAATTAAAAAAAACGCTAGAACTAAAAACTTCCAAAATTAAAAAATGTTAAAACGAAAAATCGCCAAAATGAAAAACGCGTTTAAAGGCAAAAGCACCAATATAAAAAAACGCTAAAATGCAAAAAATCACCAAAACTGAAAATATCACCAAAAACTAAAAAACGATAAAAGTCGGCAAAACGAAAAAAACTGTATGACCTAAAAAATCGCTAAGAACAAATTTATCGTCAAAAAACGAAAAAATCGCCAAAAAAGGAAAAACAAATCACCAAAACAAGAAAAAGCGTCAAAGGAAAAAATCGCCAACACTAAAAAATCGCTAAAACCGAAAAAATCGCCAAAACGAAAAAAAATTTCAAAATAAAATTGCTAAGACTAAAAAATCACCCAAACCGAAAATGGATCCCAAAAACCGAAAAAGCGCCAAAACCGAAAAAGCGCCAAAAATAATTTTTTTTTATAAACAAACGCAATCCACGAAGCGATTAGCTTATCTGCGGAAAACACCCAGGGTCTGCGGCGGGAATCGAATCCACGACCTCTGGACTGACAGGGTAGCATCGCTACCACTCACATACAGAGGCCCCCATCGCCAACTAGTTTCGTCAAAAAGCTAAAAAAACGCTAAAACAAAAAAAGCACAGAAATCAAAAAATCGCTGTTTAAAAAAAAACTTAAAAGTAAAACTTAAAAATTAGCAAAATAAAAAAAAATGCAAAAACGAAAAGGGATATACATTTGTGTATTCGTACGGAACCCTTCGTGTGCAAGCCAAAGTCGCACTTTACTGAATTTATTTGTAGATATAACTGTTTAATATTCTACTGTTAATTCTTAACTCAAGAAAGGTCAAACACCCATCATTAAAATAAAAATCATTTCCTTTATTAAAAATAAAAAAAAATCTCCCCCATCAAAATAAAAATCTTTTAGTTTTTCTAAAACTCGTTACCGCATTAGAGAACAATTAGATCATTAAATAAAAAATCACGTTTGGAAATAATTTAAATTGTATGCCATTGAAAACGAAGTGTTAAAAATATTTTGTAATTACTTCAATTATATACTAAAACGATATAAAGATAATAAAACAACAATGAAAAACGAAAACAAAAAACGGAATAGAAATAATCTGTATTTTTTCTATTTTTAAACAAATAATTGGAAGTTGATAATAAAAAATAAATAAAAAAAAGTTTCAAAAATTATAGAAAAAAAGATAATAAGGTCTAGCGGTAAGTTTAATAGTGTGGAACTATTAAATGGGAAAAGTCATGAACCCCTGCATGATCCATCAACTACTATTCATAAACTGTGCTTTAACGTGGTTAAAAGCATTAAAGCATTTAATTGAATGAAGTATGAGCAAAAGTTCAAAAATATTTTTAAGTATTTTTTCACTTGATTTTTAATATCAATATGAGCTTTTAATAAAATAATATCATTTGTGTGATTATCATGATTTAGAAAACGGCCTTTTGTTGGAAGTTATAGTCACTGCGGGAAAGTAATGGCAATTGTTCTATATTATTTAGTTTTATGTCTTGTGAAAACAGCGCAAAAATCGTGAGCACATATCAGTGAAATGTTTTCAAAGTATTTAAAAATATTCGCTTTAATTTGGATTAATTAATTAAAGTTAATGTTTGGTGTCAATGGTAGCCATTGACCTCCAACAAGAACGTCACTACATTAAGTTGCAGGTTAGCTTTCATATGGCAACAGCCCTTTACTATTAGTTAAGAACTCTTTTTTTTGTCTTTTGGATATCAAAGTTGATACATGTCGGCAGTGTAGTCAATCCACGTCGGTAGTGTAGTGAATCTACGTCAGCAGCATGGTATTTGTGGTGAAGTGGGAGCCACTCTCGGTTTTTTACTAACTGGCTGTCCACTTTAGTTGTTTATTTATTTTTGCTTCAAATCTTATCATTTTCATAATTCAAAAATAACTTTTTTGCAAATATTCTGAATTGCTTTTGCGACAAAACCGATATTTAAGTCATTTGCACAATTAATAATTTTTAATGACTACTTGCCAATAAATGAAGAAAATTGAAACGAATGTACTGTAACGTTCTTTATACCCTTGGCCAATTTAAAGATTGTTATCATTACCGCCTTAAGCTCCATATAATATGATTTAATAGAACTTGTCTACTTTATTTAAATCCGCGCATTTAATTAAACTCATTTCATCTTATGATAATATTATAGAAAACAAAAGAATTGGCTAGAAATTAAAGAACAGTTTGAAATACTACAAGAACTGGAGGCGATTGAAATGATGTTTGAAATAAAAATGGAGATTGATGTAGAAAAACTAAAATACTTTAAAGAACTTTTGTGTGCTTTGTCAGTAGCTGTGATTGGAAGTGAAGTTATAATGATTATTAATTACTTTTTCCTCTTTGGTAATAAATGGAGATTTTGTTTGATAAGAACTCAAGCAAAAATCAAATAATAATAAAAGTCGTTGGAGTCTAGTAGAGAAGCTCTGGAAGTACTATCATTAACCCTCTGCGACTGACGTGACTGCATTATCACAATTCCACTGACGTGGTAGTACACTAGACACTATTTCGACTGCTTATATTTTCCAAGTTCCGTTTGTAAATCCCCTGAAAATATTTTTGATTTTAGTTTAATGTAGTAGTTTGCTATTTATTGTAATTTTTTGTTGAAAACAACACGATTAATCTTATTAAAAACAAAATTATTGGCATGTCATAAATTAGCCTTAAAAAACTTACATCCATACAAAAACAAAAAAAAACTTCATATTTTATTTTTTTGGTAAAAAGTTTAACATTAATTTTAGCATATACCTAAGCTCATCAATATATCAATGGTTTAATAAAAAGTTATAACGTATTTTGTCAGGTCTAACTCAATACTGACGTGGTAGACTTGTAGACATTTGTATGCTCACATCAACGGGTGCGCTCGTTTCAATTGCTTTCTTCGCACTAACGTACATATGAGTATGTAATAAGAAGGTACTGAAAACACCAGAATCGATATTTGTATAATTATGGCGTAAAGCAGCGGTTTCTTATGGAAGAGCCAACAGCAATACATTTAAAGAAAAACTAATTTTTATTCAATATTTTTTGTTGTAAAAACCAATGCATACAAAGAAAAAAAATATGTCATATATTTGTTTTTTGTTGCTTTGCACTTGCCTGTATGCAGTGAAGAACGACAAAAAAAAACTAATAAGACAAAGTTGTTTGTGTATTTCGTATTGCTAGTGCTGAGTGCTGTATGTGTGTATTAAAACACACAGCCAAACACACGTATTGCTAGTGCTGTGTGTATTAAAATACACAGCCTATAGCTAAGTGTTTTTATTAAAACAAATGAGCACCTAGTGCATAGGACTTGGGCAACGCTGGCGTAAAGCAATGTTTTCTGTTTACTGGTGTCTGCTAGACTACGACGTCAGTCGCATAGGGTTAAACTAAGATACTAGTAGTCTAGTTACCAGGTGTACACTTAAACAAAATACTAAAGAATTGCTTATTATCAAGGAACTTAATTTTGTATTTCCAATGTACGAAAAATAGCACAAAGATCCTGAGTTCATTTGAAATTAATTTGTATTAATAGCCCAGATAATATCAGATAATGCATAGCTATCAAAAACGTCTTCAGTATATGCAGCATCTCTGACTACGGTGTCGGGTACGCAGTATATTTTTTTTTGTCTCAACTAAGAGAATGTACATACGCGTAGTAAATTTTTTTCAAATAAAGAAATTGGTATCGCCATTAATTTTTCATACACACGAAAATCTTATATATAAATTATAAACTTTATCTCGACAACACTTCCTGCATAGAATTATGATTTTTGCTTATTTCTTTCAGTGTATTAACATGCCTATCAAAAGCATGATTATCATTTATATTCTTTTCAAGCATTATCTTTATTTAAAGGTAATTTTAATCATCAATTGTAATAATCGACATTTGATGAGTTTTTAGTTCTTTTTTTATTTCTTACTCAGGTAAACAAAATCAAAGTCTTTTAAGCTTAAATTGTTTTTTTTAAGAATCATCTTAATGTTATTTTTAATGCTCACAAGCAATAAGCTGTGAAGGTGGTTAGAAAAGTAGCGGTTAGAGAAAACCAGATCATTGCCACAATTTCTATTTCTGGGCAAACACATTTTTTGATCATTATTGTGGTCATACACATTTAATTTTTCTCCTGTACTTAATTATGCTGCCGTATTATTAATGCAGAAGAGTTTGAAATCTTTACAAATCACTCTTAAAAGATTCCAAAGAAATTTTTATGCTTTAATTTGATACCGCAATACAAAATTACATGTTAAAGGTTAAGAGAACGAGACTGAGCGTATATCCCGTAAAAATTTAATGGTTAAGTAGAGTAATAAAGTTAGAAAATATGATCCAATTGTTCATGGTTTGTTAGACAGGAAATGTTTTTTTGAGTTGTTTATTGTGTTTATAAGAGTTTTTTTTATTATTCTTTTGATGGTGATCATAT
The DNA here is from genome assembly GCA_956483635.1 of Panzeria rudis. Classification (NCBI taxonomy): domain Eukaryota; kingdom Metazoa; phylum Arthropoda; class Insecta; order Diptera; family Tachinidae; genus Panzeria; species Panzeria rudis. The sequence continues at coordinate 9,263,820 of OY101451.1, forward strand.
ATTCGCGGTTTGAAGATCAATTATCATTTAGATATTTTTTCCAATAACATTTAACTCAGTTTAAAAGAAAAACTCTGTATGATTACACCATAACAACTGATTTCACAGTAAGAAGGCCGTACCACATACAAAAACGTTAGTAGATATTTTGCGTTATTTTTCTTTTTACATACACTGATAGAAAAACCCTCATAACACTGATGTAATTTCATATTAATACTATGTCAACTGTCTTCATTTTTGACCCCATGGCTGTTTTCAGCATTGCAATGTCAACATTTCATCACTTGGTCACTATGCCATCAATGTCAACTATGACAGTTCTGTCATCAATGGCATAAATCAACCCAATGTCAATAATAAAAAAACTGCTATAATGCTAATGTATTTTTACATCAACAGCATCAAGTGTCTTCGTTTTTAGTCGCATAACTCTTTTCATCATTTAAAACAAAACAGAATAGTTATCTCCCACAATTTCATTTCTTTATCTTATATCAAGAATATATTACCTTGTTTATCTGATCATTACTCCCTTTTTCCATCATTATTTTTGAAGCTGTTGCCTTATGTGATGACTAGGTGTCATCAATGTTAAAAAACTTTGTCACATTTTCCATTGCTTGAGTATTTTCTCTGTGCATATATGCTGTACCATTTTGATTTTTAAACAGATTTGTAGATTTTATTATAAGCACTGTCATTGCAATGATGATATTTGTACAGCAATACACTGTCATGGTTTTTAGCTTTTAAAAAATGCGTTTCGAAGCTAAACTAAAGGGGTAAACAATACAATTTATATTAAAACATAAATTATAGATATTACAACACTGATTAGAAATATCTTTTGTACATACTTTTCACTTTAATAATATACAATATGTGGCATCGCATTGCTGTCATCTCACTCATATCGTAGATGACACTTGAACTATGCCAAAATTATATGATGACGTTTGTCAGCTTTCGTTTTATAGATGACATTTGTCATAGCATTGATGTCCGAGTACTGATTACAGGGCGCAAAAGATCAATTATGTAAGCAAAAATTCTTAGTGATTACAAAAGGCTTAAAACAGCATCCGCTCAAGGATTTCTTTGGTTGAATTTTAACGAAACTTTTCATAAAAATTCAACCAACGAAATTCTTTCACAATAATAATGAAATTTGCATTGGATTTGTGAAATTGTCATTGGATTAATGAAAAAATTCACCCAATGAAATTCTTTCACAATATTTCATTGGATTTCTGAAATGTCATTGGATTAATGACAAAAATCTAATGAAATTATTTCATTGGTTTTATGAAGCAAAATTATTTTAGTTTATGTGAAAAAGGGGGGTAAGCTTTCGTAATGGCGATACATGTGTAGATTTGTTTGGTGCCCTCTGTCAGAACTAGTCACTAGAACCTTGTAATTTTGAAAAATAAAAATAATTTTGTTGTACAGTGTAGTCTTAACCATTTAAAAAAAAGTAAAAGAAGTACTTTAAATTTTGCTTGCTGTGGGTTACATTATTTTCGCGATGAGGGCTGGTAATACCAGGAACATTTTTATAACCCAATAGGTACAATCGGTCTAGTCGAATAGTATTAAAGATTCAATACCAAATAATTTACAAATGCAGCTCATTTAGAACCTTTGTTCTAAAATCCTTGAGTTAAGCAATAATTTGGTTAATATATTAAATTTTTAAACCAAAATCTTTTATTTATCAAAAATAATACTTAAAAATCAACAATTGAGCTTATTATTATATAATATAGACTTACCTTGATGATAACATTGAATGTTTTTTATTTATTTAAATTCCTTTTGTCTAAATGCCATTGAAGTGGAATTAACAATATTTTAAAATCCAATAAAAATCACTTATCTAACAGGTGCTTAAACATTTTATTTCTACCATAAAATAAATAAAAATCTATTTTAACAAATAAGATTTTATTTCACACTTCAAAACAGCAGCAGCATCTTGTACAACAGAATATACTAATTCTTATTAGATGCTATTTGAAAGAAAAGAAAAAACCAACACAAGAAACGTTTTAAATAGAAAGTGTCTACTGCCCTCTTAAAGAAACTACTTTACAATTTTAACTAATTTAATATCCTTTTGACAACAGATGGCGTTTACTTTTATAGGTTCTTTTTGCTGAACTCTTGTCTTCCTATACCATAGGACCTATAGGCAGGTTTTTTTTCTTGTTGGTACAACAGGAGATGAAAATATTATATCAGTAACAGCATCTTTTTGTTGAACCTAATCAACACTTCTTTTCGACTGCATTTAAATGTGTCTGAAAGGAGAAAATATATAAAGATATTAAAAAGCAGGTAAAAACGAGATTTTTGATACCCAGTGAACATTTTTGATGAAATATCTACAACTACCAGATAATACCCTTAGCAATATAGTTGTAGATTTTCTTTTACAACGTTTCTGCACATTTTCTGGAATATTATCCAAATAATATCAGCCTATTTGGTACACAATCGGCTGGAAATTTAATTTCCTTTAACTTGTTTTATACACATAAGCAAACAGCTTTGTTCCGTCACGTACGCACATTGTCTGATTTTAGTTTTCGTTAAAGCTATCATTTAGTTCTTGAGAGCTCTTGCATACATATGTAAGGTAAAATTTTCTGAGAGCTAGCTGTCATAAGCACCAGAAATTTGCATGGCACAAGCTGTTTTAAATATTTTTATAAGAGAAGTATAACTCAGGCAATTAATCCGCCTACCAATCAGTGCGTTCCCTTCTTTGGAAATGGGATAGTGAAGCGTTAGTGGATAGATGGGGAAGTGACAGAAGCAGCTTGATTATTTATACAACTTCACTGCAGCGCCTCTGGTGTTAAGTAGGCATACAGATTAAAGCTGTGTACATACAGGGAAAAAATAATGTGAAATCAACATGTTGCAAACATAAGAGAAATTATTTATTGTTAGTTGTATTGGTGTTTATTTGCTTTGTTCACTACTATAATTTACTCTTCTGCCCTCCTAAGAAAGAAAGTTGCACCATTTTAGTAGCTTTGAGATATTTAGCATTTAATTTTTTTTTTAAATTTTCTGACAACAGATTAATAAAACAAACTTTCATACAAAAATTAGTTTTATAAGTCTCTTATTAATCAAAAATTTTGAAGCTTTTGTGGCTGCACTGGTTACCGCGTTAACTATCAACCAAGTAGCGCGAGTTCAAATCTTGGCTGGGGCAGCTACAACTACAACACAAGTTTTTTTGATGACATTGCTAATACACATCACGTTAGTAAAATTATAAATAAATTAGTTAAATTATAGTCATATTCTTTCAACTTGATATAACTTTAATTCAACATGATTCTTTGTATTGTTTTAATATCAAATTCACGTTTTTTCTACTTGAAATAACTTTGATTCAACATGATTCTTCGCTTTATTTCAGTATCAACTACAGTTTTATTTAACTGTACTGGAATATTAAATCAACATAAAATATAGTTATATCAAAAGAAAAAATGTTCTTTGAAGGTTGTTGTAGAATCATTTTGAATTAATGTGAAGCACCTTAATTAACCTCGTTTTCGACAATTCTAACAAGAAATTTTTTTTATGCAGTAATTCTATTAATTATTTTATTTCACTTACGGTTCAAAGCTACAAATAACGTAGGATGGCGCTGAGATGTTCATTAACATGGACACTAATGAACATCAGAAAGTTTACTTCGGTGTCGACTGATCCGGCTTAGTATTGAACTTGGGCTTTGATATCTTTGTGTTGCTTTGTAGTAACTACTTCATCCAACATCGAATTTATAATTTCCCATAAATTTCCCATAATTTCCCATAAATTTCAAATTTAATTTTATGTCAGACTTTTCTCCAACATCAATACGACAAGTCGTTCAATGTATCAGAATTCTCTTTACCCTTCCGTTGCTTTTTGCAAATATTCTACTCTGTTTATCTTAGCTTTCTACTTCTTTAACATCAAAATTAATAACGAAAACAACGATATAAGATATTAGAAACTACCACAGCAAAATCCATACAAATAGACAAGTCACGAATTACAATTTTGTTACATGTTTCTCTTTCTTTACAATAAAATTTTAAAGAAATAGTCGAATATAATTAACCTATTTACGACTCAAATTATTAGGATTGGAGCGCAATTAGTTTTTTTCTTTCGGAAAATTCTAAATTTTGGAATTAATATCCAAGTAACGAATGACTAATTCTTAGTAAATTGGTAAAGCTCATGCCACAAGCTTATTGATAAACATTTCATTTTCATTTATTATTAATAAATTTTCTACATTGCAATTATTTAGCGTTTTAATTAATTTATACGACCCATAATTTTATTGATTTATTTGATAAAAATATTTAACAATTTAGTTATGAATTTAGTCGAACTGTATGGTTTTTATCCAAAGTTATATAATTATTTTGGCTTTAGAAAGAAATTCTAAAGCATGTAATAATTGAACATTCAAAGCAAAATTTGACAAAAATCAGAAAGCTTAAAAATAGTTGAACATGATAAGGAAAAACATAGTGACGTTTCTAACCTTAAAACCCGATAATAGTCGAGACTAGTTACAAGATGGCCACTCATCTGTTAATTGGTTAAAAAGTAAATAGGATTTTCGCTCGTTGGTTGTCGCTGCCATCGCTGGCCATGTCGTCTTGGTTGAAAAGAGCTCTGATGAGAAGACTGTGGTGGTCTCGAAACATCTGATGTCAATTTAACCTTCCGTACAGCCTAACTTTTCTTTAAATGTTCAATTATAACATGCCTTAGAATTTATTTCTAAAATAAAAAATAATATAATCTTTAAGCTTAAGCAAACTAATTATATAATATTTAATATAAGAAAGATAAGTAACGAATGACAAACAATTTGTAGACAACCCTTTATTTGGTAATATTATATATTGTTAATAAGAAAAGTCACGAATGACAAATGTCTTGTAGACAAACCTTAAAAACTAAAAACAGCCTTTTGTTATGAATTTCCTCTATTTTCTGGGAATGAGAAATGAAACTGATATGGCTACTATTTTGTAAATAACGCAATGAGTAAAACTACATCTTAAAGTGGACACAAACTTTTTTTTATGAAATGAGAGTGAGATATTATTTTGAAGGAAGAAAAAAAATTAAAAAGAAAATTTTTTTTTCGTATAAAATGATGTATTTATTGCAAAGGTTCGAGAAATACTATAAAAATTTTATAAGAAAAAAATAACAATTTGTTTTGAATCTGACGCATATTGAGAAAGTTTTCAGAATTTCATTAGACCAAGAATTCGAATTCGGCACTTTCGACTTTCTATGCTCACTGGGATATGAATGAATTAGTGTGTGTAAATGTTTGTATTGCAGACAAATATACTCTTTAAGACTTATTTTACAACAATTGTCGCAATAGCAATTGTTACAATAAGAAAATATGCCGTGATAAATAAAAGGACAGAAAAAAGGCGTGAATACCTATGGAGAGTACATAAAGATTGCCAAGGTTATGTTCATAATTTTATGGAAAAAGGTTGCTTACTATATTTTGAATACCCTACTGCAAACTAAGTTACTTTGAAAGACAAAATGTTGCCATCGTATATCCCAGCATTCCCTATATTTCTTTGGCACAGAGGCATCGAAACTAACTGAAGTAATGCTCAGCCTTGTGTGTTGTAGTAAAGAGAAAGAACGAAAGCGAAGAGCACAGAGCATCTTTTAATCTCGCAGTAGAGGGATGAGCCCAGTGTAGGAACTAAGACCTATGCGCTATACTTTAGGGAGAATACTAAAGCCACATTTTAAAGTCATCTGTTGTTTGTGGACTGTTTTCTTTTGGCGTTTTATGCTCAACAAAAACTAAAACCACTTTGGCTGTAGATTTTGGAAGTTTTCACATACAAAGTAATACAATTTTCGCTGTTTTTGGTCTCCTATTCTTCCCTTTGTAAAACTATTTAAACAGATTTTCGGCATAATTTCTCAATCCCGCAATAAATAATTTTTCCCTTTCCCGAACTGCCCCTTAGTTTTAACTTAAGTAAAAAATTTGGAAAAGTTATTTTAAAAAAAACTATTTAGCGCACTTTTCAGCCTATTCTGTCCCAATCTTTTCTCTTCGCTTGTTTTATATAAATTTTTGTAACTTTTTCTTCTAAAACTGGCAAAATAAAAACAAAATTAAAAAAAAGAACAAAAGGTTATACTATAACAATTTCCTTTTATTATTTTATTTCTTCATTTCTTGCCTTCTTTCTAGGCTCAATATGATCCTTATTGTGATGCGGCTGGTACCAAAATTATATATCCTTCATAGACTCGCCCTTTAAACAGCAAAGACTACAAACATGTACAAGACATTGACTAAGATGATGGCCATGGTGATGATGATGATGATGATGACGATTATGATGCTGACATTGGGTGTCATGCTGTGGTAAAGTTGTGTGAAATTGCACAAACCATTAATATCTCATCATTACATTGTGTTGTGAGACGTTTTGTAAGATTGCAAAGACAATCATTGTAATAGAGAGGTAGTTTTGGTTTGATTCTTTTTCTTAAACTTTTATATTTTTTGCGTTTTTGGTAAAACATCTCCTTCTCCGCTTACAAGATCTCTTGCTGGGCTGCTTCTTGGTCTCAAAATTCAACAGAACTCTTAAGGTATTTAATTTCCTATGCTTTGGTCATTATTATCTATGGCATTTTGTTGAGCATTTAATCCTTCGTTCTACAAAGAGTGTAATGTATTTAACGATTTTAATAGTTGGTTAGTATGTGTGTGTTTCTTTTTTCTTCCATTTAACAATTTCAAGGATAATTGTATTAACCATAAAAGTAATAAAGAGGAAATAATTGGTAACGAATTTCCTTTAAGGACTGCTAAAATGTTCATATAAAATTTTATTTTAATTTAAATAGCAAAATGCTGCTGAGTTCTGGTTTTGTTTTTGCTTTTTGTACGACAACAAGAAAAAAGGAAGCAGATGTAAATGAAAAAAATAAATAAAATTAAAATTTAATTTGAACGTGTTGTTACCTTTTTGGGGTGGCATGCATTGCAGTGGCATGAATGAGGTACAAACTTGTAATTATGCCAAATTGGTCAAAGAGCAGCATGATAATTGCTATTAAACTTGAACAAATTTATAAGTTATTTAAATTCTTAAAATGTTATTCAAAAATATCTTAAAGAATTTTTAATTTGTTGAAAAGAAAATGAAGCGAAAGGAACATTAAAAAGCATTCGCCCAAAATAAGGCATGCAACTGGTAAATTTTACTTAACAAAGTCTGTTGGAATTGCAAAATTTCGCATGAAGAATTTATAAGACAAATTAAAGAAAGCTTATTAATCACTTGAATGCTCTAGATGCCAATATAAACTGGAAGATTTGTTTATGCACAAAGTATATAACATTTGAGAACTCCATGGGAAATTTATGTAATAGCAGGTATCAACGATAATGACTAATGATCAGCCTAAACGACTGAAGATAGCGACTTCAAATCTAGTAATTTGATTCTTCTCCCAAATGAATAAAAAGTGTTACGAGCGCGAGAACTCAGTAACTTTATGTATTCAAATAAAAATTGAGGAAATTTCGAAATACATTATAATTAAACTAAAAAATAAGCGATTAAGGATCTTGTACTTTATAATATTTGTATATTTAGGGGGTGCAAGAGGATAAAAATATCATTAATATACGATTTTGGTACCCCATTTGTTGTCTAAAGTAATACTCTTGGAATGATATTTGAATCATATTGATTTCTTCTTAATATGTGTGGGTACTTTTTGAAAACTCATTCGAAACAAGCTGATATTTTTTGTGTCATCAGCTCTTAACACAATACATCCACTATCTTATAAAAAGTAAAAATTATTATTTTCTAATGATATCTACGAGTATCTCTCATTTCCTAATCATCGTTTGCATTAAGGTTTAGTTTTCCACATTGCACAGTGGAGACTTTTGCAAAATAAATGGTAATAAATCTGGAACGTCCAAAGTGCTGACTGGATGTATCTGGAACTTCGAAAATCGATAGAGGAGAAGCCTGGCCTTACAACGCGTGTCTTAATGACCATCTGGTTTAAGCACCAGAGGAGTTACAGTAGGTCAAAGTTGACTACCTGGGACTGAAAGAATCTTCTGAAGCTTGTAACTTTTAAATGTTATCCGATTGTAAAAATTTAAAGCGATTTGAGTTAAGCTATGAAATACCAAGAAATAATGTCCTAACATGTGTTTCCATATCTCTCATAGCTTAGAAGATATTTGACTTAAAAAAAAATTTTTTTTCTCGTTTTTTTTTTTTAGTATTTTGCCTATACTTTTTAATTTAGAGTTGGATTTAAAATTATAAAAAAATCAGCGGTCGCAAATACATAAGGATCAGTTATTTTAATTTAAAAAAATTAATATAAAAAATTTTTAAGGACTAAATTATAAACAAACGATTTTTAACATCCTTTCAATAACAGTAAGATATTCTGATATACTAATCAATGTGACTCTACCCAAATAAAAGAGACTTTTGTGTGCATTTATAGTCTAGAAAGTATTTTAAAGTTTAAAGGACCATTCGTGAAATATTAAGCGAATAAGAAAAAAAGCTGTGTAAATTATGCAAATGCTAAGACTAGAGCAGCTAGCAAAAAACGCCATCGTGAGAGCGCACCGATTAAACAGCCTATGACACGCTTATGTTAAATCTAAGTGGGAAAATAAGCTAAAGCGTCACCGCTAGCAGCTACTAAGTATTGCTTACATCAGCGATTACGTATTTTTACCGCTGGGATGCCCTGCAGAGGGCTGCTAGCAATGCCTAGTGATGGGATAAACTGTGAACATAGGTTGGACAGGAGATTCAATGTCACAATTCCCCTTAGGGCAACGTTGGAAGAAAATGGTCCCACTGTGGATTCCAGAAGCTTATGCAGGTATACGGATGAATCCAAAACGGATGATGGAGTTGGCGGTGGACCCAACGTGAAAATCTCTGCGCCCATGGGCAAATGGCCTACCGTATTTCAAGCGGAAATACTGGCGATCACTAAGTTTGTTCATATTAATTTAAGTAGGGACATTAAGGCGCGCACTCTTGGCCGTTATGGTGTGATACCAGCCAGCTCAATACAGGCATCTACAGGGCAGGTTCCAACCCAGAGCCATGGCAGACTAATGATCAATTAAAAGTTAACAAAAAAAAACTGTACTACAAAAGACTTCACAGGAACAGAAACATTTGGGAGAGTGGACACGGTGGACGTCCACTACTTGGCCTCCCTACCTGGGACACTAAATATCTATATTTTTCGTTAGTCAGGCAGCTCTTAAGGCCCTGCTTTTTTGGGAATTCCGTTCTAACCTTGTTTTAGAGTGCTTTGACTCACTACAGGAGCTATCGCTACGAAACAAGGTTTTCATTCACTGGATACCTGGCCACAGTGGTCATCCGGTTAATGACGAAGTGGATGAATTGGCCAGGACGACCTCTGCTACTCCTCTTATGAGCTCAGAACCCTTTTGTGGCATAAACTGGTCGACTATCAAATCCCTAATCAAAGGTAATGACATATCGACCGCAAAGGAAGTGTCGCTGGCTAGCTTCCTCTGGTTTAAGGCAAGCCAAGGCATTAATGCCGTCATTTTCATATAGTGGCACCCTGAATTTAAACAGGAATAATTTACTTCTTGTTATTGGTTTTCTCTCTGGTCACTTTGGACTAAACTATCCTCTGTGGAAAAGTAACCGAGTTCGTTCACCCTTGTGCCGTTTATGTTTGGAAGAGGATGAGACAACGGCGCAAATTCTCTGTGAGTGTTTCGTGCTATGTTATAGTAGAAGGCGTGGTTTTCTCTCTGAGGTTCTATGCTCGGATGATGTTAAGCGGGCTTCTTCAAACTCAGTGCTGACTTTCATAAGGAGAGTCATGCAGAGCTTCATTTACTTTATAGATATATGGCACAAAAGATCCACCAGGTGTCGCAGTGCCGGTCTTTTGACCAGATCTTTTCCCTATTCTATAGTTCTATAGTTCTCTCTCTCTCTCTTTCTCTTTCACTCCCTCTTTTAATCCTTAAACTACTTGGTATGTTCAGCTTTAATTCTTTAATGATTTTACAATATATTTATAAAACGTGTAATGTTCATTTAATTTAAAAGATGAAATGTGTAATGAAAACCATAACAACATGAAACATGTGTATAGCCAGAAGTACAGTAATGAAGCAAAATATAGCATAGTTATAAAAAAACCATCATTTATGGAAGTTCTCTTAAGTAATAAAAGTATTACGAAATTGATATTAAAGAGTGAATAATTATCGAATAACTTATTCAAGAAAAATAAAATTTAGCAATAAATTAGAATTACGATGATATATTATATTACTTCAAATACCAGCACTGTAAAGTTATATATCATAATATATCAAAATATATATCATAATAATCATAATATATATCAACTGTTTTTTGTACAGGTTTCCAAAGGTATGCTAATAATTAGGGATGTAACGATACGCCGTTTTGCCGATCCGATACCGATACCGATATTTAAAAATAAATATCGCCGATACCGATTCCGATACCGATACGAATATTGAAATTGAGTTCAATATTCGATCAACATATTTAGATCAACAAAACTCAAGTGCAATTTTTTTATTATACAAAATTACATTGTAAGATTTGATTTGAATTGATTTTAACCCAATATAAAAATTGGAAGTAATTTTTAAGGAGCTACAATTTCTTTGCTTCCAAAAAATCTATATTAAAAATATGCAGATAATTAGTAGAAAAGCAAGAAAAAATTTTAATTCCTTTATAATTTTAAAAAATACTCGCCATGCTTTTTAAGAAATCGATTTTTTAAAGGACATTTATCAACTAAAATTCTTTTAAATAACTTAATAGCTTAATTATTAAAAGTCTTCTAAGTTTATATTTATGCACCTAAATTTACATGAAAATAAAGTTTTGAGTTTAAATTCGCATAAAAAAAATTGTGAAAATGGGTAATTTTTATCCTTTTTCCTTGAGGAAAAATCATTATAGAACACCGAAAAAGAAATTTGTCCTAGCATCGCTTCCGATTCGGTGATTGGTAATCGAAAAACAGAACTTCTTGCAATGGCAAGGATATGTAAAGCTAATTAGAAATTATTCAAATACTTCCGGATCGAATTCTACATTTTCATGACTTCTTTGGAGTGTCTTTTTTTGCTGGAATAAGATTTAAAAAACAACGACTTGAATTTTAATTCATGGTAAAATTAACAAAAAATAAATATTTTTTTACAAAATAACAGCATAAAATATTATTAGTTTTTAAAATTGATATTAATAAGATTTAAAAAATAACGAAGTGAATTCAATTCATGTTAAAATTGAACAAAAATAAATTATTTGTTACAAAAAAACTCTGAAAAAAATTGTTAAAGTATCGTCGTATCGACAGTAAAATATCGCCGATACCGATGTATCGGAAAATCTGAAGTATCGCCGATATATCGGTATCGGTATCGGTATTCGTTACCTCCCTACTAATAATCTATTAAGCTTTGAACTAATTCTTTTTAGCTTTGTATCACGACCTACATTTAAGGAAAATTCATTAATGCAAATTACTTTATGAGGCTTAACCTCGACCTAGGAAAAATCTCAAAGCTAAAATTTTTTCAATTCAAATATTTCCCACTCCACAGATTAAGTTTCATTACCACAGTTGGGAAACCACACAAAAGTTTTGCATTTTACAACCATTTAATCATAACATTGAAAGGTTTCTTTTAAAACTTTAGAAAACTTTTGGATTATATAACAATATAAGTATATTTATTGTTTTTTTTTTTGATTTGCTAATTTCCCACACATTAATGTTAATTTATTTATTTATTTTTGTTTTAACACTGAATCAAAGCTGAATTGAAAAAAATCTGTAACCAACAAAAATTTAACTAAAGCAACCAGCCAAACCAATTTCTAACCAAATAGTTTGTAATACAAAAGCCACATATTATAAACATACCTACATACTTACATACTGATTCAACAAAACAAAAATAGTTAAAATTAAAAGCTCAAACGCAAATAAAATTAAATAATAGAAATAAAAAATTTTTTGTTGGACTACAAACTGACTTTTAGTAACAAACAAATAAACAATTAATAAAAACACACACACACACGCACATGCACAGTTAACATGCAATCTATGCGTTTTATTACAAACACACAACAGCAACTAAATACCTAGCATCGAGCCAACTTACTAACCAAAACAGGGAGACGAAAGGTCTATTTAACCAAACATGTACTTATGTGTGTGGATTAAAAATATATACACGATGTAAGCTACAAACAAGTATGGCCGTGTTGTAAAATTTTCGTGACACACATGATTCTGTAAGATAAATTTCCAAGATACCAAAGGATATTTATATTAAAGATACTATTCTTAAAGGAGCTTTTTTTAAAGCTACACAACAAACAACTGTTGCCAGATGGCCTCAAAAATGCCATATTAGCGCAGAGGCCCTTAGTGTGAATTAAAAAAAAATACATATAGATATATTAACTTGAATTTAAAAAAAGAAAATTTAAAAAGCACTCCAAATCGTTTAATCATATGAGTGATATCTGGACTCCATTGTATAGTTAGCTAAAGTAATATGAACAGAGCCGCACAGAATTTTCCTGGCGTTACTGCAGCAATCGATAGAGCTAAGTATACTATAGCATATTCCTTTTAAGTGGCTGTATTCCCACGGAGTGTAGAGAGGTGACCGTGATATTTAATCCACAAGCAGGAGAGCTAAATTCTAAATCCGCAAGAGTTATAAATTAATTAGGCTGTCGTCGTTTTTTTTTAATGCTGCAAAGACTGGTTGATATAACCATCATGAGCTTATCTTACCAGAAGCTTCGGTTGGGCACAATACACTTGCCAAGATTCATTTGTCAAAAGAAATATTTTCCGCATCCTTTCTGGTTATAGAAAGCATATGCGATAACGCCAAAATGTCCTTTAATAAGTCTAGGAAAGGAACATGCTCAAAGATGGGACCATAATTTCTAGGAACACCTGATAATTCAACACTCTTAAAAGCTGTTATTATTTTTTTGTTGTTATTTTTTCGCATTTCATTTTAATTCAACATGATTAAATGTTTATTTAACATAAGACTTATTTGAAATTAAAGTTATGGTTATAATGATTTAAAATGAAATGTAACGTTTATAACAAAGTTGTTTTAAGAATAAACAACAACAAGTCACAGAACTAGACAAAGCAGTGAACTTTTCGCTATGCTATTATCGTAGATATTTACGAAATTAATATTAAACTCACGTTGTTTCAACTTGAAATAATTTTGATTCAACATGATTCTTTATATTGTTCCAATATCAAATTCACGTTGTTTCAACTTGAAATAACTTGATTCGATATGATATTTGGTATTATTTAATTATCAACTTAATTTTGATTTAACTGTACTGCAATATTAAATCAACATGAAATATAGTTAATTCAAAAGGATAAAACTAAAGGAATTCAATGAATTTGAAAATTTATACAAAAATATCTGAACAATTTCACTGAAAAAAGCGTGTTTTTTCAGTGAACAAATTGTTTAAATCTATAAAACAATTTGTCTAAAAATATATACAAATATAATTCGTTAGTATTTTTACCTTTATATATTAGTTTAAGTATAAAGTATAAAGCACAAGGTCTCTTTTTTATATAAAAAACAATAAACAGAACAATTGTATTTTTATTTTTCAATATTTCGCTACTTCTTTGTGTAGCATCATTATTATTCCTGACGATGCTAGAAGTAGCGAAATATTGAAAAATAAAAATATAACTGTTAAGTATATTGTTTTTTACATGAAAAAGAGACCTTGTGCTTTATAATTAATACTTAAACTAATATATACAAATTGTGAAAAAACCAATTTACTAAATCAAACAAAAAGATTTACTGGACTTTCTGAAAAATATCAAACAAAATTTTGATCTCAGTTTATAAAACAATTAGTCTAAAAATACTAACAACTATTAAACAAAATAGTTTACTTAATCAAACAAAAATATTTACTGGATTGTTTTGTAATATATCAAACAAAATTTTCTCTGGGTCATTATCATCATCATTCATTGCATTTATGAAATTTCACTTTGTTAAATGTGTTCAAGTCTGAATGTTTATCTAAAGACTTAAAACAAATGAATGAGAATTAATGCAACGACATTAACCAATTGATTCACTTAAAAATCTTCAGTAAACAAACTTGGTATAATCGCATTCCTTTTGATATCATTGTTGTTGTTGTTATTTGTGTGTATGTCGTCATCGGGGTTGTTTTTGTACGACACAGTTTTTCTTGTTGTTTTTGGTGTTTGCGTCCTAAATAAGAATCAAGCAAGCAATTTACTGATTATGTAAAGAACATTTACTGAAAATGAAATCTATTTTTAGACAAACTTTCGTTTGAAAATTTTTTGATTATAATTTTTTCTGTTTACACAGCGATGGCGTAGGCCGTCAGATGGGTCCAGCACAACCGACATTGTGAGCGAAGGTTTGATAAGTGCATTTGTTTGGTGACGGCTTGTGCTGTGACTAAATTTTATTCGTGTTTGTGTTGTTCTTTGCTTTAATTTGTATTTAATTTTACAATGTACTAGAAAAAATACTATTCTGAATCGGATGCTAGTTGTATGCGCTTAAAACTATTTTGTCTTAATTTTTCCTATTCTCATAATAGTATATAATCAAATGCTTTTCTATTTGTAGTAACTTGTGGACTACTGGGTTAATATCTATTCTTAAAGAGTAAACTCCACAAATCTCTAAACAAATTTAAACCACTAAAAAAATGTAAAAAACACAACGTTCTAGAAAATGTTTTAATTGTATAAAAAAAAAGTTTCGATTGTAAAAAATATGTATTTAAATATAAAACATTCACCAATTTTGTAAACTTGTAGAATTATAAAGTGATCTCGTGCATGACTTAAAACATTGCTTTCGAAATGTACGTGACTGATTCTAAAAACAATCACTTGCCACCTCTAGTTTGAAATTCCCCCAAAACACTAACACAATTGCCTACTGACATTTACAATTAAAAAATTGTTACTGGCCACAATACAAAAAGTATACAACTAATAATACACATGTAGCTGGAATACCTTCCACTTTTCGTTTGTTGTATGTACTTATATTGTTTTTATGTCTGAAACAATTTAAAATCACCTGGCAGTGAGAAGAGATAACTACAAATATGATAGAGAGTAATATAATAACAAATTGCATATATTGGATTTATGCATTTTCCTCGATTTTTACTGCTTTTTTTTGCTTTTGGCATTTTTCTAATTTTAGTAAAACTTTTTTAACGACTTTTTATTATTTTTTATTGTAAAAACTTTTGCTGTAATTTAAAATTTTTATTCAAACACTATTTTTGCTATCAATTTTTTGTTCATATGTATTACTAACATTACATAATATTTCAACTGCTTTCCAACTCTGTTGGTCACAATCATGCCTGAATTGTTCCATGAGGAAATTGTTAACATATTAAAATTAAAGAGAAACACATGAAAAGGTTTGTTTGTTTCTTTTTGTGTTTCATTTTTTTAACGGAAAAACAAGAAAATTAAACATAAAAAATATATATCTGTATCGTTTTATCATAACATCATAAGTCTAAAAATCGTGTTTTGAGATATTAACGTTTTAATGTAAAATCTTTTGTGTTGGTGTTCTAGAAAGCTCTAAAAATAAATCGTGATAACTTTTTCGAAAGTCGGAGTATTTGAAAACGCATTGCACCCAAATGAGGATTGTAAGAAAACGAACCATTATATGACTTTAACTCGATTTTGACATAACTCCACTTAAGATGTTATGATCAAATGACACAGATATATATGAGTTTGTGTGTATATAAAGAAAAATTTCATGCTGCAATGAATTAAAATGCACATACAAGTTCTTGGCTGTTGTACACAACAGTTTCATTCGACAAGCGTACATATACAAGCAAACAAATGTTGTACAAAGAAGCTGCAAGGTGTAGTGAAACATATTGCGACGAATTATAAAAAAAACGAGAAAACTAACTACAACTGAAACTAACAAAAGAATAATTTTCTTTTAATAAAAACAGATAAATACAGTAAAAAATCTAGACTCTGTCTGACATCAGCTCTATAAGAGGGCAGGGTGGTGGTGCCGGGTTTGTTAATCATCTTTATATTGAGAAGAAATGTAAGGCAGGAAATCATAATTTCAAAAGCTTTACAAAAAAAGGGAGCTGTAAAGAGGAAACAAAAATTTTCTTTTTGAATCATTTTTTTCAAAAGAAATCAAGTTACAAATGATAGTTGCAAAGATAATGACGTTTTCATTATTGTTAAGATTTTTTTCAAGAGTGTGATTGTACCCTTTAAAACAACGGAGTATCATGGTGATATCATATTTGTAGAAAAATCTCTAAAGAATTTCAAATCATGTGACAGGTTAGACAGAAAGACAAACAGGCAAACAGACAAAATACACACACACTCGGATGGACTAAAAGTTCGTTTGATAAATTCTAAAATATTCGGTAACTATTTTTTTTTCCTTCGTATAATTTGTTTGTTGGAAATTCATAAAAATTGGGAGGAAAATTTTCCAATTTAATGAGTAAACAGTTTACGAATGTTGCGTAAACTTCACCATTGTTTTACATACAAACAAAAAAATCAGCAAAGATTTAACTAGTTTTAGTTAAATAATTTGCTTGAACTTTAATATTTCCCGAGATTGTATACGAGTTGCCGGCCGGGTGTAAATTCACTGCTGTTTACAATTTCAAATGCTCACGATAGTGTTTATATTGTCTGTCATATATTAACTACCCAGCAAAAAAATATCATGTTTCTGGAAGCAGTAAAAAGCGTTCATTTTTTAAATTACGAAGTTCGTTGACTTTTTAACACGAACTTGAAATTAAACAAAATTTTATTCAGTAGCATTATAGCTTTCAACAAAATAGGTTCTAAAGAATTGTCGCACGAATTGTTTCAAATAAACACTAATAATACCCATATTCATAAATAAATAAAATGTATTTGAAATCTATTTTAAGAAAATTTTTTATGAAAAATTAGACATAAAATACATTTCAAACTAATTTTAAATTCTATGATTATGGGGGTAACACTCTAAAGCAGTGGTGGGCAAAAATACACTATTTTATTCTTTGTTTGTGTATGTGTTTCGCGTCTAAATAGATAGGCGGTGTGTCTCACACACAGTATACGTATGTTGATGGCAAAAAAGCAGCATATACTCGCGTGCATAGGATATTGAGAGAATGCCCACCACTGCTCTAAAGCATGCTGTCTTTCTACATTTCTCATTTATTGCATGGAGGAGAAACACGATTTCTTTTGGCTTTAGTTTAACGATGGTACATTTAAATGATCAATAAGGCCAAGAGACATGATTTAAGAGCATTTTTGATGCTTGGAAGGTAGCACTGTTTTATGTCAAAGCTCCCAAGTGGAAGAGCTCCGAAGTGGAACATCGCGAACAAAAACCATGCATGCTCGATGTTCTTTTCGAAGCAGGAGAAACAACAATAACCAGCTTCTCTTGCTTACAAACCTGCTTCGACCGAAGCAGTAGTTTTTGCTGGGTAGCTTATTACAAGCAGCTTTTATATACTCTTCATTATTTTCAATAACCCACAAAATAGTAATATTTTAACATATTTTCCAATCTGTATGTTATTTATATCATCATTTAAAATCTTTAAGTACATAAATACGATCATATAATGTGAAAGTGTTCAAAATATTTATTTAAAAATTGTGTTTGATCTAGTTTTTGTAAAGATTTTAATTTGTTAAATAAATATTTACTAGACATACATCGATCTATATTTACTCATCTGTGCATCAAATAAGTAAATTATGATTATAATTGCCAAAACAAAAACCTTTTTAAATTATTTACTGTTTGATATAATAATGACACGTTTCAGTTAGATCGCAGGCAAATGGATTTTTCTTAAAAAATAAATTAGTGCAAGAAAGTAAATGTGTTCGGTAGCACAAGGCAACAAGAAAACAAACAAAGATAACCTTTTTATATATATTTGATGTTTTATGGTTCGTTCTCTAACTACAAAAACAAGCGAAACTAAAATTTTTTTTAAAATTTTTTGTTTTGAAAATTTTAGATTTATCACAGAAATGGATTTATAACTGATTTTTCACAAGTTTGGAAGGCCTTAAAATATAATTTAATTGAAAAATTTAATTAAAACCGAACTCAAGCCAAAATGATTAAATTTCTTTGGATATAAACTAATACAAACAAAAAGATTTACTGGACTTTCTGAAAAAATCGAGCAATATTTTTGTCTGAATTTATAAAACAATTAGTCTAAAAATATTAAACAAATATTTAACAAAATAGTTTACTTGATTTTTTTTAATATATAAAAAAATTTTGGTCTGGCTCATCATCATCATCATCCTTTAAGCATTTATGAAATTACACTTTTTTAAATGTGTTCAAGTTTGAATGTTTATCTAAAGACTCTAAAAAAAATTAATGAGAATTAACGTAACGACATTAACGAATTGATTCACTCAAAAATCTTCAGTAAACTAACTTGGTTCAATCGCATTTCTTTTGCCTTCATTGTTGTTGTTGTTATTTGTGTGTATCTCGTCATCGGGGTTGTGTTTTGCGATACAGTTTTTCTTGTTGTTTTTGGTGTTTGCGTTCTAAATAATAGTCAAACTAACAATTCATTGATTATGTAAAGAACATTTGCTGAAAATTAAATTTATTGCAAAGTTATTAAATTAGTTTGGCTTAAGTTCATTTTTAATTTAATCTTTGGATCAAATTATTTTTTTTTATTTAAGAAAGAAATTCTAAAGCATGTAAATTTTGAACATTCAAAGAAAAATTTGGCTGTACGGAAGGTTGAACTGACAGCTGTTTCGTTACCACCAAGTCTACTCATCAGAGTCCTTTACCCACACTACCACTGACAGTGGCAACAACACTGTAGCGAAAATCCTACTAATATTAGTAAGCTCAATTAACACACTGTCGCCATCTTGTGGCGAGTCGCACCTTATTGAACTTTGTCTAAATGTTCGGAACTTCACTAACTGTCTTTTCTTAGCATGTTCAACTATTTTAAGCTTTTTTCATTTCAGTCTTACCAGCGTGGAATATCGTCGATATTCTCAATGCTGAGATTTTATTGAATGTTTATTTTGGCCAAGTTTCTTGGAACAGTACACATTCATGTTTAGCTAAGTGCCTTTAGAGTTTTAATACAGTTCGACTAAAAATTCATAACTCAATAATTAAATTTATTTTTAGACAAACTTTTGTTTGAAAAAATTTTGGTGAAAATTTTTTCTATGCAATTAGACGAACTTTTCTCAAAAACGGCCGAGATGCACAAGTTTAGACGGCTATAAAATAGAAAACAGAAGAGGTGTCGAACTATTTTTTTCGCCAGTTGATGTGCACACAAGAGTGAAATATTCAGTGGAGTTCGGAACTTTGCATAGAAATTAGTACGATTATAGCAAACCCCGGATACAGAGAATTTTCGCTTATAACTCTTTAAGTTGTATAAATAAAACTGCATAGAAATTTGTACGCTAATAACGAAAAAAATCACAGGCCTTTATCTGGCATTTTTTAACGTTAAAGGAATTTGTTATCATAATTTGGCAACAATTTTGTAACACTATGTATGTTTTTAGTTTAATTTGAAAACCTATTTAGAAATAAATGAACAATTATATTTACTCCGGATATAACATAGATATACTCAGTTTATAACGAACTTTACCTATAACGAAGAAATTCGCTCTGTCCCGCGGAGTTCATTATAACCAAACTCCATAGTATATATCGAATTTCCGTATTGCATTAACATAAAGAAATAGCTTTATATCACCTTTCAAACGTCTTCTTCCGATTATTCTTTAATTAAAATGCTTAGAAAAATTTTATTTTTAATAAAATTATTTTATCAATTTATTTTTTGTATTTTGTTGTTGTTGCTTTTAAGAATTTCGTGTCTTGTCTTTATTATTCTTAAATAAAAATCACTAACTAAATAATTTACATTAAAAAAATATTTGTGTTTGTTTGTTTTTACATATTAATTTAATTTTAACTTTATATTTTTAAGTTTAAACCTTAGAAATAATTTTAACATGGATTTTAATAAATTAAAATAATTTTTTTTTATTTATAGTTGTAAATTTATACAGGAAAACCTAAAATTATTTATGGTTTTTTTTTAAATAAATACTTCATTATTAAAAGAAAAGGAAACAAAACATGACTTCAGTGCTGGGGTTGAGATATTATTTATAACTAATTTATACAGTTGATGAAGAATGAGTGATTTATTTACACAAAAGTTTTATGGATGAGATTTAAATTCTACATACGAAAAATGTATGTTTTTTAGTTTTAATATGTTTTTTCTATATATATTTTTTTCTTTTTTTTCTGTTTCTTATTAAGTATTTTTCACTTAAAACTAATTGTCTTTGTTGGTTTGTTTGTCTTTTAGTTTTAAAATTAAATTGGTTCTATACAGTTTGTTTGTTTTTTTTTTGTTCGTTTGTTTAAGTGTTAATGTTTACGATAGTCTGGCATCACAGTCTTTCCCCTTTTTTTCATGGGAATTCTCTTTAAGCACAAATACTTAGATTTTGCCGATAATATGTTAAGGGAGTTTGTTGTACAGGATATTTTTCCATGTTGGTTAAGTAACGTTTTCTAGGCCTTTTAAAACTTCCCGATTCCATCCAAGATCAGTGCTGATAGCGCATGGTCTGAGCATGTCCCTCTGCCGGTACTTGTTGTTGGTTATTTTGTGGCTTTGGTGCGCTTTGCGTTTTACTCGAACCATGATTAAAAGATCTGCGTCCTGTAGTGGAGACCGTTAGCATTTGAGGTGGATTTCTCAGAGGTAATGCTGGTGGCACGGGTGGTGGAGTGGGTGTTTTTGTTCTCTGACTGGAACTTTGTTGCTGTTCCAAAGGCATGGAGTAATGCGCATTGCTGTAAATATAATTTGGATCCAATTCACTGGGTAAAGGTTTGCTGGTGTAATCATGTGAGGTGCCATAGTGCAAAGGCTGCTGTTGATAATTGATATTTTGTTGTATATGTTCTTGATTGACTGTGTCATGGACTATGGGCAAGTCAGCGTAAGAGTAACAGGAATCTCCAACTGCGGCAGTTTGTTGCAAAAAATGCGGTTTGGTGTAGTGATTAAGTTTTTGTACAGGAGCTGTGGCCATTTTCATGTGCATGACACATGAAGCTGAATCTTCTAGATTTGTGTGAACTTTTGCCATTTGCTTTTCATTTATTATGCTGTTTGTAGGCACTTGTAGTTGTTGGAAATTCTTTTGATCGCCATTGACGGGCATAGTGCACATGGGTCCATAATGATGCTGATTGATATGATGTGGCGTATAGGTATTGGGAAAGGTTGAGTGTATACCCAAGCTACAGGGATGATGTTGATGACGGGTCATATAGTCTTCATCACAGAAAGTCTTTTGATATTCTCGTTCTTTGCGTCCCAAAGCAGAGTTACCAAATAAGCTGCCCTTCAAATACTCGCGTATTTTATGACGGCATCTATAAACTATCAATGCCAAGGCGGTGATAGTGGCAGCAGTACCCACCAAAAGAGCTCCTATTAAGGCTTGTTTCCGTGGATCGGCATGTGTACATCCCATAACAGCAGGATTAAGATTTTTCAGATCTTCGCCTCTTAAACGTTCAGGAAACTCACAAATGACTTCGCCTATACTATCGCTTGTACTATTCTTGCTTATTAGTAAATTTCTCAACCACATTACTCGGCAATCACAGGCCATAGGATTCTCGGAAATATCCAAAGTTTGTAAATCTTTCCAGGGGAATAAGCCTTCAGCTAAAGTGGTCAAGGCATTGGCTTTAAGGTTGACATATTTGAGGTGAGGTAAACCACTAAGGGCACCTTCTTGTACCTCTAATAACATTTTGTTTGAAGCCAAATTTAAATATTCTACATTGGCATTAGCAGCAAAAGCACCATTCATAATACGTTTGAGCTTTAAAGCGCCTGTAATCTCCAAACGCTTTAGCTGCTTTAAGCCCACAAAAGCTCCCTCCAAAATAGCCTCAAAATCATTTTGTCCCAGAAACAACTCCTCCAAACGCTCTAAATGACTTAAGCTCACCGAGGGTATGCGTGTTAGTCTATTATCAGTTAAATCCAAAATGCGTAAAGCTTCCAAGCCTTGGAAAGAATCATGGGAGAGATTACGCAAACCGGCTCCTTTTAATTGTAAACGGCTTAAACCTTTCAAGTCCTGGAAGGCCGAAGATGGCACTGTTAATAAAGAATTCATGCCCAAATATAATTCCGCCAATAAAGGCATGGCTTGAAAGTGTATAGGATCCGGAACCGAGATCAAGGCATTATCATCCAAATATAAAATTCTCAATTGTGACAAGCCATCAAAAGCCTTAGGATCTATGTAGCCAATACGATTTTCACCCAAATTCAATTCCTCTATTTTGGCCAAAGCAGCAAATGTGCCCTGATGCAATTCGGATATAAGATTACCGCGTAAATTTAAAACTGTAACAGCAGCCAAACCTATAAAGGTTTTATTACTAATCTGACCAATTTTATTATCCTGCAAATGGACTTCCTGCAATTTACGCTGATAGGCAAAAGTGCGTTGTGGTATATTCATCAAATGATTGGAGGACAAATCCAAAAATGTCAATTCGGCATAGAATTGTATAGATGAATCAATAGTTTTAATTTTGTTATTCTTAATAATCAAACGTTGTATGGAGGGATTAAGAGCAATGGGCAAAACATCTAGATGACCTTCACCACACTGTACAATTAAAGTGTTGTCATCACATTGACAGCCGGGTGGACAATTAGCCAAGCCTTGGGCATGTGTTGAGAAAAGAGCAATAATACAGCTGCTAATGGTTAAGAGTTGCAGCAACATTTTGATGTGATTTTTGCTGAGTGTTTGATGATGAAGTTTGAAAAATAAATTTTTTTATGGTGGAAAATATAGTGAATTAAATCACTTTTGGTAGAAGTTCTCAAATGTTGTTTTGCTGTGATTTTCAACTGCAGACGAAATATGTTAAAGTTCCATTATCTAGAAAAAAAGAAGAAAATGCAGAAAATAAGTACAGTTTTTTTTTCAAAGAAATTTATATATATTTAAAGAAAAGTATCCCAAGTGCAGTTTCCATAGTCCATACGCTCAACTCTTTAAGAAACTTTTTTTTAAAAAGAACACGAATTGAGTGTTTGCTAAACAAATTTTTAAGGCGAATTGATTGTTTGCGTTGTGCAAGAGCATTTATGTTTTTAAGATTTTTAAAAATTAAAAATAAAAAAAAATCCCTTCAGCATCCCAGCAAAAAAAAATCGGAACTAGTTCCAAAGGTTTTCCATTTTGATTGAATACCAATCACTACAGATACTGAATTTAATATTCTAAGGCTGTTGCTTATGTCAGAAATTGTTCTAGACAAGCTTCTAAGCGCATACCATTCAGCTCTTTGGATCACTTCCGTCCTAAGACAAGCACGTGTTAAATTCATTGATTTTTTTACCAGAAATAGAAGTACTTTGAGTGAGTTCATCAGTGCTGTAACTAATGATTTGTAAGTTAATTTTTTGCTGGGATATGCATGAAAACGCTCGCACATTTTATGAAATATTTCGTAAATAAATGAAATGTACGAAAATAATTAAAAAATAAAATTAAAAAGTGTGGCTCAATCGGGGAACGAACTCGCAATCTTCATATGTAAGTGCTCTAACTACTGAGCCTCTTCCTACTTATTTTATAAGAGCTAAAAACTGTTTGTATATACTTACATCTGAAAAATATGTAAATTTATAAAGAATAATTTTAATTAATTGTTTTATTTAAAATATACTTTTTAACAAATTCAAACAAATGTTGCCTAATTTTTCTTCGTAGTATGTACGAAAGTTTCGTTTATATTACGAAAAAAGTAACTACGAAAGTTTTTTTTTGTAATATGTTGCATGGATTATTTTGAGCTGTTAGTAAGTCCACTTAAAAAAAATCGATTTTAATTCCCTAATACCAAGTTATACTAAAATATTGTGCTAAAATATAAACCGCTGTAAGCTGTGTGTACTTGCTGTTGGGTATATGCACAAACAATAAAGTGTGTGCTCTAACTACTTTGCTTTACAGGATATATTTTCATATAACGAAACTTTTAAAAATTTCAAAAAAACGAAATCGACTCAATTTTGCTCTAGTATAAATCCAATATATGACGGTAAGGTTGATTTGAAATTTTTTATAAGAACCAAAAATATAACTGAATGTGTTTCATAGAAGTTTTTCTACTCAAGTCGATAGTCTGGTTTGTGGCAACCACATTTTAATTTAAATATTTTCATATTTTTAATATTTGAAAAATTTTTAAAGAACAAAATTTTTAATTTTTTACACATTTTAAAGTTTTTATAAGTTTATTTTAAGGTGAATTCAACCGTTTTGTTCGGATAAAATTTTTGTCCGTACAAAATTTATTTTATATATAGTTTGATGTTCCCTTCTGGGGAGAGAAATATCAAACTGTATACAAAAAAAATTGTTCGAACAAAATAGGTGAATGCATGAATTTTACTCGTTTTTTTAAATACTTTGAGAAAGATTTCTACAGAATAAAATTTTTAAATTTGTTTAAAAATTTTTTTAAAAATTTTAGGGAAAATTTACGTTTCTTTTAAGTTTTTAACTCAGTTTTGAGTTTGTTAATTGCAATTATTAATTCAGGTTATTAGATCACACTTTTGTTTCCTAAAATGCTAAAGAAAGACTAAATATGCTTAATGTTTTCAAAGGCCGCAACCACCTGTCATTGGCTTTCATGTATTTCCATTTTACAATGTATAGGCGCCCATCAGCTGTTAGAAATTTCAATTATTTAACTGAACTATTCAAAGAATTAACATTTGCCGCTTATTTTCATAAAATCATTCGCTTAGATCTACATGACACCTGCAAAGTAAGATAAAACAAACAAACGTAAACTATTGAGAGCGTGTTGTATCTTTTCAAACGCCAAATGGTTGCCAGCTTTCCCCAAGTACTTGCAAAGCTAGTTAACTTTTCCTATATTCCTTTCCTAATAAAACTAAATTTAATTAATGATCTAAATTAAATAACTCAATGTTATATAAAAAACTCTCGAATATTTTCTTTTTATATACTAAGGTACGTTCACACTTGGCAAATATTTACCTAAAAAAAACGTGACCAACAGACAAGCTAAAATTCCTTTAATTGCAATATTTTTTTAAATATAAGTCCGCACTTATTAATAATAATATAAAAATAGCTTTTTGCAGCATAATTAACTTTATTTTGTGATACAAAAACCAAGTTAAATCACACTAGCCCTTAGCAAAAGTAATGTTTACGTTATTTTTGGGCAAATATTTTCCAAGTGTAAACATACCTTTAGTGTTATTATTTGTTACTGTCAAAGACCTAATTCCCTAAAACACCACTTTTATAGATTTCTAAAACAACCTTTTTGAAATTATTTCAAAGGTCTGATTTCATGAAATATAACATTTGAAATTTTTATAGAAAATTCTCAGAAATTTTTTTGTTTTACAAGAACAAAACAAAACATTGTATCTTAGAAAACCTGATTTTTTTCAATATTATAAAAATTGCTCCATTTCTTAATTTTTAATCGGCCATGATAAGTGTCTGACTGTAACTGAAAAAAATGTATATTCTCATAGCATAAAAACAATGCAACAAACATATATTCTTTATACCAACAATATCATGAAAACACACATTATTGTAATTTCAAATGAAACACAGAACACGATTGTCTTTGAAAATTTGTTTGAAATTAATACAAGGGTGTTTTTTGCACAAAAAAGCAGATATACGTTTTCGAAATTTTCCTACTGACAGTATGGAAATATTTTTAAATGGAAGAGCTTAGTGCAATAACCGTGTAAGCCACATGATTTGAACAAATGTGCTCATGTGTTCTCTGTGTGAACTACAGCTTGGCATTCCATTTTTAGAATTTCGCAAATATGCGTACCGCCTATTTAAAGTATAAAATTAAAAAAAGAACATGGATACATTAAAATATTTTAGCTTGAATGTTCAATATTTTTATTTGGCGGCTTACTTGGTTCCTAGTCTCCGCTCACAAAATTTTAATTAAACACTTTTTACTATTAAATCGTGCAAATAACGTGTTTTATGGCCTTTTTCCGTTGCACACCGAAAATTTTCTTATAATATTAGAGGCCGTCAAACGTTGTTCTGCCTTCACCATATAAATGTGCTTAGCTAGATGCTGACTACAGCGACATCTGCCATAGTCTGATATAAAAGAACACTCAGGGAATTTTAATTAACTTATTGCAGAAATTAGTGTAGCGGTCTGACCATGATGTCATTTCTAAGCGACAATAAATGGTTTGTATAAATAAAAGCGATTCATGTCAGAAAATAGTGCAGCATTATTTCATATAAATTTTCGAAGGTTTTTATCTCACTTAGAGATCACTATAACATTTTTCCACAAGAGGTCTATGTTTGTATTGTGGAAATTGCATTTTTTCGGCTAAATATTCTAGAAAACATGAACACACTTTTTATATATTCATTATTTTTATCATTTTTACACTTTTTTCAGACATAATCTTAGCTTGAAAATTTCCCTATTAAATTTAGACCCTAATTGTGTAAATCACATCACCGAAGTGAAGTTTATATTAAAGCAACAATAAATTTGACATTTTTAAAATTTGTTTTTCATACAAATTCTTCACCAAACAAACGTATAGAAATTAAAGCGTTGCTTTACCTTTCAAATATTTTAAAATTTGTATGAAAAATGAAAAAAATTTATAAAATATTTCAAATTTTGTTCTCTATACAAATTTCACTTTTTTCACATAAACTCCTTCTCAAACCCACCTTTAAATCTTTCAGTTTTGGAAATTTTTTTTCCAAATTAGCAGAGCTCAAACGTAAAGTGATAGCAGCAAAAATTGTTTGAAAAAATCGTTAAACACTTTTATTGAAAAAACTTCACTTAATATTTTTGTTAATAATTTTTTTTATACAAAAATTTCAGGTTTTTTATTCAACCGTGAGCGATAATCCAAGTGTTCGCTTTAGTCACGGTGTTGTATTTTTCTTAAAAATTTTCGTTTTTAATATGTTTATTATATGCAAATAATTTCGTATTTTTATAATACTTTTTTTCTCAACTATAAAACATGTGAATCAGTGAATTATTTTTGTGGATTTTTAAATTAAACTCAAGCATACAACCGTACACGATGAAGTAAACAACTACACTGATTTTAGTGTTGCACTGAATGTTCTTACAATACCTCGGTTGTGAGTAGAATCTATAGAAATTCATGGGAGCATAACTAAATGAGAATTGTGAACGAAAAAAAAACAAAAACCAGAAAAACTATTGTTTACATATCTCATAAACCAGTAGAGCTAAATTATTCAAATGGGTGGGAGCAAACATACAAGAAACGGGAGAGTAAGATAACATAAAACTCTCGCCAAGAGACAAACAAGAACATTAAACTAAAGAAAATGAGTAAATAGAGTTATAACAAAACAGGTTTCAATACAACTGAGTTTAGACTCTAAACTTTAGAGGGTGATAACTTTGAAATACATATCGTTAGATAGTTGCAGAACGGCAGATGTTTTTTAGTTGTTATAGCCATAAATTTTGTATCTAGATACTTTTTCCACACAGAGAATTGTATGATGAGAGAAAAAGAGATATAAATATATTTTAAAGAGCACAAATAATAGAGTAATAAAAGAGTAAAGTAGTAAATTACATCAACAATAGATGTCGCTACGAGTTATATTTTACAAAAAAACAATATTTTGCAGAGACGTTTTGTTTATTTCAGAGTCTAAGTTTTTCAGTTTGCATACTTAAAGAAAACACACTCAAATCATTCATTACTTTGCTGTTAAGCGGTTGAGGTCATTTTGTTAAGCATCTGCAGTTTATTAAGATTTTTGTGGGTATAATTTCATTAGCGAAAAAGTTTCAGGAAGACTAGAAAATTTTTTTGTTGTTTAGACAGACGTGAACTACTTATTTGTAAAATATTTCGATACATAAATCAATTAAAGGGATTTTAATGTTATGAAAAGAAACGATTTTTTTAAATATATTAAAATCCTGCTGAACGGGTCAAAGTCTTAAAATTACAGGGCAGGAGTATTAAAGTTAAAAATGTGGAATTTTTGGAACAAATAATTCCTTGTCACAAAAAAAAGTTATACACTTATTAAAATTCGATACAGTCATAAAATTTGATAGCTGAAGCTTTGTTTCAAGAGGTGGAGAATATAGCAATTTTTAAAGTCTAAGGAAACGTAAAATTTTTGCAATCAAAATAGGAATTTTGTAGTCGTAAAAGAAGCTTGACATAATCAAGTCAGGATGAAACTAAAATTGTTCTAGGTAGTATTAAGTAAATATATAAGACTTGTTCGCCTTTTTCATGTACAACACCACGCGAAAAATTTTTGTGAAACTGTTTAACACTCTAACGCTTCTTTAAATGAGTTTTTCCCCTTTC
This sequence comes from Panzeria rudis, assembly GCA_956483635.1. Classification (NCBI taxonomy): domain Eukaryota; kingdom Metazoa; phylum Arthropoda; class Insecta; order Diptera; family Tachinidae; genus Panzeria; species Panzeria rudis. Next base: position 9,292,625 of record OY101451.1, read on the forward strand.
TTAAAAAAGAGCTAAAAACTCCTCTTCAGCGGTGATATAACAGGCTGAAATAATTTAAAATATCTGCCATAAAATTCATCTATAGGTTTTTAAATACATCCAAGCTCCACAGTTATTTTGAACACCGGAAATAATTCAAAACTTCGTATGTGTTTAAGGGTTAATTTCTTACTTATTCACAGCATTAGGAACATTTTAGCCGCTGATGGAAAGTTTTTGCTCCTGTTTTAGAGAAATCTGAAATATGAGCTACGAACCTTAGCTTAATAATCAATATGGAATGATTATTAAGCTAAGGTTCGTAGCGTTAATTCAGAAAGAATTGGCCATGATTAATATTCCAAAGAACAAGGGAAAAATTAACATCAACTTAATTTTTCAACTTTATTATTTTAAAATATGTATATCATAAATGGGCAATTGTCTGTAGATTGTCCTAACCTCACAGTCGCCTAAAAAAACATATATATGCTTTTTTCACCATAATATATTTGTCATTCGTTACCTCACTTTTGGACGATATAAATTGTATATTATTTCAACTAGTTTCAATTGATTAGAACTACTTTAAATTAAAGCCATAGAATTAATGAATAAAATATGTAAGTTGTTTTAAAAGTAATTCTCTTTATATTTCCTTTGCTTTTCGCTTATATACTGCATACCGTTATTCGTCTAATTTTAATTTCTCTCTATAGTGTTTTTACATCTCTATACTGGTTAATTTAGTTTTCTTCTCCGTTGAAACCTAAAACAAAACGAAACGCACCTATATAAGATACATATTATAAAATATCACAACAAAATCCATGTCACGAATTACAATTTTTCAATTGTTTTGTTTTTGCCATAAAATTTTAAGCAAATAAACTGAAATAATTGAATTGTTTACGACTCAAATTGTTACGATTGAAAAACAATTTGTTCTTTTCGAAAAACTTTTCCTTATGTTCAACACTCGACTGAATTTTTGGAATAAAATTTCAAGTAACGTCTAACGAACTCTTAGCAAATTAATGAAGCTCATGCCACAAATTTTATAATAAGCATTTCAATTTAACATGTTTTTAATAACTTTTTTTGCATTGCAATAATTTCTCACAGACTTTTAATTGATTTACACGACCTACCATTTTATTGGTTTATTTCATAATAAGGATAACATTAAAAAGAAAAGTCACGAATGACAAACATCTTGTAGACATACTGATAAAATAAAAAACAAAACCTTTCCTTTTCAATTTGCTCTACCTTGTGAGAATGAGAAACGATACTGACATGATTACTTTTATTTACGGATGTGTGCTCTTGCACTTGTTTTCCGTTTTTGGAAATGATGAAATGCGTAAAAAATTACATCTTGAAACGGAAACAAAAAATTTGATGTATTCATTGCAAAATAAGTATATTGCCTATAGTTAACGTTTTAATTATTTGTCATTCAATGCGGTTGGAAAAATTGTATTAAAAACTTATGAGACAAAAAATATCAATATGTTTTGCCTGTAAAAAGGAAATTTTTTTAAATGAAAACAAGGGTTTGGACTTTTCACATCTTCCACTTTAATAAAAATCGACACATATCTTTTACTTCTATGTGCGCGTAACATTGGCGCACAATTTTTTCGATACCTCTTATGGTTTCTATTTTATAGGACTCTAAACTTGGGCAGTTCGGCCATTCTTCAGAAAAGTTCGTCATATTGAATATTGAATAACTTTACAACGCTTCATCAGATATAAATAAATTTGATAGCATTGGAAAGGTTTTAGTCTTCTCTTAGCGAGTACTGATTAAAAATGATAAAGTTTTCTGCTACAAGTGCCTCTAAAATGCCAAAGCATCCTTTATCCTTAAATATTCTAAAAAATGGTATTTTAATTTTCATAGAAATTATCGAGTTATCATAAAGAAACTACTGTAACTTTTTAATCTCTTTTCATCCCATCTTAAAAATTTTACACAATAAAGACATATTAGTTGAAAAAATTATAATACCTTTTTTCATGATATTTTAGGATAAAGGATACTTTGGCATTTTAGAGGCACTTGTAGGAGGAAGCTAAGTCATTTTTAAACAGTATTCGTTATGAAGAGACTGAAACCTTTCGAATCACATTAAATTTGTTTATAGCCGATGATGCGTTCAACAGTTATTCAATCTTCAATATGACGAACTGTTCCTAAAAATGGCCAAGATGCCCAAGTTTAGAGGCCTATAAAATAGAAATCAGTTATCGAAATAATTTTTCGCTATGTTTCGCGCACACAATAGAATATATATGTCAAATTTCATTAAAATCGTACAGGATAAAAATCAAGACTGTGTCGAAAATTTTCGTTTTTACCCATTTAATAATTGCGATCACATTCAACGGAGCCACCTAACAAATGGTGATAATCAAAGATACTAATGAGAAGTGACTGACAATGAGAGCATGGCTGCTGACGAAAACAACGTTGTTCTGTTCTGCTGTGTATGTTGAAAACTGATTTGATGTTATTTTGTTCCTTATTACTTGGAGTATTGATTATGTATAGTTTTTTTCTAAGTATAACAGTAAGAACCTTACCCTATCACTTGGAACTAAAGAAGAAAAATATCTCGAAATGTTCACATTAAAATATTAAAAATATTTGCATATTATTTACGCTCAAACTTTTACATGTTTAGTGTAATTTTTTTCGCAGAAAAGCAAACTTACTAATTCTGATGCTATAATTTTAAAAACAAAGATATCAAATTGTCAATTAAGCTGTTAAAATATTTAACAAAAACTTTTACATTTAGAAGAAATTAAATTATGTCAATTAAGAATCAACACATTATTTTTATTACTTTGCAAACAAATTTTGCAAACAAAAAACTTTTAACATTGTTATAAAGGTAAAACTTTTTTTCTATAATTAATGTAGATTTTAATTGAAAATAAGACTCATAAATAAATTCGACTTCATAGAAAAAGATCGCCAATCGAAGATGTTAGAAATTTAGAGGGACTCTAATTTAAATCTCGAAAGCAGGTAGAGAGAGAGAGAGAAAGACGGAGAGAGAGCGTATGTAACTAAGAACACTTTGATGAAATGAAATAACTTTCAATGGGAAAAAAAACTATTTTTTCCTTCAAGATAATGCTCCGATGTACAAATGGGGTTGAAGAGACAATAGGTGATTTTTTTATTATAAGTAGGCGTGTCGCTTCCATATGTAGGAAATTTTTCATTTTAGGGTATTTTTAGAACTAATGCAGTTACAGATTTGACTTTTTCTGCGCGTAGCTCTTTTTATAATTTTTCTAAGCCGATAGCCTTGTAGCTAGTGCTTTTTTTCTTATATATCCTTTAGTCTTACAATTTATTCATAAGATTAAATAAATAAATATATAATATAATTTTTCTTTTCAAAGAGAATGTATTAGGATTCGGAGAAGTGGGCGTGGCACATATCATATGTAGTAAATATTTATTTTCAAATATTTTGGGAAATAATACGATAAAACTGTTGTAATTTTGTAGAAATTAATCAGTTAATTCTATGTACTGATCTACAGAAAGTAGTAGAAATAATATAAGTGGGCGTGGCATCTCCTATATGAAAAAATTTTATTTTTGGAATATCGTTGGAGCTAATGCAGCAAGAAACTTAAAATTTTGTAAAAGTTAGACTTTAAATAACATGCATTGTATTAGAAAAAATAGTCCGGATTAGACATGTGGGTGTGCCACCTCCCATAAAGAGCAAATATTAATTTTGAAATATTTTGAAATTTCGTAGGGATAACTCTGTTGATATTGTTTACTGTCTTTTGAAAAAGTCCTAAAATTGAACAAGTAGGTCTTGCGTCTCCTATAGAGAGCAAATACATATTTTAAGATATCTTCAAAACTAACACCAGTGGATTCATCACGCTGAAATGTTAGCAGCATGCTACTGATAGTCTGCAACGATAAATAGGCTATTATATTTTTCAATATCTACTGTTGGCATGGCCCTTACCATAGGGAAGCAACATTTATTCTATAATATCTTGAAAACGAAAACTAGTGAGAAATTATTATAAATAAATAATAATTCTTGCAAAAAACCGACTACAAAATAGGCGTGGCACTGCCCATAATTGTTATCATAATGATTTAATTTCACGAGAACTAATTATGTACGAAGTTTCATAAGAATCGGTTAAGTAGAAGTAGTTTAAATTAATATTTACATTTTATGGGCGTGGCAATGCCCACTTTTTAACCATAATGTTGTATTGTAACAATAACTAAATGTGTATGCAAAGTTTCATACGAATCGATTTAGTAGAAGTTTTTGATACAGAATATTTACTTTGCGTGGGCGTAGCACTGCCCACTTTTTAAATCATGATGTAGTATTCAAAGAGAAGCTTAATATGTGTGCAGTTTCATAGAAATCGGTTGAGTAGAAGTAGATGAAAAGACATGTGTGTATACATCGTATGGGCGTGACCTCGCCCACTTTTCAACGGGACCAATCTGGAAGTGCATCCTTTTAAATGAAGAAAAAAGATCCGAAATCGGTTTATAAAAAAAATGCATGACGAATTGATAACCTTTCTCCTTTTTTTGAAGTTGGGTAAAAAGAATTAAATTTAAAAGTTTATATTATTTTTCCAAATATTATTATTATCAATTTCGACATTATTTCCTGACAAAGCTACACAAAGCAGTAGCGAAATATAAAAAAGAAACCTTGTGCTTAAAAATTAGATAATAGAACTTCGCAAAGAGATAGGCGCAGCGAAGCACACGGGTTTCGTAAGTGTAAAATAAAAATAGAAATGAATCAAAGAATTAAACATGTGTTTTTTATGTTCTCGCAAAGACTTATTGAATTGAATCTTATTAACTCCTTATCTAAGCAAGTCCTTGCTAAATGTAAAAATTATAATAAAAAATTTTTCTTAAAAAAATTAAGTCATAAATTCTACCTTTTTTATCTCTAAAATAAAATATTATTGTCCCTTGCTGAGTTTGAACTAATTTTAGCTATTTAACATTTTAAATGTCCTGTGCGTTAAATCTTTAACCTTTTCTAACACAACGAAAAAATACTATATGTAAATCATCTTTTTTTTTAGCTCAATTACATTTTTTTAAGCATGTTCACAAAAAAAATTATACTTTACATAAAATGCTCGTATCTTTGTGGGTTTATTAACAAAGTGTTTATTTTTTTCTTTTTCAAGTGCGTGTGTTTGTGCTAGTATGTCACAGATAAGGACACTTTAATGGCATTAATAACGAAAGCCGCATATTCATGAGTTTATTGAAATTGTAGCAAAACAACATTAAATAAAACATCAAGAGCCTACAAACATGAGGTTTTGGTTTAAAATAGAAGGTAATAAATATTCTCATTTTTATGGGAAATCTAGGGTAATTTAAGCTGAGATTAAAATTTTTTTTTTAATAAAAGGAAATTATGGTATTAAGAAATAAATACATATTTAAATGTTTCTATGAAATAAATTCATAATACTTCAGCGTAAAGCAATTTTAATAAAAATTCTTAAAACAAATTTTAAATTTGTTAGTTTTTATCAACAATTTTATAATCTACAATATATAACTATATACATCCTCCTTAACTATGTAAATATAAAAATATCTCTAAAGTATGCTTTAAAATTTTCATAAAGAAATTATATCGCCAAAAAAGTCGTCTTGTTACTTTTTAACAGTTTTCTTTCATATCGCGCAATAAAGAGTATAGCGCTAATAAGCAGAACTTTCATAATAAATATATTTAAAAAAACAAAAATCAAAGTATGCTTCCCAATGTAGCAAAAACCTATAAATATTCTTTTTAAAACTATTATATCGTCCTCTTGTCAAAAGTACTTTTAAAACATATTTTAAAATACATTATTTTAAAACATCATCAAATAGTTTGTTAACAAACACCCCTTCTTAAAGTGTTTTCCATCAATTCAGTTTTTATTAATGATTTCATTACATATTCGGAACAGATGTGTGATCCACTCCTCTTTTGAAGAGGCAGCCAGACAAGCAAAACATTCAATAATCATGTCATTAAAGTTATTTTAATGTACCTTTTTTCTTGTAATGGATATGGAAAAGTGTTAAGTGTTTTTGGTTTTGCTTAAAAAAAAACAATGTTTTTTGTATCTCTAGTTTTATTAAGAAAAACTATCAAAAAATGAAAAAGTACTTGAAAACTAAATATAAGTGTTGCATTCTTTAAAGCGACTAATAACACTGGACAACACAAAAAAATTGACAAGCTTCTAACGGCTGATTCTGGTACAAGGCACCAAAGAAGAGTCTACTGTTTGTTTTCTATGAAATTTCTCTGTATTTGATGACCAGGCTGTATTCCTTAACTGAATTCCATAGAACCGTATTGGTTTTAAAATCGAGCTGTATACCAAAAGTTTACAATTTGGACTTAGTGTAGAATTTCCCCCCCATAAACCAATTAAATTGAACTGCTTTCAATTCTATTTGGATCATCGTTGCTTCTGTGTGGGAGTTCCATGTTAAACGAGGATCAAGAAAATTTCGCAATTGATTTCGATAAACGGGCATGCCTGACTGCGCAATATAAATATAGTCCGAACAAAAATATAAACTAAGTTTTTATCCAAAAATCTCGGTCGTTAAATATACTGTGATTAACATTTGGACCAAGTTTGGGGCAACCTCCCAACTTGGCAACATTTTCCCCTATAATTCTTTCCCATATTAGAAAAGTAAAAAATACTCATAATCATAATTCGATTGTTGCCAATCGAATTTCGTTAATTGCATCAACTAACATAGAATTCTTATTGAAAAAGAACTTAGGTTACAAGAATAAATAATTGCTAATGGGAACCGTTTAATCGGTTAGGTGTATCAATGATAATAAAATTAACCACTAGTTAGTTGCAACAAACGATTAAAAGAAAAGTAAATTTAGAAAGAAAATTTTTTAGTTGCAAATACAAATAATTGGTTCTAAAAATCCAATTCGTAATATTTTATTCGGTTGTGCTCATCATATTCGTTACTTAGTCATGCCAAAAGCATACGATCGGTTGATCTAATCAATTTAAGAATTGTCAGAATTATAGCTTTATCACAATTATCCTCTTATGGCGATAAACATGAATTATGCAGATGTAACACTTTTTCAAAACACTACAGTTAATATGGCGGCACCCTATTTCCCCTAGAAAAAAAGCTGCCTCTTTCAGGTTTTTCTGATTACACTGTTCAACAAAATCAATTTTTATTTTCGAAATTACAAAATTCAAACGAACGATTCTGGTAGCAGACACCAAAAAAATGTGAACGTGTAACGGCGCTTTTAAAGTTTACATCTGGGATTTATTTTAGAGGGACTTAAATTAACATTCATTTTCGTGTACTATATTAACCCTCTAACTCTTCGCTGTACGGGTCTTTTTGACCTTTTATTGAAAAAGGGGCGGCAATATAGCGCGCTAAAATGTTCTAGAAAAATATTTGCCATATAATTCTACAATATGTTTCAAAGACATTCAAACTCCAGACTCAAGTTGATTGCCAGAAATCATTCAAAACTTAAAATGTTTTTAAGGGGTAATTTCGTACTTATTTACAAGTAGTATTCGGTATAGGGATTTGTAAATAGCGATACACGTATAAATTTTATTTTGTTGTACAGTGTAATAAGTACACTTGGAGAAATGCAGATTAGGCAAAAACAATCAAGGACTTGGAAACCAAAATTTGTCATTATATTGCCGAAATACACCTGGAAAAAATGTACAGAGTCAGATGATATTGAGTTTCCAGATTCGACAAATATTCAAACTTTAATGCCATAATGTAGCCGTTCTAATAAATCACATTAGTAACACATGAGTCTGAGCCGAGCCAATATAAATATTGGCATTTTCACAGAATAGTCCACTTTTTGTCACGTGCGACACCAAGCAATTACATATGCTTGTTTTTTTTTTTATAAAACGTAAGTTTTTTGTATTGCTTTCTATAATTGTGTAGGCCGTTAGTAGCTCTGCATTAAGTAAAAATCGAACTACACGGTTCTAAAATGAAACCTTAATTGCTTGATGTCGCACGTGACCAAAAAGAGGACTTTCGAGTGAAAATGCAGATGTAAATAATATATATTTTGATATACATATTTACATTATTTTGTATATACATTTGTTATTTAATTATTTATTAACTTTTTTTCTTTGATTCAATTGTGTGTCAGTTAAGAATAATGGGAAAATTCAAGATGAAGAGGGAAATAAAAAAAATTTAATTTGGGCTTTATTTATTTATTTAAATAAACTAGGATACTAAGGCGATAATAATATAAAATACATATATATTTTTAAATATTCTGAGCAACTAACAAGTATAGTCTACTTTAAATATTGCGGATATATAAAGTATCAGCCCATAATTGTCAGTCAATAACTCTGTTATCGAATATAAGAAACAGGCAAACGTATTTAAAATATAAGCAAAATTGAAAAATGACTTTCCAGATTAAGGGTTAAAAATATTTTTCAAAAATTATTATTTGCTACAGGCCAACAAACCCACTACCAGACCTTGCTTAAAAAGTTTTCATGATGCACGCAATCATAAATCCTCGAAGTTCTATAATATTTTCTTAGTGTAGTTTAAAATTTAAACTATTTCTTAAGATCCTTGTAATATTTCTTTCTTTTATTCCTAAATCCTTTGTCTACTCAATAACCTTTAAATTTGAGTTTTCTTTTAGTCTGTAATATGATACTTTGACAGCCAGAGTATGTACACACATTTATATTAATTCAAAGGATAAGGACAACTAAAAAAGCCAAGGTACTAAATTACACAAATGTTTGTTAACATGTTGAATTTTAACACACAAGCACTTAAAACCAAACTTTATAGTTTGTTATTTTTTTCCAAACACCCAGCATTCGAGGGAGTAAATACTCATAATCAAACATCAAAAAGGAAAAAAAATTTGTTTCTTGTGTTGTGAACACATCATCTTTAATTTTACGATATGACTTTCTACTTGCCACATTTTGTGGCATATACTATATGGTATGTATGTATGTATGGATTTTATGCCGTTCTTGGAACTAATTAATCAACTTGTGAACAATTGAACCATAACTATGAATATTCTCTATGCAGTAGTTCATTGCCTGCTTGAAAATTAAGTAATTTTTCATAATCACTACGATTACGAGTTGAGCACTAGACTGAGAGGCTCAACCATGAAATTATTATGTGGGTTTTGTTGTATTGGAATAGCAAGAAAGAAAACCTTTTAAGTTCTAATAAAGTTATCATTATTCTACCAGCAGTGATGATTATACAAAAAGAGTCTATACAAATTAATTGAAGTTGTCGAAATATCGGCAGTTTAATAATTGAAATAATTTTTTAAATTTTTGCTTTAGATTGAAAATAAATTAAGTTTGAATTAAATTCAATAAATTGAGTTGTTTTTAATAACTTAGCATTATAAACGCATGTATCTATGTATGTATGCATGGTTTATATGTTTAATATAAATAAAGATATTCTTAAGACAAAAGCTAATAAAATTATTTGAAAAAAATTTTGTCGTAAAAGTCATTATTGGAATAATAAATTACACTGTACAACAAAAAAATAATAACACAGTTCTAACAGCCAATAATTCTGAATAAGTACGAAATTATACTTTAAGCACATTTAAAGTCTTGACATTTTCCTATCATTCAACTTGAATTTTTAGCTTTAGTGTCTTTGAAATGTTATAGTAGAATTTTTTGACAAATATTTTTGTTCTTTAAGGGGAGTTTTTGGCTCATTTTTCTGGAGAGGGAGGGTTAAAATTGTTAAAAAAATTTTTTACAAAAATGGCTGAACACGCCTTATAACTAAAGTGTAAGGATTACAAGATTTTTATAACCGCCAAAAGGGATAAATTTAATCTGCCAAAAATAAGGGCCAGAGGTAAACCTTGAAAACGCCAATGCGATTATACAGGGTGTTTTTTTTAGAGGTATAGAACTTCGAATTGAAATAAAACACAAGAAAATCGTTTTAATGTCCATCAATTTGGCTTTATTGGAAGGATAATTTTATGCCATTAATGTTTAAATATGATTTCGGGCATGTGGCCGCCGCGGCTGGCTCGAATAAAGCCAATTCTACAGGTCCAATTTTCAACCACTTTTTCGAGCATATGGGGCCGTATGTTGGCAATAACGCCACGAATGTTGGCTTCCAAGTCCCCTAACGTTTCTGGTTTGTTGGCGTAGACGAGCGACTTCACATATCCCCAAAGAAAATAATCCAATGGTGTCAAATCACACGATCTTGGTGGCGAATTGACAGGTCCATTCCACGAAATTATGCGCTCATCGAATGTTTCCTTCAATAAATCGATTGTGACGTGCGCTGTGTGGCATTTAGCGCCGTCTTGTTGGAACCACAACTCATCCACATTCATGCCATCCAATTCGGGAACAAAATAGTCGGTTATCATGGCTCTATACCGGTCTCCATTAACGGTAACTGACTCTCCAGCATTATTTCGGAAGAAGTATGGCCCAATGACTCCACCAGCCCATAGAGCACACCAAACAGTCAGTTTTTGTGGATGTAATGGCGTCTCAAGGGTCTCATGTGGATTCTCTGCACTCCAAATGCGGCAATTTTGCTTGTTGACGTAGCCATTCAACCAAACATGAGCCTCATCTTCGCGAACTGAACTTCGCGAACATAACCATTATTTTCGAAATAAATTTGCACGATTTGCAAGCGTTGTTCTTTTGTCAACCTGTTCATGATGAAATGGCAAACCAAACTAAATATTAATCACTTGACAGCTGACAAAATGGCCGCCAGTTAAAAAAGTGATGCCAACTTAAAGTTCTATACCTCAATAAAAAACAATATTTGTTGATGCGCTCTGACAAAATCAGTCAGACCTTTTTATTTAGAGAAAAAAATTTGATTTTGTTGCACATATGTATTATATTTTTTGAATTAGAGTTATTTATTCAAATAAATATTATTCGAATAAAATTATTCGAGTAAATATTATTCGAATAAAAATTATTTAACTCCGCAAAAAATAAGCGCCAGCGGTAAACCTTCAAAACGCTAATGCGCTTATATATTTTTTTATATTTCTATTTTTATTTGTTTTTTTTGTACGCTCTACCAAAACCTATCAAACCTTATTATTTAGAAAAAAAAATTTTTTGATTTTTTTGTACAGTGTTATATGTATTATATTTTTAATTCAAGTTATTTATTCAAATAAATATTATTCGCTTACATTTATTCGAATAAATATTATTCGAACAAAAAATTATTCGTTTCATTTTTCGAATACAAGTCAGTAGAAAAAAATAATTTCTAAAAATGTTTTTCGAAAGAAAATTAATCGTGTAAAAACTAGATCTATAAAGTTTTTTGAAACAATAAACTTACTCGTTTGAAATTAGTCAAAAAACATGACTCATATAAAACGTTTTTAAGTAAATTTATTTTAATAAAAGTCAATAAATCAGTATTGCAATAATAATTATTTAGGAGTTACTTTTCGAATAAAAGTTATTCAAATAAATATAAGTCGAATATAAGCTTTCTAATAAAAGTTGTTCCAATAATACTGTTTAAATAACAGATATTTACATGAAATTAAACGACTAAATCATTACTGAATCGAAAATTATTCGTATAATATTTTTCGAATAACAATTAATTGTTTGAACATTATGCATAAAAATACTATTTTAATAAAATTGTTGGAACGAAATTAGTTGTTTAATATTTTTCGAATTAATTTTATTCGAATAAAAATTATTCAAGTAAAAACTTTTAAAATAAAATTTTTCGATTACTAATTATTCGTATGAAATTATTCAAATAACATCTTTCAAATAAAAGGAATTTAAATGAAAATACTGCAATACACGTTATTTGAATTAATCACTATGGACCTCAAATTATTTGTTTAATAATTTTCGAATAAAAATTATTCGAATACAAATTATTCAAATAATTAAATCTCTTTTGGAATAAAGATTTGTATAATAGTTTTGGAATGATTGTTATTCGAATAAAAATTTTTCAAATAAGTTTTATCGATTAACGAAATTATATTTTTTAAATAAAAGTCTTTTAAATGTAAATACTGCAATACCCGTTAGAAATTATTTGCTTAGTACTTTTCGAATAAAAATTATTCGAATACAAATTATTCAAATAAAATAACGCAAATCAAAGTTTTTCATTTGAAATAATTCGAGTAAAGAGTATAAATAAAAAATTAAATATTTAATCTTATTCGAGTAAATGTTAATGAACAAATATTTTCCGAAGAACTTTATTCGAATAATATTGTTCGAATATAATATGAGTTTTCTAATAAAAGTTGTTCTAATAGTATTATTAAAATAAAAGCTATTTATATGAAATTAAACGTCTTAAATCATTACTGAAACGAAAATTATTCGTTTTTTCGAATAAAAATTATTCGTTCGAACATTATTCATAAAAATGATATTTAAATAGAATTGTTGGAAGAAAAGTTAACCTATTAAATCTCTTTTGGAATAATGATTTGTATAATAGTTTTGGAATGAAAAAAATTATTCGAATAAAATATTTTCAAATTATTTTTTTTTCGAACAACGAAATTATATTTTTTAAATAAAAGTTACTTAAATGAAAATACTGGAAGCACATTAATTTAATTAATCACTATCGGAACCAAAATTATTTGCTTAATACTTTTCGAATAAAAGCTATTCGAATACAAACCGAAAAGGGTTAAGATATACCCAATTTCTATTGAGTTTAAAAAAAAATTTCCATAATAGTATATTTCAGTTAGAAGTTCCCATCCCCCCCAAAAGCCTCAAGCGGCATCCGCTGCTGGTATATAGCTTAAATAACAAATATTTCCAAACACTTTTTTTGTTTTCTTTACAAGCTCAAATAATTCTAGAAAAGACGTAATAACTGCCTTTTAAATTTTATTGTATATGGAGGGCCCTCTTTTTGTTTCAAAAACCTGTTAACCCAGAGAATTTGTCTTTCCTTAATTGCTTTTAAGTTGTTTAAATGTTTTATAATTTAAGCAAACACTCTTGCCAGTTAAGTCAAATAAAATAAAGTCTTTTTTTACGTTTTCATTTTAACTTCTACATTAAAAAAAATATATATCTTTTTTAAAGAATAATTGTCACTCATCCGTTAACGTGGCTTAATATTTTTTCAACTACCGGTTGGGTTTTTTTCTTGTTCTAAACAATTCCTGGTGTTTTTCTCTATTTATTTCATTCCATTTTATGAATGCGTTGAAACATTGCAATGGTTGATTTGTTGAAGACAAATATAAGACAAGAAGCCGCCACATTCTAACAATTGCATAAGCAATAATAGGAGTTTGCTGGATTTTGTTCACAAAAGTCTTTCTTTTTTTTTTGTTCTTTGTTTAAACCATCAACAGCAAAAAAATTTTTTTTAGTTATAAACAAAATCCATTAAAATAAAACAAAGATTGACTTAACGTTTCATTTTATTTGTTTGCTTACGGTTGCTAGAGTTGATTTTAGCTTAACCCTTTTCTTCAGTTTTTTTTTTGTGTTTAATTTTGTTAATCAGTTTCTTATTAGCAGAGTGCTAACAATTGACTAGACGTTAAAATCACATAGTTTTAACTTGCATCCGTTAATAAATATGTTTATTCGTACACTCCTAACTAATAACTAAATTATGAGGACTCTATGTGTGGACTTGCTTTTATTTTGTATGATCTTTCAATTTGACAGCAGGTGAAGAAATGAGTTCTACCTACTGCTTAAAAAAATTGTTTATTTTATATGAAAAAAATTAAGGAAACACTAATGTGCTGTTTATAGAATCCAAACAATCGAGTTGAGTGAAAAATTTGTATGAAAAGCACAAATTTTCTACTCAACTCGATTTTTTGGGCTCTAAAAACAACCCATAAGAATATTTACAAATTGCTTAAACCATAAATTTTTATCGAAAAATATGTTTTTCCAACTCGCTCTTAATCAGAAGTTGCATATTAAAATATATATTTATCACAAAAAATATGTTTATAAAGAAAAATCGCCTTCCAACTTCGAATATTGATTAATTGGTAATTTTTTTCAAAAGATTCATTCAAAAATTTATTACTTGAAAAAAAAAATGTTCTGTAAGATCTTTTCGAAAAGTTTAATTTCTGCGGGAGATTTTGTTCCAATTGTCGTCAAAGTACTTGTCCTACGGTCCTTGAAAGTGGGAGTGGTACAATATGTTCCCGCATCCTGAGCAGTGAAGGGAATACATATCACGTAACCAGAACAAAAATGTTAACAAAATAGTCTTTTTGAAACAAAAATTAATATGATGTTCTTCAAAGAGAAGTTTAATTAGAGAAAATAAATTGAACTTTTGACCATTTTTGGCTTTTTTCCTTGTTCACCAAAAGTCAACATCATGTATGTAAAATGTTACTTATAATACTAAATTTTCCCAAAAACTTGTAATAAGTATTTTATATTAATGTAGATATACACGTGGCTGATTCTCATTTAAAGTGCTTTTTACGTGTCCGTTGAAAATATAGTAAAATATATCATAGAATAAACGCATACATATTAAAATGAAAACTTCTGTAGCATGATTTAATAGATTATAAATAAATGTATGTAAGTTTTTTCTGTAAGACTATCCATTATGTGTTAAAAATGAGGAACGAAAATACTGCTTTTTACTCTCTTCATACAAAATGGCGTAGCCGTAATGCATGCTGTTGATTTTCCACATTAAGGAACTATGATTTTTTTTTTAAACGAGATTAAATTTATAACGGTTTTAGAATATTTGTATTTAATTCTCTTATTTTACACATAAAATTTGTGAAAAATATTAGAAATTATAATTTTTTGAAATTGTTATTTTCCGCATTCTTGTGTATTGAGCGTTACGTTTTTTTAGTACGCTTCATTACCCAGTTTAAATATTAGAATTACATTAACAACATTCACTAAAATAACAACGTAGGTTTGTACTTCTAAATATATCAAAGTTTTGTGAACTTTTTTAATTAGTATTATATCGCAAAACGTTTCATCGACAAAATTTTCAGTTGTATTTAGAAAAATGTATTGAATGTTACGTATATTTTTTAGTATAATTCAAATTTTTTAGTGCATACCTAAGAAAGTTATGTAAAAATACATTGAAGATTATGAACTGTATTGAATTCAAAATAAAGTGTGTGGTCTGAAAAAAAATATTGAATTCGTATAAAAATGTATTGAGCGTTACGTAAAAAAAAATTTTATATATAATTTATCTATAACTTTTTAGACGTTAAAAAAGTTATAGATAAATTATATAAAAAAATTTTTTTACATAACGCTCAATACATTTTTATACGAATTCAATATTTTTATAAATGTTTATCAATATTTTTATAATATAAAGAACATTATCTGTTTACAAATTTCTGGGTTTCTTTGAAAAACTGTTGCTTCTAACGCACTGTGGGTTGTTATGTTTCCGAAGAATGTATCAGGTAGGTCGTGTTTTGCTACAAAAAAAAACTATTCGAAATTGAAATAACTTTTGACATTGTTAGTAGATATTTTTGCATATGTATAAATGTGTTTAAGGAAATATTTTAAGAGCTAAAATTTTTTTATTTTTCCATGTGAATCCAAGTCAAAATTGAAAAAGTGCTCATAACTTTTGATTTCATCCTGCCATTATTACACTTTTTTTTATTTTTAGAGAGTAGATGTATAGTGCTTTCAAACCCTATACTAATTTTTTGTAGTGTATTTTTTTCGCAAAAATCATTCCCGGAACAACCGCGAAGGCAAATGTAACACTTCAAACACAAAAATTTTAAAAAACCGAATAAATACTTTAATGAATTGAACGAAGTGAAAACTATAATATGAATCGTATCTTCTCATATTTCTATTAATTATATTGGTAAAATAAACCAAAATATACACTTAGAATGAGAATCACTCACATTTATTTATGCAGATTTGCTGCCTGTTTCGTATTTTACATAATTTCAAATGCACAAGTTTGTTTGAACACCACCTGGTTGGTTATCATGAAAGTTCAGTATTAACACACACTTAAAATCAAAACAGAATTTATTTAAATATGCAATTTGAAGTTTTTGTTGAAATTTCTCACAAAATTAAACGAAAAAAAATTGGAAAATATCCCAATGAGTTGAAATTATAATAGATAAATATTTAAATTAAAATACGAAATTTGCTAGGTACAAAACAAGGTAGAAAATGGAGAACTACAAGGTATATAGGGGACAGTAAAAAATCTCTCTGATATTAAAGGTTTTTAAGCCTAAGCTTAAATTTAAAATATTTGTACTAAAACGTTATATAAGTAATGGGTATTCCCTTACAAATATCTAAATTTCTAAATTCCTTCCTAAGAGTTCAACTATGTCATGGATTAGTAAGCCTGAGAAAAAATCTCTATTACTTAAATATCTTTACCAGGAAGTAGTTCAATTATTTTTATTAGTTTTTCTAACAAAGAACTGTCAAATAACAAACAGCACTTCCCATTTTTTTTTCTTATTACCATTCTTTAAAAGAAAATCTTTGACAGTTTGTTTTATTTTTCATTAATACTCCTTTGAACAGGACCTTCAATTTATCATCTCGTTACTAATACCATTATGTATGACCATTAGGAAAATTTGTCTTAATGCGCTTTTTTTTTGTTTGTTAAAAGGAACATAAAGAAATTTTCTTTAAAATTGTATTTAGTTTCCGGTTTTATTGTTTAACAATTACATTTGCAGCATGATTTGGATTTATTTGCTTGAAAATGTATTTTATACGGTTTCATTGTTTATAGTGTTTAGCTGCAATTTATGAGGCTTTTATAACCAATAAAATATCAATTGACTTGCAATTAATCATATTCAGACTATATGGCAGATTTCTAACAATAACTAGTTAAATGGCATTTCAAAGCAAAAAAAAAACGTAACAAAGATGAAGGTGATGATGCCTTAGATAAAGTATTGTGGGGTAAAAAAAAAACTAGAAATTCATTTCATTTGTACTGCTTCTTTTTATTACATTGTGTGCCATTATTTCTATTGACTTTAGTTTCATAGATACGAACAAAATGTATACCGGAAAATGTAAGAAAATACTATTTATTGTTTAGTATTGTTTGCTGCATAACTTATTGTTTATTATATTCCACTTTTCTCTAATTTTATTTGTTTGCATTGCATTTTTACTACTGCAACTGCAAGATATTGTTTGCAGTTGTTTTACCTTTCTCACTTTTTCTACTGGCCTCTGGACGATGTTTAGTTTTTTTTTTCTTTGCTCAAATATCTTATAAATAGTAAAATAAACGAGCGTTAAATTTAAAATAAAATATGTCTTTTGTTAGCATTTCTTTGGTGTCTTTGTGCTAAATGACGGGAAGAAAACAACGGAAATGCATTTTATACTTAAATCTAGTATATCGAATGCGATAAATGGGAATATGATGGGGTTGTAGCTTTAAAGATTTTATTTTCTTAAAAAAAACAGTGTATGAAACCAAACTAGAAATGCAGAAGAACTTGAATTGGCCACTGCTTGTCGACCAATGTTGTAGTTATAATTACACTAGACAGTTGGTACAAACAAAAATTTGATTCGAAAGAAGTTATGCATGCAAAGCAAATATTATAACCAAAAAGTTTCCGATCTCGTCATATGGTTTAATTTTTGCCTGTTGGTTTAATTTTTGCCTGTGGTAACTTTTGAAGCCGCCATTTCGGATCCTTTCCTCATAATGTCCAATTTTTTGCACATGGCAAATAACCCCTTTTAAAACTTTCTATCTCGTGTAAAAAACTAGACATTTGTAGGGAAGGATCCGAAATGGTATAAGTGGCGCCCAGAGTTTGGTGTCGGATCAAGAAGCCAACTGAAAACTTAACAAAAAGTAAGCCAAGGTCAAGCCATAAACAAAAATATCCTACTAGATGATATCGGATTGTATATGGCAGTGCTATATAAAATAAATTCAGTAAAGTGCGACTTTGACTCGCACACGAAGTGTTTCGTACGAATACATATATATATCCCTTTTTCTTTTTGCATTTGGCATTTTTCCTTTTGCTTTTCGTTTAATTTTACTTCTTTTATTTTTCAATTTTTTTTGTTGACTTACCGATTTTTAATTTTTTTATTTCTGGCGCTTTTTTGGTGATTTTTTAAAACTTTTTTTTTGCAATTTTTCGGTTTTTCGCAAATTTTTTTTGCCGATTTTTTTATTTTAACGTTTTTTAATTTTTTTACGACAGTTTAGTTTTAGCGATTTATTTTAGTTTTGGCGCTTTTTTCAGTTTTTTCGGTTCTTGGGGTTTTTTTTTAGTTTTAGCGATTTTTTTGCCACTTCTTTTCGTTTTGGCAATTTTTTGGGGGTTTTGGGGACTTTTTTTAGTTTTGGCGCTTTTTTTTTGTTTTCGTTTTATGACGATATTTTTAGTTTTAGCGAGTTTTTTAGGTTGTAGCAAGTTTTTTAGGTTTTAGTGATTTTTTTTCGTTTTGTAGACTTTTTTCGGGCTTTGATGTTTTTTAGTTTCTTGTGATCTTTTTAGTTTTGGTGATTTTTTGAGTTTTAGTGTACGGAACCCTAAAAACAATAGTGCTGTATTTTAATTTCTTTGGATATAAACTCATACAGTTGGACTAAAACTCATCACTTAATTGTTAAACTCTAAAGGCACCTAGTAAAAAGATGTACATGTTCAAATAAACTCAACAAACAAACATTCACACACAAGTAATTGTAATTATCAATGATAATTCATGCTAGAATAGAGAAATAAAAAAAAAGAAGCTCAACACAAGACAAAAGAAGTGAATATCAAAAACTATCAAATGAAATACAGCTCTAAGAGTGACAGTATGAATTGATTAAAAGTAGATAGACTCGACTTTGGTCGAGTGGTCTAAGCTGTAAAGAACTCTGATGAGATTAGCGGGAGCTATCGAAGCATCAGTTCAACCCTCCGTACAGCCAAAATTTTTTCTGTCTACGTGCTTCACATTAATCTCTAAATAAAAATATAATTTAATTTAAAAATTAAATTAGAACCGAACTCAAGCCAAAAATAATAAAATTTCTTTGGATATTTCTGCAGAACCTCATATCATTGGGAGGTATCTAACTGATATTGAGAGCGAATTTTTGTATTGGGATTTGTTTCACTTTCTTGAAACAGAAGTTAGAAGTTATTTCATTACTTTTGGACTTTTTCATATTGGGAGCTGTTTCACTTTTTAGTGTTATTACCGGTTGGAGGTTTTCACTTCGTTTGAGAATCACTTCACCAGCACAGTCTAATATTAGTTAATTTCTTAAAAGTCCATAATAAATTTTGGATTTATTTCATATTTTTTGGGAGATTTTAATTCATTGCGACTTATTCAATTTGTTTGTTTCGTAGTTAGGTTAGACTAGTTGCTTCCAACTTGAAAATTGTATCTGCTTTGAGCGATATTTCTTCGAAAATTCTATAATTTATTTATTAAAAAATTTTTGTTTTCAACTTCCTAATAACTTTTCATTTGGCTGCACGCAAGACAGTTTTTTTTTCTCTTAAAAATTTACAAGTATGTATATATTTTTGTCTTATTTTCATATTTCATAATGAAGCTTTATAATCACTGGTTTTTGGTGGCATTACTTATATTTTCTTCATTAATATAATATTGTTAAAATTTGCGGTTAAGACAGTAAAATATTTACTATTGCCTAAAGCAAGAACAGAACAATAATTTTAAAAATATTGTCGTGTTTTCCTTTGTTTGAGAACATTTTAATGTTAACTAATTGCTCAAGAATTGTTTATGACTGTGTTTATGGTTGGTCACCCAACAAACAGACAGGAACAAGCGCAGCAACATTAACTTCCAATTGTTCAACAATTTACACTGGGCAAACATAAACAAAGTTTATGGTTGACAATAACTAACATTCTGTCAGTCTGGCCAGAATTGTATATGCTGATTGTTGTTGAATATTTTAGGGAATGAACAAGTAGTGAGTGAGTTAGTGAATGTTTTCATTATTGCTGTTGTTATTTGAAGGCAGACATCATAATTTTAAATATTCTGACAGAAAGTACTTGTTTTGCTTGTAGTTTTTAAGTTACCGCTTTGAGAATAATTTTTAAGAATATTTTAGCTTTTTTTTTCGTTCCTATTTTTCTAATTTACTGTTTTATGTTATTTATGGCTAAAACTCAGTTTAGAGTATTTTACAAGATAAAATTTATTGCAGTGGATGTTTTGTTTTTGTGGTAAAGAATTCAACAAGACAATATCACATCAAAGGTTAATTTTTTTTAATTTCATTCCATTTTAACAAGTGTTTGAGGAATTTTTCAGATTTATGACTTTATACTTTTAATTGTGTTACATGTATTCCCAAAAAGTTGTGCCGCTCTCGAGGTGCTTAGCTCAACAGAGAGATTATTTCAGAAAGTTGTAGTTGGAAGTTTTACTAGCAAATACTACAAAATAGAAAATTTATTTGTGCTACATGTTTATATAATTGTCATACTCTATGATCTTCTATAGCACTGTCCAACACAAAGAAAAATAATATGGAGTTTTGAAAGTTTACGTCTGAGACTCATTTTATGGGATGTTGAAGTTCCCCACCTTTTGCACATAGTTATAGACTTAATGTAATTTTGTAAGCCTTACGTTTAAGGTATAAGATGTAATAAGTAGGGATGTAACGATACGCCGTTTCGCCGATCCGATACCGATACCGATATTTAAAAATAAATATCGCCGATACCGATTCCGATACCGATACGAATATTGAAATTGAGTTCAATATTCGATCAACATATTTAGATCAACAAAACTCAAGTGCAATTTTTTTATTATACAAAATTACATTGTAAGAGAGAATAGTTAAAATTGGTTTTAACCCAGTATAAAAAATTGGAAGTAATTTTTAAGGAGCTACATTTTCTTTGCTTCAAAAAAATCTATATAAAAAATATGCAGATAATTAGTAGAGAAGCAAGAAAAAATTTTTAGTTCCTTTAAAAAATACTCGCCATGCTTTTTAAAAAATCGATTTTTTTAAAGGACATTTATCAACTAATATTCATCTAAATAACTTAATAGCTTAATTATTAAAAGACTTCTAAGTTTATATTTATTCACTTAAATTTACATGAAAATAAAGTTCTGAGTTTAAATTCGCATAAAAAAATTGTGAAAATGGATACTATTTTATCCTTTTTCCTTAAGGAAAAATCATTATAGAATACCGAAAAAGAAATTTGTCCTAGCAACGCTTCCGATTCGGTGATTGGTAATCGAAAAACAGAACTTCTTGCAAGGGCAAGGATATGTAAAACTAATTAGAAATTATCCAAATTTGCAATACTTCCAGATCGCGAATTCTACATTTTCATGACTTCTTTGGAGTATCTCTTTTTTGCTGGAATAAGATTTAAAAAACAACGGCTTGAATTTGAATTCATGGTAAAATTAACAAAAAATAAATAATTTTTTTACAAAATAACAGCATAAAATATTATTAATTTTTAAAATTGATATTAATAAGATTTAAAAAATAACGAAGTGTATTTAATTCATGGTAAAATCGAACAAAAATAAATTATTTGTTAAAAAAAAACTCTGAAAAAATTTTTAAAAGTATCGTCGTATCGGCAGTAAAATATCGCCGATACCGATGTATCGGAAAATCTGAAGTATCGCCGATATATCGGTATCGGTATCGGTATTCGTTACATCCCTAGTAATAAGAGCTTTTAGGTAAAACACGGTAATAAAAACTTTTGTGGAACATTTTGGCACTCTGCCTCTTCTTTGTATGTAACTTCTTCTTTTTGTCCCTTTCTTAAAAAAGGGGTAAAAGCTCCCCTGCAGCGGTGATATAGTGGTTAAGTTGTTCTACTCTTTGCTGTATGAGCCTCTTTGTTCCTTTCTAAGAAAAGATGCAAACAAATTTCATTCTTAAATCGTCGAACACAAGGTTACTTAACAATTTTTCGGTAGCGATTATACTTCATAGGTCTTTCATGTTAATTCAACTTAATTTTAGAATAGCCTTTAAAGAACATTTTTCCTTTTGTAATATCTATATTTCATGTTGATTTAATATTCCACTCAACTTAAAGCAAAATGAAGTTAATATTGAAATAATAAATGGAATTATTTTGAAAAAAAAAACGTTTTTCAAGTTGAATCAACGTAAATTTGATACTGAAATAACACGAAGAATCATCTTGAATCAAAGTTGAAACAACGTGAATTAACATACACTGAAATAACATGAAGAATCATGTTGAATCAAAGTTGTTTCGAGTTGAAACAATATAAATTTAATGTAGTCATTTTAATAATTATTTTACTGTCGTAATGTGTATGTATTAGCATAGGCATCAGAAAAATTTCTTGCAACAGGAAAAATTAATAACGTCGCTGTTTTTGACTTTAGATGTGCCAAAATCAGCTCTTGGGGGTTTTCAAGGGTGTTGAGTTGATTTCTGGTACTATTTTGGCCAATAGGCAAAATTAGCCTCCATCCAGGTATTGGAAAAATACTCAACTTTGGTTCCCTTGTCTGGTCAACAAGGCGCATGGAACGTTCAAAACAGTACATTTTCTTCGATCTAAGTGGTTAGATGGCCACTGTTTAAGCCACATATTACATCTGGACTACAACTTCAATTTGCGGAGTTTTGTCCGCTCATTTTTTAATTATGTGCCAACGTGCATTGCAGCCACAACAGTCTTAAATATAATTTAGATATACAGTAATATAAATACCATCATAAGTAACATGAATTTCGTTTTGATTCAACATGATTTAATTAACAATTTAACATGAAATTTATTTGAAAATAAAGTGAAGATAATTTAAAATGGAAATTTTTTATTGATTCACTAGAGTAGCTCCAACTTTAATTTAATATGGTAAAAATTGGTTTTACTATAAAACAGGATTTTATGGATTCAATATTAACCCTTTTTGTTTTAACAGTGAAAATTTTTAAATCAAGAGATATAAGGTTAGATTAATAATTTTTCGGTTAAACTTAATATGAAACAATGGTAAATTTAAAAACTAAGGTGTGTACTCTTGCAGAAATTTAATATGATTTCTAGTCAACATTGCAACATGTTGATTTTACATTGGTATTTTTTTCTGGGTGTATAACTACGACTATGTGCAAAAGGTGTATATATAACATGAAGCACACATGTATACTTTCAAAACGCTAGTACACGCGTATATTTCTTTGGTTCCCTTTATCAGAATCATTCGTTAGAACCTTGTTATTTTGAAAAATAAAATTGATATTGTTGTACAGTGTAATTAGTTTTTTTTTATGCCATTAAAGATGCATAATTGAGCTTGATTGCCGTAAAGCAAATAATAACTAACCTCGCATTCATCGGGACAAAACAACACAACTCCTTTCAAAACTTCGGAACACCTAAAATTCCACCTGTCTTAACGATTTCTAATCAACAATGTCTTGCTGATTGTCTCTACGATAAAAGTCATTGTACTATCTATTAATCTCTAAAGAGAAATTTATTATAAATTTTCTATCAATCAAATTTCCATAATATCGACATTGTTATGATCGATGAACTATTAATTACCCCCATTAAATTTCAGTAAACAAAACTAAATACAATACAAACAATAACACTTCTTTTTTGGCTTCTTGGAAAACCACCTGCCTGTTTTGAGACCAGCAAAGAAATACTTCTCAATTAAAATAGACAATTATAGCGATAATTTCCTTTTATAGATTCGTTGATTAAATTAACATGAGCAAAAGCCTTAACCCAGAGAGGAGATCATAATGAAAAAGATTAATAATAAAAAATAAGGGCTTCATAAAACCAGAAGGCGCCAATACAAATTATTTTCTAATGAAATGAAGTTTGATGGTTAAGGGAGCGTTATAAAAGTATATTAAAAATTTGGGCAGTAGAAAAATCTGTAATTAACTCTAGCAGCATTTCTTAGGAAAAACTAAAGATTTTATTAAAAAATAAAAGAAAAAGAATACAAATTTTTATACGAGTCTAATGACATTAAATGTCAAAAATTTACTAATTTTTTGTTGTTGAGTTCTTTTTTATTTAATTGATGGTGTTTTTTTTAAAGAAATTTAGTCTTCTTAGCTTTAAATATCCTCAAGATAATTTTCAAAAAAATAAAACAAAAACAAACCACACAGGCCAGCATGAAATTATCATGATCTTTACCATCATCAATTTAAGATAACGTATCAGTGTTTACGTGTTTGTATTCATTTGCTGCATGCAAGGCATTCTTTGTACATATTTTTTTCTTATTTTTTTTTCTTAATGAAAACTTTAACAAAACGCTTCTTAAGCTGCCTGCAACTAACCACACAACCAGACAACTCTAACCCAACATTTAGCCAGCTTATAGAACACTCAACCAACCAACCACATTCAACTTGTGTCATAAATTATAATTTTTTGTATTTTTCATTTCTAGTTTTTATTTGTTCACTTCACCTTCTTGCGCTGATATACAGCAAACAGCCTTCCAAGTGCGTAAATGTAAGTAAGTGTGGGTAACATGGTCAGGACAGTTACAGCATTTTGTCTAGAACATGCCTTTAAGCGACAGGCATCTACAAGTTGCACTTGACTACCGATTACAATCAATCTTATGAAATTTAATGAAAAAAAAAACCAAACCGAAAGAAGAGAATAAAAAAGAAGCTGTTCTAGGCAAACAAAATACACACAACAAATTCTTGATATGAAAAATGTTATTAACCATAAAATGTTTTAGCCATGTAAATTATAGAATCTTGTTAGAATTTGCTTACAATAATGTTTGTGCTGTTAGGCAATCAGACAACATATGGGCTGGAGCAAAGATACAGATGGAGAAAGACTTGGCTTGCAACAAGACACAAGTCAAAGATCTTTTCAAGCTAAAAATGTTTTAAATAAATGATATTTAGTTAAATGATTAGTTTTGGTATTAATTTGTGGTTGCGCTACAATTGATTAAAGCGAAAAGAAGAAGCTTTACTACACTTAATAAAAGTTTGTGGAAAGAATGACCCACAGTTGCGCCACATCTACCATTTGCAGCCGAATCGCTTCTTTCATAAAGGCGATAAGCTCCTTGATTTCCAATAGTAATTAATTTCGTAAATATCTCAATACCTCTTGCGGCTATTTGTCAAGTATTCCCCAGGAATATCGGCCAGATATTCTAACTTGATGGTTTTTATCAAATTTAGGCAACGAATCTCTTTCACATTATTAGTGATATTTTTTATTGAATTTGTGAAATTGTCATTGGATTAGTGAAAAAAGGTAATAAAATTACTTCAACCAATGAAATTATTTCACAATAATAATGAAATTTTCACTGAAATTGTTTCATTGGTTGTACACGGAAAAAAGATTGAACATAAATAGTATGAAAAAAGTTCATAATTTATTGTTTATATATTTTAGAAATTTATTAATAAAATATAGGAATTTTTTCATTCCCAGTATGAATTTAGCTTTCAACAAATAAATTTATGAAAAAAAAGTTGCTTTGAAAAGAATTTTCAACTTTTTTGTCAACAAATTCTAAAATGCTTTTCTATTTATATAAAGCAAAAATACAATTAATTCCAAATAGTCTGTTTGGCAGAAAGGAAATAGTTGTGCCTAGTACAACAGATTATACAAGTTCAATACTGAATTTTTAAAAATAATTTTTAAAGAATTTATGAATTAATTTATGTAAAAGTTCCTAGCAGGAATGAAAATAATTTGGAAAAAAATTATCATGTTAGATTCATAGCATTTATGAAAAAATTTCTTGGATTAAGTAATATTTTTTTCTGTGTATGAAGCAAAATTCGTTTAGTGTAAAGTGAGAATTCGGACAATCGCATGGGTATGTAATACTTTGCCACCTGCGCTTCTCAGTTGAACAGGAGAGAGCGAATTTTTACAAAGTCACTTAAGCCCAGCAAACCTTACCACACAAGATGTTGGGAGTTCCAGAATTAAATTCAAAGGCCTGGTTCGGTCTTTATGGAAGCCTCCAAGATGAAGCTGGTATTGGATAGAGGATAACTTTCAAAAATCGACACAATGTTTGAGACTATAGCTGCAAAAAGAATAGAGAGGTTATTCGCATGGGCTATTGCTTACGACATTTGATTCGATGGTAATAACGTCAAAGTGTATGCTGGAATGCATAAAGGTACTGTCCATACTAAAACGATATCATATCAAGATAGTCTGTGTTATGATCTTCGGGCTTGAAGAGAAACGAAACGGCTCAGAAAGCCTTAGACAATTAGATTCTGAAAATTCCTGTGGGTCTGACTACGATTCTGGATAAGGTGGGTAGCGCGGAGAAGGGTCAGGTGGTCTACAATTATCACTTCACACAAAAAAATAAGTTTCGTTTTTTATAAAAAAAAGTCCCGGTATTCAATAACTTTTTTTTCAAATTTCCTGTGACAAAGAATTTCGTTATATTGATAACAAAATTATTTCAAAAGAAAAAAATACATATTAAAAAAAATGTTGACAGGGCTGGGATTCGAACCCAGGCTTCGCGGACGTAAAAAAGCATGCTCTCTATAGCCGAGCCATATCCCAGTTAGTTGTTAATGAGAAAAACTTGTTTTAAGTACTTATGTATGAAAAGAAAGGAAATAACCGGCATACATACAACGAAATATTGTATTAAGTTAATGACAAATGTTATTGAAATTCATATTTTTTTCAATAACATGGCTTCATTGAACATAATTCTTGTCTATTTTGTGTGTTATAGGACATCCAGTATTTTTTGTACTAAGAAGATAGAAGAAAATAAAATTTCTAATCTTCTAAGTACCGCGTGCATTACGGGGCCCTGCACGATCGGACGTATCTCTATGTTTTCTCCACCGTGGGCACTGTGGGGACTGTTTCGACAAAGAAGTTGAGAAGAATGTTCAACATCCGCGAATATCGGCTCACCAGGAACATAAAATTTAGACAACCATGCAGTAGCTTCTTTAAAGAGCTGAGGTGTTTCAGGATTGGTGCATCATCCATGGCCCGATTGCTCTTCGGGGCATGGTTATGCATATTAATGAGTAACTAGTAAAAAATTGTTTATATGACTTTCTGGGTAAAAAAATTAGACAAACGATAAAGGCCTAAGTAGACCTAGAAAAACAATGAGCTTTTCAGTGTCACGCTAATCACGAGCGTGTCTAACTAAATTTAGTTGCTACAAATTTTCATATTATCAATGTGCAAGCCGTACAGCAAATCTAAACTAACTAATTCTATAAATTTAAAGAAATTTCTTACATCTAAATTTTTGAAATTATCGATGTCTCCATATTCCCTAAAAGTAGAGGCGATGGTTTGGATATACAAAATCGTCTTTATCTGAATCTAAGTGGGTCTTTCAGTTGTCCTTATATAGAATATCTAGGTCTGCGATAATTTGGCAAATCGTAGAGATGCATATTATTATTATAATTGCATTAGGAAATATATTTGTAGTATTTTCCAAAAGTCCCTTATGTCATTTTTAACTTAAAACTGCATCTCATCAATAAATTTTGCTTAATTTAAATTTTACTTTAATCATTTTTGTTTCTACATTCTACCATTATATGATGAATATGACCAGCCTCAGCATGTTATAAACAATTTTGTAGTTTTGTGTTAAATAAATGATTCTGTCTCGCGTTCTGAGATATTTCATATTGTTGTTGGTGTAGCAGCATTTTTCGCATTTGCCTGTTAAAGACTTTGGCAAATGCTTAGAAAAAAAAAGAAATTCATTTAAAAAAAAGATGTACACATGTGTAATCTAAATCACTACTACGTTGTTGTTATTTGAATAATGTTTACGAGACGCATTTGCTAAATGAATTATATGCGTGTAGTTCTGTGTTAGTTACAGCCTGTATGAATCTTTATTAGAATGAGAGTTTGTTGATGGTTTTTTGCATTAAAAAATGTAGTAAGTGCGTGCAAGTATTCACAGCACGCTTGCAATTTTCGACAAAAAAAAAAAGAAAATGGAAAAAATATTTCATGTTTCTATTTAAGTTTTAACGTTTTACATGGCGGTTTAAATAGAGTTTCGTTGTTGGAGTCCCCTACAACTACAACAGGTAAATGAGGACTTCTTGTTTGATATGCAACATTTAAAGGTGGGTCCACATCTAAAAATATTTGCGCCGAACGTGTTCGCCGAAAATATTTGCGGAACAAATTTTAGCTTGTTGATGTGGACGAGCTTTTAAATATTTATCACACAAATATTTATTCACGAAAAGTTTTACGTCCACTCGCTCAAGCAATTGAAAAAGCAATAAAATTAGCACTATTTCTAAAAATGCGTCCATATCAGAACGTGTGCGTTGAATGTGACGAAAATTTTTGCGTCGTTTTTGTGCGCAGCACACGTCCACACTAGCTAAAATGCGCCGCAAATATGTTCGGCGCAAATATTTATAGATGTGGACCCACCTTAATATATTTTTTCCTAAAATCTCTAAAATATATTACTCTTCTCTGATAATGCACACTGTTTATAATAGGCAGTTAGCTTTGTTACTTTTAAAGTCACTTATCTTTCATAAAAATAGAAGTCAATGTTAATCGATTAATTTATTTTCATATATATATTTACTCAAACAATTTTTTAACTATAAATATTTTTTCGAGTAATGGAACTCGCATAATTTAATTTGAACAGCTTTTATCCGAATCCTTTTGTTCCAACAATTTTTTAATAATTTGTTCTAGTCGAGTTAATATTATAAAGATACAAGTCAATTTTAATCGATTAATTTTTATGCAAATATATATGCATACAAACTATTTTTAAACAATAAATATCTTTTTTAATAATAAAAATCGTATAATTTTATTTGAACTTTTTTTATTCGAATGATTTTACTCGGAAAATTTTATTCGAATAATTGCTATTTGGATAATTTGTATAAGGATCATTTGATTCCAAGAAATGTTATTTGTTTATTCTAGTCGAGTTAATATTATTTACATATGCTATTTTTATTCGAATGATTTTATAGGATTAACTTGTATTCGAATAATTATACCCAAACAATTTTTATTTATATAATTTTTAACATTCGAATATATTTATGGAAATTAAAAACTTTTATTTGCATAATTTCTATTCGAAGAACTAATTTTACATAAATGATTTCTATTCCAATATTTTTATTGAAATAAATTTCATTAAACAAATTTACTCGATTAGCTTTTGCTCAAATTCATATTCACATAAATAATGTTATTTGAATTTTTTATACAAATAGTTTTATTCGAATAAGCACTATTGGAATATAGTTTTTATATATATCGGCAATTTCACACAGTTCAATTCCGTTCGGAAACGGAATTCAATCCACCCTAATATGTCAAGCCCTAGCTGGAGCATAGCGCAGCATAGTAGCGCCGCCAACAGTCTGGACACACCTGACAAATTTGCCTATTTTAGTTTTATTTTTTAGACACCAGCTGATACAAAAGTGATATAGGTTGAATTCCGTTTCCGAACGGAACTGAACTCTATGACATGGCCGTATATATTATCAAATAATTTTTATTCAATCAATTTATTCGAATAATTTTTTTTATATATATTTCATTACAAATATTTTTATATTAGAACTTTTTCACCAAGCCATTTTGTCTTGCTTAGTTTTCATTTGTGTGGTGTTATTCGATTAATTGTTATTCGAATATGTGTTAATGTTATTCGATTAAAATTTATTTAAAAATTTTATTAGAATATATTGCATTCAAATAATAGTCTTCAAGATTTTATTTAAATAAATTTATTCGTGTCATTTTCATTGAAACAGTTTTGTTCATTTTACTGTACATATTTCGAATAATTTTATTCGAATAGTTATTAAAATGTCTCTATAAATATATGAATAATTTTTATAATTTTGCTTAAATAACTTGAGCATATTTATTCGAATAATATTATTTTAATAATTTAATATTTATTTAAGTACTTTTTAATCAAACAATTAGGTTTGGATAATTTTCACTTGTATAGTGTTATTCGATCAAGTTTTATTCGAATAATGAATGATAGTAGACTACTTTTATTTAAAAAAATTTTTTTTTAGAATATCTTGTATACAAATAAAGTCTTCAATATTTTATTTAAACAACTTTATTCTTGTCATTTTTATTGACACAGTTTTGTCCATTTTACTATACATATTTTAAATAATTTTATTCGAATAATTATTAAAATACTTATATAAAAGTACGAATAATTTTTATAATTTTGTTGGAATAACTTCCACTTGAGCATATATATGCGAATAATTTTTATTCGAATAATATTAATTGAAAGTGTGTTAGTCGAATATTATTATTCGAATAAATTTAGTTGAACAACTTCTAGTAGAACATTTTCTATTTAAATTATTGTATTTGATTTTTTTTAATTTGGCCAAGTTTATTTGAATAATTTTTATTCGAATAATGTTATTCGAATGAATTTAATTCGAATAATTTTTTGTGGATAATTTCTGGTGAAATAATTTTTTTCAAAGTATTTTATTTTCAATCTTTGTTTTGGGCGAGTTTATTCGAATAGTTTTATTCGACAGACCAACCTTTAGTTGAAACCAAAAAAATTTTTCGCTTAAGTTGAAATATTAATCGATTGATTTTTAATCGAAATTGTAGAATGTAAAAGATGTGGTTGACGTAGCGACCATCCCTGAAACTTCCTGCTAGTTTCAAACTCAAGGCGAAAAAAAAACATTTTCGTATACAACTACAACTATATAAATTTCGCGAACCACTTCGCCGATTTATATACTAGTTGCAGCAGCACTCGACGCAGTTTTTGAAGTTATAAAAAGTGACTGATTCATGATCAAAATAACGAACGAATCAATTTATTTTTATGAAACTTTAAGCAATTGATGTAGTTTTATAAGATTTTATCTAATTTTAATCAAAATCTTAAGAACGGCGAAAAACTTGATAAGAATAGTTAAGCAAACACATACACAGATATGAGGGCATCTTCGTGAAAACACTCGGATTAGCTTCAGAGGATCACAAAACTTCTAGACCTGTTAAAAACTCGTTTTTTTATAGCTTTGAAATCATTAACTCGGTTTGAAATCAGTATACAATTTTGATTACAATTTGACAACCAATCGTATAACTAAAATTCGATATTATGAAATCTGTTTATTTGAAATTTCATAAAAATAAATTTTCATCTCGCTTTAGAATATCTAAGATTCGCCTTTGCCGAATGTATTATAGTTTTTCATAATTTTCTGACTGCAGGTTTAAGCACAGACTTATCAACTTTTTTTTTCTAGTTAGTGCGACTGCTTAGATGTTTACTGCTGTTTGGTTGGCTGACTGTTGTATGGCTGGTATGGTGGTTGTGTTACATGGAATGTCTGCATGTTTAGCATTTGCAGCATGTCCTTAAAAGTGACAAATGTACAACATGGCTGTGACGCATGATTAAAAATTATGAATAATATGTAATTTTCTTGCGAGCAATTTACCAGAGGAAAAAAATTTTTAATCGAAATTGTTAGAAAAGTCAAATTAAAGACTGATAAGCAGGCAGGCAGGTAGGACTTTTAATTGGTTGCGTAGAGTTTTGTTGGTATTACGTTAAAGTAGTTGCGTTGTTGGAATAGAAAACTCTCATAACGTGGAGATTGAATTTCAAATCTTGTAGCCATGTTAATATAGCTGAGCATGAAAGTGCTAGATGCTTAATAATGACAATTTGAGATTGTTACATGTAGTTGTTTATTTAAATTAAAATTTTTAACAGGAAATAATAACGTGTTATTCTGACAAATAATTGAAATTGTTTGGAAGCAGTTATTGATTTACATGGATTTTCAATGCAAAAATAAAATGATTGTGTGAAAAGCAAA
The DNA here is from genome assembly GCA_956483635.1 of Panzeria rudis. NCBI lineage: Eukaryota > Metazoa > Arthropoda > Insecta > Diptera > Tachinidae > Panzeria > Panzeria rudis. Next base: position 9,324,682 of record OY101451.1, read on the forward strand.
AAAACAAATTCCGGAACAGGAAGACAATATGATGAGATTTTCATCAAATAAAGGTTTTTAATAAAAGCAGCTAGAAATCAAAGTTAGTTTTAAGGCTGGAAAAGTGCCTTAACAAGCTGCAAAAATACTTGATTATTTTTGTGCTTAACAATCTCTGAACTGAAATCAATAAAGTAAATTTTCTACGTAAATTTTATTAGTACGAGACTGCCGAAAAAGTAGTTCTATAAAATAAGCAAGATATCGATACTTTGTTGTAAACTCACAACCTAAAACTATTGCGAAGTATTCACATAAATATTTGAAACTTTCTCACCAATTCTCACTATGTTTGATTTGCAGAATACCTTTATCTTAAAATAATATTTTCCATAAAAATTTCTTTCCCATACTTCAGCCTCATGTACTAAGAATTCTTGAGTACAATTTATTTTTTATTTAAACTTGGCCGGCAATTAAAATTTAAATCGCACAGTAGAGTAATCTACGAATGCATAAAAGTACATGGAAGTTATACAATTGAAACAGCCAAACAACCAACTCAGAGCAACAAAGAACTTCACACAAAACAACAAAAAAAAGCCAGAATCTCACAAAGCTGATGATGATGATGATGCAGTTGTAAATTATAGATGTTGGTTGGGTTGCTTTTTTTTCTTTGTGCAGACTACATACATTGTATGAAAATTGGAGTAATTGCATGTTACGGTTCTACACAGACAAACGGCGTTGTTCACTTTTTTTTGTTATATCTAGGAAAAAAATGCCAAATTACTACTAGGCCACAATCATACAAAAAAAAAAATAAAAATAAATAAAGTACTGTATACGAGTAAATGGTTTGTCTTATCAAATGGAGAGAATAATTTAATAATTGCTTGGCTTAATTTGAGCAAAAGGCTACAACAAAATGGTTTTAAAAATTGCAACTTTTATTAGTCTAAAAAATTGTATTGGTAAAAAAAAGTTAATATATAAAAAGTTGATATATGAAAAATTGATTTTATGTAAATTCAGCGGTGAAGAACTGAGGGCTGTACTGGGAAGTGCCAAATGCTGCCCCTCCAAAACTATGACCATACAATAGAAAATATTTTATGCACGAGAGGATTTACAGTGGGCCAAACTTCTGCGGCTTGTCCAATTTCAAAAGTTTAAAACGCGATGATTACCTACAAAATGGAAAGAAATACCTAATGAAAATGGATTACCTAAAAAATGGAAAGAAATAATTACACGTGTTTCAGTATCTCGCATATTTTAGGAGATATTTGACTTCAAAGAAAAAAATATATATTTTATCTTGACCTTTTTTAATATTTTGCTTATAACTTTTCAGTTTACAGTTGGATTTTAATTCAGAATGGTAGCATTCGATTCTTGATAAAATTCTAAGCAAAGCTAGGATACAAGTTTTTTATTATCTGCATTGTTTAATTCGAAAAAAAGGTTAAAAATTCAAAACTTTGAAATTGACGTAAAAAGTGTTTTTTTTTTCAAAAAAAAAGTATCTTTATTACTTTCAATTTTGTAAAAAACTTTGTTAAACACACTCATTCTTTCGTTACATATCGCGAAAAGAAACCCATTAAGGATGAGTCTAGTGACAACAATTTCCTATTTTAGAGATGTACCCTACATCCAACAGTGGCCGAAAATAGTATTTTAAAAATAATTTTTGTGCTTAAGTTCCTAAAAAAAATTGTGACAAGGTAGACGGTTCTAAGATTCCTGGAAATAACATACAAAACTGAAAATTTTCTGTTGTATAGAAATTGTGATTTTTATCACTTGAGTTTTTTCACTTAATTGTCAATAAAATCGATATTTCTCTATCGATTTTAATGATTTATATCTTATTTTATTTCTAATACATATAGCTTTCTGATAAATGATAAAAATTTTAAATTTTGCTTGCTTAATTTTTGCTGTGAGTTTTTGTAAAGGGAAAATAAATATTTAGTTTTCATGAAAAAAAATTTTTTTCGCCGCTAATTTCTCAACTAACTCCGAAAGATTTGGAAATATGAAAAAATTATATAGAGATGAATTAAAGATAATTTTTATGCGCATCTTTTTGTGATTTATTTAGAGTCAAGATTTGATTAATTATAATTAAAGGAGCAATAATTATTGCTTGGTTACATTTGCTTTCACGGCTGTTCTCGGAATGATTTTTGTGAAAAAAAGTATAAAACAAAAAATGAGTATAGAATTTGAAAGCACTATACATCTTCTCTCTAAAAGCTAGAAATTATAATAATCGCAGGACGAAATTCAAAATTATCACCACTTTCTTAATTTTTACTTGTGTTCATATGGAAAAATAAAAAAAATATTTTATCTTTGAAAATCATTCTTTACAAACATTTATACATAAGCAAAAAGTAGGCTAAAGCTTCTTTCAAATACGATTGAAATAAAATTTAAAAATAATGAATAAAACATAATGTGTATAAATTTTTTTTTATTTTAATTTGTTTATTTGACTACTTATTTTTTAGCTTCAAGTAACCAAAATAATAACTAGTTTATTGTTGTGAAAATGTAAATATATTTGTAAGAGGTACATACCCCTTATTTTTTGTACTTCTCACACAAAAGTAAGTAGATATCGAGTCAAATTGTAAGTAGTTGCTACTTAAATCCTCATATATTTTTGTTGCCTATCAGTACGTAAAATTCATGCTAGGATATTTTAGCCCGCTATATCGCCGCTGCAAGGGAATATGTTGCCATTTTTTAAGAAAGAGACAAAAAGAGCCATACAGCGAAGAGTTAGAATGTGAAAATATTCCACAAAAAATTTGTCTTGCCGTGTTTTATATAAAAATTCTTGTTTTAAATGTAAAGTTAACAAGATTTTCTATGGCGAGTCACTATAAACACAGGCCTAGTAAAAAAATTGCTTCACAAAAAAGCAGATTATAATACTATTATAGAGTAAAGATAGCGCCTGAAAACCTGCCAACCTCGCTGCTGATTTTTGCGGAGAAAATCATCGCCATTTTCAGCACAAAAACTAAAAATATATGGAAATTTCTCTCTTAAAAAATGCATTGTGTCAGTAGTGAGAAATACGTTTTTTTATAGTTTCTTTCATATACGTTCACTACCTTGCAGGCGCGGATCCAGCTTGAGCTTTTGGTGGGTGGGGGCTGGGGGGAACTTCTAAGTAAAACATACTATTTTTCCTTACTTCTTTTAGAAACTCTATAGGAACTTACTCGTTTTTGGGGGACGGGGAATATCCCCTTTCCCCCCTTGTATCCGCGCCTGCTACCTTGAAATAAGCTTTTATTTTAAAGAGTATTTTGCGATTTATGGCCTTAATGCTTCAAAAATATGAAATTTTTTAGCTGGGTATGTGCAAGAGGGGGCAAAATTTAGCTCCCCCCCAAAATAAATTCTAGATATAAACTTTCAAAACGCTGCGCCGATACAAGTAAATATTTTGTTGGATGCATTTATTGAAAAAAGTAGTTTGCTGTACAGTGTAATTAATTGAAGCAAATTATTTTTAACTGTGCTAAGTCTAAGTTATGCCTATTGTGCGTTATTGTTTACTCAACTTCTTTTAATTTCTTAATATACATATATAAAAAAACTGGGTCATTTTTCTAATAAAGGGTTTTTGTTTTTCGAAAGGAAACTAAAACAAAACACTTGTTTCTGAATAAATTTAAAAGATATCGTTGTTTTAAATTAAATCGTATTCATTAAGGAAATCTTTTGTTAATCTTTTACCAAAACTAAAAACTAATAAAATAAAAAAAAACACAACAACTTATTTTGATGGCAGCTATCAAGATCAAATAATGCAACACAAAGGGGGAACTCATTTTATAATTTTAAGACTAAAAATTCCACTGAATTGTTTGCTCAAAAAAAAAACAATAACAAAATGAAAAAGGTGCATCTTAAAAAAAAAAACATTTTTTTCCAAGAGTTTCAAAGAAAACCTAGACAATGAAGGTTAAAGAATGAAGCAATATAAAAGTATTAAACTAGTAAAAGTGGGAAAACTCATACATATATAAAAAAAAGAATGAGAGTATCTGTAACATTTTGACTTGTTTTGACTCGAATGTTGTAGCTGAAGAGATACACTCTTTGTCAGCATCATCATCATCATCATCATCATCATCATCATCACCAACGTCATCTCCGTATTATATCGCATTTACAGGAAAACTTATAGATTTATTTCTATAGATAATAACCAATTGATATTACTTCTTGTTTTTATTAATTCTAAAGTATTTGTTTATTTTTTCTTACAGAGCTTAAAGGAACACTTATTTAACTTCAAATACTTTGTTATAGGGAAAGATTTTTTTATTTCATTAGAAATTGTTAAGATTTTCCGAATGTATTAAATCAAATTAAAGTTAATCCCATAAATTGATCATTTAAATAAAACCACAATCTAGATATTGTATTTTCCTCTAAACCGAATTATAAAACTAAAATCAATAACAAAGAATTTTTAAATAATACAAGTTTGGATGACTAATAGCCTTGTAAAAAGAGATTTGTAGGTAATGGGAAATTCTATCCAAAATAAAATAAAAGAAAACATTTAAAAATAGATGACTAATATAAAATTAATTATTTCACCCACATGTTTTTCTATTCTCTTCAGATTAATAACAGTTGCTAAGAATTTGATAAAGTTTTAATTAACAGAATTTCAGGAAATTATACAAAATATAACCAATTTATTACAGAATATTTATTTAATTTTTTATTGAATATAAAAAAGTAATAGAAAGATTTTAAAATAAAAAATAGAAAGAAAACGTCCATATAATTCTTGCAAAAAAAAAACCAAATATAAAGTAGGCGTCTCACCGCCCCATATTTTATCATCATGTACATTTATGAGAACTAATTGTGTGTGCGAAGTTTGCTAAGAATCGGATAAGTAGAAGTAGTGAAATAGTATATTTAGTTTTCATGGGCGTGGCACTGCCCACTTTTCTAACCACAATATTGTATTCTAACGATAATTAAATGTGTATGCAAAGTTTCAGAAGAATCGGCTAAGTAGAAGTAGCTAAAATGCTTATTTACTTTTCATGGGCGTGGCACTGCCCACTTTTCTAAACATAATGTTGTATTGTAACGATAACTAAAGGTGTATGCAAAGTTTTATAAGAATCGGTTTAGTAGAAGTTATTGAATAAGTATATTTACTTTTCATGGGCGTGGCACAGTCCACTTTTTTTTATCCTGATGTAGTATTTAAACAGCAGCTTAATGTGTATATAAAGTTTCATAAGAATCGGTTGACTATAAGTAGTTAAAAACGAATGTGTATTTACTTAGTATGGGCGTGATCCCGCCCACTTTTCATGGGCTCCAATCTGGAAGTACATCCTTTTGAATAGAGAAACAAATTCCGAAATCGCTTCATAGATGGCGGAGCTTTGAGGGAACATACATAAAAAAATAACAAAATACTTGACCAATTGATAACTTTTCTCCTTTTTTTTTTTGAAAACGGTTAAAAAGAAAACAAGTTAAAATTTCAAGTTCAAGTTTAAATACAATTTTATTTCCCAAAACGAAATTAAAGTGTATAAAAATGGGTTTTAGAGGCTGCTGCAAAATTCACACAAGATTTTAATTCATTGTCATTTGTAGGGTTAGTGAAGGCCATTAGAAAAATTCTAATTATTTACCAAGTTTCGAAGGCAATTAAAACTGTTTCAGCTCATCAATCAAAACTTAAAAACTGTTTGAAGCTTGTCCGCAGCACGATTCTTTATGGTCACGTTTGTTATGTCTTTTGTTAGAAAATGTTTAACTCATCAAAATAGTATTTATTTTAAGAATTCCTCATCTTTAAAAGTAAATGTGTTTTTTTGTTAGCAGCCAATGTCAAAAATTTCTCAACCTTCATTGACAAAACATCTTTGTGACTTTAGACACAAACAAAAGCCGCCTTAGCAAAAAGCCCTTAAACATTTATCAAATCTTTCAGATTTGATTTAATTGATACGAATGAAGAAGAGCAAATAAAAGCTCTTTTAAAAATTAAAACAACAAACTGTCATAACTTCTCTACAATTTATGTCATCTTTAGTTAACATAAACCAGCAAATTCCGTAATAATTTTACTTCAACAAAATTCTATCAATTCCTTTACAGACCTTAACCAAACAAATACCTTGAGAGGAAAAAAAACTTAAATTCCTCAGGAGCTTTAAAGAAGCAAAAATTTTGCAAAAACGAAAACGAAAAACCCAAAACTGCCTAAAGGCCTTTTTGTAACCGTAACGAAATTTTACCAAAAACTTAATTGTCCAAGTTAGAGCGAGAAAAAGAGAATCCGACAACCAGTAAACATCATCAGCAGCAACAGCAACGATGCGTGTGTAAACATTGGTAAGAAAAAAAAAGAACACAGACACGTAGACATTGTTGCCCATACCAACATTTAAGCTGCTACAATGCATACACATGCACGCAGTGTATCCACATATGGTCAGCAGAAGTGAGTGCTGTATATGGTGAAGGCCTAAAGCCATGCACAATTTAAGGCGATACATTGCCAAAGATTGCATATGAAATGTATACAGACATACAACGAGATACACAGTTTTCTAGATACGACTCAGCAAATGTATGAATGTTTGACTAAATACGACTGTTGGCCAAGATACGTTGTTATTTGTGCATACAATAGCATTTCAAACAGATATATATTATATACATATTTTTTTTTTTTTGGCTCGGTCTTTCTGTTTTGATTACGTTTTTAGTCCAGCGCTTTAACAGCAAGCAGCAGCCTTGTCAGTTAAAATAAGTTCGAAAAGTATGCTGTGAGGGGTTACTAGTATACAATAATGAAAGAAAAGTGCGCCTAAAACTAAATCATATTAAGGGAAGGTATCCCTAAACACGTTTATTAAGTGGTTTGGAAACAAAAGCATACGTTTTACAAAATAAATTTGTTTATGCAGTTTTCTATGAAGGAAGAATGAGCTATATAAGGGCACTTATCGTGTTTGGCGTTCTCCGCCTTCGACTACGACATATTTGTAATAGATTAAAGAAAAATGTAGCGTGCTGTCTTTTATCTTATACAAAAATGTCATAGTCGAAGGCGAAAATCGCCAAACACGATAAGGAGGAAGGTGCTGGTATTGGTTCACCAGGAATAGCTATAATTCTTTTGCTTTCTTCAGAGGCTAAGACAGACTATTCTACAAAAAAAAATCTAAATTTTGTGACACTGGTCTGCAAAGAAAATGTCGTTTAAAATTTTGAGGAATATAAAGAGTTTAATATGCTAAATAAAAATCCGCTTTCAGTTTTTTTTTATCAGGTACAGATTTTTTAATGGCATTAGCTTCAAACTTTGTTTTTATATATTTGGAACGAAGTTCCTTATGGCACGGTGTTCCTATGATATACAGCACATAAATGTTTGCTATGCTGGTGGGTAAAAAAAAAATTTTTTTTTTTTAATGAAAAAAATACATGTAGCAAATACGTGTAACGAATACTGGTAAGAAATACGCGTAACGAATACTAGCAACAAATACGCGTAACGGCAATTCAAAGCAAAGGCAACCGTCATGACCGTCACGAAGTTTAATTTCTTTAAAAACTCCGTGTTGCCGCTTTAATGTTTTAGCGGTTTTCGGTGTGGCCGTTGTTTTGCGATGAAGTTCTGGATTCGAGGACTTTTGGGGAGATTTGTGTCCTATTTTTTTTGGGGGGATTCTGGGGAACTTCTGGAATTTTAGAAAAATTTTTTCCCAGTTTTTCGAATACGACCTATTTTACATAAAATTTTTTATTTTAGCCCATATGCTCTAAAATACTAAAGCTGTGATTCAAAAACAATTGCCACTTTTTAAAATCATTGAGAGGGTACACAGAAAAAAATAAATTTCATTTTCTGTAAAGGAATTCAATGAAATAGCAAATATTTTGTCTAGGAACGGACCTACAAACAAATTTGTAAATATACAGAAAAACATCTTAAAAATTTCATTGAAAAAAATGTATTTTTTCAGTGAACAAATTGTTTAAATCTAAAAAGCAATTTGTCTAAAAATATTTACAAATTGTTAACAAAACAATTTACTAAATCAAACAAAAAGATTTACTAGATGTTCTGAAAAGTAGCAAACAATATTTTTGTCTGAATTTATAAAACAATTAGTCTAAAAATACTAACAAATACTAAACAATTAGTTTTTTTTTAATATATCAATCAAAATTTTTGTCTGGGTCATCATCATCAGCATACATAAAGCATTTGTGAAATTTCTCTTTGTTAAATGTGTTCAAGTCTGAATGTTTGTCTAAAGACTCTAAGAGAATGAAGGAGAATTAATGCAACGACATTAACGAATTGATTCACTGAAAAATATTCAGTAAACAAACTTTGTACAATCGCATTCCTTTTGCTATCATTGTTGTTGTTGTTATTTGTGTGTATGTCGTCATCGGGGTTATTTTTTTTACAGCACAGTTTTTCTTGTTGTTTTTGGTGTTTGCGTTTCAAAATAAAAGTCAAACAAACAATTCATAGATTATGGACAAAACATTTACTGAAAATTAAATTTATTTTTAGACAAACTTATGTTTGAAAATTTTTTGGTGATAATTTTTTCTGTGTATGCATTTATTTGTCAGAGTATTAAATGGGCCTTGAACCAAGCATGGGCATTATGGACAAAATTGTAAAAATAAAATCCGATTTTGGGATTTCTTAAAACTTTTTTAGGAATTCTGAGACTCCCAGAAGCCAAACTTAGTTAGTTTTTCTTGTTTGCTATTTAGTACGTAAATTCCCATTTAGCTGCAAAATGTCATTCCGCAATATCAATAATCAACGGTTTTATAACAGCCTACAATCTACAACCTTTCCGTAGGTGCTAACAATAGGTTCACAAAGTTTTGTCGCAGAAATATGATTGATGTTACCTGTTATATTACTATGTTCCAGATTTTAAATTTCTCGACCATAGAACCTTCACTGGAATTGAAAAAATTAAATTTTTCATCTTACTTGCTGTTCTCTTTATAAATATTTCTCTAAGTCTTATGACAATTTGGTCAAGATATTTTCCATTGCTATTTAAAAAATCGTTCAATCATGCTTAATAGCTTAAAACTAAAAATAGCCACTCATTCATCATGTCCACTTAGATATCTGTCCCCGATGTCAGTCTTTAGCTTATGGATTGGATATGTATTTACCAACCAATGTTGCACGGCCCAACTAAAAAGATTGTCTGTCCATCCGGCAGGTGTGTTTCTCACACAGTTTTTTTTTACTTTTTATTTCACATGTTGCTTTTTAAATGTTTTTGTGTCTTTTTTGTAGCTGCTGTTGTCTTATGTTTTGTTATCATTCTGTCAGGAGTTTTTTTCTTTTCTACTTCATCTCATCTTGCAGTTTTAGCAAAAGCTAAGCCATGTTTTAACCAGCCATTCCCGGCCACATGTATAAGTAGACAACATTCAAAGCAATATCCAAGTATCTAAAGCATTTTTGTTGTTTTTTGTGACTGTGTCTCAAGGAAGCTAAATAGCTGAGGTTGGAAGCTGTTCTTTCTTCTTTTTTGTTTCTAAAGTTCTGTAGTCCAGTATTAAAGCCAGATTTTGTTGTTTTGTTTAAACGTATTTGGTTTGTAGAGTGAGATGAACTCAGTGAGGCCTTTGATGCTGTATAATAGCGGATGGTTTTGTTAGTTTTGTTTAAGCATTTGAATTGAGTTTATAACTATTTGCCTGTGGGCCAATTTTGTAACCATCTATACATCCGTCTATCTATTCTAGGCCATAAAACTTACAACCAAACATTGAGTTGCAATTGAAGATAGTTTGCTGGGGTTTGTAAATGTTCCAAACGATGATGTTGATGATGACGATGCTGTAGTAGAAAACACAATGATGGGTTTCCTTTGTGTGTGACTGGCGCTGTCTCTCGTACTGGCTTTATATTTGTTGGAGTTAAATGTGTGGATTTTGTTGTTATTGTTATTTAAGCGTGTGTATGTGCTGTATAAAATGTCCAGGTTATAGTGCTACATTACAATTTTATTGTGGCAAAAAACCGACTTTTCTTGCAACAACAGAAGGCCAGTCACTCACAATCAAAACTATATAAATGTACTGATTCCTTGTTATTCTCTTTCTTTTTTTTTTTTGCTTTTGCCAACAACATTTTTTTAGCAAACTGAAAAAGCCACATGCGGTTCTAAAAGTTGCATCAACAACAATATAAAAACTAAAGCCGGTGTTTAGCTTAAAATAACATTATACTGGAATTCACACTGCCAAGCACCTCAGGCTTTGGTTTTTGAATTTTTTTTCCACGTATCTTGCTGCTGTGCTTTTCGATATTGTCCCTCGAGTAACATCATCCACATGATCTTTCCCCATCATCTTGTTTGGTTTATAAAACTAAGATGAGTATTCTATAATAATGTTTGCTGTTGGTGTAGTGGCATCAGTGCTTCCTTTTTAATTGTGTCGTTTTCCTGTATGCTTATTTGTTGCCTTTTTTGTTTCTTAAATATACGATTGCTGTTGTGGTTAAAGTTTTGGAGGCCATGTTCTAGGGCAGACAAATGCCACCAAGATGCTTGTTTGCATATCAAATGTTAAATATGCAACAAGTATTAAAGGCAGGGCACAAAGAAATAAGATAGACAAGGTGTTTCTTTTAGTTTATATTGTGTTGACGGTTTGGTAAATTGAAAAGCATATTTCCTGGAGTTAGAATTTAAAGTATTTTGTTGGAGAGCACATAAACTAATGCCAGGGCATATCAGTGTTAAGACTTCAATATCAAAAGTGGTTAACGAGGGTTGAATATTCATTTGGCTCTAAGAAGCATTTAAATATAATTTGCTCTTTAATATTCTACGGATTTGAAGTGATTTATTGGAAGTAAAAAGGCTATTTCTATAGAGTTCTATTCTCTAAGAACAGTGGACTGTAGCTACGGTCCTGTACCTGTCTTGTCACAGTCCTCTGCATTTTATCATTACCAAGGATATTTGTAAGTCTTGATACACTATTTATCCTTCCAATTAATTATTAAAACTTGTAAATATTTATTTTTTTTATAAAATCAGTAAATAGTGCTCATTTATTTCAATACTAACACATTTATCTTAATATTAACTCCGTGCAACTCCTTGCCGACACACATAACTAAGTTTTGCGGTGATGGAATCACAGGCTATATGGTCGGTGGATGGAATAGCAAATGATTTTCTTGCATCTGTAGAGAATCATTCATAGGGTCCAAAATATATACAAACACAGTTTCATTCACTCTTGAGAAAATTTAATTTAATACTGAATAAGGCTGCTTGCAATTTCTCGGGTACTCAATGGATTGGTTGTATCTAGCAAACCTGGACGAACAATTGGATTTTGTTTAGATTCCTCATGGAGTGAAAAAACAATTATAGTTCTCAGCAGTGTATTTTTTAATTTTAAACAAAAACTTCTTTGATTTTTAATTTATTTTATTAAGCTTCTTTACTTCTTACATTCTCTGAGAACTGATAGCGGGAAAATGTGTTCACGGAAACTTCACGATAGCAATTTTCCCTCGAGGGGAAATTTAAATTTCATGGGAACATAAATTTCACTTGTTATTCGCGAAAATTAGATAAAAAGTAGAGACTGTGTGCAGAGCATAAAATGTAAATTTCAGATAAAGCTTTCAAACATTGGCGTAGCTTCCCCCACCCCTTCTGGATGGGTTTGGGGGGGGTGCCTAAGGTACCCCAAGAATCGCTCCAGCGCCTCCTAGAAATTCAAAATATTGGAGTAATTTTGATAATATAAGAAACTGTGCGGACTAATTTGGTTCTTAACCCCCCTCCCCTTACAAAATTTCTAGCTATGTTAATGGTTTTAACAATAAGAACTTATATTTTCTAAAATTTAATAAATGGAAAATGATGTCAAAATATTTTTTGATTTATAACAGAATTTTAGTTAATGCACGTATTAGATCGATTAAATCGAAATAATTGAAGTGACCTTAAGGTAAACTAATAGAACTATAAAGTATTTTTTTATTTGGACTTACAAAAAAATGATAGAAGATGAAAGCCATTACATCATCGAAATCCTCTAGAACAATAAATTTTCTTCCGAATGCGAATGTTTGCGACTTTTTATAAATACCTATTTTTCTAGCGACCTTCAACGTACTAAAATCAAAATATTTACTGTATGAGAGAGAAAGAAATTGAAAATAATTTTTTTTTTAAATCCTATTCAAAACAAAACTTTCGTTAATGCGTGGTTAAACAGATGAAAAGGGTCTAAAAAAGGAGTGCATCAAAATTGTCACGCGTTAGAAGGCGTGTGCGCTAGTGACAAAGATATTGTTCTTCGTGACATTAAGTGATACAAAATTTTAAGTAACTTAAGAGAGAGGCTTCCAAAGATCGAATCCAAAAAATTTATAAATCGGTTTTGCCGTTTGTCTGTAATTCATAATGGCCACAAAAAGGTGTAAAATTTCCTATAGTGCCTTTGAAAAATTGACTATTTAAATAAGAGTAGAGAAAATTTTCCCAGTTTTAAATACATATTTTGAGACAGATCGACCGACAACGTCAACTTTATTAGACCCAAGATTTAAGAAAATCCATTTTTGAGATCAATTAGGTATATGAGAAATTATGAGACACAAAAGAAGCACAGACAGAATTATCACCAAACAACTTTCAAACAAAAGTTTGTGGGAAAAAAATTTTATTTTCAGTAAATGTTCTTTACTGTATTAATGAATTTTTTGTTTGGCTTTTATTTAAGGCGCAAACATCAATAAAAACAACAAAAACCAGTTTTCTGTGTCGTAAAAAATAACACCAATGACTTACACATAAATAAATACAACAACAATGATAGCAAAATGGATGCGATTGCAACAAGTTTGTCTACTGCAGATTTTGAGTGAGTCAATTTGTTAATGCTGTTCCGTTAATTCTCATTTATCTTTTTTGAGTGAAATTTAATAAATCCTTTATGATGTTATTATTTGAAAATTAAAACTTAATTTTTAAAAAATTTACTGAATCAAACAAAAAGCTTGTTTGATATATTACAGAAAATCCAGTAAATATTTTTGTTTGATTCAGTAAATTATTTTTTTAGAACTTGTAAATATTTTTAGATAAATTGTTTTAAAGATTTGAACAATTTGTGTACTGAAACACATTTTCGTTATTGAGAAATTTTTTGTACGTCCGTTTCTAGACAAAGTATTTACTAATTCATTAAATTTCTTTACTGAAAATGAAATTTATTTATTTTTCTGTAAGGGAAATTCCCATGTAGACGAGGGCATTAGAAGCTGAGTGTAGAGTTTAACTTGTTTAAGGAAAGGACAATGAATCTACAAGTCCTAAAGATGAACTGAACTTCTTTCTTAACACTTCAGTTTTCGAATTATAAAAAAATGTGACTAACGCCTTATGATTCTTTCTTTTTAATTTTATGAAAATATATATGATAATATACAGATATTTTTAGCATTATTAAAATTTTATTACAAATCCATACAAATTATAACAATCTATTTGAATTTAAATCAATTTTCTTTGAATATAAATAAAATACTTCAAATGCATAATTCATATAATATGCACATAATAACTTTATGTTAATAAAAAACGAAACATGTATTATTAATATTTAATAAAAATGGAATTATTAAAAATAGAAAAAATATGCAGTAAATCAATAATCTCTTGATAAAATAAAAAGAATTTTTGTTCATATATAACACACCACAAACTAGGACAACGACAATGAGGGCTGTTGTTTAAAACCAAAGAACCTGATGATGACCTGCTGTTAATTGTCAATGGTTTTTTTTTGGGAGTTTTATTTAAAATAAAAAATATGCCTTTTTTTGTATGACATTTATGTTTGAGATCATAATAAAAATTCATATTTTATAATGATTTTCTCCATTGTTTAACATGAATAAATAATTTCACAAAGAATGAAGAAAAAAACTAATAAAAAATTTCAACTAAAATTATGAATAAAACTTTCAATCACCACATTTATTGTAATGAACGGAAAAAATAAACAATTTTCCAAAATGTTTTTATTAAAATGGAAATTATTTCTTTTTAAAAAATTTTATAAAAAAAATTCACTTGTTAGCCTGATGGAATTCAATGATTATCTATACACAAAGTGACATTTTAAATGCTTACACATCATCGTTTCCCAGTAGGATACTTTGTGACTAGATGCTTTTACATAAACAAATAATGCAAGTAATTGTTTTACAAAGGGCTCGTATGATGCACAATAGTATCAAACAGCTCTGGATGAATGGTCAAATAGTCAGCTTTAAATAACAGGTACAATATAACAGCGTAACAATGTCAAATCTCCGTAGGTATTTCACCTGTGCTCATGACATTATGTGAAGATTTCTTTAAAGGAATTTTTGTAAATAAAATGGAACATCTAATGTATCATATAACACTCAAATAGTTATTAAGTTCAACGTATTTTAAAAAGTCACTATATTTAAGATACCTCAGGTGATCTCAAGACGGTCTTTGTCATTTATTTTTTGGACAATACTTCATTTTCGCCATGGAAAAAATGTGCAAAATGTGTCACCATTTATTCTCTTAAAAATCTTCAGTAAAAAAATTTTTTACTATTGCATTTTATATGAATTGTATGAATTCGGATATCGCGCACTTTAGTGCTGTTTAATTGTAAAATGGGAATTTTAGTACAAAAAATATATGTATGCTCCTTGCAAAAACTTAAATAGAAAGTTTGACTTTTTTCAGTTAGTTGTCTAGACTATTTCTGTCCTAAATAAATGTCAAACAAAAAATTAACTAGTAAGTGAAAATAAATTTTATTTCAAGCAAAGATTTGTTTGAAAATATTTTTAAAATATATTTTTCTCTGCACATGCATGCATGCATACACTCATCTATAAACATATTTCTATGGGTACAATCTAAATCTATAAGAATGCTATTAACTTTCAACAAACCTTTTTTACATATTTTTAATAGTTTTCTTATAATAAATTTAAAATCAAAAAATGAAATAAAAGAAAAAGTAATATTGGCTTTATATATTGTTGTCTTCCATTAAGGACACATTTTATAAGACAATTTAGATTTATGTCCTTCTGCAATAATATGAGCCTTTTATTTTCTTCATTCATTCTTGTTTTTATTATATGATCCCACATTTTGTAGCTGTTGGTGACTTTTTGGCTTGCCTTTATTCTTTTGAGATTTTATAGTATTATATATTTTTAAAATAAAGGAATACTTTTTTCTATGACTTTTAATATATAATTTGATTATGAAGGAATTGTCATAAAAATAAAAAAGACGCAGTGCAGTGGCTGTCCGCATATACACACACATTTAATATTTAGTTAAGAAACCTTTTTGTTAACTCTATTATTATTTATATTTTTGGTTATTTCAAAGGGAATTTGGCTGCAGGATTTAAAGAAAAAATTAAATAAAATGAAAATCTGGGAGGTCTGTGTATGTAACATTCTGTGAAAATGTTTTTATAAATTAACACTTAATCTAAACAACTTAATCATAATCGAAAGGTTTATGAAAACAATGTATGTAGAGAAAGTGAAAGATTTAGTTACTATAAAGCCTTTGTTCAGCTGCTATTTTAAAAGAATCCTAAAATGTGTCATATGATCCATATGTTACGAGTTGTTAATGGAAAAAATATAGTTTTTTTTATTTATTTATTTGCTACAAATGAATAAAAAGATTCTTTTTTCCTGGGGAACCTTTTAGGATTTTATTTCTATTTATTGAAGCATAACTTATTATGTCACATGTGTATTAGAAATTTGTTTTAAATGTGATAATTTCAGGCCAGAAAAATATTTTCTTCGATGTCTCATGTTTAATTTAATTTTCCGTATTGCATCCTTTGATCAAAATTAATCGCAAGCTGCATTTAGAACAAGAAAAATTCTAAGGATTTTCAAAAAACTCGCTTTGGAAATTCTTTAAAAAATTGTAATTAATTGTGCTGGTAAAGTTCAACTTAAAACGAATATTTTATATTCACTTACTACACAGAAAATATTGAAATACGATTTCAGTTACGATAACTACAGTTTCAATTAATTTTGTTGTTGAAGTTCCAACTACTCAAAACTTGCAAAAAATTTTATTAATTGGTTCGATTACAAAATTATTTGAAATAATTTTTTATCTTTGATTAAGTGTGTTAATTGAAAATTGTTTAGGAATAATTTTTTCTGTGTACAGTTGCAATTTTCAAATACCCAAAATTTATTAAATTTATTACTTGAGATATTCTGAAAATTTTTTTTAAATAAAGTTTTATTATCAAATTACAAGATAAAGATTTGCAATGTCTATATGCATTTCATTGGTGCTTTACAAATCATATCAGTAGACTTCAACTATTTTATGTACAGACTTTCAAAAACGATTTGAGAATTTATAAATAATTTTTTTTGGAAAATGACAAGAGAATAAAATAAGCGTAGAAGATTTAGAAACTTATAGAAAACCCAACAAACAATTTATATTCGATTTCAATCTGTTTTAATTTTCTACAATTTTATACAATTAGTCGCCCATTGGGTGACAATATATAAATCTTTATTTTAAATAAAATTGGGAGAATATCTCAAATAATAAATTTAATAAATGCTTTAATTATGATTTTATTTTAGATTTTGCCTAATAAATACTTTTACTGTCACCCAATGCGCGACTAATTGTATAAAGGCGTAAAAATTAAAATACATTGATATCGAATATAAATTGTTTGTTGTGCTTTATATAAGTTTCTAAGCCTACTACGCTTATAAAGGTGAAATCACCTCGTTCGGATACCTTGAATTCCACAGATGGCTAGTCAAGATATAACGATCAGCGCAGCGACGTTGGCTCAAAGTCGATGCGCTTCATGTATAATCGCGGCAAACGAAAACGAAAGAGGATTCATGGTGGATATCGCTTTTGACTCAAAGATAATCTCTTAACTTCAGTCAATACTGTGTCTGATCCCAAAGACTTCAAATCTATGTGGATGACGTGGATGTATTAGGAACCAATACAAAGGGTTAACCTTTGGCTAGCACTAGATTGAGAACCACTGGCCGATAGATATTAGATCAGACCTTGGGAAATATTAATCGCATTAAAATTAAAATTACAGGTAACTTGTAGGTGGGGTATTCTAATTGCCAATATTAGTAGCTGTAATTATTTAATTGAGGAATTAATTATTTAATTGAGCAATTGTAATTATTATTTTTTTCAATTTCAACTATTTACATTTAGTTGTTATTAAAATGTTTGCATTTACAATCACATTTAATTGTGTTGTTTTAATTAAAAATTAAAAATTAAACCAATTACATGTAACTGTAATTGAAAAATTCCAATTACAATTACTTATAATTTTAATTGAAACAATTTTATATAATTAATTACTTTTGTAACTTTGTATTTACTTTTTTTCTTTCTAAATTTTCAATACAAAATGTAATTGTAATTGTGAAAGTTCAATTTCAATTACATGTTATTGTATTTTTGTATTTGTAATTAATTAAAAAGTTAAGACTCGTGGTATATTTTTTTAACTATAATCCTGCGCAATTGAAGAACTCAGCATAAGATAGTGGTGGCTAGCGATTACTAAGAACTTAGTGATGAGAATGGAAGTGGAACACCAAAAATTAATAATGAAATAAAACCTCAAAGACATTTTTGGAAGCTTATTTCAAATTTATGCAAACATTTTAAAAAGCGCAAATTTAACAATTGTTTATTAATAATTAATAATCTTTTATTTGTTTCATAATTTTGGGGCGGCCCAAATAAGGCCCAATGAAGGAAAGTATTAGCTACACGAAAATAAAAAAGTGTATCAATATCCTTTGTATAGTAGATAATCGGCCGGTAAGTCAAATAACGGATGCTTTTATTAAAGATTTTCTGCTTGCCGGCACTTCGGCCGGTCTTAAAGTTTTTCTCTTCACTGGGGTTTTTGCATAGCTAACCTGCAGGCAAAACACCACATGCATAGCTAGTCGTCTTAAGGCAAACTCTGGCTAGGCAGAAGATATTTATTCAGCGAAGCCATTATTTGGCATACGGAAAGTAGAAGCCGAAGGCCCTATTTAAAATACACAGAGGAGAAAATGCTTAAGGCCGGGTCAAGGCCGCCTACGAAAAGACTCTTAATAATAAAGGTAAAATTTCTTAAAACTTTTATTTCATTTCAGAAATTGGGGTTTTATTTCATATAAAATAAGCCCCTAATAATGGAGTGTTATTACATTTATGTTTGGAGCATTAACCCGCAAAACATAGCACATGTGGCTTTTTACTCTTTTACTATCTGTCGACAAGTTCGGTGACACTGTCAATGAATCGTCTACACTTTTTATTTTACTTTTTATGGGAAGAGAAGTTTTTGGCAGCTACAATGTAAGTCAATAGTTCCGAGATTACTAGTGGAATCTCAATGACAAACACATGCTAAATATATATAGCAGAGATCATTGCCTGGGGTACACTTAGTCAGTAGTATTGGGGATAAAGTCAATAGTGAATCAGTAGAGTTTTACTATCGACATTTTCTTCCGGGTTGTTTCTTGCTATTGCTTGATATATGTACACTAACAAGAACTTTGTAAGAGCGAGAGTTGCGGAAAAACCATACTAGCGCAAAATGTAATAGTATGTATTTGCCGATTGATGGTTTGTTATTTCTTTGCGTTGGGGCCTTATTTCATTTAAAATGGGGGTATTATTTATTATGAAATAAGGGATTTATTTTCTTTTCGCTTTGGGGGGTTATTTCCCGTGGAATTATTTAATGCATTTGTTGCTGTGTTTCTTCTAAGCAAGCACCAAAACGTGTTTAAGGTTTGACAAAAAAATATCTAGTTTGTATTATTGTTTTCGTTTTTAATATTTTCCAATTTGTAAGTAATAAATAATAAAAAAAATACTGTAAGTAAAGTTTTTTTCAACAACAGCCAGCCTGAAAGGAATTCATTAGAACTTTGGTTTTCAAAATTTTATTGTTAAAAGAAGATTCATTTCATTTGCCATTTTTCTTTTATATTCAACAGAAGTTTGTTTTAATTCAATTCATTGTTGTTCTGCACACAAAAAATAGACAAAACAAAATTTTTTAAAGATCTTGTCTAAGGATAATGAGCCACCAATGAGAATGATATTAGCTCAGTTTAAGTGCCAATCATCTATATAATTTTTTGGTCAATTGTTGGCTAATCAAAATATTTTTATTGTGTAAAATCAATTGTTTAATAAAAATAAAAAGAGATATCTGCTAAAAAAAATTTTATTAAGGAACAGAAAAGATTTGGTTTGTGAGAGTTTTAAAATTAAAGAATAATAAAAGTTGTGTATAATTTCAATTTCTATTAGTTTTAAGACCATTATGAAACAATTGTGTAAATATAGGAGAAGACATTTGCTGTTTTATCTATCAGCTAAGCTGCTTTCAGTATTTATGTTCCAAAGGTAAAGCTTATTAAATAAAGAACATATAAAAAAATTTTCCATAAATTTTAATTAAAATAAAATAAAAAGATTTTATTTCACTAGATTTTCCATGGTCATTTGAAATAAATAAAATAACTCACACCTTAAACCATTAAAAATTTTCCTTCAGAAAAAAAACTATAAATAAATACGAAATTTTTTTCCATTAATATAATCAAGCTCGTTTGTTAATTTATTTAAGCAAGTCGTTAATATTTTTCAAGCGCTTGAAAAGAACTTTATAATTCCCCCGACACTTAATAATCCCAGAAATGACATGCACCGCTGTGCAGTGTCATAAAAAATATATATGTATTTGTATATGTCAAATAAAATAATGCAATTGTTTAAAAGAAATCTCCACCTTTTAACTAAAGTCATACCAAAACATTTGTTGATTTTATGTCCCTTCTTTTTCATAACTTAAACTACCAAAATAAAAAGGGCTGTTATGCAGAGGTGTGTCTTTCAATGATCTATATCATTTGCTTTCTTGTATGCCCAGCTCATCATTAAAGAGTTGTCATGTGCTGTGAAGAGTTTCTTGTTAACTCGCTAGTTTTTTTTTTCTTTCTTTTTGATGCCTTTTATTAGGTGCTGGAATAAATTCTATTTATAAAAGAAACACAATTATGGAATTTTAAGTATGAGTTAGTTATAATAATTTGAAATTAATGCACGTAAATTTATGTCAATTATTTCCACACACGGAGGGAGTATAGAGAGAAACACACCAATGAAGCAGAAAATATATTTTAATCATAGAAGTAATTATTTATTAGTAGACGTAACAAATATTGAGACATATGGTTCATTGGTTTTTATCGGAAATTTTAATATTTCATTGTTTCAACTTTATTGCAAACAGACTGTCAATAGTTTCAAGTATGTACTTTACTTTATTTTTAAAATTCTACTGGATGAGGGAAGCATTTGCTTAAACACCATTAATCACCACATAGATGCTTTAGGTATCAAGAAGCTCAAATTCAAAAATCAAAGTCAAATTATTTAGATCGGTATTGATATGTATAATGTTTTTTGCTGTCTTGCGCTATTGACTATAGAGAACGGAAACTCAATGCGCCCAACGGTTTTATTTTAGTCTGATCAATTCCCTATGTTGGTGAGGAGAGTGGTATGGTAGCTGGTACCTGGTGCTAAGTAATTACTTTTTAGCTTTTAGTTCATTATCTGCAACAAAATTATGTTTCATTGCAATAAAAACATTTAACTTAAAAAATTTTATTTTACTTATTTTATTTTTAAGTTTTTTACTTTATGTTCTATCTAAACTCTATGATCTGGCATTTTGTTTCGAACTGTGCGTTAGATTATACATTTTCGTGTTGTACTGCATTCTACTAGCCAAGCACTTTCATTTAATACACATATTGAGGGGGCTGATAATATATATGCATGAATATAGTCGCCCATACTGTACTGGCCGCCACTTTGGGATTTGAAACTTTTCGTTGTGTAGTGTATTCTACTAGTCAAATCCTTTCATTTGATATCCATATTGTGTTGTTTGTAAACAAATGACTAATTCTTCATTTTGTGGCCGCGGCCATCTGTGATTTATAATAATGCTGAATACTCCTAATCGTAACGTAATCAGATCAATCAGTCATGAAAATTAAATGTGTTAACCAAATTTCAGATCAATCGGTCAAGAGGAAGGGGGTAAAAGTCAATATTACTTTTTATGGGCGTGGCGAAGCCCACTTTTTTAGTCTCAAAATTGTATAGTAATCAAAAGTAAATGTGTGTACTAAATTTTTGATCCATCGGTTAACAGGAAGACGTTAAAACTTATTATTACTTTTTAAAGGCGTGGCGCCGCCCACTTTTGTAATTAAAAAATTGTAAGGTCATCGTAAGTAAAGGTGTCTACAATATCTCAGATCATTCGGATAATAGAAAGGGGCTAAAGCTAAATATTACTTTTTATAGGCGTGGCTACGCCCAATTTTTTAATCACAAAATTGTATAATCGTCGTAAGTAAAGGTGTCCACTAAATCTCAGGTCAATCGGTTAACAGGAAGGGGCTAAAGCTAAATGTTACTTTTTATGGGCGTGGCTCCGCCCACTTTTTTAAATGAAAAATTATAAAGTCATCGTTAGTAAACGTGTTTACCAAGTAAACACCAAAAAATATACACGTGTATCGGCGTTTTGAAAATTAACATCAGGGATTCATTTTAGAGAGAGTAAAATTTCTCCCTTTCCGTATACCAAAGGTGAAAAGGAAACCTATTGATTTCTCTACGCTATCCGCCCGTCTGTCAAACAAGCCGAAAATTAAATCGCCATAACGAAAAAATCCCAAAATCACAAAAAAAAATCAAAATGGAAAAAAAATTTTTAATTGAAAAAAGGCGCTGAAACGAAAAAGCACTGAACGAAAAAAGTCGTCAAAACTAAAAAATCACAAAAAACTTTTCAAAAAATCGCCTAAACAAAAAAAAAACGACAAAAAAAAAATGGAAAAAAGCCGAAACGAAAAAAAGCTCTAAAACGATAAAAATCGCTAAAACTAAAAAATTGAAAAACAATCGCGAAAAAGGAAAAAAAAGTTAAAACGAAAAAAATTGGCCCAAAACTAAGAAAATCGCCAAACAAAAAAAAAACGTGATGACTACAAACCCTGAGATCTTGAGTTCAAGACTAGTTTCAGGCAAGACGTTAATTTTTCTGATGTGCATTGGTGTATCATTATATTGATTCTTGCTTGACTGTTGAAGTGGTGAAGTCATAGCACTGATCACTTTAGCAGTCACGGCAGTGATTAATACTGAGATATTTAATATACATCACAGCACTCTCATTCGTTGGTATTTTAGCAGAATCGACCGCGAAGTAAAAGGACTAATAAATGGTTACACAGCTTAAACAAGTTAATGCCTCCCTCTACTTGACAGCAGAGGGACTGCAACACTGCTCTACAAAATTAAAAAAAAAGTACCCCAATAGCAGTAATGCAAATGAATTAAACTATCTTTCTCTCTCCCACTTCACCACCTATTCTCAGTGTCTAGGGAACAGGGGTAAGGCGGGAGAGAGATAGATAGCTTTCCCTTTCGTAAAGAAGGTAACACATTAATTAATTAACTGGTATGATTGTACTACTTCCCTTTACAAAAAAAGAGTATAATGAAAAATGCTCTAAAAAAACTTAAAAATTAGCAAAAAATTAAAAAATTCGTCAAAACAAACAAACCCAAAAAGAAAAAATACGATAATATTAAAAAGTTCCCGAAACCGAACAAAAATCGACAAAACAAAAAAAGAGCCCTTCGTGCGCTAGTCAAAGTCGCGCTTTGCTGAATTTGTTGCAAATAGTTATGGTGATTCGACATAGCAAATCTTGTAAGCCTTACGTTAAAGTTATAATATGTTTTGGTAAAATACCACAAGAAGCATTTTTGTGGACCACTCTAACCCTCCAGCTTTTCGATTTAGAAGTCTTTTTATCCCTTTCTTTAAAAAGGGCTAAAAACTGCCCTTCATCGGCAATATGGCTGGTTGAAATGCTCTACAAAAATATTTGCCATAAAATGCTGCGGTAATTCTAACAAATCACTCAAGCTCTAGACTTAATATGAATACAAAAATTTTTTAAAAACTCAAAATCTGTTTATGGACTAATTTTTTACTTATTCACAATTAGTGCTTTGCACAGCAAATCTTACGTTTACGGTATAAGATTAACTAAATCATTAAACAAAATTAAATTAAATATTTACAAAACTTAAGAGTAAATTTCAAAAAAATTTTGAACTAAGCAAAAGAATTCGGCAATCATTATAGAATTTTAAGCCACCAATTTGTAGTGAATTTATCATTAATTGTAATATAACTAAACATGATTTTATTTCAAAATTCCTACCATTTGCCTTGAATTTTGTTTTATATAAACACTTACTGATTTAATAAAAATTTAAATTATTTAAATTATATTCTTTTTATGCAAACAAAATAGTTTAATTCTTTTTGCTTAACAGAGCATTGAAATGAAACACCAACAGCGTTGCCAAAGGCAGCAACAGCAGCAGTTAGAAACAATTGCTACAACCTCAATATTTAGATTGTATTCAATTGTTTGGAAGATGTGCTAAACTGAAAAGTCACGATTACTAGACGATAAATATTGAAAACATTTTATATGTAAATTATTTAATAGAAATAAACAAACAAACAAAAAAATAACTGAGGAACTAAACACAACTAGCAGAAACATTTGCATGGCTGGAAATTAAAGCGAAGGAAACGAGTTCAGGGGTGGCAAATCTTCAGTTTGTTAATAAATTGTACATGATATATTCTTTAATTCTTGAGCACTGGCATGAGATTATTTAGTTATTAAAATTATTAAATTGAGCGTATATTTTTAATAACATTATGCAAAAATCCATTTGTAAATATATGATTGCTCACAATTCAGTTGCAGATTCAAGCGGCCTGTGCTCTGCTACAATAAACACTAATTAGTGTCTCACTAAATGCTACACGCCTTCATTTACCTACAAATTAGTAAAGGTTGCCCATTCCAAAAATATATTTTCCTCTAGCAACCTCAGCTCCAATAACAACCAACAAACAAAACGATAACAAACTCTTAAAAAGTTAGTTGTTGTGTTGTATTGTTGCTTGTTTGTTAAACTTTACTGTCTAGTAAGCAGCCAGTCAATATACAAAGTTCGCAGCCAGCCAACATGCAGTGAAAACAAGAACACAAAGCAAACGTAATACAATCAGTAACAAAAGTAAGTATTTCTATGTGTTCGTATGATTGCCCGGTAGGCCAACTCGTCATAGAGGACATTTTCATCAACTACTACTTAAGGATAATTCGACATTTGTCATGCACGATATTTGTCGATTGCAGTTTTTTTTTTTGAGGCAATCTAATAGAAACCGTACTC
This sequence comes from Panzeria rudis, assembly GCA_956483635.1. Taxonomy (NCBI): domain Eukaryota; kingdom Metazoa; phylum Arthropoda; class Insecta; order Diptera; family Tachinidae; genus Panzeria; species Panzeria rudis. The sequence continues at coordinate 9,349,203 of OY101451.1, forward strand.
AAAGAATGTATAAAAGAAAATGAACTTCTTGTGGACATTGTCGATCACTCTGTCACCAGTTTGAATTATTTTGATACATTCCTGCTTGCTAAAATTTATCGAAATTGAGCTGATGAAAAGTTCTGTTACAATGTCTACTAAAACTTCTTGTATTAAATACTCTCTGAGCGACAAATTCCTCAAATTGGTATTGTAGAACACGTTTAAAAAAGAAGCAAACGAAAGTATGTAATGGGGAAATTTCTGAGGATGTTGTCATTTACATGGCCATTAATGAAAAGATGGGTGACAGTGTCGCTCTTGTTGTCATGTATGAACTCAGCGGCCATTTGTTCGAAAATGTAATGGGGATATTTCTGAGGATGTTGTCATTTATATGGTTATTAATGAAAAGATGGGTGACAGCATCGCTCTTGTTGCCATGTATGCGGCCAGTGTCGCTCCTTATGTCATGTAGCTGCCATTTGTTCGAAAATGTTCTCAGTGATCTGTTTGAGCTGTCACCAACTAGTCATCGACGCTTTAACATTGTCATGCATCGGTTTTGCAAGATGTCTGAAAGGCATTGCCAACCGGGTGTTTAAGGCGATAGTGTCTATAAGTGTACATGCATGCATGTGTAGGGTTGTATGCTTATTTACAACATACCACCGTCAATGATTTCATACATGCGATTTGCACCTGCCGATTTTGATCAGGACCAAGGTTAAAACTGACACTTAGGATTTTTTTTTGTCAAGTTTCCTTTTTTTCTTCTCTCACGTGTATAGTCGCTGATGTAGGGGTGTTGGGTGGTATTCTAGGGTTTATTATGACGTTTGCAACTATGGTAACTAGTTTATTATGCCAGTTGTATTCGGTGCAGATGTGCTTGTAAGCTTAGTTGTTCCTCTTATCTCGCATTAACGCAATTTTAGCAGATCACTTGTTTCCTTCTCGTTTGGATAGTTTCAAAGGTCTGTGGGTTTTGTCATTATCTCAGGTTTTCTCAATTAGATGACCTCACAAAAATGTGTGCCCATATTACTTTCAATAGAAAAAATCGCTGATATGAACTAAAACATTTAGTCCGATGCTATTTTGTGACTGTATTGCTCAGCAGGAATGTAGGCTAAGATATCTTAAATGCCTTCCTTAGGCTGGTTTAATTAAAATTTTCTATATAAAAAATTTTATAAAAATGGTTCAATAAAAAAATTGTATTCTACAGTTTGTTTTTAATACTAAACTATACACTACAAAAATTGTTTTCATGGACCATTACATGCTACAGCTTTTTTTAGAGAATAATAGTTAATTAAATAGTTTTTCTATGGAAAAACATTTGCTACGAACAAAACTCTGTACAAACTTTCAGTACTGAAAATAATAATAAAAAAAAATTATTTTCCTGTAATAAATAGTTTGCTATATTTTTTCGATACTTTGCTACAAATTTTTTCGATAGAAAATAATTTGCTACAAACTTTTTTCTATGAAAATTAAGTGCTATAAATTTATTTCTATATGCTACAAATATTTAATTGTAGAAAATATCATGCTACAAAGTGTTTGCCATAGAAAATGATTTGCTACTACTAGTATATAAACTGTCATATATTTTTTCCGATCGATAATAGTTTGTCACAAATTTTTGACAGTATCAAATAATTTGCTACAAATTTTTTAACCCCTCGCAATCTAAAATTGGAAACTTACTGAAACCTCATCAATTTACAAATCGTTTTTTTCGTCAGATCTTAACGGTTTTAGTTGTTATGAAGTTATTCTGACCATTTTTAAGATGATGTCAATTTGGATCTTTGTATGAGCATGTTTGTGTGTGTGTGTTTCCATTTATGTAAGTAAATACACTATTTAGAATTATAAAAAGCCTTAACTCATCGTAAACAATTTTTTTCGTTCTTAAGATTTTGACAAAGCTTAGATATCGCGTGAATATGAACCGATTCGACTTTGCAGATTTCGAATATATTCGAAAATAAAATAGTCGAGAAAAATAATTTTGTTTTTTAAATAAACGAACCCAAAACCATATCAGCTCTTAACAATCTACGCCGATTTTTGACAATAACAATCAATTATTAAATCGATTGATTCGTTTGCGAGATATCGTTGTCGAAATATGTCGACAGAAGTGTTGTTTATTAATTGCTCTTAAATTTTTGTCAAATAGATCTTTTATACTCCGTCACTTTAGAGGATTTGAAAAATTGGTCTAAATCGGGTAAGTTGGTCGAAAAATATCGCTGCTTTTCAAGGAGAAGTTCCTGGAATATCCCGCAAAGCCAAATCTTTGTTTCCATAGAAAATAATTTACTACAAATCATTTTCAATAGAAAATAATTTGCTATAAATGTTTTTTTTATAGAAAAAAACTAGCTACCACATATTTTCTAAAGAAATTAACTTGCTACAAATATTTTTCTATAGAAAATAGTTTGCTACAAATTTTTCATTATACAAAGTAATTTGCTGCAGGGCTTTTCAATAGAAAATTATTTGCCACAAGTTATTTTATATAGAAAGTACGGTGTCACTACTTCTGTACAGAAAATGATTTAATAAAAATTTGTCTATAGAAAATTTATTTTTTTCTCTAGAAAATGAATTTTTTCTACAAAAAATTAATTCTTTTCTATTTTTTTCCTTCTATGGAAAATAATTTCCTACAAAATTTTTTCAATAGAAAATGATTTGCTATTTATGTTTTATAGAAAAATATTTTGCTATATTACAGTTTTCTATAAAAAATATTTTGCTACAAATATTTTTCAATAGAAAATACATTGCTACAAGGTTTTTTCTATAGAAAGTAATTTGCTACAAGCGTTTTTCTGTAGAAAATTATTTGACACAGAGAAAACTATTTACTAAAAACTGTTTTCTATAGAAAATAATTTGCTAAAAAAATTGTAGAGAAAAAAGCTTGTTACATTTTTTTCTATAGAAAATAATTTCCTACAAAAACTTTTCAATGGGAAGTGATTTGCTACAAATATTTGTCTACAGAACATATATTTCTACATATAGTTTTCTATAGAAAATAATCTGATACAAAAATTTTTCAATGGAAAATACTTTGCTACCAATTTTTTTCTATAGAAAAATAATTTGCTACATGCGTTTTTCAATAGAAAATAATTTTCTGCGACTGCTTTTCTATAGAAAATAGTTTGCTAAAAATTTTTCTCAATTGAAAGTGATTTGCTACAATAAAGAAAATAATGTGCTATTAGTCTTTTATATATAATTATTTGCCACACATATTTTTCAGTAGAAATTAATTTGTTACAAGAAATTTTTATAGATGATTTGCTACAAATGTTTTTCTATAGAAAATATTTTGCTACATATTGTATTCTATAGAAAATAATTTACTACAATTATTTTTCAATAGAAAATGCTTTGTTACAAGTTTTTTATTTTTGCTATAGAAATTAGTATAGCACATATTTTTGCTATCAAAAATTGTTTTTCATAAATTCTTTTCTATACAATATTTATTAGTAATACTGGAAATCATTTTTCTCTTAAGGTTCTTTTTGATTTAAATTACAGTGCAGGAAGCAAGTAGGGCATTCTATTTATTGTTTGTCTGATATTAATGTTTTTCTCCCCAACTGCTTTTCTTTAAATGATTTCGCATGCATTGTCTTCGTTAAAGGATTATTTATCTGCATAACCAAATAACGCTTGAGGTAAAATGATTTTTTTTTATTATTTCTCGCTGTGGCCGTGTTAGTTTTATCGTGCTGTTGTCAGTGTTGTTGACTTGCAACCATATTTAGGCATATTTAAATGTTAAAAGGATTTCAATTGTTAAGCATGTTATTTTCTCTTGTATTGGCTAGGCTATTGACGACTTCAACTATAAAGTGTAAATATTGAAACGTGTCTAGATCTTAAGTTGTGGCATCCCATTTCAGTGCAGCCTAGTGGCTAAATATCTGTTTACATTTAGACAGCGGACAATGCTAAAGAGATACACGTTCAAGATTAAAGCCGTTGTCTATAAACCTTAACAATGATACATGACTTATTTATATAATTTTGGGCCTAAATATAATACAAAAACAAAAGGCAACAACTACAAAGTGTGTTTGCAAAGGTGCAAACCTTGTTGTAAATGCCTTTTAAGGAACTCCTTCTTTAAGAATTTTTTTTCCATTCAACTACTCTTTTTAAACAACGTTTGCATATGAATTTTAAGTATCGTAAATGCATCTTGTTAAGAGTGTTCTATGTTTGGAATGCTGCAAGTATGTTAAATGAGTTGTTTGCGCTTGGGTTAAGAAGACAAAGTACTTTTTAAACATACTTATTGGCATTGTTTATTATTTTGGTTGTTATTATGGAAATTGTTTTCTGTGTTGAGTTGCACCAAAACAAGGAGAGCCAAGTTGCAATTAAAGCGGTTTGTTTCATTTACAAAATTTATTGGGATCTTTTTTCACACTTGAGGCTAAAACTTGATTAAGTTTTTAGAGGTACGAAGAGTTTAAATTTATTTTTGCACAACATTTTCATACAGCAGTCCTTGAACTTTGAAATTTGTGTGAGAAAAACTTTCATGTTTCTTTGGTTTTGTATTACAATTTATATAATATTTTCTTATATTTAGAACTCCCACCAAGAATTATTTTCGAACTTACACTTTACTTGACCCTTATACACAAAGTCTCGACTCATCGCAAATGTCCAGTAAAAGAATTTATCTTACAGCTAAGCAGTTTGATAAGGGAGAAACGCGCTAGACAACAACGATCTTAAAATACTTTCGGCACAATTTAGAAACTATTTTTGCTGGTTTCATCTATCAGGCTTCTCCATTTAAAAATCCTTTAAAGCATTGAGTTATTAGCAAAATTATTACAAAGCACTTGATATATATTTGTAAAAAAAAATTGCTATTTAAATTTCTTCGTTTATTACCATTCATTCATTTCATTCTTACTAATCTTGATTTATTTCTTTGAAAACTTAAAAAAATAGTGCTTATGTTTATATTTTCAACAAAAGAAAATTTTATTTTCTTTTCTTTAATTTTCAAATAAATTTTCCAAAAATTTGTCATGTTAATCAGATGCTTAAAAACACAACATAAAAATTTATGATCTTAAGATCATAAAAAATTCAAATACAGATGTACTTGGACATATGATACATGTTTTATATGATTTAAAGTGAGTGTACGAGGGGCGGTCAACAAAAATCTAATTTTAAGGTAATATTTTTGTTTATAGTGTATTCTTCTTTCAACACAATCTAATCCAGCATTTTTTTACGTTTTTAAACGTTATAAAAAGTAAAATTCTATGAAGGGCTTTAACATAGTCTTCTATTGTTTAGATAACTTTCTTTAGACAATATTGCATATTTAGTGTATAAACTGCGTAGTCTAGATTATTTTTTCAAGAAATTATGCATGTCCAAAAGACACGAAGAGAGAAAATTGGCAGCGGAATATGCGAAGGTATAGTATACCACATTATCAGATCATAGTATACCACATTACCGCCAATTTCTTAAATTGCTTATTTATGAGTTTTTTTTTCTCCAACTTCTCTGAAAGTTGGGGGCTTCAAAGACTTTTTGCTTATCCGAATGTAAGCATAAGACTTGAAGTAGAACACCAATTGATCTCTGTTCTAATCGAATCGAGTTTCTAAAAACTACAGTTAAATAAAAAATGGGTATTACCCGAACATTAACATTAATAACTCAAAAGAGCTGCAAAATATTAAGCAATTAAAATTTTAAAGCATACTTTATGGATGAGTAATACGGACATGAGAATTGAATAGCACTAAAGCTTTTTCTAGACTATTCCACAAGCTGTTCGATTTCTGCACAAAATGCTGCTGTGATATAATGTGTTGTTATTGATTTTTAAAAATTTCCATAAACTCATTTGATCAGGGATGCAATTTCTACAGAAGTCTAGTTTTTGAGTACGAGATTAGAGATTAAATTAAATTTAAAATCTGTGTACTGACTTGACTTTTTTAATTTTTTGTACCAGTTTAGCGGCCAATGTTTTTGATTTAAGCCTAAGCTAGCAAAAAATTAAAAAAGTCAACTGAAATAGTGAAGACAGATATTAAATATAATTTAATCTCTAATCTCGTACTTAAAAATTGACTCTAAATACTCAAATTTTGTATTTTAAATAAAACGTCGACGTTAAAAAGTCAGCATATTAATTTGTTTGATTGAAGAGAAAATGAAGGGCATTGTCGTTCATCTTTTCGTCAACAATGTTGGATTGAAAAATAAATTTTGGACATGTTCGCTCATCTTGTCCTCAACAGAAGTAGAGTGAAGAAAAAAAGTGACACATTGTTGTTCACCTTGCCCTCAACAATGTTTGATTGAAGAAGAAACGAAAGACATTGTCGGTCACAGTGTCGTCATTAGAATTTGACTAAAAACTAAATGTTCAATATTATCGCTCATCTTGTCTTCCATTAAGTTTAATTGAAGACAGAACGTAAAATAAATGTCGTGAACAGAGTTTGATTGGAAACAAAACGAATACATTTCCGTTCATATTGTATTCAAGAGAATTTGATTCAAGACAAAACATAAGACATTGCCACTCATATTGTCCTCAACAAAGTTTGATTAAAGAAAAAAAATTAACACACCGTCGATTATAATGCCTTCAACAAAATTTGATGCAATACAAAACGTATTAGATTGTCGCTCATCTTGTCCTCAACAGAGTTTAACTAAAGACAAAACGAAGATATTGTCGCTCATCTTGTCCTCAACAGAAGTTGATTAAAGAAAACACGAAAGCTATTGCCGCTGATTTTGTTGTCAACAGAGTTTGCTTGAAGAAAAATCATGAAACATTGTGGCTCATCTTGTTTTCAACAAAGTTTTATTGAAGACAAACTATAAGACATTGTAACTCATCTTATCCTCATCAAAAATTCGTTGAATAGAAAAAGTAAGCTATTCTCTTTCTTTTTATCCTCAATAAAGTCTAATGAAAATAAAACGAAAGGAATTGTGGCTTATCTTGTTCTAAACGAATTTTGATTAAAGACAAAACATAAGACATTGTCACTCATCTTGTCCTCGACAGAGTTTGATCGAAGAAAAGCTCATCTCGGTTGCAACAAAGTTTGCTTGATGATATTGTCACTTATCTTGTTCTCAACAGGGTTTGATTAAAGATTTAACGTAACATATCGCCGCTCATGTTGTCCTCAATAGTGCTTGATTGAAGACAAAACATAAAACTTTATCGCTCGTTTTATGTTTAATAGAGTATTATTGAAAACAAACGAGGAAATGAGTTTAACTAAAGACAAAACGAAGATATTGTCCCTGATCTTGTCCTCAACAAAGCTTAATTGAAGACATAACAAAGACGTTGTCGTTCATCTTGTACTCGACAAAGTTTGCTTGAAGAAAGACTTAGGACATAGTCGCTCATCTTGTCATCAACAGTGTTTGATGGAAGACAAATCGTAATATATTATCGCTCATCTTGTTTGACGAAGATAAACTATAAGACTTATACGTTAACGTTGTCATTGAAAGTGTTTATTAGAAGACAACATCTAAGAATTTGTCTCTCAGATTGTCGTAAACGACGATTTCCTTTAAATTATCGCATACCATTTTTCGTCTACTTTTAATTGTTTTTTAATTTTTTCGATCTCTGCTCTGGCTAATTTAGTTTTATTCTCCTTTAAAATTCAAAACAATAACAAAAACCCCGACGACAAGAAACTACAAGAAAAAAATCCATACAAGTTGAAAAGTCGCGAACTACAATTTTTTACATATTTATTTTTCTTCACAATAAAATTTTAAGCAAATGGTCTAATATAATTGGATTAATTACAACTCAAACTTTTACGATTGAAGCACAGTTTGTTCTTTTTGAAAAATTTTTGATTGTAAACAACACTTGCCTGAATTTTTGGAATAGATATTAAAGTAACGAATGACAAATTTTTAGCAAACTGATAAAGTTCATGCTACAAGTTCTTCAATAGGCACTTCCATTTCACATGTTTTCAATAATTTTTTTTTTTGCATCGCAATTATTATTCATGGAATTTTAATTAATTTATACGTCTTACCATTTTACCGATTTATTTGATAATAATATTGAATGAAATGTATCATAAACAAATATCACGAATGACAAACAACTTAAAAATACAATTAAAGAAGTCTTTTTGTTAATATAACCTTACGAACATTAGTCAATTTTGATTGCAAACAACAAAAAACAAATTCTTTTCTGAGAATGATTTGCAATTTCAAGTTTCTCGTTCATTGTTTATAATGGCATAGGCCGTAACACTAGTCGCACATCGGAACTGGCACACAAAATGTTTCATTGGTATTCAATTGAAGAGTTTTAGTATTATTGTGTAAATCCTTATTTACTTCCCCTCGTATGCTGGAGATCAATGTCCCAATGCCAACCAATACTATAAAAGACACTTGTCAAATGTTCCAAAACAAAAAAATTAAGGAAAATACTAAGATACAACAAGAAATAAATAGAATAAATATGTTGAGAGATGCAACATAAATAACAATTTATTATGACATCACTTTCAACGGATTAACAAAAATTTATTATAGATTCAATATATCCTCCACATGATGCTATTGTTGCACATGAAATGTGCATGAGAGTTTTTGTATGCGTAGACTTGCAATTGCTGCTTGTGATATCAATACACTAACGGCAACAAGAAATAGTCAAATGTATCATAAATTTCAATCTAGTTTTTATATGCTTGAATATTTTCCATACGATACTTTCAAATCTTTTAAAGTTTTTTTTTGTTAGTATTTCTTTCTTGGTCTTACGGCTTAGTGTATGTCGTTTATTTACTGTTTGTTGCATGTTATGTGTTTTTTCGTAGTCGTTGTCGTAGAATGTTTGCTCTAAAACTTCCTGTCAATTTTGACAAGGGGTATTGAAATGTCAACTATTGTCTACATAGAAATAATCTTAATTAAACATGAGAGTACACTGTTTCTGAGAGACATATTTTTAAGGAATATTTATATATAAAAAATGGATATTTATATATGAAAATGCATATTTATATATGAAAATAAAAGAGTTAAGTAACAAAATGATATCAAATAATTTAAGTTCTATTAATAGTTTTTTTGGAAATGGTGTTTATAAGGCCAGCTATCAGCTTTAAAAACACGTTTACTTCCATAGTGAAAGGCCTAAAACAGCCATTAGTTTATACTTGCATCTACTAAATACTACAGCTACAAGTCTGCTTTGACTTGCAATTTAATTCATATTTCTATAGTTTTGCTTATTGCGCCTATTACTCCAGAAGAACTATAGGGAACAAGTTGCAGGTATGATAATGGCTTTATTTGAAAATATGAGTATTTCTCTATTTGGTTGCGGCTTTATTTCAAAGCAAACATTTTATTTTTTTTCTCTCCATTCTTTTCATAAACTCTTCGGTAGAAATTGTAAACACAGACATATTTTGTCATCACTTCCGAATTATTATTAAATTATGTTTGTCTGTTAATGTTGTTTCTGTTCAATCTGTCTGTAATGGGTTTCTTTATTTCAATGTTTTGTTTTACTTTCGACGTCAGTTATAGAAAACACATAAGCTTTTTTGTAGTCATTAGTTGTGTCTTATTCTTTATTGTTGGAAAAAAAAAAGAGATCCACATAAAGAATAGAATCTTATTTGGTTAATAATAAAATTATTACCTGCATTTTGAATAAATTCAATTTTATTATTAGTTAGATGATTGCTTTATTATGACAGAAATATGCAGTTGTGAAAAATAGAAAAGGCGCTTTGAGTTAGTAAGAATTATCAAGATTTTAAAATTTATAATATGGAGCTAATTTTTTTTAGCAATTAGTAGGACTGGTCGAAATAGTCCTTTTTGAAAAAGAGCTCATTTTGGAAAAAAAATTTTTTTTTTTTAAGAATAGTTTTTAAGATATGTGCTTCTTTTAAGAATTACGTTTTGAAAAACGTTCTCTCTAAAAAATATAAACTTTTGGAAAGGGTTTAATTTGACAACAAAAGTAATACATTTGGTAGATCAATAAGGTATAGTCATCGGCGAATTAATACAACAAAGCAACTTTTTTGTTCAAGCAATTGTCAAAATAAATTAACAAATTTACAATAAAATTTTTTCAATTTACGCCACCTGTTATGAATTCGCCTTGGAAAATTTAACTTTTTAGAAAAATACTCGAAATAAAGTTGTAGGTAAATCTGACCAATTTAAATTGTTAACTTACGATTAATGTAAAATATTGTTGGACTTTTTAAGAAATAAAAATTGTTATTGTTTAAAATAACTTTTTAAAGTGGAGCTGTAAAATAAAAATTTAGGAAATTTAAAATTTGAACTATTTTTAATATTTAATATTACCAATTTAAATTTGACCAACTTTTGCGTTTAAAATGACAAATTGTTATGGTAAAAATTACCATTTTTTATGGTTAAAATTTCATTATTTTATAAGAAGACTTGGCATTATTTAATAAGAAAACTTGCCTAAGATGGTTAAGACGTCCGGCTTACAAACATGCGAAAAATTGCAAGGACCTAAGTTCAAAACCAAAAGATTACGAACAAAAAAAAATTTGGTTTAAACAAACACACTTAAGCACTTGGCACTTATCGAACCTGCAACCACCCGGTTAATAGTAAAGCACGCTGTCGCCTAAATTACAATTCCATTGGTTAATTGTACTTTATTTTATGGATTGGTGCAATTCTAACCAATGAAATTGGTTAGATTTACCAATATTTAATGTGGCATACAAACTTGTATTTTTTTCTCAAAGTACTTTTTAAGAAAGTATCTTTTTTAGAAAGATATTACTTGGAAATTATACTATTTAACATAAATACTTTTTAGATATACATGTAGTTTTAAAAAAAAAATCAGTTTTTATTTCTTTGAAAACCCAGTTCTTTACATGTAAATTTTTAAAAAGGTACTCTTTTGATTGGCATTTATTTAAAGAGGTTTATTAATAGGTTATTTCTTTCAAAACTATCCTTGGGTACTTTTTTTATTATTTTTTAACACACCAATTATTTCAAAAGGTAGTTTTTGAAAAATTTTCATGTTAGAAAATATACATTTAGAAAATGATACTATTTTGAAATGGTATTTTTAAAGATAATTACGATTAAAAAGTGACTTTTTAGAAAAGGTACTTTTTGAAAAGGGCGCTTTTTGGAAAATCTCTTTTTTGGAAAAGGTACCTTTTTAGAAAATATATTTTTTTGGAAAGGTAACTTTTTGGGAAAACTGCTTTGTGAAAAAGGTACCTTTTTGAAATGGTCCTTTTTTGTAAAGGTACTTTTTTAAAAATGTTATCTAAGAAAAATTGTTTTTTTTTAAATTAAGAAAATGTTTTGCGAAACCACTTAATTTTGAAAAGGTCCTTTTTTAAAAAGTTCCTTCTGAAAACGTACCCTAACAGAAAAATCTCTTTTCCTAAAGCTGCCTATTTAAAAAAAACGGCTGATTTGAACAGTAAATTTTATTTATTTATTTATTTTTATTTTATTAATTTATTTTAACAGTTTTCGACCAAAAACGTATAACAAAAACTGTTTTGTATGATTGCTGTTGTTGTTGTACGATTTCTTATTATTATACGCACATTGTTGTGAGAGTGCTATTAACTGAACTAGTTACGACGTTTGCTACAAAGCAACTGATGAAAATCTCGAGGTATGAGTTTGATACTGTGAGGGGTTGAAAACATTAAACATTATTCTGATGTGCGATAGTGGCTATAGTATGTATTTGTAGCATTGAATTGCCAATGTACATAATATTGAAATAATTTTATTAAAATAATGAAAAAGTTTCATTAAAATAGTGAAATATTTTCATTAGTTTAGCGAAATTATTACATTGAATTAATGATATTATTTAATTTTCATTAAAATGATTTTAACAAAACTAGTTTCATTCATCCAACAAATTGTAACGTTGGTTTAATTTCAATAAAGTTTTTCATTGGGTTAATGTCGAAATTCACAGCATTTATGACGAAAATTCTTTCGGTGTATGTCCAGGTGCAATTTTATTTAGATAGTATTATCCGTTCAAAAATGCCTGACTTATTACCAAAATATTTTAATTCTGTCCCATTATACTGATTGTTGTCGCGTGATCTTCTTTTACTCAGATTGTCGCTTTATACTGCTTATTACACCATTAAGTAAAATAAAAGTATTATATTAAGACTATTTATTGCCTCAAGCATATATTGCAATTTCCAATTTTTAAACAGGGTTTCAAAAATATATTTTCCATTTCTGAAGTCCTGCTTGTTTTTTTTAGAAAAAGAAAAGTAAAGAATTTTTAAGAATTTTTATATATAAAAAATTAGCCACTAAAATTTCTGTCTGCAATTGCTTTAGCGGTTAAATTCTTTCGCTAAGTGTCATTTATAGCTGTCAACCTTTGACATAATATATGTTTTTCGGCACACATCAAAATAGATACCTACCGCTGACTTTTTTCAGAATTTCTTAGCAAACATTTATTCTCAGCCTAAATAAGAACTGAACTTTACTTGACACTCACATACCACTAAGAACAACATTAAACTTGTCTCGAAATGCTATTTGGGAAAATTATAAACAAGCAAACTTAATAACCGGGCAACTTAAGAAACATTTGCTTTAAACTGCCATAAAAAAAAATAAGAGACATGCACTTGTGTGTCAAAGCAAACGATTATAACATTTCCGGTTTGAATGCAATTCTAAAAAAAATAAGTTGATTTTAAGTTAAAAAACAAAAATTAACAACTTTAAAAATAACGACAATGTCGTCATTTTATCAACTTCTTAGAGAGAAATGTTGTACTTTCACATTAACCATGTAGTTTAGATATTGAAATTGTTTAGTATAAGTACTTATACGTGAGCATGTGGCTTTAAGTCTAAGATAAAATACTTTTATTCATTTAGTAATACATTGTTTGTGCTGTTTAGTGGTAACATATCAAAGAGATGGAATCTTTATTAAATACATATGGTACAAGTTTAATTGAAGAAAATATATCTAGTTACTGCAGTATTTCTCTGTGTTTCTTATATGAACTAGACAGTATGACACATAATAAATATACATATATACATAATACAGGAGAGGCTTAATAAGATATACATATGTATTTCAAGTTCTTAGTTGAAAATTTTCTTATATCATAAATTTTGTTATATCATATAATACAATAAAAACTTTTATTAACCAACCAGGGCATTTTAATAAAGCAAAACAATGTTATCTTCTCTATGTAAATACTTATCAACAGTTCCTTTCATGGTATCCTTAAGATATAAAATATCTTACACTTGAAATAATATTTGTCTTATACTTCTATTTTGTAATAACATCTAACATTTATATACTACTTACAAAAATTTATTGAAAAGAAAAATATTTTAGTGTTGAGATTGTAGGCTCAATTCCTACATAAGACTGGTCTGATTCCCTATAACAAGTGAAGGTCCTTGTTATTATTTTTCCTCAAATTGAGCTTTAATATAATTTTTAATTTATATTAATGTTACTTTAAATTTTAGTCTATTATATATCTTATATCCATCCCCCTATTGTATGATTTATATTTTGTCACACTTTAACAATTTATTTCCATTACAAGCATGTCTATCTAGTATCTTCAAGATAATTTCTTTGAATATTTATTTATTTAACATTTAATTTATAAACCACAAAACAATGTTGCAAATGTCCACACTTTCAGTTCACTATGTGTTATTGCAACTTCAAAGTATCTGAACAAGTGTCTAGTTACAATTATAGTGACTATAGAACAGGCTTGAGAACATTTTTCTTTGCCCAAATGGATTTGTTGTCAGCACATAAAGGAATATGTTGACGACAGTGAGAATGACAACGTTAAACAAGACGGAGAAGAAGCTTCTTAAGCGACAACCGCCACTAAATAGGTTAAAATGTCGTTCAAATGTCAAGTCAACAGCACTACGACTTTGACTTCTTATAGGCAAACAGATAGACACAAGTATACACTTACTTGCACATAAACCAAAGCTGTGTAAATGTTTGACTATTGCCTAAATGAAAGATGGTTTAAGATAGAAATTCTCATAGATTTTGTCATAGAATAATTGCAACCAAAGTCTTTATGAATGTGTGGTCTGTTTGTATGTTCCTAATGTTAAACAAGTCGTAAATATTTGCAGTGTTTTTATCAAAATGTAAGAAAGTAACACTGGAGAACAAAATCGTTTTTTATTAAAAGTGTATAACGAATGATTGTGGTAGGGGGCATCCAGGATTCATTGTAGGTTGAGTTAAATTTCAGCACAGGAAACATTTTTGAGAAACCTTTTAACCCACTAACCCTTTGTTTTATAGGCCTTTTCTGTACCTTTCTTAAAAATAGCTTAAAAGGGAAAATCATACTCGCCGTAAAATGAATACCAGATCTAAACTAGGGATGTAACGAATACCGATACCGATACCGATATATCGGCGATACTTCAGATTTTCCGATACATCGGTATCGGCGATATTTTACTATCGATACGACGATACTTTTAAAAAAATTTTCAGTTTTTTTTTTTGACAAATTATTTATTTTTTGTTAATTCTACCAAGAACTAAATTCATTTCGTTATTTTTTAAATCTTATTAATATCAATTTTAAAAATTAATAATATTTTACGCTGTTATTTTGCAAAAACAATAATTTATTTATTGTTAATTTTACCATGAACTCAAATTCAATTCGTTGTTTTTTAAATCTTATTCCCAGCAAAAAAAGATACTCCAAAGAAGTCATGAAAATGTAGAATTCGCGATCCGGAAATATTTTAAATTTGGATAATTTCTAATTAGTTTCACATTTGCTTGTCATTGCAAGAAGCTCGCTTTTTCGATTACCAATACCGAATTTGAAGCGATGTTAGGACAAATATCTTTTTCGGTGTTCTATAATGATTCCTCAAAAAAATGATGAAAAATTACTTGTTTCTTTTAATGCGAATTTAAACACAAAACTGTTTTCATGTAAATTTAAGTGAATAAATATAAATTTTTAGAAGACTTTTAATAATTAAGCTATTAAGTTATTTAGAAGAATAATAGTTGATAAATGTCCTTTAAAAATCGATTTTTTAAAATTATAAAGGAATTACAAATTTGTACTTGCTTTTCTGCTAATTATCTGCATATTTTTAATATAGATTCTTTGGAAGCAATAAAAATGTAGTTCCTTAAAAATTACTTCCAATTTTATATACTGGATTAATATAAATTTTAAATATTAATAATCTCTTACACTGTAATTTTGTATAATAAAAAAATTGCCCACCTTGAGTTTTGTTAATCTAAACTTGAACTCAATTTCAATATTCGTATCGGTATCGGAATCGGTATCGGCGATATTTATTTTTAAGTATCGGAATCGGTATCGGATCGGCAAAACGGCGTATCGTTACATCCCTAATCTAAACTTTCAAAACGCTGATTCCAGTATATATTTTGTTAATGCACTCTACCAGAGTCAGTCGTTTAAATCCTATAATTTGTAAAAATATTGATTTTGCTGTACAGTGTAATTTGTAGAAACACTTCGAATAAAGTGCTAACAGGAAAAGGGTAGTAGAAAAAAGTGGGCGATAAAGGGAACTATCTAAGACACAAGCTAACTAATAAAGCTCTTGATAACACCATAATGTCTTCTAAATCATGATGTCACTGACGTTACTGTTTTTCTATAAAACTGACTTAATAAGGTTTGTATTATCAAAGAATATTTTTATATTGAAATCACACTTCTTTACCTATATATTATTCGAATATATATTATTCGTATAAAATTATTCATTGAAAAATTAGTCATGATTCGCAGATTATTTGAATTGAAGTTATTCGAAAAAAGTTATTCCAAGAAAATTGTCCGGACGAAAGTTATTCGAATAAAATTATCGAATAAAAGTATTCGAATAAACATTTTTCATATAAAATCAATCATATCAAAATAATTTGCAGATTTATTGAACAAAACTTATTCGAATAAAATTATTAGCATGAAATGTATTCAATAATCGAATAAACAACTATTGGGATAAAATTTAAAAAAAATCGTATAAAACGTCCGTTAAATAAAGGCTGAACAAAAAATATTTAAAAATAATCTTATAAAACTATAAACTATTCGAATAAAATGAAAAATTAAAATACTCGAATAAAATTATCCGAATAAAAATTATTCGTATGAAATTACCCATATAATAAAATGATTTGCAGATTTCTCGAACAAAAGTTATTCGAATAAAATTATTGGGATGAAATCTATTCAATAAAATAATTTTTTTAAAGGACAAACACAAACCGCGAAGCGATTTATCTTGTCTGAGGAAATCATGCAGACTCTATGGCGGGAATCTTCAAATACTCGTATATTGGCCTTTTAAAAGACCTCAGTAATTAATATGCAACATTATTACGTCGCATCCCTTTTACACTCTAGGAAAAAAATATTCAATTTGAAAAGTATTTTTCACAGATGAGCACAATCTTTATATTACTAAAATTGGTTCATAATTTTGAAAGTTATGTCCTCCTCTCTGCAACTTCTCTGCTTTTAGTTAACCATAAAACACTCACATAAATGTCGCCTTTGAAGATATTCATCTAAAAGTCCAAAAATTTATAGTGTTCTGCTAATATAAGTAAAAATACAACCAAAAATAAACCATTGCAAAGTGTGAATACTCAACAATTCGATTATTTATACAAGACTTCAATTGCAACAATGTGTTTAAGATGTGCAATGAAACGAGCACCACAGCATACAAGTGCATGCATACATAGTTTTAAGAAAACAAAATCAAGCAATGTTGCATCATGATTTCGTTAAATATAACACAAAACATGACCACATTTTTTAATGTTATTGCATTAGGAAAAGCTACAAGTCTGTATAACTATTCAAACTTTTATCCATCTAAACAAGCATGCATCATCTAGCCATCCAAACGAATGTTTATCTGTTGAGACTTTTTAACGACATTTTCTCTTGAAAATTGCTTTAAAGCTTCCCCTGCCTCCCACTTATAACAGGCTGTTGTGCTTGGACCATGTCCTTAATAAACAAGCAGAACTAACATCTTTATGTGTTTTTTTTGTTTTTGGCCAGAATTATTCCTTTACTTGTTGTTCTTCTTATTTTTAGGCTAAGATGATGCAATTCTGGGAAATATATATATTGTTAAAGATTCACAGCCTCTTGCATTGTACATATTTCCGACTAACATGAAAACGTCTGTATGTTTGTACATCTTTACAAGTACAAGTACTTGTAATATGAGTGCTATTCATAGACATGTGGCAACACGATATGTTGCTGTTGCAAGTTTCGTCGTGAGTATTTGTTTAAGTTGCAGAATGTATGTTTGCTTTGCACTTGAATGTATCAAAATCATACCAAACAATACTAGGCCACACAATATACAACTTGAAACATTAAAATCATGTTCTAAGGCTTAGGTTTTCAAATCGTGTGTTATGCTTTACAAAATATATGGGTGAGTGCATGATAGATGAGACAAATTGAAGGAAACCGTTAAATATTTATCTCCTATTTTCTAGAAACATTTCACTGTGCGTTTATTCAAATTATAGATACAAATCCCAACTGTTTGCTATATTGCATTCACATCTTATTTTTTTAAAAAAATTTTAAATGAAGCCAGATTTATCTTATACTTATATGGCAGACAGCGTAACAGAAGAAGTAATAAAACCTACCAAATAAGTTTGTCTCACAACAATTTTGGAGAATTTATTACGCCAGGGAGTTCTTTTTCTTATGAGTTGTAGGTATGCTAAGTAATACGTATAATGAACTAACAGCATTGGACAGTAGGTAAAAAGAAAAATTATAATTAAGTATGTTTTCGAGCAAAGTTATTCGAATAAATATTATTCGTATAAAATTATTTATATCAAAATCATTCGCAGATTATTCGAATAAAATTTATTCGAAACAATTTATTCAAGCAAAATTATTCAGCCGAAAGCTATTCGATTAATATAACCGAATAAAACTATTCGAGTAAAAATTATTCGTATGAAATTACTAATGTAAAAATTATTTACAGAGTTCTTGAACAAAACTTATTCGAATATAATTATTAGGATGAAATCTATTTATTAATCGAATAAACTATTCAAATAAAATTTAAAAAAGTTCATAAGAAGGTATTCGACTAAAATTATTCGGATATAATAGTCTACTAAAATTGATAGAATAAATATTAATTGTATAAAATAACTCATATAAAAATAATTTGGAGATTTATCTAACAAAACTTATTCGAATAAAACTATTACGATAAAAGCTATTAGAATATTTTATTCGAAAACTATTCGCTTAGAGATTTCAAATTGTATAAAGACGATCTGCAAACTAATCGAATTAAACTTATTTCCATAAAGTTATTCGGACGAAATTTTGCAGACGAAAGCTTTTCCAACAAAATAGTCGAATAAAATTATTGGAATAAAAATTATTAGCAAATTTGTCGAACAAAAAATATGCGAATGAAATTATTAGGATATAAGCTATTCGAATAAAAAATCGAATAAACCCTACTCGTTTAAAAATTTCGTATTATATTAAGAGGATCTGTAAATTTATTGGATTAAACTTATTCGCATAAATTTATTCAAACAAAATTCTTCGAACGAAAGGTATTCGGATAAAATAGTTAAATATAGTATTCGAATAAAAATAATTGGTATACGAATTAACTCACATAAAAATGATTTGCAGATTTTTCAATCAAAAGTTTGTCGACTAAACTTATTAGGATGAATGCTATTCAAATAAAATATTTGGAAAAAGCTGTTCGAATAAAATCTATTCGCATAAATATTTCAAACGAAATATATACCGTTCTCAGCGTTCTTTAGTTAAGCAACTGCCTTTAGTATTTTTTTACCCCGTTCAAACATCTCATATATCACTAGCTTTTACTATATTATTTTCCTTCGAAATATGTATATCAAGTAAAATTAAATCCTTTTTAATTTAAACAATGACCCATACTTTACTTTAGCAAAAGTATATATATTTCTTAACAAGATTTGCAGCTTTAAAATTTGACGCGACTTTGATGTTTCGGCAATTGGGATTGAAGTTTAAGGTGTGAGACTGTGGCACTCTAAATAATGCTGCACTTTACTCAAATAATGCTGACAGGTGAAAGAAGATATTGTTGTTGTTCTTGTAATCATCTTAATCATTATCTGCAACACAAAAACATCATTATCATCATGCAGTAGATGGTAGTACATGCATGCAACAAGAACGAAGACCACATTTGAAAATGAAAAAAGAAGAAACATTTGAAGAACATGCAAGCATGTTGTGGCTGTATGTTGAAGTGTCTCATCAAGCGCTAAGAATAACATCGACAATCGTCAAAGAATAACAATGACGTAGCGTTGAAAGCCGGCACCTTCCTTCAAAAAATACAAACAGACACACACATGGACACAAAGAGAAGAAGCTCTTGAAGTATAAATACTTACAGGTTGCTATAGTAACAATGGATGGATGAATGGATGGATGGATAGATGGATGATTGTATGGATACGAGCTTAAGTGTGTTTGAGCTATGCATGCTTATTATAAAGACACCAAAACAGTAACACATTGTGGCAATATATTTTTCGTTACTTCAAATAAAATGTGTAAATTTTAAGGAGTTGCTTTTTAAAGACAATGAATTGTAGAAAAAAAATTACTTTGATTGTAGTTAGTACCCTACACCAAGTAATAGTGGTTATTCATAAAATAAGGGTTTGTGAGATATTTTGGTATTAATTGCCATTGGCGGCTTATGGGATATTTTAGTATTAATTGCCATTGGCGTAGCAAGAAATTGCTGAAAAAAATTCTG
Source organism: Panzeria rudis (assembly GCA_956483635.1). Classification (NCBI taxonomy): domain Eukaryota; kingdom Metazoa; phylum Arthropoda; class Insecta; order Diptera; family Tachinidae; genus Panzeria; species Panzeria rudis. The sequence goes on from OY101451.1 coordinate 9,369,192, forward strand.
GGGGCCTAAGGCCAATATTAACTAATTATATTATTCAAATTATTCTACACGGAATAAATTATCTCCAAAAAAAATTCTTAAAATTAGATTTCTTTTTCAGTAAAAGTTCTTTAATGAATCAGTGAATGTTTTGTCTAACTTTTATTTCGGACGCAAACACCAAAAACAACAACAGACATCAGTTTCCTGTGCCGTAAAAAAACAAATCCGATGACGATATACACATAAATAGTAAATAACAATAATGATGGCAAAAGGAATGCTATTCTAACAAGTTCGTTTACTGAACATTTCTGAGTGAAGCAATTCGTTAATGTTGTTACAATAAATCTCATTTATTTTTTTATAGTCTTCAGATAAACCTTTATGAAATTTATTTGACGTATTGTCATAATTTTATTGTAAATGAAATTTATTTGCTGGTGTTTAAGCATTGTCTATATGCAGTATTTTATTGGTCCTTTACTAAATCGTCAGCAGACTTCAAACACAATTTTTAACAGTTAAAAACCCTTTATCTTATGTACAAACTATCAAAAACCATTTGAGAATTCACAAATATGTAAATGATTTTCAAAAAAAATAAGCATAGTAGGCATTGAAAATTATTAGAGTCCGACCGAATATTGTGGCTTCGGCTGATATTCGGCTTAGGCCAACTTTTTGGCCGAATACCGAAACCGAAACTTTTTAGGAAATTAATTAAGGAAATTAATCGAAATTAATCGAAATAATATTTTCCAAATATAAAATACGTCACCGCCATGAATCTGCTTTTTCCCGTCCGATATCTTTTCAAATTTAATCGTAGAAATTTAGTGTCAAAAGTAGGTAAGTATTCCACTTTATATATTTTTAGTTATTCCGACTCAACTTTTTGATTGGTGCTCTTCTAACGTCATCAATAGAGTAAAAAACAGTCCTCAATGTGTGTTTACCGAACCCAATAATCCAGTTCTGTTCATCATTTAAGCTTATTTCATGCCAGGTTTTTATTAGTCATATGCTCGTAAATGTTTAAGTTTTATAATTGCTCGATGGAATGAAATATATTAAATTTCTACTATTATTTTGACTGACATTGTATGTATATAGAAATACTCTTACGCCGATTTTCACAGTGTGCAGTTAAAACTTAACGTATACTTTAACGGAGAGTTTTGTATGCCGAATTTGCCTTTAAAGACCACGTTAACTTTTAATCACATTGTGAAAAGGGCCGTTAATAAAATAAATGACTTCAGTTCTGTTAAGTTTTTAAAATGTCAATATCAGTTAATGCTAAAAAAGTTTCGGCAAGTTTCGGATTCGGCCGAATATTCGGCCTTTTTATCGAATATTAGGTTCGGTTCGGGTTCGGCCTAAACAAATGGTTTCGGTCGGAATCTAAAAATTATACAAAACCCAGCAAGATAAACATACAAACTTGACATCTAATTAAATGAAATTTTATAAATGCTTAATGGATGATGATATTATTATTTAAAACTTAAAATATTAAACAAAAGTTATTGACTCAGACAAAAAGTTTGTTTGGTAAATATTACAAAAAATAAAACAGTAAATATTTTTGTTTGGTTCAGTAAATTATTTTGTTTAGAGTTTGTAGGTATTTCTAAAAAAACTTTTTTATAAATTCTGATAAAAATTTTGTTTAGTATATTGCGAAAAATTCAGTAAATATTTTTGTTTAATTCAGTAAATTATTTTATTGAGAATTTATAAATATTTTTAGACACATTTTTTTATAGATTTAGAAAATTTGTTTACTGAAACACAGCGCATTTTTTTAACGAAGTTGTTGATACATTTTTGTCTGTATTTACAAATTTGCTTGTAGGTCCGGTTTTAGACAAAATATTTACTAACTCATTGAATTTCTTTACTGAAAATAATATATAGTGTTATTCTCTGTAGCAAAGTTTTTTAGCAATCCGGGCTACAGGCAGCCATATTTTTATAGTTGTTGCTGAAAATAGCCTGATCAGCAAGCAGTCTCGTGTAATAAATTCTAAATAGACCATTCTGCTGTAAAAAAAAACTGATAAAGAAACCCATGAATATAAAAAGGTGTCTCAAACACATACACTCTGCAACAAATTACAGCATCCTGATGTCTATATTACCAATCAAATAACCACTTTCCTGTCTTGGTGTTACGTGTAAGAAATTGTTTAGTTAGATTTTGTTTTGTATATTTTTCTACCAAGAAACTTCTTTTGGGTTCTAATTTTATATGCACATACTTTAGAGGATTGCTGCCATGAGTTGGCAAAAATATAGGAAATAAACGAAAATTTCTGTCTAACAAAAAGGTGTTATTGGACTTTGTTCTGGACAACAGTTGCTTGTGTTTGCTTTAAATGTAACATTTGAAACAGTGATGATCTCTAAGTTATTTTAAGACTTACCATAAAGCATTATCACTTTTTTTAATTTTCTCTTTTAATATTTTTTTTTGTTCGACTTGATTGAAAGTATTCTTAAGAATTGATCTTCATTACACGCCTTTTTTTTCCTTTTCAAACGTAACATACCTTTTTTGTTCGTTGGAACAAAGTTCCTTTGTGTCGAAGATGTAACAGTGAGCAGCGTCAAAAAAATTTATATCCATTTGATGTGTAAGTAATGATGCAGCCAATGTTTATATAATGAACTTGCAATAATTTATTTATAAGGTTGCATCAACTTCTTTTTCTTTTTTGTTATTTTCTTTATATGTTACATCAATCGAAACACTTACAACGATACATGTGAGTACACAGACTGTTCCTTTTTACTTACCTTTGTTATGTTCATGCTTATCAATATAATATTACGATATTGAGAATGGGGGAAAAAAAGTTAAAAGGCAGCTAGAGGCGAAGATGATGTGGAAGGGTTTTAAGCATAAGGAAAGTGTTATGACGGAAATATATAAATATATATTGACATTTACACAAAATCGTTGGAATTTGGTTGGTGTAAAAAGTTACTGAACGCTTTTACATACCAAACATTCCTATTTAAGCATCATCAATGACGGGTGCATGACAATGTCCTCAACGACACGTGAAGGACAGCCGGAACCAGTTCTCAACAACATTTTCGGACAAAATTCACGAGAATCGTGCACGATTCAATGAGAGGCAACATCGCTTAGCTTTTCGTTCACATAATATAAGTATGAATACGTGGGCGACAATGTAGCCTTTTTTGTCCTCAATAGCTATTTACGGGACAATGTCGCCTGGCTTGTCGTCTATGATTAAATAAGCGACAATGGTACCTATTTTTTGTCAATAATTACATCAGCGACAATTTCACCAATTATGTCGTTAATGATAACATAACCGACAATGATGTTTGTCTTGTCGTCAACGATTATATAAGTATGAATGTTACCCAACAACAAGAGGTCATTTGTTTGATTGAAGACTAAACGTAAGACGTTGTCGCTCATCTTGTCCTTATGAACGTTTTGTTGGGGACAAAATCTAAGACATTGCCCCTCATCTTGTGCTCAACAATTTCACTGAAGAAAAAACGAAAGACACTGTCGCTCATTTTGTCCCAAACAAAGTTTGATTGAGGACAAAATCTAAGGCATTATAGCTCATATTGCTCTTACTAAAGTTAGACTGAGAACAAAATGTAAGACATTAACGCTCATATTGACCTCAAAGATTTTTCTAGTGACAAAGCAGTATCTTATGCTTGTCTCATATTGACTCATATTGTCATCAACAAAGTTGAATTGAGAACCAAATGCAAGACCTTGACGTTCATATTGTCCTAAATAATTTAACTGAAGGCAAAACGTAGAACCCTGTCGCTCATATTGTCGTCAACAAAGTTGGCTTGAGGACAAAATGTAACACATTGTCACTCATATTATCCTCAACAATTTTACTAAAGACAAAACGTAAGGCACTGTCCTCCACACTGTACTCAACAACAAAGTCGGATGGAGGACAAAATAAAAGACATTGTCGTTTATCTTGTCCTCAATAATTTTACTGAAGGGAAGGCACTGTCTATCATTTTCAACGAAATTGGATTGAGTACAAAATGTAGGACATTGTCGCTCAGCTTGTCATCAAAAGTGTTTAATAGAGGACAACATCCCAGAATTTGTCGCTCAGATTGCCGTGAACAGCGATTTCCTTTCACAAATCATCTATGAGAATGGCGTGTAAGACGGACGATCTGGCCAACTTGGCAGCCGTCACTTAATCGATAATAAGGCGCCATTCACATATTACGTAACGTTCCAGGGGGGGTTAAAGATTTGTTACGGATTAGATACTTTATACTGAAAATTTTTTAAAAAGCGTTACGAAGGGTGGCGGGGGTTACGTAATATTTGAATAGGCCCTAAAAGCAAAAGTTGTAAATCTATTCTCATGAAATTTGGCTCGTTTCATATGTAACATATTCAGTTTTGTGTGTATGGAAACTAAGTTTTCGCCAAAACTTCCTAAATATTTTCGTTACTATTGACGAGATGATATGGCGTCGCATATGAAATATTTGAGGGAAAAACTACAAATAAAATTTGCTCTGCAAAACGAAGCTTGGAAATTACATTTTTCCTTAGCCAATTATTAGCTTTTTATGAAAGTGCAATGGTTGGCTGACTTGCGCTCGTATGTTTGTAAAAATTCTTCTTCAGCTATCAGCAACAGCGATATTGTCGATGATGATGATGATGATGACTATAAATATCGCTAAGATGATGATGATGATGATGACGGATGTTTTTAACACAAATTAAACATTATCGTATAATTAATTTGGATTATGATTGACAGTTTATTTTATCCCTTTTTTCCAATAATTAAATAAATATAAACAGCAACAACAGCAGTAACAAGAACAACAACATTAACGATAATAACACTAACAAAACACTGAATGACACAATACACCATACGAACGAACAACATACAATCACTGTATCAAATAAGCAATCTTTCAAGCACGCAAACACACAAACTCAATCAAAGTCAAGTCATTTCACCTTTTGAAAACAGAAACGAGAATAAATTTTCTTATGAAAAAAGTTAGAAATTTTATTTAATCATCATACTATGAAAACAACAATCGATAATAAATTAATGTTGCTTTATTATTTTTTAATCAGATTTTCTTGACGTTCATTTATATACACACATATTATTTTATTACCTTTCTTTCATTGTCTGTTTGCTTTGCTTATTTAATATTTTATTATTTTTCAATTAAGAAACTGAAAAATTTACTAACTTGATTTTTTTTGTTTGCTTATTTTTATTCATTAGTCCTTTCTTTCATTTAGTTGTCGCAGACATTTTTTGTTTAAAATTTTATGACAATTTTCTTTTGTCCATGTACTTTCGTCATAACGGTGGAATTAATCACACACAAAAAATTCTTATGTCCTTAATGAAATAACAATAGTTTTATATTTTTATTATTTATTTTAGTTTTTTGTTTAATTTCCGTTTTTTATCTCCATGTTTTTTCTTGACTATAAATGAAATATTTTTGCTAAATGAAAAACTATTCAAATATTATTTTATAGCCGTTTATAGGTACCAGTATATTTATTGTTTTATGGTATATTTTATTATTATATAAAGGCATTATTGTGAATAAAGCTAATTATTTTGTTTAAAGAAAATATGACACATTGTTGGTGTCTTTTATAAATTTTAAATGTTGATGTGGCTAACAATTAAGCTACAAAGGTTGGATAGGATATTTTGCAATATTGTACTCACGTTCAAAGATTTCAAGGAACTCATGCTAAGAATAATATATTCTACGATTAACACGAATATTACTAATTTATAGCTGCCAGCGTTGATGACGAACACGATGGAATAAAAATATAAGAAGCTGCCATATATATTTAAAGCTTGATACGATTGCATATTTTCATATATTCTAAAATACCGGCATACATTCGACTCTAGGTCACTTGAAATTCAAGGAACCACAGAAAAAGGGCATACAATCGAGAATTCATATTAACAATAGTTTAAAGTCTCAATGGATATGGAAAATAATCAAAATTAACAAGGATTTGAATAAAATTAAAAACTAAAGCAAAAACACAATCACATTAGCAGTTCAAATTTATATAATGTTTTCGAGTGAAGGTGAAATATACTGGCGTATCTAGTGGAAATATTAGATCCGCCCATAAAAAAAAGTCTCGAAATAATAGAAAAAACTAAGGACACATATTTTTTTAACGTATCAAACTGTTTTTCTAATCAGTTTTAGTTTGGTTCAAAATGGAAAGAAATGGTACCAATTTGTAAGTCTGTGTTATTGAACACGGTTGGAGACTGTAGAATTTACCTTGAGTCATTCAGATACCTCCAAGGAACAGCAGGACAGCGGAACAGTCACTGAGAATCTGATCCGGCGTCTCTTAATGCGTTTCGTAGAGTCTATATAGATTGGTGTTAGAGTTGCCAAAAATTGGTGTCCTCTTAGAATGTATTATCCGGTCAACCACCGCTTTAGTAATCTAAGCTTATTTATTTCCAATAGTAGTAACTTTTGGGAATCGTTTTGGGATAATGTAATGCATCGTTTTGTTTGTCTTAGTCTTGAATGGCTTCCCAATGGCGGAAAAATTTCATACGAGCCTAGGAATTATTCTGTTCTTTGGCATATCATCGTGGTATGCTAAAATAGGGTTCCGCTCCTGTAATCCTACGTTGGGCTCCTCTGCTGGATAGACAGTCTGCCCGTTCGTTTCCAACATGGCATTCATAGGCAGGCACCCAGCATAATGCTAATTTATTTCGAGCGCCAAGTTGATTTTAGAGATGCAGCACAATCCATGACGATACCCGAAATTATCCCATAAAAAAATTAAAGCGTTGAGCGCTGCCTGATTTTTTGACATCAAGTAGGTATGAATGCCCGTAAACTTTCTCCTCAAGCATTAAAAAAAATTATCACCAAAAAATGTTCAAACAAAAGTTTGTCTAAAATGAAATTTAATTTCCAGTAAATCTTGTTTACTGAATCAGTGAATTTTTAGTTTGACTTTTATGTAGGACCCAAACACCAAAAACAACAACGTAAAAGAACCACGATAACGACATATACATAAATAACAACAACAACACCAGCAATGATAGCAAAGAGAATGCGATTGTAAGAAAGTTGTTTACTGAAATTTTCGGAGTGAATCAATTCTCTTTAATGCTGTTGCATTAATTCTCATTAATTTTCTTAGAGTCTTTACATAAAATACAGAGTTGAACACATTTAAAAATTTGAAATTTCATAAATGCTTAATAGATGATGATGTTATTATTAAAAACTTAAAAATATTTAAAAATAAATTTGTACTGACTCAGTCTTCACATACTCAGCTTAATAGCAATCACTTAATGCAACCATAATACAGTAAATACTGCATCTAAAGGATTTTTAAAACATCAATGTATCATAACTTTTAAATATCTTAACATTTTGCCGGAAATTAAATGTCGGTAGGAGATAAATATAAAATGTTTCCTAAAACTCAGCAATAAAATTTTTCAATTTTCCACTAACTGCATTTGGTAACCTTTGTTTTCTCATACGATTAATTAAAAAAAAGTGTAGTCTTTCTGGGTAAATAAAGTTGATTTGTTATGTATTTATTTCAAAATACTACACAAAGTCCGTTAAAACTAAGAGAGAAATACTATAAAATATATTATAATACACGAGTATATAACATTTTAACAACTTTATTATTTTTTATGTTAACTTTTAATGTCTTCATAAAACTCGATCTTCTTACTTTAATGACGACTTAATTATTCAATTAACACATTTCCTAAAAACAGAATTCCCACATTAGTAAGTTTTTAAAATTTAACAAAATACTATGAAATTCTTTTAAATTGCTATTTAAAAACTCTTATTTTTATTATTGACAAGCCAATAAACAAGTGCATTTAAATAAAAAGAAATTAAAAAAAAACGATAGAAAAATTACCGTACATTACGACTTAACTACTGACAATAACCAAAAGTAATTAAAACAGGTGTTTTAATTTAACTAAATTAAATTTTAGTCAAAAACACGACCGCGGTCTCTCATACCATGTCAAAATTGTTTATAGGTGTTGTTGCTGTTTTTGTTGTTGTTTAATTTTAACAGCTCATTAACTGTGGCGTTTTATATACTTGGTGATCTTCTATGACATTAACTCATACTTGAAATAGTTACCCGGTAGTTCTTTTGCTAGCAATAGAAATAGAGTCTGTTAGATATGAAAAGATGCGAGAAAGAGATAAGCAAATTTATTTTAAGATGATTACATGATCAGTATTCCAAGGAACACGGAAAAATTAATATCAATTTAATTTTCAACGTACAGTAGCAAAATCGGATATGGAAAGGAGGATAGAGATATTAATGGCACGAAAGGGGCAGGAAAGACCTCTGCAGGGACTTTATTCCATATACGATTTGTTCGGCTAAAAAAAGAATTCCAAAAATTTTTTTGCATTGTCTTTCCTATATTAAAGCAATTCAGTAGGTCCATCCCATACGAATAATAATAAAAGCAAACACACACACAAGCAGACAAAATTACCAATGTATAATTAACATGTCGCAATGTTGATTCGATACCATATTAAATTTCTGCTAAAATACACACTTTATTTAAAAAAGCCATTTTATTTAAAAAAGCCATTTATTTAAAAGCCATTTGAAACAAAAAATTATTAGTATAACTTTAAATCTCATTGATTTAATATTTTTCACTATTAAAACAAAATTTTTTTAATATTGAATACATCAAATCCTGTTTTTTAATAAAATCAGTATTTATCACTTTAAATTAAAGCTGGTTCTACTGACTTGAATCAATAAAAAAATCAACGTTACACATCACTTTAAATTGACATGAATATAACTTTAATTTTAAATCAATTTTATATTAGAAATAACATCAATTAAATAATATTAAATTCACGTTGTTTCAAATTGAAATAACTTTGATTCTATATAATTCTTCGTATTATTTCAGTATCAGCTTCATTTTACTCTAACTCTACTTTACACTTTGGGTTTTCTGTTAATTGTCCTAGAATTATTAATAATGCAAGGCCTAAATAAATCGAACATCATCTACTAGTTAGTAGTTTATAACGCATTCCATGCTTTGTTTAAACCCTAACAATTGTCTCATTTACTTTATGTCCTGCGAGCTACTAGGTAGTTGACATATATACTTAAGGCAAACATATTATTGTATTCATATAATTCAAAAACATATTTAAAGGACTGAAAGCATTATTTAGGAGTACTTTTTAAAGTGCCTAACAGAGCCAATGAGCATCTATGTATGGCCTCGGGAGCTCTGAAGCAATAAAATAACGCGAGTAATTTACAAATGGCGATTTTCATTTATTTATTTATTTATTTGGCCATGAAAACATAAAAAATATAATTCTTTTATTGTTCAATAACATTTTATAAAACACGACAATAGGCTCTGATCTGTATTTCATGTGGAATTAAAATGTGCGGAATTATGAAAGCACTGTTGTTATAAATATTAATTTACAACAACAATTCTTTGATAATTCCGCATATTTTAATTCCACATGAAATACATAACATGCCCGAATATTACAAAGGATATATTTTATAATAATTGTAATTGTTGTCTATGCATCCTGTGAGGTAAATAAGCAGAAACATGCAATTAAGTATCTGAGTGAGAGCTGAGATTTGGTAAAAGTTTTAGCTTGCATGTAGTGGGTACAACCTGGACCTTTTTCGACCAATAGTAAGGCATAGAGAACAATATCACGCAATAAGAAAAATAACGAAGATTACTATTATATATTACAAAATTTTGGATTTTTAAACAGGCCGTTTTACTGATTTCAATATAACTTAAAAACAACTCACCCAAGATTATTTTTAAACAAACCAATAAATGGTAATTTTAATAACCTTTAAGCTACTCTTATAATATTTTTTTATGCACTCAAAGATTTGAAATTATTTAGACCGAAATAATGAAAATTTTGTTGAAAATTCATAAAAAAAAATTTAAAGCATTAAAAATTTACTGCGCCAGGAAGCTACATGTATCTTAAATTAAAAGGACTTTTCCCATGGAAATCAATGGATAAATATTGTTTTTATTCACGCTAAAGTGAATTTGCTTGAATGTTTCAAAATTGCGAATTTTAAAAAGTCTGCTTCACAAATCTTGTCATAACTTGAGGACGCCTATTCATATTTTGTTGGAAAATGCGCTTAAAGAAAAAATAAATTTTCTTTCATCCTTTTTGCAAATAACACTGTACAAAAAAATCAAATTAAATAACAAGGTTCTAATAACTGACTCTGGCAGAGGGAACCAAAACAAAAAGTAAATAAAAACACACTTGTATCGGCGTTTTAAAAGTTTACATCTGGGAGTCATTTTAGGTGGAGATAATTTTCCCCTCTTGTACATAGTTACAGTGGCTTGGTATAGAAAATCTTGTTAAGACTAAGTTTAAGTGTTCAGCTTTCTTATGTAAAATATCACGAGAAACAATTTTGTGAAACATTTTAAACCTCTAACTCTAGACTGTATGGGTATTTTTGTCCCTTACTCAAATAAAGGCAAAAAACTGTACTTTAGTGCTAATATAGCGGGCTAAAATATTCCAGACAAATTTTTCTCTGAGAGATTTTGGCCATGTTTGGGCACATCTTTACTTATAGCGTATTTGGACCAAAGGAAAATTCAGGCCTTAGATCCACATTATTCGAAAATATTAGTCGCATTTTTCAATTGTATTTGTGAGTTTTTTTACAAAACTTTGAAAATTGAACTTAAGTTTATTTTTGACTACAAGCATCTCTGACACATTTTGGCCTTGTTTGGGCACATCTTTACTTCTAGCGCATTAGGACCAAAGGAAAATTAAGGCCTAGGATCCACATTATTCGAAAATATAAGTCGCATTTTTCAATTGTATTTGTGAGTTTTTTTACAAAACTTTGAAAATTGAACTTAAGTAAATTTTTGACTACAAGCATCTCTGAGAGATTTTGGCCATGTTTGGGCACATCTTTACTTATAGCGTATTTGGACCACAGGAAAATCGAGGCCTAGGATCCACATTAAAATATAAGTCGCATGTTGCAATTGTAGTTGTGAGTTTTTTTACAAAACTTTGAAAAATAAAACTGCTAAGCATATCATATTCCTTAAACGTAAGGCTTACAATATTTCCTATGCCAGGTAGTAATTGCGAATAACTACAAAATTAACCCATAAACGCATTTTAAGCTTTGAATGATTTCCGGCATTCAAGTTTGGTCTGGATCTTAAGCGACTTTAAAGACCCATAGTAGTACTTTATAAAAAATATATTTTTATAACATCATAGCCTGCTATATATTGCCTCGCCCTAAAATTAATCCCAGATGTAAAATTTAAAAACGCCCATATATAGTACATATACATTTTTTGCTGCGCTTTGCCACAATCAGTCGTTATAACCATGCTACTTTGTTTGTGTTGTACAGTGTAATAATTAAAATTTTAATTAAATTTTTTGACATTTGAAATTCTCAAATGTTTGCTTCCATATTGTTTTTCCTAAACCAAATATTTCAAGCAAGGCCATAATAAACCAACAAGTGGTCTTAATTGCAGGTTGTTGTACATAAGAATTTTTCCAAATTCCATCTCAGTATTATCAAATTCTCTACATTCTTTAAATTTTCTGTATATTAGTCAAACACAACTTGAATTTCATTGGATTTCTGCGCTCTAGATACAAGTGATAAAACATTTTTATTAGCTCGTTAAAGCTGAAATGAAAAATAAAAAGAATTTCTGTTGTATCTGTAAAATACAAGTACATTTTTATTATATGATGAACATTTAAAAAATCCTCATATATTCATTAAGAAGCATGTATGATGGTTACCGATATATGAATGTTATCAGAAGAAAAATTAAACTGAATTCAAAACGGATGATAAAAAGTGTGTCTGTTGAAAAGTTAAATTTCCAAAAAAAAAATTAAATGAAAATTAACAAACCAGAGCAAAAACTAAAAAAATGAAAAGAAAATGTGAAAAGGAAATGTTAAAAAGAAAACTTAGTCGCAGTTATGATTATAGCTTTATTTTAATTATTTCTTTTGGGTTGGCACAAACGGGAGTGCTATTTTTTCTTTTTAATAGTGATAGTTTCTTTGAAATATTCAGATAAAAATTCCAAGTTAATTGTTTCATGTTCATTTAATTAAATTTTTTTGTAGTAAAACAACGTTAGCTGAAGCGAAACGTAAATTTATAGTTGGGATAACAAGTTATGGAAATTTTTCTTTCTTTTTCGGAAATAAACATTATATTTTTATATTATTGTATTTAAATTAAATGCATTTTTTTTGGTGTTTTATATTATGATAAATGGATTATTTAGTTAAATATACTGTACAATGACTAGAGTATGTTTGTTATCGGATAATGAGAAATAATGTTTTGCTATGATGCTTTAGTCATTGTTATCTATAACTTTCTTAAAAATTAAATAATAATAGGTAAAGTTTTTAATTATTATAGATACTCATATCTTATATGTTATATTAAGTTTTTTGGTTAGAAATGCTAGAATTTTCATCCAGTTTAAATTGTTGTAATACATACATTTTTACTCTAGCTTTTAATATAAAGATCTTATATTTTATGTTATGTATACTATTAATTACTTTATATTTCTAAATAGTAGACTTAAATACCTTTCCAATGATGTATAACATCAACACCAAAAATTTATTTTGACATAACACCCCCTTTATAAACTATACACTTTCTTAGTTCATGTATAAGAGTGCTTACTATGCGCTTCTCATAAAATCATAGATCCCTTAAAATATGATTTTAACCCAACTTCGTTTATCTTTGCGTTGCCTGTTGTTAAACTTGCATTGTTGTACATTTCGGTAAAAAATTTTCATGAGCAAATCAATTAAAGGGTGTTTTTTTAATGGTACATAAATTTATATTAAAATAAAACACAGAAAATAAATTTGAATATCAATGAAAAATAAAAAAACACTGCTGCCAACTCAAACATATGAACGCCTAAAAAACATCCGATAAATGAAGTAACGAGTTTTACGTTCGATAAGAGTTGTATTTTTTCAACATAAAATAATACTTATGAAAATTATAAAATGTTTGCCATCGCCCATATTCCGTATTTAGACGTAAAAGCTGCAGCGGTCGCAGAAGAACTATGTAAAGAAAAATAACAGTGTTAAATCAACATGTCGCAATGTTGATCAGAAACCATATTAAATTTATGAGAAATATTTTGTTGTTTAGATATGTTGGTATTTATTTGCTCTGTTCATAGCTACAATGCACTGTTGTGCTCAGTTGTGTGACTTGTTTTGTTGTTATTTCTTTTGATGTTCGTGTTGTATAAATGTAAACAGTCGACAAACTTCGCATTCTCAGCCAAACTTTGCTGCTGCTGAGCTAAAATTACAAGTTTTTCATTTTATTTTTAAACGAAAAATTTTTTAATCTAACCTTAAATATCGTTGATTTAACAATTTTTATTGTTAAAAAACTAAATTTTTCAATATTGAATCCACAAGATCCTGTTTTATAGTAAAATCAATTGTTTATGTTAAATTAAATTTGGATCTACTTTAGTGAATAAATGAAAGAAAAATCAACGTTACATTTAATTTTAATTCAACATGACTATTAGTTTAATTTCAAATAAATTTTATGTTAAATCATCAATTAAATCATGTTGAATTAAAATGAAATTAATGTTTCTTGTGATTGTATTTATATTAGTGTATATCTAAAGTATATTTTAGGCTGTTGTGGCTGCAGTGGTTAGCGAGTGGACTACCAAGCAAGTGATGATAGATGGGCCAGAGCTTAAATCTTGGCTGGGCCAGTCAACTACAACATGAATTTTTCTAAAGTCGATGATAATACACAGCACGTAAGTAAAATAATTAATGAAAGGACTACATTAAGTTCATGTTGTTTGAATTTGAAATACCTTTTACTCAACATGATTCTTTGTATTATAATGGTATACATACAATTCAAGTTCTTTCAAATTAAAATAACTTCTATTCGACATGATTTTTCGTATTATATGAGTGTGATATTCATTTTGCTTTAACTGTACTGTACTGTAGGTGGCATATGCCAGATAGATACTACTGCGGAGAAAGTTTGAAGAGTAAACAATAACGATGATCTCAATGTATCTCATACTGCTGATAAAATTTGGCGCTGGGTCGTAGTGACTTAGCGTAGGCAATCTTATTAGCCTTATGCTTATATTAAAATTTATGCTTATATTAAAATATATGTTTAACACTTTTATATAAAACACCACAACAAAAATGTTTGTAGAATATTTTAACACTCTAATTTTTTGCTTTATAAATCTTTTTGTCTCCTTTTTAAAAAGTAAACAAGAAACTCCTATTCAGCGGCGATATGTCGAGCTAGAATCTTCCACACAAATATCCGTCAAAAGGTTCTACTAAAGGCCAATAAATACACCCAACCTTCAGACTCAACATGAATGCCAGAAATCATTCAAAACATAAAATTTATTTAATTAATACCTGGCAATGGAAATCGTGTAAGCCTTAAATTATATAAGGCATAAGATGTCTTCAGCACTTTCATGTAAAAAACCACGAACGACATATAAATATGTGAAACATTTCAGCTGCCACTGAAGGGGATTTTGCCCCTTATTCAAGAAAGGGACAAAAATACCAATACTGTGAAGAGTGAGAGATGTTACTCGTGCTGTTTTACATAAAAGTTCTGAACATATTTAAACGTAGGATTTACCACATTTCTTATTCCGAGTCAATAATGTATGTGCAAAATGGAGTGGGGGGAGGAAATTCAACTCCCCCTAAGATTAATTCGAGATTTAAACTTTAAAAATGCTGGTATACGTATACATTTTTTGGGTTCTTCTACCAGAAACAATCGTTAGAACCCTAAAATCTTTAAAAAAAAATTTGTTGTACAGTGTACTTAACCATTCATCAAAGAAATATATATATATATATATATATATATATATATATATATATATATATATATATATATATATATATATATATATATATATATATATATATATATATATATATATATATATATATATATATATATAATGTTGAAAAACATAATTCAAAATTATGTTTTAATTAAACCCTTCAAACATTTCCGTTGCTTTTACATTAAGCATTTCCTTTTCAAATATTGAATACAAAATAATAATTTCAAAATTATGTACGAGTACATAAAATCTACGAACAATACTCCAACATCCATCCATATTAATTCATCCTTTTACTTGCAGCAAATAAATGAACTACAAAAGGAGGCATATTATTGAAAACATGTGCTATTCCCAAAGATGCTATAACTGCTGCGCCAATAAGCAAACAAATAAGGGGAGAGGGATATATGAAGAGAATACTGCCTACAAGGCGCAACAACATAGAAACGTGTATATGATGTACAAGAGATGTACATGACATTAAGGAAACAACTCAATTTGAAAGTTATTCAATGTTGGCATTTAAGCATGAAATCGGTTTCGGTTAAACACTTTGGAATTATAATAGAATCACAGTGAAATCTTGGTGTTGTGTGTTATTGTTGTCTCGAATATGTTGTGCTATTTGTGGTTGTTGTTGTTGTTGTTGCTTTTGCTTTTGTTGATGTTATTGTTGTCATTGTTTGATGTTTATGAGGTTGACATTAGGAGACCATTGTTACAACGAACCAACCAACCAAGCAAAACAGTGAAACGAAAATGTTTCAATGAATGAATGTTAATGTTGAAATAATGAAGGCGTAAACCACCAATATGTATGAATTTTACCAAAGTGTGTGTGTGTTTTCTTCTTTTTGTGCATATGACAAGTTAAATAGAAACCTTAAAATACATTTAAACATCCTTTTTCAATGCATAAAACTGCATATAATTACAAGAATGTTTTGTGTTTTTAGTATTCGTATATGCTACGTATGGGTGCTTATTTATTCTCAAACTGCTTGTGGTTTTGTGGCAGGGACTAAAGAGATTTCTTTATGTTTTACTGATTTTTACTTATTTCTATCATTTTAATCTTCTTTAAGACAAAATCTCGTTTTTAAGGCGCTAGGAATTTTTTTTTTAATTTTATAAAGTACTTATAGATTTCGTTAAGGTTTTAAGAAAGGAAGCAGAATATTTTTTACACACACAGAAAAATTTCATGCTAAAATCGTTGAAAACAGACTAACATTACATTTTTCGGTAGTGATACCATGTTACTTCAACACGATTTTACACTGATTTTTAAAAAACATCTTCCCTTTTGAAATAACTATATTTCATGTTGACTTACTACCACAGTACAGTTAGAGTAAAATGAAGTTGATACAGAAATAATATGAAGAACTATGCTGAACCAAAGTTATTGAAAAATGACTCAACATGAAGTTAATGTAACCATTTTGTTAATTACTTTACTAACGTTGTATTTGGCTATCGCAGCCAAGATTTGAACTCGGACTCATTTATTATCATTTGCTTGGTAGTAAACGCGCTAACCACGACAGCCACAACAGCCGCAAGCACACTTCATATCTGAACCAATATAATTACCATATAAATAACATCCATTTCATTTTAATTCAACATGATTTAGTTAATGACTTTATATGAAATTTATTTGAAATTAAAATTAAAGTCATGTTGATTTAAAATGAAATGTAACGTTGATTTTTATTGATTCACGAAAGGATTTAGATCCAACTTTAATTTAACATGATAAAAAAATGATTTTACCATAAAACATAATTTTGTTTTAACAGTGAAAAATATTAAATCAACGAGACTTGAGATTAAATTAATAATATTTCGTTTAAAATTTAATATGATTTCCAATCAACATTGCGACATGTTGGTTTTTTCCCGTGATGGTATTTTTTCTGTGTGTATATTAAGGCGCAATTTGCACCAGTCACTCTCTACTATAAAACATACATATATCAATACCGTTTCTAGATCTGTAAAAAAAATTTTGCCACGCCCCAAAATACAGCACTTTTAATTGCGCCGACATTTAATATCCGCTCTCATCATATCGCATATCGTTGTTTATGGCTTGCGTGCGGCTTAGTTTTCGCCTCAGGGGACTTTTGTATCCGACATCAAATTCTCGACGCCACTTATGACATTTCGGATCCTTCCTTCCTAAAGTCCAATTTATTGCACATAGTAAAAAAGCCCTTCTAAAACTTTGTATGTCGCGCAAAAAATTGGACATTAGGAGGGAAGGATCCGAAATGACATAAGTGGCACCCAGAATTTGGATTCAAAAGTTATAGATATAGATATAGATATAGATATAGATATAGATATAGATATAGATATAGATATAGATATAGATATAGATATAGATATAGATATAGATATAGATATAGATATAGATATAGATATAGATATAGATATAGATATAGATATAGATATAGATATAGATATAGATATAGATATAGATATAGATATAGATATAGATATAGATATAGATATAGATATAGATATAGATATAGATATAGATATAGATATAGATATAGATATAGATATAGATATAGATATAGATATAGATATAGATATAGATATAGATATAGATATAGATATAGATATAGATATAGATATAGATATAGATATAGATATAGATATAGATATAGATATAGATATAGATATAGATATAGATATAGATATAGATATAGATATAGATATAGATATAGATATAGATATAGATATAGATATAGATATAGATATAGATATAGATATAGATATAGATATAGATATAGATATAGATATAGATATAGATATAGATATAGATATAGATATAGATATAGATATAGATATAGATATAGATATAGATATAGATATAGATATAGATATAGATATAGATATAGATATAGATATAGATATAGATATAGATATAGATATAGATATAGATATAGATATAGATATAGATATAGATATAGATATAGATATAGATATAGATATAGATATAGATATAGATATAGATATAGATATAGATATAGATATAGATATAGATATAGATATAGATATAGATATAGATATAGATATAGATATAGATATAGATATAGATATAGATATAGATATAGATATAGATATAGATATAGATATAGATATAGATATAGATATAGATATAGATATAGATATAGATATAGATATAGATATAGATATAGATATAGATATAGATATAGATATAGATATAGATATAGATATAGATATAGATATAGATATAGATATAGATATAGATATAGATATAGATATAGATATAGATATAGATATAGATATAGATATAGATATAGATATAGATATAGATATAGATATAGATATAGATATAGATATAGATATAGATATAGATATAGATATAGATATAGATATAGATATAGATATAGATATAGATATAGATATAGATATAGATATAGATATAGATATAGATATAGATATAGATATAGATATAGATATAGATATAGATATAGATATAGATATAGATATAGATATAGATATAGATATAGATATAGATATAGATATAGATATAGATATAGATATAGATATAGATATAGATATAGATATAGATATAGATATAGATATAGATATAGATATAGATATAGATATAGATATAGATATAGATATAGATATAGATATAGATATAGATATAGATATAGATATAGATATAGATATAGATATAGATATAGATATAGATATAGATATAGATATAGATATAGATATAGATATAGATATAGATATAGATATAGATATAGATATAGATATAGATATAGATATAGATATAGATATAGATATAGATATAGATATAGATATAGATATAGATATAGATATAGATATAGATATAGATATAGATATAGATATAGATATAGATATAGATATAGATATAGATATAGATATAGATATAGATATAGATATAGATATAGATATAGATATAGATATAGATATAGATATAGATATAGATATAGATATAGATATAGATATAGATATAGATATAGATATAGATATAGATATAGATATAGATATAGATATAGATATAGATATAGATATAGATATAGATATAGATATAGATATAGATATAGATATAGATATAGATATAGATATAGATATAGATATAGATATAGATATAGATATAGATATAGATATAGATATAGATATAGATATAGATATAGATATAGATATAGATATAGATATAGATATAGATATAGATATAGATATAGATATAGATATAGATATAGATATAGATATAGATATAGATATAGATATAGATATAGATATAGATATAGATATAGATATAGATATAGATATAGATATAGATATAGATATAGATATAGATATAGATATAGATATAGATATAGATATAGATATAGATATAGATATAGATATAGATATAGATATAGATATAGATATAGATATAGATATAGATATAGATATAGATATAGATATAGATATAGATATAGATATAGATATAGATATAGATATAGATATAGATATAGATATAGATATAGATATAGATATAGATATAGATATAGATATAGATATAGATATAGATATAGATATAGATATAGATATAGATATAGATATAGATATAGATATAGATATAGATATAGATATAGATATAGATATAGATATAGATATAGATATAGATATAGATATAGATATAGATATAGATATAGATATAGATATAGATATAGATATAGATATAGATATAGATATAGATATAGATATAGATATAGATATAGATATAGATATAGATATAGATATAGATATAGATATAGATATAGATATAGATATAGATATAGATATAGATATAGATATAGATATAGATATAGATATAGATATAGATATAGATATAGATATAGATATAGATATAGATATAGATATAGATATAGATATAGATATAGATATAGATATAGATATAGATATAGATATAGATATAGATATAGATATAGATATAGATATAGATATAGATATAGATATAGATATAGATATAGATATAGATATAGATATAGATATAGATATAGATATAGATATAGATATAGATATAGATATAGATATAGATATAGATATAGATATAGATATAGATATAGATATAGATATAGATATAGATATAGATATAGATATAGATATAGATATAGATATAGATATAGATATAGATATAGATATAGATATAGATATAGATATAGATATAGATATAGATATAGATATAGATATAGATATAGATATAGATATAGATATAGATATAGATATAGATATAGATATAGATATAGATATAGATATAGATATAGATATAGATATAGATATAGATATAGATATAGATATAGATATAGATATAGATATAGATATAGATATAGATATAGATATAGATATAGATATAGATATAGATATAGATATAGATATAGATATAGATATAGATATAGATATAGATATAGATATAGATATAGATATAGATATAGATATAGATATAGATATAGATATAGATATAGATATAGATATAGATATAGATATAGATATAGATATAGATATAGATATAGATATAGATATAGATATAGATATAGATATAGATATAGATATAGATATAGATATAGATATAGATATAGATATAGATATAGATATAGATATAGATATAGATATAGATATAGATATAGATATAGATATAGATATAGATATAGATATAGATATAGATATAGATATAGATATAGATATAGATATAGATATAGATATAGATATAGATATAGATATAGATATAGATATAGATATAGATATAGATATAGATATAGATATAGATATAGATATAGATATAGATATAGATATAGATATAGATATAGATATAGATATAGATATAGATATAGATATAGATATAGATATAGATATAGATATAGATATAGATATAGATATAGATATAGATATAGATATAGATATAGATATAGATATAGATATAGATATAGATATAGATATAGATATAGATATAGATATAGATATAGATATAGATATAGATATAGATATAGATATAGATATAGATATAGATATAGATATAGATATAGATATAGATATAGATATAGATATAGATATAGATATAGATATAGATATAGATATAGATATAGATATAGATATAGATATAGATATAGATATAGATATAGATATAGATATAGATATAGATATAGATATAGATATAGATATAGATATAGATATAGATATAGATATAGATATAGATATAGATATAGATATAGATATAGATATAGATATAGATATAGATATAGATATAGATATAGATATAGATATAGATATAGATATAGATATAGATATAGATATAGATATAGATATAGATATAGATATAGATATAGATATAGATATAGATATAGATATAGATATAGATATAGATATAGATATAGATATAGATATAGATATAGATATAGATATAGATATAGATATAGATATAGATATAGATATAGATATAGATATAGATATAGATATAGATATAGATATAGATATAGATATAGATATAGATATAGATATAGATATAGATATAGATATAGATATAGATATAGATATAGATATAGATATAGATATAGATATAGATATAGATATAGATATAGATATAGATATAGATATAGATATAGATATAGATATAGATATAGATATAGATATAGATATAGATATAGATATAGATATAGATATAGATATAGATATAGATATAGATATAGATATAGATATAGATATAGATATAGATATAGATATAGATATAGATATAGATATAGATATAGATATAGATATAGATATAGATATAGATATAGATATAGATATAGATATAGATATAGATATAGATATAGATATAGATATAGATATAGATATAGATATAGATATAGATATAGATATAGATATAGATATAGATATAGATATAGATATAGATATAGATATAGATATAGATATAGATATAGATATAGATAAGGTAATGAGACAAAAAAGAGTCTAGCCAAATATTACTGGAATCGAAAACATAACAATTTTTACTTCTCCGGTTCATATGTATGCCCCTACAGTAAACAAAGACAAAATATTCATTTGCCAGTAGCATTTCTCTAATTGTAAAAATTAAAAAAACCTATATTCACTGGGACTGCATGCAGTTATATTTACTTAGTATATCATTATGAATTTGTCATTGTTTAAGATACATTTACTTCAAACGTTATTTAAGGGTTGATTTAAAAAAACCCTTTTTTCATGCTCATCTACTGACTCCTTTAGTCTTGGAAAACTGCATTTCAATGTTAAGCAGCACAAAAGAAATACACAATAATTTCAAGGTGTGCTAAGATGGTTGTTATAAACAATAAAATATTTTTCATTACTTACATGGAACTGCTTTCCCTAAGGACCCTAACTGTTAGAATACGAAGAGAAACCCTTTTTCTAACAAAAAAGCGGTTAAATTCTCTTTTCTATTGTTTCTTATTTTGAAGCAACAAAAGAGGAGTTACTTCAGGCTTGAGCTACTGTTTGTTACCCTAACAATTAATATAAAACACAATACTGTTTTTTTATCTTTAAGGATTTTTTTCTTTACCACCTCAACTGCAGCACTTAATTCAGTTTTTAATATCGAGGCTGCAATAGCGAAGAAAAACTTTAAAGAATAAAACCAGAAATAAAGGATTTCGTTTTAAGTTGAAATCGACTGTCATAATAGAAAATAATATTTATATAAACATAGCTAAGGGTATTATTAAGATTTCAACTAGATATATTTTGTATGTATTCGTTCATAATGCCAGATAAACTAATGGGAAATGGTTAAAGAAATTTTGATTGATATTGAAATGTTAAGAAATTGTAGCAGGAAATCAATGTCTACCAATCTCATTACATAATGAGATATATATCATTTTTGCTTACCTATAATATGTAAATGACATATCGGAATAAATTGAATTTATGAAATGTTTACTTTTGGTAAATGAAAGCTGCAATGCTGAAATGAGCGATTACTAGTGTACAATGGATAAACCCCATATAATTTCTCTCAATATGTATTTTTGTTACAAATATCTGTTTACAAAAACACTTAAGCTTCTAAATTATTTTAAATCTTTAGACAAGACTTTTGTTTCCTTCAATTCGATATACTTCTCTTTATGGCTGTAAAAAATATAACTTTTCTTTCATGCATATTTTAGCACTACAGTTCTATTTTTAATAAAAAACCAAACGAACATTTTTTATGACTTCTTTTTTAGCAACAATATTATTGTTGAGGTTAAGCTTTTCCTACTATTGCGGTTGCAACAAAACGTACTATCAACATATAGTGTTTTTAAATCACTTTTTATGACACAAACGATAGTTTGTACAACAACAGCTTTTAGCAATGAGACAGAAACAGATCACAGGACTCATAAAACATAATAACAAATATGTTCAACATAAGAAAAAATTAAATTGCAAACATTTTTTATGATTTTAGTGAGTGTGGTAAAATATAAAACCAAAAAAAGATAATTATACAGTAAGTAGCAAAAATGGTCAAATAGCTATATCATGGCATGACCATATGACATCTGAGTTAGTTTTGTGTGCAGAGAAAAAACTATTTTATCGCCAAAAACTAAAAGAAATCTCGAAAAACCGAAAAAATCTGCAAAAAGAAAAACACCAAAACTTAAAAAATCGCTAAAACTAAAAATATCGTCAAAAAAAAGAAAAAAAATCGCCCAAAATGGAAAAAATCATAAAAACTAAAAAAAGTGCCAAAACAAAAAAAACCTCAATCTAAAAAACATGTCTCCAAAAACTGAAAAAATCGCCAAAAAGAAAAAAGTGTCATACCTGAAAAAAGCGCCAAAGCCAAAATAAATCGCTTTAACTAAAAATATCGTAAAAAAATGAAAAAATCGGCAAAAAAAAAAACAAAACAGAAATCACCAAAAAACGAACAATCGAAAATCTGTTTTTAGTTCTTGTCTCCACTGTAACTTTGTGCAGCTGTTGAAAAGATAATATGCATTTATAATAAGTAAATTATGAAGAGCACTTTCAGTTCAGCTCAGCTCAGCTATCATCGAGTCAATTCAGAGCAGTGGAGGTTTAAAACCCAACGCATGCCATAAAAAACCACAAAATGTTGAAAGAGTATCAGTGGTTGTTTGTATGCGGGATTGCACTTTAATTTTAAAGTTAATGTAGTTTTTTCTTCTTTTTTTTACTAGCTGAGCTGATTTTTTTTTATAAAATTATAAAGATTTAATATTAAAAGCCAAACTGTAAAAAAAAAGAATTAAGAACCAACATACAAGAAAGAAACAGCAAGCCAAACAGGAAAAAGGAAATTGTGGTAAACACCAAAACTTCCCGGCATGTCCAGCAAAAGAATTAAAATAGCGAAAAATCCAAACAAAATAATAAAAATCAAAGACAAACATACAACACCACAACAATGAATAAAAGCGAAAATGAAACCCAATATTAAATTGTTTAACTTTCAAAAACTATTATTCTTAGCGTTTCCCCACTTACCACCCTCTGTGCATCTCTTCTTGCTTTCGCCATCAATAATGAATAAACTTGATCTTAATACTTGCTTCAGTCATTCTATACATGATGAGCTGGCTGCTGTTGACTTTTATAAAATTACCATTAAGGCGACAATATGTAAACGACGAAACTCACTGGAGTACTAGAACTAAAACGCTGACTACAATGACTGTTACGCACTTTAGTGCAGCCGGGCGTTGCAAATTTTCAAATAGTTTTTATACTAAAGTATTTTTCATTTTTTCTTTACTTGTTCTTATGTTTTTATAGTTTGTTGTTTTATTGTTAGTGTTGTGTTCTGCTAACCTTAAACTCAACATTGAGCCTTTGCGAAAAGCATAACTAAAGGATTTATGGTTGAATCGTTTCAATTGCCCTGATGACTGCATCTTTGAGGTCATAAAAAAGTAGTGTAGGTATTATTAGTAACGTCAAAGGTTTGTAGCATTAATTTTTAGGGACATAAAAATCCTTTACATTTTTAGAAAATAAAACAAAGCCAATATTTCACTTATACAAATTTTAGCAAGAATACAAAATGAGTCTGAGCCAGAAAATTTTCAAATTAATTTCAGAACCTAAAGGAAGTATTTGGGAATTTTTATTCGAACTAATTTTATATTATTGGAATAATTTTATTAGATTTCTTAAATTTATTAACATGAATTTTCATCCGAATGATATTATTCGATTAATTTTTATTCGAATGATTTTATTCGAATGAGTTTTCTTTTATATGTTTTTATTTATTTTTATTGCAACAATTTTGTTCTTAAAAATTTTATTGCATAATTCTAACAAATTATTTACATCGAATCCTTTTTTTTTCGAATAAATTTTATTTAAAAAATTTCATTATTCGAATAGCTTTATTAAATTGACTTTAATTGAATTTGTTTCTCTTTTATAATTGTTTTTCGAAATTTAATTTTATTCGAATAATCTTATTCGATTATATATTAATCGAACTTTTTTGGCGAATAAATTTTATTAAAGTTTCTTCGAATTTTATTCGAAAACTTTTATTAAAATGTATTTTATTCGAAAGTTTTATCGAATCATTTTTATTCGTTTAAATTTTATTAAAAAATTTTCATTATTCGATTAACTTTATTTAAATGACTTTAATTTGAATTTGTTTCTTTTTTATTGTGTTTATTCGAAAATTTTTATCCGAAAAAATTTTTTCGAATAATATTATTCGATTATATTTTGATAGAATTTTTTTTTGTCGAATTAATTTTATTAAATTTGTTCGAATATTAATCGAAAACTTTTATACAAATATATTTTATTCGAATAATGTTATTTCAATAATTTTTATTCGGTTAATGTTGCTAAAATAACCTTTGTTCCAAAAATTTTATTCGAATTTGCTTAAAGAACAGTAATTACGCAAATATTTTACTACAAATTTATTATTCGGCAAACTTTTATTCGACTAATTTGGAAGAAAAAAATACTTTTAGTCGTATTTTGTGGAACATTTAGAAAGTATGTATGTACATATATGATATTTAAATTCTTTTACCACATATCCTATTCGTTCTCCACTATCCTCAATATAAGAACTCACTTGCACTTTTTCCATTTACCGCTGAGTTTGCCACACTAATACATAAAACTTTGTAAAACCACACAGTGGGTGCTGACGCCTTTATAATATAAAGTTTATATGTATGTCGTAAATGCTTTTTCTCTCTAATTGTTTGTTGTTGCTCTTAATTCTTATTCGCCTTCTTATGGAAATATTGTGTATATTCTATAGCTTTTCGCTTTGATTACCACTTTTATTGTTTGTTGTTCAAGCGAATCTTGTGGTTAGACCAACAATAAAAAAGAAAAAAAAATATTAGAAGTTTTATTATTATTATTGAAAGCCAACAGTCTTAAGTTGCTGTTTGCAGCTTTTTATTGAATATCCTTTCTCTTCGTCAATACAGTTTTTTGTTTACAATTTGCGCGAAATAATTTCAATCAGTTAGTTCTAGGAAAGACAGGGTGTTCTCAAAGAGATGTGAATTTCTTTATTGGCAGTATAGACTGCAATAATAAAAAAAATTAGGCCAATCCTCTTAATGGTCCCACGAGCCGGACTTTATTTGCAGTCGTTGACAACATTCTTGTTGTGTCAGTTATTAGTATCGTGAAATCTAGGATTGTGGATGGCTTGTGTCATTGTCTCTATTGCCGGTCATAGTCTACGTCTTTGGGTTCACCATCCGGTTCGAAGGACTACAATATCCTCTTATCAGAAACTGTAATTGCTCTCTCTCTCTCTGTTTTTCTATACCAGAGCAGAATTTGGAAGTACAACTAGTTTCGTTGACTAAATAGTAGTAGTATGGTATATGAACTCTGCTCCATAGTCTTACAGTCCTGCTGACAGGAGACCTGATTTTCGTATGTCGAGCTCTCAGCTTAGGAAAGTACTTTTTGCTTATAAAAAGCACTTTTTGAAGCACTGAAAATCTAATTTACGGAGATTACTTGCTGTATCAAATGCACTTTAACGGAGAAGGGAATAATTTATCTCTGCAGTTTTATGCTTCAGAGGAATTTTCGCTAACATATATTATGGGTTTCCTACAAAAACTTCTGTTTCAAAATTATATAATCTCTTTCCCAATAATATTATTTCCATCAATTTATAAAATTCCCAATCTTAATTTAACAACTTTGTGTTCTATTAAAGAACAATATTTATGGAAATACTCTTTGAAGATATATTGCAACTGTATGTGTTAATAGAAATTTAAAATTGTATTGTTTGTTGACTCAAGTTTTGTTGTTCTAGTCTATGCTCTTAAGATTAGTTTCCAAAATCATCCATAAGAAATTTTCAGAGTAGATTACACAACCAATGCAAAACTTTAATAAAAGCAGCCACAACAAGAAGAAAAAACACGAATAAAACTCTTTTGATGTTGTAACAATATTTATTCGATATTTGTTTTCGTTCGAGTCATCTATATTGGCATCTATGTATGTTGACAATGAAAAACTGCACTATGACTCTACTTTTTCCTACTACCATAATTTAAACCAAAGCTTTGTAGTGTTGTTTTTAATGCTGTTGTTGTTGTGGTTTCTTTTTCATTATTTTGCATACTACTGCAGTAATCATTTGTATGTAGTCTTGTCTTTGCATATTTATTGCAAATAGTTTTAGATTAATGTTATCAAGTTTGAAGACAAATTTACACAGTTTATGGCTTAAAAGTGCCAAATTGTTACTGGGTAATAGAAAGAACGAGAGACAAAAACTCGCATAAAATATTTATTCATGGTATATTGAAAGTTTGGTTCGGTTGTGGTTTTCAGAGCAGAACTATTTAAAGCAACTAGAGAGTTCTAACAAACAGTATGCTAATTTTTCATTTTGTTATACACAAATTTTGTATTCTATACTTTTTAAATTTGTTTCTTATTCTATTGCTCTGTGGTTTATTCTTTAAAATCTTGTCAGAGTAACAATATTTAAAATATTAAGTGCAAATAAAAGGATCATTTTTGGAACGTAAGCTCCTTATATCGCGTCATACATATCAATGCTTTGAATAACGAAAATCAATATTTGGGAGATAAAACAAATATTTTTTGGAAAGGGAAAAATACTGGCCGCAAATACTGGTCGCATCGAAATAGCATAATGGTGTTGCCGCTGCGGATTTTTTGGATTTTCAGTGCTGCCGTAGTATTCCGGTGAAGTGCCGGTATTTGGGAATCTCCAATATGGGTTGCATCTTTGCTAAATGGTTTGTGGCTTCCTAAATGGTTTATGGCTGTGCTAGCTGAAGGTGCCTGCTAATTATATCCCTTCTTGTAAATACATATTATGAAAACACAACATAACATAATGGTGTCACCGCTGCAGATTTTTTAGATTTTCAGTGTTGCCGTAATCTTCGGAGAAGTGCCGGGGAGCTCCTGGTATTTTGGGGATTTTCGGCCTACTTTTTTTAATATCCAAAATGGTTTTTTGTATTTGCTAAATGGCTTGTGACTTGGCTAATTTATTTGTGGCAGTGACAGCTGAAAGTGTAACTATTGGCGATAAGTATCGTTTTACTATCTTCCAACTGATAGTTGGTTTAGGTGCTGACGCCTTTTGAAACTATCTTCCTCTTATCAGCTTGAATCTCAAATTATTATCGTTCTACTGATTTATGCTATAAATAAGCCATTGGCGTCTAAGGCCAGCTGCTGCTGCTGCTTCAACTTCTATCTGTTTCTGGTCCTGTTGGGTCGCCTAATGATTATGGCCAATCCATGATAGAGTTAAAAAGGGTCACTGACCGAGGTGTTACTAGCTGATGAAGTAGATAGAGTGCTGGTTTGTTAGATGACTACTATTTCGGTTGAGTATGAGCCTCTATTGAAGGAACTGATAGCTGCGGCTAATGTTGCTGTCTTTAGGGCGCAAAATGCCGATCCAGTGGTAACCCCTGCAGTTATCACGGTTGTTGCTCCAAAAGAGGCTGAGGACGTAACAAACTACGTTCCTACGTGGTGTCCCACGACACCATGCGTTCTTTTTCTTTTAAGAGATTTTGCGGTCTAAGTAATAGAGGGCAGATTCTTTAAAATGTACCTTAAATAAAAGGATTAAAAGATTCATCACTATAAATATGTTCAAAAGGGGGAAGTTTAACTCCCTCTAAAACAAATCCCAGATGTAAACTTTCAAAACGCCGATGCACATATATATATTTTTCTTATCCCTCTGCCAGAATAAGTCTTCGTTAGAGCTGTGTTATTTTTTATTTTTTGTTGTTGTACAGTGTTTTTTGTATCACGAGTACGCGGCTAATTAATTAAACACAGTATTGAGAAAAACTCAAAAAAATTAGTTTTTCTGAATGAAAGCTGCCATTATGTGAATACAATTTATTTAAAAAATCTCTTGAGCTAAAATATTAATCCTTAGGGAAAAGAACACACACGTACACATTTTTAGAAAAATAAACAATAAACAATTAAAATTGATATGAGAAAAATAAATAAAAATTTGAGTCCCTCTATCAAAGTAACAAAGAAAATCCTTGAAATTGGCTGCCTTTCTGTAGGGGCAATGAAATTAAGAGACTTATTACGCTTGGCAAGTAGGTAGCTGAAATAAATTCTTTTCGCACAACAGTTTTAAAAACTATTTTCAAATATTTCTAGATAACTATACTCATGCGTTAAATAGTAAAGGGATTTATATTTTGCTGTTGCATTGTATATTTTTTCACCATATGAAAACCATTCAAATCACTACTTTATACATCAATAGCATCAATGCAATTTTTATGAGGAAATAACAAATCTAATATTTTGCTTCAAATAAGTGTGTCCTTTTGTTCTTCCATCATCCCCGTTTTATAATTGAATTTTTGTAGCTACTGCTGCTGTTTATGTGTGATAATTAAGTTGTCATTGTGTTTGTTTTCATTTTCAGTTTTGTGTTTTTGTTGCCATTCAAGTGGAAAAATTATGTTTTTATTACCGCAATCAAAATTTATTGCGTAAATGTCTCCGATCGTGTTTATTTGCTTTATTGTATTTTACTTTTCTTCAAAACTTCATGCCTTTTTTGCAACTGTTCATTTGTGTGTTTAAGTGCACTTTGTAAGCGCCAGCATTATTACATATTGTTATTTTGTACATTGTATTTGTTGTCCTTATTTATAATGTCCTTGCAAGCAGCATACATTTCGCATTTTTTTCCATTTAGCTTTATGCCACCCAATATTATTATGATTATTACCAGACCATATGGTTGCGTTTGATTAGAATTGAATGTAGTTATTGACATTTGTTCGTTGTCCATTTTACGTTGTTTTATTGTGGCTGCTGACTTTGATTTCTGATTGAAATGTTTTGATAAAGGTAATTGCGTTCATATGTTTGTTTTTTTTTTTCTCTTTTAATTTTGCAACAACCACCACCTATATAATATCGTTATTCATAGAAATGTGTTCATAAGTTTCTAATATTTTTTTCTCTCTTTTCAATCCCAGCATATTCATTATTTTCCTTTTATATATTTATTAATGAGTAATCTTAATGTTTGCTGTTTATTATTTCATTGCAAATCGATAAGAGTCCTTCATCACTGTTTTGTTTCAATGAAAGAAATCGTTAGTAATATAATTATTAAAAGTATTCGCTATTACCAAGTGAGAATTATATAATAGCTAAATTATATCTTTAGTTTACGCCTAAACAGCAAAATTCTGAAAGGAACTTGGTCACCATGAAAATCATAGCACATATAAGAACTAAACAGATTATTTTATGTAACATTGGAGAGATTTTGCCATATATAAACTGCGAAAATAGCTTGACCTAATAAGTGAATAGTACAAAAGGTCTTCCAAATATTTATATCTTCAGCACAAAATACCAACTTGCAATGGCCTTTGGATAACTGTGTCCATTCCTTTGCACCCTCGTCTATAAATAAGCTTTACTCCTAGAAAATGAAGAATATAACGAGTTAATTTGGGAGGTGGCCCGTAACTGCGACTTTCGATCAAAATATGCCCACTTTTTCAATTCTATCAAGTGCAACAATTTAATTAAAAAATTCCATTGCTTGAGCAAACTACTCCCTTGATTGCCATACAGACTTCTCCCTGCTTTTTCAAATTTGGTGTTTGCTATAAAAAAAATTTTTTTTATTAATATTTGTCTATAACAGTAAAAATCATGTCTAATAAACACAATCATCATCATTGTCATAATCATACACAAGACAAAGGAGATGTTTTAGGCAAGGATATTAAATATCCACAAATAAAAACAAACAAAAGAACAAATATTAACAGCAACCAACAAGCTGCAACATCATGTATTATATCTCTGATATTTACGCAAAAATACAATACAATCAAAACAAATATGTTTAGGAATGGCACACGAAATTTTCTTGTGTATGTGTTGTTAAATAACCCTGAAGGAAGCCTGAGGCCCAAGTGTCTCCAATTCACCCCTTTTGTCAATAAATGTGGTGACATTGTCAACGAATCGTCTACACTTCTTTATTTTGCCTTTAATGGAAAGAGAAGTTTTGGAGAACTACAAAATGATATTTTATTGCCTTCTTTTCTTGTGTTGAAAACACTACTACACGCTGCACGCAAAAATAAAAACTAGAATTATTAAAATGCTCTAATGAATCTCTGGTGCCAATGTCTCAATATGGTCCCATAAGAAATATCTAGTCAATATTTAGTCAGTAGTTCTATTGGCATCTCAATGACAAGCACATGCTCAATGTCTATAGCACAGAACATTGCCTGGGGTATAATTAGTCAGTAGTACTGATGACAAAGTCGATAGTGAATCTATCGGCATTTCCTGCATGAAAAATATAGTTGGCTATTACAACAACACAAATATATTTTTATTTACACAAAGAACACACACACACACACGCAAAAAATCTAATTCAATTCCACAAACAATGGCAAACAATCTTGTTTAGATTTCACAGGACACACATTATAATAGAAACCAGAGCAGGGATTAAATAAATAATGAAATAGCAAAAAATAAAAATAAATAAAAAAATAGCATTAACATCTATGCCATAAATATCGTCCTCCAACAGCAATTATTTCAGATTTCATATTTACTTTTATTCCCTTTTTACGCTTGTGCACCAATTTCCTCCAGCTGATGGAAATTTTATTTTTTTTATGATACGTCCCCTAATGGAGGAGTAACATCAAACCGCATATAAAACGTAATTGTTTTGAACCTAAGCTGGCTTTAGGTAGGTTTATAGCTTGCTACTACTGTTTCAAATAAAAATTTTCTTTAGGAATAAAATTTGCCAAAAAATGGAATGCAATAGAAAATATCTAAAAACGGTTGAATTGGTCTGAACCACAGACTTCTGTTCTGTTCTATATTCCATGTGAAATCAACATGGTAGCAATTACCACACCATTTCAATGCATTGTTGTTACAAAAAAATATTTGTAAGCGCAGTATAATGGCAATTCCGAACGATATGATGTCACATAAAATACAGCACAAGGATGAATATGAAACTTAAGCATATTTTTAACTGATAAATTTTAAAATAGTAGTACACAGGTTAGAAATGGTGTACAATTATCTCAAGTCATAGACTTTTAGTAAAACATTATGGTGCAACACAGAAAAAATTATCATCAACAAATTTTCAAACAAAGGTTTGGCTAACAATAAATCTAATTTTCAGTAAATGCTCTTTAGTGAATCAGTGAATTATTTATTTGATTTTTATTTAGAACTCAAACACCAAAAACAACAACAAAACAAAATATAGTTTTCTGTGTCGATAAAACAACTCCAATGACGACATACTCATTAATAACAACAACAATAACGATAGCAAAATGAGTGCGATCGTACCAAGTTTGTTTAGGGAAGATTTTTGCGTGAATCAATTCGTTAATGTTGTTGCGTTTATTCTGATTCCTCTCTTTAGAGCTTTTAGATAAACGTTTAGAGTTGAACACATCTAACAAAGTGAAATTTCATAAATGCTTAATGCATGATGATGATGACATAAACAAAAACATTGTCTGATATATTACAAAAAATCCAGTAGATATTTTTGTGTGATTCAGTAAATTATTTTGTTAAGAAATTGTAAATATTTTTAGACGAATTGTTTTATAGATTTATACAATTTTTTTACTGAAATTGTTGAGATATATTTATCTGAAATTGTTGAGATATTTTTGTCTATATTTAAAAACTTGTTTTTAAGGCCGTTTCTAGACAAAATATTTACTAATTCATTGAATTTCTTTACTGAAAATGAAATTTAATTTGTTTTGTGAAGTGTGTAACAAATAACGGCATCAACTAATTTCTTTGTGTGTATTTCGACTGAAAATTTTTTTGTTCTACTCAAGGTCGTTCAATATAGGCGGAAAATAGCTTATTTGCTCATTGCTTTATCAAAAAAATTTTGTCGTAAATCTGTAGTATAAATTGCAGACAACAAGATGATTTGAAGTTTATATGCCACAAAGGAACTTTTAAACGAAAAGTTAAGAAATATAAAAAATTCTTACTTCATACTATTTTGAATTTTGTGTTCAGTTAAAAATTAATGGAAAGCGTAAAAAAGCATAGAAAATAATAAAGCTATTGCTGAAATTTCTATCAAAAAATTTAGCAGCCAAAGAAAGAAAGATGACAATTCATATTTAATATAAAAAAACAGTATAAAGCAATTTTTATTATTAAACTCAAAATACATTCAAAGACAATGTAAATGGATTAAATATCGGTCATATCGCTCTGGCCAACAAATGATGCCGCTGTTCATGACGAAACTGCCGTTATAAATGCCTGATGAAAAATTAAAATATTGTTTATCATTATTCAGGCCAAGTTCCTAGAGGAGGCGAACAAAGAAGAATACTGTTGTAATAAAAACCAAGATTTTGTTATGAGAGTTAATTCTTGAAAATTTTAATTTAAGTTATATTTTTTAAAGAATATCGTTTAACCATTTACAAGGATAATGATGATTACAATAACTGGGTTATGTACAAAAACTTTACTTGTTGGTTGCTTTTAATACTAAATTTAATAAATGAAGTAATAGCAAGAATTTACAGCAGCAGCAGTAGCAGCACAATGTTGTATACAAAATTTGCGTTCAAACAATTTGTGCTTGTCTCAGCTAGTATTTTTTTTTTTCTTTCCTTCAACTCTTAATACATTTCATTGTCTTCATCATCAATTTTAGGGATCTGAAATGTATGATGTTGCTAAAGTTTCTGCCTTGACTAACTTGACTGTTGCTGTAGTTTAAATATTGTTGTTTCTGCTACAGCTATTTTTAATATGCTGCCAGGACTATATCCTTTGCTAGTAATATTTCAAAATTGTATTATTATTATTGACACTCTGTATTTATCTTGCATTCATTATTTTCTTCTACGTCTTATGCTTCCTTCCAACAATCATATGTTTTCATCAACAAACTGATGTTTTTGGGTGATGAACTTGTTTAATTTTTTCGAAAGATGTTGATGGATGATGGTTAAATGTCTAAGCATTTGTGAGATCTGGTTAGGAAAATATTAATCCCTGCATAACATGGAACATTGATGATGTAAATTAGAGGAGATTTACGAAGAACAAAGAAACATAGGTATAATTTTTAAAGAGTATAATTCAACAATTCATCTAAGTTATACTTTAGTAAAATGTATATAAAGCTGCGGAGAATACGAAAATTTTTAAAAATAATCCCTGCTGTATGGAAAGCAGTTAAAAGAAGATTTTGGTGCAGCTAAGCATACGAAAAAACTTTCCCCTTTATCAAAGTCAGCCGTTATAACTTTGTTATTATAACGTTCATCAAAACTAGCACGGTTTGACATACCGTTTATAATTTTTACAGTTCTAGCAAAACTTTGCTTCCTGTAGGCAAAAAAGGATATGAGGACTTAAATCGTAACTACTTAGAGTTTGACTCGATAAATACTTTTTTGAGAAGTTAAAAAAATAACGGATACCCCTTACAAATGTACTTACATTGTCACAGAAATTAACTAGTTATTATTTTACTTACTTAAAGCTACAAAATAAGTAGTTTGCTGCAGCAGAGCAAATTTTGAGTGGTTCTTGAGTTAGTAATGCAGAACAAATCGTCATATTGTTCTTCGTATTGTGTGAAAATTTCATATAAATATCCTGTATACTCAACTCTAAAGAGAAGAATAAAATTTCCTTTAAAAATAATTTGTTATTAAATTTAGTATTTTAAAATCTTTTTCTGTACAACAAGTTGTTTTAGGTTATGTTTCCGTTGCAGGACAGGCTCCTTATAGATACGGGAAGTCTAAATTATGATGTCTGTCTGTCTGACTATCTTTTTTGCAGATGTTGAAACGCCAATCATGAAGGCCCCAGAGAACTTATGTTGTTAAAATATTAATCAATCTGCTGAAATATGTGCAAGGAATAATACTTATAAAAATCAGCAAAATTCGTTCTTGTATTCCTGAGGTATAGCCATGTTTTTGTTGTTTTGTATGGCCATATATGTCTGGAAAAAAATCTTAAAGCTTAAAAACCCGCCAAAACGGGGAAAACTGCTAAATTGAAAATAAAACGCCAAAACGGAAAGACTCGCTAAAACGAAAACAAATCGGCGAAACGGTAAAGTCGCCCATAATGGAAAAAATCGCCCGGACTGAAAAAAGTCTCAAACGCCTTAACGACAAAATCGTCAAAAACGAAAAAAAAAATTCGGCCAAATGGAAAACAAATCGTTAAAACCATAAAAACAATCGTCTAGACCGAATGCGTTGGGAGCGTTGTTTCAAATTGAAATAACATTGATATAACATGGTTCGTCGGGTTATTTCACTATCAAATTCATGTTATTTCAACTTGAAATAACTTTGATTCAACATGATTCTTCGTATTATCTGAGTATCAACTTTATTTTCCTGTGACTGTAAAGTGATATTAAATCAACATGAAATATAGTTATTTCAAAAGGAAAAATGTTCTTTGAAGTTTATTAAGAAATCATGTTCAATTAACGTAGAATAACGTAGAACTTAAATTAACTTTGTTTTCGACGATTTTCGCATGAAATTTTTCTTTGTGTAATTTTTTAGCTTGGTGAAGAGTATAACCGACTACAAATTTTCATTTAAACTTATTTGAGATCCAACTGGTATCACACTTGGGATGTAACGCAGAAACGTATTTGAGACTCGATTGTTTTCTGTGGGGAAATATCAGAACATGGCAAAGACTTACTCAATCCTCTATCGAAGATGAGTAAAAAATATGATTATACATTTTTCTTAAATTTTTTCCACCATGTTCCCAATAGTTTCCCATATGGGAAGAACTTATGTTAAACCACTTATTTGTAGATGGGATCTCCCAACAAGTTTTCAATCAGGTCTCACCTTGGCCAGACATACCACTCTTACTTGCTTTAATTGTTTTTAAAGTATATTTGTAACAGCACATTCCAGGCCTTTGAAATTTATGAAGATGACGGATGTGATTGTGTATTTGTCGAATGACATACAAATTGAAAAATGAATTTAATATAAATCACGTCTCTTCTGCGGTCATGACTCGATATATATAGGAATAGCTAATTTTAATAGTAGCGCCAGGAAAATGTGATTCTTTCGAGGTGGCTACTGCATGTCATCAGCGTTAATTTCTTCCAACTCAAGGCTGAGGAATAACTTTCAAATAAAATGTAAATATATAAGCTTGTCTTGTTTATACTTATTCTTCTAACTTTTCATATGAATAAAACCATTAAAATGTGGATTTCCATTGCTCCTCCGCTAAAAAATTTCATAACTCCTATCTATGATTTTTATCAATATTTATAAAAATAAAATTTTATGGATTTTTTAATTATTACACCAAAAAAAACTTACCATTTAGAAGTTTTAATTATAGCAAACCCCTTTTAATTAAAATGAAAAAAAAACTAAAATATAAAAAATAGGAAAAGGATGAAAAATAAATCATACTCTTGACTCTGCGGGTGTTAAAAATAATTTAGGATGAAGTGGCAAAAAAAAACTATAAAAAAATGAATAGATACTTCAGAAGGTTGTCGTATTTTTAGTTTTGAATATAAAAAAACTGTATAAAAATATGTGCTAACCACCACTTTTTTGAGTAATGTTGCATGCAACATACAATACTTATACAGTATAGTTGTTTTAGGATTTGTTTTAGTATCACCCTTAGCTATATATATACTCCCATATGTGGGCATATGTAGAGAATTTTTCAAGTTCCTGGATTATTAACGGGGTGACTAGTGTGTTTTGATTACAGTAAAGTGCATAACAAAAGTAAGTAAAGTTAGTCGTTATTAGTACAGTACTTACCGTAAGTAGAACTTATTGCTTTCTGCATTAGTATTACTTGCAAAAAGAAAAACTTTGAAAATTTTAAAAAAAGCTACAAAATATACCAAGCAGTGAAAAAAATCACGTTTCTAGGGTGGCCAAATTTTGGACGTCATACTCCAGCTCTTTAGTAAACTGAAGTGCTCTCTTTCAAAACTCAAAATAATATGTTCTTATGATATTTGTTTTATTTATGGCTGATTGGGACATAATATTTTGACTCTCACCCTCCACTATGTGATGTAATATTAACGAAGTAGCAGCTAAATTTACAACTAGATACGCTTTGGGACAGTCATATACTAGTTGTAATGATGCTAGTCAAAAAACACCAGTCGTATTACTAGTTATAACAAGACTAGTAACGATACTAGTAAAATGGACAGTTATTTTACTAGTTGTATCGAGACTAGTAACGATACTAGTCCAAAAAGGACATTTTCACGTATACGACTTATACATAACACATATTTTTACCTCTTAAAAAAATAAGTAGAAAGTGGCGCAGTGGGTGGACTACTTGCCTTGAAATATGAGGAATTGAACCAAAGTTTCTTTAAGAAATACAAAACCATAAATAAAAAAAACTAGTAAGAGCACTGTATACAAATGAACCAGCTGTGCTCCTATGACAACCTAATATTAAAATCGATAGTTCCATATATAACAAAATGACAGATAGGCAACTAGTCTGAGTTAAAAAGCAACTAGTATATTTCTAAACACATAGTAGTCATTTTGTCTGCAGGGTAGCTCGTTCATAAGTGCCAGGATGCTTGTGCGTGTAACTGCTTACAAAGCATGTCCTTTTTAAGCGTGACTTTCAAAATAATACCAACAGCTAAAGCTGTTACATATTATCAAATATATGAGTTTTTGTAGTTTTAAAAATGACATTTTATTTAAGTTCTTTTATTTATGAACATCAAAGTTGTTATCAAAAAAATCGATCTATTAAAAAAACAAAATGATGCCCACTGAAAAAAATAACACACAACAAATAAATTGAATCTAAAGTTTTTCTTTACTGACTTGGAAAAAAAACAATATAGATAAACAAACAAGTCACCACCCGGAAATTATTTAAAAATTTTCCAACAACAATAACCATAAAAAATAGAAAAAAGGAGCGAGCAAACTAGTAAAAAAACAGTGAACATAAATGTTGCATTTGAAAAAAGGACATTTTGTATATAGAAAGGGCCAAGCCAAAGAGCATGATTAATCATTGTGGTAAATTGAAAAAGGAAAAGAACACATAAGAAGCAACACAACATTTTCATGTCTTTTAGTTTTTTATGGGAATTTGTTTTTATTAATAGGGGCTGGCCCTCCTAAAATGAAATTAAAACAAGAAAAATATGATCGATTCATTTGTATAATGTTTGACATTTATGTCTTACACAACGTCATCACCTTATAGATAATGAAAAAAATAAATTAAACGAAACAAAAATGTCACCCTTAAGCTTCCGGTTTCCCTTCAAAATATCCTCTTTTACTTTTAATATAATTTTAATAAAGTATTTTATATTTCTTTTACGTATTTTTACTTTTCACGCCTTTCATCAATGTCATAAAACTAATAGATGAAAAATAAAGAACTACCTTCAATCAGGTAATTGGAAAATAAAGTGAGAAAATTTAAGAAGCAACAAAGGAAGCAACTGTTTATTATGTGTCACAAGAGAATGGCAAGAGATGGGTCGGGTTGTGCCTTGTTTTATATTTAAAATAAAATGCATCCAGCCCCTTTAACATATTTAGTGAATGTGAAAGTGTCATTTTGTTAATTTAATGGCTGTTAGAAGATTTATGAAATTTTGTCGTGTTTTCATCAAACAAGGAAACAAAAAATAAATAAAAAATTTATATAAAAAGTGAAAATGTATTAATTATAATGTTAAATGTAAAAAAGAATAAACAAACAGCTTTCAGTGTCAGACCGTTTAAGGTATAAAAAGGGGTTCAGCACTTTTATGTAGAAAACCGCGAGAAAAATTTCAGTGGAATATTTTAAAGCTCTAACTCATCGTTATATGTGTATTTTTATCCCGTTCTTAAAAAAGGGGCAAAACCCTTCCCTTTTATGGTGATATAGCGGGCAAAAATATTCTACAAAAATATTTGCCATGAAATTCTGCTATAGGTCTTAAAAGACACCTAAGCTCCACACTCAACTAGAACGCCAGAAATCGTTAGAAACTTAAAATGTGTTTATTATGGGTTAATATTGTAAAGCTCACGTTGCAAGATGCGTGCAGCACTTTTCTCTAAAGCGCCATGAGAAACATTTCTGTAGCAAATTTCTGCCCGCGTTATATTGCCGCTGATGGCGGAGTTTTTTGCATATATCATGAGTAAGGGAGAAAAAGATCCATACAGCGAAGAGGTAGAGGGTTAAAGTATTCCACAAAATTGTTCCTTGTGGTGTTTTATATGAAAAAGGTGAAATCATCTTAAACATTAAAAGTAAGGTTTTCAAGTTTCTTATAACGAGTACTAATTGCAAATAATTACGAAATTAACCCCTAAGCACTTTTTAGGTTTTGAATTATATCTGGCGATCAAGTTGAGTCTGCAGCTCAAATGTCCTAGAAGGCTTTTAATAGAATTGAATTGTATCGCAAACATTTTTGTAGAATATTTCAGCCCGCAATATCGACGATAAAGGGGAGTTTTTTGTCCTTGTTTTAAGAAAGGGACAAAAAGACCCATACAACAAAAAGCTAGAGGGTTAATATTTTTCACAGAATTATTCCTCGTGGTGTTTTGCATAAAAACGTTAAACGCATATTATACCTTAAATGCAGGGCCTACAAGATTTCCTATTTCGGGTAATAATTGTGAATAGAAATGAAATTAACCCTTAAACGCATTTTAAGTTTTGATTGATTTTGGCCGTTCTCGTCTAAAGTCTAAAGTTTATATGTCCTAAAAACTCTTAATATAATTTTAAGGCAAATATGTTTGTAAAATATTTCAATATCGTCGATAAAGATGAGTTTTTTGTTCCTTTTTAAGAAAGGTACAAAAAGACCCATACAACAAAGAGCTAGAGGATTAAAATGTTCTACAAAAATGTTTCTTGCGTTATTTCCTATAAAAATTATGCACACTTATTACACCTTAAACATAAGGCTTACAAGATTTACTAAGCCGAGTACTAATTGTAAATATGTACGAAATTAACCCCTAAACACATTTTAAGTTTACAATAATTTCAGGCGTTCAAGTTTAGTCGGGAGCTTGGGTGTCTTTGAACACTTTTAGTAAATTTTATGGCAAATATTTCTGTGCAATATTTCAGGCCTTAATATCGGTGACAAAGGGGAGTTTTTTCTCCCTTTTCTAAGAAAAAGACAAGCAGGCCCACACAGCGAAAAGCTAGAGGGTTAATATGTTCCACAAAAATATTTTTCATGGTGTTTTACATAAAAATTGTAAAATTATCTCATATTTTAAACGTAAGGGTTACAAGATTTCCTATGTGGACTATAAATTGTGATTAAGTGAGAAATTAACCCTCAAACACATTTTAAATTTTGAATGATTTCTGGCGTTAAAATTGAGTCTGAAGCTCTTGGGTGTATTTGTGGACCAATAGTTTAATTTTATTGCGAAGATTTTTCTAGAAGATTTGAGGCCGTTGTATCGAATCTAAAGGGAAATTTTTCGCCCCCTTTTTAAGATGTGGGCAAAAATAGCCATACAAATAAGAGTTATAGGGTTAAAATAGTTCACAAAAATATTTATCGTAGTGTTTTACATAAAAATGGTAAGCAAGTGTTATGCATTAAACGCTAGGCTTACAAGATTTCCTATAGTGAGTCACAATGTGCAAAAGAAGGGGAGGAATGAATCCTAGATGTAAACTTTGAAAACGCCGATACAAGTACGTCCTGCCAGTATCAGTCGTTAGAACCATGCCATTTGTCTTGTATTGTACATTGGTATTAACAGTATTGAACATCAAATGTCCCTAGATTTTATTGTTTTGTTTTTATAAAATTTCCACACATTTACAATTTCTTATCTAAATTTGTTAATAACCATGTGTGAGATCATTTATTATACTTATTTGTATTTTAATGGCTGCTGATATAATCCTGTTAACCATAATAATGTTAACATGCCAAAGAAAAACATGCCAATGAAGAAACAAAAAGGTGCAACAGCCATTAGCTTAGTAATATTTATCTATACAACTGAGTGATTTTTATAATGAAATTTCTTCTTTCATTTAAAGAAGGCATTTCTTTTTAAATGAAAACAGCCTTCGTCACAGGACTTACAAGACCAAATATAAGAAAGACAAAAACATGTGTGTATATATCCGAACAGTTAGCAGGAATATAGAACAGTCTCTTAAAAGTCCTTTAAATACCGAAATTTTTAAATAAAGACATAAAGATGGGATTAAGCCCTAAAAAAATAAGAAATACAAAATAATCTTATTTTGTCTAAAGAAATAATTTCTTTAAAAAGCAGAACAGGTTGATAGGGAATATATCAAACAAATAATAACAATAAAACAAATGTAAAAGATTTTACAGTCTTCAAAATATTTATTTTCAAAATAGTTAGCCAATTTCCGTAAAGAA
This sequence comes from Panzeria rudis, assembly GCA_956483635.1. Classification (NCBI taxonomy): domain Eukaryota; kingdom Metazoa; phylum Arthropoda; class Insecta; order Diptera; family Tachinidae; genus Panzeria; species Panzeria rudis. Next base: position 9,411,351 of record OY101451.1, read on the forward strand.
GCAAATTTTAAGAAACATTGTTGCACATTTAAAATTTTTACCTCCAAAACAAACTGAAACCTTTACTTTACTTTTAAATTCGGTATTATAGAGAGAGAGTATTTCTTAAATTCCCGGGGCGATTGAAGCCGATGTTCCATAGGGTAGTCTGACTAATGTTTTCTTTCATTTTGTACCCTTTTTGTTAAGTCCCTCTGTCTTGATACGTTTAAGCCCTGAAAACAGGAGTGAATAAATACTTTGTAAATAATAACCATATACGAGTATTCACAATTGTATAAAAGAATTTCGGAGACAAAAAGCAGTTATTCTTTCTTGTAAATTAAGCCAATTTTGAATGTTGAAAAAACACACAAGGCAAAAATCATACAAACAATAATAAAAATTCAAACTATATGAGTTCATACAGTCCCATATTTGTACACATGTACCACACATACAAACAAACTTTACATGTGCTCATGTAAGGACACGCAAATACATTGTTTGTCCTTGCTTGTATATTAAAGTGTGTTTAAGTAGCTGTGTTTGGTGTATTATTGGTTTGGCGGCAAGATTACAAGAATAAAGTTTAATCTTTAACATGTTACATGATAAAACAAAGGCAAAAATAACAAAACCATCATAATCTTAAGTTGTCAAAAGTATTAAAACTTACAATTTTGTTTATTTATTTATTTTCAGCATTTCTTTTTCAAAGAGAGCCCACAAACTGTGTGCAATAACTTATTATGGCATATATTTTATTTGTTTTGAGGGTTTAAAATTGGGTAAAATGAAATTTCATTAGGATAATTTTGTATTAAAATAATATCGCACCTTTTTGTGTTTTTTTTTCTTTTCTTAAAAATCTGTAAGGAGAACAATAGATCATAAAAGACAGCCCTGCAGTTTCTTCTACACAGAAAAAATTATCACCAAGAAATTTTCAAACAAAAGTTTGTCTGAAATATAATTCATTTTCAGTAAATGTTTTTTATTGGATCAGTGAAGTCACTATAACTATGTGCAAAACAGTGGAACTGTAACTCTCCCTAAAATTATTGGTAAATGTAAACTTCGCAAACTCTGATACACGTGTATATTTTTTTAGTGCTGTCTGCCAGAATAAATTGTTAGGGTAATTTTTTTGTGTTGTACAGTGTTATCAGCCTCGCTAACCATTAGTGATAGTGCTGTTAAAAAAAACTTTGCACTAAAATTTAATTTTTTTTATTTAAAAAAAGAAATCTGTAGTCTATTGCTCCTTTTTTTCTTTATTTGTTTTACTGCATTGCAGAAATTTTGCACTAAATTTAAGATAGAATTTTTTTAAAGTTTAGTGAGAGTATTTTTAAATGCAGATTTTTTAGTACTGGTTAAAACTTTGCTCTAATAAGCCGTACTGCAGATTTTTTCACTAATTCCGCGTTTAGTGTTAGTGAAAAAATAAGCACTTACACTAACGTTTTTAGTGCTAGTGAGGCACTGATTTTTTATCACTAAGCTGGTGAAAAATAGCGCAAAATAAATTTTTTCCAATTTTATTTAGAGTTAGTGCAATGTCTATTTTAATAAATTTTTAGTGCACTACCCACAACTATTACACTTTTTGCGAACATTTTCAACTTTAATATCTTCTGACGTACTGAACAAACCGATTTACCTTGAATTTGGAATATGCAGCACACTATGAGGAAAAAATCTCTAAGACCACATTTAAGCTTTTTCTTTTTTTTTGTAATTTAAAGGGCTTTGCATATGCTAACATATTAACAAATGTATACATTCTTCGAAACTCTTAGCTCATACTCCTAATATAGATAATTCCTAAACTAACTAAGTTCAAAAGTGTGCTTAGATTTAACCGCACGCCTTTCTTATGATCCTCCCATTAAATTATCGTCATAATTTTCAAATCAATTATCATTGTAAATATTTCATAAGGCAGAAGATGCACAAATAAGCCGAAATAACATCCCCCCAAATAATCACTTTTTTTGTTGCTAGATATCTAAAAGCATAAAAAGGAAATTGAAAAAATATCATACCATGCCCTGTGGGTTGCGTTTATTGACTGTGTGTGTTAATCCTTTAACACATGCCCACTCTAACGAGCCTGTAATTATTATTCTGTCTGCTAAAAATCAACATGTATTCCTGCCATACGCGAGTATGAACAAATAGCTTGTCTATTTGCAAACGAATGAATGAATAAATGTATCTTTAAGCATTTTATCAAACAACCACTAAATTATAAAGTAATATATTGCATTCATGTTGCTTGCAGTAACTATTGAAATTGGTAGCTAAAATTCTATAGGAATATATTCATACCATGCATGTACCATAAATATTTAGTTTACAAAAAAACATTAATGTGTAAAGGTTTAGATCAGTGGCACAAATATTTTATAGTTACAACAAACAATAGCATGTGTTGCTGCTCCAATGCTGCCTGCTTGCTGGCTTGCTTGCCACATACAATTTGGGGACGTGCCTTAGAAGAACGCATATTGAAAATTAGAAATTTACACATTTTGCGTGCAACACAACCAGGCAACAGTCAACTCTATTTCATCTAAAATGTTCAGGTCTCTTTTTTTTTTGCTTTTAATCAACAATAAGGGTTTATATTGGTGGTTGCATTGGCTCATGCTTGAATGATTGTTTAAATTGAAAATGGAAAATAATCAACATGTAAGTTCAGCTAAATACAACTAGGCAGAGCAATTCTCTTCTATTAAATTTCTATTCAAAGAACGTGTGGCATTATTTCTGAAGTATGCAGCAATTCCTACATTCTTCATAATTAAGTTGCATGGCTTTAGAGAAAATAGATGTTATTTTTCGTTTTGGTTTTTTTTTTAATTGTTAGGCGCCCGATTAACAGCAGTGACAATTTTGTTTGTATTTCTTTTCCGAAATGATTAAACGATTGATGCATTTTGTGTTTTAAGTGAAAAAAAGTATGTGTTGAACAGCTAACGAATTCTAAAGCCGGCAGAAATAAAATCATTGCAGCTGTTGTGGAAAATGCATTTGTGCTGGAATATTACGCTTGAATGAATACACTTTTTGGAAAATGTAATACTGATTAAAGGGCATCATGAATATGCAACTTCTAGCTAAAGGTGGGTAATATTATGTTTGTCTATTTTGTATTGCAGAGAGGTGCAACAGAGGGTGAGTGCATGATGTGTGAATTAAGTGGCCAGTTTGTATATTTGGAGAAAACTTTATTAACAAATTTTTTTGGAAGTAGCCAATTGTCAAAACAGTACTTTACTTTATTTTAATACGGGGTTAATTACACCAATTAAGAGTTAAATCAATTTAATAAAATATTAATAATATAATTTTAAATAAATAAGTCGGTTATCTAAAGTACCACGAAGGCGTTGTTCATTTTTTTGCGAATCCTTTTCTCGATATTCGCGAAAAACTGGTTTTCTTCTGTAGCGTTTTAGTGCTTATACAGAAAAAACTAAATTTCATTTTCAGTAACGAAATTCAATGAATTGATAAATATTTTCTGTAGAAACGGACATACAAACAATTTTGTAACTACAGACAAAAATATCTCAGCAATTTAATAAAAAAAACGTGTTTTTCAGTAAACAAGTTGTATAAATCTATAAAACAATTTGTCAAAAAATATTTACAAATATTAAATAAAATAATTTACTGAGTCACACAAAAGTCATTACTGAATTTTCTGTGGTATATTGTTGGTTGAATTAATAAAACCGTTTGTCTCAAAATAGTTACAAGTACACAGAAAAAATTATCACCAAAAAACTTTCAAGCTAAATTTTGTCTAAGAATAAATTTAATTTTCAATAAATGTTCTGTTTATAAGCTATGAATTGTTTGTTTGACTTTTATTTAAAACGCAAACAGCAAAAACAACAAGAAAAACTGATTTTGTTTAGTATTTGTTAGCATTTTTAGACTAATTGTTTTATTAATTCAGACAAAAATATTGTTTGATATATTTCAGAAAATCTAGTAAATCTTTTTGTTTGATTTAGTAAATTGTTTTTTGTTTGCAATTTGTAAATATTTTTAGACAAATTGTTTTATAGATTTAAACAATTTGTTCACTGAAAAAACAAGTTTTTTTTAATGAAATTTTTGAGATATTTTTGTCTATATTTACAAATTTGTTTGTAGGTCCGTTCCTAGACAAAATATTTAGTATTTTATTGAATTACTTTACAGAAAATGAAATCTAGTTTCTTCTGTGTCCTAAACAAAATAGTTTACTGAATCAAACAACAATATCTACTGAATATTTTGTAATATATAAAACAAACTTTTTGTCTGAGTCATCATCAGCATCCATTAAACATGTTAAATGTATTAACTCTGAATGTTTATCTAAAGACTCTAAAAATATGAATGGAAGACAAAGCAACAATATTAACGAATTGATTCACTAAAAATATTCAGTTCACAAGCTTGGCATAATCGCATTCCTTTTGCTATAATTGCTGTTGTAGTTATTTGTGTGTATGTCGTCATCGGCGTTGTTTTTTGCGACACAGAAGTCAAACAAAAAATTCACTGATTCAGTAAAAAACATTTACTGAAAATTAAATTTATTTTAGATAAACTTTTGTTTGAGAGTTTTTTGGTTATAGTTTTTTCTGTGTACCCCGAATTTCGAGAGCGCTCCATCTGATTGATATTGATATTGGCCGTGTTCTATAGGCATTTTCTTGCTCTTTCAAACCATGTTTCTGTTGAAAGCATCGCATAAAATAATATTGATTTATAGTCGCTGCATGCTGAAAAAAACACGTCATTTTGAAAAAAAGATATTATTTTTCAAAAATAAAAATGTTTACGATTATTTAGATGAAAAAAATATTTATAGTTTTTCGGCGAAGATACTTTTATAACGAACAAATTCAGCATAAAATAGTAAAAAAAACTGACAAAAAATATAACATTTTTAAGACATTAAGCGTAAATAGCAGAATATTTTCTTTACACAAGTCTTCCAAACACAATATAAAATATTTAGACAGAGTACTTCTCACCAGAATACTAAATAGCGTGAAAAATTAGCCACTTTTTGTTTTAGTATCAAAAAAATTTCTTTAAAAATCTAAGTTTGGCATCATAGAATCAATAAAATAATTTTATTAAATCTGCTTTATCATAAATTCAAAATTTTCTAACATCCTTTAATAAATTGTTATGACTAAGGCAACGTATTTTTATTTATTGCCCGCCTAAAAACCTAGATTCTTTTTTAAGTAAAAATTATTATAAGCAATAATCACTTTTCTTTATTTTTCTCTAAAATAGATAATAATCAAAGAAAAAGTGATAATAACTATTTTCGTCCTTGTACACTAAAACAACACCTTAAATTTACAAAGAAATTTTAATAACTTAACATTAAAAATTATTATAGTAAAACAATATTGTATTTATAAAATATTAACAAATATTTGCCATAAAAATCCACAAAAAAGAAAGTAATAATAATCTTTTCCATTCATAAAAAAAAGCATTAAAACCCAATGGCCTTCACTGATAATTGGCACATAAATCAAATGGCATGTCTTCATTTTTATTTCAAGGCTCTTTTAAATAGAAAATTGTTAAAGAAAATGAACAATAAAGATTTGTTAGCAAAAAAACTAAGACATTCAGTCAGTCGTGAATCGTAAAAAGTGACCTTGAATTTAAAATGTATTAAAAATATTTTGTTGTAAATATTTTCTAACTAAATAACAAAAAAAGCGCTGAGAAGCCATAAAGTAAAATCGAAAAAGAAAATTATGTTAATTCATGCACAGTGGGATAACACGTCAGCTAGTTACAAGGACATGACTTCAGTGAATGTATAAGCGTACGTGTGCACATTTCGTCCTTAAGGGACTAAGTGTGGCCTCGAAATTTTATCAAATAAAAGTAACAAACATATAAAATTGACATCATATGTGCCACGTGTTCTTGATACGCTATTCAGCAAAGAAATTTTTACAATTATAAAGAAAACACACTACAGCCAAAAAGTATAAACATGCATCTCTTTTATAGAGCTAAACAAAAATGCCTGCATGTATAATTAGAGGAAGTGCTCAAGGAAACATTTGCAACATTAAGAGTAATTAATAAAAGAAAAGGGAAAAGGAAATTTTATTTTCTAACAGTTAGTGTGCGTAATTATAGTTGACTGTCTAAAGTTTTGTTTTTCTTTTGACATTCGAGGGTACATTATAAGCTAATTAAGAGAGTCCTTCAAGCTGAACACTCACTGCACGCGATCTTAAGCATTTTTATGCTTTTCTTCAGCTAAGAAATAGCGTACGTAACCTTAGAAATTCCTTTGCCTAAAACTGCAAGATGACTGGGTAACAACGAAGCCCAAATGATTTGTGCTGTTTGGCGCATGCTGTTTTCCTGTGTCATAGGGTAATTTTCTTTTCTTGCTTTACCTTTTTTTTGCTTTTTGTATGAAAACTAAAGGAAATTTTTTTTAAAGTATTGAATATTTTAAAGAAACATTTTAGATATTGTATCCTTCAAATATGTGAAATCTTATAATAATTCTTGAAACAAAAACCGACTATAAAAGAGTCGTGCCTACTTTTCGGTTCATTGTATCAAACTGACGTTTCGATAGCTCCCGCTAATGTCTTCAGAATTCTTTTCCGCTTGACCACTAGACGCAAGTCATGTCAAAAAATTTCATATCATATACAAAAATTTTTATAATTAGCATAGCCACCTTCAGCTAGCACCGCCGCGACCTACTTAGCCAAGCTACAAACCATTTAGCAAAGACAAGCCCTGTTGGAGATTCCCCACAAACTAGGCCAAAAATCTTTTAAACACCAAGAGTTCCCCGGGACTTCCTCGGAAAATTACGGCATCACTGAAAATCTAAAAAATTCGCAGACCCAACACCATTATGCTATGAAGTTGTGACCAGTACTTGTAGTTGTGACCAGTATTGTGGACCACTGGCAGTATTTTTTCATTTAAAAAAATATGTTTTTGTTTTACCCCCCAAAACATTGATTTTGGTCATGCAAAGCATTGATGTGCATGGCGTGCCATAAGTAACTAAAGTTCCAGAAATATCTGAGGAATTGATAACCTTTCTACTTTTTTTTAAGGCGGCTAAAAATTATAAAAGATGAGGAAATGAAATACTGAGTACGCCATTTGTTTAAGGATTCATGATTGTATCGATTTATTCATGCCGAATTACAACAATTGATTTTTGTCACACAGTGCTATAACCAAAGATGTGCAGAACATATATAACAAATTTAAGAATAATATCTTAAAGCCTTTAAGAACCCCCCATGCACATACACATACCTAAGTAGATCCTTGCAGTACATTAATTTCTAAACAACCTTCAATTTATTGTAATTGATTTTCTTAAAAGAAACCCAATTTAAATTGCCCTTGGTGCAATAATTTATTTGCTATTTGTTAATAAATTATGTTTTAAGTCTTACCTGTTAATATTGCCACTTTGAACTTCAATCTACAATATGAAATGCCCAAGGACAACAATTAATCTTTCAAAGCCAATGTAAAACAAATTGAAAGGCAAAAAAAATAATGCGTAAAATGCAAGCACGTTAGTGTAGGTGTATAAGTATCAATTAAAGGTCATTTGTAAACATTATTGGTGTCCTGTTTAGTATTATTGTTTCAATTTTTGCTCATTGTCTAACCTTGAGTCTCTAGAGTATAATTTATATCTATGAAAACTGATAAAAGTAACCATTGTTTGGCATTAATTACAATATTTCTTGTTTCGTTTGTCAAAATGCGAGTCCATATGACTCTTGGCTTTGTGTGTCACTGCAGTTTCAACAAAATGTTTCCACGCCTGTGTTCTTATAAAACAACAACATTCATGTACACACACAAACATCCTTTAGAAAAACGATATGCCCTCAGAATTCTAGTAGATGTTGTGTGAGTTGTTACTCTAGGTCTAAGCGTTAACATGATAGTGTGAAAATTTTACACTCTGATCAAATGTTGTAAATTACCTTTTTTTCTTATTGAATTTTCTTTCAAAACTATTTTTTCCAGGAATTGTGACTTATCTTTATGAGTGTAGAATTATAATTCTCATGTTGCAAAAATATCAAGAAAAACAAAATGTTATTATTGTTATTTATTATGTTTAGAATATTGAATTTAAATTTTGTTTTCCCTAATTGTTACAATATATTCCGTATCATAGTGGGTAACAAGTGTTTGTGGCTGTGGTAATCAATGCAAAAATGATCATTATAATTATAAATAAACCAATTTTTTAGTGAAAATTTTTGGTGACATTTTTATCCCCATATTCATAAAAATTTATGAAAGTTAATGTTGGTTTACTTTATGAATTTTGTATGGGAAAACCGCTTTTGCATAAGATACTGCTGTAAATATACATGGGTGATTCTCATTTCAAATGCTTTATTCGTGTCCGTTGATAGTATAGTAAAATATTTCCTAAAATAAACGCATAAATTTTAAAATGAAAACTGCTTTAGCATGATTTAGTATATTATAAATATATGTACATATGTCATTTTTGTGTAGGACTGTCCAGGACTGTCCTGCTCCCTCTTCATACAAAATGACGTGTCCGTAATGCATGCTGTTGATTTTCCCCAATAAGAAAGTATGCATTTTTTAAAGACGAGATTAAATTTATAACGGTTTTAGAATATTTGCATTTGTTTCTCTTATTTCACAAATCAAATTTTTGAAAAATAGTGAAAATTTTATTTTTATTTAAATTGTTGTTGTCCGCAGTCTTGTGTTTTGAACGCTACGCTTTCTTAGTAAGCTTCATTACTCAGTTCGATTATGAAAATTGCATTAACAACGTATGTACACTAAAATAACTTATAAATATTTAAAAGTTTTGTGAACTTTGTTAAAAAGTGTTATAGTGCAAATGTTTCATCAATAAATTATTATTTGTATCCAAAAAAATGTATTGAGTGTTACCTATATCTTTTTAATTTATTTGATATTTTTTAGTGTATAAATAAGGAGTTTATAATAAAGCTCATCGAAGAGTATACATCTGAATTGTGTAAATTCAAAAGCGTGTATTCTAAAAAAAATATTGAATTCGTATGGAAATGTGTTCAGCGTTACGTTAACATCATCACAAAGGGACCAAAGGACCTAAGTGGGCCGGTTTTTAGAAACCGGCAGCCTGTTCAACCTACGTTAACATTATTATTTTAAATAGAATTTATCTACAAATTTTACGACGGCAAAATAAAGTTCACAGCAGCGAAAGGGGGGAAACGATAAAGACAACATTATCCGTTTAGAAATTTTTGATTTCCTTTGACAAAATTTTACTTCTACCGTACTGTGGGTTGTAGGTCGTATTTTGCTACGAGTAATTGTTTGAAACTGACATAACTTTTAACATTGTTGTTCGATTTCATTCAAATTAGTCTTATTTGAGAGAAAAGTTTGCCTACTTTTTGTTTATTTATAACTCCTTTTGAAGAACTGTTTTAAAAGATAAAATTTTTTTAGTTTTCCAAGTGAACCCAAGTAAAAATTGAAAAAGTTATCATAACTTTTAATTTCGTCCTTCGATTATAATAATTTTTTGCTTTTAGAGAGTAGATGTATAGTGCATTCAAACCCTACCCTCACTGTTTGTGATATAGTTTTTCGCTAAAATAATTCCCAGAACAATCTCGAAAGGAAATGTAACGTTCAATACACAAAAATGTTAAAAATTCTAAAAATGTAATTTTATTTCAGGATTTATTGAATGAGGCGAAAACTATAATATGAATCCCACCATCTCATATTTCTATTAGTTATATTGGTAAAACAAAAAAAGAACACACAGAACATATTTGGAATGAGAATCATCCATATATACTTAGAACTTTACAGCTGTAATCATATTTATATACACAGTATTTGAAACTTGGAACGATCTGTGACTCGAAGGATCTTTGGACTTGTTTTATTCTACAAACAATCTAAAATTGGAATACCTATTAGTATGTAGTAATCTATGTTATTTCTTTCTTTTTTTGCATAGTACTATTCATAATTTTTCTCACGTTTCTGCGAAATGTAAAAAGTTCAGTGGTTTGCTGAACTTAGCACGTGTTTAATCGCGTGTCTCCTAAAACAACATCCTGCTGGGTGCATTAAATAACATGTAAGAGATAGTTTTAAAAATTTCAAGATAGTTATGGTGGTTAGTTAGAACCTCCAAATAATATAATAATAACTCCTCCTGTTAAGATGGCCTTTTCAAATAAGTGGTTAAATTTTAAAATAAACATTTTACTCACTGCTTTCAAATGCAACTATAATAATAGCCATGTGGCCCCGACTAGACAGACACTATATTCCCGCATATTTTTGTTAAATAAATTAAAAAATTATCTAGCAATAAAAACACATACTGACACATGTCCAAACAAACTAAAACCCAGAGAGCAGATGTATTTGAAAAAGACCATCGAATAAATTAGGTGAAATGAAATATAAAAATTTGGCCAGCATTTACAATAGTTCTTTGTATTAAAAAGAAAAATTCCCAATAAAAAGTTGCAATATCAAATACAATTTAAAGGATATAGAAAAATACTTTATAAACTATTGAAAAACTAAAATCCATATATAAAATACAACCAGCATTAGCACACACAGCTAAAAATAATTTGACGAAAAAAAAAAGATTTAGCATTGACCAATGAACACAGAAAAACTGTAATGAATTTTAATGTTTTATCGTCCTTTATGTTAAAAATTACAAAAAGAAAATCTTTGCTTTGCAACTGCACTTTTGTATGCAATTTCTTCTTTATATATGCGTCTTATCTTTTGTGTTGCTGTGTGTGTCCTTGTTCTTTGAAATTGTATACAAGGACATTTTCATTAGCTATAAATCACTTGGCTTTTCAATATCTGTTATTTTATCTACTATTTATTTATTTCTTTGTAAATTGTAATTGAATTTCGTAAATGCAATTGTTTTTCTTCACAATATTGTAAAACATTTGTAATGAAATTACAAAAGATTATTTCCAGTGACCATAATGAAATCATAATTGGTATTGGCTACAGTTTATTCTCTTTTTCATTTATTTTTATTTTTTTTGAGTTTTTTTATTTCTCTTTTGGTGTCTGGGTTGTATAAGACAACTGCAAACATACTTTATTTGAAATCCTATTGAAAAGTGTTCGAGGAATTGCACTTAAAAAGAAAGGTGTGAAAAGGAAAAAAACTGAGGAAGGATAGCGAAGCGAAAATTTTGTATAATTTAAAACATATTTAAAGAAAATTTTTAGCCAGCTGTTGATAAAGTATGTTTTTATTTAATAAATAATGGGCTCATAAATGAGATTTGAAAAATAAACTTTAAAAACAACATTTTCAATAAAATGGATCCGAGAATCGGTATTGCATCCATCCATGGCTTTTTTAGGAAAGAGAGTTAATTAATTAATGCGTTACCTTCTTTGTGAAAGAGATAGTGTTGAGAGAACAGAACTCCGCTATTGCGCGTTTTTTATAGAGCAGTGTTGCAAGCCCCTCTGGTGTCAAGTAGAGACATTGAGTTGTTTGAGCTGTATAACCATTTTATTAGTTCTTTTACTTCGCCGACGATTCTGCTACAATACCGATGAAGGAGGCTGCTGAGAAGTGCATTAACATATGCTAGTATTAATCGCTGCCGGTACTGCGAAAGTGATCAGTGCTATGCCTTCATCACTTTAACAGTCCAGCAACAACCAACATAATAACACACCAATGCACATGACAAAAATGCATGATGTTGTTGGCTGGCCTGAAACTAGTCTCGAACTCAAGACCTCAGGGTTTGTAGTCAAACGCGCTAACTACTCAGCCAACAGTAGCCTTGCAAGCTTGCAAGCTTTTATAAATCGAGTAAGTATAACTATGTGCAAAAGGGTCGGAAATTTAACTCTGCTTAAAATGAGTCTCACTGTAAACTTTCTAAGCGCAGATATATGTGTATATTTTGTTGATGCCGTCTACCACAATCAATTGTTTGAACTTTGTAGTTTCAGAAAAAAATGATTTTTTTCACAATGTAATCTCATTTCGTTTCATAGTGCAATTTGAATTCACAAACTCAACCCATTTTCAAAAACGTTCAATTAAAACGGTATACACAATTCAAAAATTATGTAAACTATAAATGAATTTTATTTATTGGCTCATATCAATATGATATTAAAAATCTTGAGAAATAAAACAATTAACCTAGATTTTTTCTCTTTAATAATGGAGTACTTCAATTAATTCCAGTACATAACTTTTATTTATTTAGTTACTAACTCATAGAAATACAAATACATTTCATAAGATTTCAATAAATATTTTTTTTATTATTAAAAATTTTGAAAAGCTCAAAAATGTTTCTCGCTAATGAACCTGCAACAATTTGTCTGTTTAAAAAAACGTAAAACTAAAAACCAAATACTTTAGCATTCCAAAACAAAATCAATTTATATGGCTGCATATTGTTGGTGGTATTTATTTTATCAGGCCATCAATCTTGCCAAGGATTTTTTTCAATAGTGTTTCCATGCAAATATCATATGCAGGTCTAACAATTGACGCACACAAAAATTGTATAGCAAATCAAAAACTATCCATCTATATCATTAACAAACGTAACAAAGTTTACACAAAAACCCTAATTTATTCAAAATGAACCTTTAATCTTTGGCAACCGATGGCCAGCCATCAGACAAAAATATTTAAAGAATGAAGAAAAAAAAACTACAAATTGCATTTTCATGTTGATGTTGAGTGTCTCTGATGGATCACCATCAACAAACAGCATTATCGTTAAACATCTATAGCAAAATAAATATATAAAAAAATGTGTTTTTTTTCAACAACAACAGTACAGAAGCTGGAAAGTGAATTAAAACAAACAAAAAAAAAATAACTCGCTAAGCCTTAACCTTTTCTGTTTCATTAGTTCGATGCTGGCTCTGGCCAGGTTTGACTAAACATGCTTCTGGTTATTACCAACAATAAACAAACATTTGGTTTTTTTTCATGTTGGTTACCACTTATGCCGAACTACAAAAAGAAAGAACCTCCAAATTTAATCATAGCAGACAGATATTGTTCAAAACCGTAACATCGGGCTAAAAGAAGAGCTCATCTTCTTTATTGCGCATTAAAACAATTTTTTTTTGTGTGTGCAGCATTTACATTAATGTGCTGGTTATTGTTGCACAGTGGTACATAGAGGAAAGAAGATTGCTTACAGTATAAATTACATTGTAAGATAAAAAAGTTCCACCTATTCAAAGAAATAACCAAACTATACCTCAGCACACTGAAGTAAAATATCTCGCTGTTCATCTTGATCGTCGTCTAACATGGAAGTCCCACATAAATGCAAGGTTGGCCCAAATGAAATTAAAATCAACTAAAATGAATTGGCTCATTGGAATGAACTCCACTCTAAGCCTAGATTATAAACTTCTTCTATACAACTCCATTCTAAAACCAATATGGTCCTGCGGTATCCAGTTATGGGGCACTGCCTCGACATCAAATGTAGAAAAAATTCTAAGGCGACAAAATAAAATACTTCGTACGATTACAGCAGCCCCATGGTATGTGAGAAACATGCGAATTCATAAAGATTTAGATGTGCCACTTGTTAAGACAGTATTTTCTAAGCACGTGACAAGATACATAAAAAAACTTGAATTACACCAAAATCCCCTAGCCCAAAACGTCATCAACCTTAGAGGCCACACTCGGCTGAGAAGGAGGGACACTCATGCTCTCAGCCGAACACGAGAGACGTAGACAAACAACGAACCAACCGCTGAAACAAATATTCTTGTCTGACATTGGCTGGACTAGCTAATACCCCTTAATAATCAATGTCAATGTGTTTTTATAAACAATTAATATTCTACTGAATAAGTAAAATATTAATTTTGGGAAATAGTGCGATTATAAATTTAAAAACTTTAAAATTATAATTTTAGAGTCAAGATTTGATTATTTATTGTTAGTTAAATTTTATTGAATATACAACAAATAAATATAACCGAAAAAAAAAGATAAAAAAGTTCCAACGACCAAAAAATTTTACACGTGTATCGGCCTTTTGAAAGTTTATATCTGGTATTAATTTTAGGGTGATTTAAATTAGCCCCCATCAACATTTTCACATAATTATAATGACACGGAATAGAAAATCGTGTAAGCCTTCCGTTTTAGATATAAAATGTATTTGGCTTTTTCATGTAAAACACTACGAAAAATATTTTTGTAGAACATTTTAAACCTTTAGCTCTTCTTTGTAAGGGCTTTTTGCCCTCTTTTCTGAAAAAAGATGAAAAAATACCCTTCCATGGCAATATAGTGGCCTGAAATATTCTACAAAAATGTTCCTCGTGGTGTTTTACATAAAAAAGTTGAACACATCTTTTGTCTCAAAAGGCTTACAAGATTTTATATGCCAAGTATTAATTTTGAATAAGCACGGAATTCGCCTGTAGCGTAGACTGCGTTTACATTGTGCGATTTTTGTCGCTGCAATTCTTACTATGTTGGAAAGAGGGGTGAGAGGAATTCAAAGGAGTACACACATGCTTGTACTCTTGAGATTAGTTTTGCACTCTCATTTGTAATATAAAACTGTATAAACTGTGTGCACACATGCACATATACACGTGTAAAATCGACAAAAGTTGCACAATGTGAACGCAAATGCAATTTTAAAGAAGAAACGACAAAAACTACAACGACAAAAATCTCCCAATGTAAATGCAGACATAGATGTCTTTGAAGACTTAGAGTAACATTTTATGACAAATATTTTTATAGAACATTTCAGCCCGCTATATCGCCGCTGAAGGGGAGTTTTGCTCCCCTTTTTCAAACTCCCATAAAACGATGAGTTAGAGGGTTCAAATGTTTAACAAAATGTTCACTTAAAAGAGCTGAGCATATCTTATACGTTAAACGTAAGCCTTAAAAGATTTTCTATGCCGAGTATTAATTGTGAATGAGTACGAAATTAACCCTTAAACATATTTTAAGAATTTTACGTTTAAATTTAGTCCTGAAATTGAAAGTCTTTGTTAAACTACAGTAGAATTTAATTGCAAATGTTTTTGTGGCAACATTTCAGTTCGCTATATTGCCCACTAAGGAGAACTTTTGGTCCTCTTTGGAGAAAGGCACAAAAACATACATACAACGAAGAGTTAGAGGGTTGAAGTATTTGACAAAAATGTTTGTCGTGGTATTTTATTTACAAGTGGTGAACACATTTTATACCTTAAACGTCAGATTTAGACGATTTTCTGTGTCGAGCTCTAATTATGAAGAAGTACAAAATTAAGCCTTAAACAAATTTAAAGCTTTGCATGATTTCTGGCATTTTAATTAAGTATGGAGCTTGATAGGTTTTTTAAACCAATAATAGAATTTTATGGCAAAGATTTGTTTAGATCATATCAGCCCACCATATCATCGCTGAAGGGGAATTTTTGTCCCGTTTTAAAGAAAGCAACGAAAAGACCCATACAATGAGGAGTTAAATGGTTAAAATGTTCAACAAAAATGTTTTTCGCAATGTTCTACCTAAAATATCTGAACATATCTTATAGCTTAAGCAAAGGGCTTAGTAGATTTCCTATGCCGAGTACTAATTGTGAATTGTGATTGATTTCTGGCGTTCAAGTTGAGTTTGGAGCTTCAAAATTTGTGAGGACCTGTAATAAAATTTTATTGCAGATAATTTCATAGAACAATTCAGCCCGTTGTATAGCCGCTGAAGGGGAGTTTTTCCACCTGTTTTCAAGAAAGGTTCAAAAAGACCCATACAACGGGGAGTTAGGAGGTTTAAATGAGCACACAAATCCTATACTTTCCAATCTTTTCATTTTTAAAAATTAAATCTTTTTCAATGTTTATTTTCACCTTCAGCCACTGTCTTTGTAAATCTATTGCCATTCTTTAGTTTCTTACCTTAATTGGTGGCCCATGTTTATACCTTCATATTGTTAAACGCAAAAACCAAACAAAAACAGAAACAGAAACACCATTAATGTTAAAAGTGTTCAATATCTTTTTGAAAGGCGTTTTACGATTGTGTGGCTGCACCACTGATGGTGGTTTTGGATTTTCAACAACTTCCAAAATATTTGAATATCAACGATTGTTTCTTCTTTCAGCATTTGTTAGTTGTTATGTGCGCGTTTTTTTTTTATTTATCATATTCCTTTTGTACGTACGCATTAATTCAGGTTTTTCCTTCACATCCAGTTCATATCGAACTGATAAGAAGAGTTAAAGAAACATGAAACTAAACATTGCAGGCAATTCTTTTGTGAGATATCTTTAACGAATCTCAACATTGACAGGAGCATATTTTTTTCATTTAAACAACAATGTTGTGCTGCTCCTTCTGTTGACTGCACACACTCAATAATGCGGTTGCATTTTATTGTTGGTTTGCAACAAACTAAATGGAACCTTTGTAAGAGAAAAAAAACTAAATTAAAGTTACATTGTTGTTTTTTTTTTACTGATCCGATCTTAAAGATTGTGTTTATTATTTTTCCTTTTATAGCCCAGTAAATAATGATCCTTTTTTTATGCTCTTGACCAGTGGCAACTTGTAACTGTCAATGGATTTTAAATTTCCAAAGGGAAAAGTTTTCATGCTCAAGTTACTTAATCTTAATAAATTAAATTGAGAATAAATTTTAACGAAAGGCATTTAAATCAATTTTTCAAGAGATTGCAATCACTTAATTGTTTGAGATCGTAAATGATCATAAATAATGATCTTAAAGTTTTCCTCTTCTTAAAGTGACTGTTTTGGGCAGGAGATATTGAAGAAATTTCTTAATTAAAATTTGTAAGGAGCTAATTGATTAAATTTAAAAGATTTTAATCAAAGATAGTTTGTTAGATTGTTATATTGTTTGTTAGATTCTTAAAGGTCTTAAATG
Organism: Panzeria rudis; assembly: GCA_956483635.1. Taxonomy (NCBI): domain Eukaryota; kingdom Metazoa; phylum Arthropoda; class Insecta; order Diptera; family Tachinidae; genus Panzeria; species Panzeria rudis. Next base: position 9,428,346 of record OY101451.1, read on the forward strand.
ATTTTGAAATTTAAATAAATTTTTAATTATGAACTGAAAAAGTAAACAAATTTTAAGTATTTGTCATAATAGTGGAAGGTTCTCACATGGATGGGAAACTTACCGAACGGGTCATTTATTTAATTTACTTAAGAGTACAAGACGGTTTAAACCTACTGCGGCTTACCTCAAATGATGACAGATGAGCCGCCAGCTATGCGTGCAACTCGGTTTGTTGGCAACCAGGGATAACAGTCTGTATTACTAAGGACCCGTGCTGATACCTGGTGACTCATGAAGTTACTAAGGCCTTGTCGCATTACTGTGGGATCTGTTGCACTCGTGGTAGCTTTATGAATAGAGGAACAAGCACAACCATACAGGATGAGTAACAACAATGGCTCAGACAATCTTTTAGAACTGGATTCACTAAAATTATACGAGACCAATGAGGAGGCCATTCTCATGGTAACCTCCGAAATATCAAAAAACGGAGGAAAGATGGGTGTAGAGGATAATAAACTTGGAGATGGACCATTGTAAACACTTTGAAGCGAAAACATCCCTTGCACGTAAGGACTCATGAAGAATATCTTAATACTACCGCCGTGGAGGTAAAGCCAGCTAAGGGTAGAGAGACGGTGATGAAGCAACAGATGAAGCATGTGATCTCGTTAACAAGCGCGTCTCTCGATATATAGGGACCAATCACAATCATCTGAGCTATAAGTAGCCAACATTAATCGTAGTCAGCCTAGGGGAAAATCAGCTAGCGATACATAACCTGCGGGAAATGTTGTACCAATTGTCGTGGACGTAACTGTCCTTTGACTGGTAAAGATAACAATGGTACAAAATTTACTAGAGTCATAACCGGTGGAAAGAGAACATATCACAAAATTATAACAAAAATACCATCTCAACAGATTTTTTCCAAGTCAAAAATATCTGTTTAAAGTACAGTAATTTAAGAGAAACTACCACAGGACAAGTACCTTTAGTTTGGGTCTATAAACTTTCACTGAGTTCTTAATTATTTCGACTGACCTCCTCCAAAAACAACACTATGTAAAAGTTACCAGTCCCTTTTCTACCAATTTCCGGAACTCGAACCGGTTGATATTCCTTGGGAACCATTCACTTTCCTTGTCTTGTTACAGGTTCTCTTCCCTAAGGTAGTTACTGCTCGAAGAAGGGTTCTCAGAATGGTTGGCGAAATCGCCACTAGTGGCGATGACTCGGTCACTGAGTTTGATGACATATCCTGTTCAAGAGGGTCAAAGTCATTGGATGCAGCAAATACTGTGCTCAAGGAACTGGCGCAATGGCAAAATTGAAATCATCGCCTTGAACCAAGTTCCTTTCCGACGGGCAATATGAAACTGCGTTCATACTCCTATTCTGGAGGACGAGGCTACCGATAGTTAATTGGCTGCTTGTGATCCCGCTAAACAGGCAAAGGGCGTCGAAGTAGTTGGATGCGGTATTGAGAAGGCTCTCAGCTTTCTCAAAGACTGGGATCTCTGACGCAATGCCAAAACCCAATTCGTTGACCACGTTCCTTCTCAGAGATGATGTTGGGACTGTGCGTTCCTCCTCCTATTCTGGAGGAAAATCCCGTACTTATGCTAATTAAAGGTCATAAAAAGGACTTTGGCACCAAGAACTGGATAACTGAATGAATATGCTCCAGGGAAAAAGGATAAAGGTAAAGATCACTGGATCAAAATTGATTCAAGGTCCCTCCGGCTCCTACGTCCAACAATGACGTGATTAAATGCAGACTAAATCAGCTGAGAATGACGTTGCCTTCAGAGAAAAGCAATAGGAATTCAAAGTATTAATAGAGGGGTGCAAACTAACCAGGAAAAAAATCTATACTTAGCAAAGCCAATATTCCAAGAGGAGGAATTTCTTATGCCCGACCCGAGGACGGCAAGGCAGAAAATCTCTACTCAGTATTGGACATACACAGACGTTATTGCATATCAACCTAATATCTAGTGTGGATATAAGAACAAAGATGGAGGTTACGACAAGAGGCACTCCGCAGGATGAAGATCTGTCTCCACCATTATAGAACGTTGTTGTAAATGAAATCCTCTTAAAACTGAATGGAAATGGCACAAAATGATGCAGATGATTTTAGCCTTATGTCTTTGCAGGCCCCTTTTTAAACAAAATATTTACTAATTCATTAAACTTTTGTACTGAAAGCAATTCACTATACATTCGTAATATCGATATTCGCCACTGATGAGCACTTAAATCTCTGTTTTTTTCTTTTTTTTCTTATGCTTAATCTTATTACCTTATCCTTGGACTTGATAAGAATAATAAATTGTGAGAAAATTTTAACTTGTTTAAATTTAAAGTCAATACTCGCTTGACAATTACAAACAGGACGGAAGTAAAACAATAATAAAAAAAAATTTTAAGATTTAAATTGCAAAAAAATGAACAAAAAATATGAAGAACTACAAGAAAAAAATGAATTCACACGGTTACAACACCGCAGGATGCCAAGTTATGGGCAAAATGTCATAAACAAAATAAGCAATTTCAGTATTCCTGGTAGCCATAAGATGAAGACTCCTACACATGTATCAAAAAATAAATAAATAAATAAAAAGGAACTAAAGAACAAAAAACTGAAACTATTTTTATGCGTCTTATAGCCAAAGGATATTTATTTTCATATAGTATATGAAGCAAAGCAGCAGCATTGAGCTGCAGGAAAATGAAGCTTGAGATAAAATGAGAAAGATAGAGTATGCGGTAACGGATGTAATTGCAGCAAAATAAAACATACTAAAGCAAAACGGGAAGAATATGCAGCAACATTTACACTCACAAGCATTTTACACTTGCACATTGCAACAATGATTAATTGTTTCCGATATGTTTCCAACAAGATTCTTTGCCACTTTTACAGTTTAACTCTGTCATTGTGGAGGAGTTCAGTACGCTTATTGTTTGCCATTTATAAAGACAGAGTGTGATGCCCAAAAATACTAAACGAATAAAATAAAATTTTACGCAAGTTATTTTTATTCTTCTTTCCTTTATTTATACGTACACATTTTACGTTTACACAGCAATTTCCTGTAGAAATTTCTACAATATGTTTTTGTTACTTTTTTTTGGACAACGCCGCAAAAAAGCGAAAATAAAGGATACAATGAATGAATGGTCCATGGGAAAAAGTAATTTTATAATAGTTGACCACCATCAGTTTAAACAATACAACACAGTTAAAACAAACTCTTGCAATCACATGACTACACACATACATCTACATATACAAGAATACACAATGTTTCGTTTAAAATTTCTTGCTCCTTCAAAGGACTGGTTTTTATATTGTATTTAATTTATTATTGAATTTTATTTGGCAAAAGAATGCAAGGAAAATATTTATGTATGTGCAATGTGTTTTTAAAAGCGGAAATTGATTTTTTATGTACTTTTCTGCGGAAATTTTATTAAAAAAAAAAGAAACAATTCAATTCATTAATTTAGGAAATTTGATGAAAGGATAATGAAGTCTTTAAGGCGCTTAATTATCGACTAATGGAAATCTAAGGTTGGATACAGCAAATTAAATATAATTTAAAGTAAAAATAAAATTTATTTCAAACAATCAGTGATTTTGTAATAGATAAGATGATAATTATTTAAGAATTTGGTTTTAACTAAAAGAAAATATGAATTCCGCAAAAAATTAATACCAGATGTAAACTTTAAGAGCGCCCATATATTTTTTGGTGCCCTCAAACAGAATCAGTCTATAGAAATATGTTGTTTTTTGTGTTATACAGTGTTATTAACCAAAATTCCTTCCTGTTATTAGAAAAAATTCCTAAGCTTTTAGGCAAAGTTAATGAAATGAACACTTCATAAGAATAAAGAATTCAAAAATTTTCTTTAACTGCCCAACAACTCAAACAAACCTGAATGAAACTGGCCAAAAAAAGCAGAAACATAAACATGTTCAGTCAAAAGTAAAGAATGTTAAAAGATGAAAAACTATTTGTTAAAACAACAAGAGTTAGAAAAAATTTATAAAATATGTAAACATTTTTCCAAGCGATAGAAGAAGCTAAAAAAAAATCTTTAAACACGAAAAAAAATCACATTGTTAAACAATTTTAGGACAATTTGCACCAAAAACCAGAAAAAGTATAAAAGCAAATAGAAAACAAACAATCGAATTCTATTCATTGAAGCCAGTGAAAGAAAGAAAAATCTTATATTTTATTTACTGAAAATCTACTAACACAAGAAGTAAACTTACTCCTAAGCTTTAACAGGAGCAGTAAATCATAGCACATCAACAAAACGATAACAAATTCCAATACATACTGTTGTATATATCGTATATTGTGTGTGTATGAAATACTTGTATAAGCTCTTAATTCAATATTTTTTTATAGGTTACGTCATTTCCTTTCAAGTCGGAAAATATGTCATACATTTCTATCGATTGTTTATTTTTGTTTTTCTACTTTTTGGTACTCTCCTTTCGATTTAAGTTTAGACATTTTTACTTTTATATTATTTACAATATGCTGCAGACAACAAAAACTTTAACATATAACCGAAAATGTATTTAAAAGGAAACTCATATTTGCTTAAGAATGTTGTTTTCTATTTTTCGTTTTTCTTGTTGTTGTATAAAGATTTTGGTAAGACGAAAATTTGTTAGTGTCTAGAAAAGTCAGCTTTGTAGTTTTTTTTTTTTTTGCTTTCACAATGAGCATAAATTCTTTGGTGTTATGAATGCAGTAAAAGTACAATTTGTATAGAAAACAATTGTGTGTAAATTTATAGTAGCAATGGAATGAAATCTAATTGTGGAAAGTATTTGCTGAACCTCTTACAAAAATTTTGGAAACAATGTGTTGCATAAAAACAAATTAGATTGCTTACCGATATACTACAGCGATAAATTATTTGTAGCAGCTATAAATTACACTATACAAGAAAGGGACAAAAAGACCCACAGAACGATGAGCTAGAGTGCTAAAGTGTTGTATAAAATTGGTTATTGTAGTATCTTAAATAAAAATGTTGAAGTTAGCTTACACCTTAAACGTAATGCTTACAAGGTTTTCCATGCCGAGTCACAATGTGCAAAAGGAGGAAAGATGTTAACTCCCTAAAATCCCCTAAATTCCCTAAAATACATCCCAGATGTGTTTTTTCAAAACGTCGTTACACGTGTATATTTTTTTGGTGCCCTCTACCAGAATTAGTTGTTACAATTTTGTTATTTTGAGAAAAAATAGATTTTGTTGCACAGTGTACTTTGACGCTGCTTTATATTAAAGTTGGCCTTAAAAAATTACAGATCAACATATGTATATCTTCAATTCTTGGACCAATTCCAAACAATATTTTTTCAAGTCAAAAGACATGAAATAGGAGCAATTTTCAAAGTGGAGCCTTGCTATCAACTCACTCAATGCAATGAAGTGTGAGGTCAATATTTATTTAGCAAAATTTGTAAAACGCTCTAATACTTTCTCGTAATATCTTAAATACCCTTTATGAGAACATGCAAGATACTACCCAGCTAAAAAATATCATGCTTTTGGAACCAGCAAAACTCTTTAGTGCCTTCTGCTTTATATGTTATGAAGTGCTTTCGTAGTTGCTCAAAAACAAGACAGAGATCTCTCAGTATTCATATTGTTTAAATCACGAAGATAGTCGGCTTTTTGCACGAACTTCAAAATAAACAAAATCTTATTCTTTGTTCGTAATTATTATTCGAACTGAAATAAGTTTAAGTCAAAATTTATTATTTCGGCTTAAGTTCAATACTTGAATTAATGTAAATTCAAATATTATTTTATTTTTTAAGAGTGGAATATTAAAATATCTAATCAGATTAGCAGAACCGAGAGGTGAAACTTCATGCTCACCATATTGATAAAATGAGCATAGACACTTATATTATATTTCGTCATAAAATTTTGTTAAATAGCTGACGTTTCCTTTATACTTATATCCTCGATGAAACGTGGTAAAAGTGAACAAAGTACGCTGATGATGACATTCAAATTCAAATATTGAACTTAAGCCAAAATAATAAATTTCGACCACAATCTTATTCAGTAGAATTGGTTCTAAAGAATTGTCGCTCGCAGTTTTTCAAACATTTAAAAACTTAAAACACATTTAAAGCATGCTCTCTTTCTATATTTTTCTTTTATTATAGGGAAGAGAGAGAGAGAGATTTTTAATATGTAAAACACGATTTTTTTTTGTCTGAAATTTAACGATGAACAATTGGATGACGCCATAAGACGAAGAGACATGATTTTAGAGCATTTTTGATGCTTCGAAAGAAGCGCTATTTTATGTCAAAAACGAGAGCTCCAAAAAGGCTCACTGCGAACAAAAATTATGCTTTTTTGAAGGGCTTTTCGAAAAAAATGCAGGAGAAACAACAAAACAACCAGTTTCCCTCGCTTACAAACCTGCTTCGGCCGAAGCAGTACTTTTTGCTGGGTAAATTTTAACCGTCCTTGCCACCTAATGGTGATACTGAGCATCTTCTCAACTCTTAGCTCTTGTAGCACCATGATACAGTCAATGTATCACAGCCAAACAATTAACATACAAATCATTTGTAGCATAACTGATGAAGTCAACTCAAAATAGTCCAATTTCTTGTGAGACATCAATGATTTTAACACGTTGTTGTTATAGGACGGAAGTGCTCCACAGAACTGAATGGTATGGGCTTAATAGGTTGTCTAGACAATTTTTGATCTAAACAATAGCCTTAGAATATTAAATTCGGTACCTGTAGTGATTGGTATGCAATGAAAATTATGAACCTTTGCAACAACTTCCGACTTTTGTTTTTTTGCTGGAATATACTGTTTAAATTTATAGTTTGTAAAGCCCCAAAAAAATCATGCCTTTTACAAGCTTGATTTGAAGCAGGAGGCACTACAACTCTTGTTTACAAACCTGCTTCGACTAAAGCAGTAAAGTTTGCTGGAAAATTACTTCAATCGGCTATTATTATGCACTTCGCTATACTATAGAAACATTACTCAATTGTGGTGTATATTTGCTTGTAATGCTTGGTGTAAGTTAAATAAAATGTTGTAAAATTTTTACCTTTTCCTCTGCCACATATTGTATTGTCAAATATTTCTTAAGCATTAAGGACGAATAAATATTATTTCTTTCATTTTTGCATTGTCATTATTTTATTGTTACAGTTAAAATACTCACACACACACACAAAAGCATGTGACATATCCGTTTCCCCTTCCTGTGTAGGTTACTTACTAATATAGTACACTCGTTTTATTTACTTCAGCCTTTAATATTTTGTTTATAATTTTAGCAACATCTTTTCACAAGTTTTTTTTTCTTTTGGCAATTGTCAAACATGTATAGAAGAGAAAAATAACAGAAAAACATTTTGAAACATATTCTAGTCCACAATAAATGAAAATTGTTTACTAATCTTTCCTGAGACATGCCAAACTAGCAACAGAAGCATGTACAAATCATTTCTTTCAATTTGTTTTTTCAATTCTTTTTTTTCCAAATTTTTGTATTGTTGCATCAATCATGACAATTCATTGCCCAACAATTGCATGTCACAGTGAGTACAACAAATCAGGATGATGGAATATAATAAAAGGGATCAAAGGGGCGGAAACTAAAAAAAACACACACAGAAACAATGCATTTGAAAGATGTAAAAACTAAAAGATGTTAAAGGAATAAAAATGTCATTGTTTGGCAGAGAAGAATGTTTATTTAATTTCTTCGTAAAATTTTTGTTAATCAAATTACAATCGAAATGACATTAGATTCTATTCATTTTGGTAAGATTTTAATTGAGGATTACATGGGTTTTTGCTATTGTAACTGGCTTGTTGCTGATACTCTTTTTAAGTCAGATCATATAATTGCCAAAAGATGGATGGATAAATGGATGGATCTAGATGTTTGTTATTTGAAACAAGAAAGAATCTAAATATATTAAACCATCTGAATTCATGATAAATTTTATGAAAGCAAATAGAAAATGTTGTACAACAAATATTTGTTCGTAGACATTATCATTGTCTGCGTATTAAAATGAAAAATTAATTAAACTAAATTTAAAAATCATAACAACACTTCCGGTTATAAACATAAAATGATTTTATTTTAAACACTAAATGACAGTTTTTGGTGGCAGTATGAAAAAAATTAAAAATGATGGAGTGAGATTTTCATGAATGGATTATATTCAAAAAAGACTGATGTTTTTGTCTCATCAGCTCTTAATACTATTTCTCCAACAGTATTGGATAAAAATTTTACTGTAGGCAATGTACTTATTTTGTAATAAATGCATCATTTTATATAACAGAATATGTTTTTTTCTGTCTGCAAAAGATATCTGACTATCAGTTCATACAAAGTTTTTTTCTCTCCTCTGTAAGATGTAGTTTTAAGCAGTGATTTATTTACAAAGACATAAAACTAATGCAAAAATAAATGAACGCAAATAAAAGTAAATCAATTTGGTGTCTCTTTGCCACAAAATAGATCAAAGTCAAAGGAAAGTGTTTTGTTTGTTTATTTTCAAAGTATTTCTACAAGTTGTTTGTCATTCGTGACTTTTCTTTTAATATTAAACATTATTATCAAATATATTAATAAAATAGTGCAAGAAATTAATACAAATTTATTAAAATACTATGGGCAATAATTTCAATGCAAAAAATATTAAAACCATAAGAAATTGAACTGGTTTTTAAAGAATGTATATCATGCACTTCACCAATTTGCTAAGAAATCATCATTCGTTACTTGAATATTTATTTCAAAAATTTAGGCGAGCGTTGAATAAAACTAAAAATTGTTCGCAAGTAATTTAATTATATTAAACCATTTGCCTAAAATTGGATTGTAACGAAAAACAGTTTTGTGGAAAAATATTGTAATTCGTGACTTGTCTATTTGTATGGATTTTGTTGTGGTAGTTTCTAATATCTGAATTCGGTGCTTTTTTATTATTTTAGGTTTCAAGGGAGAAGAAAATTAAATAAACCAAAGCAAATATCCAAAAACGTTATAGAGAAACATTGAAACTAGTAGCAAGACAGTATGCAGAATATAGAATAAAATTCATTAAGTGCGACTTTGAATTACAGACAAAGGGCTCCGCACGGTTTGTGTTTGTTCATGGGGCTTTATAATTTTATCAAGTTTTTGCTCAAGGGTTTCTTTTTGTTTTAACAAATTTGTTTGCTTTTTGACGAATTTTCAGTTTTATAAATTTTTTTCGTTAAGGTGCTTTTTTCGTTTTAGCACTTATTTCATTTAGGCGATTTATTTTCGGCTATTTTATAATTTTGGAGCTGTTTTCCACTTTTTTGTCGATTTTTTCGTTTATTTTGCGATTTTTTTAGTTTTGGTGATTTTCTTCGTTTTGGTGATTTTTTCGTTTAAGTGTTTTTTTCCTTTTGTTTCTTTTGGCTATTTTCTTTTGAGTTTTTTCTTGTGTTTTAGGGATTTCTTTTCGTTTCAGCGCTTTTTTTCATTTTGCCGTTTTTTTGTTTTGGCTACTTTTTATTTTGGTTTTTTCAGTTTCGGCGTTTTCCCGTTTTTTATATGCTTTTTTTTTGTTTTGGTGCTTTTTTTAATTTAGCAATTTTTGTCGTTTTCGTGCTTTTTTCGTCAAAGTACTTTTTTAATTTTGGCGATTTTTTTTATTTTTTTTATTTTTAACTTCTTTTAATTTGATTTTTTTTACTTTTGGCGTTTTGTTTTTTCTTTTGGCGATTATTTTCGGGTTGGCGATTTTTTCCTTTTGCCGATTTTTTCATTTTGGCGATATACTTTTGGGTTGTTCATTGCACAACAGCTTGAAGGGAAAACCATTTAATTATTAATTTTGTTTCTTTTAAGTGTCTAGTTATTACGGTTCATAAGGTACAGTTTAATTTCAAAATTAAATTAACAGGTAGAATATCCTTTCATTTTAAATTTGTTTGATTTTAAGCGTTCCTTACTGTTGCCTTTAAAATATTTCACTAGCTGTGAAAGTTTCAACAGTTTACCTCTTACGGTTTAAAAGATACAAATAATTGTTAAAATTATGTGGTCAAAATTACATTAACTGATAGAATACCCTTTAATTTCTATTTTGTTTGAATTTCCGTATTTAGTGATGCGGTCTGTACATTAACTTTGAAAGTGTCGTGGGTATATATCAAGTGTCCGTATATTAAATTAGGATTTTACCATATTCCCTTGCTCGCTTTAGAATACCCTTTAATTTTTAACTCTCATAAATTTTTAGGATTTGTTGTTGTAGCGGCCCAAGTTACACATATTCAATAGGTCTTACGGTTATCGAAATGGAAGCCTGTGACAGACAAACAGCCAGGCAAACGGAAATAATGTCGATATCATATCTTCTTAAAGTGAGGTAACGAATGACAAAAATATTATCCGTTGCTATGGCAAAACAAAGGAGAATATTAAGTTTTCACAATTTGTAGACAAACTTTAAAATAACAAAACTCATCTTTCAATTTCTTAACTTGCCGCAACCAAATATAGGAAGTTACTGATTTCATCCCGATTTTGGAAAATCGAGTTTTGTAATTTAGGACTGCGTTTCAAATGTCTATTCCATGCTATAATAAAGTAACCATAGATAAAACATGAATTTAAGTAGCATGGAAAATTAAATATAGATTAAATTTCCATTTAACAAATATTTGTCAAATTTCACTTCCTAGCTCAGACAGCGAAACATGGCTTGCTTTTAAACTCTTTCAAAGTACAAAACAAAGGATTCAAATTCAAAGATTGCAAAGAATATCCTTTTCAAATTCTCATCCAAACCACACATATTAGTCCCAGCGTTATTGAAACTCAAAACTCTTTTTTTAAAGCCTTCAAATCTAACACAACATCTTTTGAATACCTGTATAAAAACCATGATTTTTTTCTCCATTGACAATGTCAAATCAAATGTCAATATATTAAAGGGTAAAAACATCTTTCTTCCCAACAAAAAAAATTTAAAAAAAAAAACCAAACACAACAGGAAAGACAAATAAATTTTACAGCTGCAAGCCCAAAAATATTTAAAACGAAAAATCTAAGGTTTAAGCCAAAAACCCAAAAAAAAAACAAAAAACCTAAAAACAAAAGAAGAAAATAAATCGATGATGAGTATAGATAATGAATGGTGAACCGCAGTTTATGCATTTTGACTTAAAGCAAATACCACACTAAGAAGACAACAGCAACAACAACAACAAAAATGCAACAAGCAACCTTTAAAACGTCAAAATTGCACCTTGCAATACAAACAATTTCAAATGCTAATCGCAAGGCAACATGCATTGGAAAAAGCAACAAAAACATGGACAACAAGAAACAAATAAACGAACAAAGAACACTTATTAAGGAATCTTGTTGGGTTGCTATAAAGAAGAAAACAAAACAAGAGCTCAATAAGCCATTGTAAATAAGTGTGGTCAAAAGGTTTTACCTGCTTCGTTTATTTTACAAGTGAAACTTGAAGAAAAAAGGATGCAGGTGAAACTGATTTTTTTTTGTTCTTATTTCTGGAAACAAATGAAATAAATTTTAAATAAAATTGTAATTTTTTGTTTGATTTACTTTAAAGAGAATTCGATCTGTACATATGAATATTTTATATGTTTTATTAAAAACGGATATAATTTCTTTTATACGCTAAATAACAGAAATATTCAATACCTTAACTTCTTTAATATACCGATCGATGTCTTTGCTTAAAATGCCATTTAGAATATTAAGTTCTAAGGAAGGGAAATTGGAAGTAATACAAGGTGATGAAAAAAGAAAAACAAACTTATATGGAAACATTTTAACTTTATATAACTTTCAAAAAGTTGCTTTGCCTTTTTCTAACAATGGAAAAGTATCAGATATCTTAGAGATATCTATATTTTTGGGGAGACCAATAACCCCATTTTAGTTTTCCCTTCACGAGGGCAAAGATAAATTATGCTGAATGTCTGGTCATGAGGTGGTAATGTAGACGGCTCATCAAATAAACGAAAGCTGTATCTAATCTTAAACAAGTAGTCTCTAGATAATGTACAAGAGTTAGTTCAGCAGGATTACTTACTTACTATACGTGCTTTAAATTCTTCAGGCAATAATAAACTCAAAAAAGAAAGAAATTTTTTCGAACAAGGCAAAATTCACCAAACCCAAAAAAAATTTAAGAAAACTGTCTTAAATATATTAAACAATTATGATTTCAAGGAACAAATATAGATCTTCGCAAAAGTTAGTATGAGCCACGCTCTCATAAATTCAGTGAAATGGAAAAAGTTCGAAATTCACCTCACTCTGATATATTACAATTTCAAGAGAAAAAATCGAAGCTCATTACACTCGCCAACCATTCAATAAAATTGCTTTAACTACATCGAACTATGATTTCAAGAAGAACAATTAACATATTCGAAAAAGTCGAAACTCACCACCCATCGAAAATTCCACAAAATTGTATTATATGCAACAGACTATGTGTTCAGAAAAAAAACTAACATATTCGAAGAAAACAAAAACAACCGACGCCAAAAAATTTCAATAAAACTGTATTAACAAATCTTTAATACACTCCTTCTCTTAAGAGCGTTAAGTAACATGTGAGCAGGCCCTTTAAATACAGTGGAAAAGAATAATTTCCAGAATGAAAAGTTGAAATTCGCTAAAAATTATATCAAGAAAAAAATTGCAAGTTTTCGAAAAATAATTTCGTATCAAATACTTAAACTAAACTTTAAGGAAGCTGCGCAATATATTAACAGCCCTTTACATGCAGTGTAGAAAAAGGATTTTAAGAAAGAAGTCGGATATCTTTGAAATCGTCCAAATTCATCAAAAATTAATCCAAAAAAAAAAATAGTTCATCTCAATATTCACCACACTCCATAAAACTCAATGCAAGTGTCGTAAGTAAAGGCTTCATTAGTCTTGACTTTCTGTTGCTGTTCTGTGCTGTGACGTTCTGTAGAAAATATTTTGTAATTACTTGTTCTGTGAATGGAATCAGCTATTTTTAAAAGCAAAAGGTAATCAAAACAAATAAATTGAAATTGTGAAAATAAATAGTTTTGTGAAAAATTGTGAAATAAACACAAAACCACAAAACCACAAACCACAAACACCAAAAAACATCACAAAAACTAATACATACACACTGTTGGCTGTCACTTAACGTTGAATTCTATTTTCTACAGTTTTGTCCGCAACAGAACAGAACGAAAAAGGAACAACAAACCACTCATACAGATTTTCAATTGAACAGAAACGAAACAGCTGATTCAGAACAGAACAGCACGTACAAACTAGTTCTGCCTTAATACAAAAAATTTTCATATCAAGAAGCAAATCAAACATATTCAAAAAGGTGGAAATTTATCATACTGCAAATCTCCATAAAACTGTCTTAAGTACATTGGAAGTATATGAGTTCAAGGGAAAAATCTAATATTTTCGAAAAATATAGACTTACCAAAATTCAAAACTCAATAAAACTATGTTATATATAGGTTTTTAACTTCAAATTCGGCCTTTTTCAAATAAAATTCAGGTTTCTAAAAAACAAGTTCAGAATTTTCCAAATCAAACTTAACAAATCAAACTTAGCATTTTTTTTACCAAATTCGAAATTTTTAAAATCAAAATCAAACTTTTCCAAATGAATTTAATTCAAAAAAGGCTGTTCTGAATTTTTTTTTAACTTAATTTGATTTGGAAAAGGCCGAATTTGGAATACTGTGATTTAAATTAAAATTTCAAAAATACTACAAAAATTTGGAATGTGGATCATACAGCTTTGAAAAGGTCTAATCACCACACTACGCTTCCCAAAACTCTACAAAGCTCTCTTAAATGCAACATATTTTCATAATTTCAAGAAACAAAACAACATTTTCGGGAAAGAAAAACTCACCACAGGTGCATAAATTTTATGGATCTATCCTACATACAGTAGCAAAGAATGATATCAACATAATATTAGAGCATAATCGAAAAATCTAAATTCACCATACTCCCAAAAAAGTATAATTTCAATAAAGTAGCAAAATGTATTCAAACAAGTCGGAATTCACTTCACCCTCAAAAAGTCCAATTCAAATCTTTTAAGTAAATCAAAAAATTCTATTATTAAAAAAAATTTTAGATATTTTTGAAAAATCGAAATTCACCACATTCCAAAATTTATCAAAACTGTTTTCAAATACATCGTAAAATTACATTTTGAAAAAAAAACGAATATTAACGAAAATTTCTAGATTCAGCCCACTACAAAGCTCAATAAAACTGATTTCAATAAATCTAAAAATGGCGATTTACATTAAAAATTCGAAAACTTTAACGAGAAAAATTTTTCGTATTCCAAAAAGTCGATAATCTCAAAAATTCAATTAAACTGTCTTATATGCACCAGATGTAATTCACCACAAACTCTAAAATGTATTGAAAAACTACTTTGACGTTGACATAAATGGAAAGTCCTAAAAAAAATTAGAAATTCACCACACCTCAAACATTAATAAAACTTTCTTATATAAGAAAATAAAATATTTTTATATTAGATAATTGGGATTTCAAGAAAAGTGCAAGCTTTTCGAAAATTCGAAGCTCACCAAACCCTCAGAATTCAATAAATACTTAAATATATCGAAACTATATGATTTCAAGGAAAAAGCAAAAATTTTCTTATATATAAATTCACCATGAAAATGTTAGCCGAGCTGTAATCGGTAATTGCAATTGTTTTTCTATTTGGCGTAGGTCCACACCAGCAGAATGAAGTACGTATGTTTTGTACCGCAAGGCATTTTATCAGCATTCAGATGCCTGCTGGATTTTATATGAGTAAAGACCCAGCGGAAAAGTTTGCACCAATAGTTTTTAACGTACTTGGGAGTGGTAGAATATGTTTCTGAGTTATGAGTATAAAAAGAGAAGATATCACTTAACTAGAACAAAAATGTTTACAAAATACTCTCAGTGTATAAACAGGTTTTTACCTAATGTAAAGGTGAGACAGGTCCCTTTCATATAAAGCTCCAGAGCTTTAACCTGTTACTACACAGAAAAAATAGACAAGAATTATGTTCAATTAAACAATGTTATTGATAAAATATGAATTTCAATAACTTTTGTCCTAAACTTAATACAATATTTCGTTGTATGTATTTCTTTCCCATGCCGGTTATTTCTTTTATTTTCATACATAAGTACTTAAAACAAATGTTATCTTATAAAAAATAAATGGGATATGGCTCAGTTGTAGAGAGTTTGCTTTACGTCCGGGTACGGGTTCGTATCCCAGCTATGTCAACATTTTTTTTATTAAATTTGTTTCTTTTTGAAATAATATTGTTATCAATATAGCGGAATTCTTTATCACAGGAAATTAAAAAAAAAATTTTTTAATACTGGGATTTTTGTTATCAAAAATGCAACTTATATTTTTCTGGGTAGTTCCTTGGAACCAGTAACGTGATTTGTCTTGTAACAAGTTCTCTTCCCACTAGGGAAGCATTTGTCCTTATTATCCTTTAAAAATCCTTTTGTTATTGAATTGAAAAAAAAAAATAAAATGTTAAGTTAAATCATTTGAAATGTTAGTGGTATTGGCAGGAAAACGTGGCATCACATCTAGCTGCTGGTGTGATTTTTAGATAAATTGTTTGGCATAAAACTCATTAACTTGTAGCACATTTTCCACATCTTTAAGAGCATTATTTTAGAATAATTTCTTGGATCAAAGGATATCTATATTTTAGTCGGCGGTATAAGTCTGACTGTGTTCTTAAACACACTATTTATTGAAGCTAATAATATAATAACGACATAATTTGTATACATGCCTTATTCTTATTATAATTATATAAGTTTTTTTAAAGAAATTTGTCAAAGGAATTTGTATAAAATATCCCAAAAGAAATTCCTTAATAGTTTAATAATGTTCATTAAAACTAATAACAGTGCAAATACAACGGTAATGAAACGTTAACAAAATAAAATTACAGTTAATTTTCTATTGTTTATAATTTTCGAATTCAAATATTTCAATAAGAAATTATAAATATTTAAAAATATATATGGACAGAGATCGCGTGATTTATGCCATTAACCAAATATTTTTTTAAACTTTTCATAACGAAATGATATTGAAATTGTTATTTGAATAATTTTGTATTTGTTCCTTTTAGCTTTTTTTCATAGCAAACATATAATTATAGCAATATAAGGAATAATCAAAAATAATTTGTAGAATTTGATAGTAAGCAGGACATAAAGGGCAAATTTATAAAAAAAAACTATTAAAGTGGAGAAGAAATCAAGTAGGACAGTTATAATGGCAGAAAAAAGTTCTTAAATATTTTAGGTCTTATTATGAATTAGTAAAAGTATAAAATGTAAAATAAGCTAATTTCCAAAATAAATAATAAAAGAGTTTTACTTGATTTTAATTTAGACAATAGGCAGCACTCAAACCTTTTATAAGCTTTACAAAACTGCTTACCACTAAAATTTATATTTTTAAAGCCAGTATATAATTATAAAATATAACTACTTTTGACTAGAAATATGCCACCGACGACTGACTTCCTGGAGAAAACAATATTTTATTCCAATTTCTTCAATTCCTACTAATCAACTGGTCATTATTGCTATTTATGCAGTTTAATTTGTTTTTTTAAATTACCATCTTCTTCGTAAAGCACTTAATTTACTTATGCAAAGCAAACACTTACTCACATTATATTGACCATAATTATATTATAGGATTTTGTGTAAATTTGTTGGAATAATTGCAGGGAATCAAGCAACAACTGCACTTTACTTTGCAGCAATTAATATTAAATGCAGGTGTATGTGTGGTAAAAATATCATCATACTCTTACCAACGATTTACTTAAGCTAAAATGGAAAATGTGTAATTAAAATCTAATCATATCTTTGAAAATAAATTACAAATATAGAACTTTATGGCCAGGCCAACAAGGCATGAGAGTAGAGAAACTTTAACACACACACACACATCTTGCTTTTAATTTAGCTGCTTGAACAGTTACTGCAATCTACTCACACTTCTACATACATTCCTTTGAATTAATACTCTTACATTTCTTGAACTTATGAGGCGAACTGTGTAATTATATAAATTTCTCATACACACACGCTTATAGTAACTAATACAATCTTACTTTCAGTTATTGACAGGCAGTTTAAATTTAATTGTTATCGAAATCACTGTAATTTACTTTTCAATTCTCTATAAATTATACAGGTGAATTTTAACCGGACAAAAGTCGATAAAGAGAGAAATCACACAGCAACTACAATAAAAGAAAGAAAACTTAACTTTTGTTCTCTAAGGCATCATTTGGTGGATGGAGTATAAATATAATTAATACATCGCCAGGATATCGCATCCTTAAATGGTATTTGATCAAGTAAAAAATTATTTTGAAATATAAAAATATTGGGTAGACGGTAAAATAGATTCATAATGAAAAAATGACACAGTTTTAGGTATTACACAAAGCAACAAAATAAAGTTTTTGATAACCAGTATATACATGTATTTTTCATTGATTATACTATATAACAAGAAACACGCCAAGGAGTACCACTCTATTTTTTGATGTCTTTGATCCTCGAACTACCAAAATAGTCGATATTTTAAATTCTAAGGATACATTTTTTTTAATATTTTTCTAAAAATCTGGGATTTGGGATTGCACAAATTTTTTACAAAAACCACTAAAAACTTTGGAATAAAATTTCTTTTAAGCCAAATTAATGTTATTTTTTATATAGTCCACAGTTTTTTTTTAGACGAAATTGGAAAATTTATATTTGAATAATTCCATTTAGCTGGGTGCGACCACTTTACACATATTTTTTGTTATAAACAAAGAATAAAAAATTTTTTACTTAAAAAAAAGGTTGCGACTCGCAAGGCCATTAGACACTGTAAGAACACGAATCCTGCTCAGAATGGTCGTCAGAAAGCTGCGACAGGTGGGACCTTACAAATCTTAGTTTTAATGAATTATGACTTTCAGCATAAATTCTGTAAAATTTTTTGGTATAGCTGTCAGTTCAAAGTGTTTTTAGCTGTACTACGTATTTACTGTTTGACAAAAAATCAGTTTTCTTAACAAAAAACTAGTTTTAACATGTGACGGGTGTGACCGACGGGTGTGACCTTAAATGAAAATTTTAACAATTCGAAGACATAAAACTTTTTATTGATTTCATTAATATAAGTAATATATAAAAGTAAATCATAAGAAAATGATAACACATTAAATTATTTGCCATACGTTCTATTTTAGACAGCAGAGTACTCTAGCTGAGTATTTTTTTAAATTCAATAAAAAGCGAAAAAAGTATATTCTTTTCCGAGATAAGTGTTTTTATGAATAATGAGAAAGGGAAGAAAAGAAAATCTGAAATGAATATTAAGCATAGAAAGAGGGAGAGCAAAACGTTTCGTGGATAATCATTTAAAAGTGCCTCAAATTGCTTAAAAAATATTAAATATTGTATTTTTTTATTTTTTCTAATTGTCATGCTCTAAAAAACATCAATTGAGAGATTTTTATTAAAATTAAGAAAATTATTTTTTCCTTGCATAGGGCCGTTTTACGTGGTTTGTAAAAACTATATGCGTGATTCTCATTTCAAATGCTTTTTTCGTGTCCATAAACGCACAAATTTGAAAATGAAAACTGCTTTAGCATGATTTAATATATGACAAATAAATGTACATAATTTTTTTTTTTTTGTGTAAGACTGTCCATTATGTGTTAAAAACTGAGAACGAAAATGGCGTGTTTGTACTGCATGCTGCTGATATAAGTAGGAATTTTCCAAAAATGATATTAAATTTATAATGCTTTTAGTATATTTGCATTTGCTTCTCTTGTTTTACACATCAAATTTTTGAAAAATAAAAGAAACTATAATTTTTTTAAATTGTTGTTTTCCGATGTCTTGTGTATTGAGTGTTACGCCTTTTTAATACGTTTAATTACTTAGTATAATTATTGAAATTGCATTAACAACATACACCAAAATAACAGCGTAGGTTTGTACTTCTAAATATTTAAAAGTTTTGTGTGTGTGGTTTGTATCCACAAAAATTGTATTGAGTGTTATCCATATTTTGTAATTTAATTGAAAATTTTAGTGTATAATTATGATGTATGATTATGATAAAACTAATGGAAGATTTTAAATCTGAATTTTTTTTTTTCAATATAAAATATATATGAAAAAATATTGAATTCGTAAGAAAATGTATTGAGCGTTACGTTAAAAAAATGTTTTTTATAATTTGTCTATAAATTTTGGGACGTCAAAAAAGGTTAGCAAAGTGTCTTATTTGTGTAAAAAATATTTTGCTTCTACCCCACTGTGGGTTGTTATAACTATAAAGAATTAATTAGGTAGGTCGTATTTTGGTACAAATAATTATTTGAAATTAACATAGCACATTGTCGGCCGATCTTGTTAAAATAGGTCTTATTTGAAAGAAGGCTTAGCCTGCTTTTTGCTCATTTATAAATCGTTGTAAAGAACTATTTTAAAAAATACTAATTTTTTATTTCTTCATGTGACCCAAGACAAAATGAAAACAATGGTCATAACTTTTAATTCTGTTCTGCGATTAATATAATCTTTCGTGTTTAGAGAGTACATGTATAGTACTTTCAAACGCTATACTCACTTTTTGTGGTATAATTTTTCGCAAAAATTATTCCCAGAACAACTGCGAAAGCAAATATAACGCTGAATACACAATATATAATTTTATTTCAGGATTTATTGATGAGGCGAAAGGTATAATATGAATCCTTCTTTCTCATATTTGTATTAGCTACATTGGTAAACAAAAAAAAAACACACAGACAAAATGTACATTTAGAATGAGAATCACCCATATAAAAAACGGCAAAAAGTAACACTTATTATTTTATTAACTAATCAATAAACAACATATGCTATAAGCTTTATTTCATGGATTGATTTTATTCACAATAAAGTGAAATTACTTGAAGCGAAATTACATGACTTTTGAGTTTTGAAGTGGCTTTTCCACAGATTTTGCTATAACTTGAGAAATATTTTTCCGATTTTGTTAAAAACCAATTCAAATAATTTGAATTTCAGCCGTCTTTACGACAATCTAAAATTATAGTTTGTTTGCTTTAAGATTTCGGAGTGTTTTAGAACGAAATAATAAAAAATATATATCGTTTTTATAAAATTTAGCAATTTTTTATTTTTCTAAAATTCAAAATTGGAAGCAAAACACTCGTTTTAGTACTGGATTATAAAGCTTTGTATAGATGAAATGGATTATGGTATAGTCCACGAATATCGATTGATAAATGATGATTTTCTTCATAATAAAGTGAAGTTATCTGATTTTTTGCTAAAATTGTGAATTGTTAACAAAATCGAATTTTTAGGGAGAGTTAAATATTTTTTTTTAATTAATAGATTAATAATTAACCAGTAAGACAAAACAGAACTCTCATTTTAGGGAGAGTTAAATATTTTTTTTTAATTAATAGGCTAATAATTATGACCAGTAAGACAGTTAGAATAGAATCACCCATATGCATTAAGTGAAAAGCTATTATTCTGACATAACAAGCAGACACATCATTTTTATTTATATGTATAGATAACTCCGAAAGCGTTGATTATAATCAAAAACTATATTAGAATGATTTGAAGGAAATTTTGTCAGCCATATTTTGGCGTTTGTTGATCGAAATCGGGGCTACGGTCCTCGAGTTAGGACGAAATATGCTGTAAATATTAGTCATCCTCACTACGAAAAAATTATCTGTTAATTAAGTTAAACTAAAATTTAATTTAAAATTTAATTAAATTAAAATTTAATTACAGAGTTTATTAAAGCAACAACTTGCTCGCTTGTACTGGATTCGGTGTCAGTTTTCTGGTAAACTTAGCTTCGTCTTTTATGTACAGCAGTGTATTTACTGGGAATGCCCGTACTAATTCCTATCGTCTAGTTTATTCGAAATTACTTTATCACACACCCAATCCACTACTAACTATGTATGTAAAAGGTCATTGGTTAAATACAAAATCATTATTCATTTAACAGGTTCTTTTTCTTTAAGAAAAACTAAGTAAAAAAATTTACACAAGACAGGTAATAACTACAGGTGATTTAACTCTAAGACAGTATCAGAAGAAAAAAGTACATAAGATGGGTAGAATAATATCATTAAAGGATTCCATTCCTGTTATTTCATTCTCTATTACTTTTTTTTCAAACATGCATTTAAATTTTTAATAAATGCCACATAATATATTTTATGAGAACCAGCCAGCCACACTGACTGACCTGCTATTAAACCGTAGTCGTTCGTTCGTTCGTCCTTTTTGCATTCAGACCGTGAAAGAATTATGGTGCGAATGTGGTGCACACACGCAAACACTTTGTTGATCTGTTAAAGATTATAGGTTATGTGTGCCAGGATAAGTCCTGCATATTTTAATAATTTTCTTTTATGAATGCCTCACCATTTTGTTTGCTCCCTATTTCACCTCTAATATTGGGTTTAGTTTCAACAAAAGAAAATTGCTGACCGTTAAAGTTATTATTTCATTGAGTTTTTGATATTATCAGGTGTAGTATATCTTGAATTATATTTGGTTTTTTTTTTCTTATGGTTGCTTTATAATTTCTTTATGATGTTCTTTTTAATAAAAATGCATAGTGTTTGATCTTGGGCAGGTGTATTCCGTTTTCTTTCGTTTGCTTTTGTAGGAGGTTTTATGGGTTAAACATAAAATTATTTAATGACTTTTTAAAAGAAGATTTTCTTTATTTTAATTTATTTGACATTAATCAATATTTATATTGAAAATGAAAATAAAATTAAAGATGTTTTTCCTTAAAATAGCAGTTTGTTGTTCTAGGTTGTTTGAGAAGGAAAATTATACAAACAATGTTGAATGCACTAAACTGTTCAATGGCATGTTTCACACTATCATACTGAGTAATAAGACTTGTTGATTACTAAAATAACAATAACAACAAAATGAATTTTCTTATGACACCTGATAACCACAATTTTTATTATTTTCTTTTTAGTTATTATCTCCTTCGTACCATACTTTAACAAAAGTCTGAGAAGCGTCCACGAAAAGTGAATAATATTATTTACTTTTTTCGAAAGTTCTTGTAACCATATTCACAAGTCTATGTGTTTGTTCGATAGTGATATGTTGTCTCCTGAAACCAAATTGATGATCTTAATACATCCATTATTACTTCGCATGACGATCAGCTTATTGATCAGCAGTTTCTCAAATGGTTTTGATATGTTAGATAATAAGCTTAAAGGACAATAAAATGAAACCTCGTAGATCTTTTTCGGATTTCTGAGAAATCTACTAAGAGAAAATAGTCTTTAAACGTGCAAATCCAATATGCAAAAATATGTTGATAAAGGCAAAAATATGCTTTAGCAAATCAATGCAAACATAAGAAAACGTGCGCCAATAATGAAAAATGTTATAAAATATGTAATAATATGCCATTGATGGTGCTGCTGGCTGAGATGGTTAGCGCCTTTAACACAAACCCTGAGGTTTTGAGTTCAAGACTAGTTGCAGGCAAGCCAACAACATCATTATTTTTTCTGATGTGCATTTATGTGTCATTGTGTGGATTGTTGTTGGACTATTAAAGTCTTGTAAGGCATGTCATTCACTGATTACTTTAGCAGTATCGCGGACTATAATGCCAATGGCACGAGTTCAAATCTTGGCTGGGGCAACCAACTACAACACAAAGTTTTCTTTTGTCTATGCTAATAGCCAACACGTAAGTAAAATCTTATATATAAATAGGGCATACCATTTCTTGTCGTTCACTTTTAAGTATCTTATTGTCCACCAATATTGATAAAACATATATGGTTTAAAAGGTATTTTTCTCAAGATATGCACAACATATTTTTTTACTTTAAAAAACCGATTACAAAACCGGTTATATAGAAAAATACGGTTACCAATCAAGTGGTCGAATTTCGACCACTGGGCGGGATCCTAGTAATTAATAGAATAGCTACATTAAAGTCATGTTGTTTCAGCTTGATATAACTATAATTCAACATAATGCTTAGTGTTGTTCCAATATCAAGTTCACATTGAAATAACTTTGATTGAACATGATTCTTCGTGTTGTTCCAATAACAAATTTACGTTGTTTCAACTCGAAATAACTTTGATTTAACATGATTTTTCGTATTATATCAGTATCAACTTCATTGTGATTTAACTGTACTGCAATATTAAATCAACATGAAATATAGTTAATTTAAAAGGATAAATATTCCTTCAAGGTTATTGTAAATTATGTGGATTAACATGAAACGCCTATGAAGTAAAATCACTACCGAAAAAAATGTATAATTAACCTGGCTTTCATCGATTTTACATTGAAATTTTTCTGTGTGTAGGAGCAGAGTTATCCCGAATAAAGTAGAAAAACTCAATTTTTTTTTTAGTAATTTTCAAGCATTTGTAGCTATCTAGGGAAATATCCATAAACAAAACAAAATAGAGACTTTTTCAGCATTGAGGACCCCATTTAGGAGTACAAAAAATCTGAATTGTTCTACAAAACAAGTTAATTTTTAAGTTTATCAAAAAATTAGCTTTGCTTCAAAAAGTCAAAGAATTGCTACAAACAACAAAATTTTTCAATTTATTAACTTCCCCCCGCTACATAAAAAATGTTTTATCAAACATATAACATTTAATTAATTTTATTTCTTTTTATTAAATTAATATGCTAATTAAAATATGGCTATCAATTTTTAACGCTTCTCCGTAAATGATAATAACTTGAAAAATTTTTCTTAATTACAAAAAGATATTTAAATTTATAGAAAAAAATATTTTTCAAAATCGTTAGCAGACGACAGGTGTACGTTGGTTCACCCTTTATAAAACTTATTTTTATGTATCGTTCGCTGTATCAGCACAAATTAGATAGAGAGAGAGGGAGAGAGAGAGAGAGAAAAATACATGCTAGAGTTTGGAAAAGGAGGCTCTGCCAAATAACAAATAAAATAATATTTATCTAAACACAAAAGTTAAGAAAACCCAAATTAACATTATAAATTATTCAAAATCGTATAACACAAGATATAGTTTATCATTCGAATGGATTTACGAGCAATTAATAAAACTAAAGCAACGTTCATGTAAAGCATTTGCCATATACTGACTGACATCAAATTAAAATGCTAGAAATTCTTAAGAAAGAAAAAATATATAAGAAAAATAAATAAAGAAGACAAAAAACTTTTTCGATAAAAATACCATTAATTGTGGCATTGAAATCTTGGTAGAGAATACCTGCTAATAAAAATCATTATTCTTAAAGATAACAGCAGCAGCAGTTGAGAGAGACAAGCAAAAGCAACAGCAGCAGCAGCAAGCAGGGCACACTTATAAAGAAAAGTATCAGAAAAATTATAAAAGAAAAGCTAATAAAGTTAAATACAAGTTCGAACACTTACTGTGACATTAAACATAAATAAATTTTGTTTTCCTTGTGACACAGGGTAACTAGTGATATATGGAGAAAATTTCAGCTGTGCTGTAGAATAGTGATTATATGACTTTGAAAAAGAAAAAAAAACCAAATAATCTTAACTTAAACTACAAGACTTTTAATTAATTTAAGAAAAGTTATACATTTTTGTGTGAGTCTTTATACACTTGTTAAGGTGTTACAAAACCTTTTAAACGTGCCAATGACCTGTCGCGCTGCGTGTGAAAACTGGTATAGTATTTTTTTTTCTTATATATCATTCCAGCTTATTTTATGGCCTTTTTAAAACATTTATCATTTTCTTATCATTTTTATATGACCACATAAAACTAACAAACGAATTATAGTTCGAATATTAACTGTGGCGCTACTTTGTTTTTGAGCGCCTGCCGCTTGCTGCTTTCATTGTGTATTGGCCACCACCCCATGCTAAGAGTTTCTAACTTTATAAAATTTTGAAAATAATACAAAAATTAACATTTAAATGTGTTTTATCTCTTAAATTTATTTTAACACATTTTTATATCAGTTATTTTTATTCGTTTAATTTATTTTTCCTTTATTATTGGTTCAATTTTGTTTAAAGACAAAAGTTGAAAAAGTTTGTTTTTGTTCAAAAAAAAGTTCTTAAATAGCTATGTATAATTTTTTTTAATATTTATCATATATTATAACCATGACATATAAATAATTAAATTGGGAAGTTTTTATACGCATTTTGTTATCTAAGACTTTCAAATTAATAGCTTTGATATTAAAGAAAAATATGTAAAAGATTTTATTAGAAAATCTCTTGATTGATATAAAGAGGAATTTCTTTTAATATCGTAAAAAAGAAGAAAAAAAAAGTTGAAATATGAACTTTATTATTTTAAAATTTTAAAATATGTGAAGCATGATCAATTATGTGTAGATTGTGGAAACATAGCAGTCTCCTAAAAAAATTTTATTTTTTTTACTTTACCATCTAATTTTTGTCATTCGCGAGTTCACTTTTGGACAATATGATTTCTATGTTATATTACCTCGTTTTAATTGCCTAGAAATCCTTTAAATTAAATATTAAGAATTAATAAATGAAATAAGTCGTTTTAAGAATAACTCCCTTTACCTTTCCCTTGCTTTTTGTTTATAAATCCGAACACGCTTTTTCCTCTATTATTAGTTGTTTTTTTAATTTTGTGGATCACTGCTCTGATTAGTTTAGTTTTTTTCTTCTATGAAACCCAAAAAAAATAAGAAAAACCGCGAAATCATATATCAAAAACTATTACAAAAAAAATGTATATACATAGAAAAGTCACGAATTACAATTTTTACGTATTTCCTTTTCTTCACAGTCAAACTTTTAGCAAATGTTCTAATATAATTGAATTATTTACAACTGAAATTATTACGTTTGAAGCACAAGCTGTTCTTTTCAAAAAAGTTTGCTTTTATTCCTCACTCGCCTGTATTTTTGGATTAAATATTCAAGTCGCGAATGACAAATTCTTAGCAAATTGATGAAGCTAATACTACAATTTTTTTAATACATTAAAATCATATGTTTTTAATATTTTTTTTGCTTGCATAAATTTAAATATATTAAAAAGACCCGAAATTTTACTGATTTATTTCATAATATGTAATATTATATATATGAAAAAAAATGTCGCGAATGACAAACAACTTATAGACACACTTTTAAAATAAATAAAAAAAAGTAATTTCTTTTGATTTTTCTCTATTTTGTGGGAATGAGAAACGAAATTTATATGTGTTCTTTTATTTACGGTTACTTCGTTTTGCATTTGTTTTCTGTTTTTTTTTTTGTAAATAATGCAGAGCGTAAAAAGACTATATCTTAAAGGGCAGACAAAAAAATGTATATGAAAAAGAGGGTGAGGTGTCCTTTTGTAGGCAGAAAAAATTTATAATGAAACAGGCTTTTCTTATGTATAAGATGACGTATTTATAGCAAACACACAATTTACACCGTGATTTTTAAGACATGTCTTTTTTTAATTCTCTTTTAAAGTTGATACCAAAAACTTTTTGCATTTATACAATGATTTTTCATATCATGTCTTTTTTGTACATTACTCTCAAAATTTGCTTTATTTACTCGTTCATAACAACAAAAACCCTAAAACAATAACATAAGAGAGAGAAAATGCAAATGGAACTAAAGAAATATATGAAAAAAATCTCGAAAACAGAAAACTTGTAATTTTTTCTACCCCGCTTTCTTCTCTACCCCGCTCACTCTCATACAAAATAAGACGTGATTTAAAGACAAGTGGAAAAATATCCGTATAAATTGCGTGAAAGTAATTATACTGCCCACAGTAAAGGTTTTAATAACACAGCCTTACAAATTGGTACTTTTGCTTTTCGTTTCTGTTTAAGCTTCTGCAGTTTTATATTTTATAAGAATTTTTAGAAAAAACATTTTTAATTCTATATATCGTCATATGATTTCAAAAAAATCCTTATGTTCCAAAAACATTAAAGCCGACTTTTTGATTGAGTATAATGCACCGTATCAAAATAAATGTTATTACTACTCTCTTCCTAAGTTTTACTCCTCTATTTGTCCAGGTAAAATTAGTATAAGTATTCATAACCTGCTCGTGGGTTAATTTTTCATATTAGAATTTTTTGCTTTTTCTGTAAAATTATTCCAATGTAACTTGGGGCTTTAATGAATTCAGATGACGATATATAAAAATGAGTCTGTGTTTATATATTTGATTGTTTATTATTTGTTTGTTCCTCCTATGAAGCCAAACAATAACGGTAAAACCGATCGAGTTGAGATTTTGGAACTGTCTTGTTTACGATCGGAAAATGATCCATCATACAAATCAATTTTTAATTTCCTTACAGCTGCACAACTACATTAGTGAGACTCTTTAAATTTTACATTGGACTCTCTTAAAATAAAATACAAAATTCAACAAAATCTTGGTGGAGTAGTTCTGTGGGAGAAGGGTACCCCACATATAAAGTAATTATTATTTTTCTTATATCTACAGAACTGCAATAGTGACGCTGTTTTAATTTGATTTGGATAACTCTCCGAACAAAATGAAAGTTCCAACAAAATATTGATTGTATAGGAGGGGGAGAGGGGTACCTCCCACACAAAGTTATTATTAATTGTCCTATTTCTGCAGCACTACAATAGTGCGGATCTCTAAATTTGTTGTGGATAACTCTTAGAACAAAATTAAAAGTTCCAACAAAATCTTGGTGGTATAGCAAGGGGAGCGGCTTACCTCCCTTACAAAGTAATTATTAATTATAAAATGTCTGCAGAACTACAATAGTGATGGTTTCTAAATTATCCCACACAAAATAAATTTAAAATTTTTTATATCTGCAGAAATATAACAGAGAGGATCTCTACATATGATGTAGATAACTCCTAGAACAATTTCAAAGTTCCGACAAAATGTTGGTGGTATAGGCAGGGGAGAGGGGTACCTCCCATACAAAATAATTATTAATTATCCTAATTCTGCAGAACTACAATTGTGAGACTTTCTAAATTTGGTATGGATAACTCTTAGAACAAGCTTAGAGTTCCAACAAAAACTTAGGGGTATAGGAGGGGGAAACGAGTACCCCTCAAACAAAGTAATTATTAATTTTCCTATATCTGTAGAAGTAAAATAGTGAAGCTCCCTAAATTTGATGTAGATAACTCTAAAAACGAAGTACAAAATCCAACTAAATCTTGGAGGTATGGGAGAGGGCAGACGGCTAATGCCCATAATTTTATCAAATAGATATCTCTCCGTGCATAGTTACCTATAGTGTAAAAATAGTTGACTATTTTAACTAATAGGTAAGGATTATAAACAAATGTTAATTTACCACCTAGGATAAGTTATCTAATGGGTAATTTACGCCTTAGATAACTATTTGTTGAAATTACGGGCATAAGCCCCCATACAAATTATTTATTATTTTTCCTATATCTACGGAACTACAATAGCGAGGCTCTCTAAATTTAATATGGGTAAAGTTTAAGTTCCCCCCATACAATATAATTATCAATTTTCTTATATCTGAAGAACCACCAAAACGAGACTCTCTAAATTTATTGTAGATTAAACTTAGACAAAATTGCCTTTCTCAATAAAACCCTGGTGGGTATATGAGGATGTGGAGACTTACAGCCCCATACAGACCAATTTGTAATTAACCTATATCTGCCATAGCAATTTTGGCTACACTGAGAACAAATCGCACTTTTAAATAAAATCCTGGTGGCATATTTCTTTGATTTCGTACTAAAACCTTCTCTATATTAGCAGCTTAAAAATATTTAATACTAATCATAAAACTAATATCTTGGCTATAACTAAAGCGCTTGCCAAATGCCGCCTTTTAAACAGACCACCTTAACGAATATTCTGTGGCTTAATTCAAGTGCGTCTTAAGCTCTTTTTCTTTTTTTCTCAAATTACTAATCCGTAAAAACTATTTAGCTTAAAAAGAAACTATTTAACGCTTAAGCCTCAAAATTGAAAACTCTAACTATTAAAAATTTTCTAAAAAACTAACTTGTTTTAACAAATTGATTTTCATTGTAATCGTTTTTTTTTCCTACAATAACAAAAAAACCAATATCTATAAAAGATATAATTTAAGAAAAAACACAAGTGTTAATAGATGAAAACTTTTTTTTTTCTTATGGCGGCTTAATAAAACTTAAGCCGACTAATACCACTTTTTATTGAGTGATTTTCTTGTATTTTTCTTTTTTTCCTTTTAAAAAATAATAACATGTAAAGTTGAAGATTTTGTATATTTTTTAACAAAATGTTTTATGAAATTACTAGTGTTGAAAAATAAAATCTAAAATTTGTTTTCTTAAATTAACATAATTTTATAAACACACTTTATATTATAAACATTTATATATTTTATTTCCTTTTTGGTTAACTAAACTAACAGCAGTGTGTGCTGTGAACAAAAATTATTCACATTTCTTATTTAAGACCCTTTTTTTGGAGGAGAAAATCAAAAATAAAAGAGAAGTTAGTTAAAATTTAACAGCTACAAAAATGTGATGTGTTATGTATGAACGACCTACCTAACCGAGGGCTGTAGATCTTTAAAGCACAAATACCATTTTAAAAAGTCAGAATTCTCTACACTCTGGTAACTACCCTCCTATACAGTCATCACTAAAACCTCAATGAACTTTATATAAAACTTATTTTCATTACCGGTATTAACATAAAGTATCATCAAACATTAACAAAAGAATCTTATTGAAAAAAAAACCCCAACTCCAACAAACATTATAATATTGAGCACAATCGACTGGTTGATAGAAAATCAAAGAGTTACAAGCCATTCAATAATGAAAAAAAAATACAAATAAAATAAATAATCCATTCTCTATGGTCCGATAGATGGATGGATAAATGAATGGATTTGAATAAATTTACGTGCATTTACAACAAGTTGAAAAAAACATTCAGTGAAAATAAACCATTTGAATCTGTAAAAAGCCTATTAACATTTCCTTAATACTACAGGCTACAATTTTTTTCTTTCTATATTTAAAAATATTATTGTGTGAAAAGTAAAAAAAATGGAATAAATGTATGTAATAGGTATTGGAAAAAAAAGAACTTATGCCTACAATAACCGTAATGTAAAATTATATACATAAAAAACTGAATAAATAACAGACAGACGGACAGAGAGACACATATAAGCGTAATATAAAATTCTAAAAGTCTTTGGGGCACCTGCCAAAAATATTTATACAAGTTTTATTGAAAAGAAAACATCACTGTTACAACTTGAAACGAAATAAATACACTAAATAATATAGAAACTTAAGCTCATCATTATGGGCTACTGAATAATGTATTAGAATTAGAATGTAAATTGACTAGAAAAGTATTAGTGATTGTAGGCGAATGGAACGAACCTTCAAAAATTTCTTATTAAACTCTTCGAGAAGTTTTCTGCATAAAACTCGTTGAAAAAATTTCTATAAAAACTCGTCTAAAAGTTATATTCTATCAAAAATTGTATTTACAATACTCGTTTAAATTATAGAAATGTTATCGAAAACTCTTGTAAAGTTGCTTATAAGAACTCGTCGAAAAAATTTCTGTAGAAAACTCGTCGAAAAGCGTTTTATAGCTTACCCGTAGAAAACTTCATTCCGTTTTCTTTAAACTCGACAACATGTTTTTTCTAGAAAACTTTATTTAAAATCCATCAAACGTTTTCTGCAGAACAATCATCGGGAAGATTGCCATAAAACAATCATCCAGAAAAGATTTTAAATTCAAAATTTTTCAAAAAAAAAATTTTAGAAAATCTTTTCTTCGAAAGCTCATCGAAAATTTTCTCACGTATTTTTCTTCGATACATTTTTTTTAAAACGCTCATTAAAAATATTTCATTGAAACCTCGACGAAAACTTTTCTATTGAAAGCCCGTCGAAAAGTTTTGCATAGAAGTTTATTCGCAAAGTTTTATATAAAAAACTTATGAAAAAACTTTAAAAATCTTGTCGAATATTCTGCGAAAAGTATTCTATAGAAACACTTTCTATAGAATACTCGTCGAAAAGTTTGCTATAGAAAACTCGTCTAAAAAAATTATATAGAAGCCTCATCGAAAAGTTTGATATAGAAAACGCATTAAAAACAATCAACATCTCGTCGAAAGCTCTTGAAAAGTTTCTTATAAAAACTCGTCAAAAAATTTTCTAAAGAAACCCCGTGGAAAGGTGTTTTATAGAAAACTGGTCCAAAGCTTCATTACATTTTTTTGGAAACGGGACGAAATATTTTTTCTAGAAAATGTTTTTCTAGAAGTTTGCCATAACATATTCCGAATTAAAAAGAATCGGAATTAGAATTTGTTCCATAAAAAATTCTTAGAAATCCTTTTCTGCGAAAGCTCATCGAACAGTTTCTTACATAAGTTTCTTCGATACGTTTTTAGTGAGTGCTTGTCGAAAAATATTCCATGGAAAACTCCTCGGAGACATTTCTATAGAAAATTTATCGAAACCTTTTACATAGAAGTTTAATCGAAAAGCATTGCTTAGAAAACTTATTAAAAAGCTTTAGAAAAAGTTTCTTTACAATGCACATCTAATCGAAAAGTTTTATATAAGAAACTCGTTTAAAAAAACTCTTGGAGTAGCTTTCTATAGAAAACTCATCGAATAGTGTTCTACACAAAACTCATAGACCCGATTTCATGTCATATATCTATACATTCTGAACCCTTCAAAAGCTAAATATACTTTTTCTGACAACTATAGGGTATTGAAAAAAATATATAATATTTGTTGCTCCTTTTTTTCACATTAATATGCAGCAGGCTAAAGTATACTTTTGGTAGCTGTTTAAGTTAAAATACCATCCCTTTTTGTTAATGCATTAATATACAATTTTTATTTAAAATTTATTCACCGAAAAAGGATTTAACAATAATTTTGTGTTCTTTATACTTCATTGAATACCAAAAAAAAAAGTGATTTAGTGAAATCGCTTTAATGAATGCACGAGTATTCAATGATTTTGTTATTTTATGTAATTTTCAGCAGACATTTTATTTTAATGTTTCTTTTGTTTCTACACAAAGCATTAATTAAAATTAAATTAATTCTACTTTTCCAATATTACATTTAAACATTGTGACAATATGTCGATTTTGATAGCCATTGTGACTGCTGCCCTTGACATTGTATAGGAGACACTTGGTCTACTAAATCTACAAAATGTTTCATTAAAATTCAAAAGGTTTCTAGTGTATTTGTTACTACCGTTGTGTATGGTTGATTGTTCTGTTTGTAGCTTATTGAATTCTTAATTGTCATTTGTAGAAGTAGGAAATTCTAATAAATTTGCTCTGTTATAGAGACCTAATAAAAGAGCAGTTAATTTTTGAAGTTTGACTTTTTACTATGTGCCTAGAATTTGTTATTGATGGAAGTAGCAGAAAGATATTAATATTTGACGCGTGTATAACCAGTTGCTTCAAATGGCACCGGCTAAAGCTTTGACCATACAATGGCGCACGTATGACAGAAGTATTTTTTTAAGTATTTCCTTTAAGACACTACAGCTGACAAATTGTTAATATTATGAGTGTTTAAATGTCACTAATATGTTTTACAGTATTTGCGGAAATCACAAAGTTTAAATAATAAATCAAGTGTTTTTAAATATATGCATATGTAAAATTTTTTCAAGAAGAAGAAATAGTGTGAGAATATATTTATTTAGGATATATTTTAAAAATGGTAATGATTGATAATGGCAAATTACACTGTATAACACAAGAAAATATTATCGTTCTAATTGCTGACTTTGGTAAAGTGTGTCTATGTTTTGAAAGTTTACATCCCAGACTAATTTTAGGGGGAGTTAAAGCTCGCCCCCCTTTTGCATATATTTATAGTCTCTCGGCATTGGAAATCTTGTAAGCCGTACGTTTATGTATTCAGCTCTTCTATCTGAAACACCACGAGAAACATTTTTGTAAACCATTTTAGGCATCCAAGTTTTTCTTAAAAAGAAGCAATCAAACTATCCTTTAGCGGCAATATAACGGGCTAAAATGTTCCACAAAAGTACTAGCCATAAAATTGTGCTACAGGTCTTCAAAGACTTCCAAGCTCCGGAATTAGCTTGAACGGTAGAAATCTTTTAATGCTCAAAATGTGTCTTTGTGAAACATTCCAACCCTATAACTCTTCGCTGTACGTGTATTTTTTCGTTTTCTTGAAAAAGAGGCAAAAAAACTTTCATTTAGCGGTAATATAGCGGGGTGAAATATTCTGCAAAAATATTTCCTATAACATTCTATTCCGCATAGGAAATTTTATAAGGCTTACGTCTAAGGTAAAAGATGCGTTGGCCATGTGTATGTAAAACACCACGAGGAACATTTATGAACAACATTGCAGCCTATTTATAGCAGCTGAAAAGGAGTTTTTTATCCTTTTTTAAGAATGGATGAAAAAGACCCAAGCCACGAAGAGCTAGACAATCAAAATATTATACCAAAACGTTGTCAATAAATTGAAATAGTCCTTAAATTGAATAAGTTAATTAACCTACTTTGTAATACAATAATTTCATTAAAACAATGAACAATTTCATTACAATAATGACTGAAATTCTTTAAAATAGTAACAGAGTTTCATGAAAACTAGGAAAAGATTTTCATTAAAATAATGAAGTGATTTCATTTAAAAAATGGACTGATTTTATTAAAGTAACAAAACAATTTTATTAAAACAATGTAATAAATTCATCAAAATAATGAAAATATTCATTAATTTAGCAAATTCTGTATATTTCATCTATGAAACTACTTCATATATTTGATGAAATTTTCATTAAAATAATTTTAACGAAACTTGTGTCATTAAAACAACGAAGTGTGACGGTGGCTGAGTTTTTCATTGGATTAATGTCGAATTTCACAGAATTTATGAACAAAACTCTTTCAGTGCACTATATCCAATTGTCGAATGAGAAAAACTATTTTTTAAAATTATCTACCTTAGAATTGGGCACGACATGCTTTGTTACAAAATTTCTAATTTCCAATAGAGGATTAAAAAGGAAAAAAATAGGAAAATTTAAAAAAACTTACGCCTTCCGGAATACACCAATTTTGAATTAACAGTTAATGCGGTTTTGCGCTCCGCTGAATAGTATCGCCTTTTATATTCGATAGTTGAACATGATAGGGACAGATGGACTGGTTGCACGTTAGAGTTAATCTGTTCAGTTTCAGTAGCGTTTTAGTTTGGTTTGTGTTCGGTTTCCGTTACTTTCAGCTCAATTCATTTTCAGTTCAATTTCTGTTCAGTTCAGTTTCAGTACAGTTTCAGTTCAGTTTCTCTTTAGTTCAGTTTCATTTCAGTTACTGTTCAGTTCAGTTTCACTTCAGTTTCAGTTCAATTTCAGTTCTGTTTCAGTTCAGTTTCAGTTGAGTTTCAGTTCAGTTTAAGTTCAGTTTCAGTTCAGTTTCACTTTAGTTTCAGTTCAGTTTCAGTTCAGTTTAAGTTCAGTTTCAGTTCAGTTTCACTTCAGTTTCACTTTAGTTTCAGTTCAGTTTCAGTTCAGTTTCAGCTCAGTTTCAGTTCAGTTTCAGTTCTTTTTCAGTTCAGTTTCAGTTCAGTTTCAGCTCAGTTTCAGTTCAGTGTCAGCTTATTTTAGTTTCAGTTCAGCTTATTTTAGTTTCAGTTCAGCTTCAGTCTAGTTTCAGTTCAGTTTCAGTTCAGTTTTAATACAGTTCCAATTCAGTTTCATCTCATTTTCAGTTCCAGTTTCAGTTCTCTTTCAGCATAGTTACTATAATATTATACATATTCTGTGTACGTTTGATTTGTATCTTACTTTTTCCATTTCTTTTTAATTTATATGATTTTGAGTACATGTCCTTTCACATTATCTGTTTTTCTTTTTATGGCATTAATTATGTCTGCATTTTTGCGACATAATCAATTAATATATTTTTTTTAAGACATAATGGCTGTGACGACGAAATGCAATCAGCCACTCAACAGAAAAATCATCATCATTAATTTAACCTTATCAAGGGAAATATGCGAGTAAGTAAGCTTGACACATACAACACATACAACATTTACATGGCGAATTTTCCATGCATAAACCAAATGTTTTTTAATTTTCCACGAAATTTTCTTTATAACATTGTTTTTTGCTGTTATCCGCTTTTCTTTTATATATTCATATATTTTTCATATTTATTTGTATGTGTATATTGGTTAAAATGCACAAATGTACCCTGCAGGAAATGTCGATAGTAAAATTGTACTGATTCAGATCGTAAAATTATACTGATTGACTTTGTCACCAGAACTACTGACTAATTATAGCCCAGGCAATGCCCTGTGCTATAGACATTTAGAATGTACTTGTAATTGAGATTCCACTACTGGCGTCGAAACTATCGACTTACTATTGACTAGGTAGTTCTTATGGGACCATATTGAGACTTTGGCACCAGTAATTCACTAGTGCATTTTAATGATTCTAGTCAACACATGTGAAAGTTTTTACTACGTGAGGCAATTAAATTCGATTTTTTATGAAAATTTTTAGTTTTGCGTACAGCCGCATTTATTTTCAACACAATAAAATAAGGCAACAGAAAATCTTTTTTTTTAGCTGTCAAAAACTTCTCTTCCCATTAAAGGCAAAATAAAAAGTGTAGACGTTTCGTTGACAAAAAGTCACCAAACTCGTTGACAAAAAGTCACCAAACTCGTCGACAAAAGTGGTAACTTGGAGACACTTGACCCCTGGCTTTCTTCAGGGTACTTACAAGTGTCTCTGTGTGTGTTTGTGTATGTGTGGGTGCTACAGTAAATTCAAAGCTTGAAGTAAAACAATAGGAATTAAATACCGTGAACGCATATCATCTGGTGTGACATGTCACTATAATCTGACAGATTAATTATGTACGGTTTTGCGAATGTTTAAATGAAAAATTTTGCAGTGCCAAACAAAAAGGAAACAAAAAAATGTTTAAATCCACTCGTTCAACTCAAAGATAACAAATATATAAAAAAAATATGAAAAATATTTGTAAGTGAAAAAGAAAAGCAAAGTAAATGTAATACACTCGTTATTGTACAGGACATTGTTTGTTAAACAAAAAAAGGATTTATGAAGAGTTTCAGGGAAAAGAGTTAATACTTAAACTGAGTGCTCAAACAACAAAGCAAATAATGTTTAATATTTTTAAAAAACGCATACTAATGCATACATACTTATATACGTATGTGTCCCTTTTATTCCATTTATATTTTTTATTTTAATAATTTTTGTATTTAAAGCAAAAATTTCATGAAGGTAGCAGTGGATAGCAGTGTCCTTTAGATACGGCTACAGGATAATAAGCAATATGAAATTTAGATCCAGATTATACTGTACAACAAAATAAAATTTTTTCAAAGTAACAAGTCTCTAAGGACTGATTTTGGTAGAAGAACCAAAAACATAAATACTTGTATTGGCGTTTTAAAAGTCTATGTCTGGGACACAAATCAAACCTTGAAAACTAAGATGTTTTTTCATTAACTAAGATGTTTTTTCATTAACGACTAAAAAAATTTAAAGTATGCTTTAAAAGCGAGTTTCCCATATAAAACTAATACTTAAAACCAACTTTAACTTTAGCAATCGCTTAAGAATGAGAAGTTAAAAATGTAATAATAAAATTTTGGCAGTAGTTAAATCAAGACATTTAAACCTGCCGCTTACTAAAAAATATTTTCTCTAGTTACTTAAATAAATATCTTATTAAATGTGGTGAGAAATTCACAATTCTTGATAATAAAAGTAGCATTCCTTTGAATTTAGGCTTATCAGTTAAAGAAGTGTTACTTTCTACGTTTTTTTTTTCTTTTCCAATTCTTAAGAATAATAAACACTTTTTATCGCAAATGAATTATAAAAAGCTGTTAAAATTAACACCTACAGGTATGAAAGAAAAATATGGAAAAACAAAGAAATGAATTCAAATAAATATCTTATTTTTACAATATATAAATAAGCTGTGGTTGTTTCTTAACACCTTTCGAGGGAAATTTTTGATTATCTTGAAAACTCGCTATCCAGCTTTGCTTAACAGAAGTGTCAATGTTAAATAATTGCTAACAAACAGATTTGTTTCATTTGTTGTTTGGTTTCTTAAGAAAGAATTGCAGTTCAATTTTTGTTGTTTTTAGTAAAATATCTAAATTTGATTAAACATCTTTTATGAGAGACCGCAAAATTTGCTTTAGACAAAAAAAAATCTTTCAAGTTAAGGAAATTATTATTCCTTTATTTCTGCGAAAAGAAAACTAATCATTTATCATCATGTAAATAAAGTGCTAAAAATGGTATTTCAAACTCGCACTAACTTGACACTAAAGCAGCTTTAGTTTCAATAAAATCATACCACATTGCACAGTGGGTCGAATTGACTAGTAACTGGCAAATTTATTTATAAGTTAAAGTACTTATAGTTGGATGCTTAATCTTTTAGAATATTGGAAAGCTGTAGAAATTAATCAGAGATATGAGCTTAACATGATTTTTATGCACTACTTGCCTAAATTTGGCTCACTGTATCGCTATATGTGCTTAAGCCTTACATTTGCTTAAAATCCTGCTTTATCTATGCCTCAGTTTTTTACTAGCCATGCTCAGTATTTGAAATTTATATAATTATAAATGTTTCAAAAATATATAGGCATTTCCTCAGAAATTCCACTTTTTGTCACGTGCGACACCAAGCAATTATGCTTGGATTTTCAAAAGAAACGTAAGTTTCTTTTTACTTCTCTATATATTTGCGTATGGTGTAGGTAGCTCTATATTAAGTAAAAGTTAAAAGAAAATCGACTTACATGTTTCCGAAATACAAGCCTAACTGCTTGGTGTGGACTTCCCTGAGGAAATTTCCATATTTATTTGTCGTGAATTATCTCATCTATATGCCTACACTTCGTTAAAATATAAATTCTTGCGGATATCCTGAAGAAATTAATACATTTTTTAACTATTAATATTTACTTTGCAATCAGCTCCACTGTGCACTATATTTTAAATAGATATTTATCTAGGGAAAGTTTGATATTTTAGAAAACTACATTTATCATCATTTCCTATGAAAGTAACACAAGGATAATATATATTGTGTTTACAACTCAGTATAAGCGAATCAAATTAATGAAGTACAATAATATAATATAATTTAATAAAAAGAATTTATATACTATATTTTAAAAATTTTTATTCGAAAACTTAAACGAGCAACGACTGGAAGAAGCAATGAATAATGTCCAGAGATGCTGTTTGATACATAGGTTTATAGTACGTAGCTCAGCAATAATGCTTTTTCTGTGTGACTTAGACTAGTATTAAAGTATTTAGAGGTGTCACAGAGAACTTAAATATTTTTATACGACCATCTTCTAGGCCATCATTCTGAAGACCCTTACGTATAAAGTGTTATAACTAAAACGGTTCGCTATTACTTAAAACTATTTTCAGTAAAGAAATTCAACGAATTAGTAAATAGTTTGTATAGAAACGCACCTATAAATAATTCATTGAAAGCTATTAAGGAATTTCAAAGCAAATAATTATCTCAATCATCAAAAAATTTTGTTATTCTTTTATTTATAAATTTCTTAAAAAGTTGTCAACATGGCCTGCGCCATAAATAAAAGTCAGGCAAAAATGTGCTGATACACAAAAAATTTTATTTTTCATAATTTCAATGAGAAGCATTCATTGAGTTAGATTAATTAACTTTTTTCGTAATTACATTGATTTAATATACGCATAGGTTGTTTCAATGAAAATATGCAGTCATGTGCAATATAAAACAGTTGATTGAAAGCATCCGTTGTTGTTATCCTTTAACAAAATTAATGAACCTGTTCATTGGTTAAACGTACTAGCACATGAGGTCAAAAAATTCTTGCATTAAGCACGACAAGGGGATGCCCCCAAGGCGGTGTACTGTCCCGAGTTGACGAACTCTTGCACAGACCAACGAGCAATGGCATAGAATGTCTATGCCGATGACATCATTATCATTGCAAGGGGAAAATTTGAAGAGACGTTGTGTGACATTATACAGAGTAGATTAAGGATAGTGAAGGAATGGTTTCTATCTGTAGGGTTGAATATCAACCCTGGAAAGACTACAATTGTTCCTTTCATAAGGAGGAGGACACTCACACGCTGGGAAAATATCCGAGTAGATAGCGTGCAAATAGAAAGCTCATCGGAGGTCAAGTATCTAGGAGTGACATTAGACTCAAAGCAGTTGTAGAGACAGCATTTAGAGGTGACTGTTGATAAGGCAACAAAAGCACTAATGGTTTGTAGATCTGTTGCAGCTAAAACACCATGATAGTGACACCTATCATCACTGATGGTGCTGTTGCCTGGTTGGACAGGGTCAGGCTGGCTACGACCAGAGATCGGTTAGAGAAATTACATACGTGTCCTACGGCGGCTATGGAAGTCCTCATTGAAGTCACACTCCTGAGGATTGTGATAGAAACTGCTACCAGGCAACAAGTAATCAGCATCGCGATAAAAAGCACAGGCAGGGACTGTCTAATTAGCCAATGGGAGCAATCATCCCTGGCAAGACAATTTCCCCTACTTGCGCAACCCTCTGATGTGATGAATAAAGTGTATGACTTTGACAAGAGGTTTGAAAGTGTTCTGGCACCATCAAGTGGTATACTGATGGCTCTAGAATGCCGGCAGGCCCTGGTGTGGGAGTCGTAGGACCAAGGAGTAACTACTACGAGTCCTTGGGAAAAGCTCCTACCATTTTTCAATCGGAAGTTTATGTCATTGAGAGATGGGCACAATTTAATCTTGACAGGGGCTACCGAGGGAGAGAAATAGCCATCTGCTCGTATAGTCAGACTGCCGTCAAAGCGCTCAGCTCATATGAGTTTATCTCTAAGTTAGCTTGGGAATGCCGCATTAAGCTAAATCAGCTAAGCAGCATGCATAAGGTCACAATCTGCTGGGTTCCTAGACACGCCGGCGTAGTAGGAAACGAAAATGCATAAATGCAGTGTCCTGTGTTTCATGTCTAGTTTCGACGTGAACTTGATACCGACATAACACCAAAAATTATGTCAAATTAAAGTTATTTCAAGTTGAAATACAATGAATTTAATGAAGCTATTTTGTTAGTTATTTAGTAATCTGCTGATTAGTTCGCCATGATGAGTGTTAGCATAGGCATAAAAAATGTGTGTTGTAGTTCCCTGACTCCAGCCAAGATTTGAACACTGGCTTCTCTATTCGCAGATGCTTGATAATCAAAGCGCCAACCATTGAAGCCAAAACAGTCTCAAAGATATTTTAGATAGACTTTAAAATAAATAGCATTACAAATTGCATTTTCGCTCAATATAATTTAACTGATGATTTAACATAAAACTTATTTGAAATTATTGTTATAGTCATGTTGATTCAACATGAAATCTAAAGTGTATATTTCATTGATTCACTAAAGAATATCAAATTTTAATTTAATGTGATAAAATAGATTTTACTATAAAAACGGATTTTATGGATTCAACATTGCACAATGTTGTTTTAACAGCTATAAGTATTAAATCAACGATATTTAAGGTAAGATTAATAATATTTCGTTTAAAATTAATTGAAACATTAATACTTTTAAATAAAGTCTGAACTCTTGCAGAAATTTAATATGATTTTAAATCAACATTACGATATGTTGATTTTACATTGGTATATTTTTTAGTGTGTGCAAAGTATAGAGATCGCAATAAGATGCTGTTATATCCGAAAAAGGCACTTTGTTTCAGCTCTTGCAGATGTTAAAAATTATTTTTTGCTTTTAAAATTTTATAATTGTCAACAGTTTCTTAAAGATTTCTTACTTTTAATATAATAATTTATTTTAGTAATAAAAATATTATATAAAACATGAAATTGCTTTGAATTAAAAGTTCCAAAATTATGAAAAAAATAATTCGAAGCCAAATTATTACATTTGGAAAAAGAAGTTATTTACACTTAATGTAACAGATTTTTTATAAATGGCA
Organism: Panzeria rudis; assembly: GCA_956483635.1. Taxonomy (NCBI): domain Eukaryota; kingdom Metazoa; phylum Arthropoda; class Insecta; order Diptera; family Tachinidae; genus Panzeria; species Panzeria rudis. The sequence goes on from OY101451.1 coordinate 9,469,643, forward strand.
AATTTTCACCATTTCCACTCTGCTAGAGAAAACGCACTTTGCACCACCCCCTAATAAGCATCAAACACATCCTTATAAAGACATCTAATAAATTGCAGACATTTCTATTCAAAATTTGATTAAAGCGTTACCAAAACTCTAATAAATTTCAGTCAAATTATATTAAAGATGCCGTCAAGGTAAAAACAACGTCATCTGTTTAACAAATCAAATTTAATTTTTACTTAGAAAAACAAATATTCTAAAAATAAATCGCACCTTCTTTTTAGTATTTGAATTAAAATGCATAAGAAAGTCTAATTTTACAAACAGGCCTAAATTGAAGCGTAACCAAAGGCAACAGACGCATGCATCTGTGACCATGTAAGGCAAATGCTAACAATTTGCAATGCCTTGAAGAAAAAGGGAGAGAAAGCAAGAAAAATGTGTTAATTGTAACAAAAAAACTAAGGGCCAAACGCCCTCCCCTTTTTAACAGTCTAAAAATTATTGAATGTTTACAGGGCATAAAAAGGTGTTGTTGGTGGCTGTTAAAGGCAAAATACCGCCAGAGTAAAGATTATTTATTTTATTGCATTATCACCACAAATGGTGTTAAACGCCAGATATTTTTGTGTCTTTTATTTTTCTAGGCTGTTAATAAGAATTTGTAACAGATTTTTGAATGCAAGATTCCTTCTAAAACACGCACACACACACACCCACTTCACGCCGTATTAAGAAAAATAGTTTAATATGATTTCTACTGCTTCCAAACGATTTGGCATTAAAATTATATTACAGAAAAAAACTACACCTACTTTTTTGGCATATTTGTATTTTATTAGAAATAGAAAAACTCATCGAAGTCAATTGGTTACTCATTGCTTTTTGTGTATTAACATTTTTCTTAGACTATGACGAATTTTTATTTTATTACTCAACAAAATGCACTTGAAAGTGCCAAACGAATTCTCACCACCATAATCACGAAACTCTCATGTTGGTTAAAAATATCATTAAGCAGCTTAACTAAAATATAGATCATTATCATGCTGCTTATCTAAAGAGGCAAACTATAAAAAAAAAGATAAAAGGCTAGACCGTCAGTTTATGGTTAATCAATTTGGTAGGTAGTAGTAGCAGTGGTTAAATATCCTTTTTACACTTTTTGTTTAAATTTCAAAGCAAAATAAAACCGCCGCGCTATCGTAAATGTTGTCTAAAGTCAAACACTGGAAAAGAGAGTCACACAAAACTCATTTAAGCACAGCCATTTTCAAAATGTATTTTTTTTTTGTGAACCAACCAAATATAGTAGAGCAAAAGAGTTCCTTTGAGGTACCCTACCCTGAACGAATTTCGATTTCTAAATTCCTTAAAACGAGTTCGTTCGATTTTTTAAATTTGTAAGGAAATATTTTGCAATATATGTGAAATTTCACGAATATTGTAAAATAATTTCATTAGAATTGTTTCATTAGCTTTCATAGTTTTATTTAAAACTTTAATTAGATTTATGACAATAACATTTTTTTTATTTTATTGAACCCTTTTTAAGTTTTAATAAAATTGTTTAATGGATACTTAAGAAGCTTGAAATATTAACCTTAAAAATTAAAAAAAAAATTAGGTTAAGTTTTTTAATGTCAAAATTTCAATGTAATGTATTTCATTGTTTTGATGATAAATTTCATTGTATTAATGAAAGCCCAAGAAATAAACCCTTAGCATTGAATATCAATAAAGTGAAATAGACTATAAAGCAGTTCAAGCTAATAAGCCTTCCTGATATTGAAATAATTTTATAAGAACGAACAAATAATTTTTTAGTTTAGTGTATTTTTATTCGACCTTATTATGTTTTAAATTAACTCTGAAAAACACAGAGTTAATTTCAAACAAATAATTGTTTTAAAATAGTGCCATAATTTCTTTAATATAATAAAATAATTTTAGTAAAATTATTAAACAAATTCATTAACATGACGAATATTTTTGTATACAAAATATTTTTGCATAAAAAATATTTTCGTATAGAAAAAATTTTTTTTATTAGTCTACTGAAATTATTACATTGGATCAATGAAATTTTTTCATATATTTGATGAAATTTGTATTTAAATAATAACGAAACTTGTTTTATTAATCATACGTAGCCTGACTGATTTTTAATGAAGCTTTTCATTGGATTATGAAAGGTCAATGAAATAAATCTGTGGCATGGAATTGTCAATAAATTACAATAGACAATAAAGCACTTTGATCTAATAAAAGTTCTTAAAAATGTAATAATTTCATTAAAACAAACAAATACTTTCATTTAAATAATGCCATAAATTCTTCAAAATAATAAAATAATTTAATTAAAGTTATGAAATAAATGCATTAAAATTACGAAATATTTTCGTATAAAAAAATAAAAGTTTTCATTAGTGTAGTGAAATTATTACATTGCATCTATGAAATTAATTCATCTATTTGATGAAATTTTAATGGAAATAATTTTAATGAAAGTTGTTTCATTAATCATACGAAGTGCGACTGATTTTTACTGAATTTTTTCATTGGATTATGAAAGACCGATGGAATAAATTAAAATAGCCAATAAAACAGTTTAAGCCAATGAACATTTTTAATAATGTAATAATTTCATTTACACAAATAAATAATTTCATCAAAATGATAACGTACTTTTTTACACTTTTTCATTAAAACTATTAAATAGATTATTAAATAAATTCATTAAAATAACAAAATATTTTCGTTAAAAAAAAAGATTTCATTAGTTTAAAAAATTATTACATATATTTGATAAAATTCTCATGAAAATAATTTTAACAAAACTTGTTACATTAATACAACAAAGCCTGACGTTGGTTGATTTTTAATAAAGTGTTTCATTGGATTAATATCAAAGTTAACAGAATATATAAAGAAATTATTTCAGTGTACAACTCAACAATTGTGTGGCATTCATTTGATTTAAGTTTTTGCAAATTCAAGGGACTTTAAAGTACATTATTTAAATCTCTAAATGAAATTTTGAATCTCCTACAGCAAATTGAAAATTATAATTCAAGAACATGCAGCTCTTAAAAAAACAAACTTCTCTTGTAAAATATTATCAAATGTAGAAATTATTTTAAAAGCCTTTTCAAATTTTACCAAAATCCTTTTATGCTATAAAACTACACATTATATTGAACAACATAAAACTATTTATTTCAAATTAATGAATTCAAAATACATAAAACTTCCAACAAGCCCCTATTATAAAGATTCTATAAAAACAACAATAAGTAGAAAACTCACTAAATATTTAACAACCAAAAAAGAAGCATTTCGGATACAAATAAAAATTAAATGAAAAAAAAAACTATAATTGACCCTTAAGACCGCCCGAGTTGTTTGTCATATGCCATGGTTAACTTGCTAACGCCAGTTAAAGAACATTCTAAACCATTTATGTGTGTTTTTTCTCACATTTATTTATTGTTTTTTTTTCTACTATAAAAATGCTTAACGAATTATTAGTTTTCGCGTTCTTTGATTTTACGAATTGTTTCCCAAGAAGTAAAAAAGAAAAAAATTCTTTTTAACTTGTTGTTTTTATAAAGACAAATGACTTCTTCCTTTAGAAAAACTCTTTGAAGATTTTTAGCTTTGGCAGAAATGTGTTTGAATTATACGGTTTTTGGGGCATTTTATGGGTTTTTTAATAAAACCTTTAGTTTTACACTGTGCAACATGAAAAATGACAAAGATAACTTTCAGACTTTTTTCGTATGTGCTACTGTACCATAACTACATACAAAAAAGTAAAAATATGTTTCAATTACTGAAATCATTAACTCCATAAAAAAAAACTTATTCGTTTGCAACCAATCACAAAATTTTTGGGATTAACTCATTAGTTTTGATTGAAAAAAATCGTAAAAAATTTTACAATATTTTCAATTAAATTAATTAAGGGAAAGTCTCACAAAAGATGGGAAGATACAAACTGGAAAGAACAAAGGCTTGTTCTCTCTGGCTTTTCCATATCTGCCAATCATCAGTCATAGGCAGGATATTGATATCGCGGTTGACAACCTTACTAGCATGTTCAACTTAATCGGAATCATGCAGACCTTGTGTCTGCCGGAGTAAAAGAAAACCAACTTATTGAGTAGACAGACTCGCAGACTTTTCAATAAGGCTCCATTTTGTTGCATAGTGTCTTATCAATACTTTAAACAAAGTAGAGGACCAAATTTTTAAAGCTTAATTAGATAAAGATAAAAAAGAATCTTAATTATAAGAAATTATAATTATAAAATATCTTCTTTTAATCAATCCATGTAGGTACAATAAAATTTACTATCATTTAGTTTTATTCCGTAATTATTTTCATTTAACTTTCTTTAAGTTTCTTAGCAGAAACACACAAAATAAACAAAATTAAAACATCCAAAGTGTGTGCACATGTCGTGTTAAACAGCTAAAACTTCACCTAAACTACACAACCGCTAAATTAAGAGGTCAATTTTAAAGTTCAGCACACACTTCCAAAAGGAACAGCACACACCAGAACAATAAAAACAGCATGAAACTAGTCACAAGTTACTTTTGACTAGTCCTTTGCTACTCTACTCACTGCATACAAAACTAAATGTTTTTTGTCAATACAAAATTTCAAACATACGACTATGAATATAATAAACTCTACTAGAAATCCATTGTACTGTTGTCGTGTTGCACCAAGTACCCTTTCTTTCGTATAAATTTGAATCAAAAACAAATTCAAATACCCACACACTCACACAGACTGTTGGCTTTTTTTTTCTTATATTATTTACTCAGCGGTAAAACTTACGAGGCATTCGCTAAACAGACCTTTTTTTACAGGCCTTCCAAGATCTGAATTTAAGATCCAAAACTAATTATTTTCTGCCTTCTAAGGATAGGTCTTTTAGAAGGCCTCTACACTGATTTCTTTTGGAAGGAGTATTCTATTTTTAGAGTTTTCGTTTTGTTTAATAAAAATATGTTCTTTAGAAATAGCAAACATTCTCGTATTCTTTCTTCGCAAATAATTTGTATATAAGACTGAAATTTACGTACAAGAGGCGTCATACATGTTGCTATTATGTCGTTTATGTTGTAGCTAGTATATCATGCTCAATTCGTTCCTAATAAATACACGATATTTAGCCTCCCTCATATGTATAAAAAATTACTTTGGATAAAAAGAAGGACTTCGAAATAAAAAATCACGATAATGCAAAATATAGAAGCTTTAAAAATACCCAAATAAAAAAAATGTACCTCCATTTGATATTTAACGGACCTTCCCAGACCAATAGCTCGATTCTGTAACTTTTATTACGATAATCGTATCGTTAAAATAAATATGACGAAAATTTATCGAATTTGTTATTCAGCAGCATATATAACGATATTCGCTGTCGGTTAACTAACGACAATAATTTTTCTGTTGTTAATGGATAGACAAGAGTCAGCTGTGCAGCCGTAGCACGTACTTTATGCCAACAACAAAGATTATTGTTCTACAACCATATAGAAATATATAAACACTTTTATGTATAAATAACAATATTTCTAATATTTAAACATTTATTTTAACATAAACATATTTCTCAAAATTAACAACCCGAATGAAAAAATTGTCTGTACACTGTTTGGCATGGACAAATTCATTTTTTTTTCATTCCACTTTGCGCTTTTCGCTTTTTTAATAGAGATGCTACATGATATGGAATAAAATTACACAATCGCGCTATCGTTACTGCAAGCAACTCAATATATCGACAAATGTTACGATTATCGAATCGTTACAGAATTCCGCTACAGGACTTCTATCAGGTATGCCACGTATGACCTGCAAATATGCCTGCTAAGGAATACCTTCAATTAGGCCTGCTAAGTAATGGGTCGAGGAAGGTCTTGCAAAAAAGATATGAGTATACAATGGGAGTGGAAGTATTATAGACTGTTAAATAAGGCCTTATAGAAGGCCTCTATACTCCTTCCATTTACCGCTGCGATTGCTGTGCAAATGGAAGTGTATAAAATTTGAATGTCTATGTATAAGTGAGTGTAGTCCTATTGTATACTGAATTGTTAATGCAATTTATATAGACGCATTAGAGTACGTTGACTTTTTAGCCACATACAATATAATAACTGCTGCATAAAACGCGAAATATCAACAAAATTACAAGCTTTATGAAAGAAAAATATATAAAGTTTTTATTTTATACAAGAAGAAAAATAGAAATATTTTTATATTAAATATAAAACACTAAAGAATAATGTTTATACTTTTATTACATGCTTACAAAAGGAGCCTATTGTATAGGTCTGGTAAGGGTAATAAAAGGCTCGCCGAAAAACATTGAAAAAAACTATACTGAATGCTAGGCATGATTTAACTAAAGACTAGACTATTTTTAATTAGACAAGTTTAATGTGATACATTCGAAGGACTCACTCTCTTCACCTTCTTTCGCCTTGCAAAATCATCACAGAGCTGTAAAATTTTACGTTACATTAAGAAAAAATGGTTGTAATAATAAAATTAGACATATATAAACTTACATGTAGCCGAGAGAGAGATATCGAACGCTTATTTTGTATGTCGAAAGTGCCACTTTAATACTAGAAAGAGAAGGGATATTTTGCAATGGACAGTAAAATGGTATGAAAAATTTATATATTCCATTAAATTCAAGCCCTAAACATGATAAGCGCCAAATAAAATATATAGTCGGTACAATCAGAAGAGCCTTTTCTACTATGACCTTCTGAGAGCTAGTGAGACAATCACAATAAAACCACGCAGAAAACAATTGATCCGTTTCAGTAAAAATTTTACAGAATAAGGTACTGCACCCGAAGCTAGAATTTTTCAGTAAAACTCATGCAACAATTTACTGATTAAAACTTCTCCCATCTGACTGCTATTTGTTTCCATCGATGCCGAAGAACTTGGCTGCAGTTTTACTTTACTTCTGTCGAAAGCATCTTTAATAATTTCTTGATTCGTTTCCATCCTCAAAAGGTCAGTAGTTTCTTTGGCGTGGAGTAAAACTATTGCCAGAAAGATGAGAAAAATATTGAAAATTTTACTGAAGCAAAGTGAAATTACTCACAAGAAATAAAAGAAATATGTGGGTATATTGAGAACTATTTTTGCTTTTGGATAACTTGTTGTATAAAATGCTAAAAAAAACAAAGTTGGCCATATCGTCTTGGACGACATTTTCGTGGTTGACTTGTGCACGACTTGTCCTTTGTCCATTAGGTTTCCTTTTAGATAATTGAAAAAAAAACGTTTTTCACGACAATCTGAGTGACAAATTAATGGATATTGTCCTCTATTAAACATTTTCCTGGGTGACTCGTGCACGACTTGTCTTTTGTCGATTATGTTTCCTCGTAGATAATTGAAAGGAAAACGTTGTTCACGATAATCTGAGTGACAAATTTATGGATATTGTCCTCTATTAAACACTTCTGACTTTTTAAGATGAGTGACAATGTCTTATTTTTGTCTTCAGTAAAATTGTTGAGGACAAGATGAACGTGAATGTCTTACTATTTGTCTTCACTAAAATTGTTGGAAACAAGATAAGCGACAATGTACTACATTTTGTTTCCAATCTAACTTTGTTGCGGACAACATGTCCAGCGATGTCTTAGGTTTTGTCTTCATTAAAATTGTTGATAACAAGATGAGCGACAATGTTTTATATTTTGTACCCAATCCAAGCTTGTTGAGCACAATATGTCTAACGTTTTGTCTTCTGTAAAATTGTTGAGGATAAGATGAGCGACTATGTCTTACACTTTGTTCCCAATCCAATTTTGTTGAGGACAATATGAGCAACAGCGTCTTGCATTTCGTCTTTAGTAAAATTGTTGAGGATAAGATGAGCGACATTGTCTTATATTTTGTCTTCAATCACACTCTTGAGGGTGCTGTTGGCTGAATATTTAGTGCGTTTGACTACAAACCCTGACGTCTTGAGTTGAAGACTAGTTTCAGGCAAGCCAACACCATCATGAATTTTTCTCATGTGCATTGGTGTGTTATTGTGTTGGTTGTTGTTGGACTGTTAAAGTGATGAAGGCATAGCACTGATCACTTTGGCAGAACCGACAGCGAGTAATACTAACATATACTAATGCACTTCACAGCACCCTCCTTCGTCGGTATTGCAGCAAAACCGTCGGCGAAGTAAAAGAACTAATAAAATGGCTACACAGCTTAAACAACTCAATGCCTCTACTTGACACCAGAGGGGCTTGCAACACTGCTCTACAAAAAAACGCGTAATAGCAGGGTTGAAAATGAATTAAGCTTTCTATCTCTCTCCCACTTCACCACCTGTTCTCTCTACACCATCCCTTTCCCAAAGAAGGTAACACATTAATTAATTAACTGGTAGGCATTAATTGCCTGATTGTGCTACTTCTCTTAAAAAAACAAAGGGTGATAGACAATGTCTTATGATTTGTCTTCAATTAAATTTATTGAGGACAAAATGAGCGCCAACGAGTTATATTTAGTCTTCAAACACACTCTGTTAAGGACAAGATGATCCACAATTTCTCACGTTTTGTATTCAGCCACACTCTGTGGAGGACAAGATAAGCGGCAATGTTTTACGATTTGTCTTCAACTAAATTTAGTGAGGACAAGATGAGCGACAATATCTTACATTTTATTTTCAATCACACTCTCTTGAGGAAAAGATGAGCTACACAATTCTTCACAATCCAACCTTGTTGAGGACAATATGATAAATAGTATCTTCAGTTTCGTCTTCATTAAAATTGTTGAGGACAAAATGATCGACAGTGTCTTACGATTTGTGTTCAAGTAAACTTATTGAGGACAAGGTAAGTGACACTGTCTTACGATTTGTCTTCAACTAACTTTTTAAGCTCAAAATTAGCAACAATATCTTACGAGTTGTCTTCAATTAACATTATTGAGAACAAGGTGAAAGACAATGTCTAACGTTTTGTCTTCAATCACACTCTGTTGAAGACAAGGTGAGGGGCAATATCTGATGATTTATCTTCAATTAACTTTATTGAGGATAAGATGAGCCACACTTCTAATATCGACAATAGCCTACATCATTTTGTTCTACATTAAACATTGTTAAGGACAAGATGAGCGACAATTTCTTACGTTTGCTGTCGATGTTTTAGGTGAAGCTACAGCAAGGTGGTGAAATCGATAACTTGTAAAAAGGTAGTGAATTAAACAGCCTCAGTTCGATTCCCAGCAAAGTCGGTCCTCAACATCAATAACACTATACAACAATTTGGAACTTTTTTCAAAATTACGAGGTTTTGTAAACCGATTTTGGTAGAAGAGAACAAACAAAAATATACGTGTGTTGGCGTTTTGAAAAATCACATCGGAATGACTATTAAAAATATTAAATAAAGTTTTATGATTTAAATAAAAAATTTATATAAAAATGTTGATAAAAAAAATTTAAAGAAATTCATTGAAAATAGATACAAATCGTTGACCACAAGACAGGCGACATAGTCGTTTATATAATCATTGCTGATATAATAAGCGACAATGTCACCCAGTTATTCAAACTAGAATTATGTGAACGACAAGCTGTGCGGCATTTGCAACATTTGTTCGAAAACGTCCCTGACGACTTGTTTCGGCTGTCTAGGATTTATCATTGTCGTGCACCCATTATTAATGATGTCTTAAGGACATGGCCAACTGGAAAATATTTGAAGTCGGTCACAAACAAGATCTAGAAAATATTATTTTAATCATGGAATAGGCTGCCCCATTAAAGTTTATTATTTTTATTGCAGCTAATTTGGCCCTTAACTTCCTTAAAGATTGTACATTGTAATTCTATACGAGTTCTTTATAAAAAATATTATATTATTAGTATTTTATGAAATAATAAAAAAAGTCAACAAAGGCAGTCAGTCAGGCAGGCAAACTTTCACGCAACTGAGCGAGTTTTTACAAAAATTCATGCTACAAAAAATATTACAAATGAGAGAAAAAAATTTAAGCTAACAAACCAAACTAAACAAAATTGAGCAAAAAAAAAAATTTAACTAAAAGAATTAGAAGTCGTCAGTTCAACAAAGCAAACGCAACAAACCAAATCAAATTCATCATAATATTTATGGTATGTATATCTACAGCTTTTTAAGCAAACATACATATGAATGCACATAGAAGCCTTAAGCATAGTCCTTACAAAACCTCAACAATCATTACTAGAAAGAAGATAATCAACTTCATCTCCAGTTATTTCTTTTATGCTAAAACTTAAAAGTCTTTGAGGGTTTCAGTTGGTAACAATAATGGTTAACACAAAAAACAAACCTTTTCATATTGACACTATTCAACAAAATATGAGTGCACTTTTGTAAAGACCAATTCAGCCAACAACCAACCAACCAACCAGCCAACCAGCCAAACTATTCATACATGCCATTCAGTCATTCCCCTGGATTTAGTCATTCATTCATTCATGTTCACACACTGTGATTAAATAACAAAACTTATAAAAAAGAAGTGATGAAAATGTTGATATTAACGTTGGTGATAATGAAGATGGTGTTTATAATAATGAAGTTGTTGCTATATAATGAATGTTGGCAGTAAGTTTTGTTTGCTTTGCTTTGTTTATAACTATTTCGAAAGGCAAGAATACCTTTTTTCATTTCCCAAGACCCTTTTTCTCTATTCATTCATTACCATTAGCACTAGCTCGCTCTGGCCTTTAACTTGAGCATACAAAAACATTGGACAAAGCTTCTGGCATTGAACTTTGCATAACACAACCTTTATGACAACAACGTCATTATTATTACTAAACAACATTACCATCTCTCATCATCACTATCATTGTCACTATTATGATTGTGAGGAAAAGCATCATTTTGCAAAAACCACACAAAAAGTTCATAGATGGAAAATTCATATTTTCCATTTTTCCATAGAATGACTTACACCGTTATCTGTCTGTCTGCCCTCTCATTTGGGATTTAAAAAAAGCATTGACTATAGCAACAACTAGTAGGAAAAAAATTTCATCGCAAATTCATCGCTGGGATGTTTTTTTTATTATTTTTTAATAAATGTTTTTGAGTTTTATTAAAGCACCCTACAGTCTTATTACCAGGCCTTGAAATTCTATGCAAATGCCGCTTGAGATAGTCAAGGTTTGTAGGAAACGATGGCTTGGGCGAGCAATCGTAGAGAAGCTTTTTAGCTGGCCCAACCTCTTCTTTGTCGAAGAAGTGCCCATTAAGGGGGGAAATTTTTTACTTTCAGAAATTTTTCTGAACAGTCACTTCTAATAATGATGAGTACAACGGACTTCCCTCCGAAACATAGGAACTTCCTTATTCTATTTCTTCTTATTCTTCTTAGTGCGAGGGTCGGGGAAAAGTCTCTAAAATAAAAAATTAAAAGAAAAAAAGAGAAGAATGGAAAGAAATTATCAAAACGAGAGAATATGCAGCCAAATATCTTCAAAAACTGTAAAAATCGCTTTAAAAATTGGAAAAATGACTAGAAAAGAAAAGCACAAACGGGAAAAATCGCCAAAACGAAAAAATGGGAAATAAGTTACCAAATCGGAAACTATTATAAAAAACCCGCCTAAGCGAAAAAGAAGACAAAAAAGTCGCTGAGCCAATTGATAGCTATATGATTGTAAAAGGATTATAAAGCAAATTTCCACTCAAAATTTATTTAATAATCCTTTTGTAAAACTTTGATAAGTACTTTTAGCATATTCTCCTTTCACAGAAAAAATTAAACTTCATTATGATGAATTAAGAAGACCTATCAACCAATTTGTAAATTAAGAGAAAAATTTTTCCAAATCTAAAATTTTTTTTTTTATTGAAAAACAAACTGAACATTAATGCGGAAAATTTAACAAGAAGCGGCTAACTAAAAGTAGTTTCAAACAACAAATTTAATCTAAAAGGGCGTGGCATTTCGTATTTTTCTCGTTATAGTAATATACTGTCACGGGAAGTCGGGTCAAAATTTGATTAAAAGAAATAGTTGAATTAATTTATCTTTATTTTATCAATTAGTTAGATTCAAAATAAATTGAAATTTTTTTGTCCGATCAGTTTTTCTCCAACAGTATTGGGTAAAAATGATTAAATCCTTTACTGTCGGCAATATACTTACTTTGGAATAAATGCATCGTTTTATAGGAAAGAAAATTTTGTTTTTTATGGTCTGCGTACTAAATCTCTCTCTCGCATTTCATAAAAATTTGTTTATCTCCGTTTGAAAATGTTGTTTTACGCATTGCATTATTTACAAAAACAAAAAAGAAACAAATGCGAAATTAAATAACAGTTAATAAAAGTAAACAAATCGACGCTGTTGCGTAAAAAGTTCCAATCTCACACTATTTTACACATGCGATTGACTCTTTTTCCGCAACAACGTCAATGTCATGCATTAATTCTGTGGTCACAAGCCTTAACCGCTTAAGTAGTTTTCAAAAATTTTCGGGATAGCTGGTTAAAGTATCAAAAACTCGCTTCAAATCAGTCGTCAGTTTGCTTTTCTTTGCTTATTTATAGATAATTGTCGTCTTAAAAAACTTACATACTTAAAAAATTGGTAGCGATTTGATTTAGATACGAATGGCGTCCATCACACCAAAAATTTAATTTTGTCCTAACTCGACTTAGGCGGTTAATGGTTGTGAACACAGAATTCAAAATATATCAGTTTGGTTTCTTATTCCCACAAAGTAGAGCAAATTCTTATGAAAGAGCTTTGGTTTTTTATTTTAAAAGTATGTATAGAATTTTTTTGTCATTCGTGACTTTTCCTTTTTTATATATTACATTTTATTATCAATTAATAATGAGTTATAATTGCAGTGAAAAAAAATTTAAAAAGATGTGAAATTAAAATATTATTTGCAAATTGTGTAGCATGACCTTCATCAATTTGTTAAGAATTCGTCATTCGTTACTTGAATACTTATTCTTAAAATTCAGGCGGGTGTTGAATAAAAATAAACATATTTCGAAAACAACAAATTGTAATTAAATTGTAATAATTTGAGTCGTAAATAATTCAATTCTAATAGACCATTTGCTGCAAATTTGATTGTGAATAAAAAGAAAAATTTACAAAAATTGTACTTCGTGACTTGTCAAATTGTATGGATTTCGTTGTGGTAGTTTGTAATATCTAATATCAGAGTTTTCGTTATTGTTTTGGGTTTTAAGGTATAAGAAAACTAAATTTAACAGAGCAGATATCTAACACCATTATAGAGAAAAATTTAAACTAGAGAAAAAGCGATATACAGAAAAAAGCAAGTGCAAGTTAAAGAAAATTACCCTTAACACAACTTATTTTATTTGTTAATTCTTTGGCATTGATTTTAAGGAGTTTTTAGCAATTCCATTAAGATGAAATAACATAGAAATCATATCCTCCTAAAGTGAGGTAACGAATGACAAAAATATTATGCATTGATATGGTAAAGCAAAAAACACATAACATACATGGATTCTTTTGGGAAACTGTTTTTTTTTTTTATTTTAAAATAAAAACGTTAATATTTCAATTTTATTTTCCTTTTTGTACGATGCTCAATAAATTTTATCCTTATTTTTTGTATATCATTTTAAATTTTTATTATTTTATCCGCCTTATATTGAAGTAGAGCTTTTTCTTGAAGACTTGTTTCAAAGTTCGTAGAATCAAAGTGTGGTTTGATTACACCAAATTCGAATTAAGGGCGCTAGCTGCAATCTTATATTCTACAAACTGGTCGGAAGAGTTAATTTAATAGGAATATAAATTTTGAGGCTTGCATCTCTTCCAGAGTAGAGGGATATATTTTGCGGCCTACTGCCCAGCATAGGTATGATGGATTTCATGGCGGCAACAGTAGCTTGTTTCCTATTCGTTTTTGAAATATTATTTCATTTAACATCCTTCCTTGTGATGCAATTGTTTTTTGGATAAATGTTTATATTTTAGTCTTGTTTCCAATTCTCCGAGTGCATCATGATTTATTATAAATACACATATATGTCTGATTCTCATTTCAAATGCTTCTTTCGTGTTCGTTGAAAGTATATTAAAATATTCCTTAAAATAAAGGCATACATTTTAAAATGAAAATTGCTTTAGCATGATTTAATAGATTATAAATAAATATGCATAAGTTTTTTGTTATAGACAGTGTTACGTCCATTATATGCTTAAAACGAAAAACGAAAATACTGCTTTAACGCTCTTCATACAAAATGGCGTGTCCGTAATGCATGCTGTTGTTTTGCCACATTAAGAAACTAGTTATAAATTTTTCCAAAAACGAGATTAAATTTATAACGGTTTTAGAATGTTTCTATTTGGTTCTGTTACTTTACAAATCAATTTTTGAAATATAATAGAAATTATGATTTTATTAAATTTTTGTTCTCCTCAGTCTTGTGTATTGAGCGTTACGCTTTTTTAGTACGCTTCATTACTGAGTTTAATTATTAAAATGGCATTAACAATATATAACAGCGTAGGTTTGTAGTTCTAACTATTCAAAAGTTTTGTGAAGTTTGTTAAATTGCATTATATCGCAAAACGTTTCATCAATCAATCATCGTTTGTATGCAAAAAAAATGTATTAAGTGTTATCCAAATTTTTTAATATAATTGAAATTGTTTAGTGAATACCTAAGAAAGTTATGTTAAAATACATCAAGGATTATATATCTAAATTAAAAATAAAGTGTGTGTTCTGAAATAAATATTGAATTCGTATAAAAATGTATTGAGCGTTACGTACAAAATATTTTAAATATAATTTAGCTATAAATTTTATGACGTTAAAAAAAATGTAACAAGGATAGAAACGATATAAAGAACATTATCTGTTAACTAATTTCTGGTTTTCTTTGACAAATGTTTGTGGGTTGTTATATTTTCGAAAAATGTATTAGGTAGGTCGTATATTGCTGCGAAAATTTATTTCAAATTGACATAACTTTTGATATTGCTAGGAGATTTCATTAAAATTTGTCTGATTTGTAAGAAGAGTTAGCCTACTTTTTGTTTATGTATAACTATTTGTAAAGAATTATTTTAAAAGATACAAATTTTTTTGTATTGTTCCATGTGATTGCAACTCAAGATTGAAAAAGTGGTCATAACTTTTAATTTCGTGCAGCGGTTATAATAATTTTTTGTGGTGTATTTTTTTACGCAAAAATCATTCCTGCAACAACCGCGAAAACAAATGTAACGCTCAGTACACAAAAATTTGAAAAAATCGAAAAATATAATTTTATTCCCGGACCAATTGAATGAGACGAAAACTATAAGATGAATCCTACCTTCTCATATTTCATTTAGTTAAATTGGTAAATAAAAAACACAAAATGTACATTAAGAATGAGAATCACCCATTTACACATATACCCACAGATATTCCTTTTTTTATAACAAATTGCGTTTTCTTTTAGCAGCTACATGCTACTGGCTGACTGTTTGACTGAATAGTTGCTTGTTTGCCTGTATGCTTTTTTAACTTGCTTTAACTTTCCAGGCTTTTCTTCTCCTTTATGCATTTTTTTTTTGCTTTTTAGTGTATGAGTGTGCAAATTTTTCTTCTTTTTTTAAAGCCATTCACACATATTGTGCGAAATTGTTTACAAAACTCATAAAAAATCCTGCAATCAAAAGGATGAATATGAAACTTCACTTAGCATTTGCTCTGTGTTTGTGTGGTTTTTTTATTTGCAACGTTTTATACGTATTTTTTTTTAATATTTTTTATTACTTATTTTTTAATAAATAAGGTTTTTATTCACAAACAAAAAAGAAGCAGGTTTAATTAAATTTTGAACCTGGCTCTTTTAAAACATTAAATTTTGTGTTTCGTTTGAAATTGAAATTTGAAAAAGCTTTTATCATCTTCAGAGTATCATCAATTGAGAGTTGAGTGGATCCATTAAAAAGGGAAGACTTTTTCTTTGGAATTACAAACATCCAGATGAACATGAAATAACAATTTTGAAAGTGCCAGGATTGTGAGAGTGTGTGAAAGTTTTTAACAAGGACTTTCAATTGTATCAATTAAGACTGTGAAGTATGTGTTTTAATTTGAAGCATTGAAGAAGTGGCGAGACTGACAATTTATAAAAATATTCAATCAATTTTGAAACTAAGAGAAAATACATACAACCTTATTCATAAAAAATTTTTTATTAATAAGAGGCTTATAGAAGAAATTTTTGTATGAAAATTTGTTTTATTAGTCTGTTATAAGTCAGAAATATTGTTTATGAACTAAGGCAATAGTATGTATGTATTTTGCGTGACTGGATATATGTATATCCGCCATTTAAAATATAAAATTTGTTATAAAAAATTACATATTATTCTTGTTTAACAAAGTAGAAGACAGGACTTGACAATTCAAAAAATAAAAATAATAAATAAGAGTTTTAGATTTCCGTTGTTCCTAATAGGAAGCACAGAATATTATAAATAAAATTTGCAGGTCTGCCTACCAAATTATTCCCTATAAAACTTCTTTACCTCAGCTTTTGTATACTGGGAAAATTGCTCTTATTTCTAATATCTCTCAGATTATTTTCATATATGAATTGTCTTACTTATATGATTGTAATTTTGTTTATGTTTGAATGATGATGTGTAATAAATTGTAGTGGGTACATGAAAAAGTTTCACATGATAAATTTTTTAAATAAACTTCTTTTTTATGCAAATTTACTTGAGTAGAAAAAAATTTATTAAAGAATGGAAAAAGAATCGCGTACCATTGTTTATTTTTGTTATTAACATACAAACTTATATAACACTACGAGTACACAAAAGCAAATATCATAACACGTATGCAATATTATATTTCCTTAGCTTGTTTCTTAGTAGCATACGAAGGCAATCGAAAAAGGACTTTCCAAATCAAACTTTTCGAAGAGAATTAAAGCACGTCTTATTGCATTGAGTTTTATTCTGCTGGCAGTATATTTAAATTGATAACAAAAAAGTATGCAACAAGAGAAAAAAATTTTTGAAACAGTGCAATTATTGATCTGTTTGAATAACCGATTACGCAGTCGGACATCATCATCTATAGCAACGGCAGGTGCAGGTTTCTGAAAACTAATCAAACTTACACAGAAAAAACTAAATTTAATTTTAAGCAAAAAATTCAATGAACTAGTAAATATTTTACGTGTATAATACGTGTTTTTGAGTAAAGAAATTATCCAAGCATTTACAACAATTTGTCTAAAAATATTTACAAATTCTAAAAGAAATAATTTACTGAATCAAACAAAAATATTTACTGAATTTTCTGTCATATATCAAACAATATTTTTGTCTGAATTTATAAAACAATTTGTCTAAAAAGACATACAAATTCAAAAAAAATAGTTTACTGAATCAAACAAAAATATTTATTTGATTTTTTTTAATATATCAAACAAACTTTTTGTCTGAGTCAGTAAAACTTTTTTTTATATTTTTAATTTTTAAATAATAACATCATCATTCATTAAACGTCTACGAAATTTCACTTTGTCAAATGTGTTCAACTCTGTATATTTATCTAAAGACGCTAAAAAAAATTATGAAAATTAAAGGAACAACATGAACTTGTTACAATCGCATTCCTTGCATTATTGTTTTTGCTATTTATGTGTATTCATTAATCTGGTTTGTTTTTTTACGATACAGAAATTTGATTTTTATTAAATTCACTTATTCAGTAAAGCACATTTACTGAAAGCTAAATTTTGAATTAAACAAATTTTTTTTGAAATGTTTTTGCTGATAACTTTTTCTGTATACAAATGAATCTAGAAATTACTTAGACTTGGCCAAGACTTAATTTAGGCTTGAATAAAACTTGGCTTAGACTTGGTTAAGAATTTACTTAGATTTGTCTGTTTATTTTGTTAAATATGCAATTTAGATAAAAGTCGCTAAGGCAAAAGCTGTTGAAAACTTCACAGACTAAAACTTTTTAGAAGAAAATTGTTTTGTTGATACCACATTTCTTAGCTTAAGAGATAAGCGGAAAAAGAGCATTTTCTCAACTAATTAAGCTGAAATTTTTTAGGGTAGTTTTTATAAACACCCATCAAGGGGAGGGGGAGGGGTGAAGCAATCCAAATTTTATATTCTTATGAACACTTTATTATATATTGTAATTAATAAAAAAACCCAAGATTGCTATTATGGTTATCATTCACTCATTGCCTCTTTAATATGCTGTAGCATTTAATAGTCTGTGTACTTTTGCTGAACCAGACCAACAAGTTGTGACCTTATAACTCTGATGCTTACTTTGGACAAAGTGTTGTCATTCTTAAAGCTCATTTAGGGTTAGTTCTCGTTTTTTTTTACAATTCTTGTTAATGCAAAGAGTTATAAAAAGTAGTTTATTTTCTACATGTTTGAAAGCAGTTCTTTGTTTTTTCGCATTTTAAGTTTTTTTTTCTTTTTATTCTAATGTTGTTTTATACTTTTTTGGTTTTTTTTTGGTACGTGCTAAAAAATTTCATGGTCTGGCAACTTAATTCATTTTGAGTTATTTTATCACTTTTTTATTTACACTTAGAAATAAATCTCACACAATCAGCAAAAAAAACAAAGCTTACTTTCATATACGGGTGTATACCATTCATCTTGTCCCCACCCTCAACTTCATGGTTTCCTTTTTGCATAAAATGAGCTGCTTTGGCGTTTTTTATATTTTCTTCCGTTTTCTTTGAGATTTAAATCTAAAAAGAATTTTGTGTTTTTTTTGCAATTTCTTTCTTTTAACATGTCGTCATTTTTCACGTGTAAATTGGAGTAAAGCATACATTTATTTTATCTACTGTTTAGATTTCTTGACATAAATCATACAGTCTGTTTTGTAGAATGTTTAAATTTTCTGCAGGAGAGTTAACGCCATTCACACGTTTTTTTTCACCCATATGCTTTCTACGGTGATTACAAGTGTAATGTGAGATTTTGTGTGACATGTTTGCTATTTTTATTTGTTTTTGCAGATATTTTCATTTTTATACACTTAAGTTTGTGCTTGTCATAAGCAAAAAATAAACTTAACATGGAATGTGCTGTTTCCGTTTTAAAAATAGGCGTTACCTTTAAATGAGGTAAATAAATGGAATGTGTTTGGGGAAGACTATTATTGCTAACTTAATGAAATGCATGAATCGTGGAAACTAAGAACAAACATCAATCAGAAAAAAATTTTTCTTTGGTTTTATTAAATACATCAACTTGAACATTTGCTCTGAACTGGTACTTCTTTTAGAAGTAAACGTTTCTAAAAAAGGCCCGATTCAATATTTTCCGATAGGAGTATAGAAGACTTCTACCGCTAAAATGTTTTATATTATATTTCTTCTTTATTTTAGTTATTCTTTGGAAATTGAGAATTTATTTCTTTAACATTTTCAATTATTTTAATAAAGACTTTTTGAATTAACCATTTTATTTTCTCCATTAATTTTCACTAGGTCAAGCTTAAGCCAGCTCTCCATTGTCTAATGGTTTCTTTAGTTTAGCACTTTTATCGATATCAACTACTTTTTTTCTATGACTTGAGGCTGCTGTTGGCTGAGTAGTTAGCGCATTTGACTACAAACCCTGAGGTCTTGAGTTCAAGACTAGTTTCAGGCAAGCCAACTACATCATGCATTTTTCTCATGTGCATTAGTGTGTTATTGTGTTGGTTGTTGTTGGACTGTTAAGGCGATGAAGGCATAGCACTGATTACCTTGGCAGTACCGGCAGCGATTAATACTAACATATCCTAATACACTTCTCAGCACCCTCCGTCGTCGGCATTGTAGCAGAACCATCGGCGAAGTAAAAGAACTAATAAAATGACTACACAGCTTAAGCAACTCAATGCCTCAACTTGACACAAGAGGGGCTTGCAACACTGCTCTGCAAAAAAACGCGCAGTAGCAGGGTTGAATTAAGCTTTCTATCTCTCTCCCGCTTCACTACCTGTTCTCTCTACAATCTACCTTTCCCAAAGAAGGTAACACATTAATTAATTTTCTTGTAGGCATTAATTGCCTGATTGTGTTACTTTTCTTTAAAAAAAAAGATAAACATATTCTTTAATAATAAATAAATCGCAAGTAAGGCGGAAAACAAACAAAATCGTAAAAAAATTTATTAAAAATAGCCAAAACGCAGTCTTAAATACCTACTCTGTGGACCAAAAAAAAATCCCAACTCTTAAATAAATGGTAACCGCACAAAAAGTAGAAAAATCGTAAAAAAAAAAGTTTTTAATTAAAAATAACGAAAATGGCAACAATCCCAACTCTTAAATAAATGGTAAGACGCACAAAAAGTAGCAAAATCGTAAAAAAAAAGTTTTTAATTAAAAATAACGAAAATGGCAACACTGCGCTGGCTAATATGCCTTCCTGTGAACGAAGATTTCTTAGTTAGTAAATAAAGGGTAAAACGGACAAAACTTCAAAGAAAAATTGTTTACTAATAACCATAACGGCAACACTTATTGGCTTACATTTCTCTAAACGAAAATATTGATATATTTTTATCATGACAAAAGTCAAACTTTATATTGAAAAATAGTTTTTTTTATGTTAGCTGTTTTTTCAATATAGAATTCGACATTTGTCATGATAAAAATATATCAGGTATAGACGTAGGGTTATTAATAAATAAATATTAAAACGGGCAAAAAGTAACAAAATCATAAAAAAAATTTTTTTAAATAACCAAATTGGCAACCGTGTGTTTTTTTAAATACTTTGCGGTGAACAAAAATACTTTTAATTCATAAATAAATGTTAAGACGGACAAAAAGTAACAAAATCGTAAAAAAAAATTTAAATAACCAAAGCGGCAACCCTGCGTTAGCTTAAATATTTTTCTGTGAACGAAAATATACTTAATTAATAAATAAATTGTAAGACGGTCAAAAAAACTAACAAAGTCGGAAAAACAAGTTTTTGGTTAACAGTAACCAAAATGACAACTCTGCACAGAAAAAAATAGACAAGAATTATATTCAATAAAACCATGTTATTAAAAAAAATATGAATTTCAATAACATTTATCTTTAACATAATAAAATATTTCGTTGTAAGTGTTTCTTTTCCATGCCGGTTATTTCTTTTCTTTTTATACATAAGTACTTAAAACAAGTTGTATCCCATAAAAAAATAAATGGGATATGGCTCAGCTAGAGAGTGTATGCTTTACGTCCGGAAAGCCCGGGTTCGTATTCCAGCCATGTCAACATTTTTTTAATTTATATATATATATATATATATATATATATATATATATATATATATATATATATATATATATATATATATATATATATATTTATTTTGAAATAATTTTGTTATCAATATAGGGGAATTCTTTATCACAGGAAATTTGAAAAAAAAATATTGAATACTCTTCTGTGAACAAAAATTTTCATATTTAAAAGTAAATTGCAAAACACAAGAATTTAAAAAAATTTCAAAAGGTTTTATATGAAAATAACCAAAGCGGCAACACTGCGTTGGCTTAAATACAAAAAAATCCCATATGGTATTTAGCTAAACAAAAAACAAATACTTTTCTGTGAACAAATTTAATCTAAATTAATAAATAAATTGTAAAGCGGACAAAAAAGTAACAAAATCGTAAAATAAGTTTTTGTTTCAAAATAACCAAAACGGCAACACTACGTTGGCTTAAATACTTTTCTTTTACAAAAATATTCTTACGCCCCTTTTAAAAATGTATGATCAAGAGTTGACGTGGACTTTAATTGCAGATTTTATATGCCGAACTTGCCGTTAAAGTCCACGTTTACTTTTAATCATACATTGTGAAAAGGGCCGTTAATTATAAATAAATTGTTAAACATTCAAAAATTAAAAATCTTTAAAAGGTTTTTTTTTTTAAATAAGCAAAATGGCAGCACTGTATTAACTAAAATACTTTTCTGTGAACAAAAATATTCCTAAAGCCAGAATTTGTAAATACAAACGCTTTTTTCGTTTTGAAATTTGTATGGAAAAATTTATTTTTAAACGTATTTGTGTTATTTTTCATACAAATTTGAAACATTTAGAACAAAATTTTTTACAAAATGTAAATAAATTGTAAGACGGACAAAAAATTAACAAAATCATAAAAATACGTTTTTTTTTTCAAAATGATCAAAACGGCAACACTGCGTTTGCTTAAATACTTTTCGGTGGACGTAAATATTCTTAATTAATATATAAACTATTAGACTTACAAAAAAGTAACAAATCGTAAAAACAAAATTTTTTGTTTAAAAATAACCAAAACGGCAACACTACGTATGCTTAAATAGTTTTCTCTGATCTCAACTCACACGTTTGATCGAACGTAAACCTCGTCACTTAGAATAATGCAATTCTATGTCAGCAAAGTTTACTTAAGCGTAAAAAGTTAACAATATTACAACAAAAACACGAATGATCCACGAATAAGAACGAAAATCGTGGTAGAACTTGTTTTACAGGGTCTATGAAAGTATGAGAAGTGAATAGTAAGCACTTCTAAGCATGAATCCAGAAAATTTTTTTTTATTAAGAGGGATCACATTAAAATGTAAATTGTTATACATTCATAAATGCGCGATATGGCATATTATATATCAATGGAAAGGTAATGAAGTCTAGTTTCTTAATATCTAGCAAAGATTTTAATATTAGTATTTATTTCTGTTTTTTTTTATATAATTACTCACTGATATTTTTTCAGTACTTAACAAATATATCAGAAACGAATCGGTGTATAAAGGCTCTACCAGAATGAGGGGATGGTTTTGCGAAATATGAATTTAAGGAAAACTTATAAATAACATTACACAACACCAAAAACATTACATGGTGCTAACGACTGATTCTTTTAGAGCTCAACAAAAAAATATATACGTGTATCGATCTTTTGGATGTTTAGATCTGGGATTAATTTTAGGGGGAGTTGAACTTTCTCCCTTTTGCACACAGTTATAGTCACTTGGCATAGAAAATCTTGTAAGGTATAGCAAGTGCTAAACACTTTCATATAAAACAGCACTAAAAATATTTTTTGTAAAATATTTTTAAAAATAAAAATCTTCCAATTTTGAGTAAAAAAATATTTTTCATTATTGCGGTCTGCGAAATTCTAAAACCGTTGAGTAAATTAAAAAATATTAAAACGGCTCAAAGGTAATTTTGTTTCAAATTTAATAATAGTTTCCATAATAAATTTGGACAACTTTTTCTTAAGATAAGACAAAATCTGTGAAGCAGCTTCTTCAAAAACGAATGTTTGCAAAAATCACGTCATTTCACTTTATTCTGAATAAAGTCAACACATATCCATAGATTTTCATGAAATAAAGCTTATTTTATTTAGTGTATACGAACTTGTATGTTTAATTAAAAATTTTTAATTTTTTTGCTATTTTCGAATTTTTATAAAAAATTATTAATTTTTTTTTAATTGTTTTTGTGTCTGAATAATGTCAAAACCATTAAGTAAAAAAAAATATTATCACGTCTTAAAGGTTATTGCGTAGCAATTGTTTTGTTGTTTTTGGCAGCAACATTGAAGAACCCTTTCTTAAGTTGTGATGAAATGGGTAGAAAACCGACCTCTTCAAAAATACCAAAATTAAGAAAAAATATTTTTTTTTGTTTTTTTTTCTAATTAGGAGACTATAACACATCAAAAAAATATAGTGGTATAACTTGGTATTTTTCTTGTGGCATAGTGTAATTAGAGCATCGTTGGCTGATCTATATACTTGTATCAAACTAAAAGAAAACAATGTTTTAAAATGACAAATTTGCCAAAAATGTCTTTACAAATACTTCTTTTTGACCTTTGCTCGTAATTTTGTAAAACTCTCTTATAACAAATTTTTTAAACCGCCAGCTACCCTCGCATTTAACTAGCATGATGCTTGCTTAAGCTCAACCCTTCATTTGATGTCTTCTAACGGTTTTGGAATTCTTCTGAAGGTAATACTAAACTATTTTCTTTTGACTGTACTATCATTTGCTATAGCAAATATATTTAGAGTAGTCGTAGGTAGTATCTGGACTGTTTAATTACAAGTATTTTATCTCCATCTTATTTGTTTAATTATTTATTTTATGGCATAATTTATTTGTTCACTAGTGGTTTTTATTGCTCACAATTTCCTGTGAAAAACTCTGGCACACAGGCTTTGTCTGTTAGGCAGTCAATGAAAGAAACAGTATTCATTTTTGGTTTAGTTGTTCTTGTATTATAATTTATTGCCAGTTTATTTAGTTTAACTATTGTATTTTATTTTATATATATTTTTTGTCCCTTGTGTTGATAGGAAATTAGTCAAATAATTTTTTGTTAGTTCGTTGGCAGTGTCATCAGTGTCGATGCCCATCCATGGCTGCTTGCTACTGCTGTTGTTGATTTTCTCTATTTCTCTACTGATAATTAAATTGTTGATTGTTATCTTTTCTTTTATAAATTGTAGTTTCTTTAAATTTAAATTGGGTTTTCAAGCTTACAAGTGTAAGCAACTTAATTTTGATAAGAAAAAAATATTAGCATTTTATTCAAATTCTGTGTAGCATTATAGAAACTTTGTTTATAGAGTAGCAGCCAGATGGTAGCAGTTTTAACGAGTTGTCAAATATTTATAGAATTTTAGTTAAAGGTAATAAAAATCTAAACCTGATGTTGACAATTAGTTTAAGGGAAATGTAGTCAAAGAACTTTTTATGGCTCCCGTTTGCAGCAATAACATCATAAGTCAAAAATCACGACATTTGAATTATTAGTGCCATATTAAGCAACATTATATTGCTCTTCAGTTTGCTTAAAAAATTCATAAGAAAATATTTTTTACACTCCTGTTGAAAGGATAGTAATGATACATTTTGCCTTAAAGGTGTGAGAACTTTCAGTACGTTTATATCACAATTTTCTTTTTTCTTTTTTAAATCATGCATAATTTAATGACGTAGACCACCACCTTAGTTTATTTATCGTTATTTTTATGCTATTCATTATAAAATTTTTAAGATAGAGTTGTATTAATTAATAACAACTAAATGTAACTGTGTTAAGTTTTATCTTTGACATACCATCTTTCTCCCAAAAAAAATTTTTTAATGATCATTAATTATGGAAAATTCCTCAAACCACGCAACCATATTACCTAAGGCAAGTGAATCATAGCAAACTAATTTTTTTTTACTAATAAAAATCCAAGAAAGTTTAACCCAAGCATATTGTATTTATTTACAATAACATTCTTAAACATCCACCTCTTTTAGCCACCGTATTTAAATTTTAAACTGTTTATTATTTCAAAAATGAAACTCAAGTCTGTTGTGAACTTCTTTTGGGAAGTTTAACTAATTTTTCTTGTTACATTCATTTATTTTCCAAAATAGTCATTCACACAGACAATAGAGAAATTTATTTATCTTTTCGTATTGCTTTGAATATTTTGTCAAGCTAATTAGTTGTTACCACGAGAAAAATTATTTCGAAAAAAAAATAATAAAATGGTAAAGGGAGCAACATAAAAAAATTGTCTTGGACGAGAATTTATGAATTAGTATAAATGACTCATCTGTGTATTTGTAATAGTATGTGTTATTAGATTGGTTGTAAAAATTTGAATTTGGCTGTTTTCAAGTCTCATACTCTAACATAAAAAAAGTTTCAGTTCAATCAATTAAGATTAAGGGGTGCGGCACGCCTACAAAATATAGAGCAAGTGCTTCTTTTCTCTAAGATAAATGTCGATAAGCCAAAAACTGTTGAAAACTTCACATACAACAACTTTTTAGAAGAAAATGTTTGTGTAAGTACTATATTTATCAAGTTTTGAGACATAAAAATAGAAAAATAGCTATTCCTCTAACTTTGATGGGCATGCGACATGCCTTAATCTTAACTGATTAACCTAAAATTTTTTAGGGTAGTTTTTTTATAAATACCTATCGATTTGGGCTATGAGACTTGAAGAAATCCAAATTTAAATTTTTTACGACCACTCTAATATGTTATCATTTTAGCTGCTTTGACTGTCTTTATGACTGATTAACAATTATCTAACCATTCGCATATCAAGGTGAAGAGGCTGTTCTTATAAAGCCCTACTTGACAATGATAAATCACATTAGCTTACCAAAAACAAAATGAATCTCTTAGGCAACTTGCGGTCGCTGACCACGAATATTGAACTCCTTTATTTTTCTTAAAAATAGTTTTCGAGATATTAGCGATAGACTTGCTTTTGATGTTTTTTTTAGTTATTGTCCAAGATCTCGAGCACAAATCATCTGACTACACTGTTCACCACGAAAATAATAAAGTTCTAATGACTGATTTAAGTAAAAGCCACCAAAAAGAAGTATACACATGTATCAGAGTGTTTAAAGTTATCTCTGCTTCGTAATGGTGTTGTTGTAGGAAAGGCATATGACTAATTATCACCAAAACGAAAAACTGCCAGAACGAAAATAATAGTCAAAACAAAAGAAAAACGTGGAAACTAAAAAATCTCCAAACAAAAAAACCTAAAAACTAAAAAAATCGCCAAACAAAAAAAAACCCAAAAACTAAAAAAATCACCAAAAAATTAAAAAGATCGCTAAAACAAAAAGCCACCTAAACGAAAACAAAACCCAAAACTAAAAAAGAAGACAACGCTAAAAAAATCGTGAGAATGAAAAAAAAGCTAAAACATAAAAAACGCCAAAACGAAAAACCTCCACAAAACTAAAAAAATAGCCACAATTTAAAAAAACGCCAAAACGAAATAAAATCGTGAAAACAAAAAAATTAAAAAGATCAACAAAAAAGCACCTAAACGAAAAAACACAAAAACTTAAAAGTAGGCAACATTTAAAAAAATCAGCAGAAAGAAAAAAGCACTAAAACTAAAAGAGCACCAAAACGGCAAAAACAGCAATAACTTAAAAATATTGCCAAAAAAAAAAAAGATTGTATAAACCAAAAAAAAAAAACATCAAAACTAAAAAAGGAGACAACATTAAAAAAAACCGCCAGAACTAAAAAGGGCTATAACCAAAAAGCACCAAAAACAAAATAAAACCAGTAAACTGACCAAACGAAAAAAGCGCTAAATCGACAAAAGCACCAAAACTAAAAAACCACCATTGATAAAACAAAATACGGCAAAAATTGAAAAAAAAATTGCCAAAACAAAAAAAAATGCCAAACGAAAAAGCGTTTAAACAAAAAAAGCACTCAAACGAAAAAACCGCTAAATTTAAAATAAAATCACATAATTAAAACAAAACCCAAAATTAAAAAAATCGCCAAAAACGAAAAAAAACGCTTAAATGGAAAAAGCATGAAAACGAAAAACCTCTAAAACTTAAAAAAATCGCTAAAACTAAAAAAACGACAAACGAAAAATATTGCTAAAACAAAGAAAAATAGTCAATAATAAAATATCGCAAAAAAGGAGAAAATTCGTTAAAACGGCAAAAAAAATCTAAAGCAAAAATACTCAAAACGAAGAAAAGTCTCTAAAACAAACAACAATAGCTAGAATGAAAAAAGGAATTATGTATGTGGTAGTCGATGGGCAGCTTTCGGATGTGAGTCAAATTTACATTTTACTGAATTTTAATAAAGAACATTTTAGGCACTATATCGCCGCTAAATGGCAGTTTTTTGCGCCTTTTTTAAGAAAGGGACAAAAAGACCCAATTTGCGAAGAGTTAGAGGGTTGAAATATTGTACAAAAATGTTTCTCGTAGTATTTTGCAAATAAACCCTAAACACATCTTATACCATAAACGTAAGGCCTAAAAGATTTTTTATATCGTCTCAGTATAACTACGTGAAAAAGAGGGAAATTTAGCTCATCCTAAAATGAAGCCAACATGTAAACTTTCAAATCCCCGATACTTATGTGTATCGATTAATATACCAGTATGAACTGTGCACAACACGCTATGTGACTGGCTAATGGTACATTGCTTGGCACGTCACTATAAGAACTTCTCCATTTTTATAATCTTACCTAACGAACGAACCTAACTTACTGCGGTAAAAAGATTTAGTTAGAGATAGTTTTTATTATTAATTTTCTTAGAATTATAAGTTACATCGCAGTCATGCAGACCGATCTTTACAAAAATATTCACCTGTTATGGTATTTTATATTATAACTTCTCATATAGCCAATGAACTTCTACACCAAATTTTTTTTATTCTATGAATTTTTAGAAATTTCAATCATAATCTATATTCGTCATGCTTCAGCTACTGCCTGACAGTTGAAACTTTTAGTCTACTAAAAAACTTTTTTTTTTGTTAT
Organism: Panzeria rudis; assembly: GCA_956483635.1. NCBI lineage: Eukaryota > Metazoa > Arthropoda > Insecta > Diptera > Tachinidae > Panzeria > Panzeria rudis. The sequence continues at coordinate 9,498,046 of OY101451.1, forward strand.
TTCCCTACATATCTTTTACATAAAAATAGATTCTTAACAGAAAACCATTTAAACAATTCATTTTTCAAATCCAGCCATTATCTCTATTCTTGTGCACACTGACAATAATATGTTTAGGGATATAGTTTTTGTTTCCAATGCAACTTGTTTAGTCTTGTATAATATTAAAATCCCATTAAAATTATTAAATTAACATAAATACCTGTCTGTGTAAATACAAATGGAAAATTATAATTATAGATTTGTAGTTATATTTTAGTTTAATTTTATCATCTCATCTCATCATCATTTACTTTTATCATAGTTTCATTCATTTATTATTTTTTCTCTTTTTGATATTAATGATTTTCTAAACAAATTATATTCAAATATATAATTACTGATTTAATGGCGCAGTTTTTTTGTGGGTTTTGGTTAATAGACCACCTAAAGCGTTCATCACTTTTTTTTGTTTATCTCATCGCAAACATTCGTTGCCTCAGACAGTCTTTATAAGCGTAACAAAACAAAAAAATTTTGAAAATTTTTATTTCAATGATAATGAGTTATTATGTATAATTATCAAATTTACATAGTCGGTTTATGCAAAAATATCGGATATAATTATAGAAAATTCTTAATTATTTAGTTGCGTTTGGGTTTTGTTTGCTAATTAGTTTCTCACATGGATTTGTTATGGTTCTTAGACTTTGGTGATTAATTCATAGGAAAGTAAGAGATTATTTAAAATTGTATGTGATATATTAAGAAGTATACACGACTTTTATTTTATTTATTTAATACTAGCAGTTGATCAGAAATATTTGTTCTTAACTCATTCTTTAAATATTGTATCTGAAACATAAACTGAACTAGTAGCAATAAGATTTTATATACTTTTTAACTGTAAAATTGTTAATTAATCCTAATCAGCAAGAGCTAAACAAAAACTATAGTTCCTGCGATTGCTCCTAAGGTTAAGGTTTATCTCTTTCGTGTACGGTTTCTCCTTCTCTGTATGACAAAAAAAAAACTCTTTAAGATCCAGTTTAATGTTTTCAGTTGTGCAAATAGCCCTTTGTTTTTTAATATATCCAATTTTAAACGCTTTATATCTTCCTAAATACTGAACTTATTTCGATAAAAAATATATTGCGCAGTTCTACAAATAATTACCTTTATAAACGTATAATTTGCACCAAAATCGTCTGTTTAATGTGTCTAAAAAGGATTACATAAAATCGTATTGGCTATTAATTAGAATTCCTTTAAATTTATTTACAATGTTTAAATGATACTACTATTATCATTGTATGCAATCATACTTATATCTAGCCCATAATTTTTAAAACACCTTGCGACAAATGTTGTACATCTGAAAAATGATCTAAAAGCGAGCGAGGGCAATTCTTAAAAACTCTGTGGCAATTAGCACCGGAGCGGCCCAAATATTCAGCATGATAATATGCATTGTCTGAATGCGTCGACAATTTATCGGCAGACGATGAAGGCCTATTTGAAAAAAAAAATATTTTTAAAAATAATTTTTTAAATTAAAGTAAAGCTATAACTAACGTCAACAAAATATGCAGCAATTCCGCAAATAAGCCATTGTAATAATGAAAAGGCGTTTCGGCAGCCTCACAGATACTTTTCAAAATGCAATCTCTGCCGGAAAGGCCCATTCTATAAAAAGCGGATATTAATATGTATAAATAATTTTATTTATTTTTGCTATTGATGTGTTTACGTCTTACCGATTGGCCAAACTTTCTAGTCCCTTGTACACGGTCCACCGATAACTGCTAACTAAAATATGTTTATTGCTTAAAAAGTCATTTGTACTTTTTTGTGGCACATTTTCCGGTGCATCCAAGAAATTTTCCAGGTTCAAATGCTTTCCAAATTTACGTTGAAATTGTGTTACGGTTTTCGTTTTTAATTGTGTAACATTATCGGGTAGAAAGTATTCTGCTTTGAAGACATAACCAGTGGTCATGGCCTCAAATCTCAAATCTTCTAAAGGTATACCAATGCCATTAATCCACTGAAAAAAAAGACAAAGAAGAAAACAGCAGAAAGTCAGAGAACAAACATCAGTAATAATGAAAACAAAAAATTCAAAATGGCGGCCATGTGAACGACAGGGATGAAAAATTAGAAGTAATAAGAACATCTCGTGTTGATTTTCATATTAAAGAGCATAGAAATTCAATTCTAACGATATATAAAAAACAAAATGTTGGAATGGGATAAGGTCATGAAATTATTTGGAATATGTGTGGTATCAAAAAATTTTCTACAAGAAACTTATATTATCAAAATCTCATGAAATTATTTGGAATATTTGTGACATCAAAAAATTTTCTACAACAAATTTATAAGATAAAAATTTTTTGTAAGCAATAAATTTGGAAAATTTTCTGCCCCACAAATTTTTAACAGAAAATTTATCGCTGGCAAAAAAATTTTAAGAGCACTTATCGCTGAAAAATGTTTTCTATAAAAAATATATTAACACATTTTCTATAAAATGATGCCGCTGACAGCATTTTTTTACAAAAAATAACGCTGAGAAAAATTTTTTATAGCAAATTTTTAGCAAACATAAATGTTCTATAAAAAACCTTTCGCTAACACAAATTTTCTTTAAAAAATAAGCGCTGACACAAATTTTCTATAAAAAAATTAATCGGTGACACAAATTTTCATAAAAAAGATTTTGCTGACATAAATTTTCTTTCGAAAATTAATAGCTGAAACAAATTTTCTATAGAAAATTAATCGCTGACACAAACTTTCCTTAGAAAATTATTCGCTGACACAAATTTCTATAAAAAAGTTTTTGCTGACACAATTTTTTTTACAAAATTAATGCTGACACAAATTTCTATAAAAAAGTTTTTGATGGATACAAATTTTCTATCGAAAATTAATCGCTGACAAAATATTTCTGTAGAAAATTAATCGCTTACACAAATTTTCTATAAGAAATTGATTGCTGACAAAAATTTTCTTTAGAAAATTTTTCGCTGACAGGAATTTTCAAAGAAAGTTTATCTTTAATGAGACATTTAAAGTCATGGAAAAAGAGTTGAAAACAGTCAAATACAAAAAACCAAAATGGTGGTATAAAATGTCATGTGATAAACATATGAAACTATTTTGAAAGAATGTGGTATCAAGAAGGTTTCTACAAAAATATTATATTATTCTAAATTTTATAGCACCGATAAATTTAAAAAATTTTCTGTATAAAAATTATATGTTACACGAAGTTTCAACAGAAAATTTTATGTTTTCTATAGAACATATATCGCTTACATAATTTTTCTGCAAAAAATTTGTCATTGCCACACGTTTTCTATAAAAAATTAATCGCTGACTCAAATTTTCTATAGAATCGCTGCAAAAATATATTTCTGCCAAAACCTTTCAATAATGAATTTATCACTAATGAGACGCTATAAAGTCAGTGGACAAAAATTAAAAATAGTAAAAAATATCGTGATGTATATCATATGAAAGAGAATAACGATATCATTTTAACGAAATAAAATAAACTTGAAAATTTCGGAATAAAATAGCATAAGATATACTTATTTGAAAAATTTATGACATCAATAAATTTTGTCAGCAATTTTGACAGCGATTAATATTTTAATTTTTCTATATAAAATTTATGTGTGGAGCTTAAATTTTCTATAGAAAATTTATCGCTGACACGAGCTTTCTATAGAAAATTTTTCGCTGGCACAAGTTTTTTTTATAGAAAATTGTTTGCTAAAACAAGTTTTTTATAGAAAATTTAGCGCTGACCAAAGTTTTCTACAGAAATTTTTGGCTGTCCCTAGTTTTCTATTAAAACTTTTTCGCTGACACAAATTTCTATAAAAAAATTTTCTCTTACAGAATTTTTCTATAGAAAAGTTATTGCTTAATCAAAATTTCTATACAAAATTTATTGCTGACCCATATTTTCTAAGGAAAATTTATTGCGGCTACCAATTTTCTATAGAAAATTTATCACTTATGCAAATTTCTATGGAAAATGTATTGCTTACATACAACATTTACGGAAAAGTTATGGCTGGATCAAATTTTTTATGGAAAGTTTATCGCTGACACAAATTTCTATAAAAAATGTTTCTCTTACAGAATTTTTCTATAGGAAAGTTATTGCTTAATCAAACTTTCTATACAAAATTTATTGCTGACCCATATTTTCTAAGGAAAATTTATTGCGGCTACCAATTTTCTATAGAAAATTTATCACTTATACAAATGTCTATGGAAAATTTATTGCTTACATACAACATTTACGGAAAAGTTATGGCTGACACAAATTTTCTATGGAAGGTTTATCGCTGACACAATTTTTCTCTGACACAAGTTTTCTATAGAAAATTTTTCGCTGAAACAAGTTTTCTATAAAAAATTTTTCGCTGAAACAAGTTTTCTATAGAAAATTTATCGCTGTCACAAATTTTCTACAGAAAATTTATCGCTGACACAAATTTTCTACAGAAAATTTTTCGCTGTTACAAGTTTTCTATTAGAAAGTTTTTGCTGCCACAAGTTTTATATAGACATTTTTTCGCTGACACAAGTTGTTTATGTAATTTTTTTTTCTTACACAAATATTCTATAGATAATTGTTTGCTAACACAAATGTTCTTTAGAAAATCTTTTGCTAGCTTATATTTTCTATACAAAATTTATTGCTGATACAAATTTTCTGTGGAAAGTTTATCGCCTTCTGAAATTTCCTATGGACAATTTATGGCTCATACAAATTTCTTATAGAAATTTTATAGCTGAAAAAATGTTCTATATATAGTGAATTACTGACACAAATTTTCTTTATATAATATGTCGCTGACATAAATTTTCTATAGAAAATTTATTGATGATATGCATGTTTTTTTGCTTTTCCTATGTTTATAATGTTTAGAAATAGAAGCGCAATTTTTTTAAATAATGTTAGCATAAAGTTTTAAATAAAAATCTTATGAAATACTCTTTTATTCACTAAAGCCATATAATTATATTTCGCTTTCAATATCAAAATATTTTTTCTTAAGAAAAAGTGTGCTAATATTTTATAACTAAACTCCCACGCTCGATTGCATTTAACAAAAATTTACGGAAATTTTTACAACTCACCTGAGTTCTCGTAGGAGCAGTTGGTGGAAATATTAAAACAGGTACTTTAGCTTTTACTGGCAGTAATAAAATAAAAATACCGCAAACAAAATAGAAACCAACTTTACACATTATACGAATTTATTTTTAGGTTTTAACAAAAAATTCTCATAAGTAATTATCTTATTTTTCACAAACTCTATTTTTATTAATATTTTGTTAATTTCTTTTTTCTTTCTTATTGTCTTAATTTTAGAAATCTCACTTTGCTGTGATAATAAGTGAATACTTCAGTTACGTTCAGTTACAGACTAAAGGTATTGTTCTATTTAAAAAACTTAATAACCAAAGATTTTTTATGTTTTTTTTTTAATTTTTAGCATTTCAAAGTAAAAGCAGTAACATGAAGGCAGTATCAACTTGTAATATTGAGAAAAAGTAAAACGTTTAACCAGTTTTTTAATTAACACTTTGGGACTAAAAGTGGCACAATTTCTAATTGGAATAGCTACACTTCAAATAACAACGTCATCATTAGAAAAGTATAGATCAAACTGTTTCAAATCTCAAAGGCAACAGTAAAGAGTTTATGATTTGCTTATGTAAAATAAAAAAATTATAAGCTGCCCAAATAACAATACCCTGTTAGTTTTCCACAAACACTCCTTATTCTATGTCAAATATTACTGCATAACTTCAACTTTCTTTTAGAATTTAAATGCTAGATTTTACTCTTAAAAAGTAATAAATTTAGCAAACAGTTGAGAAATAACTACTGTCAAAGACACACATACAAAATAATGTTGCGGCATCAAGATAACAACAAACTGAACCACATAACAATACAACTACTTGCCACAATTGTCTTGGTCAGGCTTCATAAAGTAAATTGTGTATTTTTCCCAAGAGGTGGATCATTTGGGGTAAGAATCTTGACCAAAAGTCAAAACAATAAATACAGCAGCAGGACTTATCCTATAAACATTTTTTTTTTTTCAAATAAATAAATACTCCACCTTTTTGTAGTATTTGGCAGCAGTGGCCATGCCTTTAGATTTACCCAATCGTAATGTTTATATGGCATTTAATTTTGAATCCAATTATGGCCTGCCCTCCAATGATTCATACAATGAATGGATTGACCGAGTAAGTTTGCATAAATATTAAATATATTTTATTTTTACAAATAAACATGTATTTTTGCTTTACAGTGGGATATTGATGAACAATTTGTGGGTATTGGCAATGACGTTAATTTCATAAACAATCGCCGCAAGAAACGTTCTTCTCTACTACCACCACCACCTTATGATCGTCGTTCCTTCTATCGTTCCTTTACAGGTTATTTAGAGCATTTTCAAATGAATGGTAGCGCATGTCTTTTGAGAACAATTTGTGAAGTTGCTGCCTCAACGCTGCATGAGAATAATGGCGTTTTGGGAAGTTTATTCAAGGTTTTATTCATGTAATTATAAAATATTTTAAATGCTCCCATTTTGCCCGTTTTAAAAATACTCTTTTACATAATTTTTGTTTAGTTTCTTATGAAACGTTTCTTAGAAAGCAAAAATATGTTAATATGAAAAATTGCTTATATCCAATTGATGAAGATTTTGAGTTGCTGGTAGCATATTTCTTTATTTTAAACACAGTTTACATGAGTCAAAAAATTTTCGGAATAAAATGGCTCAATTTGCATTTTTTTAATTTCATGTGATAAACTTATTATTACGAAGATTTGTGCTATCAAGCAATTTTCTACAAAAAAAAATTATATTATCAATAAACTGTTAATGAAAATTTTTATATAGAAAATCTGTATTAACTAAAAATTTTCTATAGAAAATTTTCTATAAAAAAATTTTTCAAGCGAAAATTTCTCAACAGAAATGTTATGTCAGCGATTAATTCTCTATAGAAAATTTTGAATAGTGATAAATTTTCTATAACAAATTTGTATGGGGAACAAATTTTATTTTGTGATTTTGAGTGAGCGATAAATTTTCTACAAAAAATATTCGATAGAAAATATATATCGGCGATAAATTTTATATTGTAATATACATCAACGATATATTTTTTTATAGAAAATTTATTTCAGCCAAATATTTTCCAAATGAAATGTGTGTCAGCGATAAGTTTTTTATACTGACAAACGATGAACTTTCTAAAGAATATATGTATCAATGATAAATTTTATAAAGAAAATCTGTGTCAAGGATGAGTTCTCTATAGAAAATATGTGTTAGCGATGAAGTTTCTATAGAAAGTTTGTGTCAAGTATGAATTTTCTATAGGAAATTTTTATCAGCGATCAATTTTAAAAATTGTCTATATAAAACTCTTTGCCGTTTTGTCAAAACATCTTAAGTCTTAAAATCATGTTTGGATATATTATTGATTTAATGTAAAATCTATTATGTTTGTGTTCTAGGATATTGAGAAATAAACCGTAAATATTGATTGTAAGAAGACGCACTTAAAATGTTTTAATAAAACGGCGCAGAGTTTGTGGATAACACATTATGTCTGTAATAAATTCTCTACAGCAAAATAATCAGTAAAATAATTTTTCTTTATAAAATTAACCGCTGGCAATAATTTGCTTTAAGAAATATATTTCTGATACAATATTTCAATAAAAAACTTAATTCTGATACAAATTTACTATAGAAAATTTTTTGCTGAAACAAATTTTCAATAAAAAATGTATCGCTGATGATAAACTTATCGCTGAGACTAATTCATAATGTGAAATTTATCGCTAAGAAAAATTTTATCGCTGACAAAAATTTATTGCTGAGACAAACTAACAAATAAAAATATATCGCCGACATAAATTTTTTATAGAAATTGTTGGCAAATTTATCGCAGATACAAAGAAAATTCAACGCTGATACAAATTTTGCATAGAATTTATTAGTAACACAATAGAAAAATAGAAATAGAAAATGTATCACTATAAAAATATATCAATTGAAAATATACCGCTCACTGCTTTTTTCTATAGAAAATTTATTGGAGATACAAATTTTTCATAGAAAATTAATTGGTGACACAAAATTTTCTATAGCAAATTTATGGGTAATACAAATTTTCTAAAGCAAATTTATTTGTGATACAAATTTCATATTTAAAATTTATGGGTGATACAAATTTTATATAAAAATTTATTGGTGATACAAATTTTATATAGAATATGTATTGGTGATACAAATTTGATATAGAAAATTTATAGGTGATACAAATTGTTTATAGAAAATTTTTATCTCATAGAAATTTTCCCTGGAAAATTTATATTTGATAGAGATTTTATATGTAGATTTTATTGCTGATAAAAATTTTATATATAAATTTTAACGGTAACACAATATTTTTTAGTTAACAGAAATTGTTTATAGGAAATTTATCGATAACATACATTTTCCATAGAAAATTTATCAATAACAATAATATTTTTTAGAAAATATATCGCTAAAACATATTTTCTATAAAATTTTATCGATAACAGAAATTTTCTACTGAAACTATTGAACAAATGTATCTTTATCACAAATTTTCAATGGAAAATTTATCGATAGCAAAAATTTTATGTCAAAACTTTATAGATAAAAAAATACCAGTAACACTAGTTTTTGATAGAAAACGGTAACTTAAATATTGCTTCGGAAGCTTGTGCTATCGAAATCGATGTATTTTCCGTAAACAATTTAAAAAGCATCCTGAAATATCGATAAATTTCAGTAGAAAATTTGTGTTATTAATTAAAGCTTTCATAAAAAGAACTTGAGTTCCCGATCATTTTTTTTATAAAATTTGCGTTATCGATTAATTGTTGTAATGAAAATCTTAAGACATTATTAAAAATTGGTGTTATCAATCAAATTATCATAAAAACGATACTGATATTGAAAAATTTTCCATCGAAAATTTATAAGATCGATAATTTTTGTTTTTACTTTTTTATAAAACGTTTGAAAGATTTTCATTTTTAACTTTTTATTCATTTCTTATTTAGTGCGTATTTTTTTCCTATGAAGCTTTAATCTCCGTATATATTTTCTTTTATCCCAAACTCATATGCAAATGAATTGTTTATCTTCTAATTACTCATTGGGGTAACATATATTTTTATCTCTTGTATTTTATTTTCATTATGATTGCTCTTGTGATTATACATGTTAAATAGGCCAACAACTTCACAACCAGAAACAACACCACTACATCATAATATTGCCGACATCGACCTCTATCGGGCAGAGTGGCAGGGCAGGCACTATTTGGCTAACAACAATAACAATGCAGTAGAAGAATACAATGAGCAAGATGTTGCAGCTAATGCTTGTATGGATTATATGGATTGGTGTCCTGAAGGAGTTATTAATATGATTTCAAGTTGGTATTAAGCAACAAAAAAAAACCAACAGCAGCAATAAACTGGAAAACATATTTTTCTGTTCTCTATATTATTTAATCAAATGCACAGAGTGTGTGAAAGTGTATGTGTGTGCGTGTGCGTGTGAAAACTTAAATTAAGTCAAAAATACATAAAAGCACAAAGCTGCACAATAAAAAGTATTTTAAAAGTCTTTCATTCCATACTTTTGCTGTCTGCTTGGGGAAATTGTTCTCGTACGAGTATTAATAAGTATAATTTTGTACATTTGTATACCATAATTATGTTAAAATTTGAGAAAATACAGATATACAGAAAGAAAATATGTATCTCAAGATTATAACAGGTTGATTATGACTTCAATATAATTTTATAAGTATCACTGAGAGTATGTGTTTACGATGAAATTATGTGAAACTTTTGGGTTGTCTTAAAGATGATTATAATTTTGTTTTATTTGAGACAATAATGTGCCTTAAGGTTTGTCTGTTGAAATTTTTTTCTTAATAATTTAAAATGATAATTTTTCGATTTTCGTTTGAGGAATAGGAATACAAGTTTTATCAATTCGTTCCCAACAAAAACTTTTGTAATTTTTGTAGTCGGTAGTATTTTTTTAATGGGTTACAAAGTAATAACTGGTAATTACTTATCTTATTACTATGCTTCAAATTAGAACTATTACTAATTTTTTAATAAAATTAGTACATATTTTTCTCATTATCTTATAGGTAGTTATAGTTTGTTGTTATGTATTAATAAGATAAGTAGATAAGCATTTTTTAAGCCAACCTGTGTTTGTATATGAAAACTAATTTTTGTTGCTTAAATTTATAGCTTATAATTTATAACAATAGCTGAGTGAGTGAACTTGTCTTCAAATTTGAACAAGCACAGGTTCGTATCCCACCTGGGTCAAAAAAAACAGAGTATAAGAAAATATAAATAAAATATCGTTTTATCGATGGATGTTTTATGGATATAGATATAAATACATTTTGATGCACAAAATTTGGGTTATCGATAAATTTTCTACAACGCAATTTCTTTTAGAAAAATTAGTTTTTTGCAAACAAATTGTGTTATCGATTAATTTCTTATGTATAACTTGATTTATCGATAAACGTTATGTAGAATATTTTAGTTGTCAATGAGTTTTTATACAGAAATTTTGTGTTATCGATAAATTTTTAGAGGGAGCTTATATTATCGATAACTTTTAATTGTTTTTTTTTTAATTTTTCTAAGACTGAATTTACATTATGAAATTATTTCATGAAATTTTTTTCAATTCTGTTGTAAAGTTGCTACGTATTTCACCATCTGCTTAAACGTTGAAATTTTCAAGCAATCGTCTTGAAATTTTTTGATAGTTCTCTTTTGAAATAACGTCTATGGGTTCGTTATATTGGGTGTTTTTTATTGAGGTATAGAACTTTAAGTTGGCATCACTTTTTTAACTGGCGGCCATTTTGTCAGCTGTCAAGTGATTAATATTTAGTTTGGTTTGCCATTTCATCATGAACAGGTTGACAAAAGAACAACGCTTGCAAATCGTGCAAATTTATTTCGAAAATAATGGTTCAGTTCGCGAAGTTTACCGCAAGCAAAATCGCAAAATTTTGTTCAGTGATGAGGCTCATTTTTGGTTGAATGGCTACGTCAACAAGCAAAATTGCCGCATTTGGAGTGAAGAGAATCCACATGAGACCCTTGAGACGCCATTACATCCACAAAAACTGACTGTTTGGTGTGCTCTATGGGCTGGTGGAGTCATTGGGCCATACTTCTTCCGAAATAGTGCTGGAGAGTCAGTTACCGTTAATGGAGACCGGTATAGAGCCATGATAACCGACTATTTTGTTCCCGAATTGGATGGCATGAATGTGGATGAGTTGTGGTTCCAACAAGACGGCGCTACATGCCACACAGCGCACGTTACAATCGATTTATTGAAGGAAACATTCGATGACCGCATAATTTCGCGGAATGGACCTGTCAATTGGCCACCAAGATCGTGTGATTGGACACCATTGGATTATTTTCTTTGGGGATATGTGAAGTCGCTCGTCTACGCCAACAAACCAGAAACGTTAGGGGACTTGGAAGCCAACATTCGTGGCGTTATTGCCAACATACGGCCCCATATGCTCGAAAAAGTGGTTGAAAATTGGACCTGTAGAATTGGCTTTATTCGAGCCAGCCGCGACGGCCACATGCCCGAAATCATATTTAAACATTAATGGCATAAAATTATCCTTCCAATAAAGCAAAATTGATGGACATTAAAACGATTTTCTTGTGTTTTATTTCAATTCGAAGTTCTATACCTCTAAAAAAAACACCCTGTACAAACAAATGCATGTATATTTTTAATAAAAAATTAAAAAAAATTGACAGCGAATAAAATGTATACAAAACACTATTTAAAAAAATAAAATTTAAGCAATTTAAACAACGAAAGAAATGCAGAAGAAGCAAGTGTCAAAAAAATCCCCTAAAAATTTAAGTCATGCCATTTTTCCTACCCCGTTTGCTTCTCTACACTTCTTGCCTATAAAACAACATTTCATGCAACTAATTTCATGTAAAATTTCATAATGTAAATTCAGCCTAATCAATAATTTTTCTTAAGTTATTTAACTTTTCAATAGGCAAAAGTTGCTTCTAAAAGTTATGGTATCGAAAATTTTTAGTCTTCAACAAAAAATTCTGCTCTCGATAAAGTTTCTATATAAATTTTCTATTATACTGTACAGCAAAATTACAATTTTTAAATTAATCATATATATACAGCTTTCTTATAGTGACATTTTTATAAATTTAGTACATATTTAAGACAAACAAACTAGTTTCGTAAAATCCAGTTTTCTGGGTTATTTTAACAGCAATTGAGAATAAGTATAATATTAGCTCTTAAAGCCCTGATGACACTACATTTTTCTTGCATTGTTTTGCTATAGGATTGAAAGAAAGAAATAGCATATGATAGAAGGAGACAACTATACAAAATGTAAACAAAACGTAATGGCTTCTTAAAGTGCTGCCTACTTTTTATTTATAATAAAACGGCAAAAGAAAAAAAGTTTAAAAAAATTAGCCGCTAAGTCGCTGAACTCGTGAATAACGCGATAACTTGGCAACACTTTAATGCTTCAAGCATGAAACGTCAATTTTAAGTTGAACATTTTTAAATTTTTTTTGACAGGGCCCCTTTTTTTATCGATAACACTAGTAAAAGCTTTGACAATTTGGTATTTATCTTAATATAGCTGCACTCTTTGCACCTGGTAAAATTTCCTATTATATTATATTTGCACTGTTCTCCAAAACTTGAAAAATGAAGAAAAATGCAGTGTCATAAGGGCTTAAGCACATTTGAAGTTTTGACTTTTTTCTGGCGTTCTCGTTCAGTTTTGTGCTTTGATGTCTTTGAAGTCCTTACAGAAAAAACTAATTTTTATTTTCAGTAAAGAAATTCAATGAATTAGTAAATATTTTGTCTAGAAACGGACCTACAAAAAAATTTGTAAATATAGATAAAAAACGGATTTTTTCAGTGAACAAATTGTATACATCAATAAAACAATTTGTCTAAATATATATACAAATTCTAAGCACAATAATTTACTGAATCAAACAAAAATATTTACTGGATTTTGTGTAATTATCAATTAATATTTTTGTCTGAATTTATAAAACAATTTGTCTAAAAATACTTTCAAGTACTAAACAAAATAATTGAATGGAATTTTTGTAATATGTATATCAAACAAAATGTTTATCTGAGTCATCATCGTCCATTAAGAATTTATGAAATTTCACCTTGTTTATGTATTCAACTCTGAATGTTTATGTAAAGACTCTAAAAAATTAATGGGAATTAACGCAACAACATTAACGAATTGATTCACTCAAAAATCTTCAGTAAAAAAAACTTGGTACAATCGCATTCCTTTTGCTATCATTGTTGTTGTTGTTATTCGTGTGTATGTCGCCATCGGGGTTGTTTTTTCACGACACAGAATACGAGTTTTCGCTGTTGTTTTTGGTAAATAAAATTCAAAAAAAATTCATTGATTCAGTAAAGAACATTTACTGAAAATGAAACTTATTTTTAGACAAACTTTTGTTTAAAAATTTTTTGTTGATCATTTTTTTTTGCGTTGTAGTAGAATTTTAGGTAAAATATTTTTGTTCGGCATTTAAGCCTTATATTGATTTTTAAGGGGAGTTTTTTTGCCTTTTTTTCAAAAGAGGAACAACAAACCATACAGCGAGGATATATATAGGATTCCATTGTTTTCAAATAAATTGTGTAAAAAAATATATTCCTGAGTTGAACATTAGAATTAAAATTTCCTATTATTATTAGTTCATTATTCATGCATGAATAAATTGCTAAAAGACATACACTTCCTTTTCAGTTAATTTCTTTAAGTTTTTATTAATTGCTTTTCCCCGTTTCGAGTAATTTGATATTTTATAATTGTTTTGTTTTTTATTCAATAGCGATAACAAAATCAAAAGAGGCGTAATTCTCTCGCCAAGTAAATATTAATTGAAAATAAGCGGATTGTTTTTCTGAAAAGGTTAAGTTTTATGCCACAAATATCAAGACATTTTAAACAAAATAAAAAACGCATTAAATCCTTCAAAAAAAACAAACCAACACATATCACGAGCAAATTTAAAAGCAAAAAAAAACTTAAAAAAAATACCGCAATACAATACAAAACAATGTAAATCAATATTAAACCTAAAAATCCCTACAAGATTTTGGTTTTAAAGAAACTAAAACTCATTGAAGAGATTTTTGCACTTCAAAAAAGGATTTAAAGCAAGAAAAAAATCAAAAGGAAAAGAGAAGCCATTGTTGTTAACAGTTGTTAAAAATGAAGTATTTTGCCAGAACAATACAAAGGACAAAATATTGCAAACAAGGATTTGAAAATCAGGATTTTAAAGAAAGAAAAAAATACTAAACAATTAAAAAAAATCATAAACATATTCATTCACATGCGAAACATTCTCTTTTGTTGCTTTCAATTGAAACGGAAGGAGCGATCATTGTTGAAGTTTCTAGCTGACAAAAACAGCGAATTTCTTGAACGCAATCGCCTGATTTAAAGAATCTTTCTAAAGCCTTAAAGCTCATGAATAATTGTTTAGTATTCACATCAATTTTTCTGACACCACATGTGTGTTTATAATTCGGGCTTTCAATTAAGTTGTGAGAACGAAAAAGTCTAAATTGGGAAATAACAAAGCAAGAAGCAGAAAATAAACTAAGAAAGTTGCGCGAGATAATAAAACGCTAAGACAAGATTTTTTTTTGGGCTAACTTAATGGGAAATTATTCACTATTCGTTTGCAGAAATCCAATAAGAAGTTAGTTTAGCAATTTTAAACATTTCTAGGAGAAAGTTCTTATGGACGCTTCTCAATTATAATACTTTTATCATGTTCGTGGAAAGTATAAACGCACAAATCTCAGAATGAAATCAATTTTGGAGTAATCTGAAATATTATAAATTAAGATGTATGCTACTATTTAGTTATACGAAATGACTTGTCCAAATTGAATACTGACTCTTTTTGCATATTAAGGAACTATAACTTTGTCCAAAAAGGAAGGAGTAGATTTATAACGGCTTCCACATGAATTTTGAAAGACAATAGCTCAAGGGTATAATTTTTTCAATCACATGCTGTTGTCTGATGTTTTGTGTATTGAGCGTTACTTTTCTTAGTATGCTTCATAATTCCTAGCTTTTTTGAATTCATGAAATGTTATTATATTGTAAAAGGTTTCAATAATCGGTTGTGGTATATGCCTGAAAAATGTATTGAACGTTACTTATAGGTTTTTAAATTAATTAACAAGTTTTGTACAAAACTAAAAATTTATTCGTAAAAGGCATAGACGATTATTTATCTCAACGTTTGTTAATTTAATTTTTAGTATGGGTTCGAAAAAAATATACTCAATCAAAAATGTATTGAACGTTACTTTGACAAAATTTGTTAAATTATCCTAGAAACTATCATAGACAAAAAGAGCGTACGTGATTTTAAATTTGTAATAGTATTATGAATTTATCAAATATTATTATGTATTGAGTAATTTCAAAAATGTTCGACACAAAAACAAGAGTTTATATTTTTAACCTCTCCAATTTTAATGAAATTCGAAACATATAACATATAACATGTGCATCACATGGTGTAAGAATTAGTCCAATACCTTATACGTTTCCTATTTTATAGTCCACTAATACTTGGGCATCTCGGCGATTTTTGAGAAAAGTTCGTCATATGCCTTGAAAATTGTTCATAAATTATCGGCTTGATATTAATAAACAATAGCAACTTTTAAACATGTTTTCATCCAATTTGAAAACTGCATAGTTGGCCTGTTAGTAGTTGAATGCATTCCGTAAAAAAATAAAGAAAACTAAAATACTATTTTTCTAGATATTTAAGAATAAAGAATACTTTGGCATTTGGGAGGCATTTGAAGCAGGAAGCTATGTCCTTTTCAATATTTGTTAAGAGGAAATTAAAACCTTTCGAATGGCACCAAAATTATTAATGTCTGAAAAAGCGCTCTAACGTTATTTAATCTTCAATATGACAAACTTTTTTTCAAAAATGGAAGAGATGCCCAAGTTTAGATGACTATAAAATAGGAAAATAGGAAAATTCATAAGGTGCACATATGAGTAGGGTATATATAAATAGAATTTTATAAAAACCGTAAAGGATAAATATATAAAGTTTTGTTTTTATGGCGAAAAATTTCAAAATTGCTCATATACAATTAATTTTTCATAAAAAAAGTTCGTAGTATTATATTGAAGTCAGCTTTGTTGTTTTTTCACGCATGTAAACAAATTTCATTTATTTAATATTTTTAATAAATCTGTCGAAATTAATAAACTATAATTTACAGTAATTGTGAACATTTAATTGTTATTAATTTACTAAGTACTATTTATATAATTATTAAATTAAACACAGTGTTTCACGTTTAAATGAACACAATTAATAATGACAAGGAAATAATAATTACAGGTATTTTGTAGGTGGCAGATTTTGTTAAGGATTAAAGGTTTAAAAATTTAAAAAGTTGTATAAAAAGAATTAAAATAATTTAAATGCAGGGCTTAGCAAACAGTTTATAGTTTAGTTTAAATTTAAAAAAAAAAATATTATAACAGGATATAGCTAACATGTCGACGTTACTGCATTTGTATGCATTATATGCTGATCATACTTTTTTAAGGGATAAATTATACTTGATGTACAAATTAATAAGTACATAAGTTTCATACTCTTACGACTGCACTATAGTACAAATCGCAAAATTCTCGGCCAAAGATACTTAAAATTAACCTTATGCACAACGATCAGTTGTGATCTCCAGTTAAAGTATAGCAGAACATCATCAGAGTCACCACGAAATAGAATGATTTTACAGAAATAAACTTGTAATAGCTGAATAACCAAGCAAACCAAACCAACTAGAAATAACGGAAGAGCATTTGTCCGGAATATTCTACAAACACCGCCAGAACATTTAATGTTAGCATTCACCGTATAGTAAACAGCAACAACAACATTGCAATGAATCTCTAATAAGATAAATGGTAATAGATACAGTTAGGTAACATAAGTAAAGTTTATTATCCTATAAAAAAAATGTCATATGTGAATAAACAAACCATTTTAATAATACCTGAAATAAGTTTTTAAACGAGTTAGGATAGGTCATTCCTAAAAACTATAGTCCAATAGATCAATCAATTGCAAATATATATGGGGGGAGTACCCCTTCCCGCGCATACTTCGTATCTTATCTACAAATTAGATCATTTGAGCACTTTTACTGTTATAGCTTTAAAGCTAACAAGTGATTATTGATTACTTTATATTGGGAGTACCTCTTTCCTCGCACCTACCCCGTCACTTTCTTACATAGCTTCGTATATTGTCTTCAAATTAACTGATACCAAATTTTAAGACTCTTAATAGTAAGCTTCCCAGATAGCAGGTAATTATTAATTACTTTGTATGGGGAGTACCCCTTCCCCCCAACTACACCACCAGTTTGTTACCTTACTTAGTATCATGTCCTCGAATTAGTTCATACTAAATTGGAAAACTCCTAATTATATATTTGCAGTTAGCAGATAATTATTGATTTATATGTGGAGTACCCCTTTTCATGCAGCTACCCTCTTAGTTTCTTACATAGCTTCGTATCTTGTCTTCAAACTAACACATTTACATTTAAAACTCCGACTAGTATAGCTTTCCATATAGCGGGTAATAATTAATAACTTTGTATGGGGAGTACCCCTTCTCCCACACCTACCCCGTCAAATTTTTCACCTAACTTCGTATTTTGTATTCAAATTAGTTCATACCAAATTAGAAGACTCTTACTTCAAAATCTTTTTAGTTAGCAAATAATTATTGATTATTTTGTATGGGGAGTACCCCTTCCCTCGCAATGCCTTCATTAGATTCTTAGCTAACGTCGTACCCTGCATTCAAATTAATTCATTCCAAATTGGATAACTCCTACTATAATATATTTCCAGTTAGTAGGTAATTATTGATTACTTGGTATGGGGAGTACCCTTTTCCTCGCACCTATCCTGTCAATTTTTTACTTAGCTTCGCATCTTTTATTCAAATTCATTGATACCAAATTTAAAGACTCATACTTTGCAGATATCATATTATTAGTAATTACGGTGTATGGAGAGTACCCCTTCCTCTGAGCCTATACCGCCAATTTTTGGGCATACTTTTCATTTTATTCTGAAAATAACCCATATCATTTATTAATACTCTGACTGCTATAGATTTCATGATATAAGATATTTACTAAGAATAGGCGTGGTACCGCCCACTTTTAAATCCATCCGATTGTATCGTCATGGAACATTAATATGTGTGCAAAGCTTCAAGTTGATCGGACGTTTCAAAGGTTGTGAAATTTGAGCACAACATTTTATAGTAATAGGGAGAAAATTGGGGTTTTTTTAATAATGTTTGTGTATTGATCTACGGGCGGGTCCAGGCGAGTACAAAAGGTGTAGAAAAATAAAATAGATTCATATCGAATACAAATTATTTGCTGGATTTTGTATAAGCTTCTAAGCCTATTACGATTATCTTATTCTTTTGTGATTTTCGAAAATATTGTCATTTGTAAATTCTCAAATGGATTTTGAAAGTCTGTGCATAAGACAACAGGTTTGTAACTTTTTAAAGTTGTGGTTGAAGTCTACGGACGATTTGGTAAAGCGCCAATGAAATGCATATAGACAATGCTTAACTATCAGTAAATAGACATCATTTAAAATAAAATTATGACAATATGTCAAATAATAAATTTCTTAAAGGATAAAAAAAATCACCTATTTTCTAAAATTATATAAAATATTTGTATTTAACAGCATTCCACGCCCATAATTACAAATATTTTGAGCTAATTTTTTGGCTGCCTTAGTTTAGATATGTTCACTATTAAATGGCGTTAAAAATTTGAAAATCTATGACATCAAATTATTTAGGTTTTGGCCAACGATTTCAATACTTAAGCCACTGTGTGCCGTACATTGAGCTCGGGTCTTCTATTTGTTATGAAATCACAAGCCTAACTAAAAGTTAATCGTATCGAAGATATTGAAAATGATGAAAGCTAAACGAAATTTCAGACTTTCATTGAAGAGATTTATCATTAAAATCCTGTTTCCTTAATGTAACCTTTAGTTCTTATCTAAAACCAACAAATCACCAGAGGCGTAAGTACTTCAATTATATTGATCTTTATAAAAAAAAAAATTCCAAACACTGAAATCCTTTGGCAAACCGCTTGTTTGCCCTAAAGGTGTTTTTCATTTATACAAGTAACAAAAACTTAACCACAAATAAAGATGTTTTTTGTTCTATTTTAATGATATTTCTCGATTTTTTATATTCTTTATCTTACATATTGTGCACTAATTTTGTGCAACAGGAAGCCTAAACTGCAAAATCCTGGTATATGAAAAGAAAACTATTGGAAAATAAAAACACAGAAACATTATGGGTTAAGTAATCTTATTTAATCCGTAATTTTAAAAGAGGATTATACAAAATACAAACAAAGTATTTATACCTTGAGCGGTAAATATATTTTCAAAAGAAATCTCCTTCATAAGAAGATGTTTTGGCAACAACATGCCAAGAAACCAAAAAAAAAAAAAACATGTCTCTTTAAAAAAAAAAAAAAAAGTAAAATGAAACCCATAAGAGAAAGATGTTAAACAAAATAAGAACAGATTATGTTGAAGGAAAAACAAAAAAGTCCAAAAATAAACCAAATAAATAAAAAAATAAGGAATAAATATTTGTCATTAGCTTGTGGAGGAGATAAAAATCAGAACATGATTTTGGGGTTACCCGGAATAAAGAAGGCAAAAATGCAGATGGATCTTAAAACAAGATAAAAAGATAATGAAGGAGAAGGCGGACAGCAAAGTCTTAGAAAGGTAGCGACATTTGATTTTAATTAAACATTTTTCTAAATCGTAATTGGCCTAAAAACTGTTTAGAAAACATCAAATGCAACTGACATTAGTTTTGAACAACAACTTTGATGTTCTAATTACTGAAAGGAGCAAATGGCTGAACCACACTCGAATTTCGGTTATATTGACTATAGATAGCCGAAATTCAAAAAAAGTAAGTTTAATTTTCTGTAAAGGAATTCAATGATATAATAAATATTTTGTCTAGAAACGGACGGACAAAAATATTGCAACAATTTCATTGAAAAAAAAAGTGTTTTTTTCTTCTTCAGTTTAAATCTAAAAAAAAATTTCTCTAAAAATATTTACAAATCGTAAATAAAAGAATTCACTGAATGAAACAAAAAGATTTACTGGATTTTCTGAAAAATATCAAGCAATATTTTTGTCTTAATTTATAAAACAATTAGTCTAAAAATACTAACAAATATTAAACAAAATAGTTTACTTAATCAAACAAAAATATTTACTTGATTTTTTGTAACATATCAAACAAAATGTTTGTCTTGGTCATCATCATCCATTAATCATTTATGAAATTTCACTTTGTTAAATGTGTGAATATTTATCTAAAGACTAAAAAATGAATGAGAATTAATGAATTACATTAACGAGTTGATTTACTCAAAAATCTTCAGTAAACAAACTTGGTACAATCGCATTCCTTTTGCTATCATTGTAGTTTGTGTTATTTGTGTATATGTCGTCATCGGGGTTGTTTTTTACGGCAGAATTTGCTTTCTTATTGTTTTTGGTGTTTGCGTGCTGAATAAAAGTCAAACAAAAATTCCATTGATTCAGTAAAGAACATTTACTGAAAACTAAATTTATTTTAGGCAAACTTTTATTTGAAAATTTTTTGATGATAATTTTTTCTATGCGCCACATGATTTTATGTTAGTCTAATCAATGTTGTATTGGTACTACGTAATTATTTTTTAGCTTTTAGTGCATTATCGGCATCATTATTTTGTTTCATTACAATAAAACCATTTAACTTGAAAATTTTTTTAATTATTGTATTTTCTATATATTTTTGTATGAATTTTATATTTTTCCTAACACACACTAAAAATTGAATTAATTGAAGAAAGATGATCATCGATTAACAAAGAACTTTCTATTTCTGTAAAAAAGAACTAAAGTTGTTGAAAAAGCCCGATCTTATCAAACAATTTCTAGAACTAATTTAATTTATGCCTGAACTGTAGCATGGAGTATTATTTATAAAAACTACTTTCTACACCCACACATATATTTTCCAAATATCCTTTGTATGACTACGCAAATAATATTGTAAATTTAATTAATACATTCATTATCCCTTCGATATTGGCAGCTAAATATCTAATTAAGGCAGTAATTTTTGGTAAGAAAGTTATGCAAAAATTTAATTTTTAACATTATATGCATATAAATTAATTTGTAGCGCCCTAATAAATAATTCACGCATATTAACCTGTTCAACCACATAAATACGATGAGCAGGTGCTTATGCATTAGAAATTATATTCGTTTGTGGTGTTAATTAAAATTCATTAAATACAAGTTTAATCCATTTATGTTTGAACATTTTTACATATAAGTATACTATAGCAAACAATCAGAAAACACATAGCCATGGGATTACTGATCTCATTAAAAAAATTTTAGTTCAGCAAGTCATTATTCAAAAATAACGGAATTTAAAAAAACTGTTCTCCTTTAACTCGCATAAAGCATTACCGTATATCTCGAAGCAACTCATACAGTCTAAAACACTTTTGTTGAAAATTAGGTCGATAATAGTAGGCAACACTTTATAGACTACTTTCGACCTAAAATTACACACGCATTATTTTTGATCAAAATGTTTTTACTAAAAAAAGCGATTGGCTGCGTGCAGGATTGAACCGCGACCTCCTCACTGATAGTCAGACGTATCTACCATTCAGCCATAGCCGCATTATACTTTATGTTGAATTTTTTCCACTTGGACTAAATATGTTTAATTTGAAGTTTTTTTCTTTAATAAAATAACTACAAAATCGATGTAATTTTAGACAAGGAGAAATTTTCAATACAAATTTAGACAATATATGATCGTAAATTTGATGTAATATTTTAGAGTGTAGATACTAGAATTTTTAGTGATTGGTACAGAAAAACTCAGCTTCTGTCTCAATTGGTGTTATAGCCATAAACTCTAGTTACCACATTCAGCGGTGTAGGGTATATATCTGTGGCAATAAGGAATAAGTGCTTAAGTCGAGATAAGCAAATTTTGAACTAATATAACCATTCTATTCTCCATATTCAAAAGTACCTCTGGGCAAATTTTCATCTATTTCGTACGATTTTTCAGGAAATTTAGTGTAATGACTTTCTGCTTATCTCCTTTCAACTCATAATCTCATACGGAATAATTGCTTAATTCAGATTAAAAAACCTTTAATTTAAAATTGAATATCTTTATTATAGTAGAAATAACCAATATATTCTTAACTTAAAAGAATCGAAGAACGAAAAGTTAAAGTTAAATGCAAAAGGAATAAATTTCTAAAAATCCACTTGAACGTTTAAAAGTGCTCTCCTACAAAACTATAAAATATGACTTAAGCAGCTTTTCCTTATTGCCACAGATATATATTCTATTTATCTATACATATTCAAATTATTACGGCTATTTGAAGTTGAAGGTACAAACGAAACAACTGGTATTAATGGTTTATTTTTAAATAATCAAGGATTTAAACAAAATATTAATTAATCGGTTCAACAAAAAAAAAATTTTATGAAATAAAGAATGCGTACAAAAAGCGGAATATTGCATTAATAAAATAGTAAATTTGCAATTTATAATTCAATTACACTGATTTACAATTAAAAGTAATTAGGATGCGCTAAACACGAGTAAAATAAAAAAAATCATATCGCCCATTGTCCAGATAACGGTACATTTGTATTTTTCGATGATTACTTCCCTTAAAGGGTCATTCAGAGTCAAAGGCTGGTTTGTTTAAAGTAATGCATATCTTCTGTGAAAGGCAACAAATAGTTAATAATTGGTTTTTATCGGATTAGAATTGAAATTTTATGAACTTTTTAAAGTTTTTCACCAATTATTGTTTATTCGAAAGCTGTTTTGTATCACAAATAATACAATCACAATATTATGACAGTAAGGGAATGTTCCAGCGGTAAATGGAAGGAGTAAAGCGGCCTTCTATAAGGCTTTATTTAGCAGTCTATAGTACTTCCACTCCTATTGCATACTGATATCTTTTTTACACGCGATATCATTGCGGACCAAGGTCTTTCTCGACCCATTACTCAGCAGGCCTAATTGAAAACATTCTTTAGCAAGCCTATTTGCAGGTCATACATGGCATGCCTGGGATGGTCCGTTAAAAATCAAATGGAACTACATTTTTTTATCTGGGTATTTTGCAACCAAAGTAATTTTTTATACACATGAGGGAGGCTAAATTTCGTATATTTATTAGGAACGAATTGAACACGATATAGTAGCTGCAACATAAACGACATAATAGCAACATGTATGATGCCTCTTGTACGCAAACTTTAGTCTTATATACAAATTATTTGCGAAAAAAGAATACGAGAATGTTTGTTATTTCTAAAGAACATTTTTTATTAAACAAAACGAAAAATCTACAAATAAAATACTCTCCAAAAAAAACACCAGTGTAGAGGCCCTCTAGTAGGCCAATCCTTAGAAGGCAGAAAAGAATTAGGTTTGGATCTTAAATTCAGGTCTTGGAAGGCCTGTAAAAAGGCCTGTTTAGTGAATGCCTCGCAAGTTTTACCGCTGGGGTATTTTGTTCAAGAAGTACTCCTTCCGTGCAATCGTTTTTAGAAGAGTAAACATTTAAAACTCTAAGCAATCTTATTTTTAACTGATTCTAACATTCAATAAAAAAAAAGCTAAGTACACATTAATAAGGATTTTCGGTTGCTTTTAATATTGGCCGTTGTTTATAGTATAAGTACCAAAAAAGTACATACATAGAAATAACATACACACACACAAATACTCAAAATATTCTGTAAGTAAAATTAGCTGAAATTGCAATTGAAAACACATAAACACACATTTAAAATCAGTGGTGTAGTGGTTAGTACGTTAGACTATTAAACGAGAGGTCATATGTTCAATTTCAGCCAAGACCATGCGATTTCTTTTTATTTGTTAATTGAAATGCATAAAATTGAGTAAGTTTATGTTGTCTTTGTGCAGCTAATTTTCTTACCATGCTTTGGCTGAGTGGTTGGTACGTTAGATTTCAAAACCAAACGAGTTTTGTTCGATTCCCAGTAGAAGTTAACATAACAAAGAGTGAGTAAAAATATAAATTTAATAAAAATAATAATTAAAAATACGAAATAATAAGCATCTAACATTTAAAAATAATGCAAAAATCAACTATTTTTACAGAACTTGAGGTTGATTATTTAACAGATACTGCTATTAGTTATTTTGACAGCTAAATTGATCCAAACAAATAAGAAATCATTATTTTTTTATGGTTTTAAGTCTGTTATGTTTTTAACATTTAAAGTTGAATAAACTTTTTGTTAAATTTAAATTAAAAATAAGTAGGTAATCGTTTGCGATGTCCCCGCCTGGCTTATTTCTCAGATCTGCTAAGAGTCAAAGCCAATTATCTTACAGGTGGATGGATGATACGTGACTGTGGCATTAAATTGATATATAACGTTTTTTATGTCTCTAAACTTTTAAACTCCTCAGAAATTCATCTTAAATGTGCAATATATATATATAAAAATATGCAAGTTATTACTTTCTCAGCTTAATATCTGATAGATCATTCATTCCATTTTAAAGATCTACTGATCGAAATGCAGGTATATAGATTAGCTAGCCACAATAAATAAATTAATTTTTTTGAAACATAAATTCTTGGGAATATCTCGAATAAATTAATACATATTGCAAATTACATTTAAAAAATTTTTAACATTTAAATTCCATAATTTAACTGTCCGGAAGTTTGTGGTGTTTTGCTTCGCTCTCAACTCCCGTTAAAGGCTGCAATCGAAAAAAAACTAAAATTCTAACAGATATGTTTCAAATTATAAATAAAAAAAATGTTATATATTACTTCCGTTTAATTAACAACAATATCCATGTATTAGTTACATTTGATTCCTTATTCAAAATAAAAAAAGCCTCCAACAAAACAAAACAAAAAAAGGAAAAATGTCAAAGCCACCACACATGATTTCAATTTTCAGGATATGTGGCAGGCAGCTTGACAAGCAACATATAAATTAAGAAAACATAATTTACATTATCATGCACTTTGGGGAATAACAGGTGGACTTTACATACGAAAATTATTTATGAACAAAATTTTAACAAACCACAAAAGAACAAGAGTCATGTTCAAACAGAGCTAAGAAGCATACAAATTGATTTTTAATTAGTTGCAGAGTAACAGCCCACTAAAACCAAAACTAAACCACACACACACATACTCCCAGAAATGAGGACAAGAACTAGCTGCTATGTAACACAAGAGTACATATTAACAACATGTTGCTCCAATGAAGTAAAAAAAGAAAAAGAAATTGAATTTAAAAATGAAATTTGAGATTTTCCAAGGAGCAATCCAAGAAGCACAGCCTGATGTCGCACGTCGTCAAAACATTATTTTTTCGTTTTTCTTTTTTTTTTTTTGTCCTCTTCAATATTATTTTTTTGAAATGATATATTTTCTTAAATATGGATGGATAGAGTAATTGAAAACGAAATGCCCTTTTCAGTAGCAAATGGGAGCAAGCACACCAACTACTAAAACTAAAGTTTAATGATGATGTAGTTGAGTTTTTGGGAGCCATATGTATCCATACTTTGGATTTTTTCCACAGACTTTTTATATATTTTTTTGTTTCTTTTTTGAACAGATTAAGTTACATTTACTCTTGAGCATAGTTTTTAAAACAACATTAGCAAAAAAGGCTAAAAATGTGTTGTCACATGTGATGAATGTTCATGTTAAATTTTGGTACTAAATTTTAGGTAAGAAAAGAATCTTTAAATAAAAATTTATATTCAGTTGCACAATATTCTTTAGAATCTATTAACAACAGCTGGTTCTTGTTAGGTGTTTAAAAGTAAATGATAATTTGTAATTAACGGCATTAAAGTTTCAGCAGCAGATGAAGTTTCAATTGCTAGCAAGAAAATTATGTGACATGTGTCAAATTAAATAGTTTAGGTAAGATTGCACAAGTGGCCAATTAATATAAAATGGTGCTATTCAAAAGCCAAATATAAGAGTCCCTATTTCAATTATTACTCTGCGAACATGGTGATTCAAATTGCGCTAAAACTTTTAAAATTAAAAAACGCATAATTTTTTTTTTATTTTCTAGGACTGGGATAATGCGCGATAGCCCAATCAACTATCAGCTTGAACAAAGTAAATAGATGCAAGAAAT
This sequence comes from Panzeria rudis, assembly GCA_956483635.1. NCBI lineage: Eukaryota > Metazoa > Arthropoda > Insecta > Diptera > Tachinidae > Panzeria > Panzeria rudis. Next base: position 9,524,623 of record OY101451.1, read on the forward strand.
CCTAAATAAAGAAACGGAGTGGAAATTTTGGCAACGACCATTCGCAAACAAAAATAGATGCTCTATGTAACTTGGAATGAGAGAACAAAGCTAGCACAGCTAGTTAGAGAAATGAAAACTTAGAATCTGCAGATCCTCAGACTAAGCTAAGTTAGATGAAATGGCAAAGACAGGGTTATTTCAAATAAATACAAGATAACCAAAAGTTCGTAGGTCTACTTTTATCACACGCTGCTAGCAGAGCTTTAATAGAATGGAGGCCGTTAGGTCTCACAGCGAATTATGGCATATCACCTTCATACAGTGCTAAGTGCCGACAGAAATCGCGGCCATCGACTAAAAAGAAAATAGTTGCTACCGACCAGACACAGCTCTAAATCATAGTCGCTCATACCTGCACCAGTGTTCCGAACATTAATCGGCTCGTGCATGGCCGAAAGAAAACCAACATATCACTAAAGAGCAAAAATTAAACAACAACTTCATTCAATTGTATGAAAGCTAGTTGCTCTTTTACGTTGTTGTTTTTCTTTTTAATAGGCACACAGTTTAATACTGCTAACAAACACATCCTCATAAAAACTAATACTAAATTAAAAGCTCATTTCTCTCTATGGCCAGCTCTGCTCTAAATATAAGACATCATAGAGACATAAAAATCATTATGGGAAACTTTAATGTCAAAGTCACGTAGCATCCTTCCGCCTGTAAGATATTCGGCAATGATTGATTCGCAACATGCATACTGCAAATAACTTAACACAAGAAAATTGCCTCAGAAATGGGAAAACGTGGAAGAGCATCGCAACACACTAAAATATACGTCGCTCCCCCATCCTCCTCTACCACAAATTAGCCAATAACTGCAGTAACAAAACTAAAATGAAACATGACTGAAACACATAAATGAAACAAATAACATCACACCAGCAGAATTTTTTAATTATCATAAGTAACATGAATTTAATTTTAATTCAACATGTTTTAAATTATGATTTTACATAAAATTTATTTGAAGTAAAAGTTATACTCATGTTGATTTAAAATGAAATGTAACGTTAATTTTGAATTGATTCACTCTAGTACATCCAACTTTAATTTAACATGATAAAAATTGATTTTACTATAAGACAGGATTTTTTGATTCAATATTGAACAATTTTGTTTTAACAGTGATTAATAATTTTTCGTTTAAATTAATATGAAACAAAGTTAGTTTTAAGTAAAGTCTGTATGTTTGCAGAAATTTAATATGATTTCAAATCAACATTGCAACATGTTGATTTTACATTGTTTTTTTTTTTTTTTTTTTTTTTTTGAAGAAGATGTTTAATCATTCTGCTAACTCTGCTACACAGTCACAATGAACAGGCATGCAAACGAAGGCGTTTGTTTATAAATCTACGTGGTCCGTTATGCTATACATTGCTTAAGAAAGGTACAAATAGCTACCGAAGTCATACTCACCTACGGCTGTGAATCTTGATATAAACCCAAAAACCACGTCTAGCGATTAATTGCTCACTAAATGCCTTTCGAGACTATAATACAAATATTAATACTTTTGACGAAAATGCATCCCTGACCTAATTTGTGTTTGAAATTTTTCAAAAAAAAACAATAACAACTCAACATGTCAGAGTTTTACTTTTCTCAAAAGTATTAATACTTGTATTATAGTTTGAAACGAAAGATGTGCCGATGGTTGTGGTCTAAGACAATAAATAACGCTAAGGTGCTCCGAAGATCGAGCCAACAACTAATCCAGTATGACATCCTGAGAAGCAAATTTTAATGGATTGGTCATACAATGAGATCTTATAACAAGATGGTCAAGGCATTACAGCAGTGCTCAGATCTCGGCACCGTGCTCGTCCAAAAACAACTTGGTAGCATAGCAATCGGCTGGTGAGCTGACTGCTGTAGGGTGTTTATGGTACGATGCAATAAAAACAGCCCTAACAGACTCCATCATAATACGAGTCGATCCCTTAGCTCTAAATTATCGTAACCGAAAATTTTTCAGGACGTGCTTTTGGCTACGAAATATCCTGGAGCGAATTTCGTAAATACCTTAAACTTCTTATAAAAAAGAAATGATCACAGCAAACTTCATTGCATTATCAAAAAATTTGTAGCCTCTAGATCTGGGGACGCATTAATCAATAGATACAAGAAGTGTCTATTCTTTGATTAAAACATTTTCATATGTGTGCTAAAAATCAACACAGACCCATTTTACCATTCTTATTGACGCCGATTAATTCTCTAAATTTAAAAATCGATATTTTGAAAATTTTTACCACCAAAATGTCCCACTGTGCGCCTTGCAGTAGCGATATATTAACGGCCCTTTGCACAATGTTCGATTAAAAGTTAACGTGGGCTTTAACTTCAAGTTTTTCATGCATAACTTGCCGTTAAAGTGCACATTAACCTTTAATCATACATTGTGATAAGGGCCGTAAGAAGACTAATTTGCAGTTACCGACGATCCGGATCGAAAGACTATAAACAAAATGACAACCGTAGACTAGACTTTTTAGTTAAGTTTTGTCGAACCAAAGGGCAGCTTTTGGTGAACTGCAGACACCTAGCGTAACACTGAAGTTCCAATTGGAAAAAAAATGGTAAAAAATCTGTATCTTTGAAACTTGCCATCGGATTACAAAACAATATATACAAAAATCATAGAGGAGGACTTAAGCTTTTAGAATGTTGAATTTTGGACCATCTTGTGAAAACAAACGTTGATATACAGGGTGTCAAAGTTGACTACCTCGGGCATGAACTTCGTCGGCCCCATAACTTTTACGCATATTATGCGATTTTAATAAATTTAAACTTGATATTAAGCTTATAAGCAGATATTAAATTCTGATAATATTTCTAAAATTTAGGAGGCCGACAAAGTTTTTTTCATGCGCGGGGTAGTCAACTTTGATACACTGTAGCTCAACTTGTGTTTTAATAGGGTTTCCCAAATTTTATTATTCTTGAAGCTCTGGTCCTCCTCTATAATTTCTACATATATCGTTTTGTAATCGGATCACAAGTTTCAAAGATACATATTTATTATCCTTTTTTTCCAATTGAAACCACTGTGCATAATGAAACCGCATACCCATCCCTTATGTTATATATTGTAGATTTTTGGTTGAAAAATATACAAACTATCTACATTCTCAAAATCTAACAATTTGCATCTACTTAACGTTTAATATTTAATTCATTTCGTTACCATACCATATGAGCTAAATTTAACTGAACCTATAAAAACAATACGCTCACGCTTCCATAATTGTTTTCCATAATAAAAATTTAAATTTGATTTCCAAATAAAAATTTTCAAGCTACTCCCAATTTTCAATTAAATTCCAAAAGTCTTGCATGTTTTCATATTAACCCAAATACATACATATTTCTGCAAAAATGTACAAGTACGAGTAGGTTGCGTGTTTATATATTTATATTTTTGTTTTAAGAAAATATTTTTTAAACAACAATTAAATAAATAAAAATAAATGTCTATGGTAATATTTGTCTGAGCTACGTATGTGACTGCAAATAAACAAATTGACACTATACATATGAACAAATCCCGATTGGCCAACTCGTCGTAGAGGACATTCTCATCAAGGACTACTTAAGGATAATTCGACATTTGTCATGCACGATATTTGTCGATTACAGTTTCTTTTAAGACAATCTAAGAGAAATCGTACGCAAAGAATGGATAAAAGAAAAACTACTCAACTGGTTATGCCAACTAGTTGATAGATATTGTCCGCAAGCTAGTCTTGCAACGTTCAATCTCAAATTTTGTATAATTTCGTTACAACAAAAAACACTACTCTTCGTAAAACAACAAATGAACTTCTTGTGAACATTGTCGCTCAGTCTGTCACCAGTTTGAATCATTTTGATACATTCCTGCTTGCTAAAATTGAGTGAAATTGAGCTGATGATTAAAACTTCTTGTATTAAATAAATATTCTCTGAGCGACAAATTCCTCAAACTATTATTGTAGAACACGTGTAAAAAAGAAACAACGAAAAAATGTAATGGGGATATTTCTGAGGATGTTGTCATTTATATGGTTATTAATGAAAAGATGGGTGACAGCATTGCTCTTGTTGTCATGTATGCGGGCAGTGTCGCTCCTCATGTCATGTAGCGGCCATTTGTTCGAAAATGTCCTCACTGATCTGTTTGAGCTGCCACCAACAGTTATTTCATTGACGCCTTGACATTGTCATGCATCGGTTTTGCAAGATGTCTGAAAGATTTGACCAACCGGGGTATAGCATAAATGCTCATATACAAACAAATACTTAAATATAGATGTGGTATACATGTAAACATTTGCATGTAGTTGTGTATGGATGTATTTACAAATCACATACAAAAAGTGTCAACATAATACACATCCTTTTCAGTTCAGCTTATTTGTTTATTTTTTTATTTTATTTTTATTTTTATTTTCACAACAATAACAACAATAACAAAAACAGCCAGAAGCATTTCTATAAACACATCCCAACACAGATAGCAACACACACACGCAATTACATAGATACAAAACCTCTCGTATAACAATCATCGTCACCATAAAACGGAAGGAAACTTTCTAACAGGGTTTGGCAAACGGAACAAATAAAGTTAAGGTGTATATGTGAGTATTTGAGTGAGGGGTCGTGTATGTTTGTGTATTTTCTACATACTAAGGAGTGTATTACGAGTTTGTTTCTTTTTCATTTTTCCGCTTTCAGTTTTTATGTAAATGCTAAATATCTTAGCGTTTAGGAGATGGAGTTTAAAGGAAAGGAAGGATATTGTTTTAAGTTTTACATTTACAGAAGAATCACTTTAAAGATTAACTACCGCCTTCATGATGAAGGTGAGTTAAGGTAGGAAGAAGTCGGGTGGATATTGGGTCACAAGGGGAATTATTTTTTTTTGCAGGACATTTTTTTGTGACACGGTCGGGAGGGCAAATTAAGGGACATAACATCAGTCTCTCGCAGAAACATATGTGGAAAGGATCATGCAATACGCTTGTAGGAGTTTTTTTGATAAATGGTTTCTTCTTTTTTTTTGTGTGCAGCGTACCCAATGGGAGGGTTGGAACCCGCTGAGAGGTGTGAACCGATGTGAGCTGGTCGGAAACCTCATTGGTCAATACGGCTGTAACATAAAAAAACGTGCCATTTATGTTACAGCCGTATTGACCAATGAGGTTTCCGACCAGCTCACATCGGTTCACACCTCTCAGCGGGTTCCAACCCTCCCATTGGGTACGCTGCACACAAAAAAAAAGAAGAAACCATTTATCAAAAAAACTCCTACAAGCGTATTGCATGATCCTTTCCACATATGTTTCTGCGAGAGACTGATGTTATGTCCCTTAATTTGCCCTCCCGACCGTGTCACAAAAAAATGTCCTGCAAAAAAAAATAATTCCCCTTGTGACCCAATATCCACCCGACTTCTTCCTACCTTAACTCATTTATGTTACAGCCGTATTGACCAATGAGGTTTCCGACCAGCTCACATCGGTTCACACCTCTCAGCGGGTTCCAACCCTCCCATTGGGTACGCTGCACACAAAAAAAAAGAAGAAACCATTTATCAAAAAAACTCCTACAAGCGTATTGCATGATCCTTTCCACATATGTTTCTGCGAGAGACTGATGTTATGTCCCTTAATTTGCCCTCCCGACCGTGTCACAAAAAAATGTCCTGCAAAAAAAAATAATTCCCCTTGTGACCCAATATCCACCCGACTTCTTCCTACCTTAACTCATTTATGTTACAGCCGTATTGACCAATGAGGTTTCCGACCAGCTCACATCGGTTCACACCTCTCAGCGGGTTCCAACCCTCCCATTGGGTACGCTGCACACAAAAAAAAAGAAGAAACCATTTATCAAAAAAACTCCTACAAGCGTATTGCATGATCCTTTCCACATATGTTTCTGCGAGAGACTGATGTTATGTCCCTTAATTTGCCCTCCCGACCGTGTCACAAAAAAATGTCCTGCAAAAAAAAATAATTCCCCTTGTGACCCAATATCCATACAAAACTAAAGCACACTTGAAGTTCATATTAATTTTTTATGAATACGGCAGTAAAATCTTTATGTTGTAAAATGCAATGCTAAGCGTTTACAAAGTTTTTTAAATGTATTTTTTTTGTAATTTGAATTTCTATTATTATTATTGACAGAAATAGTGCTTTTCCTACCGTGAACGAAAAGTTTGAAAAACAATTCCTAATGAGTGGTCGTAGGACATAACAACTGGGATTTGTTCAAGTCTCATACACCAAGTCGATGGGTATTTATGACAAACTAAGCAAAAAAAAATACATATTTCAGTCCAATCAGCTAAGATTAAGGCTTGTACTACAGCACGCCCACCAAAGTTATAGCAAATGCTCTTATTCTATCTTGTATGTCACATGATTCTTCTAAAAAGTTGTTGTTTGTGAAGTTTCAAACACCTTTAATCCTAGCAAGGGTTGTCCAAATCGTTTTTTTTAAAGAGAAGTAACACAATCAGGCAATTAATGCCTACCAGTTAATTAATTAATGTGTTACCTTCTTTGGAAAAGGGATAGTGTAGAGAAAACAGGTGGTGAAGTGGGAGAGAGATAGCAAGCTTAATTCATTTACAACCCTGCTTTGTAGAGCAGTGTTGCAAGCACCTCTGGTGTCAAGTAGAGGCATTAAGTTGTTTAAGCTGTTTAGCCATTTTATTAATTATTTTACTTCGCCGACCGTTCTGCTACAATACAGACGAAGGAAGGTGCTGTGAAGTGCATTAAGATATGTTAGTATTAATCGCTGCCGGTACTGCTAAGGTGATCACTGCTATGCCTTCATCGCTTTAACAGTCCAACAACAACCAGCACAATAACACACCAATGCGCATCAGAAAAATGCATGATGTAGTTGACTTGCCTAAAACTAGTCTTGAACTCAAGACCTCAGGGTTTCTAGTCAAACGCGCTAACCACTCAGCCAACAGCATCCTTAATAAAATAAGCAGCAATATCGGAAAAAGCCCATTATAAAGCGAATATAATAAAGCCCATAAAAAGCCCAAAATTATTGCACTAATTTACATATTTCTGTAAACTTTTTCGTTCCCTAGAACTGAAAGTTGTTTACTTTGTTATTTAGGCCGCTAAACGCGAATCTGTACTCACAATTTTTTATCAGCTCTAGTTTTCGAGATATACCGTTATATCAAAAGAACTTCACGACATATATTATCATAACTGGAGAAGGGTTTGCCCTATTGAGGAAAAAAAGCCATATTTGACAATAAATTTACCTTTAAGCCAAGTAAAACATGTTTCTAAACCTGCCCGTTAGTATTGGAGATATCCTAAAACTTTGGGCCCGAAAATTGAAAATTTTATAAAAAAAAATTTAATAAGTTTTCTCACTAAATTGTAAATAAAATCAAAAGTTGTACACCGATTTCCATAAAACTTGGCTTATTTCCTTTGGAATACATTAAGCTACATGAAAGTTGACAAAAAACGGTAATCGTTGGTGCATATCTATTTTTTATAAATTTTTATAAACAAAACTTCAAAAATTGTTTATGAAATTTTTAATTTTTAGGCTTGAAATTTTTACGATATCAGATTTGGAAACAATATTCGCTTGGCTTAAAAACAATTTTGTTTCCGAGTTTCAGTTTTTCTTTTTTACTAACTACGGCAAACCATTCTCCAGTTATGCTAACATATGTCATGCCTATATATTTGACATAACGCCATATCTCGAAAACTGGAGCTGATAAACAAATTGGAGTGCGGATTCGCATTCAGCGGACTAAACAAATGAAGAAACAACTTCAATATCTAGGGAACGAAAAAGTTTACCGAAATTAGTAAATTGATGGCCTTCTGTTGTTATTTTAGTAGTTATGGGACTTTTTACCCGACTGCGCGACGCAAAGAAGGGTATTGTGTTTATCAGTCTATGTATGTATGTATGTATGTATGTGGTTTCCTTTGCGGCACTATATAAACCGAACGCGTAGACCGATTTTGACAGTTCTTACGTCAATCGATTCGTCTTGATTCGGGGAGTGTCACTAAAGATATGACAGTAGTCTAAATTCAATATGGCGATCAGCAGGAGCCATTTTGTTTATACGAAACAAATAAAAAGTCGGCGAACTATATCAAAATGGGTATCAATCGACAGGTATTTGAAAATCATTTTTAGGTTTCTCTTATGATTTTTAATTTCGAATGACCATTTAGGATCTGTGACGGTTTAAAGTTGTTTTCTTTTATGTTTTTACGCAGTCGGGTTTTTTGATTTTTTAAATTTATGTCTTGTTCCATTTGGGTATTTGTTAAATATGCGATTTCGATAAAAGTCAGTATAGAAAGAGCTGTTGAAAACTGTTCATACAACAGCTTTTTGGAAGTAAATTTTTTTGTAATATCTATATTTATTAAGTTATGAGACATAAAATATGAAAAAGAACATTTTCTCAAACTTTGGTGGGAGTGCGGCACGCCTTAATCTAAACTGATTACGGTGAAATTTTTGTAGGGAAGCTTTTTTTATAAATACCCATCGATTTGGGGTATGAGACTTGAAGAAATCCAAATTTGAACTTTTTACGACTACACTAGAGTACATAAATAATACCCTGAGGGAAATTTTGTACCAAATTTGTTTTCAACGTACTTGTCCTATGAGTGGTAAAAAAGAGAGTACAATAATTATTCTAGAGTCCTGGCCGTTGAAAAAAGAACACATCACTTAACTAGAGCAAAAATAATAAAAAAATACACCTACTGTTCAGCTGATTTTTTTCCAAGTCAGAAATATTTATTTAAAGTGCGATAATTTGAGTTGTATTAAAGAAACCACCATAGAACAAGTACATTAAGTTTGGATCTAGAACCTATCACTATGTATCTTAATTACGTCAGTTGGCCCCCTATAATGGCGACGACATATAAATTTTCCAAAGCTGGAACTGGTGCCCAGTAGTTAGTTCTTGGGAACCAGTCACATGACTTGTCCTGTGATAGAATATCTTCCCCGTAAGCTAGTTAAAAATAACTCTTTTGAATATCCTGCATACTTAATCGAATTTTCAAGAAAATCATAGACAGAAAAAATTATCACCAAAAAATTTTCAAACAATCGTTTGTCTAAAAATAAATTTCATTTTCAGTAAATGTTCTTTACATAATCAATGACTTTTGTTTGTTTGACTTTTATTTAGGACGCAAACACCAAAAACAACAAGAAAAACTGTGTCATAAAAAAACAACCCCGATGACGACATACACACAAATAACAACAAACGGAATTCGATTGTACGAAGTTTCTTTACTGAAGATTTTTGAGTGAATCAATTGTTAATGTCGTTGCGTTAATTCTCATTCATTTTTTTAGAGTCTTTAGATAAACATTCAGACTTGAACACATTTAACAAAGTGAAATTTCATAAATGCCTAATGGATGATGATGATGATGACCCAGACAAGAATTTTGTTTGATATACATATAACAAAAAACCCAGTAAATATTTTTGTTTGATTAAACAAACTATTTTGTTTAATATTTGTTAGTATTTTTAGACTAATTAGTTTATAAATTCAGACAAAAATGTTGTTCGATATTTTTCAGAAAATCTAGTACATATTTTTGTTTGATTTAGTAAATTATTTTGTTTACAATTCGTAAATATTTTTAGACAAATTGTTTTATAGATTTAAACAGTTTGTGCACTGAAAAAACACGATTTTTTTTCAATGAAATTATTGAGATATTTTTGTCTATATTTACAAATTTGTTCGGAGGTCTGTTCCTAGACAAAATATTTACTATTTCATTGAATTCCTTTACAGAAAATGAAATTTAGTTTTTTCTGTGTTGATGCAACCCTCTTCCTTGTTTATTTTGCATCGAATTGTTGGACCACAAAAAGCTTGCCACTGTTATTACTTTATTCCTACTCGTACTTGTGTTACGATCCCATATCTCTTACATATAAAAAACATGTCAAAAAAAGGAAACAAGATTTAAAAAAATAATAATTCCGAGCGGCAATAAAAGCCAACACTAACAAAAACGTGTCAAAAAGAAAACCTAATTTAGTAAAACGCGTACGATAAAAACTTTGTAAAATAAAATCTTAAATAAAAAAATATATAAAAACTCACGTTTGTAAAAGTATAACGCGAATTGTTTTAATAATTTTAAATTTGATCATTTCCTTACAATAGCAAAAGTCCCCTCCCTTCGCTCCCCCTCCCCAACTTCCACCATAAAATTACTTGCTCCTTACCTCAAAAACCACCTTTATAAAAAACTAAAGAAAAACGAAAAACACGCACATCCTTTACAGACTTTAACATATTGCCACAGCACACAGCAACTATGGCACGTCAAAAACAACACGGAAAATAAATGGCAGCGGGGGGCAAATGTCTGATATGTGGTGGCGCTTCTTTTCCATTTTCCGCCTGTCATACCTTTTTGTTTAAGGTGAAGTAGCACGCTTAGGGAAGGAAGCTATTTTATGAATTTTTTGTGGTTTATTTTTTTTAAGCATTTTATTATTATTTACATTATAAAAAGCTTAAAAAATACAAAACGCATTATTAGATACTGTTTGTCTTCCGTCTGTTTGTTTGTCTTTATGCCTATTTGTATGCGTATGTCACGAAGTTTGAGTTAAATTTTAAACAAAATACATAAAATATTCTGTTTGACTTTTGAGGGATTTATTTGTTTTACTTGGTTTTTTTTTCTTAATGTTTTTGTTGATCTAGTAATTATATTTTCACGCAACCATATCAGCTAATAGCTAAATATTATTTTAAGATAAAAAAAGTCTAATACAGCGAAAGCTTTTTAATTGTAAAGTGTCTACAATGACTTCCAAAACTCCAAAATTTTGGCACTTGGCAAAATATATGTTTACGCAGCTACGTGGGTGGTTTTTAAAGGCCATTAAAGTTTAATTAATGGTTTAATTCAAAACAAACTGATATTTTTGTCTCATCGGCTTTTAATACTAATTCTCTAACAGTATTGGATAAATGCCTTTTGCTTTGCTATAAATACATCATCTTATACGAAAGAAAATTTAGTTTTTTATATTTTTTTCCTGCGTACAAAATGATATCTTATTCTCATTTCATAAATTTGTTTTGTGTCCGCTTTAAGGTGAAGTTTTACATATTGCAATATTTACAGAAAAATAATAAAAAACGGAAAAATAAAAAATCGTAAACAAAACATTTCATTTTCGTTTCTCATTTCCCCCAAAATAGAGCAAATATATAAAAAAAGCTTTTTTTGGAACAAAGTTCCTTATGCATATGATATGCAGCATATAAATATTTTCTACGCTGGGGAGTAAAAAAAATTCTGAATGAAAAAATATGGGTAACAAAAACTGGTAAGAAATACGTGTAACGAAAAAATTCTAAATGTAGACAACAGGCTGGCGCAGTGGTTAAATTCCTTTCAAACTTAGTGTTGCCGCTTTGGTTTTTTCACAGTTTTCGGTGTTGTCTTTGTTTTCCGTGGAAGTTCTAAGATTTTAGGTAGATTTTTATCCTAGTTTTTGGGAATCTGAAGAGCTGGAGGGATTTTTGGGAGATTTTCGTCGTCAAAGTTTTTAGGAGTACGAGAAACTTTTAAGAGTTTGAAGAGATTTTTGTCTAATTTTTTGGGGAATCCTCGGATCAGGCTTCTGTATTTGCTACTGGTTGGTGTCTTTGCTAAATGCAGGTGTCTCAGCTAAATACCAGGTGTTTCGGCTAAATTCTTGAAAAGTGTTGCTTAAGTATCAGAGTATGTCAGAGAGCGATAAAGATGAGGAGCGTCTGACATAGCGACCACGTTCGGCCGACCGAAGGTGGCCGAAAGTAGCAGTCACAAGACGCACAGTGATTCCAATTGGAAAAAACATTTTATAAATCTGTTTCTTTGAAACCTGCGATCCGACTACAAAGCTATGTATAGCGTCATATAAAAATCATGGAGGAGGCCTTAAGCTTTAAGAATGTTGAAAATCGGGCCAGCCCTGTTGAAATGCACTTTGGGCTAGAGGGTGTCAAAGTTGATTACCTCGGGCAAGCAAATCCTTGTCGGCCACATAACTTTTACAAATATTATCCTATTTTAATGAATTTAAACTTGCTGTAAGGTTTATAAATAGATAAAGAAAATGCAGGTCATTTAATTAAAATATCTTTAATATTTTCGAAGATATTTGGCTTAGAACTTTAAAATTTTGGTTTTTGACATCGACTTTGTTCTCTATTTCTTCAATATCTCCAGTAATAGCATAGCCAAAATTTTCCAAAAAAAATGTTTATGATTTTTAATCAAATCCTTGATAACACGCAATCAATTCATGTAGTTGTTAAACGGAATCAAAGTCCAGACTTTGAAATGAGCATGAAAAGTGGATAAATTTTTACAAAAATAGAACTTAATTGTTTTTCTCAAAAATTTTTCAAAACTAAAATTTTTGATTCTCAATATTTCAGAATAGACTTTAGAAAGCAATGCATTTGAAATTTTAAATCGATTAAAGCATGCGCGTTACCTCCAGCATTGGACGTAAATGGTGAATTTTTCTAGGAAACTTTAAATTAATCGCTTAGAAAAAACGCCCATAGAGTTTTTAAAATTCATCTACAAATATTCAATATAATTAGTCTGGCATTTAATTGTTACGCGCATGGTCACAAATGTGGCCAGAAGAGCAGCTTTTCTAAAAAATAGTCAAGTTTCCCAAAAGCATTTCATTTACCTGCATGAAAACTGCACTAAACTTATTTTATTCATTTTTATTCCTTGACTTTTTATTAAAAAATATAGCAATCATTTTATGTTTAAAATTTTTTTTAACGATATGTTAAACGGCCATATTTTATGAATTTTTAGTTCCAAAAAAAAATATGTGAGGAAAATGCGGATATCCAATATTTTTAGAGCAAAAGTCTAGTACGTTTGAGTAATCTTTCACTCCGGTGTCCCACGACACCGTGCGCTCTTTTTTTTATTTTAAAAGTCTACAAGTTATTTGTCTATAAGTTATTTGTCATTCGTGTTATTGTCTACAAGTTATTTGTCATTCGTGACTTTTCTTTTTATTATTAAATATTATTATGAATTATATCAATGATATGCTGAGTCGTATAAATTAGTTAAAACTCTATGAATAATAATAAATATGCTAAAAAAAATTACTAAAACCATGTAGGGATTTCCACAGGAATATCAAATTTTTGCCGTGTGCTACACCAAGCAAATATGCTGGTTTTTTTAAGAAAACGAATGTCATTCGTTGCTTGAATATGTATTCTTAAAATTTGGAGTTGGATAAAAGCAAACATTTTTCGAAAATAACAAGTCATATTTAATCGTAATAATTTCAGTCGTAAGTAATTCAGTTATATTAGACCATTTGCTTCAAATTTGATTGTGATGAAAAAAAAACATGTAAATTTGTAAGAACTTTCTTTTGGTAGCTCTGATATCTAATTTCGGTGTTTTTGTTACTGTTTTGGGTTTTAAAGGAAAAGAAAACTAAATGATTTGAACAATGTAGTCGAAAAGCAAGAGAAATGTAAAGAGAATTACTCTTAAAAAATTAAATTTTTTTATTAATTCTTTGTCTGTGAATTAAGGAGTTCTAAGAAATTAAATTTAGATGAAATAATATAGAAATCATATCGTTTTAAACTAAGGTAACGAATGACAAAATTGGAATGCGGTGATAAGGTAATAAATCAAACAAAAAATATGAAATACAAAATTTTTTAGATTTTGCTTAGAAATATATATATTTTATTATTGCATTTTGAATAGTTCCGTAACTGTTGAGTATATAAAAACTAATATTAAAAAGGTTTGAAAAGAATTTTATTTCAATTTTTTTTTGTGTTTTTGTAATAAAACTGTACTATCCCCTTACAACTTATGATGAAATCGGTGGAGCAGCCTTTCCAAAAACCCCAAATTTTATAAAAAAATATTTAAAAAAAAAATTATTCATAGAATTTAAAATTTCGGCTGTTTTTTGTAGTTAGGGCACTATAACGCATGCCCTTTTTCTTGTTACATAGTGTTATTATCGGGTCATGCTACATATGACACTATTGCTTTCGAGATTTTACCGAATCACCCTGACAATTTTTATATGTTAAGGCTTCTTCACCACTTACTAATTGTCTTCGGTGATCTGAACACGTTGAGGCATGATCGATCGACAGACTTACTTAATTGCTTTAAATCCTTACATCGCCCACCATTTCCCCCTGAAAGATGATGTCTAATTTATACAATCCAATTGCAATGTGAAAATACTAAATTAAGTAGTCCAAGACGATCTTTAATGCACTCTACCATTGACATATCGTCACAGAAAATGCAAAAAGCACTATCTAACATTTTTAAATAAATTTCAAAATAAATATATAAATTTGTGTGTCCTTTTTTACTTTTATTGTAAGACCTTACACTAATTGTTAGCATATTTTTCATTTTTAAACAAATTTTATGCTTCTCCTGTAAGACTTTTAAAATGTTAGGGCTTTTTGCATTTTATGTGACGCTATGTATATTATACAACCTTGCCGAATCCTAAAATTGTAACTTATATTCAATTCAACTATGTCCACATTTACTTTCACTGTAGCTTGCTTATAACTAATTGTATCCTTTTTTTAAAGAAAACAATCCTTTTCTCACCTTTTTTTCTCTCCACACTTTTGTTTTCTATGCCACATTAAGGTCACATGATATCAGCAAACAAATACATGCAATTTAATCATTACATACACTCCAATTACAGCTTGTACCCTTTTTATGTTTTTATGTTTTTATACTTTATATTGCTATTATTATTGTTGTCATCATTATCCTGGTTTTAGCTGTTTCCACATCCTTTTCTGTCGTTTATTTTTTTCCTCTTCTTTTTTGTGTGGATATGTCTCTATTTCATACACAAACATTCTTTTGTATTTTATTGTGGTTACACTGTTTGATGGTAGAAGAAGATGATGATGATGATGACAATGATGATGTTGTGGCAAGAGCTTTAGCTATACCCACGTGCAAAAGGAGCAGGAGTATGTGTGTTGCTTTTTACTCTTCTTATATTTTATCTTTGTTGTTTGTTGTTTTTGTTGCCAACATAGCGAATTTTAATGTAATAAATTCGTTAAATAATTATTTCATGTGGTTAACATATCACTTTGTGTTAAAATAATTAGTTAAAATTTGGAGAAAATGCAAATAGTGTAACTAACAAAAAATATAAGCATTTTCAATATTTTGTTCGTATGTTGGGTGGAAGAAGAGTAGCTTATTTGGGGAAGTGTGTGTTTGTTAATGGGTTTTCCCAACAATGTCTGCATATTTAAACAGCTGTCAATGTGGGTTTGTGAAAACAGGATAATTAGATTATTTAGGTGCTTTTAAGATTAACAAATTCAATTAACGTCGAGAGTGTTGTTGTTCTATTTGCTTGGAAGAAGATTAAATAAAATTAGCATTTTAAATAAAAACAAAATACTCTTCATTATAAAAAAAATAAGATAACACCTTCACAAATTAAAATCTCATTATTAAAGTATTGCTGTAAAGGCGATCCAGACGTACGCAATCAGATTTGTGGATACTGACAGCTTTGAAATTTTTATTATTATCAAACTTTAATTAGGAGCCTAAAGATGCCTAAAGCAAATTTTTTTTTTGCATGGAAACAAACTATTTTTATATGTCTGATTGTTATTCGCAATGTGAATCACCGTTGAAAGTGTAATAAAATATTTTCTACTCAAAACTCACAAATTGTAAAATGAAATTAACTTTAACGTGATTTAAAATGCTGTTCATGAAGATTGATATATATTTTTTTGTAGTAGCCTGGGTCTGCAGCCGAAGGTGCTAAACTGAATTTACACATCGTTTGTCAGTCCGGTTATTTCCTATGGTTGTTGTTGCTATAACACTTCTGCTGCTGCTGCCGGGAGTTCTTTCCTGGGGAAAAAACTTCCGGTTTGTACAGCTGTTGCTGAGTTGACAATCTTTGGCCAAGTTGAACTCGGGCCATTCTGGAGCGTAGATCCAATTGTCTTGTGCTATGGTGTGAGGCATTGAGGAAGGATAGTGATAGCAGATTACTTGCTAAGGTCCAGTGCCTCACTGAGCTTCATAGGAACCCAGAATAGGCTGCCTTGGATGTCATCCTTCACTTGCTTTTCATAGACGACTTTGTGGCAAGAACGTCGGCAAGGGGTTTCCTTAGACTCCTAGAAGCAGGTGTGGTGATGACAGAATTAATAATTCACACAGCAATCTTGAATGAGATCACTTTTAGTGGACTGGTCTCCGTAACACCTCGGTTCACGAACTATTCTGTCATTGAAATTGATTTTAGTAGGACACCCTTACTGGTAGTTGCGGAAAGGGAATTTTAGGTCAAATTGGATAAGGTCTAGGAGGGTTGCACGGTGGATAGGTACGGGCGCTGGCGTCCTTATCTTTGGGGACGGACATTCGTATTTCTTTCAGACTACCGCATGCATGTAGCGTTTTCCAAGTTGAGATCCAGGCGATCCTCAGGGACACGAAACTGGTGGCCAGAAATGTGGCTGAAGTTAGGTGACGCTAAAAGCTTTAAAGGGATACAATGTCAAATCGAAACTAGCTAGTGACTACAGGAGAGTGCTCAACTTTCTTATGGACAAATATAATTTCAGACTGGTCACTGCAATGTTAAAAGAAATGAAGTTGCTGACAAGCTGGCAAGCATACGGTCGGTGTTAAATGAGGAAAACTGTGATAGATCGGTTAAATTATCGATGACTCATTAACATGGGGAACTCAGTAATTGGATGTTGAACAGGGCCAACCGGTCATTGGGGAGCTTGGAGGATGGTAGTGTCTCGGGGACTATGTGGCCAAAACTTTACATAGGCAGATCTAAGCTGCTACTGGCTATGAGTAGGAAGGTGCTAGGAGTCTTGATAGTCACGTTGACTAGTCGGTACTCCAGATTCCTGTAGTATGTGCGATGATGAAGAGCAACCAGAAAGCATCGAATATATTCGGCCATGTCAGAAAGTTCAATTCCGTTCAGAAACGGAACTCAATCCACTCCAAGATGTCAAGCTCTAGCTGAAGCATACCCCAGCATACCAACGCCACCAACGGTCTGGAAGCACCTGACAAATTTGCGTATTTTAGTTTGCTTTTCTAGACATCAGCTGCTACAAAAATGGGGTGGATGGAATTTCGTTTCCGAACGGAATTGAACTCTGTGATATGACCGATTATCTGCCATTGGCCGAGGTTGCAAGTGCATAGGCTTAGAAGGCTGAACGACGTTTTCATGGGAGCATTAGTGGCATCGCGAAGTGTAAACTTGAAAATATCAGAGGCTGCATCATGGGAATTAAGAGGCTTAATGATAGGTTAGAGGGGTTAACTGGTTACAAAGAGGGTTAATCTACTAACGGGTACAAGTAGAAGGGAATCACAATGGATCAAATTGCGTCTTCGAGTGGATGTGTGTTACGGCACTATCCTTCCTAACCTAACCTTTCCACTTCGGAAGAACTTAGATTAAGTTACTAATTTGTAGATGGGCTATACCAGTAAATTCCCTGTCGGATCCCTAATGCTATAAACCTTTTACGTTTTCCACATGCATTCCCAAGTGGGTCTCAATATGTATACTGGGAAAATTTCTAGTTGGGATGTTGTATGAATTTATTGATGTTGTATGAGCGTTATTGGCAGCAGAAATTCGTATTTAAACGAATACCTTACATTTCCATTTGTTCATTTTAATTGCTTTTAAATATATATAGAAAGTGGAACAATTTGGTAAATTGAAACCGATATCCTGTCGATAGTATCTAATAGATGAATATGTATACATTTAAAATCATTGAAATATTTCATCCTGCCAGAGCGACGCTCAAACGTAAAAAACATACACTATCACACATTAAAATACATAACACTCCTGTATAAATTTTTGAATTTGATATTTTTTGTGTGCAAAAAACAGGGAAAAAATATTAAAGGAGTTAAAGAAAAAAAAACCAATGTATCATTTTAGCAACGTGTCAACTATATAGTTGTTGTGGTTGCTCCTATTGACTTGTAGGCATGTGATTGTGTGAGTTTTGTGTCAGTTTATATTGAAAAAAAAAAAACATGATCGGAAATAGGTGGAAATATTATGGTTGATGCATGTGCTTGTGGTAAATACTACTACCAGCTAACGCCCATTTTTTTGTTGTAAGATAAAACGCGAAGGTTTTTATTTTTTTTTGCTAAATTCTTTTCCTTTTTTATATAAATATTTTTTTGGTTGTTATATTTATTGTTCAAGGACAGGGTGTTAATATAAAAAGTGTTAGAAGCATAATTTCTAATAAAATTAATAAGAGTTAATAATTTAGTTCAATTTAAATAATATTTAGTACAAATAAACCTGATCTATGAGCACGTTAGAGATCATCCTTTTATAGCTGACATCTTGTCATCAGAACTGTGACATCAATGTTATGACATATGTAATCAATAAAACTAAGGCTGACATTAAATTGATGATTAAAGTCATAGTATAATTGTGTCATATTTTAAATGGCATCTATGCTATGACTCTAAGGACATCAATTTGATGCCATATTTTGTATGTTATTAATAAGCAAGATATGTAGAAAAGAAAAATATAAATTGTTCTAATGTTTAAGAATTGTGTTTAATAAATAAGTTTATTGTTTTATGTTTAATTTCAGTTTTTAAATGAATTTTAAAAACATTTTAACAAAATTACATCGTATTTATCTAAATAAATACATCATCACTACTATGACAGAACTTATAGCAAAATCTACAAGTCTATAGAACAGCCTATATGCACAAAGACAAAACAGGAAAGCGGTGAAGAATATGACACCTCGTCTTCATATTGATGACACATAGTCATCATAGGTCTGCTTTATCAATATGAAAAAGAATGTGATGTTTATGTTGAATTTATACTGTTGATATTTTAAGTTATAACGTGGCTAGGTGGTCAAAGCGTTGGCTTATATACATGCCATAAATTGAGGAGCATGAGGTCAAGATCTGCCTCAGAAAAATAATAATAAGAAGTAAAATTAAAATATAAACAAGTAAATATAAGTAAATTTCATTAATTCTATTAATCACTCCATTGATGACAGAAAATCCACTGATATAAAGGTTGACATCGCAATGATGACAACTGCCATGAGGTCAAAAACTAACACACATGTCACAGTAAAATTAAATCGAATATTTTCTACTGTAAAAAAAAAATCATTTATTTACAACACATCCATTTTTATTACCCTGTTATTAATCCCCGCGTTCTTTTCTTGTGGTTTAACAAGGATGCCTTCGTTCCTGTTACCATCATTTATTCTTATACTACACTACTGTTAAGGCTGCTTGTTGGCTGCCTCTCTTGTCAGTTCCATGATTTTATCTTATGAAAAAGTATATGTTTCATTCAATTTGTTGGATCTTTTTGTATATTCCACTCAATACTTCATACAACTTTATTATGTTGTTTTGTTCGCTTTTTTTGTACCGAATTCGCTTTTCTTCCTTTTTTTATTATTATTTTCATTGTGTGTAGTATGAATGAATATGAACAGTTTTTGGATGTTGCTGAAATGTGATATACGACCCAAGTAGACTCTTTGGTATTCAATGTTGTAGCTATTGTCGATATTTGGAGTACAATTGTGTTATTTGGTAAGTGGAATTGTTAAGAGATTTTCTGTTAAATGTAGATTTGGCATATGAAGAGCAAACACCAAAAAAAAAGAGGCAAAAATTTATTTTTTGTGTGCTTAATTTAGTATTTACTTTGTACGTATGTATGATTCCGTATTTATAGTGAACATGTTGTATCTTTCATTTCTACTTTAATTTTGATTGTCAGTTTTATTTCATTTTTTATTTCACGCATATTCATTCTTATTACATACGGAAATGCATTTAATGCTATATAGAGAAAATTTTTTTAAAATTGTGATTTAAGAAGTGGAAACAATTTTTTGCCGTAGATTATTTTTGCGTGTGTCTATGCGAAATATGATACTTCCCCACAGGTGCTCACGTACTATTGTACATATGGATGTGTGTATTCATGGATGTGTGTATGTAAGTGCTCATGTGCATAAATTTAGTATTCTTTTATTTGATTAGAAGGAAACAGGTATTTTTTCCGAGTTAATTTTATAAAAATCCTTTAGTGGTTACCAAAAAAAGAGGAGGTTTTATTTATGGCAAAATATTTATTTTACATCAATTGAGTGAGTAATTTAAGAAAAAGGTCTAGTATCAAATTGCCTTTTGGGGTTTTAAATTTATAGATATTTTTTAAAATTTGAGGTGTCAGGTAGTTGGTTTTAATGGCTGAGTGTACAACCTTTTCCTCTTGGAGACAAGGATATAATTTCAAATATTAAAGTGGGTATCCTTTTTTTTGTGCTCCACATAGTAAAAAAGGAATATAATTTCATATGATACGTATTGTAGCTTAAGTACATAATTTAAATTAAAGCAAACCATTTTGTTGTATATCTTATCTTATTTGTGCTTTTCATTAGTGAAAGTAACTCTGAAGCGTGATTTTATTTCTTAATTTTTAGTTCTTCTTTAACTAAATACAATTGCGTTAAAAAATTCTACAAACTATAAATATAGAGTGAATCGCTATGTGGTACTTTGTCCAATAGCAATTTTTTAAGAAATAAATCGTGAATTGTTTCAAACTTTCACCCAATTTCATTTAAGACCAGTCAGTATAGAACTGGCTCACTAAGGTTTTTTATCTTAGATAACTAATTTAACTCATTTTTAGATGTCACTAAATGGCGCTAGGCTCAAAGAATTTTAAATAGAAACCCTAAAAGGAATAGAACTGATACAAAAGTAGTTACATGATCGGTCCCTAAGTGTTATAGAACGATGCGAACTCCAACACTTCCTATGGAGCGAACTAGTCACTTTTACATGTATGTCTGTCTGTCTATTTGTCTACTAAAAGTTCATGAAAATCAAAAATCAGAGGGTGTTCTAAAGCGAGCAAAGAAACATTTTGAAATCCTAATGTAATATATAGACACTTGTTATTTGTATAGACACCACACATTTTCAAAGTTATTGTATTATACAGACTACACCAATTTATACTGAAATTTAAACTAAATAAAAATTAAAGGGTATTCTAACAGTTAATGTAATTTTGAAAATGTAATTTTGACATTAAGGTTTATCTTGGTAGCCGAACTCTTGAAATTGTCGCAGCTGGTGCAGCATTAGCAACCGTAACGAATGCTAAAAAAACAAACAAACTAAGAATTAAAGGGTATTCTATCAGCTAATGTAAATTAGGAATTAAGCTGTATTTTATGAACCGTAATAATTAGGCACTTGAAAATTTAAAAAAAGTAATAATTAAAAGGTATCTCTTTACGTAATGCAACGAGCTAGCCGAAAAGTAAATCGCCAAATGAAAGTAATCGCCAAACAAACAAAAAATCGCCAAACAAAAAACGCCAAAACTGAAAAAATCCCAAAATTAGAAATTTAGCCAAAACGAAAAAAATTGCCACAATGAAAAAAACGTTGAAACGAAAAAAAACCGCAAAAAAACGAAAAAATCTTAAAACGAAAAGAATGCCTAAACAGAAAAACACCGAACTTAAAAAACCAATAACAAAATGTTACTAAAACGAAAAAAATCGCTAAAATGAAAACAAGTATCAAAACTAAAAAATCGCCTAAACAAACAACAAAAAACGTTAAAACTAAAATACACAAAAATTAAGAAATAATTAAAACAAAAAAATTGCCAAAAAGAAAAAAGCACTGAAACGAAAAAAAAACACCAAAACGAAGAAAATCACCAAAACTACGAAAATCGTCAAAAATGGAAAAACTTTCCAAATAAAAAAACGTCAAAGCTAAAAAAAACCCAAATATAAAAAATAGCCAAAATGAAAAAATCATCCAAATGAAAATAAGTGTAAAACGAAAAAAGCACCAAAACAAAACAAAAATTGTAAAAACTAAAAAATCGCCAAAAAGCGAAAAAATTGTCAAAACAAAAAAA
Organism: Panzeria rudis; assembly: GCA_956483635.1. Lineage (NCBI taxonomy): Eukaryota > Metazoa > Arthropoda > Insecta > Diptera > Tachinidae > Panzeria > Panzeria rudis. The sequence goes on from OY101451.1 coordinate 9,546,812, forward strand.
TATTAAAACGAAAAAACACGTCAAAATTAAGAAGCCCAAAAAAAAACAAAACAAAATCGGAAAAACTGAAAAAATGCATGGGAGTCAAAGTCACACTTTAGTGAATTTATTTTAATAATTGGCGGTATGCAGATTCAGATGCGAATGGCCTTGAGAAAAAGCAAATGCAAAATTTCGTAGTTTTTTTGTTAAAGCCAACAACAAATATACAGAGTTGCCGTTAGATGTCATAAAAATAAGCTACGAGACCATTTGCACCAAATGGTGCAATGAATACCACCATAATGTTTCACTAGTTACAAGAGTAATTGAAGTTTAAAAAATTCTGTTTTATTTTTTATAAAACTTTTCATTTTTGCACAGGCTGCTACACAGATTTTATCATAACTTAAGAATGAGTTATCCAGCCAACCAGTTAATTAATTAATGTGTTATCTTCTGTGTAAAAGGGATAGTGTAGAGTAGAGGGCTGCAAAGTGTACTCAAATGTATTCATAGAATGTGCTCTTATGAATTTCCTGTGTGCATAGATGTATGTTCTTATTTATATTATTATGTACACACACATGTGTATGTGTATACATACATAGCCACGACCAAATATACATATAAACATACATATATACATACATATACAGAAAAAACATACATTCATATACACGCAAACATACATCCGAGTACTTGAGAGTATATTCGTGCAGGCCTCTAGTGTAGAGTGAACAGGTGGTGAAGTGGGAGAGAGATAGAAAGCTTAATTCACTTATAACTCTGGAACTGTGTTTTTTTTTTAATTTTATAGAGCAGCGTTACAGCCGTTCTGGTGTCCAGTAGAGGCATTAATTTGTTTTTAAGCTGTGTAGCCATTGCGGAATCCAGTCGATGGCATTTGTGGTTGTGTCATCTGTGCGTCTGTGCAACGCACGACCAATCCATCTCCATTTGCGCCGCTTTATTTCCAGCGATATAAAAGTAGGATATGTTTTTGCCATTATTTTGTGATATCTACTTAATGAATATATGTAGGACATTTAGTTGGGCACTTGTAATTAAATCGGCCTTGAGGGACTCTTAACAAATACTTTTTAGTCCAGCGGCCTTGCTATTTTTAACCTCATAGTTGTGTGCATATCTGGAGCACGCAGTTGGTATATCAGGAACAGATGGTGTTCGCTGTACAGTTTAATAGGTTCAGCAGCTTCCAGAAGTGTTGCATCCAAATATCGATACCAGAAACAAATTTTTAAATTTTCGCCAAAAAAATATTTGTTATTTCTTCGGTCTTAATATCTCCTATGCAACTGAATGTGCCAAAATCAATATCATAATAAGTTAAAGGTGATTAAAATAAAAATTGTTTAGTATATTCTACAACAAAATTGGACAAGTCGTTCTCAAGTTATGATAAAATAAAAAGAAACAGACCAATCAAAATTCCAAAGCTCTACAAAAATGAGAAACTTTTCCATAGAATTTAAAATCACAACTATTTTAGTATATACGATAAAAAAAGCTAATAAACAATAAAATCGCTATCAGGTGTCATAAACAATATCATTTTGTTGCGCAGTGTAACCTTTCCCTTTTTTATAAGTCAGTTAAAAACAATTATTTTGCCTGTTTAATTCTCTTAAAAATTCCATTTTTACATGTCAACAGCCAGCTCAACTTAACAGCTTAATACAAAGCAAAAAACCGACCATTTAATAAAACTCTTTTAAACAAAAAGATTTTGGCTTTTGGCAAAATGTATGAAAAAACTAAACTCTATAAATCGGCCTCCAAAAAAACATATTTGTATATTATTTGGCTGGCCATCTGGTTTCATGTGTACTTTTTCCTTTATTCTTTTTAGATTTTTTTTAAATTTTTTGCATATTTTTCTTGTTTGATGGAAAAAAATATGTAAAAGATTTTTTTCTCTCATTTTATGACCATTTATCAATAAAAAGTTAAATGTAATTTTTTTCCCCCGTTTAACACAACAAGCGTTTTCAGTATAACAGGAAAAAAATCTCATGTTTACCTGCATCTGTTGTCGGTTTTTATTATACTCATGCAGTCATCTACATAGATACTTATGCTTATATGTAGATTGTGTGTAGTAATCGATCTTTTTTCTGTACTTGTGGTTTATTTACATCCGTTATTGAATTTGTAGTATTGATGACAAATATAGAAGAAGAAAAAAAAAAAGAACCAAAAGAAATTATGTTGAAATAAAAAAGAAATCCAAGCAAAAACCATTGTAGTAGTTGCAGATGCGAATTTATATCCGGCTGTTGTACCTGCAGGATTTACATTTCAACTTCCGAAAATTTTGAGTTAAAAACACATTTTTAAATTGGGGCAAAAGTGATAAGGAGTTTATATATTAATATACATATAAATAAAGTATTCAATTTCCTTTATGGTTTTTGATGATTGATATTCCTTTTTTTGTTTATTAATAGAATAATGGCCGAGAAAACATTAACTACTTTTGCATAAAAAGAGCAAACGTTACATTATGATTTAAAATATTGATAATATACATGACAATTGCAATTTATTTTAGCTTAAAACATAAAATTAAAGGTTCATAGGTTAGTGTGCTTCTAGCTGATGTCATTAGGAAGCCATGTTCAATCATGTTCATTTAGGTCATATGAGGTTTGATGCTCATACAAAATTTTTCAATATCGCCTGCTATTTTCAACTTTCGATCTCATGTTTTTACATTTTTTATTACCCAAAAATCTTACACCTTTTTCTTACTATTCTTTTCATCATATCATAAAAGTGTCATTGTAATTCTTTTTCAAACAACCGCCTTTTAAGACTTTTGCAACACCTCAAATAACTGGTCATACAATACAATGTCCAGGTGAGAAATTTTTCTTTTGTAAAAATAATACCAAAAATATTTTATTGTCATTTATTTGGCCAGACCAATTGTCAAGAGCATAAAAATGAGTTTGATATTGTCTACAATGAATGTCTAAAATAGAAATTGATAAATGCGTAAAAATTAAATGAAATCCTTTTTGATTATTGTAGCGAAATGCCGAAAATCAATTGTGAAGGAAATTACAAAAAACAAAGAGAATACAATAAACTAATACAAACATGATTCTATAACACACACACACTAAGGCATGCCCACAATATCTAATATGTTGCCTGATTATATACAGAGAATTTAACTTGGTTTATTTGAAAGTCATTTAAGTAACGTTTAAGAAAAATTACATGTCATTTTGTGGAACAATTATCCAAATGTAAGAACACCACTAGAGGCGTTCACTAATTATTGTTAAACTTAGTTACGGCAAATGTTGCAAACAACTGAAATAAGTTTGTTGTGTTTCTTTAAAGACACACACATATACTGGAAAAATGCTAGAACAGTTACGATTCAATTTGAATTTCGGTATTAAAGAAATACCCTATACTAAAAGAATTTGGCTTCATAAAACAATTTTATTACATTTGTTTCAATGACAATTTCACAAATCCAATGAAATATTCATTAATATTGTGAAAGAATTCCGTTGGTTGAATTAAACTTTATATAAAAAAACATCCGTCAATTGCAAGGAAAATGCTATTTTTCGTCCCTGCCTGGAAGATACTTAGGTGATACTTCTCAAGAATTTAGCCGAAACACCTGGTGTTTAGCCGAGACACCTTCACTAGGCAAGGGCACCACCCTTAGACACAAAACTAGTCTAAGAATTCTCCGAAATTGGGACAAAAATCTCCCTGAGTTCTCAGAAGTTCCCCCGATTCCCAGAAACTGAAACAAAACTCTCCTTAAAATCCCAGAAGTTCCCCGGATTCCCAAAAATTTTTTATAAAAATCTCTTCAAAATCGCACAAGTTCCCCGGAGTCCCAAAAATTTTTATAAAAATCTCTTCAAAACCCCAGAAATTCCTCGGATTCCCAAAAACTTGTACAAAAATCTCCCCTAAATTCCAGAAGTTCTTCGGATTCACAAAAAATTTTACGAAAATCTCCCCAATATTGCAGAACACAACGGCAACACTGAAAGCCGTGAAAAACGGCAGCGCTCAGTGAACGTCTCCACCAAATTTCAGATAAATCTTCCTGTTAACCGATTTATCTGAAATTTGGTAGACGCCTTCACTGAGTGTTGCCGTTTTGGCATTTTCACGGCTTTCAGTGTTGCCGTTGTTTTCCGGGAAAGTTCTGCGATTTTGGGGAGATTTTCGTAAAATTTTTTTGGGAATCCGAAGAACTTCTGGAATTTAAGGGAAAGTTTTGTAAAAGTTTTGGGAATTCCGGAGTGTAAATGTTCACAAAATCCACATACAAACATACATAAAAACAAAAAAGGAAATATGACATTAAACACATATGTAAGTGTGACGCGCGATTTCAATCATGTCTTACAAGCTAAAATGATTTACTGTCTTTTCTCGTTCATTGCTCTACACATATTTAACTTATGACTTACCAGCCTATGATTTGTAAATCATTCTTATTTTTGTATGGTGTGATGACTTAGCATGTTAATTTTAAGTCAAATCAAAGCACGATTTGGTAAAATATAGTGTGATTTAAAAGGCGTTTCAAATGGCAAGATGCAGATGTCTAGTAATCACTGAAGAATATGTCATAAGAAACACATTTCTCTTAAATGTTTTCATAATAATTGAGAACAATATTTATTTTACTAACTCATACACGTTCCATACAAAAACATTTGCCCTCAGCAACACTTTTTCATAAGCAACATAAAAAAAACTTTAAAACGAAGTAAACTAGAAACATCTAATATTGAAATCATCTCTTCACATTAGTTCTGTTTTTACTCCCAAAAGATTCTAAATACGGAATAGAATTTTTAAAGGAATTTTCTCACCGCACATTGTCGAGACCGTCATCCTTTTTTTTATCCTTTATAACTCAACATCGTGAAATTAATTTTATTTAACAGATTTTATGAGCTCGTAACAAAAGTCAAAAGTTATGTTCAATGATTTTTTTTTAATTTTATTTTTTGGGCCGAAAATAAGAAAGAAGAAAGTGGGAAGAAGGTCAAATGTCTTGGCGACAAAACCTTCAAATTAACAATTATTTTACTCAAAATATTTTAGCAATAAAAAAACAATAATTGACTTGCGACACTCACAAAATTCAATGAATTAAAGCGCGGATAAAAAAGTTGTTAAAAATATTCACTACGGCAACATTGATTTAATAAAAGGGTAGGGTTATTTTAAATCTATTCTGCTGTAACAGATACAATTATTTATTAGGAATGAATTTTAATTACATTAACAATTGCCATTGAATGAATAGTTTTCTTAGAGATTGAATAGTTTGTAACATATCTGTAACAAGAAGATATAAAGGGTTAATTTTCTTAAATTTTTATACAATAGTCATCACATTGAACTGAAGTATATTAGGGTAAGAAAGTCGGTTTCTAGTACATAATTGTAAAATATGTACGTATAAAAATGTCTTGAGCGTCATTTAAATTTTTTGAAAACAGCAAATTCGTATTAAAAAAATTGAATCCGGAAACTACAAACTTCGAAAAAATTGCTTAAAACTCTAAAAATGGTGTAGCATTTTCTAAATTCGTTGTATAAGCTCTTTTCCAACGTTCTTTCTTGCGTTAATGAGTAAAATCAAACTAAATTGAAAGCAAACTATTACAAAATCGAATTAATTTTGTAAAAGGATGTTCTTGTTACAATTTACGTAGGTGTAACTGTAAACTTTTGGCAGTGCTAGAGTAATTGTAAATGTGTGCATGTGTGCGTGCCTGTAAAGTTGTAAAGCATATTGTTGCAAACACCTTTCGGCTAACAAAAATGTTCGATTTACAATTACATTCAAACAACACAGCAGATTAGAGGGTATAACCTGAGAGACCGAAAGGGAAAGAGAGTTAAGGTTAAAGGACTTCTTTTGTTGGCTTGTCTACAAAATTCTAATTGTTTTCTAGTTACAAAGAAATTACTTGGTCAAATTCTATTGAAATCGTATTGGTTTGTTAATCAAATCTTGATGACTTGTAATTTTTCTTGTATTCTTTAACACAGGCTTTGTATGTGTAAGAGTGTGTGTGTGTTTCTTTTTCTATTTAACACAATTGTTAAAGGTGTATTTTCTTTCTGGTAATCAGGCCAAACCATTTTCTTTTAATTTAGTTTTTTTTTTGCTTATTGTTCGTATAGACGTTTGTCGGTAAATTTTCTAATTACATTACAAAAGGAAATTAATGGCTTTTGAAGGCTCCTTTGGGTCACAACAAGCCTGCCACTGGCGCTTATTACACAAAATCAAAGAGTGAGTGAAATTGCTGCTGAAATGGAAAACAATTGTGAAATAGCAAAAAAAGCATGAAAATCACACCTTGACTTTCGTTCTGCTTAGTTAAGGTTAATCAGAAAAGTATTTATTTCGTTTGAAAATCGCCGTAAGGTCAATTAAAAACTTATTTCTTTGGAAAAGATATAACAAAGGAAAAAGTATTTAAGTATTTCAATGCAATTATAAAAGGAGAACGAACACAACTCCTGCAATATTATTTATTGCTAAAAAATGTATTTTAAATCTTATATTTATCGTTGTACAGTGTAAGTATTCTCAGTTTTAGCTAAAATCAACTGAGTTCACTTTATTATGAATATAATCAATAGTTAAGTTATGAATTTAGTCGAACTGTGTGTGTAGTTTGGCTGAAATTCGTTTTTCAATTTAATCTTTTCCGATTAAATTATTTTTATTTTTAGAAAGAAATTCTAAAATATTCTTAATTAATATATAAATTAAAAGGTGGACGAATATTACAAAAAATATTTCAAAGGTGTTTGTTTAAATATTACCAAATCGGCAACACTGCGTTGGCTTAATACTTTTCTGTGGACAAAAATATTTTTGAATAATAAATTAATTTTAGGACGAAGAGAAAATTAACAAAATCGTAAAAACACATTTTTTGTTTCAAAGCGGCAACACTGCGTTTGCTTAAATACTTTTCGGTGGAAGTAAATATTCTTAATTAATAAATAAATTGTTAAACTTACTAAAAAGTAGCAAAACCGTAAAAAAAGTTTATGTTTAAAAATAACCAAAACGGCAACACTGCGTATGCTTAAATACTTTTCGGTGGACGTAAGTATTCTTAATTAATAAATAAATTATTAGACTTACAAAAAAGTAATAAATGGTAAAAAAATTACTTTGTATAAAAATAACCAAAACGGCAACACTGCGTATGCTTAAATAGTTTTCTCTGATCGCCACTTACACGTTTGATCGAACATAATCCTCGTCATTTGGAATACATAATGCAATTCTACGTTATTAAAGTTTACTTAAGGCTCAGTTAGCCGACCGTAACGTTGATGTAGTTGGATGTTCTGATCGTTTCTGTCACATTGAAAACTTATGAGAGAGAAACGATCAGCACGTGCAACTACATCAACGTTACGGTCGGCTAACTGAGCCTTTAAGCGTAAAAAGTTAACAATATTACAACAAAAACACGAATGTTCCACGAATAACAGCGAAAATCACCCAAGAATTCTTTTTACAGGGTCTGTGAAATTATGAGAAGTGAATAGTAAGCACTGCTAAACATGAATCCAGAAATGTATTTTTATTAAGAGGCATCACTTTAAAACGTAAATTGTTAGGCATTCATAATTGCGCAATATGGCATATTATATATCAATGGAAATATAATTAAGTCTATTTTCTTAAGATCTTACAAAGATTTTAATATTTTTTTTTTTTCAGTTCTTTTTTATATAGTTACTAGCCGATATTTTTTCAGCACTTTACAAATTTTTCAAAAACAAATCGGTGCATAAAGATGGTCTTGATAAAGATGAGGGGATGTTCTGGGAAGACTTATAAATAACATTGTACAATTTAAAAAAAATTACATGGTTCTAAAAATTTACTCTAGTGGAGGCAACAAAAAAAACGTATATATGTATCGGCGTTTTGGATGTTTACATCTAGGACTCATTTTACGGGCAGTTGGATTTCGGCATAGAAAACCTTGTACGCCTTACGTTTATATATAATATATAGTTATAACATGTGCTCAGCACTTTTATGTAAAACAGAGTTAGAAATATATTTTTTAACATTTTTACTATCTAACTTTTCGTTGTGTGTCTCTGTTTGTCTCTTTCTTAAAAAAGGGAAAAACTATTCTTCAGCGGCAATATAGCGGGCTAAAATGGTCTACAAAAATTTTATTCGTAGTGTTTGACATAAAAGTGCTGTACACATCTCATACCTTGAACGTAAGGCTTGCAAGATTTTCTATGCCCAGTACTAATTGTGAATAGGTACGAAATTAACCCTAAAACACATTTTAAGTTTTGAATGATTTCTGGCGTACAAATTGAGTTTAAATCTTTGGTGTCTTAGAAGACTGATTGATAGTAAAATGTTATGGCATATATTTTTGTAGAACATTTTAGCCCGCTATATCTCCACTGCAGGAGAGTTGTTTGCCCCTTTTTTGAAGAAAAGGACAAAAAACCCATACAGCGAAGAGTTAGAGGGTTAAAATATTTTACAAAAATTTTTGTCGTGGTATTTCACATAAAACTGTTGAGCATATCTTTTACATTAAACGTTAGCAATATTTGCTACGCCGAGTAATAATTGTGAATAAGTACGAAATTAACCTTTAAACACAATTTAAGTTTTTAGTGATTTCTGGCGTTTTAATTGAGTTTGGAACTTTGGGGTCTTTGAAGATCTATAGTAAAATTTTATGGAAAATATTTTTGTAGAACATTTCCGCTCACTGTATTACAACTGAAGGGGAGTTGCTCGCCCCTTTTTAAAGAAAGAGACAAAAATACCCATACAGCGAAGAGTTAAAGGGTTAAAATGTTCTACAAAAATATTTCGCGTGGTATTCTACATAAAAATTTGAGCACAGCTTATACCTTAAACACAAGGCTTACAAGATTTCCTATGCCGAGTACAAATTGTAAATAAGTACGAAATTAACCCTTAAGTCTATTTAAAAATTTTAATGATTTCTGGCGTTTAACTTGAGTTTTGAACTTTGGTGCCTTTAAAGATCGATAGTGAAATTTTATGGCAAATATTTTTGTAGAACATTTCAGCCCGGTATATCACCATGTAAGAAAATTTGTCTCCCTTTTTGAAGAAAGGGACAAAAATTCCCATACAGCGAAGAGTTAAAGGGTTAAAATGTTCAACAAATATATTTCTCGTGATATTTGATATAAAACTGTTGAGCACATCTTATACCTTAAGCAGAGGCTTACAAGATATCCTATACATAGTACTAAGTGTATATAAGAACGATATTAACCTTTAAACACATTTTAAATAATATCTAGCATTCGATTTCACTTCAGAACTTTGGTGTCTTCAAAGGCCTATAATAGAATTCTATGGCAAATATTTTTCTAGAACATTTCAGCCCACTATACTCCCACTGAAGATGACTTGTTTGCCGCTTTTTAAAGAAAGGAACAAAAAGAACCATACAACGAAGAGATAGAGGATGAAAATGTTCCACAAAAAAGTTTCTCGTAGTATTTTACATACAAGTATTGAGCACTTCTTATACCTTAAACGTAAGGCTTACAAGATTTTCTATGCCGAATTACTATAACTATGTGCAAAAGGGTGGGATGTTTAACTCCTTTTGAAATACAACCCAGTAGTGTAATTTTAATTCGTAATTTTTTTTTCCAAAAAAAATCATTAAATATTCTAATTGCTTCCACTTATATCATGCATAGTTTCAATCAAATATTTTCCAATTCTCCATAAATTCCAAACCATTTAACAATAAATTGAAAGGAAAGAATTAAAAAACTGTAATTGTATGACAAATCCATAAAACAATGCAATCAATTCGCATAAATAAAACAGATGAAACTAAATAAAAAACGAACTGACAAATTCATTGAAAACTATTTTGAAAAAAGAAATAGCAACAACTCAAATCGATTTAAATAAACTGAAAGAGAAAAAAAGCATGAATTGAACAAATTGTTGATACACACCTCAATATGGGGAAATGAGTTATTTATTCACACATAAATTCTTGAAATTGGAAAAATGGAATGCACAAAATGAACTAAATTTAAATCCTATTGCATTTACACATGTCAAATAACATGAACAACAACAGCATGTAGGGAATGGCATTTTAATAGATTTGGACGGCCTACCTGTCACAACAGAAAAATAGTTATTGAAAGCTGTATAAAGGATATGCACGAAAGAATTTCCTCTATTAAGATTCTAACCAGTTCACAGCGAAGAGAGAATACTATCTGCTTCCTCAGTATAAAGCGTAGAAACTTTTTCGTTTGCACTCTCTGAAAGACAACAAAACCGGAGAGTGGCATACACAAATGATTTGCATACTTGTAAGTATCCTTACAATAGTTTTATTATTTGCAAATGTATGCAGATGCGGAAACAAGTGATACTGGCTAACATACACATGTACATACATTTATTTATTCACAGGACCACACACTCATACTTTAACACAACACAAAAAAAAATTCTTTTGCACACATGCATATTTACCAATACAATAATACATTTATGTGAAAGTAAACACTTGGTTTATTTTCTATAGTTTTACCATGACCAGGCCTACGGGTGGGTAGGAGCGGTATTATGGATGAGCGTATAGACACGGTCATTGTTTTTTTTAGATTTCAGCTTTTTGCAAATATCTTTATGTTGTTGTTTTGTTTGTTTCATTGCTATTATCTTGTTTTTTTTATGTGCCGTTGACCACCTGCAGATCGGTTAAAGTTGCTTGCAACAAATAAGAAAAAATAAGAAATGTTCATAGTAGACTTACGGAAGGAGCTATATTATTGTGTAGTTTTTTGAAATGGCTGTGTTTTGAGTTTTATTACAGTTGCAGCGTAAGAAAACAAGGGCGCTAAAGTCCTACCGATTTAATTTTTAGGGTCCCGTACCAAAGAGATGGTTAATGTATCCTATTGTTTTCGCTGCCATTACCATCTGTCCGTCCGTCCGTCCGTCTGCAACGGTCTTCTTTCTCGGGCAGTGCAATTCGTAAATACCAAAACTTTCACAGTATATATATAACTACAAGAGTTTTTAAAAGTTATGAATTTTTTAAAAATAAAAATTTGTATAAAAAGCTTTTATAAAAGCTCTGAAACTACTGAGCAGACTAAAAATAATGTCAGTACGGCTTAAAGATATTGTTGTTCTTCGGATTTTTCATTTAATTTATTAGAACAAATCATTCTTCAGTTATTGTAACATATGTGTCGTTCACTGTAACAGTGAATTATCTCCTTGTAATTAAATTTCGAGAAAACGAGCCTTTTATAGTGAATATTTTGCAGTTTTACTTCCGGGAGTAAACAAGTAACGCCATCTATGGGGTTTTGGTGCTAATATTGGAGTTGCTTCACTGTTACTACGAAAGATATGACTAAATGTGATACTATTCTGCAAAATTATGTATATATTAAAAATATGGAGTTACACCACTTTTACAGCAAACGACACATATAGCAGATAGCACTATTTGAACAGGATAAAAAACTTCATAGCTGCCACAGAGTTACTCGTAGAGGGATAAAATGTAAAACTGGCCCCCATAATTTTTCCTTCCCAACATTTTATCTGGACATGAATACCCCCTATCTTTATTCCTTAAGTGGGGTCCTATACAAAATTTATAATGGAGACTAGAAATATATACACGAAAAAGTTCCATAACTGCCTAGGAGTCCCAATAGGGGCTATATGTGTGACTGATGACCATTAGTTTTTTGTTCCTAGCATTTTCTCAAAACATACTTGTCCGCTATCTGTAACCCTTAGGGTGGCTCCCATACAATTAATGTAGTTTATTGAAATTACCGAATTTGGCTCCAGCAGCACCTGGCATTCTCCTAGACGAGTCAAATGTATGACCAACTCCCATTAGTTTCCTAGCGTCAACAATTTTTTAGAACTCACCTACCCCGTATCTCCATACTTTAAGGGTGCTCCCATACAAAATTTACAATACAGACTAGAAATATATAGAAGAAAAAGTCCCATAACTACCCAGGAGTTCCCGCTACGGGTGTTAAATGTATGACTCAGCTCCTTTGGTTTTTTGTTTAGAACATTTTCTCAAAACATACTTGCCATTTATCGCCATCCCTTAGCGGACTCCCATACAAGATATGTACATTTTGTATGTACATTTTGTATGGTAGCACCCTTAAGGAGTGTAGATATTGGTTAGTTATGTTAGAAAAAAATGTTGCGAAAGAAAAATTAAGTGGGGTCAGTCATACATTTGACCCGTCTAGGGGCATCCCAGGCGCGGCAGTGGCCAAATTTAGTGCAGATAAGACTTTTTTTACTGACAAAACAACGTGGTTGTTAGATAGCATAACAAAAAAAATTTATGATAAAACCTTTAAGAAATAATTGTTTTTAATTAAAATGACAGATGACAATTCAGTCAAAGGACACGTTGCTATAATACTCATTTTCGAGAAAACTGCAGATAGCACTATTTGAATATAGGCCCTCGATATAAATGTTTTCTAAGCTAGGCGATAATAAAAAAATTTTTATAATTGAAAAAATAGGTGCAACAAATGCGCGTAACGAATACTGGTACGAAATACGTGTAACGACAAATCACAACGAAGGCAAGAGGCCGACGCGAAGTTAAATTTCTTAAAAATTCAGTGTAGCCAATTTCGTATTTTTGCTGTTTTCGGTGTTGCTGTTGTTTTCTGTGGAAGTTCTGGGATTTTGAGGAGATTTTTGTCCTCGTTTTTTGGGAAGCCGAGGAACTTCTGGGATTTTGTGGAGATTTTTGTGCAAGTTTTTGGTAATCCTTAGACCAGGCTTTTGTCTTTTCTACCGGTTGGTGCTCTTGCTATATGAAGGTGCATCGGCTAAACACCAGGTGTCTCTGCTAAATTCTTGAGAATTATCACCTAAGTATTGCAAACATTTTTTTTTAAATCATAAATATTTGTTTGAAGTACAGTAATCTGAATAGTATTAAAGAAATTGCCACTAGACAAGTATCTCAATTTTGAATCTAGAACGTATCACTGAGTATCTTAATTATGTCAATGGACCCGCTCCAATAACAACGCCATGTAAACGTGGCAGGTTCCTCCTATCTAGTTAAGTGATGTATTCACTTTTCACCACCCGCCACACGGGAACATATTTTAACAATTCCATTTTCACCATAGGACCAGCATTACCGTTGTACAAGAATAATTTGCACAGAACAAAGCTTTAAAATACAGTACTGTTCTGCATAATACAGAATGGATGGTCACCGTAAGTAAGATATATAAAAAAATATTTGAAACGAAAATCGCCTTTCAAACGAACATACTTGTTGTAGGGTGTATTGAAAATAGTTATATTTTAAGTTGATTTAAATAAGCCGGGCTTGTGTTTTCTCTAGTAGTGCATTCAATTGTTAATAAAATATTTTTTTCATAAAAAAGAAATTTATTTCTTTTGTTTTATTTATTCTTTTTTATGAATTTATTTTATAAAAGATGCATGTTGGTATAGCAAAACGAATGAATGGCATGGTCAAAAATTGTAATAGAAAGTGTAATTTTGGTCACAACCGATCTGTGAACACTTGTCATGTCAATTGTATTTGAAAGAATAACTAATTGATTAGAATTTTTCACAGTTTACTGAAAATTTTTTTAAGGGATGTACAATGCACATTGTGCATACCTGCATAAATTTTATATGTTTGATGAGAAATAAATTTGAATAAATAAATTTATTTCTTTTGAATAAATAGAATTTTAATCTTTATTTTGTTTTGTAATAATTTTAGGATTTAGTTAAACCGAACTATTTGACTTAAAACAAACACCTGAGATGACAAGGTCTAGACGTTAAATACACTATGAAACAAGATAAATTCCAAGGAGTACTTCCATTTGTTCATGTGTTATGGTCCCCTAACTATAAAAACAGTCGAAATTAAAAATTGTATTAATAATTTTTTTTTAATTTTTTTTTCTTCTAAAATTCGAGATTTTTGAAAAGGCTGCTTTACTGATCATAACTTAAGAAGTGGCAGTCCAATTTTATTACAAAAACAGTTAAAATTTTGAAATATAATTACGTTTAAGGAAGGCACTGTAATATTATTAATTAAAGTATATTTCATGAAAATCTATCGATAAATAGCGATTTTATTCATAATAAAGTGAAGTTACCTGATTTTTTGTAAAAATTGCGAATATGTACACTATATAACAAAATCAATTTTTTTATATTACAAGATTCTAGTAGAGGGCTTCAAAAAATTATGAACGTCTGTCGGCGATTCGAAAGTTTATACCCGGGACTCATTTTAGGGGGAGCTAAATTTCCACCCTTTTGCACATAGTATTATACTGACTCGGCATAGGAAATTTACGTTCAAGGTATAACATGTGCTGAGTTTTTTTATGTAAAACGCCACGATAAACATTTTTGTCGAACATTTTAATCCTCTAATTGTTCGCGGTATGACTCGTTTTGTACCTTTCTAAAAAAAAGAGGCAAAAAACTTCTCTTCAACGGCGATATAGTGGGCTGAAATGTTTTACAAAAATGTTTCAGTGGTGCTTTACATAAAAGTGCAGAATATATATTTTGCTTTAAAAGTAAAGCTTATCAGATTTACTATGCCAACTCCTAATTGTGAATAAGTACAATATACTAGCCCGCCATGTTGCCACTGAAGGGTAGTTGTTTGCTCTTATTTTAAGAAAGGGACTAAAAGACCCATACCAAAAAGAGTTAGAGGGTTAAAATATTCTACGAAAAGGTTTTTCGTGGTGTTTTACCAGAATTATTATATAGAACCATGTAATATTTGGTGTTGTTCAGTGTTATTGGGTAGAGAGGGAGGAGTACAGTAGAACAACTATTGTGATGAGTTATTTATATTTTAATTTTTCCCTATCTTCTTTTGCTGATATGTGCACATGTCCTGTGAGAAAAAATTTCTAATAGCTTCCTAAAGCAGGAAGGAAGTTTTGCTGGGACAAAATTAAAATTAACAAACTTTTTGAATGTTCACTATATTTAGTTCTGCCAATTATTTTATATGCTTTGTGAACAAATCCAATTAATTGTCGAAATTTTATCATGATTTACTTTTTCCAGCAGCTGTAGTATTATTTATAATGTATCCTTTCAATATCGTCCTTTTTTTCGTATACTTTCTTAAAATGAATGTGTTTATTCACCTTTGCCAAAGTGTCGAGGTGTAGATTTTTTTCTTTGCATTTTTATTTTTGCTTTTATTAACAACCAGAAAATTTATCAAACAAGCAAAAAGCCAATTTAAATCTTATTCAAATTGGAAACATCAACTCAAGACAAGAAGAAATGAAAAAAAAACATCTGCCGAATTTCTTTGTATAAACCAACTTCTTGTTTTCGAAATTGTTTTAAAAGATCCAAGTCATATAAAGAAAAAAATTCTTTTCGTTTTTATGTCTTTTGGAAATCTTTTCGAACGCAACAAAAGGCCAATTTGCCACCTTTTCAAAAGGTAAAAATATCAAGTTATTTTTATTGTCAGGTTTTTCTTTTAGTTTTATTGTGTTTTACATTTGTTTGCTATGTTTTTCTTATTTAAACAATAAAAGTAGAAACAAATGAAAAGATATATAAAGTAAAATCAATATTATTTGTTCTAAACTCAGAGTCAGAAAGTCATTTATTTACAATTTTTTTACATTTATTTACAATTTTATTTATTTATTTCTTTTTTTTGTTGGTCTACAATTTCATTTTTAATGTTAAACTCAAGGTGTTTTTCTTTATTATTTTTTTTATAGCTCCTTTTTTATTTCATTTGTTCCTTTGACCAACTCAATATGTAAAAATCATTGAAAATTATCCATCAATCTTTTATTGCATTTCTTTAGAAAAATTTTTACACAAAAGTTTGAAATTGTCTTACCAAGGCAACGCCCTGCCCTCAACAATTTAAATTTGAAAATTCCTGAGCAATTGTGCTCTTTCATCAATTTTTTTCAACGTGCTAGTGTAACAATAAAAGGACATCAATTTCATTTATATTAAGTACATTGTTTTATTTCATTTTAGGCCATAGAAATGAAATTTTTTTTTATTGTTACCACAAATTACCATTGTACATTGTACATTAATGATTTTTTTTCCAGGAGTTTCAAAGAAAACGAAAGAAATGAAAATTCGAAACTCTGAAGAGCAACATTTGACAGTAACGTCTTAATCAAATTTCTTAATGACTTCAGCTAATAAATTTTAATCAAATATATAAGCAACTCCCCTCAAATATCGTTGCTACTACGTCCATCTATCGCATGTGAAAGTTTGGATTTTTTTAGACCCGGTATCTTGGTCCTGCATGGGGTAGGACACATCTTGTTGTAAAATATTGAAATTATCGTAGTAGATTGTAAACTCAATAAGAAGTATCCAACGAAATTTTATTGTTTTGGCTTGAGTTCGGTTTTTTAGGGTTTTCCGGGATCCCGGGACCGATCGGGATTTTTTGGGATTTTTGTACATAAAAAATCAAACAAATTTATTGTTAGTAGTAAAACCAACGTTATCTTAAGACAATGAGATATTAAAATCTCTTTATCGGATTTCTATGACCCTTTTCGTAGTTCAGTTGAAGTAACAAATAAAGAAAAAGACAAACCATCTAAATCTGCCACTCTAACAATTACAGCCCCAATCAATACCACTTTTTATGGCCCATGGAAGTTTGTACTTTTTAATATCTTTGGTTGAGGTGCTTATTTTCCATCTTGTTTTGTCGCCGACTATCGAATATTTAAAGCATTTTATTTCAAAATATTTATCTGACAAGTATACTTACATGAATATGTAGCAAAAAAACTTTCGTTAGAACTTCCTTAAGTTCATTGAAACCGTTACGTGCAATGCGATGGATATTATTTCCTATTTTTCGTAAGAAAAGTATATATTTTTCATCATTGCACTATGGCCGGAAATCGCAAAGTTGTGACAAAAAATATTTCCCGACAAGGTGTCATCACCAAACTAGGTATGCTGACTTTCACTACCACAATATAGAATTAAGAACAAAAAAGTGGGTTGCTCACATCCCCTTTTGTAGTGGCGCGCACCTATAGGGGGACTTGAACATATTTAAAGTGACTCGGAATAAGAAATCTTGTAAACCTTACGTTTATGGTATAAATTATGTTAAAAATTATATGTAAAACGCAACGGGAAACATTTTTGTAGAATACTTTAACGCTCTAACTCCACCCTGTATGGTTCTTTTTGTGCCTTCTCTTGAAAATAGGATAAAAAATCCCCTTTAGTTGTGACTTAGCGGGCTAAAATGCTTTACAAAAATATTTGCCATAAAATTCTACTATAAGCCTTTCAAGACATTCAAGCTCTAAACTCAACCGGAATGCCAGAAATCATTCAAAACTTAAACTGTGTTTACGGGTTAATTTCGTACTTATTCACTATTAGTATTCGGCATAGCAAATCTTGTCAGCCTTACGTTTAATGTATAAGATGTGTTCAGCATTTTTATGTAAAATTTTAGGAGGAACATTTTTTTAGAACATTTTATCCTGCTATATTGCCGCTAAAGGGGAGTTCTTTGGGCCTTTTTTAAGAAATGGACAAAAACGGCCATACAATGAAGAGTTAGAGGGTGAAACTGTTTCACAAAAATGTTCCCCGTAGTGATTTATAGAAAAACGCAGAGCACATTTTATACCTCAAACGAAAGGATTACAAGATTTCCTATGCCGAGTCATTCTAATTGTGCGCAAAAGTGTTTAATTTCAGAGTTTTCTACCTTGAATGGGTCTAAAGAAATATTAAATTCTCGTTAGGTTTGAATTGTTTGCAAAAAAATGTTAACCCGACATAAAACTTAAATTTCCCTAGAATAACTACATGTAAGAATCCCCTTTGGAGTCCAAGGAAGTAGGTACATAGGTTTCACTCCCCATTTTTCACAATATCACAAAAAATATGATCTATTAAAATCATCAAAATAAGTACGAAAAACAAAAATTTCTCAAATATGTTTCCCAACCGTTAAAAATATACACCTCGAGTATTAGTAAAAATACTTTTTGGAAAACAATGTTTTAATTTTGTAAAAAAATTTTTTGCTTCACAGCTTATTATAAAAAAGGTGAACATTGGCAGCTTTGTACACCTAAACAGGGTTACCAACTGTTATATATTTTTTTTAATTTTTTCTTTTATTTTTTTATTTTTTTAAATTTAGAGATGAAAATTTTACTTTTTGCCGCAAAATTTGGAAATTCGGCCATAGTGCATTGTTTTCTTAATAATTCCCAAACCGGGTAGTATATAAAAAAATAATATTGAAACGGTTTGAGGTTATTTCGTTTGCCCACATCTATTCACTTTTAATATATGTAAATAGTTTGCATATTCTCGGCTGAGGTTCCTTAATTTTAACAGATCGATTAAATAAATACTTTGATTTTACGTATGATCTTTAAAAAATATATATTCGATTTTTGTCAAACTTTTCGGCGGTTCTGCCGAATACTCTGGCAGTCAAAACCAGAGTGGATAATTAGTTTTAATTACATTAATGAAGCCGTTGTTCAAATTTTAATAAATTGTTCGTATACAATTTCTTAATAACATTTCTTTCAATTGTTTAACTATACCGACTTCACAAATAAACCACCCAAGTTCACAATTTCAACTCCATACTTTAAAACAATGCCGCTTATTTTCTAAAGGAGGAAGAAAGTCCAGCAATTATTATTAAATACAGCCTGGTAATATCTTCATAAAATTTTGTTTTATAAAATGTAACATTTACATGCAATGTCATTAAATGTAAATGAAGAGAAAAAAAAGACCACAAAACTTAAACGCTTTAAAAATAATCCTTAACAATTATTTGTTAATCCACTGCAAAATCCACCTGTCCCCATTAAAATCATACGATTTTTTTATTATTAACATTAAGGTTTTTCCTTTGCTTAAAGAGTAGTTGCAAATAAACATCTTGTATGTTTCTTTTATGGCAATAGCCAGACAGACAATGTTTGCCGTTTGTTGATTTGGTCTTGGGCTGATCTGGCAAAAGTAACAACAACGAAATGTGGAATGGATAAAATATTTAATGCTAATAAACGAAAATGAAACAAAGCATGTTTTAATAAACTGTCCAAAAAAAGTTTTTTTTTACTTTTTTATACTTGAAACCACCTGCAACATATTTGTACGTTATGAATGGTAACAGCCAAAAATTTTTAAAAATTCAAATATTTATATGTTTGAGTTTTGCAGACAAAAACTTATTTATTTAGTTTCTTTTGGATACGCTTCATGGACCCAAATATTTTAATAAAAAGATGTTAAATCCACCAAGAAGTATTGTGCATCTTAAGAACATGGAACTGTGGCACAAATTTGTTAAAGGATAAATTTAACAATTTTATAACAGAAGCAAAGTAAAGAGAGTTTCAAAGTTGTTGGGCCATATCTCAGCTATGGGGAAGGCGACTTTTCTAACTAACACCCGTAACAAACAGCCGTATCACAAAAAGAAAATTCCTACGGAAGTAAAAACACAGACAGCAATAAATAAAAGTGGATATCATATCGAGCCATAACCGAAAAAAACTTAAGTGACATGCTTTTCGAAAATCTTTTTTTTTTTGACGAAAATCCATTATTTAGGATAATTGGGACTATCTGCCAAAGTTTCAAAGTCATGTGAAGTACCGTTACGGAAATAACAGCAAAAGAAATTTTGGCTTAAGTGCATTTTCCCTTAAAATTTTTATTTCGTTTACATTTTTTTGTAACTGCAAAGTGTAGTTAAAATTCTCTTTTTCAAGTAAAGCAAAACTAGTATCAAAAACATCAAGTAAATCAATGAAACAATTACTAGTTTTAAATTAGTTTGATTAAATTAACAGATTTTTCATGACATCAAGAATATCTTAAAATATCTAAACCACCACTAATATGCGTTATCTTAAAGGAAATTTATTAAAACTATTAACATTACTTATAACAGTCCACTACAATCCTATATAGCCAATAATAAGACTCTACCTCTACTTTAAACCAAGGATAATTAAAAAATACTTCTCTTGTAAAATTTGATTTTTGGCTCTTAAGCTTTTCTGGCGCTTATGGCACGGTATGTATTAAAAATAAAATTAACACTAAAATAATTTTCGGCATACTTTTGAGAGCGAACAATAAATATTAGCTCCATTTGGTTTTCATGGTAAAAATAAATTAAAAGTGACGCCTTAAAGTATGTTATTTTTTTGTTAGAACTTTTTTTATGCAAAATATATTAAAATCTGAAGAAGCAAAATCAGAGATTACAAATTGAAAGCTAAGAATATTTTCATTTCATACAAATTAAGTGACAGAGTGGTTAACCACATGGGTCCGCAAGTTATCTGGGTTTTTTGAAAAATTAATTTCCACTACCAAGGAAGATGACGAATGGACGAACAGGCAGCTAGACATCGTTCAATCTCTCTCTCTCTCTGTCTCTCTCTCTATAGAGCGACAAAGAGTGTATACATATATATAGCATACTTTATGGGGCTGCAAATAAATATTATATAACTGATTTTGCTAATTTCATTATGCAACAAGCAAAATGCCAAGGAATAACAATACATATATTTTTTTATATGATATGATTCCTTAACTACACGACAAACCGAAGCTCTAAATTATATGGATACATTTTTTTAATGTTGATAATATGGGATTTTTGAAGAAGCTGTTGTACCGATTTTATCATAACTTGGAAAGTGGCTGTCATACTTTATTACAAAAATGACCAACAAATTTTAAGGAAAGTTACCTTTAAGATGTCTTAGTAGATTTTTCAAATACTCACTAGTTTCGAAATTGTTCAGTCCGCAATGATGAAAAATATATTTTATTAGAAAAAATTGATGAAAAAAATTCAAAAATCTATAAAAACGGTTTAATTCCGAACAATATACAATTTCTATTAATTGAACATAAAGCCACACATACTATAATTAAGATAAGCTTGATTCTATGAAAATCGATGGGTAATTATTGATTTTATTCTCAATAAAGTGAAATTGGCTGATTTTTTTTAACAAACTTGTATCATAACTTTTGAAGGGGTAGACCAATTTTGTTAAAAGAACCACTAGAAAACTTGAAACAAATTTACCTTTAAGACGTTTCAATATTAAGGGCTGCAAGATATCCGCCTCAGTAGAACTATGTGCGAAATTGATCTAAATTTTATTACCCCTAAAATGAATTCCAGATGTAAACTTTCAAAATGCCGATATATGTGCACATTTTTTTGGTGACCACTACCAGAATCAGTCGTTAGAGCCTTATCATTTAAAAAAATGTGACTTTGTTGTACAGTGTAAATATTCGCAAATTCAGCAAAAGTTAGGTGACTTCATTATAGTATGAATAAAATCAATATTTATCCATAGATTTTCATGAAATAAAGCTTATTTGATTTTTAGTAAATGTGGCTTTACGATGAAATAATACAAATGAAAAGCTTTTGTCATTTTCGATTTTTTATAAATCGTAAAAAAAAATAAAAATCTTTCAATTTTGTATAAAAAATATATTTTTCATCATTGCGGTCTGAATAATTGCGAAACCGTGTATTATATAAAAATACCTATAATATGAAAACGGATTAAAGATAATTTTATTTCAAGTTTTTTAGTGTTCTTTAGTGTCCCAAATTTTAGAAGAAAAAAAGCTAAAACAATCGTATAAATAGAATTTTAAATTTCTACAGTTTTTGTAGTTAGGGAAACATAACACATAAAGAAAAATATAGTGGTCATCAAAAGTCATGGGAAAAGTTTCATTTTATTGCAGTATTTTCAATAGGGATGCCAAACTGGACTGGTTTTTGTAAATCCTGGGATTCGGGATTTTAGAATTTCAAATCCCGACATCACGGGATATTTCGAGATCCCGAGATTTTTCAAAATCACAGGATTTTTAACAATCCCGGAATTTTTCGGGATTTTGGGATTTTTATTTTATAATAAAACACTCAATTTAACAATTGCTAATTTTCATTTCGAGTTCCCGGAATTCGGGATTCATCAATTTGGGATTGGGATTTCAGGATTGGCATCCCTAGTTTTTAATACCAAAATTATTAAAACTATATATAATATAGAGCAATACGAGCCTGCAAGCTCTGTGGAAGATATAACCAACTACTATACGGAATGAAGAATAGACGGAGAGGCGTGCCAGTATTATTGAAGCCCTCTCTACTGCGAAGCAGAGTATATATAGCATACTTTATGTGGTGCAAAATCAATATCAAAATCCACGAATCTAGTGGCTCTCGAATCACAAAATTCATTTCATTTTATTAATATTGAAGAGGAAAAAATAGGTCGTTTGAAATGATTGTGTTAAGCCCACTGTGCGTGCTGAATTAAAGCCGTGAATGAATGCTTAAACAGGCAACTCAATGTTAATGCTTTAAGTTGATTTTAATGTTGTCTTGTTGATGATGGTCGTGTTGTTGTTTGTATTGTTTCACTTCTTGTAGTTTTTCTTTCTTTTTTTCGTAACTTTTTAATATTAACGATGATGATAATGATGCCTATACATTTAGGACGGTTGTCCCCGTCCGCTCAATTGCATGGCTTGACTGTTGTTTGACTGACTGGCTGGCTGGTTGTTTAATTCTTTTTGTTTTCTGCAAGTTGCTGTTTTGATACGAATGAATTAATAAGTAGGAAGTAATGAAACTATGATAACCGTGAAGTTATGCGCGTTTGCACCTGTAGTCCGTCTTCAGCCCAAGAGCCAGCCAGTGAACGATTAAAATTACCCCTTAAGTATTAACTAAATAGTGTGTTTAAATTGGCAGGTCTTTTTTTTTGCTCTTAATTTCAATTTCTGTTGTCTGTTTGAAAAAAAAAACGCACCAGTCTTTCTTTAAGAAAAGAAAACCCTACCAAAACAACAGAAAAAAAAAACTTAACAAATTTCGTGTGAATATGTTCAAGGTTTCACTTAGAAATTCATGAGCCCTTATTAAGTAATAAGTGGTTTGATGTTCAGACACTCAATGACGCTGTCAAAGATGATTATGACAGTGTTCATGATAAAGACAAATGCTGAAGAGGTTGCTATTACTTTGAGTTTGTTTAATATTTTAATTAAATATTTTAAATTGTATCATGTTGCTATTTAAGTTTACAAAAAGAAATTATTTTTGAAAAGAATCAAATTAATTTTCCGAGACTGTATTTTCTTGTTGAAGATTTCAGTGTTGATGACACAACTGTTTGTTTAATGAAAATAAAAGTATGTTGTAATTGATTACTTAACCTTTTCATAGCATTATTTTAATAATGGAAATTTAGAAATGAAAGTTGTTGCGAAAGCTTTCTGCATAAATTTTTGAGCACGAAAATACGTTTAGGTTTCTCTGAAACTCACCATAAATGACACAAAGAAAAAATTATTGTCCAGTTTTTTAATTAACTATTTAAAAATCATTTCTTTAATTAATATTTTTATTAAATCAATGTTTGTTTTAATTGATTTTACTGTTCTTTTAACTCAACGCTATCAACAGACATTTTGCTGGATAACATTATAAACGTTATATTAGCAAAATAAATTAAATTAAAAATTTTATTTAAATACTCTTGCTTTAAAATATTGCTTTAATTAATGTCCTTCTTCCTCAAATAGGTATTTAGCACACAAACATATTAAATTTTGAACTTTTTGCATATTATTCGACCATCAATAAAGGCGAATAATTATAAAAAAAATTGATGTCATATCATTCACATTTCATTAAATACGAATTGTATTTTGCTTTAAACAACCAATATGAAATAAAAACAAAAATTATGAATTTTAATAGGCTTTCCACATCATTGCACTAAAAGGAGTTTTAAATAAGAATAAAAAAGACATAATTAAATTTAAACGGTCAAGACCGACAGTATAGTAAGCTACATATATAACGGAATGCTGTCAAAACTATTTGAAAGGTATACTTTGCTTATGTAAAATTATACTATGCAGCAAAATTAAACTTTTGATGACCACTAACTACAAAAGCAGTCGTAATTTAAAATTCATTTTTTTTTTTGGGAAGTAACACAATCAGGCAATTAATGCCTACCAGTTAATTAATTAATGTGTTACCTTCTTTAGGAAAGGGATAGTGTAGAGAGAACAGGTGGTGAAGTGGGAGAGAGATAGAAAGCTTAATTGATTTACAACCCTGCTATTGCGCCTTTTTTTGTTTGTAGAGCAGTGTTGCAAGCCCCTCTGGTGTCAAGTAGAGGCATAGAGTTGCTTAAGCTGTGCAGCCATTTTATTAGTTCTTTTACTTCGCCGACGGTTTTGCTACAGTACCGACGAAGGAGGGTGCTGTTAAGTGCATTAGGATATTTTAGTATTAATCGCCGCCGGTACTGCCAAAGTGATCAGTGCTATGCCTTCATCACTTTAACAGTACAACAACAACAAACACAATAACACACCAATGCACATGAGAAAAATGCATGATGTTGTTGGCTTGCCTGAAACTAGTCTCGAACTCAAGACCACATGGTTTGTAGTCAAACGCGCTAACTACTCAGCCAACAGCATCCTTTTTACTTTTTTCGTGTGCTAGTCAAAATCTCACTTTAGCAAATTTATTATTAAGTGATCATAAAGTCACATATACTATATACAAATCAAATAATGTTTATTTCATAAAAATCTATAAAGAACTATTGAATAAAGTGAAATTACCAGACTTTTGAAAAAAATTTTGCTTTGAGAGGCTGATCGGATCCACCGATGTTCTTATAACTTGAGAAAGTGCCATCCAATTTTGTTGAAAATTAATTTAAATAATTTTAATTTTAGCGTAAAGGTTCCGGAGTTATCCGGAACAGTTATTTTGGTAAAATTTAAAATTTTCTAATTTATTAAAAATTCGTAAAAATATTAAAAATGGCAAAAAATCCATTTTTTTCTGGAACATGAAGCTGCGTGTATCTCAAATGAATTATGGTGCATTCCACGCCAATCGATCAATAAGTGACGATTTTACTCATACTAAAGTGAAGTTACCTGATTTTCGGCAAAAACTGTAAATATTTACACTGTACAACAAAACTAAATTTTTTGTAAATTACAAGACTCTAACGACTGATTCTGGTAGAGAGCATCAAAATAATATATACGTGTATCGGCGTTTTGAAAGTTTACATCTAGGATTCATTTTATGAGGAGTTATATTTTGCCCCTTTTTGCATATAGTTATACTGCATAAGATATCATAGGATTCTGCATAGGATATATAAAAAGTGCTCAGCACTTTTATGTAAAGCACCACAAGGAATATTTATGTAGAACATTTTTCCCCTTATTTAAGAAAATAACCAAAAGACACATACTACGAAGAGGTAGAGGCTTATAACGTTCTACAAAAATTTTTATCGTGGTGTTCTATATAAAAGTGCTAAGCATAACTTATACCTCAAACGTAAGAGCTACAAGATATCCTAGGCTGTTTGTCACTTTTTTTTTCTCCTCTAATGTCTCGCAGATTTAAGGCTTTTTGAGATGTACACTCTCTCAGTACTATTGTCCTGGCTTTATTTTTCTCAATATGCAGCAAGACTTCACATAAGATCCTATGGGTCATGGTGTTCAGATCCCATCTTATTTATGTATGCCTGTTTTACATTATCTCACAAGCCGTTTGACTTCTGTAGAAAATGCAACCCTGATCTAATGAGTTTATGGAAAGTTTAAAAAATATATAGCAACACATTATATCCGGGTTGCATTTTGTGCAGAAGTCGAACAGCTTGTAGAATAGTCTAAAAACAGCTTTAGCAATAAGAAGATGACTATACTATGACTTTTATTTTCCATCTTAACAAACATCTTTTCAAACTCATAATACCCTCTCCCAACTGATAGGTACACAATTTGTATACAAATAATCATATTTTTGTGAACTAGTATATGCAAACATATGAATAATAAACTGAAAGAATTGTAAGTTAAAAAAAACTCCATTATCCTGGTGACACAAACAAAACAGTAACAAAATGTTGTTTTTATATATATCTGCAGCAGTATTTCAACAGCATCACATAGTCCTTTGATATGCTAAATTTTATTTAAAAAAGAAATACACAATTATTTGTATTCCCTCTCGCTATGAATATGTATAGAATCTTTGTGTATGCATGCCGCTCTAACAAAGAGCGAACGAAAGCTTTTAGCCAGAATTCATTACAAGCGGAGAAAAAACCTGAAGTTGGTTGGCTAAAAAAGGCATTGCAAAAATAATAAAAAAAAATATGTTTGTTTAAAAAAATTTTTAAAAAATGGTTCATTAAACTGAACATCACTCTACTTGGCGAATGCTTCAACAACCATCAACAGCTCTTTTAAACTAACGGTTTGTGATTTTTGAGTGCATTTAGATGCAAGCCATTTGCAGTTAACACCTTTTTCTCTTTAAAGTATTTGTGTGCAACAATGGCCTTCATAAAAAATATTAAAATCGCAAAAATAGTATTTCGTTATGACCATGACGAAATGGAGAGTGTAATAAATTTGTTGTTAGGTTAAGAATAAAACTTAATTTATCAGCTTTTTTTCAAATATGAATTGAATGAAATAAAATTTTAGTTGAATATATTAAGAACACGTAAACTGCAATATGTGTTAGTTGTTGTTATTATATAGATTGCAATATGAAAAACTCTGTAAATAGATCTTAGAAAATCTTTAAACTCAGAATTAATAACATGAAGCTAGAAAATACTTCAAACAAAACTAA
Source organism: Panzeria rudis (assembly GCA_956483635.1). Taxonomy (NCBI): domain Eukaryota; kingdom Metazoa; phylum Arthropoda; class Insecta; order Diptera; family Tachinidae; genus Panzeria; species Panzeria rudis. Next base: position 9,573,703 of record OY101451.1, read on the forward strand.
ATTCAATAAATATTTGTTTACTGAGCCAAGCTGTAGGGTGTCAGAAGTTTTTGCTCTCAATCGTATTGTGAAAAGAGAAAACAAAAGAAACTGGTTAAGTCAATTTCGGAAACACACGCACGTACTTGCAAGTTAACTTATTCGGGAGTTATGGGATGGGTTCTTTGTTCCATGTATTGAACGAAATTACAAACAAAACAATTAAATTCGCTTTAATTGCCTTTAAATAAAACATAAGGATCAAATAACAATAAAATAAATGGCAATTACAAATAAATAGCGCCCAACGTGGTGCTCAAAATTGAACCAAACTGTAGGGTGTCAGAAGGTTTTGTTTTAAATCTTATTTAGAAAAACAAAACAAAAGGAACTGATTAAGTCAATTCCGGAACTACACACATGTACTTGGGAGTTCTAAATTAGGTTTTTTGTTTCGTGTATTGATCAAAATTATAAACAAAATAATTATGTGTGCTTTGATTTGCCTAAAATAAAATACAAGGATCGAACTATCCTTCAACTAACAATAAAATAAATGGTATTTGGAAAAAAATTGCGCCCAACGTGGGGCTCAAAATGGAACTAAGTTGTATGATATCAGAAGCTTTTCCTCTTAGTCGTATTAGAAAAATAGAAAACAAAAGAAACTGGCTAAGCCAATTTCGTAACTACACACACGTACTTGCAAGTTAACTTTTCTTGGAGTTATGAGATGGGCTCTTTGTTCCGTATATTGACCGAAATTACAAACAAAATAATTACGTGCGCTTTTACTGTTCTTAAATAAAAAATAAGGAAAGAATTATTCTTCAACTAACAATAATATAAATGGGAATTACAAATAAATAGAGCCCAACGTAAGGTCCGAAATTTAACCAAGCTATATAGTGTCAAAAGTTTTTTCTTTCAATTTTATTGAGCAAAAAGAAAACAAACATGTGTTCTGTAAATCTATTTTTTTTTAATTAGTTTAGACCAAATCTGCTCGAAAATTTTTGAATTTCTTTTACTTTGCTAGACAATTACAAAAAATTCTACAGCCCAGAACACGCTCCAGCTCTGCTAAAACTAAAATTCAATCAAAAAAATAACAAAAGATAAATTTATATTTAAATAAAAACTAATTGGCTAAAACTAATTGTTGGATCTTTTATCGTTTTTTTTTTGTTTTATTAAATTGCATGTTTTTATAAACAAAAAAAATTCACCGAAACAATTAAAACACATTTTTTATTCAACTAATAAAACATCATTTATTTAACATTTAAATAAAAAACAATTTCAATTAAAAAAAAACTTGAAAAAATTTTTGTTATAAAATAATTTTCACATTTCTTTTTGTTCGGAACTTTGACCGCGTTGTTCATGTGGTCGATGTAAAAAGCTAAACAATAAATGTTTATGGAAAAATGTGTCACTACCTTGGCTATGACGCTCTCTCATTTTGTTGCACTTCGGGGAATCGACACGCAAATCAGCCGGGCAACCTGTGATAAATTTACCCCAAATGCAATGATGGAAGTCCATCGCAGCACTGCTGCAGTGTTCTGGATTATCTTGCTGTTTGGATTCTGCTTGAGCTAAACAACTGTCTATATAACCCTCAAAAGCATCATTTTTCCATTCAATTTCACCGATCATGTGTTCGGCAAAACGTTTAATAATGGCATCACGATTAAATTTACCATTTTCATCGATTATATTGATGGCACGAGCAAAACATTCACCTTCGCATACTATCAATTGTTTGATTCTAGACATTTTTTTGCAATCGAAAGGATCAAAGTTTTCAACATCGGCTGTAGTAGGAGTCAAAAGAGGAAAAAAAATGAGCGAATAACAATATCTGAAATATTTATTGCGTATTTGAGGTATTTCCTTAATGCAGAAAAAATCCTTCAATTTTCTATTAAAAATTTAACTTTTAATTCGGAGTACAGTTCTGTGTAGACAATGTACTCCGAACTAATAATAAAGTAATAGTGTGACTATAAATTTAAAAACTTATATAAAGTTTTAAATTTAAACAAATTTGTAAACATTTTTACAAATTCGGAGTAAATATATATGTAAAATTTTGACACCGAGTTCGGAGTAAATTTCATTAATTCAGTGTAAACTAAGACCGAATAGAAATTTATTTTCCTAAATCGCAAAATTCTATTGAAAACAATTGGCTCAGAATTCGGACTATAGTGCCGTGTAGAAAATTTGTTACAATAAGTTTTCATGTATGAAGAAAATTTGTACAAGTTCTAAAAAAAAGCTATGCGCTTGTACATTGGAATAATATTATGTACATATACAAATTACAGTCCTAATTGGGAGTAAACTTTTATGTCAGCAACTTCTTATTTCGAGCTTGAAGAAGTGTATCATCATTTGCAGTAGAGTTCCTCTTGACACGATTTCTCTAACTTTAAGTTTCTTTTAGTTTTTTTAATACTTTAAGTGCTAAAAATAAGTTTCATGAAATAAGAGTACTACGAAATAAGAGTTATCCCCTGTACCTAAAATATACTCCGAACTTAGAACAAAATTTCTTAGAGAAGAGTAGAAGAGTAGAGTGTAGAGTAGTCGACTGTTCACAAAGTTGTATCAGGATTCCCGAAAATTCTTTTACAAAAATAAAAAATTGCTTAACTTTCGTACAAGGTTTATGCTTCGATTGCGGAGTAAAATGTATTTAAAGCTTACAGTTTTATTTACAGCAAATTCGGAGTTAACTTTAATACGAACAATCTAACTCGAGCTCGAAAAAATGTTCCTCCATATTTGAAGTAAACATATCTTTAATTCGGAGTAAAGTTCCTGTTGAACTTTTTATTCCGTGTTCGGGTGGTAAGAACCGTTGGCTCGAATAAGGCGGTAATGATATTTTCCTATAAATTTGCAATAAACATTCTTCTAACTAAGAGTTAAATAATGTAGCGAAAATTTACTCCGAACTCAGAATAAAATTTCACAAACACAAAATTTTGTTATTTTGGAATATTGAGCCGTAATGAAAGTAGTGCCCGACTTCTAGAAAACTGTTTCTAAAATTTCGTATTTACTCCGAATGTGCTTTAAGTTTAATACAGGAAGATTGGTCCGATTATGGAGTAAAAATCAAATTCGGGGTAAAGTTTTATTGTTCAATTTATTTAAGAAACAAACGAAAAAATACTTCTAATGTTTTTAGCTTTTATATTTTAAGACTATTCCGAATTGGCTTTAAATTATTGTATTTCAGACCTAGAATTTAGTGTCACATTTGTCCGGAATGTATATTTTTATTTTCGCATAAAGTTTCAAACACAATTTGCGTATTAGACGGGAATTCAGAGTAAAGTATTATATGCAAATTATTTAAAAATAATAAAAAAAAAGTTTACTTTTAATTTATTGTAAAGAATTTTCAAAAAGTTCGTTATATAATTTCTAGTTCACTCCTCCTCTGATTTTTCATAATACATATGTACTCCGAATTCCGAGTTTTCCTTTATACAGAAAGTGTAGACAATTTACTCTCAAACCAGAGCTTAGTGTTATCAATTTACTCCGAACATTCTACTTCTGGTTTAAAGTAAAGATTATACAAATCTGAATTTTGAAAACCTTTCTATAATAATTTAATCCAACTCTGAATTTGCACATTACAAATTAACTTCGACTTTAGAGGTAAATTTGTATTGATATAATACTATGATTTGAGAGTGAAATTTCTACATATAAATAAACATTGAAAATTTACACCGAATTCGGAATAAAGTTTTAATTTGAATTTATTTTAAAAAAATCAAAAATATCTTTACTTCTAATTTAAAAGCCTTAAACATTTTCACAAACCTAAGAAAACCCATGTAAAAAAATTACCCCGAATTCAGAATAATGTTCCTGACATAGCGTTAAATCAAAGTTGGTCACTGATTGAATATTCAACGATTTAATCCGAAGTTTTCGCAAATACTCTGTAAATGCCTTTTTCCAGAATTTACCGAAAATTTATGAAATTTTGAATTAATATGCTCTTAAAGAATTAGATACAATTAAAAATATTTCTCATTTGAGTTACTTGAAAGCATGCATTTGTTTCTAAAGTTATATGCAGTATTTCAAATTGAACAACTTCAAAAATTAATTTTATTACAAACTAAGTAGTCTTTTTCAAGCTTGAGCATAAATTTGATTATCCAAATTGCGTTATTTGTTTGTAATCGCTCAATTTGCAGAATGGTTATGTTAAATTCTATGAAGCTCTACTTACAGTTATTAGCTCTCAATTTAATGACACACTGCTTCTTTATCTCCTGCATTTGCTTGAAATATTCAGGATCAAATTTATCGCCAATACAGCAGACAAAATCTCTTTTGCCATGATGACCGTTGTTAGCACATTCCTTCTGTTCAGTTGGAGCATCATCAGCATCACGTCGCTGACGGGAAAAGCTTACATCATTATTCAATGACTCGAATTCATCAAATAAATATTGATCTTTAAGTCATACAAAATAAAATGAGTATTGTTTAGTTTATTTAATACACAGCAAATATAAGGTAAAAAACACTCACTGTAATCTGTATCAGAAAAATCATAAGCCTTGGCAGCCAACAGGGCTACAATTAATATGGCTAAGATTTTTAGCATTTTTTTTAGTTTTATAGAATCAAATGTTTTCACACTAGAAGTAGCAGACACTGAATGATAATAATAATTTACAAATCATTTATTTATAGATTTATGAAGTAATTTTTATAAAAAAAAAACAAATTATATATAAATCAAAATCTCTTTCTAACAAATTAGCTCTTTATAACGTATTAGCGAAACTTTTTGTTGTTATATATGTATGTATGTAAGTTCTTCCTCTTCTAAAAAAAACAAATAATCATTACAAAATTTTGTAGAAAGAACGTGAAACCATTTTTGATGATTTTTTCTTATAATTGATTTTGTTTGTTTTCAAATTTATATACTTTGTTTATTTAATTTCTCATTGTTTATTTCAATAACTTATTTTTTAGTCCACCTACTTTTAACTGCTGACGATGTTTACACCTTCAATATGATCGAATGTTTTGTTTTTGGTAAGCTTTTAAAGTGTGCCTGTTCAAGCTAGTGAAAATAATAATATAAAAACAAATTGAAATGATCATTTGACAAATTAATCAATACTTACAACAAAAAGCATTACGGAAAACAACACTGAAAGAAAACACAAAGTCCGATCAAAATATTTCGACCGCTATAGTACTTGTTTGGTACAATACCTTCACTATGATTTGCTATAAATATGTAGATCGTATCTGTTTCTTAAAAGATATTTTTACTGTTGTGCGTGAAAGAGCACTGGTCCTTACAAAAACAATTCATTTGTTTCTTGAATCTTTGCCTTGATATTGACTACACACAGAAATGTGCTAAACATGATCGAAACATGCTAAAATCATCGAAAACATAGTTAATTTTCCTTTTTTTCGGTAGTGATTTTACTTCATCGGCATTTCATGTTAATTCAACATGATTTTCCAATAACCTTCAAAGAAAATTTTTCCTTTTGAAATAACTATATTTCATGTTGATTTAATAGTCCACTACAGTTAGTCGAAAATGAAGTTGATACTGAAATAATGCGAAGAGTTATGTCGAATCAAAATTATTTCAACTTGAAATGATGTGAATTTGATAGTGAAATAACACGAAGAATATGCTATCCAGATTTGGTGGTCAGGCAGACGTCACCATCATCTGGGGCCCTGCACATAGTAACTTTCTTGTTAATGAACAGGCGGATGAGCTGGCCAGTGCTGACTCTGCTATGGACGCCTCCATTGCTGAATCGGTAGCCATGCTGTTTGGCACTATTAGAAACTATATTTTCAAACACTAACGGCAGAAAGCTGAAGACAGGTGGCGCAAGTTAAGCACGTATAAGGTGGCTAGGAAGATGTGGCCTTGCTACAACGATAAGCGCAAAATACAACTAACTAGCAGAAACCGTAGGGATATCTCAAGGCTCGTCGCAGTAGTGACGGGGCACCGGCCGATCGGCAGACATGCTAGCAGGATAGGCCTTTCCTACAATGCGTTCTGCCGTGGCTGCCGGGATCAAAGTAAAGAAAAAAACAGTTTTTCACTTTTTTTGCGAGTGCCTGGCCTTGCACCTCTCGTGACACAAATTCTTGGGCAGCAATTTACTAGCCGATCTATCAGAGCTATCAAAAATAGGTCTAGGTGACCTGATCAGGTATCTCAATGCGACGGGTTGAATCTAGTACCTACAACCAGATCCGAGATCTATGTTCGAACCTTGACTTGTTGACACTGGCGAGTGGAGTGGTCTGTCAAAACGGAATCTTATTGAGTCTACTTGATTGCTTGCGTGCAATAGGCAACCACGTATACCAACCAACCAACCAACCAACACGAAGAATCATGTTGAATTAAAATTATTGCAAGTTGAAATAACGTGAATTTGATACTGAAATAACACTAAGACTCATGTTGAATCAAAGTTATTTCAAGTTGAATTGTTTTACTTACGTGACGTGTATCAAATGTCCCAGCCAAGACTTGAACTCGGGCTCATCTAACATCACTTGCTTGTTATTCAATGCGCTAGCCAATGCAGCCATAACAGCATCAAATATACTTTAGATATACACTTATATAAACATCATTATAAATAATATGAATTGCATTTTAATTCAACATGATGAAATTAAAGTTATAGTAATGTTGATTGAAAATGGATGTACTGTTCATTTTTCGTTGATTCACTAAAGTAGATCCAACTTTAATTCAACATGATAAAATTGATTTTACTATAAAAAAAAGGATTTTATAGATTCAATATTGAACAATTTTGTTTTAACAGTGAAAAATGTGAAGTCAACGAGATTTAAGTTTGGATTAAAAATTTTTCGTACAAAATTAATATGAAACAATAGTTATTTAATTAAAGCCTGCACTTTTGCAGAAATTTTATATGATTTTCAATCAACATGGCGACATGTTGATTTTACACTGTTATTTTTTTCTGTGTGTAGGAGATATATAGAACTAACTATACATCCTAAGTTGCTACATTTTCTTTTCTTACCATTAGGTTGCCATCCGATTTCTGGGTAACCTGCTAAATTGGAAAAATGTTCCTCCAGAATAATTCCTTCCCATATTAGAAAGGTAAAAAATGTTGCCAATCTAGCAGGTTGCCCATATTTGTTAAAGTAATGGTATGCTGTGATTCATTTGGTGATGTATTTGACATTGGACTTGCTTACTTTAGTATTGCTAACAAATGTATGGTTTTTTTATGATTTTAATAGTCTTCAACCTTTAAAACTATTATTTTAGAAATAAGAAATTAATTTGTGTTAATGGGTCATTTTGACATCCGTAACATAGGCTAAGTTTCGTAACCATTCGACTTGATCAATATTCCAAGGAACAAGGAAAAAATCAACATTACTTTAATTTTCACCGTATACAACAGAACAGAACAACGTTGTTTTCGGTAGTAATCACACTACCATCATTAGTGCCTGTGTGGCTCGGTTGAGTGTGTTCCCAATTTGCAAGTGTATTTTAATGATTGTAGTTGTATTTTTTGTAATTTGTTTGTTTTGTAACAATAACAAATACCAAATACACATTTAAATATATACATACATATATTGTAATCATAGAGTGATTCTCATTTTAAATGCTTTTTTTCCTGTCCATTGAAAGTATAGTAAAATATTCCATAAAATAGATGCATAAATTTTTAAATTAATACTGCTTTATCATGATTTAATATATTATAGATTTATGAACATAAGTTTTCTTTTGTGTAAGACTGTCCATTAAGTGTTAAAAACGAATAACTAAAATACTGTTTTGATCCTCTTCATCCAAAATGGCGTGTCCGTAATGCATGATATTGATTTTCCACATTAAGAAAGTATAAAATTTTCCAAAAACCCGATTAAATTTATAAGAGTTTTACTGTTGATTTTGCACATTAAAAAAGTATAAATTTTTCCAAAAACGAGATTAAATTTATAACAGTTTTAAAATATTTACATTTGCTTATGTCACATATCAAAAATTAAAAAAAAAAATTAAAAATTATATATCTTTTTCTAATTTTTGTTTCTCGCAGTATTGTGTATTGAGCGTTACGCTTTTTTAGTACACTTCATTGCTCGGTTTAATTATTAAAATTGCCTTAACAACATACTCTAAAATAACAGCGTAGGTTTTTACTTCTAACTATATAAAAGTTTTATAAACTTTGTTAAATGGAATTAAACTGCTAAAAGTTTTATCAATCAAAAAGTAATGAGTGTTATCCATACGTTTTAATTTAACTGAAATTTTTTAGTGAATAACTAAGGAGTTTATTTTGAAATATATCAAAGATTATACATCTGAATTATTTTAAATTCAAAATAAAGTGTGTTCTGGAAAAAATATTGAATTCGTATAAAAATGTATTGAGCGTTACGTAAAAAAATTTTAAATATAAATTTGTTAACACCATCGGAAAGGTAGATACGATATAGAGAACATTATCTGTTTACAAATTTCGGATTTCCATTGAAAAAATTTTGCTTCTACCGCACTGTGGGTGGGTTATTATATATTCGAAGAAGGTCGTATTTTGCAACGAATTATTATTTGAAATTGACATAACTTTTAACATTGGTGGGCGATTTTATTAGAATTACTCTTATTTGAAAGAGGAATTAGCTTACTTTCCGCTCATGTATAAATATTTATAAAAAATTATTTTAACAGATGAAAATTTTTTATTTTTCCATGCAAAGTCAAAATTTATAAAGTTATCATAACTTTTATTTTCGTCCTTCGATTATAATAATTGTTGTTTTTAGGTAATATTTTTGTGGTGTATTTTTGTTTTGCAAAAAATTTTTACCATAACAACAGCGAAAGCAAATGTAACGCTCAATACACAAAAATGTAAAAAAAAATTACAAATATAATTTTATTTCAAGATCCATTGAATGAGTCGAAAACTATAATATGCTCACATATCTTCACATATTTCATTTAATTACATTGGTAAACAAAAAAATATAAAATGTATGTTTATAATGAGAATCACTCATATACATATGTATATAATTATTTAATAGCACAAATAATAATTCGCCTCACCAAGTAATAACAGCAATTGTGGAGATGAAATCTTTTAAAAAAATTTTATTTATTTTGCTTATCGAAAATTATAAATTTTAATAATTACTTTGTAGTTATTTACATACAGTAACCAGGTGACTCTAAATGTTTTCTCAACAAGGAATTCAGTATTCATTGTCCCGTGGTTTTAATTAAGATTGGAACTAGATCGTGAATGCCCTAACTTCGAGTTTAAGGCTTCGCAGCAGTCGTACTCCAGGACTGCTGCGATAATAAAGACTGCCGCATAATAATAAATACATCAACGTGTAGGGAATCCTAGACTCATCGGCATCTGTTTTGTTGGTTCTATCACTATAATACCTCAATGAAAAATGAATAATGCCTATAAATTTCAATCTCATTTCAACTTTTAATTATCATAATTTTCATTTTCGCAACAATAATTATCTTTTTAAAAGTTAAACAATATTAAAAACTATAAAATAGTTTCAAACACAATTACACATTGTGCTCATTTAATAAGTAAAATTAAATTTATCATAAAGCAAAATTTTCGTTTTGTTAGCAGTTTTCGAAAACTGCTACTACTTTTGGCAAGTCTATTTAACAAGTTTTTATTCATAAAACAATAAGTATGCTTTATAGCAAATAAAATAATGTGACGTAAAAAAATTTGTAAACGAAAAAACTTTCATTTTCTGTTTAAAAATAAAATTGGAAACAGGAGGATGAATAAAAACAAACTCAGCAAAATTAAAATTAAATAACAGCATAAGAAAAACAATAATTTTTATAAGCAAATATGTAAGTCTGCAGCTCTGAAGAAAGTCTCCGAACTAGTGATTTCACTAAGACAGTAAGCACTGGCTGAACAAACTATTTGTATATGTTTCAATAACAATAATTCTCGTATTCTCGTATTCTTATATTTTAATTTACATGCAAGCAGATCCACTTAGAAATTTATGAAATACATAAAATACACAAAAGCACTCTTGTTATGTTCTGCCATGTAGGTTAGAATTAATTAACGAAAACTTGGAATTAAGGTTGGAATTAAGGAACGAAGTTCGCTTTGGGACGTTATGCACATCACGGATGGTAAGAAATAAAAACATGAAACGCAAACATGAAACAAAAACATTAAAAGAAAGAGAGTTCATTCAATAAATAAAAAGCCGCCAAAATTGAACAAAATTAACAAATCGGAAAGGAATCACTAAACGGAAAAAAAATCATTAGAACAGAAAAAGTGCCAAAACTGGAAAAAAAAACTTATAAAACGGAACAATAATTTGCCAAAACGAAAAAATCGCTAAAACAAACAAAAAAATCAGCAAAAATGGGAAACATCGCTCAAACGGAAAAAAATTGCAAAAGTGAAAAGAAATGCACTAAAGTTTCTTATAGTTTATACCTCAAAATTAATTCAGAATTCAGTTTAAAGTTTCGTAAAGAACCTCACTGTGTGGATCATTGTACTGTTGAGTAAGTTGTATTAGGATTCTAGGAAAGTGTTCTATAAAATTGTAAACTTACTTCGAATTTGTTTTAAATTTTTGAGCTTCAAGTTAAAAAGAAATAATTAGGGGTTGACCTTAGTTCAGAGTTTATACTTTGATTTCGGAGCAAAGTGTTTATATCTGCAATACAATTTAACTTAAAGTCAAGCGTGGTAAATTTACACCGAATTCGGAGTAAAGTTCTGTATACAATTTATTTATAAAGTTTTAAATAAATTCTACTTCTAGTTTGAAGTAATGATTCTATAGACCTTTTTCACACCGAAAACAAACTAAAGTGAACCTGTTTTGGGAAAAAAGTACTCCGAATTTAGAGTAACGTTCCCCTTAGAGCGATCAGGCTGGCTAAAACACACTAAAGTGATCTTATCTGGGAAAAAATTACTCTGAATTCGGATTAATGTAAGGAGCAGCCAATTAAAGCTGGTAAAGACTAGAGCTAAGAGTTAATAATTTAAGCTTCATTTTCAGATGTAACATGAATCAATATGTGCTATATTAACAAAAATATTTGAGGTACAAAATACACATTTTGGAAATATCAACTTAAAGTACTCTTAACAAACGCCTGTGCCTACTTTAAAATTTTGATATAATAATTGTTTTTAGACATAAGTTTACTCAATATTGCTTGGCAAAGCTACTTTAAGTATTTCTGCATATAGCCGTAGATATTTAAGGCTTAAAAACTTGAATTAATGTCCACAAAATACTACTGTGAAACTATTTTCAATCTAAAATTATGCGAAGTTCTTCTTTAAATCGAATGATTTTTATGGAGAGATTTCTAAAACCGAATTATATTAAAAAAATGCATTACTCCGAAATCGAACTAAATTAAACTGAATCCGATTCTATCTAATCTGGGGCCTAATTTTTCAATCAAAAATGATTTACTCCGAATTCGGAGTAATCTATCATATAGACAATTTACTCCGAATTTTTAAATTAGAACATTTGCAGCACTTTCGTGTGTACGTTTATACCAGAATATTACTTATAGAATTTTTTCTCCGAATTCGGAATAAATTTTGATGCGAACGATCTAATTCGAACTCCACAAAAAACTTTCTGTATTTGACATAAATTTATGTTTAAAAAATTGTCAAAAAGGAAAAAATCGCTAAAACGAAAATAAGCTGCCAAAATTGGAAAAAAATCACTTAAACGGGAATAAAAAGCCTAAACTGGAAAAAATCGCTAAATCGAAAAAACCCCACAATAGGGCAAAAATCGTCAAAACTAAAAAAATAACGTCAGCGGCCCACTCACTTGCAATATAATTGTGCAATTTTTCGTATTGTACAATAATAACGCCAATGTGCATGTTATATTCGAAGGTGGCACAATTTATTGGCAAAAATCAAAAGGCTTTTGATTTTTATTGTACAATAATGAAAACTGTGTAATGTGGTGGCAACATTGTTTAGTCTTATATTTACTTTTTCACTGTCAGGGAAATTGGGCAATATTTTCTTTGAAAGTATTCTGCCATTTATTGCATAATATAGGTTAAAACGATAATAATATGTACAATAACTATGCAATAATATTGTATAATGGATGGGCTGCTTTAAATGTGAAAAATTTGGCAAAACGGAAAAAAGTCACTAGCGCGCAAAAAAATCGCCAAACCGAAATCGGAGAATCGACAAAGCTGAAAAATAAATTAGCCTATTTCTATTTCCCGATCGTCAGTAAGATGGTTCTAAAATTTCAAAAGGTTTTGCCATTTCGATTCATCAAACAAGCAAACACATTTTTACAAAATTCTATACAGTTTTAGATTTCAATTATTTGTGTACTTAGAGGATCATAACACATCAAAAATACATACTAGCTATCTTTGTTAGATTTTCTTGTTGCATGGTGTTTTCCATGTTATTTTAAAATATTCCAATAAACGACTTTCAGAGCAGCTGGGTAATTTTTCTTACACATTGATATAAATGCATCATAATGCTCAATGCTGTACAGTGAGCAGATAAATGGTATTAAGAATAGAATTGTACGGAACTAGCCAAGCAATTAATTGCTAATTAGGAAATAAGTATTATATCCAAGCATTTAAATACCTAAAACAGGCGTGGATCGATCCAACAAATGGTTTGTTTCATTTGATATGCACCACTTCGACACCACTGTACATACTTGCCTGCATTGGGCTCATGGGACGTATGATTGTTAAATATTGTTCTTGATGCATGAGTACGTATGAGTATTTTTTATTTCTTCTTCGTATTGCAACACGAAAATTTAAATGAAAAACATTAATGTTGATAGATGTGTTGATAGATGTGTTGACGACAGTGACAACAGCAACAGCCAACATTTTTTTTAACAACGAACCTTGTTACGCATCCTCCCATTTATATGCGTAAAGTTTTCAGTTTCTTCTGCAGACTTTTTTTTGTAGAAAAGGGAAAATCCAGATGTACGTACTTGTAGACTCTTAAACAAACTTTTGCTACTTTCTTATAATTGAATTTCTTTTAAAACTGATTTTTTTTGTTTTTTGCTCTTAATTCAAAATCTTGGGTAAGTATGAAACAATCTTCTTATGTACATAAGTGTGTTGGATAAATATTGTTTAAGTAGCAAAAACTTATGCAGTTTTTGTTATTGTCGTTTTGCAAAAATAAAATAAAAATACAGTATAAAAAATACATATAAGAACAAAAAGCTGTTTAAACTTTATTATTTTGAATAATTTCCTTAGCGGAGGGAAAAACAAGTTACACTGTAAAAATCTGTAATTTTAGATACATTTTTACTAAACGTCCCAAAAAAAAATTATCAAAATTTAGCTCCGAATACACTATGCAACAACACGAAACTTTTGTCTTGACCTTTGATTACCTCTATATTTTTGTTGTGTTGTGGTCCACTAACTACAAAAACAATCGAAATTTTAAAATAATTTGTGATTTTTGTAGGGGATGTGCTACCGATTTTACCATAACTTGGAAAGTGGTTGTCCAACTTTTTTGCAAAAACTACTTAAAAATTTTAAATAAAATTACCTTTAAGCTGTTTGTATTATATTTTTTATATACTCAATAGCTTCGGAATGATTCAGACCGCAATGATAAAAAATATTATTTTTTAACAAAATTAAAAAAATTTTATTTTTTGAAGAATTATAAAAAATCGAAAAATTAAATTAAATTTAAAATGCATTCTTCTATCCCTACGAAGCCCTCAAACATGTTTTGGTACTTTTTTGTAATTAGAATATATAAAGGGTAAAATTGGTTGCTCTTTTTGGTACTTTTTTCCATACAACTATTTGTTATGCAAATAGAAATACATGGTGAATAAATATGTTTGTATATTTTTTTTGAAAATTTTAATTCTAAGGGTATTAAAAGGGGTAAAAATGGGTAAAATCGGTAACCTTATATCTTGGAATCTAAGTAAGGTAGACATAAAATTCTAAAAGCATCATAATAAGATAGAAAAATGAGCGGACAAGTGTCTGAAACTTTTTTAAAATCTGTACATTTAGGGGCCGAAAAAGGGTGAAAATATAATTTTTGCAATTTTCTGTTAACATTTTATCTCCTAAAGTAATAAAGTTAGAAACTAAGCTTGAAATGCATTTTTCTCTCCTTAAAAAGCCCTCAAAAACAGTTTTGTATTTTTTCAAATTTGAATATATGATGGGTAAAATTGGTAGCCCTTTTGGTACTTTTTTCCACACAGCTATCTTTTATGGACATTGATACACATACTGAATGCATATGTTTGTATATATTCTCTAAGAACGAATTTTTGAAAACTTAAATTCTAACGGTATTAAAAGGGGTAAAAACGGGTAAACTCGGTGTTCTTATATCTCCGAATCTAAGTTAGGTAGACATAAAATTCCAAAAGCGTCATAATAAGATAGAAAAATGAGTGGATAGGTTTTTTGTACTTTTTTAAAATTTGTACATTTAGGGGCGAAAAAGGGTAAAAATATAATTTTGGTACTTTTTTGTTAACCGTTTATTTTTTAAAGTAAAGGTACTTTTTCGAAAACCTACTTTTTTGAAAATGTAGTTTTAAGAAATGGTACTTTTTGAAAAATGTTTTTTGGAAAGGGTACTTTTTGAAAATGGTACTCTTTTGAAAATTGTTACTTTTTGAAAAGCTCCTTTTTGGAAAAGGTTGTTTTTAGGGCTCTGTACACCAAAAGTGTAAATTAATCTTATTGTTTTCGATACGCTGTCCATCAGTCCGTCTGTCTTTCTGTCTGTCACAGGCTGTTTTCTCGAGGGCCGTAAGAACTATGACACTTTTATACAGACACTTTTATATAGACTCTCGAAATTTTCAAAGTTAGTATTAATTGGTGTAGTCTGTAGAATATTTAACACAACAAAAATTAAAGGGTGTTCTGATAGTTAATGTAATTTTGACTATGTAGTTTAAACAGTTTGCTGTATCTTGGCAAACTCTTGAAATTTTAAAAAACTCTAAAACTAAAAAATTCCAGAATTAAAAAAGTCAAAACGAAAAATCACCAAAATGAAAAAATCGCTAAAAGGCAAAAATTCGCCAAAACTAAAAAGATCGCCAAAAAACTAACCAATTTTATGGTTATTTTTAAATGAGTTAATCAATTTTTCTATATCTACACAACAATGGGGTAGCGAAGCACGCCGGGTATAGCTAGTTTTATTATAAATTGAGAAAGACTCGTCCAATTTCGCTTAAAATTAATTTAAACAATTTGAATTTTAGCCGTCTTTAAGAAATTTTAACATTATTTTTATATTCGTAAAGTTTTCGGAGTTATTTAGAACGAAATAGTAAAATTTTTGTAAAATTGAAAATTTATAATTTTTCAAAATTCATACAAATCGAAAATTTTGGGGGGGGGGGGGGTACGAATACCCCAAATTAATTCTGGTCTATTCTACGAAATTAGATCGATAAATGACAATTTTATGCATAATCAAGTGAATTTAGCTGATTTTTGCAAAAATGGCGAATATTTATTTACACTGGACAACAAAATCAATTTTTTTTAAATAACAAAGTTCTAATGACTGATTCTGGTAGGAAGGCACCAAAAAATAAATGCGTATATCGGCATTTTGAAAGTTTACATCTGGGATTTATTTTAGGGAGAGTTAAATTTTCCACCTTTTGCACATATTTATACTGACTCGGCATAGGATGGATATCTTGTTGGTCTTAGGACATCTAAAAAACGGCTAAAACTAAAATTATTTTAATTAATTTTTAACGAAATTGGACGAGTGTCTCTCAGCAACTTTTTTTGTAAATCAGGTAATTTCACTTTATTGTGAATAAAATCAATATTTATCCATCGATTTTCATGAAATAAAACTTATTTTATTTGTAGTATACATACATATGTGGCTTTATCATAAATTACAAAAAAAAGAAGTGGTAAGTTTTTGCCATTTTCCAATTTTATAAATTTTTAAAATATAAAAATTTTTCAATTCTGCCTAAAAATACATATTTTTTATAATTGCGGTCTGAATTATTTTGAAACCGTTGGGTATGTAAAAGAATAATTTCAATGTGGCTTAAATGTAATATTCTCTCAATTTTTTTAGTGGTTTCCGGAACAAAATTGAACCATACCTTCCCAAGTTATGATAAAATCTTCAAAAATCCCTAATTAAAAAAATATTATACATAGAATTACATAGACGGTTTATGTAGTTAGGCAGGCGATCATAACACATCAAAAAATTGTAGTGGTACTCTTTGGCATTTTTCTTCTTGCACAGTGTAATTTGCTAACTTTACAAGCTCAAGGACACTTATTTTTAAATTAGAAAATTATTATAATTAAACTATAATTAGAATATTGCTTTATTAATTTCTTTTAGTGCATTTTTCAATTGTTAAGCGAAAGTATAAGGAATTGAAGTGTAATATATTTTCTCTCTTATTTCCTACGCCCGCCCCTCTCATCAAGACCAACGCGAAAAAAAACGTACAAAATTGTCTTGCAGGCTCATGTACGATTATTGTTTTTCAAATGTTTAACACTCAAAATGTGAAAAGCAACAAAAAAAAATAGAAACGAACTCAAACTTTTCAAGTCAGAGCAGAAAATTTACAAGTTTTTATACTCGAAAAACGTTTTACACTGAATAAATGGTATGACTACAGTTTGAATGAAGAATGCTAAATGCAGAAAAGGAAACTTATTTTTATTTACACGAAGTTACAGTTTTTATTTTACATTTTGCTTGTTTTTGTTTTCATAGAAATTTTCTTCTAAATAGTTTTTTAAGCATAAACAAATATAAACACCTGCCTTAAAGGATGATTGTCGAGAAATGGAAAAAGTAAGTAAAACTGAATAAAAAAAATTATGGAAAAACTCTTAGAAGTGAAACTTAATTTTTTGCTGGTTTATATATATTTTTTTAGTGCGCTAGAATAAACTTTAAATCGTAGCATTTGTTGCAAGTAACAAACAGTAAGAAGATTTTAAGCAAAAGAAAATTCTATAATTTAAGCAAACTTAACAGACGAAAATGACACAAGACAACCGAATGGAAAAACCACCTTAAAAGTATTTAATTTGCATATAGCTTCAATTTACCTTTAGCTTTACTGTGTTACACAAATTTTTTGCAAAAAAAAAAAACTGAAATTTAAATTTTCTTAGTTTTTGTTTCACTTCCTTTTTTGTTGTGGTAGACACCAACAAGGATCTTTCTAGTTTACTTGTTGTTTTCTTAACATTTTCTATAACTTATTTTACACAATATTGTTTAAATTGTGGGTGTTTACTGGTACTTGGACAAATATTTGTTTATTTTACATCAAATATACTTTGTAATTGACCAGAACGATTTAATTGTCTTGACAAATAATATACAGATTTGTTCAACAGGCAAATATTTTTGTATATCTATTTGTTATTCAGACGTACAAACATTTATTTCTAGGAAACTTTATTTCTTTAACTTGTTTCATGTGGTTTTTATTCTACTTTAGTTTATATAACAAATTTACCTTTTTGGTCTGTGGCAAATTTACTTGAACATTTATAATAGGTGCAACAAGGTTTATGGCAGCTCTGACCGTGTCCGGTTGTCCCTCTGTTCATGATCCTTTGAACCTAATAGTGGTTACTGGTGTCAATTTCTATTCTCATCATTTGGTTACTCAATAATCGCTTCAGGATGAGCAGTAAACTCACATATTACGTGTGCTGTCATCTCATTCTCTGTCTGCTACATTTCTCTTCCTCAATTTTCATTTATATAATTAACGCAGTTTTTTGTTATACATTTTACGCTCACATTTTAGCACCGATTTTGACAAAACTTGTACCATTTTAAAGATGGTTAGATGCAGATGTGCCCAATCTACAGTACAAGTTCGGGTAATGTGCTATACCTATTTTGTATTTAGCTATAGCTTTTTGAAACTTGATTCGATTAGAACAGATCTCAGCTGGTGTTTTACTACAAGTCTTAGGTTTACTTTCGGTAAAGTAAAAAAGTCTTTGAAGCCCAAGTTTCAGAGAAATAGGAGAAAAAGTAAAAACCTATAAGGGGCTATTCACATATTACGTAACGCTATTTTTGGAGTTTTTATAACCATCCTCATTTGTGCTAGAGAATGTCTGAGGAGCAAATGTAAAGGTATTCGAATCTATTTGATGTAATATAGCCAGGCAGCACTCAAGGCCCTTAATCTCTTATGAGATAAGGTGAGGAGTTGCTACGGACGTATTACATCTTCCAATCTTCCATCTTGGCACTCATAATAACCCATAATTTAAATGGATTTGATCATAGGTTTGTGTCTAAAAAGAGCTGCTGAACGAGTTCGACCGAATTGGACCTAAGTCTAGTGCTCGGTGCATGGAAAGGAAGGTCATGCTGGAAACGTGCTAATAGTCTAGCTAACAGAGGAGCTCAACGTAAGTTTATAGGAGTGAAACAATTCTTTAGCATCTAACGCGGATACGTCTACACAGAAAAAAATAAGTTTCGTTTTTGATAACAAAAATCCCGGTATTCAATAATTTTTTTTTCAAATTTCCTGTGATAAAGAATTCCCCTATATTGATAACAAAATTATTTCAAAATAAAAATATATATATAAATTAAAAAAATGTTGACATGGCTGGAATATGAACCCGGGCTTTCCGGACGTAAAGCATACACTCTCTAGCTGAGCCATATCCCATTTATTTTTTTATGGGATACAACTTGTTTTAAGTACTTATGTATAAAAAGAAAAGAAATACTTACAACGAAATATTTTATTATGTTAAAGATAAATGTTATTGAAATTCATATTTTTTTTAATAACATGGTTTTATTGAATATAATTCTTGTCTATTTTTTTTCTGTGTAGATAAGAATAATTCTTGGGCTCAGGTGGAGTTTGCTCGCCATGGGGAAGCAGACCGATTTGTTACGTTATCCAAAAATAAATCCCAAAAGTTGCTGTTAATGGATAAAAACGGGCAGACAACATCCTTTTATTATTGCTAACTCTGAGACCAAATTGTGTAGACTTTGTGAAATGCAAGAAGAGGCGCCGGAATACATTCTCTGCAATTGTCTGGCTGTAATGGCTCATAAAGTTTCTTGGATGAAGTTTCTTGATGACTCCAAGTGAAGTATATCCTTCATCTGCTTCCTGCAACATATGGGTTGAGCAAATGATTCGTTTGGTCGCGGTGGTTATGGCTTATAATTTATAATAATAATAATAATAACAATGCTGTCTCTAGAACGGCTCACTATCCATTCTTCTTAACTTTGTCGTATGGTTCATAAAGACCGCAGTTGAATAGTTTTCGCTTTTTATGATTTACACATATTCTTTCGGAAACTGAATTATCAAAAAAAAATCTTGCAGCTAATAAACATTAATCCATTGACAATTTCTTGCAAAGAGTATTGCTCATTACTCCAGTGTCGTCGCTCAAGTTTAGCTAAAATTAGATGGGCAGCCAACATTCTAGGCAGTTTACACGGAGGCCATTAGGCAAATTTTGATCTCCAGAGGAATATCTATATATAGCCTACACATTTCTATTAAGTTCTGGAACTCTAGCTTTTGAGAACCAACTTGCCAAGATGTTGGATTGACTCATATTCTTCTTCGTCGAATCAGTTTCTGCAGTGACCACCATAAGGAACGTCTAGACGTTTCGATGTACGTTCGGTCGTACAGTTCGCCGTAATAATTCCAACTAGCAATACAATCGACTTTCTTTCAAACTCAAGAGCTTGTTGAGTATCTAGTTAAGGACAGCCAAATAGTCTAGTATATCCTGCAAGTGTTAATTGCGGACCAATTGAGCGCAATTTTCCTGAACAGCCAATCCTTAATATAATTTGGCAGCTCTACAAAGGGAATATCAATATCCCTTTATGGTTCTCCTATGTCAACGTGTGAACCAGCTCTTACGGATTCATCAGAAAACTCGTTTCCCTGAATAGCTTGGAACCCAAAATATTCTGATATTGTGTCGTTCAAGACATTTGATTGCATGGATGTACAGACTTCCACTTCACCTCCTCTGAACTAAGGACTCCAACTGGGGCAAGACTATCTACAAAAATGTATTCATTACGTGTCTCTGAGATAAGCTCTCAATTGTTTTCGCAGCTTCTGTTATGGCGCAAACATCCGCCTGGAGTCCTGTGCAATTATCAGGCAGCCTGATTGAGACCGAAAGAATAAGATCTTCAGAGAATACCCTCGACCCAGTACCAACTAAACTTCAGTATCTCGAACTACAGAGCTTTCCTTCTAACCGTCTCTATTCTGAGAAAGATCTATCAAAGCTTATTTCAGGAGTCGTTTAGTTCATTTGTCTCCTCAGGACCAGTCCTCCTACTTTCCGTAGAATGGTGCCATGACCAATACGGTCATGCCTAACCTTGTGCGACTAAGGGCCGACCTGGGTGGTATTTTTTTTTTATGTAAACATCAGAAGGAGGTAACTGCCAAAGCATAGAGAGATATTTACTCTTATTTACTGCCCTAAACCAGGCAACCAATCCATAGATGAGAATGGGTCTGATCACTTCCATATACATCTAATGTAGGATAACGGAATAAACAAATACCCCCCAAAGATTATTTTACAAGCATAGAAAGAGGCTTCTTCATCGTGTCCTATCCATTACGTTTGTAATTTATTAAAGTGTTAAGAAGTATAGAAAATACTCTTCAAGTGAAACTTAAATTGTATGTAAAGTAAAACCTTAAGTATAATATTTCTTAACTTTTTATAAAAATCTTTTTAGAGATAATATCTGAACCAAAATTAATTTGATAAACGGCCCCTTATTAACTGTCAAAACTTTTAATAACAAAATATCTAATCCAATATTTAAAATATCTAATCCGAAAGACATTATCACATCACGTTTTTCCTTAAATTTGCTTAAAGTAAAACTTTAATAATAAATACAATCCTTTCGTAACTCATACTCTCAATATCCTTAATAATTTCTTTGTTCTAGTTTCTATAATCAAAACTGATGAATTAAACATTAAACTTAAGGATAAAATATGAAGTAAGTAAGTAACTCATAATATTGACAGTAAAGTATAATAAATTTAACCAACACACACATACACACTTACCCGCACTCACACAGTAGTGCACAGCTCCAAGGTGTACAACAAACATTCATCAGTGAGAATTGGAAAAGTTTATAAATTTAAAGTCACACAATCACACAGACGGACGGACGGACGGACATACACTCTTAGCCAGTTTTTGAGGTATGAATTTTAAAAATGTTAACAAAAAGTGGAAAAGAGTTTATAATACCCTAAAGTATAATTTTTCTTTGACAAGTAAAATAACATTAAAAAGTTTTACAATAATAAGTAAAGAAACAAGGAAATACAGGTAATTTAAATTTATATGATAATAGAGCAGAACATTTATGAGTTTTCTTTCAATGCTTAATGTCGCACAAAACTTGACAAATTTTCGCATAAATCTATTTGATTTATGCAAATTGATATAGTAAAAAATTGTCATTGGCAGTTTAGGTTCTAATAAATTGCAAAATAAGGTTTCTTAGGGAAATTTTCGCTAATTTTTAACGAGTTATGGGAAAAATAGTTTTAAAAAAAATTAATTTTTAACGAGTTATGGGAAAAATCGTTTTAAAAAAATTTTTGTGATTTCGGAGTAAAATTTCTACCAGTTATTCGTTGTCGAATTCGGGATTAAGTTTTCCAGAGAAATTGTTTACCGAATTCGGCGTAAACTATTTAATAACGCATTTTACTCTAAATTTCTGTAAAAGTATCATGCAATAAGAAATCTAAAATTTTATAACGAATTCGGAATAAAATATGTATCGCATGAAATTTTTAGACAATTTCGAAGTATGTAGAATGTTTGTAGAAACTGAAAGTAAATCTTTGTATGGAAACCTTTTGGCAAATGTAGAGGAAACCTTCTTATAGATATATTTTCGGAATAAAATTGTTTGAATAAACTGTTTTATGAATTCGGAATGAGTTTTTTTGCCAAGCAAACTTTTTATAGAAATCTATTGATGAATGGAGACTAAATAAAAACTCTTAACAAAATTCTTTGAAAATATTTGAGTAAATTTTTTTACACAAATTTTTTAAAGATTCAGGGTAAAATTTTCACGAATCATATAAATTTTTTTTATAACTTTTAATCAGGACTTCATGTGGAAAGTATTTAACAAATTCATAGCAAATTTGCTTATAAAAAGTTTTATAGGAAGCTTTACTCCTTATCTGGGATAAAATGGTTATGAAAATTTAATTATGAATTATGAAAGAATTTCGAATGTGGTTAAAAATTTAAAGAAAAGTTTGAAGCAAATTCATAGTAGGTGGTCGGAAAAGAATTCACCTTCAAAATGCCTTCTTGGTATGTCAAAAAATTAACCGAAAAATGTGTGTTGACATGTGAGGTTGACATGTGAGGGTGGTTCAAATTACAAGGGGCGAATATAATCACTTGGGTTGTCGGGGCCAGCTGCTATGAATTTGCCTTGGAAAAGTTATTATAAAAGCTGTTTATGGTTTAGAATTAAATTTCTTATAGAAATTCCTTAATGAGCGCTGATTAAAAATTTCGTGTAGAAACACTATTCAATTAATTCGGAGTAAATTTATTTGTGCTAAATTATTTAGAGTAAAATTGAGAGGCTTAGTGAAATAACTCGGTAAGCCACAAAAGCAAAATATCGAATAAATCGACTTTTAAGTTTAAACAAAATTTAAAATTGTATAATTTTTGGAATTTTCTACGGTAAATACGCCGCATAATTATTTGCAAAATAGTAGAATTTATCCAAAATTTTCTCTAGGATGCAAGGCTATGGTACCTAGCAAGAGAATGAGCACATAAAACCAATTTTTGATATCATGTGGCTTATCGAGTTATTGCACTAAGCCCTGCAATTGTTAAAAGAAATTTGTTGACGTATTCGGGAATCATAACAAAAATTTTTTTTTAATCCTGAGTAAAATTTATATAGAAAGTCGTGAGACGAATTTCAATCAAGTAAAATTTCTTAAAGAAATTTGTTTACCAAAATACGAGTGAATAACCATCCTGTGACAAATTCATGTTAAAATTTCCTATGAAAAGCGATTTCGGAGTAAATTCTTTTAGAATATTTTCATCGAATTTGGACTAAAATATTTTATGGAAATTTTCACGTATTCAGAGTAAATTTTTTTACAGAAATTTGTTAGTTTTATTTAGTTTTAAGAACTAGAGTCAAGTTAAATATTCTCAAATTTATAAAAATGTTTTAAATAAATTTCAATAACAATAACATAACGCAGCAACAACAACAATCACTTAAACTGCTTTCAAAAGTTTTTATTTTTTCTTCTTTTGTCCTTTTGAAGTGAGTAAGAAGAAATTTATGTACATTTCCTGCCAGTAAAATATTTAGCCTCTTTTTATGGAGTTGCTCCATTTACTTTTAAAAGTAGAAATTGGTTTTTGATTTGAATGAAATTTTTGATTTCAGGCAAATTAAATTTATATTTAGTGTTCGAAAGAGGGTTTTACAATAAGTGATGATATATATTTATTCATTTCAAAGTTTAAAATTTTTTGGTTAATAGTGTTGAAAGTTAGTGAAATATTTTAAAGAGCTGTTAGGTAAGGTTAGACAATGAAATTTCAAAATTGACTGTAATTTCTAAGTGTCCATAGAAATTTGTGCAAGATTTCCCTACAAACTCTAACCCCTAAATCAAATATTCTATAAAAAGTGAAAGCTTTTAGAGAAAGAAATTATTCAAAATGAAAATATATTTTCACTTAGAATGTTGAAAAGAAACTGTTATAATTGTAACACCCTTTTAGAATTTTTTCTATAATAATTACAAGAATCGTTTTCAAACTTTTACTTTACTTTTCTATAAAATACTTTATCTCTTCTACCGCACATTCGTCGTCATTATCATCAGCATCATTATCGTCATTGATACCTTTTATTCATTGGCTTTTCTCATTACTTGCTGAGGACAAAGTTATGTCTACTATGTATCTGTGTAGGTAAGTGTGTTTAAGGTAAGAAAAAGTTTTTCTGCTGCAAAACTTTTGAAAAACTAAGTCAAGTTGGTTTTTGTATAAAACTATATTTTTTTCGTTTCGTTTTTGCCCTTATCTTTAGCCATACCCATTGAGAGTTGTCATACAGCCACTACAAACATAAAAGTTATACCGACAGTAATGAGTTTAAACGGCAATATTTTGTTCATATTCGAAATATTAATAGAAAGGTTTGTAAATTTATAAAAATTTTAATATTAATTTAAGGTACATAGTATTAGTATTCTTTGTTAATATTTTCTTAAATCAAAAATTTCGCAACTTTCATGAAAAAAATTTATTCTACTGAAACTGAAATGTGTGTAAAGATAAATATACCGTGTTAAATATGTATGTTTTTACGTCACATTACAAATAAAGTATTTTGTTTAAAAAATTCACAAATACAATTAATAAATGCGACTTATATTCTCGAATAGTGTGGATCCTTGGCTACAATTTCCATATGCTCCAAATAAGCTACAAGGAAAGGATGTGCTCAAATATATCAAAAATATCTCGGAGATTGCCAAAAATTTACTTAAGTTAAATTTGCAGTTTTGTAAAAAAAAAATCACAAATACAATTGAAAAAGGCGACATACTTATATTCTCGAGTAGTGTGGGTCCTTGGCTACAATTTCAATGGTCCAAATGAGCGACAAGGAAAGATGAGCCCAAATATGGCCATAATCGCTTAAAGATCTTAAAAAAGTTTCCAAGTTAAATTTTCAAATTTAAATTTTCTCATAATATAATTGAAGGGCTTAGTGCAATAACTATGTAAGCCACATGAAATCAAAAATTGGTTTTATGGGCTCATTCCCTTGCTATGTATGTACACCATAGCTTTGCGTCCCAGAAACATTTTTGGAATAATTCTAGTATTTTGCAAATAATTGTGCTGCGTATTTACTGTATAAAACTCTAAAACCATAAAAATTTAAATTTTGTTTAAACTTAAAAGTCGATTTATTCGATATTTTGCTTTTGTGGCTTATCGAGTTATTGCACTAAACCTCTCAATTAAGATTTTTACTTTTTATGGTTCCGTACGCCAAAAGTGTAAAGGAACCCTATTGTTTTCGCTACGCTGTCCGTCTGTCTGTCTGTTTGTCTGTCTGTCACAATCTGTTTTATCGGGAACCGTAAGAGCTACGAACCTGAAATTTTCACAGTAATAACAGACACTTATATCTAGACACTTTAAATTTGAAAATTAGTGTTAGTGTTAGAATAGACTACACCAATTAATACTGATATTTAAAACAATAAAAATTAAAGGGTGTTCTATCACTCAATGTAATTTTGACTGTGTAGTTTAGACAATTTGCTGTATCTTGGAAACCGTAAAAGACAAACTCATGAAATTTAAAAAAACACTAAAAATAAAATATTCCAAAATTAAAAAAATGTCAAAACGAATAATTGCCAAAATGAAAAAAGCGCTTAAAGAAAAAAACACCAAAATTAACAAAATCGCTAAAATACAAAAAATCACCGAAACTAAAAAGATCGCTAAAAGCCTAAAATAACCGCCAAAAACCGAAAAAACTCGTCAAAACGATTAAAAACACTAAAACTTAAAAAAAAATCGCTAAAACTAAAAATATCATCAAAATCGAACAAAATCGCCAAAAATAGAAAAAAAATCACCAAAATAAAAAAGCGCCAAAACAAAAAAAAACGCCAAAACTTAAAAAAATCACCAAAAACTCAAAAAATCGCAAAAACGAAAAAAAGTTTCAAAACCAAAAACAAACGCTAAAACTAAAAAATCACCAAAAACCGAAAAAATCCCCAAAACCGAAAAAAGCTCCGAAACCGAAAATTTTATCGTTAAAAGTTACAGAATTCCGTTACAGGTCCGATAGTATAATTATAATAATTATAATTATTAGGAGATTAGGATATTTTCTGGATTTTGGTTATTTAGATTTTCGTCATAATTTTAATATCGCTTAAAAGGCCATCTTCTACTATTATGCAAAACGATAAGTTCAGTTGATCACAGAAATTCTGTATCACAGCCTAAAGAATAAAAGCTAATATTATTTGACTGATATTTTTCGATTAAAAACAGACTCAAATTTTACCGATTTTTGTGCGAATTTCGATTTTTAGTGAAACTACGATTTATTGTTTATGTTCGATTCTGATCAAATGTCAATTGGCTTTTATATAATTTCGTTTTATTTGTTTCGATTTCCTGCAACTATTTTTAATCTTTTCATATGTGGTGACGACAGTGCTCGTTTTCATCCTCGGCTCATCCATTTATGAATCGATTTTGAAGATTTTAAACATGTAACTTTTCAAAAATAATTAGGCCTGTTCTGGAAATCACTTTTTGTAAAAGTGATTTCAAATCACAATAAAGATGTTCTGTGCGCAAACTTTTTTGAAAATATGTGATTTTAAGTCGGTTAGTTAATTGGCTGCCGATTGCAAACAAGTTGCTTATTTTTGCGACAAGTTGATCGTTAATTATTTAAAAAAATGTCTGATATTAATAATTTTATTTGTTTTTTGTAGACTTTTATGATAAGTTTAAAATTGTTTGGCTTATTTTAGAATTTTTCGTGAATTTTCTCGATAAAAGTGTTTTTTCGAGTTTTATCCATTTTTACAGCTTCAATAATATGAAACCAATGCAATTTTTTTAAATCTAATCAATTTTTTGCGAATTTGTCGCCACATTCCCGATAAAAAGATATTTTTCGTGTATTCGAAATTGTTGTTTCGGCACTTTTTAACCAACTTTTATTTTTTCCGATTTTAGCTACTTTTTGCAAGATTTTGCAAATTAATTTTTTTAAATAACTTTTCTTTAGAAAATTAATTATTCAAAATGATCAATACAATGAAATGAAATCAAATGTTTTCTTGTGATTGCAAAAATGTGAAATCACACCAAATCTTGTGATTTTAACATCAAGGAATTGAATTTAAAACGCTAATAAACGCAAGTAACTTCTACTCATTATGCATTTAAATTTTGTTTAGCTTTCCCAAACTGCACACCAGCTTCGCCTGTTTTGCACCCAACCGAGCTTAATTATTAATATTGCGTCCCAGAATATAATTAATTGAGATAGATACTTACAAATGTATTTAAAAACCCCAGCTCGTTCGTTGAAATCAACTAAATGTCCTTTAAAGTTTCAAGGCTTTGTTTATCGAATTCATAATTTTAAAAATGGACTTGATTTTCAGCCTTAGTAAAAATTAAAAAACTTTATTTTATGTTATCGCAAAATACAGCAAGAAACAAAACTTAAATACATACATATATACCAAACATTATCCATCAACAAGAATGCAAAACTAAACGGCACCCGCCGAAGTCGAGGGCTTTTCAACCCCCTTATTATGTTTCGCCGTCGCCTGTTGGGCTTTGCTCAGGTTGATGTGTCCCTCCATTGCACGAGAACGCATTTCATTTTCTACTGTTTTATTTAGCGTTTTGGAAATAGCTTGTTTAATCTTTTGGTTTTCATTGAATTTAGATTTTTTGGCCTGGATGGGAGCATCTAAAGTAAATAAAACAAATAGTTTTGGAATATTTGTAAATTTTTTTAAAATAACTTACTTGAACGTCTAGTAAAGGCAGCAGAATTCTTTTGCTTTTGTTTCTTTTGAACATTGGCTGGTAGTTTAGCCTTTTTAAACTTTCCTTGCGCCATGATTTATTAGTTGTTTATAGAATTTTACTAAGTAAATTTTATAAAAACTACAAAAATTTAACAAACCACGCGTGCTTGTTTATGAATTTTTGATGGGAGAAAAATGACAAATAAACAAAAGTGCTACCAAGTTACATAGAAACATATGTTTAAATTAAAAATAAACTAGCATACTTCTAGGATGTGTAATAATTCTTTCAGAAAACAGGACTACTCATATATAGTAAATATATGAGTAGTGCTCTGCAATACATTTATTTTTAAACAAAAATGTAACGTAGGGCTTGGCCAGACTGCCTTTTTAAAAACGCTTTTTTCTGCTTTTTAACCGACAAAAAAGGAGGTTATATCGTTCCTACCACGTCAAACTGTCCAATATGCAAATTTGTATTTTTTAGAAGAGCGCAGAATCGTCAATTGTGAATTTGAAGTCAGTGTATTCCTGCAAGTGCCAGGTTTAAAATAGTTCTTATTGAGTTGTCAATCCTCCATGAGTATTTCAGCATTTTGAAACGAGGCATATCGTAAAAATTGGAGTACCTAGATAACGGATCTAACAAACGAATTTCGCATATTGGATTGTTTGACATGGTAGGGACGATATGTTCGTCATTTATGTATGTATTTATCTATATTCACCGATCTCTCCGCCATTTGTGAAGAGATTTTAAAAATTAGTGTTCTACATGAAATGGTATACTCTACTGGTTGTCCCATATTCACCAATATACGATAGGAGCGGAGGGAAGGGTACCCCCACACAAACTGATTATTAATTATCGCATATCTAAAATACTATATACATATGTAAGAGGCTTCAAAATTGGTGTGAATTTCTTTATAGTTAATGCGCGTAATCCAGCGGAAAAGTGGTATTGTTAGAGCAGGAGAGGGGGCCCTTCTACTCCCGTAAAAAGTAATCTTTAATTATTGCATATTCGCAATATATCAGTGAGCGTCTACATACTTGGTGTGAATTACTTTATAGTTAATGCGGGCAAAAACAGGGGAAAGGTTCCCTCCCATATAAAGTCATCATTAATTATTACATATTTGGAATACTATAGCAGTGAGCGTCAATTGCTGTGAACTGTTTCATAGTCAATGCGCGTAGTCCAACAAGAATCTGGTGGGGTAGGAGCTGGGGGAAGGTCACCTCACATACAAAATAATTGTTAATTATCGCGTGTCTAAAAAACTATATCTTTAGTCTTGGTGTGAGTCGCTTGGAAGACAGTATGCGTAGTCCAACACAATTCTAAGTGGATTAACCGTCTTTAAAAAATATGCACTAAAAAGTTAAAAATAAAAACTTGTAAAAAAATTAAGCCGACTTTAAAATATATGTACTAAAAAGTAGAAAATAACTAGAATGCTATTATATGCGTCAACTACTTAACTGTTTGCAGTCGGTGCTGAGAAGGTTAACTAAATACAAAAATAAATTTATGGATTATCAACAAATTATGTATATAGTTCCTGACTTCTTGGCACCGAATGCAAAGAGTTAAGTAGTTAACGCATATAATAGCATTTTAGTTATTTTCTACTTTTTAGTACATATGTATAGTTTTTATTTTAACTAAATTGTAGTTTTAAATTTTTTAACATGAAAACGTTACGAAAGTAGTCTGTTCAAAAAGTGTTTACTTTCGTTTAAAATACAAAATATCGTTAACAAAATTTTTATTTTTAGTGATTAGAGAAAAGCGAATATAATTTTCCAGCTGTCAATTGCATAAGCTAAAAGACTCCCGACATCAAATCCATGTATAATTTATTCCGTTTCGGAACGGAAATTTCCCAAGTTCAGGAACAAACGAGTTTCATGAATGCGATGTAGAGAAAATTATGCCAAACTAGTCCGGATTGGATTCTATAAACAAGCTGATTATTGGAATTCACAATCGGTTGTATATGCAAAGTTTTATAAAATTACTGTTTGTATTTTCGCAGTTTTTGGCATGGAGAATACATATGTACAATTTTGAAAGCTTTGAACAATCTTCGCACATACAAGCGATATTAACACCTAGTACACCTTGTGAAGTTTGTCAGTTTTTAAAAATTTTTAGTTTTTCTTTTATTTTTCTGCAACAGAATTTCGTACTACTTCTACTGTATCAACTTTGCTGATTCCTGTTGGAAGATAAGTTTATGACGCGAAATGTATTGATTGCCACGCTCATTTTAAATAAATATTTTTCCAACTACTACTTAAAAAATCCTGAACATTTGCTATATTATAAGTTTCTCGATCTCGTGCTTTTTCCGTATGAGTTCCGATATTTTTTACTATATTTTCAAAGAGCCTTTTCATCAGAAAAACGTTTCCATCACTCATTTCTGATCTTCGAAAGATCTACTTATTGCACATAGGTACATCTAAAATACCAAAATTATAAATTTGACACAACAAAAACTAATATTTGTCTTTTAACAGCTTATTTTATTTATTTTATGATAATTATTGTATTTATATTTCTAAACCAAAAGTTATGCATTTCTTCTTTGTTTTTATTAAATACTTAGTGAAATTAAAAATAATAATAAATTAAGCAGATTAATACTCAAATATTTATATTAAGAAATCCATTTAAACAAAAATCATTACAATCTGTGAATTACAATGTATGTAGTATGTATATTTGCAACATTTACAATCCAATAGAAAACTGCTCTAATAAATGAATTGTTTAATGATTTTTATTTATTGTAAATAGATTTTTGGAAGAAAAAAAACTTTTTATTTAATATTAAATTATTTTTGTTATAAAAATTTTAAAATAGTTTTAAACAGCTTTTAAAAAGTGAAAAGATTTTAATAGCATTGAATGCTGCTATCTAACTCATGGTAAGATAGAATTTTAAATCTATTTAAATTCTTCGGTTTTAAAATGATCAACGTTTTACTCCAAAATAACTAGAGCGATCGATCAATGTTATAAAAATATTTAACAAAAGTACGAGAGTCAATAACTTGTATTGTTCTTGCTCATGCTCTAGAGTATTTTTTTAGTTTAATTCATTGTTAGTTGCAATTGTAATACATATTTTTTTAGTTTTTTTTTTTTAATAAATAAATGGTTTTTTTATGAACTTTTTATGTTTGCAAGATTGCAATATAAAATTTAACTGGTCAGTTTGCTGACTATAATGCCAGTTACAATTAAACCTATTATCACAGCAATTGCTAAAAGTATTAAGATTTTGCGACGATAACTTTGACGTCTACCGGCAGCCTTGGCTAATTCATCACGTCCCAATTCAACCTCACTAGCAGCGTTCTCAATGCTTGTCTCAATGCGTTCTAAAAGAAATACAAAAATTTTATTTCATATTATAAGAATACATATACAATTTTGCAATAGATTATTGCAGCTGATGTAGAAGCAAATGTTGATCACAATAAAAAGTTATGGGGAAATTTTAAAAAGGAGTTTCAAATTTTTGTTTTAATTTAATCGGACGAACCGTTCTCAAGCTAAGATATGTATGCATGTCATGCAAATCGTTTTAGATATAATTTCATAACTCAAAAACCTGACGACTTAGGGAGAACCCGACATGCGGTTTCGGAATCAGCGTCGAAAATATTTTGGTTGCTTAGCTAAAATATGTTGTGTTCCTGTGATATAGCATATATTAAAGCGAGTAAGCTATGATAATGGGATTCTGGAATTAAGCATTTTTTTTTCTTTATTTCGCTCAACATTCTATAATAAAACTATTCACAATTATCGTATCGATTGTTCGTAAGAAAACGTTGAGCTACACTTAAAACTGCCAAGGTGTCCCTCAAACGAGATTCCTTCAGGAACTACCACAGCACCTATGACTGTCGAAGGAAATAATGTCCATGAACGTTACTTCTATTTTGTAAAGGAAATAATAATAATGTTCATTGGACAGTATTTTCCTTGTGTCCTACAAGTGATTTATGTAAAAAAAAATCTTCAAAGAACCGTAGTTCGATATAATCGGACGAAGGCAATCATTAAACCAATGCGACAGAGAGACACCACAAAACTTTCGAAAGCCAAGAAAGTAAATAAATTGGTCTGTCTGTGTTGAAAAGATAACAACAGTGATGACAATAAGTTGTTTATAAAACCAGAGCTACTTTGCGCCTGGTACATACATGTGTATGTATGTATGAGCTAAAATTTTGCAATTTATAAAATTATGAAAGCAAAACAATGTCCATAGACATATGACAAAGTACCAACAGCAATTTTATAAACTTTAGCAGATACACACATACATAACATATAACCACAAGCAACAACAGTTATACACGATCCTCACAGCAGTCGGGTCTATATCCCGGGATCGACGCAGGGGAGTATCCCCTGCCCGGACTGCATTCTCCCCAAAACCGGATCAAGTGAAGTGCGGCCCGCGGTACAGCGGGCTGTACCAATAAGTTTCGATTTCCGGAAAGAGGGGTTACAACAACAACACCAGTTATTACACCCTAGCGAATTTCTTTAATATATATTCCCAACAAACACAAGGTCAAACATTTGAAATATGTATGTATGTTGGTTTTAGCGTTTGATATCAAATTAGATGCTTGAGATTAAAATTGGAATTCAAATTTATGATCATTTGAGAATAAATGTTTGACAAATGACACTTTCTCATTTGTGTTATTTTCAAATTACTATCAAATCTTAGAGTAATATGTACTACATACATTTAACTTAAAATCTTCCTATATCTTAAGCTTTAAATAAAAGCTTAGAGAAATTATTAAAAACTGGTATGCGTCTGATCCCCGGCAGTAGGCAAATGCAGCTTTTTTCAAAAGAAAAGAAAAAGTTAAAATTTTTAAGTCTATGTAATGAACATAAAAGCAAACTTAAAAAAATTTTAGAAAATTATTAGAAGCCTGAAAATAAAGCCGTTTCTCAATTTGGCAATGATATCTTTTAATTGCATTCAAATTATTTTGAAATGTTATCCTTTGAAATAGAGTTTACTTTGAAATCATTATAAAGCCAATATGTTTGCTGGGATAATACATTTGTTGTGTAGTTATACGACACGTACTCCACAAATAGCCAATATATCACGTCTGCGGTTTTTAAAAACGGCTGCAATATTTAATGCTCGCTATTTAATCTAATATTGCGGTGAAACTTATATGCATACATATAAATTTGGATATGTACAAGATATTGTTGCAGAAAAATATTTAACAAATTCAGCACATACTTTTATTTTTTCAACAATTCATATTTTATATGAAGTGCGACAGTGCTATCAATATACTGATTAATAAGTAAATAACGAAATTGTTATTGTTTAGGTTTATGAATCAGAGTGAGTCTTTGTTCAAATTTTCACTTACCCACTTCTTCACCTTGTGCCTGTACTAAATCGGTTATGGTGCGCATTATTTTATTAACATCCAATATATCCGCTTCTACCTGTTTTATTTGTCTTTCACGATCCACTAGCATATCATGTTCAAATTGAATTTGTTGCTGTTGCAATTGTTGTTGTCTTTGTATTAACTCTTCAGTATCGGCCTCACGTTCGTCTTGCATTTGAGCCAACTGGGGTTGTGTATAAGTCTGACGCATCGCCTGAGCTATGCGTCTTTGTGTTGTTGAATATCTTTCCACTACGCTGCGAAAGTCATTTGTCAGTTTTTCCAACTGTAATTTTTGTTGTTTATCGCCACGTCTAACAATAGAGGTGAGCCGTTGCAAATCGATGGTGGTAGTTTCAATGCGCGAATTACTTTTGGTATGTATATCATGCACTTTATCACGTGTCGATTGTTGATCTCGCGGAGTACCTAGTATTTGTAGAATTTTCTCTAACTGTTTAGAGGAAGAGTTCACAGCTTGTATATTGTGAGCTATATCCTCGCTCAGTGACATAAATTCAGTGGGACTAAAGCCAGAAAAGTTAACATCGGGTAAGTTGTTAGACGATGTCATCATGCTGGTGTTCGACGATGAAGTGGCACCATAATCACGATGTGTCGGTGCGCCATTATTGAGATTTTGAGACATCTTGAAAATATCTCAATTTTATGTTATTTCAAGCTCTATTAATCTCAGTTGATTTCGTATATTTATTTGATTTTTTTCTTCTTTAATTCAAGCTAAAATTATTATCATTAAAAAACAAACAAGAACAAAAGAAAATACACATTAATATGAGTAAAAGTTAATCGGCCTTTAAAAAAATTATGTTCAGCAACAAAAAAAAGAAGCAATAATTAGGTGAATTAAACAATATAGATTCTTTATAGCAATGAATATGAAATGCACTCTTAATTATCGTTACTGCTCCCTGCTACTTCATATTAATAACTAACTTTTTAAAGCAATTTTTACAAATAAATTTTCCAGCCAAATGTTAATGAATCATCCATTATTTTGAAATGTGTTATGATTTATTTACTTAAGCTTAAAGTGCAATAACTTTGTTTTCATACATTTTAATACAATTTTTATGTTTGCGGTGTGGAATTTAATACGCATGATATATAAGCATACTTATTTATTTAGTTTTGTTGTTTAGTTTATTAATTTCTAAGAAGCTTTCTAACGTTTCTAAATTTTATTGAGAACTTTAGGAACATTTGTTTTGTGGCTTCTTTTGTGTCTCATGAAAGAGGTAAACAAGAAGAATTTGTTTGAAGCATTGTGTATTTTATTTTAAATTGCGATAAGAAATACCATGCTTAGCTAGTCAACAAAAATTAAAATAAAAACTATGGTGGCGTGTATTTACTTAAAAGATAAGCTAAACCAAAACATACATTTTCTCCACTAGCTTTTTTGTCGAATGGTTTATTCAATGTACATACCGCAAAATTTGAACTTATATGTAAAACAAATACATACATACCTATGGCGCATATATGTATGGTACAAGATATTGTAAATTATTGAATAGAATACCAATTATTAACATTATTTGCACAATACTATGTCAATTTCCTATATTGTTTTGTACATAATTAAAGAGTTCTTTAATATTTCAAATATAACTCAGTATAGAAGATAAATACCTAATCATATATGTACATACATACTTAATAAAATACATACGTACATACATAAGTTTGTGCAAGTTCATTGCTTTAACACAATTCCAATATAACAAATAAAATGTCTACTATATGGTACATATTTTGTTGTCAGGCGATATTGCAACTTAGTGCAGCAACAAACAGACCAACAACAATAAACCTGAACATGCAGATGTGCAAATTCATATGTGGAAGTATATATATATATATATATATATATATATGTATATATATAGCAACAGCCCAACAAGCTATAGCAATACTTCGGGCGAAGACGAAATCCAAAGTAATTAAAATTTAAAAAATTCATATATACATACATATACACGTAGTAGAAAATATAGCAACTTACCTTCCCTTATATTATACACTACAAATTCTGTCTGATATCTAAATATCTTTTAAAAATAGTTTTTCTTATATATTATGTATGAAAAGTTAAATTTAATATTCGTTTTTTGCAAAGGATAAAAAACTACACAAACTAATTGCTGCTGGAAAAACACACAATAAAACGCAATTGGGAAATAAAAAAATTGACAATTAATAATACAGCTGCTCGAAAACAGAGATGCACAATAAAAACAGAGTTGCAGGAAAAAACCTTTGTTGGGGCTACCAGATCAATACAAAAATGCATAATAAAGGGGACTTCAATATCGGCGTCATAATAAATTTTATAAAATAGGTCGGGGATTCTACGGTTTCTACGACGCCGCCATCTGATGATGGTTCCTTATAGAACTCAACGAAATAAGAATAAAAGTCGCAGTAAAATTTTTCAATATAGAACTCAATGAAATAAAACGAAAACTCCTCGTACAATTTTTGTCGTAGTTTTTCAGATATCACCGTCTGAATGTAACGGGTCCAAAGTTATGTAGAAAATTTTTATAAACCAATACCGTTTGACATACTAAGAGGAGAAAACCATTAAGCCCGGTCGAAGGCCGGCTATAAACATGTTGTGCAGGGTAGTAAAAATATAATAAAAATACTAAATTTTTAGTAGATTCCGTCCAAGTCTACTGATAGCCCGTTCAGCCTGCAGCCAAATTAAGTTTTTCTTGATTTCGGCGGAAATCAACTTGAAATTAAATATTTTCTCATACATTTTGTCATATCCCAAATTAAGATATTAAGTTATTTTCCTTAATATTGGCGAAATTAACTTAAAGTTACAATGAACATACCTGTTTTAGTTCTAAAGCTCCTTTTTTAGAACAACATATATACAACCGTGGGTGTAATAAAAAAAGTTGACATTTGTTTTAATTAAAATACAATAATTATAAAAATGAAACGTATAAAAATATTTTAAACAAAGGAAAAGAATGTGTTGTGATCGAAAAAGTGCGAAATTCATAGAAACTTTATGAAATTGAAGATGTTTCAAGTGCCAAATGACAGCCGAAATTAAGTCAAACTCACTATGAACACTTTTAATTTGGTAAGTAATTTCGGCCCGAAATTAAGTAATTTATGTGCAGCCTGAATTGGCTATGAGAAAGGAGATTTCGTTTTGGGCCTCAAAGACTACTCTTTGAGTAGCACCAAAGAAAGAAATAGGGACGTGTTAAAGCAAATGGTCTTACTGAACAGAATTTTCTTAATAAACCGACTTCTTGCTCACTCATCCGCTCGACAAACACTCGACTCTATCAACCCACTGGGCTAAGTGATTTGGATCTTGTGTGTGTATAAATGCAAACTTTTTGTTCGAGTGTGTTCGAACTGCTGAACTATTTTTAATACCAAATTTTGCGCTCAGAAGGTCGCTTTTGTAAACAAAAATATTCACAAAAGCACAATTTGTATTTTTTATGGATCGTTTATTTTTATACCCTTCACCAAAATGGAAAGGTAATTTCTAAAATATTCAGTTGCGAGCAAATAATCAGCCTTATCATGAATAAAATTTCACATGAATATTTCCGACTATGTGAACAGTTCGTATCATGAATAAAATGTGTTGTGAAAATTTCCGAATGTTTAAAATTTATTTTTTTATTTGTTTGGTCTCAAAAACATCCCATACATGTTTTTGAAAACCGGTATGTTATTTTATTCACATGGAATTCATGATACGAAATTAAAATCCATGTGAACAAAAAATTTTATTCGGAAATTTTCAGATGTGGAATTCATGATAAGGCTGAATGTATATATTCTAAATCCTTGTATATAGCGAAGTTTATTTCTGCCGTCTATCCATCTTTCCGTCTGCTATTTTTATTGGCGAGCTTACGAATGCTAGATATTGGGATGTCTATTTGAAATGGACTTATGAATGAATCATATAAAAATGGACGAAATCGGGTCAGTAATTAAGCCAAAACTATTTTTTTTATGATTTTGATACGGATTAATTAATTTATTCCGAAGTTCTTTTTTTTAAGTGTTTCGAAAGGGATCAAGGAGTTTTGAAAACAGCGAAAATAACGTTACTGAAAATGTGAACACCACCTTAATTGTATAGCTCGCTGATAAAAACAAATTTTCGTAACTTTGTGAAGGGTATATAAGATTATGCATAGCCGAATATAGCACTTACTTATTATAATACGTTTGGATCATTCGAATCCCAGTGAACACATGACCTAATTTTGACATCACTGGTAAATCAGAGCTAGGTAATAAAATTTTAGGTATTTTTGATCTACCAGTGATATACATTGTGACTAATACTATATTCACACTGCTATAGTTTAACGTGTTTCGGCAAATATTTTAAGAAACTAAACAAAGTTGCTTAGACTACAATTTTATAAACTTTCTGTTTGCAGCATGATGAATTCATAAAAGGTGGTAGCAAACCGGCAACAAACAAATTTTTTTGTGTCCGAAATATTAATAATTTTGCGAAGTTATTAATTAGAGTTTTAACTGTGTATGTACATTTTTCCATTTGAATTGAAAACTTAAACAAAAACGAGGTTTTTAATACTTTTAAGCCAACACAAATCATAATTTTCAGAATAAGCTGCTTGTTCTTATAGAAATGCTACAACCTTTTTTAATTTCGACTTTGTTTACATATATTGCCGCCATTACAAACTGTGTTCAATAAGCAATAAAATCAAAAAATCGACTGAACATACATCAAGATGTACTTGGAACCCTGCCTTTTATTGGTTTTTGAATGAGTTTAATTTTGAAACACGTAAATTTTTTGACAATTGATTATATGGGAAAACATCTAAAAATTAACGTGTTTGGCTCGTAAACACTTAAAATTGCCATAAACACGGTAGTGTGAATTGCCTATAAGGTATGATATGCGGATAAATTATTTAATTTGAAATAAATCCAATTTTTAAATTCTAAAATAATTTAATAAAAAATGAAGTTTCAATTGTAAAAATCGATTTTCAAAAATATAGCACACTAAACAATGGAAAGCTGTAGGAAAACGAAGAGAGGATATGAGTTATGTCCGGCCAGGACCATAATGCAATTAAAGGACATTTACGGCGGAAGAAAACTAAAAGCCAGAATAGCAGGATATTATTTCAACATCCTACTAAAAAGCCAGATTTAAAGGCAGACTGTTGAATGTATGCATATTAGTGAAAATATGCATGTATGTACGTTACAACTGCATTTAAAGAATACTTTCAAAATTTGTCCATAAAAATTTTCAATGTTTAGAATGTTTCGTTTTGCAATGTAATGGAAGATCTTATATGTGAAATTCATATGTATGTGGTTTGGAGTAATAAAAAATATTTTATAATAAAATAAAATATCATTATAATGCCACGTTAACATCAGTTCTGTGTCATTTCATGTAAGTATCTGATGTACCTAAGTGCGAAATAATGAGTCAATAATGAATAATTTCTTATGTAAGGTATGATATCATGCTGACGTAAGAATGATATCAATGTGTTTACTGGGATATTTATTTCTCTATTGCTAACTTTGCAAAAGTACCTAACATAGCGTCTACACTAGCCATTGATTTGTCTTGACGAAAGTCAAAGTCGATATGAAAATATAGCACTAACATTTTATTGATATTTTCATGAATGAAGTTTGACAAATGATAGAACAAAATTATGTCTCGTGAAGACGGGGTTAAAGTATGGCTTTCATTTTGTTAGTGATGCATAATTTCATGTTGGGATAATATTTGAGACTGGCATGTGGAAACTCAGTTTTAATCACAATTTGCATGCAAACTTAAATATATGTATATGCATATTGTACAACAATTTTACGTGCTTTAGGAAGGGTAATGTGACTTCTCGCTTCCCCTCGTAGACCCGAATGGATTGGTTGTGCTTCCTTTCTAAAAAAAACCTAAAAGATCTATCCCAAAAAGAAAAAAATATACATCTACATATATTCCAATCTCTAATTTGAAATAACTGTAACTTGAATGGGTCTGGTAGTACTATTTTGTCACAATGGTGAATTAAATTGTATTTCTCTTCTTCTTATTATTACAGAAATTTTACAAGATGACAACAGAAATAATAGCGTGTTGTAAGTTTGCTGTACATTTTTTCTATTATTATTATTTCTGATAATTTATTTGTGCTATACGTAAATTTGATGGCTTTTCCTACATTAGGAGCACAGCAAGGTATGTTATTAGTAAATGCCTATTAATAATATTAAACAAGTTTCAATGTATATGCACAGAAACCAATCGTAAAATTTTGGAAGATTTACAACTCAAACGACAACTCTTACAAAAAGGTGTTAATCCAGTGTCTGATATTAATCTTGGAACCGGTCTTACAACACCTCTCAACCAGGTATGACCATTATTGTTAATGTTATACATTTAAGAAGTCAATAACAGAAACTACATGTAATAGATGCCCACTACACAGCTGTTGAACCAACCAACGGATTTTCCGCAGACCAGCAGTGCTATAACGGTGCCACGATCAGTCTTCAACCCTACAAGTGCTACTACATTGGGCTATTTTATAAGCCAGGATTCTCATTACGGCAACTCATTTATACCCGTTTTGCCTAGGTTGGATCCAATACCAACTAATCATACTGCCAAATAGGGTTAAATTTGTAAATACTTCTCAACTAAAACAAACAAACAAAAGTTTCTGTTATGGCTCGCATGAGAATGAAAAAGTTGGAGGAATATTTGTCGGGAGTAGATGATTTCGAGAAGCCAAAAATCAAGTTAGAACAATATCCCACTCCTCCTCATATAGCTAGTTGTATTTTGTACAATATACAGGTAAATATTTGCAAGCAAAATAATGTATTTTTTCATAAATATCTATAATATATTAATTATGCAGGCTCAGTTTGAAGATTTGGAAAATAAATTAGTTGGAGATTTAGGTTCTGGCTGTGGCATGCTCAGCGTTGGCTCATTTCTTTTAGGGGCCCAGCTTACTATAGGCTTTGAATTGGATGCGGATGCTATAGATGTAATAAACTTTTATATGTTTTGTAAACGAAATAAATTAGTTTATTTTTCCAAAGATTTTTCGTAATAATGTCTCTGAAATGGAACTGCCAGCTATTGACTGTATTCAGTCTAACGTGTTGCAACTGCCTGGCGCAAAATGGGAAAATTGCTTTGATACGATTGTAACAAATCCACCGTTTGGTACAAAAAATAATGCCGGCATGGATATACATTTTATAGAAACTG
Organism: Panzeria rudis; assembly: GCA_956483635.1. NCBI lineage: Eukaryota > Metazoa > Arthropoda > Insecta > Diptera > Tachinidae > Panzeria > Panzeria rudis. The sequence goes on from OY101451.1 coordinate 9,614,312, forward strand.
GTGTACACTTAGCCACCCAAGCTGTTTACTCATTACATAAAACTTCGACTAGGTAAATTGCTCAATCAATCAATTAACAGACCTTATTTGTATTGAAAGTGCTGTTCCTTATTCCAATCAAATCAAATTTTAATTTGCTACACATCAAAAATATTTGTTTAACGATTTGATTAGTATACTACTTTGTCATCTTCCCGTTTTAATTTTTCAAATAAACTTTTATACGTTTTAGGAATATTCAAGGCATATTTTATGCCAGGTGGAATCGTCCCGCCCCACTCGACTTGTAAAATATGTACCTTCTCACGGCCACCTGGTATGAAGTCGCCTTGGGAATATTGCTATAAGCAATTAATATCCTACTTTTTTAAATAAAGTTTTGTTTTTCTTTCCCTTGTTATACTATATTTTGCAGGGACTATATCCTAAAAAAGACTAAAGAATGGAATGTCAAGGGTCACGTGGTTGCTGAACTTAAATACAATATAGAAGCCAGCTACAAATTTCATAAAAACAAGTCTGTAGACATTGAAGTTGACTTTTGGCGTTTCGATGTAACTGATAAAGAAATTTAGTAAAGTAATTTTTAATATCCTGTTTTTTGTTTTTTTATAGAAAAAGTTATTTCAAACAAATATTTATTTTATAAATTTACAAAACATTAAACTAATAGTATGTATGTATATTAAATGCATTTAACACAAAGCTAAATAAAATTATGTAAAGGTTTAACAAAAACAATACTTAAAATTATAAAAGAATTTTGTGTAAATATTGAATTACTCTACATTGAAAACAACACCTTGAGCACAGGCCAATTCACCCGAATGATTTACAGTAATAGTGGCTCTCTTGCAGTATTGTTTCCAGGCATCGGAACCAGATTCACGACCACCACCAGTATGTTTTTCGCCGCCAAAAGCGCCACCAATTTCTGCACCATTCGTTGTAGTGTTAATGTTAACGATACCACAGTCAGAACCTTGGGCACCAATCCATTTGAAAGCCTTGGACATATTTTCAGTGAAAATCGCCGATGAAAGACCCTGTTCAACTTCATTGTTCCAGTTAATGGCTTCTTCAACAGATTTCGCTTTCAAGATATATACAATGGGAGCAAAAGTTTCACGGTGCACTACAGGAGCATCATGAGCCAAACCAGTGATAATGGTGGGTTCCACAAAGAAACCTTCACGTGGTATAACTTTACCGCCAAAAGAGACTTTGCCGCCGAGTCTAACGGCTTCAGCAATGGTGTTTTTGTAACCATCAATATTTTGCTGTGAATGAACCGGTCCCACTAAGGTATTGGGATCTAATTGATGGCCAATGCGGGATAAAACTTGCTGATATTTGCTGGTAAGTTCTTTAACAAAAGTATCATATAGTTTCTCATGTACAATAATACGTCTAGTAGTAGTACAGCGTTGACCCGAAGTACCTATGCAACCGAAAAGAGCAGCATCCAAAGCCATTTTAAGGTTAGCATCTTCGTTTATAACCAAAGCGTTATTACCGCCCAACTCTAAAATAACCTTGCCAAAACGTTTTTGTACCTCAACACCCACATCGCGTCCTGTTTGACAACTGCCGGTAAAAGAAACTAACTTGACACGATTATCAGATACCAATTTCTTGCCCACATCAGTGCCACCTTGACATAACGTGGTAATGGCTGGTAAATTGTTGCGTTTTAAAACATCCGCTACAATTTTGGTAGTGGCAACGGATACTAAGGCAGTGGTAGGGGCACCTTTCCACAAAACACTGTTGCCGCAGGTCTTAAAAAAGGACAAAATAACATTAAAAAATACAAATATTTGCTTAACTACTCACCAAAGCAATGGCAGCATTCCAGCCAAACACAGCATTGGGAAAGTTATATGCCGAAATAACACCCACTAAACCCAAGGGACGCCAGGCTTCTAGAATAGTATGTTGAGCTCTTTCAGAATTAATCATTTGTCCGGCATAGATGCGTGACAATCCAACAGCATAGTCACAGATATCAATAAACTCTTGCACTTCTCCCTGACCTTCACTATAGATTTTGCCTACTTCCAAACTTACTAGTTTTCCCAGAGGTTCCTTATATTTACGCAACTCATCACCAATTTGTCTTACGATTTCACCTCTCACTGGTGCCGGCACTTGACACCATTCTTTGTAGGCCTCCACACCTGCCTTAATGGATTCTTCCATTTCTTTTACAGTACCAGTGCGTACCGAAGCAATCGCTTTGCCAGTACCGGGATCAGTGGAGGTAACAATATCTCCTGAACCTTTCCAGGAGCCAGTAAATACACCAGGATTTTCTTGCTCTAAGCCAATATCTTTTAAGAATGAATATTCGGGACTATCGATCAAATAGTTATTGGCTTTCAGCGAAGAACTAAGATGTAATAAGGCAATTTTTGGAGTTTGTTGCAAGGGAATATTCCTAAGAACTCCTACAGCACGACAAAGTTGAGCCATACTAAAAATAAAGATATTTAAAAGGTTCAATTTTATTTAGTACATATTTTATGTATTCCCTTAAATTAATCCCGATAAACTGAAACATTGCATACACTTGGGGTGGCTCTGTAATTCTATTTGAAGACAAATTCAAATTCAATCAGTTTGGTTTTCGAATCAAATTATGCGATATGCGGAAGAAAACTTATTTCCAATATTTATATTGAAAACAAAAACAATTTTCTTATCTTTTTCAATATAAATAGTCGAAAGAAATTTTCTTTCGCATTTAGAGAATCAGGCAGTTATTGGAATTGTTGTAGTTCGAATAGAAAGCAAATGCTTTAAAATTTCAATGTAAATACATAATAAACAAATTCGATCCCACAGAATCTGAATTTTAATTGATCATTATACATACATATATAGTTTTTTTGCCTTGCAGAATTACTACATATTTTGAAATAACTTCTTATTAATATAACATTTAATAGTAAATTAATATTTAATTTATATTAAACAATTTAAATTAAACAATTATATTAGTGGTAGTAAAAGCACACCCATAACCAGGCGCGGATCCAGTTGAAACTTTTGGGAGGGGAAATTTTTAATGAAACGTTACTTTAAAAAAATTTCATTTATAATTCGATAGAAATGAAGTGTGTATATTTTATTAGTCTTGGGAGGGCAATATATCTCTTTCTCTCCCCTAGATTCGCGCCTGCCTATAACGTAAATAATATAATCATGAAAATAATTATGGAAAGTGACTACGTATAATACCGATAACAACTCAGGGCAACATGTTTATTGAAAATCGTTTCTATAGATTAGACTTATTATTTTTTTAAGACAGCAATAACAAAAGTTAATAATAATATAGGATGATTTTTTACCTTTTGGGATTTTATTCTAGAGTTCTCGAAATGACAAATAATTTGGTAGAAATTTGACTCTTGATTCGTAACCGGGCTTGTTTGTAATCGGTCTTGTAGCACATTTTTAGGCAAAAAATATTGTGCGTATCTATAGAAAAATACCTTTTAAACCATATACAAATGTTTTATCAATGTTGGTGGACAATAAGATATTTAAAATAAGATATTTAAAATATACATATGTATAATCTATGTATATATAAAATATATGTATAATATAATATAAGGTATTTAAAATATATGTATTAGTGATGTTACGAATATCAATTTTTAATATTCGCGAATACGAATATCTGAAACAATATTCGCCGAATTCGAATACGAATACGAATATTCAATCTAAATAGTTAGTACTACTTAATATTTCAAATTTAATTGAAAAAATCTACCCTTTGCGTCAATAACAATAAATTGAGAAAAACTGTCACAATACTATAGGTATTTAACATTATTATGATATTCCGATGACGGAATTTGAAATTAAAAACTTAGCACCTGAATGCCACTTTTTAAAATTTTTGGTGGAAAGTAAATAAGGGAATATACGAGCTTCTTTTACCTATACCCAGGCAATATTTAGTGACACAAGCGGCAAGTGTTCCGAGAGAGCGAAAATTTATTTACACACCGCGCTTGATAGAGAAAAGACTTCAAAACTTTTATTTTTGAAGTTCAACATTCCTCTACTGAGCTTTGAGTATTACTTTAACATGATTAATAAATTAATTTAACAGGATTTTACTTTTTAAATACCATGTCGTTGTGAAATATATTTTGTTTCTTTTTGCTTTACTAAAAGAAGATTATTGTTTTGCTTTATAGACATATTTCTTTTAGTAACAATATTTTTTGCTTAATTTTCAGTATTTTTTAAGTACTATTTTTTGGAACGTATGCACAAAATATTCGTGAAATATTCGCTTGAATTTGGCGAATACGAATATCATGAAAGAGGCGAATATTCGGTGATTCGACTACGAATATTCGTAACATCACTAATATGTATGTGTGTGTAAGTATGTGACACTTTTTAACCGACCAACCAATCGAAACAAACTTTTCGCTATTCTTATGTTTTTAGCTGAATTTATTTATCGTCTGAATAAGAATATCCGAAAAAAAATTTTTTCTTTAAATAAACAAAAAAATCTACTCAGCTTTTAACGTTAAAACAAGTACGTCGATTGCTGAAAGTTTCATTAAAATCGATTGATTCGTACGAGAGATATTGTTGGCGAAAATTTTGCGAAACAGCGTTATTTTGTTAGTACTCTGAAATTGTTGCATAGCACTATTTAGATGTTAAAAAATACAATTCAATGATATATAAAGAATTTGATATTATACAACTTTTGGTATGTTCGAAATTTCGAATTTAATTTTGTACTTTTTAAAAACACTTTGAGAAATGGTATTTACAGATGAAACGCTTAAAAACGTCACGCAAAAATTCTAAATTCGTAAATTTTATTAAGATCGAAACATTGAAATTAATTTCGAAATTTGCAAAAAGTATATTAAGTGATAAAATCGTGCTGCAACTTAAGTATTTATGAATAGTTTTGACATTATAAAAGTTGTAGCATGTTCGAAGATTCGAATTTAGTTTCAAACTTTTTATAAATAAAATGTGCCCAGTAAATATCAAAAATGTTTCAATGGAAAGAAAAAAGAAAATAACAAGTGCTTTTGACTAAAACGATAACAAAGTAAACATGTATGTATGAATTATATCTCAAGAATTGAAAAATTGAAGATAAATTGAATAAATGAGATTAGAACTCTAAGGCTAAAAAATAATCTAACACATTTTTATGGTTAAATATGTATTTTTTCATGGAAAAGAAAAAGAAAATCTGGAGGCAAATTACGGCATTCGTTATCGATCGAAAACCCAATAGAATTTAAATAGAAATTTTTGTCGACATCGAATGCAGAAACATTCCTTCAGTGTCGAAACGTAAATATAAAATAACTTTTTTAATTATGAACTCAACTTCAATTTACAAACAAAATTTTTTTTATGAATCTATCACAATTTTAACACACGACTATTTTGATTATACGCAAACGATAAATTGAATTATCATAAGTAAAACTGTATCCACATTTTGCAAAAGAAAAAATTACTTAAATTAATCAACAATGTAATAAAATCTTATGCCAAATAAGATACCACCACTCACTCACTCACTTGTTTATATTGATAAGATTTTATTAAAAAAATATTTCTTTTAAGCAAAAACAAATTTCAAAAATTCTTCCAATCAGCACGACGTTTCGCTAACAACTGAATTGACTTTCGATTTAGTATACTAGGGGCATTCTTTCAGTCCATTATCATTCATAGCGAGTTCTTATCATTTAACCGGCTTTTTAGAAATGTATTTGTTTGAGTTCTTTTTAAAGTGCCTTTTTAATTGATAAGAATTGAAAATGTATTAGTACTCGTACAAACGACTACAATATTTATTTAATAAAAATGCATTCTACGTATCTTTCTTTACACACAATTATTGGAGACAAGATGTGTGGAACTAATAATCTTGGATTAAAGTTTATACGAGGGTTCCTTTAAAATTACAGTAACATAAAATACAATTTAGAATTTCTAAATTTCTTAACACTATTTTCCATACAATGTGTTCATTCTCATCTTTCAAAAGGCAACATAAGGCCCTGTAAGTGCCTAAGAGTTTTTGTGGACTTTGTGAAAGCATAGAAGTAACAATTTTGACATATGTATGACATACATACATTGTAAAATAACATTTCTTTGATACCATAACAACGAGATAATTTTGTTAATTCAATACCTAAAATTCTTAAGGAAAATATTGCAAACTGTTAACTAACGAAAATTTAAGTCCAGTAAAATATAAACAAATAAACAAATGGAGGTTATGGAAGAGGGTAATCTAATGGACCGTGTGCCAGTATTGTTACAAAGGGATCTGCAATATTATCAGGTCTACTTAAATAAATGTATATTAGTAGAACTTTATATATCATACTTACCAAAATGTTTTTTTTTTAATTCAGACTCATCAATGTGTATTGCAAGAACGTTTGTGCTTGGGTGTTGTGGGTGGTAAATTGGATTTTCCTCGTTACGCTTCTTTTGCGGCCATTAAAATTATATTATGGTGGGAGGATGAATATTTTGCATCATATAGAAAACATTCAGGCTTATTGCATACGGAAAAAGAATTGAATGAAGGAGACTTTGTGAGTATTCCTGTGAACGAAACAGCGGATCTTTTCAAATTGTTTATATTTTTCTTTTAATTCTGAGTTTTATTTGAAGACTTCTCAAACCTTTTCAAAAATAATAGCGAAACCCTTAAAATGATTTTTGTATTTTAATGTTCGCTTAAAAGGAAGCAGACTTTCAAATCGGGAAGCTTTAAAAATAGCATCTTCAAATCTTCTCAATAATGGCCCTCGACTAAAAAAGTCGCTACGTTCCACATCAGACTTTTTATTTCTTCTATGAGTGTATCGATTACACTATGCAACAGGAAAAATGCCAAGGAATACCACTATATTTTATTTTTTGATGTAGTATAGTCCCTTAACTACAAAAACACTCGAAATTTTAAATTCTATGGATAACAAATTTTTTAATTTTTGGTTTTTGAAGAGGCCGTTTGTTCCGCCGATTTTATCATAACTTGAGAAGGGGTTATGCAATCTTGTTACAAATATGACTACAAAACTAGAAATAAAATTACCTTTGAGACGTTTTGTTATTTTTTTATATACTCAATGATTTCGGAATTATGCTGCCCGCAATGATAAAAAATATTTTTTTTAGGCAAAATTGGAAAAATTTTATTTATTAAAAATTATAAAAAAAAATCGAAAATGGCAAAAACTTGTCATATTTCTTAACTGATCATCAAACCACATATGTGTAATTCCATTTAGCCGGGTGTGACCATTTTATACACATTTTTTGTTATAAATGAAGAATATAAAATTGTTGACTTAAAAAAACGTTGCGGCTCGCAAGGACATTAAGCTTAAAGTCGTTGAATAACGCGTAGACACTGATAAAACACGATTTCTGCTCAGAATAGTCGTCACAAAGCTGTGACGGGTGTGACCTTTAGTTAAACATTAATTTTGTTAAACATTAATTATGCTTAGAGATTACGGAGTTATTCAGAACGAAATAATAAAAAAAAATTTGCAAAATTGAAAATTTTTTGTTTTTAAAAAGTTCATAAAATATCCAAAATGGCAAAAAATAAAATTTTTATTACTGGATCATCAAGCTACGTGCACCTCAAATGAATTATGGTATATTCCATGGAAATCGATGGATAAATGACGATTTTATTAATAACATAATAAAGTGAAGTTACCTGATTTTTGCTAAAATTTCGAATATTTACATTGGTACAACAAAATCAAATTTCTAACGGCTGAGTCGCTGAAAATTTAAGGATTACAGAATTTCCTACATCGCTTCCCCATGCCACTGTGCAGAAAGAGGGGTGTACTTCAACTCCCTCTGAAATGAATCCCAGACGTACACTTTCAAACCTCCGATACACGTATATTTTTTCTGGTCCTACCGGAATCAATCGTTAGGACCTTGCTACTTTTTTCGTATGGTTCAGTGCAATTTATGATTTTTTTTATATATTTCTGCAATGGATCATTTATAAGAATTTATTTAGCTTCTTTCAAAAGTTTGTACAATGGGGTAGTGAACTAAGGCTGGCAGATACATATTTACATTAAATTACTTAATTTATTTTATATTCTAGTCCTCCGTAGTGGTTAAAAGTTCCGATCCAGATAAATTCGTTAATCTTGTTACCAAATCGGCCGATTTGCTTTTAGAACATTTGCACGTACTCTCCCAAGAATCTTTGGATCATGCTGACTTATCTGTACTTACAGCCACAATAGGAGCAGCAGCTTTAGTGCGCAATTGCTTAAATGTTTATTTACAAGCGGCTTCAACCAAAATTTGTCCGCCCAAGGGTGATGAAAAAGGCGGAGCTTTAAAAATCTCCCTCAAACAATATTCCCAGCTATCAGAAGCACTTGCAGAACGCCTGTTAGATTTACACTGTCGTCTTCTCTTGCTCTACATAGTACAAGATGCTGATGCTTTACATTGGGAAGATACCGAACCATTTTTTGAATCTGAACGTGGTTCGTATTGCATACAAATGTGGTGGTTGTATATGTATGGTACCAAAGATGATTTATGGAATTCTGTGCCCCCGAAAATGGCACAACGCATATTTGGCGGTATGCTTAATGAAACCTTAAGTGTATTGACTGTACGTTATTCGCAAATTACCACAAGTTTAGCTCGTGCTCAATTACATTTGTGTGATATATGCAATTTATTATTTTGTATTGCCGAATTATTGCCGCATGTTTGTGAGAGTGGCGAGGCTTATGTGGGTAAGTTTTAATTAAGCTTTTTCAATTCATAAAATGTATACCATTCCATTCTTATTTTTGCTATTGCATATTTATGTTCCCTTGCTTTTTTTGCATTTTTGTTGTCTACGAAATACTTAATGGACAACTGAGGCGTATAATGCAGACTGAGCATTTCTCTGTCTTCATTCACTTGCTAATGATGTTGATGTTTTGCTAATGTTTTGAAATTGCATCTAATTAACATGAATTTATTACACATAAACTTTTATACATACACCAGAAATGTCGCCTATATACTCACACTTATGTATAAATTTTACAGGATTACAGTTAAATAACCAGAGTGTCATTATACGTGATATACATGCAAAGTGCAGGGAACTTTTTTATTGCCTTCTGTTGCGTGGTGCACCACTTGGAGTGCTCTCAAAGGTTTGTGTGTTTATGTATTTTGTGTTATATTATTAATGTTGAAATGAAAAGAAAAAAAACTGAATTTTGTGATGCTAAAATATACAGATATTTTAAATTAATTTGCCCAAGAAATTTTCGTACTCTACAACATACGAGTACACAGACAAAAATGTTAACGTTTAAATGCCAAACAAAAATTTGCATTTGGAGTGCTCACTAAAATTACTCGTATTATATGTATTAATTACTTAGGCTCAGGCGCGGAAACGAATAAAATATACCCCATTTCTACGGAGTTTCTAAAAGAAAATTGTAAAATAGTATGACAGTTAGAAGGTCCCCAAAAGCTCAAGCTGGATCCGCACCTGCTTAAGTTAGAGATATTTTTTTCGGAAACACATTGTTTTATAGGAAGAAGGTCGCTCCGTCCAAAAATATATAGCTTTTGTCGGAATATTTCATAGATTTCGATATAAACGGCAAAAAGTGCCAAAGGGAATTTTGTTGCTAGTTAATGAACCTCACATCTAATTTCAGAAATGAATTTTAACAAAATTGCTGACTTCACCAAAAATTAAAAGGATTATTTTATACTATGTGAATTAGCATTTTTTCCTTGACCGATGGGTAATTTCTGGTAATTCCTATGTTTCAATGGACGGACGCAGTACAGCTCAAAACTATCTGGGAGGCAAATAATGTAATGTAAAATTATTGAAGTTATCTTCCACTTAAAAACCATTATTAGAGTTATATAAAATATTCGGGGTAAGTCGATTTGTTCATACTACAGATATAGAAGCATTTGTGATTTTCAACACGCTTTTGCGGTCTCCTATAAAATTTCTAAAATGCTATTTGGTGTAGTTTACCTCCCACCTACAAATATATAAGCACATATACTACATTTACACCAGAGCGAATTTTTTAAATTTTACTGTCAAACTACATAGAAACATTAAGTTTCAAAACCAAAATAGCTAGAGGATAAACCTAATAGCAAATACACAAACCTTATGCGGTTTATTTTTTAGTACAATATGAAAAAATCAGAGTTGTAGTTCTCATATACAACAAGATTTTGACAAAATTCAGTAGGAAACTAGATTTTATTTTGTATGGGAAATCTAATAAAATAAACTAGATTTTGCCCAAAATCTCGTTCAAACTAGATTTCATGCCGATGTAAATGCCCTAATAGGTTCGTCATTCTGTTTATAATTTATACAATCTTAATTTGAGACCCTATAGAGTATACATAATCTGGATAGTTATATATATGGAATTCAAAATAACGATGTCCGTCTGTACGTCCGGATGCCTATCTGTCTATACGTCCGATGCTGAAACGCCGCTCACCAAGGCCGGAGATGATTCACGGTCAATCTGCTGGTTTATGTATGAAGAATTCTACTATTTGAAATCAGAAAAATCAATTCATGATTTACTGAGATAGAGCAAAAAATCTAACCTTATAAATCTGTCGGTCCTCTATATATTAAACTTGCGTCTCAAGTATAGTTCTGAAAAGCTTCATGTTCAATTCCATCCACATAGGTCCATAAAATGCATGAGATAGGGAGGGACAAAAAAATAGGGGAATAAGTTTCCTTTTTAACGTTGGGCACATCACGGGGTAAAATAAAAAGATGAAACGAAAAATCGTTCAATAAATAACAAATACGGGGAAAACGCTAAAAAGGGAAGAAATTTCTAAATAGAAAAAAAATGACAGAATCCAAAAAATTGCTAAAACGGGGAAAAAATTACAAGAAACCGCTAAGCCGGGAAAAATCACGCAAATGGAGAAGAATTGCTTAAATGGAAAAAATCTCCAAAACTTCAAAAAATCGTCAAAGCTGAAAAAATAGTCAAAACGTTGAAAAAGATCCCTAAAAAGTGAAAAAAACTTTTAAAACGGAAAAGTATAGACAAAACGGTAAAAAATCGCTGAAAGTTGCCATCGCTGGAAAAAGCGCTTAATGAGAAAGAAATAAATCACAAAAAAACTAAAAAAATCTTTAAAATGGAAAAAATTTCTAAAAAGGGGAAAAAATCGCCAAATCGGAAAAAATCGTCCAAAGGAAAAATGTCGCCTACAGCATTACGTTTGAAAAAGTGCGCAGTTCCACGCCCATGAAAAGTAATTATTGGTTACCTTATAACTTAAGAACTATGCTAGTAAATCCTAAGAAAATGTTGCACTGATATTGAGCTCCCGCGACAACATTATTTAAACTCACTCTCTTTACAGTTCAATTCAAATTAATAAATTTATTGTATAGATCAAAAATAAATAATTGATTTGGAGTTGTTGCATCGTGCGCTCCTGCAACGACAATCTGGCTCGAAGGACCAATAAAAATTTTACAACTGTTTTCCTTGTGTCTGTGCCGCTCTATACTTCGTGATATTTACGTGTGTTGCCAAATTTAAACAACACTCTCGCTAATTTCACAAGAACGAAATACTAGTTTCAACAAATAATAACAACAAAGATGAGCAAAAAAAAACTATAAAAAGCAATAAATTTACAATTTTGAAACTCTGTCCCATTTCCCTAAGGTTTTTCGCAAAGGCCTGGAAAATATGGAAATGTTTTCTTCACGCCATGGCTTGCCCAGTGCTTGGACTATATTCGCTTTGCCACGATTATTTCCTAAAGATCAGGCATGCCAATGGGTAACCGAATTTCAAGATTTAAATACCAGCAGTGCAGTATCTCTGGAATTGAAAGTTTTGTTATCTTCACCCGAAGCCGATTGGCCATTTTTGGTTAAGGTAAGACATTTCAAATATTATGCGATAAAGTTTCTATTACATTTTGTTCTTATTAAGGTTCTGTTAATGAGAGATGCCCATTTGACGGGTATAATTTTGAAACATCTTCTAAAACATTTGCCATCTAATGAAAATTTCAAGAATGTAGCCAAACATTGTTTTATAGAAGATATAAATGAGACCAAGAAATGTGAGGGATTTCTATGTCGCGGAGAGTGTTTCAATGTAGCGGATTCAATAGCAAATGATTTGGGTATGTTGAAAGTGTATACATAAAACAAATTTTAAAAGTTAGCTTCTACTGTATGTACATACACTTATGTTTTTCTTTATTAAAGATCCTGTAGGCCAAACTAATTGCCAGATTGTTTTATCCTTGACCTATTTGTTGGTGGCTATGGGCAAAGCTGTTGATATTAAAAACTGTTTGATAAAATCATTAGAAGATGTAGGCTTACCTGGTTGGAGTGATTGTTTGGATAAGAGACAGGTGGGTGATAATAAATTATGTAACAAATTGCTTATTTTGAAAATAATATTTTCTTACTTACTTTTCCCTTAAAAAGGTATGGAATCAAAAACGTCCTCCCTGGCTAGAGGCCATTATGCATTTTGTTTATCCAATTTTGGATTGTATTGTGGAAATGTTGCTAAACGCTGTGGAGGCTGGCGCCAGTATGTATCAAGCCATGTCATTGGCCTTAACTTGTGTATCGGAAATGTGGGATTGTATACCCGAAGGCCTCTATAAAGTAACATCGCTTTTGCAAGACATTACGCCGGTATCAACGAGACCTTTAAGTAAATTTGGCAGAGATAAAAACAGTTCTTTAAATAAAACTTGTTAGATTTATTTATTTAACCACTTTTTTCAATACCAGGTGATTCCGTTTTAATGCAAGTTATGTTTGCCGCTCTCTACACCGAACTTATAAAAAATGCCGAGAAATATGAAAAATTAAAGAATGATGCTAAAGCCTCAATATGTTATACCATATCCGAGGCTATTTGTTTCATTGATGAAGATGACAAACATACTGATCAAATTGAGTTATTTTTAAAGCAGGCCAAGGATAGTATAATTTTGGAAAATTATGGTTCCATGGGTCGTGGTCCGGGAGGCATGAGTGCTGTTAGCACAGTTAAAATTGATGAAATCGGTACAGCTGATTCTGATCGTATGAGTCATAGTCCACCGGCTAATTATGCGATGGAGATGGAAGTGGGCATAACTGATTTTATCGCTGAGGTCTTGACGAGTGATGTTTTGACTACAGATATTGGTAAACAAGCGTTAAAGGTTAGTGTTTAATTGGGACAGAATTTTTCTTGACTTTTTTAGTGAAATTTACAAGCTGATTTTTTTATATAATTTTTTTATTTTTAGGTGTGTTATAACTACTTAAAGAATAACAAAGAATGGTTAATGGAACAGTTGGGCACCAGTGAAAATGATCCCAGTCCATTTCAAGGTGTCCAGGGTCAAAATATTAAAGAAACAAAGCCTACACTGCTAAAGACAATGTTCTTTATAGATAATACACCATTTGATCAGGTAAACAAATTTATCTTTAAGAAATTTGTTATTTGACATATTGGGTGCGTTCGTTTACTTTTGCAGTAAATGAGTAATTACTGAGTAAACTAAAAATCTCAAAAAAATGCTATTGTCCAAAAAAGTACGCGAACAGAAAAATAGTAAAAATTCCAAAGATTAAGAAAACAGCGGATGGCAAATAAATTTAGTGCCGAAAAACATTTACACTTTTGACTACCCAACTCTTTTTCTTAATGGTAATCGATACAATACTTTTTATAACACGAAATTTTTAAGAAAATATAAATAATTCATTTTATGTAATCTTTTTCATTTATTTTTTTATACTTTATTTGATTTTTCTAATTTGTATCTAGTTAAATTTATTCAGAATTACATGATCATTTGTGTTTGCTATTGATTACCTTAAAAACAAGTGCAGTACTAAGTAGTCAAGTACTTAGCACTTCACAACACAAGCAAATTAAAGTAATACAAAAAAAAACAAAAGAAATGGTTTCTAAAACGTTTATTTCATTTTTAAAGATTTGTGCTTGAAGTAACAAGCGAAAAATCTAATAATAACTATTCACCTTTTTTTTGTGCCAGTGTTATTTAATCTTTTTCCTTTTTGCGCTAATGTTTTTACAAAGTATATACTTTTTTCTACTTACTTTTGTTTGTTTACCATTTGAATCATATGTTTCTCATTTTACTAAATTTTACTAGCAAAAATTTCTGCAGTAAACATTTGTAAATACTCAGTCATGAACTGTCACTTTACGCTGTCAATTTGTGTTCTCATTTACTGTATTTTGTGTAAACGAACGCAATTTAGTAAAATGCAGTAAAGTTCAGTAAAAATTTCTAAAAACTTTTGGGTACTCGAACGGACATATTGTAATAATTTTATTTTAAATGAAGTTTATTTGCTAAATTTATTTGCGCTAATATGCAAGCGCTTGTGCAGATATTTTTTATTTTTGTTCTTAGTACAAAGCCCACATTAGCCCCTACAATTCGCTTATATTATAAAAATTACTGTAATGTTTTAAATTTCTAGGTGGGGGGGGGGGGGCTAGAGCGGATCTGAAGATCGCTTAGCCCCCTCTACCTCCAGAAGGGCCTAGCCATGCCAATGCAAATAGCAAATAGTCATTGGTACTAGAAAGGGGGTATATGACAGGCGTGGGTCCAGGGGATGGAATTTGTGACATCCATCTTTGGGGGTTAATATTCAAGATGTAATAACTTTGGAGTGCGTCATCTGATTTTAACAAAAGTAGTGTCTTTTGAAAGGTTTATATTTCATATCGTTACCTTAATATAGAAACGCCCTAACTCTTTATTCATTCAAATCGTATTTTTTGCACGAAATATGCGTTAAACTCGATTTGGAAAAATAATCGATAGGGTAACGATATCTTTCTGTCTCCTGTTCAATAAGAAATTTCAAAAACAAGAACAGGATTTAAAAAAGAAAATAAGCTTAGACCGTTGTTTGGCAACGTATTGTTTTTAATTAAACAAAAGCTACCTCGTTTTTTAAAGGATCGTCAGAAATAATCAGGAAAGCTTAAAAAATTAGTAACTATTTTTACGAAATTTAAAAATGCACAAATAGGCTTTATTTACACCAATCACTGGATTTGCGACCATAATTTAAAATTTTATTACTAACTACCAGTTCGAACAATCAATTAATTCAAAAGCATCATCACAACTATTTAATTAAAAGATAACTTCATTTCACTTAATCTTTCTTTCATATAATTTAATGTTGTCAAAATTTAACTTCTTTCTCCTGCAAGTTATTAACCGGTTCCTTAAAAATTGATTATGTTGCATGGCTGCAAACTCCGCTGTCGTTAAATCCAGAACGTGCTTGGTTGCATTTGGCGCGACGTTGTGACTTTCAAGAAAATGCCAAACTTACGATGCCGGAAATAGCCATGGTGGCCAGCATACAAAAAATCATGAAAAAACGTAAAAATTATGGAAAGTAAAAATAAAGTAGCTGCAAATAAAAATTAATAAAAAATAATGTTACCAATTTATCAAATTTAAAATTAAAAAACTTGCACAAATTTGTATAGAATTTAATGGTAAATTAAACCTGTTATGAGAAGGATAAAAGGAGTGTGTCAATGAAGGCTGAAGAAAAAGTTTGTGTGAGCAAAAATTTGCAAATGCTAGACTACTTTTCTTGCTTGAAACGTCGCTGCTGTTAGATGGGAAGGAATTTTGATGTTCTGTGTTGTTAGCACTTGACACTATAATTTACAAATATAATATGTGTATGTGGTATATTTCTGCTATTGTTGTTGTTTGTGGCATAATTTTTAACCATAGTATATTTAGAAATGTGTACGATTAGATGTCCAGTTGGAAAGTGATTAGTGGAGACAAAGTGACTAATAATTTTGTGTAACTTATGAAAAAATAAAATACAAAGTAAAATGGAATTATTTATAAATAAATTAAGTAAAGTGCAAATTTCGCTCGCATACGAAGGGTTTCGTACGCATATGTATAATATCCCTTTTTGTTTTTGCTTTTGTTTTTGTTAATTTTAGTTTTTTTATTTTTTAAGTGTTTTTCGTTGTGTTTGGCGATTTTTTTTGTTGGTTTTGGCGCTTTTTTAATTTTCGTAATTTTTTTCGTTTTTTTCTGGCGATTTTTCGTTTTTCGCAATGTTTTTGTTTTTTTGCCGATTTTTTCAGTTCTGGCGATTTTTTGGTCTTGGCGTTTTTTTCACTTTTTGATATTTTTAGTTTTAGCGATTTATTTAAGTTGTGGCGATTTTTTTAGTTTTTGCGCTTTTTCATTTTTGGGTATTTTTTTCAGTTTTTGGTGATTTTTTTTTGGTTATGACCTGTTTTTCGTTCTGGCGATTTTGTTGATATTTTTAGTTTTAGCGATTTATTCTAGGTTTGGCGCTTTTTTCGGTTTTGGGAATTTTTTCAGTTTTTTTGTGATTTTTTAGTTTAGCAATTTTTTTGTCTCGACACTTTTTTCGTTCTGGCAATTTTTTTTGGTTTTTTTGCGGTTTTTGGTTTTTTGCAATTTTTCTTTGTTTTTTCCGATTTTTTCAGTTTTGGCGTTTTTTGTTTGTTTTGGGTTTTTCGCTTTTTGACGATATTTTTAGTTTCAGCGATTTATTTTAGTTTTGGCGTTTTTTCAGTTTTGGCGCTTTTTTCGGTTTTGGGGATTTTTTCAGTTTTTTGTGATTTTTTTTGGCTTTTGGCGATTTTTTTAGTTTTGTGGCTTTTTTGGTTTTGGCGCTTTTTTTCGTTTTGGTGATTTTTTGGCGATTTTTTCGTTTTTTGATGATATTTTTAGTTTTAGCGATTTTTTATGTTGTAGTGTTTTTTTTTTATTTAACGATTTTTTTCGGTTTTTTGGCGTTTTTTTTTAGTTTTTTTGCGATCTTTTTAGTTTTGGTGATATTTTGCATTTTAGCGATTTTTTTAATGTTGGTGCTTTTTTCCTTTAAGCGCTTTTTTAATTTTGACGATTTTTTGTTTTGAAATTTGGCTAATTTTGGAATTTTTTAGTTTTAGTGTTTTTGAAAATTTCAAGAGTTTACCTCTTACGGTTTCCAAGATACAGCATATTGTCTAAATTACATAGTAAAATTACATTAATTGATAGAACACGCTTTAAGTTTTATTGTATTTAATATCAGTGTTAATTGGTGTAATCTATTCTACAGACTACACCAATTAACACTAACTTTAAAAATTTAGCGTCTATATATATTACATTAGTATTTCTACATGTTTCGTTGCTCGCTTGAAAACATCCTTTAATTTTAACTGTCATATATTTGCTGTTGTAGCGGCCAAAGTTTTACATATTCTGTAAAAATTTCACGTCCGTAGCTCTTACGGTTCCCGAGAAAACAGCCTGTGACAGACAGGCGGACAGGCAGACAGACGGACAGCGTAGCGAAAACAATAGGGTCCTTTACACTTTTGGTGTACGGAACAACCCTAAAAATAACTGTTATTTTTTGACCGAAAACATATTGGTCAAAAAATAACTATTATTATTTGACTTTTTTGAAAAAAGTCATAACAGTTACGGTCAAATGGATTTGAAGCAAGGTAATTAAATCCAAAGAAATTCCAACTGGGTGTACGTGTTTTAATACAAAGCCACACATTTCTGCATACATACGCACTGGCATATTTAACTTCATATAACAATGTTCTTGTGTTTATGTCCTTATTTTTTTTTTCTTCGCCAAATGCAAATTTTCAAGACAATAAGCTTTTAAATTACAACAGTTTTCTTTTTTATTAGTCGAAGAAAGTGTGTGCGTGTGTCTGTTAAATATATTTTTAATTTAATATTCTTAAAGGACTTACAATATTTGTGCAGACAATCAAGGAAATTAGTGCTGTTTGGTTTAACGAAGACAACAACGACTTTAGTTTTATTTTTGTCATTCATAACAATTGTCTTTATAATCATCATCAGCCTCAAACGAAATGCATGATCTCGTTTTTGAAAGAATAAAAACAAATGAATAAAGAGATAATACCAATTATTTTATTATTTTAATGCGTTAAAGAAAAAGAAAATGTTCTTTATTTGTGAAATGCCCCCAACATTTCTAATAAAAATAGAGAAAAAAATTAAGTGTATTTAATACTAAATCTCTAATATTGCCAAATATTTTTACATTTTTTAAGCTACAGATAATAGTATGTAGTTACAAAGCTTTATGGCTTCCTATGAAAGTTTATTGAATTTTAAATTTATTCAATATTCTTCCTAACTTTAAAATTAATTCAAATAACCCATCCTTTGTATATGCATAATAATATGTATGTATGCACTTTCAATTAAATTTGTATTAAGCCAAAGTATTCCCTGCGTTCCATTATTATTAGGAGTTACCAACAGAAAAAACAAATTCAAAAGCAACGCAACGAAACAAATTTCAAAAAGTGCTATTTATTACATTATTAAAGCATAAGAATAAAGACCTAACTGTACTTAACACATAATTGTGCTTAAACTGAATTGTTTGGATAAAAAATGGCGGCAAAAATTACATTCATGTTAAAGGATATGAGTACAGAATATTCTTTTGTACTTAATTCAGGCTGTTTTAAGCAGGCGGTATTTTGAGTACAAGGGAATGTATTATTTGTTTTGTTTGTGTTTTTTTTGGGTGTTTATTTGTTTCCTTTTTTTCGGCGAGCTTGTTAGACAACTCTGTGTGATCACACTCAAAGATACAAAATATATTGTTAAGTAGTTTGAAGAAAAAAATTATATAAAATTAAAGCCTTGGTTAAGAGATGAATTGAAAGATACTTTACATTAAAATAATAAAAAAAATGTAGTAACTTGGATGAAAGGACGAAATAGCCCTACTGCCTGAAATACAACGAAGCCCGAGACACCTGAATGCTGATGAAGTGCATTGCAGAGCTGAGAATACGTATTGTATTCTGTTGATACATGTATGTACCCAGTAAAAAAAAATGCTTCAAATAAAGCAGGTTTTTGCTATGAGAGAATAAAAGTAGTGCTTACAAAACTGCTGATATCGCTGCTGATTTTTATATGGCGAGTTCCGAGGGTTGGGGTACTACATTTTTGATACAAAAAGCGCTAAAAATCATCACCATTTTCAACACTAAAACTGTAAGTATATGGAACTTTCTCGTTTAAAAACCTGCATTGTATCAGCAGTGAAAATTCTGTTTTTTTGTATAGTTTCTTTCATATACGTTCACTGCTCTGCAATAAGCTCTTCTTTTAAAGCGTATTATTATGCCCTTTATTGCCTTAGTGCTTCAGAAAACATGAAATTTTATTACTGGGTAGATCTATATTAAACAAACTTTGCTTTGGTGTTGCATCTGAGTGATTCCAAGTAAAACGGCCCTATGCAAGGAAAAAATAATTTTCTCATTTTTAATAAAAATCTCTCTATTGATGTTTTTTAGAGAATGACAATTATAGAAAGAAAAAAATAAACTATTTAATATTTTTTAATCAATTTGAGGCACTTAAATGATCATGCAATAATCATGTTGCTCTCCCTCTTTCTATGTTTAATATATATTTCAGATTTCCTTTTATTCCTTTTCTCATTATTATTTTATTTTATTTTCTTTTATTCCTTTTCTCATTATTTCTGAAAAGATTTTTTTTTTGCTTTTTATTGAATTTAAAAAAATATTCAGCTGTCTATAATAGAATGGATAGCAAATAATTTAATGTCTTATTATTTTCTTATAAGTTTATCTTTATATTATTTATATTAATTTAATCATTAAAAAGTTTTATTTCTTTGAATTTTTAAAATTTTCGTACGAGGTCACACCCGTCGGTCACACCCGTCTCATTTTATAAATATTTTTTTTATAAGAAAAATAATTTTTGTCAAACACTAAATACATAATATAATTAAAAACACTTTGAACAGATATCTATACTAAAATTATTGTGTACTTTATAGTCAACATTTTACAGAATTTATACTGAAAGTCATAATTCTTTAAAACTAAGATTTGTAAGGTCACACCCATCACAGCTTTCTGACTAATTCTGAGTAGAAATCCTGTTCTATTAGTGTCTACCCGTTATTCAACGACTTTAAGCTTAATGTCCTTGCGAGCCGCTACGTTTCTTTTAAGGAAACAATTTTATATACTTGCTTTATAATAAAAAAAATGTGTGTAAAATGGTCACACCCGGCTAAATGGAATTACTCATCTTCAACATAGTATGGACTTCTCATGCGAACATCAAAATGATATAAAACACTTACATAAATATTATTAACAGATGTGTGTAAGATCTCTGAATATACCGAAATCACCTCTCTATATGAAACATTCAAAGGAACGAATTGAACTTCTCTTATACATATTGGACATGGTAGAGACGATATAACTAACCTTTGTTTTTCGATAAATAATGTATTTTAAACAAATATGTAATATAAATTTGGAGAGAATAATCCGGGGCTAAAGTGCATTCCTTTTGGACTTATATTATGAGTAAACTTCCATTTAATACCTTTCACCAATAAACCTCACTATAGGGCTCTTAAACTCATCTTTATAATCATCAGCACCACTAACGGCAGTCGTTGCAGTAGCATCATCATAAAGAAAACAAAACAACAAACATATTTTCAAACACTAAAAAAAGTCATAGAAACTTTATTTGACTTTAGTACGACATGTTGTTACGTGTACGTATCACATACACTCACTCGTACAAACAGCAAATGTTAACAAAAATTCTATGACACAGTATGAAATAGAAAAACATTTGACTTTTGCCTTTAGACCAAAGCGGACGTGCTTACAGCAGTTTGAAGAAAACATAAAAAATAAAAACAAAAATAATCACAATAAAATTCAACTTATCTCATATAAATATGAAAAGAAAAAGTACTATAAATGTGAAATGAATATCATGAAGAAATACGTGAACGTTGTAAAATAAAATACAAGAATTTAATGAAGTTCATTAAAAATTAAAATCCTAATTAAAATATCAAGTATACGCAGTGATGAATACGCAGGAAAACACACTTTGAAAATTCTAGCCAACAGATAAATACAAATTAATGATCTTAATATTGTTTTAAATAAGAAATAACTAAAGATTTAAAAAAACAGCAGTGCATTATGATTTATGATAGAATTTTAAACATTTTATCCCATGGATTTTCGTATTTAAATAACATTTAAATAACATTAAAAAACTTCCTTTTTTTGCAATGTAAGACAACAGAAAACACATAACAAGAAACTTAGTTTCGTATTACAAGGAATTAAAGGATATAAGGTTTTAGTGTGTTCTTCTTTGGCCAAGGATATAAGGCCAGAATATAAAAATTAAAAACCAGAAAAAAATTTTTTTTTTGAAATCTTGCCAAAACAGTTTTGTTTCACGAGTTGACTCAAAAAGTACAGAAACAAAAATATACAAAACAAGAAAGAAAACACAAAATAATAACAATTTTTAGAATTGTATAAATTATAATGATTTATATACAATACACGCATGTTGCTTCTTTTCTTGGGCTTATTTGTTTGTTGTTGTGCATAAAACGAGGGTCGTCACAGAATTTTTGCCAGACTAGCAAGACAAACGTTTGACCTTAAACTTTTCTAACCAAATTCGAAATAAAAGTTTATAGTTTTCGTATAGATTGCACCACACTACAAAATGAAATATTTTATGATACTTGACAACTACTATGTATATTTTTTTTATTAGTCATGTTCTCTTATTAACAAAATTATTTGAAATTTAAAATTCTATGAAAAGTTTTTAATGTTTTTTTTACTACTATTTTGTATTTTTAATCAGGCTACTTTTTGCATTAATTTTGTCATAAATTGAGAACAGCTTATCCAATTTTCGTGTAAAATATACCAAAAGATTGAAATTTGTATTGCCTTTCAGCTATTTTAAAATCGTTTTTATATTTTACTATTTTACTATTTTTAATCCAAACTGCTTATATAGGCAAAGATTCGTAACGTTATATTCAGACAGAATTAGACATGATTAATATTCGAAGAAACAAGGGAAAAATCAACATTAACTTTATTTTCAACGTGCACAACAGAACAGTTTTCTGACTTTTGAACTTTATTGCAACGGTAACTTAAAGTTTATTTAAAAAAAAACCTATATTAAAAAGTGTTATTTTCGAAGTTTCTCAAAATCTAACCTAGCCCACAAAACATAGGAATGCCGATAAATTTCAAACTAGCATTTCAACTTCACTCTATCGACATTTTGCGGTATTTTCAGCTCTTTTGGGTTAGGCCACTTATGCACTCATCGCATTATAAAAAACAAAAAAGAACATTTGCTCAAACTTTGGTGGGCGTGCCTTAATCTTTACTGATTGATCTGAATCTTTTTGAGGCCATTTTTTACCAACACACACCGAATCGGGGTATGACACCTGAAAAAACCAACTTTTAATTTTATGAGCCGAAATCGGGGTGAAATCTAATTTACTCTTCCTGTATGAAGCTGTATGTATTAAAATCGAACGACCCGTTTAAAAACTACTGCAGACGTGTTTCCAGTTTTTTTTAATTACCAAACTGTGCGTATTAGAGGCCTGCAAAGTGTACACAAATGTATTCGTAGAATGTGCTCGTATGAATTTCGTGTGTGCATAGATGTATGTTCTTATGTATATACTTACGTATACATGCATGTATATGTGTGTACATACATAGCCACGACCAAATATACATATATACATACATATATACACATATATACAAAATAACATACATGCATACACACACAAACATACATACGAGTACTTTCGAATATATTCGTGCAACCCTCTAGTGCGTATGTACGCATAAGTTACATAGAATCTTGTATAATTTTATATAACGTATACGCCTAGTGTTTGATAAACTTTTGCGGCAAATTCTACCATAGAGTAGAATACATCTCAAATTTAATATAATTTGTATATGAGTTCGACGCCAGATCGGGTAGGCACGACCCTCGTATTATTGTTCTTAAATCATCATTATCAGTCTGCTTAATATCAGTTAAAATATGATATTCTACTAACTAATAACAATATTTGGCTATGAAAAAAAGTTTTGTCTTGATATCTACCCGTCTTCATCTGTGGTGTTGTTGACTTTAGTAACAATGATTGTAAGTTGTTGTCATTATTGTTGCTATTGTTGAGTATATGATATATTTGTTGCCGCAGGATTATTTACACTTTGGGAAAACAGAAGTCTCTGAGCAGCAGCATTCACAATTTCAACATTGTTGTATAATAAAGATCTTTTTTCATGTTTTTTTTTGTAATGACCAATAACAAACAAAAATTAAGTTTGTTTGGAAATTTTTGGCAGTGAGAGAATTCTTAGGGGCATCTTTTCGGTGAAAGCTAGCGTTTCGTACGAATACACATATATCCCTTTTCATTTTTGCCTTTTTTTCATTTTGGTAATATTTTCGTTTTGCTTTTTCGTTGATTTTTTTTTTGATTTTGCGTTTTTTTTTGTTTTAACGCTTTTTTAATTTTTAGTGATTTTTTCGTTTTTTGCATTTTTTTTGTGGTTTTTTGCCCAATCTTTTTAGTTTTGTCGATTTGTTGGTTTTGGCGCTTTTTCTTGGTTTTAACGTTTGCTTTTTGACGATATTTTTAGTTTTAGCGATTTATTTTAGTTTTGGCGCTTTTTTCGGTTTTGGGTATTTTTTCGGTTTTTGGTGATTTTTTAGTTTTAGCGATTTTTTTGTTTTGACACTTTTTTTCGTTTTGGTGATTTTTTTCGATTTTTTGCGATTTTTTTGTTTTGGTTTTGGCGCTCTTGTTTTTGTTTTGGCGCTTTCTTTGTTTTGGTAATTTTTTCCCCATTTTTCGTGATTGTTTTCGTTTTTTTGACGATATTTTCATTTTTAGGGATTTTTTAGGTATTAGTGCTATTTTTCGTTTTAACGACTTTTTTCGGTTTTTGGCGTTCTTTTTTAGTTTTTATTAGCGATATTTTTAGTTTTGGTGATTTTTTGGGACTTAGCGATTTTTTTTTTAATTTTGGTGCTTTTTCCTTTAAGCGCTTTATTCATTTTGGCGATTTTTCGTTTTGAAAATTTTGAAAATTTTTTATTTTTTAGTTTTAGCGTTTTTTTTAATTTCAATAGTTTGCCTCTTACCGTTTCCAAGATACAGGAAATTGTACATAGTAAAAATTACATTAGCTGATAGAACAGCCTTTAATTTTTATTGTTTTAAATATCAGTGTTAATTGGTGTAGTGTATTTATTCTACAGACTACACCAATTAACACTAACTTTGAAAATCTAAAGTGTCTATATACAAGTGTATATTAATGTATAGTGCGAGTATATTACATTAGTATATTACATTAGTATTTCTACATGTTTCGTTGCTCGCTTTAGAGCACCCTTTCATTTTTAACGGTCATATATTTGTTGTTGTAGCGGCCAAAGTTTTACATATTCTGTGAAAATTTCAGGTCCGTAGCTCTTACGGTTTTCGAGAAAATAGCCTGTGACAGACAGACAGACGAACAGACGTTTGTCTGTCAGATAGATGGACACTGTAGCAAAACAATAGTGTTCCTTTACACTTTTGGTGTACGGAACCCTAAAAATTACTACTTTTGATATACATTTTTTGTTCTGTAAAAAGCCATTTGTGTGATTACACTGTACAACACAAAATATAAAGACACGTTTTTAATACAAAAAACTATCTTTTTTCAGAAAGGGACAAAAAGGCTCATGCTGAAGAGAGTTAGATGGCTAAAATATTCCACAAATATGCCCCTCTTAATATTTTACATAAAAGTGCTGAATGCAAAATAAAAGGATTGCAAGATTTCCTATATCGATTTATTATAACAATGTGCAAGAGGGTGGATTTTCTACTCCCCCTAAGCTTTCAAAACACCAAAACAAGTATATACTTTTTAGGTACCCTCTAAAATAATTAGCCGCTAGGAGCATGTTAGTTTTTTCTGTTGTTCAGTGTAATTACAGTGCGCCCTCGGTTACTACAACACTCGATGAGCGCAACTCCTCGATTATTGCAAAAACTCAAATATTTACACTGTAGACTCAGTGTATGCAACTTGGCAACAATTGGTGACTCTTTAAATGCAACTTTTAAATTTTGTCGTCGGTTGTTTGCTCTTTTTTTATCCTCTAAGAAGAAGTTCTGTTTCTTCAAGGTCCTCGTGAAACTGCAGCGCAAAAACAAATTTCTAGTACCAAAAAAAAAAGTCTAAAATTTCTGCTTTCCTTTTAAAAAACCATTTTATAAAATTATAAGTCAATTCAAAGTGAATGTCATAATATTTATTTGGTAAAATCATAAAACTTTGCCATACATTTCAATTTTAAAACAACAAAATGTATGGAAAATTGTTTATCATTTTACAAAATAAACAATATGACATTCAGTTTGAATTGGCTCTATAAAAAATACCCCATTAGGGCATATTCAAATATTACGTAACGGTATTTTTAAAAAATTTTCAGTATAAATTATCTAATCCGTAACAAATCTTTAACCCCCCGCTACTTTCGGAAGCCGCCCACTTCCATCATCAGTGCTTATGTGTATTTTGCTTATCACCACTTGTACATATATACAACTTTTTCGTGAAAATTGAATACGAGAATTAAATCAGTTAAGTTGATTAACTTGCCGTTGATTTATTTTTCTGCATTGTTATTTTTCTGTTTCTTTTTTGTTCTACTTAAGTCAAACTTTTTTGATTTGATTTTATACTTAAGTAACTATATGAACATGGTATACATGTGAAAAGCTCATATAAATAATCATAATAGACAATAATTAATAGTATATATTAATAGACAATTAGCTACTGGCTTGAGTTCAATGTAAAACGGTTGATTAAAAGCATTCATTCTTGTTAATCTTTAACAAAATTAATGAACCAGTTCGCTGATTTAACGTACTAGTACATTAGGTCAACAATGAAACAATGATTTTTTGGTTCATTTTAGGGTATAAAAAATTCATAACAGCCTCATGTAAAACAAAATTTCTTCTTGCTTTCAGCCAGTGTCATCTATTGCATTGTCACAGCCACTATCTCATAACAAATCTTTAGAGACCACCTTTATCTTAAATAAAATATAAGAAACACTCGCAAAACAAACAAGACATAATAATAAATAAAAAAATGAAATAAAAAATAAGACTAAAAAGTTATAGATTTTCCTTGAATTTTATAAATAAGCTATTCAATACATTTACGTACATACTTACATATACCAGTATCAAGCTACCTTCTAAATAAAAATTATTTCAAATGTTAATGGCCTGTTTCGTGTAAAGGGTCAAGTGCGCGTGTGTGTGTGTGTGATTATAATCTATACAACATATCCGTTAACGCTTTAAAAATCATTTACAACAATACCCTTGAAAACTTGGCATAATGTCACATTTTCAAAGGCGTCGTCGACAGTTTGGTGAACCTTGTGATTGTCTAAAGCCGCTTATAAGGATATTTGGTATTATAACAGCTTTTGGTAAGTGCTTTAATGCTATTCAAATTATATTATCTAAATATGTTTAACGTATGAACATTACTTGAACGATTATAAATAGATTAAGCAATCTTAAGTAAGTTATTTTACAGTAACAATTATTAAATATAATTATTCAATAACAAGTTAGAAGAATTAATAACAATTGCAGTAGGCAACAAAATTAAAATTTTTTTATGACACCTGATAGCCAATATGCAAGGTAGATCTATAAGGTATACTTATCGGCGAATTGATACAACAAAGCAACTTTTTTTTGGGAATTGTGGTGTCAAAAAATGTATGAGAAAACTCAAAGAATATTAAAATATGAGTGCCTTGGCAAAATATACTACAATTTGACAGCACAATTACCGAACATATGGGCTGATGCACAGACCTTATACATATATCGGACCTTGCCAATATGTGTATATTTTTATTTGTTATGTGCACCTATTTACAACAATAGCACTGGTCTGCAGAAAAACTCGCCCTTAAATATAAATATATGTATATAAAATGTAAAGAATTTAATGCACTAAATTCAAATACATTTTTAGTTTTTTCTATCACACACACACACACTTTTTTATGGGCATGACCAATACGGCGCCTGAAATAAGGTGGTCACGCTAATACATTTCATCATACATAACTTGAGAACGGTTTTTCCGATTTGGATAAAGAGAAACTACAAAAGATTAAAAAAAAAATTTCTTAGTCACTCTAACAATATTTTTTGTTATTTTCAACTATTTCGGAATTATTCAGGGCGATACATTTTTTTCACGCAAAATTAATATGATTTTTTAACCGACTTAAAAAAAAGGAGAAAGGTTATCAATTCATCATGTATTTTTTTTATGAATGTTCCCTCAAAACTCCGCCATTTATATATAAACCGCTTTCGGATTTTTTTTTCATTTAATAGGATGTACTTCTAGATTGGTCCCGTTGAAAAGTGGGCGGGGTCACGACCATACGAAGTAAATACACATACCTTTTCACCTACTTCTAGCCAACCGATGTCTATGAAACTTTGCACACACATTAAGCTTCTCTTGGAATACTACATCATGATTAAAAAAGTGGGCAGTGCCACGCCCATGCAAAGTAAATATCCCTTTTTAACGACTTCTACTAAACCGATTCTTTTGAAACTTTTCATACACATTTAGTTATTGGTACAATACAACATTATGGTTAAAAAGTAGGCAGTGGCACGCCCATGAAAACTAAATATTCATTTATACTGCTTCTACTTAACCGATTCTTATGATAAATTATGGGCGGTGCCATGCCTATTTTGTAGTCGGTTTTTTGCCAAGAATTATTGTTTTAAAAATTTATAAGAAAATTGCTAGTTAAAAAAATTTACAGTTTATCATTCAGCCAGTTAGAAAATAAATAACCCATAAATCATGAAAATCGATGGACAAATGTTAAATGTACTCACAATTAAGTGAGGGAGCTTAATTACCAAAAACTATGATTTTAATATGAGACACATGCACACACATCTACACACACATGCACACACACACACACAGACACACACACGCAAATTATAATTTCACTGTTTTGTGGAAATTGTGATTTTTATCAATTGAGTTACTTCAATTAATTGTGAATAAAATCGACATTTGTCCATCGATATTAATAATTTATGGTTTATTTTATTCCTAATATTCCTAGCTTTCGAATAAATGATAAAAATTTTAAATTTCGCTCTCATAAGTTTTTGAAAACGAAAAAAAATTATTTTGCAGAAAAAATTTTTTTTTTCGCCGAAACAGTTGACATAAAAAATTATACATTGTTGACTTACAGGTAATTTTATTCCGCATCTTTAACTATTTTAATTATCTAAATCCAACAAATTGCTCTAGAGTTATGGTGAAATATATTAGCGTGACCGCATTATTTTGGTCAGTCATTCCCACAAAAAATAAAAATCTGTACGAATAAAAAACTTAAAACGAATTTTAATTCATATTCCGCAGATTTTTATTCAAGGTACATTTTCTTTGCACACCAGTGTTATGTGTAATTAAAAATCTAATAGGGGAAGTAATCGCTACAATCGCCAAGTCATGATGAAAAACTTCATATGATATTTAATCATTAACAGCCCTTTTCACAATGTACGCTTAAACGTTAACGTGAATTCTAACGGCACGTTTTGTATACCGAACTTGCCGCTAAAGTCTATGTTAACTTTTAATCGTATATTGTGAAAAGGGCGGTAAGTTTCAATAATGTTTTTGACTTCAAATGAGTAACAGATCAACAAAAATATGTGTATGACGACGTACTACATACAGTTTATCCAGAAAATGTTTTCACAAAGTTTTCATTTAGATTCTTCTAATAAACTAAATAGTTCTTCTCTTTTTCGCTTTAAGTATTTTTGCTTGTATTTTATGCATGTAAGTGGTTCGTTTGAAGTTTGCAGTTGGCTATATTGAACGTTACTTTCTTCTGATGGGCTTCATTACTCATTTTAATTGCTAAAATTGCATTAACAACAGTTTTTCCCAATTTACTTGAAAGTTTGAGAGTGTACGAGCCAAACGAACCTCAGATTTGGATTTAGGCCGTCGAAATACATATAGGTAGGTGGATCTGGTTTTGTTTGCCGGTATTATTAGTTTCGAAAAAACGGCCCTTTTCACAATGTTCGATTTAAAAATAACATGGACTTTAACGCCAAGTTCGGCATACAAAACTTGCCGTTAAAGTCCACGTTTACTCTTAATCATATAGTATGAAAAGGGTAGTAAGCAGCGATGCCATTTGTGCAGTTTTTTACGATATGACAAAAAACGATATGACATACTGTGTTGTCATTTCGTAAGTTTTTTACGATATGACAACACTGCGATATGTCAACACTGTGTATGGCTATCTTAGTGTTGTCATATCGCAAAAATCTTACGATATGACAACACAGTATGTCATATCGTCTTTCGTCATATCGTAAAAAAACTGCAAAAATGGCATCGCTAGTAGTAGGGCATATAACCATTGATGCCAACTTTGGCTCTTTTTTACGATATAACAAAAAACGATATGACATACTGTATTGTCATATCGTAAGTTTTTTACGATATGACAACGCTGCGATATGACAACACCGTGTATGTGTATCTTAGTGTTGTCATACCGTAAAGAGCTTACGATATGACAATACAGTATGTCATATCGTTTTTTGTTATATCGTAAAAAAGAGCCAAAGTTGGCATCAATGCATATAACTCGCTAGAATTTATTCCAATCAACACAATCTACTCAACACTATGTGAAAGAAAAGAAAAAAAGTCTGTTGAACTGTTCATAAGTTTTATGGTTTAGATCAGTTTGTTTGGAATAGATAGGCTGTGAGTTTTTTTTATAAAGAGAAGTAACACAATCAGGCAATTAATGCCTACCAGTTAATTAATTAATATGTTACCTTCTTTGGCAAAGGGATAGTGTAGAGTGAACAGGTGGTGAAGTGGGAGAGAGATAGAAAGCTTAATTAACTTACAACTCTGCTATTGCGCGTTTTTTTAGAGCAGTGTAGCAAGCCCCTCTGGTGTCAAGTGAAGGCATTAAGTTGTTTACTGGGGGTCTACATTAGCCATGAACTTTGTATGAACATCATGTCGGACATCGCATATGGCTAATGTAGACCGCTCATGTCCATGTTTCGTCCATGATCTGACATCGATGCCCGAACATATGGCTGAGCATCAATGTTCGCCATGAGATTCGCCGTCAGCAACCATTTTTAATAGAAAGAAAAGAGATAGAAAGAAATGGTTAAATATTCCATTTCTATTGCACTACCACCAAATACATTGATAAAGCAGAACATGAACATCGTACGTATTCACCACAACAAAGAAGTCAATGAATTTTTTGCAGTTGCTCTGCCGGCATCATGTTCATATCATGTTCAAGCCGATGACTCGTGAAGATGTAGGGTTAAGCTGTGTAGCCATTTTGTTAATTCTTTTACTTCGCCGACGATTCTGCTACAATACCGACGAAGGAGTAGAAAAATAAAATAGATTCATATGGAATACAAAATTGTGTTTGAAGTCTACTGACTATTTGATAAAGCACCAATGAAATGCATATAGACAATGCTTAAACATTAACAAATAAATTTCATTTAAATTATGAAAATATGTCAAATAATAAATTCCTTAGAAGATATATATATCGGTATATTTTTGAGAAAGTATCGATATATCGATATTTTTGCACATACATATGTATGTTTTTTGATTACCAAACGGTAACACAAGAATTATGATAAAGAAACAAATTTCTTAACAAACTGTACTACATATGTTTTTTATTAATTTATCTATCTTATATCTCTACTAATAGTAAGCTATTCTAAGTATCTATTAAAGTTTAGAACAAGTTTTAAATAATTACTGCATAATTATATCAAACAAACGAATAATCATTCTAAGGCGATAATTAACAGGTGGGGGTTATAACCTTTAGAAGAAAAAAAAAATACTGTAGTAATTTCATTCTGTTTAACAACAATAATGTGCTAATTCATTGATAACACAAGTCAACACGACTTCTAAGACCCGTGTTTTCTTAGTCAATTTGCGCACATATGATACTGAGCTCCAATGCCTATAAATCACTTTTTGTGAATTGACTCTGTATCTCGAGATTTCCCATTATAAAGAAAAAAGAACATGTTGCATCAGATAATTTGTATTTACTCGAGAACTAGTTCTTCGATTAAATTTAAAAAAAACAGAAGGAGCAAATACAAAATAACCTTTAAATTACATCCTTATTAATCTTTTAACATTGTATAGTTTCAGAGATATCCAAAAAGTTTTATAATAAATTTTTTCAAAAAAATTAAAAATTTTTTTTAAACGATTCATTAAAATTTTAAACTGAAGAAAATTTTAAATTTTATTTTTAATTATGATATGAAACTTCAAATGTTACAAATGAAATGAGCTAAAAGTTC
Source organism: Panzeria rudis (assembly GCA_956483635.1). Classification (NCBI taxonomy): domain Eukaryota; kingdom Metazoa; phylum Arthropoda; class Insecta; order Diptera; family Tachinidae; genus Panzeria; species Panzeria rudis. Next base: position 9,645,915 of record OY101451.1, read on the forward strand.
TGAATTTATTCACAATTCAGTGGTAGGACCTCTTAAAGCGTTACGTAATATGTGAATAGCCCCTAATCAAAAGCGCTCATAAGAATTACTTTTTTCCATACACCATTAACGATTAATAAATACATTGAAAATTTTATGCTGCTGTTTTTCTTTCTCAACATTTTTATCTTTTGTCTGGAAAATATACTTATATAAATTTTCCCAAGAAAATTGCTTTGTTTTTCCCAATTTAATATTTTTCTGCCAACATAAATAAGTATGGGATCGATGTTTTCATTGATAAGATCTCGATGGAAATCCAATCAAATATGAAGCGTATGCAAAAAGGATTACCAAACAGATTCCTATGAAAATTGTTCCTAAAATCAGTCTTTCAATAATAATAATAATAGCAAAGGCAGCATCAGTAAAACGTATTAAAAGAATATTTAAACACGTCAATATGTTTTTGCAATAACAATGGCGCCAGTTATTGTTGAAAATTTATTGTCATGTAAACGGTTTTAGTTTGTATGTAAGTATGTTTGTTGTTTTTCTGCGGATATTTGAGATTGCTGGGAGTTTTCCTAGAACGCATAGAATTTTTAGTTTAAATCAAGATTTCTATGGATGTGTGTATTTTCATATACATATCGTCATTAGATTTCAAAAAAGGCCTAAGTTACAAAAAATTGTAAACCGACAAAATAAATGTTATTACGACTCTTTTCCTAAGCTTTACTCCTCTATTAGTCCATGTAAATTGAGTATTATAAGTATTAATGACCTGTTTATGTGTTAATTTTTCATATTAAAGAGTTTTTGTTCTTCTCCTGTAAAATTATTTCAATGTAACTTAGGGCTTTTATGAATTCATGTGACGACATGTATGTACACATAAGTATAAATATGTATAAAAGAAAATGGAATAGAGTTTCTGGCAGAGATATCAAAGAGTTTTGTGTTAATCTTAATATCTTATTATATAAATGTTAATTGTGATATCCCTGGAGGGAGGAGAACCTGTCAGAAGACAAGTCACGAGACTGATTCCCAAGGACTAGCAACCGGTTCTAGTTCTGCAACTTTATATGAGAGGGTTTTGTCACTTTTATATGGTGTTGTCATTGGAGGGGGTCAATTGACATAAATATTTAGTGATATGTTGTAGTTCCAAGCTTAAGGTATTTGTCCTGTGGTGACTTTTTTTAATAATACTATGAATATGCAGCAAAATGAAAATTTTGTCATGAACTTTGATGACCACTATATTTTTTTGATGTGTTATGATTCACGAACTACAAAAACACTCGAAATTTAAAATTCTATAGATACTTTTGTTTTTAATTTTTTTTTTAATTTAGGAATTTTGAAGAGGCTGCTTCAGCGATTTTATCATAACTTGGAAAGGGGTTGCGCAACTTTGTTACAAAAAACTGTAGAAATCTTGAAACTTTAAGCCGTGAGAACATGTACTCACCGGTTTTGGAGTTAATCATATCGCAATGATGAAAACAAATTTTTTAGCCGAAATGTGAAAAAGTTTATTTTTTTTTTATTAAAAAAATTGAAAATGGTAAAGATTTTAAAATTTCTTGTTAACTTATCATAAAGCTATGATTATTTCAAATAAAATAAACTTTATTTCATGAAAATTGATGGATAAATGTTGATTTTATTCACAATAAAGTGAAATTACCTGATTTTTGCAAACTAAAGATTTTCTCAAAAATCAGTTAGCTTCGTTTTATTACGAATAAAATCCCCATTTATCTTTCGATGTTCAAGGAATACACCATTCATCATTTAAGGAATACGTAGATCTAGTAACAAACATTTTATTTTATAATTGGTCATCAAAATAAAATATCAAAACTTTTTGATTTTCATCAATCAGAGCCGACAACGCGTACGTATACCCGAAAAAGCATGACCGCACGGCAGCGATGCCATTTTTGGGGTTTTTTACGATATAACAAAAAACAATATGACATTCTGTGTTGTCATATCGTTAGTTTTTACGATATGACAACACTAAATAGTCATATACGGTGTTGTCATATCGCAATGTTGTCATATCGTAAAAAACTTAAGATATGACAACACAGTATGTCATATCGTTTTTTGTTATATCGTAAAAAACCCCAAAAGTGGCATCGCTGCCGCACGCACACACTTAGAACATTGACGTGATTATTTGATAGTCTCAAGAGGCCTTAATGAGTTTATGGAAAGTTTAAAAAAAGCAATAACAACACACTATATCAAGGTTGCATTTTGTGCAGAAGTCTAACAGCTTGTATAATAGTCTAAAAACAGCTTAAGTAAACTTTGCTGACGTAAAATAGCATTATTCGAAGTGACGAGGATTACGTTCGATCAAACGTGCAAGTCTTATTCACAGAAAAGTATTTAGTCCAAAGCAGTGTTGAAGTCTTGGTTACTTTTAAACAAAAATTTTTTTTTACGATTTTGTGTGTCTTACAATTTATTTATTGATTAAGAATATTTCGGTTCACACAATCGTAAGCCAACGCAGTGTTGCCGTTTTTTTAATAAAAAATTTTTTTTAACATATTTTATCTCTGGTTCGTCCTACATTTTATTTACTATAGAAGAATATTTTTATCTACTGATCCTAAGAGCTGAACGCTGTGCGACTTAAAGGTTGCTGAAAAACAACAGTTTTAAGATATTAAATTCAGTACTTGTACTGCTTGCTCTTTATGCAATGAAAATGCTATGCCTTCGAAACAACTTCCGACTGTTTTTGCTGGATTATTTAAAAAAACGAAAGAATTCATTTATATACAATGATTTAACTTTTCTTGGTATGACTAGATATCTGTAATTGGTAGAGTGTATTTTACAAATTCGCATGTACGTATGCTTATAAATACTGTAAGTAATATTTTTTGAACACTTATTATAACTCCGCTCTAAAAACAACAAGAAAATGCAGTTAAAAAAGAAGAATACATAAAAAAGGAAATCTCTTGTGTAAAATGCTTCGATGAAATATTTCAAATTAACAGTCATAAAAGATAACAGGATATTGAACTTTTGGTTTTTGCGTTTTTAACGAACTAAAAAGTTTTTGGCATAGAAATTTGTTGACATGTCATAACATAAGAAAATTTGAATGGAATCAAATCGTATTGAAACGCGTAAAATTAAATTAAGGAGGACGAAAGAAAATACATGTTTGTTGAATTTGTTTGTGTCCTTTGTTTTCTTGGCTTTGACTTTATGTCTTTCTCTTTATGTACATATGTATGTACATATTAAAATTTATTTGTTGTTTGAGGTTTTTCTTGGCACGTTGTCGATTTACTTATAGTTTTGTGCATATTTTAGTAGTTTTTCTTCATTCATTCAATTCATTTGAGTTTTCCTTTTTTTGGTTTTTGTTTGTTAATGCCTCATGGGGGTGCAAAGAGTTTGTGGTTTATTAATCCAGTTAATGTAATTGAATAGAGTTAACCAACACATGCAAACACATTAGCACTTATGTTTGTTTATAGGCGTCTTTTTAGTAAGGCTTTGCTTTTCATGTTGAAAGTGCAGCATTAATAATAACTCAGAGAAGGAAAAAATAGTACATAATTTAGCAGTCATACTTGTTTCAGCAACACAAGGCAACACAGATCTTGTTGCACGGGATTTATTAGCAAATTCTGATATATCTGTTGTTTTATTAAATAACAGCGTAAGTCGACTTACGTTAATTTTGAGTTGTTAATGCTAAATAGCTCTATTTTAAATGGCCTTTCCATGGGAGTACAAACTCATAGACCAGTCACGGTTTTTTTTGGCAAAACAGCTAACTTCCGTATTTATTCCATCAAATTGCAGCAATAACGACTTAAGTGTTCATGTGTGATGGATTTATTAAACGCACAAGCAGAGTAGGGATGGGCAAGTGAAAAAAATATATCGATATATATCGATATATTTTTAAATATCGATCGGCATCGATATATATCGAATAAAAATATCGATATATCGAAATATCAATATTTTTTCAAAATGATAATTCATACGTAATTTCGTTTTGATTTGTTTGAAACAAAAAAGAAATTTTTTACCGAAAATACGCGGATCTGCTGTCTACATATTTTAGAATGCCTTTGTCATCCCTCAAATTCTACTTTAAGGATATTTTTACGATTTTTTAGAATAGAGCAGTGGGGCAGTTAGAGGATTGATATGTTCCACAAAAATAGTTTTCTTAATATTTTCTACAAAGTTGCTGAACAAACCCTATACCTCAGATGTAAGGAAGACATAGTTTCATGTACCAATATGGTGCACGAATAGGCCAAAAGGGGGAAACTTTAACCCCAACCCGCAGACTCAAATAAAACTCCGATGTGATCTTGCAAAACGCCATCCGACACACGTATTTTATATATACATATGTATATTTACATGGAATATATTATAGGTTCAACATAACGTAGTTTCTCTATAACAGAAGTTCGTCCTTCCCCAGCTAGTACGTTATAGAGAAGATCAACTATAGTAGACTGCCATTGTGGTTACACAATATGATTTATTATATTATAAACCATCAAATCTTTCGTTAAAAACCAGTACCAAGTTAGCGATACCGATCTATTCTTCTTTCCTTCTTATGGATATGTCATGCTTTCTAATAATTTTCGAAGACTGTTAACTAAAGGAATCGGGTCAGAGGACGTGGCAGTAACTTTGGTAATTGACTTTGTAGCTTCTTCGAAGTAACGTACAATTTTCACCACCTCTTTCATCATTATCTATTCTTCAGTTGTAAGTTCTACTTTGCATTTTATACAAAATAGAAAAGCTTGTACTGAAACTCGTTATTCTAGCAAACGTCTCCCAGTAGTGTAACAGTTTTCAAAACCCACTAACAAAAAGAACTTAGAAAATTATCGCTGTATCTGCAATTAAAATACCGCCGAAACCAATATATCGGCAAATTCGAAGCATCGCCGATATAACGATATCGAAGGCATCGCTAATTTACACCATTTGACTAGAAACTGTATATTTCTTTTACTTAAATTATTTACTAAATTTCCCATTTCCTTTCGAATGGTTAAATTATTTCCATTGCACATTTATTTGATTTTTTATTATACATGTACTTTATTAATCTTAAATAAATAACACTCTTATTAAACTTTAATAAAAACAGAAACAAAAAACGTATTTTCATTTTAATTTCAGTAATTTGTGGAGTCGGAGTAGATGTCTATTTGCATGGCTATGAAGCTGGTCTATTTATACTGTAAGTATTCGTAGCAAACTACACACACACAGAAAGAAATAACATGTTTGTTGTGGAAAAATAACAGTATTGTTAATGCCACATTTTTTTATCTAACACCCATACTTAAAATATATTTGTAACATTTTATCTTCATTTAATAATAAACAAATTTATTTGGTTTGTTTTTAAATATTTTATGAATTTTTCATCCTTTTCCCTAGAATTTCTTCAATAATCGTATTACTGCTTGAAGTCAAATGGGTCATAACTCTTTTTCTACAATTAATATTTGGCAAGTAAGCATTTATTATCGCATAGAGACGTCATTCGTATTCATTTACTTACTAACATAAGATGTGTTTGGGAATTTCCTACCAATTCTTATTTCAAAAGGGTATTTAAAGAAGAGGTGTTCACAATATAAGACAAATTCTTGCAAACAAAAACAAAAACTTAAAAAAGTACCTTTTTCGAGTACTTTTGTAAAATATTTCTTAAGGTCATTTTTATATTTGGAACTTTTAATAAAAATTAATTTTTTATTCTTTTAATCTAACACTTCTTCTTTCGAAACCCTTTTACTATCCATAAAATACTTATTAGTTTTGCACAAAATCCTCCTCATTCTTTCTAGTTTTTATGTCCTTATTTTTATCTCTTTCATATTTTCCTTACCAGCGATAACTATTCAAAGTGCTTACAATGTTGGTCGTTATGTAAATGTTTTGGTGGTTGGCGTCTCGCCTTTCCCTACATTGCTATTGGCACAGCTCTCATGTTATGGCCCCACAATCTCTGGTTAAGTTATGTGGCTGGGCTTTTGCTGATACTTTTGGCGGTGCTGCGTTTATGTTTGATATTCCGTTTCAGTAGTAATTCAAAGGATGAGGGTTTATTACCGCAATGTGATTTTGAAAAGTAAGTTTTTTGTTTTTCGTTATTTTGGAACAAAAAAAGAATACATACTTGAATATAAATTTCATATTCATACAAAGAAAAATGCTTAAAATAAATTAAATATTTTATGTACATACAAATATTGTTTATATTTTATTGCAGAGTTGAAAGTGGTCCGGATTTACCGGAAGATGGCTTTGTTGAAATCGGCCCCAGTTTAGAAGATGAAGAACCTATTGATGATGTTTGTTAATATATATTGATATGGTTTAGTTTTGTAAACTTTGTATAGTTTTTAAGTCTGAAAAGAATGATTAAACTAATTTTTAAAAAATAATGTAAAATATACTTACTTAATTATAAATATGCCAATTTGTAATAACTTATTATAATAAAACAAGAGCTTTTATATGTTTAATTTAAATAGTTTTAGTGATAGATTTTATAAATCTACCAATAAATCAGCGATATTTTATAATTAAAATAGAGATTAATCAAATAACGCATACAGTACTACAAAAATTCATAACTTAATTGTTATAAACTCTAAAAGCGCATAGCTAAGAATGCACACTGTTATAAATAGATATTCGCAAACTATTATTCGTAATTAATGACGGTAAAACACTAGAACAGAGGGACACTTGGCAAATATGTAGTTGCCGAAAAAAAACGTGACCAACAGACAAGGTAAAATTGTATCTCCTTTAATTCTAATATTTTTTAAATGTGGCTACGCATTTATTAAAAATAATACAAAAATAGCTTTTTGCAGCCTAATTGACTTTATTAAATCATACTAGTTAAATCATACTAACTAGCCGTGAGCAAAAGTAGTGGTTACGTTTTTTTGGACATATATTTGTTAAGTGTGACCGTAACTTAAGAGTGACAACATGAATTGATTTAAAGGTAAATTGTGTTCAACTACTGGACTGGAAATTACTCAAGTGGTCTGAGCGGTAAATAACTCACTCTGATGAATAGACCGGGTGGTCTCAAAATATGTAAGCTCAACACTTCGCCCAGTAAAATTTTTCTTTATCTACAATCTTCACATTCTCTTTAAATAAAAATATACATATAAATTTAAATTGTTGGCCATAATTGTACATCCTATTAAAATTGTTTTCCGCTAACGTAATTCCTAATTTCACGCATTTGAAATCCTCCCACACCTACTAAACAGATTTACTTTTAGTGGCAACTCTTTGCCAAATATTTTAGTTCTCACGCGGTCAGCATTAAAATCGGTCGGGGAATATTGTCGTCCGTATAAAAGTGCATTTTTATGAAAAATTATTTTACATTTATGTGCGTCCATAATTTTAGTAAAAAAACAATTAAAAGTGCAATAAAAAGTGTTAATATTATTAAGTTTTTCCATAAAAAATCAATTAAATAAAAATATTTTCTGTTTGTACAAATGTTCTTGATTGTTGTTGTTGTAAGTAGCGGTAGTTTTTTTTACCGTTCTTCTTGGTAAACAAATCATACACAAATACAATTGTGTGTGTATGCATTGCATTAAAATTTGTTGTTGTTATATTTGGTTTGCTTAAAGTAAAAAGCAATTGAAAAAAAGCAAATCTTAATAGAAAAAGCAGAAAAAATGCAATAATGTAAAGCAAATTGTTTTTATTTTGCTAACAAAAAAAAAGCATCAAGTGTTTTTCTTTGAATAGCAAAAATAGTGTGTAAGAGTTGCCAATATTTAAAATTATGAAACGGTGATGTTATGGGCATTTAAAATGCAGAGATAATTTTAAAACATTTTAAATAAAGGTGAGTTGGTTATAATATGCAATAAAATTTATTAGATCGATTAAACTATAAATAAATAAATATTAGTGAATTTAAAGCATATCGAACCTTTGCTGCAATAGTCATAACACAAAAACATGATTTTTAAGTTAATAATGCAAAATTAATGGTCATATTGTTCTTCATATTGTGGAAAAATGTCATATAAATATCTCATATGTATACTTAGGTACGCAACTCTTAACAGAAGAATAAAATTTTCTTTTGCCATTAAGTTGTTAGAAAATTCAAAACTGAGATGATTCTATTGCAGCAAAGGCTGTATATGAAATAAATTATACATATGTATGCGTACTTACACCTACATATCTCGGTACTTACAGTTTTAGCAATCCATACTAATATTATAAATGCGAAAGTATGTTTGTTTGTTTGTTTGTTGCGCTTTAACGGCTAAACGGATGAACCGATTTTTATGAAATTTAAAACATAGATAGATATAAGTCTAGAAGAAGCTATAGGCTATATATATATTTTTTTAAAATAGGACCAAGAGGGGGGCAGCGGGAAAATTTCTGCCTCTCCGAAACTGTCAACCCAATTTTAACTTATTGTATTTTCATTAGCCATTTATCTACGCGTATGCAAATATATAGCGCGAGCGGAGCCGCGGGTAAAAGCTAGTATCTAATAAATTTTAGCGCTTAATTTCTAATGTTTCAAAAATATAGTAGGTATGCATTAATTTGTTTCGAAATGCAGGCATATATAATCTATATGCCTGCATTTCGATATTATAGATTAACTAACCCTCAACAAATATATTTTTGAACCATATATTCTTGGTAACGTTTTGAATAAATTAATACAGCTTGTTTTCAATATTAGTAATATTTCAAAATTTTCGCGATAGCAATAATTTCTTCAGAATTTTCCATATTTAGCAATTTTATTCAATATGAAAATGATGTTTTTTTGAACTTTTCATATAAAACTGCGGTTGTGCATTACATTTCAGAATGTATCAGGTCAATATTGATATCATTTAAAAGCTTTGAAAAATTTCTTTTGGGAAGTTATATCAATCCGGTAGCAAAGATATTCTCCCCTATGGCAATATCTTGCATTTTAAACTAAAAACCTCATATGAATAAATATCAAATTTCATGTTTTTAATACAATCATTATTTTTATTTAAAATTTTAATGTTGTTTCGAAAATTTTCAAATAGTTTGTACTTATTTTATCAAACCAATATTTTCTCATAATATTTACAAACAAACTTTTTCTTCAATTTGCTTTTAATAATTTTATTTCAACAATATTTTTAATATACATACAGCTGTTAAATTTATTTATGCTTTATAATAAATTGCAAAATTCTATCTTACAATTACAAAAGTCGAACATATGTAACTAAAACCTAAATATAAAATATTCAAAAAAGAAAGTTCATAAAATTTTTATTTCATCACAGAAAAGTATCGATTATATAAAAATAGAAATTTAACACGTTTATTTTCTTTGAGAAATAAATAAATATAAATATATTCAAGTTAAATGAATAATATTGAAGAAAAAAGTAAATTACTCGATAAGTTTCAAATACTTGAATAAGACAAACTTAAAATTACATATGTCAAATCTCCGAAGATTTTTATTAAACTAATAAAGTATGAATACATTATAAAAACGTATAGACATTTAAGTTAAAAAATTTAACTTCTTTAAAATATGTACAGTAAATAGTCATTGAATTGAAGATAACAAGTGCCATATTTAAATTAACAATTACATTGCTTTAAGTTATAAATATTTGCATTCTGTGAATTTGAATTAAAAATACATGGTTTCCACGTTTCTGTACGTAATTTCAAAACCATTTTTATTCAGTTTTAAAAAGAGTATTTTTTTAAGGGAATAAAACTGTTATGAGCTCCATAAGTTTTGAATCCTTTTTGCGTAAAAATACATATTCTTGCATTTTAAATCTGAAGCTAACGGAAATTATAACATCATTTTTGTAGCTTAAAAGAAAACCCCTTTCAGCTTACAACAAATTAAAATCGTTGGTTTTGTATATATTTATTATGCTGATATCTTGAATTGTAAGTTCTAAAATTTAATTGAGACAAATGTGACCCTTGTCCTTTTCGAAATTATAGTTATAATTGTTGAGCTTTCACCTTGGTCATAAATTATTTATAACGATTTGTTTTTTTTAGTAAATATTTCCTTAAATATACGAAAATGTTTATTTTCAAAATAAATATTTGCATAAATTCCAATATTATTTTGTTTTCACCATACTAAACAGGAAGTATTAAATGGTAGATATAAGGTGCGCGCCAAATTAATAATGTCACTATATACAGAAGGAATAAAAATAAGTGACATTATCACGTCGACGCATTTATATCTTAAATTAAGTACATAAGTGATGATTCTGATGAAAAGGGACGTATCTTCCCAGCCAGAACTTTCAGTGGAGATTATGCTTGGTATCACTGCTTTGTAGGTATGGGCAAAAATTATCGATATATCGATATTTTCTTAAAAATATATCGATATATATATCGTCGATATTTTTAATTCTATGTATCGATATATCGATATTTTTTCAAAATATATCGACAGTATCAATTTCGATATTTTTTAGTTTTGCTTGTGTTTTTTTTCAGTTATTTAAAAAAATTCGACACAATCTTCATTAAATAGAACATTCTTAACAAAATCTTTTGTTTTACTTATACTATTTTGTGTATTCGAAAAATGTTGTTTCTTTGAGCATGATTTTCTGTATGTACGTTCTATGAAATATTATTGAAACAGTAAGAAAGATAGAAATTGACTCTTTTCGGGTTAATTATTTACAAGAAAAGTACTTTTTGTGTTTAATTTTAGAATCATTATGGTGTTATGTATGAATGAATAATCATGCTTGGAAAAATATCGATATATGTATATCGAAAAATCTACATTTTTATTCCATATATATATATCGATGCCGATCGATATCTAAAAATATATCGATATCGATATAGTTTTTTCACTTGCCCATCCCTACTACTCAGACATGTTCCGTCCACTTTACAAGTGGAATTATACACTCTAAAACACTTTTGTTGAAAATTAGGTCGATAATAGTCGGCAACACTTTACCGATTATTATCGACCTAAAATTAGACACGCATTATTTTTGTACAAAATGTTTTTAGTAAAAAAAAAGCGATTGGCTGCGTGCAGGTTTGAACCGCGACCTCCTGACTGATAGTCTGACGTATCTACCATTCAGCTATAGCCGTATTATACTTTATGTTGAATTTTTTCCACTTGGACTAAATATGTTTAATTTGAAAGGTTTTTTCTTTAATAAAATAACTACAAAATCGATGTAATTTTAGACAAGGTGAAATTTTCAACACAAATTTAGACAATACATGATCCTAAATTTAAAGTAATGTTTTAGAGTGTACCTATATTCACCTCCGAAATGACTTAACAAGAGACTTTTCCCAACCACTACTTACCTCTTTCACAAATTTGCCACACCACGCTGGGACAGACTTAAAAAGTGAGCCGACAATGTTTTGGCTTTAGACGTGCCAAAATCAGTACTAGGGGGTGTTGGGTTGATTCTGGTATTATTTTGGCCAACGGGTGAATAAGGGCTGACTTATGGTGGGGAAGGGAGTAAAATAAAATAAAAACACCTTAATGGGCATCGTTTCATATGTTTTTTGGTGCTGCGATTTCATTATTGACATTGTTTTTCCGATTAGGACTTCGGTAAACAATCTAAGGGAGAGAAGGTCATGGGTAACAGTACCTTTCCCTATAAAAAACTAATAATGTCATTGTTTTTGACCTTAGACGTGCCAAAATCAGCAGCCGGGAGTATTCGAGGATGCTTAGCTGATTTCTGATGTTACTTTGGTCAACGAGCGAAAAAATCGCTTTGCAATGTTCTCTTTATTAGAGTTCCCCGCTTGGCCAGCAATAACCAGATCAACGAACTTTTTTCTGATCCATTTCTTCTAACTTTTCTTGAGAGTATCCTGTATGGTTTGGTGCTTCGAGGTGTCCGAAGTATTGTGTTTAGTAGAATTAAATTTTATTTCGATTGCTATTCTCAGAAATCCCTTTCATTGGATATCCATATTATGAGGGTGCATAAAAAATACTGATCCGTGGATTTGGAGAGTCTGCAGTTTTGGGGCGAACGCCAATTTGAATTTAAATTGTTTCAGTTTTATTTTCAGATCTCTTCTTAGAAACCCCTTTAGTACCGATAGCGTAGGGCTAGTAAAAATTTGTTAAACACACAGGAACGGGAATAGGTATAATTGGGGGAAACCTACATCGATTTTTCGTCCCTGCAAACCCCTAGAAGTTGAATCTCATCGAAATCCATATAGCCGTTTTCGAGCAACCAATTATGTATATACATATACACAATAATTGCTCATTTAAATATATTAGATGGATTAATAATTTAAAAAAAATCCCGCAAAGTATGCTAAGGGATCGCGAAATGAAATCACTGACTTCGGTTATGGTCTGAAGTGCAATTGCTAGCCCCTGAAAAATTTTGCTGGTCCAAAAAAGAAACCAAAAATATATAAATATTTTTTAGTCAGCTTCTCATCTAAATAGATAGGCTGTGTGTCTCACACACAGTGTATGTGTATTGATGGTAAAAAAAACAGCCTATACTCGCGAGTATAGGAAATTGAGAGTATGCCCACCACTGATTTTCATTTATAATATTCAAACATTCATATCTCGGTAAACTTTTGGAATTTCGCACTAAAATATGGTCTTCTTTTAAGAATTGTATCTAGTTTTTGGAAATGTAGCTAACACAATTTCGGCCTCCGAAAATAAGGTCCCTTTTCATCAGAGTCATCACATGTGTCATTTATTGTAAAGTAGTCTTGTAATAATTATAAAACAATGCCATGGTTATGCTTATTTTGTTAAGCTTGCCGCTATCGTTTCGTATCTGCTGTTTTATCTTCCTTAAATTAGTTTAAAAAATATATTTGCTGTTTATTTAATTTTAAATAAATTATAATTTAAACTTCTTAAGTTATTTTCAATGATATTAACGTAAATATATATACTAAATATATTTGCTATGCAAACCTTTTATAAGTTTAATGATGACAATAATTATAGATATTGCGATTAGTTATCATTTTGATTAGCTATTATATATATTTTTTTAAATTTATACTATACTCCATTTTTGTTGAGGTAGTATGTTATTGAGGTAGTTAATTATTTTCATTATAGTAATAAGACTTTTTTTCATTATGCTAATTAAACTTACAATATTTCATTTAATATTTAAACATTTTTTAATGCTTTCGAGGTAGATATTTAAACCTGAGTATAACAATTCAATAAGTCGTGAATTTAAAACAAGGTGCTATAAAATAAATACAAATATACAATTTGCGCGACAAACCGACTCATGAAAATTTTTTAATAAAAAACTCTAACGTGAAAGTACGAAATAGCCTCGAAAAGCTTTAGTGAGAAAGAAATACACGATATCTCTGAAAGAGCAGTTGAGGCAATCGTGGCTGCTAATTTAGATTTGCCAATAGTGATTGATCAATTAGTTAGTGGCCTACTTAGTGCAGTCATTTAAGCAAAAAAAAAAGGTCAACTGCTGAATGAGAGATAATAAGCTCTAAACTCTTATACGACTTCATTTTGGTGTTCTAAAAGTTGTCTCAAAAGTCTCATAAAATCTCGTGTCTACGCTGTAAGTTATTTAAGGTCAAAGGTCACAAAAATCAATTTTTCGCGATTTTCTAGGTTTCTATAGCTCCAATGATAAAAATTGTAGAGCATAAAATTTGCAAAAAATTTTATATTAAATATTTTTCATACGCCCAACCACTTCTGAGATAGAGGGCAGAGAGCCCGCAGCGCTCAGCCATACTCACAGTAATGCAAGTTCAACCGTGAACCTCAGGGAACAATAGTTTGTTTGAAGTTACGGATTAAGAGATAATAAGCTGTAAGCTCGTATACGCCTTCACTTTGATATTATAAAATTTGTCTCACAAAATCTCGTGTCCGCGCTGTAAGTTATTTTAGGAAAAAATGACACAAAAGTCAGTTTTTCGCGATCATGTCGGTTTCTATAGCTCCAATGATGTTAACATTTAGTATACAAATTTTAGAACATAAAATTTGCGACAAATTTTCTATTAAACAATTTTTCATATGCCAAACCGTTTTTGAGATAGAGGGCAGAGAACCCGGAGCGCTCATCCACACTCACTGTAATGCAAGGCCAACCCACTACTCAATACTTTGTCAGCACTATTACCTCCCCCTTCCGATTTTTATAAAATTTGGAACGATTGATGTTCAATATACTTTCTGGTTCGCGAAATATGGCGACTTGAAAATGGAAACATTCAACTCCGACCTATGGTTTCTTGAAAGCATTAAAATAAACAACTGATGTTTGTAAATGTTATATACATACATATATTTTGCTAAATATGAGATTTAGAGAAAACTAGCTAAGGTACAAGCAACCTTTTATTTTTACAAAATTTTCTTGTGAAATTAATATTTTTGAAGTTATGTGGCAAGGAAACAAAGTTTTATGGCTCATCCTAACTTTAACCTCAATGCGGCATGTGTTACGCAGAAAAAATTAGACAAGATTATGTCCAATAAAACAATGTTACTGAAAAAAATATGAATTTCAATATTTCGTTGTATGTATTTCTTTCCCATGCCAGTTATTTATTTTCTTACTTAAAACAAGTTTTATCTCACAAGAAAATAACTGGGATATGGCACAGCTGCAGAGTATGCTTTACGCCGGGTTCGTATCGCAGCCATGTCAAAATTTTTTTTATTTTATGTTTTTTTGCTTTTGAAATAATATAGCGGAATTCCTTATCACAGGAATTAAAAAAAATTTTGAATACCGGGATTTTTGTTATCAAAAACGAAAGTTATTTTTTTCTGTGTAACATCATCAGATTGGGCTGAAAGTGTGCCCATCTCATTTTCTAGCCTATTAGCATCCTCCGCTGTAGAAAATCCTAAGACCGATTTTTTGTAACCATCGAATTGGAAACGTTTTATACACCATTAGATGCCGCTTAAGGAGAGCCTTAAAATTGTTTATGTGTTGTCTTGGGCGAAAATACGAAAATATGCAAGAAACTACAAAAATTTACATATATACATATTTCAGATGTGGCCCATCTCTCGAACGGCCATCGCGAGACGTTTTCGTAAACTCCGGTCAATCCGATTTCTAATTTGAAGGAGTAACAAAAACTTTTTCTTGCGAGTCCCTCTAATATACTATACATACATGAATTGAACAAGCAAAACTAATCAGAATGGTTTAATTATCTGGAATTGTATTCTGGAACTCAGCTGCGTCCGCTTTAGCTCTTGATATAAGGCTCTATTGATTTTTTAGCCAAGATATATTAATACCAAACAAAATAAATAGCTCAAAATAAGCAAAAAACCAAGTTAGGTCTATCACGAAAATTGTACGAAAGGGAAAATATTAGCCATGTCATAGAATACCATTCCGATCGAAAGTGGCTGCAATTCCGTAAGTTGCTTCTACAGAAAACGAAAACCAAATTTTTCTTCGTAATCGAGCCACTTTTATATTTCAAAATGGAATTGACAAATACTTTTTCTACTAGCTTTATTTGGAGTAAATACTAAAACACGTGCATACTTTTAGGATCGTCGAATAAATACTTGGCTATAAGCTTTTCATGATCATAAAGTTTAATATTTATAAGCTGTTCTTGTAAACACAAGATTAATAAACAAACGCCTCAAGGTGTAAAAACTTTATCATTGTAAAATCGAAATAGAAAGTAAACGGAATCTGAAGACTGTAAAGTAAAATCGATCGGAATGCAAGTATGAAAATAAAACCATTCCGATCGGAGTGTATGGCACGCTCGTATGCATGTTTTCCAATTCGTAAATACCTTAAGGCGCCACCTTAAACTTTTTTTTAACATACAACATTAAAGGAACCAATATTTATTTGTAGCTGCTAAAAGTATGCTACACATTTTTAGTGCTTCTTTATTTGACTATTTTTAAGATTTCCTTACCACTTCTTATTGTAGAGAGTAATTACAAATCCAAAATTTCTGATTTTTTAGTTTCCTAGAGAAGGTAAACCTGTTTTCGTTTTCACTTTCGTGGGAGTATAGTTTCTGAGACACACAATATAATTAAAATAAAAACAACACAAAATTATTACTTTTTGATATAGATAGATATTTTTTTATTTTTTCTATAGCTACTAAAAAAAATCAATTAAAATTATGTAAATAGTTCGTCTTAAATTAATGTGTATAAAATCAAATAAAGTGTTCTTAATTAATAAAATAATAAAAATTAAAATCGAATACATTTTTTTTTAAATAAAAGTCAATGAAATTATTAATGGAACAGAAAATGTTACAAATTATAATTAGAAAAATTTAAATAAAAGCGTCAAAATACATTGGACATTTTAACACAGTTTAAAACTGATGATGATCAGAAGAAAGATGCAAAAAAAAAATTCAAGAATAAAATATATTTAAATTACTTTTGAGCTACTCAGATTGACTGTTGTATTTTTCTTCCGATGGGATTTGGTAGAATTTGAAACGATTTTCTCTCATCCCACGTCAAATTTAGTTGATAATCAGATTGGCTTCGGCTATGTGCCATCTTTAATGTTCTCTTGAATTCAAGAAAATCGCTCCAAATTCACTTAGATTGACAAATTTCAATCAAAAGCTTTTCAAAATTGTTTGTTATTTTGTTTTTGCCTGTTTTCAATTACAAACTGTAGTTCGTACAGAACAAGTATTTGAGTCAAAAACAGGGGATTACAGATGTATAAAGTTATGTTTGTAAATTAAATAAAAAATTGTATTTAAAATAAAAAATTCTATATTAAAAAATTTGCAAGAGGTTTTAAGGCTTTTCTTTATTTACTAGATGCTTGCACAAGATATCTTGAAGGTGTGTTTAAGACATTTGGTTTGGTTCAAACACTTTTACAACAATAATGTTGCGAGGAGCATGTACTAGAAAGCGCAATTGGAAAATAACTTTTGAACTTGTACAATGTGTGGAAACGATCTTTGCACCCTACAAGTTTATTGAAAATTTGTTTTAAAAATTCCTTTGCTCGTCACAACATCAATGTTGTGAAAGTGTTTGAAGCAAAACAAATGTCTTAAACACACCTTCAAGACATCTTTTGCAAACCTCTGTTATTTAATAATTATGTTGCAGCCTGAATCACTGAGGAAAATTTATATTTTTGGATTAAATCTAAAAAAATATATTTTGTTGGATTTTATTCCCGGTTTTATAAAAAATTTCGTTTTCAAATTTATATGAAAAGTAACGAAAATTTGTATGGATTTTAGATATTTTCCATAAAAATTTCAAACTTATAGAAACGTTTTAATTTAAAAGGTTAGGACCTTAATCCATTAAGAAAATCTAAATTCGAGCAAACAACTTATTTACTCACAGGTTGTCGCAGAATTTGTAGGTTACATAAGTGATATAGACAATTTCCATATAAACATGTTTCTAAGCAAATATTTATATACAATTTAACTTCAAACTTTCTACAACCTACAAGCTTCTACAGTAGGTTGAGAATTTGGCAATTGGTCTTAGTGAACCATGCAGTTTTTGGCATATAAAAAGGTACATTTTAAAAACATTTCAATAATTTTTTTTCATAAAGCTTTTCTGAAAATATACTTAAAAGATACTTTTTTTTGCAAATTTAATTTTTCCAGGACACTATTTTAAAAACTTAGTTTTTAACATATCTTTTTCTTAGGTACTTTTTAAAAAATAGTTTATCGATTAATTGGAAAAGAAAATTTAGCCTACTTTTGGCATCTAATTGTATAAATTAAAATAAAATTAATTGTGGAAATATAAAAAAAATTGTGAAATAAATATATAAAGCCAATGCCAATTTTCATACTAGCATCTTTTACATCGGCTCTATTATATTTTGTTATATTTTCATAAAAACTTTTCTATTCATACTCTTTCTTTCACATAATTTGTTGAGTTCTTTTTCGTTCTGTATTTTAATGTGCTTCGATTAATTTAACTTTCAAAACATTAGTTTAATTCACAAACTATTGTAAGAGTTGTAGGTCGTCTGAATGTTGTTAGCAATTTACACATAAACATGTTTCTAAACAAATGTTTATCTAGAAACTACCAGCAACATTTAAACAATATACAACTCATACAATACTTTCTGAATTGGGCAATTTTATATTCATGTTTTCTTAATCTAAATATTTTTTATTACAAGTTTATAATTATTAAATTTGTTTGATTAGAACTTTTTGCAGTTTCTATTTTTTTTCCAAAGTTTTTATAGTTATAATAACAGTCTAATAAAAGTGTATAAATATTTACCTGAGTTTTTTCAGTTATTTTTTGTATAGTTTTATTTTTTTATTTATTGTGTAGGGCGGGATTGTTTAAATTGTATATAAATAGTTAATAATAAAAAGAAGTGTTTAGTAAACAAAATTATCCATAAGAACAAACATTTAATATAATTCGATATGAATGCGAGTAATTTTTTCTTTTGTTAACAATGAAAAAAAGGCTGCAATTATAACCATAAACTAAATTATAAATAGGGACAAGATTACACAAGAATAAAATAAGCCTACATACACATTTTAAAAATTAATTACCCAATTCACAACCTATTTGTAGTTTGTATAAATGTTGCTGGTTATTTCTGTATAAGTATTTGCTTAGAAACATGTTTAAGTGGAAATTACCAACAACATATATACTAGAGTGTTTGTTGCACAAGATGTCTTGATGGTGTGTGTTTAAGACATTTGGTTTGTTTCAAACACTTTCACAACAATAATATTGCGAGCAACCTGTGCTAGAAAGCACAATTGTAAAATAATTTTTTGAACTTGTACAATGTGTGGAAACCATCTTCACTCCCTACACGTTCATTAAAAATGTGTTTTAAAAAGTCCTTTGTAATATATGCTCATCACAACATCACTGTTGTGAAGTGTTTGAAACCCAAAGAAATGTCTTAAACACACCTTCAACACGTCTTTTACAACCCTCTAATTTACACAACTCACAACTTCTACAATAGGTTGTGAATTGAGCAAATATCTCTTATGAGTGCAAATATGTTATTAAAAATATTCACAAGGCGTACTGAATGTTGTATCGGTAGTGTGTGCTAAAGTTTATAATATTGTTGCTAGAAATGTCATATATGTACAATTGTATGTATCCATGTATATTAGGGCAGAGCGTCGGATTTTTTTTTCGATTTTCAATATTGAATGGCACTAGAACGTGTTTTATTCTCAGACGCATGGAAAAAATAATGAAACAAATATTGGGACTAACTTTTGGCCCTTTACCGCAGCAGCAAGATTTTGAAAAACGAATCAAATAGAGGAATTTGTGAAACATCATAATATGATGTTTCAGAAATTGCAAAATTACATAATTTTAATTGTTGTTGTAACTCATTATACTCAAAATATCCACCATTTAATATTAAAATGGTCAGAATTTAAAGAAGCTGCCAGTTTAGAAATTCTTAAAATTTTCCCACAACTTAAAAAAAGATATTTTCTAAGCTAATTTGAAGTCGCTGATTGAGAACATGAGACTAATTTATTTTTCTTAAAGCACGTTTTCGAGATATTCGCGAAAAAGTGTATTTACTATGTTTTTTCCGTTTATTGCCAAAACTTACGAGAACGGCTCACAATATTTCATAGATATCTCTTTCTTCTTTCAGTCAACGCAATAACTCAGCTGATCGGATAAAAATGTGTTGAGTTACAGGCCTTTAATTTTAAAAAGAGTGAATTTTTAGATTTTTTTTTTGATAAATTTTCATTTTAAGTTGCCTCCATTATGATGGAACTATTATATTTTATATTTTGTTAGACTTTTAATTTAAAAATAATTTTTTGGCGAACACATGAAGCATAAAAACACTAAACTCGGATGAAAACTAAGAAAGTTATAGGACATTATGTGAAAATTGCCGCTTTTATTTTTCATACAAAATTGCTTTGATTCAGTATGGAAAATAAAATCGGCTTGTTTACTTAATGGCTTATAACTTTTTTTTATTTTTTGTCAGATCGCCACGATTTTATGCTGCGTTTATTCAGTACAAATTGTCTTTTACGTACAGTCTCTAAACAAATTATTAAACCTGTTTCCATATTGCTGAAGCAACATGCAACTTTCTGAAGGTACTTTCTCTTCCTTTCATACATAATCGTTCCCCCCTAATGTACATACATATATACGATTTTTATGTTTTGTATTTGCACACAAAAGTTAGTACATCCTTGTGAATACCTTTTTTAATTTTTCAACCTCTTCGAACTAATGTGTACGTCAAAATGATAAGGTTTCTTGCGTTTTGTTCTTTTAAGGCAAAAATAAAAAGAGCTTTGAATAGTATCACTACCTTAAATTATATGTTGTTCTAATGTTTATTATACGATATAACTACAACAAGTCTTTTAGATAGCTCTATAATGCAATATACTCTTTGCACTTTTGCAAAACCAGAACAAAATGTTGTTAGCCTTATAACTAATGTTTGTTTGGCTTGATTTTAATACAAAATTTTACTTAATAACATGTTTTAGTTATTACAAAAAATACTACATATATATAAAGATTAAAATAATAAGGGTATTCACAAGTACTAATTATTGCCGAGGTTGTATATGGAAATAGTTATAACAATTTTTTATCGACTTTTTGTTATAATAACAACCACCGCTCTAACTATAGCTTATGTAAGACTTTAGCACACACAACCCCTACAACATATTTTTATTTTATGTCTCTTTGAAGCAATAATTATAACGAAGAAGTTCCAATAATCATATTAATAGCATTTTAGAATTATTTATAATATATACAATAATAGTTTAACTACATATTACATTTTTCAATGATTTACAATTATTTCAATTATATATTATTTCTACTTTTTAGATTATATCTAACTTTTTCCTTAATAGTTTTTATTACCTAAATTTAAAACAGTTGCTGTTCCTCTTCACATCATGCACATTTTTATTTTTCAATTTAGAAAATTTTAAAACTAAAGTTGTTGCCACAAATCAAATTTGCTAAAAATTATCACCATCAGAAGAACTAACTTTATGGCCGTATTAAAGACGGTCCCAAATCAAGTCCATATTTTTTATTCAAATATTCCCTCTACCTAACTAAATGTATTTTATTACCAAACTGTCAAAAATTAAAATCCACTACCAGTAATATAATGAGCCCAATGAAATAAGCAATGATATTTCATAAAAATATCATTGGTTAAACCACTGGCATTAGTTAACGAAAGTTTGTGAATTTGCTCCTTAATGTTTTCCTAGCAAGATTTTTAAAAATCATTATGCCTAAACTTGTAGTGGTGTAAACGTAATGAAAAATTCCTTCTCAAAAACTTATTCTCCCTAACCGTAATGAAGTAGCATCGTACAGAATCTGTATTATAAATCCACCTAGATAATGCTTTCACTCCGGAAATGCTGCTAAATAATCTGAAGTTGTCTTTTGACTTTACTAATTCCAAAAAGGGATCGATTTCTTTCTGTACTTGCTTTTTGTAGTCTTAAGCTATTTCCTTGGGTCGTTTAAGATATTTTAAACAAATTTTTTAAATCTATTTGGTTATTATTTTTAAGTGATTATAAATGATTTAAAAATTTCAAAGATAATTTACTGCAAGCCTTTTTTAAATATGTCTTAACTACACCGATTTAAAAAATTTCTTTAACTTCCTTTAAATTGCCTATGAAAAGGGTATAAATCTGTGAATTGTTAGAACATAAAGAACTCGTTTGTTTGAAGCCCAACTCAAGTACCGGTTCTAAATGTGGTGTCGAGTTTACCAATACCTACATGTTTTTTTTTACCAAAGAGTTATTTTTGTACAAAAAAGTACTTTTCTATAAAAATGTAGATATTACAAAAAGGACATTTTTTACACAAATCTGTTCCAAAAAGTCCTTTATGCGAAAAGGCAATTTTTTACAAAAAGTTACTATTTTTACGTTTTACAAAAATGTTCTTCTTTATACAAATTTTAATTTTTGCGCAAAAGTTCTTTTTTTTTTAAATGGTACTTTTTTCAAAAAGTTAGTCTCTTACAAAAAAGTGCTTTTTAACAAAAATTAAATTTTTCCCAAACTTATTTCTTCATAAAACGGAGCTTTTTTACAAAAAATTACTTTTTTTCCAAAAGTTTATTTTTTTACAAAAAGTTAATTTTTTACAAAAAGTTGCTTTTTACAAAAAAAAAATACTTTTTACAAAAACTTAATTTCTACTCAAATTACTTATTACAAAATGGTAGGTTTTTTCAAAAGGTAGTTTTTGCAAAAATGTAGTTTTTTCAAAAAGTCACTTCTTTTTTTATTTGTTTTATGAAATGCTACTTTTTGGAAAAAGGTACTTTAAAAAATCCTAAAAGATATACATATTTCTCCAAAAATATACATTTTGGCAAAAAGAAACTTTTTACAAAAATAAACTTTTTTACAAAAAAAAACTAGGGGTTTTTACACGAAATAATCAGTTACAAAAAACTGACTATTTTCTACAAAAAATAGGTTTTTACTACAAAATCGGCCTTATTCAAATCAAATTCAGTTTTTTTTAGTTCGGAATTTTTCAAATCAAATAGAATATTTTACAAATCAAATTCAGCATTTTTCAAACCGAATTCGGCATTTTAAAAATTAAAATCAGTCTTTTTTGAATCAAACTCATTTGATAAAGCCTGATTTGATTTAATAATTCCTTATTTGGTTTGAAAAATACTGAATTTGATTTGTAAAATACTCAATTTAATTTCGAAAATTCTGAATTTGTTTTTTAAAAACCTGAATTTGATTTAGAAAAGGCCGAATTTGAAGTTCAAAACCTTTGCATCTTTGGCAGATTTAAATAGAAAGATTTTATATAATCACAAGTTTGAAAACGTTTCAAATATGATGAGTTGACATTATATTAGCACCATCGAGATGCAGGCATACAAAATTTGTCAAAACTAAGTTTGCAAAAAAAGCTTATTTCACACACAATACATTTTTAACAAGAAAGTACTTTTTGGAAAAAGAATTTTTTTAAAGAAAGAGACTTTTTACAATACAAAAAGATTTTTTTAAAGTTTTACAAAAAACCATTTTTACAGAAAACAACATGGTACATTTAAAAAAAAAGTAATTTGTACAAAATGGTAAATTTTACAAAAGTTGTTACGAAAAAGATAACTTCTTACAAAAAGGTACCTTTTTACAAAAAAGTACCTTTTTATAAAAAGGTACTTTTTTACAAAAATGCAGTTTGCACAAAAAGGTATTGCTGACAAAAAATGTCAACGTACTTGTCCTAAAACTCGTAGAAATGGGAGCAAGCAGTTCAATATGTTCCCGAGTCGTGAGCTATGAGAAGAGAACATATGACTTAACTAGAACAAAAGTATTAACAAAATACAGATTTTTTCCAAATCAAAAATATTTGTTTAAAGACAGTAATTTCACTATTATTAGAGAAGGAAGCCCCCACACGATAAGTACCCTAAGTTTGAATCTAGAACCTATCACTGAGTATCTTAATTATGTCAATTGGTCCACCTCCAATGACAAAAAGGTACCAACATTATAGAATTTAAGTCAAAATACAATTTCAGTTAACTTCAAATTATGCACGCTTAAAAGAACTTGTTGAATATATATTTTTCCTATTCAGAAATACAAACTTTTCTTAACTTAGGGCCTAATTAAAAAATAAGAAATAAAACTTTACAGATAAATTAAAATAAGGAACGTTAAAAAAATATTTGAAAAGTGTTTTGCATACAAACTTTCACAAACACTTTTTGCCTGTATTTGTGAATCAGGTGAGATACTTAATTAATGAAGAATTTTTCCAAAAAATTTGTTAGAACTTATTTAAAAAATTTCTCATTCGCATTTGTTTTACTTTTTGCTTTTTCTTTTACATTAAATATTATTCTTGAGTGTAACCTTGTCATCCTATAAATAAACACATACATATTTACGTACAAATAACATTTGTTAACAATATAAATTTCTATAGATTCTATAAATTTTAATTACTTTTACTTCACTTTGTATCATAGGCGTATATACACCCACAGAATTTGGAAAATTTTAGTGTATATTTGTTCTCTGAGGGGGGCAGAATAAGTTCACTTTTTTTTGCTGGGATGTGTGGTAAAATTCGCTTTTGCCACACCCCCAGAAAAAATGCGTAGCTACGCCAATGCTTTGCATATTCTGCTTTAATATTTGTGCTCAATAGAATGAAGTACACCAGGCTTCTCCAACAGTTGGACTTAATAGAGCGGCCATATTATTGCTGTGATGTGATGGAAGCATTGTTGTATGGTGATGAATATTGGGTGCCGCTGAGGGCAAACATTGGAAACAGTAATTGGCACCATAGTTATTATCCCAATACTGATGGCCTTTGCATTGAAAACGCACAGCGAATTCCAGTCGTTGGCCAATGTGCAATGAATTGCCAAATAAAATAAATGTAAATTTGTCAGAGAAGCCATCGCATGAGTTTTCCACATAATTTGCCTGCAAATCAGCAAAACTACGCCAGCCATCTAACGAATAACGTATGTGTACGGATTTATGGAAATCTAGATTTCTTACCCTAACACTGCCCGTTATGGTTTGATTAATGGCATCAGTAACTGCGGCATTTTCCAAAGATACCAATTTTTCACGTACCATATCCAAAAAGTTGGGCAAACCTGCTGGCTGTTGGAAGAGGGGCATGAGTAATTTATCGGTTTTGGGTCCCATTAGTACGACTGGTTCTGATTCTAATATTTCCAAGTCTTCATAAGCTGATTTGGGTATGTTAGGTATTTCATCCAGAAAAGTCTTAACATCGGCTAGATCCAAACCCAAGACATCAGCAAAACGTACAATCTTCTTGCTGCCTGGAGTACCAGGCGGAGTTTTACCAGTTTTTAATGAAGAACAACGTCTTACCCTCTGAGGTCGACAGTCATCTTCATCATCGGTCGTTTCCATATGCAAATGAGTACCTTTGCGTTTTTCATTTTCTGTTTTACATACATCATTTTTTCCATTTGTTCCATTTTCTGTTCTACTGACATCATTTTTTCCAGTTGCTACATCATTAACATTCGAGTCAATTTCTACTTTAATTTCTACTGCTTTCACTTCTGCTTCTTCTTGTTTAGGTAATTCTTCTATTTCTATTTTCAAAACATCTTCTCCATTCTCGGCATGACCATTAAATATGTGTACAACTTGTCGAGTTTCCTGTTTAACCTCTTCCTGAGTTATTTCCTTTACATTATTATTTTCCGTTAAAGTTTCCATTTTAGTTTCTTGTTCAATTGAACACTTTTTATTATTATCCTCTTCTTCATCTTGGTATTCTAGTGATTGCTGATGTAATTCTTTTAAGATTAGCTCCTGTACACTATGTGTCATGCTGATTTGTTTAGGATTTTCCAGTTGATGATCTTTATTAAGGGTTTTAGCTAATTCAATGTCAGGTCCTTCGCTGGGCAGTGCTTGTATTAAATCTGTATGATTTTGAAAACCATTACTTTGACCCGCTACAGCATGCTTTGATGTGCTATCAACTTCATCGTTCGATGTTGTGGTGTCTGTTGGACACATATATTTGGAGGTTTGTTGCTGGCGTTGATTTTGTAGTGGTTTATGTGATTGACTCATGCAGGATTCAGTTTCGGAATTTACATCAAAATAGGGACCATCTGAGGAACTATGTGAACTGGCGGCCGAGGCACAAGCATAACCCGATTCAGCTGTCGAGTTGTGAGGTGTATTCGAAGTAGATTCTATAAGTCTTAAGTATTCGCATTCATCAACCGGACTGCCAGGACTCTCCAGTTCGCAATCGAAATCAAAAAAGGAATCCGTCTCATGTCTCAAAGGTTGAAGATCTGTGACTGTTTGTTCTCCGCCATTGGCGCCGGTAACCCAAGTATTTGTATTTCCGCCATTTATAATTGGTTCATCTTCCTGTGATACATCTGCATCATCACCCTTTAAAATTATAAATAGAAATAAATGAGTATGAAAAACATAAATTAATTTAAAAGTAAAACAATCTCTCACCTGTGTGCCTAAAGTGCGCAATTTAGAAGATAAACGGCGTGCAAATGCCTCAGCTCGGCCTCTACATGATGACATACCTACTATGGGTATTATAGAGACTAAACTGCAGTTTTTAGGATCTGGTGTGGCACTACTATGTGTTACTGTTAAATCGCTTGGACCGTTCATTTACGTCAGACTTTTCAATTTTGCGCTCAACTGAAAATATAAGAAACAAAGAACAACCAACCATTAACATTTATTTCGTTTCTCTTTCATTCGAGCAGAGACAAGAATATAAAAAAAATTGTGTTTATGTATATAAAAACCATCGAATTGTTTTGACCGAATTTTTATTTAAATTAAATTATAAATATATGAATATGTATTATATATACTTAGTATATTGATAATAAAAGTAAATATGAATAAAATAAAATTATTACACATTGTAAGAATGTAGTATACTGCACATTGGGTTGAGCTATGTAAAAATGTATGAAAGAAAATTAAAAATAACTTTAAATTCAAAGTTATTGTTAATGTTCGTAACATCAAGCAACAAGTTACAAATTAACGTCAATTAATTCCACAGCTTACGCGGCAGAACATAATAACGTTGTTTTTGAAAATGCAACACTCTTTCATCAGTGTTCATCTGTATTTTATATCTTTCGCCACTGTTCAGATGACTTGATAGTATGTACGTGAGATTAAATGTTATTTATATATCATTCTGACGCAAACTCAACTCCAGCATGAACGACAAATTCAAATTTATCATCAATAAATTAACAGTGAGTTAATTCAGCGCTAATTAAATTATGTTAAACTTGAATTCGTCGATCATGCTGGCGCCCTATGCTCCAATGGGTGGCCCAAAATTAACGAAGGGGTTTGAATAGTCTATAACTTTATTATTTTAACATTTTTTTCTTGTATTTTTTCAGATTGTTACAAAGAAGATTTGGGAAATTTAAAATAGAAAGGTTTACTTCTGAACAACGATCATACCGTAAGAGAAACAATGATACTGCTACGGAGCGTTTTCATCGAAGGCATTATTTCAGGAAGCAGTGATTTTATTAGCCGGACTAAACCGCTCCCGAAGCTTTTTCCTTGGTGTATTTTAAAGATCGTGCATACGTAAATAAGTCAGAAAATTACCCAACCTAAAAAAAATAATAGTCGAGAAAAAATTCGAGCGATGGCTTCGAAAATCTTGAAAAGAGCCATTGAAAGTCACGAATATGTCCCGTAACTGCGCCATTATTTCTTTTGCTGTATGTTCGTTGTTCAGTAGTAAACCTTTCCAGTATCAATTTCCCAAATCTTCTTTGCAACAATCTGAAAAAATACAAGAAAAAAATGTTAAAATAATAAAGTTATAGACTATTCAAACCCCTTCGTTAATTTTGGGCCACCCTGTATATATATATATATATATATATATATATATATATATATATATATATATATATATATATATATATATATATATATATATATATATATATATATATATATATATCGTAAGCGACAGTTTATGCATATAAATAAATAAAAACCCTTCTTCTGAAAAATGCAATTTTTGTCACTTGCGATCATTAAGGGGTCGATATATTGTACTATATATATATATATATATATATATATATATATATATATATATATATATATATATATATATATATATATATATATATATATATATATATATATATATATATATATATATATATATATATATATATATATATATATATATATATATATATATATATATATATATATATATATATATATATATAGTACAATATATCGACCCCTTAATGATCGCAAGTGACAAAAATTGCATTTTTCAGAAGAAGGGTTTTTATTTATTTATATGCATAAACTGTCGCTTACGATCAAATCTTACAGGCAGGGGCCGAGACGTTGCTTTCGATATTGAGCTGATTCGATCGAGTTTTCTTAGTTTGAGATTATGGCATTCACTATCGAACAATCTCAAACTAAGAAAACTCGATCGAATCAGCTCGATATCGAAAGCGACGATTCGGTCCAAGTATTTAAATAGCTATCAACAAATTCGACATTTTTACAATTTTAAACTATGGGTAGGAAATAAAATTTTAATTTCAATAAAATAATTTATTTTTTACTAAACATCGCTTACGATCATTTTCGAAAATGGGTCGATATAATTCTCGTATCATATTTCCAGTCATGAATTGTATAAATAATATTTGGGTTTAGTTAAACTAAACTGCAGTTTAAATGTACTTTAAGCTCAACAGCTGTCAATCACTTCCCCATGTATTATGCGTAGTTTAAACAATAATAATGTGGCAGCACCACGATAAATGTCAAAAATAGTAAGTTTTTCAGCGGCTAGCCACGAGAATCATATGGTTTCGATTGGTAGTAGTGTTGTCATTCGAATAAGAATAATTCGAATATTCGAAAAAAAAATTTTCATTTTGTTCCAGCGAACAAAATTTTTCAATTTAGAATAAATAATTATTCGAATAGTTTTTGCCGAATATTTGAATATTCCAACAACTCTTTTAAACTACTTTTTATAAAAATTAGTCTACATTTACGAATGTAAAATAGAGTTTTAAATTAATTACTTTTTCAAGTAAGCACATTACACCAAGTTAGAAATACTTGACCTTGATTGGAAGTATGATCTTAGTTTGAAAGTACTTTGAGGAAGACAATTAGAGAAACCAAATTGTTTTCAAAAAGTGCTCTAAGTCTTACAAATGTCACAGGTCAAAAACTTCTCCACTCTTGCACAATTTTCTTCGATCGAAAAACTTTTAATAAAAATAACGATTATTTTTTAATTTTTTTTAAAAAAATATAAGAGTTACGGTTCATGCTTTTTATGTTATCACGATAACTTATTCCCGTTTTCCTCTTGATATTTTTAGCTTAGCGCAACCAAGAAAATGACAAGTTACTGATTTTACATTAGATCTCGAAGCTATTCTGACTAGTTTTACGACGATGTGTGTGTGTGTATGTAAATATGTAACCCACTAATAGCTGTTATGTTTATTTTACAGTAGATGCATTAAATTTAAACATATTTTTAGACAATATTGAAAACATTTTCTAATTTTAAAAATTTTGCTAAAAAAATCGTTACAAATATTTCAATTTGCTAAAAAAATTAAGTGGAAAAATTCGCAAAAATAAAAAATAATATACATGAGAAAATTTCCAAAACAAGAAGAACATTTTTTCCATAATATATTTTCTAATACAAGTACATACTAATTAGATTACGCAGTAAAAATCTCTATTGCGCTTTTACAACTTTCTTGCTTTGAAGCCTCTTATAGCCAGCCCACTGTCTTTAAAGTTGAGAAACGTTGCCTTCATTTAATTTCTGTTTTTGAAGAAGAAAAACTCGACAATAAGAAAAACATACATACATACATTATACAAAAAATATATATAATAAAAATGATGAAGATAAATTAAAAAAATAAACAATTTAAGAAAACACAAAATTTAAGCGCATTTAATATAGATATTTTCGATTTATTCTTGGATGCAAGCCATTTTAGAAAGAAAAACAAAACAAAACAGTTGATTGTCGTATAAATGCTATACTAAGAATGTTATAAATAAAACTAAATAAACGTTCGAGAAGAAACGCTACTTTTTAAAAATTACATATTTAAAAGTCCCAAAATACTTTTTCAAGCAATTAATTTAATAAAAATAAAAAATAAAAAAAATCCCTGTGACAGCAACGGATATTTGCACATAATTTTTACACCTACACATCTGCTAAAAGCATATCCGTATCCGCTTTAGTTTTACAACAATGTTCAAATTTACTTTAACAGCATCTGTTTAATTGACAAGTACACAGACTCTTTTAGTAGCCAACACATTTCCTCTCTTTACTGCCAATAAATAGTTGGTAAATCTTTTTGCTCTCTATAGTTCAAGGACATTGACTTATTAATTGGCAAATTCTTTTATTTGTATTTTTTGCTTTTAAAACATTTAAATTATTTGTTTAGGTTTATTGTTTGAAATAAAATTGCTTTCATTTCGCAAATACAAGTAGTTTCGTAATAGTTTGTTGTGTTGAAATATTATTTGCCTGTTTTTTTTTCATTTTGGGGTGTGTTATTTTTTCACCATTTGGTGTGTGATAAGGTGAGATTTACAAAAAGAATTTCACGTGACAAATTGTCAAATATTTTTCTATAAATACTCCTTCAATTTATTTAAATTGCATTAAAATTATTTTTGAAAAAAAAAATACTTTTAATACGTTTATTTCTTAAACTATAAATAAATATTTAATTAAACCAATGAATCATGTAATGATATTTAAGAGAAGCAACAAACAGAAATTAGCTAAACAAATTATGTTTAGATTTTATTTATGAATGATTTATATATTTCTATTCATAATGGCGTAAAGGGTTGAGTTGCCAAAATTTCTTTTTCAAATATTTATAAATATGTACTTTAAAAATAGTCGACTTTGACGAACTTATTTTAATGTGTTTTAATAGATTAAACAAAATAATATACAGTCAAGGCCAAAAGTGTTTTACTTTTAATACATTTAATAATTCCAGATGAATTTTTCTGAAATAAATTAGTCAAAGTCAATGTTTCATTTAACAAAAATTTTAAATTTTCATAAAACGAGAGATCTATTGTTTTCAAGAAAAACAGCATATGTATGTTAATTTTTTACGATTTGAGTTATTTGTATGGGCTAATTCCATGTCAAATCAGTCAAGAATTCCCCCACCGATTTTGATGAAATTTGATTTTGTTATACTAACTCAAAAACTGACAAATACTAAATTATGTTACTTTTCTATAGGCATGTAGGTAAATATGTTCTAAGCGAAACTAGCCATATTTCATTAAAATCAATTCACAAATTTTGATTTTCTTCACAATTTAGTGAGGCAAGTCAATTGATAACAGTCGCGATTTTCATACAGCAGAAAATTTTTTAATTTCTGTTTTGCACGAAAATCGCAAATTTTATGAATTGACTTCCCCCACTTGATTCTGAATAAGATCAAAAGTTGTTCATCGATTTTAACGAGATATGGTTGATAACACCATTGAAGTTCATTGTGGATATATAATAATCTTAAAATCGAAAATTTTTACATATGGCTTCTGTATTTTGAGCTAGCGATATGCTAAAGTAATATAAAGAAAATATTTCTCTCTCATATTCTATTTGTATTCGATTATTTGGTTAAATAGATGATCTTTGCAACTAAATTTGACCAAGTGAATAGACGTGGGCGCTGATGATGTGTTTGCCAGCACAGAAAATGCGCATTCCAGCAGCTGGTCTAATATAAGTTTTTCTGTCTTCTTTAAAAATGATCACATTAATTTAAATGAAAGACATTTTTATTTCTAGTGTAAAGTTGAAAAAACAAACAAACTTGAACTTGAGTAAAGTTTTTCATTGAATTATAAAAATTGACCTTACGCTTCGACAAATGATAGTTTGCATGGAAAATAAAAATAAAATGGAAAAAAAAAACTAAATTTGTTTTTTTTGCCCGCCCTGCAGCATTGAATTGTTACGCACAGATTTATTATTATGTTTAATCATTCATCAGATGTATCAACGAAACAAAATTTGTACAAAAGTGAAAGGGAAAATATATTTAGATTCTCTAGAACAAGAGTTTTCAAATGAGGGTCCGCGCACCAAAAAAAAAAAAAGACCCATTGAAAATAGCTGCTCTAGAAAACCATAAAATCAAACATTTTGCCGTTTTTAATTCACAGTACAATAAAAAAGAGGAAATGATAAATGTACATATTACCGCCCTTTATATAATATACGACTAACGGCCCTTTTCACAATTTACGATTAAGAGTTAACGTGGACTTTAACGGAAACTTCGCCATACAAAACTTGCCGTTAAAGTCCACGTTAACTCTTAATCATACATTGTGAAAAGGGGCGTAAGAGTTAACGTGGACTTTAACGGCAGGTTCGGCATACAAAGTTTTCCGTTAAAGTCCACGGTAACTTTTAATCGTACATTGAGAAAAAGACCGTTAGAAATATTTATGTGTATAAAAGACGCATTAAAACTATTTATTGCATACTTTTAGGAGCGACGAACATATATTAATGCCATTAGTTTTGTATCTTGAAAAATGTTGAAAGTGGCGCCTTAAAGTATGTAATATGAAAGCTGAAGAAGTAAAATTAGAATGAGTTTTCACTTTCGTACAAATTTAGTGACAGACTTCAGCATTAGGGCGCTACGTCGAAATTTTTTACGACTTTTAATATTGAATAGCACTAGAACGTTGCATTTTATTGTCAGATACATGGGGTAAACAATGAAAAATTTTTGGGACCCCTCTAACGTAGCATCAAAATTAAAAAAAATCAAATCAAGCAATTTATGCAAAGCTAATTTAAGGTCGTTGAACACGATTATGAGACTTAATTAATTTTCTTAAAGCGCATTTTCGTCAAAAAAGTGCAAATTTTTGCATTTTTTTCGTTTATTGGCAAAACTTTTGAATACGGATCATTTGAATAAAATTAAATTTTGAACTGTTGCATAGATATCTCTCTCTTCTTTCAGTCAATATAATAACTATGCCTATCGCATAAAAATGTATTGAGTTACAAGCATTTAAATTTGAAAAATGTGAATTTTAGAATTTTTTTTCATAAATTGTCATTTTAAGTTGCCTCTATTAATATGAAAAAAATATTTTATATATTCTATGCCTTTAGTTTAAAAATAACTTTGTGGTGAAATCATTCAGCAGCGATAAAAAATAAGAAAGTTATAAGACATTAAGTTAAAAACGCCGCTTTTATTTTTCATACAAATTTGCTTTAATTCAGATTGTAGTGTCATCGATCTAAACCAAATTTTGTATGGAAATAAAATCAGCTTTGTTACTTATTTTCTTCTTTTTTCTTATTTTTTGTTCGATCTCCACGATTTTAACCTTCATTTATTCGGAACATGTTTGTATTTTATGTGTAGGTTTAAAAAAAATATATTAAAATTTGTTCCATATTAATGAAGCAACTTAAAATGAAATTCACAAAATTATTCCAACTTCCAGCTAAAGAAGAGAGCTAAAAGATATATCGAAAAAAAATTACAAAAAATATTGTTGTATATATTTTAGCAACATGCAACTTTCTGGAGGTATTCAAAATCGATTGGGCGACATTTTTCGTTCTTCATACATCGATGTCCACCCTATTGCATACACACATACATATATGTGTATTTTGTTCGTTTTCCATGTAAACTATCACTGGTGAATCCGTTAAAAAAATGCTTCAATATCCCAAGAAATTTAAAATTTAGTTAAATTAATCTATAACAGATTTTAAATCGTCTATCAATTTTCCAAAATACTACTATCTTAATTTTCCTCTCGACAAGATCAATAATTTTGCTAAATGAAAAAAAGTACAATACAAAATCCATTTGAGTGGGTGCATTTTGATATATCTGCGCTATTTTAAATTGTGGGGGTTTCAATAATAAAAAACTTGAAGATGAAAAATCACTAAATCATATGATGAGACTTGAAAAAAAGTGATAGTGAAAAAGTATAAAAATGTCATAAAATATAAAATTTTTTTTTTAATATTTATTTTTCTTTTTCTATACACAGCAAAAAAAACATTCGCACAAAATATCACGAGTTTTTTTTTCTTCATAAAATATATATTTGAAATTAAAAAAACATATTTTTGTTAATTTTGTTTAAAGACAAACATATGTATATTTAACAAGAAAAAAATAATAAATATATATTAGGTGTGCGTTAAAATATTAAGGTCACTTTGTATGAGTACATGAATTAATGAATGGCTTAAAACAGAGCACAACGGGATCAATCGCAATATGTGTAACTTTTAAGCTACTGCACAGGAAAAATTATTCCTAAAACTGTTTCAAACAAATGTTTGTTTGAAATAACATGTTAAATGTTATAATATTTGTTTCCGAGTTGATAATGTTGTCTGAAAATTTGTTAAAATGCTTTACGAAGGGAGTATGGTGTTTCAAAATTGCAAAAAATCGTCTAATCGATTTTGAATACCTTCGAAAAGTTGTATTTTGCTAAATTATATACAAAAACATTTTTTTTTAGATTTTTCGACGTATCTTCTAGCCTTCTACCTCATCTAGAGGTTTGAATAATTTTGTGAATTTCATTTTAAGTTGCTGCATTAATATGGAAAAAAATTAATAAAACAAAAGTCAATAGGTGAAAGACAATTTTGTGCCGAATAAACGAATCGTGGAGATCGTCGATAAAAAAAAAATAAGAAAATTATAAGCCATTAACTGAAAAACCCCGATTTTATTCTCCATACACAACTGCTTCTGATTGATGATGGCGTTTTTCACTTAAAGGTTTAGAACTCTCTTACTTTTCATCGGAGTTTAGTGATTTTATGCTTCATTTATTGTTAACCGTAAGTCACTAAAAAATATATAAACTGTTTTTTTTATCTTAATGGAGGCAACTTAAAATGACAATTTATGAACAAATACACTTTTTTTAAATTTAAAAGCCTATAATTCAATATATTATTATACTACCGGCACAGTCATTTGCTCAATTCATAACCTGTTGTAAGTGCTGTAGACCGTAAAGATGTTTTTTGTAAATTCCACATAAACATGTTTCTAAACAAATGTTTATGTGGAAATTACCAACAACATTTATACGATCTACACCACATACAGCAGGTTATGAATTGGCCAATTGTATTTACTGAAAGAA
This sequence comes from Panzeria rudis, assembly GCA_956483635.1. Classification (NCBI taxonomy): domain Eukaryota; kingdom Metazoa; phylum Arthropoda; class Insecta; order Diptera; family Tachinidae; genus Panzeria; species Panzeria rudis. The sequence continues at coordinate 9,680,877 of OY101451.1, forward strand.
GAGGGAGATATCTATACAACAGTGTTAAATTTATTTTATTAAGATTTACCGTTCTCCAAAGTCTCCAAAGTTTTGACAACAAACGAAAAAACACAAAAATACGAATATCTCGAAAAAGCATTTCAAGAATGAAAATTCATGTTCAGCGACCTCAAATTAGCTTAAAAAATATCTTTTTTAAGTTATGGCAAAGAGTTAAGAATTTGTAAGCAAACTGGCATCATAACTTGATCTTAAGTTTATCTGAAATCTCCATTTTAATATAAAAATAGTGGATATTTTGAGTGTAATAAGCATGCGAATGCATGTTTTTTCTGGTGGTACGAAAGACATCGTTGATATTAGCTAGAAGTTCCAGGGATTATAAGAAATTCAGAAAATATTTGGCCAAATTACAATCTGTTGTATGTGTTGTAGACCGTATAAATGTTGTTGGTAATTTCCAAATAAACATTTGCTTAGAAATATGTTTATTTTGAAATTACCAACAACATTTATACGATCTACACCACCTACAACATGTTGTGAATTGAGCAATTGTTGCTTCAGATAATATTTTTTTTTTTTTGAAATTTGTAAATATTTTTCAACAGATTAACACAAAAATCAGTAAAGAGTTTATTTGGTTTAAGTGATGTTTCCACAATATAAACAACTGATTTGAGTAAATTTAAGGCTTAAAAGATATTCTTATATTTATAGCTTTGAAAGCTATTAGTTTATTTAACTTAAGCCCTTAAAATATGAAATGTAAAGAAAAAAATTAAAAATAGTCCAAACGTGAAAAAAATGAAGAAATTATAAATTTTTTTTATTCATTGAATTAAATTTTAAATTAATTGAAGGGCTTAGTGCAATAACTCGGTAAGCCACATTAAATAAAAAATTGGTTTTATGTGGTCATTTCCTTGCTAGGTGCCATAGCTTTGCATTCTAGAGAAATTTTTAGATAAATTCTAGTATTTTGCAACTAGTTATGCAGCGTATTTAAAGTAGAAAATTAAAAAAACCATGAAATTTTTAATTTTGTTCAACACTAAAAGGCGATTTATTCCATATATAGTTTTTGTGGCATATCGAGTTATTGCACTAAGCCTCTCAATTATTCAAATATTTTCATAATAATTTAAATATAAATGCTCTAATTTGTATAGGAATCACTCAAAAAAGTTAGTGCTTTTCATACAAAATTGTCACTCAAATCAATTGTCTGTCTGTATTGTGGAAACCGCACTTTAGTTAACTTTAGTAAACAGCAACATATTTCTTTAACTGTGGAGAATTTTTTTTTAATTGAGAAATTTCCTTGTATGTCCGTTTCTAGATAAAAGATTTACTAGTTCATTGAACTTCTTTGCTGAAAATTACATTTGCTTCTAATCGATCGTCATCGGGAAGATCTAGTTAAGCTTTTAGAATAAATACTCACAGCCTTATTTATAATATTAACAAAAATTTCTATGATATCTGGCTGTACTAATCGGTATAATTCAGTCAAAGCACTAAGTGCTAATTTGGAAAAACCACAATTGAGTCTACAACTAATCATATTTAACACATTTTTTTATTATTTAATCTTGCATAAAACAACATAAATAACCTTATCACTTGTGCGTGCAGCTTATCTGTATGCGTCTGTTCCAATTATAAAGTGCCAGTCTGATGAAAATTGGTATATAATTAAAATGAGCTAAAATATTATATACATATATAACTTAATTGGTGAACAAAAAAAATGTCTTAAATAACTATAAATTTAATTGGTGAAACAAAAATGTTTAATTAACGTGACAGTGTTAAATTTGTTATTATTGTAAATAAACAATCTCAGATAGTGTACATATTTTCAAATTACTAATTAAGTCGCGCGTCCAGATCTATTTCTTTTTATATTTTTGCTCGTTAGTAAAATCAGTTATCAATTCAACATTTGTTAATTAAATTTAAATCAATAAATAGCTAATAGACAAATTTTTTCTCAATTTAATTCTATTTAAAAACGACATATTTAAGCTATTTATAAATATTGTTCTTTACATATTTACACTTTGTAAACATTTGATATGTCAAAGTCATTTAAAATTCGAATACGTTTATTAATAAAATTAAAAAAATATATATATATTAAAATCTCTATTTATTGTTGTTGTAGGTAGCATCCAATACTAAAAATTAATTATACCGAATATATTATATATTATATGTATAGTATATATATTTAGTATACAAATAAAGAGATAATTTTAAATCCATTGAACCATAGATGATTAAAGTTAATATGAAAATAAACAACAAGTATTTGCATTTCGGATTAACAGTAAAAAAAAAGTTGCCTGAGGGCGATTAAATTGAAATTGATATTGTTAGAAAAAATCTAAAATAAGTCTGACAGTAGTTTTTTTTAATTAAAGATAAATTAAACCGACCGAAATTATTCAAAAACTCAAATACTTCATTTTATGATGTTTATACATACTTTTATTTTGAGTTCAACGTTTTCTTGCACGCATTACAATGTTCGATTGCCCCTTTTATGAGATTGTTGCAGGATCGTGATTAAGAGTAATGTTTATATTTGACGTCATGGACCGAATCTCCAAGATACTTGTATAATTTCTGAAGCGACAACAATGACTAATGCTGCTGTAATCAGCAATAAAGCAAAAGTGATTTGAAGTTGTACAAAGCAAATCAATGAGAAGAATGGCAAAAAGAGTGGGTCTTGTGGAGTCATTGAATCACCATGAAATTCTTTTAATGAAATGATATCTACCCCAAAAAAAATGTGTTTCCTTTTTGATAACAAAAATCCCGGTATTCAATAATATTTTTCTTAAAATTTCCTGTGATAAAGAATTCCAAAAAATTATTTCAAAAGAAAAAAATATATAAATTAAAAAAAATGTTGACATGCCTGGGATACGAACCCGGGCTTCCCGGACGTAAAGCATGCTCTCTACAGCCGAGCCATGTCCCAGCTATTTTTTTATGAGATAAAACTTGTTTTAAGTACATATGTAAGAAAAGAAAAGAAATAGCCAGCATGGGAAAGAAATACATACAACGAAATATTGTATTAAGTTAGTGACTAATGTTATTGAAATTCATATTTTTTTCAATAACATGGTGCTATTGAACATAATTCTAGTCTATTTTTTTCTGTGTATAATAACTCTTATAGAGTGATTTTTTAGAAGTTATTAAAAGCTTTTAAAATATCTAAAACCACCACCACTTCCGCTTAGAATGGAAATACGCCATTTTTCCGGAAGACCATCGTCTCAAGACAACAGTTGCTGATATGCCATTCGGCCCATAATGCCTATTAATGCTGAAAATATTAAAATCATTCTACTGCACGAGCTCGAAATAGTATCATTGGTACAGTTTCAATTTACGAATGTTGGCTGGTTTCTTTCCCTACACTTGCAAATAAATCGGTTAGAAGTTTTCGCTTTTTACACCGAGTCAGTGAATGCCTGATCATTCTTTAAACGATTCAGAGTTTACGATCTAGTATTATCTCTTTTAAAGGGACTACCGGAATCTCTTGTTACTCCTAGACTTAATAGACTTGATTCGTCCACCCTTACCAAGCATGGCTTTCGGAAGGTAGCTGACAACTCTAGTACATAATGCAGATGTTTGGAGTCCTTGTGTAAGGCCGATCACGGAATCTATGCTACAGCCGATCAAAAAGCGGAAGCAATTATTTATCTGCTGAGCCCTTTATTTTCAGAACAAAGTGTGACAGCGGTTCTGGCTTCTTAAGATTTTCCTTAATGCTTTCCATCAACTTTTGAAACCCTCCAGGACAGATATCCACGTGACCATCGTCTCTCGTTATACCAACTAAGTTAAAGTCACTGGTTAGATCCCGTAGGGCCTTAACTTCTTCCAAGTGCCAAAGGTCGAGGTCTGATAAATCAGTTTACCTCTTTACCCTACAAGGCATATCATTAAGGTGTTATGATTTATGAAGCTACAACAAAAAGCTGGTATCTTTGAGGGGCCGTGGGTAGCAGCTGTATCAAATATTAAGGTGATTATCTGATTTTCGACCTAACCTGATGGTGTTATTAACAAAGAGTAAACTCAAACGTGCTCCAACTCCTCTATGTGCCCTTTGAAGGCGACTCTGTGACTTGCAAAGTACACAAAGGTTACAACTTCTTGAACATGGATCACCAAATCATACGTAAACACTTTGCGGAGAAGCTTGAGCTATCTAAGCTCATGCCACATCAGCAGCTGAGCATTACCGATGACTTAATAGCAATCCCGAAGTCTACCACAAAGACAGACGATAGATGTATTGGCCTGCTCCAGCACAAGCACTACTTGATACAGCTTCCGTTGATTTTGCAGCAGCACAAAGACAAGAATTTGTCGAAGCCCAATTAGCCACTTCCGTTAGCACAGCATCAGCCATCTAACCAATATTCTTTTTCAGCGATTTTTGTGTATACCACAATAAGTGGTAAACGAATCATTCTCCTTGTTTTGAGTAAGATTATCGGCCGTCTACAGAGTGTCACATTTTTTTTAAATCCTCTAAAGATCACCCAGAGAGGTAATCCTTTTATTCCAACTTCTTCTATATGGACCGCTAAACCTGAGCATAAGCCATTTAACCAAGCTTATCTCCCAGCGCATTTGGTTTCATCCGCAGCCACCACTTGTACCCGCAAATAAGACCTAAGCCAATAACAAGTCACAGAATCATCCTCTGCTTTGGGTGTAAGGCCGAGCTCGCCAGCAAACGATCATCACAACTTTAACTTCCTGTGAGGACGGGCTATCACCGTGGTACCAGTGGAAGGTCAGTGTCAAGGCATCCAAATTAACCCCAAGAGGTTGACTTTCTATTGATTTTAGGTGAGATCGGTGATCTTAGGTGCCACATCACATATAACCAGACTAGCGTAGGCCAGCCCGACTAGAAATTTTCATGCAAAAACATTTGCGATCTATCTAGGATCCCAATTGCGATATAACGCAGAAACGTATTTGGGACCCGATTGGTTTCCTGTGTGGAAATATCAAAATCTTCCAAAATTTGCTCATATCGGAAAAATATCAAACTCTAATATTGAATTAAAATTACTGAAGCTATCCAAGGGACAAAACTAAGTAACAATTACTTCTATTGAAGATGAGCAAAAAATACGATCACAAATTTCTGTTAGATTTTCGCAACGAGCTTCCAATAGTTTCCCACTTAGGAGGAACTTATGTTAAGTCCCTAATTTGTAGATGGGCTAGGCCAACAAGTTCCCGGTCAGATCCCAAATGAGATAATCGTTTTGGGCTTGTCACATGCATTCCCGATAGGGCCCCAATAAGAGTTTTGGGAAAATTTCTGTTCGGGCGTTGCTCTGTTATTTCAGAGGCTGGTTAGTAGCATATAAGCTTTTATAGATAATCGGCAAAAACTCAATATGCGAAAAATGGAACTAACGCTTTCCCCAAAGTACATCGCACCAAAAAGAACCCAACCAGATATAGAATTGTGAGGATGATGCTCTCACATGGGTTCTTCACTTCTTATAGCTGTGGATCAGGAAGATCTCGCCCTTTTGCGCTATGCATTGCCATTGATATTTTTGTTTTTCTGACATATACTGACTGCTTAATCTCCGGATCTGATTTTAGACTTAACCAAGACTTCCCTTTCCTTTTTTTAGCTCGAAGTGTAATTGTTTGGTATATCGTCTCTACCATGTCCATCTATCCAATATTCATATCGGTAATTCTAAGAAGGGCGTAAAAACCCGGCAATTGTGAACTCTAATTCAGGGTGTTCCTAAAAGTGCAAGTTTTAATATTTCTTATTGAGTGTTCAATCCCATATAAGAAGTGCCACATTTAGCAATGAGACATGTCGTACCCATATGAGGACCAAGGTAACGAATTTTGAAAAACGAATTTTGCATATTGGATAGTTGGACATGTTAGGGGGATGTATACCAATAAAAAGCAATCATATTTTGTTTCCTAAAGAATTTCAAGAATATGTAGTGAATGTTGCTACTAGTGTTTCGAACTTCAGTTACTGCAGAACTTTCTTTCCAGATTCGCAAAAATATAACTTAAAAATATTAAAGCATTCAATTCAATATTTATCTTCAAAACCGAATCCCGAAAACACTATTTTTAAACTCTTAAAATTAGTTATCCTTCATTATTTCGTGTTAGAAAATCCACATCGAGGAAAATAAGAAAGCATGATATAATAGTTTTACTTTTTTTTAAATATTATTCCCAATTATGGTGGCATCATATCAGTAGTTAACATTTCTTTAATCAACCACAATCGATCTTAAGGCAAATATTTGCCCAAACAAACGTAACCACTAATTTTGCTAAGGGTTGGTGTGACTTAACTTGGTTTTTATATAACAAAATAAAGTTAATTATGCTGCAAAAAGGTATTTTTATATAATTTTTAATAAATGCGAACCAATACTTAAAAAAAGATTGGAATTAAAGGAAATACAATTTAAGCTTGTCTGTTGGTCACGTTTTTTTTTCGGAAAATATTTGCCAAGTGTGACCGTACCTTTACTCATATTATACATTTTTCTGTTGGCTAACTTGATTTCACCGGTGTGGGTAAATTTTTTAATCAAACCTCTTTTATTGGTTTGGAAAGTTTGTGATTAATCGCAACTCTGATAATCTTTATTATTATAATTATAACTGTTATTAATATTTAAAAAAGAGGGTTGTTATAAGTTTGCAGTATGTGTATCTGTGTCACCGCGCCGGTACCAAACTGCTGAACCGATTTTGGTATACTTTTGTTTTCCAAAGAGATGTGATCGATACTGCTCTTAGCTATTATGTTTTTAGGAAATCTGCCCAGCAGTTTGAGGGCTGCAGTGTCACAAAGACCGGTTTCCGGGGTTTTTAAAATTAGAAATTTATTTAAATAATTTATTTTTACCTTAAATAATTTATTTTTAGTTGTGTTTATTATTCTTGAATATAACTATATTTTTAATTATACCAAAATTTTTACACAAATTTACACTTAAAATTTTCGTTAAATATATATTTTTTTAGTTGCTCTATTTACCTAAAGAAAATTATGTAATTAAGGAAATGTTCACTTTTTCTCTTTGCAGCGACTTTTATATTTTTAAAATGTTTTTTTTAGTTGCAATTAAATTTGTTTAATTTTTCACTAATTAATAATGAAAACACTTTTGTTTTTCAATTCTTTTGCAAATTTTACAAATATTTTTATTTTAAGTGAGAAAATAGAAATAAACACAAAACACAATCTTGTTTACACCGGTGTCTAAATGTGAACTGATTTGTTTTGATTGAGAGTATCGCGTTTTTCAATATTTTGAGTTTAAGTACGGACAACTTTGTCATAAGGCGGGACGATGAGCAACGACGAAGAACAGGTAGATTATGTCGCGTGAATAAATGAAACGAAAATAAAATTCTATGAAATTGACATTAAGAAAAAGTGCATTTTATTTAGTACCATAGAGGTAGAAAAGATGCACTGATAAACACATGCATACATGCACACAAACAAAATACGAAAATTGCCTGCGGTGGAAAAGATGCAAATGCACGAGGGCTGTATAGAAATTAGTCCTTCATAAATTTGCGGCAATAAAATAATTGCTAATTACTGTTCTGTAAAACTCATTAAAATAAAAATAGACAAATAATGTCTCAAGACGATTCTGGAGTAAATGGCGCTGCCGCAGCAACTTTGATTGGATGTAATGGGTACTGTAAAACTGTTGTAGATCAGCGTTCCCAGTTTTGGGGATTTGTCCCCAAATAGGGGACTTTTTTGTGATTGGGTATAAAAATTTCGTCAAAATTCCCAGGGGATTTTTTGGGGAAAAGGACTTTTTCGCTGAGGATTTTTGGGGATTTGAAATATATTTCTTCTGCACCAAAATCACTTCAAGATGCCAGTGACCCAACAAATATGTTCTGGTGCACGCAAAGAAAAGATATGGTTGTGGCATGGTTGCGTCAGCAATGACATGTTTCCCGATACAGTTTTTGAATGTGGCAAATAACTTATTATTGTATTAAATGACTGTGAACCTTAATTAGTTTAAGGCAAAAAAACTAACGTTTACATTTAATCATGAAATTATTAGATTTAATGAAAATTGACACATGGTTGGCTTGAACAATATATATTGTTGAAAAATACTGACTACAATCATGGTTTATTTAAAAATTCAACAACAGAATGGTTTTATAATAATAAAACATCGTTCTTATCTATACTATTTTGTTTGCAATAAAGCTATGGTTATAAAACAGACATGGCTCTCTGATTCCAAAAAAGTTTTTGTTCTATCCCTTTGTTGAATGCTTTTTGTTAGTTTTGTGTTTTACTTGACAGCGTTTGGTTTATTTTTGTGAGCGCTTGGTGTGAAAAAATACAAAAATTAAAATTAATATAACAAAAAGTGATATATTCCGGCAATTAATGTTTGGCCATGTTCTGAAGACCATTTAGTTTTGAAATAGCAAAATTTAAAAAGCGAAGAAAAGTGTTCTTAATCGGACAATTTAGTGCATTCGTAGCTTTGTTCTGATAAAATATGTGAAATATCTGAAACACAAAAACCAACTGAAAACCTCCAATAAGTGAGCTTTTTAGTTGGATTCTATCCTGAAAGTTGCCGATTTCACAACGAAATGTTTTTCAGAACATGCCCTATTGTAAATATAACATGTGTCACCAAATATGTATGTATCTATGTGAAAATAGATAACAATTTTTATTTCAGATTCAACAGACTGACCAGTTGAAAAATTTTGTTTTTGATTTAAAAAAATTTGTTAGCTCCTGTCAATTTTTTAATCAACTTATGGTTAAGAAAAGAATAAATATATGAGTATATAGAACAATATATATGGTTATTTAGAACCATTTATATGGTTAATTTTAACCATATATATGGTTATTTCAGACCATATTTTATAATTTTGAACAATATATATGGTTGTTTTGAACCATATACATGGTTGCTTGAACCATGCATATGGTTGTTTTTAACCATATATGTGGTTATTTCAAACCATTTATTGTAATTTTGAACCATATATATCGTTGCTTGAACCATGTATATGGATGTTTTGAACTATATATATGGTTGTTTTCAACCATATATTCAATCATATTATGTTGCTCTTCGATTATGGTTGCCTCAACCATGTTTTTTCTTTGCGTGTGTGTGGCTTACAAGACTTCGTTAAATTCATAGAAAAAACTTAATAGGCATACTCGAACACAAAAATGGGTTCGAATCGTTTTATACACTTTAAAAATAGTTCAGTTTTCTTCTGAAACAATAAAACTTTTTAATACAAACAACATTTACAACAAAATTGCATTAACTGATTATTCAGAAGATTTTCATTCCGAAGTTTTTGAAATGGTAAACATTGAGACATATGCAATTGCTTTATTGTTGTTAGTTTTTACGTTACTTTTTTTATATACATACATATCGACCCCTTAGCGCCAAATGGTCGTAAGCGACAAAAACTAAATTTTTCAGCAGAAGGGTTTTTTATTGTATTTAAACATGATTTATATTCATAAACTGTCGCTACGATCAAATTTTATATCCTGCATTTCAAAAGTTATCAAAAATTTTGATATTTTGTCGATTTTAAAGTATGAGTAGGCTCATAAAATTTTGATTTCAATAAAAAAAAGTGCTTTTTAAAAATGTCGCTTACGATAATTTCTCGCAAAGGTGTCGATATGTATGTATGTAGATATTTACCCCAAAAAAATAAAATGTATTTGAAATCTATTTTAGGAAAATTTTGTATGAAAAATTTTTAATAAAATATATTCCAAACTCATTTTAAATTTTATGAATATGGGGATTAGAACTGAAACTATGTAAAAATAAAATTAATTTTAAAAATATTCAATATAAATGGATTTAATTAAATAAATAACTTCCTTTGAAATAATATGATTTTATTTTTAAGGTACTGTGGTGGTTTTTTGGGACGAAGAAATAGCTATTTTGGGGATTTTGGGGAATGAAAAATTGAAAATTGGGGTTAAGGTATGAAATAAAACTGGGAACCCTGATGTAGATTCTTAGTATGCCAGAAACGCAATATATGTTTTTTGTCTCTCACAGCGTTTTTCGCTGGATTACAAATATCATTGGCATATCGAGCTGAATAGGAGCGCCAGTAATCGTAAAAGCATAGATCTCTGTGAAATAGAGCGAATCATTATATAGGAAACAATAGAAGAAAAGAAAATCGGTCAAGAACACGCAAATTCACTTAAATTTATTCATTTTAAAGTGTAAAACTTAAAAAATTATTCACGACACCACACAAAAACAAAATGTCAATAATTCCAAACAATTGCCTGAACATTAATTTTTGTTCCAGTTGACGGAAAAAATCTCCACTAATTGATATAACATTAATATGTAATAGACAAAATTTTTTTTGATTTTTCTTTTCAGCTGCGTACTACCAAACGGAAAGTTGCCTGAAAATTTTTAGAACCTGAATTTCAGTTAGCTTTTTTCTACACATACGTCTTATGGCATACTACACTTTATATGGGTTTTTCGATTTAAAGAAATTTCAGTTTAACAGGGCTCAAATAAAAAAGTACGAATTTATTTAGAAAAATTCCGAATACACCAAGAGAGCACATGCAAAAATTTACAGTCGTTAATTTTTGGTTTTTGTCTACATAATTAGTCTTCATAAAAATGATTATTATTTAGTTGAACGTAGCACTTAGTTTGTTTGTAAATAAAATATGAATTATCATAGACGACAATGAATAGATTAGTACTGCCAACATGAGAAATGTGAAATAAATAAGCGCTTAAAAATATTTTGAAACTGGTCACGAATATAAAAATTCTTGAAAATTAAAAAAAACCTGAGGTAAAAGCCCTTTCAAAAATAGAACTCTTCGTGTGATCTTGGCTCCAGATTTACGAAGCTTAAAACATTTATTTTCATTGGTTATAACTCCTAAAATATAGAACACATATAAGCGATATGGCTATCATTTCAAAGTACTCTAAAATACCTTTCCATTGGTATATAAATTCTTAAAATCTATTAACCTATTAACCCAGAATGAAATGCAATTTTAAAATTTGTTTATCTAACTTTTCACGTAAAAACGCCATTATCTTAAAAAGTGGCCGATACAACAGTACGTAAGCTTGTATACAGTTCTATAGAGTACCTTCCAAGCTTTCATTTGGTGTTTACTTGATATTATCGATGAAATACGTAAGTTATGTCACTTTGAATATGAGTTTCTGAGTCAAATGAGTTCATTTATTTTTTTAATCTCATTTTCAAAGTGCCATAACTTACGTATTTCTTCAGTTACAGCTTTTAAATAAACAACAAATGAAAGCTTTGAAGGTACTCTATAAAACTGTATACAAGCTTAAGTACCGTTGCATCGGCCGCTTATTAAGTTAAGGGTGTTCTTATGTGAAAAGTCAGATAAAACAATTTTAAAACTGCATTTCACTCACAATGGGTTAATAGTTTTTAAAAATTTATATACCAATAGAAAAATATTTTAGATCACTTTGAATTGATACCCATATCGTTTATGTGTGTTCTATATTCTAAGAGTTATAACCAATAGCAAATAGCAGTTTTGAACCACGTAACTCCGGAGTCATGAGAGATCCCCGAAAACAAATAAACTAAAATTTTAAGGTTGACAAAGGCTACCAGCTTCTGATTTTTTTTTAGTTTTCAACGATTCACTTCAGTCTATATTCTATTTTATTGATCAGAGAACATCATTGCGAGATCAAAGTATATTTTATATAAGTGATTTTATTTTTATACTAGTGAAACATTAGAAAGTGGCACCACTGAAATATGTACTTCTGCAACGATATGTCAGCTGTTTACAATGTAGCTGCCGCGTTCAAAATAATTAAGTAGCTGACTACACGACGACAATTGACGCCAACAGCATTTGTAGTCGTGTAGCCGTAGTCGTCTAACTGTTTATAGCTTAAAGGTTTTCTATATTTGCCAAATATTATTGCTACACTCAAAGTCGTAGTTTTGTATTAAGCCATTCTAACTAGGTCAGATAGTTCTGAGACTGCCCTCGTTTGCTTGCACTCGCCCGTACTCATACTTTTCTTAGTTAGTGTGAGTACTCGTAAATACAAGATACTTGACGCCATACAACTGCGGTTTTTGTCTACAACGTATTGTTTTTCTCTTAGAGAACCTTCCTTCAGTTTTTCGACTGTGGTCGGCCCAAAAACTACGTACAAACACACATAGACAGATGTGTATAAAACTAATGCATTTATTAGGAGTTCATTGTAATGTCTCTGCAATAGCTAAAACAGTAGCAACAACAAATTAACAGATACTTAAAAAATTTAAATAAATACTAGTCAACAACATTTGGTTTGGTTTTGTGTTATTAAACAAATTAAAATGTTCAGAGACAAAATAAGAAAATATCATTAAACGTTTGTGTTGATGGTGATGCCTGTTGTGGTTTTAGTCGTTGCTTGCTTTTGTTATTGACAAACGATAACATCAATTGAACTTATCACACGTTTAAGATGACTTATTTAATTTAAATGGATCGGATGAGTGAGGAGAGGCCTATATATTTTATTTTTTTTTTTTTCAAAGAAATTCATTAAATTGTAATGAAAAACATGTTTTGAAATATAATGTTTGTCTATAAATATTTAATACAATCTGCCAACCATCTGTCAAATTAAACTTTGCCATTTAGGCAGGCATAGAATATTTAGAAGGCAGAAAACTAATTGATTTCAAATATCAAATAGAATTCATATTGTCTTTTATGTAAATCGAAATGAAAATAGATTTACATGCTTCATGATGCCAAATGGTTTTAGTAGAGATCTTAATCATGTTCTAATTTCCCCGATTGTTACAAATTTGATATTGCGATTTTTTGTCTATATAGAACTTATTTTATATAATAACTTTCAAATGTTAAAAACAGCTCACTTATAAATTATACAATTTATAACAAAAATGTATTTCAGAGAGTTGTAGATATTATTATTATCTAAACAAGTTTGTATATAGTTTAGTTTAGGGTACGATGAGTTTTCTTTGACTATCTCAAAGAAAATTAGCCCCACCCTTCTTTTCAAGATAGCGGAAAGTCCCTACCAACACCGACCCACGATCAATCATATCTGTAACAAAGCACACAAACAATGTGCGTTATTTGTCATCGTTAAAATCCTTCAACCTATACACTAATAGGTAATTAATTTATTGTTACTAGTATATTACATGCATTTCAGGTACTTTCTTAAAAGGTTAAATTTTCAATTGTAGCAAAGGATTAACGATTTTCCACACAATTGTGCATGTGGAATATTTAACGAGTTCTTAATTATTAGGATAATAAATATGAAAATAGGTAGACTGATTTGGTAATAAGAATTTCAAGTAAAGCAATTAAAATTTAAAGTTTTGTTAACAAAATGCAGTCACACATTATTACTGCAATGACATCAGTTTGATGCCAATTGTTGTATATTATTAACAGCAGGTAAAATATGTATAAAAGGAAAAAAAACGAAATTTGTTCTAATGCTTGCACTTTACGTTTAATAGAAAATTTGATTGCTTTATTTATGATTTTAGTTTTTCAAATCACTTTTAAAAAGTTGAAAAAAGGACATGGCGTCGATGTGGATCCTCGATTCACTAAGAGCAAAAAAGTCAATAGATTTCGAACATCTCCAAAATTATATATTTTTTTCGACACACCTTTTTGCCCTCTACTTCGGCTGGAAGTGGGAACATTTTTAAGAATTTCATTTTAAGTTGCTTCATTAATATGAAGGAAAAATTTTAATAGTTTCTTTTAGACAAAAAAAATCAAGAAAATTATAAGCCATTAAGTGAAAAAAATCAATTTTATTTCCCAAATAAAATTGTTGTTGATCAAAGAATTTTTTTTTACTACAGAGAAATTTTGTATGAAGAATAATATAGACGTTTTTCACTTCACGACTAGTAACTTTATTATTTTTTATTAGTCATTTTATATATCATGTGATTACTTATTGATTTTATGCATAATGTTCTCGTCACAAAATTATCTTTATCTTACAGCCGGAAAAAATTAAACAATATAGATTTTAATCTTAATGGAGTAATTTAAGATGATCGTTTTTGCAAAAAGTTCTAAAAATTTACTTTATTAAAAAGTTCTAAGAACATATTTTTTATGAATCCAAATTGATTATTAGGCTAAGGTTCGTAACGTTACATTCAGAAAGAATGGGGTATGATTAATATAACAAGGAAAGAGGGAAAAACTTAGTTTTCAACGTACACAGCGGAACACTATACCACCATCGTCAGTGCTCACGTACATTTAGCATATTTTTGAATTTTTATTTTGATGAATACATTTCAGAATTTATTTGTAACTTTGCCAATTCCCAACCGAATTTAAAAATTTTGGGTTTATTTCAATTGCCATAACATAGCGTCTTCACGAGCTATTGATTTTCTTGACAAAAGTCAAAGTGGATATGAGAAAATAGCACAATCATTTTTCTGATGTTTTTATGTATGAAGTTTGACAAATGTTAGAACAAAATTATGTCTCGTGAAGACGGAGTGTAAGATACTCTCTTTAGGTAAATTTAGAAATAAATAGGGTTTCAACAAAGAATTAGAAAAAAGGACGCCAAGCTGAAAACATCGTAAAAATTAAATATTTCTAGGTAATTTTTGGAAATATTTCTATGAAAGACTATTGCACATAATATATTAGAGCGCTGTAAAAAACTAAAATTTGGATTTTTTCAATTCTCATACCTCAAGTCGAAACTAGCATTAAAAAATTCAGGTCAATAGCTAATATTAAGGCATGTCGCATTCCCACTAAAGCTTGAGCAAATGCTCTTTTTCTGTTTTTTATATATCATAACTTAACAAATATAGGCGCATAATCATAGTCAAAACAAAGTATACTTTAAGAGTTTAAAAGCAGTATTTTGTATGGCAATACTGGTTTTAAATTCTTAAAGTATACTTTATTTAGCACAATGAATATGCGCCCTAGTATTTACAAAAAAAAAATTGTATTCAAAAAAATTTTTGTCCATAAAGTTTCTTTTGCCTTACCGACTTTCATCTAAATCGCATATTTACCAAAATAAATCGTAATATCAAAAAAAGCCCATAACAATTAAAATTTAAAAAAGATTACACTAATCTACAAATTTTGGTAAACTTTTTCGTTTCGTTCGAACTAAAAGCTGTTTCTTTAGTTATTTGGGCCGCTCAACGCGAATGTGCGTTTTATTTTTTTATCAGCTCTAGTTTTCGAGATATGCCGTTATGTCAAAATTGAAGGCACTTGTATATTAGCATAACTGGAGAGGGTTTTCGCTCTATTCAATAGAAGAGAAAAATTAAAAATCGGCAACAAAATTATCTTTGAAGCGAGCGAACATTGTTTCTGAATTTGCCCATTAGTTTCCGAGATATCATAAAAGTTTGAGCCTAAAAATTAAAAATTGCATAAAAAATTTTAAAAAGTTTTCTCACTAAATTAAAAATAAAATCAAGAGTTGTGCACAAATTTTAACGGCATAGGACTCATTTCCTTTGGAATATATTAATTAAACTATATGATACTGGAAAAAATGGGACTGTTTGTGTATTTTTTTTAATGAATTTTTAAAAACAAAAACTATTAAATCTTTTATAAAATCATTTATTAATTATTTGAGATATTCTTCAAATTTTTTCATTCCATTGACCTCAACTTTTTCTTTTATAAAATTTTTAATTTTGAGGCTTTAACTTTTACGATATCTCTAAAACTAATGGGCAGATTTAAAAAAATGTTCGCTGAGCTTAAAAATAATTTTGTTTGCGGAATCAATTTTTTTGCTTTTCTACTGAATAGCGCAAACCCTTCTCCAGTTATGCTAATATATGTATGTCGTGCAAGTTCCATAACGGTATATTTCGACATAACAGTATATCTCGACATAACGGTATATCTCAAAAACTAGAACTGATAAAAGAATGGGAGTGCAGATTTGCATTCACCGGCCCAAATATGGAAAGAAACGACTTCAAGTTCTAGAGAACGAAGAATTTCACCGACATTTTTAAATTTATGGACTTTTTTTATTTATGGGCAATTAGATATTTTACTGTTTATTTTGTTCAATATGCGATTTAGATAAAAGTCGGTAAGGCAAAAGATGTTGGAAACTTCACAGACAACAACTTTTGAGAAGAGAGTTTTTTGTAAATACTATATTTATTAAATTATGATACATAAAAGCAGAAAAAGAGCATTTGCTCAAACATTGGTGGACGTGGGCCACGTCTTAATCCTAACTGATTGCACTGAAATTTTTTAAGGCAGTTTTTTTATAAATACCCATCGATTTTGTGAACGAGACTTGAAGAAATCCTAATTTTAATTTTTTACGACCGCTCTAATACGCATACACGAAAAGCTGAACAACTCCTCCTCTATGTGATAACATTCAAAAATTAAATTAAAAATTGGTGCAGAAATAACGTAGAGATTTTTTTAGTGCGTGAAGTCCCAAAAATCTTGTTTAACGATAAAGTTTAAATATTGTCTACAAAGCTTTGATTTTTTAGTTGAGTAATAAGGAAATAACCAAAACAGGGACCCAAATTGTCGAATAGGTTATCTATTTTCATAATATGTGGCAAAATAAAAAAGGCCTTCTAGCAAAATGTGCCTACCACAGTGCAAAGTCGACAATCTTTTATTAACTAAAAAAAAGAAATTTTGCTAGCGCCATTATTAGCTATGCTTTAATGCACACTTTTTAAAAGATATTAAAATTCTAAAGTTAAACTCGTTTCATTAATAAAATAAATGGAACTCTTTTTAATGACCCCACATACAACTCAGCAAATATTGTTGTGTTTAAAAAAGGTTTCTATCAGTCTGAAATGCTAATTTTAGAATTTTTATTAAACAAAATCTCTTATCTTTTATAAAAACAAAAAGAAAGCCCTAGATCGAAAGAAAAAAAACAGATGTTAAAATAAACAAATGAATAATCGCAGAAGCTCGTTATCGAAAAAATTCCGTGCGTAGTAAATACTTTATATGAATTGAAGATTATTGAATATGTATCGTATTACATACTTGTTTAGTGAACATAAATAAATTTATATTTTCTGAAATGTTATCCAATTAATCTTTACACTTCATCAGTAATATTTAGTAAGTCTTTAAAGTAATAAAATAGATATCTCTATACGTCTTACAAATCTACCCAGCAAAAAAACCGGCATTTAGAAGCACTAAGTCGTGGAACCAAATCCAGTCCTTAGCTGATGATCGTTCTAAGTGGAGAGAATTTATAGACGCCCAATGTTCACAATGAACTTGTATACAAATATTTTGTGAATTGATATCATTATTCGGGATTTTTTTGGGAATTGCTAAAATTTATGTTTTTTAAATTTATAATCGCACTATCTCTCAAAATTTCCCAGTAAGAAAATAAAAAAACATTATTGATTACTTTCTTCATGTTTAAGCTTTGATATTGTTTAAGCTTCCTATTGATTTAAATAAAAGTTTGCTACAATATCTTTAGCTTTTCTATGAGACTTTTGGGTAAAGATTCCCTGATGATCTGCATTTAGCCCTAGTGAAATGCGTATAGGAACTACCTAATACCCCTTAGTAATCAATGCCAATGTGTTTTTATAAACAATTAATATTCTACTGAATAAGTAAAATATTAATTTTGGGAAATAGTGCGATTATAAATTTTAGAAACATATCATTATTATTTGTGTAAATAAAATGGAAACATATATGTATAAAATAAAATGAGCACGAATAAATAGGCACGAACACTTACTAGCTTGTGACGATAATTTTAAAATCTAAAAAATATAGGCGAAGCAACATAAGTATTTAAGATTTAACTTCTCTCGCTGACGTTAGTGCTTCTTGGAAGCAAAATAAAAAAAAAATCAATTTTTTTCAAAATTTTTGGAAACAGGCTTTAAGCTTGATATAGAAAGAAAGGATGGTCCTGGACAACTGTAAGAAAAACTTATAAGAATTTTTTGCGTTGGATGGTATTAAGGAAACAATTTGTAATCGTTAGTTAATTAAGACAATAGTTTAAACAAAGGGTATTTCATACAAATATTATTGCTTAAGCCATCGGTATTAGTTAACTAAGGACTATGTATGACCTAAGTATTTATTGCGAAACTTTTAATAAAAGCATTCAAACAACAGCGTCCTTATGTTTTGCAGTGTACGTTGAAATTAATTAATGTTACCTTTTCCCCTCTTCCACGGAATATTGGCTCATATCGAATTCTAAATAAAATGGTACAAACTTTATATTATCTAATAACTAAAAATTAAATTACAATTCACTTTGATATTTAAGGAATTAAAAAAATTAATTAAAACTTTAAGCGCCCATCAATCGCCACAATAAATAATAATCTCTTATTAAGGAATCCAAACATTATATTTCTTTTTAAAACTGAGTTTTTCCTTTAACTTTGCAGACTGTGTGTGTATTTTCTGTGATTCGTTTTTCGTTGCTTTTTTTATTCTTAAATTTTTGCTACAATGTATACGTAAATTTTACAATATCTTAGTATAAGTGATTTTGTTTTGGGGTTTAGGTGCAAACGTAAGAGAAATTATTCTAGCGTCGTCTGCATGACATTTATTTTGGCAGCCAATGTCAAACAAATATAAATCGTACAGAGG
Organism: Panzeria rudis; assembly: GCA_956483635.1. Lineage (NCBI taxonomy): Eukaryota > Metazoa > Arthropoda > Insecta > Diptera > Tachinidae > Panzeria > Panzeria rudis. Next base: position 9,699,691 of record OY101451.1, read on the forward strand.
CACGCGCTCATTTCATTAGCTCCACATTCACCCCTACAACAACAAAATTAACCAAAATAAAAATAAAAGCTGCAACAACAATAGCAAAGACGACACCACGTAGTAATAAATATACATACAAACATAGACGAATATTAAAATATTAGAAATCTTTGTCTGCAACAGTGCGAGAATTTATAATAAGGTGAAGAAATGGTTACATTTATGTGTAAATAGTATGTATAAGTTGAAAATTATTGAGGGAGATCAAGGATTCTAGAACTAAACTCCCACCTATTTTATTGTGAAAAACTGCATATATAAGCTGACAAGGTCCTTGTGTTTGATATGATTAACTATGGTGTGTGTACACAATTCTGTTCTGTTTTCGTTAAACAGACAACAGTTGCAATATATAAGTTTAACCTTGTTTATGGTCCTTCGAACAGGATTGTGTCAAATAGTTACCTGCTAACTGGAAAGGTATGACAGCAAGCGTCTTTAAATTGGGTTTGAACCAATTTGAATACAAGATACGATGTTAAGTAAGAAACATGTGGGGGGAAGGGGTATTCATCCCCTTTGCAACTGATTTCTATATTGGACTACAGTTTTTAGAAAGGACCTATCCTAACTCCATCAAAAACTTGTCCCCTATTTATTATTAAAATGGTTTGTTTAGCCATATATGGTCTTTTTTAATAAATAAAATGGTTAAAAAATTAAGAAAACCCACATTTTTATGAAAAAAGGCTAGATTTTCACAGTAGCTGGTGAACCGATTGTAATCAAATTAAAATCTGCTAAAAGTTCCAGAAGTTGTGTGTGTGCTAAGAAAAACTTACAAAAATATCTCAACTGGTTAATAAAAATCATATCTTCCAAACTAATAGAGTGATCCACTAAAAATGTATGGATGAATTATAGGGAAGGATATAGGCTACAAGGTATGTTAAACGTTATGCGGCTATTTTTCACACAGTGGACGCTATATGTTGCTATATAAGAACAATTTTGCCGATAAAAGTCTTCAACCATCGGACAGCTTTTATTTTCCAAATTAACAGTCTGATCCACAAAAAATGTATTAATGAATTATAGGCAAGGATGAAGGCTTTAACGTCTGTAAAAAATTAGGCAGCTATTTTTGAAATTTTTGGGCGCTATATGTTGTTGTATGAGATCAATTTTAACAATAAAATTCTTGAATCTTCGGAAACCCCATATTTTCCAAAATAATAGTCTGAGCTACAAAAATGTATAGATATGTTATAGCCAAGGATGTAGGCTATAAATTCTGTAAAAATTATACAGCTAATTTTCACACTATGGATGCATATTTCGTTATATAAGACGAATTTTACCGATAAAACTCTTTCGTCGTCGGAAAGGTTATACGAGTATCTTTCAAACTAATAGTAGGAGCCACAAAAAACGAATGCATGAATTATAAAAAAGCCTGTAGGCAATAAGATCTGTAAAAAATTAGGCAGTTAGTTTTACACGCTGGGCGCTATTTGTTGTTATATGCGATTAGTTTTAAAAATTCAAACTGCATTAAAAAAATTCGATGTGCATTAAAATTTCACATCGCATCTGCAAGTCTCCACAGCTAATTTTTGGAACAATATTACTCTATAATATCTATACTAAGATTCCCCAAAAATTTTAGGTATACTCCGGTATACTTTTTTTTTGTATATCTTTAAAAATTTAGAAAAGTTTTCAAAATAAGAATTTTCTGTATTTACGCTTCTAAACCTTAACTGAAATATCAAATATATAAAGAAAAGCCGTTTAAAATAGCTGATATAACACTTAATAAAAAAAATTATTATGTCCGAAAACGTCCATCATTACCGATTCAATACGCCAACAATTTTGATATAAAAATCAATAAAAATTACAACCCAAGTTTTTCTCAATGTTTAAAAGGCCATATTTTCTGAGCCCGGTAACTTGGTGATAAATAAATATGATTTTTAAATACACCGATACACTGATACCGCTTTAATGCTGCATTTAAATTTTTTAATTCAATATTTTTTCCATCGCCTTCGCCTCTGTGCGTTGTTTTTAATTTTCAACGAAACCTACAACAGATAATGCAATAATTAAGTGGAATAAAAAAATTAGAAAAACATGAAGAAACATAGACCAACGGTAGCTTTGGGATTTGTTGTGATAAACATCAGATTAACACCAATTTAGTACTGATTTAATTCTCGTATTCAAATTTCACGAAAAGTTTGTATGTATAAAAATTATCATCACATTAAATATCGTCACCTAATATGTGGTGATAATTAAAACAAACATGAGCACTGATGATAGAGCTGTAGCGGCTACCGAAAACAGCGTTGTTATAGTCTTCTATGTACGCTGAAAATTGCATTGATGCAGATTTTTCCCTGGTTCCTTGGAATTATTTATTAATCACTAGGATCCCGTCCACTTTATCCATAACCGGGTTTGTTTGTAACCGGTTTTTGGAACAGGTTTTGTAACCGGTTTCTTAGGCAAAAAATATACTGTGCATATCTAGAGAAAAATACCTTTTAAGCCATATATGCTTAATCAATATTGGTGGACAATAAGATACTTAAAAGTGTACGAAAAAAATCGTGCGGCCTATTTATATATAAGATGTCTAATTCTCTCCTAAGGGGCTATTCACATATTACGGCTTGTTACGGATTACTTATTTTATACTGAACATTTTGTAAAAAGCGTTACGAAGGGGGGGGGGGGTATAAAAACTCATAAAACAGCGTTACGTAATATGTAAATAGCCCCTAATATTCATTTTGGAGATAATACAAAAACTGAGCAGATCTGCTTTCTCTATTCAAAAATGTTGATTGGCTAAAAATGTAGCCAAAATTAAATTTTTCTGAAATTGTCTGTTCTTTTTCAAATTAATTATGCTTATAATTGAATTGCCCAGAGGATATCGTCACAGAAAATGCAAAAAGCTCTATCTAATATGTATTTTAAAAGTTTTTTTTCAGGAGAAGTTTAACAGGAGAAGCATACAACTTGTTTAAATAAAAAATATATTGACAATTAGTTCAAAATTTTACAATATAAATAAAAATTATTGTAGAATTTTACACTAATTGTCAATATATTTTTTCATTTAAACAAGTTGTATGCTTCTCCTGTTAAACTTTGTAAATGTTAGATAGGGCTTTTTACATTTTCTTTGACGATATGCATCCACAAATACACGATGACCTAAAGTATTAAAAATTATATAAAATTTTTGGCGAAAGCAAAACAACGTGATTTTGTACGCATCTGTTTGTGATTGGTTGGTTTATTTGTATTTAATAGATACTTTATATAAAAGATTTTAGTATTTGAGGATAGAAATCTCTATATTATATTAGTCCTTTGTATAAAAATCCTTATGTAACTTGTCTATGAATGCGTAATTTTTTTATGTTTCTTTTAAAACTTTTTGCAGAATAAAAGTGAAAACTTTAATCAATATTTATTTATATGGCCAATTATGGCATATTAAATTAAAGTCACTTTAAATTATTCATGAATATCAATTGTAGCAGCTTTACAATGTTTGCTCACAATAATGAAAATAAATAAAATAAAAAAGTAAATAATATTTTATTAGAGTGCTTATGCAAAATGTTAATTGAGTATTTATTTATATTCGTGTATAAGTTGTTCACAAAAAACAAACGAGTAAAAATACTTAAATTTTGCTTATGGCATAATATTTATTTCAATCTTTGTATTTTGGGTTTATTTATTTGTTTGTTCTCGATTTTTGACAGAACAATTGTCTAGTTGCTTTTTTAAATTAACTTTATTACATACACGGGAATTGAGTAAGTTAAACTTTGTTTATTCTATAAATTGCTTTTTTTATTGAGATTTTTTCTGTTGGTCGATACATATTAACCCTTGAAGATCGTTAAAAAATTATTCTGCAGCAGAGTTTCAATAGTTCTATGTTTTTAAAACATTAGCAATTTTCTTGCAAAAATTACAACTTCTAATCAAGCAAATTATGATGTTTTTTTATGCGGGGAACTTAATTGGCAACTCACTTTGCTGCGAACAGGCTTCGGTACTACTTGATACTTTTGTTGCCTGAGTTATGCACACTGAAATAAATATAGGCAAAGTTGTATTTTTTCCATCAATCTCTGTATTCAATTTTGAAATAAAAATGGAACTCTTAAAGAATCGGTTAATTACTTTGAAGTATTTATAATAGTTAGCCGCTGCTCAATACTGAGCCAACAGTACAGTCTAAGCCTAGTTGTAACAATAGACAAATATTTCCATTCTTTAGGTTCTAAAGTGAAAAGAAAACTTGAAAGCAAGTTTTGGTTACAACTGTGGCTGAGTGGTAGAGATGCTACCCTGTCAGACAAACAAAAAAAAAAACAAACAAACAAACAAGTTATGGAAGGTTGGGTTGGTTTAGTGCTTACGTATAAATATATTTTTGTCAAGAGTATTACCTGTAAACAGAGTAAAATATTAGACGTTGTAGTTTTCGATTTACAACTTTGAACGTATGAACTATCTACTTTTGAATGCTGAATACTCGAAGAAATACCGTTAATTGCAAACTGACGTCTAATCATGGCCTTCTCCCTGTTGGCTGAAAATAAGGTCTAAAGTTGAAAAAAAAATATCTGCATAGAAGAATTAGAGCGGTTTAATGAAACCTCTTTTCTCCGTGATTGGAGGGGTGTTGTCACCCATACTCTTTAAAATGTATTTGGCGAAACTTCCTAAGTCTACCCACAGCATCTCGATGGTATACAGACGACTGCAGAATTCTCTCAATTGGAGTAAACATTACATCATACCATACTTGGCTACCATTGCAGACTTCTTAGAGGAACGTAACCTTAAGCTAACACCTTCGAAGTCTACGGTGTCTCTTTTCACTCGCTGGAGCAAGGAAGAAAGGACGCAATTAGACATCTCAGTCGAAGTCGTATCCCCACAGTTCAAAGCCCAAACATTTTGGAAATAGTCAAAATTGTATACCAATGGTTTAAATTTTGCAAATAGTCCTCGTTAACCTCTTTTATTCTCATTACATGCCACCTATGGGAACCAAAAAAGTCAAGTCACGGAATAAGCTCCTGAAAGCCCAATCAGGCACCTTCTGAGGCATGAACAGAGAACATATTGTAGCGAAATTTAAGGTAGCTCAGTCATAAATTACGCCGCTATGATCTGGACTCTGTTTCTCAGTGAAACCCAAGGGCAACATTTAGTTACAAACGAGCAGAAGCAATGTATTCCGAATCACAGCTGGAAGTTTTAAGGGTACCCCCTTTGTGCAGTGGATAGTGTGTTAGACTATTAGCCGGGGGTTGCAGATTCGATTCCTGCCAAGACCCTGGGTGTTTCTGCAGAAAAGCCGTAAAAGGCTTAAACAGTATGTGTGTTCGTTTATAAATTTACATAACACTAGGAGAATAAAATGATGCCGGTTAAGGAACTGCTTTTACACTGAATCCAAATAGCCAATAAGTATGTATTTTCGACTTCTCAGAAAGTTAGTATTCATTCACAACACCCAGATACTTCTGTACCAATGTGGAATAACCGATTAGCCGACTTAAGCGAATTTTACATTTCAAGATGTTTTATGTCTTAACTATTATCACATTCAGTTGAACCCTGCGGTGCACTCTGCTCCCAAATCAAATTTTTTTTGGCAAAAATCAACAAAATTTAAAAAGTAAAAACATTTTCTTAATGGCAACACTATAAGCAATCAAGAAATGTAATTTAAGAAAATTAGATGGCCACAATGTCAGTGTGACATGGTGTAAGTTCGTAAATTCAGTAATTGTGCAATAATCAAAGTTCTGCGTACGAAAACAAACACTTGACATAACTTTTTTTCGTCAAAAGTTTCTTTACACAAACACTTGACAGTGCTGTCACAGATTGCTGCAACAACGGCAGCATTTTTGTTACTGTTGCAATAGTTTGCAGACCGGTTGCACAAATTTATTGCATTTACGAATCCACCCATGCTTTCAAACAGCGTTACCGTTGTGCGACTAAAGTCGCATTTTTCCCCATTTTTAACCGCCTTGCCACTTTTTGTGCCCCTTTTTTTTTAAATCCCCTTTCGTAGCATTTTCTATTATTTTGTGCCCCTTTCGGCCCTTTTTGAACAAACTCAATTTTTGTTTTTATTTTTGAAATAAATCTACGCAGATGCCCGAAAAATGACATTAAATTAAAAATTTGATAAACCCCCGAAGAGAATAAATTATAACTTCAAAACGGCTGGACCAATTTTCTTCAAATATCGGTTAGAATACTTTGGATCAAGTCACCATTCAAACAAAATTTACTAAACTAAAAACAATTTACCCGTTTAGGAGCTATGGCGTCAAGGACACACAGATGCAACAGAATACATCTAGAAAAGATGTAATATCTTCTAAATTGCTGGACCGATTTTATTCAAACATAGCTAAGAACACTCGATCATGTCACCTTTCAAACAGAAAAAACTAAATCAAAATCGGTCTAGCCGTTAGGTCTGTACGTGGACTTGTACAGGCACACAGATACACAGACACAAACTACAAACTTATAACACCCCTTCTTTTGGTCGTATTAAAACGCCAAAAAATAGCAGCATAACTTATTGAACGTTTTTTTTAACCTGCCGCAGTCAAAGATAGGAAGTTACAGATTCTCACCTATTTTCGAAAATCGGGTTTCCATCAGGAGGCTTATTCTGAATTGCGATGCGAAAGTCAATGCGATTCAAAAATTATAAATGCGAACAATTGCTATTCTGTGTTACGATGTTCGTTTTTTATTCGTATTTAAAATCTGAAATACGCAACTATTTTATAAATTAAAGTAGATAGACTTTATAATCCAAACTAACCAAAAACAATATTTGTATTTGACGTTTATTTGTTATTTTTTGACCAGTGTTGCCCCGATTTGAAATAAAATTCGAATGCGAATGTCTTATAGAATACCAAATTTCTTTCGCATCGCATTTCATTTGCGCATCGCATTGACTTTCGCATTGCAATTCAGAATAAGCCTCCAGATCTCGACGTCTTGAGGTCATGGGAATCTATTCGGACTATTTTTACGATGATTTCCTTATGAATGTATGTTTGTATTAGGGATACCAAATGGGACTACGTTTTCTGAAACCCGGGATTCGGAATTTTTGATTTAAAAAAAACGGGATCCCGGAACGGATCGGGCTTTTTATACCATTAACAAAATTTAATAAATTCATTCATGGTTGACACGCCTTTACTAGTAAAACCAACGATATCTTAAGACAATGATATATTAAAATCTCTTAATCTGTTTCCTATGACATTCGTCGTAGTTCATTCATTTGAAGTAATAAATAAAGAAAAAGGCAAACCATCTGCCAATCTAACAACTAGAGCTTTTGAGAATTGAACTTAAGTAAATTGTTGACGATCTCTGAGAGATCTGAGAGGCCATGTTTGGGCACAGCTTTATTTGTAGCTCATTTGGACTATATGAAAATTGTTGCCAAGGGCCCGCACTATTCGAGAATATAAGTCGCATTTTTCAATTGAACTTAAGTAAATTTTTTCCATGTTATCAAATATTTAAAACATTTTTTTTTCAAATATTATTGAACAAAGTATGTATACTTATATAAATATGTGGCAAAAAATCTTTATTAGAACTCCCTTTCTTTCTTCAAAAGCTTTTTGCATATGTTGCATTTTGAGTGCGATGACCTTGTTGTGACTTTTTTTTGAATTCTCTTTCGAAGTTGCTACCCCGCTAAAACTCTTTTAACCCCTTTTGTCAAGAAACTCCAAAAAAAAACCATGCAACAAAGTCAACGTGTAAGCGCCATTATCATTCAATTTCAAACATTTGAAGGGATATTTAACAGGGTAAAAAATAATCACCATATTATTGCTACTACCAAAATCCCGGGATTTTTCGCGTAAAAATCCCGGTATTAGGGACTTATCTTTCACACAAGGTAGCCAGACAGCCACTGCTGATTTGTTTCTCTGTGATACACACGTTAATAACTTCTCTCAAATTTGTTAACAAAAATTTATTGCAGAGGAACATGCATATAAACAAAGTTTTACATTATCCTGAGTAAAGATCCAAATAGACTACGCACGCGGCTTGCCAAACATGTTGTGTAATCTATGGCTGTAATTTCAATGTTTGACGAGCGGCTTGGCAAGCCATTTGAAGAAAAATCCTAAAATATAGATATTTTGACTGTCATATTGAATTTGTGGCAAGCTGCTTGTGTAGTCTACTATAAAATTGGTTCATTTGCAACAAAATGTCCATAGAGTGAGGTTATCGTGGAAAATTAAAATTTAAATTAATGATTCAATTGAAAAATCTATGCTTGTACGAGCTAGTTTTGTGTAGTCTGTGTGCCAACGAAGAAAGTATGTTTGCCAAGTCGCTTGCGTAGTTTATTTGGCCATTGTAAAGGGTGAATTGTGCTTTTTTGTTGTCTTTGAATCAGCTGATTTTGACAGTAATGCCATTTATTTTCACAACAACTAGCATATACCTATTTTATTTTAGTTGTGTATTTGCTATTATCTTATAATATAGTTAATGTGACTCCATATCACGGTACCGCCATTCACAACTTTATTTCCCTTTTATCCTTATTAACACTAACTAAAACTAATGGAATCAAAATAAAACAAGAAACAAAGGATAACTACAAGCAACTTACTGTTTTTTGTGTTTGATGAGTATACTCCTTTCCTTTTTCCTTGTTTTGGTTTTTATTTTTGTTATTACTCGCAGAGGAAGATGCTCTCTCACTCACTGCTTTTCTCTATTTATCTCATTGATGACGTTTCATTTAGGCTCCTTCCTGCTCTTTGCAACCCTCCGTGTTTATGGGTATTAAAAATGAGGGTATTAAAAAATTTTATTTGTTGTTTTTGTGTTCTTTTTTGTTGCTAAATCGTGCTATTTTTCCCGGTGTTAAACTAACACGCGTGTAATAAATAAAATATAAAATTTTTTTGGGCAAAGTGGGCGGTAAATATTGCTTGAGGTTTTTAGTATTTTTGGTGAGAGTGTGTACGTTAGTTAGTGCTTGTCTGTTTGTCCTTTTTAAATGTTTTTTTTTTTTTGGAAGAGAATCGCAGAAAACTTTTACTTGTTTTTAATTATTATTAAACTTTTTTTTATTTTATTGTGTGCGTCTTATGAAAAATTAAAAAATATTTCTACACATTTTGAAATAATTTTTAAATTTATTAATGTTTTAAAAACACAGAATTTTAGCTCGTTTCATTAATTATTTATTTAATTAATATCATATTCTTGATTTGGTGGGTTAGATAATATTTTCTTTTATAAAATTTAAATTTTCTTTATAGGTATTTTATTTTAATGTTATTATTTAGTGATGTGTTTGTTGTTATTATTTTCTATTAATTACACGTGTTGTAATCTAAAGTTGTTGTTAAAAAAATATAGGTTTTAAAAAATATACCCACAAGTTACATTTAATTTCCGTTTCCTTTTATACGTAGCTACGTTTCATTTAATTTTCTTTTCCACAAAACAATTTTTAATATCTGAATATTTTCTTTAGTTTTATTTTATTTATTTGTAAACATTATTTTTGTAATAATTTTATTTATAATAGGTATTATTTTGATTTTTTTTTTCGTTTGTTTCTTGTAATATTGTCATCCACTTTTTGACTATAGTCTTGTCGCAGCCGCCCGTCATACAAATGTTGTATTATCCCGTAGTATAAAATCAAACTGTTGTATATTTTTCTTTCGCTCTGTATAGTCTTGGCGATTTTCAGTTCTGTTCAGTTTGCTGCGCGCACAGCAGTGTCATTCAAGGGCGTTTCAAGGTCGCATAGCTGTGTATATCGTTTTGTTTTCTTTTCGTACAAATGAAATACTGCCATCTACTCACTCGGCATTTTGGTCTTTAGTTATTTACTGCCCGTCTTTTCAACACACAACATAATACAAAAACAACAAATGTATCGTGGTAATCTACCGCTACAAACAGCACTGCTGCCACTTATTGTATTTTGGGTGGCTAGTTGCTTAGATTGATGTGTGCGTATCTTTCCCCTGTCTGGCAAAAATTTTTTAAATCCATTAACCATGAAAACTTTTATTATTATTTTTTTCTTTCAGGGATGATAAATCCAGTACTTTTATATTTTTTCTCGAACTTCTAAAGTAGAAAAGCACTTAAGTCACTGAATATGTACGTATGGATAGACATACATAAGTATGTACATATACATATACCTACATATGTAATTCAAATATATATCTTTATATTAAGTTTTTTTATTTCTATTTCCGATGCTATTGAATATTAAAGTAGGTCTTCAATAACAATACATTTGTTTATCCTGGGCCTTATCGTGGTTGGCATTTTTCGACTTCAAATTCGACAATTTGTAGTATATTAAAGAAAATAGACAAAATTTTTCATTAATCTAGTACAAAACGCCTGATATTCGCCACACAAAATCGCCAAACACGATAATGGGGCCTATCTAATTTTTTTCCAAATAAACCCCAAAAAAATATAATGCTAAAATTATTTCTATTTCCGATGCTATTGAATATTAAAGTAGGTCTTCAATAACAATAAATTTGTTTATCCTGGGCCTTATCGTGGTTGGCATTTTTCGACTTCAAATTCGACAATTTGTAGTATATTAAAGAAAACAGACAAAAATTTTCATTAATCTAGTACAAAATGCCTGATATTCGCCACACAAAATCGCCAAACACGATAATGGGGCCTATCTAATTTTTTTCCAAATAAAATTGTCATTTACCACCCCTGGTTTACCTTCTATAACTCTCGCCCAAGTTCAGTTAATGCTGTCGCACACTCATTCATTGATTCTCATTTAAACTTTTACTCTTTATTAAAAAATCTATACAGTAGAGCAATAAACTTTTTCGATTGAACTTTACAGCTGTTTCTAGAAATTCCTCTTAAATTCTACCCTACATTCAGTATACATACATATGTACGCGGTATGTACTCGTAAACAACATCAGATTTATTCCCTTCGGATCGAATTTATCATGTCTGTGAACTTGTATAGATTTTTAGAGATACATTTGCCGTATCTGCAGAGTCCACTTAGATATCTGTGTCGTTTTATCATAACATCTTAAGTCGAGTTAAGTCAAAATGGAGTTAAGGTCATATTCTGTTTTGTCTTTTTTACAATCCACATTTGGGTCCAATTTGTTTTCAAATACTCCAATTCGTGAAAAAGTTATCACGGTTTATTTTTCACCTTTCTAAAACATCAACGCAAACAACAGTTTTACATTAAATCGTTAATATCTTCAAACACGATTTTCAGACTTAAGATGTTATGATAAAACGGCACAGATATGTTCATATAGCCTGCTCATTAGAAGAAATTATATGTTGAAACAGGCAAGGTTAACAGCGATTCCTCTTCATTGTCGTCTAAGCAACTTCTGCTTAATTCGTGCAAAGTGATGACCATGCGGGTGTCTATCAGGTCCCTGAGTACCAATAGTGCTTCCATTCTCTCTAATTGAATAGTTTTGTACCGATTCTTCATGACTTCGCTTTCAAGTTTCCCATACCATCACCCTTTTAATAGTTCGGCAATGACTCCAAGTCTGTCCGCTACAAAAGTTTTTTTTATGTACTCGTATCGAATATACCGAGATATCTAAGTTAGTATCAAAGAAAACGATCCCCGTCCAGTCAGGTCAACGGCCGTCGTGGCGAATTATATTTATATATTCTTCTATTGTCTTTTAATATGTTTTTCTTTGATTTTTGTTATGCGAGTTTCGTTTGTATGCTCCACTTAGCATCATTTATCTGTATGATTCGTTTTATCTTCAACAGAGTAGAATATTGTGTAGTAGTAGAAGAACAGAGATGTACATATTTTAAACAATGTATCATCAACATTTCCCCCACCGTAAATCCTTTCTATACTGAAGATACATTAAAATTAAGTATGCCCAACTTGACAGCAGGTCGACGAATCGCACCACATGACATTTTCACTTCTGCATAGCGTCCCTGACCATCTTTGCCAAGTACACTTGGGTAGTTTTTTCCATCTTCCAGTGGAAGATGGAAAAAAGGAGTGTGTTCTCTCCATTCTGGACCCGTTAACAGTTGGGGTAGGCATTCTAACAACCATCTCTTCTACAGTCTGTCCGGGAAATTCGACATTGTTTGCGTAAACATAACTTCTGACATCAGTATCAGGAGTTTATGTTGAGCTCAGACCATCCATAATGTAGTTATTCGGCATTATCGGTTCATCAGTGTCTAGGTCAATTGTCATTTGAGTCAAAGTTATATTGTTAATTATGCATTCAGCCTTAATCACCGCGCTTCGAAAGTTCTCCAGCCGCTGAGGTTCCTCCATAAAAAACTTTGTACACTAATCCTTTCACACAACATACCTATCTTTCCCAACAACTGGCTGCATGATGATTTGCCGCACAATTAAATATACACTCAATATTATAGTTAGCAACGGTTTGCTAAATTTCATTAAAATCAAACAACCGAACCTCGACTGGTATCTCCTTTTTGGCACAAAAAAAATTGTCCCGTTATTGATGCCGATTCTTATTGGAACTCCTCTTCGACTGACAAAATAGACAAACTAGAAAGGTATCTGTGGACAAGTCTTCGGCTATTTGCAGGTGCATTGCTCTACTGTTGAGGCAAGTATAAGGAGCAATCCATATCTTCTCTCTTCCTCGAACAACCGCCATAAAAATGTTCACAGTAATCAAATCCAACGTAACAAAACTAAACTAAACGTAACTAATTGGGCGTTAGGTGGGTCGGGTTGGACGGCATCGCGTGTGCAGGCGGCACACACTTTCTTAACCCTTATTAACACCATTCGTATATTTATCTTATCTCATTAATTGCTAAATAGTTATTCTGATGATATCTTCCTTGGTGGTTATAAGCAACCATCATTGTGCTTACTTACGCTATTAAGTAAACAATAGGCATTATCGAGTATTCCGTTGACCCTTATCATCATTTGTCAGCCTACAAATATTACTAAACTTCGAGAAAATATTTCCCTTAAAGAGAAATAACCTTTCCGCACCATAAGACTCTATTTGAACTAGGCGGCAAATTAGTTTTTCGCCCCAGCCGTAAGTAGCGATGACGTTTTTTGTGGGGTTTGCCCAGACAAGCTAAATTGCTTCACGGGTTTTATTGGTTAATAAAAATGTTCCACTCCCAGAACCAAAATAATGTTGATAACTTATTCAATACAATTTTCCGTTGTCAGAAAATGCTTTTCGGTTGGCGATAGGTCTTCACTCTGCCTTAAAATTTCAGGACTAGTAAGAAATTTATAGTCCATATTAAAGGAAAGCATTGGCGTAGCCAGGCCATTCTGGAAGGTTAAGATACCCTAAAATCGCTCTAGGCCCCCCTAGAAATTCAAAATATTAGAGTAATTTTGATAATATATGCGAACTGTAGGGACTAATGTCCCAGAAAAATTTCTATCAATGCTAATGAAGGACAGATACAGTTTGGGTCTAGTTGCTGCATCAGCGTTACTTAAGGCTATAGGTGGCCACCTCCATTGGTTAGATACTCTTGTAGATAAAGTTTCTGATATACGGCAAGCAACGAATTGTTTGTATACGCTCTCTGTAGAGTGGATCCATAAAACGATTGTTTTGGAAATAGACCAAAATATTACACGATCAATTCTAAATTTGTCACTTCTTCCACAAAAGTTTTTAAACGATATCCTAAGACGGAGGACTGTAACTCTAAGCCTGAGATTGTCAATCTCTCTGGGTAGCACAACAAGCACAACATTGTAACTCAATTTCCAATTTTTTATTTTTCATTTTTTTTTTGTAAAAGTAAATTTGAGCATATAGTGGAATTCGCCAAAACCCGAAAGGTTCAAATATTCACCCGTATTATATATGTCGAAGTCGAATTTGTAACTACGACAAATTTTCATAGAATAAAGAAAACATGTAAAACTCTTCTTTATTCTAGGACAATTTGTCGTAGTCACAAATTCGACTTCGATCTACATAGTGTCATGACCGCCTAGCCTGCCCTACAAAACATCATTGCAAATTTTATGAAATTTGACGTGGAATTCAAAGCAGTCAGAGTTCTTGTTCCAATACAACCCAAAAATCTTGTCGGTCTGATTTCATGACTTAACATCATCACCGCCATTCAGCTCCTTATCCAATTTCAAACAACTTGAGGAAAAATTCCTTAACTTGAGTAAAAAACTGGCTATTATATGTTTACACACTTTCCCCACACCCAGCATCCTTGCCAAAAAAAGGAGGAGGTTATCAATTCGTGTGTATTTTTCAACCTTTTTATGTTTGTTTATAACTCTGTCATTTATGAACCGATTTTTGCTTGCAATTTGGTCACATCATTTTTTTTCGAAAATCGGTGGGGCAATTCGCTTCCTCCAAATATTGATTATCGCGTAACTCCTCCACTTCAAAACTCTTTTTTTAATCGTTGGGGAAATTTGCTTCCCCGAAAAAGTTATTATCGCATAACCCCACTATTTATATACCGATTTCTAAAATTCTTTAATTGTTTGATTATCGCATAATTCCTTCATTTACGGACCAATTTTAATTATTATTTTTTGTTTGATAGGCTTTGCTTGCAGTTTGGTCCCATTATAAAAAGTTTTTATATTAATGGGCATGAAAGCTTTAGCTCTTTGTATTGAAGTCGGTTTTTTTTTGATAGAACTATTTTTCAGTTTATACATATTATTTGTAGAAGTTTGACTAAAATTATGAAACAAAAGTTTTGGACCGACAATTTGGCCTGACAATTTTGTTATGATGATTTACTTTATATACCTATAAGAACATTAATAGGTCCCACTGTTGATGCAGAGCACACCTAAAGCGGTCTTGATCAATGCTTCATATGTATGTAAGTACAATCAGACAGAGACACACATACCTTCTAAGTCAACAGATTTGGTCATTGTAAGGTCGCAACTTACCTTCCCAATTTTTCACGAAATGTTTTTAGATAAAATTTTAATAAAGTTCTGTAATATTTGATATAAGTTCAATTAAAATAATTTTTATTTTAAACATACAAACTACATACATACTTCTTTCTGTAAATATTAAACATAAGTAAGTCTGTATGCATTATTTTTTTAAATTCACTTTCACTTAATATATTTTTATCACTCAAAAGATGATTTATAATTTGCATACACACATACTTAAGTATGTATGTATGTACATGCAAATTTTTTGCCTTTTCGTCCGTACCCAGGCCTCAATGTGTTATCAATATTTTTTTTATGGCTTTTTTGTTTATGTTTTTGTTTATTTCTTATTTATAAATAGTTTTAACTTACACTTGTTTAATTTATCGTTTATTATTTTAGCTGTTTTTTATGTTAATTTATTATTGTTTTTCCATATTTTTTGTTTGTTTTTAGCCTTTACGAATTCCTCTGCATGAAATGTCTACTTCTGTTGTTATTTAGGTACATAATTGGGTACAAATTGTATTGTACATGTCATATTCTTACCATCTATCTAAACACTGTGAAGTATTTGTTAATAATGTTTTATTTTTGCTTCTCGATGCTTAAATAATTATTTTCTGTCTTGGCAAATATAATTGTTTTTCACGACCGACCCACCGAAAAGTCCCCAATCCAGACATATTTTCATAGAACTGGTTGAATATTTTTACTAAATATCTTTAGTTAATTTGTGCATATTGCAACTTATTCTCCCATTCGTTAAACATGTCTCTTTTAATGTCTCTCCCAGTGCTGCCGCTGTACTCTGATTCGATCAAAAAAGTTAGATTTCATGAAGGAAACATAACGGTATCCTATGAGTTCTTCACATATCGTCCCTATCATCCAATATGCAAATCGGTACTTTTAAAAAGTGCACAAAAAGCCGTCAATTGTGAACTCAAAATCAGCGTAGTCCGAAAAGTGGTAATTTTAAAATAATTCTTAATGAGTTTTCAATATTCTATGACAAATTCATCATTTTCCAACGAAGCGTATCGTACCCATTGGAGAATCATGGTAACGATTCTAAAAAAAGAGTTTTGCACATTGGATAGTTTGACATGATAGGGGCGATATTAAGTAAAGTGGTTTTTCAACATACATAGATCTTTCTAAGGCTGAGGCCACGCGAGCGTTTTTAAAACGCGGAATTTCTGCTTTTTATATTAAATTTGAAGTTTTAAAAATTGAGAACTATCAGCCTTAAAGTCACTCCTGATTCGCGAGCTTAAATTTCACTTTATGAAAGTTTATAATTGCGAAGTTCAGTCAGTGTTTGATGCAAATGGTCTTGCAAAATTGCAAATGCAAAATATCGTAGCTTTTCTACAAAATATTGTATATTTTGTTGTTAGATTTCATAAACAAGCGACGACATTTTTCATTTTCACTTTCGCAAGACCATTTGCTTCAAACACTGAACAGCGCTAGTATTAAAAAGTTCTTTAAATATTGCTCTTAAAGCCGTGCTACAAAATTTGAAAAAGCAAAAGCTGCTACCAACTCATAGAAAAGTTCCAGCTATTGTAAAAACTAAAAAGTTCTACCAAACTTCCAGTATTATTAAAAATGCGTATTTTCAAGTTTTTCTCTTGTAATTTGGAAATAAATGAGACATTTTATCGCGGTAAAAAGTATCCTAAGCGTGAACCAGCGTGGCTATAATGAAAACATTGAAAAAAATATTTCATATACAGACACGGTCCTTTTACAGTTTTATTATATGTATAGATAATATAATTTTCGTTCAAAATCTTAAGTTTTGGATATATACAAAACTTAAAACCGTTTTTTGGTATAAAGATTATTCAAATACAAAATACTTGATAGAACTATATACAAGCTCTCTTTGAATTGTATAATTGTAACTTTGACGTTAAAAGAAACTAAATAAAATAATTAATCCTAACATTAGTGATAAGTTTAAAAATATTGCCCCAATCTTACCAAAACGGCAAGTCTGCTCGTATAAGCTCTCTGTATTTGTTTTCTCTTTAAATATACCGGCTTTTTTTAAATTGTTTATTTAGTAGCAGGGATGGAAAATCAAATTTTAACTTTAAAACAAATATGCATGTTTGTATGTATATTAGGCATTAAATGTTTATAATTTTTGCTAATAGGAAAAATGGCATAGCATAATGGGCTAAAGCATAAAAAAGTAAGAAGAGGTTGGTTTTTTATTTCGCAACTGTCAAAAAATGCGCGCACCAAATACAATTACAATTATCCAAATTTTTAAAAAATAGCGAACTTTTACACACGTTCTTCTTCATATACACATGTACTCGTAAGTACATAATATTATATAGTTCTTAATACAAGTGCTTAATGCCTTAATGTTCCAAAACCTTTTTCTTGAGCTAAGGGAAGTATCCCTCACTTCTTTGATTGCATATAAAGAACAGTTTTTTCCAGAAAATGTTTCTTCAATATAAAAAAAAATATAAGAGACATAATTCCAAAATTCGCTATTCCGTAAGTATGTTATTTTTTTATAAAAAAATAATAACTTGGAAAAACAGTCAGATCCGCACAACAACTTAAATGTGAAAATAATGCCAAGTTCTGCGATCAAAATGAATACCAAGTTCTTGATATGTTAAATATCATCTCATTTCTACCCAACCTTGTTAGCAGGGCAATATTTTACCTTTATAAAGCGGCCTATCCATTATACAATAGTCATTTTGATCTATACTATGCAATAAATGGCACAATACTTTCAAACAAAATATTGCTCAATTTTCCTGACAGTGAAAAAGTCAACATAGCACTGAGCACTGTTACCAACATATTACACAATTTTCTTGATTGTACAAAAAATCTTATGATTTTTGCCAATATATTGCGCCACCAGCGAAAAGGATATACAAATTGAACATACCAAAAATTGCACATTTTATTGGAGGTGGGTGGGCCGCTTAATATGAAAAATAATTCTGAATATTCTTTGCCTTTCTAATATGGGAAAGGCTTATGAGGGAAAATGTTTGAAAGTTAACAGATGCCAAGAAATGAAATAATATTTTAACTATCAAGAACTATCTTATTTTGGTCTCAGACTTTTAGCGGCCGAAATTATTGGATATCAACTTGGCCCTCTTTTCACATTTATGTGAAAACTACGACATCAAGTAATGCAACGAACAAAAAAAGAAAGAAAGGAAAATCGCGAAACGAAAAGAAAATTAAAACTTTGGAAAACGACAAAAAACTCGAAAAAATGAAAGGTAAAACACAAAAATGAAAAACGCGGCGTTTCTGCTTTTTATATTAAATTTGAAAGTTCTAAATTGTTTGAAACTTCAAATTTAATATAAAAAGCAGAAACGCCGCGTTCTAAAAACGCACGTGTGGCCTCAGCCTAAGCTGGAAAAAAATTAGAAAATAAAAAAAATCACAAAAGCAGAATAAGTAAAAAAATAAAAAATTAATAAATAATAGCCGACCCAAAACAGTAGCAAAAAAAACTGAAAAAGCAAAAAATCGATAAAATTTTAAAAAAGAAAATTCTTTAAAATAAGAAAATCTAAAAATCTGCAAAAGCCGAAGACAAGAACTCCTTAAAGAAGCTGATTTTGTACTAAATTTCAGGTTTTTTGGGCTTAGAACCCCCTCGCAGCGTTCTTAACTTTTCACAACTGAACAACGTTTAAACCGTGAAGTGTAAACTTAGCACATTTGTAGCTTACTGGGTACAATTTATAGTAAGTTTTCCAGCCGTGACGCATATCTCAAAGATAAATATTTTATTTTTGTCGTAATTATCGTTGCTACTTTTAAAACGTTAAACTTGGCTATTTATAGAATTGGGAGGAGAAGTTATTGCCACATTTAAAGTAAACTATGAGATAGATTTGTAAGTTATGTATACATACCTAAATACATATATTTTCGCTATCCATTTGTGGTAAACATTAAGTTACATTGATTAAATTGTTATCAATATATAGATATGTACATACAAAGCTTTCTGTGTAGTATAATTAAAAGTTTATGTAATAATTAATATTATGTGTGGTTTTATAATTGGAATATGAACCGTTATATTTCAACATATATATTCATATATGAGAACTACATATAACTGATGTTTTTAAGATTTAATTTGTGAAATGTGAATATTTTCCATCTCTGCAGAGTTAAGCTTAATTTGGCATTCATATAAATCAGTTTGAAAAGGTTTTTGTCTACGATAAAATTTTGATAACAGTATTGCACCCAACTATAAATTACATTTTGGAGTGTCATCTATACGTCACATGAAAAGTTATACAATGTTTGGATGTCAGAGTTAGTCTGGCAGGTCAACGTTTATAATAGCGCTGCCAGATCATATGCTCACAAGTATTTGATTAACTGTTAAGGGTATGTTATGGGATCGTAGTTTTCGGCTTCGCTGAATAATGATTGTTACATAGACAGCCTTCGGCCGGGCTTATCGGTTTTCTTCTCTAGATACATCGAAAAGGGGCTTTGCTGAGTAAAGACTTTTCCATAGATGGCTTTCGGCCGGTCTTCAAAATTGTTTCTTGTAGGTATACCGAGCTTAAGAGTTTTTCCTCTAGGTATATCCAAAAACGGATTCGTTGAGTAAGTATTTTTGCATAGCCAGTTTTCGATATAAAGGGAGAGAAAAACTCTGAAGCCCGGCTGAACACCAGCCATACAAAAATCTCAGCTAAGCCGCATTTCTATATATCTTGAAGAAAACCCCTTAAGTCCAGTCGAACCCCAAATGCAACAATCCTTATGCAGCGAAGCCGGTCTTCGAGCGGATGAAATCCTTCATCAAGACTGCCTGAAGGCAGATTATAATGGCAATAGCTAATAAAATGTGATTTTATTTTCCATATGCCCACTTTTTGCGCATGGCGTTATTGCCCAATAGCATTGAGAAGCTTATGACATACTACATTATGGCACTGCACCGAAAAGTGGCCCACAATTTTCTAATGAAAACAAGAACAAACGTTATTTTTGGGGTTTGAGACCATTTTTCATTTAATGAAAAACGGCACCAACTTAATATGAGAAATAACCCAAAAATATAGGAAAAATAGCCCCAATTTAAAAAATTAAAAATGGCCCTGAAAAATAGGAAAGATGGCCTCAAAATTCGTGTTGTTGTTTTTAATAAAAATTTGTTGGGCCATTTTTAATTTTTGGTTTGGTGCCATTTTTCATGGACCCGTGTCTCTTATTATTGATGAGTGAATCAGTGGGATCTAAAATATACTCTTTTTAGATCCTCATATCCCAGGATGCTTTCATTGTAAATTTCAAACTTAACCTCTAAAACCAGTAAGCACAATCATGCAATTCTGACGTGAGCAACATAAATGACTCATTACTGCCCTTAATATAAGAATTACATAAGAAATGATTCATTACTGAATTATATATGACTCATCAGTGATGAGTCATCACTGACTCATATATGGCTCATCAGCGATGAGTCATCACTGACTCATATATGACTAATAATTTCGCATTTATAGTGCATTTACACGTGAACTTTTTTGACATTTTTCAGGATTTCATATATTCATAACAAAAAATAGTCATATTGAAAAGAAATCTGCTTTATCGTGTATTAATTAAGTACATGTAATCAAAGTTATGTTGTCATATTTTAAGAAACAAATATCCCCATTAAAAAATCTACAAACTTCCCCGTCTTATGAAATGTCATATAATGCCTGTTAACCACATCCTGTGAATAGCAAGCAATGCAGAAGAAGCATTAGTGTTTCTTTGTTTTGGTGGTTAAGAAATTGTGGAAAATAAGCTAACGGTTAAGACGATTTATTTCTATATACAAATTAAACGTATCGCATTTAATCACAGAAAACAATTAACAAAAATGCTTGTTAAGTTTTCAATATAAA
This sequence comes from Panzeria rudis, assembly GCA_956483635.1. Classification (NCBI taxonomy): domain Eukaryota; kingdom Metazoa; phylum Arthropoda; class Insecta; order Diptera; family Tachinidae; genus Panzeria; species Panzeria rudis. The sequence continues at coordinate 9,720,688 of OY101451.1, forward strand.
AAAAGCTACAAGTCTCATCATATCAGTTGGCAAACACACTTTGTACACAAAAAGTTTGCATACTTCTACAAGAAACTTTTTAAGCAAAATAATTTGCCTGCCGTAATTGAAGTAAAAATCAAAACGGAAGATACCTCTGGCGATACAGTAAGTATTCTTATATGATTAAATTGAACATATATATATTTGGTTGGGCTCCATTTCTCTTCTGGCAGAAGGGATGAATGTTGGAGCAGAAAATAAGTAGAAAAAACCAATTTTTTCTCAGCTGTTTGGTGGGTCTTAATTTACTTAGAATTTTGTTTGTAAACAAAATGAAATAACGAATAATCAACAGAGTTGTTCCTCTAGCGTTTTTTTTGTAGTTTATTGGTTTTGGGAATAAACTTAAAAATTTTCATGAAAAGAAATTTTCAGAAATTTTGAGTTTACTGAAAAAAGCAAAACTCAGCGAAAATCAAAAACAACCACGAAATCAAAGTGGGTACGTACCAATGATCTGTTTGAATGAATGCCTGTCACTGCTTGCAATGTCTGTTTATGCACATGATTCACAAAAGCAATGAATCAGTATGATTGTTTTGAATGCTTCTTAAAAAAGTTAACACTACCATCTTCCCACCATATTTGCTATCCCATATTTTGCTTCTGCTATATTTATTTTTTATTCCACTATAAACTCCATTTTCTACATTTCTTATTATTTATGAATTTATTATGTTAACTTTTTTAAAAACACTTTTAAATACCTTTTTACAGTAATTTTAAAAAATGTGTAAACATATACTTACATACGTATGTACATCAACATGCTTTTGTGACTTATTTCATTACTATACAAACCAATCAAACAACAGTAACAGTATTTTACTTACTTTTGTTAACAGCACTTAAAAAACAAGAGTGAGTTAATGACAGTCATTTGTAAGAGAGTTAACATTGCAAGCAATATCATTAGCACATATTGATGTTAAAAAACATAACAAAGGCATTGCAAATGTGAGTGGACAGAGAAAGTGAATCAGCTCATACATTTCTCTGGTACGTACATACATACATGTTAGCAAATTTCACAATTTATCGAAAATTCACTAACAGAAACTGAAAAAAAAATATAACAAATCAAAACAGAATATGGCTAATAATTTCACAATATATTGAAAATCAACCATCAGAAATCCACAACAAAATCTAATTTATATATCTTCACATGAAAACAAAAAAGGAATAAGTTACAAAAACTTCAAAATCGACTTTTTGATTTATTACTCGCTGTTACAAAACAACTACTTTTTTACTCGTGAAAAACGACTTAGTGTGGCTTGTAGGTCTAGTTGGGTAGATCATTTTACCATTTAGAGAAAAGGATTTTTGGGTCTTCACGGAAAAAAATTCACTGTTTTCTTATTTCTGCACCGACTTTAGATTTTGAAACGGCGTCGAATAGAAGAGGACTTAAGCTTTTCGTGTACATTTAAAAGATTTTATTTTGACTTATGTTTTATGGAAATATCATCAAAAGAAACATCAAATATTTTTATTTTTTTCCGATCTGTTAAAACTTTGTGCTTTTGCGTTTTTTTTGCAACACCGCATGAAAATCTACCCATTTTTTTATTTTCTTAAAAATTTAATCTTACAATGATTGTATTTGTGGTTACAGTGCTTTTATTTCTTACATAACGTTATATCTTGAAAAATAAAGCTGATGGGAAAAAAATGTAGTGCAGATTCGCGTTCAGCGTTCCAAATAACTAAAGAAACAACTTTGATTTCTAGCGAACGAAAAAGTTTTTCGAAATATGTAGACATGTGTAATTAATCTCTACTAGGATCCCGCCAGGTGGCCGAAATTCGACCCCTTGATCCGTAACCGGGTTTGTTTGTAACTGGTGTTCTAACTAGTTTTTATATGCAAAAAACTATATTGTGCATATCTAGAGAAAAATACCTTTCAAAACATATAAGTTTCATCAATATTGGTGGACAATAAGATACTTAAAAGTGTACGACAAAAATTGTGTTGCCTATTTATATATAAGATTTAATTACATGGGGGTTACTCTGTAATTCGAAACGAAGGAAAATGCTTTCGAAGTGCAATGTAAATAACATACAAATTCAAACAGTTTTCTTTTCGAATCGTATTACAGAGTTAGGAAATTCATTTTTGATACTAGATTATTAACGGCCCTTTTCACAATGTATGATTAACGTGGACTTTAACGGCAAGTTCGACATACAAAACTTTCCCTTAAAGTCCAGGTTAACTCTTAGGGCCATTAGTACGATTTACAAATAGCTATTCTTAAGATGTTATTTGATAGATAAATGGTTTTTGGTTATTACAAGTTAATATTAACTTAAGAAGCGACAAATAAGCTAATATCTACTTCATCCTCATGGTAACTTTCAATAGCGGTTTTCACTCTTGATGATAAAGTACCCTTGTAGATCTTGTTAATGAAGTAGATGTAGTTAAAGTACTAGTGTTTACCATAGGCAACAACAAAAAACAACACAAAAAGCTGTAGCAAACACGCGTGTTAAATTTACCAGGACAAAACATTGACGAAAACCCAAACAAACAACAGCTGACCCATTAATTGTTGATGCAAACGAAAAATAGACTCACTCTTTCTAGTGATAAATCTTAGTAAATATAAGAGAGTTATAAACTTAACACAAAGAGTGAAAACCTCTAATGACAGTTTATTGCAAAGTAAATCGTTGCCAGTCCGTATTATAAGCAACAAAAATTAGTCGGTATCATCGTATGGCCCTTAATCGTACATTGTGAAAAGGGACGTAAATTATCTAAAATATATAACTGAAACTGTCATTTCGAAAAGGGTATCACATTTTACGAAATTCAATTCCAAACATCTCTATAAAAACTATGTATTTTATAAAAATTACAAATTAATGTTTTGTTCCATTTTGTTATAAATAAGAAAGAAAAACATATTTTTCTTAATACTGAAAAGTTTAAAGTAATGGACTCGCATCCATTTGAAAATTACAGATTCAATTATATCTTTCTTGGAAAACTAAAACAATTTTCTGTTTGTAGTTTATAACAAGGTAAAACAAATATCATAGTAAGTAAATAAAATATAATTATATATTCTTTATCGAGATATTATGCATACATATATGTATACATATATAATTTTTTTATTAGTAGCCTTGTAATAACTTATAATATTGGCGCCTGAAATATACGAGAATTTACTTTAAGTAACTCACTTTTTCCAAGAAAATTAATCAAAATCAAAATGTAAAAATCTGTGATTGAAACTGATGCAAGAAAATTATTGGCAATAAAGGAATAATTATAAAACTGTGTACATTTCATATGACTTGCTTTAGTATTCTTAAAACTTGCAAATAACAGCTACTTAAATGTAAATGCTCACTTTCAAACCATTTGAAATTAAAAATTTCCATAGATAAATATATTTTTAAAAATTTAAATTTCAATACTTTGCAATTTCAGATGGAAATTATTGATGTTATTTATGGTAAATTTTCCATACCATCCGATGTGGCCGCAATCGTTGAAACGCCTCAATTTCAACGTTTAAAACTCATCAAACAATTAGGATTTTTGAAAATTAATAACAGCATTGAACATAAACATCATCGTTATGCCCATTGTTTGGGGTAAGTTCAGTTAAATTTGCATTTACATATCAATACATAATATCATTTGTTATTAATTTTTTTATAGAACTTATTTTGCTGCCAGCCTTATGTTAGATGCTTTGGAGAAGAATACTGAGTGGTTAAGAAATAATAACAACAAAATTCCATTGGTATATCGAAAAGCTGTACAGGTAAGTAAAAGTATTTCTAGCGAATAAAATTTGATTACTGGGATATATTCTGTTTAAAAAATATTGCAACCAAAATTTTTTTTAGTGCTGTTTACATAACTCTGGCAGGCAATACTCGTGTAGAAATTTTTTTTAAAAATCAGTCAGATTTTCGATAAGCTCTGCAATTTTTTTTTTAAAGCCGAGTGTACTTTAGCTTGCTTATAAACCACTTTCATCTATAAAGTTTTTCCATTATCCTTATTAAATAAATAATTCTGTGCATAAATCTTCATTTTGCATGGCAAAATTACTGAATTGTATTCCTATTTTGAATAATACTAAAAGGTTAATCAATATATTGGTAAAACCGGCTCAAAAATATAATATTTTTATACCCATAAAAAAAATTCTAACAGGCTTGTGCGGAAGGTGTTCGTCAATTTTGATTGTATATCTTTTTTTTATTTTAATTAATAAGCAGATTTTGTAAGAAATTTCGTTTCTAAATGGTTCAAATTTGTATAAAAAATAACTCAAATACGTTTCAAAAAAAATTTTTATTTCATGCGAATTGCAACACAAAAAAATTATATATACAAAATCTGGATTTAACAAGCAGTTTTTTTAATTTCATTAAAATTGTTATTTGAACATCTCTACTCATGTTAAGTCACACACTCAAATTAGTCAATAAAATATATGAAAAAATATGAATTGGAGTGTATTCGAAATTTCGAGCATAACTTCGAATATTCGAATTTAATTTCAAGACTTTATCTTTGGCTAACCAAACAATATAAACATTCAAATATATTTTCGAAATTTAGTAAACGTGCGCCAAAAATGACATAATTATGATATGTGTATGTAATCTTGTTAAAATTATATTATGTTCGAAAATTCGAATATAATTTCGAAACTTCGAAAAATAAAATTTGAGTACATATTTTGATGATGATTGATATCGTAGCAGTATTCTAAATAAAATTAGAATTTCTGTTTCGAATAATACGAGTATTATGTAATTTTAAAGTCTTATTTGCTGTTTATAGAACCCAAACAATCGATTTGAGTAACAAATTTGTATGGAAATCACTAAAAAAACTGATTGCTTTTCTATAAATAGAACATTAATTTTCTAACCTCTTTCTACGAGAAAAGAACAAAATGTTTGAAAATTAAATAAAATAGGTTTGAAATGTGTTTTACAATAAAATTTCCATAAAAATTTTAGTTAATCCATTTTAATTTTTTATGAATACGCCAGTAAGGATTTAACGTTGGCATTATTCGCATCGTATTGGTATTTTCGAACAAAAACAGAATAACAAAATTAAAAGATATGTATAATGTCGAAAAAATCTAACTAAATATACGAAGTTTTTCAGAACAATTTTACAAGTGTTTCAGGATAATTTTATAAGTTTCTAAATTTTTTTAACTAGTTTGTGTATTATTAAAAATGTTTAATACAAAATTTTCTTAAAATAGATTTCAAATACATATTATTTTTTTTATGAATATGGGCGAAAGAGCTAAATGTGGCAAACTAAATATTAGTCATGCCCATTAAAATAATCACATGCAGATTTTTTAATGGGCATAACTAATATGGCTCCCGAAATAGAGTGGTCACACTTATGTTTTGCCCGATTTGGATGAACAAAAAACCAAAATATGCATGACAACACTAACTTCTAATTTGTTCGATACATATAGTTTATTTTTATTTAATCAACGCTTTCGCACTTATCCACAGAATAATTAAGAAAAAAGCTTCTTCATGCAAAATGAGAAATTGTTTTCTTTTTAAAAACGTATAAACAAATTTAAAACTGTAAAAACTTTGGCTTTTAACTATTGTTCTTAAGAACAGCTGTCTTACGAACAAAATAAATTATATATTATGAAAATCGATGGAGAAATTTTGATGTTATTAGAAATTAAGTGAATACACCCAGCCAGTTAAAAGGTTCTTTCGTTATAAATTTTGTTCAAACCAAAAAAATGCTTTATTTATAAAAAAATTAAAATGTATTTTAAATGTATTTTTAGAAAAATTTATACACGAAAAAAAATCCATGCAACATATGCACGAAAACTGTTGTATATATTACGAAATATTTTGTAATTTCGTATAACGAAATTTTTACGCAATGTATAAAAATAATTAAAAAAGAAAAGTAAAAAAAAAGTTTGGCTCAACCGGGGCACGAACTCGCAGTCTTTATGTTTCAAGGCAATAACTCTACTCACTGAGCCACTTCTTACTTATTTTATAGGAGATAAAAACTCGTTTTATTTTCTTAAATCTGAAAAATTTGTCAATCTATAAAAAATAATTAATTAATTTTTTTCATTTCAAATATACATATATTTTTTAACAAGGAAAAATCTTTACGAAAAGGTTTTCGTTACTTTCGTAAATTAAAAAAAAATTATTGCCTAAATTCTTTTCTTAATATGTACGAAAGTTTCGTATATTTTACGAAAAAAGTAACTAAGAAAGTTTTTGGTTTGGAAAATGTTGCATGGTTTATTTTCAGTGTATGGAATTTTTGTGTTAAAACACGTTTTAAACCGATTTTTTATTTTATCAATTAGACCGTAAGTTTATTACCGAAAGTAGCTCTTAAGTGTGTATAAAATCAACATTTATCCACATTGGCGTATATACCCCTTTTAATTAAATTAAATAAACTGGAAAATTTAAATTAAGTTTCGAGTTTTCGAAGTATAGAAACTTGCTCTTAATATACTTTCATCATTTTCCTTTGGAATTTTATATTGAAAACAAAAACCAAATTTTGAGTTTCTTTATTGTTGTTTCAATGTAAACTCCCAAAAGAAAATTTCTATTTTATTTAAAAAGAGGCAATAATAGTACCGTGGCTTAATGTATATTAAGGTCAAGTTTCGCAATTTTAATTGAAATGTGTAAAATTTTCTAATCTGATTTACAGTAACTTTATTAAATTCTCGACCCAATAGTTAAAAAATTTTCTTTATTTCCACAGATAGCCGCACTTTTACACGATATCGCTCATGGTCCATTTTCTCATGCCTGGGAGCATGTCGCCCACAAATATACACATGAAAAAGAGGCATTTTTTAGCGTCGATCAAATCTTTGAACACTTGAATGACCACAAATTTCGCGAACTACGTGACAACAACAATTATGGTATTGAATTAATAAAAGCATTAATTGAAGGTGATATTGAAAATTTTAAGTTTAAATTGCCCAAACAATTCAGTTTTATATTTGAGGTAAGAGAAATTTACTTAATAACAAAATTTAAATATATCATTTAGTAACTTTTTTCCACAGATTGTTAGCAATAAACGTTCCAAATTAGATGTGGACAAGTGGGATTATTTAAAACGTGATGCCTATTATTTAAAAGACTTGTGCCACCAGAATATGGACTTTGATGATGTTTTCCTGCAGGCTCGCGTTTCAGAATGTGGTTCACATATTGAGTATCGTTATGAAGATTATAATAAAATCTATAATCTATTTGCTGCCCGCTATACTTTTCATGTTGATTGCTATTCTTTGCCCGAAGTCTTTTTATGTGATTATATATTTAATTTGGCAATACAAGATATACAACCGAAAATCAATAATATTTTAATTATTGACATTGGTGCCAATGATATGTCAGAGTTTTTAGAAATGACCGATAATCATGTGCTGCAATTAACTGAAAATAGTGTTTGGAGTACATTTTTGCAATACGAAACAAAATTCCAAAAAGTTGATCAACTTGAAACTGAAGTAAGTTTTTTTTTTTTAATTTTTTGTTTGTTTTTGCTATTATACTAATTTATATTTTATTTACTTTGTAGACCACCCGTGCTCGTGTAAAGGTGAAAAGTGTAACCGAATTTATGCTAAATAAAGAGCGACTAAGTTTTTATGGTGATATCAAGTAAGTGATTTTCAATATATAATTTTCATATAAATTACACTATACACAGTAATTTTTGTTCTTTTTAACAAAAAGTTTAAAAGATAATGCTCGAAGCATCTAAACTTTCAAAATATGTGTGTATACATAATACATACATGAGAGAATTTAAGAAGCTCATCCACGTTTTCAGCATTCATACGAACTGCGAAGTCATATAAATGTGACAGCGCTTGTCATATGTTTTAGTTTAGGTAGCTTGTAGCAATTTTGCTTATTTAAATTTAGGATTTTGAAAGCATATTTGTAAGTGGCTACAATTTGTTAACTTCCCGCAATATAATAATTCTTGCAACACCGACTAAAAAATAGGTGTGGCACTGCCCATAATTGTTATCATAATGCTGTACTTTTACTAGAACTAATTGTGTGCGAAGTTTCATAAGAATCGGTTAAGTAGAAGTAGTTTAAATAAATATTTACTTCACATGGGCGTGGTGCTGCCCACTTTTCTAACCATAATGTTGTATTCACGCTTATCGGGAATAAGAGGCGAACATTTTGTTCACGTGAAATATTTCCCAGGAAAAAATGGCGAACAAAACGTACAAAATAGTACAGTAACACAACAACAAAAAATTTTAGGGGAAGAGAACATATTTCACGTGAACTTTTATTCCCGATAAGGGTGATTGTAGCAATAACTAAATGGTTATGCAAAAGTTTCATAAGCATCGGTTTAGTAGAACCTGTTGAAAAAGAATATTTACTTTGCATGGGCAGGGCACTGTCCACTTTTTTAATAATCATGTAGTATTCAAACAGAAACTTAATGTGTGTGCAAAGTTTCATAAGAATCGGCTGAGTAGAAGTAGATGAAAAGCCATGTGTATTTACTTCGTATAGGCGTGACCCCACCCACTTTTCAACGGGACCAATCTGGAAGTACATCGTTTTAAATAAGGAAAAAAATATTCGAAAAAATTCGAAAATTATAAATAAAAAATACATGACGAATTGATAACCTTTTCTCTTTTTTTGAAGTCGGTTAAAAATGGAATGGAAATGGATTTCAGAGCCATTTTCGAAAATCGAGTTTTCACAGATCTCGAAGTTTTGAGCTTTTAGAAAGTTATCCAGCCTATTTTTACAATGGTGTATTATGCAACATATAATACAACATAACACAACACTGCAGAAAAAAGCATGGTTCTAACGACTGATTCTGGCAGAGGGCACTTGAAGCTAAAGTTAAGGTAAAAGATGTGCTCAGCACTATTATGTAAAACACCACGAAGAACATTTTTGTAAAACATTTAAATTATTTGTTGTATGGGTCGTTTGTCCCTTTATTGAAATAAGGGCAAACATCTCCTCTTCAGCGGAAATATAGCGGGCTGAAATATTCTACAAAAATATTTAGCATAAAATTGTACTATAGGTTTTCAAAGACACCGAAGCTCCAGACTCACCTTGAACACCTCAAATCGTTCAAAATCTAATATGTATTTATGGGTTAATTTCGTACTTATTCACAATTTGTACTTAAGTCTTATGTTTAAGGTATACGATGTGCTCAGTACTTTATTTAAAATACCAACGAGGAACATTTATGTAGAACATTGTAGCCCGTTATACCGCCACTGAAGTGAAGTTTTTTGTAAAAACTCCCACACCACGAAGAGTTAGATTTTTAAAATGTTTTACAAAAATTTTCCTCATAATGTTTTACATAAAAGTGCCGAACTCATCGTATACCTTAAACGTAAGGCTTACACGATTTTCTAAGTCACTTTAGTATAACTATGTGCAAAAGGGCGGAAATTTAACTCCTCCTAAGATGAGTCCCAGATGTAAACTTTAAAAACGCCGGCACACGTTTATATTTTTTTGGTGTCCTCTACAAGAATTAGTCATTAGAACCTTGTAATTTTGAAAAAAAAAAAACAATTTTGGTGTACAGTGTATCTAATATATAAAAATCACATGTCTGTATATTCGTTTACGCTAATGTGCTAAACTGTCCAACCGATTTCATTGGAATTTCGTGAGAATGTATGGTTGTTTCTAAATTGAGCGATAGGATTCTTCTGGAACTGATAGGTGGCGCTGTTGTCGAATTAATTTTTCTAAATCGTTTTGAAAGATAGAAAATTTAAAGTTTAAATAATAGAAAATCACGCAATTCCAACAGAAGACATTATTCAATTTTGCACATTACAACGCTAATTCATTGCAATATTTCATTATCGACATATGCATTTTTCGTTATCGTCCTTTATTTTAATATCATAACTTATTTGTGTGTGCATTTTAGAAACCAACCCATTTTAAATGATCAAACGAAACTTGTGAAAAAAATTTATTCTTGTTACTGCGATCAGAGGTATGTACAACAATATATTTCTTCCCTGATAAATAATATTAACTAAACAGTTTTCCTACAATTTTAGCACACAAACAGTTTATTATACTGTCCAACACGAATGAATTAAAAGTTTCCATCAGAAAATACTACCACACAACTTAACAAGTGGTAAAAATGCAATAGAATGAACAAGAATATTGAATTCAAAAGTACCTTTTTGTAATAATTTTACAATATTTTAATTTTAATTTAATTTTAATTAACGTTTTAATATAAAGTTACTAACGTTTTGTGTAAGAAAAATATACCAAGAAATGTTTTGTTTAATCAACGTTTGTACTGCTTCGCAGGAATCTAGAGTGAAAAGAATTTTATGAATTCAACATTTTCCTTTAAAATGTTAAAATATATTTTCTTGGTATATTTTCATTTTTCATGTTTTGTGTTTGATAGTTTATATCGTTTAATTTTTAAAACTTTTGCAGTTTAACATTTAAGATACGCCATAATTAATTCATTAAATCGAATATATATTTAGTGTCGTTTATTTCTGATGCTTTTTAATTAACATTTAATGTTATATGTTATTCCAAATATTTTACCAAATATGTTTTTAAAATATTTGTTTCCGATCTTAATTATTATCATCAGGTATTTTCTTTTAATTAGTTATGTTAAAGTATTTTTTTTTATTAAAATATATAAGAATCTTTTGTGAAGACATATTTTAATAGATATTTTTGAGTTAAGTTTTTTTTTAATATAATAAATTAGATTAGATATTATGTTTTCAGCATCTTAAGAAAATATTCATAAAAATATATTCTCATAAATAAAGTATACATATTTATAAAAAAAAACTAAAAAACTGCCGGGATAAGTTTCTATTTAAATTTCAGTGAAAGAAGAATATAACTTTTTTTGCGTTTATTTTGAAATGGTTTGTATATAATAGAGAGAGGTTGGCACGTAGTTTGTCTAAGGGATCGGATTTCGTATTATATCTGATATTTGATCTACATAGTCGATATGTCTGCATTTCGTTGTTGCAAATACCAACTCATCAGTACTCCTTTAACCATTATGTTCGAAAAGTTTTCAAACATCCAAACTTTTTCAAAAACACTTACCGAAAATAGTGAACAAAATGAATCATCTTGCTCAAATGTTAGATATGTGTGTTGTATGTAATTACTACTATCGATAAAAAGTCAACGTCGTCATAAGACTGTTAGGGAATACAAAATTAGTATTGATCTTGTGTTAAAGTGATATTGACTCAAAATTGACGACGATGTTGACGACGCCATATAAAATAAGGGTGAGTATAAAATGTATATAATAAATAAAAAATTCATTAGAGTACGGCACTAAGTCGCACACGAAGGGTTCCGTACGAGTTTTAAGTATTTAATACATACTACATATCTTTTTTCGTTTTGGCAATTTTTTTTAGTTCTGGTGACTTTTTTCGTTGTGACGACATTTTTTCGTTTTTGCGACATTTTCGTTTTAGCGATTTTTTACTTTTGGCAGTTTGTTTTTGTTTTGGCAGGTTTTTCGTTTCGGCGGTTTTTTTGAGAGTTTTTTTTCGTCTTGTTCGTTGCATTCCTATTAATTATTATAATTCCAATTGTTTAATTACACTGTACAACAAAATCATATAAGTTTTAAATTACGAGGTTCTAACGACTAATTTGGTAGAGGGCAGAAAAAAAATATATACGTGCACCGGTGTTTTGGAAGTTTATATCTGGGATTCTTTCCATAACTTTTGCATATGTAGTTATAGTAACTCGCCATAGGAAATCTTGTAAGCCTTACGTGTAAGGTATAATATGTGTATTTTATGTAAATCACCACGAGGAACATTTTTGTGGAACATTTTAACCCTTCAACTCTTGGTGGTATGCGTATTTTTGTCCCTTTCTTAAATAAGGGATAAAAAACTCCGCATCAGCGTAAAATTCACTTCCAGACTAGCCGTGATTTTAGAACACCCTTTAAGCGAATATATACATACACCTCTTTTATTTTAGGTAATCATTTTTTACAGAATTTTAGATCTTTTTTTTTTGGAAAACTCGATTTAGTTGAATTCAAAATTTATTCGGATAAATTAAAATGCGTTTTCTTAATTAAAGTTTTTTTTTTAATTTTATTAAATAATTTCATTGAATCACATATGTATTGTTTTATTTTCTTATTTATAACATTAAAGACTAAAAAAAGAATAACTAACAGTTTGTGGTTTTACATATTTTTAATACATTTTCATACAATTAATAATAATTATATAAAAAAGAACACAACTATTAAGTACTTAACATAAAATTAATAACAACAATAGAAATATAAGAGTGAGTAGAGTAAAATAATTTGTAAAACTTTATGATAACTAAAAAGACAAAAATTATAGCATACTTTTGGTTGTTTCTCGTATATACTTTTCATGGCATACTTTTAGCTGTTGTCATAAATATATGCAATGCGAAATTTTCGTTTATTTATTGTGTGTGTGTGTGTGTGTGTGTGTTTAATTAATTAACTTTTTATATTTGATTTTTTTTACATAAAAGTATGCTTTTTGATAGCGGTTTTTATTTTCTTCTTCAATTACTATTTTATTATATATTTTTTGCAATGAAAATTTATTAAAATCAACAAAAAATTAACTTATTCTAAAAAGTTTAAAAATTATATTATTTTACACAGTTAAGGCCAGTAGTGCCAAGGCTTATAATAAAATAAGGTTGAAGCAAAATTAAAAATATATAAGTACAAAGTTGGTCCCGAAGTGATGGAAAGACAAGACCAAATCCTCAAACCAGATTGGAGACATTACCCGATTTAAGTAATCCTGATATTTGCTTTTAATACATATCTGCTAGATCGGCTTGCATACTCAGACAAATAGGAGATTAAGGTGTGATCACAACTCCTAGGTAGGCAAAAGGACTACATGATTCTTGTCAAAAATTTCGATAAACCCTTGTTAGTCAGTATATCGAAAAGAGATGTTAAGAAGGAATGTTCGATAAGTTTTAACTGCGCATTTTCGCTCTTTATGAGCGGCTAAAAAATGAAAGCTCATAGTAGAGATATTTTCGAACTATGTTTCCCCTTCGGTCCAGATCAAGTTACTCGATATCTATGCCATGTTCTAAGTGCATATTTACGTCATAGCTCATGATAGAGGCGACTATTATTGACGTTTATATGAATAGTGTTTCTGCAATTGTGGACCAACTTTCATTCAATGACGGTGAAGTCGAATGTTTGCCCAAAAAGACATGAGAACGAGATAGCCAGTGAATGCTTTAGAATTGTCTTGGTCTTTGGCGTAGCTAGCTCGCAAAAGTACATCAATATTCTATTGTTGGAGCTGCTAAGTGTATCAAAGGGGCGAGTACAGAAAAGCAGGCCACACAGATCATACACAATTATCACTTTCAGGCTATCTAGGACGTTTCGAACCTCACTAAGAAATGATAGAAAAAAGAAAATATCAGGCTTTGGCTGAAAGTCGCTTTCACTCGAAAGGACATCAATATTCTATTGTCGGAGTTGCTAAGTGTATCAAAGGTGCGAATAAGATAATTGTTGCAAAAAATATTTACTACAAAATAAGCGTGGCACCGCCCCCATATTTTATCATCATGTACTTTTACGAGAACTTATTGTGTATGTGAAGTTTCATAAGAATCGGATAAGTAGAAGTAGTTAAAATGAATATTTACTTTTCATGGGCGTGGCACTGCCCACTTTTCTAAACGCAATGTTGTATTGTAACGATAACTAAATATGTATGCAAAGTTTTATACGAATCGGCTAAGTAGAAGTAGTTAAAATGCTATTTTACTTTTCATGGGCGCGGCACTGCCCATTTGTTTGATCCTGATGTAGTATTTAAACAGAAGCTCAATATGTGTGTAAAGTTTCATAAGAATCAGTTGAGTAGTTGAAAACGAAAGTGTGTGGGCGTGACCCGCCCACTTTTCAGCGGGACCAATCTGGAAGTACATCTTTTTGAATAGAGAAAAAAAAATCCAAAATCGGTTCACAAATGGCGGAGTTTTGAGGGAACATACATAAAAAAATACATGACGAATTGATAGCCTTTCTCCTTTTTTTGAAGTCGTTTAAAAAGGATTGCACACAGATCATACACAATTGCCACTTGTAGGTTATCTAGGACGGTTTCATCCTAACTAAAAATATATAGAACAGGGAAAATATCAAGCTTTGAAATAAAGTCGCTTTACTGAGCATTGCACGATCGGACGAATATCGGAACTTAAAAATATGCCCTTTCCTAAAGGAGCTGCGAAGTAATACGAAGAATAAGTTCATCATCTGTTCTGCTAATGTCCTGTTCCGCAGAAACGAAAAGTAACTTCATGACCTGAGTGCGCACCACTCGCCGTCCTATTAGAATTTATGAAAAGCTTTGGATAGTTATTAGGAGGCGGAGTTTAAGGAACTTCTCAAGATTACGTGGGCTATTCTATATATTACAATGGACCAAAAGGTCTACGAATACACTCGCTTAATGAAGAACTTAAATTTATTTTTAAATGTAAAGAAGTGTTACGTCAGGCACGTTTAGAAGGGGGTTGGGGGTGTTACACAACAAAACTGCTGTGGGTGCATTTTCTACCCCCTTTGTTATAGTGATGTTGTCTTTACTTGAAGTCGAATCTGAAACCTCTAAGCATATAGAGGATCACACTAATGAGAGGTTCATAGTATTGTAGCCTGATACTGGGTATACTGCCCGAAGTGAACTCTTCTCCTATAAGATTGGATCAGTGAGACTTAACGTTATATTATATATTTATAAAAATTTATTTTGCCAACGACACCACTATCTAGTACAAAAATCAGATTATGAACCTTGACAATATCGTGCTATAACCGCCAAAAAAGCTTAAGCGCCATAAAGTAAATTTTACAGGAGAAATATTTTTTAGTTATCCTTGGTTTAAATCGAAGTAGAGCCCTTATATTGGCTATATAGGATTGTGTTGGATTGTTATATGTAATGTTAATAGTTTTAATAAATTTCCTATAAGACAACGCATGTTTGTAAAGGTTAAGATATTTTAAGATATTATTGATGCCATGAAAAATCAATTAATTTAATCAAATTATTTTAAAACTAGTAATTATTATCTTTATCAAGCTGTTCTTTAACCGTTTCATTGAGGTCCTTGCCGTTTTTGACACTAGTTTTGCTCTACTTGCAAAAGAGAATTTTAGCTTAAGCGACACATTGCAGTTACAAAAAAATGTAAACAAATTAAAAATTTAAAGGGAAACTGCACTTAAGCTAAAATTTCTTTTGCTGTATTTCCGTAACGGAACATGGCAGGACTTTGAAACTTTAACAGATAGTCCGATTTATCGTAAATAATCGATTTTCGTTTAAAAACGATTTTCGAAAAGCATGTCGCTTGAGCTTTTTTGGCGGTTATGGCTCGATATATTGGAAATTCTAATAAATCAGTGGAAGTTAATCTCACTTTTTGGTTTAAAATGTGTTTAAACCAGCAAATCTATAAACCAGCCAACATATAAACCATATCTTAAACGCAAAAAATTGGGCGTTTAAACTACCAATATAAACCATATGTTTTTAATCGATATCCCACCACAAAACCAGATATATTTGATATTTATCGTGGTGATGCCACATTATTATTGTTTAAACTACGGACAATATATAGGAAATAGTTTACTGCTGTTGAGTTTAAACTACATACATTTAAATTTTAGTTTAGTTTAACAAAACTAGCGTTTAAACGTTCACTGATTTATTAGCCATAAAGACTATAAAAATGTATCATTTTTTGTTCTCTGAATTTTAATATTCTCTAAAAATCTTATTTAAAATATTTTTATTTAAAACTAAATTGCTATTTAAATTCCTTAAGTTTCTTGTACTTAATTTAAGGTTGTAACAGAGCCAATGCCTTATTCGGTAAATTCGCTGCCAAATATTGTTTGTGTAAACGTTGCCGACAGAATTGATAGAATTCGATTTCGTAGGTGAAATTGCGTCGCACAATATCTTTGACTTTTTCACTAACTGGTGGCTTGAAATTATTTTTGTTGATTTTTGTCAGATATTCGGCACTGGCTGGAAAGAAAGAAATATTCGTTAAAAAAGAATTACATAAAATCTTTTGTAGGTTCAAATTAAATTTGAGAGATTATTTCCCTCGAAATATATGTTTCATATAAAAGAACTCGTATCAAATTAAATTCTGATTCTTACGCTATTAGAGGGTTAATAAGAGGCTGTTGATTGAAAAAGAAAAATATGAATGCAAATTTGATATATATGAAATGATTTGAAACTAATTTAGCAAATCCAAGAGATTCGTTGAATCAAATAATACTGACGAAGTGTATGCCGAGACAGAAAATACATTAGATTCTGATGTTATCTAACTCAAACATAATTGTACCTCAAACATAAGACTTCGTTGGCTGGATTATAGAACAGTAACACGTAGACGTTCGGATTTTCGCACAAAATACTTTTCAGAAAAAATGAAATTTCTATTTCGCTTCTCGTCTTTGGAACTCACACTTAAAAAATCACTTTACATAAATTCAACGATTGAAATTCATTGGCCTAGATTCGTAAATTTTTTTATTTGTGCAAAACTACTTTGATTTAATGTACGAATGCGTTCTTTGAAGGAAAATATTCATTGAATCTCAATGTAAAACGCTACATTGAAAGCATTCTTTGCTATTATTCTTTAACAAGATCAGTGAATCATTTCATTGATTTAACGTATTAGTACGTTAAGTCAAAATTAATGAACAAATCATTATAACAATGTATTTTTTCCTTGAATTTATGTACCTTTTTGGTTCAGTGCTGCAAAGCCACAAGTGATTTAAAAATGAAAAGTATTTATTACGTGTGATGGTTTGGTTTGCAATTAAATGTATACCTATTTAGGATTTCATCACTGTGCTGCATCTGATGCGCATTACATTCGAAAAAGCATCAGTCATTAATACTAGATGTTCCAGACGTGATGAAATTCATCATTGAAAATACTCATGCTGCGCAATAAATAAGCATAAAATCAAATGATTTCCTTCAACTGTGAACAGGAAACAGCTCAACTATTGTATTATTCTTTACCTAGTCGCATATCTTCCCGACCCATCGCTCTCTCAAACGACAATGAAATATTTCAGTCTGTGCGCCTCGGCGAGCGACCGCAACTGAATTAAAAATAGAATTCTCTTGTAGCGTATGATGTTTTCGGCTAGATTTTGAATATACAGGCACGTGATGGAAATCGATTCCGAAAACGAAGCAATTTTTAAAGGTGTTTTTTAATAATCTTTCTTTATTAAAAACAATTTTATCACATATATTATAAAAATATATCTTTATTACAAAAGAGTTGTATCACAAAAATTATAAAATTTTTATGAAAAGTGCTTTAAAAGGGATTTTCAAAAGTGCTTCGTTTTCAAAATCGATTTCCATCACATATCTGATAGTCCTCTTTGGGATGCATCACTGCGCTGCATCTGCTCTGCAGTACATTCATAAAAGCATGAGTTAGCAAAAGTGGAAATATCAGAGGTCATAAAATGCAACACTGCAGTATTTCATGCACAAAAGGGAAGTTTCTAGCATTTTCGCAATAAATAAGAATCAACATCAACTGATTTGCTTCCACTGACTTTGATCAGCGCATCTGCATTAGCATCGCAAAAACATCAATTGATTGCATAAAGAAAATGGATTCCATAAAACAGTTAAATTATTGCACCAGGCTTTCCCTGGTCATATAGTTTCAAGATCGATCGGGAGCTTAAACGACGATTGGGAAAACTCATAAGGAACAGCATACGGCGAGAGAAACTGAGATGTTTTCGGACATTTTTTGGGTTGCTGAACACGAATGAAATTAATTTATTTTTCTATAGAAGCGTTTTGGAGAAACTTGCTTTACTTGCAGTTTTTTTACTTATTCCCAAAAACCTCGATAATGGGTCATCCAACTGAATATTATAAATTTTACACTATTTCACAGATATTTTACTCTTCTTTCAGGGAAAACAAATATTATGTTCTTCGGATAAAACTTCTTGAATTATAACCCTTAAAAGGTGAAAAAGTGTAGTTTTGAAAGTTTTTTTTGTTTTAAAATGAACAGGAACTTTTTTTAAGTTTTGAAAAAATTTTCAAGCCAGCGGGCTAAAGATAATTCGGTTTCGAATATATGAAGCCTCAAATCGTTAAGATCCGATGAAATATAAGAAAGTTATAATGTCTTAAATGAAAAAATCCTATTTTATCCATACAAATTGCTGTATATTATTGATTTTAATAATTATGTTGCTTAGAGAACATATCTTTTTTTTTGAAGTTATGGCAAAAGTTTAAAATCTGTAAGCTAGTGTAATTGGGTTTTAAAACTTACTATCATAAATCTCCCGAACACCTTGGAAAAATCTGGGTATATATTTCTCAAACACCGACAGTGTTGTATTAAGATCCTCCAGAACACCCACCACAGCATATTGACTTTCGACTGCATGTTTCGCCCGTTCTAATGCGCCCGCTGTATTGAAAGGTCTATAAAATAAAAGAAAAAACAAAATAAGTTTCAAATAAAGAAAAAAGTAAATACCAAATAACTTACGTGCACTCATAAGCGTGACCACAAAAGAATAAACTTTGCCGGCGATGATCACCAATGCCCTCCACGGTAACTCCCTGAGTATAAGTGCATTCCTGATCGCCCGATAAAACACAAGTTTCAAAGTCTTTTTTCAACCAGGCTGGGTGCGGCAGTGGCAAATCGGGAAAGGCAGCCTTACGTTCCACAAAATACCAAGGAGCTCTTACATAGTAAAACCAACTAATAACACGTTCTACCGGATCACGCACCACATTAATGTAGATCGGAGTGGGTAATTTAAATTTGGTGAAATTCGTATAACAAACATGTTTGATAAATACTGAAGGTTCGGGTAAATCGCTTATAACTTCGGCCAGCTCTTGTTGTTGATCCTCAGCCAAACGTATAGTTTCGACTTTTTGCACCGCATCACGATGAAATTGAAAATTATTACGCTCCGATAGGCGACGTAAGAGTTCCATAAACGTTTGACTGCCTACTTTGGGTACACGATTGAAGAAAACCAAATTCAGTTTGGCCTTGCGGGTATTATTGAGATCATGGACATTAAGAGATTGCATCTTTGTTTGGGAGGGGAAAAAAGTTTAAAATTTATTAAAAATAAAAATATTGCAACGCTACTTATTTCTGGTGATTGATATGCTTGATGATTGCTATAACTTAAAATTAAAATTTTCTTTGCTTGGGAAAATATTCATAAAACTCCAGCCTTTCTTCTGAATGTTTAAATTAATTCAAAATGTGTATTCGTAACTCTTGTTTATGCTTTATTTTCCAGAAGTCACTGGTCTTAAAATATTTAATGCATAAGTAAGTAAAATAAATATTGTGGACTTCGCAACTTTCAATGGAAACGGAAATATAATTTTTTTTACCAAAAATGAAAATAATTTTCTGTATTGAACGTTACCCTTCTTTATCAGTTGTTCTTCCTTATCGTTAATATAGATTTAGTCCCTCTCAATTCAGTTTATTCTTGTTGTATTTTTGTAAATAAACATACAATGAAAAAATGCACGAAACCTTTCGTACATAACTCATTAAGTGGAATTTTTTAGATTTTCACTTATACATAACACTGTACAACACAAAAAAATTCCAACATTTTCTAACGACTGATTTTGGCAGTGGGCACCAAAAAAATGTATACGTCTATCGACGTTTTGAAAGTTTACATCTAGGATTCCCTTTAGGTGGAGTTAAAGTGTCCCTGCCCTTTCTTGTAAAGCTTACGTTTAATATACAAGATGTTTTCAGCATTTTATGTAAAACACCCCGAGAAACATTTTTATGGAACATTTGAATCCTCTAGCTCTTCGTTATATGGGCCCTTTCTTAAAAAAAAGACTCAACGCAAACGCCAAAAATCATTCAAAACTTAAAATGTGTTGAAGGCTTAAAATCGTACTTATTCACAATTAGTACTCTGCATACGAAATCTGGAAAGCCTTATATTTAAGGTATAAGGTGTGTTCAGCACTTTTATGTAGAACACCACGAGAAACATTTTTGTAGAACATTTTAACCCTCTAACTCTTCGTTGTATGGGTGTTTTGGTCCATTTCATGAAGAAAGGGCAAAAACTGCCATTTAGCGGCGATACGGCGGGTCAAAATATTCTACAAAAATATTTGCCATTAAATTTTATTGTGGGTTTTCAAAGACACCCCACCTCCAGACTCAACTTGAACGACAGAAATGAGTCAAAACTTTAAAGTGTTTATGGGTTAATATCGTACTTATTTACATATAGTACTCGGTATAAGAAATCTTGTAAGCTTTACGTTTAAAGCGTAAGATGCGTTCAGCACTTTTGTGTAAAATACCACGATAAATATTCTTGTGAATCATATTAACCCTCTAACTCTTCGTTGTATGCACATTTTCATCTTTTCATCCCTTTCTTAAAGAAGTGACAAAGAACTTCACCAAGCTCCAGACGCAACTTGAACGCCAGAAAGGATTCTAAACTAAAAATGTGTTTATGGGCTAATTTCGTACTTATTCACATTTAGTATTCGACATAGGAAATCTTGTAAGCCTTACTTCTAAAATATAAAATGTGTTTAGCACTTTTATGTAAAACACTACAAGGAAAATTTTGGCAGCACATTTCTGCTCACAATATGGCCGCTGAAGGGACGATTTTTTGCTTCTTTTTTAAGAAAGGTACAAAAAGAGTCAGGTTAAAATTTTTCACAAAAATGTTTCTCGTGATATGTTACATAAAAGTGCTAAACACAGCTTATACCTTAAACGTGAGGCTTACAAGATTTCCTAAGCCGAGTCACACTAACTACATTCTAAAACATTACTTCAAATTTACGATCATATATTGTCTAAATTTGTGTTGAAAATTTCTCCTTGTCTAAAATTGCATAGATTTTGTAGTTATTTTATTTAAAAAAAACCTTTCAAATTAAACATATTTAGTCCAAGTGGAAAAACTGTAACATAAAGTATAATACGGTAATGGCTGAATGGTAGATACGTCAGACTATCAGTCAGGAGGTCACGGCTCAAACCTGCACGCAGCCAATCGTTTTTTTTTATATTTTGTTCAAAAATAATGCGTGTGTAATTTTAGGTCGAAAGTAGTCTGTAAAGTGTTGGCTTCTATTATCGACCTAATTTTCAACAAAAGTGTTTTAGAGTGTATATGTAAAATAGGGCGAAACATAATTCCCACCTAAAATGAATTCCAGATGTAAACTTTTAAAGTGCCGATACAAGTACACATATTTTTTGATACCCTCTATCAGAATCAGTCGATGGAACCTTGTAATTGAAAAAAAAAAAATGATTTTGTCGTACAGTGTAATCTATCCAGTTAAAGCTTTTGGGAGTGGAAGTTTTAAATGAAACATATAATTTTTAAAATTAGAAATATGGGATATTTTATTCGTTTTGAGTTGGGAGAAAAACCAGCAGCTCTGAATCTTCGACAAAATATTTAAAATTATTTTTAAATCATCAGCTTTTAAAATAACTTATTTTACGTTTCCTAATCCAATAAATTTTCGTTCTGCAACTCTTTTAATGTAACGGCCAAATATTGCTTATATAAACGCTGTTTACAAAAATAGTAAAAATCATATTCATGAGTAAAATTTTTACGTATCATTTCCTTAACATCAGCATCGATTTTAGGTTTCCGTTTATTCTTATTGCGATTAGTAATTTTCTCATAATTCACTGAAAATTAAATAGGAAAAAATTATTTTATTTTAAATCAAAACAAGAATAAACAAAAAATACTCACTTTCATATAAAAGCTTAGCGCTATTGAAAAATCTTGGTATGTATTTTTCAAATACGGTCAACGTTATATTGGTTTCTTCCCAGGTGCCAACCACTGCAAAGTCACGCTCCACATGCTCTTTAGCCATTTGAACAGCAGCAGGAGAGTTAAAGGGTCTGTGTATAAAGCAAGTCAAGTTAGTTTTGGATGGATTTTGTTTAAACAGAAGACAATCAACTAAATTTGGTTAAACTAAACATAAAGCTGTTAAGTTAAACTAAACAGAAAGCTGTCCATTGGCGTAGCTAGAAATTAGAATATTAGCCTCTTATATTATCCGAATTCATCTAATGTTTTGAATTTCTAGGAGAGCTAAAGCGATTCTTGCCCCCTACAGAAGGGCCTGTCTACGCCAATGAAGCTCTCAAAAGCTCTTGTTAAGGAAGTTATTTTTTTTTGCTGCTAAAAACTATTAATAAAACTAAGAGAATGCGTTTAAGCCAGCGAAAATTCTTTTAGAACTTAATGCCTGACCTCCTAGAAGCTTTAGTTTAAAACTTTCTCCTTTTATTCCAATACTTACATACAATCAGGATGATGACCGCAAAAGAACAACGATTGCCGTTTAAAGTTTCCTACATAATCCTTAACACTGAATGGTATATATTGACATTCGGGATCACCACTACGTACACATTTATTGAAATCCTTTTTGTACCATGATTCCGGTCTGGCGGCTTTTGAGGGATCCTTTTTGTATTCAATAGCATTTTTATAAGCACCTCTAGCATAAAAATACCATGATATAACTCTGTCTACCGGATCACGTACCATATTGATATATATTGGCTTTGGTAGATCGAAATCTTCAAAATCTATCCAATTTACATGTTGTATCCATATGGAGCCTTCATTAAGTTCTGAAATTTTTTCGGCCAATTCACCTTGCTCAGTCCTGCTAAATTGTCTTTTTGTTAAGGCCCCTAAGCCCTCACGTTCCAAAGTTAAATCATCATTGTATATTTCTAGAACACCAAAAAGCTCTAAAAGAGCTTCACTGCCAACTTTGGCGCAACGATTAAAAAATATGACATCTATTTCAGCTTTGCGAGTATTATTCAAACTATAGGCATTTAAGCTTTTGAGCTATTGAAAAAAAACACGCATATAAAGGTAGAGAGGGGGAAAGAGGTAGACAATAAAATAGAGGGACAAAATAGGAGAACAAAAATTTGAAATAATTTGAATTCTTATTTTTCATATTAAAATTGTAAAAAGAAATGATTGCAAAGCAGATGATGATAATATTAAAACTTAATTAGCATGTTTTTGTGCTTGTAAAAAAAAGCTTCAAAAATTTTTTATATGCAACTGAACAACTAAGCAATTCTAATACAAAAATTCCCGCTTTTCTTTAAACTAACTCGATGTTTAAAAGGTTCTCCTCATTTCTTTTATCTATCAAAACTGTAGTTGCTAACTATCTATTTGATTATACTACTTATAAACAATCCGGATGATAGCCCCAAAAGAAGATCGTTTGTCGCTTAAAATTTTCCAAATGATCCTTAACAGAAAGTGGCAGGTATTGCCATTCGGTATCACCGCTACGTACACAATAATTTAAATCATTTTTATACCATGATTTGGATTTTGTGGGCTTATTAGGATGCATTCAATGACGCCAGAAAGCCAAAAAGCTCTATAAGTGCTTCGCTGCCAACTTTGGGACACCGATTGAAAAAAAAAACTTCAACGTTAGCTTTGCGAGTGTTGTTCAGTGAAAATACATATAAGCTTTCAAGCTATAGAGGAAAATCAGAGAAGAGCAGAAAATGAGTTAGAAAGGGAGAGATAGAGAGCGAGGCAGGCACAGATAGACATAGAAGAAACACAGAAAGCGACACACACATAGATGCAGATAGAGAGAGAGAGATAGAGAGAGAGAGACAGACACAGATAGAGACATAGAAGAAACACAGAAAGCGACCCCGATATAGATAAAGATACAGAGAAAGAGAGAGAGAGACACACATATACAGAGAGGGATAGAGGCTGACCCAAGAAGTGAGAGGACGAGATAAATATGGTAATAAAATAAGCGAACAGTTCAAGTATCACAGGCCACATGTCGCAAAAATCGGGTTTTTGTGAATATGTATCGCATTTCCTTCCTTAAACATGATTTTTGATGTTATAAGAAAAGCTGTAGAGAATATAGTTTTCTAAAAAAATTTTATACAGCGCGCAACGACATATTTGCCCCGACTTAGGACTCTTGCTCTTACTAAAAAAACAAATATGTAGACCTAGAAAAAAAGGATTGGTTGGAAAATGGTAAGGCCGATAAAATATTAGTTGAATAGACTATATTTCAACTCATGCTATCAATTTTCTATGAATCCAGAAAACAATCCATGTTCATTACCACAATAGCATAATTATAATAAAGATATGATTCTGACAATTTTTAAATTGATTAGATCAACCGAACCTATGCTTTTGTCATGACTAAGTAACGAATATGATGAGCACAACCGAATAAAATATTATGCATTGGATTTAAGTAACAATTATTTGTATTGGGTGTTTTTTATTGAGGTATAGAACTTTAAGTTGGCATCACTTTTTTAACTGGCGGCCATTTTGTCAGCTGTCAAGTGATTAATATTTAGTTTGGTTTGCCATTTCATCATGAACAGGTTGACAAAAGAACAATGCTTGCAAATCGTGCAAATTTATTTCGAAAATAATGGTTCAGTTCGCGAAGTTTACCGCAAGCTCCGTCCATTTTATGGTCGACATAATCGTCCATCAGAGCAATTAATTCGGTTAACCATGGATCGTTTTCGCACTACGTTTACTCTATGTGATAATACGCATCCGCAGAGACGTCGAACAGTGCGCACCGAAGAAACAATTGCCGCTGTAGAGCAAAGTGTTGAAGAGGACCCGAATGAATCGATTCGCCACCGTGCACAGCAATTGGAGCTTTGTCCATCAACTTTATGGAAGATTTTGCGCAAAGATCTTGGCTTGCGACCTTACAAGATCCAGCTTGTGCAAGAATTAAAGCCACGAGACCATGCAATGCGTCGTGATTTTGGTGTATGGGCCGAAAATGAGATTGATCTCGATGCTGATTTTCATCGCAAAATTTTGTTCAGTGATGAGGCTAATTTTTGGTTGAATGGCTACGTCAACAAGCAACATTGCCGCATTTGGAGTGAAGAGAATCCACATGAGACCCTTGAGACGCCATTACATCCACAAAAACTGACTGTTTGGTGTGCTCTATGGGCTGGTGGAGTCATTGGGCCATACTTCTTCCGAAATAATGCTGGAGAGTCAGTTACCGTTAATGGAGACCGGTATAGAGCCATGATAACCGACTATTTTGTTCCCGAATTGGATGGCATGAATGTGGATGATTTGTGGTTCCAATAAGACGGCGCTACATGCCACACAGCGCACGTCACAATCGATTTATTGAAGGAAACATTCGATGAGCGCATAATTTCGCGGAATGGACCTGTCAATTGGCCACCAAGATCGTGTGATTTGACACCATTGGATTATTTTCTTTGGGGATATGTGAAGTCGCTCGTCTACACCAACAAACCAGAAACGTTAGGGGACTTGGAAGCCAACATTCGTGGCGTTATTGCCAACATACGGCCCCATATGCTCGAAAAAGTGGTTGAAAATTGGACCTGTAGAATTGGCTTTATTCGAGCCAGCCGCGGCGGCCACATGCCCGAAATCATATTTAAACATTAATGGCATAAAATTATCTTTCCAATAAAGCCAAATTGATGGACATTAAAACGATTTTCTTGTGTTTTATTTCAATTCGAAGTTCTATACCTCTAAAAAAAACAAACTACAACTAAAAAAATTTTCTTTATAAATTTACTTTACTTTTTATCGGTTGTTGCAACTAACTAGTGGTTAATTTTATTATCATTGATAGACTTAACCGATTAAACGGTTCGCAGTAGCAACTATTTATTGTTGTAAAATAACTTCTTTTTCAGTAAAAATTCTATGATAGTTGGTGCAAATGCCGAAATTCGTTTGGCAACAAATTCGTTTGTCTCAACGAATCTGTTTTCTCTGTGTAAAGGAAAAGCGATAATTAGTATATATGTATTTTAATTAAAAACTTTTTATTAAAAACTTAATGCAATTTCAATAAATTCTTTGAGAAGAAGGGCAATTTCTCTTGTTCTTCTTTATCAACCAATGCCTTTAAATCATTCTTTTTCAAGGCCAAATATTGTTTGTGTAAACGTTGTCGGCAAAATTGATAAAATTCAATTTCTCGTGTAAAGTTTTTTCGCACCATTTGCTTGATTTCCTCACTAATATGAGGCTTAAAGGGATTACTGTTTTGGATGTCAGCATTTAAGCCATCTAAAAAATATAAATAAAAAAGAAAAAATATCAATGAAAAGAAAAAATCTTAAAAGTAAATTGATTTACAAAATTCTCTTCTTACTGTAATACATTTTAGTGGCTCCTCTAAAATAACTAGGAACATAATTTTCTAAAACTGTTAAAGTAACATTAGTATCCTGCCAAGTGCCCACTACAGCATATTCTTTTTCCACTGTTCGCTTGGCCAACTCTAACGGTAGTTGAGTATTAAAAGGCCTAAAATTTAAACAGCAAAATAAAGCAAACAATCTTCCAGACATCCTAAACACTCTCTACTTACATGCACTTCTTGGCATTATTACCGCAAAAGAATAACGTTTGACGTCGGTGATCGCCAACTCCTTCCAAACCGGAACCCTCTATAAATGTACAAGTTTTGTCCTTCTTCAAAACACATTCATCAAATTCCGTATTCACCCATTTGGGATTGGGCATTTGTTTTTTATTTTTCCTGCGTCCAGGTACAAAAATCCAAGGTGAACGTATATAATAATACCAGCTAATAACTCTTTCTACTGGATCTCTAACCATATTAATGTATATAGGACGCGGTTGATCGAATTCACTGAAATTCAAATAATTCATGTGGGACACAAAGGCGGTACCCTCTTCGAAGCTTAAAATATTCTCTACAGTATTCTCTTCTTCTTGCTTATCAAGTGATGATCTTATGCCACCATTATTGGGATCAACCTCAACCTCATAATCGTGCACTTTACCCAGTTGACGCATTAATGTTATCAACTGCAAGCTGCCTGTTTTTGGCACGCGATTGAAAAATAATAAATCTATCTCGGAATTTTTCGTATTATTTAAATGATTAGCGTTGAGGTTAAAAAGCTGACAAAAAGAAATTTATATTTGGGAGAGACATTTGAAGAGAAAGAAGTGTTAGCAAATTGTATTTTATTTAAATTGTTGATGATTAATTTTCGAACCAGAAACCGTTGAGCGATAGTTTTAAGGTGTGAAAAAGCTTTTGCTTAAAATGAATGGGCCATAAGAACACAAATGGTTATGCTGAAAGATTTTAGTTACAGCTAGTGATTAAAGCGGGACTGTAGAGAGGCACATGCAATTCAGATAGATGCTATATGTACATATACTGATGAGAAAGTTTCTCATCTCAGCAGTTTTTAATTTACTAAACTAGATTTTTAAACTTAAACGCTTTAAAAGCTTTTGATTTTAAAAGGTTTTTGCTTTTATTCATAAAAAATATTTCTGACATAACAGATTAATAAAATAAATTTTGCATACAAAAATTTGTTTTTATTTAAAATCTTTTTATGAATTAAGTTGTTTATATATAAAGTATCAATGCTTTAAAGCGTTCAATGCTACAAAAGGTCTTAGCCTAAAAGAGCTTGTCCAAGAAACAAAAAAATTCTGTGCTTACGAAGTAGCGCTTTTAGTTCAAACCAATATTCTGTATAAGGTTTTATAAAGCTTTTCTAAAGTTTGTCTGAAAAGCTCTGTATATAAGAAACGGCACTTGCATCGTAAAACATTGCTTTTTAAAAGGCACGTTGTTTTTTAAGTTTTAGTTTAAAGTGCAAAAACCTTTAAAAGTAATCTGTTCCTCAAAAATCAGTTTTTGAAAATAATATATATACATTTTCGTTTGGTATTATATATTGAAAACCACAAAAATGTACCCAATTCCCAAACGAAAATTTTTATTTTCAAAATCAGACAGTAGAGATTTTTGAAAAAAGCGCTTTTAAAGAAGCAATGTTTTAAGCGCAAGTGCCGTTTATTATACATAAAGCTTTTTAGACAAGCTTTTATAAGAGCTCATACTTTATCAACTAAAAGTGCTACTCTTTAAAAATTAGAAATAAAAAAACTCCATAAAAAGTCTTTATCACAAATCTCCTGCAAAACTTTCAAAAAGTTTATTTTGTAAAAACTATAGGAACAGCTTTTAGCGACCTATCCAAACGTATTAGGTTTGTTTCTTTACGTATCCGAAATTACCCAATCTTAACCGAAAGCTTTTTGCAATACAACTTTTGTATTGAAAAGCGCTTTCGGTTAAGTTTGTGTAAGTTTATGCGCATACGGGAATAGCCAGATTACACATTCAAGTATGCTCCCGTACGTGCACAAAGTTACACAAACCTAACCGAAATCTCTTTTCAGTACAAAATTTGTATTGAAAAAAGCTCTCGGTTAAGATTGGGTAAGTTCGGACACGTAAAGAAACAGACCTAATATTTGTAATATTTGTTTGCTTTCATTTTACCGAACTTTACCCAAAAAGTAAAGAAACACACTTTTTATTTCATAATCAGTCTGTTCCCGTACGTACACAAAGTTACCCAAACTTAACCGAAAGCTCTTTTCAATACAAAATTTCTATTTAAAAAAGCTTCTGGGTAAGTTTGTGTAATTTTGTGCACGTACGGGTACAGACTGATTAACTACTTTGAGTTTTAGTAAATATTCAAAAAAGCTCTTTTTTAAAAGCTTTTGATAAAGTTTATTTTTGACTTCATGCAACATGAAGCAATAAAATAAGAAACATTTATTTGAAATATTCAGTCTGTTCCCGTACGTGCACAAAGTTACACAAAGTTACCCAAAAGCTTTTTTATATACAAATTTTGTATTGAAAAGAGCCTTCGGTTAAGTTATGGGTAACTTCGGGAAAGTAAAGAAACAGACCTATTATTAATTTAGTGCTACAAAAAGCTTTAGCTAAAACTTTTTATAAAAAAGCTTTTCTTTTATATAATAATAGAAGATTATAAAAAATTATTCAAAGCATAATATTGCCTATATAATCTCTGCTTACAAAAATAATAAAACTCGTATTCCCTGGAAAAGTTTTTTCTAACTATGTTTTTAATTTCATCACTGACCGGCGGTTTCCAGGCATTGCCATTACTTTTAACCTTAGCCAAACCGTGATCTTCATCTAAAAATTAACGATTTTATAAAACATAATTATGAAACACTGAAATTTCGAAAAATAATTACCATAATATAACTGGTTAACACCCTTGAAGTATTTCGGAATATAATATTCTAAAACTTTTAAAGTAATATTAACATCCTCCCACGAACCTACTACGGCATAGTATTGTTCAACATTCTCTTTAGCTTGTTGTAAAGCTCCAAAGGAATTAAATGGTCTGGAGAAAGAAAAAAGAAGTTATAAAGAACTCCCATATTAGTTCAAGGTTACACTTACTCACACAAAGCATCGTGACCACAAAAATACAACATTTGTCTTGTATGAAAAGCTTGAATTTGCTCAAAGCTCCCACCTTCAAAATAAACACATTCGGGATCCTTTTCCTCAACACATAGCTCATAGCGTTTTTTGTAGAATTTTTCAGTGTTAAACTTTTTGCTGTGTATATAAGTTAGAACAGCATTCCAGGGTGTACGTATATAATAGAACCAACTTATGATACGTTCTATTGGATCTCGTACCAGATTTATATAGATCGGTTGCGGCAGATCGTACTCACGAAAGTTTATATAATTAAAGTGCATTGAATAGGCATGTGATGAACCCATATTATTTATCTTTTCGGCTAAATCTCCTCGTTTCGTATAATTAAGCTGATAGGCAATGGGTTCAGAAAATGGAGCCCGACTAACACCGAAACTATTTAGATAACTTAAACGACGTATTAGTTCAATTAGTTGCTCACTGCCTACTTTTGGCACACGATTGAAGAGTAAAAAATCGTGCATAGCAAATGGTGTGTTATTCAATAATTTCGGATTAAGGAAATCGATCTGTTGGAGGGCAGTAAAATCAACGAATTTTATTAGACTAAACACAAACTAAAAAAGTTTTTAATGTGAATGGCGACATGCATTTTAGTCTACATACAAAACATACACATATGAGAGAAGGCGAGAAGTAGAAAAATTCAAAAACTAGAGTTTAGTAATTGTTTTAGTTACTTTAGACTCTATTAAATAACTTATTTCGATTGTTAATTTTCCATGAAATTTTTTATGCTGGGCATTGTCACGCCTCTAACGACTGATTCTGGTAGAGGGCCGCAAAAAAAATATATACGTGTATCGGCGTTTTGAAAGTTTACATCTGGGATTCATTTTAGGGGGAGTTAAATTTCCCCCCTCTTGCACATAGTTATAATGACAGCATAGGAAATCTTGTAAATATTACATTTAAGTTACAAAAGGTGCTTAACACTTTTGAAAAACATTACGAGAAACATGTGTCTGAAATATTTTAGCCCTCTAAATCTTTGCGGTATGGGTCTTTTTGTAGCTTTCTTAAAAAATAGGCAAAAAACTCGCCTTCAGCGGCAATACCTATAGCAAGCTGAAAGAAATGTTGTACAAACATATTTGCTGCAGACGTAACTTGAATGCCAGACATTATTGAAAACTCAAAATGTATTAAAGGACTAATATCGTACTTAGTCACCTATGAAAATACACATCCAACTAAGAGTTAGAGGGTTAAAAAGTCCCAGTAAAATGTCGCACTAAAAGAGAGAGAGAGAAAGAGAGAGAACAGGTGGTGAAGTAGGGAGAGATAGAAAGCTTAATTCATTTACAACTCTGTAATTGCGCGTTTTTTGCTAAATTTTGTAGAGCAGTGTTGCAGTTCCTCTGCTGTCAAGTAGAGCTATTAATTTGTTTACGCTGAGTAGCCATTTAGGCTGAAGCCACACTACCGTTTTTAAAACGCGGCGTTTCTGCTTTTTATATTAAATTTGAAGTTTTAAAAAATTAAGAACTTTCAAATTTAATATAAAAAGCAGAAACGCCGCGTTTTAAAAACGCCCGTGTGGCCTCAGCCTTATTAGTTATTTTACTTCGCCGACGATTCTGCTACAATACCGACGAAGCAGGGTGTTGTGATGTGCACTATTAATCGCTGCCGGTATTGCTAAAGTCATGAGTGCTATGCTATGCCTTCATCACTTTAACAGTCCAACAACAAGCAACACAATAGCACACCAATGCACATCGGGAAAATTCGTGATGTTGTTGGCTTGCCTGAAACTAGTTTTGTGCTCAAGACCTCAGCACCCTCAAATTTCAAGTTTTGAACGATTTCTGGCATTCCAGTTGATTCTGGAGCTTCGGTGTCTTTGAAAACTTATAGCAGAATTTCATGGCAAATATTTTTGTAGATCTTTTTATCATGCTATATTACCGCAAAAATGTGCCCCGTAGTGTTTTATATAAATTAGATTAACACAACTTATACGTGAAATGTAAGGATTACAAGATTTTCTATGCCGATTCACTATGATAATGAGAAAAAAAGGGGAGGGGAACTTTAACTCCTCCTAAAATAAAGGTCAGATATAAATTTTCAAAATACCGATACACGTCCCATCTACTAAAATCAGTCCTCGGGACCTTATTATCAATCGTATAGTGCTACAGAGTAGTGAGCAGTGCCACGCCCATAAAAACTAAGTGGTTATATACAAATTTTTCTATTTAGCTGATTCTTATGAAACATTGACCTTTACAAACTCTAAAAACAAGCATGTACATACATACATTGTTGTCAAATTCAATACTTAAAAGTGCGCAATGCCACGCCTACAAGAGTAAATACTCTTTTCCACTTCTTCCACTTATCCGATTGTACTAAAATTTTAAAATATTTTTTTTTTTATTACTTTTTGTATGTATATTGATACAAGATTTTTGATTTTATTTTTTGATTAAAAAAATTTTTGAGTTAAAGCTTAGAATGTCTGTATTGGCAAAAATAAAAAATTCTAAATAAAATTTTCTACAAAATTTAATTGTCATCCTCAGCATTATCATCATAGTGATCCGGTATCATCATATATTCATCGTTATCAACCTTTTCTCCATCATTAATGGCTGCATATTGCAAATACAGTCGCTGTTTGCAAAATTCATAAAATTCTATTTCATGAGTTAGATTTTTGCGCAATATTTCTTTAGTTAAATCACTAACTGCACGTTTAGATTTGTTTTTATTAATTTTACTAAGGTGATCTTTGCTTACTAGAAAGATAGAGAGAGAGAAACGAGAGAGAGAGAGAGAAAGCATTACATTTAGAGAGAAGAAAAGTATTTAAACCTCTAACAGAGAAGTAGAGGACTGTTTCTAATATTGGGATGCTAAAGTTGATCTTGTAAAAATATAATTACAAACAAGATCTATGAAAAAAAATTATTTAAGTAAAAAAGAAAAAGTCCTTAATTTTTCTCTAAAGAAAAAAAGTTTTCTAAAACAAAATAGAGACAATTCTTACAAAACAGAGTCAATTCTTACAATAATAAGCGGCTTTAGCCTTCCTAAAGAAACGTGGTATATAATGCTCTAGCACAGACAAAGTGATATTGGCATCTTCCCACGTTCCCACAACAGCATATTCTTCCTCCACAGTACGTTTAGCTCTTTGCATCGCTGCCTTGGAATTAAAAGGCCTAAATATAATTTAAAAATAATATTTTAAAATCTCTCTTTAAACACGAATTGTCCCCAGAAATCTATCTTACATGCACAATTGACGATTTTGGCCACAAAAGAATAGTGTTTGACGTCTATGATCTCCAGCGGAATTTTTTATTTCCATTTGATTAAAGGTACAATACTTATTCTTATTCTGTACACAGGTATCCAAGTCCATATTCATAAATTCATCTGACGGCCTAACAGGAGCCATATCGCCTAATTTCGCTTTCATGTCCTTGTAGTACCATTCAGCCCTGACATAATAATGCCAGGATATAATACGTTCAACAGGATCACGTACCAAATTAATATAAATCGGTTTAGGCATATGAAAACGGGTAAAATTAATATAAGCCAAATGTTGGCTATAGATATGGGGACGTGGTTTTTGATAAATATCCTCTATTAACTGTTTCTGTGCAGCCGGCTGTAGCAAAATAGTTTCATGAGCCTTTCCCTTATCACGGGAATGTAAGAAATTATTTACTTTTCCCAATTGCAACATTAGTTGCATCAGAGATTGTGAGCCAACTTTGGGTACACGATTGAATATAACAACATCTACTTTAGCTTTTTTGGTATTATTTAGAGCATCGGCAGCTGCTTTTAAAGATTCTTCATATTCATCTTCATAATCGTACTCATCAGTGCCTACTGTAATGTGATTTTCATTATTATTTGCATCATTTTCATTTTGAGGTTTTTGCAGCAGAATTTCTTCTGGGTTTTCTTCAGACCTTTGTAAACGTGATGCCCTGTGTCTCGAAAAGCGCTGTTGGAAATTTAAGCTTTTTTAATTTATGGTGCTTGTTATAATTTTTTGGTGCTCTGCACCCGCAACCGATTAATCTTTGGTGATATATCACTACAGCATTGTTGTTATATAATTGGATGGTGGTGATGATGAAGCAATGTAAAGCTTTTAAATAGCATGTCATTGAGCACTAAACTTGATTGAGCCCGCATAAGTTCACCGGTGAAAGTTTAATAAAAGCAATATTTTTAAAGAAAATATTTAAGCGAATGAAGTGGTATATAACTATTTATCATATATTTGTCCATTGTTGTAATATTCATCATTTAAGTAGTATGTATACATATATAAAAATTACGAAAAAGCTTGCAGACGATTAATAAATCTTCGTGTGTCAGAAGGCTCCCAGAATTTCTTTACTTTTAATCTGTTATTATGTAAAGCAAAAAAGCTCTGGCGACTACAACAGAATTTAGAAGCAATTATAGAATACAATTTTTTGTTTGATTTGATAAAAAAGCTTTTGAAATAAAAGAAATATACATAAGTTTGAAACAAACAAAACTTATTTTGCTACAGAGTATTTTTTTTTAGAAAATGTAATTAATTTAAGAATAAAAAAAGCTTTATCGCTAAAAGGGTTTCCCTTTTCACGTCCAATATGTAAGGAAAAAGCTAAGTTTTACAAAATTTTGTAAGAAAAATGCTCGATTAAAAAAAATTTGGGCCAAATTCCTAAAAAAAATTTCCATACAAAGGTTATATTTCAAAAACATTTTTAAATAGAAAAACGTTTTATATATACTAATGTTAAATAGACACCGAAAGTAAAGTAAATAAAAAATATAAAGCTTTTTGAATAAAAGTTTCTAAAAATTTTTCACATTAAAGCTTTTTCACCAAAGTCGCCATTATTTTAGAGCAGAGCTAGGTAAAGAGCAAACTAAATAAATGAGAGCAAATTTGTTGTTTAAGTGTGTTGGTATTTATTTGCTTTTTTGATAGGTACAACCCACTGTTGTACTCTTGTTGTTGCTTATTTTCATTGTTTGTGTTGTGTACATGTAAATAGTCGACAAATAGCCGACGAACGTCGTGCGGCATGACCAAGAATCGCATGCCTCTGTTTTAGAGCAATTACGTTCAAGCCATGAGTACAATGTACGAGCTACGGGAGCGCAACACCCAATAAGCTCTCGGCGACAACAATGCTTCTTATCTTTCTTTGCAAAGAAGCAACGAGAGCTGTTTACCGCAAATCCAAATATTAAAGTTTTTTGTTTGGACGTAGCTGTTTTAGAGCAATTACGTCCAACCCATCTGAACAATGTGCAAGCCCTTACAAAAAGCTTTGTGCTTTCACACCAACGGGAGCTCAACAGCCAATCAGATCTTGGTGACAACCATGCTTGCTGCTTATTAGTCTGCTTTTACACACATCAGTTTTTCTTGAAGCAACTTTTATTTTCAAGTGAGAAAGAGTGAGAGAGGAATACATAAAATATATTTCTCTCTCCCTCTTTCTCACAAGAAAATAAAAGTTGCTTCAAGAAAAACTGATGTGTGTAAAAGCAGACTTACTTTGCAAAGAAACTGCGAGAAACAACATCAAACAACAAGAGCTTTGAAAGCTGTTTACCGCAAAAGTAAATATCAACGTATGTATATATGTTTGGACGTAGCTGTTTTAGAGTAAATAGCTCCTCAATCATATCCAACAGCTTGGCCTAAAATTTAAATTGTTAAAGCCCTGTATTATAAGCATTAACATTAACAGCTTTTTAACAGTTTAACAGTCTTTTAATATTATTTTACATTTCGGACGGTTTTATACTCTTTAGGTCATCCTTTTGCCAAATAGGGTGCCTTAAATTGCATTTTCCTAAAGCTTTTTATTCCTAATTGCTAAAAGCTTTCATTTTTTTGTTTTCTATTAAATTGTGACTATAAAAGAGTGCGGCAAGAAAATTCTTAAATGCTTTAAAATCTTATTTTCCTAAAGGTTTTTATCCTTAATGGCTAAAAGCTTTATTTTCTTGTTTTATATTAAATTTTTACTACGGCATGAGCAAAAACCGAGCATAAAAAACTTTTGGAGGTGGCAAAAGGTACTCCAGGCATGATAATAATCAATGCTTTTTCTAAACCTATGATTTTTCGAAGACTATAGCACATACTTTTATAAAACAAATTAATCTACGTTCTTTTTCCCTTTACAAAGCTTTTTATGAAAACTTTTATTCGCTAAAAGCTTAAAAGCTTATGATGCTATTGCTGTTCATTATGGGTAACCTATTGCTCATCATCTTGTCGCTTTTTATGAAAGCTTTTATTCATTACAAACTTAAAGCTTTATGAGGCTAGTAGTGGAAGTTATTCAAAACCTGTTGATTATCCTCTTATTAAACCAGTCGGTGGCAAATTTAATTTTCTGGAAGATAGTTTTCTGTAAACTAAATAATTTTCTCTAAACTAAAGCTTTTTCATGGTTAGTTCTGTTTACGTTTTTTCTGAGTAAGCCTTAAGGTCATATACATAGCTGAAAGCGATAGTTCTTAAGTGTGCCTTAAATTGCACCGAATAAAATTTGGATTTTTTTTAAATAAAAATATTTATCCATCAATTTATGAAGCTTTTAATTCTTTTAGCCTTTAAACAAAACATTAAGTTAAAGCTAAACTTTTTAATATATTAAAATTATTGGAGCTTGAAAAATAAATCGCCAGATATTGTTTATACAAACGTTGTTTGCAAAATTGATAAAATTCAATTTCATTGGTAAGATTTTTCCTTAAAATCTTACGCACTTCTTCAGTAACAGGAGGTTTATAGGAATTGCGATTAGTCTTATGCAAACGATTTTCAGCTTCTGTAAAATTCCAAGCGAAAAGAATTAAGAAAATAAAATCTCTAGTAGGCTAAGGAAAATTCAATTACTATAATATTCCTCAGCAGCACCGCTAAAGAAACGTGGTATATAATTCTCTAAAACTGTTAAAGTGACATTAGTATCCTCCCAAGAGCCCACTACAGCGTATTTGGTTTCCACATGTTTCTTGGCTCTTTGCATGGCTTCATACGAATTAAAGGGCCTGTTTAAGGAAGTATTAAAACTAAGATTAAAAACGAAAATTTTTTTTAATTCAGTTACTTGCTACTCACATGCAGGTCTCAGCATCTTGACCACAAAAAAATAATACTTGTCTCCTGTGATCCCCTAAGCCATGCAATTCATTTTGTATATACGTACATTCGCGATCGTGCTTTAAAACACAATTGGAAAAATCCTTTTTTAAATATGCCACACTTGGCAATTTATATTCTTGAGCAAATTTTCTTTTGCGTTCGGCTATATACCAGGGTGTACGAATGTAATAAAACCAAGATATTAAACGTTCCACAGGATCTCTGACCATATTAATATAAATGGGTTCACGATAGCTTAAAGCGGCAAAATCAACATAAGCCACATGTTTGGTGTACGAAGCTGGTGCTTTTATTTCCATGATCTCTTTGATAAGATTGATTTGAAAAGCTGTGCTTAGCATAATAGTTTCAGTACTTTTGATCTTATCACGTGTTGATTTAAAGTCATTGCGTTTGCTTAGTAAATGCAATAAGACCATAAGAGATTGACTGCCCACCTTGGGCACACGATTAAAGAATATTATATTTACGTCAGCCTTAGGGGTATTATTTAATTTTTCCGGAGTCAAATTATGCAACTAACGAAAAAATGTTTTATCTATTAACATTTTTATTTTACTTATTAAAAAAGAACGATTAAGAAAAGTAGAAAAAGTGTTGCGGAAACAAAATTAGTTGATAATTTATTTTGCTAGAGTAGAGAGAAATGCAAATAACCTTTTATATACAATCCTGGTGTTTAATTAAAAAAAATTCCTCACTAGCTACTCCTACAACCATATAAGAAAACTAATTACATTTAATCACATGCTAAATAAGAGCAACAAAAATTAGCTTTTAAACAAACTTTCATTTAATGACTACTTACCTGCTATTTTGTTAAAGATGCTTTTTTTAATTAAACACTTCATTTAATTTGAATGCATTATTTTGTAGCTTTCGATTTTTCTTAGCATTTTGGTTTAATTTACAACTTTTAAATTGTAAAAGCTTTAACAGTTTTTTTTGTTTATTTATCAACAGCTAAAAGAAAACAACGTTAAGCTTTTAATATTGAAAAAGCTTTCTTAGAGAATCTGGCAGGCTTAAATAAGAACTTTGAACAACTCCACATGTATATCTTTGCCATTAAATTTTTATAATCAGAAAAACTATTACAGAAGTTAAAAAAAATTCTTTCTTAATAACTTTTAGGAAAACGTATTAAGCTTTTAAGGATGCTTTAAGTAAAAACCTATTATGTAAGCATAAAGCTTGAATATTTCTAAAAACTTTCTCGTATCATCTTACAATGCTTTTTGCTAAAAAAAACTTAATGTAAGTGGCTAAAGCTTTTATTATTGAAAAAAAAGTTGTTATATTGGAAAATTTTTTTATATTGAAGTTGCCATTATTTGTTAAGTGTTAAATAAAAAGGTTGAGTATTATTCACAGCTAACAAATGCAAAAACACAAATTAAGCAGACTTGAGCAATTTGAATTCCACTTAATTTCAATTATATTCAGGTATGTGATGGAAATCGATTCCGAAAACGAAGCAATTTTGAAAGGTGTTTTTTAATAATATTTCTTTATTAAAAACAATTTTATAACAAATATTATAAAAATATTTCTTTATTACAAAAGAGTTGTATCACAAAAATTATAAAAATTTGATGAAAAGTGCGTTAAAAGGGACTTTCAAAAGTGCTTCGTTTTCAAAATCGATTTCCATCACATACCTGATTACATTTAATTGTAATTGAGAGTTTTTCTATTACTGTTACAAAAATGTAATGGTAATTAAAAAAGCCTTAAATTACAATTACCTGTGTACTTCAATTACAAATTACTTATAATTGTAATTGTGTTTTTTGGTAATGAAGAAAACACTAGTTTACTACGGTCCAACAAACCCTTAATGTCTTCAACAATTCCACGTAATTGTAATTGATTTTTTCAGCTACAATTACATATAATTGTAAATGAGATTTTTGCAAACATATTACTTTTAAGTATAATTGGTTTTTTCCAATTTTAAATTACAACGAAATCTAGATGCAATTGAACAATTTCAATTATAATTGTAAGTGGAAAGTTTAAATAAAAATGTGATAACTGTCTTCAGGCTCAAGATAATCCTATACACGTTTTAAATGAACTTTAAAGCTAAGACTGACAAATATTGTGGAAAAGCTTAAAAGCTTTACCAAAAACTTCGAACAATGCTATCACATAAAAGTTTTTTTTTAGCAAGTACATATTTAAAAAAGGTAAAAAGCTAAAAAACTTTTTTAATATTTTAAAGCTTTAAAAAATAGAAGTTTTTATATTATCGAAATTTAAAAATAAAAAAGGGGTTGTTTCTTAAGAGCTTAAGCTTTTTAAGTTTTCTTAGGAACGTCTAAATAAATAGGTGCGATTTATAAAAGCTCAAGAATTTTTATCCGAGCTTTAAACTTTTAGGACCTGTCCCACGATGTCGACAAGGATGTCGTTCTCTTATTTATAATGAAAACAATAAAAAAAATTAAAATAAATTTTTGTTTTCAATATAAATAAGAGAACGACATCGACTTGTCGACATCGTGGGACAGGCCCTTAGAGAAATCTATTTAAAAACCATTTTTAAACAATAATTGTTCATGCTAAATAAAAAATAGCTAACAAGGAACCTTAAAGCTTAATGGACAAGATTTTAAACAAGCTTAAATTTATAATATAAATTATTAATATAAATTTAATTATTCCCTATGTAATATAGCATTCTAAAGAATTCACAGCACGACTACGATACTAAATAGCTTTAATACTTTTTGAAATACTTATAAATTTCAAATGCTTTATATATTATCGGATTGAATTTAAGCCAAATGGATAAACTTCTATATAAAAGTATTTAAGTTATTCAAACTTGTATTAGCTCTTAAGGCTCATCAAGATATTTAAAGCCTTTTCAAAAGTTTTTAGCAGACTTGTAAGCTTTCTGAATAAAAAAGCTTTTAAACTTGTATTAAAGTTAGTAGATACCTTAAAATCTTAGATTATTTAGATTATTTAGATTTTTAGGTATCTACTAACTTTAATACAAATTTTTAATAAATTTCAAATTTCAAATGCTTCAACATTTTCCCTGAGCTACTTTTAAGATTTATAAGAGCTTTAACGCTTTCTTTTTAATCAAATTATAAGTTTAAAATGCTTAAATTTGTTCCATAGCTATTTTTAACCCAAACTCAAATAATTCTTTATTTAAGAGAGTTGAAGCTTTTTAACATTTTAAAAGATCTTAAAGCTAAGTAGAAAATTTCAAACTTTATAGAAGGCTAGCAAGTTTGCTCAAATCATAAAAAAACAAAATGCATAAAAAAGCTTTTAAAGCTTTTTCCTAAAGCTTTGAGCGTAGCAGAACATTTTAGAGAAGAAAAGTAACATATATGGAATAAAACTCAATTCTATTAAAAAATAAGCTCTTGAAAAGTAAGTTAACTTCTTGCTTTTATTTTATTTGCAAATATTTCAAATTCTGGTACGCTTTGTAAATGCTTAATTTGTGTATGTGTGTCTTCTTGAGAAATGGGATATTAAGAGACTTTTAATATTTTTCTTGAGAATATACATATCTATGCTTGTTTTCTTCAACAAGAGTTCAAGAATTTAAGATAAGGACAATATAGATTATATAGCTAGATCACCACAAGATTTTACAGTTCAGCCAGACAGATAAAGATTTAGATAGCAATAGATCAAGATGTTTTAAACAAAATGGATAGAATGATTAACGGTACAAAATGAACGACAAGATCTAGAACATTTAATGGGCATGAACGAAAAATTGTGAAAGTAATTTACAAGTTGAGAGGTAAAAAGGTAATTTTTTTAAAAGTGTGTATGAGTAGTATGTGTAGTGCTTAATATGTGTAAGTGTGAGTGTGGATGTGTGTGTGTAAATATATTAAATAAACTACTCATTTGAAATTTGCAAACTTCTATAGGAATTTCTTGTAAAAATATCATACAAATTTATGAAACCGTCTTTTACTCCAAGTCATGCACATTTACATAATGATATAAAAAAATCACTTTTTATAACACTAAAAAATTTGTGAATAAAATGCATATCAATCACCATGAATTTTTCTTATCAAAGACAATAATAAAAGATAATAAATCATTATAAATTAAATATGGCTACAAGTGCAACATTTCCATTTGACGACCAGCTACATACATATTTAACATATCAAATGGCTAAAAAATTATGTTTTATAGCCAAATTTCAAATACGATACGCGTTAGAACAATGAATAGTTTTTTTTTATATTAATGCTTAGACGAAGTAGAGAAAAGAAGAGAAGAATTTGGAAAAAAGAGTGCGAGAAAGATAACGAGAGTTAGCGAGCATTAAAACCGTACCGTTTAAGGCCGTGTCAGATAAAACTTTGTCGCTTTACGTGACGTTTCTAACTTTGATAGAAAAGTGTAAAGCAAAAGGAGTATGACACAATGAAAACTTTGACAACACTCGCGCACAGAGCACGAAGCCGGTCGGCTAATAGCCGGCTATTAGCCGCCGCCGGTGATTTTCACAATCACTTAGCCGCCGCCGATTATTGCGGCTAATATCGGCTAGCGGCTAAGCCGATTTTTTATAATAAAAAGTGGATATTTACTAACATGCGCATTTAAAAATATTTAATTCGGTTTTGGAACATATGAAAAAAATTTCTTATGAAAATTATTTTTATAAATAAGGCAGTAAATCGTCTAGAAAGGCAAGTTTATTTATAATTGGGCCGAGTATACCTGTTGTAAATATACCTTGTATGTAAGTAAGCAAGAAATACTCTGTTAGCCGACCGTTAGCCGATAAATTTAGGTAGCCGCCGCCGGCGAAAAATTTTCGGCTCTTAGCCGGCTAATAGCCGCCGCCGACTATATTTGTTCTTAGCCGGCGCCGATCACCATTTTACATCGGCTTCGCCCTCTGCTCGCGCATTGATCGTTTACCAAAAAAGTAGTTGATAATTTTGCTATTTATATATATATTTTTTATAAAAATAAAAGTCAATTATGTTATTTTACGATTTATTATAAATAAATAAATGCCACATACATATTTACCTCTTATTAAAACAGATTCAAACGCGCAATATGTTTCGTTTGGCAATATAATAAAAGAAAATTATTCCAGCTGATTGTCAAAGCAAGCAAAAAGATGAGAGTTGCCGAACTTTTCGCTTCACGCTGCGTTAAAAGTGCTTTATGTGACATGTTTCGTATAAGTATGTACATTTCATCTTAGATGTCAAAGCGAATCTGTAACGCAACGCGAAGCAAAAGTTTTATCTGACATGGCCTTTACAATGAAATGCTTAATGGTCGTTTTATTCGTGCTCACGTATTTTGCGATTACATATGTTGCGATAAGTGATTAATGCGCGCCATGATGTAGATTTTTTATGAAAACTAGAGTTACACTTACCTGTCCCGTACTTTTGAGGTATTGATATGTGCCATGTAATGTATTAATATCTTTATGTTCTAAAAAAAATAAAGAAAGAAAGAGAGAGGAAATAGTTTTAAATTTTGTATTATCTTTATATATAACAGAGTTACTTTACTGACTCATCATAGGCCACCCCAAACATATGAAGCTACAGATTTGAAATTTCGTATGTGGGTTAGATTCAAAACAAATTTATATTTTTTTCTTATATCTTTTGCACGCCTCATAAGCGAAGCGTTGAGGTGGGTACTACTCTCACTTCACGCGAAACTACTGATTTTTCAAACTTAAAATGGCTCTATTATATACACACATATATTAAGAAAAGATACTATTTTTAACACTCACGATATTTTTAATGTCATTTTTATTATTTAAACTAATTAAAAAACTGTTTAAAAAAGTTCTGTCTTGGACGTCCGTTTGTCTGTATTTAGGGATCCTGTATGTGCTCACGCTAACGACCGAAAGACTTCACTACTCGAGTCCTTTTTTTTTGTTTTACGCTTCAGTATAATTAGGAATAAAAGCCTATTTAATTTCACGGTCTAAATGAGATTATGAGGGGTGCACTTTTGGATTTTCCAAACTATTTAATACTATTTCTGCAACAGTGTTGGATAAAAATTATTAAAACCTTTACTATAGGTAATATACTTACCTTCTAATAAATACATCATCTTATACGAAACAAAATTTAGTTTTTCTTTTACTTTTTTCTGCCTACAAAATGATATCTTGCTCTTATTTCATACAAATTTTGTCTCCGCCTTAAGATGTAATTTTGCGCATAGCATTATGCGAAAATAACTAAAAGTAAACCTATATATCAAATTGGTTTCTCATCCCAACCAAATAG
This sequence comes from Panzeria rudis, assembly GCA_956483635.1. Classification (NCBI taxonomy): domain Eukaryota; kingdom Metazoa; phylum Arthropoda; class Insecta; order Diptera; family Tachinidae; genus Panzeria; species Panzeria rudis. The sequence goes on from OY101451.1 coordinate 9,763,854, forward strand.
AGCGAACTCAAAAGAAAAGGGGTTGCTTTTCATTTTAAAAGTGTGTCTACAATTTCTTTGTCATTCGTGACTTTTTTTTAATATTAAATACTATTATCGCATAATTCAATAAAATGGCGAGTCGTATAAATTAATTAAAACTCTATGAGAAATATTTGCAATTCAAAAAAAAAAGTTATTAAAAACATGTGAAATTGAAGTGCTTATTAGAAAATTTGTAGCATAAGTTTTATCAATTTGCTAACAATTTGTCATTCGTAGCTTGAATATGTATTCCAAAAAATTAGGCGAGTGTTGAATAAAAGCAAAACTTTTTCCTAAGGAAAAAACTGTCTTTCAATCGTAAAAATTCGAGTCGAAAATAATTTAATTATATTAAACCATTTGCTTAACATTTGATTGTATAGAAAAATAAATATGTAAAAAATTGTAATTCGTGACTTGGGTATTTGTATTAATAGTTTGTGTGCTAGTTTGTAATATCTGATTTAGCAATTTTTGTTATTATTTTGGGTTTTTAAAGGAGATGAAAACTAAATTAAGAAGAGCAGAGAGTTAAAATTTCGCTATACGAAAAACGGTATGCAGAACATTAGCAAATAAATTCAGTAAAGTGCAACTTTTACTAGCAACGGAAGAGTTCCGTACGAATACCATATTTATATATCCCTTTTTTCGTTTTGGCGATTTGGGTTTGTTTTATGGACTTTTTAGCGTTTTAGGATTTTTTGTTTTAGGGTTTTTTTTTGTTTTGGCGAGTTTTTTTTGCCGATTTTTTCAGTTTTAGCGATTTTTTGGTGCTGTTTTTAGCGCTTATTTCATTTTGGCGATTCTTTGCGTTTGGTTTTTTTATTTATTTCGATTTTTCGTTCTGGCATTTTTGTTAGTTTTTTTGCTTGGTGCTTTTTTTCGTTTTAACTTTTTTTCATTTTGGTATTTTATTTCCGTTTTTGCTATTAATTAGGGGTTTTTAAGATTTGGCGCTTTTTTTTGTTTTGGAGCATTTTTGTTTTAGCGCTAATTTTATTTTAGCAATTTTTTTAGTTCTTACAATTTTTTTTTAATTTTGGGTTTTTAGTTTTAGTGTTTTTTTCTTGTTCTGAAGATTTCTTCTTATTGGCGATTTTTTTCGTTTTTCATTTTGGCGCTTTCTCTTAGTTTTAGCTATTTTTTTTAATTTTGGGTTTTTCAGTTTTGGGATTTTTTTTTGGTTTGGCGTTGTGTTTCGTTTTGGCGATTTACTTTTCGGCTTGTTGGTTGCATTACTTGAAGGGATATGCTTTAATTATTAATTTACCTTTTAATTATTCATTTTGTTTGTATCATTAGATACAGCTTAGTTTCAAAATTACATTACCTTATAGAATACCCTTTAATTTTTAGTTTGTTTGGTTTTTAGCATTCGTTACTATTGCCTTTAAAATGCTGCACCAGCTGCGACAATTCCAAGAGTTTGCGCCTTACGGTTTCCAAAACACAGCCAATTGTCAAAATTACATAGTCAAAATTACATTAACTGATAGAATACCCTTTAATTTTTACTTTGCTTGTTTTTTTAGCATTCGTTACTGTTGCCTTTAAAATGCTGCGCTAGGTGTGAAAATTTGTAAGAGTTTGCATCTTACGGTTTCCAAGATACAGCTAATTGTAAAAAATACATGGACGAAATTCCATTAAACGATAGAATACCCTTTAATTTTTATTTTGTTAAAATTTCAGCATTTGTTGGTATAGTCTGTGTAATACACTAACTTTGAAAATGTCAAGTGTCTATATATCAAGTATGTGAATGGTTGAGTGCCAAAACATCAAAATTCATTGTGGTGATGCAAATTCTTAGTTGCTTTGTTTTTGTAAACAAAGTAAAGGCGCATCACTACAATGTATTTTGATGTTTTGGAACTCACCCTATATTACACTAGGTTTTCAACATGCTTCGTTGCTCGCTTTAGAACACCATTTAATTTTTGACTTTTATAAATGTTTAGTATTTGTTGTTGTAGCGCCCATATTTACACATATTCTGTAAAATTTTCTGGTCGGCATCTCTTACGGTTCTAGAGAAAGTAGCCTGTGACAGACGGACGGACGGACGGAAAGCGTAATGAAAACAATTGGGTTCCTTTTCACCTTTGGTGTACGGAGCCCTAAAAAGCAAGGAAAATGTAAAAGTGAAGGGAATTACTCTTAAAACAACTTATTTTATTTATTAATTCTTTGGGTTTGACTTAAGCATTTAAAATGAGTTGAAATACTATAGAAATCATATTGTCCGTGTCCTAAAGTGAGGTAACGAATGACAAAAATATTGTGGAAAAACACATAATTTACATGATTTTTTATTAATTAATTTCATATTTTAAAATTTTTAAATAACAAAGTTCATATTAAATTTTTTTGTCTTTTTTGTGCGATGTTAAATGAATTTTGCCCATGTATGTTCCTCTCGCGACGTATATATATGTCCACTAAGAAGAGTTTTATTGGGAAATTTGATCGCTAAGGGGATAATAATGGGTAAGTTCTTTAACTTTATTTATCCGGTTCTAGCTAAGGGGTAAAAATACATCATAATTAGATGGAAGATAGTTATTTGGTACTCCTTTTGTGCGGCAAATGTGTGATGTGGAAATTTCGTACGTAATGTCATATCGATGGTCATACGTTGACAACACGTAACTGATTTTTTTATTATTGTTCACCAACGCAGCAACCGTTATATAAATCGCGAAAAGACATTCCTATCCTGAAAATACGAAAAACCTAAATTAGCGAAGAGTATCTACTAAATAATTTGTAGCTATTTCATTTCGACCAATTTATAATGTAATTTCTTCAACTGAAAAGTTGTAAAAATCAGTTACGTGTTGTTAACGTATGACCATCGATATACGAAAACTAGTGACTGTTATGACAAGCACTCAAAAACATTGATTCTCCTAGCCATGACCTCTTTACGAGTGATCTAAAAAAAGTGTACCTCCTATGCCATTACTCTTATATAAAGTAATTTTGTCTAAAAAGAAACTAAATTGTATTATAATTAAAATACCTTAACCAGCTCAAGGAAGTATACAAAATTCATATCATTTTATTTATTTAAAGTTTTTGCTTATTGAAAGAAAGTTATGTATTTTTCGTATGGTCAGGTTTGATGTTTTAATCTGTTTCCTGTTTATCCATCGTGCGGGCAATGAGGGCTTTTATGTGGCCGCTTTGCTAGTAAAGGCCTAATGTGCCTTAGTTTACTTTAAATTGGCATACTAGTTTTTCTTCATTACATTTGGCTTATTAATTTTTTACTTTTCATTTGTTTTGCAACAGGTTTATCATAAGCTGGTTTTTCAAACAAGCAAATAATTTACAAGACAGAAAAAAAAAGAGTGAAATAAATAAGATAAATAAATCAAGTTGCATCATTGATTTTTCCTTAATACTCTTCATTGTTAATTTAATAGATCAGTTAGTTGGTGATGCAAGTAATTGTCTTATGAATATTAGGGGGAGCATGGGTTTTTTTTTTAAGAAAATATGTAAATCTTTTAAGGAAATTTTTGTTATATCTCGACTTCTATAAAATTCCCATCATTTAAATGCTTTCAAAGTATACTTACAACGTTAAGTATTAAAAAATTATACCAGCTCATTTGATTGCCACAAGAGGGCACGTACTTTCTTATCACCAGCGATTTTTTTTAGGTGAAAAAGGGTCTTGCTAATAAAGTATAAGCAAAAAAGAAAACCCGCCAAGTATACCCTCTTATGCAATACAAATTTTTCGAAATTAGTCTATAAATGACGGACTTCTTTGTAAAGAAACATTAAAAAAATTTAAAGGAACTGATACCCAGCAAAAATTTGTACTTGCTAAAATCATTTTTGTAAGGGAAACAACAAAACGGAATCATTTGCAATTGCGCTATTATAATGCATGATTTTTGTTTGCGATGAGCCGCTTAGAAGCAATAGTTTCTGAAAATCATAAAAATTTTAAGTTCTAAAACTGAAAATACATATTTGGAAAAAATGGTTCGATGTGAATTAGCAAAGAGGATGGATGGACGTGTTAATAAATAAATTAACGTCATGTTGAAGGCTTACTATTATTTTACATCTTTAATTATTAATTTTGCATTTTTACTCACTGTATATTATTTTAATTTCAACTAGTATCGAACTAAGCAGCTTCTGGTTTGAAATCCAACGCACCAACCACTCAACCAAAAACACTGTTGCAAAACGGCAGCTCTTACAAACGCATTTTTATTTACTTTATTTTTAAAATCGACTGCCCTACAGATAATATTGGACTATGTGGTCCATTTTAGCTGAAATGGAGTAGTTACATCATGGTCCTATATAATGCAGTCATGGACCTTGTCATTTTCAAACAATAGCTTCTAGTTAACCGAGAAGTATTTGCGTTTGAATGGTTCAATCGTTAAAACGCGAACACTTAAATGCTCCATCTAATAGTGCCATAGAGTGGTTTTAGGACTAGTCCGCTGTAATGCAGACATGGACCATGTCATTTGCAAACAAGAGTTTGTAGTTAAGCGACAAGTTTTCGTGTTTTAACAGTTTCAACACGAACACTTGAGTGCTCCATCAAGTGGTGGCATGGAGTAGTATTCAGACTACTCCGATGTAATCCAAAGTTGGGTTATATGGTCCAGCCATAGGACATCGTAATGTTAAATCGACCATGTTTTCTCCATACATTTGGGTTGCCTTTGGACTAATCCTAGTCCTCGATGGAGTATACTTTACATGCGTGTATGGACTAGTCGAGTTATCTGCAGGGTGTTCGTGTATACATGCATACCGTATGTGTGTGTACTGTTCGTGTATACAAACGTATAATATATTTTAATCATCCCGCTTACGTTAGTGCTTCCAAAAAGCACTATCATCAGCGAGAAAAGTTAAATCTTAAATATATATGTTGCTTTACCTATATTTTTACGTTTTAAAATATCGCCAAAAGCTACTAAGTATTCGTACCCATTTGTTCGTGCTCTTTTGCAAATATTACTGCATTTGTGGTACCATTTTTGGAAGCATTTGTTCTAGAATATGCATCGCATTGCTTCTAACAGCTTTTAGTGCTTCTAAATGTCGAATTTTTTTTTGCTGGGTAATGCGATTTCAAATTCTTGCCTTAAATATGACTCGCGATATATTTGGTTGGCTGCTCCATAAAGTGTTTATCGTCAAAAATACTATATGTATATAACAAAATGTCTCTTTCGGTACTCCTTAATATTTTCTTTAATGACTTTTTTAACTTTATATTTTCATGTAAATCCTTTCACTTTTCGCTAACAGTTTTAACTTTGTTTATGAAGTTTTTATTTTTGAAAGTTGACCATTATTTGCAAATGTTGATTTTAATATAAATCATTGAATTTTGTTTTACAAGCTAAATTTAAACTGAGACATTTTAATAGGTAATGTAATTTTATGTGCGTTATAAAATTTAAGATTTAAAAGTGTGTGGTGGTGCGTTCATTGTAGTTTCTTGTGATGCACTAATATTATGTTGACAGGCAGACAGAAGGAAGTATGTACTATAAATATTAGTATACTTTGTTGTAAATTTATGCCAGAGGATTTTAATTTATGGCTTTTTATTTATTATTATTTTAATTTAAGATTTTTTATTTAATTTATATTACAAAGTTCAGAAATGGTTTAAAGAATCAGGTTTAAAGTTACAAGAGACTTGAGATTTGATAACCACGAAATTAAATAAAAAATAGTCCAAATTTAAAATTCTATGGACAAGTTTTTTAAGACTTTGTAAATAACATTTTATATCTGTGGATTTTAATCCAAATTTTCCTTTGCATCAAACATTAATTTAATGCCTTTGACTTCCTTAATAATGCAAATTATTGTGTCTTTAAAAAAAAAGAATCATTGTATACAAATTGTAAGAAAATTAAAAGAGGAACTAAAAAACAAATTAGTTTTTTATTTTCTAATAATACTTGTAGTCATTCACAAAACCAAATACTTAGAAATAATATTAGAAGTACCCGTGTACATTGATTTTGAAGAGCCTTCGACTGCCATTATGTTCCACGCAACATTGAACATTTTCAATGAATATTTTTTTTTTGTGAATTTTACTTTATTTTTTTCCATTATTTTATTGAGATTTTGAAGAAAAGATAAATTTTATGGATCTTTGTTTTATTGTAGTTGTTTTTGTGGTTGTTGTGGGTTGAGCTAAAGCCGCCACTAGAGAAGCTTTTTTGTAGATGCTGGCTGTTGGGCCATAAACTATAAGTTAATCAAAGATTCAGGAAGTTTATATTAATATTTACATTTGAAGTGAATATCGAGAAAAAAATCAAAAAGATTTCAAATTGATTTGGCACAATGCGAAAAATTTATTGAGCGTACGAGACAATAAAGAAAAAAGAAAAGATAGCTTAGAATTAATTCTTAAACTGGAGGTTAAAAACATATATAAGTATGTGAATTTAGGTCTAAATGAAAACGAGAAAAAAAATTTATTTACATGACCTCAGAAAAGGTGTAAGACACTGCAATGAAAAAGTCTTTGTAAAAACAAATTTTTTTGAGGTAAATTTTTTATAGCTCAGCATTAGCTCGATAACCTTCATTCAGCGATTTTCTAACATTTTGAAGCATTCCGGTTCCCCAAATTAACCTTTCAATTCCCCTCAAATATATTCCACTAAGGCACATCTTTAAATTTGTCTCTGATCAGCACTCTCGAGAATAAGTTGAAGACGGCAGGAGTTCTAACCTCTTATTTTATTATTTGCTCTCCACAAAATCAAAGACCGTTAAAATTGTTACACAATTGTGAGAGTAACGAGCTTGCAAATATTTTTATAAGTCGAGATGCTCAATTTTAACACAATGTAGCTCATCTTGTATAGTAAAAGGGAAAGCTTAGTTCCTTTTCTAACTTTTTGGAACGAAGTTCCTTATGGCACGTTGTGCATATGATATGCAGCATATAAATGTTTTCTACTGTGGGGAGCGAAAAAAAAATTTTTAATTAAAAAAATACGCGTAACAAATACGTGCAACGAATACTGGTAAGAAATACATACGTGTGTGTAATGACAATCAGGTTTGTCAGATTTTTTGTGACCTAATTCGCCAAATCGATTTTAAAAATCACCAAAAGTCGCTAAAATATAAATTATGTAGTTTGTCATAATATAAATTTCATAATAAATTTGTTTTTACATAATAGTTTTTTAAATAGAATTATTTATAAAATAATCGCATAAAAATATAGCGGAAAATCTCCAAAAGTAGAAAGAAAGTCGCCAAAAATTATTTCACGTCATTTTTTTCATCAAAATTCAAAATCTATTAAAGAATATAATTTATATAAGAAATGTGAGATCTCAAGTTCTAATTAATATAAAGCATTCAAATTGCAATGTTTTAATATCTTGCAGAGGAGTTTTGGAGGGGTCTATTTTTGAAAATACTCTTTCAACAAGTAATTTTCCTGAATTATAAAACATTCGGCTAATATTCGGTCATATAAGATTTTGCTAAAAAAAATAACCATACAAATCGCCAACAAATTTATTTATTGCCAGAAAAATCGTCATGTCACAAAATCAAAAATTTGGACGCCAAACAAGTTCAAAAATTGCCACGTTCGGCGATAAATCGCCATTTCTGACGACCCTGATGACAATTCAAAACGCAGGCAACAGGCCGGCACGAAGGTTAAAATCTTTAAAAACTTAGTTTTGCCGCTTCGGTATTTTCGCGGTTTTTGGTGCTGCCGATGTTTTTCGGGGAACATTCTAAGAATTTTTGCGAGATTTTTGTTTTAGTTTTTGGGAATCAGGTGAACTTTTGGGATTTTAGGAAGATTTTTGTCCTAGTTTTGCGAACTTCTGGAATTTTGGGGAGATTTTTGTCCAATTTTCTGGGAACCCTTGGACTAGGTTTTTGTCTTGGCTAACAGTTGTTTTCTCAAAAAAATTTCACAATTATAATTATTTATTTTCAATATTTCAAAAGAATATACCTCAAAAATGCCTGCATGCACGCTACTACCAGCTGTGGACGAAAATGGTGAATTTTTCTACGAAATTCTAAATTAATCACTTAAGAAAAAAACGCTCATCGAATTTTTCAAATTTCTTTAAAAATTATATTTAATACATCCAAATAAATTTAATTATATTGGCTTGAGTTCGGTTTTAATATAATTTTTTAATTAAATTAAATTTTTATTGAGAGATTAATGTGAAGCATGTAGGCAAGGAAAAATTCGAATGCGCGGAAGGTTGAACTGACTCTGACGAGAAGACAGGGAGGTCTCGAAACATGTCAGTTCAACCCTTCACGCAGTCAACTTTTTCTTTGTCTACGCACTTCACATTTATGTCTAAATAAATTTATTGTTTAATTGAAAAACTAAATTAAAACCGAATTCAAGCCAAAACAATTACATTTCTTTGGAGTTAGAACCCATACAGTTCGACTGAAATTCACAACTTGTATTTGATATATTTAATATAATTAATCTGGATTTTAATTGTCACCCACCCGCTCAAGAATGTGCCAAAGAGCAGATTTTCTAAAAATAGTAAAACTTTCAGAAACATTCCATTTACCTGCATGAAAACTATACTAAACTTCATATTTAGATTTTTAGTTCTTTACTATTTATTAAAAAACATAGCAATCCTCTTATATTTAAAAAATTTTTAACAATATATTAAATGAGCATTTCGTATAAATCTTTTATTAAAAAAATATCGGGTATGTTCTGTATTTCATGGGAAATTCAAATTTGCCGAATTATCACAACAATGCTTCGACAATTCCGTACATTTTAATTCCACATGAAATACAGAATATACCCGTATGTGAAGAAAATTTCGAATTCCAATATTTTAGGGCAAAATTCTAATTCATTAATATCGGATAACAGTTGCAAAAGTTATGAGGCTGACAAGGTTTCTCACGCCCGAGGTAATCAACTTTGACACCCTGTACCTCAACGTGTGTTTCAACAGGTTGGTCCAAATTTCTATATTCTTAAAGCTAAGATCCTCCTCTATGATCTTAACATACATTTTTTTTGTAATACAATCGCTAGTTTGAAATATACTGATTTATTGCTCTTTTTTCAATTGGAACCACTGTGAGGCGGTTGATGGGTAAACTAAGAATAAAACAAATGAAACAAATTATTGCATAGTGTAATTTAAATTAATAACACTGTACAAAAAATCAAACTGTTTTCAAAATTACAAGGTGCCAATGACTGATTCTGGTCGAGAGAACCAAAAATATATATACGTGTATGGGCGTTTTGAAAGTTTACATCTGGGATTCATTTTAGTGCAAATTATATATCCCCCATTTTCCACATAGTTACTAGCGAGTCGGCATAGGAAGTCTTCTAACTGAAAGTAAAAGATGTGTTCAGTATTTTTATGTAAAATACGACGATGAACATTTTTGTCGAACATTTCAAGCCTCTAACTCTTTTTTATATGGTCTTTTTCTTCCTTTCTTAAAAAGAGGCAAAAATATCCACTTCAGCGGCAATATAGCAAGATGAAATGTTCTACAAAAATATTCCTCATGGTGTTTTACATAAAAGTAATAAGCATATCTAATACTTTAAAATTAAGTCTTACCAGATTTCCTATGCCGAATGATAATTTTAAATAAGTACGAAATTAACCTTTAAGCACGATTTTAGTTTTGAATGCTTTCTGACGTTCAAGTTGAGTCTGGAGCTTGGAGGTCTTTCAAGACCTATAGTAGAATTCCAAGGAAAATATATTTATAGCCTGCTATATTGCCGCTGAAGGGGAGTTGTTTGCCCCTTTTTTAAGAAAGGGATAAAAAGATGCATATGTGCCACAAACATTTTTGTTGTACTGTTTTACATAAAAGTACTGCACACACCTTATACCTTAAACGCAAGGCTTACATGATTTTCTATGCCGAATACTAATTATGAATAAGTACGAAATTTTAAGGGTTAATTTCGTACTTATTCACAATTAGTATTCGGCATAGAAAATCATGTAAGGGTTCGTTTAAGGTATAAGGTGTTAAGGTATAAGGTTTAAATTTTAAATGATTTTTAGCGTTCAAGTTAAATTTTAAGGACATTATTTCCGTAGAAGATTTCAGAGTGCTATATTGCCGCTGAAAGGGAGCTTATGACCCTTTTTTCAGAAGGGAACCAAAGGAACCCTGCAACGCAGAGTAAGAGGGTTAAATATTTCGCAAAAGTATTTCTCGTGGCGTGTTACATGAAAGTGCTGAACACATTTTATACCATAAACGTAAGGCGGACAAGGTTTCATATGCCGAGCACTATAACTATGTACCAAAGGGGGAGAGCTTTAACTCCCCCTAAAATGTGAATCAGATGTAAACTTTCAAAATGCCAATACACATATATATATATATATATATATATATATATATATATATATATATATATATATATATATATATATATATATATATATATATATATATATATATATATATATATATATATATATATATATATATATATATATATATATATATATATATATATATATATAATAATAACTTTCAATTGCACAAATTAAATAAAATAGTTTAGTGGAAATCGACTTTTTTATTTATTATTTTAAATTCTTTATTGTGCTACTCATATGATTTTGCAAAGACTTATAGATTTTCAGCCCATCGCACTTTATTTAAAACATTTTTTTTTTTCAAGTTTATTGCTCACTAATATGAATGTAATGGAAAAAATTATAGTTTTTCCTTTTACAATTTTTAAAGTCTATTTAATTTTTTACTTGTTTTAAAAACTCTATGCTCGAATGCTTTCAAAAAATTCATAAAATAAATATTAAACACATACACTCACAAAAAAAAAGAAACATTCTAAACGAGCGTCTAGTGTAAAATTTAAATTTAAATACTTTAAAGCCTGGTAATTAAAAGATATTTTAATTAATTCCGGAAATTTTGGTTTTATTTAAAAATTTTGTAACAAATATGTGCCAAAAAGAGCAAATAAATTAACCCTTTTCATACTGTAACCAGAACACGGAAGCTGTATAATACATAGTATACAGAGTACAAGTATACAGAGAACCTTCATACCTGAATTAACCTTTCACTTAAAGCTTGACTCCCCATTAATTAAACTTATGCGGAAATTTTTACGTAATTTTTATAAACTAATTCTAAAGATTTTTTTTTTCATAAAATTTTGTTCACAGTGTAAATGTTTGAAATAACCTAAAATATTTTAAGGCCATATTTTTTCCCTTTGCTTAAAATAAAAATCATAAACTCTATGAAATATTTTCCTATTAAATGTAATGTAATAATTCTGTTTATTTAATAAATTGTTAAATAAACACACAAACATGCTTTTTGGGTTTTATATTTTTGGTAATAAAACATTTCTTTTTTTTTTTGTTGCAACTGTGTCTGAAATTATTGTCAAGCTGGTAAGGATAGATTTTTTTGGCTGATAAATTTGCTAAATATGCATATACAAGAGTCTAACCCTGAATAGCAAATATATGCCAACATTGTTTTTTTTACAATAAATTACATGACACTGTAATTTTAATGGTGTGCGTTTTTTCTAATTTCAATCGCAGTGCAAAAAAATGTTAAAATAAAGTTAGGAAACTTAGCGATTTTTCATTGTATTTTCAAGTTAAAGCGTATTATTTATGAGGCATTTAAGCGAGCTGGATGCTGTAATCGACTACAGACGAAAATAATTGCTAAAATATAAAAATCACTTTCTATTAGAAAATTTCATTTTATAGGAGAATAAACTCTTTTGCTTACATTTCAACGAAACCCACAATAAATAGAGATAATTAGGGCAGACGAAATGTGAAACGCTTCACAAATTCTTTGATTAATCGATCAATCGTACACACAGAAAAATTTCATATTAAAATCGTCGAAAAAATGTTAATATAACATTTTTCGGTAATGATATTGCTTCATAGGTTTTTCATGTTAATTCAACATGATTTTACAATAGATTTCAAAGAACATTTTTTCCTTTTGAATTAACTATATTTCCGTAATATTCCATTACAGTGAAATCAAAATGAAATTGGTACTGAAATAATACGAAAAATCATGTTGAATCAAAGTTATTTAAAGTTGAAACAACGTGAATTAGATACTGAAATAACACTAAACATCATGTTAGATCAAAGTTATTTCATGTTTAAACAATGTGAATTTAATTCTGAAATAAAACGAAGAATGGTGTTGGTTGAATCATAGTTATTTCAAGTTGAAACAACGAGAATTTTATATTGAAACAATACGAAGAATCATGATTAATCAAAGTCATATCAAGTTGAAACAACGAGAATTTTATATTGAAGCAATATGAAGAATCATGTTGAAATATATTTTAGATATATACTAAACAAATACCATCATAAGTAACATGAGTTGTGTTTCAATTCAACATGATTTAATTAATGATTTAACATGAAATTTATTTGAAATTAAGGCTATAGTCATGTTGATTTAAAATGAAATCTAAGGTTGATAATAATGTTGTTTTAATAGTGAAAAATATTAAATCAAACGGATTTATGGATAGATTAATAATTTTTCGTTTAAAATTAATATGAAAAAATGTCAATCTTAAATCGGCAGCTGAACATTTTCGCTCACAATTCGAAGTTTGTCGGCTAATTGTCGGCTATTTACATTTACACAACACGAACATCAAAATAAATAAAATAAAAACAACTACAACTCAAAGAACTGACCACAGCAGTGCATTGTAGCTATGAACAAAGCAAATAAACACCAACACACTCAAACAAAAAAATATTTCTCATAAATTTAATATGATTGATTATAAATTGGTATTTTTTTGTTTGTACTTTCCTACTATGAAGTAGGAATATAACTAATATATGTGTGAATGATTCTCATTTTGAGTGTACAAGATCTGATTTTTTAACTGCCTGCAATATAAAAATCGGAAGTTACTGATTTCACACTGATTTAAAAAAATCTAGTTTTAATAGGATCTCGACGGTTTGAGGTCCTAGGAAGCTATTCTGACTCCAGGTTTTTAAAAAACTGCATCGATTGCTGCAAATTTCATCAAAATCTGTTGATTCGTTGCCGAAAATTTTCGAACAATTTTTATTATGTAATTTCTCCAAAATTGTTGTCCAACCGATTTTCATATTCTATTGCTTTGTAGGACTTGAACGACTTTTGTTTTGCGCGCATTAGCTGTACAGTAGTTTACATCAAGTTTGTAGACGCTCACTGATATAGTATTCCCAATATGCAATAACTAACAATTAGTTTGTATGTGAGGTGCCCTTCCCTCTGCTCCTGCCCCCTAGTTTTTTGTTGGATTGCACGCATTGACTATGAAGGAATTCAGACCAAGTTTGTAAACGCTCGCTGTTATAGTAATCCAAATATGCAATAATTAATAATTACTTTGTATGGTAGGGAGTCTTTCCCCTACTCTTACAGCACCACTTTTATGCTGGATCACGCGCATTAACTATAAAGTAATTCACACCAGGTTTGAAGTCTATCAGTGATATATTATTGCAGATATGCTATAATTAATAATTACTTTGTATGAAGAGTGCCCCTCCCCCGCTCCTATCGTATATTTGTGAAAATTGGACCCTTTTTGGTGCATACCAGATACAAAAACAATTTTTTAAATCGCTTCACAATGAGGACGAAATCGATGAACATAGCAAAAAAAAAAAAAAAAGATACATACATGACGAACATATAACCCTCTCCTTTTTTAAAGTCGGTTAAATGAAATTAATTTTATGTATTGAACGTTACCCTCCTTCTTCAAGTACTCTTTTTAGGTTTGTGTAAATTGGCGTTACAATTTAATAAACAAGCAATTTTTGACATATGTAATTGTCTTCCTTTTCTTGGACTAGAAATGACGTGCCTTATCGAGTTTCAACTTCGACCTTGGGTGTAAATTACGGCATTCGATTTCGATCGAAATTTCAATGCAATTCAAATATACATTTCGATCGATATAGACTGCCGTAATTTGGCCCTGCTATCATATTTGCTTAGCTGCTGCTAATAAATTCTCTTTCCCCAGCCGAGACTTTAGGCCAAATAATATTTTGGACTTTTGGCGAGGTAACGTTCAATACGTTCTTGTAAAAAACATGAATTTCAAATGTTTTTCACCACACATTCTACAAGTTGAATTAAGAACAATTGAGTAGAATAGTCTGCGATAAGTTTAAATCTGGGATTAATTTTAGGGGTAGTTAAAGCTCGCCTTGTATTGCACATAGCTATAATGTCTCGGTAGATGTCTAGTAAATCATGTAAGCCTTACCTTTAAAGTATAAGATGTGCTTAGCAAATACAAAAAAAATTTTTTGTGGAATATTTTAATCCACTAACTCTTCGACGTCTTATTGTCCATTTCTTAAACAAATAGCTAAAAACTCCCCTTCAAAGGCTATAAAGCGGAATAACATTGTCTACAAAAATATTTGCCATGAAATTCTCCTGAAGGTCTTTAAAGACTTAAACTTAAAATGTTTTTGAGGGTTAAACAGGTATTTTTTTCACAATTAGTACCCGGCTTAATAAATTTTGAGGTATTAGATGTATTTAGCAATTTTATGTAAAGACCATGAGAAACAGTTTTGCAGAACATTTCTGCTTGCTATGTTGACGTTGAAGGGGAGTTTTTGTCCTTTTAAGAAAGAGACGTTAAAGAGGTGGACAGCAATTCATACAAGTTCAAACTTTAATATTACAACTAATTAATTGAACGTTTCTTTAATTGATTTTAGTCTTCTCTATATTCACAACATACTTTGCTTTGCATTTCCCAAAAACCACTAAAAGTTGTTACCGATTTCATTTTACAACAATCTTAAACATTTAAACACACACAATTTGGCTCTAAACTTAAGTGAAAAACCACTTGCTCAC
The DNA here is from genome assembly GCA_956483635.1 of Panzeria rudis. NCBI lineage: Eukaryota > Metazoa > Arthropoda > Insecta > Diptera > Tachinidae > Panzeria > Panzeria rudis. The sequence goes on from OY101451.1 coordinate 9,778,854, forward strand.
GCGCCCATACTTAATGAATATTTTATGGCTCTTAAGATACAAGTAAATTCATAAAAAAAAATGTGAAGATGTACATTATTTTAAAATAATAATAAAAAATCAAACAGCAACAAAAGAATCACTTATTAGACTGTTAAGTTTGATATATTCTTTATTTAGTACAAAAAACAAGCAAAAAAAAAACGCCATAATTCACAAGGTGGTTGGTTGGTTGTTGGCTGGTTGGCTAAGAAGAATATACACTTCAATTCAATACAAACATTTTAAATGCTTGTTTGTGGGTCATTCTCATTTCAAATGTTTTTTTCGTGTCCGTTGAAAGTATAGTAAAATATTTCATAAAATAAAAGTGTAAATTTTAAAATGAAAATTTCTGTAGCATGATTTAATAGATTGTAAATGAATGTACACAAGTTTTTTTTGTGTAATACTTTGTTAAAAACGAAAAACAAAAATACTGTTTTTCCCCTCTTCATACAAAATGGCGTGTCCGTAATGCATGCTGTTGATTTGTCACATTAAAAAGCTATGAATTTTTCCAAAAACGCGACTAAATTTATAACGGTTTTAGAATATTTGCATTTGGCTCTCTCATTTCATACATGAAATTTTTTAAAAATATTAGAAATTATAATTTTTTTTAATTGTTGTTGTCATGTGTATTGAGCGTTACAAGTTTTTATTACGCTTCATTACTCGGTTTAATTATTAAAATTGCATTAACAATATACAGTAAAATAGCAGCGCAGGTTTGTACTTCTAAACATTTAAAACTTTTGTGAACTTAGTTAAATAGTATTATATTTGCAGACAAAAAAATGTATTGAGTGTTATTCATATTTTTCAATATTATTGAAATCTTTTAGTGAATACCTAAGGAGGTTATGTTAAAGCACATCGAAGATTATACATCTGGATTGTATTGAATTCAAAATAAAGTATGTGTTTTGAAAAAAATATTGAATTCGTATAAAAATGTATTGAGCGTTACGGATTTTTTTTTTTCAAATATAATTTATCTATAAATTTTACGACGTACAAAAAAAGGTAACAGCAGCTGAAGGGTAGAAATGATGTAAGGAACAATTTCTGTTTACAAATTTTTGATGTTGTTTGAAGAAATTTTTTTTTCTCACTGTGGGTCTATTTTGCTACAAAAAAATTATTTGAAATTGACATAACTTTTGACGCTGTTGGTTGATTTTATTAAAATGAGTCTTATTGAAAAGAACAGTTAGCCTACTTTGTGCTTATGTATAAATGTTTGTAAATAATTATTTTAAAACATAAACATGGTTTAGTTTTTCATGTGAACCTAAGTTAAAATTGCAAATGTGGTCATAACTTTTAATTTCGTCCAGCGATTATTATAATTTTTTGTGTTTAGAGAGTAGATATATAGTGTACTAATTTTTCGTGTTGTACTTTTTTTTCGCAAAAACCATTCCCAGAACAAACGCGAAGCGAATGTAACGCTCAATACACACAAATGTTAAAAAATCGAAAAATATAATATTATTCCAGGAACAATTGAACGAGGCGGAAACTATAATAAAAATTCTATCTTCTCATATATACATATATATTAGTTACACTGGTAAACAAAAAACAAAAAAAAAAGACCACACAATGTTCGTTTGGAATGAGAATGACCCTTGTACGAAAAGTGAAAACCACCTTATATGGCATCGAAAAAAGAAGACGAAAAATGAGGAAAATATTGATGATACTAGAGTATTTAAAAATACATATGAAGGAAACATGTTTGAAGAATAACATTGAACTTGAAAGAGTAAAAAATTTGGATTGTAATTTCCTTTTGTGTGCAGAAAGAAGAGGAAGGAAATCTTAAATAAAATAAAATGAAAAGTAAATTGTTTTAGATAGAAGAATGATTTACTAGAAATGAGTAAATGTGATGAGTTATAAAAATGTTATAGGAAAAAACAACATCTGATAACTAAGTGACATTGTAAATAGAAGAGCACAAAACGTTTAATCTTCAGTCAATTTACAACCACCGCACAATGGGACATTTTACGAGAAGGTGTTATGAAATTAATTCATACAAAAATACCATTATGGGGACTGAAGAACCGTTTAGACACAGGAAAAACTAAAATTCATTTTCAGTTACTAAAACTACACAGAAAAAATTATTCTTACAAAAATTTCAGTACAAGCAGTTTATCATAAATTAAAATTGCTTTTCAGTAATTTATTAATTGAATCAATTACTCATGTGATTAAGAGTAATAAGTCGATTATGGATAGCAACCAAACTTCAGTTCCGTTGCCAGCCGGCAACTGAAAATTTATGGTTGTCAGAAAAACGCTAAATATCAACTGCCGCCTTATTCCGTAATTTGATAAAGCTAAAGCTAATGGGTCGATTATGGATGGCAGCCGAACTTCAGTTGGGTTGCCAGCTGCCGAAAACGGCATTACGGATGGCAACTGGCAACTGAGAACTGTTAATTTCAGTTGCTATTTAGTGCTTTTCTGGCAACCACAAATTTTCAGTTGCTAGCTGGCAACGCAACTGAAGTTCGGAAAATTGTACATTGAATAACTGAAATTCTAATTTTAAATTAAACAAAATTTTTAGCAATTTCGTTTTTGATTACTTGCGTAATTGATTCAATTAAGAAATTAATTGAAAGCATTATTAATTTTTGATAAACTGTTTTTATTGAAATCTCTTGAAAAATAGATTTTCCTGCATACACAGAAAACTTTTGATTAAGTGAAAATCAGAATTTTAGTAATTTAATATAAAATGTTCGTCGTAGATTGAACTTCAACAACACAATTAATTGATTAATTTTTAGTAATTGAAATCATATATTAGTTTTTTCTCTATACATTTGGATCTATTATTAATTTATAAAATAGTTTTAGTATTAAAACTACAAAAAAACTAATTAGCTTTGATTTCTTTTACCACTTACAAGTTGCTGTAGAAATTCATAAATTAAACGTCATAGTTTGAAAATTGAAAAACGAAAAAAAAAAACAAAACACTACAAATGGAATAACGTAACAAGGAAAAGTGCATAACAAACATTTCATTATTTGATTTTGTAAAAATATGAATGCACAAACATACACATACACACATTGTTACGATAGTATAACAAATATTAACAGCTAAAAATAAAAAAGAAATCCAACAAATAAAAATTGTAAATAGTAAAAAAATTAAAACAATTACTAACGTGCTTAAATTTAGCGATTGGTATTACAGCTAGTAACAAATAGAGCTTTTATATAAGCAGATTTGTCAGCAGGAGAAGTAGTCATAGCACTGCACAGCTTAAAAAAAGAAACAACCTGGTTCTAAGGACGGATTGTGGTAGAGAAGAGTTAAAGTTCCCCCTCTTGCACATGGTCACTATCGGCATAGGAAATCTTGTAAGCCTTACGTTTAAGGTACACACAGAAAAATTTCAATGTCAAATCGTCGAAAACCTGGTGAATTTAAAATTTTTCGGTAGTGATTTTGCATCATAGGCGTTTCATGTTAAATCAACATGATTTACAATAATCTTGAAAGAAAATTTTTCTTTTTGAATTAACTATATTTCATGTTGATTTAATATTCCAGTACAGTTAAATCAAAATGAAGTTGATACTGAAATAATACGAAAAATCATATTGAATCAAAGTAATTTCGAGTTAAAACAACGTGAATTGGATATTGGAACAACTCGAAGAATAATGTTGAATCAAAGTTATTTCAAGTTGAAACAACGTGAATTTGATATTGAAACAACACAAAGAATCATGTTGAATTAAAGTTATATCAAGCTGAAACAACATGACTTTAATGTAGCTATTTTATTAATTATTTAACTTACGTGATAGTCATCAGAAAACTTTGCGTTGTAGCTGACAAGATTTGAACTCATGCCACCTGCATGATAGTCCACGCGCTAACCACTGCATCCACAACAGCTTCAAACTTTACTTTAGCTATGCACTAAATAAATACCCATCATATGTAAAATAAATTTCATTTTAATTCAACATGATTTAAAGGCCTATTTAACATAAAACTTATTTGAAATTAAAGTTATAGTCATGTTGATTTAAAATGAAATGTAACGTTTATGACAAAGGAGTTTTGACAATGAAACATTTTGAATTAAAGAGATTTAAGGTTAGATTAATAATTTTTCATTTAAAATTAATATGAAACAGTGGTAATTCGTTGTTTGTCGTTTACATAGCCGACACATGTAAGAATAAACAACAAGTCACAATACTAAGCACAACAGTGAACTGTAGCAATGAACAAAGCAAATAAACACTAACAAACTACAAATCCGGAGGTCTTGAGTTCAAGACTAGTTTCAGACAAGCCAACAACATCATGCATTTTTCTCATGTGTACTGTCGTGTTATAGTGTTGGTTGTTGTTGGACTGTTAAAGTGATGAAGGCATAACACAGATCACTTTGGCAGTACCGGCGGCGATTAATACTCACATATCCTAAAGCACTTCACAGCACCCTCCTTCGTCGGTATTGCAGCAGAACCGTCGGCGAAGTAAAAGAACTAATAAAATAAAATGGCTACACAGCTTATACAACTCAATGCCTCTACTTGACACCAGAGGGGCTTGCAACACTGCTCAACAAAAAGACGCGCAATAGCAGGGTTGTAAATAAATTAAGCTTTCTATCTCTCTCCCACTTCGCCACCTGTTCTCTCTACACTATCCCTTTCCCAAAGAACGTAACACATTAATTAATTAACTGGTAGGCAATAATTGCCTGATTGTGTTACTTCTCTTAAAAAAAATAATATATGTTTTTTTTATGTAAATTTAAAATGATTTCAAATCACAATTGCATCATGTTGATTTTACATTCCCTTTTTTCTGTGTGTGTACACATCACGTAAGTAAAATAATTAATAAAATAGCTACATTAAATTCATGTTGTTTCAATTTGAAATAATTTTTATTCAATATAATTCTTTCTGTTCTTTCAATATTAAGTTTACGTTGCTTAGACTTGAAATAACTTTGATTCAACATGATTCTTCGTACTATTTCGGTATCAATTTCATGTTGTTTCAACTTGAAATAACATTGATTCAGAATGATTCTTCATCTTATTTCAGTATCAAATTCATGTTGTTTCAACTTGAAACAACTTTGATTCAAAATGATTCTTCGTCTTATTTCAGTATCAAATTCACGTTGTTTCAACTTGAAATTACTTTGATTCAACATTATTCTTCGTATTATTTCAGTATCAACTTTTGATTTAGTTTATTTATACCGGAATATTAAATCAACATGAAATATAATTATTTCTAAATGACACAAACGATCCACTAGGTGTTGCAGTGCCGTTCTTTGGACCAGATCTTTCCCCTATTCTATTCAAATTATTTCAAAAGCAAAAATGTTCTTTGAAGGTTATTGTAAAATCATCTTGAACTAACATGAAACACCTTTCTTTGAAGCAAAATCACTACCGAAAAAATGTTAAATTAACCTTGTTTTCAACGATTTTAATGTGAAAAGTTTGTGTGTGCAAGGCTTACAAAATTGTCTATGCCGAGACTCTTTAACTATGTGTAAAAGGGGTAAAATTTAGCTCCCCCTAAAATGAGTTCCAGATGTAAACTTTCAAAACGCCGATACACTTGTATATAATTTTAGTGTTCTCTACCAGAAGCAGTCGTTAGAACGTTGCTATTTTGAAAAAAATTTGATTTTGTTGTGCAGTGTAACAAAAAACGTTCGTTTTACCATTTTTCCTGGCAAAATAGTACAAAACCATGATTAGGGTAAATATCGGTAATCTAAGTAGTAGACTATTTATTGAATGAGTACAAGGCCGTTTATAGTATGAAAGTCTGACTACAAAGAGGTTGTGGTGCACAAGTTAAATTTGGTTTTGAGTGTTAGGCGTAGACTTGCATTTTGTATAACTGGTGCCCAACTAAATTGACATTTTGCAGTTATAGTTTGTTTACCAAAATATGATATAATCTATTATTATTTTCTCACAGCCTCAGCTATAAAGACAAGTTAATGGCTTAACTATAATTAAATATATTGAAATTTAATTTAATATATTTTTTATTGTTATTTATGTTTCTTACTTGTTATATAGACTGACTTATATTTTTCTTCTTAGTTCAAGCTATTTAATTACTATTATTATCTTTTTTTGCTCATAAAAACTAATAAATCTAGTTTAAAATTCCTTTTAATCTCACATAAATATTGCTTTTATACGCATATTTATATTTTTCTATTTTGTATATTTTTTTGGACTACCCAACCATGACCTCGTTACTCTAAACAACTAAAATATAATGCTTCATTAATAAAATCAGCTAAATATTCTTAAATATTATTTTTATGGCATTTTTTGTTTGTTTTCATTTCCACTTTTTTTACACCGTTTTTTCTTGTATAAATGACGTAGTTGTTTTATTACTCATTTTATTATATAAATTTTACAACTACTTGTCTTAACAGTTGCCACTGTTTCTGCTGCCACAGCCACAAAGACTGCAACTTCATATCAAGAATCCTACTATAGAGCAACGACTACTACTACTACTACTACTGGCACTTTATCTTTAACCAGTCTGATTAAGTTTATTTTCATCATAATAACATGAAAAAATACTGCCAGTGATTTTATAGTTTATGTTAAATTCTTTTTTTTTTTGTCTTTTTTGCATATTTGTATATAAATTTAAGTTATTTAATGTTTGGATTGGACACACTGACAGTGGAATTTGATTTAATTGCTCCAAAAGACTTTCAAATTATAAAGATTAGAAGATTTCTGAGAAAAGAGCGATTTGAAAACCGAAGACAATGCAAAGGGTGTGAGTAAAATTCATTTAACTTCGTGGAAAAAGGTGGGAAAAGTTGAAATATGAACTTTATAATATTAAAATTTTAAAATATGTAGTGAATGATCTGTTGTCTGTAGATTGTGGAAACATAGCAGTCTCCTAAAAAAACACGTAATTTATGTTCTTTTACCTTATCAAAGGTAGAGTATTTTTGTCATTCGTTACCTCAATCATAATAATAATACCTCGCTGTATGATGATATGATTTCTATTATTATTTCACCTTGTTTTAATTGCTTAGAGTTCCTTTTAATCAAATCCAAAGAATTAATAAATAAAATAAATTATCTTAAGAGGAATTCCTTTTACATTTCCCTCGCTTTTTGTTTATATTCTGTATGCCGTTTTTCGTCTATTTTTAACGTTTTTTTTTGTATCTCTGCTCTGGTTAATTTAGTTTTCTTCTCCTTTAGAAACCAAAAACAATAACAAAAACACCGAAATCAAATAGAAACTACTGCAACAAAAATCCATACAAATAGACAAGTTACGAATTACAAATTTCTTATGTGCTTCATTTTCTTCACAATCAAGGTTTTAAGCAAATGTTCTAATATAATTGAATTAATAACAACTCAAATTATTACAATTGCAGCACAGTTTGTTCTTTTCGGAAAATTTTCGCTTTTATTTAATACCCGCCTGAATTTTGGGGATAAATATTCAAGTAACGAATGACGAAAACTTAGCAAATTGATAAAGTTCATGCTACACAATTTCTCAATAAAAACTTCAATTTCACATGTTTTTAATAACTTTTTATGCATTGGAATTATTACTCAAAGAATTTTAGTTAGTTTATAAGCCTTTTTATTTCATTGATTGTTTTGATAGCAATATTTAATATCAAAAAGAAAAGTCACGAATGACAAACAACTTGTAGACATTTTTTTAATATAAAAAACAAAGTCTTCTTTTGAATTTGCTCTATTTTGTACGAATGAGAAACGACTGTTTTTGTGGTTAGAGGACCATAACGAATCAAATGAATATAGTGGTACTCCTTGGCATTTTTCTTATTGCATAGTGTAGTCAGAGTAAACATTTAATTATTTTATATGACTTTTCTCAAAGTAGAAGAGCGCAAATTTATTCCAAATATAACACATTTGTATATGTAGCATGCACATTTAATTTATCAAGCTTTTTTTTTATCCAGTGCAAATAAAATCCGCTTACTCTTTTGTTTTATTTTTATCATTTAATATACAGAAAAGCGCAGAAGAAATTTTAACAAAATTTTAACAAAATTCTTACTGTAGACTAGTTTGTTTTTATCATTCATGGAATATTTTATTACAATGAAAGAAAACATAAACTCTGCATCTTGCCATGTTATTTTTTTCGCCACTTTATATATTTTGCATTCAAAATGCGTTTAAACAAATAAGTTGTAAAACACTCTACTGATGTGACTCCTTACAACAAATACTAACAACAAAATAATACAATAAAACAATAATATACCACCCACACAACTACACAAGTTAAAGCGAAATGATGGACAATGTGCCAACACAATAACAAAATGCTATAAACTTGATGTGAAGAACAAGGCAAACGTTTTTAAAGAGGATGATGAAATTAAAAAAAAGTAAAATAAAAATGGATAAAAAAGGAACCAACTATAAAGAAACTAGGGTAGAGGAAGTCATTATCAGGCAGCTGCGTCCAGCAGTGAACAACAAAGTTTATCAACATTAACTTACTGGGTGAATCCAAATGATTACTGCCTGTCAGACCGAGTGCTGAAAATTCTGATGGCTGTAATTTCATTTCCATCTCTTTAAGACGACTGTTGAGTTTATTTGTGTGCATAAATAGGAAAAATGTACAGGATATGGCCAGCAGGGCAATCAATTCAACCGATCTGTAAAAAAGAAAAGAAAAACTGGTTTATTGTTGTTGTTTTATTAAAGTAAAATAAATATTTAAAAGGAAAAATTCATGATAGTCATAACATTCGCGTAAGAGTTGAGCATTAGCGTAGCTAGAAAATTTTTTTTGAGGGGGTAGAGCTAAAGAGCACATTAGTAACTACAGTTCGCTTATATTATTTAAATAACTTTAATATTTTAAAATTCGGGAGGGCTACAGTGTTTCGGGGGCTGGCTTAGCGTTTCCCCCCAGAAGGGCCTAGCTACGCCAATGGAATTGAGTGAGAGTAGTCGTATTATTTATTTGTATTCTTTTAAAGATTTAATTTTGATTTTGTATACATATAAGAAAAATATTAATGCAAATTAGAGGTCTGCACAAATAACCTTGTAACACGACGAACGCACGAAGTGGCAAATTATGAACAATTCCAAGTATCACAAAATAAACGTACATAAGCAATATGGATTCAAAAACGTACACATTTTTAAAATAGCAAAACATTCAAAGTTACATGCATTGAAAAATTACTCTATGCAGACCTCTAATGCAAATGATAAATTAAATATGTCTTTCTATTTTATAAAACTACTAAATTGAGATCAGCTAAATCATTTCTGCACAGCCTTATCAAAGGCGTTGTTTTGTTCCAATGGACTCTTGTCAGCCGTTATTACACTGTATAACTAAATAATTTTTTTATTTTTAAATTACGTGGCTCTAACGTCTATACCTGATATATTTTTATCATGATAAATGTCAAATTCCATAGAGGGAAAACGGCTAAAATAAAACTAGTTATTTTTCCGTAAAAAGTTTGACATTTGTCATGATAAAAATATATCAGGTATAAACATAGGGTTACGATTGCTTCTGGTAGAAGCAAAAAAAAAAATACTTCAATCGGATTTTTGAAAGCTTTCATCTAGAATTCATAGTTCCACCGTTATAATAACTCGGCATAAGAAAACTTGTAATTCTTGCACTTAATGTATAAAAAGTGCACAGCACTTTTATGTAAAACACCACGGCGAACATTTTTTTGCAACATTTTAACCCTCTAACTTTTAGCTGTCTTTTGTCCCTTTCTTGTAAAAATGGCCAAACCATACCCTTATGCGGTAAAATGTTCTGCAACAATATTTGCCATAAAATTCTACCCAAAGCTCCAGACTCAGCTTGAACGCCAGAAAAATGTGTTTAAGGGTTAATTTCATATTCACAATTAGTAGTAGTTTAAGGTAAAAGATGTATTTATCACTTTAATGCAAAACACAACGAGAAAGAATCTTGTAGAAGATTTTAGCCCACTCTATCGCGGCTGAAGGAGAGTTTTCTACCCTTTTTTAGGAAAGGCATAAAAAGGCACACACAACGAAAAGTTAGAGGGTTAAAATGTTTTACAAAAATTTTCCCCATGATGTTTTACAAATAGTGCTGAGCACATATTATACCTTAAACGTAAGGCTTACAAGATTTCCTATGCCAAGTCACTATAACTATGTGCAAAACGATGTAAACTTACAAAAGACCGATACACGTATACATATATATTTTTGGTGCCCTCTAGCACAATCAATAGTTAGAACCGTGTAATATTTTTGTGTTGTTCAGTGTTATTGGTAGGGTAAAAATATAAACCTAAACATGGGATATTGCTTTGACTTTTATTACAAAATTATTTCGTGGTTAGAATTATTTTGTATTGCATTAATAGATCTATGGATGTGGATAGAGCAAGACAATATCATAGAAAGTTAATTTTAGAAATAGATAGAGGAGAAAAGCGATTTTCTTTAGAAAATAACTGTTAAATTTCCATCTTTTTTCTATGTTACTCTTAACTGTTTGCTAGTTTGCATGTATAAGTCCATGTAAGTACATGTTTACAATTTAAAATTCTTTAACACAAAAAGTGATTGATTTGTTTTTATGTGCTTCTGCTTTAAAGATTTTTCTTCTCAATTATTCCAATACAAATTGCAACAATGCAATTAGTGATGGTATTAAACTGTTGTTCTTGTTTTCCGGATATTTTCTTCAAAGTAACTAAATACATTTGATACCTATTTCTTTTTCTCTTTTATTTTATCTAATCTTTTAAAAGTCCACGATTTTTTGTTTTTTATAGACATTTTTATATGTATACCATTCACCACAGGCTTTGCAGTCTGTTATGTCGTTTGAGATTTCTATTTACATAGAGTATGCATAAACATTAGGGTGGGTCGATATTTTTGACAAAACAACGTAGTAGAGCAAATAAGTCTAAGTAACTTTGTCATAGAAACCATGGGTCTAAAATGAATTTCGAGCTTGTGTAAATTCCAAAAATATGATTTGTGACACCTTTATTATTATACCATATTTACACTATGCAACTTTGTTGCATGCAACTCTCTTTTTTCAGTGAGAAAGACAGAGAAGAAATACAAAATGTGTACATTTCTATTTCAACACTCGCACTTAAAATGAAAATTGCATGCAACAAAGTTGCATAGTGTAAATATGGTATTATAGGAAAAAAATAGAAAAAGTGCCTGAAGGGTTGGACGTATACTTAATATTTAATCAATATATTAGATAATAATACTCATACGCTTAAAGCTTCAAGCACTTTTTGTAATTTTGCCTATAATAAAGGCACTATAAATTGAGAACCACTGGTGCTAGTCCTCTGATTTTTGGCAAATGTTAGTTGCACAAGACTGCACTGCCATACCAATTCTTATTCTATTCGGAATTGGTCTGGCCCAATCACTGGTTGGTTTTATACGAACTAAGTCACTTAGAACATATTTTTGGATTTCCGCAATCTCGAAATTGATTTTATGTAAATCTATGGTCTTTACATGCTTCACATTTATCTCTAAATAAAAATATAATTCTATTGAAAAATTAAATTAAAACTGAACTCAAGCCAAATAATTAAATATCTTTAAATATAAACCCATACAGTTCGACTACAACTCATAACTTAATTTGAATTAATTTTACGTACAGAATATTTTGAGTGCAGAAAAAATGTCATTGTAAAAACGTCATTGGAAATCTTATAACACTCTTACAAAAGTACGGACTTTATTTAAAATTGTTTTAATGTATTGGTGTTGATTTAAACTTTTTCACTGTTAAAGCAAAATTGTTCAATATTAAATTATAGTTGGATCTACTTTAGTGAATCAATGGAAACCCAACGTTATATTTTATTTTAAATCCACATGACTACAATTCTAAATAAAATAAATTTTACGTTAACTTATCAATTAAATCATCTTGAATTATAAAGTGAAATTTATGTTACTTATAGTGGTACTTATTAAGTGTATATCTAAAGTATATCTAAAGTATGATGAGCCCGACTTCAAATTTTGGGTGAGGCAGCCAACTATAACACAAATTTTTCTGATGCCTACGCTACTACACGTCACGTAAGTAAAATAATAAAATGGCTGCATTAAATTCATGTCGTTTCAACTTGAAATAACTTTGATTCAACATGATTCTTCGTGTTACTTCAGTATTAACTTCATTTTGATTTAACTGTACTGGAATATTTAATCAACATGAAGTATAGTCATTTTGTGTACAGATTCATAGAACACTTCTAGAAAAATTCATCTTCAAATAGATGACACCCTGTCATCAGAATTGTATCATCAATGTTATGACAAATGATATAAATATAACGCAAACTGACTTTAATCTGACGACAAATGTCATCATATAATATTTTCATATATAAAGTTTTATTTGTGCTTTGATTGCAATGACATTAACTAGATGCCAAATTTTGTATATTACACTGTACAACAAAATCAATAGCTTTAAGGATTACTTTAAAAATTTCTTATTTCTTATTTAGCTGAAGGGCATTTACGATTCGGCACAGCCAAAGATAACAATCTTACTTCATTTTAGTTACTTTTATTGTGTATTATTTTGATTTATTGCGCTATTGCGTAAAATGTACTCTAACAAAAATAATAACAATAATAAAAAAAGAAGCTATAATAAAAATTAAAAAGAGTAATAAAAGGTGCGCGTGCAAGTGATAAGGCAAGTAATTTAGTTATTTATATAAAAATATTGTAAAGAGCTGTTATAATACTGTACACAAAAAAACAAATATACATGGTTCTAACAGTCGATTATGGCAGAGGGCACCTAAAATAGATATACAAATATCGGCGTTTTGAAAGTTAACATATGTGACTTATTTTAGTGGAGTTAAAGTCAACCCCCCTTCCCCCTTTTGCACATAGCTATAATGATCCGGCACACGAAAATTTTCCAGCCTTATGTTTAAGGTACAATATGTGTTCAGCAATTTTATGTAAAAAACTACGGCGAACATTTTTGTAAAACATTTTAACGCACTAGCTCTTCCTTGTATGGGTCTTTTTGCCTCTTTCTTAAAAAAGGATCAAAAAACTCCCTTCAGCGGCGTTATAATTGGATTAATTGCCCTTCAAAAATATTCGCCATAAAATTCTACTATAGGTCTTTTAATACACAAAAGCTCCAAATTCAAATTGATCGACAGAAATCTTTCAAAACCTAAAATGTGTTTAAGGGTTAATATCGTTCTTATTCGCAATTAGTAGCCGGCATAAGAAATGTTGTGACCGTTAATTTAATTGAATTTAAAACTGGTGCTGAACAAAATTTTAATTAAACCAAAAACTATCTTAATTACGTGTATAATTGCTCTCTTAAGCTCTTCTTGCTCAAATTTCTTAATAAGGAAATCGTTGGCTCTCACTTGTACAAAAATATGAGCTTTAAACTGCCATTGCCCTTATCATTCCGACGCTTTAGGTTAGTAATAGTAACTATAAATATACACATATTTTTAATTTTAAATAAAATAAATGCAGATTTAAACATTCACTAGTATGTTTTTATTAGAAAAATCACAGCAATGGCAAAAGCAAGAAGAAAATAAAAAATGAATTATTTGTTATAAAAAGAAAAATAAAAAAACCAAAACAACTATTTGTAGAAAAGCAACTGTAACTTTGGGATTTATTTTATGTTTCATCAGGTGCAACAAATAATTTATTGCAAATGAATGACTTCAGGTTTATGTTTATTTATATGTCTGCCTCTCCGCCTGTCTGTCTCTCCAGTCGGTTACTGGGGTTTTTATTATTATGGGAAAGAAAATAAATAAAAATAAATAGAAATTCTTTATGGCAAATAAAGCGCAATGAATTTTTGTTGGACCGTTAGAATTTATTTAGAATTTTGTAATGGAAAATGTTTTATAGACCATTTTTTGAACTAACTACCACAAGGTTGTCTACAACACAAGACTCGAGGCATATTTATTACGCTTTTTATTATCTTTTTGTTGGGAATTTATTTATTGGTTTGGAAATAGTTATCAATGTTATTTGAAAAGCGTGGGAAAAGATATTTTTAACGAAGGACATTTTAATGTAAAACTTGACCTTTTCGTGGAAATACGCACTTGTAGTGGACAAAATTAGATTTTATGCGAAGGCATGTATGTTTTGTTAATGATGAAACAGAACTGGGTCTTGACGAGTTTTTCCATACAAATTGACATTAATCATGAAATAGAATCTATTTTATTTTGAGAACATTTTTTCTAATGCTCTTAGTTTACTTGTAATTTTGCGTAAAAGGTGTCTTCTTTAATTGCCGGGGAGGGTTGTAATAAAATTAAAGTGTGTATCTGCACCGCAGCGCCAAAATTGCGGATTGACGATTCTTATAAAATTTTGCACACACACACACACACACACACACACATTTAATTTAACGATTAGTAAAGTGGTCGTTGCTACGCCCATGCAAAGTTATTTGCAAAACTTTGCACAAGCATTGAATTTCTCCGATAAAAAGTGGGCAACGCCACACCCATAATAATTAATTTTTTTTCAACTTCTTCTACTTAACCGATTCTTCTTAAACTTTGCAAAAACACATTGAGTTACCGAACAATAGAATATATTGATTACAAAAGTGGGCAGTGCCACGCTCACGCAAATAAAAATTCTTTTTCAACTAACTCTACTATGTTGATTCTTATAAAACTTTGCACACACATAGAGTTTCTCCGGGAATACAATTTTGTGATTAAAAAAGTGGGCAGTGTTACGCCCATACTAAATAAATATTTATTAAACTTGTTCCACTTAACTAATTCTTCTTACACTTTGCACACACATAAATTGCCCCTGACAATGCAATATAATAATTAAAAAAGTAGGCAGTGCCACGCCCATACAAATAAATAATATTTTTCAACTAACTGTGCCTATTCGTTTCTAATTATACTTTTTTGCACATACAAAATTTTAATGCTTACAAGCAAAAACAATGCAAAACTAAATGGGACAATCCTCCTCATTGTTTTTGTTTTGCTTTTGTTCTACTCTTTGAAAAAAAAAATCAAAAGCTAACGTTTCGTTTTGTTTATTTTCCTACTATTTTCCTACTCTGGCATTATGTGTAGATAGATGTATTAACAACAACTTTAAATGCTTATAACTTCCAAAATACTGAGCAGATTTGAACAAAATATAGATTGTGCTCATCTATAAAGAAATATCTGCAAAAAGCTATAATTTTATCTAGATCGCATGTACCAGGTAAAAGTTAAAGGGACCCAACAGACGTCTGACCTATTAGTTATATAAACTTCCATTGAAAATAAAGTGAAATAAGTTTCAGTTCAAAAATAACGTCAAAAGTATTGGGCATTCATCATAAATTTGCTTGCGTATTATATGTGGATGTATTAGTAACAACTTTAAATGCTTATAACTTCCAAAATACTGAACAGAATTTACCAAAATATGGATTTTGCCCAGCTGGAAATAAATATCTATAAAAAATATATATTTTTGTCTAAGTCGCATGTAAAAGGTAGAAGAAAAAGGAATCCAAAAATCGTTTCATAATATAAATTTCCATTGAAAATATAATGAAACGAGTTTCAGTTTAAAAATAGTTCCTAGGTATTGCACCTTCATCATAAATGCTTATATCTTCCAAAATACTGAATAGATTTTAACAAAATATAGATTGTGCTCATCTGTAAATAAATACCTATAAAATAGTATATTTTTGGCCTTAATCACATGTACGATGTGAACGTAAAAGGGATCCCAAAATCCCGTCTTACCTATCAACTATATAAATTTCAATGGAAAAGTAAATAAAACAAGTTTCAGTTCAAAAGTAACTTCTAAATTATTCCTCCGTCATTATAAGTTTCTTAGTTGTAAACATTTTAAAAGATTCTTCTTTATCCGTCTTTGTAACTTATAAAAATATTTCATATTTATTTTCTTTGAAATGTTCATTTCCAAGAAAATGAAATTAATATGTATGGAAAAAATTTAAGAAAAAACAAACTTTTTTGTCATTTAATATTATTAGTTTTTGCTTAATTTTTATGTGGGCATTTTATGTGCTTAAGTTTTGTTATGTGGTTCCTGGTAATATGACAACGTGGGTGAATTGAGTGTTTAGTAAACTTAGCTGCCCCCCAACCATTAACCATACAAAACATCAACTAGTCAGAAGAGCATTTGGTGGTTTAGGTGGAAAAATGAATTTGCTTGACCATCTGTGAAAATGAGAGGAAAATAAATTTTTGTCCATAAATAAACTTTTTAAATCTTTATATTTTTTATATTGTATTTTTCCCCTGGTAGAAAGTCGAAAAAAGTTAGTTTTTTTTAAATAGAATATATTTTCTTTCTTCTTAAGAATTTGTACAATTTTTTCCTAACAAGTTTTTTATATTTTTCCGCATTTTATTATTTTTTTTGAAGCGGTAGGAAAAATTATGAAAATATATATATTTTTTCGCTTTTCAAGCGTACAAATAATATTGTTGGCGTTGTGAAATGTTTTGGTTCCAATGGTTGTCATTTACTTTGTCGCTTAAATAAATGCTTTGGCTGAATTATTGTTAGGAAAAAGAAAATTCGCAAAAGGAGGAGGACAAAAAGAAATAATATAAATAAAATGGTTTGCAGATAAAAAACACAACATAGAAAACAAACTTGTGCTGGCAAAGTGTTGTGTAAATCCTATTTAAGAACTGGGTATACGTTTCTTTAGTCTGGAACTTTTCTTTTACACAAAGTTAACAGGAAAAAAAAAACAATTTTATTTCAACAATTCTTAATCATTATGAGCATTAATTTGAAGCATTCAAATATGATAAAGATTTAAGTTTTCTTCACAATATTTTATCAAATTAAAGAGCAAAGTTGTGAGCTAAACAATCCATATGGATAGTAAAAAATTTTAAGAAACTTGTTATTACACTTATTTCCTTAATAGCGAATTGGAAACCGAGATCTGTTATATTCCATTGAATTTAATTTTCTTTCAACTTTTATCAAATTGATTTCTTAGAAAACTTTTCTAAAAAATATTTTTGCCGCTAAAAATTCCCTTTGTAGCATACATAAATTCTATTCTTCTCAAAAAATTAATTGTAAATTTAAGTTAAAAATTCAGTAAAGTGCGACTTTGGCTCGTGCACTAAGGGTTTTGTTCATTTTTGCACCTTTTTTCATTTTGGCAACTTTTTCGTTTTGCTTTTTCGTTTAATTTAGGTCTTTGTATTTGTTAAGTATTTTTTTTAGTTTTTTGGCACTCTTTTTAGTTTTGGCGTTTTTTTCGTTTTGGAGATTTTTTCGATTTTTTGGCCCATTTTTAGTTTTTTGCCATTTCTTTTTTTTTTTTTTTGCCGATTTTTTCGTTTTTCGACGATATTTTTAGTTTTAGCGATTGGTTTTAGTTTTGGTGATTTTTTCAGTTTTAGTGCTTTTTTCAGTTTTGGTGCTGTTTTAGCGTTTTGGAGATTTTTTTCGGTTTTGGTGATTTATTTAGTTTTAGCAATTTTTCTTTAGTTTAAGCACTTTTTCATTTGGTGATTTTTCGGTTTTTGGCGATTTTTTAGTTTTCGCGCTTTTTTTTTTTGTTTTGGCGCTTTTTTCATTTTAGGGATTTTTTTTCCATTTTTGGCAATTTTTTCGTCTTTTGACGATTTTTTAGTTTTAGCGATTTTTGTATGTTTTTGTGCTTTTTCCGTTTTGGCGATTTTTTCGGTTCTTGGCTATTTTTTTTTGTTTTTTTTTCGATCTTTTTAGTTTTGGTAATTTTTTTTGCATTTTAGCGATTTTCTTTTACTTTTGGTGCTTTTTTTCTTTAAGCGCTTTTTTCATTTTGGCGATTTCTGGTTTTGGCATTTTTTTGATTTTTGAATTTTTTAGTTTTAGCGTTTTTTTTAAATTTCACGAGTCAAATTATCTAAAGTCAAATTGTCTAAATTACATAAGTCCAATTCACAATCTTGTGCAAATGATCTTGCATCGTAGCATTTGCAAAATAGTATAGTATATTGATACTCACCACTTATCAACTGTTAGTGGTGAGTATCAACATACTACACTATTTTGCAAAAGCTACGATGCAAGACAATTTCCGCAAGATTGTGAATTGGGCTATAGTCAAAATCACATTAAGTGATAGAACACCCTTTAATTCGTAATGTTTTAAATATCAGTGTTAATTGGTGTAGTCTGTATAACACTGTACAACACGAAACAAAATTACGGGGATCTGTAAACCGATTTTGGTAGAGGAGACCAAAACAAAATATACGTGTGTTGCCGTTTTGCAAGATCATATCGGAATTTTAATTTAGGGGGGTTAAAGTTTCCCCCTTTTGGCCTGACCGTGCAGAATATCGTTGTGTGGGCATTGGCCTGCCCACCAGGCAAATAAAATATATCATTTGTATTGAGTTTCTATAAGAAACTTTTCAAAATAGCATGTTTTATTTAAAATCTCCCTTCGCAAAAGTTTAGTTGAATCCGCCCATGCTGCCCACTTATTTTATCATGAAATTGTTCGTAGTGTCGGAAAAACTTGATGTATATGCAAAGTTTCGTAACAATTGGTGAAATAAGAGTAGTTAAAAAGAGATATTAATTTTGCATGGGGTCGTGGCACTGCCCTCACCATTTTATCACGAAATTGTGTGCCAATCGGTCTAGTAGAAATAGTTCAATAAAACATTTAATTAGCATGGGTGTGGCATTGCCCACTTTTCTAATCATTATATTTAATAGTTAGGATAGTTCAAGGATTGTGTAAAGTTTTGCTTATTTTAATTTTTAGTGTTTGTTGTTGCAGATTCAAGATTAAACATATCCCACACAGAAAATAGTAAAGATTGCAATTACGAAAACTACAGATTCAATTAAGTTCGTTGTTGTAGTAAAATCTACGACGAAAATTGTATATTCAATTACTATAATTCAAATTTTCAATTACACGGAAAAATATAGTTCTGAAAAATTTTCAATTAATACAAATAATCAAAAATGAGTACTAGTTTCAATTAATTTCACAATTGTCTGAATTGCTCATGTAATAAAAAACAAAATTTTCTAACAATTTTTACAAATTTTTAATAATTGATCGTTACGAACCTTAGCCTAATAATCAATTTGGAAAATTTGTATTTTAAAGATTGAATACACAATTTTCGTCGCACGATAAACTTCAACAACAAAATTAATTGAATCTTTCGTAATTAAAATCGTATTTAAAATTTTTCTGTGTACTCAGAAATATGTTAGAAAATTTTGTTTTTGATAATATGATTAATTGATTCAATGACGTAATTAATTGAAACTAGCTTTAATTTTTGATTAAGTGTATTAATTGAATGACCATTTTTTAGCAACCATTTTTTCTGTGGATGAAAATTTATATCTATAAAGTTTTATAAGATAAAAGCGAAAAGAGCACTGGTCTGGTTCCTCCAGATCTCTGTAGCATATCCTTTTAGTTTTACGTTTATGGGAAAACTTAATGTTTTAAAACAAAGTCATTTTCTTAATGCTGTACTATTTTGGTTGGTTGTGAAATAGACAAACGAAAGCAATAGCAACTTGTTAATCCTCTGTCTTATTTCTTTTTCATTTACAATGTGGTCGTATAAAACTGCTATATACACAGGGTCCTTTTAACATATATAAAAAAATATCCTTATGATAGTTATTACTGTTATTGCTGCTGTTGTTATCATTATTGTTCTACATTGTTGTTATTGCTTTGTCTTTAGTTCTAACAACTACTAAATCTGTTGGCTTCATTGTTTTTTTTTTACTCTTCTAATGCCATCATTGTGTCTTTTAGCCATATTAGTTGTAGGTTTTTAACTCTCTTTTAATATTATGTTGTAACAAACACATTATTGTGATTTTGGTTGTTATTTCTTTTTTTTTTGTATTACAATTTTTTTTGTTACTTTGTTGACTTTAACCATTATACTTGTTTATAACACTATTTTTCTTCATTTCCTTTACCAAGATAGTTTTGTTTAAGAAATCTTTGTTTAGTCTTGTTTTATTTTATCTTCAGCTTTTTAATATATATTTTTTTTTTGGTTTTCTAAGACATCTTTTGTTACCAAAGTTGACTTTGTTTAAATAGAAAAGTTTTATGGGCTTTTTTGTTTTGAATTTGTAAAAGGCGCAGTGAGCAAAAAATTTAAATTCTTTGTTAATTTTCTGCGGAAACTAATTGTGAACAAAAAAACCAACGAGGTTTTGAAGTTTGTTATTTGGTGTAATTAGTTGCAACAACGGTTATGAATAATATGGCGAAAAACTTCTAAAACTTATGAAAATTTTCATAAAAACAAAAAAAAAACTTAAACAAAAAGTCACTGCCAATACAAGGAGCTATTTTTTTCATTTATAAAACACTTAATCAAGGTCAGTCCCTAGACGACAACTGACAGGCTCGCTCCAGCTTGAACTTTTGTGGGGGAGGGTCTTTTAATTGAAACATACTATTTTGCAAAACTTCTTGTAGATACTCAATAGAAATTGGGTATATTTTATTCCTTTTTTGGGGGTGGGAAATATCCCACTCTCCTTCCCTTGTATCTGCGCCTGACAACTGATGTGAGGTATACTGAGTGATTGTTTGCGAGTATATGAACTATAGTTATCAAACGATCTCCAGTGCAAATGTAGACTCGCTAGTCATCGTACAATGAACCAAAAATGTAAATAGATTCAAGGAAAAAGTTCATTGTTTCAACGAATCGTTCATTAATTTTGACGTAATGCACTAGTACTTCAAATTAGTGAACTGGTTCATTAATTACGCTAAAGTATAACAACAACGAGTGTTTTAGATGAACCGTTTTACATTGAACTTCAATGAATATATTCATTGAAACAACGTACATATACGTACATTGAATCAATGTATTTTTACAAAAAGTTAATGAATGTAAGTCAATGAATGTCATTCATTGAAATTTTGTAAAATTATTTTTTCTGTGTAGTTGGACCGATCTAGGATATTATACAGAGTTGGAGGAAACAAAGAGAAATAGACAGTGATGCTTCGTAAGAGGCTGAAAGGTTAATTAATTCTAATTAAAAACTAGATCATGCGATGGTGGCGTAATATTATAATTTTATTAAAACTTGAAATTTTTTCACTTTTAAGAAAAAATAAAATAAAATTACATAAAAATGCAAATTCCGGAAATTGTTTCTCTGTTGTCAGCAACAGTTTAAGTAAGATCAAAATTAAAAAAAAAAAACTTAATTGAAATTGTAATCAAATCTAAAACACCTTTTACAAAATACACTATGCAACAAAATAATTTTTTTATGATACCTTATAACCACTATAAGTCATATGCATAACTTGAGATAATTGACGGAATTGTATTATATATTTTTCATACAATTTTACATTAAAAATCGACTTAGGATAGTCATGAGTCACGACTACAATCTCGTTAATATCCACTTCAATTTCTTCACTTATGCTATTTATTATCTCGGGAAAATATGTTACATTGTGTATATCGTCACAGAAAATTCAAAAAAGCCCTATCTAACATTTTAAAAGTTTTACAGGAGAAGCATTAAACTTGTTTAAATGAAAAATATATTGACAACTAATGCGAAATTTTACAATATAAAAATAAAGTTGTTGCTCCTGATGAATAAATTTCATTAAAAACTAAATCACCCGATTTTTGCGAAAATTTCGAGTTTTGAAGAGGCCCACCCCTCCACTGATTTTGTAATATGTAATTTGAGAATGCCTTTTCCGATTTTGCAATAAAAGTGTTTTTTCCATTTTTTTTTATAAATTTGAAAAAAAATCAAAATTGATAAATTTTGCAAAAAAATTTTGTTTCACTATTTTGATCTGAATAAGTCGGAAAGCATTGCGTGTACATATTTTTTCGCAGTAACTTAAAGTTGATTAAAATTTAAACTTTTTGGTATATTTTGCGCCAAAATTAGACAAGTTCCTACCAAGTTATGAGAAAATCAGTGCCGCTGCACTGTTCAAATATTTAGAATTTCTTACGTAATTAAAAAAAGACTTTGCTATAGAACTTTAAGTATTGACTGTTTTTGTAGTAAGAGGACCATAACACATCCAATATATTTAGTACTTATCTTCGTTATTTTTCTCGTAGCATAGTGTTATTAAAAAAACTAAAAAAACCTGTACTTCATTTTTAATAAATGGTTGCAGCACCACACAAAGTTTGTTTGTCTGTTATACACGTTAAAGTTGGCAAACATTTTATTCCAAGCAACCAACAATTTATTAAAGCTACTTTTTTTGAATTTGCCTTGTCGCATATTTTTGATGTCGCATATTTTTGTTGTCAGTTTTGCATACATGCGTAATAATTTCTAGTGCTCCCCCTTCGCTCACACACAAGCACATACTTTTTGGCATAATAAGTTTTTTATTATTAATATATATTTTGTTGCATATGCAACTATAACACTAAAAAGAAAAAAAAAGAACTGGAAAAAAATCCATGTACAATTTAAGCTTAACATTACTGTGTCATATAATGTAACTAACAATATGGTTATGAGACACATGCAACAGCAACAAAAACTATAGCAATGAATGCTACCAAATAGCAACCAAATGCTCGTGCTGCACTCAACATCAGTGGCACTTTACAAAGAATATGAATTATAAAAAATATTGTATATCTATACCTTTTGGAGTACAAAAAACCCAGCGAAAACCTGCTAAACATTTTATTTAAATAAACGATGATAGATTGAAGAAAAACTTGGCACAATTTTTTATTTTGTCTCCGCTTTAAGATGTAGTTTTACACATAACCGCAAATAAAAATAAGTATATCAGTTTCCTTTCTCATTACCACAAACTAGAGCGAATTAAAAAGAAAATGCTTTGATTTTTATTTGAAAAGTATGTCTACAAGTTGCTTGTCATTCGTGACTTTCCTTTTTAATATTAAATATTATCATAAAATAAATCAATAAAATGCTGAGCCATATAAATTAATTAAATCTCTATGAGTAATAATAACAATGCATAAAATATTTATTTACAACATGTGAAATTAAAGTAATTATTGAAAAATTTGTAGCATAAACTTCATAAATTTGCTAACAATTCGTCGTTACTTGACTATATATTTCAAAAATTCAGGCGAGTGATAAATAAAAACACAAATTTTTCAAAAAGAGCAGTTGTCATTGAATCGTAATAATTTGTCATAAATAATTTAACTACCTTAGACCATTGCTTAAAATTTGATTGTGGAGCAAAAGAAACACATAAAAAAGTTGTAATTCGTGACTTGTCTATTTATATGGATTTTGTTGTGTTAGTTCCTAATATATAATTAAAGTATTTTTCTTATTGTTTTGGATTTTAAAGGACAAGGAAACTGTATTAACTAGATCAGACATCCAAGAACGTTATACAGAAAATCTAAAACTAGACGAAAAACGGTATGCAGAAGATAAGCAAAAAGCTGGGCAAAGGTAAAGAGAATTACTTTTAAAAGAAGTTATTTAATTTTGTTAATTCTTTGGCTTTGATTTGGAAGGGTTCTAAGCAATGTAAACGCGGTGAAATAGTATAGAAATCATATCTTCTTAAAGTGGGGTAACAAATGACAAAACTAATATTATTTGATATGTAGTACAGAAGATAAGCAAAAAGACAGGGAAAGGTAAAAGGAATTACTCTTAAAACAACTTATTAAATTTATTAACTCTTTGGCTTTCAGTTATAGCGATTTCTAAGCAATTAAAACGAGGTGAAATAATATCGTACTAAAGTGAGGTAACGTATGACAAGAATGTTATGTGATGTGTGCAATAGATGGGCAATAAACAAAGCAAAGATAAATCGAGTTACTCTTTAAATAATATATTTTATTTATTAGTTCTTTGAAACGAAGTGAAATAATATAGAAATCATATCATCCTAAAGTGAGGTAACGAATGACAAAAATATTATGGTGTGATATGTGCAGAAGATGAGAAAAAAGCAAAGAAAAGGTTAAGGGAATTACTCTTAAAACAATTAATTTTATTTAGTAACTCCTGGCTATAAAAAGAGTTCTAAGCAATTAAAAAGGGGGTGAAATAATATAGAAATCATATCGTTCTAAAGTGAGGTAACGAATGACAAAACTATTATGGTGTGCTATGTGCAGAAGATAAGCAAAAATGAAAGGAAAGGTAAAGGGAATTAATCTTAAAAAAATTAATTTCATTTATTAATTAAGAGGTTTAGTGCAATAACTCGGTAAGCCACAAAAGCAAAATATCGAATAAATCGACTTTTAAGTTTAAACAAAATTTAAAATAATATGATTTTTGGCATTTGCTATGATAAATTCGCAGTATAATTATTTGCAAAATAATAGAGTTTATCTAAAAATTTCTATAAGATGCAAAGCTATCCCAGTAAAAAATTTTCGTGTTTTTTGAAGCACTACAGAAATAAAGCGCTTCATAATTGGCTTTAAAATATGAGCTTGTTCAGAAGCTGATTTCATAGCGTCACAACAATGCAGGTTTTGAAGCGAGAAAAGTATTTGCTTTTTACTTATACAAAAGCTGTACAAAAGAGCTGATTTTATAGTGCTGATCCAAAGCAGGTTTTTAAGCTAAAATGAAGAGTAAGTTTATTTGGTGTCGTTTTGCAACAGTGTTTTTGGTCGAGTGAATGGTACGTTGGACTTCAAACCTGAAGGTTCTTAGTTCGATTCTAGTTAAAGTTAAAATAACAAACATTGAGTAAAAATATGAAATTAATAAAAATAAATAAAGAAACGAAATAAAAAAAATTCAAAATGGCGTCAACGACGCCAATCCACATCGAACCATTTTTTCATATATTTTCAGTTCTAGTGCTGAAAATGTTGATGATTTTCAGCGCTTCAAAAGCGCTTTTGTGAGCAAAAATGTAGTACTCCCAGCCGGGAACTCGCCATACAAAAATCAGCAGCAATATCAGCAGTTTTGTCAGCGCTACTTTTATTCCATAATAGTAGAAACCTGCTTTATTGGAAGCAACTTTTTTACTGGGATGGTACTTAGCAAGGTAATGAGCAATACAATTTTTATATATACAATTTTTAATATCATGTGGCTTACCGAGTTATTGCACTAAGCCCTTCAATTAAAATGAGGTGAAATAATATAGAAATCATATCGTTCTAAATTGAGGTAACGAATGACAAAAATATTATACGGTGATATGTGCAGAAAATGAGCAAAAAGCAAAGAAAAGGTAAAGGGAATTACTCTTAAAACTATTAATTTTATTTAGTAATGCTTTGGCTTTGATTTAAAAAGAGTACTAAACAATTAAAACGAGGTGAAATAATATAGAAATCATAGCGTCCTAAAGTAAGGTAACGAATGACAAAAATATTATGCGGTGATATGGTAAAACAAAACATAAAAGACATTTGTTTTTTTAGGAGACTGTTATGTTTCCACAATATACAGATAATTGCTCATTCATTGCTTATTTTAAAATTTTAAAATAATAAAGCTCATATCTCATTTTTTTCTTTTTTGTACGATGTTAAATAAATTTTTCTTATATGTATAATACATTGTATATTATCTGATATCATTGTGTAGGGTATATACGATTTGTTATAGCTGAATATAGCAAATACTTTTACTTGCAACCATTTCATTTTGATCTGTATATGGAGCACTAGTATCAATAGCATTCTTCTGCTACCACAGATATAATAATACGTACGTACGTACTCATACTTGTGTTTCAATTCATACTCGTAATTAAATAGTTTTTTTTTTGCATACACCCAACATTTATATATAATGTTTATTTGCTTGTTGTTCAACTTACATCGCGTATATAAAGTATGTGCCAATCAATGTGTTGTGGGATTTTAATATTTAGTTGAATTTTAGGATTATATAAGTTGTTGTTTGTTGTTACCAGTGTTAAGTGTCCCCGAAAATAACAAGCATGTTAATTTATAATAAATGATTAAGTGAAAAAGAATCAGGATGGTTAAAACTTTAAGATGGGCTTATTAAGATAAACACATTGGATTACAGTCAGGTACTAACTAGCTGCTAATTTTGAAGCAGAGTAGAGCTCGTTTTTACAAAACTTAAACGAAAAATGATGTCATAGTTTCTTTTTATATATTTGATGTTGCTAAAAGTACCCTAAACCTTTGATCTCCGCCCGCGATTTGTATTTAAATGCATTAAATGAATTTTTTGCTTGTTTTTTTTTTTTGTTATTTTCTTAACATAAATGTTGCCCTGTGCATATTAGATTTTGTTGCTACAATTGTTATATTAAATTCATGCTAAAGACTGGCTGGGTGTTTGTTCCAATGCAAGTAAAAGATACGCCAAGGCAGCCAAAAAAAATTGTGAAAAAAATTCAGAAACGAAAAAAAAGTGCAAACTGGAAAAAACGAATTTAACAATTGTTACATATGTATAAAGGATTTTCATGTTACTCATATAACGAGATGTTTATAATATTGTCTTTATGGGTATGTGTGCTATACATACTACAAAACATTAAGATTAAACGTATATGTATAGCATATCGCTCATTTGCTGCAACAACGTCATAACTAATAAAAATATTTTTTTAGCCAACAAGTTTAAGGTTTTCAATTTAAACACAACTTAAAGGAAAAAGAAAATTTTATTCCTCTCTACAAGATATTTGCATGAAATTATTACACAATATGAAGAACGTAATGCTGACTAATTTTGTATTATTAACTCAAAAATTAAGTTTTTTGAGTTATAATGTTGTTACAGCAAATGAGCGATATATAGTATGTGCAGCAAACATGATAGTGCTGATGACTATTGTCACTGTTGTGTTATATTTTGCGATGGCAAACGCATAAATGCCTGGTGCTGGTAAGGGCATCTGCAACAAATGTGGAATATGATTACAACGTGCATAAGCTTTCAAATTGTTTATTTAATTTTTACATATGTTTTGAAAAAAAAAAACAAAAAATTTTTTCTCTTGAAATCTCTTTCGGTAGGGGAATTAAGATAGACTTGATTAGGTTTTTAATACAGTAACAGGATGTAGCTGGTTTTATATATTTTCAAAAGCCAACATTTTTATGAAAGTTACTACATTAATACATACCCGGCAAAAAATAGTGCTTCGGCCGAAGCAGGTTTGTAAGCGCGAGAAGCTTGTTTCTCGTGCTTGGAAAAGCGCTTCGAACATGCATGATTTTTGTTCGCGGTGTCCCACTTTGGAGCTCTTGATTTTTATTATAAAACAGCGCTTATTTCGAAGCATCAAAAATGCTCTAAAATCATGTCTCTTCGTCTTATTGCGTCATCCAATTGTATCATCGTTAAACTACAGACAGAAATGTGGAAAGATAACATACTTTAAATGTGTAAGGGGGTGGGGGGTGTTAAAGTTTCCCCCTTTGCCCTAGTCGTGCAGCATATCGGTATATGAAACTATGTGTTTTTTACATCTGAGGTCTACGGTATGTTCAGCAACTTTGTAGAAAATATTAAGCCAAATATTTTTGTGGAACATATCAACTCTCTAACTCTTCTACATAACGGTAATTTTTAGCTCTATTCTAACAAGTCGTAAAAAAACACCCTTAAAAACTGGAACAGCGGGGATAAAATGTTCTACAAAAATATTTGCCATTGAATTCTATTATAAGTCCTCAAAGACACTCAAGCTTCAGACCAACTTGAACGCCAGAAAACTTAAAATGTGCTTAAGCGTTAATTTCGTAGTTTTTTCTTATACGATATAATTTTAAGGTATATGATGTGCTCAGCTTTTTTATGTAAAAGATCCCGAAAAACATTTTTGTAGAAGATAACAGCCCTTTATATCGCCGCTGAAGGGGAACTGTTTGCCCCTTTTTATAAGAAAGGGACAAAAAGACCCACACAACGAAGAGTTATAGAGTTCAAATGTCTGTCAGAATCACTCGTTAGAATCTTATTTTAAAAAAGTTGATTTTGTTGCACAGTTTAAATTTTCTTTTCTTGAAAGGTACTTTAGAAAGATTTTTAAAAGAGATATTTTTCAAAAGTTAAATTTTTAAAGTACTTGTCTTAAACGTACTTTTAAAAGGAACGTGAAAAGCTCCTCTTTTAAAAAGGTACTTATTTTAAAACGTACTTCTTAAAATGTATACCTTTTAAAAGGGCCTTAAACGTATTTTTTTTAATTCACTTTTTTTTATAAAATACTCATTTTAAAAGAAACTTTTATAAAAGGTACTTTTTTAAAAGGTATAAGTTTTAGAAGTATTTAGAAAATACTTTTTGAAACCCTCTTTTCAACAGTACATTTAAAATATTCTGTACGTACGTGAAATTGTAATATGAAATAAATTAAAATTTAATTAAAAACTGGTCTACTTATTTTTTTTATTTAAGGGCCATTATTACAACTTGACAATAGCTAAAAGCAGACTTTTGTCGGACGGATAAACAGCTTACCATTATTACAAATTTACTTTAACCTACCAGGTAGGATGCACCTGACTTTAACTTATCGCTCACTTTCATTTAAAGTGAAGTTTTATTAAAGGTAAACCTTTTATTCGTCCGACAAAATCCTGCCTTTAACTATTGCCTAGTTGTAATAATGGCCCTAAGTTTAACAAAAAGTTTATTAAGCTTTAAATGTACAAAAATTAACAGACTTAAAACCGTAAAAAATGAATGATTCTTTCTTTGTTTGGAACAATTTGACTGTCACAAGAACAAATTGCAGCTTACGTAAAACTAAAAGATGTTTCCTTTGTTTCTGCTATATTTACTGTTAAATAATCAATAGAAAGTTCCGTAAAAATAAATGATTTTTACTTTTTTTTTAATCTTAAAGGCTCAATATACTTATGTACTTTTAACCTACACAACAGACAATATTGAAAGCAACCAAAAATTCCTATTAATGTGTACATACTGCCAGGCCCACACTATATTGACTCGATTCTTTCTCTCGCACAATTAAATTTAAAAGAAATTATACAATTTTGTCTTCGTTTTAAATATAATTGTAAGAAAATAGAATCGTGTTGATATAGTGGCTAACTGCCAGGCCCACTATATCAACACGATTCTATTTATTGAATGCCAAAATCAGTTAAAAATAGGATTGCTTAGAATTTTAAATGTTTTTTCATTTAAAAATTACTGCACGGAGTATCCCTATTTTAAATGTAATTGTAAGAAGAAAGAATCGTGTCGACATAGTGGGCCTGTCAGTTAGTTTTTTTTTTATTGAGTGCTAGAATCAGTTAAAAACAAGATTGCTTAGAGTTTTAAATGGTTATTCATCTAAAAATTACTGCACGGAGTATCCATATTTTAAAAGTAATTGTAAGAAAAAAGAATCGTGTCGACATAGTGGGCCTGGCAGTTAGTTTTTTTTATTGAATGCTATAATCAGTTAAAAATAAGATTGCTTAGAATTTTAAATGTTTATTCAATTAAAAATTACTGCACGGAGTATCTTTATTTTAAATGTAATTGTAAGAAAAAAGAATCGTGTTGACATAGTGGGCCTGGCAGTTAGTTTTTTTTATTGAATGCTACAGTCAGTTAAAACTGAGATTGCTTAGAATTTTAAATGTTTATTCATTTAAAAATTACTGCATGGAATACTTCTTGAATAAAGTACATTCCGTTACTGTAATAATATTGTGAGTGTAGAGTATCTGTATGTCCGTAATATATCTGGTGTGCAGTGTTTTAGATAATTTTTCATTTTATTTTTGTAGCTTGGTGGTAATAGTTGGATCCATTAAATATGATAATAAAATTCTAGCAACACTATCCTTATAATTTTATTTTTAACACATGTTTTAGCAGGAAATATGCATTTAGAAAATTTTGGCTCTTCCTTGCTATTTGTTGAAGAAAATTTAATGTTTTCAGTTTCATATTCATAAAAATATGTACATATATTTTAATAGTTTCTTTTTACTGCATTAAATACAAATTGTTTACAATTTTATATTTGTTGCAACCACACTTTTATACGTTTATATTATACACGTTAATTGAGTATGAAAAGACATTAACAAACATTTAAATATTTATTATAACAATAGTATGCATTTATTTAATTATTTGATTGTAATAAATTTTTGTTTGAAATGCTACTTTTATTTTTAGAGTACTGAACACATAAGAAGTGACATGCATACATGAGGCAACGTTTGAAGAGAGAGCAACACAAACTGGTAAGCATTAGTTTAAAATATTATTTTTTACTTAAGTCTTTCTTTCCGTGATTAAAGTGTTTTAACAAAAGATTGAGGTTTTTCACAAACAAGTTTCCACTCTATGTAGAGTATTTGCTCTATAGTGGAATGGTTTGTTGATTTAATGCTGTCATTTATATATGATTTTTTTAAGACAATTTTGAGGTTGGTTAGTTATGCTTGTTACGCAGATTGCTGTTGGTTGAATAATTTAATATAGTTTTCGTTTTTGGAAAAATTATGTAAAATTATTTAACAGCTGAAACATCTTAATGTGACATGCGATTACTGTCATATGCTACAAATAAGTTGGCAATGTTTAATATGAAAGATAGTTAAATTTTACAATTACTGTGCGCCTAGATCATAAGATATAGCATCTTTAAACAATTTTCTTTGCATTTGCGTAAAGTTTAGTATGATTAAAAATTATACATAAATCATAGTTAGTAAAAAAATATGTTTCCTGTAAGACTTCTCAGTCATTAAACAAAAATGTCTACGACTATATAATCTATTTGTAGTTTATCCACTTTGACAAACCTGTAAAATATTTAAATTTTATTTTCAGTATTTGCTTTAAATAAATATTTCTGCACGCAAGTTGCGTTTTCCAAAGTCAAGGTATGATTTTGGATTAAAAGAATTTTTGTTTTTCTGTTACCTCAACCTTAAAGATCATTTACATAAACAAGAATTTAAATCTATTTAAGCTGTATTCATAAAGTAAAATCTTGAAACTGGTTTGAAAGCCAAACTTGTTGAATGTACAATACGGATGTGTACTAGAGATGGAATCGTGAGTAACTTTTTATTCACGTTTGCATGCGATTAGGTGCGGCAACGAACAAAAGCGGTGGTTTGTGCTCGTTCTTGCACCCGTGAGTGTAAAAGACTTCCCAACAAAAATATAATGTTTCTGGAAGCAGTAAAAAATTTCATGCCTTGCAAATGCGATGGATGTCTTGAACCGCTTCCGAGAATGCTAACAAAAAAGGCACATCTCTCTCTCTCTCTCTCTCTCTCTTATTTAGTTTCATTGTAGCGTTCAACAAAATAGGTTCTAAGGCAGCAACCGGCAAAACATATCACATGGGCCTTTTTACTCTCACACGTATGTACTCACACGTATTAACTAAAAGTAAATAAAATCAATCAGTGTGGCATGAACATTCAAACAAGCAAGTTGTCGTGTCGCTTGTTTCTTGCTATTTCTTGATATGCACTAACAAAAACTTTGTAAGAGCGTGAGTTGCAAAATAAAACCCATACAAGCAAAATGTATTAGTATACGTTTGCCGATTGGTGTTCTAAAGAATTGCCGCACGCATTGTTTCAAAGAAACACTAACACATTTAAAGTAAGACATCATTTCTCACTTATTCCGTGGAGTAGAGAGATTTATAATAAAACACGATTTGTTTTGCTGTAGTTTATTTGAATGACGCAATAAAATGAAGAGGCATGATTTTAGCGAATTTTTTATGCTTCGAAAGAAGCGATGTTTTATGTCAAAAACAAAAGCTCCCAAGTGGGACATTGCGAGCAAAAATCATGCCTGTTCGAAGCAGGAGAAACAAGAACAACCAGCTTCTCTCGCTTACAAACCTGCTTCGGCCGAAGCATTAGTTTTTGTTGGGTAGTTGGCTTACACGACCACATTGTAAATGAAAGAGAAATATGAAAGAGGATTAATAAGCTGCTGTTGCTCTCGCTAGTCTATATCAGAGCCAAAATACAGCATTAAGGAAATGCCTTTGTTTTAAAACATTAAGTTTTCTCATAACCGTAAAACATGTGAACAGACTACAGAGATCTGGAGGAATCAGAGAAGTCCTTCCTTCGTTTTTATCCCGTGAAACTTTACACAGAAAAAATTATTCGTACAAAATTTTCGATTAATACAAACTTTGAGTAATTGAAAATTTTAATTTCAGTGATTGAATATACAATTTTAGTCGTTGGTTGAACTTCAACAACACAATTAATTGAATCTGCAGTTTCGTAATTGAAATCGTATTTTAGTTTTTTCTGTGTACACAGAAAATATTTTGCTAAAGAATTTTTAATTAATGCACTTAGTCAATATTAAAACTAGTTTCAATTAATTCCGTAATTGCATTAATTAATCATCAGATGATCAAAAACAAAATTTCCCAACAATTTGTACAAAACTTTGAGTAATTGTAAATTTAAATTTTAGTAATTGAATATAAAGTTTTCGTAGTATGTATTTTGAACTTTGACATCGAAATTTATCAAATCTGCAGTTTTCGTAATTAAAATCAAACTTTACGTTTTTCTGTGTACACGGTAAACATTTTTGTAGAAGATTTGAATCCTCTAACTGTTCGCGGTATGAGACTTTTTGTCCCTTACTTTAATAAGGGATAAAAAGCCAGACAGATGAACGGGGAGATAGATGGATGGACCCCGTAGGGAAAACAATAGGGATAATTTGTCACCTTTGTTGTACGGGACCCTAAAAAGAATTTCTTTCTGTGTTAGTTTACACTAATCTTAGAAACTGCCTACTCAATTTCCTCTCGATATACCGATTTTTTTCTATCGAGTGAGTGTGTTTGACTAGTAGTGACTTGAAAAATAGAATATTTTTGTACCGCTAGGTGGCGCTGTTGTCTAATATATATATTTTTTAAAGATATTAAACTTTTTCTAAGGCGATCTGCCTATGTAACTAATATCTCATAAATTTATAATTCAGTTTTTAGAAATTCCGATCACTTCTGATTCACGCTAATCATATAAATAGTTCCCATCTCCAATAAACACCACCGAATTTATTTGACAGCTTAATGCTTTAGACAAGCGTAAATTAAATCTAATCATCAGGTATTTGACCCCAACTAATTGATTTCAGAAACTACAATATAGCTTTTGCTAAAAAAATTTAACATCTTTTAAATAAAACCCGCTGTTTATTTAAAAAAAATTTTTATTCGATTTATTTCATCTAGCTGGTCATTTGTGCGTGTGAGTGTGTAAAAAAGCCACAGGCTGTTTAATAAAGAAGTTTAAAGAAGAGGCAAAAAGTTGAATGAACTCATTAATATTAAATCATAGACTTTCACAATGCTATTGATATTTTTGTTATTCGTATTCTTTTATTAGATTTTCTAATAATTAATTTTTGCTTGTATTGATTATTTCATAATTAGAGATGAAGAAATAAAGTAAACGAACGAGCTCCTTGGGTCAAATGATGATCGGGCATAAAATTGATATGTAAGAGAATGTGATTAAGATTTTTTGTTAAACATTTCAAAATAGTTCATTGAACTTTAACTAACAAGATCTTGATGTCTTGAAAGTAGACTTTAACGTTAGACAGTAGATGGAACTAAAAAATATTTAATAAATGTGGAATTTTTAAACTATTTAGACCAGCGATCGAAAATAACTGTTATTTTTCAAATTTCAATTTAAAAAGTCAGATTAAAAAAAAACTTGTTTAGTCGATATTTGAAACTAGCAGTGAGATGCTTGTAAGCTTAGGAATAATAATTGTAACTGATATTTATTTTTTACTTAAAAACAGCCCACTTATAATTGTTTTGTTTTGAGCGAAATTTTTTTGGTCAAAGATAACAGTTGAAATATCACGATTTAACTTTACATATATTTTTATACCAAAAATAAGAGCTAAGTTTTTATGTAGTTAAATTTTACAGGTATTTCCGTCAAAAATAACAGTTAAAATTTAACCGATATTTTTTCCGTCGAAAAAATAACAGTTAAGGTTTTTGCGATATTTTGTCCGACTAAAAAATAGCAGTTACAATTTTACCGATATATTTCCGTTAAAAATTCGTATATGCGTGATTCTCATTCTAAACGTAAATTTTGTGTTTTTTGTTTGTTTTTTGATTTGTTTAGAAATATAAATAAGAGAAGGTATGATTCATATTATAGTTTGTGCCGCATTCAATAGATCCTGAAATAAAATTATATTTTTCGATTGTTTGAAATTGTTTGTGTATTGATCGTTACATTTGATATTGCGGTTGTTCTCGCAATGATTTTAGCGAAAAAAATACACCACAAAAAGTGAGTATAGGGTTGAAAAGCACTATACATCTACTCTCTAAAACCAACAAATTATAATAATCGTAGAATCGGATTAAAAGTTTTGACCACTTTTTCAATTTCGACTTGGGTTTATATGGAAAAATAAAAAAAATTATCTCTTAAATTCAAGGAAACTTAATTTTTTTGACTTGAGTTCGGTTTTAATATAGCTTTTCAATTAAATTATATTTTTATTTAGAGATGTGGACAAAGAAAAATTTGACTGCTGCTGAACTGACATGTTTCGAGACCTCGCGGCTTTCCGTCAAAGTTCTTTGCCACTTAGACCACTCCACCAAATCTAGCCACTGAGCCCCTTTCTACTTATTTGATAAGAGCCAAAACTTTGTTTTATTTATTTACATCTGAAAAATACATATGTCAATTTACATCAGCGTTATGACAGGTTTTCTATCATCGACATCATATTGATGACATGTTGTCGTTAAATTGATGTCAATTCGTTATTTCGCTTGTGTCGATGTGTCATTGCATTGATGATAGATTTGTCATCATTGGCATTGATAACCAGTTGATGTAAAGGTTGACATCCCATTGATGAAAAGTGTCATTGGGTAAGAAACGAAGGGACTCGATATAGCATTGATGTCAAATTAGATCAGCTTTATGATGGTTTTTACTATCAGTGCCGTATTTTTTAAAGAATTTTTGGAACCGAAAGGTGGAATCGATCGACACTCTTACGAATGGTGAAGATGTTGTCAACTATAGTTGAGTTTTTGATCACTCTGAGTTTGGTAGGCTTTCCAACGCAAGAGCTGAAACTGAAAGTAGGAGACCGAGCCTATTCTTTTGCTAAAAAAACATTGATTAACCTCGATTTTGTATTGGCACTAGCGGCTTGGCTTATAGCAAGAAAATCGATTTTTAATGCTATGCCTTTTTGGAAATTTATTTTCCTAAATTTTATTCAATCATGTTGATGTCACTCACACAACAAAACTATTAAAATAAAATAATTTTCACCATGTTTTACAAACAATTACCATTAGAATAGAGCTAAAATAAAAATCTTGTTAAACAATTACTAATAAAAAAATGCTAAATGACTATTATCTGGTTTCCTAAACTCATAAAATAAGTTTTAAAGGGAAAAAATGCTGCAAATCCAAAAAAAATTAAATAATAAATAAAAAACCGCGTTTAATAAAATGAAAAATGTTCACAAAAAGTGGTTTATTTTATGAGATCACGTTCTAAACTATACGTGAAATATAACAACGAAATAACTGATGGTTTTCTACTTGATGTTGCTGTGAACATGGCTGGATAGATGGATGGATAGATGCATGAATGAATGAATCGTTCGTTGGCTGGTTGGTTGGATAAATGCTTGGATGTATGAGGATGTTTTAACAACGATGCTTAAACTATTCATACAAACGTACATATATTGAGTATCAGGAGAGTATATACATTCATACACACACTTATGTATAACTAACGAATATGAGATTGCATGTGCAAATACACATACTCATGAACATACCCAGTGAACATTTTTTGATGGCATGTCAGACGTTAGAGACAATCTGAGACTTCACCAATCAATCAACCAAGTTGTTAAAAATTTTCTTAGATATTTGGCAGGATAGGCGGCAGTTTTCTAATACAACGTTTCTGCTTCTTTTCTGATATATTTTCCGATTAATATTAGACAAGTCTGAAGGCGATTGAATTTCCTTTAAAACATTTGACAGAATAGTCTGCACATTTTTTGATTTATGTCTTACGATTTTTATCAGTCACTTTTGCACATTATCTGATGTTAATTTTCGTAATAACTCTAATTTATCTCTTGAGGCTTTGTGCATAAATGTTTGAGTTTTTAAACTTATAAAATATGCGCAAATGATTGCAGATGAGCTGCCATAAGCAGCAGAAAAATGCATGACGCAAGATGAGTCAATGAACGCTAACAACAACATTTGGTTCTATGTGCGAGTGTAATACGACATTTCTGATCAATTTTTTTATTTTAGCTCCAACTTTCTCCGATATTAATATGACAGGACGTGAAAAGTATCTGATAAGTCGGAAAATTTTCTAATATTTTGTCAGACATTTTTTCGACAAGTCAAAAATTCCTTTAGAGTTTCCCTAGAAATTTCTTCAGAATTCCTATAGAATTCTCTTAGAGATTTCGGCAAAGTTTTTTGAATGTCCTCAGACAAAGAGGTCATCTTTCTTGTCCACCACTCATATGACTTTCGTTATGTTTTGTGACCAACATCGTATACAAAATGTAACATCTTCTGCAGACTTTCTGATGAACAAAAAATGTTTACTGTTCATATTTGTATTTTCATATCTCTGTATCTGTATAGATCTACGCGATATGATATGGTTACGAAATGTTATTATACAATTACATTGATACAACTTTATAATGCTACAAATACTCATACTTATACCCTTTTATAAATTCAAGTTAAAAGTATAATACTGATCCAATTTTATCATTTCAATATGTATAAAAACACTAGCAACAACAATATTACGAAAAAGAGAAAAATTTCTACCCGAACGCTTTGTCCCATAACTACCCACACATACTACATGGTCATTGCTATACAAGTCTTGGTTTAATAATAGTCAAAACGTCATTAAAATTATACTTTTTTATGAGAAAAAAAAATAGCTTCAAATTTAAAAAGAAAAAATAAAAAATTTGTTTCAATACCCTACACACAGAAAGATGCATCTACAAAATTCGTTCAAGACTATTTCCATTCCAAAGGAAATCACTTTTCTGTGAGAATTGAATCTGGTTGTATACCCTTCAAAATAAAATTTGTTATAAAAAATTCAACGCCTCAAGACAAGCTTCAGTTTTATAATTCAAAGTTCACTCTTATAAATATGATGTCTGGCCTTTTTTAAGAAAGGGCCAAAAAGGAACCATGCAGCGAAACATTAAAGGGTTAAAATGTCCTACAAAAATTTTTCAGTGGTGTTTTACACAAAAGTGTTGAGCACATCTGATACCTTAAGCGAAAGGCTTAAGAAATTTCAGGACATGTATGTAAATGCCATGATCAGCTTACTGTACTATTTTCAGTTTTTTCTTGTACGTAAATAAGTATATTTTAATACAAATGTATATATTATTAAGTTCACACTTTTGTTTGTTCATTTATTACAAACATAGAATGCTGCGGCTATATACTCATAGGTATTTGAGAAATAGTCATTCAATCTCTTTACTACTTGTGCGTTGAGAGAGGCAGCAAGTATGTACTGTATTCGAGAAAGAAAAAACTTCTCGATGCAGACCTCTAATAAGTACGAAACTAAACCTTAAACATATTTTAAGCTTAAGTGTATCGGCATTTGGACAGTTTACATCTGGGATTCACTCTAGGGGGAGCTAAATTTTCCCCCTTTTGCACATAGTTATACTGACTCGGCACAGGTTATCTTGTAGAACTTTTATGTGAAATACAATGGTGCACGGTGGTAGAGAAATTGAATTCGTTGGCCAATACCTATTTTTTTGTTGTCACCAATTTTAAAAAGTCAATGCCATTTAATAGTAAACATATCTAACTAAACTAAGGTGGCCAAAAATTATTTTGAAATATATGTAATTGTGGGCGTGGTGTACTTTCAGATTGGTCCCGTTGAAAAGTGGACAGAGTCACGCCCATACAAAGTAAATACGCATGCGTTTTCATCTACTTCTACAATAAGCTTCTGTTTGAATACTACATTATGATTAAAAAAGTGGGCAGTGCCACGCCCATGCAAAGCAAATATTCTTTGTCAACAACTTCTACTAAACCGATTCGTATGAAATTTTGCATACACATTTAGTTATTGTTACAATACAACAGTTTGTTAGAAAAGTGGGCAGGGCCACGCCCATGAAAAGTAAATGTTCATTTAAACTGCTTCTACTTAACATATTCTTATGAAACTTCACACTCAATTAGTTCTCGTTAAAGTACATCATGATGATCAAAGTTATGGGCGATGTAAAATAAAAAAAAAAAAATTCAAAAGGTAAAATTTGGGCTTGAATTTCTCAAAAACTGCTGAACAGATTTTAATGAGAAGAAAACCTGCTAAAAGCTCCGCTAAAAAAAAATAATAAAATATCTCAACCCGTTAAAAAGTTACAGAATGTTGGTCAACGAAAAACGATTATGAGCCACTGTGCGGCGAACATTTATGTACAACGGCGAACATTTATGTAGAGGTCTTGTGCCCGCTATATTGCCGCTGAAGGGGAGTTTTTTGCCTTTTATCTTATGCCGAGTCGGTATAACCATGTGCCAACGAGTGGGAACTTTAACTTCACCTAAAAAACTGTATTTTTTTTTGTGTAGCGTCTTCCCTATTCGGTATTGCCTAATGCGATTGTTAATACATGTTTTAATATTTTAAGTAAACTGATTTCGTGCTTTGATTGTTAATAACGGAAAAGCTTTTGCAAAAGAAAAACTAATACAATTTTTTTTCGTTGAAATTTTGTTAAATATTTCATTTATTGAAATCTGCTGGAAAATATGAACACCAACATACACACGTTTGTTTGAAAACTAAAAAGCCATTAAACAATTTGAAGGGTATCAATATCAATTGCATTGTAATCGAAATTTGTTAAAATTGATTTTCAAATTATATTTATACATTTCAAACATAAAGGATTTTATGTTTATAAGTCGTTAAGCTGAAATTGTGTAAATTCAAAATTTTGTTATGATGAGTTTTTCTTGTGCTTTGCAGAAACTTTTGCTGTTGAATGAAAATTTCCTTCTTTCACTTCTCTAGCTGTTTTGAGTGCTGTTTCAATTGAATGATTGATTTCAATTTTGCATTTTACGCCAAATCTGTGTCAATCATAATTGAAACAAATTATTTTCGTGTGTCTGTTTTCTGTTTTCTATTTTATATTCGTTTGGGAATGGCAGTGTAAATGTTTAGATTAGTATTAAGGTGGTATAGAAAAATCTATGGAATAGCAATTGTTGTTAGTTTTTTGCTTAATATTAAGTTTCTTAAATATTTGTATTACATTTTTATGTTAAATTCTTTGGAATTTTTCAATTCCATAAGCAATAATTATTTTCTTTGCCAATATGTAGTTCCCTATTACTTGAAACACATTTGCGAATTTCTCTTTTGCTTTTCTTTTAATAACTATTTGCATTTTTGTGCTTTGCGCTAATTTAAATATTCTTTATTTAATTTTTATATAAAATCTCAACTGGCTTACAATGTATTTTGTGTATGAATATTTGCCATTTATTAAATTACATGAAGATATACGATGTCTGCCTTGAACATTTTATATGGAACATACAACAAACAACATTTTATCATTTTAATTTCGTTGATTGGAAAAGAATGTCATTCTTTGAATATTCTTTAATCGTCAGTATTAAACTGTAAAGCAATAAAATGGTGTTGTACAAAAGTGAAGAAAGATTAATAAAAATTTGCTAGTAAATATATGCAGGAAATTTTGTACCAATTGTCTTCAACGTTCTTGTGCTATGACTAGCAAAAATAGGAGTAGTACATAAAATGTTAGCAGAATAAGCTCGAAGATTTTTTCCAAATCAAAAATATTTTCTTAAAGCTAAGTAATTTGACTAATATTAATTAAACCACCACAGGAAAATTACCATGAGAGGATCTAGAACCTGTCACTGCATATCTTAACGCCATTGAAAGTGATACGTTCCTCTCATATAAAGTTCCAGAACTCAGTACCGTTACTAGTCCTTGGAAATAGCCACGTGCCTTGTCTTATTACAGGTTCTCTTCCCTCTAAATAATAATATATTTTCTATAGAAAATTTCCTGTCTTTGCAAGAGTTAGATATTCTTTCTATAGAAAACTCTCTTTGTATCGATTATGAATTTATTTCTCTTTATGAGAGTGAATTTTTTCTTTTCTATTTATAAGACACAAGTATTCTATAAAAATTTATCTCTCTGCAGAGACAAATTTTTATAGCAAAATGTCTCTTTATAAGAGACGAATTCTCTATAGAAAAGTTTTTCTCCTTATTTTTCTGTAAACAATTTTTTTTACTTTATAAGACACACGTTTTCTGTGGAAAATTTTCTATAGAAAATATTTTCGCTATAATAGACAAATTTCCTATAGAAAAATTTTTCTCTCTCTTTATAAGAGGCAAACTTTCTATAGAAAATTTTTTTCTCTTTATAAGAGAAGAATTTTCTATACAAAATTTCTCTCTTTATGAGACAAATTTTTATTAAAAAAATTTTTTTTCTTCATACGAGACAACTTTTCTATAGAAAATTTTATCTCTTTATAAGCGACAAATTTTCTATAAAAAAATTTGATCTCATTTGAGAGACACATTTTTTATAGAGAATTTTTTCTCTTCATACGAGACAAATTTTCTATAGACCATTTTATCTCTTCATACGAGACAAATTTTCTATAGAAAATTTTATCTCTTTATAAGAGACACACTTTCTATAGATAATTTTTTGTCTCTATAAGAGACAAGTTTTCCATAGAAACTTCTCTCTCTCTCTCTCTCTCTCTCTCACTTGATAACAATCAAATTTTCGATATGAACTTTTTATAGAAAATTTTCTCTTTATAAGAGCCATATTTTCTATATAAAATTTTCTCTTTTCATAGAAACGTGTTTTTTTAAAAGAGACAAATTTCCTATAGAAATTTTTTTCTCTTTATTAGAGACAAATATTCTATTAAAATTTTTCTCTGTTTATAAGAGACAAATTTTCTATAGAAAATTTTTTGTCCTTATTAGAGATAAGTTCTCTATAGAAAATTTTTCTGTAAAAAATTTTCTCTTTATAGAAGACAAATTTCTAATGGCAAATTTTATCTTTTTAATAGAGAAAAATTTTATATAGAATATCTTTGCTCTCTCTTTATAAGAGACAAATTTTCCATATAAAATATTTTCTCTCACTTTATAAGTAAC
This sequence comes from Panzeria rudis, assembly GCA_956483635.1. NCBI lineage: Eukaryota > Metazoa > Arthropoda > Insecta > Diptera > Tachinidae > Panzeria > Panzeria rudis. Next base: position 9,820,308 of record OY101451.1, read on the forward strand.
AAAATTTTTTTACAAAAATTTTCTCTTTATAAGACAAATTTTTCATAGACAATTTTGTTATGGTAAGAGATTTATATTCTATAGATTTAGTTTATTGCGATAAACATTTAGTTTTCTAAAAAGATAATACTCTTCCTAGTTTAAAGACAAATTTAACGCTTCTGTATTTCTAGTTTAATTAAAATAATCTAATGGCAACGGCAATTTACTCATTCAAATAACAATAGACTTCAGTTTACTAGCTGATCTGCCAACATGCAGGTAATTCCCTATCATTTGCTGCAACAAATACGATGATAACCGCTATAAACAAAGGAAAATACAGTCAAGCGATAACAGTTTATTAACACAGAAAAATTAAATTGAAACAGATTTACCTCAATTTGCTGATGGCTTAAATGACTAAAGCCAAGTTAGCAAAGTATACACATCATTAAAATATATATTTTTTCTTTAATTCTTAGTAATTTGTTGCAATGAATAGTTGTACTTTAAAGTGTCGCATTATTATTAGCTGTTGTGCATTGAGTAACTAACAGTCATCATACATGTTCAACCATTTCGACAATGTTTCTTAAATCCGTGTTCAAGCCAATTTTACCGCGGCATTATTAAACATTGTTTAAAAAACAAGTTGTTAAACACAACGTCGACACGTAGATGAAAAGAAAACTTTTAACGAAAAGTGTGGCTATAAACTTGAAAATTGCTGCGAAAAATAATGTACAACAAGAATCAAAAAATTCAATTTTATTATGTATAACAATTTATTCATATTTCATGTTTTATAACTTAATTAAAGGCTAATTGAATGTTTTTTTTTTAAGATTGGCTGTGTATAACGAATATTCTGAAAAACTAAAAAGTTTAAAAATTTTTTATTCGCTTTATGGCAAATTACACTCTGCAACTCACATAAAAAATTAAAAGGTTTTAATATATAATTCTGTTAAAAGGGACAAAACAAAATACACGTGTATCGGATTTTTAAAAGCTTTCGCCTGGGATTCATTTTAGCGCGTGGTTATTTATAGTGAATCGGCATGGGAAATCTTGTAGTCCTGACATTTTTATGTAAAAAAATACGGAGAAAAACGTTAACCTTCTAACTCTGTGCTGTATGGGTCTTTTTGACTCTTTCTTGCAAAAGTTGTAAAAAAATTCCCGTTAAACAGCGATATAGCGGGCTAAAATTTTGTATAAACATAGTTATCGTACCATTTTTTATAGGTTTTCAAAGACAACAGAATTGAAAATTCAACTTCTATGGCGGAAATAAATCAAAACTTAATATGTGCTTAAGGATTAATTTCGTACTCATGCAGAATTAATGCTAAAATATTCCACAAAACCGGACCTTATGCTGCTTGTTTTTATGACAAACATGAAGAAAGCGTCTAGATATAGTATCTTTTATAAAAATCTTGATTATGTTGTACAGTGTTATAGGGAAATTATCAGTGTTATAGGGGAAGTATCACGCCCATGGATAGCAAAATTTCTTTCAACTCTTTTTTTCTAAACCAATTCTTATGGAATTTTGCACACATATAAAGTGGCTATGACAAAACAACATTATAAATAGCTAAGTGGCCAGTGCCACGCCCACTTCCATTCTTTTTCAACTGCTTCTGCTTAGTTGAATCTTATGAAACTTATAAGTATGTGTATACATTTTTTCGGGGACAATACAACATTATGATTATTAAAGTGGGCAGAGTCAGCCCCTTGATAATAAGTGTTAGTTTTCAACTAATTCTACTTAACCGAATCTTAAAACATTTTTGGATATGCATTGATCCCCCCTTTGACTATACAAAATGATGAATAGAAAAGTGGGCAGTACCACACCTATTATAAATACATAGTCTTTTTAAAATAATTCTACTTAAACGAATGGGAAAACGTTGAGCTCCCATTGCCACGCCCATTTAAATTCAATATTCCTTTTCAGCTACTTGTACAAAATTGATTCTTATGAAAATTTACACACAAATTGAGGTGACGTGATAATGAGATTAGAAAAGTGGCCGGTGCCACACCCATTATAACCACATATATGAATTTTTTCAGCTCCTTCTACTTGAACGAATCTTATGAAACTTTGTTTTTGCGCTGAGTTGCTGGGACAATACAATTTTATGATTATAAAAGTGGGCAGTGCCGCGCCCATTAATAACAAAAATATGCTTCTTCTGAGGATTCACTTTTTCTGCCCATTCACTTTTTCCACCCATTCGCTTTTTCTGCCCAAATAAAATATTTTCGGAACCAATCTCCCTATGGCACGTTGCGCATGCGATATGCAGCATATAAATATTAGCTCTGTTCAATAACTGAAAATTGTTAACAATTGTTAATAGTTATTACTAGAAATGTTCGTTACGTGAACACTTTTCAGTGAAAACTATTAACAATTATTAACAATTTTCAGTTATTGAACAGAGCTATTTTCTATACTGGGGAGTAAAAAAAAAATTTCTAAATGAAAAATAAGTGTAACAAAAATAGCTGTAACGAATACTGGTAACAAATATGTGTAACAAATACTTGTAACGACAATTTAAAACGTAGGCAACAGGCCGGCGAGAAGTTTAAACTCCTTAAAAAATCAGTGCTGCCGCTTTGATATTTTCCCGGTTTTCGGTGTTTTCCAGGGTGCTTCAGGGATTTAGGAGAGATTTTTGTACCAGTTTTTGGGAATCCTTGTGCCAAGTTTGTGTCTTGACTAAGGTGAAGGTGTCACTTGCGAGTATCGCCTAAGTATCGTCAGAAGTGTCGCCTAAGTATCTTCCAGGCGATAGTGGTTTTTTGTTGACAAATTCTTTTCTTTTTTCATCTAGAGGTTGAAATTACTATCTTCATTTATTTGCTATCATCAATGTAGGTGAAATTGTTGATTTTAAATTATAATAAAGATGAGATGAAGGTCTACAAAAATGAGGAGGCGTCCTACATAGCGACTTAACGTGGCCGGCCGAATGTAACCGACCGTAGGCTGCCGGTCGAAGTTGGACTACCGAAGGTGGCCTGCCGATGGCATAAGGCCGAAAGCAGCAGGAGCAAGCCGATAGGCAGTAGGCCGAAGGCGACAGGAACTTCGTTCCTACCCGGTGTCCCATGACACCATGCGTTCTTTTTTTCTAAAACAACTTTACTCGTTCGATTCCTCTAAACATTTTTACACATAGTGTTAAGACAATATTATAATAAGAAAAGTGGGCAATGCCACGCCCATAAAAAATCAAATGTTCTTTTCAAACTATTATTTAATGTACCTTTTTTAAAAGCTCTTTATATTCTTTATTAAATGAAAATTTGTCTTTAAATTAAAATATTCTATAGACAATAAGTGCCTTTTTAACACACACCTGATCCTTTCTCTTTTCCTTTACCAATCACTCCTGCTGTCCACTCTAGTGGAAAGTTTTATAAATATGTATATTGTTTTAATTTAAATATAAAAAAAAATTACAACAAAAAAATAAATATGCAAAATCTCTTTACTTGACTCCTTATTTTATTAAGTCCTTCATTATGTTGTTTGTATACATTAGTTGTTGTTTGTCTTTATCTCCTCCTTTCTCTTAATAGCAGATTTTCTTATAACAAATACTAAAAATCCATAATAAAAATAAATTTGTTTAGAAATTAATTCACAATAGTATCAAAGTTGTACAATTACTTTATTGTTTAGTTGTTTCCAACTACAAATTTGAAAATTTCTATTTTGTTTCCTTTCTTTTTTGTTGTCATTTGAAACTCTTATACAACATTCAGTTTATGGTAAAATGCAACAGCTACAGTGGTACGTTTATTAAGACAGTGGGGCTTGGCTGTTTTGTTAATGTTTACAAAAAACGTTAAATGCGAAAGACAGAAAAAATTGTATTTTAGCACCATCATTGTCTTCATCAGGCACATACAGCGAAGAGACTTTTAGACCAAAATGACAATTGTTAAATTGACACGTTTAGTCAACGACCATGACTGTGACTGCAATGGAGGTTGGTTAGCTGTTAGTTGCTTAGCTCTGGCAGTTTGGCTGGCTGACTGCCGGGTTGTTTGGCTGACTGGCTGGCTGCAACATTGTTTTGTCTACTCTACTCTACTCTTCTTTATTATTTTCTTATGTTGTTTGGCAAAAATAAAATATATTTTTTCCCCTCTGCATTGAGTTTAAATTGAAATTGCCTTCACTTGCATGCTGCTTGTCTTTTCTATTACTCTAACGTTTATTATTAATTTTTTGTTTTAGCTGCTAGAGCAGCAGTTGAAAGCAGGCTGTTGTTGACTTTTTTTCTTTCTCTTGTGCCATTACCACCAAAGCATTTATAATTTTCATCTCAGTTGGTCGCTATTTAGTTACATTTTTCTTGCCTTGCATTTGTAAGTCTTATTGTTTTATTTGCAAAGCTAATAATTATGAATTTGATGATGAAGATGATGTTGATGTTTTAGATCATCATAATTATTTACAACCCTAGTCTTCAAGCTAAAATATCGTGCATTTCTTATGCACGCTAACTACGTAACGTTATTGTTACATTACCTTAGATGCACTCGAGCTCATAGCAAAATAATCACTATATTTGTTTGCCTTTAATATTTCTTAACACGTCAAAGTATTTCAAAATTTGTATAAGATAAATGGGATGCAGCAGCTTATGCGAATATAAAACTACTTTTTATGAAATCTTATATTAAGGTTTGAAATAATTTTGTTGCAGGAAAATATTGAAATATGAACTTTATTATTTGAAAATTTTAAACTATGTAGTGAACTAGCAATTTTTATATATTTTTTTTACCATATCAGCCAAGGCATAATATTTCTGTCATTCGTTACCTCACTTTAGGATGATATTATTCCTATATTATTTCACCTTGTTTTAATTGCTTAGATGTCCTTTAAAGCTAAAGAACTAATAAAGAAAAATAATAATTTTTTTTAAGAGTAATTCTCTTTACCTTTCTCTTACTTTTTGCTTATATTCTACATACAATTTTTCTCCTTTGAGAGTGGTATTGGCTGAGATGGTTAGCGCGTTGACTACAAACCCTGACGTCTTAAGTTCAAGACTAGTTTCAGGCAAGCCAACTACATCATGAATTTTTTTGATATGCATTGGTGTGTCACTGTGTTGACTATTGATGGACTGCTAAAATGATGAAGGCATATCACTGATCACTTTAGCAGTACCGGTAGCGATTACTACTGACATATCCTGATGAACATCACAGCACCCTCCTTCGGCGGTATTATAGCAGAATCGTTGGCGAATCAAAAGAACTAATAAATAGCTACACAGCTTAAACAAATTAATGCCTCCACTTGACACCAGAGGGGCTGCAACACTGCCTTAAAAAATTTAGCAAAAGACGCTCAATGGCGGAGTTGTAAATGAATTAAGGTTTCTATTTCTCTCCCACTTCACCACCTGTTCTCTCTACACTATCCCTTCCCCAAAGAAGGTAACACATTAATTAATTACATAACTGGCAGGCATTAATTGCCTGATTGTGCTACTTCTCTTAAAAAAAATAACATTTTTGTTCTAGTTAAAATTTTTATCTATAAATTTTTTTGGATCTCTGCTCTAGTTAATATAGTTTTCTTCTCCTTTGAAAACCAAAACAATAACAAAAACGCCGAAATCAGATATTAGAAACTACCACAACGAAATCCATACAAATAGACAAGTCACGAATTAAAAATTGTTTACATGTTTTTTTTTTGCTTTACAATCAAATTTTAATGGTCTAATATAATTCAATCATTTACGAATCACAGTAGTACGAATGCAATACAATTTGTTCGCTTCGAAAAATGGTTGCTTTTATTCAACGCTCGCCTGAATTTTTGTGATATATATTCAAGTAACGAATGACCAATTCTTGACAAATTGATGAAGCTCATGCTACAAAATTCTTCAAAAAACACTTCAATTTCACATGTTCTTAATAAGATTTTTCTGCATTGCAATTATTGCTCAGAAAATTCGAATTAATTTATACGACTCACTATTTTATTGATTTATTTGATAATAATATTTAATATTAAAAAAAAAGTCACGACTGACACACAACTTGTAGACATACTTTTAAAATAAAAAACAAAGACTTTTCTTTATCGAATATATATATATATATATATATATATATATATATATATATATATATATATATATATATATATATATATATATATATATATATATATATATATATATATATATATATATATATATATATATATATATATATATATATATATATATATATATATATATATATATATATAATGAAGTGTTTCAAAATTCTCACGCGTGGGAAGGTGTGAACGGGAGTGATAACAAATTTTCTTCGTGAGATTAAGTGATAAAAATTTTTATGGAACTTAAAAGGGAGCCTTCGAACCAAAAAAATTATTTGTGTTTTGGTTAATAATAATGACCAAAAAAGGGGTAAAATTTCCTATAGTGCAATGGAGAGAATTAAAATATTCTTTTAATAAATTATATGGAATTTTATTGAAGATCAGTAAATACGCTTTTAATAAAGATATTTGCGAAATACTAAACAAAAATAAAATTAAAAACACAAACTTCACAGTTCAAAGCCAAATATCTTTTGAAGTATCGAAGATAACTGCATGGTATAAACTGCTATTTCTACATCTACTAATAACCTACCAAAGTATTAAAATTCATTAAAAATGGTTTAGGTTTGTTCAAGTTACGACAAATAGATTTTTTGAACATCCACGGTGGCAATTTTTGACATCAATAATTTGAGATTTTGAAAGCTAAGGTCCTTCTTAGTGGATTTTTTATATATAGTTTTCTAGTCCGACTAGTGGTTTAAAAGCGACAGATTTCTAACAATTACATTTGCTATCCGTCCCACTGTGCGGCGTATAATAGCCATTGAAAATATTTTCCATCCGAATTCTTCAAGTAGATTGCCGCTTTAATAAAAAAGTCATATGCAGGCGAGGTTGAAACATAGAATTTCTAAAAGTTACTTTTAGCATCACATTAGAAATAAAAAATATATTTTATTCTTATGGGAGAGGAGAAAAACGTCTCCCCGAAAGAGAAAAAATATATATCTAGTTAAGACAGATTCAATCCTGTATTTAACAGACACACTTTCCACACTGCATAAAATGATCATTACAAGCGCTCCACTGTAGGGTACATATTTTCAAATTTGCTAAAACGTTACAATAACAGAGAATTATTATTATTTTTTTTATTACAACTCTTTTTTGTTTTTTTTTGCTTTAATAATAATTGCACGTTTCAGTTTATTGTTTATGTTTAACTGTGATTTTTCTTTTTGTTTTTCTGTTGACGTCGATTATATTTTCATCTTCAGTATTTTAACTGAGGAGTTTACATTGTCTAACGAATTGTTAATAGTTTACGTTTTGTAAAAGGTATTTTAAATGGAGCTGAGCTGTGCTCAACTGAAACTATGAATGAATGAATGAATGAATGGGTGAATGAATGACTGGGTGAATGAATGGCTGTTGGTGATGTTGCTGATTATGATGATTTTATTTCACAAGTTCAAGTATTTACTTAATTATTTTAAGTTCTGCAATGAACAATTGTTTTTTATGTTATTTTTAATTGATTTAATTCCTTTGCAATATACATAATTACACTATGCAACAAAGTGAACTATTTTTATGATATCTGATACCTACTTTTTCTTAGTTTTCCCCCTGTTTGCAGAAATAGTGACAATTTAACATTTTATGGATCACTTTTTTTCCATTCTTTTTTTAATTTTTATAAAATGTATTTCTTACCAAATGAGACAAGTCATTTGTCAAGTTTTTGTAAAACAGCGGACCAGAACCCCGCAGCAAACTAAAGAAAATATATGACAGTTATTTTTGTTATCTTTGTTGTTGCTTAGTGTAATTAATACCTTTCTGTTTGTTTTTTTTTCTATTATTTTTAAAACTATGTTACACAATAATAGCGCAATAAATATTATTATGAACTGTTACATTTCCCCACATACTGCCTACATACTAACATACTTATGCCCGATGTAGTTTGTGTGATAAAGTACAGTGGGTGACATGAAAACAACGCCCCCTATTTATTATATTAGCAAAGTATTAAATTACAAAGTAGGAAATATGTATGTATGTTTAAAGTAAATCTGCACGAAAGTAACTAGAGTGCAACAGCTAGAATTTCTGGCAAAGTAAAAAGAAGAAAAGGAAAGAAATGGGAAAATTAAATGGTAAATTGATAATAAAAAAAAAAGAAATTTCAAAATATTTTTGCAACTTCAATTAAGTGAATAATTTAACTTCATTTAATATAAATATTTTTTGCTTTTATTTGTTATTAGCTTATATCTTGTGTCCTACTGTGCGTCTTATTTACAGTGCGTGTAAGACATTATGATAACATCTTAAATTACGGTCTTTAATCTATATTTAATTATGTGTTAACTTATTTGTGGGAATAGGGGGAAAGAAAATTTGAGACATTTTTGCATGCAATTTTAAATATTTGCTTCGTTATGTTTGTTTTGATTGCATAATATTTTTAGTTAAGGTACAATTATGTGAAAGAAATATGAAATTGTTTGTAGAAAATTTTGCGGTCTAATAGTATGCAAAGCAAATTTAGTGCAAGAGGTTAAATGCTTGACACTATTAACTTAAGGGAAATGAAAGATAAAGTAAAGGATGGCTGACTGATAACAAAAATGAAAAAATTTTTAAACTCTCATTGGTTTCTGAACACACCTCAAATACCCCTTTTTGTTCCCATTAACACTGTACAACACAAAAGCAATAACATGGTTCTAACGACCGATTCTGGTAGAGGGCATATATACGTATACCGTCGCTCCGTTTCAAAGCATACATCTGGGACTCATTTTAAGGGGAATTAAAGTTTCCCTCTTATGCGCAGAATTTTAGTGACTTGGCATAGGAAATCTTGTCAGCCTTATGTTTAAGGTATAATATAGGTTCAGCTTTTATATGTAAAATATCACTGGTCACATTTTCGTTAAAGGTTTTAACCCTCTAACTCTTCGTTGTATGGATGTTTTTGTCTCTTTCTTAAAAAAGGGCAAAAAACTACCTTTCAGTGGCGCTGCAGTGACCTGAAACGTTCTACAAAAGTATTCCCCATAAAATTTTACTAAAGACGTTTAGATACTTCCAACCTCCAGACTAAGATTGAACGCCAGAAATCGGCCAAAACTTAAAATGTGTTTAAGGGTTAATTTCGTACTTATACACAATTAGTACTCGGCATAGGAAACCTTGTATACCTTACGTTTAGGATATAAGAAGTGTTAAGCGTTTTTATGTAAAACAGCACGGTAAATATTTCTGTGGAATATTTTAACCCTTTAACTCTTCGCTGTATGGGTCTATTTGCCTCTTTCTTGAAAATTGGGCAAAAACTCCCCTTCAGCGGCGATAAGGTGTGATAAAATGTTCTACAAAAATATTTGCCATACAATTCTACTATAAGTCTTGAAATAAACTTAGCTTGAATGTCCGAAATCTTTAAAAAATTAAAATGTGTTTAAGGGTTAATTGCGTACTTATTCAAAATTATTACTCGGCATAGGAAATCTTGTAAACCTTACGTTTAAGATATAAGAAGTGTTTAGCGTTTTTATGTAAAACAGCACGATCAATATTTTTGCAGAATATTTTAACCTTTTACTCTTCGCAGTATGGGCAAAAACCTCGCAATCAGCCTCAATATAGCGGGCTTAAATGATCTACACAAATATTTGCCATAAAATTCTACTATCGGTCTTCAAAGACATCGAAGCTCCAGACTAAACTTGAACGCCTGAAGTCATTCAAACCCTAAAATGTGTTTAAGGGTTAATTGAGTACTTTTCCACAATCAGTACTCTGTATAGGAAATCTTGTAAGTCTTACGGTGAAAGTATAATATAAGTTTAGAACTTTTATGTAAAACACCACGATAAGCATTTTTATAAAGCATTTTAACCCTCTAACTCTTCTTGGTATGGATCTTTTTGTCATTTTCTTAAAAAAGTATTAAAAGCTCCTCATCACCGCCGATATATCGGGCTGAAGTGTTCTGAAAAAATATTCCTCATAAAATTTTATTATAGGTATGTAGATACACGCAAGCTCCAAACTTAACTTGAAAACGGTATAAGCGGAGCAAGACTTAAAATGTGTTTAAGGGTTAATTTCGTACTTATTCGCAATTAGTACACGGCATAGGAAATCTTGTAAGCCTTACGTTTAAGGTGAAAGATGCGTTAAGATCTTTTATGTAAAACACTGCGATAAACATTTTTCTGAAACATTTCAACCCTCTAACTCTTCTTGGTATGGGTCTTTTTGGCCCGTTTTTTAAAAAGAGGCAAAACACTCCCCTTCAGCGATAATATAGCATGCTGAAATGTTCTTAAAATATATGCGCCCTATCTTGTAAGCTACGAAAGGCGTAGGCACATCTTAAGATATAAGGTGTGCTGGAGCTTTTTATATAGAACATTTTTGCCCGCTATATCGAAGCTGAAGGGGAGTTTTTGCCTCCCATTTAAGAAAAGGATAAAAAGAAACATAAAACGAAGAGTTAGAGGATTAAGTTGTTTCAGGGAAATGTTGCTCGCGGAGTTTTGTATAAAAAAGCTGAACACATTGTATACCTTAAACGTAAGGCTGACAAGATTTCCTACGCCGAGTCACTATAACTATGTGCAAAAGGGGGGGGGGGGGGGCAAATTTATCTCCCCCTTAAATGAATCCCAGATTTAAATTTTCAAAGCGCCGATACATGTATGTATACATTTTACTGATGCCGTCTAACAGAATCACTCATTAGAACTTTGTATCTTTATAAAAAATAAAATAAATTTTATTGCACAGTCTAATCAATCTCATGGAATTTTTAAAAGAATCTTGTATGAGTTTAAAGGAATCTTTTATAATTTCAAGATTCTGTACCTGTTTACAGCAATCTTTTTAACAATGAACATACCTGAAAATAAAGGAAAAATGTTTTAGTATTCTATCGATCAAATATAAATTTAAGTTAAAAATTAGTTTTGAATTCAATGCTGAGCAAATATTGAAATACAACTTTCTTCACTAACTGTCTATTATACTTTAAGTTTTGCAACATATTTTTTTTCATTCAATTGAAATCTACAAATTATATTTACCATTAAAATTTATTTATTACTTTGAAATTTGAGACAAAATTGAATTAAGAACAAAATAAGTGAAAATAGAATTTCCACCAAAAATCATTTAATACCACACCAAAAATAGCATATTTTTTCAGTTTTATAAGAAAAACTTTAACAGGTGAAAATTTAAATAGATTGTCACAATAAGAGGTGTTATTCAGAAAACAAATATCAAACTTAAATAGTAAATAGGAAAATGTTAAACTATTTAATTAACGATTAGTTTATTATAATGAGTTTAAAGCCTCGAACGGCACTTGTAGTACGTTGGGAGCCGAACAGAGAATAAATATCTTAAAAATATGTGTTTCTGCATTTTTTGTAACTGTTTGCTAAAATCTTGAGAACTGTTCTTCTGAAGGCTAAAAGTTTTGTACTGTTGCATAGATATATCTTTCATCTTTCAGCCAATGTATAAACTATATTGATCGGATTAGAATTCATTGAGTTACAGGCGGTAAGATTCGAAAAAATGAGAATTTGTTGTTTTTGTGATTACTGTTACTTATGATGTTATTTATATGAGTGTATATTTAAAGTATATTTTAGGCTGTTGATGATATATGAGACCAAGTTTAAAGCTTAGCAATGGCGGCCAACTACAATACATTTTTTTCATGTCTATGCTAATACACATCACATAAGTAAAATAATTAATAAAATTGCTACATTAAATTCATGTTGTTTCATATTGACATAACTTTGATTCAACATGATTCTTCGTATTATATCAGTATAAAACTCGCGTAGTTTCAACTTGAAATAACTTTGATTCTACCTGAGTATTCGTATTATATCAGTATCAACTTCATGTTGTTTCAACTTGAAATAACTATGATTCAAAAAGATTCTTCGTTTTATTTCAGTATCAAATTCGTTTTGCTCTAACTGTTCTGGAATATTAAATTAACATGAAATATAGTTATTTCAAAAGGAAAAACGTTTTTTTTAAATGTTACTGTAAAATCATATTGAATTAACATCGAATACTCATAAAGCAAAATCGCTATCGAAAATTTATCTGAGATATTACAAAAGCACTGATGCACATAATGAACATAATTTCAAAGAAAAACTATTGCAAAACATTACGGAATCTATTGTTCTTGTATATCCCAATTTTACAATCCTCTTTATTTAACGAAAATTTCCTTGAAATTACGTCAAGGCTTCATTCACATTATTAAAAATCTATCTACACACTTTCCCATAAAATTATTTTTTCATACATACAGATATTTTTCTTTTCATATAAACTTTATCTTTTTTAAAGACGATGATGCTGATAATGATGGTGGTGGGTTGGTTGCAACACAACCGTTTGGTTGCATGGCACCTCTTGTCCCACTTCTGCACTATTTTACACTCATTTGTAGGCAAACATTTGTACAATCTTTGTTGTTGTTTTGGTAAAAAAGGTATACTACGAGTATAACGAAGAAGAATTACACTTAAAATGGCAGAAGATGAAAGTACTTGAACAGTATAAATTCAAGGAAGATGCTACACATTAAAAGTTTTCTTTAAAATAGTTTTTTTTCCATCCCATATTAGTTGTTGTTCGCTATTTTTTGCGGGCAAAAAAAAAAAGAAAGAACAAAACTAAGGAAAAAATAATGATGATTAAGAAGATGCGATAGAAGCAAAAGTTGAAACTTCATTAATTCTTGTGCCGCCGCCACGCGTAAGAGGGAAACAGTATCGAGGAAAGTGTTAACACTACACACAAGAATTTTCATATTAAATTTGTCGAAAACAAGGTTAATTTAACAGTTTTCGGTAGTGATTTGCTTCATAGTTGCTTCATGTTAATTCAACATGATTTTAGAATGACCTTCAAAGAACATTTTTGCTTTAGTAAAACTATATTTCTTGTTGATTTAATATTCCAGTATGTACACTTAAAGTAAAATGAAGTTTTTACTGAAATAATATGAAGAATCAAAGCTAATTCAAGCTGAAATACAAAGAATCATGTTGAATCAAAGTTATTTAAAGTTGAAACAACATGAATTTATTTTATTACTTATTCTACTTGCTTGATGTGTATTCGCATTAACCTCAGAGAAATTTGTGTTGTAGTTGGCTGTCCCAGCCAAGATCATCACTTGCTTGGTATTCAACGTGCTAAGCACCGCAGCCACAGCAGTCTCAAATATACTTTAGATATACGTTAATATAAATACCATCATAAGTAAAATGCACTTCATTTTAATTCAACATGATTTAAGTGATGATTTAACATAAAATCTATTTGAAATTAAATGTCATAGTCATGTTCATTTAAAATAAAATGTAACGTTAATAAAAACGTTTTTTTAAACAGTGAAAAATATTAAATCAAGAAGATTTAAGGTTAGACTAATAATTTTTCGTTTAAAGCTAATATGAAACGATGGTAATTTTAAATCAGCAGCAAGAACTTTTCGCTGGCAATCGGAAGTTTGTCGGCTATTTACATTTTCACACCACGAACATTAAGGTAAGCAACAATAAGTCACACAACTGAGCACAACAGCGCATTCATATGAAAAAAATCAAATAAGCACCAACTTACTTAAAAAAACCAGTCATTTCTTATAAATTTAATCTGATAGCCAATCAAAATTGCGACATGTTGATTTTACATTGCAATTTTTTTCTGTCTGTACTTATACAGCCTTATTACGGTTGTCGTAGTGGTGACGAAATCTATAAAATGTGGCAACGCTCGCTATATGTTTTACATTCAAATCGAAATGAACTCTTCGTTTCCACTGCAAGTGTAAAGAATTTCTAATGTCATGAATTATCATTTGTCAGTGTTCCTTGCAAAAAGAAAAAAAAATTAAGAAAAATAATGAAAAAAATCTTATATTAAAAAGTTTAAGTTTATCCTATGAGGAACACACATAAATACATACTAAGCATGAACAGACATGCATGTTTGTTTTTGCGAAAAACATGCACGAGGAAAAATTAATTGTAAAAAAAAATTAATGGAACCGATAAGAAAAAAAATCGAATGCATCAAAAAAGTAAATTTCAACAATTATTTTCTTCAAACAGCTTAAATCAAAATTTCTTTGATTTTGGTGCCACCTAAGGGCATCGCAAAGAATTTAAGCGGAGCAGAGGTCTAATCGAGCCATAACGGCAAAAAGCACATGACGAACATGCTGTGCTATTTTAGTTTTTTTTTTGATGGCAATCCATAATTTGGCAACATTTACATCATAATTAATAAGGAAAAAAGGTTTGTTTTTTAACTTCGCGCAAGGGCCTATTCACATATTACGTAACGCTATTTTTGAAGGTTTTATAACCCTCCCCCCGCCCCCTTTCTTCGTAACGCTTTTTACAAAATTTTCAGTATAAATTATCTAATCCGTAACAAATCTTTAACCCGCCCCCCTGGAGCGTTACGTAATATGTGAATGGCCACCAATCAATGATAGGAAGTTACTGATTTCACCCCGATTTTCGAATATCGAGTTTTCATCAGATCTCGCTGTTTTGTGGTCATGAGAATGTTTGTTTACATGAATGTAAACCTCTCATAATTTAAAAACGGCCTAACTATTCGGAACTCAATTTACGGCATTCCAAAGACATTGAACACACTTAGATTCCATGATATGATGAACCGATACTGTTCGGTAGACTTTTTTTAAATAAATTTTAAACTACTAAATATATCGAATCCAAAATGTAATCAGCTCTTAAGCTCAAAAAAAAAAATCAGTAAAGTGCGATTTGGACTCGCACACGAAGGTTTCCGTACGAATACCAAATACATACATAACGTCCTATGAATTCATAAAAGCCCTAAGTTACATTGACATAATTTTACAGGAGAAGAACAAACAACTCTTTAATATGAAAAATTAACCCATGAACAGGTCATGAACACTTATAATACTAATTTTACATGGACGAATAGAGGAGTACAGCTTAGGAAGAGAATCGTAATAACATTTATTTTAAAACGGGGCATCATCATCAATGAAAAAGTCGGTTTTGAATTTGGCGTAACTTAGGGCTTTTTTGAAATCATGTGACGATATATTCCTTTCGCCTTTTTGGCGAGTTTTTTTAGTTTTGACGATTTGTTTCTTTTTGGTGATTTTGTCGGTTTTTGGCAATATTTTCGTTATTGCGACATTTTTTGTTTTTTAGGTTTTTTTAGTTTTCACGATTTTTTTCAGTTTTGGTGATTTTTTTGTTTTGGCGATTTTTTTCCTTTTTGCGATTTTTTTTTTCATTTTTTAGTTTTGGTGGTTTTTTTAGATTTTTGACGATATTTTCAGTTTTTTTTTGACAAGATACAGCGCAATTTCAAAATTGCACAACCTGATAGAGTACCCTTTAATTTTTAGTTAGTTTGTGATTTTTCAATTCGATACTGTTGCCGTTAAAACGCTGCACTAGCTGTGAACTTTTCAGAGTTTGACATACAGCTCAATATAATACAACTAATTGTCAAAATTATATAGTCAAAATTAAATTAACTGATAGAATACCCTTTAATTTTTATTTTGTTTAAATTTCAGTGTTAGCTGGTGTAGTCTGTATATTACACAGCGGAACAGTAGTTTTGTTGTTTAAATAAATATGTATTTTCTTCTGCTGATCACGATAGCATCATTAGTTTTTCTCTAGCATCTCTAGTTTTAAAAATATAGTGAGTGACATTAACATTTGGGTGCCCCTGTGGCTGAGTGGTAGCGATGCTAGCCTGTTAGTCTAGGGGTCGTGTGTTCGATTCCCGCCATAAACCCTGGCTGTTTTCAGCAGACAAGCTTATCGCTTCGCGGGTTGCGGTTGCTAAATAATAAAAAAATAGCTTAGACCACTTTTTGTATTATTCGCTTAATATTTTACGAATGGTCCTCCAAACTTTAAAATACCTTCAGGATTATTAGTCTACACAACAGTCTTTTTCATTTGGGTAGAGTCACATTGATAGAGTCTTATTGTTATTGCAAGGATGTTAAAAATCTTATGTTTTTTTGGTTTAGTCCTTATATTTTTTTTTATTTTAATCTATTGAAATTAGGATAACAGATCCTTATGTATTTTATTCCGCTGATTACGAAAATAGCTTTACTATTTTTCTAGCATTTCTAATTTCAGAGTTATTATGCATTGTATATGAAAAAAAAAATATTTTAAAAATTTTCTTTTCTCACGCCATCCAAAAAAATCAAGAAAACAGCCTGCGACAGAGAGACAAACGGACGGACAGACAGCGTAGCGAAAATAATAGGCTCCCTTACACTTTTGGTGTACGGAACCCTAAAAAGGGGCTTACTATTGAGACGTGGCATAAAAGTAAGTATATTAAAAGCTAAACGTACTAAGTTTTGGAAGGGGTTTATTGCCATTTGCAAAAAAGCCGTCATTAGGGGGGAAGGATGCGAGATGTCATAAGTGGCGCCCAGAAATGGATATCGGAGTAAAAAGTCACCAAATGCAAAAATGAAGCCATAGTCAATCCATCAATAACGATAAGCAATATGTTATGATCGAACCCCAAAGGGCGGCGCAGTGCACAAAAAACTAAAAGGGCGGTATTCAGGGGCATGGCAAAAAAATATTTCTGGAATTGTTTTCAACTAATCTCTAATCCTAGAGGGTGACTGGCTCAACTTTTTTTTGAACGGAGAACGAACCACTTTATTGTGCATATCTGCAAATAAATACCTTTGCGATGGCTAAAATTTTGTTTAAATCGAATGTATAATATGATTGTAAAAAGGATAACAAAAAATCGTCCTGCCTAATAATAAGACTAGCTTAAAAATTCCCAACTTTCTGCCATAACCTAAAAAAACATATTTTAAAGCTTATTTGGGATTATAATAATAATAATAATAATAATAATAATAATAATAATAATAATAATAATAATAATAATAATATATTCCCATCGATCCTATAAGGAGCATAGGGCCTCCTTATTTGGGATTGTTTGTACGTTTGTTTGTTTGTGTGTGTATGTTCCTTATAGGACGCCAAACGGTACGACCGATCGTTGTGAAATTTCGGAACTGTCTTATTAACGATAGGAAAATTCAAATAGGCAATTTTTTTGGAAATTTTGGCGGGAAAGGATACCTCCCATACGAGGTAATTCTTAATTTCCCTATATCTGTACAACTATAACAGTAAGGCTCTTTAAACTCGATATGCGCTATTCCTAGAATAATATGCAACTTCTGGAAAATTATTGGTGGTATAGGAGGGGGAAACGGGTACCTTCCATACAAGGAAATTCTTAATTTTCCTACATCTGTACAACTACAAGAGTAAGGGTCTTTAAATTCGATGTGCATTATTCCTAGAACAACAAACAACTTTTAGAAAAATATTGGTGGTATAGGAGGGGGGAAACGGGTACCTCCCATACAAGAAAATTCTTAATTTTCCTCCCAGTAAAAAACTTGCTTCCAATAAAGCAGATTTCTACTGTTATGGAATAAAAGTAGCGCTGACAAACCTGCTGCGAGTTTCCGGATTGGAGTACTACATTTTTGCTCACAAAAGCGCTTTTAAAGCGCTGAAGATCATCCACATTTTCAGCACTAGAACTGAAAATATATGAAAAAAAAGTTCGATGTGGATTGGCGTCGTTAACGCCATTTTGAATTTTTCTTATTTCGTTACTTTATTTATTTTTATTAATTTAATATTTTTACTCAATGTTTGTTATTTTAACTTCAACTAGTATCGAACTGAGAACCTTTACGTTTGAAGTCCAACGTACCAATCACTCGACCAAAAAGACTGTTGCAAAACAGCACCAAGAAACTCCAATAAAGTTACTCTTCATTCTCGCTTAAAAACCTGCTTTGGATCAGCACTATAAAATCAGCTTTTTTGTATAGCTTGTGTACGAAGCTTTTGTATAAATAAAAAGCAAATACTTTCTCGCTGCAAAACTTGCATTGTTGCGACGCTATGAAATCAGCTTCTGAACAAGCTCATATTTTAAAGCGAACTATGAAGCGCTTTATTTCTTTAGTGCTTCAAAAAACATGAAAATTTTTTACTGGGTTATATCTGTTCAACTATAAGAGTAAGGCTCTTCAAATTCGATATAACTTACGCAAGTGCCAGCAAAATATTGGTGGTGTAGAAGGGGGAAACGGGTACCTCCCATACAAGGTAATTCTTAATTTTCCTATATCTGTACAACTATAAGAGTAAGGCTCTTTAAATTCGATATGCGTTATTCCTAGAATAACATTCAACTTCCAGCAAAACATTGGTTGTATGCGAGCGGGGAAACGGTTACTCCCATACGAAGTCATTCTTAATTTTTCTATATCTGTACAGCTAAAAGAGTAAGGCGCTTTAAATTCGGTATGTGTTATTCCTAGAATAACATCCAAATTCTTGCAAAATATTGCTGTTATACGAGGTGGTCACGAGTACCCCCCATAAGAGGTATTTTTTTTTTAAATTACAAAGGTCGAACGACTGATTTTGGTAGAAGAAACTTATAAAAATTGGCGTTAAATCGCACGAAACTTTCTCAAACTATAATAAAATCTATGGAACAGCCTTTTCAAAAATCAATTTTTTTTTAAAAATCAGGTAATTTTACTTTATTGTGATTAATATCAATATTTATAAATCGATTTTCATGAAATAATAATGGAATTCACAAGAGTGTACTAACTGTTGTAGCGGTTGTATATGCTAAGTTTTATAAAATTTTTGTTTGTGTTTTATCACATAATTTATGTCGTGAAGAATGTGAATAACAATTTAAAAGGTTTTCAAAAATCTTAGTACATACTACTGATACTACACTTAGTACACCTTGTGAATTCCATAAATGCTTATGGTATTTGTAATATATGTGGCCTTATTATCAGTTAATAAAAGTAGTAAGTTTTTGCCATGTTCGATTATTTTTATAAATTTTTTTGAAAATAAAAATTTTCCAATATATTTTTCATCATTGCGGTCTCCATAATTCCGAAACCGTTGAGTATATAAAAATTAATATTAGTACGGCTGAAAGGTAATTTGATTGCAAGGTTTTTAATGAGTTTTGCAATAAAATTGGACAATACCTTCCCAAGTTATGATAAAATCGATTCAACAATCTCTTCAAAGATCCCAAGACTTAGAAATAATAAAAAAATGTATCCATAGAATTAAAAATTTCGACTGTTTTTGTAGTTAGGGGACCAACATAACTTAAAAAAAAATAGAGTGGTACTCCTTGACATTTTTCTTGTTGCATAGTGTTACAAATTGCTTATTGCTTTTCCTGAGGAGTAACAAAATATTCTTGCCGGTCTCATTGAACATTTTCTATGGGCGTTTTGAAAAATTTTACACTATAGTTGTGGTAATTTGTTTACTCTTTTCTTCCTGTTCTTTTCACTAAACTTACTCGTCTATTTTAAAGATTGTTTGCTTCAATATAACAGATTTACTGTTGCACAAAATATTAACGGTAGCATACGTTAAAGATACCTCCTTATCAAGGTAATGTGCACTGCAAGCATAACAAATTATTAAAAAAAAGAGGAAAATTAAAAAGAAAAAAAAAAAAGAAACCCAAAAAATATTTTTGCAATTACTCACACTAAAAGTAGTTGGAGAAAATTAAAGTATTTCCTTTGCTTAACATATTTTCCGCTACTAGAGTTGGGGCTGCTAATGTTGAATGAACGAATAATAAGGGCTGGTGTTTAGCAAGTTGTTTGCTGTTTTATTACTGCTAACGACTACAATTTTTAGATTACAGAGTTTTGAAATGCTTGAGTTCTAAGGTATAAGAAAATTTTAATTTGTTTTCGAATAGTTTTTTGTTTCAAACATCAAATATTAGTAGCAACAATTTATGTGCTCGTTGTAATAAAGTTGTGTATGTATTAGAAGTTTTGATACGAAAAATTAATTGCAACACCACAAATGACATGATGTCGTGATGAATTGCCAAAGCACGCACTATTGTGTGGAAAACTAGGATACGAAAAAAAAATATCCTGCAATTACTCTCTACGCAAGTTTTGTCTTTAAAACAATTTTTCGTTTTCCAACAACATGTGCACAGATTCACATACACTAGACATGCAAAATCTTTGGAGAATGAAGAATAGAAAATAAAAGAAAAATTTCTTGCCACAAATTACTGGAATCTATAGTACAAACACCACCTACAACATTATCAGTAACATCATTAGTTATACAAGAACATACAGCATTCATTCATTCATCGATTGCTTAATTCTACATTTAACTCCCACTTCCCTTGCCTGCTGTTATTGTTGTTTTTGTTGTTGTGAAAATTTCTTACATTTCCTCTTTCCTTTTTCTAAAGTTAAAGAGCAACTGTGACAATTTTAACTCACATGAAACGTGTATTTTGTTAAAGTTTTTATCTTTTTATTTTTATTACTCCACCACCAACCAACAAGTTTCTTTCTAATATTTTGCTGATTTTCTAAATTCTTTAGTACCTATAGAATTACAAAAAAAAACGAACAAATATTAGAAAGAAGTCTAACTGGTTTCTGCGAGAGAGACAGAGAGATAGAGTAAAAAAAGAAAGAACATTAAAGAAGTATAACAACAAATCCAGTTGCAAAAATCGTCTTAGATTTTACACTAACAAGCTGCATTATGTTGAAATAAAGTTTTGTTCTGTATTAGCAAAAAAGTTGCCAATGCACTTCTTTCTTCATCTTCTTCTTCTTCTTCAGCTTCTTTCTAATGTTGCCTTTTTACTTCAGTTGTTCACTGGCTGCTTGCTTGTTGAAGTTGCATTTGTAGTATTTGAATAAGTTTTGTAAAAGTTATTTTTTAAGGTTTTTTTTTGTTCGTTTTGTTCTTTAATTTCTTTTTGTTTGGTATAAAAATCTATGAAATTATTGTTATTGTGAGTGTGTTTGAGAAGTTTTGAAAAAGTTTGGAAAAAGGTTGCCGCCAATTTGAAATGTTGAGAAATAGAAAAATGTTTGCTAAAATGAAAATATTGCTTAAGTAGGAAAAGTATAATTACAAACTTCGTTTTTGAGGAACCTAATGGTTGAACAACGATTTTCGATAACTTCCTCACATACACACAGATAAAATACCAATGTAAAATCAAAATTTCGCAATGTTGATTGCAAATCATATTAAATTTTTGCAAAAGAAGAGGCTTTATTTAAGATAGCCATATTAATTTTAAATGAAAAATTCCACTATACAACACGAAAAAAAATTGCGGGATTCTGATAACTGATTCTTGTATAAGGACCAAAAAAAATATAGAAAAAAAAAGAATGATTTTGTATTCATGCATAACGCAATTTTGATTGGAAATAACATTGGCGCATATTCATGGTCATAAACAAAGTATACTTTAGTAATTTAAAACCAGTACTGCCATACAAAATACTGGTCTTAAACTCTTAAAGTATACTTTGTTTTGACTACACTGAAAAAAATTCCATGCAACATATGCACGAAAACGCTCGTACATATTACGAAATATTTCGTAATTTCGCACCACGAAATTCTGTCGTAAAACATACGAAATGTACGAAAATAATAAAAATAAGTAAAAAAAAGTATGGCTCAACCGGGGCACGAACTCGCAATCTTCATATTTCAAGTCTTAACTCTACCCACTGAGCCACTTTCTACTTATTTTATAAGAGATAAACATTTGTTTTATTTACATACATCTGAATAATACGTCAGTTTATAAAAATTATTTTAATTTATTTTTTTTATTTCAAATATATTTTTTAACAAGGAAAAATGTTTACGAAAGGTATTCGTTACTTTCGTAAATTCAAAAAAAATAATGCCTAAATGTTTTTTCGTAATATATACGAAAGTTTCGTATATTCTACGAAAAAAGTCACTACGAAAGTTTTTTTTCGTAAAATGTTGGGTGGATTATTTTCAGTGTATGAATATGCGCCATTGAATTTACAAGAAATAATTAGCTGTTTAGGTGTGTTGGTGTCTATTTGCTACAATTCACTGTTGTGCTTCGTTGTGTGACTTGTTGTTGTTTGTCCTTATATAGCCAACAAATAGCCGACAAAAATCGAATTACCAATGAAAATTTACTGATGCTAGCTTAAAATTACCATTCTTTCATATTAATTTTAAAGGGAAATTATTTATCTAGCCTTAAATCTTTTTAATTTAATATTTTTTACTGTTAAAAGAACTTTGTTATAAACGTTACATTTTATTTTAAATGAACATGACTATAACTTTAATTTCAAATAAATTTTATGTTAAATACACAGCAAGTTTTGTTGTTTCTACTGCTTCAAAAAGCGCTTCAAAAATGCATGATTTTTGTTTGCGATGTCCCACTTTGGAACTCTTGTTTTTGATATAAAACAGCGCTTCTTTCCAAGCATTGAAAATGCTCTAAAATCATGTCTCATTTTTTCATCGTTAAACTACAGACAAAACAAGTCGTGTTTTATTATAAATTTCTCTCTTCCACGCAATAGGTGGGAAATGTAGAAAGAGAGCATACATTAAATGGGTTTTGAATTTTTAAATGTGTTAGTGTTTATTTGAAACAATGTGTGCGACAATTCTTTAGAACCTATATTGTTGAAAGCTACAATGCTACTGAATATGATTTTGTTTATTTTGGAGTTCGTGTTAAAGAAAAAATGTAAAATGCTGACTAACTTCGTAATTTAAACATTATGAATACTGAGACATCTCTGCCTTCTTTTTGAGCATCCTCGGAAGCGCTTCAAAATATCGCATGTGGAAGGCATGAAAGTTTTTTTACTGCTTCCAGAAACATGAATTTTTTTTTGCTGGGTAGCCAATTAAATCATGTTGAATTATTTTACATACATACATTAACCAGGTTTTCGACGATTTTGCTATTACATTTTTCTGTGTGATGGCGTTTTGAAAGATAACAATGTTAAAGGGTTAATATGCTCCCCAGAAACATTTGCAATAATATTTTCTACACAATTGCTGTAGTTGTGTAGGCTATGTTACACCTCAGATGTGAAGAGCACATAGTTTCATGGACCGGTATGTTGCACGAACAGGCCAAAAAGAAGGAAATTTAAACCCCCATAAAATAAAATTCCGATGTGATCCTGCAAAACGCAGACACACGTATATTATGAAAGCTCGAACAGTTTTATTTTCTAATCAAAATAAAAATTAATTTGCTTGTCTTCATATTGATGACACTTAGTCAGCATATACGTATGCACATGTCACATCATTTCTGTTAACTTTGTGCTGTCGATATTTTAAACATGAGACGTGGCTGAGGTAGTAAAGGCGTTATCGTATAAACAAGGGATGAAATTAGGATTAGGAGCCAGAGATCAAGACCAACATTAGAAGAAAAAAAAAAATTAAATAATAAGAAGTAAAACAAAAATAGAAACAAGTAAAAGTACGAAAATTTAAGTTTAACTTTTTCAATAATTTCATTGGTGACAAAATTGTCATCATTATCATTGATGATAAGATAAGTAACTGATGTAAAGATGGACATTGCAATGATGACAATTCTCATAGGGTATAAATTGCCACACAATTGATGTCAGATTACATCAGCGTAATTACGGTCTTTCTACCAATATACAAACAAGGAGTTTAACGAATTTCGTTTACCAACCTGCACTTGTTTAAGGCTACTAAATTATGATAAATTTTTATCTACAATGTTTGTCCCAAAAGTGTTACAATCGATAGTGATATTTTTATTTAAGAAACCTTTTAAGATTAACCTCGACTTTTTATGTAAATAAATGAAAGATAAAAATTTTTACGACTTTATTTAAAGTTTTATTGATTAAGCACAGCTACGCAAAGCGTAGTCGAACGTGATGCGTAAGGCAGGCACGCAAGCACACATACAGGCACACACATACATACCTACCGTCACACGCCTCACTACCATGACACACAGCGTAATTGAAAATTAAACTTAACGGAAACAAGTTAAATTTGAAAATTTTAATTTTGTAAAAACCAAATTAAAGGAAGAAGACAAACTCTATAGTGCAAAAGTGAATTTAACAACACGCACATGGGAAAATTACAACAAATAAAAAATATTTATATAGAAAACTAAATCAACAACAATACAAAAGTATATCAAAATCAGCATTAGCAAAGATGTGCTGCGATACAGGAAAACTCCTGGGAATATAAAAAAAACTTAAAAAAAAAAAATGCTGGAGAAATTGTTTAGAAGGATATATACAAAGAGGGAAAGAGAGAGGGAAAGGAAACTGTTATAGTCGTCTAATTACAAATTAGAAAATTTTCCAAACTAACGCATTATGTCACCGACATAACGGTACATTAATGTTAATAAAGAAAAATGCTGAAAATAAGTAAAACGAAAGAAAATGTATAAAATTGTAGCAAAATGGTTTTTAACAAACAGATACACTCTCTCTCTCTCTCTCTCTCACACACACATACACATCTATACAAACACAAAGAAAAAGTGAAGGAAAAAAACTACTATGAACAAATTTTAATTAATTTGAGACTCGTATAAGAAGCGTGTAAAAGTACGGCATTTGACACCTTTAACTAAATGAAATGCACACAAGAACAAAAAAAAATGTTTATTTAGACATGGCAGTATAGAGAATTTTCGAAAACAGAAAAAATAAACTATAAACTCAAATAGGGAAAAATGTCAAGGGATCCAAAAGATCAAGCATGAACAGTAATTTGCTTTTACTCCCTTTCTTTTGTTCACGTTTTTTTAATTTTGTTAGAGTTTCTAGATTTGGCAACATAATTTCATTAAGGAAATTCAAGAAGTTGACAGCATACAAGTACGAAAATTTGACAGCTACTGTCAACTGTCACAGGATACATATAGTAAAATGTCATTATTTGATAAACTGGTTAAAGAGAGTAGAGATGAGATTGTGATCAGTCATGATCATGCACGTTTGCGATAATAATAATCATGCAGGTTCATGCATGACGTTGTTATTTTGGCTTACGTTCATGCATGGTCACGTAAGAATAAAGAAAAATGAAGGAAGGGTATTAGAAATTTTAAAATACTTTTCAGAACTTTCTAACCACCGATTGCACTGGTCAAAGAAAAGGGTTTGTCCGATTTCGATCAATAAAAAAACAAAATATGCTTGATAAAATCACTTTAAAGCTTTTTAATTTGATCAACGCTTTTGCAGATATTTATTTACAAATTAGTATCGGAAAAAAATTTTATTTTCTTACAAAATGAAAAAGTTTTTCCTTTCTAAAAGTTCATAAAAAAATTTTAAATGCAAAAACTTTACCTTTAAAGTATTGATTTTAAAGAGAGATGTATTGCAAACAAATAATCGATGATCAAATATTGATTTTATAAGCAATTAAGTGAATATACCCGAACACTAAACTAAATTTGTTTCAAACCAAAAAATAATTTATTACCGAAAATATCAGTTAAGCGTCTGGGTGGATTCACTTAATTGCTAATAAAGTCAATATATATCAATAGATTTTCATGATATTTTGTTCCTAAGAGCTACAGTTAATACAAATCAAAAATTTAAAAAAACAGCCGAAGAAAATGGATGACAGTTTCAAAACGACTGAACCTATTTTTTTTAAATATATGCTAGAAGATTTAAGATCCAGTCATCTTTCAAACAAAAGAAACTAAATTGAAATCGATACAACCATTTGGGATCTACGGTGCCACAGACACACAAATTAGATGATAAATTCTAAATGGCAGAACCGACTATCTTCAAACATAGCTAAGACTTATAACACCCCATTTCTTGGTCGGGGATTAAAAGGAGAGTTTTTGTATTATTTGTACATATCTTTTCTGTACTATCCCAATTCTTAAGAAACTAGCTCACTGATGTTACTTGCCTTAATTTGTCACTTGAAGTGAATATCTATAATATTATTCTATTTAAAGTTTTAAAAAAGAAACCAAAGATTTTTTCTTATATATTTTATATGGTTTCCTACCATCATCATGGCTACAAATTTTTTAAGTACAAACATTTTTTTTTGCAATGCTCTTTTAAGTTTTAGTAATTTGTTTTATTTTTATGTTGGTTTGCATGAGCATGGTTGTGCATGTACATACATAGATATACTACATTTGAAAATTTACAAAGGGAATACAAGGTACAAAAAGGCCTTACAAGAAAACATTTGTGCTTTCACTTTTGTTAAGAATTGAGGCCATTTAGAGTTTTGCTGCTTTGTAGAATTCAAAGGCTGGCGTGTCACTTCGCCACATGTGTCATAAGGACATGCGTCTGAGAATATTAGTTGAGACCATATTAGGTGCAGTTTGGACTATTCTGGGGAAAATGTTAAAATTGTCTTTTTTTTAGGAAATATGAATTTTACTTATGAAAATTCTGTTAATTTCCCTAATTTTTGGATATAATAGTTATACCACACTAGGACTTACAAGGTCTACGTAGATATAAAAGTGAACCAAAACATATATGGGTGATTCTCATCCTAAACGTACATTTTGTGCTTCTTTTTTTTTTTTGTTTACCAATGTAACTATATGAAATATGAGAAGTTAGGATTCATATTCAATGCATCCTGAAATAAAATTATATTTTTTGATTTTTAAAAATTTTTGTGTATTGAGCGTTACATTTGCTTTCGCGGTTGTTCCGGGAATGATTTTTGCAAAAAGAAGCACCACAAAAAATTAGGATAGGGTTTCAAAGTGCTATACATGTACTCTCTAAAAACAAAAAATATATATAATAATCGCAGGATGAAATTAAAAGCTATGAGCACTTTTTAAATTTTGCCTTGGGTTCACATGGAAAAAAATTTTTAGCTTTCAAAATAAATCTTTATAAACATTTATACATGACCGGAAAGTAAGCTAAATCATCTTTCAAATAAGACTAATTTTAACAAAATCAACCAACAATGTCAAAAGTTATGTCAATTTTATATATATTTTTTGTAGCAAAATACATTCTTCGAAAATATAACAACCCACAGTCCGGTAGGAGCAACATTTTTTCAAAGAAAACCAGAAATTTGTAACCAGATAGTGTTCTTTAGATCGTTTCTACACTTCAGCTGCTATTAACTTTTTTCTAACGTCCTAAAATTTAAAGATATATTATATGTAAAGCACTTTTTACGTAACGCTCAATACATTTTTATACGAATTAAATATTTTTTTAGAACAAACAATATATTTTGAATTTAAAACAATTCAGGTGTATAATATTTGTTATATTTTAACATCAACTGCTTAGGTCACTAAAAATTTCAATTAAATTAAAAGAATATGGTTAAGGCTCAATACATATTTTTTGGATACAAACGCTGATTTTTGAAAATTTTAAAATTGACGTTTTTTAAGCTTTTAATGTAGTCCAAGAAAAACTTTTTACATCATTATGAAGAGCGTCTTATTACCTTTTAAACGATATATTACTGATCTCTATAACTCAAACATTTCTTGAGATATTTGTAATTATGTAAGTAAAGTTAACTTCTTAGATTTATTTATTTTTTATTTTGATGACGGCATATCTCCCTAACTAGACGATCCAGGAGCCTAATATTTTTTATACGTAGTTTAGTTATGTTACAAAAAATCCATACTGAGTTTCATTAAAATCGCAGAGGGTGAGGTACATTTCGCCCTGTTTTTATTACTTGATTTGAGGTGGAATAACTGTATACAAAATAAACCGATAGGACTTAAAATGGCGACGCAATATACATGCAAAAAACTGTATTTTGAGGCGTGGCAGAAATTTTTGTACTGTTTTATAATCTTCATTGAAATATTTTTGATCCCAAGTGGTAACTGGCACAACTTTTTTTTATATATGGGGGCCTTGTCTTCCTGATGTACTACCAGCCTTTAACAATGTACATGTTTCGCGGACGCATAACTGAGGTAACAATTACATAATTTTTATAAATTTCTGGGTTTATCTTTATGCAGAGGAACTTAAATTCAAAGTTTGCATGAATGGACAGTTTGACAACTGTGAAATATTTTAGGAATTGGAAAATTAAGGCAATGCAAAATTTTTTATTTCTCAATGGACTATAATGAGCCTCTCGATTAAGGCTCATTATAGAAAGACCTTTGCTTTCCTCCGCTCTGATTGTGGATAATTTAAAGTAGCATTACAAGTTGTTGTTTCATTTTTTTTTGTTTATTCCTTTCCTTTAAGCAATGTTTGTTTTTGTTGTAATTGTGTTTAGTTCTCCTTGACTGCAACCATGTGTGCTAGTGTATGTATTTGCTTGTGTTTGTATGTGTGTATGTGCAACGTTAAATTTTGAAGCCAACGACCCACTTTCTCAAACCAAATGCGGTAATGTTGGTGGTTTACTGGGTTACCAGGCTCACTGCAGAAGAACTTTCTTCTTGAACATATTACTATTGTGCGTTTCAAAGAACACATGTCTGTGTGTAGCAGCATGGTGGCTGTGGCTGCTTTTGCAACTTCTCAAAAAATTAAATTGTTTTTTTTTTTGCTTTATGCTGCAAATAGTATTATTTTTTTTTCTGTTGCTGCAGTAGCTGCAGCCTGTTTTTTTTAAATTTTATTTTTCTCTGAAGCCAACCAGCCAGCTAACAAAGATGACGATGATGATGAGTTTGTTTTTACCTGTTTCTTTTGAAAAAAATTTTTTATTTCACTTTTTATTTTAATTTTTTTTCTTTGCACAAAACAGCAGTCAGTAAATGAAAAAAGCGATATATTAACAAATAAAATTGACAAGGTGTTTTTGAAGAAATGACAACTAAAGCTATTTGAAGTTTTTTTCTTTCTGTACTCTTGTACATTATTGTAGTCATCTTAATATAATAGCTGGCAATTTTACTGGAAAAAAAGTCAATGGAACACATACCTGGAAAGAAAATAAAAATTGAAATAAATTAATAAAATTTCAAGATGTACAAAAGTTAATTTTAATTAAAATTGTTTATAAATTCCCAGTAGAAAATTTTGTTGCAACAACAGAATTTTTTGGTACAAGTTTTTTTTTAAAAATTCAAGTCAAATAGAAATTTCTAAATAAAATTCGAATTTTCGGATATAAAAAAAATTAATAAATTTTTTAACCTAAAACCAATTGTCAAATCTTCGAAACTAAATTCGAACTTTCGGAAGTTAAAAAAAATATTTTTCATCCTGTGACATATGGGCTATAAAATTGTATTTTATTAAGATTTCAAATAGAGTTCAAATTTTCGAACATAATAAAAATTAATAATTATATTGTAATATTTTGAACATCGCTTAGTAAATTCTTTGCATTAAAATCAATATAAAACTTAAATATTAAAAATTTAAAGTTAAGTTCGAATGTATGTATATCGAAATTTGCTACTAGTTTTAATGCAAGCAATTTCTTCCAGCCATTGTTAGTTCGAAATTAAATTAATATATTTGAAAAATTTAAGATCGAACCAAATTTTTGTCATTTAATGCATTTTCATATCACACCTTGACTTCTTGAATTAATTAAACTTTTAAATTCTTTTTTATTCAAGATATCGAAAATTCTTAAAACTTTTGGAACATAATAAATTTTGTAGTTTTTTCTATGAAAAATAAAGAAACGTATAAAATTGCGCCTTTAAAATCGCCAAACTACTTAATTTCGAAAACTATTAGCCAGTGTTATAATTAAGCTTCGAATTTTTTAAAAACTTGCTAAGATTCTCATAAACATTGATTTACTATTCAATTAAGTAAATTTTCGATATCGATTTTGTTCAAGCTTTCGAACATTCTACATTAATTTTGAGCTTTCAAATATGACAAAACTTAAAAGTTTTGTGTTTTTTTGCAATCAATAAGTATTAGAGTCAGTATACAATTTTGATTTCAAAAACCACAAATCAAGGAAAAATTAAGTTCGAATTAAATTTTGAAATTTCTTACGAACTTATTGTATAAAATTTTCAAATTTAGTTACAACTTCTGAGCGAAATAAAACCTTAAAATTTAAAGCTTTCTGAATTAAATTGAATTTAACTACGTCTATTAAGGCTTTGGAATTATTACTAAACTGAACTGAAGAAAAAATATGAGTAATGTTTCGAATTAATTTCGATTTAAATTTCGAAAAATTTTACAAACTTAAGAGTCTGAATTTTATACATTATTATAAAAATGAATTAAACTTGTAAATCAATTTTGGTAAACATTTCGAAAATTCGAAATTAGTTTAGAATATTCGAACATAATAAAAACTTTGAATTTATGTAATTTTGGACGAAAAATAAGATGTAGTAAAATTAAACCATTGGAGTTATTACCCAACTTAATACCGAAAAGTATGAGTCAAGTCTAAAATTAAATTCGAAATAAATGCAGAAATTTTATACCAACTGTAGTGTATGAAATTTTTGTATTTTCATCTACATCTACGGAGTTTTCCAGTGAAATAAACCTGTAAATCAGTTTTGTTTAAGATATAGAGAATTCGAAAACAAGTTAGAATTTTCGAACTTAATAAAAACTTAACATTTAGTGTATGAAATTTTTGTATTTTCATCTACAACACGAAATTTTCGAGCGAAAATAAACTTGTAAATCAATTTTGTTTAATATATAGAAAATAAGTTAGAATTTTCGAACTTAATAAAAGCTTAAAATTTAGTGTTTTCTGGATAAAAAATAAAATGTAGTAAAACCCAAGCAGCTGTAGAGTTAATACCCGAATTCGAAAACAATAAAGCAATTTAAAAATGGAATTGAATAGTTGCGTAATTTCATACAAGCTTTATTCTATTTTAAACATAATTACCTCTTAAATGGACTGAGCAAGATTTCGCAAATTAGAAATTATGTTAAGATTTTCGAACATAATAAAAAGCACAAATCATCTTGAAAACTAAGTTCGAATTGAGTTTCGATATTTTTTTCAAGCTTTATTGTATAACTTTGTTTAATATTCATATAAAATGTAAAATTTTTAGCAGAGTTGTCTTTTAAATGGATTTTGTGCAAGATTTCGCAAATTCGAGATTATCTTAAGATTTTCGAATACAATAAAAACTAAAAATTTTCAATTCCTTTGGATAGAAAAATTTTCATTAAAATTTGGCATTAAAAGTAATTCAAAATTAAAATTCGAAAAGTGCAAACTGAATTCGAATTTAAGTTGTTATTATTAAATTTAGAAATTTCCGAAGAAAACTAAAGTTTAAACTTTTACGGAATTTCTCTCATACAGTAACCGTTAAATTAATTAATTTTTAAATTGATATTCTTTTATTTCGAAAGCTAGAAGTAAAGATAAAATTTTCGAACACAATAAAATTTATTAATATATTTGCTTTTTGAATAAAATTCGACAGCAGAAAACTAAATTCAAAATAAAGTTAGAAACTTTTTACAACCGTCAATGCAGGATCTTTTTTTTACATTTTCATATAAAACTTTCAATTCACAATTTTTAAAAATTTTAAATAAATTTGAAATAAAATATTTTTTCGAGTTTTTTAATTCACAAAGGCGAAAAATGTTTCAAGATATAAGAAACGGGTGATTTTTTGGGCCATCCAGTTAACCCACAAAATTGTAGAGTAATAAAAAACTGTTTTCGAGAAATTTCCAACAACGAGATCTCTATAACAACTAAACCGATTTAGCTCGAATTTGCGATATTCGATGCAGTATATCCAAATACTAAAAAAGTGGTGAAAATGCAAAACCGATTTTTGAAGAAATTCCAATAACAATTTCTCTTGTCTTTCGATCTTAATAAAAATTTCCAGAAATCGGCGTGATTTTCGGGATTTTGGTGTTGATCGAAACAGATTTTTAAATTTTTAAAAAATTTTTATTTCGAAAATATTCCAAATTTGCTAAGTCGAGTCGGTTCATATTCGCACGATGTCTAAGTGAAGTCAAAAACTTTAGGATGATGCAGATTTTATTATGTTGTAAAATGTTCACATACAAACACGCACACACATACATAAACACATCCATTTGGACATTATTGCAAAAATAGTCGGATAAGGTTCCAAATACCTCAAAATGTCACGTTGAAAATTTGATTTTCGAAAAACGCTGATTATCAAGGAGATGAATAACGAAACTACTTTGCTATGACCAAATTTTTGTACATTTTGGAAAAGTGTTAATATTTTTCTTTGTCATGAAATACATTTCGCCTAATTTTCTACGTCAGATAAAGTATTTTATAACACATTTTTCATGTCTCTAAATTTGTTGTGGCAGTTTATATTGGTTTCATCTTCTCTGGTCTAACAAGACATATTGATATCGTTTTAGCTTAGCTTCCCACTCTCCATAATAATGCTGCCAAAAACAGTTTGCTATATGAGTTTTATACCACCCTTACAACACGTTTGCACATTTTGGTGGCTAAAATTCATTGATACGTTAAATAGGTATTTTATAGTATAACGCCTTTAGCATGTTTCGAAAATCATAAATCTTAACGCAAAAATAAATATTTGAAACATGCAACGCGTTTAAACACATAAGGCAATGAACGCAAAGGTAACAGACTATTTTTTTTTAAATGTACAATAATTCAATAAAATATGAACAACAAATATGTTGCCATTTACGTGATTCATAATTTTCGAGAGCATAAATTCAAAAGGTAAGACATTGTATGTTTTGTACGTAAATCGGAAAAACGTAATGTATGTGCAAATACCTTAATAAGGCATAATTTTTATATGATTTATCTTGGCTATAAATTTGTTAATATCCACTAAGTGGCGTAATTTATGTTTTATAAAATTGAGTTTATTTTGAAATTAATATTTATGAATGTAACAATTTGTTTATAGCCCTTTAAGACCAATTTGTGTAACAGTTTGTTATTGGATTTTCGAAAATACAAAATTGTGTTTTTGAATTGCAGCTGAATTGGATGGAGTGTTAATTTCACGCTATATGCTTATGGCAAAAAAAGCTTTAGTACATATGAGAGACATACATATTTTAGTTACACTAAAACGCGTATATTTCGAAATGAAATTAGCTTTCAGGCGACTTGAAATATGTTTTAGTATAAGACTGCCTTTCAAGTGTTAAAATTAAAGAGCAAAAATATTGTTTATCCTCTACTCTCTTTGTGCAAAATGACTTCTTCAAATTGAATGACTGCCCCTTTTGCACATTAAATTTGCACTATTAATTTATAAAGAAAAACTAGGCAAATTTATAACGAAATCAAAATATTAGCATTTGCTTCTATTACTTTATGCAACAAAATTAAACCACTATATATTTTTGATATGTTATTCTATGGATAGTTTTTTTGAATTTTTTTTTTCTTCTAAAATTTGGGATTTTTCAAAAAGCTGCTCTACCAATTTAATCATAACTTGGGAAGGGGCTGTCCAATTTTATTACGAAAAACATTAAAGAACTTGGAATAAAATTACCTTTAAGTCGTTCTAATTTTAATGTTTATTCACTCAACGGTTTTGGTTTTATTCAGACAGCAATGATAAAAAATATATATATTTTTTACCAAAGTGGAACAAATTTTCTTTTTAAAAATTTAAAAAGAATCGGAAATGAAAAAATTTACCAATGTTATTAATTTATCTTAAAACCATTGATTTCATGGTCCACAAATAAAAATGGTATTTTTTTTTACATGTTTGATATTTTATGAATTTTTAAAAACTTAAGAAAAATTAAAATTTTTCACAAACATTTTTTCGTTCTGAATAACTTCGAAGCCTTTATGTTTATAAAAAAACAATGTTAAAATATTTTGAAGACGGCTGAAAATATTTAGATTAATTTTTAACAAAATTGAGCGAGCCCTTCTCAAGTTAAAATAAAATCTTTGGAGCAGCCTCTTCCAAGCTCAATTTTTTCTTTCAAAAATCAGGCAATTTTACTTTATTGTGAATAAAATCAATATTTGTCTATCGATTTTCATAAAATAAAGCTTTATGACGAGTTAATAAAAATGGTAAGTTTCGATGATGTTTAGCCGAGACACCTTCACTGAACAAGAAAACCAACCAATACCCAAAACAAAAACCAGGTCTAAGGATTCCCAAAAACTAGAACAAAAATCTCCCCAAAATCCAAGAACTTTGCCGGAAAACTGCAGAATTTCCCCGGAACACCACCGAAAACTGAGAAAATATCAAAGCGGCAACACAGAGTTTTTAAGGAATTTAACCTTCGTGCCACATGCAGGGTTGAAATTTACGATAAATGAGGATTAATTCAAAAGCTAAACCCCCACCCAGTTAAATAGAATTTGAGTTTCAATAAAAATTAACTTAAAACGAAATTAAATACCATCTCAAGAATTGGCCATAAATATTTTTTTGTATAATTAAAAGTTTTTATTAAAAATCCTCGAAGATTGTCTATCTCAATTATTGTTAATCTAATTTGTAGAGTGTGCTTTAAAAAAAGACATGAAAATCATGCCAAAATATATTGAACGTTACTCTAACAAAAAACTGATCGACAAGAAATTATTATTTTTGATATATTTCACAACAAAATTAGAGACATAATTTTCAAGTTATGATAAAATAAGTGAAGCAAGCAACCTCATCAAAACTACAATATTTTCAAAATATTTAAAAATAAGCTTAAATATAGAATATTAAATTTTTACTATTTTTGTGGCACATTACACACTCTAAAACATTACTTCAAATTTACAATCATATATTGTCTAAATTTGTGTTGAAAATTTCTCCTTTTATAAAATTACATCGATTTTGTAGTTATTTTATTAAAGAAAAAACCTTTCAAATTAAACATATTCAGTCTTAAGTGGAAAAAATGTAACATTAAGTATTATACGGCTATGGCTGAATGTTAGATATGTAGCACTATCAGTCAGGAGGTTGCGGCTCAAACCTGCACACAGCTAATCGCTTTTTTTAGTCAAAATATTTTGTTGAAAAATAATGCGTGTGTAATTTTAGGTCGATAATAATCTGTAAAGTGCTGCCGACTATTATCGACCTAATTTTCAACAAAAGCGTTTTAGAGTGCAATGATGTAACAATCTTTGTTATTTTTCTAGTTGCATAGTATTTTATTCATTGCCACATAAACTCAATCAATATTAAATTAAAATTTATACATAAAAAGTGTCAATAGATCCACAAGTAAATTGCAATAGCAGAAAATAATTTTTACATAAAAATTTATTATGATTGAAAATACTAAAATAATGATTTAATTTATTTCTCAACAGCAATAATTGTGTCAGACTTTATAGTAATTATTTACAGATACAATGCGGCATGTACAATGAAAATCTTAATTAAATTTTCTTTGAATTAGTTTTCTATTTTCTTTTCTCTTTCATTTTTCAATATTTATTAATAATAAGCAAATAATAATTAAGTTAGGAGCAAATAATGATATTAAAGTTTTAGTTCCAGACATTATTCTATATTTATTATTTTATGATTTTTATTTAAGTTTCTACACCCACTCAGATTCATAAGAAAAATGATTTTCATTGCTAAGTATATATGTTTTTTTGATTTTGTACCAAGTAGTTCTGATAGTGGGTAGATGCTGTGGTACGGTTTTTCGAGTCATTGGTCGGGTTTTAATGGTATTGCACTATACAAAAATTTCGAACTTTTTCCAAAACTACGGGGTTCTGACAATAGATTCTAGTAGAGCAGATTAAGAAAAAGATATACGTGTTTCGGCGTTTTGCAAGATCATACCGGAAATTTAATTTTAGGAAGGCTTAGAATTTCCTCCCTTTGACCTGTTCGTGCAGAATATCGGTATATGTAATTATATGATCTGTAACGCTGAGGTGTAGGGTATGTTCAAAATTTTTTGTAGAAAATATTACAGCAAAAATATTTTTGTGCAACATGTTAACCCTCTAACTTCACAACAGAACGGTAGTTTTTGGCTCTATTGTAACAAATCATAAAAAACACCCATAAAAAGGGAGAGGACGAGGATGAAATGTTCTATAAAAATGTTAGCCATAAAATTCTACGTTTGGCTTTCAAAGACAACCAAGCTCCATACTCAAGTTGTACGCTAGAAATCGTTAAAAACTTAAACTATATTTAAGGATTAATTTCATACTTATTCACAATTAGTACTCGGCATAGGGAATCTTGTGAGTCTTACGTTTAAGGCACAAAATCTGTTTAGCACTTTTATGTAGAATACTACAAAAAACATTTTAAGCCTCTAGCTTGTTTTATGGGTGTTTTTGTGGATTTCTAAAACAATGGGCAAGAACTCCCCTTCAGCGGTGACAGAGTGGGCTGCTATATTCTTCAAAATATTCGGTTTAGAATTATACTACAGGTCTTTGAAGGCACTCCAGTTCCAGATTCCAATTATAGCAAAAGGAATTCGATTGTACCAAGTTTGTTTACTGAATATTTTTTAATGCATCAATTCGTTAATGTTGTTGCATTAATTATCATTCAATTTTTTAGAGTCTCTAGATAAACATTCAGACTTGAACACATTTAACAAAGTGAAATTTGATAAATGCTTAATGGATGATGATGACCCAGACAAAAATTTTGTTTGATATATTACAGAAAATTCAGTAATTATTTTTGTTTGATTAAGTAAACTATTTTGTTTAATATTTGTTAGTATTTTTAGAATAATTGTTTTATAAATTCAAACAAAAATATTGTTTGATGTTTTTCAGAAAGTCCAAGAAATCTTTTTGTTTGATTTAGTAAATTATTTTGTTTACAATCAATTTGTAAATTTTTTTAGATAAAATTTTTTTTATATAGATTTAAACAATTTGTTCAATGAAAAAAACACTTTTTTTCAATGAAATTGTTGAGATATTTTTGTCTATATTTACAAATTTGTTTGTAGGTCCGTTTCTAGATGACATATTTACTATTTCATTGAATTCCTTTAGAGAAAATTTAATTTAATTTTTTCTGTGTGGGAGAAACTTCAAACCTCCCTATAATAATTTTCCAATGTTATCTTTTAAAACGCCAATACGCAGCTATTTTTTTTTTTGCTGGATCCGTAGTCAGAACACCGTAATTTTTTTGTGTTGTGTAGTTATGTATGTAGAAATCCCCAAAGCATCATTACCTATAGGATATTTTTAATAGTAAAGGTGCTGATCGACTGTGGAATTTATTAGCACAAAAAGTTACGAAAATTTTTTTGTTGTCGATCTGTGTAATGAGTTTGGAGCTTATGATATTTGACTTCTATCATAATATGCTTCTTTCGGAATCTGAACACATCGGCTTTGTTTCTTTCTTAGTGATTGTCTAATAAATTACAGCAGCTACACCAAAATATGCAGTAAAACTAAAGCCAATCCAGGTTTGGTACTCGCACTCATCAAAATGTCTAATATGCAAGGGATAAGCTAATGTTAAATACTTAAGTAACCCATAAAGCTACGGAAAACATAAACAATTATAATATGTGTTTTGCTAGGTCAGACCTCAGAGCTGGCGGGTACCAAGTCTAATGCTCACTAATGCTGTGTTGGTGGTCAAAACGTTTCTTTAGTTGCAAATGTGTAAATATTACATCATTTTGTTGCAACTATGAACGACAAAAAACAGAACCAAAATAAGCAAAAAAAAACTGAAAAAAAATCTTAAACAAAGTTTACTTTTTGTCTACATTTTTACTTTGTACAATTTGCAAAGTGTTTGTTTAAGAAAAAAGTTGTAAACTCAGATTTTTTATGACCCCAAATAAAAATGAGCATTAATTTAGTGTTAATATTGATGTAGTTTTTGTTTTAAGTTGTTTCTGATTGCCGAAGACAAATTATGATTAGTTTTTTTTTGGTAAATCGACAGTCATAAATCATGGTCTTAAATAATAATTTTTAGAAAGAACAATTAATTTTGTGTAAAGGAAATAACGCATAAAATTTTTGTTAGTGCTCAATAAGTCTTGGCAAATATATACAGAGAAAAGCAACTTCTTTGGAAAAGATTTTTATATACTTTGTAACATAGTAACACAGTGTATATCATAATTAGCAATTCTGCATTTTTTTAACGCTTTCCGCAACGTAAGACTTCCGGTTTTTCGGATCGAAAAGCATGCAAACAGATTTAGATCTGCATTAACTCTACAGAGCTCTCAGCCTCTGAGGTATCATAAATGCGGTCATTTTGCTTGCATCCCATATGTTAATCTGTGTAAGTGGGTGTCCATGGATCCTGACCTTATCTATTATAACACACAATTAAATCAATTAATTAACACCTTTTTCGCTCTCCTTCTGTGTTACTTTCTCACACACACACCCAAAAACACACTTGCAACACATTTTTAATTTATACCGCCAGACAGGTGTAATTTATCATTCAGGCGTTATAATATTTTGTTTACAACAAACAATTATAATTATTATCAAATATGTAGAAAACAAAAATGGCAACAACAACAATGTAAGCTACAAAAACATTAATTTACATTTAATATTAATGCTAAATATATATTATTCCCAAGCAATTTATTAACAATAACACACCTACCTCTTTTTTTCATAAATAATTTAAAAATAACTTGTCATTAAAATTGTTAATTCAACAAAAAGAAAATTATAAAAAAATCCATAATCTATTTAAAATTGTTCACGAAATAGCAAACAAAAAAAAGTAAAAAACGAATGAGACAACTGAAAAATGCTCTCACAAACACACACAACATGAAATTTTCATACATTATTTTTTATGCAACATAATTTAATTAAATCACTATTTGTAACATTTTTGTTTTAATAATAAAAATAATACTACAGCTCAAAAACACTACGATAGACTCCGGTCTATATGGGTGTGCGAAGACTGAGGCAGGGATGGATAACAGATTTCTTTAGACACACTTTTTGAAAAAGACCACCCAGCACTTCGCCACCTGAGGTAGAGTGCATCATTCGCCATAAAGTAGATGCATTCTAGATCTCTTTAGGTAGAAGCGTTAACGTTAAAATAAAAATCAGGGAAAGATCAAGACTACTATGTGTCTCTCTCTCTCGTTCTCTATCTCTGTCACTTTCTGATCTCTACACCCTCCAGTGCTACTTTTTGCTCTGCTAAAACATAATATATAAATACCCTATACACAGAAAGAATTTCGCTTCACAAATACAATAATTTCGTTAGATTTTCTTCACAAATCTAATGAAATATTTCACAATGCTAATGAAATTTCATAGTTTCGTTAGAAAATTTCATTGGAGCTATGACAACAACATTTTGTCATTTTATGGAAACCTCTTTAGGTTTGGACAAAATACATTAACCGATACTTAGAATTCCTGAAATTTATGATATAAAAAATTAAAGAAGAAAAATATTACAAATTTTATGTTCTTGAATGTCATAATTTCAATGAAATGTATTTCATTGTTTTGATGAAAAGTTTCATTGCATTTATAAAATACATAAATCACATATATATTATCTTTTTAATTTCATCAGTTAGCAACCAAAAGCGAACAACAAAACTAGTTTTATATGTTTTTTGTTGTTGTACTCTTTCTTATTATTATACACTCATAGACACATTTGTTTTTTTAAACAATAAAATAATTTTATAAAAATGATGCCAGTATTTCATTAAAATGATGAAATAATTTAATTAAAATAATGAAATAGTTTCATTGAAATAATGAAACAGTTTCATTAAAATGATGAAACAATTACATTAAAATGATGAAATAAATTCATCAATATAATGAAATATGCTCATTAGCTTAATGGAATTATTACATTGGAGTAATGCAATTATTTCATATATATCATGAAATTTTCATTAAAATAATTTTAACGAAACTTGTTTCATTATTCCAACGAAGCGTGATATTGGTTGAGTTTTAATGAAATTTTTCATTGGACTAATGTCAAAATTCACAGAATTTATAAACAGAATTCTTTCACTGTAGCAGTCGTTCATCGGGTTTTAAACATAGAGTAATTTAACGTTGCATAGGCGGGTAAAGTGGTATAGCTACTTTTCTCTAAAACTAACGGCATAGAAATAACGGTAGCAATCTTAATAGTTTGATGCTCTTAAAAAGTTAAAAGTGCGCGTTAGTGTATTAGATTTTATCCTATCGTGAAAATAGTCAGTCGTAAAAAATAGGCGCGGGTGACTTTTTTTGTGCTTTGTTACTAATTGATTTTTTTTAGCAAGTGTTTTAAACTTCATTATTTTATTTTTACGTGATTTTATTTTTGACCTGAATAGGTGTCTAAGTCGCAAATTTGTATTATATCGGCTTTTTTTAGTTCAATATTTGAATTAATGTAAATTCAAATTATAAAAATGTTAAAAGCCCCCGAAGAAAATATATGATAACTTTTTTGGATCACCTGTCAAATAAAATTTACTAAACTAAAATTAATCCAGCCGTTTTGGAGCTATGGTGCCAAAGACACACAGATTCAACAGGATACATCTAGAAAATATGTGATATCTTCTAAACGGATGGACCGATTTACTTCAAGTCACCTTACAAACAGAAAAAACTAAATCAAAATCGGTCCAACCGTTTAGGCCTTATGATGACTTGTACAGACGCACAGATACATAGATACACAGATAGACAGATACACAGAAAACACACTACAAACTTGTAACACCCCTGTAATAAAACAGTTGAGAGAAAAGATTTCTTGTATATCTAAAATTACTATAAAATTATTTAAAACGTCCATCCCTGTCTGCTTAATAACATAAGCATACAGGTATAATGGGATATAGTAACATAATTTATATTTCTGTTTCAAAATTAAAAAAAAAATACACACATAATAAAAGTTTTATGATTTTTTTCCCAACAACTCATAATATGATTATAACTAATTGAATGTCAATAACAGGAGCTAATGGAATATTAATAAATGCAACAAATTTAATAAAAAAATAATAATTTTTATAAATTATAGACAAGAAAAAATAAAAAATAAAGACTTGCATAACAAAAAAATGTTACTACTGAATGACAACATATTTAAGCGTTTTCAAATATAACAAAACAAACTTTCATCATTAAAATACAAAGAAAATTAAAAATTTTTTTTTTAACTTTAGCAAAAAAGTTACCGAATGCGATTATAAAAGCAGGTGTACAGTGGGAAAGTTTATTTTATTCAGCTTTTAGCTCTGTATTGGTTTCGTTACAAAATGTACCAAAAATGAATCTACACTGAAAGAAGTTCGTACATAAATTCTGTGAATTTTGACATTAATCCAATGAAAAATTTCATAAAACTCAACTAACGTCACTCTTCGTTGGATTAATGAAACAAGTTTCGTTACACTTATTTTAATGAAAATTTCATTAAATATCTGAAATGGTTTCATTGCTCCAATGTAATAATTTCACTAAGCTAATAAACATATTTCATTATATCAGTGAAATTATTTCATTGTTTTAATAAAACTGTTATATTATTTTAATGAAATTATTTCGTTATTTTATTGAAACTCTGTCATTATTTTATTGATATTCTGTCATTGTTTTAATGAAACTATTTCATTGTTTTAATGAAATATTACATTACTAAGCAGCCTCATTAACTTATTTTTTTTAATTGTCTATTTTAATTTATTGACAATTCCATGGTTGAAATAAGTACGAAGACACCAATGTTTGAAAAAAAATATGTATGTGATTTAATTATTTCATAAAGCCAATGAAACTTTTCATCAAATCAATGAAATACGTTTCATTAATATTATCACATTCTAGAACATACAATTTTTAGTTTTTTTTTAAATATTTTACATAGTATATATTTAAAGAATTTTAATTATCAATTAAAATATTTTGTTCAAACTTAACCCTTTAACCCTTAACCTTAACCCTTAACCCTTTCCATAAAACGGCAAAATGTTGCTGTTATAAATCCAATGATATTTTCTAACGAAACTACGAAAGTTAATGAAGCAATTCGAGGGAAATTCTTTCACAATATTCGTGAAATTTCCTTAGAATTGTGAAATATTTCATTAGATTTATGAAAAAAAAGCCAACGAAATTGTTTCATTGGATTTATGAAGCAAAATTCTTGCAGTGTAGTTAAGTGATGTGTTTTCTTCACACCGCTCATGACTTGGTAACATACTGTACCTCTCCCATTTTCACCAGTCGTAGGATGAATAGGTTGAGGGTTTTGAAACAGTACTTTTCTTAAGTGTAATTGTCGAAAAAATTTTGTTACAAATAAGTTTGCATTACGCGCCACTGTTACTCATTAAACCTTACAATGACCTGTAATGATGCCAGTTTATTAAAATTCAAAAAAAAGTTAACAGCAATTAACTTTGAAAAGAAAATAATAATTGATAAATGTTAATGGCTGATTTTATGTAGAGTGTAAAAGTAATTAAATGAAAAAGTATATAAAACAAAAGGAAACATACATTTTGAAGTTAAACGAATTGATTAAAAAGTATTAATTGTTAAAAATGTGCAGATAAATTATTCTGCGCTGTTATCAACATAAATATAAATCATGTCTTTAAGCTTTTAAACAAAATACTTATTAAACATAATTTATTATTATTACAGACACTGAAAGTTTTTAATGTGATCATGTTGAAATATCTACTAAAATTGTATGTTTAGTTAGTTTAATTTGAGTACAAGTAGTTTTTTAAATTTCTTTTTTACTTATTTCCGAGCTATGCTTCAGTGAGCATACGCCCCGGCTATATTTTAGGTGTTAACTAGTTGCAAATTAATCTAGGCTTTCACCTTAACATCACATCATCGCCATATAAAATGAGCACATACAACTAAAAAGTTGCAAACTAATGTTTAGACCTACTGATGATGACTGTGACCGTTTGTTAAAGCTAAAGACATGTTTGTGAAAGGAAAGATGTAGACAATAAATTACCTTAACTTATGTGGGAGCTTTTTTAAGATCGGTACATTAAAAATAATGGTTGACATTATACTTTCTTATGCAAATTTCTATACTCGTATGAGTTTTTAATTTATGTGTTTAATGCTTAATTTAAATAATTAACACATTTTAAGTAGCTTTGATTATAAAATTAATAAATTTTAGCATAATACAAAGGAAGTGTTTGTAAAAGAAAAATATATAACTTTGATTGTTCATATCGTTGAAACCCATAAAATAAACCATAAGTTAACTGTGTATGAAATAGGATTTGCTTAAAGTTCAAATGTGAAACTTAATAGTAGTTTATTTAAATTAATATTTAGAAAGTTAAGTTATCAAGTTAGGAATTGTGTAGCAGCACAAAGTTCTAAAATTGTCGCTGATATTGGATCAGGATAGATCAGCGGCATTCTAAGAGAATCTAGCTCTTACGATATATCTCTTAGGGTATATCTCTGAAGGTGGCCATTATTGTGTGGTATCTTGAGCAGAGGCACGCAGGCACTGCTGCAAGGATAATTGATTGTATTATATATTTATATGAAAAGTCTACCCCAAGTAAAGGTTGTGGATTTGAAACCCGCCAAAATTTTTTCTAAAATTTTACGACTTAAAAATTTTTCGTACTCATGTTCCATTATAGCTGCTAAGCTGCCTATCTAATTTTGATGAGTAAGGCGTTCGCAAATAAATTATTGCTATGGTCCGTGTAATTAAGGAAGTAAGAAAGTTACAAAACATTAAGGAAAAAAATTCACTGATTTCCTACACAAAATTGCTTTTAATGAGAAGTAAATTCGGCTTTTTTTACTTAATGCCTTATAACTTTCTTAATTTTGATCAGTGTTTAAAGATTTTATGCTGAATGCGTTCTACACAAAATTACCTTTAACCATCAAGCATAAGCAATTTGTTTTCGATCTCAATAGAGCAATAATAAATTATAATATATGAAAAAAAAACTCTGAAATTCACTTATATGAAATTTTTGAAGTCTATAACAATTATACATATTAGTCCTACCGAAAAACTCATTGCATTGCTTGAAAGAAGAGGTCGACTTTTATGCATTAGTGCATAGATGAACGGTTCTGGTATTCTAAAAATTCTACAAAAATACTGAAAATCACATTTGCGCTAATATCCCAAAAATTCATCTTAAGAAACTTAAATGAATTTCATATTCGTTTTTAGAGACCTCATAATAGCTTAGAAAATACGAGGGCGGATCAATAAGTCTGTGACTTTTCGAACTTCCCTCGTAGTTAAATGAAATGCAACACTGTTCCCATCAAGTACCACCTGCTAATAGACTACTGTCACATTTTGAGCAAGTGTCGTCATTTACTTTGCGTTTAACAGCTGTTCAAAACGTACAACCTCGTGTATTTTTCTAAAAATGGAAAAAAGTGAATTTCGAGTGCTAATTATACATTATTTTTTGCGAAAAAAAACCGTCAATCAATCCATGGAAAAGGTCGATAAATGCTAATGGGACTCTGCACCATCGATTTCAATGGTAAAAAAGTGGTTTACTGACTTTCGTTGCGGTCGCACAACTACAAATGACGCTGAACGTTCTGGACGGCCAATTGAGGTCAGTACACCCGTAAATGTCGAAAAAGTCCACGATACGGTGTTGGCCGATCGAAGAGTAAAAGTGCGTGAGATTGCTGATGCCCTAGGCATTTCATATGCCGGTGTGGTTTCG
Source organism: Panzeria rudis (assembly GCA_956483635.1). NCBI lineage: Eukaryota > Metazoa > Arthropoda > Insecta > Diptera > Tachinidae > Panzeria > Panzeria rudis. The sequence goes on from OY101451.1 coordinate 9,865,118, forward strand.
ATTTTAAGTGATCAGCTGGGCTTAAGAAAGTTGTCTGCAAGATGGGTGCCGTGTTTACTTGACCATAAACCTAAACTTAAAACGTGTGCAATCTCAATGGCAAAACTCTATGAATTGGGCTACAAATTGGTAACTCATCCGCCATATTCTCCGGATTTAGCCTCTAGTGACTATTTCCAAACCTAAAGAAATGGCTCGGTGGAAAGAGATTTAGCTCCAACGATGACTTATTGACCAACCAAATGTCTATTTTAAGGACCTCGAAAAATCATATTTTTGGAAGGGATATAAGAACTGGAAAAACGTTGAACTAAATGTATTGAGTTAAAAGGAGATAATGTTGAAAAATACATTTTTGTTTTGCAAAAAAAAAAAGTTTTTCATTCAAAAAGTCACGGACTCATTGATCCGCCCTCGTATCTTATTACAAAAAAATTAAGAACTTGTAAAGCGGCATTATAGCTTAATCTTAAGTTCATCTGAAATCTGACCTTTTAAATATGTTAGTAGGTGATACTGACAGTGTAATGAGTTACAACCACTATAAAAAAATTTTAATTTCGCATTATATGATTTTGCAGAAATTGCTCGAGCTTTGTTTCCAAAATTTTAATGCAGTGGTAGAGAGATAAATAATGTATGTGCCAATATTTTTTTCATTATTTTTCTCATGTAACTGAAAATAAATTGCAACGTTCTAGAGCAATTCAATATGTATCGAAAATCGAAAAAAGAAAACGATGCTTCGCCCTAATGTACGTAGTTGGATTTTAGTATTCAACTTATAATTCTTGCTGTTTTAATTAACCTGTAGTGAGATTCTGTAACTTTTAACAATAACAACAGTTGTTATATTGTCAATTTCTTAAGTTGTTTGCACTAACGACTTTACGATTCTGTGACTTCTTGTTAACAACATTGTTTAAATTGGACATCATGTGGCATCTCTATTAAAATAAACGAAAAGCGCAAAGAGGAATGTAACAAAAACAGTATACAGAATTTTTTTTTCATTACTTTCGTTATTTGTGTGAAATAAATGTAAAATTAAATGTTTAAGTAATACAAATATTGTGAGTTAAACGTAAATGGTTTATATAATTGTATATTTTTGTAGAAAATTAACAGCTGACTGGTTGTCTATTCGTTAACAACAGAAAATTTAATGTCGTTAGTTAAACAACAGCAAATATTGTTAAAAAATGTTACAGGGTAGCAAAATCGACAATCTGCTTGTTAAATTTTTTTTAACAATGACAACTATTGTAAAAATTGAATAGAGAATCGCACTTATTATTTCGTAACTAATTTTGGAACTTCTCTATTTGATTTCTTTTACGATTTGTTATAAATTTTGTTTTATAAATTACTAATTAAAACAAAATTTCGCTGTCTTAAATTTTTCGCTGAAAAAAAGTATTCGTTGCTGCAAAATATAATAATAAAATATAAAGAAAAAAATGTTGAAGCATTAAAAGTATCTAAACATAATGATGCTAATTGACTTTTAAAGGCATGACTTACATTTTTCACAAAACATTTCACTTTTCACAGAAAGTATTTTTTATATAAATTGCAAAATAATACTTAATAATATTAAAAAACAATGTATATAATCAACTTGAATCTAGTTTGTTAAAAAGTATGGCAAACAAAAATTTTAATAGCAGCTAAATATGGTGTTGAATCATTTTGGAGCAAAAACTTAACGGGTGGCGTTAAAAACTTAAAAATTTTAATACAAAAAAAAATTGCTTTAAATCTATAATACCAACAAAGTTTAATAACCATAAATGCATTAAAGTGAAAGTCTTTCTTAGTAAATTTAATAAAAGTTTTGTTTTGCACAAATCAAATATTTGTTTTCAAAACAAAATCTAAACAATGAAATCAGCAAATAAGCCAAATGAATAATGAATTTGCTTTACAGCATCATGGCCAAATTTTTATTTATTTTAGCCGATTTTGTTTTCTAGATAATTTATAATCAGTTTTTTTGCGATTGAGTTTAATTTTTAGTAACATGTTATGACAAGTTTAGTTAACATACATTTTAAAATTAACAATGTTTTCCATTTGCTGCCTTTCATATTTGTCATGGTGTTATTATTGCAGCATTTGATGGTGTTGAACGGTGGTAACTGTGTGCAAATATTATGAAAGAATTTTGGGGAAAAAGCCATCAATATAATTCGTACTCACTAGTATTCACCTTGACAAGTGCTCAAATTGAACGAAGAACTCTGATCCGTTCTGCTAGTCTGATGATTAGATATTGCATTATTCCTCTCTTATAAAAACATTTTTAAAGCAAAAGTAATTTGTAAATTCAAGTATTGCGCTTATTCCAAAAGTAAGCGTAGCTTAGAAGTGTAGCTGCAAACATTAGTTCAATAGTAGCTGTATATTTTGAACCACTGTGCAGTATGATAATTGATCTCCCACAGTTAAAGTGGAGTTGGCAATCAATTGCTTTAATGTTGAGGGTGTATATTTTATCTACAGAGTGGGTTAAAATAAATGTTTGAAAAATGGTCGAGTCATTTAAATAAATGAAAATCCAATCAAATTTATAATTAGTTAAACTAAAAAACAATGAAAATTATTATTTGTTTTATATTAACTCATGTCAAATAACTAAAATGAGGTCAAGAGCGCATACAGAATTCGATTTAATTGTTTCTTCTTTCTAATCTAAATCAAACAGCTGCGTAATAATTGTTAATGGAAAATTTGAATTGTAAATTGCTGAAGTGCTTCGTGGAGATTTTTACTCATTTATTTTGAAAGGAGATGACATCCCATTGGTCGCAACTTTAAGAGTTCATCAATGGCGAGTGCACGACATTGTTACAGCCTCAACGAGACATGTTGGAGAGCCGAAAGAAGTCATCAACGAAGTTTTTGAGAGAATGATGTCGAGAGAATGATACTCTAGCTCATATTTTCCTCAACAAAGTTTAATTAGGGAAAAAATGTAGGACATTGTCGCTCATTTTCCCCACAATAAAACGTAAAACTTTGTCGCTCATCTTCTCATCAAAAATTTTCTGAAGATAAAACGTAAGATACTGTCGCTCATAATGTCCTCAACAAAGTTGGATTGAAGAAAAAAAAATTTTAAAACGTTGTCGTTTATCTTGTCCCAACAATTTTATTGAGGACAAAATATAAGCAACTGTCGCTCATATGGTGCTCAATAAAGTTGGATTAGGAACAAAATGCAAGACATTGTAGCTCATCTTCTCCTTAACAATTTTACTGAAGGCAAAACAAAACTCACTGTCGCTCATATTGTTCTCAACAAAGTTGGATTGAGGACAAAATGTAAAACATTGTCGCTCATCTTGTCTTCAACAATTTTATTGAAGACAAAACGTAAGACACTGTCACTTATATTGTCCTCAACAAAGTTGGATTGGGGACAAAATATCAGACATTGGCGCTCATCTTCTCCCGACAATTTTACTGAAGACAAAACACAAGACGCTGTCGCTCAACAAAGTTATAGAACATTCTAGCTCATCTTCTCCTCAACAATTTCACTGAAGACAAAACAAAAGATACTGTCGCTCATATTGTTCTCAACAAAATTGGATTGAGGACAAAATTTAAAACATCGCTCATTTTCTCCTCAATAATTTTATTGAAGACAAAACGTAAGGCACTGTCGCTCATCTTGTGCTCAACAAAGTTGGACTAGGAGCAAAATGTAAAACGTTGTCGCTCATTTGGTCTTCAACGTAAGACACTGTCACTCAAATTACTCTCAACAAAGTTGAATTGAAGGCTAAATTTAAAACAGTGTCGCTCATCTTGTTTTCAACAATTTTATTGAAGACAAACTGTCGCTTATATTCTGCTCAACAAAGTTGCATTAGAAACAAAATATAAGACATTGTCGCTCATCTTGTGCCAACAGTTTTATTAAAGGCAAAACAAGAGACACTCTCTCTCTCTCTCTCATATTATTCTCGACAAAATTGCATTGGAGAGAAAATGTAAGACATTTTGGATCATATTTTCTCCTCAACGATTTCACTCAAGGCAAAACGTAAGACACTGTCGCTTATATTTTCCTCCACAAAGTTGGATTGGGGACAAAGTGTAAGACATTGCCGCTCATCTTGTCCTCAACAATTTCACTCAAGACCAAACGTAGGAAACTGTCGCTCATATTGTCCTCTATAAAGTTATATTTTGAATAAAATCTAAGACATTGACGCTTATATTGTTTCCAAAAATTTTACTGAAGATAAAACGTAAGCCATTGTCGCTCATCTTCTCATCAAAAGTGTTTAATAGAGGACAACACTGAAATTTGCGCTCAGATTTTCGTGAACGACGAATTTCTTTAAATTGATCGCAAGAAATCCTAAACGGATCATCGACGACAATGTCGTGTAAGAAGTTGGATATCGTAGGTACGATATGTCGAAAGGCATGTGGAATGCATTAGTTTTACCTGGCAGTAGGACCAACGTAGTTTGAAGCAGTCAAGGCAGGTGCTCACGATAATCATGATCATAGTTGATAATTTTTGCAAACATACGCCAATCATTGGAATAGTGCCTGCCCCCATATCATTTAACATCATAACAAGGAGTGTTATTGAACGGACAAATTTTGGACGTTTACATGCCATACTTTTAAGTCAGCCTTGATTATTGTGGTTTAATATGCAAGTCTTTTTTTTCTAACCTTAATAGTAAATTTATTTCTGCATTTTTAATTTAATTGCCTCATTGAAAGAAGTCCTGTAACACAACATTTAATATTTTCTTTCTGCTATTTTAACTATTGAAAGTCTTCTTATCTTTTATACAAATTAAGAAGAACTTTGTGAAAACTAAATAATAATGTTTTTTAAAGTACACGATTTTTCTTCATTACACTATGCTACAGCAGAAAATACGCACACAAAAATACTTGGCACTGAATTTTATCATAACAGAAGAGTAATTTAAAATTATTTGGGCCAGTGATTTATTTATTGCAGTTTAGGAAGTATTTGAGGCTGTATCGGTTAGCCTGATAGCCTTTTACAGAAAAAATGTTACTTCATTAATCCTACGAACATCTTGTACAGGCCAGAAAAAAGTGGGTATTTTTGCAACATTGCGTTTTAATGACTGTCAATTTTCTTTTTATCTCTTGTTGAACAGTGTAAGTAACAAGTTGAAAATTATGTTACCTTGCTTTTTTCTCGCTGCTTCACCTACAAACCTATTAAAAATGTATTTTTCTTCAAATAAAGCATAACAAAGAAAACTTCTTTTTCTGTAGAAAATTAATAGTATTTTTAAATTCGTTGTTAATTTGCTACAAAATAATACAAACATGAATTGGCATAAAGAAAATTGTTAAACGTTGCTGGTTTTTTTTTGTTAAAGTGGTGCTCGAGGTTTTCTTTACAAAGTACAAAAAAAAACTAAAAAAACGAAATTGAACAAGAAATACCCGACTACAGGAAAATAATACTAAATCAGTGAAAAACACCAAAAAATTGCACAATTTTCATAAACTCAATGTTAAGCCAGAAAACAAAAGCAAAAACAACAAAAGCAAAAACAACAAAAGTACCAGCAACAATATTTGTAATAATATTAACAACAAACGTTTTTTGTTTGTTTGTTTAAATACACTCAACAAGAGTAACAAACAATGACTACAACAACTAACTACACACAGCAACAGCAAAAATAGTTGCTCATTTAAAAAGGAGGGCTACACGCTACTTTACAACTTTTAAGAATGTTGAAAATGCTTGTAAAGCATTTTTTTGTACAACAATATATTCGAAGTAGCCAAAATAAAAATTACAAAAAAAAAAAAATGAATAAATAAAATTTATCTATGCAAACATGTGTGTACAAACAAGTACAAACCAACAAAACATCGACAATCTGACAAAAAGTGAAAATAAATTGGCAACAGTGGTTGAAAAGATTCAATAGCTATTGGCAAGGTTTAATTATAATATTAAATTGCTTGATAAGGGGAACATAGTTCACCAAAGGGGATTAGTTTGTGGTACTATAAAAAGAATTATACTAGTGGAGTTCAGTAAAGTGGTTTGGCATCCATAAAAAAATATTGGGCCAGTCACCCCCTAGGATTAAAGATTAGTTAAAAACAATTCCAAATATATAGTTTTTAATTTTTTGCCACGCCTTTGGAAAATTATTAAGATAATCTTAAAGTTCGGCTATAGAGTCAATAGAGAGGGGACCATATTTAATAAACAATATATAAAGGATTATCAGGCGTAAAATGAAAAATATTTTTCCTAGTGTAATACAAAACATGTAAGCTTAAAATTTTTTCCAAAGCAAAATATCTATCCTCTAAAAATACTCTTTACCTAAAACGTTCATCTAAATAAAACCCTCCTTCGTAGTACTGTAGCGCATTGGCAAAGATGATAAATTTCCAAATCTACTGCAAATACAAATCCAAAAGGTTTGCACCATACCAATATTAACAATATTAAAGACAAATCTAGCAAAAAATATAAACTTCAGGTTGTTAAAGTGGGTGAATAAATTTACGAATTATTTGCTGACCCAAACAACCAAAGGCAATGCCATTAGGTGGATGATGGTCGGTCACTCGCTCACTCACTCACTTACTGCTAACTAAATAACAAACTACGAGTACCAACAACATGGACAAACAATAATTTTTTTCGTTACCAACTTGAAATATATAGACTCAAAATAGATATTTTTTTCTTTTGTTCTACTTACGGCCTAACACTAAAATAACAACGTTAGAAAAATGGCTGGCAGACTGGTTGAAAAACGTTTACAATGTGTCGAAAAAATTACTTAATACTCGTACACAATATGACGACCCTTTAACACATTCCAGCATTCAAAAGTAAATATGAACATCTCTTATGTAGGAGAGTGTGTGTATTGTCAATTCTAATGATATATGTGATGTGGCTAATATGCGTAGTATACCCTGCAGCCAAAGTAACTAGTATACTAGTTGCTTTTTACTTCAGACTAGTTGCTCATCTGTACTTTTTTCATATATCGAACTATCGATTTTAACATAAGGTTGTCATAGAGCTCAACTACTTCATTTGTATACAGTTATATCCCAGTTGGAATCCTAGTTGTAATAAACTAGGCTCTTACTAGTTTGTTTATTTAGATTTTGTAACTCTTAAAAACAACTTTGGCTCAAGCGGGGTACGAACACACGTTCCTTACACTTCAAGGCAAGTGCTCTACCCACTGAGCCACTTTCTACTTCTTGTTTTAAGAGCTAAAAATATGTTTTATATACAAGTCGTATACCTGAAATTTTTTTCCTTTTTTGACTAGTATCGTTATTGTCTCAATACAGCTAGTACAACTAGTGACTGCTCTTTTTTTACTAGTATCGCTACTAGTCTCGCTACAACTAGGAATATGACTGTCCTTTGTTGACCAGTAACATTACAACTAGTAATATGACTGTCTCTAAGTGTATCTAGTTGTAAATTTAGCTGCTGGGTATGTGTAAGTATGTGTTTGTGTGAATGTGTGTTTGTGTTTGAATATGTTTTACTGCAAATGGTTCATATTTTCTGAAGTACTATTGCAGAAGTATGTATTCATAAAATTCAAACTTCAAAAACCATTAAGCCAACATTACCATCATACATCAGTTATGAGTATGGTGAGTTGCAATAAAATTTAATGTGGCCGGTAGTTGCATAACGGTATGTAGAAGGGGGCCTAAGAAGAAAGTAAATTTTATTGTCTTTAAGAATACTTTTCGGTAAATTTTGAAAAAATTGTTTTACATAAATATTTTGCAAAAATACGTTGATTCTATGTAAGCTTATGTTGTTTCAATGTAAATATTCATTGAAGTTTAATGTAAAACGATTCATTAAAACCATTCATTGTTGTTATTCTTTGATAAAAGTAATGAGTGAGTTCTTTGATTTAACCTTCTAGTACATTAGGTCAAAATTATTAAACCATTCGTTGAAACAATGAACTTTTTCCTTGAATTTTTGGTTCAGTATAGAAAATAATTTTTAATAGCAAATTCCTTCACTAAAAGATGTTGAAATGTTTTGGCACTAGTGTGCCCAAGTTCTTAGCCTCCTGCTAGAGAATAACAAAAATCCTATTTGTTCTAACATATTGTTTGAATGGTGTGTGATCTATAAAATGATTTTCCTACACATATTAATTTTTTTATTCTTATTATTACTCATTCTTTATTATTTTGTTGCTATTATAAGTATTTTACACTGACAAATCTAGAGCAGCACGTATAAGAACATGCCGAAAATCTCGAAATTCATATAATGAAATGAAATCAAACTGAATAGAATCGACATAAAAAAAACTAGATTTATGTTCTAATACCACATGTAACCTCGAATAAGTGTGAGATGGAAAAATGTTTATAACGCACCAAACAAAATAGAATTAAAGGCAAATTCCACATTTGTGTGCAACAAACACATACACACGCACACATACACAATAAATTCAAGAGTGATTGACTTGTTTAATTGTTTTGATACCTGGTCATGGTTAAAAGTTGAATAAAAAATCTTGTTAAGTAAGACTCATAAACATTATATTCTGACTTTACGAATAGACGACTAGCATATATGAGATTTTTATTGCATGCAATTGAATGAACAGCAAGTATGTAAAATATTTAGATAACTATTTGTTCAATTTTTACTTGTTTTTTGTTATTTTTTTGGTCTTTGAAAATTTATGACACTGACATCTCTATTGTTGTGAATAAAAACCGAAAACTAATGTGACAGTTTAAAAGATCTATAACAAAAAACAAAACAAAAAAGTTTTACAATGGCAGTAGTGAGTGATCTGTTTTAGGATTTATTTGTATGAGTTTTTTAAACGTTTTGTCAAAGGTTTATTTTGATGTCTCCACAGATTAAGCGCTGTAGTTTTTTTTTCGTTATTTTATAGGGCCACTGTGCTATAAATCTTGAATGTTTTAAAGAAATAATGTTTAAAGATTTATAGCTAAGAAATGCATAGCAAAATGTAAGAGATCAGTTTCATGTAGTTAAAATGATAAAATGTCATAAAATAGTTGTCACAGTAAAAATTCGGCTACTGAGTAGCAATAAATAAAAAAAAATCGTTTCTCTCTTATGTGAGAGAATTCATATATAAATATTCAACTATTTCTATATTAATTTTTATACGCAATTGCTAACGATAAAATATATTTATTGCAATACACAAATATTTTTAGTAAATCATAATATAACATACACTAATAGAAAAGCCGTTATTACTTCTATGTAATTTGGCATCAATCTTATGACAAGTGGCGCTGGTTTTTATCCCATGAAATTTGTTATCATTGCGATGTCAACCTTTATACTTGTTAGTCATATTGTCATCCATGCCTATGATGACAACTCTGTCATATACAAAGTGATTAGAAAAATTATATTTAAAATTTTTTTAGTTTACTTCTTTCAATGTTGGCTTATAAGCGAGCGCCTTTACTGCCTAAACCATGCCATCATTAAAAATATCGACAATAAAAAGTTCACGTAAACATCATTTTTTATGTTGATGTGACATTCTAATGATGACAAGTGTCACTAACATGAAGAAGTTGTGTAATATTCTTGTTAGCTTATGTTTTTTGTCTGTTATGTTTTTTGTCTGTGTACGCCGTTCTGTGGGTTTTGTAGATTTTACTATTAATTTTGTCATAGTAATGATGGTGTATTTAATAAATGCGATGTAATTTTTTAAACTTTTTGAGAAGTCGATTAAAACTAAATTCATAAATAAATTTGATCGAATTTGTTCTTAAATGGGTTTGATTCAAAATAAGAATACATCTCCTATCTCATCACTTTTTAATTAACAGTATTGGATAAAAAACGTAAAAAAGTAAATCAAGTTTAAAGTACATATATGGACCTTTTAGTTCAAAAATTTTTTTGTTACTTTTTAATAACAAAAATTTTTTTTAAATATTACGTGCATTAACTGTAAAAGTATCCACACCAAGTCTGTAGACTCTGACTGATATAGTATTCCTAATGTGCCATAATTAATGACTACTTTGTATGGGAGGTACCTCTCCTCCCGCTCTTACACCACCAGTTTTCTTTCGGATTACTCGCATTGACTATAAAATAATTCACACCAAGTTTGTAACTCTCTCCTTGATATAGTATTCCAAATATGTGATAATTATTAATTATTTTGTATGGGAGGTACCCATACACCTGTTATCAGACCAAAATTTTTCTGCTGCATTACGTGCATTGCCTATAAAAGGATCCATACCAAATTTGTAGACTACGACTGATATAGCACTCCTAATGTGCCATAACGTATGACTACTTTGAATGGGAGGTACCTCTCCTCCCGCTCTTACACCACCAGTTTTCTTTCGGATTACTCGCATTGACTATAAAGTAATATACATCAAGCTTGTAACTATCGCATAGATATAGTATTCCAAATATTTGATAATTATTAATTATTTTATATGAGAGGTACCTTTTGCCCTGCTCGCATTCTACCAAATTTCCGCTGTATTACGCGCATTGACTATAAAAGAATGCACACCAATTCTGTAGACTCTGACCAATATAGTATTCCAAATAGGTGATAATTAATGATTACTTTGTATTGGAGGTACCTCTTCTCCCGCTCTTACACCAGCACTTTTCTTTCGGATTACTTGCATTGACTATAAAGTAATATACATCAAGTTTGTAACTATCGCATAGATATAGTGTTCCAAATATTTGATAATTATTAATTATTTTGTATGGGAGGTACCAATAGACCTACTATCACACCACCATTTTTCTGCTGCATTACGCGAATTGACTATATTAGAATCGACACAAAGTCTGTAGACTCTGATATATTATTCCTAATATGGCATAATTAATGATTACTTTGTATAGGAGGTACCTCTCCTCTCGCTCTTACAGCGCCAGTTTTCTTTCAGATTACTCGCATTGTAACTCTCTCATTGATATAGTATTCTAAATATGTGATAATTATTAATTATTTTGTATAGGAGGTGCCAATACACCTGCTATCAGACCAGCAGCTTTCTACACCAAGTTTTTTAACTCTGACTGCTGCAGTATTCCTAATACGCGATAAATAACAATTACCATATACGGGAGGTACCCTCTTTATGTTATATTGATAAGAATGGGAGCATCTGTGGTCTGTACCATTTCCTGCGAAAAAATAATTTTTAAAATCTCTTCACAAATGATGGAGAAATCGGTGAACATAGTAAAAATATATACATATGACAAACATATAACATCCTCCTTTTTTGAAGTCGGCTAAAAATTATTAAAACCTTTTTGGAATAAATAAATCATCATTAAAAAAAATAAAACAAAAAATTAAAAAAGGAAAAAATTGTAAAATTTTGTTTTCTTACTTTTACTACAAAATGACATCTCATTCTCATTGTAATTCGTGACTTGTCTTTTACGCATTTCATTATTTACAAGAAATGGAAAATGCAGAAATAAATAACCTTAAATAAAAAAAAATAATTCTTTAATATGCTTTATATTTTTAAAGTATGTCTACTAGCTGTTTATCATTCGTGACTTTGCTTTTCAATATTTAATATTATGAAATAAATCCCAGAAATGGTGTCGTATAAATTAATTAAAAATTTATGAGTAATAAATTGGAATGCAAAATAGTTATTGAAAACATGTTAATTAAAATGTATATTGAAGAATTTGTCATTCGTTACTTGAATATTTATTCCAAAAAATCCAGGCGAGTGTTAAATAAAAACAGAAATTTTGCGAAACGAACAAATTGTGTTTCAAACGAATTAATTAGAGTCGTAAATAATTGAGAGGTTTTGTGCAATAACTAGGTAATGCAAAGCTATGGTACCTAGCAACGGAAGGACCACATAAACCCAATTCTTGATTTCATATTTCTTACCGAGTTGTTGTACCAAGCCCTTCAATTCAAATATATTACACCATATGCTTAAAATTTAATTGAAAGAAACAACAGCATAGCTGAATTCAGCGCCTTAAGTTACCTAAAAAATAACTGTCATTTGCTCTAGTCCAGAAGTTGACCTAAATTTATAAACTTGAGGTATTTTTCCAAGTTTCACAATCACCAAACCAATATTTTCTTTAAGAAAACATTGTTGTTAACATTTTTCATGTCTTTGCATATTGTCTTAAGCTATTGTTTGTAAAACAATTAAATTATTGTTTAGTTCCAGCTAAAGTTGTTATGTTTTTTATGTTTAAATATTACTAGTCCAATGTTTAAACAGCTGAACGTGACTTTGAAGTTTGCTCTCAAATATTTAATGATTGTGTGAATTTTACTACCAATAACCCACAAAATAAATATGGGTTTGTTGATAGCAGCATTAAACACAACATAAATGATAGCAGAGAGGAAATAGGGTTTCTTGCTTAATAATACAAAAGAGAATATGTTGTAAGTTATAATCTTGTAAGTTTTGCAACACAATGAACAAGAAATAAAAATTTAAATTAAGTTAGCATAAGTAATGAAATTGAACTGAATATTAACGATCGAGATTTCCATACAATTTGTCATTAAAAACAACTGTACGATGTAGTCGTTACTATATTCCATGGCAATGTTTAAGGTCTAATTGTATCAGAAACTTCATTAATTTTCCCATCAGTTTCATAACTTAATGAACATTTTTGGCTTAATAAATACAAGTGGTTTCTTAGTGATCAAAATTCATCCTTAATATGAAGGTCCTTCTAAAATACGTTTGCTTGTGATTAACATTTTAAATTGTTTATTTATAATCTATTTTTGTTTTATCTTGGTTAAAGAAACTTGCATTTAATTTCTAATATTACTACTCGTGTGTTTAATTTTGGCCTAAAGTCCGTGGAATGTTGCTGTTAAACATTTTTAATTCTTGTTACCAACGCCTTTAAGAAAACAAGGAAATTTTCCACACTATAAAAGTTCTCTAAATTAATTGTCAAATTAAGTTATAAATATTTTTAAAGTTGATCAAATTATTTTTGATTTGGTAAAACAACTTGTACATAAAATTGTATTTTGATTAATATGATGACCATGTAGATAAAATTTCAAGCATTAAAAATAAAAACTTAAATAGAAAAAGTCATGCAAATCAACTGGGATTAAACAATTTTTCTGTTTGCTATTAAAGGATTTGATTTTAGTTTGGATTTTTTCGCAGTACGAGGGCAGTGTAGAATTGCTAGATTAGCAAGGCAAATAACAAACTCCGTACACAGAAAAAAATAAGTTTCGTTTTTGATAACAAAAATCCCGGTATTCAATAATTTTTTTTTCAAATTTCCTGTGATAAAGAATTCCCCTATATTGATAACAAAATTATTTCAAAATAAAAATATATATATATAAATTAAAAAAATGTTGACATGGCTGGAATACGAACCCGGGCTTTCCGGACGTAAAGCATACACTCTATAGCTGAGCCATATCCCATTTATTTTTTTATGGGATACAACTTGTCTTAAGTACTTATGTATAAAAATAAAAGAAATAACCGGCATGGAAAAGAAATACTTACAACGAAATATTTTATTATGTTAAAGATAAATGTTATTAAAATTCATTTTTTTTAATAACATGGTTTTATTGAATATAATTCTTGTCTATTTTTTTCTGTGTATTCTAAGGCAAATAACAAAAGATTAAAGGTTGAGGTGTAATGCGAAATGTGCAGGCTGTAACCAGCCACTGCTATATGAGGACTAGTGCGATGATATAGATCTATTACACTGTACAAAAAAATCAATTTATTTTTTAAATTACAATGTTCTAACTAACGACTGATTTTAGTAGAGGACACAAAATATATATATACTTGTAGGAGAAGTTTAATTTTTTCTGCTGTTCCACATAGTTATGCTGACTAGGAAATCTTGTAAGCCTTACGTTTAAGGTGTAAGATGAGTTTAGTTTTTTGATGTAAAACACCACGAAGAACATTTTTGTGGAACATTTCAACCTTCTAAGAATTCGCTGTATGGGTCTTTTTATCCTTTTCTTCAAAAAGAGGCAAAGAACTCGCCTTCAACGGCAATATATGGGGATAAAATGTTCTACGAAAATGTTCTACCTGGTGTTTTACATAAAAGTGCTGATCACTTCTTATACATTAAACGTAAGGCTTGCAAGATTTCCTATGTCGAGTCAGTATAACAAGATTTTATATACCGATTACTAAATAGGAATAAGTACAACATTTCTGGCGTTAAAGTTAAGTTTGGAACTTAAAATTCTTTGAAAACTTATAGAAATATTGTATGGCAAATTGTTTATATCGCCTCTGAAGGGAAGTTTTTCTCATATTTTTTTTAGTGAAGGTAAAGAAAGAAAAAGACCCCTACAGCGAAGAATTAGAAGATTAAAATGTTCCACAAAAATTTTTAAAAATATCCAAAACGGCAACACTACGTCGGCTTAAATACTCTTCTGTGAACAAAAATATTCTTAATTAATAAATAAATTTTTTTTCAAAAGAACCAAAGCGGCAACACTGCTTAGGTACTTTTCGGTGGATGTAAATATTCTTAATTAATAAATAAATTTTAGTCTTACAAAAATCCCAAACCAAATTGAAAAAATTTTTTTTTTAAATAACTAAAGCGGCAACACTGCATTTGCTTAAATACTGTTCCTTGATCGAAACTCACACGTTTGATCAAAGTAGTTCTCCGCGCTTTCAATAATGGAATTCTGCGTCAGCAAAATTTACTTAATCGTGCAAAAATGAATACTATTACAACAACAAATACGAATGCTCTACGAAAAACAACGAAAATCACCCATGAACTTGTTTTAGATGATCTGTGAAATTATGAGAAGTGCATAGTAAGCACTGCTATACTTGGGAGCAGAAAATGTACTGTTCATTAAGAGGCATCACATTAAAATGTAAATTGTTAAACATTCATAAATGCGCAATGCGGCATGTTATACATCAATGGAAAGGTAATTAAGTCTAGTTTCTTAATATCTCAAAAAGCTTTTAATATTATTATTTTTTCTGTTATTTTAATTTTCCAAAAATTACTTGATGAATATAAAGTTTATGGTGGCATGAGTACTCTCAACTTTTTATAAATATCTACAGAGTAATTCCTAGTGTCCGACCGAATGCGACACCGAACTTTTTTATTGAAAATAAAAATTTCAACTTAACTTTTTTTTAACTATAAGTTATTTATTTAATAAATACCAAATGAACAAACACAATAGCGAAGAGTTAGAAGTTTAAAATGTTTTACAAAAATGTTTTTGGTGGTGTTTTACATAAAAGTGCTGAGCACATCTTATACCTTAAACCTAACACTGACAAGTTTTCCTATGCCGAGTACTAACTCTCAATAATTATGAAATTAACCCTTAAATGTAATATATGTTTTAACTTTTTTCTGTCCTTCAAAATGAATTTTCAACTTTAGCTCTCCCTTAAATTATTTCCAGGTGTAACATTTCAAAATGCCGATTGTTGTACAGTGTCATCAGCCTATGGCACAAATCGGGGAGTTCTAGTACAGCCCTCGTAATTGTCTTAAAGAATTTTAACATTAAAGTAACATTCAAGTTAAAGCTTGCAACACAATGCAACAAAACAAACAGCAAACAATTCATTAAAAGATACAAAAGAGTCGAATAGTCAGCCGTCCACCAGCATCACTTTAAGACATGGACATGATTGTATGGATTGGCCAATAAACAATAACAACAACACCATGAAAGGCCTGGCTGCATGGAAATTGGCAAAAGGCAACAATAAAAAGTTTTTTTTTTACCAAAACAATTGATACCGGTTTTATGTTGTTGCTTTTGTGGTTGTTGTTGTTGTAGTTTTGCTTTAGACTTGTGCATAAAATGTTCAATTAAAAAATGAAAACTGGGTGATTTTCATTTTCAAACGCGTTTAGTTGTTGCTGTTGTTGTTGTGGTTGCAGGTTTTTTTACTTTGGCTTTCTGCAGTAATGTTGGCCAGTTTTAAATTAGTTTTAGTCGTTTTGTTTTTTCTTCAGCTGCCTGCCACCAGCCTATAAAAGCAAGATATTTGTTGTTGGTGTTTTTGTGAATGTTTTTTTTTTTCTTAACCATTTTTGGTATTGAGATCAACAGCAGTTTTAAGTTTAAACTAAATGCAGCTAGTAAGTTGCTCGTTTCATTTAAGTTTTTTTTGTCGCCCAGGCTTAAGTCTCCAAGGCTTTTTAAATAAGTGCTGAGAGTTTAAAGAAATACTAAATTAAAATCAGAAAAAAACTATATATTAAGGCGTGTTGTTGAATTAAAGATAATTTTATACCAACAATTTCCTACTTTTTCTTAAAAAAAATAGAAGAAAAAAATTTAAGTAAAATAGTTAAGCAGCAACATTTTGATGGAAAATAAAAGTAAAAGGAAATTTTACAAATTTTTTACACTATAGTTTTTGGTTTGGCGAATTCGCAGAAAGTATAAATAAAGACAGATAATTTCATTTCCTGAACGATATAAAAACATTCAGAAAAAGAAAATTAAAGAAGGCTGATTTTAATAATAAGGCCAATTAAAGGTGTTTTATTTGTAAGCGAAAGACGTTCAGTTCGGCTTTGGTTGCGGACATGCTCACATTTCTCTCTAAAGCTAATCGCTATTACAGAAGATTAACATACATTTAACTGAGTAATAAGTCCAAAAGATATTGCCTAAGAAAGTAAATTTCTTTTGAATTTAGTATCCCGCTAAACGCCCTTGTATCCCATTTAACCATAAACTTTAAGCTAAAAAGTCTTCGTATAGATCCCGTATAAGCCTACAAAAGTCTTGTAACATTAAATTAAATAATTTCTCCATCAACAGCAAATTTTGAATAAGTTAATTAAAAATTTAGATAGTTAAACACAATCACCTTTTTAATTTAATAATAAATTTTCATTTATTAAACAAAATAAACAAAAGTTTTACCTTCTGCAAATATTGTTTTAAGTTGTAAAAAAATAGTAGTGAAAAAGTGTACTTGATTTATCAACTCGTCAGTCAGGTCGTGTTAAAGTACAACAAACAGTTTGCCTGTCTATTTTACATTGTCGGATAAATCTATGCATAGATACATATGTGTGTACTTATGACTGTGTGTATGTAAATTGACTTCCTATCACTTTTTTTCATTCATTGTTAACAAGTGTAAAAGGTTGCCAACGTATTTTATGTTTCGCATGCATCTTTTCATCATCATCACCATCATCATGTGCAGACTCTGATGATGCTTTTGTGTATGAATAATGAGCAAATGAACAGTAATGAATTATTAAAAAATATTAATATTTTTAAAGCAAAAAATAAAAATCAAAGTGAAGGGGACTTGCAAATAAAATTGCATATTGAAATTTGCAGTAGAGGAAATTGTCAAAGAAAATATGACAAAAAGCCATTCTAAAAGCTAGCGATATGCTATACTACACACATTTATGTTTGGGGAGAGGGAATTGTATATAAAATCAAAAATATTCAAAGCAACTCCATAGAAATAATGGATATATTGACAATTTTCGGCGAATCATATATTTTCGTACTTTCCTCTGGATCCGTGCCTGCCTTATTCATAACTTTGCTATACAGAACTCCGTTTTGAAAAATATTTCAAAAGCTTTCTTTCATAGCTTTCAAAATTATTCCCAAAAAATTTCAATTAACAAACTTAATCAAAAATTAAACTAGTTTCAATTAATTTTGTAATGCAATCAATTATTTGTGTGATCAAAAACAAAATTTTTTAAAAAATTTTACAAAGTTTGAGTAATTGAAAATTTGAATTTCAGTGATTGAATATACAATTTTCGTCGTTGGTTGAACTTCAACAACACAATTAATTGCATTTTCAGTTTTCGTAATTGAAATCGTATTTTAGTTTTTTTCTGTGTAGTTTAAATACAAAATTATATACACCGTATCTCAATATGTAAATATTATATCATCTCTTACTTTCATGCAATGATATTCTGCTTAACTACATTTAAGTCATTTAAAACGCTAATTACACTATGCAACAATGTGACATTTGTTATGACACCTGATAAGTTATGAATAAATCTATGGAGCAGCCACTTCAAAGTTCTGAATTTTGGCAGAAATCCGGTAACTTTAATTTACTGTAAATGAAAGCAGCAATTTATTAATCGATTTAAATTTTTTACCATTACTCGGGAAGTGATCCCTATTAATGCAATGCATTGTATGGAAGTTAGGAAAATCGCTAATGCGAAGAAGGATAGAGAGAGTAGTTTTTGTGTGATTTGAACTTTTCAGCATTGAAAGTGGCAGGCAATACCTATGCGGGAAGCTTATTCCACGTATGAATTGTTTACTACCGTATCGACAATAATTGGATGTGCTTTTAATGAAAAACGTATTGTTCACAAAAAAAAAAACGGTTTTTAGAACAAGTTCGCTGATTTGATTAGAACACTTTTTATTGTAGTAACGATAAAACAGTGAAAGAGACCCTATATTGCGCCGATACTCCAACTAATCAATAGAGTTCGCTAACCTATTGTCACTAGAGTTTTTCTTTTCCCGGACTTTTTCATTTCCCGGGAAAGCGGGATTGATTTTTCAATTTCGCGGGAATTCCCGGGAATCGCCGCCCAATACAAAACGATACAAAATAGTATTTGACTTAATTTATTTGAACAAAAACAAATAGTAAAATAATTATATTATATTAATTATGAGGTCTTTAGCATGATTTTTAATTTAAATTACAAAATTTTATTGTATAACTTCTGATTAGTAGCCACCCGAAGTAAAAAAAATTACTAATTTCGTACTTTTTTTTATAATTTCTCTAGCTTCTTAAGTAGAAAAGATATTGTAGTGATTTATGATTTATTTCATAAGACACTTAAGAGCATTTCATACTGCTCAAACTGAATTGAAATAATTAAGTGGCGGAAATGTGACCAACTGAAAATGAGTTTTTCTTTGTTTGTATCGATTTTTAATTGAACCCTGTGTGAACCTGCTGTAGATAAAGCTTTATTTTTTTTTTTAAATTTGTAATTTTTGAAAAATTCAAAATTTTGAGCTTCAAAAAACTCATGTGTGGCTTAAAATAATAATCTGATATTTTCAGAAAATATAGACCAGTACTTCTTTATTATGCGCACTTTCGCTATGTCTACTTAGTGACAATTTGTTATTTTCATTTCTTCACGAAATATGATTTTTTTTAACGCTGCTCTTAGAAAAATATGAAAATAAAAATGTAGACAGATAAAATGTGCTCAATAATACATATTTTTCTTTTATTTACATATTTTTCTAAATAAAAGCAGCACTAAAAATGTGTGCTTACAAATAAAAGTTACCATAATAATATTTAAAAAATCCCGGGAATTCCCGCACAATTTTCCCGGGATTTATTTCCCGAAAAATGTGCGGGATCCCGGGAATTTTTTCCCGGGAAATCCCGAATGAAAAACACTAATTGTCACTGATGAGCTTCATCGTCCTCTCCTCTACGCGGTCGAGTAACTTTAAAGCATACTTTAAAGACCCAGTCCATACATCTGGTAAATTCCATTTTAGATCAGATATAGGTGGCATAAATAGTAAGGAGATCAGATGAATGAAGTATCTCTGACACCGTCCTTAAAAATCGAGGCACTTGAATGCTTCTTTCGAAAACTTGAAAAATGTGATCTATAAATTTTTTTTATGTCCCCAACATCAAGAGCTTCTGATTAATATATATTCCACCCATAATTACACATGGAGCTTTCAGTTCAATCATACGTCTATTCATAAGCATACAGCATTGGGTCGTACGAGGATTAAAATCGACTCTATTCGCACAAGGTGGTTCACAGATTGTTATCAGATCATGCTTAGGTGTATTATTAATTTTTTGGCGCACGACCGCTATCTCCGATTGTATTACTTAATGAATGGGAGTAGCAGATGCTGCTGCGAAAAAAGATCGGACCATCCTTGCGGTACCTCTAAGCTAATCTTGAAGTCGTATGAATAGAATCCATCTATAACAGCTCGAATAGTACGTTCCCTGAGAAAGCTCGATATAAATCCAGAGAATTCATCACTGATACAACTGACACCAAAAGCAAAAATTTGTATGAAAATGAGCAAACTTTAATAAAAATTAAATATCTAAAGCAACCACCTACTTTCACCGAAATGCGTGTGGAAGGACATGATTTTTCCAAAAAGAAGACCAGTAAGTTGGCAGTAGAGCGTTCCATAAGAAAGCCATACTGTTGGTTGTTAACTAAACTGTTGTTATTGTGTAGAACAAGTTCCGCTTGGGCAGTAATTTCAAGGGTTAATGATCTCTCCCTTCTTGGGGACTAGCGTTATACTAGCAACCTTTCAACGCGACCAACAGCATGATACAATGTGCTGCAGAGGGCTGCTAACGGACGTGCCAAGGTCGAAGAGAACTGCTTTAAAACCAGTGCTGGAATTCCATCAATCACAGAAGACCATATACTCGTATGTAGCAATCCCCTGACACAATTTTAGACACACGCGCTCTAAAGAACATCTTTAGAATAGCAGGTGGATTGCTTACGGGCAAGCGCGAGGTCTTTGCAACCAATTAAGGTTTACCTTGCGGGCTAACCTGACGGTGCTCTTGACACCGTGTGAAGTAAAGTATTCACCACCTTCCCTGGGTGATCATCAAAGGCACCTGTATGACTGCGATTACAGGTTCTAGTGGTACCAGTATAAGATTACTGATCAGGCCTTAAAATAAAATCCATAGAGCTTACCTGTCTGTCGACTTTGGTCTGGGTGCAGACATTAGGTGTCGCTTTACCTTCCATCAGATCAATACTGCCTTTTTAAACTTATATGCACGCCCGCTGCGTTGTTATTTCTGAGGGTGGGTAGTGACATTGGCTTTTTCTTGAAAAGGGGCGAAAAATTCCCCTTCAGCCGCGATATATCGGGCTAAAATGTTCTACAAAAATATTTACCATAAAATTCTACTAATTATAAGTCTTCAAAGACACCCAATATAAAAACTTAAAATTTGTTTAAGGGTTAATTTTATACTTATGCACATTTAGTACTCAGCAAGAGAAATCTTTGGTGAGCCCTACCAGAATCAGAGAGTGCTGTTGGCTGAGATGCGTAGCGCGTTTGATTACAAATCCGGAGGTCTTGAGCTCAAAACCAGTTTCAAGCAAGCCAACAACATCATGAATATTTTTTTATGTGCATTGGTGTGTCATTGTGTTGGTTGTTCTTGTTCTGTTAAAGTGTTAAAGGCAGAGCATTGACCACTTTGCCAGTACCGGCAGCGATTAATTCTAATACATCCTAATGCACTTTACAGCACCCTCCTTCGTCGATATTGTAGCAAAACTATTGCCGCAGTAAAAGAACTAATAAATGGCTACACAGCTTAAAGAAATTAATGCCTCTACTTGACATCAGAGGTGTTGCAGCCCCTACAAAATTCAACAAAAACCGCGCAATAGCGGAGTGTAAATGAATTAAGCTTTCTACATCTCTGCCTATCCCTTTCCAAAAGAAGGTAACACATTTATTAATTAACTGGTAGGAATGATTCTTCGTGCTATTTCAATATCAAATTCACGTTGTTTAAACTTGAAATAACTTTGATTCAATATGATTCGTAGTGTTGTTCCAACATCAAATTCACGTTGTTTCAATTCGAAATAACTTCGATTCAACATGATTCTTCGTATTATTTCAGTATCAACTTCATTTTGATTTAACTGTACTGCAATATTAAATCAGCATGAAATATAGTTTATTCAAAAGGATTAATGTTCCTTCTAGATTATTGTAAATCATGTTGAATGAACATGAAACGCCTATGAATCAAAATCACTATCGAAAAATGTTAAAATAAAATGGTTTTCGATGATTTTACATTGCAATTTTTCTGTGTGCGGATACTGAATGCTTCCTTTATGAATCTGCCTTAATTTTGCAAGTCTTCCTCCTGGTCTTAATCAGAATTTGCTCTGATGGAATGAAATCCTTAATTCTACCCAAAATGGTGTTGAGGACAACTTATGGTATGGCATTGACATTATTGTCAAGGAAACATAGCTTTCAGTTAAAATGTCGAAAAATTCGCCTAGCTTAGCCCAACGAGCCTTTTCTTGGTTTCATTTTAAATATTTCGCAGCTGTTGGTAAAACGTTGCCAGGTTCTGAGAACGAAACGAATTCTGAAAATAGTACTATGATATAAGTTACCATGAGGTGAATTATTATTCACCTCATACTTGTAAGAATGAGAAGTGAGAAAAAGGTCGACTGTATTGTGTTGGTGATGCCCTTCAAATGATGAAATATGCATCGGATCATTCACTAATTACTTAGGCCGGTTGTGCGCGGCAAATAACTCATTATACAGGTCTTCTGCAGTTGTATGGGTCGCATAGTGATGCCAAGAAGAGTTGGGAACATTAAAATCACCAGCAACAGCAATTTCGACATGGAAGCATTGAGGGCGACGAAGGCGAATATAGTTTTAGCCCTTTCCGCGCTAAAGGATATTGAAGGATATTTGTTAGTGTATTCTAAAATAAATTTGACGAGTCGTTCACAAATTATAATATAATCGGTAGAGCAGCGTCTTCAAAAATTCAAAACTTTATAAAAAAAACTTATCGAAGTAATAGAAAAGCGATTTTATTTTTTGTGACGTGGATTTTTGTATCAGTTAACGATGTATGTATTAATGTGTTGCGCAAAATATGTAGCTAATCCATGTTTGCAGTGATCATGGCGCACTATTTTTTTCTGTTTGTAAAATTTTTATAAAATAAATAAAATAATAAAATCTTTAAAATTTTTACCTTTTAGGATAAGGAAAGCGCCTGTATTTAAAGGCCGTCTCCACATCACGCATTTTCATTCTGAATGATCTTTCCCCACTTAAACTCATTAAACTCAAAACACCCAGTAAGTGATTTTTTTTTGATTTTTTAATTTTCTTTTTATATATTTCTTAAAAATTTTAAAGAAATTCTTATAAATCTAACAGCCAAGCACTTAAAAAATTTAATTGTAACCTAATTACTTTATCTCTTTTTTTTCAATTTTTTTTTCTCAAACACTAAGAAAGCAAATGTGTCACTCACTCACTCACTGACGACTACTTTTCTTTTATGATTCTTGATCAACATCAATTTCTTAATACTTCTTTCTTATAGTTTTTATATATTTTTTTATTATTTATTTTTTATAATTCCGTAAGCCACAGCAATAACGGCTTTAATATAAAAGTAAGAAAATAAAAAGTGATAAGACCGGCTTTTAAGTCTTTTCTTAATTCTAGCACGTTGTTACTTTTCTTTCAAGTCTTTTTAAAGTAAAAAAGAAAGAACGTTGAGATATCTGGACATGGAAATTTTATAGCAATAATAGCAAAACACGTCTCGATCTTAAAACGTTCACGTTTGAACTGAAATTTTATATTTTACTAACAACTACTTTTGGGCCAAAAGACAAAATGATCAAGGCATTAAGTATAGTTAAAGCAGCGAACAAGCAAACGATCGAGCTAAATTGTTGGCTGTTGGATATATGTATTGTGTTTGAGCTAACCAACATATTTCTCTTGTCTGCTAGATAGCCAACAAAGTTTGTCTTTAAGTTCATATTTCTCTGCTGTTGTGAATCGTGTGGTTTATTCGATTTGTTTGTTATTCTTTTAAAGATAGTGACTGATAGTAAAGACTGATCTCATCTTTCGTTCTTTTTTTATCGGTAATTTATTTAATTGGTAAAACTATTTTTCTTATTGTTAGTGTAAGATATTCTTTTAAAGGATCCGATAGCAAGGTTTGTATTAAAATTAAAGTACATCTCATCCTTGCTTTACATTTTTAAAATCTGATAACATTATAGCAAGTTATAATCAATTAGAAGATTTTTCGAGTCCCAGTTAGTCAAGTTTGGTCCACTGTAACTTCTGTCGTGCTTAAGTCAGACGGCAAGACACGTGTTGTAAAGCCTGACTCCTCCTCTAAAGATTTTCGAAATTTCAGCTAAATCCAATTAGAAGTTCCAGATTTATAACCATTTATTTTTAAAAGTCCCCACTGTGCAATGTAATGAAATATGTTCTTTAGCTTAGTGAAGTTATTACATTGGAGCAATGAATTGATTTCATATATATATTGAAACTTTCTGTAAAATAATTTTAACGAAACTCGTTTCATTAGTCCAACGAAGCGAGACGATGGTTGAGTTTTAATGAAATTTTTCATTGTATTAATGTCAAAATTCATAGAATTTTTGAAAAAAAATCTTTCAGTGTACATTGTATATATATATTTTTTTTTCGGTCTCCGCTATCAGAATCAGTCCTTAGAATCTTGTTATATTTCTTGTGTTGTACAGTGTAATATATAGACAGACATAAGTTTTGTACATTTTACAACTGATTAAATAATTTTGTATTTGCTTTTTTTTGACAAATATTTGCCAAGTGTGAACGTACCCCTTGGCAAATATTTGCCAAAAAAAACGTGACCAACAAACAAGCTAAAATTGTATTTCCTTTAATTTAAATATTTCTTTAAATATGGGTTCGCATTTATTAAAAATACCTTTTTGCAGCATAATTAACTTTATTTTGTGATATAAAAACCATGTTAAATCACACTAAACCTTAGCAAAAGTAGTGGTTACGTTTTTTTTGGGCAAATATTTGCCAAGTGTGAACGTACGTACCTTAAAAGTTTTTATTATTATTTGGTAAAGATTAAATTAAAGAAAAATATGAACATATCTTAGATGTTCGTTTTTGGAGTTCATTAATCTCCAGTGTTCTAGTGTTTTCCAAACTATTTATTTAAATACAACTAATTGTTTAAAAATCAGCTTTTATAACTTAATATCACAGTTTGATACAGAATTTTGGCTCCAAATTTAAAGCTTGTTTAGACAAATGTTTTTAAAAGTTTTCAAAAAAGTATTTTCTTTACTTATTTGCTCTAAGATTTTTTTAAAGCTTTTCTACTTTTAATATGCCGCTGACGAATGCCAAGAAGTAAATTTTGAAATTATTCCGCTTATGTCCTCTTGTAAATTTTTTAAGTTACTTGTCCTATGACTGGTGAAAATGGGGAGTGGTCCAATATGTTCCCGAGTTGTGAGCGGTGAAAAGAGAACACATCACTTAACTAAGACAAAAATTTTTGCAAAATAGCCTCAATGTACAAGTAAATTTTTTTCCAAATCAAAAATATTTCTTTAAGTATAGTCAGTAATTCGACGGATATTATAGAAACTACAGGATAAGTTCCTTAATCTTAGACGTAGAACCTATCACTGAGTACCTTAATTATGCCAATTTACCCACTTCAATGACAAACTCATGTGAGCATGGCAAGTTCCTACCACATAAAGCTTCAGAACTCGAAATGGTTGCTCGTCCTTGGAAACCAGTAAACATGACAAGTTCCTACCACATAAAGCTTCAGAAATGGTTGCTCGTCCTTGGAAACTTGAGAAAATGAGACTGGTAATGGTGAAAAAATACATATTGGTATAAATGTTCACATATTAACCATTTTCAGTCAATTTAGTTGGTACTCCGGCTAGTATTGTAGTGAACGGGACTGAACAAATTCGATGCACCTGGATTAAGAAGGCCTATCACATAGTATCTATATAATATTAATTGTCTCCCTTCAATGAGACTGCCATGCCACTCAGGAACCTGTTCCGTAACTATATTCAGATATTAATTCCAGCTTAACTGGTATTTATAACATTGAAATACAAGTTCCCCTGTGGTCGCCTGGGTAGTGTACTTGCCTGTCATGCCGGAGGTTGTCGGTTCAAATCCTATCAAAGACACCGCTTAAAAATAAAATACAATTTCTACTTGGATTTGTAACAATAAAAAAATAAGTTAATCGATAATTACAGCTGAATTTTGGAATAATATTTATATATAATCTTATTATTCTACACCGATTAGGACTCCATAAGAGAGTTCAGTGACAAGTTACAAGGTGCATACAAAGTATCAATTAACCCCATCCTAGGCCATCCCCATGTAAAAGTGGCTGGTCCGCTTCATAGGAAGTGTTAGAACTCAGACTGGTCCCTATCACCTGGGGAGCGGTCACGTGACTTGTTTTGTGTCAGTTCCATTTACCGTAGGGTAGTAACGCGACTTGTCTTTTATCAGGTTCTTTTCACTCTAGGACATGAACTGTTTTACCTGCACATATTTTTAATGCCATATAACCGATTTTTTGTAAAAAGCACTAGATAAATTGATAGGCCTCCTGAAAAAAAAAAACAAATATTTTAAAGCCCATGTGGTTTTTCGTAAAAACAAACACAGAAAACTAAACTCTAAGTCTAACTACAGAGTCATTAGCATGCATTTAAAATAATTATAATGTATTTAAATTTGAATACCAATGTAACAATACATTTTTAGCATTTTTATTAAAATTAAAAGAAACGAATTACAAAAACATGTATTTAACAAAATTTTTGTCACAAAAAACTCCAATAGTCAACAAAAATTGCAAAAGTAGTAAAAAAAGGTTTTGATTTTTTTTTAAGCTTAAAATAAACTGCATTGTTTACGTTTGTAAAATCACATGTAAATAATGATTAAAATTAATGCACTGCCAATAAAACAGAAAAAAAAACTAAATAATCGTAAAAGTTGTATAGTAAACAAAAAAAAACGAAAAGGAAAAAAAAATAACTACAACACAAGTATTTTTTTATATATTTCTGATTGTTACAATAATTACGAATTATTTATAGTTGCCAAGTAATTAAAAATAAAAAAACCAACTAAGAGTTTTACAAGTGGCAGCAACGAATATTATGTACCCGACAGACAGCATCACATTGAAACGGATTTCGTTACCCAAAAATTGTTTATTAAAAATTTTTTATCAAGAATTCATTTAAGAAGACTTTTATATATCATTTCTTGAAAAGAGAAATATTCTCTAGAAAAATTTTTATAGGGAATTTATCGACAATAATACTTTCTTATAAAAAAATTTATAGAAAAGAAACCTTTTCTATAGAAGAAAAATTTTCAATAGAAAATTTATCGGAAAGGAGAATTCGTTGTAGAAAATTTATGGGATAAAAATTTTTCTATAGCAAATTAATCGCAAAGTAAACTTTTATATAGAAAATTTATCAGATAAAAAATTTTCTGTAGAAAATTTAGCGCAAAGAAAAATTTTCTATAGAAAATTAATCGGAAAGAAAATTTTTTCTAGAAAATTTATTGAAAACAAATATGTTCTATAGAAAATTTATTAGAAAGAAAAATTTTATATAAAACTTAGAAAATTTATCGGAAAGAATGATTTTCCATAGAAAATTTATGGAATCGAAAGAAAGAAAAATATTCTATAGAAAATTTATCGGGAATAAACATTTTCTATACAATTTGGAAAGTTTATCGGAAAGAAACATTTTCTATAAAATTTAGAAAATTTATCAGAAAGAAAAATTTGCTATAGAAAATTTATAGGAAAGAAACATTTTCTATAGAAAATTTATGGCAAAGAAAATTTTTCTATAGAAAGTTTATCGGATGAAAAAATTTTCTGTAGAAAATTTATCGGATGAAAAAATATTCTATAGAAAATTTATCGGATGAAAAAATTTTCTATAGAAAATTTATGGGATGAAAAAATTTTCTATAGAAAATTTATCGGATGAAAAAATTTTCTTTAGAAAATTTATCGGATGAAAAAATTTTCTTTAGAAAATTTATCGGAAGAAAAAATTTTTTATAGAAAATGTACCGGAAAGAATACCTTTCTATAGAAAATTTATCACATAAAAATATTTTCTATAGACAATTTAGCGCAAAGAAAAATTTTCTATAGAAGATTTATCGAAAAGAAAAATTTTTTATAGAAAATTTCGCGCAAAGAAAAATTTACTATAGAAATGTTATCGGAAAGAATAAGCTTCTATAGAAAATTTATCTGAAAGGAAAACTTTCTATAGAAAATTATTGGATTAAAAAATTTTCTATACAAAATTTATCACAAAGAAACATTTTCTATAGAGAATTTATCAGAAAATTTATCAGAAAGAAAATTTTTCCATAGAAAACTTATCGAAAATTTATCGGAAAGTAAACTTTTATATAGAAAATTTATCAGATAAGAAATTTTCTATAGAAAATTTTTCTCTAGAAAATTTATTGAAAACAAAAATGTTCTATAGAAAATTTATTAGAAAAAATCTAATATAAAACTTAGAAAACTTATCGGAAAGAATAATTTTCTATAGAAAATTTTCTATAGAAACTTTATCGGGAATAAACATTTTCTAAAAAATTTAGAAAGTTTATCGGAAAGAAACATTTTCTATAAAATTTAGAAAATTTATCGGAAAGAAAAATTTTCTATAGAAAATTTATGGGAAAGAAAAATGTCTACAGAAAATTTATGGAATGAAAAAATTTTCTATAGAAAATTTATCAGATAAAAATATTTTCTATAGACAATTTAGCGCAAAGAAAAATTTTGTATAGAAAATTTATTGCAAAGTAAAATTTACTATAGAAATGTTATCGGTAAAACAGCTTTGCTATAGAAAACTTATCGGAAAGAATAATTTTCTATAGAAAATTTATCTGAAAGAAAAACTTTCTATAGAAAACTTATCGGAAAGAAAATTTTTCTATAGAAAAAATTTTTTCTTTAGAAAATTTTTCGGAAAGAAATTTTTTCTATAGAAAATTTTTCGGAAAGAAATTTTTTCTATAGAAAATTTTTCGGAAATACATTTTTTCTATAGAAAATTTTTCAGAAAGAAATTTTTTCGGAAAGAAATTTTTTCTATATTAAATTTTTCGGAAAGAAATTTTTTTCTATAGAAAAATTTTCGGAAAGAAATTTTTTTATAGAAAATTTTCCGGAAAGAAATTTTTTCTATAGAAAATTTTTCGGAAAGAAATTTTTTCGGATAGAAAAATTTTCTATAGAGAATTTATTGGAAAAGGAAATTTTCTACAGACAATTTATCACAAAGAAATGTTTTTCGAAAAAAAGAATTTTCAACTGAAAATTTTCCCAAGGGACCTGCCTCTCGATACAATTTTTTTAAACAAGTTTTTCTTAAATAAAATGCATGAAACATAATGAAATTGGGTAAAGAATTGTATGAAAAAATTTTTGTAGGAGATTTTAGCCCGCTTAATCGTCGCTAAAGGATTTTTTTACCCTATTTTGTAAGAAATGGATAAAAAAACCCATGTTCTACGAAAATATTTCTCGCTTTACATAAAAATGCTGAAGATTGAGTTATCAATTTTAATCGAACTGTATGATTTTTATCCAAAGTAATTTAATTAGATTGGCTTAAGTTCGTTTTTAATTTAAACTTTCAATCAAATTATTTTTTATTTAAGAAAGAAAATGATGTCAGTTCAACCTTCCGTACATCTAAATTTTTCTTTGAATTTGTTTGATTAAGTAAACTATTTTTTTATTATTTATACATTTTTATAAATTTATTAATACTTTATAAATTTTTATTTTTATAATTGTTTTATAAATTCAGACAAAAATATTGTTTGATATTCTTCAAAAAATCTTGTAAATCTTTTTGTTTGATTTAGTACATTATTTTGTTTACAATTTGTAATTATTTTTAGAATTTTTTTTTATAGACTTAAACAATTTGTTTACTGAAAAAAACAAGTTTTTTTCAATGAAATTATTGAGATATTTTTGTCTGCGTTTACAAATTTGCTTGTAGGTCCATTTCTAGAAAAAATATTTACTATTTCATTGAATTTATTTACAGAAAATAAAATTTAGTTTCTTCTGTGTACAATTTTAATATTCTTATATAATCTCCTTAAAGCTGAACGCCACCCTAATGGGCATTCTTCGTAATACAAAATAACGAATAAAAAAATTAATTATAAGCTAAAGTTCTCATATTACAAGCAATTACACATCAACAAATTATACATATTATTATACATTTGCTGCAACGGCGTCATAACTCAAAATGTGTGATTTTTGAGCTAATAATGAAGAATTATTCGTCATATCGTTGTTCATATTGCTTAAAAATGTCATATGAATATCTTGTATATTCAACACTTGAGAGAAAAAAATTAGATTTTCTTTCTCCATTAAGTTGGATGTAAATTTAAAACTTTAACTGCATGTCGCATGATGTCGACAAGTCGAGTTCGTTCTCATATTTATATTGAAAACAATAATAAACAATTTAAATTTGTTTTTGTTTTCAATATAAATATGAGAACGAAATCGACTTGCCGACATTAATGGGGCAGACAGTAAACTCGCTTTCTGGTAAAACTAATATTTTTGAGTTATGACGACGTTGCAGCAAACGAGCGGTATTTAGTTTTTGCAATGATAAATTAATGCATATGTATCACTGAAAAGTTATTTTAAGTAGACTGCTGCCCTCATACTCCAGCTTTGCAAGCTAAGTGAAGATTTACACGAATACTTTTTTGAATTCTTTTAGAATTTCTAACCCGTTGAATGGCTTTTTTCATCCATAAACTGAAAACGTCAAGCTAAAAAATCTTCGTATAAATCAATTGTAAGTACACAAGATATTCGTTGGGAGCTTATGTTGAGCCAACAGCTCTCTTATTTGTTCGGGAAGAGTTATAACTTTACACAGCACGAGCTTGGCCAGTTTAAACTGTGCTTAACGACATTTACATGGAAGTCGACTAGCGACGACCCCCATAAAATATTTGATAAATATGTTTTTGCAAATATATTGGAGTGTCAAAAGATCTCTTTTAGTTGCAAGTCCAAAAAAGTCACTACTATTGACTGGCAACATCAGTTAGTGCAGTAACTTGAATTTTATACCAACAGAACTTGCCTTAAGTAATATTTTCTGCTATAATAGCTCATCAGCTTTCTTTTTACAATTTAAGTTACCAGAATTTTTATCGTCAGCAGGACAAAAATTAAGCTAAAAATAATGCTTAACACCGTTATGCGAAATATTGTCAAAAGATCCATTATACAAATAAATAAACTAAATGTCAAAGAGTTTGACAACAACAAAAAAACAAAAAATAAATAAAAAAAACGAAATAAAATTAAACTTTTTCTGTGCAGAGCTGTGTATTATTTCTATATTCAAAACTTTTATTTTTATTATCATTCTGTGGAACACAGATCGAGTAAAGCTGGCAAATATTTGACAAAAAAAAAATGTGACTAATGGACAAACTAAAATTTTATTGCCTTTAGTTCTAATGTTTCTTTAAATATTGGTTCGTATTTATTAAAAATTATGTAAAAATAGCTTTTTGAAGCATAATTGATTTTATTTTGCTATATAAAAAGCAATTTAAATCACACTAACCCTGAGCAAAAATAGTGATTACGGTTATTTGTTCAAATATTTACCAAGTGTGAAAGTAGCTTTAGAACAAATGTTGGAATAATAAGAAATAATTCTTGGGGGGTTTTTTTTAGCAATATATCAGTTTAATAAGGTTGCTAATCATCGCTTTCTATAACGAGTTGGTCGATTCGATCGAGTTTTCTTAAGCGAACACATTCTTCGATAGCGAAAGTCATAACCTCAAACGAATAAAATCCGATGGAAGGAACTACTTATCGAAACTAGCAATAGGACTTTTGAGTTTTTATAGCGAAATTGTCGGGACAATGTCTTACATATTATTTCAATATATTGTTTTTTTTTTTTGGTTGGCAGTGCTCACTAAATCGGCTTCTTGTATTGTGTCGTCAGGACGCATTTTTGTTCAACATTCAGCAGCTTGAGCTCACTTAATTTTTCTTGGATTGTATCCTTATAGTATTGAAAGAAAGAAAGAAAGAAACAGCAAATGTAGGAAAGACAATTTTTTCTATCAATTGAGTTCCTTCACTTAAATGTGAATGAAATCAAAAATTGTGGATCAATTTTAATGAAACTTAGCATGTTTATTTGAAACATATTTGCCTATATATCTATAGAAATTAACGAATTTATTTATTTATTTTTATTTTGTGTGATTTTTAACCCGCGGCCAAAAAAGGGGTGCTATAAGTTTGTAGTGTTTGTCTGTGTATGTGTGTGTCTGTGCGACTCCACGTACAGACCAAACGGCTGGACCAATTTTGGTTTAGTTTTTTCTGTTTGAAAGGTGACATTATTCGCTTCTTTTAAATTATTAAACAAAAACTTAATCCCCCTTATTCGGTATCTATTTGTTGACGTCACGTCAAGACAATCTACCTTATTCCGTAACTATTTGTCGACGTCACGTCAAGACAATACCAAAAAAATTTGCACTTGTCTAATCGCTGTCGATAAAAATGTACTACTATTAACAGCCTCTTACCATTTTCTATGCCTTAGAGAATAGTAAGTGGCTGGCAGTAATAATAGTAAATTGTTGTCGATGACGAGTGGAAATGTGCCAATTTTTTGGCATTGTCTTGATGTGACGTCGTCAAATAGTTACGGAATAAGGGGGAATAGCAAACTGACAGCCACGTACTATTCTCTAAGGCATCGTAAATTGAAAGAGGCTGTTTATAGTAGTAAATTTTTTGTCGACAGCGAGTAGACAAGTACCAATTTTTTGGTATTGTCTTGACGTGACGTCGAAAAATTTTTACGAAATAAGGGGGAATAATTCCCTCAAGTTCAGTTAGAGTAGCAGAGTTCTTACTAAACTCTTTTATAGCCACGTCCAAAGATTTTAGAAATTCAGTTAAGTTAAGATCACTTAACACACTTCTTTGTTTGTATGAAAAATAATTTTTAAACACTTACCTCTTGTATATGAGACGAAACAAATAATTAAACACAAAGAGAAAAACGTTATAATACTACAATATATGAACAAATTTTGTTAAGTGGGTTAATCGCTTAATCGACTGAAATTAACCGGTTAATCGAAAATAGCCAATTCTAAATTAACTGATCAGTTAATCGGGTAGTAATTAACCGGTTTACCGGTGTACCCTACCCTACCACTTACCGAACTATTGCGAAAATAAAATGTTTTTAAGTCACTTTGCGTAGTTGAAGATTTGCTACGAATTAGAGAATTAATTCTTAAATGTTTTAAAAAAGCGTCACTAAGAAAGGGGGAATGTTTTTAAATGTAGCGAAAATAACGTTACGTAATATGTGAACAGTACCTTAAGTATTAAGAACGAAAAATCATTTGGGATTTAACTGAGGAATATAGAGGCGAACTTGGAGATTGTAGTTTCAGAGGTTTTCATTTCCTTTTTGAAATGTGAAATATAAGAGATATTTTTTTAAGTGAAGTTGAAGCGAGTGGTTGGTATACAATCAGTGATCATTACATCAC
Organism: Panzeria rudis; assembly: GCA_956483635.1. NCBI lineage: Eukaryota > Metazoa > Arthropoda > Insecta > Diptera > Tachinidae > Panzeria > Panzeria rudis. The sequence continues at coordinate 9,898,522 of OY101451.1, forward strand.
ACTTTACTTATTAGAGCTTATAGGGCCTATTTAAGTTTACTTTAAATGATATTTTCTTCCCTTCCTCCTTAACATCAAATTAAGCATACAATTATTTATTTAAATTTTATTTATTTATATTATTTAATTTATTTTATTTTTCACTTCTTTTTTTATTCATCTTTTGTTTTATTTTCCTTATTTCATTTTAATACAATTTTTTATTTTTAATATATTTGTTTTTATCATAATAATTTGTTGGTTTTTCATCTATTTGATTCAGTGCGTTTTATTTAATAATAAATACATACTAATTAATATGGTACAAGTTTAAAATAATTTTGATAAAAATACTGATGTTCAAATAAGATAAAAAAAGATATTTATTAAAAGAAAAAAAGACAATTAAATATGTATTTACACAACTGAAAGAGAAATTCTTATAAACAGTTTTTAAGCTATAAGATTCACGTCATATGCTCTATATTTTTTATTTTTTATTTTTGGAAAGTAGAATTTAAAAGACAAATTTTACCAATTTAATGGCTGATTAAATAAATTACGCTTTAAATTAAATTTAAACAGTTGGCACATTTGTTATATATAACGTATAAAGTATAAAAAAAGAATAGTATGAAGTTTTAAGTAAATTTTACTTGAACTAAAAAAAATTTAAGTGAATTATTAAATTTTAAGATGCACTCCTCTTGTTAAATTTAGCTTGATCACCGGATCAGTTATTTAAATACACTAGCGGTTAGATTGGCTGCTAAAAGAGGGGTCTTAATAAGCTAATGACGAACAGAACAAGTCAAAAAATTACTCTAACTCACATGAGCAAATGCAGTGAAAAAAAGCTTCTAAAGATGTCAATAGGATGCTGAACTTATGATTAGATAGTAAAGCCAATCCAGATAATTTGTAATGGCATTTATGTAGACTTGATTATTAATCATTGGGTTTGAAGTTCTTGTTTAAAATGTTAAAAAAAAAGATTTCTTTGAAGTGTCACAGGGTATAGACTTTATTGTAATTTTTACATAATTTTGGTTTACCTTACGTCTCTATACCTGTTATATTTTTATCATGACAAAAGCCAAACTTTATATTGAAAAAAAAATTTTTTATATGTTAGCTGTTTTTCATGTATGGAGTTTGACATTTGTCTTGATAAAAATATATCAGGTATAGACGTAGGGCTAGATAATCTAAATTTTTTACTGATATAGTGTCGACTGGCACGTCCTAGGGCTCCAACTAAGGCAGTCTATTTTATAAAATCCCATACGAATTCGGCTAGAAAGTCTGCACAAGATGCCGAATTCGTATCGGAAGTCGGTCAGAAAACGTACCAAAATTCATATGAGTGGTTGACAAAAAAGCGGACCCCTGTCTGAGGAAATTCTGAAAACTTTGCCGAAATGTATGAGAGAATTTTGTACGTATTCTGAAGGAATTTTTCGGCATGTCTGAACTATATCAGAAAAATGTCTGAAAAAACAACAGAAAATTTTCCCGATTTTTCTGATATTTTTTACGACCTGTCATATTAATGTCGCAAAAATTTCGGACTTAAAACTAGAAATTGATCAGAATGTTGTATAAAATTCAGATATAGAATCCGTAAACATGTATCCATCCTACTAATATTATTAATGCGAAAGTTTGTATGTTTCTGAGCTTGGAAAATATAGGGTACTTTTTAAGGGGTAAAAATGGGAAAAAATATGTGCTATTGGTAATTATTCTTTCTTTTGTTCGCAACTGGTGTGGCATTTCAGCAACTCAATGATGTAGTCACAGGTGAAAAGTTAAATCAGACAATGTGCAGAAATGACTGATAACAGTCATAAGTCGTATGTCAGAAAATGTGCAGACTATTATACTTGCCTTTCGATAATGTGCAGACTAGTCTGATATTAATCTGACAATATTTTTGAAAATGTGAGGATAGGTCGTACCAGAAATTTGTCACCAACTCGCTTGATTGTCTGGTCAAGTTCCAGTTATTTTCTGACGTCAGACGTGTCGGCAAAAATGTTCACTGGGATGTTAAAAAGTTAACTTGTTTATGCACATCACGGAGCGAAATCACATGCATATATGCATATCAGCTATTCACATATTACGTAACGCTATTTTAGGATTTTCCCCTAGAGCATTACGTAATATGTGAATAGCCCCATATTACATAACTCTTGAGAGTAGCTGAGAGTAGCCATTACGCACGAAATGTCATGTTTATTACATGTCAAATGTCACATCAGTGAACTGAAAATATCATACAAGCAATAAGTAAATGACACCTTAGTTAGGCGAAATGAACTTCTTTCATACCTTGTGTCCCGTGACACCGGTTATGAACGATGTACCGCGACACCGCACGTTCTCTTTTGCTCTAACAGTACATTTACAACTGACAGTGCTGTCTTGATAATTAGTTGTCAAAAGCGCTGATAATAGTTTTCGTGACGTAGGCGTCTAGACAATAATTATGACAATAAATTTTAAATTCCAGAAATACGTTTTCTTGTGCGAGCTTTGTAAGTTAGAACTTAAAAAAAGTAAAGAAAATATCAAAACTATAACTATTTTAAGCTTTTCTTTTTGAATATTTCTTTTTTATTCACAAAAGTTCAAATTATTGTCGGCATACATCAAATCATTGTCCGATTATCGAATGTGCTGATCGTTTCTGCCTCATAGCTTTTCAATGTGACAGAAACGATCAGCACATTCGACTACATCTACGTTTGCTACATTTACGGTCGGCTAAATCAGCCTTTACTGTCTTCAAAATATTCAAGACAGTAGTGAACACAATTGAAAAAGCGTGTATGTATTAGTGGAAAAATGTTATTGTCAAGATAGCATTGTCTAGTGTAAACACTGAGTAAGACTTGAAAACTTCAGTGACAAAATTGTTGCGAATAAGCGAAAGTTTGAAATGGTGGCGTTGTAAATTATATCATACATTTTGTCCTAAGACTTTTAAATGAGTTGCTATAATATTTTTGAGATAGATTTTGGATGAAGAACTAACAAAAAAAAAAATAATAATAAATAAATTATATAAGACTCTTCAAACTAAAATATATTCTTTTATTCCATTTAAGTATTTGCGTCTTAAACGGTTAAGACAAAATACATTTTTGAAAAAAAAAATTAGAAAAAATTAATGTTTTACTCATACAATTTGTTAACACTTTTTATAAATAATCTTATGGTCTTAACAATTCAAAGTTTTTTTCCCTTTTTTTTCTATAATATCTCTACCATAAATGTAATTTTAATGTGCGTGTATCTAAATAAATAAAAATATTTTTTTTTCGTTACTTTTTCCATAAACACTACAATTTACAATGTGGTTTTTATTTTGTAACTTAAAACTACTTATAATACATTTGTTAAATTAATTCTTTTATCGTTATTTTCATTTAATACTTTTTAATTATTATTTACGCTGTTTTTTTAATTCATAAATATTTTATTACTTTCTTTCTTTTGTAATAAGTTTTTTTTTTGTATTTTACTGTTAATGTCTGGTGTTAAAGGATTTTTTGCCTATCTTTTTTTTAATTGTATTTCATATTAAATTTATTTATTTTTTCCTATTTTTTTGTGTTTAAAATTGTTTTCAAATTAAATTCCTCTCATTTTATATAAAATTTTAGTTTCTGTTATTTAAATTAATAATTGCCTATTTTGTAATTTAATGCTAAATTGATTGTTTTTATGTATTCAACCATATTTTTTGTTTGTTTTATTAGTTACTTACATACTTTTTGGCATATTTTTTATGTCTATGTAATTTTAATAAATTACTGGATATACTAAATTAAACTGAAAAAACACAATTTTCCTAAAAATATATTGACAAAGTAAAACAGATAGAGTGAGAGAGAGAGGGTGAAAATAGCGGAAATGGAGGAGAGCTTAAGCAAAATTTTCTGTCGCCTAAAAATATAAATGGGGAATTTATGTATACATGGCTGATTCTCATTTCAAATGCTTTTTTCGTATCCGTTGAAAGTATAGTAAAATATTTTATAAAATAAACCACTGTCAGTGGTAGTGTAGGTAAAGGACTCTGACGAGTAGACTTAGTAGTCAGGAAACCGCTGTCAGTTCAACCCTCCGTACATCCAAATTTTTCTTTGAATGTTCAATATATACATGCTTTAGAATTTCTTTCTTAAGTAAAAAAAAATAATTTGATCGAAAGATTAAATTAAAAATGAACTTAAGCCAAACTAATTAAATAACTTTGGATAAACGCATAATTTTTAAAATGAAAACTGCTTTAGCATGACTAAATAGATTATAAATAAATGTACATAAGCTTTTTTTGTGTAAGGCTTTCTAGTTTGTATTAAAAACGAAAATACTGTTTATTGTCTCTTCAAACAAAATGGCGTGTCCGTAATGCATGCTGTTGATTTTTCACATTAAGAAAGTATGAATTTTTCCAAAAACGAAATTAAATTTATAATGGTTTTAGAATATTTGCATTTGCTTCTTTTATTTTACACATAAAATTTTTTAAAAATATTTGAAATTGTAATTTTTTCTAGATTGTTGCTGTACACCGTCTTTTGTATTGACCGTTACGCTTTTTTACTATGATTCCTTACTCAGTTTAATTATTATATTTGCATTAACAACATACACTAAAATAACAGCGTAGGTTGTACTTCAAAATATTTAATCGTTTTTTGAACTTTGTTAAATAGTATTACATTGCAAAACGTTTCATCAATAAATTATGGCTTGTATTGAGTGTTATTCATATTTTTTTAATTTAATTGAAATTTTTTAGTAAATAACTAAGCAGTTTATGTTAAAACTCATCGAAGATTATACATCTGAATTGTATTGAATTCAATATATAGTGTGTTCTGAAAAAATATTGAATTCGTATAAAAATGTATTGAAATAGACATAAAACAAATTCTTTAATATATATTATCTATAAATTTGAGGACGTTAAAAAACAGTTAACAGCAGCTGAAGGATACAAACGATATAGAAATTTCTAATTTGCTTTGAAAACATTTTGCTTCTACCGCATTGTGGATTGTTATATCTTCGAAGAATGTATTAGTTAGGTCGTATTTTGCTACGAATAATTAATTGAAATTGAAATAACTTCTAACATCGTTGGTTAATTTCATTGCAATCAGTCTTATTTCAAAGAAGAGTTAGCCTACTTTTCTCACATGCATAAATGTATGTAAAGAATTATTTTCAAAAATAAAAACTTTTTATTTTTCCATGTGAACTGAAGCCAAAATTAAAAAAATTGGCCAAAACTTTTAATTTCATCCTGTGATTATTGTAATATTTTTTTATTTTTAGAGATTAGATTTTTAGTGCTTTCAAACCCTATACCCATTTGTTGGTGTATTTTTTTCACAAAAAATCATTTGCAGAACAACTGCGAAGGCAAATTTAACGCTCAATACACAAAAATGTAAAAAATCGAAAAAGTATAATTTTATTTCAGGATCCATTGAATGACGTGAAAACTATAATCTAAATCGTAGCTCATATTTCATTTAGTTACATTCGTAAAAAAAGAAGAAAAAACAAAAAAAAAAATACATGTACGTTTGAATGAGAATCATCCATATAAAAATGTATAAACCAGCAACCGGCACACATAACATCTGAAATTGATATATCTTTTAATATTGTTGGTCGATTTTATTAAAAATGTTTATTAGAAAGAAGCATTGCACTGCTCTTTAACCACGTAAATATAAATCTTTGAAAAAAAAGCATTTAAAAAGATAAAAAATTTTGAGTTTTCCAGGAAAACCCAAATCAAAAATAGAAAAATGCTCATACATCCTAATTTGCTCCTATGAATTACACTGTAACACATGAAAAAAAATTACGTGGTTCTGTAAACCGACTCTGATAAAGGAGACAAAAAAAAATATACGTGCGTCAGCGTTTTGCAAGATCACATCAGAATTTTATTTTAGGGGTAGTTAAAGTTTCCCCCTTTTGGCCTATTCGTGCAGCATATCGGTACATGAAACTATGCGTTCGTTACATCCGAGGTGTAGCGTATGTTCAGCAACTTTGTATAAAATATTAGGGCAAATATTTTTCTGGAACAGATTAACCCTTTAATTTATGGCTCTTTTCTAACAAATCGTGAAATGTTCTACAAAAATTTTGGCCATAAATTTTTGTTATAGGTCTTCAAAGACAATCAAGCTCTAGACTCAACATGTATAAATCAAGAATATAAAATTGTTTACTTAAGAAAATGTTGCGGTCATTAAGCTTAAAGTCGTTGAATAACGGGTAGACACAGATAGAACACGATTTCTGCTCAGAATGGTCGTCAGAAATCTGCGACGGGTGTGACCTTACAAATCTTAGTTTTAAAGAATTATGACTTTTAGTATAAATTCGGTGAAATTTTGACTATAAGGTACACAATAATTTTGGTATAGATATCTGTTCAAAGTGTTTTTGATTGTATTATGTGTTTACTGTTTGACAAGAAATTATTTTTTTATAAAAAAAAACGATTTTTAAAATGAGACGGGTGTGACCGACGAGTATGACCTAGTATGAAAATTTAATAATTCGAAAAAATAAAACTTTATTGATTTAATTAATATAAATAATATAAAGATAAACTCATAAGAATATAATAATAGATTAAATTATTTGCTATCCATTCAGAATATCTTGCTGAATATTTTTTCTAAATTTAATAAAAATAAAAAAAAGTATATTCTTTTCAGAGATAACGGTTTTTATTAATAATGAGAAAGGGAATAAAAGAAAATCTGAAATATATATTAAACATACAAAGAAGGAGAGCAAAATGTTTCTTGCATGATCATTTAAAAGTGCCTGAAATTTATTAAAAAATATTAAATAATGTATTTTTTCTTCTATAATTGTCATTCTATTAAAAACATCAATTAAGAGATTTTTATTAAAAATGAGAAAATTATTTTTTCCTTGCATAGGGCCGTTTTACGTGGCATTACTCATATTCAAGGCGAATTCAATTGAATTCGCCTTGGACTTATTTTTCTTTTATTTTAACGTTTCATCCAGGCGAATTCATACTAGGTAACACATTTAACCTGTCAGCAGTGTTAATGTATCTGCTTTTTTGACACGCCAAATATAAATTCTCCACGGCGAATTTTCTTGCGACTACCTGGTTTTGATCTACCTTGCGTTTCATATTCTATTTGTATTTTATTTACATACAGTAAACTTATCAAGATTTTCGCTCAGTAATATTGTGTGGCTTAAGACTAATCTAAAAGTGGAGCTACATATATCTAATATCTGTTTGGCAAGCTTTTGCACTCATTCATATCTTAAAATATTAATCTTAAAATCGTTTCGTGTTTTTTCGAGTCAAGGTTGCTCAATACGACATGACCCGAATACGAACGAAATCAGATTTTCTGTCGCGAACACTTCGTGTTGAGTCGTGCGTGTTGGTGTCACGAAAAAAAATCACGACACGCGTCCATCTCTAGTTGTAACTGGAAAAAAACATCAGTCTACACTTAAAATTAACTTGAAGTTAAAGTTAGCCATTTTATGTTAGGTGTAGACCGCATATTAGATACGCGTTATCTGTTATTTTTTGTTTCATCTGGTCACCTTTATCTCTTCCATATATGTAACTTAATAACTTATTGAAAGCATACCCGAGGGCTGTTACATATTTAATATCTGCATTGTACAGTGGTCAAAAATAAAATTAAAATTTAGTTTATCAGAATTTAAAAACTTTTTTTTTGTATTCTTAAAAAAATAATATTCTAAATTTAATTGAATTTCGTTTAATTGAAAATAACAAAATAAATTTAAATAATTAATGGTGTTTATCATAACAATACATATAAGTTTATATGGGTGTGTGAATGTTGTTGTTAAATTAAATATTTAATACTAATAAATAAATGTTTACTTTGTTTTTAGCTATTGTTTTAATAATTTTGTTAGTTTCTTATCAAAATTTATACACATTTTGAACTATTTAATTACAACATAATTTTGAAAAAAGTAATTTTGTAATTATAATTAAAATTTTATTTTAGTTTATTTTACTAAATGAGTTTATGAGTATATGTGTGTATTTCATATATTTATATGACATGGTATTTATTTATCAAAGTGTTTATTTATTTAGTTTTTTTTAGCTTGTTTGTTAGTTTTAGTTTTATATTATTCTTTTTGGTTTTTCTCTCTTGAGACAAGTGCATGTATTAATTTAATTTAAAATCGTATTACCAGTTATTTTTTGCCATTACAAACTAGTTAATAGAGACTTAATTGGAGACTTGTATTGGTATATAGTACATTTGTATTAGTTTGCTTGTGTTTAAATCTCAATTATTTATTTATTTGTTATTAGTAATTTACATTTTTTTGTTAAAACAATTAAGGTTTTTTGTTTATATGGAATTTTGTTGACATTTTAGGAATTTTTATATAATATATACCAAAAAGATAGAAGTAGAATGTGCCAAAGGCACGCAATATATTAAATAGTTTCAATTAGTCTCACTCTGCTATTTAGAAATATGTATGCGAGTATATACCCTGTGGGAAATTTTGTACCAATTGTCTTTACACAGGAAAAGTACTTTAAGTTTGGATCTAAAATCTCATCTATGACAATTGGGACCCTGCAATGAAAACGCCATGTCTCTCATATAAAGTATCAGAACTCAAAATTGAAGTAATATGAATAGGCTTTTCTATAATCTTTTTTTTTCATAATTTGAGAACGACTTTTCCGATTTTGTCGCAAAAGATACGAAAAACATTTAGTTATAATTACCTTTGAGTTATTGTAACATAAACTTTTAGTATAGTTAACACTCTCGAAGTTATTGAGACCGAAAAAACTGAAAAAATGAAATAATAATTTTTCCATGAAAATCGTTGGATAAATGTTTATTTTGTTCAGAATAAAATTACTTGATTTTTAGTCACTTGATTTTTAGCTAAAATCCGATGTTTTTAAAGGCTGCTCCAATGATATTATCATAGTTGGAGAATGCCTCGTCTGATTTTGTTGAGAAATATCTTAACTAATGGAGTTTCGCAAGCTGTGAGGGTTTGAAAAATTTTACAACGCAATATTGGGAAAAAAATTTGTATTAGTCTGGCTTTACCTTTTTCTATATTTTGGAATCATCCTAGGCGTTATTGCGTTATGGCAAAATCTGTAGAGCAGCTTATTTAAAACTTTGTGCAGGTATTAGTATCAGCTTTAAATGCTTATATCTCCCAAACTAATCAACCGATTTTAAAAACTTTTCAATTGTGCTCTTCTGGTAATAAATACCTTTCAAATGTTGAATTTTCTTTCTACATAGGATATAAAAGCCAAATGTAAAAGCTAGATACAAAATCGTCTTGCGTATGCGTTAAACTTTTTTAAAGCGCCGCGAATTTTTAAATCCGGTTAGAAAATCTGCATAAGATTGTTAGAAAAAAATTGAGCTAGTCACCCAGCCTCCAGTATTAAAGATTAACTGAATACGATGGCAGATATATTTTTTTGTCACACCCTTATAGTTTTTTGTACACTGCGTCACGATTTGAAGTGCGATGAAATCATATCCCATGTCGCTATTCATGGCTTGCCTGTGGCTTCATTTTTACCTTTGGTGATTCTTTCATCCGACCTCAAATTATGGGTGCCACTTACTGTATGTTGGATCCTTCCCCCTTTAAATGGCAAGAAACCTCTTCTAAAACGTTGTAAGTATGTATAACTTTTAAAATACTCACTTTAATGCCATGCCCAAAAAAGGACTTTACTTTCTTCTTTTCCACGTTAAAAAGGAAAAGAATGTTTATGCTCAAATTCTCAGTCTTTAGTTAACAAATGATGGTGGTTTAACCAATGCTTTTTATGGATGTGAAAAACCATCGCTAGTTACACCACCGGCTTTAGTTAACTACAAACTGTGAAATTGGGCCTTACTGTTTTAAGGAAAAGATGCCAAGAAGCGTTATTTTATTTAGGGTAAATATGGTAATCAATGGAGTTCATTTGGAGCAAGGCATTCCAGACAAGTCTGTTCAAAATTAACGTCAGTACCTGCCTGTCGACACAACCTAATGTTACTTTTAAAACTGTGTCAACTGAGGGTTCACCACCGCCCCCGGCAGAATCACGCAGGCAAACTAAACTTTTTATGAAATATATTCAATATCATTCTCGTGAGCGTGCATGCAGGAACGTTAGTAATAAGATAAAGGTCGTGCATGAATCATTCTTGAAGAAGCTCGAATAACAGTCAAGCATAGTTAGATATAAAAGCAAAGAACTGGTTAAGACACCGGAAAGTGCTACTACCAAGCATTACTGAGCAGCCAACAACTCAATAGCGTTGCGAACAATTGCCAATCTGCTCAATGATTAGTTTATATAGCTTAGCGCGCTATTCAGAGCCAAATTCTGGTTCGATTAAAAAAAATATATCTTGTTTGAAAGGCTATACAATAACGCATAGAACAGTGACTAATATGATTTATGGCCCTTTTCACAATGTATGATTAAAAGTTAACGTGGACTTTAACGGCAAGTTCGGCATACAAAACTTGTCGTTAAAGTCCACGATAAATTTTAATCTTACATTGTGAAAAGGGCCGTTAATCGTATAAAATAGTGTAAAGAGTTGTTAAAGTATAAAAAGTTTTTATTTAAAATTTTTTTTTGACATTTCAGTTACGAGAGTTCAAACTTGATCAGTTTGTATCTACATGAGAAGAGTGGAGTACACTTTTCCTCCTCGAAGAAAAATATGGGTTTTAAAAAGCGAATTGGACTGACTGGTGGGAGATTATAAATGAAAATCTGTATCTTTGAAACTCGTGCTCCGATTACAAAACAATGTATGTGGAAATCATAGAGGATGTCCTAAGCTTTAAAAATATAACATTTTTGATCAACCTATTGAAAGACACGATGAGCTTCATAGTGTCAAACTTGCGTACATCGGGCATGAAAATCTTTGTTGGCCTCATAAGTTTTACAAATATCATCGAATTTTAATCATTCAAGTATCAAAGAGCCTTTATTTAATACCTATATTGAGTTGGCTGACAATATATATGTGTATATAGTACCCCATTTTGTAATGGCCGCCATTTTGAAATTTTTTTCATTACGCACAGAATACAGTACTAGTCAAACGCTTTCATTTGATATCCATATTAAGGTGGTTGTAAGCAAATAATTAATTCGCTATTTTGTGGCGGCGGCCATGTTTGAGATACAATAATACTCAGTACACATGATCGTATCGTCGTCAGATGAAAAGTAAAGGTGTTCACCAAATTTCAGATCAATCGGTCAACAGGAAGGGGGTAAAACTAAATATTACTTTTTATGGGCGTGGCGCAGCCCACTTTTTTCCACACAAAATTTTGCTATCATTGAAAGTAAAGGTCTGTATTAAATTTCAGATCAATCCGCCAAAAGGAAGAGGGTAAAAGTAAATATTATTTTTTGTGGGCGTGGCGCAGCCCACGTTTTTAGCTACAAAATTGTACAATCATCGTAAGTAAAGGTGTTTATCAAATTTCAGATCAATCTGTTAATAGGAAAAGGCTAAAACTGGATATTACTTTCAGATCAATCGGTCAACCGGAAGTGGGTAAATTTTTAATTACTGAGTTGGACCCAACAACACAAACTCCAAAAACTCCACAAACACGGTAACCTAAATAAAACCATTTAAAAAATAATAAATTCCAACAATTTGAAAAATATTCAAATCGAAAAATTGTTGTAAAAGTTTTCCATGTTACATCGTTTTGTAATCGGATCACAAAAGATACAGATTTATTACAAGTTTTTCTCAATTGGACCACTGGGTGATGTACTGAAGAGACTATTTTATTATTTAATCTTCAAAACCACTTTTTTATATTTAAGGTGACGAAAATTATTTCAGTAATTTTCCAAGTAAATTGTCAACTTAGGTTCAACCGGATTAAAAATGAACAGCTTTGTTTGCTCATTTTTTAATTATATAGTTTCAATGTAATGTGAATCTTTAAACGACATCACAACGCTTTCGAGATTTTCTTTTTTACATTATAAATACTTATTTATACACATAATTGATTTGACTTAATAACATTTTCTGTTGTTAATTTAAACTACTACTAAAATTAAATATATTTTTTGCTTTTTATTTTTCTTAAGTGCTTTTTAACTAATTTCGTGCCGCTATTTATAAATAAATTTATTAATACTTTAATTATTTTTCTCTTAGCCAACTTCTCTTAATATTTTGACATTCAATTACATTTCATTTTCATGAATTATTTTTCATAAAGGTACCTAATTTACACAGTAGTTAATTATCTTCGCCTATTTTTTTCCATACACACTTTAAAGAAAATATTGTTTAGTTTAAATTAAACTTAAAAAAATAACTGATAATTATTTATAATTAAAAATAGTTTATATAAAATTTAAATGAAGAATTTAAATTCGTAAAAAGTGTCAGTTTATTTCAATTTCAAAAAAATTTCAGTGAATTGATTAAATTGAATCGTTGTATTCAGAAGACGTTAGATATGATCAATGTTCTGCATAGAAAAAATTAAATTTCTTTTTCAGTAAAGAATTTCAATAAATTAGTAAATATGTTGTTAGTAAACAAATTGTATAAATCTAAAAAACAATTTGTCTAAAATTATTTACAAATTTTAAACAAAATAGTTTACTGAATCAAATAAAATTATTTACTGGATTTTTTGTGATATGTCAAACAATATTATTGTCTGAATCTATAAAACAATTTGTGTAAAAATATTTACAAATTCTAAACAAAATAGTTTACTGAATCAAACAAAAATATTTACTGATTTTTTTATAATATATCAACAAACTTTTTGGCTGAGGCATCATCATCATCCATTAAGCATTTATGAAATTTTACTTTGTTAAATGTGTTCAACTCTGAATGTTTATCTAAAGACTCTAACAAAATTAATGAGAATTAATGCAACAACATTAACGAATTTATTCACTCAAAAATCTGCAGTAAACATACTTGTTACAATCGCGTTTGTTACCATTGTTTTTGTTGTTGTTATTTATGTGTATGTCATCATCGGGGTTGTTTTTTACGACACAAAAAACGGGGTTTTGTTCTTGTGTTTGGCGTTTGCGTCCGAAATAAAAGTCAAACAAAAAAATTCACTGATTCAGAAAAGAACATTTACTGAAAATGAAATGTTATTTTAGACAAACTTTTTTTTATATTTTTTCTGTAATAATTTTTTCTGTGCGACGAACAAGTGAAATTTAATTTTCAACCTACGCGGCAAAACAGCACAACGTTGTTTGCAGAATTTGCCATACTCTCATCTTTAGTGCTCATGTGTATCTCGGTTTATCACCACTTTTTAATAAATTTGAATACGAGAATTGCATCTCTACCAAACTGATGTTAGCTTTACAAAAATTTCTGTGATACCAATTTCTCTTGAACAGTTTTTGCGAATAGTTTTTTTTTCTGTGTGATAAACAATGTCACTTTATGTGAATATTTTAAAAAATTATTTGAAAGCTGACTCTATTAACTTTTAACTTTTAATAAAAACAATTAATATTAAATAAAATGTAATAAAGTAGTTAATTTATTTAAGAACTTAAAAAAAGAACATGAATTCTAAAAACAAGTTCATTTAGTTGTAAGGCAGTGATTGTATTGATTTTTTTCTTAAACTAAAAAAGAAAAATTATAAAAAAAAATTTCTTTAAATCTCTCTTAACACCCACATTTTTTTTTAATTTAAAGTAAGTTTTTTTTAGTATTTACTTTTTAACTCTAATTTTAATTTTACCTCTTAATTTATTACTACGTTCTAATAGATTTTTTTTGGGTTTCTCAAGCATTTAGAAAAATCTTCATTTATCAATTTATATTTTTCAATTTATTTTACTTTCATTTATGGTTTTCTTATTAATTTTTTTTAATAGTATACAATTTTCTTGCAGTTTAAATTTGTCTTTTTATATTTTATATTTCTATATTTTTAGTCTCCCAGAGAACAACACTTCAAATATCCTAAAATTAATAAAACAATTCTTCGTCTCTCATCCACGCCTCACGCTTTTTCGACAACATATCACACTGTAGTCTCCCGGTCGACGTGGATATACTCGACCGACTGCAGCCCGTGTCAGGAAGACGGATCGATATATAGGGACTCTTTTTTAAAGTCCTTTTTCAGTGTACCGCCACCATTAACGATGGGCTTTTGCAATAAAGTTTTCTTACGTTTTCTGAGCAAACCAAATATACAGAATATCAGGCAGGCTGTAATGGCGGCTGCTATACAGCCGAGAGCTGCAAAGACACCACCAGGCAGTTCGAGTAGTTTGCGGGCAGTGCCGCATTCCTCTTCTGACTCATCAAAGCCGGAGGGACAATTGTGATGGCCTGAAAAGAGAAAAGATGGAGAAGGAAATGTATGACACAAGTAAACAAAATGTAAGTTAATTATATAGAAAAACATTTTGAAATTACTTTAAGGAAAATGTAAATGTTGCGAAAGGGCACAAAAAAATTAATACGTGTATCAGCGTTTGGAAAGTTTACATCTTGGACTCAATTTAGGGAGAGATAAAGTCCCTCTCCCTCTTCAGCACATAGCTATAGTAACTTGGCATGAGAAAGCTTGTATGCTTTATGTTTAAGGAATAAGATGTAGTTTGCATTTTTATATAAAATACCACAGGAAATATTTTCGTCGAACATTTTAATCCTCTAGCTCTTCGTTGTCTGCATATTTTTGTTCACTGCTTAAAAAAGGGACAAAATACTCCCCTTCAGCGGTAAGATAGCGGCCTAAAATGATATACAAATATGTTTCTTGTAATGCTTTACATAAAAGTGTCAAACTTATTTAATGCTTTAAATGCAAGACCTACAAGATTTGCTATACCGAGTACTAATTGTGAATAAGTACGAAATTAACCCATAAACACATTTTAAGTTTTGAATGATTTCTGGCGCTCAACTTGAGTCTGCTGCTTGACTACCTTTGAAAAACATTTCAGACCGCTATATCGCCGTTAAAGGGTATGTTTCTGCCCATTATCTAAGAAAGGTACAAAAAGACCTGTACCGTGAAGAGGTGGAGGGTTAAAATGTTCAACAAAAATATTTCTCGTGATGTTTTATATAAAAAAGCTTAACTTATTTTAAACCTTTAATTTAAGCTTTACAAGATTTCGTTTCTCGAGTACTAATTAAGACTAGGTACGAAAATGGCCCTTAAACATATGTTAAATTTTGAATGCTTTCTGGTGCTCAACTCGAGTCTGGCGCTTAACTCGTGTCTTTGAAGCTCTATGGTAAAATTTAATGCCAAAAATTTTCGTAGAGCATTCCAGACCGCTTTATACCCCGCAAAAGATAGTTTTTTGCTCTTTAATTAAGAAAGGTAATAAAAGACCCATACAACGCAGAGTTAAAGGATTAAAAACCAGATGTTCCAGAAACTAGGACAAAAATCTCCACAAAATCTCAGAACTTCCCCGGAAAACGAAGGCAACACCGAAACCCGCGAAAGTACCAAAGCGGCAAAGCAGAGTTTTTTAAGGAATTTAACCTACCCAGCCGGCCTGTTATCTTCGTTTTGAATTGTTGTTACCAGTATTCGTTACACGTCCTTGTTACCAGTATTTTTTCATTTAAAAAAAACTTTTCACCCCCACACAAAAAAAAAAAAAATAGACAAGAATTATATTCAATAAGACCATGTTATTAAAAAAATATGAATTTCAATAACATTTATCTTTAACATAATAAAATATTTCGTTGTAAGTATTTCTTTTCCATGCCGGTTATTTCTTTTCTTTTTATACATAAGTACTTAAAACAAGTTGTATCCCATAAAAAAATAAATGGGATATGGCTCAGCTAGAGAGTGTATGCTTTACGTCCCGAAAGCCCGGGTTCGTATTCCAGCCATGTCAACTTTTTTTTAATTTATATATATATTTTTATTTTGAAATAATTTTGTTATCAATATAGGGGAATTCTTTATCACAGGAAATTTGAAAAAAAATTATTGAATACCGGGATTTTTGTTATCAAAAACGAGACTTATTTTTTTCTGTGCAGCATAGAAAAAATTTATATGCTGCATATCATATGCACAACGTATAATTTTGTTGCACAGTGTTATATAGCAAATCAGTTTGAAATGGGTTTAAGGAAAGTCAAACCGAAAGAAAATCATAAAACTCGAGGTTAAGTGAGTTACACAAAATCCTAAAATCTCTTAAAAACTTTTTGGACAAAACTCTCGCTAACATATGTTTTCCCTCCCAAATCATTATTAACAATCTTATTACAAAGTTATAAATTTTCAAGAATAAATTATTCCATTTTTTTTCTAAGACTCTTAATTATTAATGAACATCTAACTACAGTTCGTCAAAAAAAAAATTAAATAAAAAAGAAAACCAAAAAAATTTGTATAATCCTCAACCACCGGAAATTTATTCATGAAACTTTTCGTAAAGCTCAAGGAAAACAAAATTACAAATTCTAACAATTTTGATAGAAATAAATAAATGTAAAAAAGGAAAAAAAACAACAGCAACTAAGTGTATAAAGAGTTTTGCCGCATAAGAATTAAGGGCACAACAATTACATGCAACAAACTTCAACAACAAGAAGAACAAAATTTTCATTCTCATCGACGAAACCATCATCTTCATCATTTTTGCTTGTCTGTAATCTCCAGTAAGTCATTCCAGTGTAAGCAATATGTTGTGGCAAGTTGCTGGTGATAAATTGTTAAACGATAGTTGGGGACAGAAAAAGAGCACTGGAGCTATTAGTTTTTGTGTTTATTTCATTTAGTTAAAGAAAGATCTGCAAGGCCATTAAAAAATAGTTTCTGAAAATTAGTTCGGACAATAGTGGAAGTTTGTTTAAATAAATTAAACAAAGTTCAAATTATTTTGAAGAAGAACTGTTTCAAGTAAAGTCGTCAAACTTTGAGATTTAATGACAACTAGGGTTTAGTAAAACCTTTAACCACAATTATTCGTACCATCTTATACTAATAACTTATTTTACTCATTATCATTCTCTAATACATTGCTTTATAGTTTATTGCTACTTTTTTTACGGTTTACTGTATTTGTAGTTGCATTAAAAACTACGAGCACATACGTACTCCAGTGTATGTTTAAAGTAATAATGTTACCCCAATTTTCTTTATAGTACTCAACCATTTTTATTCCATATTTCCCTCATATGCATTTGCTGGCATGAAGAAGTACTTCCTAAATGTATTCTAAAGTGTTTTAAGCTAAACTTTATCGCCTTTGTTTTCGTGATATTCTTTTTGTCTATAAATTTCTTTTTTTGCTTTTTTATAAGCAGACATGCATATTTGCATGTTATTAGAGATATTAAAGATTAAAATAGTTTGAAGTGATTCGGTATCCCAGTGGATGATTACTTAGAGTTTGCTTAGTATAGAGAAACTTATCTTGGGTTATTTAGAGTTGTTATTTCCCTGACCTGTTACGTTAATTAAAAAAAAAACGTAATGAAAGATTGTGTAGAAAACATGAGCAACAAATAGAAAAGAAGTACGTAAACTGGAGAAACTTTATATAAGACTGGAAGGAAGAAAAAATCGAAAAGATAGTCAGTGAATTGGGGGTAAAATAATTATACAATTATATTTGAAATATATGTAAGAAGGCTTTTTGGTCGTGTAGCAAACGCGAAATTATACGGCGTTAGCCTAAGTATAATACATCAATATGGAGACTAACGCCTGTTGAACTTTAAGGGGCTATTCACATATTACGTACCGCTCCAGGGGGGATGGGGGTTTTCAAGATTTGTTACGGATTGGATAATTTATACTGAAAATTCTGTAAAAAGCGTTACGAAGGGGGGGAGGTATAAAAACTTCGAAACTAGCGTTACGTAATATGTGAATAGCCCCTAAGACTGTGTAAAAGCAGATGTTTCGACTACAAAACGCCATTATATACTCAAAATAAAATGGTACATAAATCTAACCATTTTAAATAGTTAACTTACTGCTGATGTAAATTGTTCTTGCAATTTCTATGAAATAACAACTTTCATTAATTAAAATAACTTTTTAAAGTTGTAAGTCATTTCGTGTCTATGCTTACTTTCTGCAATCGTTATTTAAAAAGATGACATAGCTGAGATGGTAAAGGCGTCCGGTTCATAAACATGCGAAGAATTGTGAGAACCTAAGTTCGAGACCAAAATATTATATTTTCCTAAATTGTAAAATATAAATTATTTTTGATGGACAAAACTACTAATTTAATTGTTTAAAATTTTTGTGTAGTTAAAATTACCAATTTTTTGGTTAAAATAACCAATTTAAAATAATAAAATAATAAAATAATAAAATAATTATATCACAAAAATTAATTTACAAAAATTAATGTCAATCAAATAACCACATGTCGATGTATACTTTATGCTATCGTAATTTAACAAGATGACATAGCTGTGATGGTAAAGGCGTCCGGTTCATAAACATGCGAAGAATTGTGAGAACCTAAGTTCGAGACCAAAATATTATATTTTCCTGAATTGTAAAATATAAATTATTTTTGATGGATAAAATTACTAATTTAATTGTTAAAATTTTTTGTAGTTAAAACTACCATATTTTATGGTTGCAATTACAAAATTTAAAATAATAACAACGAAAATAGTTATATCACAAAAATTAATGTACAATTTAAGTCAAGCAAATAACCACATGTCTATGTATACTTTATGCTGTCGTTATTTAACAAGATGACATAGCTGAGATGTTAAAGGCGTCCGGTTCATAAACATGCGAAAAATTGTGAGAACCTAAGTTCAAGACCAAAATATTATATTTTACTGAATTGTAAAATATAAATTATTTTTGATGGATAAAATTACGAATTTAATTTTTATATATTTTTGTAGTTAAAATTATCAATTTTTATGGTTAAAATGACCAATTTAAAATAATAACAACGAAATTAGTTATATCACAAAAATTAATGTATTTAAGTTAAGCAAATCACCACATTTCTATATATAATTTGTGCTATCGTTATTTAACAAGATGATATAGCTGAGATGATAAAGGCGTCCGGTTTATAAACATGAATAAAATTGTAGAAACCTAAGTTCGGGACCAAAAAATTAAAAAAAAATTTTTTAAACAAACACACTTATTGCTTAAGCCTTGGCAGGCATCGAACCTACGACCTTCTGGTTATTAGTTTAGCATACTATCAACTAAACTACATTTCTGTTGGTTGATTTTACTATATTTAATGAGTTGGTTCAATTCTAACCTTTGAAATTGGTTAGATTGACCAATATTTTATTTTAGGTGTAACCATATGGCAAGTATCTGAGTAGACGCATGACAAATGTCTGCGTAGTGTGTGAGTATAAGACTGTAGTGTGGTCTTACAACCACATTATCGTCTTATACTTTTATTTATGTTTTAGGCGGACATTTTGAGTTTCAGATTCTTTTAGTAAAGATTTGCGAGCGAAGAAGAATATTAAACATTAACACTAGTCAGTGTAACGTTGTTTATTTTCTCAACTGAGGTATGCTCAGTCCGGGGTCTCTAGAGGTCAACTTCCTTTATTATAAATAAGTGGCTACTTTCTTAGCTCTATACCTATTCCAATTTATAGACAATGGAGTATTGCAATGAGAATAGTTGTCCTTTGCCTAATTATAACAAACAAATAATGCTTCGGTTCTCAGTCGGCTAAATACGACTAGTGAACAACTGTGTTTGCGTGAAAAAACATTATTGGGTCCTACGAGCATTAAAATCGACCCTATTCGTACGAGCCCATTCAGAGATTGTCACAGGATCGTGATTAAGTGTATCATTGCCTCATTGCGCTCATCTCCGACACGCTTGGCCTAGTACTGAATGAATATGAACGGTAAATGCTGCTATAATCTGCAAAAGAGTAGATAGGACTAGAAGTTTCACAGACAAGATCATTAAGGAAAATAAGAAATGGGCAAGTAGAAAGAATGGAGCCTTGCGGTAGAGCTGAACTAATCTTGAACTCATTTAAAGAGAGCCCATCTATAACAACTCGTATAGCGCGAGCCCTGAGTTTTTGTAACGTGTTGTTACAAATAATGGATAAAAAGTTTTACATGGCTGCTTAGGGTGCCTCACAAATATGACTAATATGAAATTCTTTTTCGAATATTTATTCGATTACTTTATAACACTCTACATTAAAAAATAAAATTGTATACTTTAATCCAGAATATTTTAGTTGTTGTTGCTATTTTTTGTTGTGCAGCAACCACAGAACCAAGTCGCAAATTGTATTTTTCTGAAACTGTTGCAATAAGGAACAAAAAACAAAAAAATAAAATGACAAACCATAAGTCAAAACAAATAAATGATGCATTGCACTCAAATGATTTAAGTTTGAATGACTAAATGAATGAATGTGTTATGCTGTCTCTTCTTTAAATGGGATCCTTAGATGTCTGAATGTTTTTTTTTATGAAAAAATAGAGTAAGAGTATGAAGAAATATTATTTCAGCTTTTATATCAGTTTTTATAGTTAGTTTTTCTTACATTTCTTATATTGGTCGTATAAGTTTTATAGTCGGTAATAGAAAAAATAGAAAAAATCTATTATAAACTTGCTATTTTTTTTTTTTTTTTATAAAACTAATAATATTTTTTATTGACTTTGTGATCATTTTTACAGGATATAAAATATTTGAAAACCCAAACATTAAATATTTTTCAAACTCTCTCTCTTTCTCTCTCTCTCTCTCTCTCTCTCTCTCTATGTATATATATATATATATATATATATATATATATATATATATATATATATATATATATATATATATATATTTATAGTAATTTAAAACATTTTTTCTACAAATCATTGATGCTAACTTTGGCTCTTTTTTACGATATAACAAAAAACGATATGACATACTGTATTGTCATATCGTAAGTTTTTTACGATATGACAACGCTGCGATATGACAACACCGTGTATGTCTATCTTAGTGTTGTCATATCGCAAAAAACTTACGATATGACAATACAGTATGTCATATCGTTTTTTGTTATATCGTAAAAAAGAGCCAAAGTTGGCATCAATGCTACAAATGGACAAAAGGACACAATTTTGCAAACGAAACAATTGGGTCACATACAGTTAAAAATAATTTAAACAAATAAAAACCCAAAAAAAAAAAACAAACAACACAACATGTTAATATATACAAAACTAAAAAAAAAATACAATCATAAACATACTCCTGAATAAATAAAGAACAAAAGGTTTTCCTTTGCTGCCTTAATTGGAAAAAGTTTTTGAAAATAACGCCGAAACAAATATTTGAATATATTACTGGAAAAACATTTCGTTTAATACACAACAAAACTCAATATTAAAAAAAATTCTGTTGAAAAAACGGATAAACTCTTAAATGAAAAAACATACACACACACACACACAAAAAATAACCTCCTCAAAGGTGAAAAAAATGGAAAAATACCAAAAAAAAGCAAAGTTTCCAAAAAAAAAAAAATCTAACAGCAAGACGTATAAATTATTAAACGCCTCGTAAATTTTCTACCTAAGAAGCACGTACAATACTCCATTACGACTACAAGTTGATTTAACCTAAATTTAAGAACAACAGCAGCAAGCAGGAACAGTACCCAACGCCACAAGAACAAATACTCTGCACGTTTACGACATGAGATGTTGAGTAGAAAAACACACAATAAATTCTTTTTTTTTTTGCTTCCATAGAAAAAGTAGAAAAGTATAAAAAACCTGAAGAATATAAAACAAATCAACTTCAACTTACATCGGGCTTACATTGTAATATATGCGCTGCTTTTTTCTGGTTAACCCATTAAGAGCAGAAAGTAAATTTTTTAAATGTGAAAATAATTTTGTTTGGTATTCTTTAAAAACCGAATAAATTTTACATGACTTGTCTGGGGGAGGTAAAGCCCATAATAATCCCTACAGTTCCCTTATATTATCAAAATTACTCTAATATTGTGTATTTCTAGGGGGGCTATAGCGATTAAGGGGGGGGGGGGGGGATTTCTCATGCCAATGCATGAATTTTTAGTCATATACTGAGTTTTTTCCAAATGTTTAACTTATACAAAAGTCTTATACCGTAGGATATGGTCCTATACGAAAACTGTGCCTTATCATATTAAATCTTTTAAATCAACATGTCTAGTCTACCGGACGCGACTTAAACTACACCTGAAATAAAATATTTGTAAATCTAACCAATTTCAAACCAAATGAAATTGTAGTTTAGTTGATAGTGTGCTAAACTACTAACCGAAAGGTCGAAGGTTCGATGCCTGCAGCAAGTATGTTTGTTAAAACAAAAAAAAACATTTTTTGTTTGTAATTTTTTTGGTCTTGAACTTAGGTTCACATGTTTATAAACCGGAAGCCTCTACCATCCTAGCTAAGTCATCTTGTTAAATAACGAAAGCACAAAGTTGATATACGGTTATGTTCTGTATTTCATGTGGAATTAAAATGTGTGGAATTGTCAAAGCATTGTTGTTATAAATATTAATTTACAACAACAATGTTTTGATAATTCCGCACCTTTTAATTCCACATGAAATACAGAACATGGCCGATGGACATGGGGTGACTTGGATGACTTAAATACAGTAATTTTTGTAAAATAACTCTTTTTCATTTTTATTATTTTAAATTAGTAATTTTAAACATAGAAATTGTTAATTTTAACTATAAAACTTGTTGAAAGTTAAATTAGTAATTTTAACAATGAAAAAAAAATTTTAATTTTAATAAACGTAGTTTTCCCCAAATTTATATTTACAATTTAGTAAAATATAATAACAGGACGCCTTTACAATCTCAGCTAAGTCATCTTGTTCAATAACGATACCACAAAGTAACCAAAGACATGATATGACTTACGACTTTAAAAGTTATTTTAACCAATGAAAATTTTTATTTTATAGAATTTGCAACAACTATTTATATTAACAGTAAGTTAACTATTTAAATTGGTTAGATTTACCTACAATGTTCGTCTAAGTGTAGCGAGTTCTACTCATAACATAAATACTTTCATCTTCAATTTACTTGGACTACTGACTTTTAGGCTACTGCTTCTTATTTAAATAACGTTAATAAAATATTTTTATTCCTATAACTTTTATTCGAACATTTTTTTATTCGAATAATTTTTATTCGAATAGCTTTTATTCGAATAACTATTATTAATTTAACATTTATTCGAATAATTTTTGTTCGATTTACATAGGAATAGTTTTCATTCGAATAATTTTTATTCGAATAATTTTTATTCGAATAATTTTTATTCGAATAAGTTAAATTCGAATAACTTCTCTTTGAATTATTTTGATTCGATCTACAGACTATATGATTTTTATCAATAACCCGATGTGGTGCTGCCACATTATTATAGTTTAAACTAGGGATGTAACGAATACCGATACCGATACCGATACCGATATATCGGCGATACTACAGATTTTCCGATACATCGGTATCGACGATATTTTACTGTCGATACACCGATACTTTAAAAAAAAATTTCAGCGTTTTTTTAACAAATAATTTATTTTTGTTCTATTTTACCGTGAATTAAATCACTTCGCTATTTTTTAAATCTTATTAATATCAATTTTAAAAATTAATAATATTTTATGCTGTAATTTTGTAAAAAAATTATTTATTTTTTGTTAATTTTACCATGAATTCAAATTCAAGTCGTTGTTTTTTTTAAAAAAAAAAAAAAGATACTCCAAAGAAGTCATGAAAATGTAG
Source organism: Panzeria rudis (assembly GCA_956483635.1). Classification (NCBI taxonomy): domain Eukaryota; kingdom Metazoa; phylum Arthropoda; class Insecta; order Diptera; family Tachinidae; genus Panzeria; species Panzeria rudis. The sequence continues at coordinate 9,922,432 of OY101451.1, forward strand.
AATTCGCGATCTGAAAGTATTGCAAACTTGAATAATTTCTAATTAGTTTTACATATCCATTGCAAGAAGTTCTGTTTTCCGAGTACCAATCACCGAATTGGAAGCGATGCTAGGACAAATTTCTTTTTCGGTATTCTATAATGACTTTTCCTCAAGGAAAAAGGATACAAAATCACCCATTTTCAAAATTTTTTTATGCGAATTTAAAGTCAGAACTGTATTTTCATGTAAATTTAAGTGAATAAATATAAACTTAGAAGTCTTTTAATAATTAAGCTATTAAGCTATTTAGAAGAATATTAGTTGATAAATGTCCTTTAAAAAAATCGATTTTTTAAAAAGCATGGCGAGTATTTTTTAAAATTATAAAGGAATTAAACATTTTTACTTGCTTTTCTACTAATTATCTGCACATTTTTAATATAGATTTTTTGGAAGCAAAGAAAATGTAGCTCCTTAAAAATTACTTCCAATGTTTTATCAATTTTAAATATTCTCTCTTATAATGTAGTTTTGTATAATAAAAAAATTGCACTTGAGTTTTGTTAATCTAAACTTGAACTTAATTTCAATATTCGTATCGATATCGGAATCGGTATCGGCGATATTTATTTTTAAATATCGGTATCGGATCGGATCGGCAAAACGGCGTATCGTTACATCCCTAGTTTAAACTATGCATGATACGTGAGGAAATGTTTTTCAAATATTAGTTTAGTTTAACTAAACTAGCTAACTAGTTTAACTAAACTAGGTTCACTGATTTATCAGCATTTATTTGATATAGTTTACTGAATGACGTCTATCACCTAATATCACCGGGACAATTAAAACCTGTGCTATAAATGTCCTGGGTGCTATTTTGGTCATTCCCGTTTTGCATAGTATAGTGCAGGTAGAGGCCTGCAGAAGTGCTCCTCGATTACCAGCATACAACTCGGAGATCTGGTGGGTTATATGAAAATATTAGGACCGTTTGTAAATGACCCGTATCTTCAGATGAAGGATCAAATACAACCGATATTAGTCTTAAATAAAAATTTGAATGTCCCAATTACGGAAAAGAGCCAATGGTTGAACTACACTTTATGGCACGAAGATCCGAATAGTTTTTATATTGTATTCGAATAATTTTATCCGAATAACTTAAATTAGAGATATTTCAGGTGAATAAGTTTTATTGGAATAATTTTTATTCTTTTATTATAAGTAGAACTTTTTATTAGGGATGTAACGATACGCCGTTTTGCCGATCCGATACCGATACCGATATTTAAAAATAAATATCGCCGATACCGATTCCGATACCGATACGAATATTGAAATTGAGTTCAAGTTTAGATTAACAAAACTCAAGTGCAATTTTTTATTATACAAAATTACATTATAAGAGAGAATATTTAAAATTGATAAAACATTGGAAGTAATTTTTAAGGAGCTACATTTTCTTTGCTTCCAACAAATCTATATTAAAAATATGCAGATAATTAGTAGAAAAGCAAGAAAAATTGTTTAATTCCTTTATAATTTAAAAAAATACTCGCCATGCTTTTTAAAAAATCTATATTTTAAAGAACATTTATCACCTAATATTCTTCTAAATAACTTAATAGCTTAATTATTAAAAGACTTTTAAGTTTATATTTATTCACTTAAATTTACATGAAAATACAGTTTTGAGTTTAAATTCGCATAAAAAATTTTGAAAATGGGTACTTTTTTATACTTTTTCCTCAAGGAAAAATCATTATAGAATACCGAAAAAGAAATTTGTCCTAGCATCGCTTCCAATTCGGTGATTGGTAATCGAAAAACAGAACTTCTTGCAATGGCAAGGATATGTAAAACTAATTAGAAATTATCCAAATTTGCAATACTTTCAGATCGCGAATTCTACATTTTCATGACTTCTTTGGAGTATCTTTTTTTTTGCTGGAATAAGATTTAAAAAACAACGACTTGAATTTGAATTCATGGTAAAATTAACAAAAAATAAATAATTTTTTTACAAAATAACAGCATAAAATATTATTAATTTTTAAAATTGATATTAATAAGATTTAAAAAATAACGAAGTGTATTTAATTCATGGTAAAATCTAACAAAAATAAATTATTTGTTAAAAAAACTCTGAAAAAATGTTTAAAAGTATCGTCGTATCGGCAGTAAAATATCGCCGATACCGATGTATCGGAAAATCTGAAGTATCGCCGATATATCGGTATCGGTATCGGTATTCGTTACATCCCTACTTTTTATATGATTAATTTTATTAAAATAAAGTGTTTTTGAATAATTTTTATTTGAATAATTTGACATGAATAATTTTTAATCATGTAATTTTATGCGTAAAAGTTTCATTCAAATAATTTTATTGCATTAGTTCTTTAAATATTTTTTTTTTAAATAAGTTTGTTTGAATAAATTTATTCGAATAATATTATTCGAATAACATTATTAGAGTAATAATTAAATAATTCAATTATTATATTGAGCCATAGGAATCGTTATAATAATTGAATAATACTGGAATTATTGTTATTTGAGTAATACTCGAATAACTTTTGTACGGACAATTTTACTCAAAATTTTTATTTAAATAAATTTATTCGAAAAACTTGAAGTCGAATAATTTTATTTAGAATAATTACTAACGAATAATTGTTATTGGAAAAATTGCATACTAATACCTTTTCTTTCAATAATTTTCATTTAAGTAATATTAATCGAATAGTTTTTATTCCAATAATGTTATTCGATTAATGCTATTCGAATAATTGTAAATATTTTTAATAGCATTATTAGAATTAATTCTATTCAAATAATTTGATGCCTAACTTTTACTATAAAATTATACTTAAATGTAGTAAAAGTCAAGTTTCTTCAAGAGTTAATTTTCCCAAAAAAAAAGTTCGTAGCGTAGACGCAATAAAAACTCTAACATCATTCCAGCAAAATGAAACAACACCAAATTTCTAACATCGTTATTCTCACACTCAGCCAAAATGCACTTATTTAAAACAAAAAAAACATTTTCCCAGTACTACTACTCACCATCACACCACAATGAGGCTGCTATGCAGGCATCAATTTCAGGACATTTATATTCACAATCTGACTCTTTTGGATAGAATCCAAAATCACTTAGCGTATCGTTGCCACTAGTACCAGTAGTAGTTATAGTACTACTGCTGCCAGTACCACCAACACCAACTCCAACTCCTCCGGTAGCCGTTCCTGTTGAGCTGGTATTAGTTTGTAAATCAAATTGTTGCAATAAAGTATTTTTCGTACGATGTATTTCCAGCCAGGTAAAGGCAATATCACCAGGCTCTTTAAGTATGGGTTCCAAAACTAAACTGACCGGCCTGAAATGACAAAAAAAACGACAAAAATTTAATTAATTTCATTGTTAGAAAATCATTTGAGAGCTCTTTTTAAAATTATTTATGAAGTTAGGACTTAAAGTGGATTTAAATTAATTGTTTGGAATTACGTGGATTTTTTTTCTTGAAAATAGTACTTTTTGTGTTCTTTAGCAAATTAAATTTAAAATAAAGTAAACTTTAATTTGTTTTCTTTATTTTTTCATTGTATAGTGGAGTATGCTATTGAAATTTATTAGAGGTACATGACATGCTTACAATTATTATCTTCAATAGAAGTTGTTTGTCCTTTTCTTAATTTGTTTTGTGTTTATCTTGGATTTATATTTTTTCTTACCTTTTGTTATTTTATGGACTCTCGTTGCAAAATTTAAAAATCAAATTCTATTTTATATTGCTAAAGATTTTTAAACGTGCCGGATCGTTCATATTTATGGTTATGTAGGATATACATTGTTCAACAACTCAAGGAAGAAAAATTTAAACAAATAACATTAAATTTGATGAACAGAGTGACCAGTTTTAAAGGGGAGAATGATGTTAATAGCTCAGAAGTTCTAAATTTATAGCTTTTTATTTGCATAGGTACTGAGTATAACCGTCACATTATACCTTTCACATTCCGTTTAACACTAAATAGAAATTAATTCGTTTACTACCTTTCCAACATGCAATTTCCTTTAATTAATTTTTTATCGGTAATAAAACTAAAGATGTCATTTGTGAAATTATTCAATATAATTTCTACTAAGCACTTGATACTTTTCTTAAATAATTTCTATTATTGAATTATTCATTAAATTATAATATTTTCGATTTACCAAATGAAATGCGCTCCTGGCCATAAAAACACTAAAATAACATTGACTCTGTACTGGGCATATCGTTGTGTGGTGAACGTATACAGATATGGAAGAAAAATTATAACAAATGCTTTTAGGACATACGCAGACAATAAAGTACGAAAAACACATTAACACATACACACATACATACATGCATATATACCGGAACGTACACACTCAAACACAGACAAATTTATACATTTAAGCAAAAAATTATAAACAAATATTAACGACCTAAAAACATACTCGTTGTTGCAAAAAAAAAAAGCTATGAATCGAATGGGAAAACCCGAAAAAAATTAACAAACTTTGAAAATTGTGCCATACACGTACAAACTCAATTCAATTGCTGACACAAGCACTTCTTGCAAAAATGGCAAATAAACAAAACAACATATTTACTAATACTAATAAAAAAGGAGGTTACTAAATAGTTAGGCTCAAGTAAGAGGCTCACCTTAAGAGGATTTCCATTAATTTTCGATTTTCTGGTTGCTTTTTAGGTCTATAACTCTCTTTCAACTATATCAGCTCTGATTTCTCTATAATAGCTTTTAATATTATGAATTTTAGTCGAACTGTATGGCTTAAATCTAAAGAAATTTAATTATTTTGGCTTGATTTTTAATTTAAATTATCAAGTGGTCTAAGCGGTAAAGAACTTTAAGGAGTTCACCGGGAGGTCTTCATATAAGTAAGTTCAACCCTCCACGCAGTCAAATTTATTTTAAGCTACAGCCACCACGATATCTCCAGAATCCCGTTGTACAAGAATCAAGCCTCCAGTCAGCCTTCGTGCCCGAAACTACTACCAGTTGAACCCCAAATATTTCGGGTCTAGTGGCCCGAAATAATTTGTAGTGTGTGATCCCAGAGAAAGCTAAGTCTAGAGATCAATAACACCCCTACCGATTGTGGACCATTCACGCTCTACACATATTGAAGAAGTAAAGCAGGGTCAACTTTCTTATGAAAAAATAAAAGTAAACTAGTCCAAAGTTAATGTAGGACTGCTGCTTCACGGAGTAGTTGGTAATTTAGAGCAATATAGAAAAGGAGAAAATGGACCACTGCTATTAATCTCTATAGTGACAGTTTCCACGTTAACACAAGTAATATGATAGATATTAAAATGGTTACACAATTTTTAATTTCTCAAGATTATAACCTTTGCATTTAGTTCTGCGTTTTCGCCATCTGATCTAACCGACTTGATGGTAATTCAAGTCCAGCTCGTCAACTTTTTAGTCTACATTCTATGTGTCAACTTGAAACGATCATTGCCAATTCGTTGTCTACAAGCAGAAGGAACACCAAATGGAGTACCAGCTCGTCCTCAACAAAGCATGCAAAAGGGCGCATTTATGCATGCAATGGATCCTTACAATTGGACCCAACATTATTTATGTCGGAGTTGAAATTTGTTCTTTTGCCTTTTTTCCCCTTTAAGGGAAGTCCTCGATATGAATATGATAGATATCAAATGTCATTCGGCTCCTTCTTTATCTTAGTATATCGAAATTTTTCTTACTGACATAAGCACAGTATAAAACTATATGAGCTCCCATATTTTTTTCAATACATATGTATATTTTTTAAGAGAAGAGGATTTAATTTTAAAATGTATTGAATGATAATATTCCGATATATTTAAAAAAAATACATCCATTTCGAAGTATGAGAATAATCTATGGTATTTTAAGTCAAATATTGTGGGCGGCTTCCATTTTAGTAATTTTCCAAATAGTCCAACAGAAAACAATCAAGATGGAAAAAATATAAACATTTTTGATTTTAAAACCACTTTTGTGTTTGCTTGGCTGTAATTTTGGCCCAAAATGTAAGAGTATTTGTAAATAGCATATATGTATGTTTACATAAGTAATTGTATTGAATCTATATACAAAAGCACAATCACATTTAAATAAACACACACACAAACAACATGCGTAAGTTGCTGTTCAGGATGTTTGTCTATGTATGTTCAGTAAATTATCGACTTAACATTCACATCCTTGTACATTCAACGTGCGACCCAAAATGAATAAATGAATGAATGAGTGGATGTGTTGTTTTTTTTATAGACCCAGAGAAGGACTTTAAAGATTCATAGATTTTTTTTTCATGTTTTTAGAAAATTAACAACAAACACCAAAACTACATTAACAAAAAAAGGATCACTGTAGATGTTTAGTCTATTAAATAGTCCGGTACTATGTTTTCGGACTAACATGATGTTTTGGATTAAAGTAACTGCTAAGTTTAGAGTATAAGACCAAATGAACACAAGGAATTAGAAAAAGAACACATTAACATCTGAATTCGCACGAAATAAACGTAAAATAAAGTTTATGCCATTTTTAAGTGTAATAAAATTGAATGGATAGTTAGAGCTACAATTAAATATACCGTAATAATTTCTTTTTAATAAGTATATGCCGACATGCTTTCTGGCTAAAGGGAGAACTGTAATTGGTGCTATTTGCTTTATTTTTGTCGAACATTTTAACTCGCTATATTGCTGAGGAAGAAGAGTTTTTTTCCACCCTTTTAGGAACAGGACAAAAAGACTCACACAACATATTAAAAAAAATCTGCGTGGTGTTTTGCATAAAAGTTCTAAACACATATTTTGGCTTAAACGTAAGACTTACAAGATTTCCTATGCCAAGTGCTAATTGTAAATAAGTACGAAATTAACGTTTAAGCACATTTAATTTTTGAATGATTTCTAGCATTCAAGTTGAATCTGTAGCTTTGGTGTCTATAAAGACGTTTAATAAAATTGTATGACAAATATATTTGCAGAACATTTCAGCCCACTTTATTGCCGCTAAAGAGGAGTTTTTTGCCTCTTTTTTAAGAAAGGTACAAAAAGACCAATACAACGGAGAGTTAGAGGGCTAAAATGTTCTGAAAAATAATTTGCCGTGGTGTTTTACATAAAAGTGCTAAACAAATCTTCTACCTTAAATGTAATGCTTACAAGTTTTCCTATGCCGAATCACTACGCTGAAAGAATTTCGCTTTAATCCAATAAAACTATTTCGTTATATTTTTTTACAATTCTAACGAAATATTTCATAATTCTAATGAAATTTGACGAACATTGTGAAAGAATTTTATTGGAATTGCTTCATATTTTTGTTAGAAAATTTCATTGGCTATATAAGAACAACATTTTGTCATTTTATGGAAACCTTTTTAAGTTTTGACAAAATATTTTGATCGGTGCATAAAACTCTTGAAATATATACTAGAAAAAATTAAAAAAAAAATTAAAAATTGCATGTCCTTGATTTTCATAATTTTAATGAAATTTATTTCATTGTTTTGATGAAAAGTTTCATTGCATTTATAAAAGACCGATCAAATAAATCACATATATAATTTCTTTTTTTTTAACATGCCCTTATTTATTTCAACAGTTGGGAACAAAAAGCGAGCAACAAAAATAGTTTTATATGTTTTTGTTGTTGTTGTTGTACTCTTTCTTATTATTATACACTTACAGGAACATTTTTTTAACAGTGTTGTTGGCTGAAGTAGCTAAGACGATCCATATAAAGCAAATGATGACAATCAAGAATCTGAGTTCGATTTAGTGAGCGGTCATCAACATTATAAATTTTTCTGATGTACATTGACATCTATTGTACGTAATTGTGGCATGGAATTGTCAATAAATTAAAATAGTCAATAAAATAGATAAGCTAATGATGCTACTATATAATGTAATAACTTCATTAAAACAATGAAACAATTTCATTAAAATAATGACGGTATATCATATAAATAATGTCCAAATTTCACTAAAATAATAAAAAAAAATTATTAAAATAATGAAACAATTTAATTAAAACGATGAAATAATTTCGTTAAAATAATGATTTATGTTCATTAGCTTTGCGAAATTATTACATTGGATCAGTGAAATCATATTATATATTTAACGAAGTTTTCATTAACGTAATTTTAAGCATATGAAATAATTTCATTAAAATAATAAAGCATGTTCATTAGCTTAGTGAAACTATTATATTGGATCAATGAATTTATTTCATATATTTAAGGCAATTTTTATTAAAATAATTTTAACCATTAATTGAACGAAGCGTGACGTTGGTTGACTTTTAATGAAATTTTTCATTAGATTAATGTTGAAATTCACAGAATTTATGAATAAAATTCATTCAGTGTATAACTATGTGTAAAATGAATCACAGATGTAAACTTTCAAAATGCCAATATAGATGTATCTTTTTTTAATACCCTCTATCAGAATCAGTCGCTAGAACCTTGTTATTTTGAAAACATTTTGCAATAAATATCGCATCACTTTTTTGCCCACCCTAATGGCATACTAAGAACTTATACGCTTTTAAGTAAAGATCATTTAAATTGAATTCTTCTGTTTTTACATCATATTTTCCCGAAGTTAATTCATAAGAATAAGAATGCGCAAAAGTGTACTGAAAAGTGTATTTTTTTTTTGTAATGTGGGTGCTGGTTCTCAATAAAAATTGTAACGAAATACAGCATTTTATATGACACATTTTTGACACATACACAAATACTGCAATTCATAATAGTTTTCATTTATCAGTAATTAATTTTTCCTCTTTTTCATTAAATTTCTTTTTTGTACAACCGCTTTTGTTTTGTTTTCAATTAAAATCTTGTATATGAAAACTTTTGTTATTCACTTTAAATGATGAACATGTGTGTGTGTTTGTGTGTGCTCAAATGCCACCCAACATGTATGTATTGTAGTAAATTTTTTTCTGTTGACTTTGTGTTGGTACTCGTATCCAACTTTAACATTCTGTAGGTGTTTTATGTTTATAACACCTACAGTAAAAGATACTATCGTTTTTAATGAGTGTCTACCTTAAGGGTTAAATGTCTAAACCCAAAAGCCATTGGTAGCAGTAAATTTCGAAAAACATTAAAAAACGAATGGATAAGCAAACACATAGCTAAGGCGGCAGGAATTTTCGACACCAGATAGTATAGAGTTAGTCAGTCCATAGAGAAAAAAAATGTGCTATTTACTGTTGTTTTTTCTTCCTTTGTCTTGCAGTTCAATTACGCATCAAATACACTTTTCGATTTTTGGCTATTTCATTTATTCATGCATTAATAATGTTGCCGTAGATTCAAAGTGCCAAAAAAGCTGAAATATATGGCGAAAAGGGAACAAAAATGTTAAAATAAGTGTTTGGTTTTTGATCGTTTTAGGCATATTTGGCTAAAATATTTCGTACTAAAGGATAATAAATTTGATAAGGAAATGGATTATTGTACCTTTTTTTTGAAATGCTCCTCAGAACAATTATTGATTTTTTAAGGCTTATATTTAAGTCTTTTCAATGGCATAATATTAGGCTGTGTGATGTTTTAAAGCATAGTGTTAGGCGGATAAGTTTAGTGCAATATTTCAGAATTTTATGTTAATAAAGTTTTTATTTCACTTACTTATTGGTAAAAAGCGGCTGTCCATTTGTCCAGTCCTCTGAAAATATATGCAGTGATGTTGGCCTGGGACCAGTCTGGGCCGGACACACTACTCTCATAGGTTTTAATGGCCTTCCCGAGTAAATCATTAAACGATTTTTTGTATGACATCTCATGGCATCTTCTGAGGTAGGATCCACTGGCAAATATGAGCCCCAGGTTTGCACAAATAACGACTTTTCCAAGGTTTGAGCTTCTATATACCAAGATAAACCTTCACAACTGGAATCTTGAGATTTCATAGGATATTTAATTTCATCTTCACCACCAGCTCCTTTCAATTTCAAACGCTTGCGACAATCTGTTACCCGTTTAAATTCATACGAAGCAAAGAAATTCACATCAGCAAAATCTTCTGAGATATTTAACTTCGTCACTGTAAAACTCAATTCCATTATACGTGAGTTCGAAACAAATGTTAAGGGAGCATTGCTGTATAAAGCACTGGAGTTATCACAAAAACAACCCATTTGTATTTTAACATCGCGAAAGGGTACATCAAATAGTTTAAGTTCAGTTATTCGACCATCTGGATCTAATTGATTACACTTCGGCCGGCCTGTGTGTAAATCATTGTCCGTGGTACAGGTTGTGCCATCACCAAATGAAACATTATGCAGCACTAGTCTTACTCTCTCCGAGGGACCAGCTTCAAAGCGATATAGACAAGTAAGATTTTTAGCACCTCCTCGGCCATAGAGAAATACATTACGTGGTACTTGTATGTTGCCTTTACGTTTGCGAAATACTCTTGAGCACAGCACAGGTACAGGTTCTTCTCCACGCCGTCCAGGCCAAGATTCGCCACCCTGTTCGGTATCCACAAATTCGTAATTAAGAGCAAACTGTGCTGGGAAAAGGGCAGTGCCAGTGTGAGTATGAAATTCTAGTTTCTGTAAAGAAAAAAACGAAATAGTTATTTTAATTTTTGTAAGCTAATCTGCTTAAATTGTGGTTTGGCTGTAATCGTGCAAAAATTGTGCTTTTTAAAAACAAACCATTTTTTTATAATCTCATTCTTATACCCAACAGAGGTGATAAATTGATTAATATTCAACGGCCGAGGTAATCACCCATATTCTATACATACACTAATAACACCGTTTGACAAGTTTTGGCCCCTATTATGTTTCACAACTTAATTGATAGTTGAGTCGTCGTAGCTGTCAAATTCTTATTATGAATTACAACTTTCATCAAAGTGAGACAATTGGTTTTTATCAGTTGTGTTTTGGTTTTCATTTCGAATATTGTGTTACTTTTGCTTACTTTTAAAATTGTGATTTTAGGCGCCAATCTATCCCACTTGTCAACCAACATTGTTGCCATATCCATAAAACAAAAAATCTCAAGAACTAAAAACATTTAAAAGATTTTGTGATGGCTACTATGGTTTCAAAAAACAGATAGTATAGATAAGAACCTTTTTTTCGAACATTATTTCGAAGACAACTAAAATTAGTTGTGAACTATAATACAAAAAAATGGTTGAGTTTGGTCGTAACATTAACAACTCAACCTAGTTGATATATAAAAATATTTACTATAATTTCCCTGAACAAAAACATAGAAAATGTCCTTTTAAAAATATATCCTTCCATATCCTTAAACGTTTTCATTAAACATTTTTTTTAATTTTATGTTGTAGCATGCTGCTGCCCACTTGTAAAAATATTTATTTTAAATAAGCGTGGCACTGCCCACTTTTCCCACCATAATGTTGTATTCTGAGGCAAATTCAATGTGTACGAAAATTTTTAAAATAATTGGTTAATTGGTTAAGTAACGATTAGCCACACATATTTATTTGTATGAGCGTTTTACTGCCCACTTTTAAAATATTTGAATTGTTTTGTCGGAGGAGTTCAGTGTGTGGACAAAGTATCATAAGACACGGTTAACTAGAAGTAGCTAAAAACATTTCTTTCAAATGGTCGTGACACTGTCCACTTTTCCCAACATAATGTTTTATTGCGACGGAAGGAAACTTAAAGTGCGTGCAAAATTACATAAGAATCGGTAGACTAGAAGTAGTAGAAAAATTGCCAAAAGATTTGGCTACAAAATCCACAGACAAACAAAAGTGTATCTTAATAAAAGCTTTTAATATAAACCAAAGACTTTTATTATATATTTAACTTAAAAAAACTGGGAATTTACTCATTTCACTCCGATTTTCGAAAATCAACTTTTCATCATATCTTGACGTTTTGACCCGAAACTTTTCAGATCCTAGAAAATCGGTTAATTTTTCTAAATTTTAAAATTGAACCAAATTAAGTAAATTTTACGTAAAGCCGATAATTTTTAAAATAATTTTTAATTACTTAAAAATTTGATAATTTCTCAAGCGCTTTCAACCTTCTTTAAGCCGTATGCGCCTGCAAGGTCAACCATATTATATTTTATTATAAACCGGTTTCTCTAAAAACATCAAGAGTATAATTTTTTCTCTTGATGTATAAACATTAAACGCCACCGAACTCATATGATCCCTTTCATGTATAGTTCTAGAACAGGATCAAGTCGCACAGTGCTTTGTTCTCATTTAACGATAGGACAAAAATAGAAGTAGTTATACTAGACCAATGAAATTCGATGCACTGTTATAAATTAAAGTAGTTAAGAAAAATATAAACTTTTCAAAAAATCGGTGCAAGGACTCTTATAGCTCCTATAAAAACCTTAACCCTGAGAATTGAATTGAAGGCACATTCCTTCAGCTACGAAATACTCTATCTACTAGAAATAGCTGTATTATTAATTTTAAGAATTTTTAAGAGGCTAAGGCAAAAGTCAAATCAAAGTCAAAGGACAAAAGTCAAATCAAAAGAATGAATAAATAGGCTTTGAAGTTTATAATCACATGGATTGAAATTGACTATCTAAAGTTAGTTCAAACATTTTTATGTTGACCTGTGTAATCTTTCAGAGTTCAAGCAAGCATAGTCTGAGTTTTTCATACCAAGTCCAATATAAGACAACTCAACATAGCCAAAGGATATTTCAGTCGTATTGTTCTAAGTACATTTCTAAATCTTCCAAAATTTATTTTGGCAAACTGCAAACATTTTTCTGCATTACAAACTTAAATCCAGCAAGTGATTTGTCACTCTTCTTTTTAATAAGACATGCATCTGAAGGTGTTATACATTTAAATTACAATTTTATTTAGTGGCTGCTTTATTTATTTTAATCTTACTTTACAGCATTTACTTTCTTAACCATAGAAATTACGTGTTTGCTGCTATTGCATTTGCTGTTCCTATTTAAAATGAATTCTCAAGTATTCTGTTCTTAATTTTAGCACGTAAATCAAATTTAAACACTTGACTTGATTTTAAGGCTCAAAGCAATATAACAAGCACCGGGAATTACATAACATGCGGCATTTACTTTGCCAAAATCAAAATCTCTTGGTTACTGAGCATAGAAATAAGCAAAAAAAAAAAGCGTAAATACAACATGGCAATATAAAAATGTTACGCCTGACATAATACGCTACACGTAAATTGCAAGCATAATGTATAGACATCATATAGCCGTAATACAATAATGACTGAGTTTTTTTTAATATTTTTTTTCATTTTGTTTCGCAAATACGAAAGAGTATTTTAAACGTAGCAAATGGCACTTAAGGACGCAATATAAGGAATATTGGTGCATATGCCAACAAGAAAAAGTAAAAAAAAGTGTTTTTATTTTTCATCTTGAGTTTTAAAAGCAACAAAATATTTAACTAGAAATGTTAACAGCAGCCAAGAAAGGCAACAACCCAAACACGCCAATTGTAAATTAGAAAAACCAACTAACGAAACTTTTTTACTTCATCTTCTTTTTTTTTTTTTGGGGCTGTTTGTCGTACAAAAATATACAGTGTCATTTGCACAACAGCGAAGAATAATATGGCAAAGGTATGAATTTGTTATGTGTATTTAACAAGAAAATCTTTCTGAGGAAGTTTCTCTTCAATTCCAAATATGTACACATTTAAGAGGTTTTGCATATGGAGGTACTTCCGAATTAACAACAACTCAATAACGTTGCGGATAATTGCCAATCAGCTCAATAAATAGTTTAAAGAAAAATAGAGCAAATAAAAACATTCGAAAAAACACGTCTTGCATTATTTATTTATAAAAGAACCCCGTGAACCCCGACTAGAGGGAGCGAAACTCCTGCTCTAAACATGTGTTAAGCGGAGTTTTCTTACACCTTCCAAATATTATTAGAAAGTCAACCAGACTTTAGTTTTAATGCCGGAAACATCTGACAATGGAAGTGCATTTATAAATGCCAGTTGTGATTGAATATACAACCTCTTAATCAAACACCTTTTAAATTCTACACATAAAGTCATAGTTTCTTTTGACCTCTTCGAATTTTTTTCCTGCCAATGTGTTCCTATGATTTTTTCATTTTATGGCTCCTACTTCAACAGTATTATTTGCATTTTATCTTCTTTTTGAAAATGAAAAATAAATGAAAGAAAGGCTAAAATGGAAAAAAAATACAAGAAGCTGAAAACATAAAATGAATGTCTTCATGTTTTTATCGGGAAAATGGGAGTTAACGTGACCAACTATGAATAAAACTACGATATTTTTCTATTCCCTTTATACAATTTATAGCTAAACTTTAATATAATTAGTAAAGTGTGACTTTGATTCGCGCACGACGGGTTCCATACGAATACCATATATGTAAATGGCTGATTCTCATTTCAACTACTTTTTTCATGTCCATTGAAAGTATAGTAAAATATTTCTCAAAAGAAACGCATAAGTTTTAAAATGAAAACTGCTTTAGCATGATTTAATAGATTATAAATATATGTACACAAGTTTTATTTTTTGCGTAACACTGTGTGTTTAAAACGAAGAACGAAAATACTGTTTTTACTCTCTTCATACAAAATGGCGTGTCCGTAATGCATACTGTTGATTTTCCACATTAAGAAACTATGAATTTTTCCAAAAAACGATATTATATTTATAACGGTTTTAGAATATTTGCATATGCTTCTCATATTTTACACATGAAATTTTTGCAAAATATCAGAAATTTTAATATTTTTAATTGTTGCTATCTGTAGTCTTGTGTATTGAGCGTTACTATTTTTTAGTATGCTTCATTACTCAGTTTAATTATTAAGATTGCATTAACAACATATACTAAAATAACAGCGTATGTCTGTACTTGTAAATATTTAAACGTTTTGTGAACTTTGTTAAAAAAAATGTATTGAGTGTTATCCATATTTTTTTAATATAATTGAAAATTTTTAGTGAATACCTAAAGAGGTTAAGTTAAAATTCATCGAAGACTATACATCTGAATAATATTGAATTCAAAATAAAGTGTGTGTTCTGAATAAAATATTAATTTCTTATAAAAATGTATTAAGCGTTACTTAAAAAAAATTTTAAATATAATTTATCTATAAATTTTAGGACGTTAAAAAAAGTTAACAGCAGTTGAAGGATAGAAATGATATAAATAAAATTATCTGCTTATAAATTTCTGATTTGCTTTGAAAAAAGTTTGTTGCTACCGCACAGTGGGCTGTTATATTTTCGAAGAATGTATTAGGTAGGTCGTATTGATATAACTTTTGACATTGTTGGTCAATTTGATTTAAATTAGTGCTATTTGCAAGAAGAGTTAGCCTACTTTTCACTCCTGTATAAACGTTTGTAAAAAATTATTTTTAAAAGATATAAATGTTTAATTTTTCCATGTGAATCCGTGTTAAAATTGAAATAGTGGTCATAGCTTTTAATTTGGTCCTGAGATTATTATACTTTTTTGTTTTAAGAGAGTAGATGTATAGTGCTTTCAAACCCTGTACTCATTTTTTGCGATGTATCTTTTTGCCAAAATCATTCCCGGAACAACTGCGAAGGCAAATGTAACGTTCCAAGCAGAAAAATGTTAAAAAATCTAAAAATATATAATTATATTTAAGGATCCATTGAATGAGGCGATAACTATAGTTTGAATCCTCCTTCTCATATTTCATTTAGTTCCATTGGAAAAAAACACAAAATGTACGTTTAGAATGAGAATCCCCACATACATTAATCCTTTTCTCGCTTTCGCGATTTTTGTTTGTTTTTGTGGAGTTTTAAAGTTCAGTGTATGTTTTCGTTTTAGGAATTTTATGTTTTGAACATTTTTTTATAATTTTTTCGATTTTTTTAGTATTTGACAATTTTTTTGCGTCTGGGTGGTTTTTTGTTTTAACGTTTTTTTCATTTGGCGATTTTTTTGTTTTGGGTTTTTAGTTTATTTTATTTAGGGTTTTCTCAGTTTTACGTTTTTTTTGTTTTGGAAATTTTTGTCTGTTTTTGAGATTTTTTTAGTTTTGGCAATTGGTTTCGTTTTTGCGAGTTTTTCGTATTTTTGACGATATTTTTAGTTTTAAAATTTCTTTTGTTTTGGTGTTTTTTTTGGCTATTTTCTCGTTGTGGCAATTTTTTAGTGTTTTTTAGTTATGTGGTTTTTTTATTTTTAGCGATTTTTTCGCTTTGGAGCTTTTTTCATTTTAGCGTTTTTTCAATTTTGGCGATTTTTTTTTCCGTTTTGGCAATTTTTTTTATTTTGGTTTTATTTTTAGTCTTAGCGTTTTGTTTTATTTTTGCTTTGGCGATTTTTCCTTTTCGAGCTTTTTCATTTTAGCGTTTTTTCCATTTTGGCGATTTTTTTCTGTTTTGGCAATCTTTGTTTATTTTGGGCTTTTTTTAGTCTTACCGTTTTGTTTTTTTGTTTTGGCGATTTTTCCTTTTCGAGATTTTTTTATTTTAGCGTTCTTTCCATTTTGGCGATTTTTTTGGGATTAGCAATTTTTGTTTATTTTGGGGTTTTTTCAGTCAGCGTTTTTTGTGGCTTTTTCTTTTTGACGATTTTTCGAATTTAGCCTATTTCACAGTTTTGGCGATTTTTTTCGTTTTGGTGCTTTTTGGTTTCAACGTTTTTTTTCATATTGGAGATTTTTTTTCGTTTTGGTTATTTTAAAATTTTGGGGGTTGTTTTGATTTTTTTCTTGCAATTTTTTTCTTTTTGGTGATTTACTTTTCGGGATGTTCATTGCATTACTTGAAAGGATACCCTTTAATTATTAGCTTTTCTTTCAATTATTAATTTTGTTTGTTTCAGGTGTCTATATACATATCAAGTTTCTGTATATTACATTAGGACTTCAGCATGGTTCGCTGCTTTCTTTGGAACACCCTTTAATTTTTAACTTTTATAAATTTTTAGTAGTTGTTGTTGTAGCAGCCATAGTTACACATATTCTGTGAAAATTTCAGTTTTGTACCTCTTACCGTTCTAGAGATAGAAGCCTGTGAGAGACAGACGAACGGACAGACAGACAGACGTACGGGCAGCGCAGCGAAAGCAATATATAGGGTTCCTTTTCACTTTTGGTGTACGAAACCCTACAAATTGCGGAAAAGTTACACAGAGAAAAAGGTGCTACAAAACTATTTTCATTGCCCATAAATCATTTTGTATAGTTGGTCACATTGAGCTGGTATTCCTTAAATTTACGGCATACTCTCATCGTTATCTGCAATGCTTTTTTCTAGTGGCAGTTTCACTGGTAGCTGTCACTATATCTGTATTAAAAATAGAAGAAAAAAACTCCTTCATGTAATTTAATTAGAAAGTTGAGAGTGACTCTTGAGCTGCACATACTTTTTTTATGGCAAAATTTTGTGCGCCTTTAGCGGAAGCAGTGACAGTACAGCACAAGTAAGTGCGTTTTATTATATATGTGTGTGTGTGTGTGTGTGTGTGAGTGGATCTGTGCTTTGTAGTTGTATGTGTAAAAGCATGGCCACATCAAGTCTTAGTGGTTGTTTGCCTATTTGCCATGTCTATAGACTTTATCCTTAACAGGACAACTTTATGCTGGTAGTTTTATATTAAATGGATACACTGGAAATTTGTATCAAAATATATTCTAGTTTTCTGTACAATTTTTATTTAACAAAATTTCCTTTCTTTGCTGCATGGTGTTGATGATGTTGCCAGTCGTTTTTTAATGCATATTTTTCGAAATAATTTCAAATTTTATTTATTTATTTCTCTTTTTTTTATTTTAGCAAACAAGAATCTTTAATTTTTTATTTCTCCCTTGTTGTGGATTTTCTCTGCCATTTTATTGCAAACATTTGCATATTTACTCGTTATTACCTCCTTTTTCTGAGGACGTTTTTTTTTATTATTTATTGGCTGCCATCTTTACATTTGTTTGTGTGTGTGTGTGTCTTTTGTATGTGTCAATATAGAACGCCCAGCCAATTGAAATGTTAGTTAAAACTGCTGCAAATGGTTTGTTAACTGTGTTTTCTGTGTGTGTGTGTGTGTGTGGCTTTGGAGAAATAAATTTTTCGTGTAAAAATAAATTTATAATGTTAAATTATACAATAAGGTTTTTCGTTATGCAGGCTGGTTCTTTGCCCCGAGTTTGCTTTTTTCTATTTGAATTTAAAAAATATTAGCATATACAAGTGGTAATTGAAGCAACTAATTTTTATAAATTTTCTTTTTAAACCAAGAAGTAGTGTTTTTAATTTTTATTGCCTTTGATAGCTGCTGGTATTTTTTTCTAATATATTTAAGGTTACGGTTATTTAAATTGAAAGTGAAGGTAAGTAAGAGTGGGTGTACGTAAACATTTTTTTATATTTAATAAAATTGAGGTAAAGTGTATTAAAAAATAAATTTGAGTGTGTCTAACTAAATTATGATAATAAATTACATATTGAGGAATATGACTATTATAAAAGTATGTATACAAAAAGTTTTAGAGAAATCTTTAAAGGGAAGAGTTTTTGGAACGAAGTTGCTAATGGCACGTTGTGCATAAGATATGCAGCATATAAATGTTTTCTATGATGGGGACAAAAAATTTAATTTTTGAATTAAAAAAATACGTGTAATCGATATTGGTAAGAAATATGTGTAACGACAATTCAAAATGAAAGCAACAGGCCGGCGTGAAGGTTAAATTCCTTAAAAGCTCAGGGTTGTCGCTTTGGTATTTTTGCGATTTTAGGTATTGCCGTTATTTTCCGGATAAGGTCGTAGATTTTTAGGAAGATTTTTGTCCTAAGTTTTGGAAATCCGTTAAACTTCTGGGACTTTGAAGAGATTTTCGCCCAACCTTTTCGGGATTCAGGGAAAATTTGGGATTTTGGGGAAATATTAGTCCAAGTTTTTGGAAATTCTTAGGAATTCTTGGCTAATGGTAGGTGTTCTTGCTAAATGAAGGTATGTCGGCTAAGCACCAGGTGCGTCGGCAAAATTTTCTAGAAGTATCGTCTACGTATCGCTTAAGTATCTTCCTGGCGATAGTTGCTTTTTGGTTGACGAATTATTTTCTTTTTTAAAAGTTGAAATTACTATCTTTGTTAACTTGGTGTCATCAAGGTAGTTGAAATTTTTGTTTTAAAATTATAACTTTTATTTTTGGTTGGCGTCATGGTGCCGGGTCCGGTGAATATGCGGAGTGTGTCGAAGGGCGATAAAGATGAAGGGGCGTCTGATATAGCCACCGAACGTGGCCGGCCAAAGGTTGTCTGCCGAAGGTGGACGGCCGAAGATGGCCTACCAGTGGCTTGAAGCGGAAAGTCGCCGTCCGATGGCATAACACCAAAAGTACCAGGCAGAAGACTCACAGTGTATCTTTGAAATTTGCGATCCGATTGCAAAACAGTGTATGTAAAAATCATAGAAGAGGACCTAAGCTTTAAGAATATTGCAATTTGGATAAAACTGTTGAAGCCCTTATGACACTACAATTTCCTTCATTTTTCAAGTTTTGGAGAGCAGCGTAAATAGAATATAATAGGAAATTTTGCCAGGTGCAAGGAGTTAAGATAAATACCAAATGGTCAAAGCTTTTACTAATGTTATCGATAAGAAATTGGGGCTTGTCAAAAAAATTTAAAAATGTTCAACTTAAAATTGACATTTCAAGCTTGAAACATTAAAGTGTTGCCAAGTTAGCGGCTTATTCACGAATTCAGCGACTTAGCGCCTCTTTTTTTCAACTTTTTTTTTCTTTTGTCGTTTTATTATAAATAAAAAGTAGGCAGCACTTAAAGAAGCCATTACGTTTTGTTTATATTTTGTATAGTTGTTTCTTTCTATCATTTGCTATTTCTTTCTTTCAATCCTATAGCAAAACAATGCAAGAAAAATGTAGTGTCATAAGGGCTTAAATATAAGTTGAGCCACGGGATATCAAAGTTGACTACCTCCGGCATGAAAAACTTTGTCGGCCTTTTATAACAAGTTTTACAAATATTATCCAATTCTTGTGAATTTAAACTTAGTGCAAAGTTTTTAAATAGATAAAGAAAATACAGTTTATTTCATTAAAATATATTTAATATTTTTAAAGATATTTGGCTCTGAATTTAAAATTTTAGGTTTTTAGTCCCGAATTCGTTCTCTATTTCGTCAATAGCTCCGGTAATATCTTAGCCAAAATTTAAAAAAAAAATATTTAATGATTTTCAACAAAATTCTTGATAATATGCAGAACAAATTTTGAAGTTATCTCACACATAGTTAATCGTTTCAAGGCTGGTACGGATTTGTTACGGAAATTCCGATTTGGAGTTTTGCATTTATTTCTACACGGAAAAATAAGGAAATTGTTTGATATTTTATTTACAGTTTTCGCATACTTGGGGGACACAAAAAAAAATCAAGTTACTCAAATGTACAGTCATTTAAACAATTGCGATGTTTATTACTTTTTCATAAATTGTATTTAGAATGCAATTAATTAAAAAAATCCTGGTCCCACTAGCTGAAATATTTAGCGATCAGTTAGTGCAAACCAGTAATAAAAAACTGATTGCTATATTGTATAATTTTGAACCAGTTAAGAATTCATAACAGAAAATAATAAATTTTTAATTAATTTCTTTTTCCAGCAGCGACAAAAGTATTCAATTAAATTTCCAATTAAATTATTAAAAAATATATTTTATTTCATTTTTAGCAAAGCAACAACAATGACATATACAAATTCCGAACATTTCACAAACATTTCACAATTATTTTATAACAAAATAAACCGCAGTAAAATGAGAAAAATAAAATTTTTATTAAACATTAATAGAATACAGGAACAAAGTGCAAAACATGAATGAATACACAAACACAAATTCGTATATTTTTACACACAGACACATTTAATAATGGGAATTTTTCATTAGAGGTACAGGATAATATGGCCAAATATTAAAAAAGCATATACTACACATACTTAAAATGTTATGAGGATTAGGGTGAGCATGGCAAAATTTATTTTGATTGTGCAAATTAAAAATGAAAATTTTGATTTAAAATAAGAGAGAGTTTTAATTGTTAGAAGTTGTAGAGCAGATTAGTCATGACTTACTGACGAAGAGGGCGGCGAAGAAAATATGCTTTCCCTTAACTAGTATAATCTTTGCCATCTGGTATAACCTTTGTTATAAATGGTATAACTTGTATAACCTTGTATAACCTGGTATAACTGGTATAACCTGGTATAATTCGTATAACTGGTATAACGTTTGTATACTCTTTACCTCAAAACAACAACGTTCTTTAGCTTATAATAAGGAATTGAAAAAGAAAACTGAACGTGAGTAAAAGCTGTTAATTGATTTTCTATTAGCACATTTTGGAGAACCCTAATAACTTATAACATTGCACAATATAATATAATTTGGTTTTCAAAAATGGAAAAATTAAAATTAAGTCATAAAATTTTTAATAGTCTTTTTTGTGGTTCACAACATAATTTGAGGTTTTCCTCTTTTTTTTTTGCTGTTGCCATACGGTAGTCGAAGCTGATAATACTGATGAGGAGGATAACGATGATGATGATGATGATGATGATGATGGTGAAGACCATCTGCATTGACGAATGGTTAAGTGAAAATTTGTGTGTTGTATTATAATATGAGACATGACCCAAAACAAAGTTTTGCATACTGTGTAGTTATTGAAGTATATTTCATGTATATAAAATTTATGAACTGGAAATAAAAAGAGTAAAAACTTTTCATATATAAAAAATAAGCATATATACTCATATTCCATTTTATGTTTAATTAAAGTGTAAAGTTTGCATGTGATTTAAATAGAAAGTAAATGACAACAAATTGTGCCAGGAAAATTACTTTTGTTTTCTTTATATCCGATGTTTTGTACTTCAAGTTCCCTTATACTGAAACAAGAGGCTACGTTCACATGTTTAAATAGTATACCCGGAAAAATTAAGTTTCTAGCAGCAGAAACAAGATTGCATGCTTTGCAATCAACTGTTTTGAAGTGGTTGGGATGATGTACAAAAATTGCGCAGATGTCTTTCAATTTAGTTTTAAGCACGAAATAATTTAATATGACTTATTACATGGAGAGAAATTTATAAAAAAGTACACGCATTTTCAGAGGTTTAACAAAGCAGAAACATTTTTAACGAGGACACAACTGAATGAGGCATGATTTTAGCACCTTGTTGATGCTTTGAAATAAGCACAATTTTATGTTGAAGAAGAGAGCTACCAAGTTAAACATTGCGAACAAAAATCATGCTACTAGAACTTTATAAATGCCAACTAGAATTTTTTAAATGCTTTTGTATTATCAAAAAGCTATTTAGTGTGACACACAAAAAACAATTTACACCCTAAGTATTGTTTTCAAAGAATAAGGACGAATATTTCAGAAATGTGGCAAGTAGAAAGATTGCTGACAAATAAAAATTATTTTACCAAAAAAGTTCGAATAAAAATATTCGAATATACTTATTCGAATAAAAGATAAGCCTACAAAGTTATTTGAATCAAATTATTCGAACAAAAATTTGTCGAATAATATAAAATTATTCGAATAAAAAATGTTCGTATGATATTTACGAATAAATATTTGCAAATTATTGGATTATAATTTTTCAAACAAAAATTTTTCGAACAAACTTATTCGAGCAAAATTATTAAAAAATAATCGTATGAGATTTTTCGAATAAAATTTATTCGATAGATAAAAATTCCTTGAATAAAATTAATTAAATGAAAAACATTCGATCAGAATTATTCGAATAAAAATTATTCGTATAAAGTTACTCGGGTAGCAATTAATCGAGCAAACTTATTCGAATAAAAATTATTGGAACAAATTTAATTAAAAACCTTATTAGAATAAAAAAATTCGTTAATACAATTATTCGAATAAAAATCTACGAATGGAAAACTATTCGTACAATATATTTTAAATGTATTCGAGATATTTTTCAATTAATTTTTACGGACGACTAGCTTCTATACACTTTAGCTGTACAATTTTGCTTGATGTTAGCCATATTTCATCAATATATCGTCGAATGTTGTGTCCAAATATTGAATCGTCTCTGATTTATCGGTGATAGCAAGTGACCTAGACATATCCCTGAAAAAAATAATCAAGCGCGGACCCCTCAACTTTTCATTTCAAAATTCTAATGTCAGATACTCCCTCCGTTAAAGTTTTAATGATATTATCTGATTCAAACTTATTCGAATAAAATAATTCAAATGGAAACCATTCAATTCAATTAGAGATTATTAGAATAAAAACTATTCGAAGAGGTTACTCGAATGAAATTATTCGAACAAAGTCATTCGAATAAAAGTTATTTTAATAAAATTACTTGAAATAAAGCAACTGGCATGAAACTGTTCCAATAAAACTTTATCGACTAAAATTATTTAATAATAACTATGTCCAAATAATTATTCGACTGAAGAAGCTTCGATTAAACACAACAAACACACCATAATTATTATTCTAATATAAAATCGTATTCTAGTATATAAGTAAATTAAATAAAAACTATTCGAGGAAAATTCTTCGAATAAAAGTTATTGCAATACTATTATTCGTATAAAAATTAGTGAAATTAAATTATCCAAGTGAAAAATATTCCAAAAGAAATTTTCGATTAAATTAATTTGAACAAAAGTCACTAGTATAAAATTATTCGAATACAAATTGTTCTAATAAAATTTTTCAAATAAAATCTACTAAAATAAAAATTATTCCAAAGAACATTACTTAAATAAAATTGTTGTAGCGAAATTATTCGAATAAAATTATTCGAAGAGAAAATTTTCAAATAAAAAATATTTGAATAAAATTATTCGAAGGGAACTGATTGAGGTATTTTGCCAGTTAATATTCCAAAAACTTTTTATTTGTTGTGGATTAAGCAAGTCTATATGAGAACCTTTCAAATATAATAAAATTATTGGAATAAATACTACTTGAAAAAAATTATAAACGAAAAAATTAGTGAAATAACCTTTTTAGAGTAAAAATTATTCGACTAAAATAAGTCGAATAAAAGTTTTTCGAATGAAATTTTTCGAATTATATGGATGAAAATTCTTCGAATCATCATATTACACACAATATAACAAAAGCTGTGTGTTTTTCTGAGATATATGTACATATATGTTTGTAGGTCGAATAAAATTATTCGTATAAATATTATTCGACAAAAAAAGATATATGTAAAATTAAAATTATTCAAATTAGTCAAATAAAATTATACATATATTATTCGAATACAAATTATTCGAATACAAATTATCCGAACAAAAGTTTTTCGTATAAAATTAATAAAATTATTTAAATTCTTCGATTGAATATACTAAGCACAGTATAACAAATGCAGTCCGTTTTTCTGAGCCAGTTGGCGTTTTAAAAAACGATTGCCGTGATATTTCAGTTTGCCTTCTTGCATATGGGCATTTCCACAGGAAAGTTCACTATTTTGTCACGTGCGACACAAAGCAGTTATGCTTGTTTTTTCAAAGAAAATTAACGTTTTTTTTTACTTCTGGCTCTGAAGCTTAATTGCTTGGTGTCGCACGTCACAAAAAGGTGGACTTTTCTGTGGAAATACTCATATCCGAGCAAACATGATAAGCAAAATCCCCGATTTTTTTAAATCAAAACGAGCTTCTACTTCTCTATGCGTTCCCCGCAAGCTGTTCGAATGGTGTTTCAATCGAATAGCACCTTGTACTGATGCCATTCAAAAGTGCAAACGTCTTTTCACCGAAAACTATGAGTTCTCTTTTTTCTTTTTTTAATAAGAACCGAAGCTTCTTGATCATATTCCTCAAGAAAGGCCAATGAATTAATTTCTTGCGCATTCAATGGCCGTTTAGATCCTACAGCTTTCGTCATGCCCTGAAATTTAGACTATTGTTTGCTGAAGGCTTCCAAGAATCATCAGAATAACGGTATTCGCTTCGACTTCACCGTTCTAAAAAGTATTTAAATGTCGATATTCGTGGCCTCTGAGATAAGTTCCTCAAATCTTTTTTCAGCTTCGGGTATGGGGTAAATCTACACCTTGAATACAATGCAGGTATAGAGTAGCTGAAATATTTTTGGCGAGAAGTAACAGAAAAACATTTTCGCAAGTGCGGTGTTTAATTATCATACGGTTGGCATGCCAGTTGATTCATTAAAATAAAATGCAATTTCTTAATAATGTATGCTGTTGGAATATATAGTATGATTGTTCTATAATTACTTAGAAATCAAATTTTCCCACTAAAACAACTTTTTAAAAATAGTAAATAAACTTATGTAGGTCATATGTCATCTGTTTAACATTTTCATTTTACTTGTTATGTTATACAATTTCCTATCAACTAAGAATGAAAGTTGTTCTGTTCTTAAAAAGCACAAAAAGGAAGCACAGAAAATATGAATTTATTTTTTTTCAACACCACTTACCAAATCTCTGCCCGTGCTAACATAACTCTCCAATGGACTACATGGTCGCAGTCGATTAAGACCCAATGTGTTGCCAGTACTGCTAATTGCTGTATGATCGCACAATTTAGGTGTCTCATAATCATAAATTTCCAACATTAAACGTCGCTTTCCCTTGGTACTCATCAAGGCTACAGCAGTTTTTTCGCCACTACTGCCACCACCCTGCTGCTGCTGCTGAGCATCCTTGGACGTCTTGCTCGATATATAATTTAAACTATCCTTAACAGCACTCAAGCCAGCACCATGTTTGGCTGATGAGCCTCCACTACCACCAGCTTGCTGGTAACCACTATATTTATTTTCCTGATTAAATATACTTGACTGTGTGGGACCATAAATATATGTATCAACTGGATTCCAGGCATTATCAATGTTAACACGTAAATTTTTGCCCATTTTGGGATTCTGGGGACTGTAATAGTAGCTGTTGCCATTACTGCTTTGATCCAATATTGTGGGCTTGCCACCATCAGCAGAGGAGGCAATGGGTGGTGGTGGTGGCGGTTGGCCGGTTGTAACACTTGTTTGTTTAATTGGCACATATGTGCCATAACTGTCCCACATACGTAGACGTGTTATCCATGGTGGTAAATCAGCCTGCAAGCGAAAAAAGAAAACACAAAATTATTTTATAAATATAGCAGTTGTGTGTTAGTAAAACGAGAGCAAGAAGTTAATATTTATTTTTACTCATACATATAAGAGTGAGTATAGGAGCAGGCTAAAACTCTTTTAATATTTGAGTCAGGGTATTTGTTTAAGTTGAAAGACAACAAGTCATAAAAGTTCTTGTTTCAAACACAAACATATGCAACATACACACACACACACACACACACTGACAGTACAAAAATTTTTTTATAATGTAATGCTTTCGGCTTTTTATTTAAGCTTTCTCTTTGGAGCTAGTATTTGTTGGAGCATACAGTGGTTATTTAATATTCCGGAAATTTTAAGAATTATTCCTCCATTAAAAATTTATAAAAAATGAATCTACTCTTATTATTAATTGTTAAGCCTTTTTTGCTTAATTTCTTATATTTTCCTTTCTTCAATTTTTTATTGCAACCTGCTCCACTAATATTCCCCTGATTATATTAAATTAAATTTGTATAAACTAGGTCAGAAATTAACAATCTACGCATAAAGCAATATCTCAAGATACATTTTTTTATGCATCTTGTTGAAATCTCTTGTGTGGCTGATTAAAAGTGTTCTTTGCAAAACTTCCTTTAACATATTAATTCCAATACGTTACACTGTGCTCATCATAAAACTGGAAACTTTAAAGCTTTTTGAAAATCACTTTTTATTTATAGTTTGTTTTTGCTAGTGCTCTGATTTGTTGTTGTTGTTACAGTGTTGTTTTACTTTATGTTTATCTCTAGTGATTGTTGTTGTTGTTTTGTGTTTTTGTTGCTGTAGCTGCCGTTGCACAGTGGTTTAAAAACTATATTTTGTAGAAATAGTTCTGTTACTTGTGAACCGTTCCAAATATCGCTATGAAACTTCACACAATCATAGCTGAGATATTTTTTAATTTTATGTAAGCGCACGTCTTCCTAGCATTAAGGGAGGGGGCTCGTAAGCGAGGCGTTCGATTTTTTTTTTAGTTTTTGGGCTCCCTTAATAAAGTTTTTTTTTGATGTGGTGGACTAACCAAGTGCCCTATAATTAAAAAAACAGCAATATTAACGACAAAAATTAGAACATAATGCGGAAAATTTCATGCCGATATCTTTTTCGGTAAAAAAGTTACACCCATTTGAACATTGAACACTCAAAAAAATGCTACATTATTCGGATTCTTTTTCCAAAAAGGTGATATTGTTTTATCGATCATATAAAATAAATTTCCTTTAAACCATACAAAAGATTTTGTAGTTTTTTAAAGAAAACTTATGAAAAATGAGTGTAGAAGAAAAATCTGGTCAAAGAAGATAATAGTTCTCCCTCCAGCCCTATCCAAAATTGACCAATGTTGAAAGAAAATTTCTAATTTCCTTAAAAATTCATGAGAGTGCAAAGAAACGTTCGCAAAAAAACTACAAATCTTTGAAAGCTTTAGGTGTTGTCTAAATATAGCGAAAGTTATTTAGATATCACAAGGTAAATAACGATATTGTGACAATTTTTGTAAAAAAACCCATATTTTGGAACATATTTTCCCCGCTATAGGAATTTCGGTATTTAAATAGCAAAATTAGTAAATGTTATTTTTTTAATCTATTAGTAAACTTTTTCTTCCAAGCAAGTTCAAAGTTTTATTACAATATCTTTGGCCTTTCAACTTTTATGTGATTTAGGATATTAAACATTTTCAAAAAATAATATAAAAATATGAAATTTTATGATTTAACGGGGTAAATAACACAAGTATACAAGGTTTTGGACAGGAGCAAAGAAAAGTTGCTTGTTATGTCGTTTGGCTGCGTATTTAGAATAGGCACTCAATTTTTACAAATTGATTTTAGTTTACGAGATATGTCGTTATGCTAAAAAAAAATCGATTGACAACTTTTGATTTTATTTACAATTAAGTGAGAGAACTCAATTGGTAAAAATCACGATTTTCATACAAAACCCCTACACATACAGATTAAAATGTTACTTTTATATGAAAATCGTTATCTATATCAATTGAGTTATCTCACTTAATTGTGAATAAAATCAAAATTTGAGAATCGATTTTAATGAAATGCAGCTCGTTTTATTTGGAATTTTACCTATATTTACCTATATGCCTGCAGCAAAATAGGCGAAATTTTTGTTGCGTTTTTATTTATTATAATATTTTTAAAAACAAAAATTTTTATAAATAATTATTATTTGTTTGGCACAATTTCCACGATATCTCTGAAAGTATAAACTTTAATTGGACAAACTCTTTTCCAGTTATGTTAATATATGTTGTGCAACTGCTTACTTTTTGACTTAACGGTATAACTCGAAAACTAACACAAGTTTCAAGAAACCTAGTGCAGATTCGAATTCAGCGGATCAAATAACATAGGAAATAACTAGTCCAAAATTTTGTATACATGTGTAATATACTTCTGTTTAATATGTATATAAGTATACTCTGACGTATACTTATTGAATGGCACTAATATCAGATATTAATAATAATTATACGCCACCGTATATATTTTAACTAATTTAGATATCAAAAAACTAAAAATTAAAGGTAAAAATTATGCTTAATTGTTAAAAAAAAGTTTAAAAATAATTAAACCAGTCGAGTTATTAACCAATGCTTGACTAAAATATGCTCTCTTCAAATTATGCTTATTAAAGCTCTAAAATAATAATAATTTTCTTATATCTTGCAAGTGTATACTAACTATGTGTTCAGTGTTGATATT
This sequence comes from Panzeria rudis, assembly GCA_956483635.1. Taxonomy (NCBI): domain Eukaryota; kingdom Metazoa; phylum Arthropoda; class Insecta; order Diptera; family Tachinidae; genus Panzeria; species Panzeria rudis. The sequence goes on from OY101451.1 coordinate 9,951,394, forward strand.
ATGTATTAAAATCCTTTATTGTTGTCCATGTTATTGTAGTTTTTTTTTTATTTCTAAAACTGAAACTTATAAAAAAGCGACTACTAATACAGCATTCTTATTTTGAGTCGGCATAATATAAAGGAAATTTTGTAATTTTCTTTTTTCAGAGAAGAAGCACTCTTCTTTACGAAATGTTACAGCCATTGTTAGTTAAATCTCAGAGATGTATATCTAAATATTACCCACTTCTTTAGGTACATACACACATGCTTAATCATTTGTATAGATGTGTGAAAAAGTATAAGTTAGCAATAACAACTACATGAAAGTAAAGAGTGTATTTACAGTGTCACAGCTTTTTGTAGTGATAGTGTTTGTTCTCATATTTTTTTTAAGACGCCCTCCGGTGACAGTTAAGTTCTTTTTTTGCTTTTGTCGCCTTTCTTTTTCACTCTTATTTTTTCTAACACTCTCTCCTACTTCTCTTACGTTTTAAAGTGTTGACGTAAAAGTGCAGAAAATTCTTTATTTTCATTCATTTCGTTTTTTGCTGTAGTCATTGTTTTAGGTTGCTGTTATTGTTTTTGTTGCTTTAGCTATTGTTATTGTTGTAAGAGTTGTATCTGTTTGAATTGTTAATATTAAGGCGTTAAAATGTTAAGTAAACTAGGTCTTTATAACATTCATTTATATTTTATCATACATTTGTTTTAAGAAATATTTATACCCAACACATACACATACAATCATACATATTTAAATATAGAATTTTATAACTTTTTCCTTTTAAAGTATAAAACTACCACCCAAAGCTATATACCATATATATACATATCTGTGTGAAGCGTTATAAAATGCAGGCTGTGTTGCTAATACATAAAATAATGTATATGTATTGATATACCCCAGTTGGCCACGTTTCTTGGACATTTTTACGGACGGATACAAGACAATGGTAAGTCATAGAAGACAGTTAATTACAAATTGTCGACGAAATTTTCATAAAAATGGCGGCTAGTTCACACAAGGTGAATTAAGCGACAATGTCCGTTTCATTTGTTTCCGTTTTATTAGGCGTCCGTACAACAAAATTAAAAAGGACCCTATTGTTTTCCCTACGCTCTCCGTCCTTCTGTCTGTCTGTCTGTCTGCCACAGGCTTCTATCTCGAGAACGGTAAGAGCTACGGACCTGAAATTTTCACGATACGTGTAACTACAATAACAAATACTAAAAGTTCATGAAAGTAAAAACGTTAAAGGGTCTTCTAAAGCGAGCAACGAAACATGTTGAAGTCCTAATGTAATATACAGACACTTGATATATACACACTCGACAATTTGATAGTTAGTGAATTAATTATACAGACTAAACCAGTAAATAGTGAAATTTAAGCAAAATAAAAACTAAAGGGTATTCCAGCAGTTAATATAATTTTGACCATGTAATTTTGACAATTAGCTGTATCGTGGAAACCGTAAGAGGCAAACTATTCATATGTTCACAGTTAGCGAAGCATTTTAAAGGCAACAGTAAAAAATTTAAAAAAAAGGAAACTAAAGACTAAAGAGTATTCTATGAGGTAATGTTATTTTGAAATTAGGCTATATCTTATGAACTGTAATAGACACTTGAAACAAACAAAATTAAAAATTAAAAGGTAAATTAATAAAAAAAACAAACAAACTTAAAACTAAAGGGTATTCTATCAGGTTATATAATCTTATTAAACTGTATCTTATGAACTGTAATTATTAGACACTTTAAACAAACAAAATTAATAATTAATGGGCAAATTAATAATAAAGTGTATTTCTACAAATAATGCAAGGAACAAGCCGAAAAATAAATTGGCAAAACGAAAAAAAATCACCAAAACAGAAAAATAAAAATAAAGCGCTGAAACGAAAAAGCACCAAAACAAAAAAGTCGCCAAATGTAAAAAAACGCTAAAAAAACCCCAATATTAAAAAAAGCTGCCAAAACGAAAAAAATCGCCAAAATGGAAAAAGCTCTAGAATGAAAGAAAGCACCAAAACAAAAAAAAAGCAAGAAAAAAATGCCGCAGCTAAAAAACTCTGAATTAAAAAAGTTTGCCAAAACAAAAATAAATCGGCAAATTTAAAAAAGTGTTGCAACCAAAAAGCACCAAAACGATTAAAATCGCCAAAACTAACAATCGCTAAAAAACGAAAAAAAAAATCGCCAAAACAAAAAAAATTTTAAAACTAAAAATATGGCAAAAAACAATTAAATTCGCCAAACGAAAAAAATCGCCTAAACAGAAAAAACCGTAACAACTAGAAAAACCCGCCATCGTATGCGAGCCAAAGTCGCACTTTATTGAATTTATTTAAATTATTTATGTCGAAGACTAACTTGGCTGGAATTCGAACTGAGGCTACATGTGTATAAGCTACTATCTTGCTGTAGCCCCATCTAAACCATAGACAGCAAGAGGTCAACATATTCATTTGTTTGATTGGCATAGCCCCGCAGATTGTCCAAAACAAAAGAGGCAAAATGTGCGATATTGTCGCTCAGACTGTCGCCAGAAAAGCTGTCTTAACGACAAAATGTAGGACATTGTCGTTCAGATTGTCCTCAACATAGTTTTATTAAAGACAAAACGTAAGACTTGGTAAACGTAAGATTGTCCCCAACAAAGTTTTATTAAAGACATAACGTGGGATATTGTCGCTCAGATGGCTTCCAAACAAAGTTTTATTCAAGGAAAAATGTGGGATATTGTTGGACAGATGATCCCCAACAAAGTTTCATAAAGACAAAACATACGACATCGGAGCTCAAATTTGCTTAAACAAAGTTAAATTAAAGACAAACCGTGGGACATTGTCACTCAGATTGTCCTCAACGAAAGTTTGATTGCAGAGAAAACGTACGACATTATCGTTCAAATTGTCATGAACGATAATTTCCTTCCTGACGATAATGTCGTGTACGATGATTTGGCCCAACTGGGACTTTTCAAGTGTAGATGTATTTTTGGCACATGTAGTTCTTGTTATTGTATACATGTTGTTATGATTTTGACACAAAGTCATTAACCATTATGTTTTTCACTAATTTGTAGTATAATTTGTATGAAAGCCTACAGAGTAAATGAGAATACTTTATACGAAATTAATTAAAAAACTTTTTGTGATATATATTATGTATATTAACCCGGTTTTTCGTTACATCCCAAATGAGTAGCAAAAATTTGCCTTTTTCAATTATCATGATTTTTAAGGCTCGCTACCATGAGAGAGAGAGTCTACGAAAAAAAATATTTAAATTCAGTACCTTCATATATAGAAACACTTCATAACTTAAAAATTCTCTATGGAATATTCACATAATTGCGGCGGAATTATTATCAGTTATACTGTTGGTACATCTGAGTATCTCTCATACATTTGTGTATAAATATATTCTGCACGAGTATGAATTTTACAAATTTAGAGTATGTTACTAATTACATTCATGTTAAGTTTCATTTGTTATAAAAGAGTGATTAGCTAGGACTATTTCTTACTCATCTTCGCCCACATACTTACAAAAACACATGCATGTCGTTTATATTTATGTTAGTGCCTTTTATACAAAAAGCTCCCGTTTTTTTTTCTTTTTGTTTGGCTCAAATAAAGAAAGTCCCAATTGTGTCAGTATGTTTGTCATTTTAGACATGCAGCTATAAAAATGTATCTTTTATTAAATGTACACCCGCATGTATTAATGTTTCACTCTGTTATTTATGTTTATTTGAAAAGGTATGTCAGATGTTAAGGGATTTAATATTAACATCTATTAACATGTAACATTTGGGTTTTAATACAGATAAACATGTGATATTTTAATAGCTTAACCAGGTTTAATTAGATGTGTGTAGTCATTACAACAGCGTTTCTAAATTAAGGCCGTATACATTTTTTTATTTTTAAAGACTTAAGGAGTTTCGTGGGGTAGAGTCGAAATGATTTTAATGGCTAAAACGTGCAGAATAACTAAATACAATTTACTGACATGTGGTATAATCATACCTATTAATAGGCCTAAAAGGATATTTTACAACAGCAACATGTGGCCGGTGGATAATCGATATGACTTTAAAATGAAAATGGTTGATATATTTATAAAAATATTTAAGATATTTTAGTAAATAATCTTGAAATTTTAAATTAAAATTAAATATTTATTACATATTATTATTGCTCTTTTCTATCCTTTTGATTATTCACTTGAGCATATTTACAAATATTTATTATTAAATCACTTAATATTTAATATCATAGAATATGCTTTTTAATTTTGGACGGCCAGTTTTCTATTTTCCACTCTTCTCTTTTGTTCTTTTATTCTCCAAAAATATGTCTTTTTATCCATAATATGTTTTTGCTCTACTAACAATTGTTCTTTATTAAATTGAATAGATGTTTGTATGTTTTCGTCTTGAGCTCTAGGACTTTATTATTCTCCTTTTTTTATTAGTCGTAAGTTGTACAACAGAAAATGAAAATAAAATCTGTTTTCCATTTATTAACAGAGGCATAGAATAATACTTCCAATTCTTGTTTGGTTGTTTCTTCAATTGTAACTTATTTTTAACGTTAATAGAACGAAAAACTTTATTAATGGCATGAAAGCTTACATTATAGTGATGAAAACTACATAGATTAAAATTTTCGCAAGCCCATTTCTCTGAATTCAATAGGCCAATGAAAATTTCTAACACAAACTTTAAGGAAACAAATCAATACAACTAACACTAGCTTAAACATTTTTTAACTCTTTGCACTTTTTGAGAAAAACGTTAAACAATTAAACTCTATTTTTATCTAAATTTAGCCATTTTTCACTCTCCTTTCAACGCCTTGACTTTGATTCCTTTTCACAACAACACGAATTGATATAACTAAAAAAATCGTTTTTGTATGTTATCAAGGATTATGTTAAAAGTCATAAACTATTTGCTTGAAAATTTTGGCTATGCTATTACTGGATATATTGATGGAATAGAGAACAAAGTCGAGGCCAAAAACAAAAATTTCGACATTCAAATCAAAATATCTTTTAAAATATTAAAGATATCCTAGTAAGGTAAAGTGTTGATTTTTTAAATCTATGTATAAGCTCTAAATCAAATTTGAGTTCCCTACAATCGGATAATAAATGCAAAAGTTATGAAGCCGACAACGTTTTTCATGCCCGAGGTAGTCAAGTTTGCAACCTTGTACCTCAACGTATGTTTCAACAGGCTGGTTCGAAATTCGAAATTCTTAAAGCTTATATCCTCCTCTATGATTTTCATATACATCGTTTTATAATCGGATTGCAAGTTTCAAAGATACAAATAAATTAAAATTTTTTCCAATTATTACCACTTTGCCTTGTTTGAGTAAAGGTGCAAAATTTTTGTTGTTGTGGGTTATTAATAGTCTTAGAATGCGAAGCATACTTTTCAGCATGCGTTTAAATATGTAGCTGGGACGTATGAAGAATATTTAATAAAAATGCTTATGTGATTAATATAAAGTATACGCCCTAAATAAAATGGCGCTCTTACACCTAAAGCGTCCCATCCTTTATACAATATTATTCCATAAGTTATTGTACATATTATTGTCGTTTTGACCTATACTATGCTATAAATTGCACAGTATTTTCAGAGAAAATATTGCCCAATTTTCCCGACAGTGAAAAAGTGAATATAACACTGAACAATGTTCCCACCACATTACACAATTTTCTTTATTGTACAATAAAAATCAACAATCTTTTGATTTTTGCCAATATATTATGCCACCTTCGAAAATGACATACACATTGGCGATATTTTTGTACAATACGAAAAATTTCACAATTAAATTGCAAGTGGGTGGACTGCTTAATATATCTATGCGCAATGATTTTCAATTAAAAGTATGTTTGGCAGCACAAAATTACATACTATATTTATTAGTTTAAAGAAAAAGAAACTTTATGACAGATTTTACTAGAAGCTTACCTGCCGTTTTGAAACACATAGTTTATGTTAAATTAATGGTGCTCCTCATATGATATTTTTGTATTAATAGTATCCTTAAAACATTTCACAACATTTTTAGAAATCTCAATTTACGTAATTGATAAATTACATTTTTGATGCTGTTCTAGTCTGCTTTATTTTCTCTAAAATAATCATTATTTTTCTTTTAAGCATGACCCTCTTAAATAAAATTTCTTTCTAGGGTATAAATAGTATGAAGTGGCTTCAAACGAATTACGAAGGCAAGAAGAATAACTATAGCGAACATGTTGAAAAAAGGTCAAGAAATAATGTAAAGGCAAAAGATGAAAAATAATACGCAAAAAAATAAAAATCTGATGAAATATTAAACGTTGCATATAAAATGAAAGTTGAAATAAAAAATGAAAGGCTTGAAAAACAGAAAGGAGAGAACGTATAAGATGTTTTTTCCATTTTCAAAAAAGTGAAAATTATTTTACCAAGTTTCATGTATGCAAGTGAAAAAAAGTGTGAGTAAAAATAAATGAAAGAGTAAATAATGCAAAGAACGAAAGCAGGCTGAAGCAACAAACTCAGTACGTAACGGCGGCAGCCAGCCAACGAGCCAGTCAAACATTCCGTCATTTAAACATAAAGGCAAAAATCATATGAAAAAAAGTGCGTTTTATGTTTAACATCATTATTAATGCAACAACAAAAGCAATATGTTGATGATGCGCACAATTATAATCATCTTTAATAATAACAATGATGAAGTTATTGTTGTTGTTGTTGTTGTTGTGGCTGTTGTTTATGAAGATGGCGACGATGAAGTCAACTAAAAATTCTGAAAAAAAGTTGCAAAAAACAGAAAAAAAGCAGAAAACGAGGACAATCATATGCAATCATAAGGATGTTTGTAATTGTGTATGTATGATCACATATGCAAAAAGAAGAAAATAGAAAATAATGTAGAAGGGTAGAAATGCAATTTTTTTACGATTAATAAAGGTTGCTGGCATATACTGTCAATAACAATAATGACAGCCATCTGAATTTTTCTTTCTTTTGTTTCAATTTCTACAAGAGGAGGGTATTGTTAGCCCTGTACTAGCTGATATGGTGCACTGATTGCAGGGTGGGACAAACGCTAATTTTTAGAGTAACAATTTTGGAACTGGGAAACTTGTAGTTATACTATCGGTGACAGTAGGATAGCCAACTCTATTGACACACTGGAGCATCGACGCAATGTGGGGTGTGTTTCGCTGCTCTATCGCTACTACAATGGAATGTGTTCTAATGAAATTAGGGAACTTGTTCCCGAAACCCGTTAATTTTCGCGCCCAACACGTTTTTCATTAAGAGTACATCCATTTGTGGTCGATCTGCCAATGAACCGCACTACGCATTACAGAGAGAATTCGTACTTTGGCCGAACAGTTCGTATGTGGAATAAACTCCGCGTAGAGATCTTTCCAGTCACTTTCAGTGTCGGAAAGTTCAAGTCGAATGTTCACAGACACTACTCCCTATATCCTCCTTCCCATAACCAATTTTCCTAGTTCCGGCACAATGCACTGCATAAGTAGGGGTCATCCCCTGAGTTAAAGTTAAACATTAAAATAATACAGTTTTTCCTGTAAGCTTTAATGTAATTAATTTATTAAGTAAATTTAAAAGGTAAGCATTGGGGAATTTTTATAGATTACACTGGAAAACACCAACAAAAAAAAATTACAGGGTTGAAACGACTGATTCTGGTAGAGGGTACCAAAACAAAATATACATGTATCAGCGTTTTGAAAGTTTTTATTTGGAATTAATTTTACGGGAAGCTAAAAATATTTTCCACAACATTCTTATATACAGGCAAAGACACTTAAGCTCCATGCTCAACTGGAATGGCAGAAATCATTTCAATTAATTTCTTAATCGAATTATAAAATATTTCCAATCAATGTTTTAATTGAATTTTCAATAACATTTCAATCAATTACAATATGCAGCAAGACAAATGCTAAATAAAACCACTATATTTTTTTGATGTGTTAGGGTCCAATAACTAGAAAAACAGTTGAAATTTAAAATTCTATGGATAAAATTTTTTTAAATTTTTTTCTAACATTTGGGGTTTTGAAGAGGCTGGCTTCATTAATTTTATCATAACTTAGCAAGGGATTGTCCAATTTTATAACAAAAACCAATAGAACACTTTAAATAAAATTGTTTTCAAGTCGGTTACATTTAATTTTTTATATGCTCAATGGTTTCGGAATTATTCAGACCGCAATGGTGAAAAAATGTTTTTTATGTGAAATTGAAATTTTTTTATTTTTTTAAAATTTATAAAAAAATGTAAATGACTAAATATTACCATTTGTGTTCTTCAATCATAAAGCCACATATACGAAAATTATACTTAGATTTATTTCATGAAAACCGATGGATAAATATTGATTTTATTCAAAATAAAGTGATTATCCCCATTTTTAGCAAGAAATCGAGTTTTGAAGTGGCTGCTTCACCAATATTGTCATAACTTGGGAAAGGATTGTTCAATTTTATTGCGAAAACGATTAAAAACTTAAAACAAAACTACCTTTCAGCTGCTTGAATATTGTTGTGAAAAAAACTCAATAGTTTTGGAATTATTCGGACCGCATAAAAAAAATATAGAAAATATTTTTAAAATCAAAATTTTGAGTTAATACTTAAACTTCTGTTATAAGTTGAAATCTAACTATTGTCTTAATCCAAGCAACAACTTTTGTGATTGATTTAAACTTTAATGCTCTTCCTTGCAACTAGTTGTAATTTTTGTAGTAAAAACTAAATCATACATCTTTTTCAACTATACCACTGTGCTGTGATAAAACTCCTGGCTCACCGTTGACAATGACTACTGCAGACTTATGTGCGAAAATAAATTTATTATTCCGTTAAACAAATAAACATCATTTTTATGCCTACAGGATATTTAAGTTGTTCTCTAAAGGTAGAAAGAAAACAAAAAATTCAGCAGAATCAGCGGCACAGCATCACTGATATCAGCAGCGCCAGTAAATTTTTGAAATTGTTAAAATGAAACGAGAGAAGAGAAATAAATAAAGCTTCATAATAATATTTTTTACTTCTAGCCTGTACTTCAAGGAAACTATAGCTGCATATATTATGCGTAATTTTTGTTTATTTTGAGAGAAAGAATTAAAAAAGTTGGTGGGAAAATTGTACACTTGGCTTAATAATAGTTTTTTTTATATATGTATTTAATAAACAAAATTAAAACAGTTATAACTTTTAATAAACTTTTTATTTCTCAAATGCGACGAGTATTTATTTGGTGAAAGTAAAGACTTTTTAATTTTCCCCTTTGCTCATTGTTTTAACAGTTTAAAAATATTTGCTCAAATTTAATAAATTTTGCAAGCCAGCCTATTTTATACATACAAAAAAGAAACATCAATGTAAAATCAACAAGTCGCAATGTTGATTGGAAATCATATTAATTTTCTGCAAAAGTGTAGACTTTATTTAAAACTATCATTGTTTCATATTAATTTTAAATGGAAAATTGTTAGTCTAACCTTGTTGATCTAACGTTGTTAGTCTAACGTTGTTGATTTAATTCATTGTTAAAACAACATTGTTCAATATTAACGCCATAAAATCTTATTTTGTAGTAAATCAAAGTTAAATTAAAGCTGGAGCTACTTTAGTGAATCAATGAAAAATCAACGTTGCATTTCATTTTATATTAACATGTCTATAACTTTAATTTAAAATAAATTTTATGTTAAATCATCAATTAAATCATTTTGAATTAAAATGAAAATCATGTTACTTATGAAGGTATTTATATAAATTGTGTATATCTAAAACATATTTGCGGCTGTTGTGAGCGCATTGTTAGGGCATTGATTAGCAAGCAATTGATGATAGATTATCCCGAGTTCAAATCTTGGCTGGGTTAGCCAACTATAGCACAAATTTCTCTGATGCTCACTTATGTTAATATGCATCACATAATCAAGATAAGTAATAAAATGGCTACATTATATTCATATCGTTTCAACTTGAAATAACTTTGATTCAACATACTTTTCGTGTTATTTCAGTATAAAACTCAAGTTGTTTTAACTTCAAATAACTTGAATTCAACATGATTCTTCGTGTTGTTTCGATATTAAATTCATGTTGTTTGAACTTTAGATAATTTTGATTTAACATGATTCTTCTTATTGTTTCAATATCAAATTCAAGTTGTTTCAAGTTCAAATAACTTTCATTCAACATGATTTTTCGTATTATTTCAGAATTAAATTCAAGTTGTTGCAACCTTAAATAATGTTGATTCAACGCGAATTTAAAATTCGATATCAAGTTAACGTTATTTCTACTTAAAATAATTTCGATTCAACATGACTTTTCTTGCTATTTCAGTATTAAATTCAAGTTGTTTCAACTTCCAATAACTTTAATTTAACATCATTCTTCGTATTATTTTAGTATCAACTTCATTTTGCTTTAACTGTACTAGATTTTCAAATCAACATAAAATATAGTTATTTCACAATTCTTGCAAAAAAGCCGACTACAAAATAGGCGTGGCACTGCCCCTAATTTTGATCATAATATTGTACTTTCACAAGAACTAAGTGTGCGCGAAGTTTCATAAGAATCGGTTAGGTAGAAGTATTTAAAATGAATATTTAGTTTTAATGGGCGTGGCCCTGCCCACTTTTCTAACCATATTGTTGTATTGTGACGATAATTAAATGTGTATGAAAAGTCTCATAAAAATTGGTAGAAGTTGTTTAAAAAGAAGATTTACTTTTAATGGGCGTGGCACAGTCCATTTTTTAATCATGACAGAAGCTTAATGTGTGTGCTAAGTTTCATAGGAATCGATAGAGTGGAAGTAATTAAAAAGCCATGTATATTTACTTCGAATGGGCGTGACACTGTCCACTTTTCAACGGGACCAATCTGGAAGTACTTCCTTTTAAATAAAAAAAATCCGAAATCGGTTTATAAATGGCGGAGTTTTGAGAGAACAGCCGTAAATAAAAAAAATTTACGAATTGATATGATAACCTTTCTCCTTTTTTTGAAGTGGTTTAAAAAGAAAACATTTTCTTTAAATTTTATTGCAAAATATGAATTACCTATGAAACAAAATCGCTTCCGAAAAATTTTAAAGAAACCTTGTTATCAACGATTTTAGCATGCAATTTTTCTGTGTGAGCATTTTCAATACAATTTTTTTTTTTCTAATATAAAAAATGTCTCTTTCAATTTTATCATGCTGCAACAAGCATAAACATGTTACTTCTCATAAACCGCAAGAAAATCGTAAATGCGCTTTTGTGTCTTTTATATTTTGCACAAGTGTTAGTTGCAATATTGTGTGCCGGAATATAAAAATGAAATTTAGAAATGAATTGTTTCTGTTAAAATGACTTGTCAATGTTTATGAAAAACATTATGGTTTTTACACAATTACTTACTTGTAAATGTGTTTATATTTTGTATGAAAATAGAGATTTCATTAAGTTGCACACAGCCACATGCTGCACAACCGCAAAGAGAACATAAGGCAATTGCATATTTTATAGCTTTAAATACTATACGTATACATAAAAATGCATATCCATGATTTATTATATATATATGCAAATTATTTATTTGCAAGTGAAATTTTGTAAAGAAAATTTAAACTGTTTTTAATACAAATTGAATACATAAGACACATTCGATTACTTTAATAAGTCACGGACGATCCTCTGTTGCTTCCGTTAAAAGAAGTTATTGAGCCTTCAAACTCCTATTTCAGAGCTAATAGAGGACAGTTTGAAGGCTCAATAGCAATAGAGGATCAACCGTGACTTTTTGGAAAGCGAAATATAATTTGTAATACACTGGCAAGTACAAGGCTAATGCATCGCCATCACGCGTAATTACACTGTACAACACGTACAGTGACAAAAAACAAATATACGTGTGTCGGTCGGCGTTTTGCAAGATCACATAGGAATTTTGTTTTAGTGGATGTTAAAGCTTTTCCCTTTTGGCCCGCTCGTCCGGCATATCGGTACTATGTGTTCTTTACGTCTAAAGTGTATGGTATGTTCAGCAACTTTGTAGAAAATATTAGGGCAAATATTTTTGGCAAACATATTAACCCACTAACTCTCCCACATAATGGTCATTTTTGGCTCTTTTCTAACAAATCATAAAAAACACCGCTAAAGAGGGGAAGTGCGGGGCTATAATGTTCTACAAAAATATTGGCCATAGAATTTTACTATAGGTCTTCAAAGACATCTAACCTTCAGACTCAACTTGTACGCCAGAAGTTATTGAAAACTTAAACTTAGTTTAAGGGTTATTCACAATTAGTACTCGGCATAGGAAATTTTTGTAAGTCTGACGTTTAAGGTAAAATATGTGTTTAGCATTTTTATATAAACCACTACGAGAAACATTTTTGTGGAACATTTTAGCCCTCTAACTCGTCGCTGTATGGGTCGTTTTGTACATTTCTGAAAAAAATGGGCAAAAAATTCCTCTTCAGCGGCAATATAGCGGCAAAAATGCTCTACAAGTTTTTTTTCAATAAGGTTTTTAAGTTTTCAATAATTTCTTGCGTACAAGGTGGATCTGGGGCTTGGTTGTCCTTAAAGATCTATAGTAAAATTATATAGATTTTTGAATACATTTTATCCCCGCACTCCCGGTCTTTAGGGGTGTTTTTTACGGTTTATTACAAAAGAGCCCAAAATTACCATTATATGGGGGAGTTGGAGGATTAATATGTTTCACAGAAATATTTGTCCCAATATTTTCTACAAGTTGCTGAACATAAACTACAGCTCAGATGTAACGAACACATAGTTTCATTTACCCATATGATGCACGATCAGGTCAAAAGGGGGAAATTTTAACACCCCTCCCCCCACCCTAAAAGAAAATTTCCATGTGATCTTGCAAACGCCCACATACGTATATGTATTTCCTTTTTCTCCACTACCAGAATCGGTTTACAGAACCCCGTTATTTTGAAGAAAGTTCGAAATTGTTGCATAGTGTTGTTTTCGTCTATTTTTGACGCTTGTATTTTTGATATCTCTAATCGTAAGAAGGCATTTTCCACGGTGAGTCGTTTCGAGTATATTTGGTGTATATATTGACTTGGGAAGTTCCTTTAGAAATAGCAACTTTCAATTAATGATAGTTCTGGAGATATTTAATTTCATAAATCATTTTCAGTTCTTTGTAAAACAACATTTTGTCTCTAAAGCATTTGTTTGCAGTTCAATTTCTTAATCGGTATAATATATTTTTCCTTTCTCAAATCACCATATATATACTCCCTAAGTTATATAATTTCATTAAAATTCTTTAATTTAATTTAAACACCAAATAGTTTGCCACTTTCTCTCATTGAGTAAAAGTAACATTAATGTTTCTCCTTTAACTATTTATGTATGAATCTGTTTCAGTTCTCGCAGTTATAAATAAATAAATATTTCAACATTTACAAGTTACAAACTACAAGTTACTTACCCGTCCCAGTGTATTGTTATCGTGTATGGCTTGTTGCAGTATCTGTAGATTGTAACTGGTGAATGATAACCAAATTAGGTCGCCAGGATAACCATGAAAATGGTATGTGCATGTTGTGTTCGGAGGAAGTGTATGACGCGGACTAACAATGCGTCCCATCCTTCCGCGACGTGAAAATAAAACATCATCTGTAACGAGAGAAGAACAATATGAAAGCGGTGCAGAGAATGCAAAATTACAATAAAGTAAAATACTTTCAATACGGAATAAGTAAACTAGTGGTATCTGTAGCAATACTTTGTATTTGAACCATAATAAAATGGGGATTTTGTAACTAAATTAATGGCAATGCAAAATAGTTTTCTAGTTTTTTGTTTTTTTTTTTGCAAAAAGTTTCCCTCTTTTTATTAGTGTTGCTTTATGTAATTTTCACTTTTTTTTGTAAGTTTTCTTTTATTTAAATAACAAATTAGTTTTTAAGTAATGCCACTAAGCAATAAAGGATTGCTTGTAATGAGTGTATTGGGAATAAATACAAATTAGATTTATTAAGAGGGTTTTTATGATTTGATGAATTTGTAGGGAGATTTAAAGTGAAAGTTTAGTTTTATTTATATGGGTTAGATTCAACACAAATTAATATTTTTTGTCTGAAATTTGTTATTTTGGATTTTTTGTTCAATATTTGAAATCATGTAAATTCAAATTATTTTTATTAAGAGTGGAGTGTTGGAATATTCAAATCAGATTAGCAGAAAGGATCAGTACTGCTGATTTCGACATGCCGCTACACTGTTTCATTAGCGTTCTTGTGCACTTTTAACACTTATGAAGGTAGATTCTTTTTACAAGGAAACATCAGCTATTTAACTAGTTTTTATCACGAAATTGAATACAAGACTTTTCATGTAAATTCTTGCATTTATTGTATTGTAACTAAACTTAGTTAGCCAAACTTTCCCCTATCTGATTTAATAAAACACTCACAAGCTCTTACAATTTTTTTTTTTCGCTTTGATAAGCATTTTTATCAATTCGTCATTAGCTTTTAAGGACCGTTTTCATAATAAATGATCAAATGTTAATAAAAGGTTTATGAAACAGATTTCCATACAAAATTTGTTTCATAAATCTTTCATAAACATTTGATAAGTATTACAAATAAGGGGGTAATACTATTTATCCGACAGTGTTGGATAAAAATTGTTAAAACTTTTACTGTAGGTAGGCAATATCATTTTAAACGAAACACAATTTAATTTTTTTTTAATTAAGAAAATGATATCTCATTCTTATTTCATAACATTCTTTTTTTAAAAATTTTAAGATGTAATTTTTTACACATTTTATTCTTTACAAAAACAGACACCAAATACAAAAACTAAAAACAACTGTAAATAAAAGTAAACATATCACTTTCGTTGCTTTTTCCCATATAATAGAACAAATTAAAAAGAAAGGGCTTTGTGTTTTTATATGTATTAAAAGTATGTATACAAGCTGTTTGTCATTCGCGACTTTTCTTTTTAATAACAAACATTGCTATCAAATAAATCAATAAAATCGCGAGTAGTATTTTTAATTAGAACTCTTTGAGTAATAATTCCAAAGCAAAAAAATGTATTAAAAACTAAATAAGAATTCGTCATTCGTTACTTGAGTATTTATTCCAAAATTTCAGGCTAGTGTTGAATAAAAGAAAAAATTTTTCGAACAGAGCAAATTGTGTAACAACCGTAATAATTTGAGTTGTAAATAGTTCAATTATATTTGACCATTTGCTTAAGAATTGATTGTGAAGAAAAAGAAACATAAAAAATTGTAATTCGTGACTTGTCAATTTGTATGGATTTTGTTGTGGTAGTTTCTAATATATAACTTCTGTGTTTTGGTATTGTTTTATATTTGAAAGGATAAAGAAAAACTAAATTAACCAGAGCAGAGATCAAAAATGTTGTAGAGAAAAATTAAAACTAAGCGAAATAAACTATGCAGAACATAAGCAAAAAGCAAGATAAAGGCAAAGGAAATTACTCTTAAAACAACTTATTTTCTTTAATAATTCCTTGGCGTTGCGTTAAGCAATTAAAACGAAGTGAAATAATAAAGAATTAGGTCAAAAGTGAGGTAACGAATGACAAAAATATTATGCGTTGATATGACAAAAAAAAAACATAGATCAGGAGCGATTTCGTTATTGCAAATAAAATACACATTTATCCATGAATTTTCATTGCAAAAGATTTATTATATTTCACTTCAAACAACAAATGTAGTTCACGAATTTTTATGAATTTTGTAAAAAAAAGTATGTCGGCGTGAATAACTCCGAATTTGTTGAGTATAAAAAATTATGTTAAAATAGAAATGAATGACTGCATTAGTGTAAGAAGCTGTAACTGCAGCATTCCTAGTGCAAGTAATAGTTAGAAACCATGATCACCGAATACTGTTGATGAAGCGCTTCTCAATGGCTGTAAATGATTACACTAGCGAATACTTTTCAGTACTAATTTATTATTATAAAATTTGGCTCTTTTATACAATTTTGAAATCTATTGAATATTTCTTAAATCTATTGTGAACATTGAATATTAAGATAAGAATTATGAACTAAAAATTACGCTGCTCTTTGTTCTTAAAACTAAGACAATGAATACAAACTAAAAACTAAGATAAGCCAGGCGTTTAGGCACAAGCATTCAACAGACATTAGAACTGAGATAAGCTTACAAATAAATGTTAGTTAGTACAAACAAATTCACATTGTAAAAATATTGTTGTGTGTAGGTATATGTTTATATACATATATATTTTTCGTAAATTATTTTTCATGTTCATATTTGAACATTCTGCCGCCCAGAAGGAGCAGCAGGAACTGTAAAATCTATTTGGATTCTTCTCTTTTTCTTACAGCACTTAAATTTAATGAAAATTATTAATATGATTATAAGCATTACTAATATAATAACCAGTGATGAATGCCCGCTAATTGTGTGGAAACTCAAACGCCTAAGTTCTATTTGTGTTGATTGAAGTTTATCTAGCTGAGTGTACAGGTCATCAAGTTGACTAGAGTTTGAAATGTTGACTTCTAAAGGTTTAGTGTGCCAAGAAGTGAGATCACTCATATTTTTGTTCCACATGATGCCTTTGGCCATTAATTCGACGTTCGAATCAAATTGCTCTGATGCATCCAAGAATATTTTTGATGAACTCGCAGTGCATCCTGATTTCAGCGTTAAAATTCCTTGTGGTGGTAGGGTTAACCAGTATACATAACCTTTGCCACAATTTATCTCCATGTCTATATCTTCCGATACCTTGTAAAGCCAACGGTTTTCTTTATGAAGCTTATGCCAAATGTTTTTAGTCTCTATTTGCTTAAATTTGCAGTAGCCCTTCTGTAAACCTTTTAGGGCTGATATTTCACATGCCTTATTCGTGGCGGGTATCCATGCCCAGTTTTTATTGCACATGTATTTATTTAAAGTTTGTTTGCACCCGTTTAATTCTGGCTGAGACAGCATTGAATAGACACTTTTTCCAACATTGTATATTATATAGTCGGCCTCAATTATTGGTATGATAGTTGCATTCCCTTTACTTAGATGTATGGGAATTATTTTATATATATCTGACGATTCAGAATTAACTAGCGGAATTTCGGATTTAATTATCAATTGTTGATCCAATATAATGCCTTTAGCCATCAATACGCTATACACTTCTTTTAAAGGAATTCCTGTTAATCCTCCTGGAAGTGCAAGCTTTTCTGGTAACTGTCGTTGAATTTTGTCTAGCTCTTGTTGTAATTGAGCAGGCTGCAGAAGCTGTGGGTTGATGTGGCCATGATTAATATCAATCAGTAAATTAATGATGGATATTTGTGTATTTTCGCAGTCGTTAATCAGCATGTAAAGCTGTGTTACAAGTATTTGGAACACTGACGTTAGCCTTTCAGTTTTGATTGTTTTCGATACATCAGCAAGAAATTGTTGTAACTGCTTTGACATCATTTGAAAGTTGTTATTAACCTCGTCTCTAGTTTTCTGGATTATATTTACGGTGGAATTTATAATAGATGTTTGTTGTTTGGCTAGTAGCACTAAATCTTCTTGGTTATCCAAGAGATTCCTCATATTCTCTTCCATCTGTTTTCTATCATCGGCATCCATCATACCGAAAAGTATATGGTAGAGAGATCCAACAAATTCAAATGGTGCTCTTTTTGTTCTTTTAGGGTTAATTAACAAATCATTATTCCGCTTTAGAGTATCATATTTCTGGTTCAACGCATTGGTAATTTGTTTACAAACATCTTTATAATAGTCCAATTCAGGACATGTCTTCTGTAATTCTTTTAATGAAGTTTGAATTCCGCTAACCTCTTCGAAATATGGATGCAAATCGTAATATACAACAAGATTCCATTTGGAGTTCACCATATCTAGTTTACCGATATTATCAAAATAAATTGCTGTTTGGTTGTCCATAGCAGATACCGTGGCTCCAATGGTTCCATATAGCTTTTGTGTAGCCATTCGCACCTGTCCCATTATCATCAGCAATATAAAAAGGAACAAATATTCTTTTTGTGAAACGTTCTTATTGTCAGTAATCTTTGGTGCTGATGATCTTGACATATTAGTTTTATACTTTCCGTTTTCCACAGAATCGTAAACACTTGACGTCATTAGAGGGCAAAGTTTTTGAATTGGACGCTTGATGTTCCCATGCTGTACTTTTAACGTAACCACTCGTGCCTTACCATCTTCGCCCTTGTGGACTTCCAATATTCTTCCCATGGGCCATTTACAGGGATGAGTTACCTCATTTTTTATTAGCACTATCTGGTCCTTTTCTAAGTTTTCTTGTGCGTGCTGCCACTTATACCGCTGTTGTAATGTTGTCAAATACTCTTCTTTCCATCGTTTCCAAAAATCTTGCTTCATCTTTTGAATCAGCTTCCATTTGTTGAGAGAGGATACAGTTGATTCTGATACTGGTTCAGCTATATCGATTATCGGATGCCCAATTAGAAAATGACCTGGAGTTAATGTGTTTTCTTCTTCTGGACTACCATCCAATGCACATAATGGTCTTGAATTCAGAACTGCTTCAATTTGTACCAACAGTGTACTCATTTCTTCGTACGTTAATTTGACATCACCGACTATCCTGTTTAAGTGATGTTTCATAGATCTAACTCCAGCTTCCCAGATTCCTCCAAAGTGAGGGGCTGCCGGGGGAATAAACTTCCATTCTATTTTATCTGCTGCTAATACTGATGCCACTTCTGAATTATTCTTAATCACCTGTTTGAAGTCTTTCTCCAGTTTTCTAGATGCTCCAACGAAGTTTGTACCATTATCAGAGTAAATGGCCTTACACTTTCCCCTTCTGCCAAAAAATCGTCTTAATGCTGCCAAGAAGCATTCCGTAGTCATATCTGTAACAGCTTCTAAATGAATAGCTTTTGTAGCCATGCAAACGAAAATAGCTACGTATCCTTTAAATGACTTCTGACCTCTTCCTCTTGAACACTTCATTTGATAAGGACCAGCGTAGTCAACTCCAGTAAAGGAAAATGGATGGGATTCTGTTACACGATATGGTGGTAAATTACCCATTATCTGACTGCTTGTACGTTGGTTGTAACGTGCACATATGGGGCAATATCTTATACACTTTTTGATGATACTACGAGCTGCAATGACCCAATAATTCCTTCTAAGTGTGCACTCCATCAATCGATTACCTCCATGTAGTGTTATTTTATGAATGTGTTCGACCAAAAGCTCAACCAATTTAGATTTATGAAGAACTATTGGATGTTTTTGGTTGTAATTCAGCGAAGATCTTTCCAATCTTCCCCCAACTCTTAAAACACCATCGTTATCTAAGAATGTATTTAGTGTCGCCAACTTGCTTTTTCTATCAATTTGTTTATTGTTTCTTAAAGCATTGATCTCTTCAGTAAATTCCTCGTACTGTTGATACCTTATGATGCTTCGATGGGCCAACTCCAACTCTTTCACTGTCAAATAAGGTTTCCTTTCAAACTTCTTTTGTTTTATAGCGAACCGCTGTACATACGCAACGATCCTTATTAATTTCACATAGTTGGATATTTTATTTATCAACGATTTCAAAAAATGATCTTGTTTTTGTGTTGTTACTGCTGAAATAATTGTTTTTTCTGGTGATGATTGTTTCATGTTAGGAAAACCGCTTTCCGATAACCACACTGGTCCGTTCCACCACAGTTTCGATTGTAAAAGTTTTTCTGGAGACACGCCTCTTGATGCTATATCAGCGGGATTTTCATTGCTACTCACATGCTTCCAAACTGCCTTAGGTAAGAGTTTGTGGATTTCTATCACTTTATTTCTAATAAATTTGTCTTTGTTTTTATTATCTTGAATCCAACCCAT
This sequence comes from Panzeria rudis, assembly GCA_956483635.1. NCBI lineage: Eukaryota > Metazoa > Arthropoda > Insecta > Diptera > Tachinidae > Panzeria > Panzeria rudis. The sequence continues at coordinate 9,971,370 of OY101451.1, forward strand.
TGTAATAGTAGAGTCACTCCAAGTGAAAACGTTGACACTTGAATTTGTTGCCTTTATTACCTTGTTCATTAATTTTGCTAGCAAATGCGCTGCGCACAATTCCAGCTTCGGTAATGTTTTTCTGTTTTTAACTGGGTTAACTCTGCTCTTAGCTGCTAAAATTTTTATATATGGCCCCTTTTTTGCATATACCACACTTGCGAAAGCCTTTCCTGAAGCATCTGCAAATCCATGAAGCTCCCATCTCTCACTGCTGTCTATTTTACTCCATCTTGGAATTTTTATTTCTTCAACCTTAGAAAGATTTTCTTCTAACTCAGTCCATTCCTTAGCCAATTCTTTATCTAGTAATTCATCCCAGTTTATACTTAGTAGCCATAATTTTTGTACAAACAACTTGAATCTTACAGTTATTGGAACTAGCCATCCCATTGGATCAAATATGCTTGCCAGTGTTGATAAAATCTTTCGCTTTGTAATAACCTTTGTTTTATCTTGATTTATTTTAAATAAAAACTCATCTTTGCTAGGATTCCAGTGTAGGCCTAAAGTTTTTATTGTGTCTCCTTCTTGCAGCTGTATTACTTCATTTTCTTTAAAATCGGCATTATGATCTATTATACCTTTACAATTCGACAGCCATTTGCGCAAATGAAATCCATAATTTTTTAATTCGTTTGTAATCTCCAGTTTGTTAGACTTGCATTCTTCAATTGAATTTGCTCCTGTCAGAAGATCATCCATATAAAAATCTGCTTTGATTATTTCGCCAATTTTTGCATTCTCACATCTTTCGGCTATGTCTTGTAGGGCCATTGTTGCCAAAAATGGTGCACAAGCGGTGCCATATGTAACTGTTGTTAACTGAAATTCCTGTATAGGGTTACCTTTATTTTCGCGCCATAAAATTATTTGGTATTCTTGATCTTCTTCTGCCATCTTTATCTGTCTATACATCTTTTCTATATCTGCTATTATTACGTATTTCCAGAATCTCCACTTCAGCATTATATCAAAAAGATCCTTCTGAATTCTAGGACCAACCAAAAGAACATCATTCAAGCTGTGCCCGTTCGTCGTTTTTGCTGAACCGTCGAAGACTACTCTGACTTTCGTTGTTAAACTATTTTGTCTAATAACAGCTTGATGTGGCAGATAATATTTGCCTTCTCTTTTGGTAATTTTTTGTTTCATATGGCCAAGTTTAATATATTCCTGCATAAATTGAACATATTCCTTTCGCAGTTCTGGATTTCGGTCTAGTTTGTCCTCTAAACTTAGGAATCTAGCCATGGCTTGTTTTCGAGAATTTCCAAGCTGATTTTCTTCTTGAAATGGAAGCCTGACTACAAATTTACCATTTTCTTCTCGTGTGGTGTTTCTTCGGTAGTGATGAATGCATTTATCAGCTTCGTTCAGATCCTTGACCTCAATCATATCTTCTGTTTCCCAGAATTTCTCTAAATTTGTTGTTATAGCAGCGATTAATTTGCTTTTATGTTGAGATGGTTTTAATACCCCTGATAATATCCAGCCTAGTTTTGTAGCTTGAGCTAGAATTTTATCATTTTTATGGATTCCTTCTTCCAAAATAATTGAGTAAACATCACCGCCCAACACCATGTCTATTCTATCTGATTTGTTGAAATTTGGATCTGCTAGCATGTGATTCTTCCAGTCATCATTATTGTATTTAAACGATCTATCCGGAATTGCTGTCGTTAATTTGTTAAGGACCAATGCTTCAATCATAAATTTTTCATCGCTAAGAAACCTGGGCCTCACTTCTAAACATACTTTTGATTTTGATACACCAACAAGTGTACCACCCAGGCCATGTAGTTGATTTTTCTCTTTAAATTTTGGCAATTGTAAAAGTTGTGCTGCTTCTTCAGAAATAGTTGTTTTCTGCGATCCTTGATCTATCAACGCTCTTAATGTTATAAAACTGCCATCTGATGCCTTTACTCTTACTTGTGCTGTTGCTAGCAGTACTTCTGCTTTCTTCTCTTGTTCGGTCATCATACTTATTTTATTCTCTGTATTTTTTGTTTCATTCTTAAATTCTTCGACATGAAGAAGCGTATGATGATATCTACCACATTTTTTACAGTTTTCTGTATTGCTCGCACATTTTTTGTCTAACTTATGGTTTATACACCGATAGCATAGTTTATTCATTCTTACAAATTTTCTTCTTTCCATTATGGTTGCTGCTTGAAATTTTCTGCAATTCACCAGCTCGTGGCCTGTTATTTTACAAAAATCACAATTTTTTTGTGATATATGAAATAAGTTTGACTGCTTCTGAATAGGCTTAAAATTGCTGTTGTGTTTTTTGCCTTTATATGCATCTAAGGCTTGGTATTGTTGTTCTAAGAATAGACATACATCTTCTAGCGTTTGAATTTCTTTAGTCTTCTTTACGCTTTGTTCATATAGGCGCAGCCCATCTTTGTCTAATTTTCGGACTATTATTCTTGCTATAAAAGGTTCTGCATCATCAATTTTAATATTAAGACCTTTTAATGCTTGTACACATTCATTTGTTGTATCCAACAATTGTCTTACACTGAAAGCTGACTCCGTATTTACCATTGGATGATCCAAAATCTTATCTACTTGTGTTGTAAAAAGCAGTCTCTTGTTTTCATATCTTGAGCTTAAGATATTCCACGCTGCTTCATAATTGGCATTTGTCACTTTTAAATGTTGTATAAGTCTACCAGCTTCCCCTCTAACGTAATTCTTTAATCGGTACATTTTTTCTGCATTGGAGAAATTATGCTGATTATGCACCAGATTTTTAAAAAGATCATGGAACGATGGCCATTCTGTTACGTTTCCAAAAAATACTGGTATTTTGATGTCCTCTAGTTTTATTGAGTTAACTATTGATTTTTCTTCTGATGTATCTAGCGCAACTACCACTTGTTTTAAAGTAGTCCTGTATCGACGAGTAATCTCTTCAAATTCTTCTTCTTCTGTTTCATAATTCTCATTTACGTTGCTGAGATGTTCAAATTCTTTCTTAATTTCTTTAAAATTTTCTACCAGTTCTACTTTTGTTATTGCTAACTCAGCTCTTCTATTGCCATTGATTTCCTCATGTGCCTCGTCCAAAAGTTCCTGTAGCATATTCATTTTTCTCCTTAATTTTCTTCGCAGCACTATATGATTGCTATTACTTTGCTTCTCATCTTTGGGTATTTCTTTTGTAGTTTTGTGAGTCGCTGATGCTACTTCTATTTGCTCCTCACTTGATTCTTTTTGTTGTAGAATCGAAAACGCTTCTCTTATTACTCCACTAATGTTTTCAAAATAGTCTTTCTTAAAATATTGGCCGTCATCAATTCCAACTGCTATCAACTTCTTGTTGTTTGCAACAAACTCAGTTTCTATCTTTTTTAATCGTTTCGTTAATTCGCTGATCTGAGCTGACCGAATTCTTCCTTCGAAAATCTTTTCTCGCAGAGATAAGGCCTCCTCGCCGAGTTCCTTTTGATGCTCAAGTAGTTTATCTTTGGACATGTTGATTCCGTCTTCTGTTGTTGTTTTTTAAGGTTTTGGATATTATTTTCTACACCTTTATCCGATGTTACAGCCTCGGATACGCTTTGTATATTTTTATCCGATGTTTTAGCCTCGGATACGCTCACTTCACTTTTTCCGATGTTTCAGCCTCGGATACGCTTAATTTTTTCCGATGTTTCAGCCTCGGATACGCTTTTCACCTTTGTTCTTAAACTGTGTTTCTTACCACTGATGGGGGAAACTCAGAATATATTTTTTTTTTAAATTTCTATCCTGTTCGTTACAGAATTTAATTTAATATTTTACAGCCTGTTTCAAGATTCTCAGAGTCTCTTACCACTGGTGGGGGAAAACTCAGAGAGTAACTCGAAGGACCAAAAATGTAAATGATTACACTAGCGAATACTTTTCAGTACTAATTTATTATTATAAAATTTGGCTCTTTTATACAATTTTGAAATCTATTGAATATTTCTTAAATCTATTGTGAACATTGAATATTAAGATAAGAATTATGAACTAAAAATTACGCTGCTCTTTGTTCTTAAAACTAAGACAATGAATACAAACTAAAAACTAAGATAAGCCAGGCGTTTAGGCACAAGCATTCAACAGACATTAGAACTGAGATAAGCTTACAAATAAATGTTAGTTAGTACAAACAAATTCACATTGTAAAAATATTGTTGTGTGTAGGTATATGTTTATATACATATATATTTTTCGTAAATTATTTTTCATGTTCATATTTGAACAATGGCTGTAGTAAAAGTAACACTGTACAAAATTAAAACAATTTACATGATTCTAACGCTTGATTCTGGCTGAGCTTACTAAAAATATATATGGGTGATTCTCATTTTAAATGCTATTTTTGTGCCCATTTAAAGTATAATAAAATATTTCATAAAATAAATACGTAAATTCTAAAATCAAAACTGCTTTAGCATGATTTAATAGGTTATAAATTAATGTACATAAGTTTTTCTATATGTAAGACTGTCTATTATGTGTTAAAAACGGAGAACAATAATATTGTTGATTTTCCACTTAAAAAAACTATGCATTTTTCCAAAAATTAGATTAAATTTATAACGGTTTTGGCACATTTGCATTTACTTCTCTTATTTCACACATAAAATTTTTGAAAAATTTTAGAAATTAAAAATTTTGCTTCAAAAACAGTTGTTGTACGCAATCTTCTGTACTGAGCGTTACGCGTTTTTAGTACGCTTAATTACTCAGTTTAGTTATTGAAATAGCATTAACAACCTGCACTAAAATAACAGCGTAGGTTTGCACTTCTAAATATTTAAAAGTTTTGTGAACTTTGTTAAATATATTTCAAAACGTTTCATCAATCAATCATCATTTGTATAAAAAAATGTATTGAGTGTTATCCATATTTTTTTAAATTAATTGCAATTTTTTAGTGCATAATGAAAGAGTTTTTGTTAAAACTCATCGAAGATTATACATCTGCCTTGTTTTAAATTCAAAATATAAATATGTGTTCTGAAAACAATATTGAATATGTAAGAAAGTGTATTGAGCGTTACGTTAACAATTTGTTAAATATAATTTATCTGTAAATTTTAGGACAGTGGAAAAAGCTAACAGCTACGAGAGTGTAGAAACGATATGGAGAATATTATCCGTATAGAAAATTTTGATTTAAGAATGCAATAGGTTGTATTATGCTATAAAAAAAATTATTTAAAACTGACATAACTTTTAACACGGTCGGTTTATTTTACTAAATTCTGTTTTATTGGAAAGAAGAGTTAGCTAGCTTTTTGCTAATGTATAAATTTTTGTACAATATTATTTTAAAAGATACAAATTTTTTATTTTTCCATGTGGACCCAAGTCAAAATTAAAAAAAAATGGTCATAACTTTTAATTACGTCCTGCGATTACTATAATTTTTGATTTTAGGTATATAGTGCTTTCAACTCATTTTTTGTGGTTTATTTTATTCGCAAAAATCATTCCCAGAATAACTGCGAAAGCAAATTTAAACTCAATACACAAACATTTTAAAAAATCGGAAAATATAATTTTATTCCAGGAAACTATAATACAAATCCAATGTTTTCATATTTTTATTAGTTACATTGCTAAAAAGCAAAAACTGTACACTTCAAATGAGAATGACCCATTGCCCTCTAGAAGAATCAGTCGTTGGCCACTTGTTATTTAAAAAAATTTATTTTGCTGTACAGTGTAATTGAAGCATGTACTGAAATTCCTGAAAAAATATGTTTTACTTAATTTAAATATTTCTTTGCAATTTGTCTTTAAAACTAAAACTTTTTGTAATTTTTGCTACCATTTTCTTAATTTATTCAAACACTTTCATATAATTTATTTACCTTTCAAACTTTTCCAAATGCTTTTATAAATTGTCAAATGCTATACCAGAAGCAAAGACTCGGGGCCTTAACAAATGTTTAGGATTTCTTGAAGAACTTAAATATTTATAGTCTTATTGATTTTAATCTCTCGTTTTATTTCATTTTGCCTATTTGTTAGACAATTTACCTTTCTTCTTTTCAATTTCCTACTCAATTTATATCAAATAAATTGATCAATATGTACGTTTAAGTGTTTTGTGCTTTTGTTGGATTTAAATGACTTTTAATTAATTTTCTTCAGATTTAAATCATCGTCATCGTACTGATTTGCAATTGCTCAATAAGATCTTTTTATATGTCTGTTTAACAAAAAGTACTTGAAAACGTTTATATCCTTAATTTTTTTCCATGCTGCTATTAATGCTTTTTGATGTTGTTTTTGTTATTGTTGTTATTGCTGTTGTTGTTGTTGTATTGCTGTTGCTGTTGAAAAGTTGCACAGCAATTTACTAATGACTATAAATCAATGGTGCAATGCATTGAAGTGTACACAATTTCCGTTTGTTAATTAATTTCAACGTTATCAGGCATCACAAAGCAACATGTTACAAAATACATACTACATATCAGTATTAACAATATTTATATATAAAAATAGGAGGGTAGCAGCTGAAAAACTCGGTAATTAGGAGTTTTGAAAAGTTGCAATTTTATACATCTACAAAACACTATTTTCTTTGCCCCAGAGATTGGCGGATGTCTCATGAAGGACATTTTGTCTGACCATTCTAAAACAAAAGTGAGACAAGGATGAATGATGATACTAAACGCCACTTATTACAAATTGGTAATTGATAGTTTTACCAACCGCCCGAAGATACGCGCAATGCTTAAAAATACTTCTTTTGCATGTATTTTTTAAACTTCAAAATAATCTTGTAGATTTCATTATAATCAATGAATCCTAAAATTTAAAATTTTTTAATGTTAAAAATTTTTTTTTTTGTGGTGAACGTTACCCTTCCCTATAGAGAGCTGATGCTTTTCGTTGACAAACTTTATGATTCCCTATTATAGAAATCAATACATTTCACTGCTTTTTAATTCTGTTGCATTTTCGTGAATAATCATAACAAGTGTGTAATATATTAAGTAACGTTCGATACATTTTCGTATAAAAATTTTTTTTTCAAAAAACACCACACAAGTTGAATTAAGAACAATTGAGATATCAATAATTCGATGAGTTTTAGCAAAAACTCTTTAATTAAAGACAAAATATTTTCAATTAAATTGAAAAACTATGGGCAGTGCTCAATATATTTGTTACGATATAAACGGTGATCAATTAATACAAATTTTTATAGACATATTTATAATAATACAAGAGGAGTTCATACAACTTAAAAATTTTTAGGATCACAAACAGACACACGTTCTTCTCATACATGATATTTTTAATATAATTTAAACAATAAAAAAAGTGACGTTCAACACGCAACAAGCGAAGTAATTGAAAAAATTTACTATCTAGCTGAAGTGCAAAAAAGACATCCTTAAATATTTACAAGTGATTTTGTAAAAAAAAGTATAATTTTGTATGAAGAGGGTATATGGGTAAAATTCATTTAACAATCGCACAAAAAGTGAAAAAACAAAGAAAATATGAATTTTGTTATTTAAAAATTGTAAAATATGCAGAATGTGGAAACAATACAGTCTCCTGAAAAACATGTATTTTATGTTTTTTCGCCATATCAATGTATAATATTTTTGTCATTCGTTACCTCTTTTTAGGACGTTATGACTTCTATATTATTTCACATTATTTAAATTGCTTAGAACTGCTTCAAAATTTTTAGTAAATTGTGTAATATAATTAAACTATTTACTACTAAATTATTACAATTGAAAATCAATTTGTTCCTTTCGAATTATTCAAGTAACGAATGATAAATTCTTAGCAAATGAATGAAGATTATGTTATAAATTTTTTCAATAAACACATTAGTTTTTAATAACTATTTTTGGCATTGCAATTATTACTCATAGACCTTTGTTTAATTTATACGACTCACCAATTTATTATAATTATATTTAGTATTAAACAGAAAAGTTAGGAATGACAGAGAACTTGTAGACAAAATTTTAAAATAATACATACAACTTCTTTCATTGCTTATGAAATCGCACTAAAGCTCATTTCATTATCCAATTTATATGATTGTAGTATAAAATATATTGCTATATTTTGATCGGATGCAAAAAAATCTATTGCAAATAAGAATAACAAATGTATATTTCGTATGATGTTGTACAATGGTGCTACCACCCTCGTACCATTTTAAACATTTTTATGAAAAATAGTTTTCAGAAAAATGTAAAAATGTTGATGATAAAAAAAGTATATTTTTGTGTTCTATTTGTAAATTTTACATTTTAGATTTTTATTCTGTTTTTTTTACGTGACAAAATAGTTAATGGTATTTGTTGAACTCTTTTTAAAAATTTGCAGAAAGTTTTGTGTATATTTTCAAATATTTTTTTTAGTCATGTCCTAAACACAATTATTCAATTAAATCATGTTTGCAGCCTGAAGTATTATCAATCTGACCTGTTGTACTATTAATAATATCTGCAAGTGATATAAATTAAAACAAGATACTTGCCAAGAGAAAAATATGCGATTATACTGTAGAACACAAAAACTAACAAGGTTCTGATAATGAATTCAGACAAATGCAATAAAAATATAAGTCTATAGGAGTTTTTAAAGATTGCGTCTAACCTTCATTTTATAGGACTTAGAGTTTCTCCCATCTTTTTCATATTGTTATAGTAAATCGGCTTAGGATATCCTATAATCCTTTTTTTATTCTTTGAATTCATATATGAATTACTTTAAGCATCACTTCATATGGTGTAAGCATTTCGTATTTCATTTCAGAACTCTACTCTAATCTTAAATATAAATTCTTGATATAATATTTTATATCTTCATTTAATAGCACCAAGGAACAATATGCAAATTTTATCATGACTTTTGAAGACCACTATACTTTTTGATGCGTTTGATACCATAACCCAGACCATCATATGAATTCAGATTACAACAAATAAAATTACCTACATTGAAGAGCCGGTGAAAAGTATTAAAGTTTTTCAACGTTTTCTACCCATTCCCAAGTTATGACAAAATTGGTGTAGCAGCCGCTAGAAAAATCCTAAATTTAACAAAAACATAAAACAAACGTATACATAGAATTTTATAGTTGGAATGTTTTTGTAGTAAGGGGATCATAACACATCAAAAAAAAATATGACAAAAGTTTCATTTTGTTGCATAGTGTAATTAAAAAAAAATGGCTACAGTAAATTCATGTCGTTTCAACTTGAAATAATTTTGACTAAACACGATTCTTCGTGTTGTTTCAATATTAAATTGACGTTGTTCTAACTTGAAATAATTTTGATTCAACATGATTCTTTGTATTATTTCAGTATCGAATTCACGTTGTTTTATCTTGAAAGAACTTTGATTCAATACGATTCTAGGTTTTAATTTAACATAGGTATTTCAAAAGGAAAAATTTCTTTAAAGGTTATTGTAAAAACATAGTGAATTTATATGAAACACCTATGAAGTAAAATCACTACCGAAATATGTTAAATTAACCTGGTTTTCGATGATTTTACTTCGAAATCTTTCTACGTGTGCAGTGGTTTCAAAAGGAAAATGTTCTTTAAAGGTTATTGTAAAATCATGTTGAATTAACATGAAACACCTAAGAAGTAAAATCTCTACCGAAAAATATTAAGTTAACCTGGTTTTCGAGGATATTAATATAAAATTTGTCTGTGTGTATGTGCAAAATGGGGAGAACTTTAACTTCCCCTAAAATGAGTCCTAGATGCAAACTTTCAGAAAACCGATACACTCGTATTTTTTTGTGGTGTCTACCGGAATTATCCGATAGAATCATGTACATTTTTTACTTTTATTTATTTTTCTTTTTTTACAGTGTAATTAATTTTGTTTCACATATTAATGTTGAAGTAGTTGTAGCAAAAACTATTGGCATACAAAATATTTTATGAGAGAGGATTAGATACTTTAGAAACTTTGCGAACAAAACTGTTGACACACTCGCGCTATAGCAAAAACTAGTACAAGTGCATAGTAGTAAGCATTTGTTAGCATATGCTAGCTTAAGGCACTTTTTTCAATATCCTTCCTTCGTTAAATACTATTTTGCAAAAGTAATGTTAAGTAAAAGTAATAAATGCTGCAAATAATAACTACAAGTAAACAGTGCTTGTTGCCCGCTGGCTCATTTCTTCACTGCTTAAAGAGTTAGAAGTCTTAAGAAAAAAGAAATTATATTTTATTATCCTTATAGTTGCTTTATATTTTTTTTAGCTATCACTTGAGTGTCCATTTCTGCACACTTTATTACTCAGATCTGATGAAATTAGATTTATTGCAGAATTAACTCTCAATACAGTCTTTATCTACATTTTTAAAAGAAATTAACTTTATTCCTGTTAAAGTCAAATATTTGAAGTATTAGCAGGTAGCTGCTGCAGCAAGGACTTTCCTGCTCCTTCTTCTACAATAAAGTGTCTAGTCACTTTCATATTCCCTTAACTACAGGGTAGTAACAAGAAAGAGTTCATGTCCATGTTTAAAAAGTATCATTAAATTCATGAGTAACTAGTATGTGTCAGTTACGTATTGGGGCAATTTTGACAACAACAGCAAGAAAAATAAGATTTAAATTGCTTCAAGTCAACCTATTTCCCTTGAGCTTAAAGATTAGTTTTACAATGATTAAAATCTACAAATTTGTACAAAAAGAAAAGCAAAAGAAAAAAAATGTCAAGCAAAAAAAAATTGTATATTAAAAGGATGTCAAAAACAAAATGTTTTCAACTGTTACATCTCAAAAACTAAAGAAAGGAAGTCAAGGAAAAGTAGTTAATATTGAAAAGTTACTTTTTCTTTGATATAAATTCACATACATTCATACAAACATTTTGTATAGTGTAGGTTAGTTGTTGAAAAAAATGAAAACATTTTCATGCTAGGAAGGTGCGCTAAGGCTTGGGAGTGTATTGTTTCGACTATTGAAAAAGAAATAGAAGTTAATTTAAGTCTATAGTTGGCAATGAAAGAAAAGTTTTTTTTTTAAATGTCCTTAAGCTCCCAATACACTTATTGAATAATTTTTTAATTTTAAATTGTAGATGGCTCACATAAAGTTTAGGAGAATTACTGGAGACTCACTTATCGCATGAATTAACTAATTACTAGATAAAATCTTTTAAAACACCGATATGTGTATATACTTTTTTCGTGTCCTTTCCCAGAATCAGTCGTTAGGTTAGGTTAGGTTAGGTTGAACAGGCTGCCGGTTTCTAACAACCGGCCCACTTGGGTCCTTTGGTCCCAAGTGGGAAGTTCAGAGAGGTGTCCCTCCTATCCCAGAGGTTGGGTCGGTGTTAAACCAACCCGAGTATCTTATGAAAGAATTTATTCCCCTAACGTCGCATTCCCCCCGGTCTGCTAGTTCGGGTAATGACGGATTTCCCAAGTATGACGCCCTATTTCTATATAGTGCTGGACATCGACAGAGGAGGTGTTTGACAGTTTCTTCCTCCTCCTCATTCTGACAACTTCTACAGAAATCATTAAAAGGAAGATTTAATCTTCTGGCATGGACACCAATAAGACAGTGCCCTGTTATGACCGCCACGAGTATACGCAGCTGTTGACGAGGGAGCCCCAGTATGGTTGCACATCTTGCGAAGTTATACTGGGGCCAGATGGATCTGGAAACCTTACAAGTGATTTCATTTGTCCATCTGGTTTGCGCCTCTCTAAATAGTTGGCGCTGAATTTGTATTTTACAGCTTTTTAGTGGGACACCTACTAACCAGTCGATGTCATTTTCATGTAGGCGGGCACCGGCCTTGGCTAGACCGTCCGCAATAGTGTTACCGGGCACCCCCGCGTGACCCGGTACCCAGATGAGCCCTAGGTTCGCATGTCTCGCCATCTCATTCAGAGATGCCCGGCATTCTTTAACCAATTCCGATGTTGTGTAAACACCAGATAGAGCATGTAGTGCCGCCTTACTGTCGGTACAAATTCGGATGTCCTGATCGAATATCCTGTAGTACCTTAACCAGTTGGCTGCCCTTTTGATTGCTGATATTTCAGCCTGAGTGATGCTACATTGGTTTGGTAGCCTAAAGTTTATCCTACGTTGCATTTGTGGGATGTAGAAACCCCCGCCCACTCCGATGCCCGACTTTGACCCATCAGTGTAGATCTCGAGCACATCCTCATATTGGTGTATGTGGTTTGCCTCAGAAGATGTGCCCGAGAAGTCCACCAGGATTCTTTTGTCGGGCATCAGAGTAGGCTAGCAGTAGTCAGTGTGGTCGGGAAGATCTGAGATTTGCCCTAATATCGTCGCATGGCCTACGTTACCCCGCTTCCATGCACCTGAGGCATCTAGTCTAACCGCCGAGTTCATGGCCAGTTGTTTGATCATGAGTTCAGCAGGAAGCCAATGCAGCATGGTGAACAGTGCTTTGGATGGAGTAGTGCGAGGTGCACCCGTAATCAACAAAGCAGATGTTCGAAGTACCTTTTCTATTATTTTAGAGTATGTGGCTTTATTTAAGGAAGTCCACCAGACGACAGACCCATACATTAGTATGGGCTTAACCACCATTTCAAAAAGCCAATTGACGTTTTTGGGACTTATGCCCCACCTGTTGCCAATCGCCCTTTTGCAGGTGTATAGAGCAATAGCAGCCTTGGCTGCCCTAGCTTGAACGTTGGGGTACCATGAAAGCTTAGAGTCCAGTATAATACCGAGATACTTCACGCTGTCTGATAACCTAAGGGTGACTCCGTTGAGAGTCGGTAACGTGAAAGTCGGAGTCTTGTATTTTCTCGTAAAGAGAACAAGATCCGTCTTTTGAGGGTTAGCATTAAGACCACTTTCAACGCTCCATTTACTTATGATACCTAATGCCGATTGAAGACGTTGAGATAGAGTATCTAGAAATTTACCAGATATTGCTACTGCTACGTCATCCGCGTAGGCTACTGATTTAAACCTCATAGAGTCTAGTTCCACCAGTACCGAGTTTATGGCGATATTCCATAGGATAGGTGACAGAACACCTCCCTGGGGAGTACCTCGCCTAACCGTTTTTTGAATAGTCGTTTGCCCCATCGTGGAGGAAATTACCCTATTTGTTAAGAGTCCTCGTATGAAGCTAATTGTTGACCGTTCAATGTTCAGTCTTTCTAGTTCCATAATGATGGATTCAGGTCGTACATTGTTAAAGGCACCCTCTATATCAAGAAAGGCCACGAATGTATATTCTTTGTTTGCCAGGCATTTTTCAATGAATCCTACAAGCGAGTGAAGTGCCGTCTCAACTGATTTGCCCTTCGTATAGGCATGTTGGGAGGTTGATAGGAGGTTCGGAGAAATTGTTGATCTAAGGTGTAGATCAATTATCCGTTCCAGAGTTTTAAGGAGAAAAGATGATAGGCTGATGGGTCTAAAATCTTTCGGGTTTACGTGTGTAGTTTTACCCCCTTTGGGAATAAAAACCACGGAACATTTGGTCCATGCTATAGGAATATAGGAGTATATCCGAATGAGCCATGGAGTGATAACGTCTGCATTACGCTGTAGGTCAGCTGGAATAATGCCATCGGGACCCGGTGATTTGAACGAGTCAAAGCTGTTGATGGCCCACATTATTTTTTCCCTATTTAGGGTGATCGTGGCCATGTTAGAATGTATTGAATGCATGGTTGCAATCTCTCCCGTGTAGGGAGTGCAACCGGGAAAGTGCGTGTTCATTAGTACCTCTAGGGTCTCCTGACTACTGGTGGTCCATCCGCCACCTGATTTCTTAATGAAACTGGGGACAGTTGGAAGAGTAGCCAGGATTTTGCGAAAGCGACTAGTCTCAGAGGCTCCCTCAACATTGCTGCAGAAGGACTTCCATGACGTTCGTTTCGCATCCCTGACGAGGTTTTTGAACCTGTTTACAGAGGCTTTGTAGGCTGACCAGTTACCTAGTCTTTTTGCCTCATTGAATAGTCTGCGACTCTCCTTGCGAGCGTTCGCTATTTCAAGACTCCACCATGGTGGCTTTTTCTTCCCACGCAGTATACTAGGTCTGCATGATTCGGCCGTCGCTAAGTTGAAAGCATTTGTTAAATTGTCAACCGCGATATCAATGTCGTGCCTATCGTTTATGATTGGCGTTAGAACTGTGTATTTTTTTTTTTTGTTGTACATCTCATTTAATTTAGAAACCACATGTAGAAGCAGGTACTGCCTTAAACGAAATTCACTTCTTTTAACTAGAATTCTTCCCCGTCTTTAAGAAAATTAATGCTACACATTTGATATCAGAAATTCACTTAAATAAAAAAAACTACTGTAAAAAGTAATGAAATGTTTCACAACGACAGCTACATTTTCTCTAATATCCATTTTTTACATCTAAAGTTATTTGCTACAACTTGCCACGTCTTGTTGTTCAACATTTTCTCATTAATATTTTTTTCTATAACTATTTTATTGAATTTAAATTTTCCCACTTCATTTACGAATAACAAAGGACATTTAGGAATAATAAAAAGGGCATTAAACAAAAAAGAAAATAGAAATACAATAAAAATAAAAAAAAACAAAAAACTACTTAAAGTTTATTAATTCTAAAAGGGTAATAAAATGTTATAGTTTCGACTATAATGGGAAAACCCACACCTTAGAAATTTGATAAAACACTCAAGTTTGTAGCTCGTCTAGAAAACTTATTCATCTACGTGGGTCCATACATCTATGGACTACCTCTGTCAATCATCAAAGAATCAAAGTTGGTCTCAAAATATATTAGCTCAAATGTAAAGGAGATGCACATAAATCCCATGTCAGCTAAAATCTTTGAATCTTCTGCAGACGCCAGTACACCACGTAGAAGATTTTCAATACCTTGGTAGCTTGACTGCAGAGAGCGGGATAACGGCAAAAAACAGTTTAAGCTATTGAGCCTACTTAATAATGAAATAATTTCTTTAAGATAATGAAATAATTTCTTTAAGATAATGAAATAATTTCATTAATAAATTAACTAATTTCGTTAAAATAATGAAGTAATTCAATAAAATAATTTCATTAATATAATGAAATAGTTTCATTTAAATAATGAAATGATTTGATAAAAATAATGAAATAATTTCATTAAAATAATGAAATAATTTCATTAAAATTATGAAATAATTTCATTAAAATAATGAAATGTTTTCTTTAAAATAATGAAATAATTTCATTAAAATAAGGAAATAATTTTATTAAAATAATGAAATTATTTCATTAAAATAATGAAATAATTTCAATAGAATGACTTAGTAATTTCGTCAGAATAATGAAATATTTTCATTAGCTTATAGGCAGATATTGTAAAAAATATCGTTTCTAAACGTTTCAAATTTGTATGAAAAGTAACGCAAATAAGTTTAAAAAAATGTTTTCCATACAATTTTCAAAACGCAAAAAGCGTTTAGTGAAATTACTATTTTGGATCACTGAAAGTGATTTCCTACATTTGCTAAAATTTTCATTAAAATAATTTAAACAAAACTTGTTTCATTAATCCAACGAAGCGTGACGTTGGTTGAATTTCAAATAAATATTTCATTGGATTAATGTAGAAATCCACGGAATTTATAAATAAAGCTGTTGCAGTGCAGGTAGTAATGTAAAAGGCTCAAACACTAAATTCAATAAGTAGCAACTGATTTTAATTTCTTAGAGCTATACTTGACAGTCCAGTTTAAGAGAGAGCACCGTAAGATATATAGGGCAATTTTTTAGACCGATTGTACTAATTTTCATTAGCAAAAGTTTTCGGTAAAAGTATGACCTGTCAATTTAACATGTAAGTCCGTACTTTATTTAGGCCCTTTAGAATAAACATTTTAACATAGAACAACAAACAGACAGGAAGACGGCATCGCTAATTCTACTTCGCAATCTATAAGGGGCCACAATATACATACAAAACACACATACTACGCAGAAAAAACTATATATCATTTACAGTAAAGAAATTCAATGAATTAGTAAATATTTTGTCTACAAATGGACCTAAAAAGAAATTTGTAAATACAGCTAAAAATATCTCAACAATTTCATTGAAAAAACGGGTTTTTTCAGTGAACAAATGGTATAAATCCAAAAATGTTTAAAAATTTTAAACAAAATAATATACTGAATCAACCAAAAATATTTACTGGATTTTTTGTAATATATTAAACAATATTTTTGTTTAAATTTATAAAACAATTTGACTAAAAGTACTTACAAATTCTAAACAAAATAATTTACTAAATCAAACAAAAATATTTACTGGACATTTTGTAATATATCAGACAAACTTTTTGCCTGAGTCATCATCAGCCATTAAGTATTTATGAAATTTTACTTTGTTAAATGTGTTTAGCTCTGAATGTTTATCTAAAGATTCTAAAACAATGAATGAGAATTAACGCAACGACATTAATAAAGTGATTCACTTAAAAAACTTCAGTAAACAAAATTTTTACAATCGCAGTCATATTGCTATCATTATTGTTGTTGTTATTTATGTGCATGCCGTCATCGGAGTTGTTTTTTACGGCAAAGAAAACGCGGCTTTGTTGTTGCTTTTGGTATGTGCGTCCAAAATTAAAGTCAAACAAAAAATTCACTGATTCAGTAAAGAGCATTTGCTGAAAATGAAGTTTTATCTTAAGCAAGCTTTTGTTTGAAAATTTTTTGGTGACAATGTTTTCTGTGTATAAAGAGTTCTAAATCATTATTGTAGAAATAGCAAACGAAATGGCAATCGTACTATAAGTCTTGCATAGAGCGACTATTATTGCCAAATCTCTCTTTACTAAATCTAGTCGTTGACTGTAGTACAAAACGCGCTGCATGTTACACCATCTTAATGAAAATACATCTACTATACAGTGTATAGTATACAACACAACGTTTTAATGCAAAAACAAAGAAGCCCTTTACAAAGTACTTTTAAATGAAAATTCCAAATATTATTAATTTAAACACAACCAATATTAATCATTATGGAAAATCATCATTTATCTCTTTAGCTATAAATACTGTTGCTTATTAATCTTTTTTTTTTAACAAATTATATTATGAGAATACTACAAAAGCTCATTTGATTTTATTAATTATTCTATTGCATGTTATTTTTTTTTAAATGATAATAATCAATAATTTTATATTATTATGTTTTTAGGGGATTTTCAATTATAAGTTTTCTTTTATCTTAATCGCAGGATAACAATAAATCTTGCTGAAAATAATATTTTATTTGAACATGAATATATGTAGGCTTCCTCCTTCTCATACATGTAGGTGGATAATTTGTATTAATAGACATATTTAAGCAGAAGACACGTATCATAAGACTCTAATGAATGCTATATTTAACATAATAGAACTTTAGTTAACCCACTTTGTTATTTGGTGTAACAGGATGTTGTAGCAAAAAGGAAATTGAGATGGTGTTTTTTTTCTCAATAAATATAAATTTTCAACAATGCGCCTACAGCCAACAGAAAAATCAATTCATCCGTACCAAGATAATGTCATAGCGTTGTTAAGAGTACGGTAACTGCACACACAAAAATCTCATAATAAAATCGTAAAAAAACAGGTTAATTTAACATTTTTCGGTAATGATTTTGCTTCATAGATGTTTCATGTTAACTCAATATAATTTACAATAATTTGAAAAGAAAAATTTTCCTTTTGAAATAACTATATTTGATGTTAATTTAATATTCCAGTACAGTTACCTCAAAATGAAGTTGATACTGAAATAATGCCAAGAATCACGTTGAGTCAAAGTTATATCAAGTTGAAACAACGTGAATTCGATATTGAAACAACACGAGGAATCATGTCGAATTAAAGTTATGTCAAGTTGAAACAACATGACTGTAATGTAGCTATTTTTTTAATTATTATATTTATGTAATGTGAATTAGCATAGGCATCAAAAAAATTTGTGTTGTAGTTAGCTGCCCCAGTCCAGATTTAAATGTATGCCACTTGATTGGTAGTCAACGCGCTAGCCACTGCAGCCACAACAGCTTCAAACTTTGCTTTATATATACACTAAATAAATACCAGTGTATGTAACATGAATTTCATGTTAATAGAACATTATTTACCTCATTATTTTGCATTAAATTTACTTCAAATCAAAGTTATAGTTGATATAACAAAGCTGTTTTAACCATGAAAAATATTAAATCGAAAAGTTTTAAACTTAGATTTATAAGTTTCCATTTTAAATTAAGTATGAAACAATGGTAATTTTAAATCAGCAGAAGGAAATTGCTGCTGGTAATGCAAAGTTTGTCGGCTACTTGTCGGCTAAATAAAAATAAACAACAAAAACAACTCACACAACTGAGCACAACAGTTAATTGTAGCAATGAGCAAAGCAAATAAATACCAGCAGCCTTAAACAACAAGTTATATCACGTAAATTTAATATAATTTTCAATCAAAATTGCGACATGTTGATTTTACATTCCTTTTTTTTCTGTGTGCAGTTTTGTAATCAGATCAATACTTTCATAGGTACAGATTTACTACCATTATTTTTGCGATCGGCCCCACTGTGCGGCGGTCGATGCATTCGCCCGCATACTAGTTAAAGTTAATAAAATCATTAATAAAACATATGATAGTATTGAGTTCTCTTCTTATCTGTTTTTCATGACTTTCCTACAACTCCACCAATGTGAAGCAGAGAAAAAATATTTCTTATTATTTCTTCGATTTATTTGTAAAAATAGATTGCCCAAAACACACACACACATACATCGTTTTTTTATTTGTTAACTTCCCCGTAGGCCAAGTCTTTGAGACATCATCGAAATATTACCGAAGATGAATTGACTACAGTACACAAGCCTACTATTGACGATATTTTCGCACAAAGGGCACAGAAGTAATTGATGACAACTTTGGTAATATGCTACTAAAATTGTCGTCAATGAATATATAATAATATTTAAAATGTAATAATCGAATCGAATCACACCGATTGGCTAGCACGCTACCTACTAGCCCAGCGACGTACTCACGGAACTACGACAACTTCGATGCAATTATTGCTCTCGTTGTCGGCAATAAAACTGTACAGATGACATATTACATGCAGTTGTTCTCTATCTTGTCGTCAATAAGGCTTTATAGCTCAAATTTTCATTACATGGTTTGAAGTTAATACAATTGCTCAATTCACAACCTGTTTTAAGTGTTGTAGACCGTAAAAATGTTGTTGGTAATTTCCAAATAAACATGTTTCTCAACAAATGTTTATGTGGAAATTACCAATAACATTTATACGATCTACAACACATACAACTGGCCAAAATGTATGTATATTATGTGGGCATGCATTAAAGGAAATTTAAAAAAGCCAATATCTTAAAAAATACTACATAGACTGATTTCTATAAAATAAAGATTGTGCTCATCTGCAACTAAAAACCTTTGAAAATCATATTCTTTGCACATGTATTGGTTATAGAATGTAATCATAAATCTGATAGAAAAATATCGTCTTATATACTAATGCCTTTATTCATAAAAAATTTTTCTGACTTATAACAGATTAATAAAGCAAATTTTCATACAAAAATTCATTTAATAAGTCTCTTATTAATCAAAAAATTTTTTTTTTGTGAATTAGGTTGCAATTATATAGATATGTATATATTACAGAATTAAATCTGACTAGAATTATTCATTAAAAATATACGAAAATATATTAAATTGTCCTTTAAATTATTCAAATCCTTTGAAAGGAATAAAAATCGCTAAATAAAATCTGCATGATTACGAAGTATTTTACGATGTTATAAGAGAACCTCTTTGGTATCCCAAATAAATTTCTCTGTATGTTGCAAATAATAGCACAATGTTATTTGCCATATTTTTACTGCTGACGATATAAATATAAAAACATAAATAATTTGGTTATCGATAACTGTTTTTCACATAAAAATAAAACAAACAAAAAACAAAAAGATCTTGATTATATACCATCAAGCGAAAGATACACAGAATCTCACGCTATTTTTATTTACACACTCTTGGCTAAAAATACATACATTAACACTTGAAATTTTATTGCACCCTGCAGTTCTGGTGTGCATATTTGAGTAATTGTATAAGAACCATAAACAAACAATTAAACTTCCTGTTAGGCTTACTGCGGTCCACCAATTAGCTACATAATTAGTAATTTTAGTATAGTAATTTTAGTATGAAAGTCAGGCAAAACCTTCTAGTTAGCAAAAATGATTTCTTTTCCCATTTGTTTTAGTATTAAAATAACGATTTTTAATCTACTTCATTGTACCCTACAAAAAATACAAAATTGCCATAACAAAAATTTAATCAATATTTTTCTTGTGTATATTTACTGGAGGGTATTATCTCAAGCACTAAATTGGCTGGAAAGAGTAATAGTGAGGAAGTGTAAAATCATTGGTGTTTTTGGACTTGTACTGCCAATAATCATACAGATAAACATATTAAATTGCAATATCCTTTTTCCGGTTTTAAAGGACATTAACATTTGTGTCATTGTAGGTGTTTATGTGGTATTACCTACATTAGCGAATATCACACCAACTACCCGAATTTCATATAGTACAGACACAAGTGTTGTATCATTGTATGTAAGTGTATATAATATGTACATCTGTATATATATATTTTTTAACGTCCATTGTTCAATTACGTATGGTTGCTTATTTATTTCCGTTGACATCAGCTTATTTTTATTTTTTATTTTTATCATTGTATTTTCCATTTGATTTTATTTAATATCAGTGATTATCATTATGAGGGTGTATGGCTGCGTGCGATTGTGTATTGGGCCATAATAATTTATGGCTTTTGTTTAAGGATTTATAAAATTGTTTTATATATAAAGAAATTGTTTTGCTGAATTGAAAGTTTCTCGCTAAGGAGTAACAGTTAAAATGTAATTGAATAAAATTATGATTTTTTTTTATGATGAATACACCAAGTATTTGATGTGTCCTTGGTAATTGACAAATATGAAAATCGAGTGTTTTTTATTAAATATTTGTTATACAGAGGCTATAAAGAAAAATAAGCTATTAATAACTTTATTCTCATTCGTTTTAGTAGATTTTTAGCCTCTCAAACCTTTTGCGTTTATTTAAAATGTAATTCAAAGTTCATTACAAATATTTGTAATCTGGTATACCAAAAATATATTTACGATTGCAAAAATATAAACAAAAAAAAAACATTAAAACTTATTAAAATTTCATTTAAAACTTTATTATAATTTTTTCGGTTGCCATAATTTCCAAAACAAACCACCACTTATTGAAACATAATTTGTGTGTGTTTGTGCAAAACTTTTTTTTTTGGCAGTAATTTATCGTAAAATCGTTTTTTGGTAAAACATAATATAAACTTTTTAATTAATTTTAATTGCAAACTTCTAATAGCACCAACAAAACTAGAAAAGCAATAGCAATAAGTTCATTTGTTTAGTAGAGTGGCCCTAAATTATTCGAAGACAGTGAAAAATTTCAATGGCAAACCTATTCTTTTAAATCCTTTTTAAATAGTTAAATTTGGTGAAGCGGTTCATACTTTATGCAATATTATTGAATGTGTTACTGTTGTCATTTTGGCTTACACTACTCAATAAGTTGCACAATACTGGCAAATTAAATATGCCACAATTTCGCCCCACAATCAACAGTAAAAGTAATCTGGTAGCAAAACTTAAGGAATTTGGAAACATTTTACCAACGCATTACACAGTTTTCTTGGTTGTGCAATAAAAATGAAAAGCTTTTTTAATGTTTTGCGATATATTGTGCAACCACCAAATTTGATATACACGTTGGCGATATTATTGTAATATATGAAAAGTTACTCAATTATATTGCAAATGTATGGGCCGCTTAAAATTACATCTTTGGATACAACAAATTTAGTAATAAAATTCAAAATATATTAAAACTGAATTAAAAAATGAGCGGATGTGTTTTTTAATTTTTTTCAATTGTAGATTTAGAGCATTAATCGGCAAAAGAGGTCACATGTGCCTTTTTACTCTCTTACTCTCACCTTAAAGGGACCATTCTTCATTTTTAAGTTTGGGGCCATTTTTCATTTTTCATAAGGTATCTTTTCCGGCTCCTTGAAAAATGGCCCCAATCAAAAATTTTTGGAGCCATTTTTTTCCATTTTGGGGCCATTTTTCATTTTTTGTTTGGGGTGGTGGTTGTGACTAGAAAACCTCAGCAGCTCTTATAAGTCTATAGGGCGAAGGAATGTGGACCTATTTGGACACTTGTTTGAGGCACCAAAAAGTATTCGTTCCTGGAAGCTGTTTAGAATACTGCTCCATCTACCTCTTAAATACCAAACGATTTGGTTATTACCGCTTACTATCCGCAATCGCGGTAGGTGGCGTGTTGCGGTCGTTTTTGCAAATATAAGAACCCTGCGAGAAATTTTGTATCAATTATGTTCAACGTCTGAAAATGAAATGGTACCACAGGACAACTACTATCAGCTTGGTTCTAGAACTTATCACTGAATATCTTAATTATGTCAATTGGCTCCCTCCAATTACAATGTTTGGGGTGGTGGTTGTGACTACTATCGCTTACTATCCGCAATCGCGGTAGGTGGCGTGTTGAGGTCGTTTTTGCATATATAAGAACCCTGCGAGAAATTTTGTATCAATTATGTTCAACGTCTGAAAATTAAATGGTACCACAGGACAACTACTATAAGCTTGGCTCTAGAACTTATTACTGAATATCTTAATTATGTCAATTGGCCCCCTCCAATTACAATGCCATGTGAAAGTGATAGTTTCCACTTATATAAAGTTGCAAAACTTGAACCGGTTATTAGTGCTTGGTTACCAGTCACATGAGTTATCTTATGACATTATCTCTTTCCTCTATAATATTTATAGTGCGAGTGATTGATTAATAATGCAACACTTATATATCGTTTGGGGAATAAAGGGCACTGGCCCTTTATTCCCCATAAAGAACCACAGGACATAATGCCCCTTATCGTGTTTGGCGATTTTCGCCTTCGACTACGACATTTTTGTAATAGTTTAAAGAAAAATGTAGCGTGCTGTCTTTAAGCTATTACAAAAATGTCGTAGTCGAAGGCGAGAATCGCCAAACACGATAAGGGGAAATATTTACTGGTGGAATTAGTGCCTCCTCATGTAAGTGTTCAATATTGGCAATTTTTGCAATTCTCGCCCAACCACTAAGGTATGAAGTTCATATTGAGACAACGTTGCTTAGGAGGCCGGTACCTGAGAGATATGGCAGGTCTTAGCTTCAGGAATTAAAATGTTGGTTTACCGAGGTGGTGTGCGAAGTGAAAGCTGACACTTACGATTTTGAGAGTGATAGCTTCAAGTTACGTTCTTTCAAGAAGTCGGTGGCCAGGGGTTGGGTTATTTTGGCGCTTATAGCGGGATGTTTACACCGGATGATATGATAGCGCAGCCACTGTCGTGTAACACCAGCTAGATATCCTGAGGTAAAGCGAGATTTTCAGCAGATATTATTGACAGTAGAACACCTTTTGTCCCACTTGCTTTTTTATTGGCATAACTTGATTTTTAGTCTCTGAAATCCACAAATGTTTGCCTTCCATTGAAATAGTTTGAAGTCCAGCATGTAAAAACGTTGGAAAGGGAGGATCTCTTGATATCATTAAGTACCAGCGAGTGATCAAGTGCCTTGGATATGTCCAGTGCATGTCACTATTGTGTGTTGATACGATTTACGCTAATTTAAGCCGTTAGCGACCTTAGTAGCTAATCAAATTGAAAGTCGTCGTCATGTTATGGACTTCCCAAAAAATATCTGGATGTGTTGCCATCTGTAAATGCTTCTTCAGAGATGGCAGCAGTAGGACATCTAAAACCTTTTCTATGTTCACCATAGAAAAATTTCAGCACACACATGAATTCTAGTAACTTCCACCAAATAAGCCCAATAAGATCTAGGACCTATGACATGAATTTTTGGTTTAAAAGGCCTTTCATAAGGCTAGTATTCCCTTTATATCAGCTACTGCTTAGTTCAATGCTTATAAAACCACAAAAATAAATATTTTATAAATAAATATTATATTTTGCCTGTAAATTTACATTAAGGTTTGTTTATTTATGGATGTGTGTTTGTATGTTTCGTTATTATTGTAGATATGTTCATTACGAGCAACAAATATTTTCAATTTAAATTTATTTTTGTGTATGTTTGATATTTTTATATTTTTTTTACAAATATTTGTTATTAACACTCACATGCATAGCGAACAGTGTGGTTGGTTGGTTGATTGGTTGGTATGTGCATGTGCATGTGTATGTGGAAGTGCATTTGCAACCCGAATGAAAATAAAATTAAATTATAATATCGAAAGGTATTAAAAAAACTTTTTTTGTACTAAAGGTAATGTTTGCATTAACGAACACTTATTTTGTGGTTCAGCTTATATTGACAATCCATTTTTTGTACTGCAAACTATGCTCACGTTATGCAGCCGATTTCGACAAAATTTATTACATTTTAAAGGTATTTTTTTGACAGATATGCACAATCTAAAATTTGCTAAAATCAGAAACAAAAAAGAAATATCAACAAAAAATTTTCAAACAAAAGTTTGTCTAAAAATAAATTTAATTTTCAGTAAATGTTCTCTACTGAAACAATGAGTTTTTTGTTTGACTTTTAATAAGGACGCAAAGAAAACAAGAAAAACAATAAGAAAACCCCGTTTTCTGTATCGTAAAAAACAACCCCGATGACGAAATATACACAAGTACAAACAACAACAATGATTGCAAAAGGAATGCGATTGTTCCAAGTTTTTTTTTACTGAAAAATTTTGAGTGAATCTATCCGTTAATATCGTTGCGTTAATTCTCATTCATTTTTTTTAAGTCTTTAGATAAACATTCAGACTGTAACACATTTAGCAAAGTGAAATTTCATAAATGCTTAATGGATGATAATGATGACCCAGACAAAAATTTTTTTGATATATTACAAAAAATCCAGTTAATATTTTTGTTCGATCAAGTAAACTATTTTGTTAGATATTATTTTTAGACTTATTGTTTTATAAATTCAGCTAAAAATATTGTTTGATATTTTCCAGAAAATCCAGTAAATCTATTTGTTTGATTTAGTAAATTGTTTTGTTTACAATTTGTAAATATTTCTAGACAAATTGTTTTATAGATTTAAATAATTTGTTCACTGAAAAAAAACACGATTTTTTTCAATGAAATTATTGAGATATTTTTGTCTATATTTACAAATTTGTTTGTAGGTCCGTTTCTAGAAAAAATATTTACTAACTCATTAAATTCCCTTACTGAAAATGAAATTTATTTTTTTTTGTTTTTCGGGATATTTTACACTTTAACAATCACCCGTATTATGTATGTCGAAGTCGAATTTGTGACTACGACAAATTGTCATAGAATAAGGAAAACTTTTCTTTATTCTAGGACAATTTGTCGTAGTCACAAATTCGACTTCGACATACATAATCCGGGTGGTTATATAATAAATGACATCGTATTTATGTCATTCCAGTCATAGCACTGATGACACTTAAACTATGACAAAATTTTATGATCACGTTTGTCATGAGATTGATGTCTGTTTTCGTTTTATTGATGAGATTTGTCATAGCGTTGTTGTCAGCATTCTGATGATAGGGTGTCATTAATGCGATGACACATTTTTCTTTTAACCCTTCGTGTGTGAATCAAAGTCGCACTTTACTGAATTTATTTTTAAATAATTTGCAAAATTTTTACTTCTATTTACTCTTTATATGTTTATTAATATTTAATTTTTTTTTTTTGATTTTTATTTAAACTATTATTACATCTTAGTGATTTCTCGTCTGATTTAAATTGTTAGCTCAAATCAATCTTCTTAATGGTTTTTCTTTTTCATCGGATTCGAAATTTCCTGCTCATCTTCTGGAAAATTAACTACTTTGTGTAGAAACATTTGAGATTTCTCAAGTAATGGCGTGACAAATGCTTTGAAGGATGTCGGAGTATCGCCAGATTTATAATGCTCTCGAATATTTGCCTCAGATAAACCGGTAGTTTGTAGGTTAAGCATTACCGTTCCTTCAGTATAAAGAGTTTTCAATGAAACGCCGGCACGAAGATTTCGTATGTGGTTTTCCAGAATTTCACTCTCTTGTTGTTTCAAATTAAGATCAGCTAGGGCGTTTAGTTGGATCTCAAATAATCCTTGCTTGTGGTGGGCCAACAACGGCATTTTGTTGGCTTGGAACAAATCTCTGATGGCATTGAATATCTTGAGAAAGTCAGCTCTAGTGACGGTGTTGACACTTGGTGGAAAGTATGCGCTAATTTTGTTGGGATTGGTTACAAAAGTTGGACTTACGGGTTCATTATTCTTAATTATTGCATTTTGATTCTCATTTATAGTTGCACTTGCATCAGTTGTGGTAGCTTGGCTATCTGGTTTATCTTCCAACTGAAGACACTGCTGATCTAACAAAGGGCATGGCTTGGATATTGTCAGTTCCTTCTTTCGCTTATCCATATTTTCTGTTGAGACTTCAGTAAAATTGAGACTCTCAGTAAAATTGGACTTCTCATGGTTTGTAGTGTTTTTTCTTTCTTGCAAATCCTTTTGAGTATCTTGTGTGGCGTATTTAAGTACGTCAATGACATCCAGTAACGTTTGACAATTTGCCGGTTCCTTAAAACAAAATTGCAATGTTTGATCATCGAATTTGTTAATAACTACTCTAGCGATGAATAACTCAGTAGCTTTGGTACACAACCCCATCTTTGTTACAGATTTTAAACAAGAATCTATAGAGTCCAACATTACTTTAATATTTTCTGGATCCTTGATATTTATCTTTGGATGATTTAGTATTTTGTCGACAGAATCTTCAAAGAGGGATTCTTCATTCTTCGGCAAAGAGGCATCATCTGTTTTATCAAAATCATTATAAAAATCATTTTCCAAATTTGGACTCTTATTAGCTTCTAGCAATTTTTGATGTGTTTGCAGTAGTGTGAGAGCTGATTCCTTTTCTTTTTTATGTATTTGCTCACTTACTTGCAGAAGTGTATCAAAATAGATTTCAATCAATTCATCAAACGCTTCTTTAGATTTTTCGTTATCTCTTACTGAAATATCTTTAGCATCTTCTTTAAGCATCTCGAATCTTACTTCTAGCTCCTTTGCCATAATGATTGGATATTCGCAACATTGGACTTTTGCTTTCTTTTCATGTAGAAATGCTCTAAATTTTTCAAGATTTCCCAGAAAACGTACAACTTTATCGTTTTCCTTGTCATTATCATTGCAATCACAAGCTGGTATCTTTTTGTGTTCTGTCGTTATCTCATATCGCTTAGCAGAGTTAAACCAAATCATATAATTTTTGATTTCGTCATAGTACCCATCATAATGAATTCCAGCAGAGTTTAGCTTCTGACTGATACTATAGAACTCGCTCCACAAACTTTCAATTTGTCTCCTAAGATTTTTATATGAACTGTCTACACCAGCAGATCGAGTTAAGTTGTAGCAGTCTATTATCTTATTTCCCAAATCCGTTCGCTTATTTAGCAAATATTGAATGCACATTTTCGCAAAACTTTCAAGCACGAATAGAATAACAATTAAAAATTTTTATTTCCAATAATTTAAACAATCACTTTTGATTTGTTTTAAGATACTGATTTGAACAAACAGAAATGAATTCCTTAACAGTCAATTAAGAAATTGTTGAAACTAATCTGGGATACCTACACGCAAGTTTTGCGGAGATTGTTAAGAGACATTTTATTACTTTAGAAAACAGCATGCAAATCATAAGGCAATTAGTGTTTCTTTGAAACTATAAAATTGTAAAAGTGGTTTTCTCTAATGAGTTTTTAAAGGTTCATTTACCTGACTGTGAAATTTTAATTTTTTTTTTTGACTAATCTGATAGTGTTGCTATTTATAAGCAATTTACTGATGACTTAATATAGAAAATATGTACCTGGTTTTTTCCGTCATCACGCTTTTAGCACCTTCTGTCTGTCAAATAACTTCTAAATACACCCTGCTTAAAGAACTAAGCTACAGCTGCAAATAATGCGTTTATGGCAACTTAAAAGTGGTTTTTGTACATAATTATGTATTTTAGTTTCCTTTGAATTATTCTTTAAACTTGGGACTTATACATGGAACATGACCTTGTCGGGTATTTACAGTTACACAGCACTTTGTTAGTAGGTACAAGCCATTGTTATGGTCTTGTTCCCATTTTGGTCGCCTTTAATTATAAAGCCTTCTGTAAGACCTTCCTACACCATTTTTTACATCCAGTGCTCATGCTCGCTTGCCTTTTCAAGAAGGCCTTATGGAAGGCCTACCTACTCCCTTCTACATAGATTGTTTATTATTATATGTATGTATACATACATACACACATACATTTTGTGCACGTACTACCCCAACGGTAAATGGAAGGAGTAAAGAGGGCTTCTATAAGACCTTATTTAGCCGTCTATAGTACTTCCACTCCCATTGCACATTCATATCGTTTTTACGCGCGATGTTAATGCGGACCAAGGCCTTCCTTGACCCATTACTCAGCAGGCCTAATTGAAAGCATTCCTTAGCAGGCCTGTTTGCAGGTCATACGTGGCATGCCTGATAGAAGGCCTGGTCTGGGAAGGTCTGTTAAAAATCAAATGTTTTTATAGCGGCTTCTATATTTTGGATTATCGTGATTTTTTATTTCGAACTCCTTTTCATCCAAAGTAATTTTTTCGTGTATTTATTAGTAGCTGCAACATAGACGGCATAATAGCAAAGTGTATGATGCCTCTTGCACGTAAATTTCAGTCTGATATACAAATTATTTGCGAAAAAAAAACAATTCGAGAATGTTTGTTATTTCTAAAGAACATTTTTTGTTAAACAAAACGAAAAATCTAAAAATAAGAATACTCCTTCTAAAAGAAACCAGTGTAGAGACGTTCTAGAAGGTCTATCCTTAGATGACAGAAAAGCCTTATGTTTGGATCTTAAATTCAGATCTTGGAAGGCCTGTAAAAAGGCCTGTTTAGTGAATGCCTCATAAGTTTTACCGCTGAGACATTTTTTTTAAGAGAAGTAACGCAATCAGGCAATTAATGGAGGCATTAAATTGTTTAAGCTGTGTAGCCCTTTATTAGTTTTTTTTTACTTCGCCGACGGTTCTGCTACATTACCGACGAAAGAGGGTGCTGACAAGTGCATTAGGATATGTTATTATTAATCGCTGCCGGTACTGCCAAAGTGATCAGTGCTATGCCTTCAATAGCACACCAATGCACATGAGAAAAATGCACGATCTTGTTGGCTTGCCTGAAACTAGTCTTGAACTCAAGACCTCAGGGTTTGTAGTCAAACGCGCTAACTACTCAGCCAACAGCACCCACCCTCAGTTGTACCAACAAAAATGATACACCGTTACAAAAAAAAAAACACATTCCGAAGACAAAATAACTGTCTGCTGAAGAGCGCCTACTATTAGTCCTAATGAAGAAGGGAACGCAGAAGGCCTTACCGACTAGGACATCGTGTGTATAAAATTTATGAGTGTGGAATGTGGTTGGTATTAAGGCCTTGTGTCTGACAAATAAGGGCTTCCAGAAGGCTTTCTTACTACCTATTTTCGCCGCTGGGAGCTTAAAGTCATAAAAAAGAAACAAAAAAATTTACGTGGGGGTAATTCTAAACGTACATTGTGTGTGTGTGTTTTTTTGTTTGTTTGTTAACCAATGTAATTAATCGAAATATGAAAAGGTAGGATTCATATTATAGTTTTCGCCTCATTCAAGGGATCCTGAAATAAAAATATATTTTTCGATCTTTTAGAAATTTTTGTATTGAGCGTTACATTTGCTTTCGCAGTTGTACTGGGAATGATTTTCGCGAAAAAAATACACCACAAAATATTAGTATAGGGGCTGAGTGCACTACACATCTACTCTCTAAATACAAAAAAAAATGTTATGGCGGATCTATTATGAATGGCGACAGCAAAACATTGTCACTTTTCTACTCGTTGTCGACAACAATTGACTTATATTAACATGCTGGGCTAATTTTATAAGCTTAAGATACTATCAATAGTAGGCAATTGTTGTCCACAGGGAGTAGACAAGTGACCATTTGCAGTGTCGTGTTGATGTGACGTCGACGACGCCATTCATAATAAGAGGGAATAATCACAGGACGAAATTAAAAGTTATGACCACTTTTTCAATTTTGACTTGGAAAAATAAAAAAATTTTAGCATTTAAAATAATTCTTTACAAACATTTTGACATGAGCGAAAAAAATGCTAAGACTAATTTTAGTAAAATCGAAAATATTTGTTATAGTGCGGTCGGTGGAAGCAAAATTTTTGTCAAAGCCAATCAGAAATTTCTAAACTTTTATTGCCGTATGCATAACGAAAACTTGGCATGGAGTTAGCATAAAGAAATTAATTGAACTGGATTTTAACGAGTTTTGATATAAAATTTTAATTAAAAAATTACTGTAAATTGTAGCCGAGACCAATGGCTATATTCTCTGATGATTTCCAATATCAAAATTTATAAAAAAACACAGCAAGATCCAGTTCCAATTCGTCAGTCATGCTAACTTTATGCCAACTTTTGCTTATGCATATGGCCCTTAATGTTTTCTCTATCGTTTCTACCCTTCCGCTGCTGTTAAGTTTTTCTGACATTCTATATTTTATAGATAAATTCTATTTAAGAATATTATTAACGTAACGCTCAATACATTTTTATACAAACACAATATGTTTTCAGAACACACACTATATTGTGAATTTAAAACAGTTTAGATGTATAATCTAAATTAAAATTACATTAAAAAAATTTGTATAACACTCAAGAAATTTTTTTGGATACAAACCGTGATTGATTGATTTATTGATTGATGAAACTGAGTTCACAAAACTTTTAAATATTTAGAAGTACAAAACTACGCTGTTATTTTATTATATCTTGTTAATGCAATTTTAATAATTAAACAGAGTAATGAAGCGTACTAAAAAAGCGTGAAAGTCAATTCAGCAGACTGCAAACAACAACAATATAAAAAAATATATAATTTCTTATATTTTTAAAAAATTTTATGTGTGATATAAGAGAAGCAAATGCTAATATTCTAAAACCGTTATAAATTTAATCTCGTTTTTGGAAGAATTCATACTTTCTTAATGTGGAAAAGCAACAGCATGCATTACGGGCACGCCATTTTGTATGAAGAGAGTATAAACAGTATTTTCGTTCTTTGTTTGTAACACAAAATGGTTTGTGAGACAAACAAACTTATATACATATTAAATCATGCTAAAGCAGTTTACATTTTCAAATTTATGAGTTTATTTTATGAAATATTTTACTCTGCTTTCAACGGACACGAAAAAAAACATTTGAAATGAGAATCAGTCTTATAAAAAACGTATAAGAAATTTTAATACGAGAACTACTAAAATAAGAAACCATATTACAGTTGGTTTATTTTACAATATTCTTTAGCTTTACAACAATTACTGCAACTTTGAGAGTACTCTAATTATTTTATAAAAGAACAGGAGTCTTCAAATGTTATTATATTCATTGGATATTCGTATTTAAGCATTTGACTCTTTTCATTAAGAAATTTTATTTTGTATTTTAATTGAAATAAATATTATTTCTTTTGATTTATTTTCTCCTTTTTTTGCTTATCATTTCATTCATCAACATTTCATATTCGAAGTAATTAATTTTTGTGTTATAATAAGAATATATATTTTTCACTTTTAATTTAATATATCCTTGTTTGTTTTATATGCAAATAAATTTTCTTATTCAATTTAATAATTTCGTAAAGGGCATTTGCATTTGCATTTGTTGATTTTATTATTTATTTTATTCAAATACCAAACAAATGTCGGCATTAAAACAGAGAAAATTAATTTTGAAAAAAAAATATATATATATATATATTAATGATTTCACATGGATTTTTGTACGTGTGCGTAGAATGAAAAACATAAATTATTTATTTACGTTAAAGTATGTAAATTAAAACAAATAAATTAGATAAGTTGACATAGCCAATACCTCATAAACCTATAAAATTTAATAGTATAGAAAACATTTTAATGAAATGCATTTTATAGTTTTCATAATCATAACTTTGCACATTTAGTTTTGTACGAAGGCAATAGGAATAGTATTTTGATTTTATATTTTTTTTGTAATTATTTAAAATAATGGCCAAAATACGAAATGAGAGGCCGCTGTGTGTATGCTTTAAAGAAGAAAAGTTTTATGTGCAGATATTGTAAGGAGCCCAAAAAATAACATCAACTATTGGCTATAAGTTTATTTTCAAATAAATTTTTTGTTGAATCATCAACTAAATCATGTTGAATTAAAATGAAATTCATGTTACTTATGATGGTATTTATATTACCGTATATCAAGTATATTTATGGCTAATATGACTTCAATGGCTAGCGCGTTGACTATAGCCTGAGTTTAAATCTTGGCTTTAAAAAACAACTACAACAGAAATTTTTTCTGATATATATCACTTAAGTAAAATAATTAATAAAATTGCTACATTATATTTATGTTGTTTCAACTTGAAACAACTTTGATTCAATATGATTCTTCGTGTTCTTTCGGTAGCAAATTCACGGTGTTTCAACTTGCTATAACTTTTATTTTACATGATTCTTCATGTTATTTCAGTATAAAATTCAAGTTGTATCAACTTGATTTAAAGTTACTGTAAAATCATGTTGAATTAACATAAAATGCCTATGAAGCAAAATCAGTACAGAAAAATGTAAAATTAATATTAATTTTCGCATGAAATTTTTGAACGAGATGTTCGACGAACTCAAAGAGACCGTAAAAATTGATATATTGGTGATTCTCATTTCGAATGCTTTTTTCGTATCCGTTGAAAGTGTAGTAAAATCTATTATAAAATAAACGCATACAATTGAAAGTGAAAACTGATTTACCATGATTTAAGTCATTTATTATAAAGAAGTTTACATAATTTTTTTTATTGTAAGACTGTGTATTATGAGTTAAAAACTAAAAGCGAAAATACTGTTCATTCTCTGTTCATACAAAATGGCGTGTCCGTAATGCATGCTGCTGATTTTCCACATTAAGAAAGTATGAATTTTTCCAAAAAGGAGATTAAATTTATAACGGATTTATAATATTTGCAATTGCTTTTCTTGTTTTACATATCAAATTTTTTAAATATATTAGAAATTGTTATTGTATTGAGCGTTACGCTTTTTTAGTTTAGTTATTAAAATTACATTAACAACATTCAGTTAAATAATAGCGTGTTTTTGAACTTCTGTATACATATTTAAAAGTTTTGCGAACTTTGTTAAATAGTACAGTAGTGTATTATATTGCAAAGCATTACATCAATCATTCATGGTTTATAAAAAAAAGATGTATTGAGTGTTATTTATATATTTTTTTTTAAATAAAATTGACAGAACTTGAAGAACTTGGGGTTTATGTTAAAATACATCGAAGATTATACATCTGAATTGCTTTAAATGTAAAATATAGTGTGTGTTCTGCAAACATATTGAATTAGTTGAAAAATGTATTGAGCGTTACGTTAACACTATTGTTGATAAGAATTTATCTATAAATTTTAGGATGGCAAAAAATGCTAACAGCAGCGGAAGGGCATAAACGATATAGAGTATATTATCCTTTAAAAAATTTCTGATTTGCTTTGAAAAAATTTTGCTTCTACCGCACTGTGAGTTGTTATATTTTCGAAGAATGTAGGTCGTATTTGGCTCCGAAAAATTATTTGAAATTGACATAACTTTGAACATTGTTGGTCGATGTTATTAAAATTGGTCTTACTTGAAAGAAGAGTAAGCCTACTTTTTGGTAATGTATAAAAATTTGTAAATAATTATTGTAAAAGATAAAAACATTTTTATTTTCAATATGAACCCAAGTCAGAATTGAAAAAGTGGTCATAACTTGTAATTTCGTCCTGCGATTAATATAATTTTTTGTTTTTAAATAATAGATGTATATTGCTTTCAAACCCTTTACTCATTTTTTTGGTGTAAGTTTTACGCAAAAATCATACCCAGAATAATCGCGAAAACAAATGTAACGCTCAATACAAAAATGTATAACTTTATTTCAGGAATTATTAAATGATGCGAAAACTATAGTATGAATTCTACCTTCTCATATTGCATTTAGATACCTTAATAAAAAAAATACTTTTAGAATGAGAATCACTGATATATTAAAAAAGGCGACCTCTCACAGCACAACAACTAGCATGGCCTTACTCTAAGAAACATTAGGGAAAAAGTTATTGTAATACAGATAAATAACACTGTACAGCACAAAAAATGAAATGGTTCTATCGACAGATTCTGGTAGAGGGCACAAACAAATTTAGAGACGTATATCGTTGTTTTGATAGTGTACATCTGAGTTTAATTTTAGGGAGACTTAAATTTCCCCCTTTTGCACATAGTTATAGAGACTTGGCATATGAAATCTTGCAAGCCTTATGTTTAAGGGATACGATCTGTTTAGCAGTCTTATGTACAATACCACAATAAACATTTTTCTACAACATTTTAACATTTTGTACGTTTCCTAAAAAAATAGGCTAATATTTCCCCTTCAGCTGATGTCTATTTAGAAGTGCGCTAGTCTAATAGTGTGGCAGCTGAGTGCTAAATATCATTGAATATGAGAATATATTTTTAAAATTTTTCTTAAATGTATAAAATTGATTTTTGTTATTCACATTTATCGTGTCCATATTTCACAAAAATTAATTAACTTTTGCACACATATTGCGTGCACTCCAATTAAGCTGTTTTAAAATCTGCTTGATATTCTTGGACTGTAACTAAAACATTTCAATTTAATTATTTATCGCCAGAGCTAATAAATAATCTGGAAATATTTAAATAAAAAACTAATGTTTATTAATAAATATGTACATTAAATGATAATGAGATATTTAAAATACCAACTGCTGCTATTGGTGTTCATTTAACGTGCATGATTTGCAAATGGAAAATTTTTTTAATAAAATAAATGTTAACAAAAATATCTGTGTGGCTGTTGGAGTTATAGAAAATACATAAATTAATTGAAAATAAAATAACACTAAGCAACAAAATTTAAACATTTTGGACTTGGAGTCCAATGTAGTCTACACTTTAAAAACAGTGCTTACAAAATTTTGATAAGCTATTGGTACAAATGAAAAATGATATATGTGACCTTCTCCAAAAAAAGGGACCTAGTGTGTCAAAAAACGGGGTTGGACTTAAGAGTGGATTATGATACCTAAAAGTGTGTAGAATAAGATGAAATGAGTTAGATTTCTGATAAAAATTTATTTACCCCATAAAAACGTACAAAACGAACTTGGGAAAATCGATAAAAATGAGAAAAACATTAAAAAATTATTTTTTTTTTGGTTTTAAATTGTTTTTTTTCGTTTTTCGTTTTTTTCGTTTTTCTCAAAACTTCATTTTCACACACTAGGTCCCTCTTCTCGAAGAAGGTCACATATGTACGCCAAAATCATTTATTATTTTAAAATATGTAACGAATGAGCAATTGTCTGCAGATTGTGGAACATGTACTTTGTGTTTTTTTTTTGCTTTACAGTATCAACGCGTATATGATTTCTATATTATTTCACATATTTTTAATTGCTTAGAACTACTTTAAATTAGTTGTTTTAAAAGTAATGTCCTTTACTTTATCCTTGCTTTTTGCTTATCTTCTGTACATATCACCGCATAATATTTTTGTCATTCGTTACCTCACTTTAGGACAATATGACTTCTATATTATTTCATCCAGTTTTAATTGCTTAGAACTAGCTTTAATCAAAGCCATGGAATTAATAAATAAAATAAATTGTTTTATTTTATTTATTAATCAATTTACCTTTATCTTGCTTTTTATGCGACTCAAAAAAAAGGAGAAAAGTTATCAATTCGTCACGTATTTTTTCCCTCAAAACTCTGCCATTTATAACATGATTTCGTTTTTTTATTCAGGTTGGTCCCGTTGAAAAGTGGCCGGGGTCACGCCCGTACGAAGTAAGCACACATGCCTTTTAATCTACTTCTACTCAACCGATTCCTATGAAACTTTGCATACACATTAAGCTCCTCTTTGAATACTACATCATGATTTAGAAAGTCGGCAATGCCACGCCCATATAAAGTAAATATTATTTTTCAACTATTTCTACTAAACCGATTCTTATGAAAATTTGCATACACATTTAGTTATTGTTACAATACAATAATATGGTTAGAAAAAGTGGGCAGTGCCACGACCATGAAAAAAGTAAAATTCTTTAAACTAATTCTAATTAAATGGCTCTTATGAAACTTCGCACTTAAATAGATCTCACGAAAGTACAGTATTATTATACAAATTATGGGCACTGTCATGCTTATTTTGTAGTCGATTGTTTTGCAAGAATTATTGCTTATCTTCTGCATACCGTTTTTCGTCTAGTTTTTATTTTTCTATCCCTACTCTGGCTTATTCAGTTTTCTTCTATTTGAAAACTCAAAATAACAAAAAAGCCGAAATCAGATAGTAGTAACTACCATAATAAAATCCATATAAATAGAAAAGTCACGAATTAAAATTTTTTTATATGTTCATTTTTCTTTACAATCAAATTGTAAGCAAATGGTTTAATATAATTTAATTATTTATGATTCAATTATTATGATTGGAGTATAATTTGTTCTTTACGAAAAATTTTTGCTTTTATTTAACACTCGCCTGAATATTTTCGAATAAATATTCAAGTAACGAATGACCAATTCTCAGCAAATTGATTAAGTTCATGATAGGAATTATTCAATAAACAATTCAACTTCCATTGCAATTATTACTCATAGAGTTTTAATCATTTTATAAGGCTCACAATAATATATAATATTAAAAGGAAAAGTCACGAATAACAAACAACTTGTAGATATAGCTTTAAAATAAAAAACTAAGCTTTTTCTTTTGAAGTTGCTCTATTTTGTGATAATGAGAAACGAAACTGATGTGTTTTTGTATTGCAAATTGATTAAGTTCATGATAGCAATTATTCAATAAACAATTCAACTTCCATTGCAATTATTACTCATAGATTTTTAATCATTTTATAAGGCTCACAATAATATATAATATTAAAAGGAAAAGTCACGAATAACAAACAACTTGTAGACATAGCTTTAAAATAAAAAACTAAGCTTTTTCTTTTGAAGTTGTTCTATTTTGTGATAATGAGAAACGAAACTGATGTGTTTTTGTATTTACGGTAAAATAATGAAGGCTTAAAATTACAATTTAAAGTAGGATATTATTTTGTAGGCAGAAAAAGAAAAAAAAAACTAAAACTTTTTATTCATGTAAGATCATGTATTTAGTGCAAAGTAAGTACATTGCGAACAGTAAAGCTTGTAAGAGAGACCAAATGAGACAAAAAATATAAATTTATTTGTAATCTAAACCGAATGTAGTCTTTTAGCAATTTCATCCTTTGCTTTAGCACTTCGCGCTCTTACAATCTTCTAGAGTCTATTGCTTTTCCACATTTCTTCCAGGTGCTAGTTGCACAAGGTACTTAAAACAAATGTGGAAAAGCAATAGAGAAAAAAATATATAACTTCATAATGTTGAATTAGGACCTGTAACACAATTTGTAAATTCAGACGAAAATTGGGCAAATTTAAAAATATTTTTATTGAAAAAAAAATCTTTAAAATTCGCTGTTGTATTCCACTATGAAATATCAAAATTCAAACAATATATTTTACTGAATCAGATAAAATAATTCTGTAAAAATTTTTTTCATATTCAGCAAAAAAATTTATAAGTTCAGAAATTTTTTTTTTTGTACTGAAATAACACCTAAAACAGTTTTGTTTATAAAATCAAACAAAAATTTTACTGAAAATTAAACTTGTTTTTGTTGTTGTCTTTTAGTGTAAAAAAGAGCGCAGAATGAAACATTTATAGAATCAAATAAACTATTTATTGAATTTTAAGCGAATTTCAAATAAATGCTTGTCTGAAAAGGAAATGTGAAAAATGTTTTGTGTCTACTTATAAAGTTTATACATAATTATGCAGAATTGTAAATTCTTTCAAATAACTATGCATAATTTAACAGAAAATCACAAACAATTGACCACGGCATAAATTAAAAATATAATCAAACATATTTCACATAAGTTTCTTTGTTGAACTTTTAAACTGCAACACAAAAGTTTTGCTACTTCTTTACTCATAAGCTCATCACTTCCTTTGAACATTTATATACAAATTAAACTTCCTTCCTTCCACCAATTTACCCTGTTTTTTAAATTGACCAATCGTTGCATTGCTTTTATTTTCAACAAATTATTCATATTTGCATTTTACTTAAATCATTTGAATTTGAATAAATATTTAATGAATGCTTCTTACTTTTTATAACGTTTATTTATTTTAAAATAATTCTGTGGCTTTTCATTCACAGTAAATAAATCGGAAATTTTTTGCTCCCATACACAGAGATTGGAATTTATGGTTCGGCTAACAAAAACCATTCTTATTTACTTTGTTGCCCCAGTGGTTTTGAAATAAATATAATTGTGGTTTTAAAACATCAACTCTTCCTCTGTGAGATGGAGCATAGAACAGAAATCTATTAGTTATCTTCGATAACAAATTTATATTTTTTTTGCAGATTTATTTAACTTTCTCTAGATAAATATTAAAGAAAATGTAACGAAAGAATTGCTTGATAATGTAGAGGAATAAAGCTATAATTAACCGGAATACACTCGAAGAAAAAATGTTGGTAATATGTAAAGAATAAGCAAAA
Organism: Panzeria rudis; assembly: GCA_956483635.1. Classification (NCBI taxonomy): domain Eukaryota; kingdom Metazoa; phylum Arthropoda; class Insecta; order Diptera; family Tachinidae; genus Panzeria; species Panzeria rudis. The sequence continues at coordinate 10,010,436 of OY101451.1, forward strand.
TTTCATTTATTTTGGTCAGTTTTTAGAAATGTTAATGTAAAGAAAAAATAATGTTAATATAAAGGAAGGATATTACATTGTATAGTGTATACACATTTCAATATTTAAAAATATTTTTAAAAATAAAAAAAAAAAAAAATTAAATAAGAATTGGTAAAATTTAAATAAACTTTTTTTTTCGAATACAAGTTGGTAAATAAAATTTCAAAGATTTGCAAAAAAGTTAATTTAACAAAAATGCATGAAAATATGAAAATGGAGAACAAACTCAGATTCCCCCTTCCTGATCATAAAAATACCGTTCTCCAGGTACGAAAATTTCCGTCTCCTCCTCATCGTAACCATCATAGGTGGCTTTGTAAAAACATGTAATGTCGAATGCAATCGAGAGCTCTTTTCTATCTCGATTTTCTATTGTAGCTTTGGCCTGATTGAGCTTTGCCACAATTTTAGCCCGTTAATTTGTGCGATCCAAAAATTCTTCGTTGCTCTCTATTAAAGTTCTGTACAGAGCACCATCTATATTGACTCTTTGTGTGCATTTTCCAGAGAAGACCGGCAACCTACATATCTGGCCTCTGCCCCCAATCCCGTAATCCATCTGCCCTGCACTCGCAAGCTTGGCTGCCCTTTTGAACTTTATTAAGGAAAATGGAACCTCTGCCCCTTGAAAGCCTTTGGAGTCGAAGCATTTGCCAATCTCTCTGCGCGTTTTGAAATGATGCCCTGTCATCCATTCCAGGAGGGCGAGGTCTTCTCTTTGTGTCCCCCACACTGAATGGAAGACTGCCTCACTCATATCCTGAGTGGTCGCATTCTTTCCCATTCTAATCCGGTATTCATCCATAGAGGCAAAATGCCAAAATCTGTAGGCTCCTTTACCTGAGAAATCCAATGTTTTTATGAAGCTTTGTAACATTTGTTGCGTTATAGCTGTGTTTGGGCAAACTGTCTTAAAGAAATCGTGGTATTCCGTTACTCTTCTAGCCACCATCAGCATCATAGCAAATGGGAACGCTGCTTTATTCGATGAGCGAGTTGTTCCCCAAAGTGCAAGGTCAGCCAGTAGTCTCATGATAGTGTCTTGCTCTGCTTTAGAGCCAGCCAATGTATTCGCTATCTCTTGCATGTGAGGAATTAGTCTGAACACCTGCACAAATGTATTTTCCACTCCTGATAACGGTAATCTTCCTGCATAGCCAAGTTAATTGCCACGGTCATTGGACCTAGCGACTGCTTCATGGTGGACTGGACAAAGGGTTTGTACGTGCAACCTGTAAGTAAAATTGTGTGCTCTGGACTCAATCCAAATCTGTGTATAGGAATTTGTTGTATTCCTTCTCCTTTTTTCCACAATCTTATATTTGCGTTGCCTATGCGGACTTCATTAAATCTAGACCGATATAAAGCAAAGATGGCAAGTACGGCTTGCAATGTGCTTGTGGCAGATTTCCCGGACTCAGTCATCTCATATTTAAATCCATACAGTACTGCAGTTTCCTTTATGGATTTCCTCAGCTCAGCCCATTTTTTCGTCTTCTCGCGCACCTTAAAGGGGAAATCGTCAGTGATTCTCACTGCAATCAATCCACCATTTGCGTCTTGGTGAAGTTTGAAATGGATGGTCCATAAGATCGATATCGCTATAGTTCTTTATGTCGAACTCCCTTATCAAGTATTCGTGCCAGTGGAGAAGAAGACAAAGTGCTTTTTGCTTAACAGTTAGATCAGGCGTGTACATCATCTTCTTTGGATCTTGCAGTTCCGTCCTTTCTAGATCAATTAGTTTTCGCTTAGTTGTCTCTGTTGTTGCTACTTCTCTAACGATTGGCAACAACGAAGATGAAGTTGTTGGTGTGTCGACTTCCATTGTATTATCCTTGTCTGCAATATTTGCTATAGTACTCAAATTTTCTTTTTAGTTTTTTTTCTTTAGCTTCCTACTCAACGACTGATTTACATTTAGAAATAAACTTCATTTATATATAAACATGTTATGTTGGAAGTTTTTACTGGAAGTACTTTTGATTCTACAGCTGTATACACAGAAAAAAACATCATGAAACTGCAAATTGAGTTGTTGATACGACAAGCACAGAAATTTTTTTCAAAAAACTGAACTAACCAAATTTTTTGTTATGTATGGCGCAAAAAACCAATCGAATATTCGAATATTTTTTTGATTAAAAATGGCGACTAAAATTTTGGTTCAAATATGTGAAAGAAATTAAAAATCATTATTGTTGATATAACAAATGAATGCACACACGTAAATGAAACAAAGCAAATCAAGTTTTGTGTGTATTTATTATTTGAGTATTTAATAATGAATTGCTCTCTAGCTGAGAGGTAGGAACGTTAGTCTATTAGCCCAGAAGTCGCCGGTTCGATTCCGCCCAAAGACATTTAGTGTTTTTTGCAGACAAACAAAAAATCAGTTGTGATTGTGTATAAAAAAATATTGTTATTACAACAATTATGATAATTAAAATTTATTCGGAAAATCAACAATTCCCATCGTTGATATAACAATAATCTTAATTGAAATAATTATGAAATCTACAAAAAAAATAAAAAAAATTTTTTTCTCATTTTCTTTTAACTTAAAATTTCTTAATTGTATTTATAAAAATCGTTGTAGATTCAAAATCAATTACTCATTTAACTGATATAACAAAAAAAAAATTAATTGTATTTACAAATATTTTTTTTCTGTGTACTCTTTTTGTATTTACAGTTGTGAATTTCTCTTTTTATCAAAATACACAATTTATGTTGTTATGTGTTTTAATAACTTGACATTTTCAAGAACTGCGACTACTTGATAAATAAATCTGTGTTGAGTAAAAACCAACAAGTTCTTTTCAACCAAAATGTTTCTTATTCTCTCTCCTTAGTCTATGTCCAAACGAGTCAACTTTTGATTCTGCAACTTTCTTAAATTTTCTTTTGAAGCTACATTCGTGTCCATATAATGAAATTCTCGTTGCGGAGCTTTTGTTTTTTTACGAAGAAGAAAACAAAAGAGAGTTGCATGTACATGAAGCAGTGTACCCCTTCCCTGTCTTCTCACCTCTCTCTCCCATGTACTCAAAAGTTGCGCAGCAAAAGTTGACTCGTATGGACATAGACTTACAAATGTTTTAAAGTAAAGGAACGCAATCCAGTAAAAATAAGTAATAATTTGTACAAATTATCTAGTTCCCTAACTAGCCTTATGAAAAAGTGCTGCTGGGTACAACTGTTTGTGTATGAAACGAGTATGAGGCAGGAAGTCAATACTGTTCTCAATCATTATTGAAATAAATTTTTAATTCGGAAAACTGTGTTGCTTTTGACCAGCGTTGTCAACTTTTAGATTTCAAAAAGCACTGAAACATAAAAAAACGGTTAATTCTGTGGAAGAAGCACTAATTTTTAGTTTTTAGTCTTATTTGAAAAAATTGTTGTATACTTGGCTATTCTGTAAATCGAGTAAATTTAAAACGAATTAATTAAAAAAAAAGTAAGTACACTAAAACAAAAATTTTTCAGATATTTTGTAGTTTTCTATTTTTAGCCCCCGACCAAAAAAAGGGATTTTATAAGCTTGTAGTGTGGGTCTGTGTATCTATGTGTCTGTACGACTCCACGTACAGACCAAACGGGTGACCGATTTTGATTTTGGTTTTTCTATTTGAAAAGTGACTTGATCGATAGTGTTCTTAGCTATGTTTGAAGAACATCGGTCCAGCGCTTAGAAGATATCACATCTTTTCTACATGTATCCTGTTGAATCTGTGTCTTTGACACCGTAGCTCCCAAGCGGCTAGATCGATTTTTAATTTAGTAAATTTTGTTTGAAGGGTGACTTGATCCAAAATCCTCTAACCTATGTTTAAAGAAAATTGGTCCAGCCGTTTTGAAGTTATAATATATTTTCTTCGTGGCTTTCTAAAATTCTTAATTTAATGTTATTTAGAGCTTAATATATCATATCCGATATTAATTAATTATATATGATCATCAAAGTTATTGCTACATGTTTTTCATAGAAATTATCGGGTTATCGTAAAGAAAAAACTGTAACTTTTGAATCTATTTTCATCCCTAATTAAAGACTTTGTACAATAAAGATCTTTCAGTTGTACTCTGTAAAAAATAAAGAAAATTACAAATACGTCTTCCATTACATTTTGGCATTTTAGAGGATCTTGTAGCGGGAAGCTATGTCCTTTTTAATCATAACTTATTAAGAGGAGACTGAAACCTTTCGAATGACACCAAATGTATTAATATCCGAGGACGCGCTCTAAAGTTATTCAATCTTGAATATGACGAACATTTCTCAAAAAATGGTGGAGATGCCCAAGTTTAAACGGCTATAAAAAGAAACCATAAAAGTAGCGGAATAGTTCTTACGTCACGTGATGCGCACGTAAGAGTAGAATATACATATGTATATTAGGGTATGACCATTTTTTGGCGACATCCTCTAGTTCCAAAATCGTGCTGGGGATGGAAAATAAGTAAAAACAGCGATCTCACTTATTCGCGATTGTGCAAAAAAAGTCACGCAACAAATGCATTGAAGTTTTGTATACACAATTTTTTGTTTTATCAAAAAAAGTGATATTTTAATGGAAATAACTCAATTGTTGTGTTTTTGTTTTATATAATCGTACTTACAAAATCGTTACCCGCCACTTTGAGTAAAAAATATCTGTAAAATATGTCTTCTTTAATAAAAAAAACTTATATACAAAACTTCAATGCGTTTGGTGCGTAAACTTTTTTCATGATCGCGAAAAAGTGAGATTGCAGCTCTTGTTATTTTTCCGTGCCTTACACAATTCTGGAACTGGAGTTTGCATATATCAAAAAATCCAAAAAGTAATACCCTAATGTATATGTATGTCAAATATCGTTGAAAATTTATAGTTTTTGAAATCTGAAGAGCAAAGCAAACGAAATACGTACAAAAATTCGTTTTTTATGGGTTTGGACGCTTTTAAAAGATAAAATATGAAGCACCACTAATTGCTCGAATCCATTTTTTTAATTTTTCTGCATGACTGCAAAAACATGTTCAAGAAATAGTTGCATTAACAAAGAATTTTACACTTGAAACAAAATTTATAGATAAAGAAACTAATTTTTTAATTTTGGGTTTAGTGCCACCGTCAAAAAATAAAAGCACCAAAAATAAGTTTAAAAATGCACCGAGCACTAACTCCAAAATTTTTCGCGTCGAAGAGTTGAAAAAGCACTAAAAACGGTGCGAAAAGCACTGAGTTGACAACGCTGCTTTTGGCATATTCTTCAATGATTACTCTGCTATTTTTGTTTTGTTTTTTGCTCTTTCTACTTCAAAACAGATTTCAAACAGCGCGCTGCAACGGCGACAAAAAGATATTAGCATTTACTTTGAAATTAGGAAATTAAATTTTTTTTTGCAAGACATTAAATGAATTCTACATACTTACAGACCCAATTTATAAGTAAATTCATAGATGATGATGACTCAGACAAAACATATTGTTTGATATATCACAAAAAATCTAGTAAATATTTTTGTTTGATTCAGTAAACTATTTTATTTAGTATTTGTAAGTATTTTGAGAGAAATTGTTTTATAAATTCAGACAAAAATATTAAATGTAAATATTTCTAGACAAATTGTTTTATAGATTTATACAATTTGTTAACTAAAAAAATTTTTTTTCAATGAAATAGTTGAGATGTTTTTGTCGGTATTTACAAATTTGTTTGTTGGTCCGTTTCTAGACAAAATATTTACTGATTCATTAAATTTATTTACTAAAAATAAAATTACATTTTTTCTGTATATCAGAAAGCGTTAAAAACGCAATTTCGTCAAATTGTTTATAAAAGCATTAACAGACAAGTAAAAAAAAATAAAAATAAAAATATCACTGTCAGGTAAATGATCCCTAAAAACCGATAAGGGAGATCCAGTTAAAATTAAATTTAATTGTTTCAAAGAAATACTAATTGCCTTATGGGCAGCATGCCATAAGTAATAAAACTTCTGCTAATAATCTGCGGATTAAGAATTAAATACATCTGCTTGTAGTAATTAATAGTATCTAAATATCTACATCTACCTGCCCCAGGTATCCTAGATTAGTTTAAAGAATTTGTTACTTCCCTCTTAAAGACTTGATTTCTGTTTGCAAAATCAGTATCTAAAAGCGAGTCTAAAGTGATTGTTTGAATTACTGCAAATAAGATCAGAAACTGTTGTACCATCGGTGATTAAAAGTTTTGAGATAATGGGCATTCTATATTTGATGAATAAGCGAAGGGAATTGGGAGCTCAGATAAAAGGCTTCTACGATTTAGCTCAACGTAATGATGGCGAGGAAAATTTATATACAATTCTTAAAAGGCAAATTAAAATTTTATGGCGCAAGTTTCATTGTATCCATCAGAAGCTAAACTCCGTTGGCATTCAATATGATCAGTACTATACCGAAATTGAAAATTATATGTTAAAAATTTGCTCTGCTAAGGAACATGAGACAACGGCTAAACACAAAAGGAAATCAGCTTATGATTGCAATGACCATGAGAAGAAAAACGATAAAGCAGCTTATTTTCTGGAAAATGTTGAAAATTTTAAAGAATTTCTACTTGAAATCAGAACAAAAGTCCAATGCGTCGAATATCCAACCATTCTGGCAAAGGAACTAGAAGTACGATTCGAGATGCTTAAAGAAGATGCTAAAGATACTTCACTAAGAGATAACGAAAACTCTAAAGAAGCTTTCAGTAAATTGATTGAAATCTATCTTGATACATGTTTGCAACTAAGTGAGCAAATATATAAAAAAGAGAAAGAATCAGCTCTCACATTACTGCAAACATATCCCACAATGCCAGAAGCTAATACAAGTCCACATTTTCAAAGTGCTTTTTATAATGATTTTGATCAAACAGATGCCTCTTTAGCGGAAGCAGACAGGCTACAATTATCGAAGAGCGAAGAATATCTATTTGAAATTTCTGTGGACAAAATACTGGATCATCCAAAATTCAATTTCAAGAATCGAGAATGTATTAAAATAATGTTGAACTGTATAGATTCTTGTTTAAAATCTATAACAAGGATGGGCTTGGACATCAAAGCTACTGAGCTATTTATCTCCAGAATTATTATTAAAAAGTTCGATGAGGAGACTTTACGTTTTTGTTTTAAGGAACCGAAAAAAATTCATACCTTAAAGGATGTAATATATTTTCTTAAACATATGGCACAAGATACACAAAAAGATTTGAATGAAAGAAAAACCACTCCAAACCATGAGAAGTCCAATTCTATGGAAGCAAATTCAATTTCAATAGAAAATACGGATAAGGGAAAGAAGAAACTCACAAACACCGAGCCATGTCCCATTTTAGATGAGCAGTTGCGTCAGTGGGAAAATAAACGGGACAACGAAGCTACCGCAAGTATTGCAAATGGAACAACAAATGAGCAACAAAATGAAGTAATTGATCAAGTCCATCAAAACCAAAACCTGACCACCTCAAAAAAGCTAGTGGTTATTTATACGGCATCAGATATCGGAAGAGAATTGGGCTATAATCATCCCAACAATATCTGCGTATACTTTCCGCCAAGTGTCAGCACTATTGCTAAAGATAATTTTCTTATGATATTCAATTCCATCACAGAGTTGCTCGAAGTAAAAAAAATGTCGCTGTTGTCTCACCACAAGCAAGGTTTTATTGAGATCCGGCTAAGCACCATAGATGATGCAACTTACAAACAGCAAGCGGCCGAATTTCTAGAAACCCACATACGAAATCTTCGTGCCGGCATATCTTTAAAAACTCGTTATAATAAAACAACATTAGATCTTAGCCTGCAAACTACTGGCCTATCTGAAGCAGAAATTAGAGAGCATTATAAATCTGGCGATACTCCGGAATCATTTAAAAAATTTGTCATGCCATTACTTGATAAAACTCAAACGTTGCTACACAGAGTAGCCATTTTTCCAGAAGATGGTGCTCAAAATGAAAAACAAAAATAAGAACAAAAATGTGTTTCGAGCCTTATAGAGTTAGCTATTAAAATCAGATTAGAGTTTATATAGATGTAAGAGAAGCCTTAATAAAAATAAAAATTTTTAAATTTCTTAAATAATATAAAAATAAAAAATTATTTATCATTTAAATTTCTTCCGAATGACAGGTCTAAGATACACACAAAACAATCAAGGTAGATTTATTTAAATATACCTCGGAAAAAAATCATTAATTGCAAAAAATCAGGCTGTCAATTATATAACTTAATTGATATAATGAAATATTTAATTATTAGTATCAACACATGATGCCAATAACACCATTAAAGCAAGAAGAAAAAATTTTTTTCTTTATGAAATATACAAACTGAAGATTAAGTTTTGTATACATCTTTGCTTTTTTTTATGTACATGCATTTTATAATTCCTGTGTACATATCCAGCAAACAATTTTTGCCGATTTCGGTACGAAGTCTGTCAGAAAGGCTGCACAAGATGCCGAATTCGTATCCGATGTCGGTCAGAAAACGTATGAATGGTTGACAAGAAACCGGATCTCTTTGTCTGAGGAAATTTTAAAAATTATACCGAAAGGTCTAACAGAATTCTGTACGAATTCCGACGAATTTCCTAATGAAATTCTAAAGGAAAAATGTCTGTCAAAACATTAGAAAATTTTCGGAAATTTCGTTTAAAATTCTCCATACATTGTTGTGCTGCTTATGGCAGCTCATCAGAAAACATTTACCCATATTTCACAAGTTTAAAAACTCAAATATTTGTGCGTATAAACTCAAGAGATAAATGAGAATTGTAACGAAAACTAAAATCAGACAATGTGCAGAAGTAACTGCATAAAGTTGTAAGACGTAGATCAGAAAATGTCCAGACTACTCTGTTAAATACTTTAAAGGAAATCAAATTGCAAAATAAAATTAAAAATAAAAATAATTACTTAAAATGCTCCAATAGAATTTAATTGCTGATTTTATCGGCACCTGGGGCAGTTATTTGATGTTCTAATAGCTTTTGAAGCTCTTCTGTACATTTCGTCGGTCAAATTTTCAACTGAGGGGACCTATAACGTTGCCACTCTCTTCGAACTCTTTTGTTTTTCAGAAAAAAACCGTTCAACATCTTTACAATAAATTTGATTTAATCTCAATTTTCGAATAGTAAAAGAAAAATTGTTTGCCATATATGTATTTAAGGTTTGCCTCAAACTGTCTCATAGAGATCTATATATCTGCCAGGGGTCTTAATGACATGTTTTCCATGCCACGAGGACTCAGATATTTTTTGTATTTTGACCAATTAGTACGTAATAATAGTGTGTAAGTGAAATGACGGTCAATATATAGAAGCTGCTACTTGGATTATTTCACTGCACATACGTATGTGGCTGATTCTCATTTCAAATGCTTTTTTCGTGTCTGTTGAAAATATAGCAAAATATTTTATAAAATAAACGCATAAGTTTTAAAATGAAAACTGCTTTAGCATGATTTAATAGATTATAAATAAATGCACTTAAGTTTTTTTTTGTAAAACTGTCTATTAAGTGTTAAGAACGAAGAACGAAAATAATGTGTTTACTCTCTTTATACGAAATACCGTGTCCGTAATGCATGCTGTTGATTTTCCGCATTAAAAAACTATGAATTTTCCCAAAAACGAGACTAATGTGCTGTTTCCACAATGCAAACAAGCACTGCTTGTCTAAAATTTATATGAAAAGCACTCAGTTTTTTTAATTGATTTCCATACAAATTTTTTACTCAAGTCGCTTGATTGCATTAAGGAAACCGCACTTAAATTTATAACGGTTTTCGAATAATTGCATTTGCTTCTCTTATTTTACACATAAAATTTTTGAAAAATATTGTAAATTAAAAAAATTTTTAAAAATTGTTGTTGTTCGCAGTTTTGTGTATTTAGCGTTACGTTTTTTTAAGTACGCTTCATTACTTAATTTAATTATTAAAATTTCATTAACAAATAAAATCGTAGGTTTCTTCTTTTGAGAAGAGTTTTGTGAACTTTGTTAAATAAACAAAAAAAAAATGTATTGATAGTTATCCATATTTTTTTAAATTTCAATGCAATTTTTAGCGAATAACTAAGAAATTTATGTCAAAATACATCAAAGATTATTCATCTGAATTGTTTTAAATTCAAAATATAAGGTGTCTTCTAAAAAAATATTGATTTCGCAAAAAAATGTATTGAGCGTTACGTAAAAAATATTTTGAAGTATAATTTATCTATAGATTTAAGGACTTTAAAAAAAGTTAACAGCAGCTGAAGAGTAGAAATGATATAAAAAACACTATCTGTTTACAAATTTTGGATTTCTATTGAAAAAACTTATACTTTCACCGCACTGTGGGTTGTATATTTTCGAAGAATGTGTTTTCTCTACAAATAATTATTTGAAATTGACATAACTTTTGACATTATTAGTCGATTTTATTAAAATAAGTTGTATTTGAAAGAAGAGCTAACCAACTTTTGTATTAACTCATGTATTAATATTTGAAAAGAATGATATTAAAAGATACCAATTTTTTTATTTTTCCATGCGAACCCAAGTCAAAATTGAAATAGTGGTCATAACTTTTAATTTCATCCAGTCAAAATTGAAATAGTGGTCATAACTTTTAATTTCATCCAGTGATTATTATAATTCTTTTTTTTTTGGGAGTATATAATTTTTGTTGTGTATTTTTTTTTTGCAAAAGCCATTCCCAGAATAAAAAAAATCAAAAAGTAAAATTTTTTTCAGGATTCAATTGAGGATCAACTGTAATATGAATCCTACCTCTCATATTTCTATTAGTTACATTAGTAAACAAAAACACATACACACACACATATACACACACACACACACACAAAATGTACGTTTAGAATAAGAACCAACCATGTTTATTAAGCAATCGGTGAAATAACAACAGATAAGTTAAAAAAATTAAAATATCAAGTCAGGTAAATTAAAACTGAAACACTCATTAGGGAAACCCACTATAAAATTAAAATAGTTTCAAAGAAACATTAATTACTTTATGGGCAGCTTGCTGTTGTTCTAAAGTTTTACGAAAGTCAATCGTGCTAATCTCTTGTTAAACTCCTTGTGCATACCCTTAAAGGATTAATTTAATTTTTTCAAAATTAATACATATGTTTGTAGTAAATAACATTTACTAAATATTAACACCTATTTACCTGTCGCAGGTGTTCTAGATTACTTTAAGGAATTTGTTACGAGGCTACTTAAGGACTTTATTTCTGTTTGCAAAATCAGTATCTTAAAACATATCAAAAGTGACTGTTTGTTTTATAGAAAATAAAATTTTAAAAAGTTATTTCACCAGTGCGTAAAAAAACGTTTGAAAAAATGAGCCTTTTTGATTTGCTAAATGAGCGTAAACAATTGGGAGCTCAGATCAAAAGCTGCTACGACTTAACTAAACGTGATGATTTTTATAAAAGTCTTGGGAATTACATTGAAATTTTGTGGAGCGATTTCCATAGTATCAGTCAGGAGTTAAAATCGCTGGCCAAGCAAGATAAGGAGACTGCGTACTATTCAAAAATTGAAAATTATATATTAAAATTTAGACAAGAAATAAAAGGTGAATACAAATATTTATCAACTTGTAATTGCAATCATCATGACAAGGAAAAACAACAAAGTGCTCGTTTTCAAGCAAAACTAAACAAATTTAAAGAATTTCTATATGAAATCAGAGACAAAGTCAAATGCTGCGAATATCCAAATACTATGGCGAAAGAGCTAGAATTGCGATTCGAGATGCTTAAAGAAGATGCTGAAGATAACGAAAAATTTAAGGAAGAATTCAGTAAAGTGATTGACATCTATTTTGATGTGCTTCTGCAAGTAAATGAGCAAATACTTAAAAAACAAAAGGAATCAGCTATGACATTAATCCAAACACATCCAACAAGGATAAAACCTAATAAGAGTTCCTATTTTGAAAATAATGTTTATTATGATTTTGGCCAAGGAGATGTCTTTTCACAGAAATCGGAGAAGCCACAATTGCTTAATGCTGAAAATATCATGTTTCTAACTGTTGTCGACAAATTACTGGATCATCCAAAATTAAATATCAAGGATCAAAAAGGCGTTAAAGAAATGTTGGACTCTATAGATTCTTGTTTACAATCTATAGAAAGGATGGGGTTGTGCACCAAAACCACTGAGCTATTCATCGCTGGAATAATTATTAAAAAGTTCGATGACGAGACTGCTTTACGTTTTTGTTTAGAAGAACCGGAAAACATTCAATCGTTACAGGGTGTAATAGATTTTATTAAACACCTGGCACAAGATACTCAAAATGGTTGGAAAGAAATAAAAACCCTTCCATACTATCAAAAGTCAATTTATATACCGACTAGTGAAGTCTTAATAAAAAATACGGATAAGCGAAAGAAGGAACTTGCAGACTCAAAGTCATCGCCCCTCTTAGATGAACAGTTGCATCAGTTGGATAATAAACGATATAACGAGGCTACAACGAGTGATACAAATGCTACTATAAATGAACGTCAAAGTGCAGTAAATGAGCAAATCCAACAGCAAAACCTACTCATTGTTTCTATGCCATCAGCAGATGGCCAAGCATTGAACGAGCAGCATGAGCGCCGTTGTCCAACTTTGGTAACCAAGCCGAACGAAGTTAGCGTATACTTTCCACAACGTGGCAACACTCTCACTAGAGATAACTTCCTTAAGATATTCAACGCCATCAGTGATTTGTTCCAAGCCAACAAACTGCCGTTGTTGGCCAATCACAAAGAAGGTTTATTTGAGATCCGGCTAAGTACCTTAACTGATCTAATATTGAAACGACAAGCGAGCGAGATTCTAGAAACCTACATACGAAATCTTCGTGCTGGCGTATCATTGACAACTTGTTATACTAAAGGAACAATTATCCTTGACCTGCATACTAACGGTTTATCTGAGGCACAAATTCGAGAGCATTATAAATCTGCCGATGTTCCGACATCATTCAAAGCATTTGTCACGCCGTTACTTGAGAAATCTCAAATGTTTCTACACAAAGTAGTGATTTTTCCAGAAGATGAGGAGGAAATTTTGAATCCGATGGTGAAAAGTATAAAAAAAATTTTATGAGCTATGAAAATCAGAAGAGAACTCAGCCAAGTGTAATATGTATCAGTTTAAGTTAAAATCGAAAAGAAAAAATAAAATAAAAATAAATATGTAAATAATAAATACAAATAAAAATTTCGCAAATTATTTAAAAATAAATTCAGTAGAGTACGACTTTTATTCGCACAAGAAGGGTTCATAGAAAAATGTATCATCGCATTGATGGCGTCCTATCAATGGAACTCTGACATCAATGCTATGATAAATGTCATCAATAAAACGAAATTAAACATCAATCTGATGGCAAACGCCATCATAGAATTTTGCCATAGTTTAATTGTCATCAATGCTATGGCTGAAATGACATCAATACGATGTCACTTATTATACACATATTATTAAAGTGTAAAGTATTCCTAATTTCTATTTTAATACGAGTACATACATACAAATGATAGCGAATATGTACAACAATAAGAACTTCAACGAGCTGTTGTAGCAAGAGCATTCAATGCTACATATATACGTAGAAACAAATGTGTATCATGGTTTAATAAGTATACAAGGTGGGCGCATAAAGCAAACAAATACTACAATACAACAAAAATTAGATAATGCTTGTCAAATAATACAAGTTTTTGACGTACGGTATACATAAAACTAACAGCAAAAAATAATCGGTTACCGCCACCTATACACTTATTATATAATGTGTAACCAGTGAGAGTGAAAGCGTTTATTTTAACTTCTTGCCGCCTATTTGAAAAGAATGTTTTGGCTGAGTGGTTGGTACGTTGGCTTTCAAACCAGAAGGAGCTTTTAGTTCGACCCCCAGATGAGAGTAAAATAACAACCAGTAAAGGCCAAACTTATAATATGCTAAGCTAGCTTAAGGTAATGTCAAAAAACAACGAAAAGAATGTCAAATACTTAAGCAAATTATAGAACACTTTTAGGTGACTATATTGAACTTACATGAATGTATGTATCCAGCGTTGCCATTTTGGTTATTTTTACAAATATATCGCATTTGCTTAAGACCAAGATTCTATTCTACATGACGGAACAATTCATTCGTAGGAAAATCTGATAGAATTCTTCCAGATTTTCTTCTGAATGAAACAAGGTGTGTCGTTGGTGTCATAATATCACACACAAAATATTAAAAAACAAATGTTTTGAACTATTTATGCTATTTTACATATTTAGTCAACTAATTTACAATAATATGCATTCATAGAACAGATATATTAAGCATATGTATGTCTAATTTATAAAGCATACATTGCTGTTTTTTTTAGCAACTACACCAAAAAGTGCAACTCTGATCGGATAGATAATATTAGCTTATGAAGTTTTTAAAAAAATTTCATATATATTCATTTAAGCCACACTATCATACTTTTTGAACACGCATGATTTTTTTGACAGATCTAACGACTAATGACGTTTTCTTTTCTAGAAAAAATTTAGCACTTTTTTATTTTTTATTAAATAAATCGTAATTAAACATTTTTTTTAAAAGCAAACCTTTACCTTCATAAGATATGGTACAATAATTTCTAACAAATTCACTTCCTTGAAAAATGATTATACATATTGCAAATTTTTATTAAAAAGTGATTGCTTGCATTTTTTGTAGAAAAGAAAACGCCAATATTGTTGCGTTACTTTGAAGGCTTTTTTGCCTTACTGCTAAGGTATTTATTGCTAGTCAACACGGGGATAGGTTTTTGTTATTTTTACTACATACGTATTTTATAAATAATTTTTTAAATTTCACATTTTTAATTATTGTTTCTCATGTATGTAATATATTTTTTTAAAGCATTTTGGTTAAAAAAATTTTTTGGTCGTGGCAACACTGTATGTATGAATAAATAAAAAAATAAAATAACAATTTACAAAGAGCTGATTGCGTACGGAGTGTGCTTTCAGTTTCGCTCTTTGCTTAAGCAAATGACAATTGAAAGAACTTGACGAAACTTTTTCTTAAGTACATTATAATTTGAAACATACAATTTCTATGCATTCGCACCGTTGCTTAAGCTAGCTTAAGCCAAGACTTGCATATTATAGTTAGGCTTTAAGTCCCCTTTTTCATATTGGAAATTGATGGGCAGATATTTTTTCAATTCCCTTTTGAACTTGCCAGTAGCTTTTACATATTGGAAATTAATAGACATACAGAAATTTTATAGTTTGTTTACTTTATATTCGCGTTTGCTACATGCATACACATAAAGTATGCATTTATTGGCTGAAACGAAAAAAATCGTATGAAGCAACAAGGAGAAAATAGCGAAAAGTAATAAAGAGAAACAAAAAATGTCCGGTACAGAGAGTCATGTACTAACTTCGTCTGTCTGCCCATTAATTTCCAATATCTAAAAGGGGACTTGGTAAAAAAAAAATTAATAATAATAAATACGAAAACGAAATTAATAGCTATTCAGCACAAGGTAGGTTCCCAATTAAATTTCAAATGATTTTGAGTTGCAAATGATCTGAATAACGAATTTTATCTTAAATAATCAATTGGGATTAAAAAAGCACATCAGCAAGAAATAATCAATGCTGTTGAAGACGTCGTGTCCTTTAAGAATTTCTAGTATAATTTCCATTTATTTGAAAATAATCTTTTTTTCTAATGTCCCTAGAGGGAAAAGAGCCAGTCACAAAACAGGTGACTTGACTGGTTCCCAAGGACTAGCAAGCTGTTCGAATTCCGGAACTTTATACGAAAGGGACCGGTAACTTTTACATGGCGTTGTCATTGGAGGGGTCAATTGACATAATTAAGATACTCAGTGATATAGACCCAAACTAAGGCTTTTTGTCCTGTAATGGCTCTTTAATACTAGCTGAATTACTATACTTGAAACATATATTTATAATGTGGGAAAATCTGCTTGTGCAATGAGTGTTTTTTCCTAAAAGTTTTGTTCTAGCTTTGTGATATGTTGTGATATGATTCTTTTCACCGGTCACCACTCAGGAACATTTCTTACCATTCCCATTTTCACCAGTGATAGGATAAGTATGTTCAAGACAATTGGTACAACATTTCGCGCAGTGGTATTGCTTATTTATTGAATCCCCAATTATAAATTTAGGTAATAAGAAATCAAATCTTAAATTTAAAATTATTAATAACACTAAAACGGCCTTCAGACTATTAGATTTAGTATTAATACTTGTCAAAAACTCAAATCTTAAGTAAAAATCCAACAGTGTGAAAACTGTTAAGATTTGTCAAATAATACGTAAAGAAACTTGACAGTATTATGGTATTCGTCATTTTTAGGAAATTTTCTCAACAATCACATTTTTCATTTTATCAGGATTGTCTATTGCACAAACAAGCGTAGGAATAACAAAAACAGTTGTGTGGCATAAGTAAGAATGGAATGTAATAGTGTAGAAACAAAATGTAATGAGAAAATTTTCTTTAAGATTTTTTGACAGTCAGACTGATTTTGATTTGGTTTTCATCTTTCAAAATCTAATAAAAATATCAAAGCTTGTATTACAATGTGAAAGCGCCTTAAGCAACAACAACAAAAAAAATGCCAAAGAGAACTAATATATTTTTGGAGCTTTAGTTCTTTATGGCGCGCTATGCACATCAATTGGTTTTGGGGGTAAAACTAAAATTTTTCGAAAATGAAAAATACTGGCCGCGAATACTGGTCCAAAATACTGGGCACAACTGCATAGCATAATGGTGTTGCCGCTGCGGATTTTTTATATTGTCAGTGTTGCCGTAATTTTTCTGGGAAGTACCGGGGAACTTCTGGAATTTTGGGGATTTTAACCTAGTTCTTTTAGTATCTCGAATAATTTTTGCCCCACTGAAACTATCTTACAAATTTTAATGAAATTTAAAACATTATTAAATCTGAATCTGGAAGGACACAAATACTATCAACCTAATTCAAAAATTTTTTTTATTAATAAGACTTATTAAACGAGTTTTTATATGAAAATATCCCTACGGTGAATGGAACTGACACAAAACAAGTCACGTAACCAGTCCCCAAGTGGTAGGGACCAGTCCGAGTTCTAACACTTCCTATGAAGCGGACCAGCCACTTTTACATGGAGATGGCCTAGGATGGGGTTAATTGATACTTTGTATGCACCTTGTAACTTGTCTCTGAATTATCTTATGGAGTCCTAGTCGGTGTAGAATAATATAGATTATATATAAATATTATTCCAAATTCAGCTGTAATTCGATTAATTTAATCGATTCATTTATTTTTTTATTGTTACAAATCCAAGTAGAAATTGTATTTTATTTTTAAGCGGTGTCTTTGATAGGATTCGAACCGATAACCTCCGGCATGACACTACCCACTCGACCACAGGGGAACTTATATTTCAATGTTATAAATACCAGTTAAGCTGGAGTTAATATCTAAATATAGTTACGGAACAGGTTCCTGAGTGGCATGGCAGTTTCATTGAAGTGATGAATTAATATTATATAGACACTATGTGATAGGCCTTAGATCTAGGTGCATTGAATTTGTTCAGTGCCGTTTAGTACAATACTAGTCAGAGTACCAACTAAATTGACTGAAAATTGTTAATATGTGACCATCTACACAATATGCATTTTTTCACCATTCACTACTCCTTATTTTTGGTACCAGTCTCATTTTCTCAAGTCATAGGACGAGTACTTTTGGATCATTTGTCACCAAATTTTCCGCAGGAATGTTTTATTAATCTGTTATATCAGAAAAATTGTTTATGAATTAAGGCATATATGTATGTTTTTTTTTTTAAAATAAGCCCACTAGGGGGTAAGGGTCGATTTCTAAGGCAAATATAACGTAAGGAACTATGTTTGAACCCGCTATCCCACGACACCGTGCTTTCTTTTTTTATGTGTTATGGTTCTCTAACTATGAAAATCGCCCAAATATTAAATTCTATGGACATGATTTTTTTCAGAACTTTTTCTAAAATTTGGGATTTTTGAAGTTTTGATGCTCCGCCTATTTTTATCATAACTTGAGATGGAGGTGTCCAATTTTGTTATAAGGAAAACTGGAAAACTTAAAACAAAATTACCTGTAAGCCAATGATGAAAAATATATTTTTGTACGCAAAATTGGAGAATTTTGGACGAAAACTTGCCATTTTTAATAGCAGATAATAAATTCACATGTACTAAAAATAAAATAAGCTTTATTTTGTGAAAAGCGATGCATAAATACTGATTTCATTGATAATAACTATAAATCATCTAACTTAAAACAAAATTGCTATTATTTACACTGTACAACAAAATATGTTTTTTAAATCACAAGTGATTCAAATAAGTTTACATAGAAATTGGTTCTGGTAGAGGCCACAAAAAATACATACGTGTATCGGCGTTTTTAAAGTTTACATATAAGATTTATTTTAGGCAGAGTTACATTTTTGACGAAAATCGCGTGATTTCACTTTACTGTGAATAAAATCAATATTTATATATTGTTAAGTTTCTATTAATGATGAGCTTGAGGTCAATTTTTATAAAAAACGTTATAAAAACTTTATTATCGATATTTCGCTACTCCTTTGTGTAGCTTCTTCAGGATAAAAATAGTTGACAGAATTTAATAACAAAATTTTTAAATAAATAACAATGTAACAATTATTTGGCTCTTTAATTTAACAATTGTTTCAAAAATTAATTTCTTTCTTTTCCGGTTTTTTTATGAGTTAACAAAATTATTGTGATTTGATATATACAAAATTTTTTTAATTTGAAACTTATTTTTATTTTCCGTCTTTGTTTGAAAATTTTTTGAAAGTTAATCCAAAAAAAAAAAGGTTTGAATATTAAATAATTAGGAAATGAAAAAACCTTTAGGATATTTGAAGACAGTAATGAACATTTTTGTTATCTTTAATAATGAGTAATTTTACAATCTATTTACTACTTTAGCTTTGTGTATTAAATGTCTATAATTCTGCGCTACACTATCAGTATCTGCCTTAAAGTTAATCCTTACATCTGGAGGTACTCTAATTATTTGTAGCATTTCTAACATATAACGACGTTTATATCTGTTTTCTGTATTTAAAATGGATGTTTCCTGAAAATCTGGATAATGATTAGAATCGCGACAATGTAACGATAATGCTGTTTTTTGTGATGAAGTATAATTTCTGTATTTTATGTTGGATTTATGCCCAGCTAATCTATTTTTAAGTTTATTTTGTGTTGTACCTACATAAACTTTATTACAAACTTCATTATCATTTCCTTTACATGGTATTTTGTAAACAACATTTGACCTTTCCAATTTGTGTATTCTATCTTTTGTTTTACTGAATAATCTACCTAATGTATTAATTGTCTTATGTGATATTCTATATCTGTTAGTATCGAAAAAATTTGAGTTTGCCAAGCGTTCTGATATTACAGGAATATATGTTAATGCTTTGTAAATCTTTGGTTCTGCCGTATCGTCAGTATTATTTCTGTTCTGATCTGTATATTTTCTTATCAAATCACATGTTAAACTAATAGGAAAATCATTAACAACTAAGAAATCTCTAATAATTTCTTTATTTTTCCTGTGGAATTCTACATCACTAACTCTATCTATAAGATTCCTCGCTGTATTAATAATTATTCTCTTAGGGTGTTTTGAAAAATAATTAATAATTCTACCTGATGCTGTCGGCTTTTGATACCAATCTATTAATAAATTGTTACTATTTCTTATTATTAAACTGTCCAAATACGGAAGTTTACAGTCTTTTTCTTTTTCAACAGTAAATTTTATATCAGAATGAAATGAGTTAAATGATTTTAGCAAATTTTCAATCTCACTACTTGAAATTATACAGAAAATATCATCAACATATTTTGTTATAATTTTCGGCTTATTAGATAAGTTTTCTATGCATGTATCTAATAACTTTTCCATAACAATGTCAGCTATAATTGGAGATGCTGGTGATCCCATAGGAAGACCTTTTTGCTGCATATATATCTTATTATCATATTGGAAAAATCTATTATCAGCTATGCAAAATTTTAAAATGCGTAAAAACAAGTCTTTTTCTATATTAGTATGTTCTACAATCTTATTCCATTTCCCTTCTATAATACTAATGGCCAGCTCTATAGGTACACTTGGAAATAGTGAAACAACGTCAAATGATACCAATAATTCATCATTATCTATCTTAATATGTTTTATTTTGTCCTTAAATTGTAATGAGTCTTTAACGTTGTACTTAGAATCTTTAGTAATATTTTTAAGAATTTGTGTAATATATTTACTAACTCCATAAGAAGGTGAATTTATGAATGAGCAAATTGGTCTTAGCGGGAAATTATCTTTATGGATTTTTGGAACTCCATATAATTTAGGTGCATTTGCTATATTAGTTTTTAAATTATTTTTCTCTGAAGGTGTAATTATTTCTAATCTGAAAAGACTTTCTACAATTTCATTGTTCATCCTTTGTAATTTGTTAGTTGGATCTCTTTTTAAAACAATATATGTAGAACTGTCACTTAAAATGTCATTCATCCTCGATATATAATCAAGTCTATTCATTGCTACTGTGCTATTACCCTTATCAGCATTTAGAATGAGTATATCTTTATTCATCTTTAAAAACTTTTCTGTATCATTCACCTTATTTACTACAAATTTATCTCTATTAGTCAATTTCATTTTGTTCATGTGGTCATCTATTATTGTTGTCAATTTCGTTCTAGCTATTTCCTGATCCTCTTTTTCTTCTAACGTTTGAACAAATTCTTCTCCATCTGATATTATTTCTAATAATGGAAAATGTTCTCTTTTAACCGGTAATGCATATTTTTGTCCTAATGAAAGAGTCCATTGAATGTCTGTCGGAATATCTATATTTGTTTTGTTTATGAACCACTTATTATTAAACTTAACTCCTAATTCTCTTCTTTGTAAATGAATAAGGTTGTCAAATTTCTTTTTGTGTACCTGTTTTACTCTATTTGTTAAAGAATTCTAAAAAATATTGATTTCGTAAAAAAATGTATTGAGCGTTACGTAAAAAATATTTTGAAGTATAATTTATCTATAGATTTAAGGACTTTAAAAAAAGTTAACAGCAGCTGAAGAGTAGAAATGATATAAAAAACACTATCTGTTTACAAATTTTGGATTTCTATTGAAAAAACTTATACTTTCACCGCACTGTGGGTTGTATATTTTCGAAGAATGTGTTTTCTCTACAAATAATTATTTGAAATTGACATAACTTTTGACATTATTAGTCGATTTTATTAAAATAAGTTGTATTTGAAAGAAGAGCTAACCAACTTTTGTATTAACTCATGTATTAATATTTGAAAAGAATGATATTAAAAGATACCAATTTTTTTATTTTTCCATGCGAACCCAAGTCAAAATTGAAATAGTGGTCATAACTTTTAATTTCATCCAGTCAAAATTGAAATAGTGGTCATAACTTTTAATTTCATCCAGTGATTATTATAATTCTTTTTTTTTGGGAGTATATAATTTTTGTTGTGTATTTTTTTTTTGCAAAAGCCATTCCCAGAATAAAAAAAATCAAAAAGTAAAATTTTTTTCAGGATTCAATTGAGGATCAATTGTAATATGAATCCTACCTCTCATATTTCTATTAGTTACATTAGTAAACAAAAACACATACACACACACATATACACACACACACACACACAAAATGTACGTTTAGAATAAGAACCAACCATGTTTATTAAGCAATCGGTGAAATAACAACAGATAAGTTAAAAAAATTAAAATATCAAGTCAGGTAAATTAAAACTGAAACACTCATTAGGGAAACCCACTATAAAATTAAAATAGTTTCAAAGAAACATTAATTACTTTATGGGCAGCTTGCTGTTGTTCTAAAGTTTTACGAAAGTCAATCGTGCTAATCTCTTGTTAAACTCCTTGTGCATACCCTTAAAGGATTAATTTAATTTTTTCAAAATTAATACATATGTTTGTAGTAAATAACATTTACTAAATATTAACACCTATTTAGCTGTCGCAGGTGTTCTAGATTACTTTAAGGAATTTGTTACGAGGCTACTTAAGGACTTTATTTCTGTTTGCAAAATCAGTGTCTTAAAACATATCAAAAGTGACTGTTTGTTTTATAGAAAATAAAATTAAAAAAAAATATATTACACCAGTGCGTAAAAAAACGTTTGAAAAAATGGGCCTTTTTGATTTGCTAAATGAGCGTAAAGAATTGGGAGCTCAGATCAAAAGCTGCTACGACTTAGCTAAACGTGATGATTTTTATAAAAGTATTGGGAATTACATTGAAATTTTGTGGAGCGATTTCCATAGTATCAGTCAGGAGTTAAAATCGCTGGCCAAGCAAGATAAGGAGACTGCGTACTATTCAAAAATTGAAAATTATATATTAAAATTTAGACAAGAAATAAAAGGTGAATACAAAAATTTATCAACTTGTAATTGCAATCATCATGACAAGGAAAAACAACAAAGTGCTCGTTTTCAAGCAAAACTAAACAAATTTAAAGAATTTCTATATGAAATCAGAGGCAAAGTCAAATGCTGCGAATATCCAAATACTATGGCGAAAGAGCTAGAATTGCGATTCGAGATGCTTAAAGAAGATGCTGAAGATAACGAAAAATTTAAGGAAGAATTCAGTAAAGTGATTGACATCTATTTTGATGTGCTTCTGCAAGTAAATGAGCAAATACTTAAAAAACAAAAGGAATCAGCTATGACATTAATCCAAACACATCCAACAAGGATAAAACCTAATAAGAGTTCCTATTTTGAAAATAATGTTTATTATGATTTTGGCCAAGGAGATGTCTTTTCACAGAAATCGGAGAAGCCACAATTGCTTAATGCTGAAAATATCATGTTTCTAACTGTTGTCGACAAATTACTGGATCATCCAAAAATAAATATCAAGGATCAAAAAGGCGTTAAAGAAATGTTGGACTCTATAGATTCTTGTTTACAATCTATAGAAAGGATGGGGTTGTGCACCAAAACCACTGAGCTATTCATCGCTGGAATAATTATTAAAAAGTTCGATGACGAGACTGCTTTACGTTTTTGTTTAGAAGAACCGGAAAACATTCAATCGTTACAGGGTGTAATAGATTTTATTAAACACCTGGCACAAGATACTCAAAATGGTTGGAAAGAAATAAAAACCCTTCCATACTATCAAAAGTCAATTTATATACCGACTAGTGAAGTCTTAATAAAAAATACGGATAAGCGAAAGAAGGAACTTGCAGACTCAAAGTCATCGCCCCTCTTAGATGAACAGTTGCATCAGTTGGATAATAAACGATATAACGAGGCTACAACGAGTGATACAAATGCTACTATAAATGAACGTCAAAGTGCAGTAAATGAGCAAATCCAACAGCAAAACCTACTCATTGTTTCTATGCCATCAGCAGCTGGCCAAGCATTGAACGAGCAGCATGAGCGCATTTGTCCAACTTTGGTAACCAAGCCGAACGAAGTTAGCGTATACTTTCCACAACGTGGCAACACTCTCACTAGAGATAACTTCCTTAAGATATTCAACGCCATCAGTGATTTGTTCCAAGCCAACAAACTGCCGTTGTTGGCCAATCACAAAGAAGATTTATTTGAGATCCGGCTAAGTACCTTAACTGATCTAATATTGAAACGACAAGCGAGCGAGATTCTAGAAACCTACATACGAAATCTTCGTGCTGGCGTATCATTGACAACTTGTTATACTAAAGGAACAATTATCCTTGACCTGCATACTAACGGTTTATCTGAGGCACAAATTCGAGAGCATTATAAATCTGCCGATGTTCCGACATCATTCAAAGCATTTGTCACGCCGTTACTTGAGAAATCTCAAATGTTTCTACACAAAGTAGTGATTTTTCCAGAAGATGAGGAGGAAATTTTGAATCCGATGGTGAAAAGTATAAAAAAAATTTTATGAGCTATGAAAATCAGAAGAGAACTCAGCCAAGTGTAATATGTATCAGTTTAAGTTAAAATCGAAAAGAAAAAATAAAATAAAAATAAATATGTAAATAATAAATACAAATAAAAATTTCGCAAATTATTTAAAAATAAATTCAGTAGAGTACGACTTTTATTCGCACAAGAAGGGTTCATAGAAAAATGTATCATCGCATTGATGGCGTCCTATCAATGGAACTCTGACATCAATGCTATGATAAATGTCATCAATAAAACGAAATTAAACATCAATCTGATGGCAAACGCCAGAATTTTGCAATAGTTTAATTGTCATCAATGCTATGGCTGAAATGACATCAATACGATGTCACTTATTATCAGTGCTGTTACGAATTTTTTTTCCAAAAATCGTAAAATTTTGGGAAATAAAATCGTCAAAATCGTCAAGATTTTCAAAAAATTTCGTCAAAAAATCGTCACACTGAAAATCAACTATTTAATAGTGTTTCTTAGTGTTTTATAGAAGCAAAACAATAATTTCTATAGAAAGTAACAATTCAACTGTTTTATTAAAAAATATAAACTGAAGCACAAATTAGTCTCACAATTTTTTGGCCAATTCAAAGCTAGATTATATAATACAGTATTTTGAATTTATAATGATTTTATACTTTGAGCAGCTTATGAGACAGATCACTTAAACATTTTATATTTTACAAAAGGTATTGTAAGCTTTGTGACAAACGACAAAATTATAACAAATTACAATTTTTATAATCTGAACAAGCTAAAAATTGTCACTTGCTATAATTTTCATTTTGACATAAGGCTTAGGATACGGCTGTTAATGTCGATTATACTCATATAAATACACACACATTTCAGTAAATTTTTTGCAACAATAAACTTTGTTTTTTAATTTTAGAGTTTCAAAGCTAAAACAAATTTTGTATATATATTTTTTTTATCAGATCTAACCTTCTATATTAAATATTGAGAAAAAGTAGTAATCTCAACAAATCGTCAAAGTATATGGGATACTGAACAAAAAATCGTCAATCTTCATTTTGGTAAATTTGATCCAAGGTGGAAAATCGTCAAAATGACGAAAACTCGTTACGTTTAACAGCCCTGCTTATTATACACATATTATTAAAGTGTAAAGTATTTGTAATTTCTATTTTAATACAAATTTTATTGTGTTTAAACGCATTTTTAAAAAATCCAAAAACATGACATTGCATTGATGTAAACTTATCATCCTTACTACGACAGAGCTAATAATAAAATATTCAAGTATTTTTAAAATCTATGCAAGTACAGCTTACATGCATAGATAGACAAAACATTAAAGCAAACGATAGTATGACACTTTTTCATCATATTAATGATATTAGTCATCATATTTACGTTGCACCAATTATGTGAATGTTGGTTTTCTGTTGCCGATGTTTTGTGTTTTAACATATTCATCACAGCAGGCTACACGACTACACGACTTAAAATGTCGCTTGCTACAATAGTCGCTATGTCGCTTAATTATTTTGAAAGTGGCAGAAACATCTTACCAGCTGACATTTTGTTGTACAACTACATATTTCAGTGATGCCACTTTCAAATGTTTCACTTGTATAAAAATAAAATCGCTTATTCGAAATATACTTATATGACGGAAAATATAAAAACAAATGAATTCATTTGTTTAATATCTCTTGATTGCATTTTTAAATTGAAATTGAAAAAATGTTTGATGTTCTCTTTGTTAAATAAAATAAAATATTAACTATGTCAAGAATACCAGCATCGTTCAAAATTTAAAATTTTAAAGTACTTTTCTTGGGGCTCTCTCTTGGCTCTGGAGTTACGAGGCTCCAAACTTTAATTTTTTATTGGCCATAACTGCTAGAACTAAGAAGAGATATAAGTGATATGGGTGTCTTGTTAAAGTTCTGTAGAACACCTTCCTACTGCTGTATAAATTTCTGAAATCTATTAACCCATTGTGTGTGAAATGCATCTTTAAAATTTTGTTATCTGACTTTTCACGCAGAAACACTGTTATCTTAAGAACCAGTCGATACAACGGTACATAACCATGTATCCACTTTTATGGAGAACCTTCCATGCTTTTATTTTGTGTATTTTTTAAACATGTCGCCGATAAAATACGTAAGTTATGGTAACTTAAAAATGAGTTTATGATTAAACTTATTTTTAAAATAGTGCCATAGCTTACGAATTTCATCGATGACAGCTGGCAAATTATAGCTTTGAAGATTCTTTATTATACTAAATACATGCTTAAGTACCCGTTGTATCGGTAAATTTTTAAGATAATTGTGGTTTTACGTGAAAAATCATATAAAAAATGTTTTAAATTCTATTTTGCTCGCAATGGGTTAATGGATTTGAATATGTTGTATACCCATGCAAAGGCATCTTAGAGCTCTTGAAATGATTCCTATATCGTTTATATCTGTTCTATGTTAACCCTGTAATACCGGAAGCAGGTGCGGGCGCCGAAAAAAAGTTATGCTAACATTTTAGATTGAATAGTGCTGTTATAACGTAATTTCTTATTTTTTAATTTTTAACAATGCTGGTATTCTTGACTTGTTGTAGAATATTTTTATTAAGCTCCTAATTATTTCATATTTCTCATTATGTTGGCAGCACTAATTTGTTTATTGTCGCCCACAAAAATAGAAATTAGCTTTGAGTACGATCGTGAAAAAGTACATAAACGAGACTTAGGCCGAAAATATACATGATTCCAGACAAGGTGAATTAATTTTATCAGGTGGTGTTGATTCTAAAAGATTCTAAAACAACTACAACATTACAAAACATTTGACATCTCAGCCCGTATGTCAACGTATACAAATTTTGACATACGAGCATTTAATTTGCTGAAAAAAAGTAGAACAGCTGTGTTTATAATATCAACTGTATAAATCCACCTTGATTCCAGACATGTACACGAACTTCACTCAATATTATAGATATACAAATACTAACTTTGATATGTGTATAACAATATAAATTTATTTATTTAAAATCTCGGTACATTTTAATTGTAACATTTAAATTTTGTAATTTTCTTTTATATTTTACAATAAAAAATGCCTAAGCATTAATTTGCTTTACATATTTTTGTTTTGTAGCCAACAAAAATAGAAATTAGTTTTATTTGATTACGCGACAAAAGTAGCATGGACAAAAACCCGTAGCCGTGTAGTCGTGAAAATAATCATTTTCGTATACACACATGTATTCTATTTTTCATATTTTGTAGTCTGTATCCTGCTGTGGTGAATATGTTTAATGCATTATATGGTTACATGATTGAAGTGGTAGAGCTGTTTGCTTATAAATATGCGACTAATTGAGGAGCCTGGGATCACGACCGACATTAGAAGAAAAAATAAAATAAAAAAAGTAAAACTAAAATAGAAACAAGTTAAAGTACGAAAATGTAAATATGTATAGCATTAATGACAGCTGATTTAAAGGATGACATCACAATTATGAAAAGTGGCATGGGGTCGAAAATGAAGACACTTGACATAGCATTGTTTTTAAATTACATCAGCGTTACGACGTTTCGTCTTAGGGTTTTTTGTTTCGACGAATGTTTTTGACGATTTTTCTCGTTTAGGTGTTTTTTATTTGTTTTAGCGCTTTTTTCATTTTGGCTGATTTTTGGACTTTTTTGCTGATTTTCAATACCAATATATTTCAGACAAATCCTGACATATAAGTCCAAATCCGAAGTGTGTAACTTTTCTGGGACTTCGAAAAATAAATAAACGTACAGACATATGGATAGACGGTCAGTGACATTGTTAATTTCGCATTGTCGGACTCAGCGCGTTGAAATACATGTTGGAAGGTGGGTCTGATCGAATAAACATCCCAACTTTTTTTTCCTTTATATTTTGTTTCTGCTTGAACAACATGATTTTTCTGATATTTTTGTCCTCTTTGCTACTTACACTACGACTTTCATAACGAGGGATCGGTAAAATGTACATTAATAATTTTTGAACACGAAGTTAACTAATGCATTTAGAGCTCACAGTAGACATTTCCAAAAAAAAAAACAAATTTTTATTTTTTTTAGTTTTTTTATAATATAAAAATTTTCTTCCTGACTTCTAATAAATTTTAGGGGTAGTTTCCGATTTTGCAACTTCTCGCGAATTTTCGCAAAGTTCGCGATAAGAGCGACTTTTTGCATGTTTTCAGCTTTCCAACAGTTTTGCCGATTTCTACACAATACTAGACTTTGTTATCATCCCGCTGTTAGTGAGTTTTTGCGAATTTTCGCCATTTTCGATATTTTTCTGAATTTTTTTCCATTGCTTACAGTTCTAGCGATTTTTGTTCAAAATTTTGCAACTTCTCGCGAATTTTCGCAAAGTGCGCGATAGAAGCGACTTTTGGCATGTTCACAGCTTCCTAACAGTTTTACCGATTGTTTAACAGTACTAGACTTTGTTATAATCCTGTTGTTAGCAATTTTTTGTTGGAATTTTCGTCATTTTCGCGATTTTTAACGCATTTTTTTGCATTTCTAATAGTTTTAGCGATGTTTAATGACTATTATGGCTTGTTTAAAATATTGCAAATTCTCGCGAATTCTTGCAAAGTTCCCAACAAAAGCGGCTTTTTGCTTTCTAAAATTTTTGCCGATTTTTGAACAATATTTGACTTTGTTATCATCCCGCTCTTACAGAGTTTTTACTGACTTTTTTTGCATTCCTTAGAGTTTTCCGATTTTTAATCAATATTAGTTATGGCTTGTTTAAAATGTTGCAACTTTTCGCGAAAAGATTAAACACAAACGCTTAAATAAAACTTGTGCTTGATTTGGCATTCACTGAAACGGTTTATAAAATTTGTTTTTCATATATTAATTTAAAATCATAAGGTAACAATCAAGTTTTCAACGCTAGCAATCACCTGCCACTGTAAAGTGTTTACCAAAATAGCAATTCAACAAATTCTATGTGAAGTGAGGCGTAGGGACCCTGCGGAAAATTTGGTGACAAATGATCCAAAAGTACTCTTCCTATGACTTGAGAAAATGAGACTGGTACCAAAAATAAGGAGTAGTGAATGGTGAAAAAGACATATTGTGTAAATGGTGACATATTAACCATTTTCAGTCAATTTATTTGGGACTCTGGCTAGTTTTGTAGTAAACGGCACCGAACAAATTCGATGCACCTGGATCTAAGGCCTATCACATAGTATCTATATAATATTAATTGCCTCCCTTCAATGAGAGCTTAAGTGGTATTTATAACATTGAAATATAAGCTCCCCTGTGGTCGAGTGGGTAGTGTACTAGCCTGTCATGCCGGAGGTTGCCGGTTCGAATCCTATCAAAGACACCGCTTAAAAATAAAGTACAATTTCTACTTGGATTTGTAACAATAAAAAAAAATAATTACAGCTGAATTTTGGAATAATATTTATATATAATCTATATTATTCGACACCGATTAGGACTCCATAAGATAGTTCAGAGACAAGTTATAAGGTGCATACAAAGTATCAATTAACCCCATCCTATGCCATCCCCATGTAAAAGTGGCTGGTCCGCTTCATAGGAAGTGTTAGAACTCGGACTGGTCCCTACCACCTGGGGACCGGTCACGTGACTTGTTTTGTGTCAGTTCCAATTACCGTAGGGTATATAGAAAATAAGGCCCTTAGTTTTATAAAAATCATTTAATACATTTTACCATGATACAATTGATGATATTATTGTAGCATGCATTTTACAAATTAAGAATTAAGCCCTGTACAGACAGTTGTCAGATCTTACAATATTGTCAGATCTGCCAATGTGCTGACGATGTACTGACAATAAAAAATTGTCAGCACAAGGTATATTGTTAGTTCACACGGTTGTATCGAAGTTGTTAGAAACGCTTACAATTTATTGGCAGACAATTGTCTGACAATAAATTTATCTGACTAAATTGTCAGTAAAAAAATTGGCAGTTCACACGATTGTCAGATGCAAAAATTGTCAGATCTGTTGTTTGCCGCTGCCAGACTCAGATCATTTAACAGAAATTATTAATTATTTATCATCTGTGCTTGTGTTAACTTTAAAAAGTGAAAATATAAATTATTATCAACCATAAAGAAGCAATTTTAACTATTTTGTCTGCATAATTTCTTTTATTTTCCTTTTCCCCTCAAAAAAGATGTGTGCAGTGCTGCCAATATAAAGAAGTCTCTGACAATGACGCCTTTGTCAGATGCAGAAACTTCGCACATCTGACAATAAAAAAATGTCTGACAATAATCTGGCAATGGCAACGCGATGCGTTCACACGATTGTGAGATGTCTGAAAATTTTTTGTCAGCAGGTAGTTTTAAAATCGACTAACAATGCTTGTTCTGCCAATTTTGTCAGACAAAAATTTTCAGTTCACACAATTGTAAGAAACTTTTAGCACATTTTACCTACAATATTGTAAGATCTGACAATCGTCTGTACATAGCTTTATATCAAGGTAGATCCATGATACAATAATGAAAGCACATATGACTATTTCGCCGCGGTGGCTGTATCTGTTAATTGTTTTTTAATCGTGTGTTTTGAAAGGCATAGACACTTTTATGTGGCAATAAACCAAAGAAGGTATTTATTTTAGGCATATGAATTGTAATCACAGTTGTAAAAAGTACATTTTAAATAAATTTTCGTCTTCTTTTTTTGACAGATACGGCCAACCAGGCGAATTGATATTGTGTTTGTTGTATTATAACCACCACCTGTAAAATTAATTTGCCTTGGATCTACCTTTTCACACTGGAAAACATCTAACATCTACCATAAATTTTCGAATTTTCCCATAAGAATTATACAGGGCTTAATGGCAAACATATTTCAAAATCATTGTAAAATGTTCCTATCTCAATTTGTTCCAACCACCATCATTCGATAAATTTAGTGTCATCACTAAAAAGTGGCATAGTAAAGTGTATAGGTGGCAGCAATACGCCTGCTACTTATTTTTTGCTCTGGTAGTTTTGTGTATAATTACGTCAAACACGTGTATTTTTTTGACAAGCATAATCTAGTCTTTGTTGTATTTGTTGCCCTCATATGGCCACCTGTACATTAGCGCAAATTGATGGAATATGTTAGATGTTGTTCAGTGTGAAAAGCCTATTACATCACAAAAAAAAAAAACACACACACACACAGAAAATGTACGTTTGGAACAGCATTGCCCAAGCCCTATGCGCTTGATGCTAATTTGTTTTTGTAAAAGCACTTAGATATAGGCTGTGTGTTTTAATACACACAGCACTCAGCACTAGCAATACGAGAACAAAATACACAGAAGTGACACGAACCGAAATATATTTCTGATCGCTTATAAAGTGCCTTTGAAATTCATTTTCTTTTGCGGCGTCTTTCTACCCGAATTAATTTTGTTATGAATAAAACTAATTATATATGCATATATTTCCACAATTTACATTTTAAATTTTATTTATTAATTAATTATGTTCATTTTTATACATTTTTACATGTTATCTTTATAACTACCCAGCGGCTAAGGTTACAACTAATAACGCTTTGGGACAGTCATATTACTAGTTGTAATGGTAGTAGTTCAAAAACGTCAGTCATATTACTGGTTGTAACATGACTAGTAACGTTAGTGGTCAAAATAGAACAATCATACTGCTAGTTGTATCGAGACTAGTAACGATACTAGTCAAAAAGGGACAAAATTTTGAGGTATACGATTTTATATAAAACTTATTTTTAGCTATTAAAAAAATAAGTAGAATGTGGCTCAGTGGGTAGAGTACTTGCCTTAAAATATGTGGAATGTGTGTTCGTACCCCGGTTGAGCCAAAGTTTTTTTAAGAGTTACAAAACTCTTAATAAAAAAACTAGTAAGCGCACTAGTTTACAATAACTAGGATTCCAACTGGGATATAACTGTATACAAATGAACTAGTTGGTCTCCTATGACAACCTAATGTTAAAATCGATAGTTTGATATATGAAAAAAGGATAGATAGACAACTAGTCTGAAGCAAAAAGTAACTAGTATAGTTTCAACTACATACCAATTACTTTGTCTGCAGGGTACTGCAAAATCTCACAACTAATCAATCATGTGCATGTGTGTGTAAATACACGCTGCTGTATAAAACCAAAACCATCATTACAAAGTAATTGCAAAAACCCGAACATTAATAAAACAAATCTACGACACTTTTATACACACACAATTCTTTTTTCACAATATATTTTTAATAATAAGGCATAATTCTTTAAATTTATTAGAATTTAAAAATTTTTAGCGCCTTATTCAGTCAGTAAACTTTTTACATTTTTTCGTTTTGTTTATTTTCTTCTGTTCGCTACCATTTTTGTCTCTTTTTAACAGAGCCTTAAAAACAATTGATAAACCTGATTGTAGCGTTTTTTACCTGTCACTTTTGTGCTTTCTGTATATTTTGTGTCACAGTCAGGTAAATGAACCGAAAAAACTCATTAGAGGAAACAACCATAGACAACTAACTAGACCCGTCACTATACAACAACATTACGAAGATTGTATGAAAGAGAAAGCAAATCTTATTTTCTAACGTGGCTTCTAATTGACTATCTCATTCATACAATCTTAGCAAAAATAACAACATGCATGTAAAACTGCTTAACACATGAGAACAGCCCTTTTTAGCTGTCAAAAGTGAGTATTCTGTCTCATTTTCTGTGGAAACAACTTTTAAAAATTAATAGTTTCAAAGAAATATTAACTACCTTCTGAGTCGCATGATGTTTTCTAATGTAATAAAATTGCTCTTGACGAACTCCTTGTGTATTCCGTTTTGCACAATTAAGTACGCTTGCATGTAGAAAATAACCTTTACTAAATATCTGCACTTACCTGGCGCAGGTAGCCTAGATTAGTTTAAATAACTTGCTACTTGGCTGTTAAGGATTTTATTTCTGTTTGCCAAATCAGTATCTTAAAACAAATCAAAAGTGATTGTTTAAATTATTGGAAATAAACATTTTTATTTGTTATTCTATTCGTGCTTAAAAGTTTCGCGAAAATGTGCATTCAATATTTGCTTAATAAGAGAAGGGACCTGGGAAATGACATAAAACATCGCTACGAAATATCTCAAAATTCTGGTGTAGTCTATTCATATAAAAGTTTTAGGAGACAAATTGAAAGATTGTGGAGCGAGTTCTATAGTATCCATCAGAAACTAAACTCCGCTGGCATTCAAGATAATGAGTACTATTCCGAAATCGAAAGTTATATTTTAGGCTTTAACTGTCGTAAACAAGATGAGATAAGAGATGAATACGAAAAGATAGGAGCTTGTTATTGCAATGATAATAGCATGGAGAACGATAAAGTTGTACGTTTTCTGGAAAATCTTGAAAAATTTAGAGAATTTCTACATGAAAAGAGAGCAAAAGTCCAATGTTGCGAATATCCAATCATTATGGCAAAGGAGCTAGAAGTACGATTCGAGATGCTTAAAGAAGATGCTAAAGATACTTCAGTAAGAGATAACGAAAAATCTAAAGAAGCGTTTAATGAATTGATTGAAATCTATTTTGATACACTTTTGAAAGTAAGTGAGCAAATACATAAAAAAGAAAAAGAATCAGCTCTCACATTACCGCAAACACGTCAAACTATGCTAGAAGCTAATAAGAGTCCAAATTTTGAAAGTGATTTTTATAATGATTTTGATAAAACAGATGCGTCTTTATCGAAGGCAAACAGTCTACAATTGTCGAAGAACGAAGAATCCCTCTTTCAAGATTCTGTCGACAAAATACTGAATCAGCCAAAGATAAATATCAAGGATCCAGAAAATATTAAAGAAACGTTGGACTCGATAGATTCCAAAGACACAAAGTAGTGATTTTTCCAGAAGATGAGGAGGAAATTTTGAATCCGATGGTGAAAAATATTAAAAAAATTTTATAAGCTATGAAAATCAGAAGAGAACTCAGCCAAGTGTAATATGTATCAGCTTAAATTAAAATCGAAAAGAAAAAATAAAATAAAAATAAATATGTAAATAATAAATACAAATAAAAATTTCGCAAATTATTTAAAAATAAATTCAGTAGAGTACGACTTTTATTCGCACAAGAAGGGTTCATAGAAAAATGTATCATCGCATTGATGACGTCCTATCATTGGAACTCTGACATCAATGCTATGATAAATGTCATCAATAAAACCAAATTAAACATCAATCTGATGACAAACGCCATCATAGAATTTTGCCATAGTTTAATTGTCATCAATGCTATGGCTGAAATGACATCAATACGATGTCACTTATTATACACATATTATTAAAGTGTAAAGTATTCCTAATTTCTATTTTAATACGAGTACATACATACAAATGATAGCGAATATGTACAACAACAAGAACTTCAACGAGCTGTTGTAGCAAGAGCATTCAATGCTACATATATACGTACAAATGAGTGTGTATCATGGTTTAATAAGTATACAAGGTGGGCGCATAAAGCAAACAAATACTACAATACAACAAAAATTAGATAATGCTTGTCAAATAATACAAGTTTTTGACGTACGGTATACATAAAACTAACAAAAAAAAATAATCGCTTACCGCCACCTATACACTTATTATATAATGTGTAACCAGTGAGAGTGAAAGCGTTTATTTTAACTTCTTGCCGCCTATTTGAAAACAATGTTTTGGCTGAGTGGTTGGTACGTTGGATTTCCAACCAAAAGGAGCTTAGTTCGACCCCCTGATGAGAGTAAAATAACAATCAGTAATACCATATTTACACTATGCAATTTTGTTGCATGCAATTTTCATTTTTAGTGAGAGTGTTGAAATAGAAATAGAGGGAAAAGACGATGAATTTAAAAGAAGATACGGACAACATCAGCACAAGTTACAAAGTGGCAATAAAGTAAACCTGTGATATAGTTTTTTAAGTTGTGTTCTTTGTTTATTTACTTTTTTTGTAAAAAAATGTTTAGTTTGAAATATTTATTGAACAAAATCCACCTAAATTGGGGTTTTAACAATAATTAATGAAAATTAAAATAATAGTGTAAGTTTTATATTGAAAAAACGTGCAATGATAACAATATTAATAAAATGTTTTTAACAAATAAATAGATTTCCCATCCCTTGATAAAGTCAACAAATAATTGACGAAACGTCGGGAAAAATGAAATAAAATAATTTGTTTTATTTGCATTATGAATCTTTAGGCCTTATTAGCTCATTTCAAAATACACAAAATACAAATTTACATTGGCCATACAACAAAAATAAATGAAATATACACATTTTGTATTTCTTCTCTGTCTTTCTCACCGAAAAAAGAGAGTTGCATGCAACAAAGTTGCATAGTGTAAATATGGTATAAGTGAAAAAGGGAACTTCATATTGGAAATTGGTGGGCACACATTTTTTCAATTCTCTTTTGAACTTGCCAGTAGCTTTTACATATTGGAAATTAATAGACAGACAGAAATTTTATAGTTTGTTTACTTCATATTCGCGTTTGCTACATGCATACACATAAAGTATGCATTTAGTGGCTGAAACGAGAAAAATCATATGAAGCAACAAGGAGGAAGTAGCGAAAAGTAATAAAGAGAATCAAAAAATGTCCGGTACAGAGAGTCGTGTACTAGACACTCTGCATCTTCGCCCTCTCTTCTACTAACTTCGTTTGTCTGCCCATTAATTTCCAATATGTAAAAGGGGACTTAGTAAAAATAATAAATTAATAACAAAATTAAATTAAAACCGAACTCAAGCCAAAATAATGAAAATTTCTTTGGATTATAACCCATACAGTTCGACTAGACTCATAACTTAATTATTAATAATAATAATTACGAAAGCGAAATTAATCAGTATTCAGCACAAGGTAGGTGTCCATTT
This sequence comes from Panzeria rudis, assembly GCA_956483635.1. Classification (NCBI taxonomy): domain Eukaryota; kingdom Metazoa; phylum Arthropoda; class Insecta; order Diptera; family Tachinidae; genus Panzeria; species Panzeria rudis. The sequence continues at coordinate 10,046,564 of OY101451.1, forward strand.
GGAACAGACACATGTATCCACCACTCTGTGCTATCCAAACAGCACATTTTTTCCATTTTTTATTAAATATTTTAGTTAAACTTTTAATTGTTAGTATTAAATATTTAATCAAAAATTAGTTAATGAAATTTGATATTAAAAATTTAATTGGTACTAGCAATCCGTATACTGGTGTAAAATTAATAAATTTTTTAATGGACACAACAAATTTTTTAACTGAAATCAATTTTTATTTTTTTCTGTGTATGATATTTTGTAAATCTATTACATAGTTTCATTTCAAATTCATTTAATAAGTTTATTTCCTTAAGATAATTTTAAAAATCAAAATGATTTTGAGTTGCAAATAATCTGAATTACGAATTTTATCTTAAATAATCAATTTGGATTAAAAAGCGCACCAGCAAGAGACAATCAATGCTGTTGAAGATGTCCTGTCCTTTAAGAATCCATATATTATATAAAAATGAGGTGTATGTTTGTCTGTTTGTTTGTTTGTTTGCAGATTTTTGTTTAGGCATAACGCCTGAACCGCTGAACCGATTTGAATGAAATTTGATACACAGATAGACATTTGGCCCACAATTAATATAGGCTATATCTTTTCCCCGGATTTTGAACCAGGAGGGGATAAAATGGGTCAAAACCACCTTCTACGCATTTGGAATTTGTTACGGCATTTAAATAAAATTTAGTACACAGATAAATATTTAGCGCACAATTAATATAGGCTGTATTCTTTCCCCGGATTTCGGATCAGGAGGGGACAAAATGGGTCAAAACCACCCCTACGCACAGCTTTGTCATTTGTTACGGCATCGACTGAATCGATTTAAATGAAATTCGGTACATAAATAGATATTAGGCCCACAATTAATATAGACTATATTTGTTTGCCTGATTTTGGACAAGGAGGGGACAAAATGGATCAAAACCACCCCTATGCATTTGACATTTGTTACGGCATCACGCCTACACGGCTATACCGATTTAAATAAAATTTGGTACACGGATAGATATTTAGCGCACAATTAATATAGTCTGTATTTGTTTTCCGGATTGTGGATCATGAGGGGACAAAATGGGTCAAAACCACCCCCTACGCATAAAATTCGGTACGCAGATTTATATTTGGCCTACAATTAATATAGGCCGTATTCTTTCCCAGATTTTGAACCAAGAGGGGACGAAATGGGTCAAAACAACCCCCTTCGCACAACATTGTTACGGCATCACGCCTAAACGGCTGAACCGATTTAAATGAAATTCGGTACACAGTTGGATATTTGGCCCACAGCTGTATTCCCTTCCCGGATTTTGGACCTAGAGGGGACAAAACGGATTAAAACATCCTTCTTCGCATAACTGTCATTTATCAACAGATTTAAAATTTTTTTTATTGTTTTCAAAGGGTTTTGCTTGCCATTAGGTCCTATAATATTTTTTTCCAAAATCTGGGGGTAATTTTTGACCCCCTCGCCCTCCCAAATGATAAACTCTGTCATTTGTGAACCGATTTTCAAAATTCTTTTTCTTTGTTTGAAAGGTTTTACTTGCAGTCTGTTCTCATATTTTTTATTCGAAAATTTGGAGGGGAACTCGGTTCCCCACGCATAACTCTGTCATATGTCGACCGATTCTTAAAATTTGTTTTTGGTTTCAAATGGTTTGCTTGCGGCTAAGGTCCATAATTTTTTTTTAAAATCGGTAAGCAAATTTGTTACCTCCCCCCGCCCGCCACATTCCTTAACTATGTAATTTGTGAACCGATTTTCAAAATTTTTTTCTTGGAAAGATTTTGCTGCCGGTTTGGTTCCATAACTTTTTTGCGAAAAACGTGGAAGGGGAGAGGCGGAATTTTGGCCACCCACGCATAACTCCGTCATTTGTCAACCTATTTTTAAAATTCTTTTTTGGTTTGAAAGGGTTTGCTTGCAGTTAGGTTTCATAATTGTTTTTTCAAAATCGGTGGAGGCTATGCCCCCCTCCCCCCCCCCATTACTTAACTCTGTCATTTGTCAACCAATTTTTAAAATTATTTTTTTGGTTTGAAAGGGTTTGCTTAGTACCATAATGGAAAATTTCTCTCTCCATCTTCCAACTCTGTCATTTTTGAACCGATTTTCAATTTATTTTTGTGTAAAATGGTTTGCCTAAATTTTAGTCCCATAATTTTTTTTCGAAAATTGGTAGGGTAATTTACTCCCGACATGATTAATGCTGTCATATGTGAATTGATTTTCAAAATTCTTTGTTTGTTTGAAAGGCTTTGCCTGCAGTTTTATGCTGTAATATTTTTCAAAAATCGATGGGGAGATTTGCTCTCCCCCTTGCTTAACTATGTCATTTGTTTTTGAAAAAGGGGCAGGAGGGATGAGGGAAGGTTGGTCTTCCACACAAAACTCTTTCATTTATCGATCGATTTTTAAAATTATTTTTTGGTTTGCGGTTTAGTCCCATATTTTTTAATTTATTTATTTTTTTAAATCGATGGGGAAAATTGCTCGCCCTCATGCTTATCTCTGTCATTTGCGAACCGATTTTCAAACATTTTATTTTGTTTGAAAAGATTTGCCTGAAGCTTAGCCCCATAATATTTTTTCGAAAATTGATGAGGAAGTTTAAGATTAACTCTGTCATAATTGAACCGAACTTCAAAATAGTTTTTTTTTTGTTTGAAAGAGTTTGCTTGAAGTTGGTCACATAGAAGTGGATATGGAGCGGACAAATAGGTATCCCGATATATTGATTATCGTATAACTATGCCATTTTTTGGACGATTTCAAAAATTTTTATTTGAAAGGGCACAAAACGTTTGGTACCATAAAAATTTGCGGGCGAACACGCAATTAGTAGCAGGATGTTTGATCTAACGCATAATTGCGTCCGTATTATAATCATCATTTCGAAATCGGGTTTTCAGAGTTATTTCGTCCATATTGCTAGACCAGATAGACGCATTAAGGACTTTTCCTGAAAATGTGTAAAGCCCGTGCATCGCCGGGTAGAAAAAAGCTAGTTAACAATTAAAAGCGTAGGTTTGTTCTTCTGAGAAGAGCTTTGTGAACTTTCTTAAATAAACAAAAAAAAAATGTATTGATAGTTATCCATATTTTTTTTTAAATTTCAATGAAATTTTTTAGTGAATAACTAAGAAGTTTATGTTAAAATACATCAAAGATTATTCATCTGCAGTACTTTAAATTCAATAAGGTTTCTTCTGAAAAATATTGATTTCGTAGAAAAATGTATTGAGCGTTACGTAAAGAGTATTTTTAAATATAATTTTTCTGTAAATTGAAGAACTTAAAAAAGTCAAGAGCAGCTAAAGAGTAAAAACGATATAAAGAACATTATATGTTTACACATTTTGGATTTCTATTGAAAAAACTTTTGTTTTTACCACACTGTAGGTTGTTAAATTTTCGAAGAATGTATTAGGTAGGTCGTTTTTCGCTACAAATAATTATTTGAAATTGACATAACTTTTGAGATTATCAGTCGATTTTGTTTAAGTTATACCATATTTACACCATGCAACTTTGTTGCATGCAATTTTAATTTTAAGTGAGAGTGTTGAAATAGAAATGTACACTTTTTGTATTTCTTCTCTGTCTTTCTCACTGAAAAAAGCAAGTTGCATGCAACAAAGTTGCATAGTGTATATATGGTATTACTTTTATTTCAAAGAAAAATTAGCCTACTTTTTCGTTATATATAAATATACGAAAATAATGATTTTAAAAGATACCATTTTTTCCATGCGAACACAAGTCAAAATTTAAATAGTGGTCGTGACTTTTAATTTCGTCTTGCGATTATTATAATATTTTGTTTTTAGATAGAAGATGGATAGTGCTTTCAAGCGCTATACTAGTTTTTGTTGTATATTTTTTTAATTATTCTCAGAATAACCGTGAAAGCAACGTAACGATCAATATACAAAAGCTTTGAAATAACAAAAAATAATTTTTTTCAGGATCAATTGATTGAGGCGAAAACTATAATATGAATCCTACGTCTCACATTTCTATTAGTTACATAAGTAAACAACAAAAAAAAAACACACACACACACTCGAAATATACGTTTAGAATAAGAACCACCCATGTTTATTAAGCAATCAGTGACATAACAACAGATAAGCAAACAAAATCAAAATATCAAGTCAGGTAAATTAAAACTGAAACACTCATTAGGGAAACCCACTATAAAATTAAAATAGTTTCAAAGAAACATTAATTACTTTATGGGCAGCTTGCTGTTGTTTTAAAGTTTTACGAAAGTCAATCGTGCTAATCTCTTGTTAAACTCCTTGTGCATACCCTTAAAGGATTAATTTAATTTTTTCAAAATTAATACATATGTTTGTAGTAAATAACATTTACTAAATATTAACACCTATTTACCTGTCGCAGGTGTTCTAGATTACTTTAAGGAATTTGTTACGAGGCTACTTAAGGACTTTATTTCTGTTTGCAAAATCAGTATCTTAAAACATATCAAAAGTGACTGTTTGTTTTATAGAAAATAAAATTTTAAAAAGTTATTTCACCAGTGCGTAAAAAAACGTTTGAAAAAATGAGCCTTTTTGATTTGCTAAATGAGCGTAAACAATTGGGAGCTCAGATCAAAAGCTGCTACGACTTAACTAAACGTGATGATTTTTATAAAAGTCTTGGGAATTACATTGAAATTTTGTGGAGCGATTTCCATAGTATCAGTCAGGAGTTAAAATCGCTGGCCAAGCAAGATAAGGAGACTGCGTACTATTCAAAAATTGAAAATTATATATTAAAATTTAGACAAGAAATAAAAGGTGAATACAAAAATTTATCAACTTGTAATTGCAATCATCATGACAAGGAAAAACAACAAAGTGCTCGTTTTCAAGCAAAACTAAACAAATTTAAAGAATTTCTATATGAAATCAGAGGCAAAGTCAAATGCTGCGAATATCCAAATACTATGGCGAAAGAGCTAGAATTGCGATTCGAGATGCTTAAAGAAGATGCTGAAGATAACGAAAAATTTAAGGAAGAATTCAGTAAAGTGATTGACATCTATTTTGATGTGCTTCTGCAAGTAAATGAGCAAATACTTAAAAAACAAAAGGAATCAGCTATGACATTAATCCAAACACATCCAACAAGGATAAAACCTAATAAGAGTTCCTATTTTGAAAATAATGTTTATTATGATTTTGGCCAAGGAGATGTCTTTTCACAGAAATCGGAGAAGCCACAATTGCTTAATGCTGAAAATATCATGTTTCTAACTGTTGTCGACAAATTACTGGATCATCCAAAAATAAATATCAAGGATCAAAAAGGCGTTAAAGAAATGTTGGACTCTATAGATTCTTGTTTACAATCTATAGAAAGGATGGGGTTGTGCACCAAAACCACTGAGCTATTCATCGCTGGAATAATTATTAAAAAGTTCGATGACGAGACTGCTTTACGTTTTTGTTTAGAAGAACCGGAAAACATTCAATCGTTACAGGGTGTAATAGATATTATTAAACACCTGGCACAAGATACTCAAAATGGTTGGAAAGAAATAAAAACCCTTCCATACTATCAAAAGTCAATTTATATACCGACTAGTGAAGTCTTAATAAAAAATACGGATAAGCGAAAGAAGGAACTTGCAGACTCAAAGTCATCGCCCCTCTTAGATGAACAGTTGCATCAGTTGGATAATAAACGAGATAACGAGGCTACAACGAGTGATACAAATGCTACTATAAATGAATGTCAAAGTGCAGTAAATGAGCAAATCCAACAGCAAAACCTACTCATTGTTTCTATGCCATCAGCAGATAGCCAAACATTGAACGAGCAGCATGAGCGCATTTGTCCAACTTTGGTAACCAAGCCGAACGAAGTTAGCGTATACTTTCCACAACGTGGCAACACTCTCACTAGAGATAACTTCCTTAAGATATTCAACGCCATCAGTGATTTGTTCCAAGCCAACAAACTGCCGTTGTTGGCCAATCACAAAGAAGGTTTATTTGAGATCCGGCTAAGTACCTTAACTGATCTAATATTGAAACGACAAGCGAGCGAGATTCTAGAAACCTACATACGAAATCTTCGTGCTGGCGTATCATTGACAACTTGTTATACTAAAGGAACAATTATCCTTGACCTGCATACTAACGGTTTATCTGAGGCACAAATTCGAGAGCATTATAAATCTGCCGATGTTCCGACATCATTCAAAGCATTTGTCACGCCGTTACTTGAGAAATCTCAAATGTTTCTACACAAAGTAGTGATTTTTCCAGAAGATGAGGAGGAAATTTTGAATCCGATGGTGAAAAGTATAAAAAAAATTTTATGAGCTATGAAAATCAGAAGAGAACTCAGCCAAGTGTAATATGTATCAGTTTAAATTAAAATCGAAAAGAAAAAATAAAATAAAAATAAATATGTAAATAATAAATACAAATAAAAATTTCGCAAATTATTTAAAAATAAATTCAGTAGAGTACGACTTTTATTCGCACAAGAAGGGTTCATAGAAAAATGTATCATCGCATTGATGGCGTCCTATCAATGGAACTCTGACATCAATGCTATGATAAATGTCATCAATAAAACGAAATTAAACATCAATCTGATGGCAAACGCCATCATAAAATTTTGCCATAGTTTAATTGTCATCAATGCTATGGCTGAAATGACATCAATACGATGTCACTTATTATCAGTGCTGTTACGAATTTTTTTTTCCAAAAATCGTAAAATTTTGGGAAATAAAATCGTCAAAATCGTCAAGATTTTCAAAAAATTTCGTCAACAAATCGTCACACTGAAAATCAACTATTTAATAGTGTTTCTTAGTGTTTTATAGAAGCAAAACAATAATTTCTATAGAAAGTAACAATTCAACTGTTTTATTAAAAAATATAAACTGAAGCACAAATTAGTCTCACAATTTTTTGGCCAATTCAAAGCTAGATTATATAATACAGTATTTTGAATTTATAATGATTTTATACTTTGAGCAGCTTATGAGACAGATCACTTAAACATTTTATATTTTACAAAAGGTATTGTAAGCTTTGTGACAAACGACAAAATTATAACAAATTACAATTTTTATAATCTGAACAAGCTAAAAATTGTCACTTGCTATAATTTTCATTTTGACATAAGGCTTAGGATACGGCTGTTAATGTCGATTATACTCATATAAATACACACACATTTCAGTAAATTTTTTGCAAAAATAAACTTTGTTTTTTTAATTTTAGAGTTTCAAAGCTAAAACAAATTTTGTATTATTTTTTATCAGATCTAACCTTCTATATGAAATATTGAGAAAAAGTAGTAACCTCAACAAGTCGTCAAAGTATATGAGATACTGCACAAAAAATCGTCAATTGTCATTTTGGTAAATTTGATACAAGGTGTAAAATCGTCAAAATGATGAAAACTCGTCCCGTTTAACAGCCCTGCTTATTATACACATATTATTAAAGTGTAAAGTATTTGTAATTTCTATTTTAATACAAATTTTATTGTGTTTAAACGCATTTTTAAAAAGTCCAAAAACATGACATTGCATTGATGTAAACTTATCATCCTTACTACGACAGAGCTAATAATAAAATATTCAAGTATTTTTAAAATCTATGCAAGTACAGCTTACATGCATAGATAGACAAAACATTAAAGCAAACGATAGTATGACACTTTTTCATCATATTAATGATATTAGTCATCATATTTATGTTGCACCAATTAGTTTTCTGTTGCCGATGTTTTGAGCTTTAACATATTCACCACAGCAGGCTACACGACTACACAACTTCAAATGTCGCTTGCTACAATAGTCGCTATGTCGCTTAATTATTTTGAAAGCGGCAGAAACATCATACCAGCTGACATTTTGTTGTACAACTACATATTTCAGTGATGCCACTTTCAAATGTTTCACTTGTATAACAATAAAATCGCTTATTCGAAATATACTTATATGACGGAAAATATAAAAACAAATGAATTCATTTGTTTAATATCTCTTGATTGCACTTTTAAATTGAAATTGAAAAAATTTTTGATGTTCTCTTTGTTAAATAAAATAAAATATGGACTAAGACAAGAATACCAGCATCGTTGAAAATTTAAAATTACTTTTTTGGGGCTCTCTCTTGGCTCTGGAGTTACGAGGCTCAGAACTTTAATTTTTTTTGGCCATAACTCCTAGAACTAACAACAGATATAAGTGATATGGGTATCACGTTAAAGTTCTGTAAAATACCTTCCCACTGGTGTATAAATTTCCGAAATCTCTTAACCATGGTGTGTGAAATGCATCCTTAAAATTTTGTTATCTGACTTTTCACGCAGACACACCGTTATCTTAAAAACCAGTCGATACCACGTATCGACAAGATGAAAGTGGATACCATGTATCCACTTTTATGGAGAGCCTTCCATGCTTTTATATGGTGAATTTTTGAAACCTGTCCCCGATGAAATACGTAAGTTATGGTAACTTAAAAATGAGTTTATGATTTAACTTATTTTTAAAATATAATTTTTATAGCGCAACAACTTAAATTAAAGCTTCGAATGTTATATGTTAAACTAAATACATGCTTAAGTACCCGTTGTATCGGTCAGTTTTTAAGATAACTGTGCTTTTACGTGAAAAATCATATAAAAAATGTTTTATTTTCTATTTTGCTCGCAATGGGTTAACGACTTTGAGAATGTTGTATACCAATGCAAAGGCATCTTAGAGCTCGTGAAATGATTCCTATATCGTTTACATCCCCTGCGGAAAATTCGGTGACAATTGATCCAAAATCCTATAACTTGATAAAATGAGACTGGTACCAAAAATAAGGAGTAGTGAATGATGAAAAAAGACATATTGTGTAAATGGTTACATATTAACCATTTTCAGTCAATTTAGTTGGTATTCCGGCTAGTATTGTAGTAAACGGCACTGAACAAATTCGATGCACCTGGATCTAAGGCCTATCACATGGTATCTATAAAATATTAATTGTCTCCCTTCAATGAGACTGCCATGCCACTCAGGAACCTGTTTTGTAACTATATTCAAATATTAACTCCAGCTTAACAGGTATTTATAACATTGAAATATAAGCTCCACTGTGGTCGAGTGGGTAGTGTACTAGCCTGTCATGCCGGAGGTTGCCGGTTCGAATCCTATCAAAGACACCGCTTAAAAATAAAATACAATTTCTACTTGGATTTGTAACAATAAAAAAATAAATTAATCGATAATTACAGCTGAATTTTGGAATAATATTTATATATAATCTATATTATTCGACACCGATTAGGACTCCATAAGATAGTTCAGAGACAAGTTATAAGGTGCATACAAAGTATCAATTAACCCCATCCTAGGCCATCCCCATGTAAAAGTGGCAGGTCCGCAGATCTTACAATATTGTCAGATCTGCCAATGTGCTGACGATGTACTGACAATAAAAAATTGTCAGCACAAGGTATATTGTTAGTTCACACGGTTGTATCGAAGTTGTTAGAAACGCTTACAATTTATTGGCAGACAATTGTCTGACAATAAATTTATCTGACTAAATTGTCAGTAAAAAAATTGGCAGTTCACACGATTGTCAGATGCAAAAATTGTCAGATCTGTTGTTTGCCGCTGCCAGACTCAGATCATTTAACAGAAATTATTAATTATTTATCATCTGTGCTTGTGTTAACTTTAAAAAGTGAAAATATAAATTATTATCAACCATAAAGAAGCAATTTTAACTATTTTGTCTGCATAATTTCTTTTATTTTCCTTTTCCCCTCAAAAAAGATGTGTGCAGTGCTGCCAATATAAAGAAGTCTCTGACAATGACGCCTTTGTCAGATGCAGAAACTTCGCACATCTGACAATAAAAAAATGTCTGACAATAATCTGGCAATGGCAACGCGATGCGTTCACACGATTGTGAGATGTCTGAAAATTTTTTGTCAGCAGGTAGTTTTAAAATCGACTAACAATGCTTGTTCTGCCAATTTTGTCAGACAAAAATTTTCAGTTCACACAATTGTAAGAAACTTTTAGCACATTTTACCTACAATATTGTAAGATCTGACAATCGTCTGTACATAGCTTTATATCAAGGTAGATCCATGATACAATAATGAAAGCACATATGACTATTTCGCCGCGGTGGCTGTATCTGTTAATTGTTTTTTAATCGTGTGTTTTGAAAGGCATAGACACTTTTATGTGGCAATAAACCAAAGAAGGTATTTATTTTAGGCATATGAATTGTAATCACAGTTGTAAAAAGTACATTTTAAATAAATTTTCGTCTTCTTTTTTTGACAGATACGGCCAACCAGGCGAATTGATATTGTGTTTGTTGTATTATAACCACCACCTGTAAAATTAATTTGCCTTGGATCTACCTTTTCACACTGGAAAACATCTAACATCTACCATAAATTTTCGAATTTTCCCATAAGAATTATACAGGGCTTAATGGCAAACATATTTCAAAATCATTGTAAAATGTTCCTATCTCAATTTGTTCCAACCACCATCATTCGATAAATTTAGTGTCATCACTAAAAAGTGGCATAGTAAAGTGTATAGGTGGCAGCAATACGCCTGCTACTTATTTTTTGCTCTGGTAGTTTTGTGTATAATTACGTCAAACACGTGTATTTTTTTGACAAGCATAATCTAGTCTTTGTTGTATTTGTTGCCCTCATATGGCCACCTGTACATTAGCGCAAATTGATGGAATATGTTAGATGTTGTTCAGTGTGAAAAGCCTATTACATCACAAAAAAAAAAAACACACACACACACAGAAAATGTACGTTTGGAACAGCATTGCCCAAGCCCTATGCGCTTGATGCTAATTTGTTTTTGTAAAAGCACTTAGATATAGGCTGTGTGTTTTAATACACACAGCACTCAGCACTAGCAATACGAGAACAAAATACACAGAAGTGACACGAACCGAAATATATTTCTGATCGCTTATAAAGTGCCTTTGAAATTCATTTTCTTTTGCGGCGTCTTTCTACCCGAATTAATTTTGTTATGAATAAAACTAATTATATATGCATATATTTCCACAATTTACATTTTAAATTTTATTTATTAATTAATTATGTTCATTTTTATACATTTTTACATGTTATCTTTATAACTACCCAGCGGCTAAGGTTACAACTAATAACGCTTTGGGACAGTCATATTACTAGTTGTAATGGTAGTAGTTCAAAAACGTCAGTCATATTACTGGTTGTAACATGACTAGTAACGTTAGTGGTCAAAATAGAACAATCATACTGCTAGTTGTATCGAGACTAGTAACGATACTAGTCAAAAAGGGACAAAATTTTGAGGTATACGATTTTATATAAAACTTATTTTTAGCTATTAAAAAAATAAGTAGAATGTGGCTCAGTGGGTAGAGTACTTGCCTTAAAATATGTGGAATGTGTGTTCGTACCCCGGTTGAGCCAAAGTTTTTTTAAGAGTTACAAAACTCTTAATAAAAAAACTAGTAAGCGCACTAGTTTACAATAACTAGGATTCCAACTGGGATATAACTGTATACAAATGAACTAGTTGGTCTCCTATGACAACCTAATGTTAAAATCGATAGTTTGATATATGAAAAAAGGATAGATAGACAACTAGTCTGAAGCAAAAAGCAACTAGTATAGTTTCAACTACATACCAATTACTTTGTCTGCAGGGTACTGCAAAATCTCACAACTAATCAATCATGTGCATGTGTGTGTAAACACACGCTGTATAAAACAAAAACCATCATTAAAAAGTAATTGCAAAAACCCGAACATTAATAAAACAAATCTACGACACTTTTATACACACACACAATTCTTTTTTCACAATATATTTTTAATAATAAGGCATAATTCTTTAAATTTATTAGAAATTAAACATTTTTAGCGCGTTATTCAGTTAGTAAACTTTTTACATTTCTTCGTTTTCGTTTTGTTTATTTTCTTCTGTTCGCTACTATTTTTGTCTCTTTTTAACAGAGCCTTAAAAACAATTGATAAACCTGATTGTAGCGTTTTTTACCTGTCACTTTTGTGCTTTCTGTATATTTTGTATCACAGTCAGGTAAATGAACCGAAAAAAGTCATTAGAGGAAACAACCATAGACAACTAACTAGACCCGTCACTATACAACAACATTACGAAGATTGTATAAAAGAGAAAGCAAATCTTATTTTCTAACGTGGCTTCTAATTGACTATCTCATTCATACAATCTTAGCAAAAATAACAACATGCATGTAAAACTGCTTAACACATGAGAACAGCCCTTTTTAGCTGTCAAAAGTGAGTATTCTGGTACATTTTCTGTGGAAACAACTTTTAAAATTTAATAGTTTCAAAGAAATATTAACTACCTTATGAGTCGCATGATCTTTTCTAATGTAATAAAATTGCTCTTGACGAACTCCTTGTGTATTCCGTTTTGCACAATTAAGTACGCTTGCATGTAGAAAATAACCTTTACTAAATATCTGCACTTACCTGCGCAGGTAGCCTAGATTAGTTTAAAGAATTTGCTACTTGGCTGTTAAGGATTTTATTTCTGTTTGCCAAATCAGTATCTTAAAACAAATCAAAAGTGATTGTTTAAATTATTGGAAATAAACATTTTTTATTTGTTATTCTATTCGTGCTTAAAAGTTTCGCGAAAATGTGCATTCAATATTTGCTTAATAAGAGAAGGGACCTGGGAAATGACATAAAACATCGCTACGAAATATCTCAAAATTCTGGTGTAGTCTATTCATATAAAAGTTTTAGGAGACAAATTGAAAGATTGTGGAGCGAGTTCTATAGTATCCATCAGAAACTAAACTCCGCTGGCATTCAAGATAATGAGTACTATTCCGAAATCGAAAGTTATATTTTAGGCTTTAACTGTCGTAAACAAGATGAGATAAGAGATGAATACGAAAAGATAGGAGCTTGTTATTGCAATGATAATAGCATGGAAAACGATGAAGTTGTACGTTTTCTGGAAAATCTTGAAAAATTTAGAGAATTTCTACATGAAAAGAGAGCAAAAGTCCAATGTTGCGAATATCCAATCATTATGGCAAAGGAGCTAGAAGTACGATTCGAGATGCTTAAAGAAGATGCTAAAGATACTTCAGTGAGAGATAATGAAAAATCTAAAGAAGCGTTTAATGAATTGATTGAAATCTATTTTGATACACTTTTGAAAGTAAGTGAGCAAATACATAAAAAAGAAAAAGAATCAGCTCTCACATTACGGCAAATACGTCAAACTATGCTAGAAGCTAATAAGAGTCCAAATTTTGAAAGTGATTTTTATAATGATTTTGGTAAAACAGATGCATCTTTACCGAAGGCAAACAGTCTACAATTGCCGAAGAACGAAGAGTCCCTCTTTCAAGATTCTGTCGACAAAATACTGAATCAGCCAAAGATAAATATCAAGGATCCAGAAAATGTTAAAGTAATGTTGGACTCTATAGATTCTTGTTTAAAATCTATAACAAAGATGGGGTTGTGTACCAAAGCTACTGAGCTATTCATCGCTAGATTAGTTATTAAGAAGTTCGATGATCAGACTATGAGTTTTTGTTTTAAAGAACCGGCAAAAATTCAAACGTTACTGGATGTAATAGATTTTCTTAAACAAGTAACACAAAATACTCAAAAGGATTTACAAGAACCAAAAAACACGCCGAACCATCAGAAGGCCAATTTTACAGAGGCAGGTGCAGTATCAACAGAAAATACCGATAAGGGAAAGAAGGAACTCACGACAACAAAGCCATGTGCCCCTTTAGATCAGCAGTATCTTCAGTTGGAAGATAATTCAGGTAACCAGTCTATCACGACTGATGCAAATGGAACTATAAATGAGAATCAAAATGCATTAAATCAGATTAATGAGCGCATTAGTCCAACTTTGGTAACCAGTCCAAACAAAATTAGCGTATACATTCCATCAAGCATCAATACCATCACTAGAGATGACTTTATCAAGATATTCAATGCCATCAGAGATTTGTTCCAATCCAACATATTGCCGTTATTGACCCATCACAAGCAAACCTTATTTGAAATTGAACTTAACAACCTAGCTGATCTTAGTTCGAAGCAACAAAAGGGCGAGATTCTAGAAACCCACATACGAAATCTTCGTGCCGGCATCTTACTAAAACTTCGTTATGCTGAAGGAACAATAATCCTTAACCTACAAACTATTGGCTTATCTGAGGCAAATATTCGAGAGCATTATAAATCTGGCGATACTCCGACATCATTCAAAGCATTTGTCGTGCCATTACTTGAGCAAAATGAAATGCCGCTACACAAGGTAGTCATTTTTCCAGAAGATGAGCAGGAGCTTTCAAATCGGATGGTGGCTAAATGAGAAAATAACAAGAATGTATTCTGAGCCTTAACCACCTGGCTTTTCTTCGAGTTAGCTATTCAAATTAGATGCGAGTTCAGTTATATGTAAGAACTACTTAAATAAATATAAAAATATAAAAATAAATAAAAACTTTTGCATATTGTATAAAAACAAAAAAAAATGAATTATATTTTTCCTTTCTAAGAAAATGTATCTCTTAAGTCTACTAGCCTCGAAAATTTTATTTAATTAATTTCAAAAAATCCCAGAATTTAAAAATATCGATAATATTTCACGCTGGTAACACAGAAATCAAAAGCTCAAAAAAGTTGAACATTATAAAGAAAGACTTAGTGAAGTTGCAAACCTTTAAAAAACCCATAATATTCAAGTAACTGGTCGCGAGATGGCGACTCGCCTGTTAATTGGTTAAGAAAATAAATAGGATTTTCGCTCGTTGGTTGTTGCTGTCATGGCTGGCAGTGTCGTTTAGGTGAAAAACGAATTGTGATGAGAAGACGGGGTGGTCCCGAAATATCTGGTGTCAGTTCAACCTTCCGTACAGCCAAATTTTTTGTGAATGTTTAATTATTACATGCTGTAGAATTTCTTTCTAAAATAAAAAATTGTTTAATCGAAAGATTAAAATGAAAAATGAACTTAAGTCAAACTAATTAAATAACTTTGAATAATTTATTTATTTCTTTGGCTTTTCATACAGAATTCTCTGTATGACTTACACATGTACTCGTATCGTTCGTAATCAATTTGGATTGAAAAATCAACAATCAATTCATCACTTAAGTTCAGGCTTCAGAAGTTTTAACTACAGTTCATAGATATTACGAAGACCTTTGTACCGCTCCATTATTTCCTAGTACATATTACAGAACTTTATAAAATTTTCCCAATGCGGTTGAGTATGTTCTGTCCTTTGGGTTGTTTCTGTATAATTTTCCACTTACATATTTGGAAAAAGTCTAACAAAATTTTTAAGTTCTGTTTAGTAAGACAAAATATCCATACATATCGCTCCTTTACTGCAACATGATTATATCTCAAAAAACCAAAATTTTCAAGTTACTCAAGAAAATATCTTTATTGAGATCTTATTTATATGTAAAAACATTTTCAGAAACATATCTTAAACTAAACCGAAGTTATAAGCACTAAAAAGCCCATATATTTGCTAAAATTTTTAAAACTTTAAACTCATTTTTCCAGGTTTAATTTTTTAATTCTTTTGGAGATATGACTACGTTGCAATAAAGAAGCGATATGTATTTATAATACATCTTACTGTTCTTATAACAGTCGATTTGTTTAAGATTTATCGCAGCACCATACTGCCCTCCTAAGAAAGAAACTCACAAGCGCCAAAATTCCAAAATTGAGATAAGGACAGATTCGGAAACGTAAGTGAGTTTCTGTATTTTATGTTAAGCTTAAAAACCCCATTTTCCACTATAAATGAGCAATAAATAAGCAAAATGGTCACATCTACCACTTCTAGGTTTTGTTTTCTTTTTAAAAGTAAAATATCTCAGATCTACTAAAATGAAGACGTGGCCTTCTTTCTTAGGAGGGCAGAATAGCTCACTATGTGTAATGCTCATTAAATTCTGTACTTTCCCTAAGGAATAGCTGTTAAGAAAATATAATCAAAACTAATTTATATGCAGCACTTCTAATTGACTTATTGCCAAATAGATGTTTGTATTTTTATATATTTTTTTGTTTGTTTTTCGAAAGTGTACTAGTAATGATCATTAACAGACAAAATAATGAAAATAGCATCAGCAAGAACTGAATCAGTCTACGAAATGCAATACAACATCATTGAAATGCTATTGCAATCAACATGGAAATCATTCGATGACAGCGTAATAATAAAAAATACAGAATTCAATCATACCAACACACTCGTAAACAAAATAATTTGCATATTCATACATATTTACAAATGCATACATATAAAAGACCGCAAATAACAGAATGCAAACACTGTCTTACAAATACATGCACTTGCACATATTAAAATGCATACATATGTATGTACCATGCACAAATGCAAACCCTGAAAAAAGCCAGAAGGGGAGGGGGGCCAAGTGTCTCCAAGTCACCAATTTTTTCGACAAGTTTAGAGATTTTCTGGTCACATTATCACTAATCGCCTACACTTTTTATTTGGTCTTTAATGGAAAGAGAAGTTCTTGACAGCAACTCATTTTATTGTGTTGAAAATAAATGAGGCTGCACGCAAAACTAAAAACTTTCATAAACAATTTTATTTAATTGCCTTATCTAGTAAAGTGTTATAGGTATGTGTTGACTAGAATCATGAAAATGCACTAGTGAATCTCTGGTGTCAATGACTCAATGTGGTCCCATAATAACCACTTAGTCTATAGTAAGGCAGTAGTTCCGAGGTCAGTAGTGGAATCTCAATGACAAGCACATGTTAAATGTCTACGGCACAGAACATTGCCTGGAATACAATTAGCCAGTAGTACTGGGGACAAAGTCAATAGTGAATCAGTACAGTTTTATTATCAAAAATTCCTCCAGGGTATATACACATATGCATGCATATGGATATAAAACTCAATCAAATGTGCTCACACAGACACATGCAAATAATTTCGTTCTCTCGCACCAGTCAAATTATTCGTTTTTTCTTTTGATAAAAGGTGTTGTCAAGGCAGATTCATTTAATCTACCTTGGGTGTTGTTATGTGAATGTATAAATAAAGGAGATTGACTATCAGTATGACCATTTTTGAATTTTTGCAGCTAAATTTTGCAATTTTTATTTTGATTTAACTGAAATTTTTCCATTAGGCAGTTAGCATTACATATTTTTATAATTTTTTTGATTGTTTATTTGGCATTTTCTAGCCCAATAAGCATTCAAAAACGTAAACTTTCAGTAATTGAAATTCAACTGGAAGTACACTTCAGTTGAAGCTTTACTTCGAGTTATTTTCCAATTTGAAATTTAAAATCAACAAAATTGTATGCTCAAACTTTCGTTTGTTTGTCAAGCAATGAAAAATTAAACCACAATTTTCACAATTAAAAAATAACTAAATATAAATTTTTCTAAAATTCAGTGAAAATTTGTAAAAAAAGGAGCAATGCCCTTGTGGCTGAGTGGTAGTAATGCTAGCCTGTCAGTCCAGAGGTCGTGGGCTGTATTCCCACCATAGGCACTGGATTTTTTCCGCAGACAAGCTAATCGCTTCGCGGGTTGTGTCTGTTTGGATATTCTAGAATCGCATTGTGAAAGAAACATGCAAAATAAAGAGTAAATTGGAAAAATTTCCAAAATACCTGTAGTACATAGTGTATGTGTTTATAAAAGTGAGTGAAATGCGTACAAATACGTTGATTTGATTTTTTTAGCGCATGGAAACGTTCATTTCTCTGACGTGCTTTCCAAAATACTCACCATTAATTTAATCTTTGTTTGTAATAAATAACTTTTGAATAAAGTTTATAAGTGACTATATTTTCAACTTGAAACACACTTTTACTCAATGCTTGATGCAAACTATATTTCAATGGTTGAATTAAACTTAAATTCAAGGAATTTGGGACGACTTTTTGCCATCCCACGTCAACTTTGGTTGATAAACAGACCTGTTTCGGCTATATGCCATCTACTAAATCGTTTTTCTGTTGTCAGTTGTTTCTTTTACAATTTGTTTGTATACCTAACTTCCTTCCTTGATCCCTTTGTATTTTGCTCTCTATTTCTCTCTCTCTCTCTCTCTGGCGTCTATATGCTTTTCTGTATCTCTACCTGTTAGCTATTTCTCTTATTTCCTGTTACTATTATGTTTGTGTTTAAAACTTTCTTTATAATCTGCTCTATTAGTTAGCAGATGTTTTATCCCTGCGTAGGTAATAATCTGTAATTGTACGTTTCTGGGTAATCCCTTTTGTCTTGTTCATTTCCTACTACGTTGCCTGGACTATTGTTTTCTTTTGTGTAAACATATTTTAACGGTTAAAATATTGCATCTGAAGCAGCGTTTATATGTTCATTTATTATTCTACCCTTAAATGTTTTGTGCTTGGATATTTTCATGTTCTCTAATACATTCACTCGCCGTCCTTCATCTTGTGAATGTAATAGTTTAACTTTTTTTCTAATATATCCTGGCGTACATTTGTTGTCGAATATGTGGTTTACGAAATTCGATTCTGGTGCTATGCCTGGTTTTCTCAGTTTTGTTTTAGTGTGGCTTTTAGTTGCGAGTTGCATTGAATATTCCTCGTCTTCTGTTTTGTAGGGTAGTCTCTGTTGTTGGGTTTAATGGATATATATATCAAATGAAACTAGTTTAATATTTTCTGTTATCCGTATGCTCTTTGCTTTCTAGGTCCAAGGTATCTTTCAGTACTGTTTTTAAGTATTTCGATAGCCTATAGCTGGGAGCATATTTGTAATTAACAATGGGTCTCATTGGCGTGTTTGGCTTGCGTATCTGCGGTAAAGCAATCATAGATGAAGCGGATGGATTCATAAGTATTAATGAATATGATATGCCTGGTTTTATTACTTTGGTTTCCTTTTTTATTATTTCCTTGGCCTTGGTCTGGTATTCGCCTGTAGGATCTTTCCTTATTCTCCGGCATTTAGTATCCACTATTAACTGTTCCGTTTTTTCGATGTATTCATCCTTGTTGATTAAGACCGTTGTATTTCCTTTATCTGCTTTCGTTGCTACGATATTGGGTAGCATTATTTTTTCAAAATAAATATCAAATTACAAGGCGAATTCTAGCAGCTGGACTCTACAGATCTGCTGTTTATTTTTTGCTAATGTAGGCCGCTAGTATTTTTGTTCTGGCTAAATTGTCAAATGCTTTGTTGACATATTTTTCAGTACCAGGTATTTTCCAAAGCGAATTGAGGCGAATCTACCTGTTATGAATTCGCCTTGATCAAATTATATGAAAATGTCATAGGATAAATACTCAATTTAAATGGCATAAACAAAGTTTTTTTTGATTGTATAAACAAGAACTCAACTATTTTTCAATACTACAAGTTGCAAATTTACACGCAAAACAAATATAAATTTTGTAAATGTGCTATTGTTTTGTAGATATTTTACTTGCAGACTTGTAACTTGTACTTTTGCGAAATGAGCCTCTGGACCAGCGATGCCATTTTTAGCTATTTTTTAAGATATAGCAAAAAACGATATGTTCTCATATCGTAAGCTTTTTGCGATATGACAATACTGCGATATGACAACACCGTGTATGGCTATCTTAGTGTTGTCATATAGTAAAAAACTTGCGATATGACAACACAGTTTGCCATATCGTAAAAATGGCTAAAAAATGGCATCGCAGCCGTGGACTATATTTCTCAAAAATACAAGTTACAAACCTACAAATAAAATACCCACAAAACAACAACACTTTTACAAAATTTATTGTTCTTTTTTGTCCCCCCGGGGAGCACAGTGTGCGCATCTTGGTGATAGCTGTAGCCTTGATGATGTGCTTTCTGGGGAGAGGGTAATTGGATTTTGCTGACAGTACCTTTGGCCAATTACCCATAAAACTTATGTGTACTACCCAATCTCTGGCGACAGAGCAACGGGCGTGCATATATTTATAAAAGGAAGTAGGCTTGCCTACTCGAGTCAGTAAGGAGGTGAACAGGCACCTATGGTTTACCCCAAGACCAAAGTCGATAGAAAGTTAACCTCTAGGGGTTTTCTTTTGAGGCTTTACCAGTAGCATGAACTGGTACCACGGGAACCAGTTGCCCCACAGATGACCTGCCTGCCGAGGGTAAAGAGATAAGATACTCGCCGTATGAGCGAGATCATCTGGGATGATGTCGCTAGAAGGACATTGTCTCACCCTGGGGAGGATGATTCTGTGTCTGGTTATTGGAGAGGTCTCCTTCGGGAGTCCACGTGGTGGCTGTGGTTGCTACCAAAATCGCTGGGAGAGGTGTTGGTTAAAAGACTGATGCTCGCCTAGTGCTAGTGGCTAGCGTGGACTTCGGTCCACCAACAGAAAGCCTCTTTGTGCTGTTGCTAAAGCAACAGACGTTACACTCGGTAGTGCTTTGTGGCGGGTGGAAGGGGAATATTTTGCTGGGGGCGTCTACACTTGGTGTAGATACTTGCCAGCTTCTGTTTCCTCGGAAGCCTTGTTCGCATCGCGTTAAACTACTGATGTAATAGAGTCTAGATAGCTCAAACACTCTAACAAGGTGTTTATGCATGGTGGGGTCTCCCATGCATGAGAAGTTGCTACCTGTGTGAGCCTTGCAAGCCACACATGGTGTGCCTTCGGGGTAACTCGGGGGTGGTGGTGAACACTCAACTTCACTCGGTGTTTTGAGAACACCGTCGGATAAGGCCGTAATGGCAGGTACCGACGTTAATCAAAACCCATATCTGTTCTTTTTTGTGTGTGTTTTACTTTAAAAAAACGGAGGAGAGAGGCTATCAAGTAGGAAAATGCCATTAATTACTTCAATTTCATGTCATTTTTGTACAAAATTTCAAACGTAGCCACTTTTGTATTGTATAACTGTCGCATTAAATTACAACTTTGAAAGAGAATTGGAAAAAAATCCTTGAAAATTTCATCGTGTAAATTTTGAGGCCTGATTCATAAAGAAGAAACAAAACTTTTTCAACAAAATTTTGTAAGGAAATTACTCAAAAAACTGAGTGTTTTCAATACAAATTTTCATAGTGAAGTTTATGTTCGCGTTTGTCGTTTAAAAATTAAAAACTGGTATTTTAAAAGGTTCAAAAGTTATAGCTGTTTCATTTTATAAGTCTATAGGTTTTACAGATATCCAAATAGAATTTTGAACATTTTGTGGGAGGGCACTTAAAAATAAAGCATATTTTTTAGTTCGTTATAACAGCAAAATACGTGTTTTGTATTACATATGTATATGCGAAGAGGAAACCTATGAATGAATAATTTGTTTAGATGGTCACAAATTAGTATTATACCCATTCGTGTTCCATAAGATACTAAGAATACATTTATATAAGAATACAACTTGAATTTATGTGTTGAAAATCATCCAATAGCATTCTATAATATATGCAGCCCTGTTCTGTATTCCATGCGTAAGGAAATTTTTCGGAATTGTCATAACAACGTTGTTGCAAATATTAAATAATAATGCTTTGATAACTCCGAACATTTCCCTTTCGCATCGAATACAACACCTGCCTACAAGCCATTTCTATTTCATTGATTTTGAATTATTCTTGTTTTACTCAAATAAAAATTTGGCAGAAAATAGCAGTAAATTATGAAAAATAGATGCGTTATGAAGAAATCCTAGTTAAAAAAGACTCTTAAAATTTTAGCAATATTTGTGAGCATCTTAAATTTTGTTTTAGCATTCTTAAGCATTATTTTTGATCCGCTTTAGCTGCAAAATATTTTTAGATATGGTCACCCTGCTGACTACAAGTAACCAGAGCTGCCAGTTTGGGCCATTTCCCCCTAGATTTAGGGGTTTTTATATCACTTAAGGGCAAATTTATAATTAGGGTATTTCTAGGGGATTTTCCTATTTGCATGCCTATACAAGAGCTAAGTATTATTATTTTGTACAACTGGTCAACAAATTTTTCAGTATCATTGTTATTTATGATAGCTAGAAGATTTCCCTATACCTAAAAGTTCTGTATTTTGCAACTGTTCAATTTCGTTTCCATAGTAGATAAAGTAAAATCAAACTACATTTTTTGCTGTTAATTCAAGTGCAAGATTTATAAAGAAAAGCCTTTTGAAAATATTTTGATTTTCTATTATATGCCTAAGCCTAAAGGTAGTGATGATGATTTGGCATTTGTTGATATTTTTGAAGAAACTTGATGTCAATGTTTATAAAAGCCATTTTTAAACTACATCTACTTTGATATAAAATTCTATATATATACTTACATATCGTCATATAAAATGCAAAAAGGCCTATTATAATTTTTAAAAATTTTGCAGGAGAGATTAAAAACTTAATAAAAATTAAAGTATGTATTGTGATTGCAAAAACTAGTTTTTCAGGCTAGTAACATTAACTCAGGCTTTATTATTAATGATAATATCCAGAAAAAATAGTTTTTATAATCATAAAAGTTTGCTTTTTATTAAGGCCTCTATTATGATTCATAATTCAACTGGGTTGAGTTGTCAATGTTACAACCCAACTCAACCATTTTTTTTAAATTATGATTCAAAACTAATTTTAATTGTCGTCGAAAAATTTTTCGAAAAAAAAGGTTCTTATCTATACTCTCAGTTTTTCGAAACCATAGTAGCCATCACAAATATTTAAAATATTTTTAGTTTTGACCTTGCTATTTTTATGCATATGGCAACAATATTGGTTGACAAATAGGATAGATTGGCGCCTAAAATCACAATTTTAAAAGTAATCAAAAGTAACACAATAGTCGAAATAAAAACCAAAACACAATTGCTAAAGAAAAGTTGTGCCACTTTGATGAAAGTTGTAATCTATAATAAGAATTTGACAACTGCGACTCAACTACCAATTTAGTTGTGAATTATTCAGGTGAGGATATTAGTACGTAAGTTGAAACTGAGTCAAGTTAATTTACTTAAAGTAAACAACATATTACATAAACTTTTATATTTAGGGGGGTTTATTCTCAAAACGGGCTCAATTTAGGGCATTTTAGATTTATATAGGGGGGAAGAAAAAAAGTTACCTGGTAACACTGTATGTAATCAATGTAGTTAGTTAAAAAAACCTGAAGAGAGGGGTAAACAAGTGCAATGATTTTCTAGTACAATGTAAAAAAAAATAGTTGAGGAGCTGACCAGATGCATAAAATCTCAGTAACTATTAAATTCAGACTCATAAGAGTAAAGAAAGCAAATTAAAAGGTTATTTTTATGGTGGCATGCATGGAAATAATGTCAATGGACGTTATTTCCACGTTGATAACGAAATAATGTCCATGAACATTATTTGAATTTTTAAAAGGAAATAGTGTCTATCAAAAAATGGAAATAAAGTCAATGAAAATAGTACTGCACAGTAAATATTTTTTACATAGGCAGAAAATCTTTACTCAGCGAAGTCACTATTCGACATGTCCAGAGGAGAAAACCCTTAAGCCCAACCGAAGGCCGGCTAGGCAAAACATTTTCCTCTGCAACGCAGTACCTTTCTTTTAAAAAAGGAAATAATGTCCATAGACAAAATATCAAAGTAGATGTGATTTAAATCTCTTGTGCAATTTTCACGAAAATTTTGTATGTGGGTAAATTTCAGTCAAAACTCACAAAAACCGTTCCTGTTGTTTAACTTTTCTTAAATTTCTTAAATTTTACCGATATATTTCCAATGAAGCTTAAGTAATTGAACTATTAATCTTCCTTATATTTTATATTATTTAAAGTTGAATACCTCTTGAAAAATCTCCCTTTATTAAGACAACTAACTGTCTGTTGTTATGCATGCAACTATTAATACACATGTGTGTGAGAGCAATATTTACTCATGTTTGTATGATTGTCGTCTATTTGTCATTGTTTATCAAGAATTCTGCCAATTGAAGTAATCGATGAATAAATCATAGATTTTCTCTTTGTATATCTCCCTGACTTCTTCATCTACATCTACTTTTAATTTTATTCTTAATAATTTTTTTCTTCCTTCTGTTTCATTTGCAATTTCTGATGATAAAGTTGTTTTTGTATACATATTTCATTTATTTTTACTACCAATAGTATGATTTGTTAGTTTTATATGTTAATGCCAATCTGCATTTATGCAGATGTTTTGTGTGCATTAGTTTGGTTGTTTGTTTGCTTTCATTCGTTGTATTTATTTTGTTTGATTTGCTCTATGAACATTTTTTTGTCAATTTTGAATATTCTTGTAAATATTTGATTGGATTATTTAAATACAGAACCAGGAATAGAAAATTAAAACAAACACACAGCCGCCACACATATGTATGCCCTGCAGATATTATTGGAGTACCTGGTCCATTTTAGCTGAAATGGACTAGTTACAACATGGTCCTACGTAATACAGTCATGGACCATGTCATTTGCAAACAAGACCTCCTACTTAACCGACGAGTGTTTACGTTTTAACGACTGCGGTCGTTACCATACGAACTCTTAAGTGCTCCATCGAATAATGGCATAGAGTGGTTTTAAGACTACTCCGATGTAATGCATGGCCAGCTCATTTGCAAACAAGAGTTTGTAGTTAAGCGACAAAAGTTTGTAGCTAAGTGCCCGCGTTTTAATGAGGGCAATCGTTAAAGCACGAACGCTTGAGTACCCCATCAAGTAGTTAAGTAGAGTACTTTTGCGACTACTCCAATGTTATGCAAAATTGGGTTATATGGTCCAGCCCCAGGACATCGTAATGTAAAATCAACCACAATTTTTCCATACAGTTGGGTTATTTTTGGACTAGTCCTAGTCCTCTATGGAATATAATTTACATTTGTGTATGGACTAGTTGCGTTATCTGCAGGGTATGGACAACGTTTAGATTTGAAATTTATTTATTTAACACATTTCTATTTTTGTACAGTTTGGTAAGAAAGTGTAAATAATTTAATTTCTTTGAGCTTCATAATGGAATATAATAATATAATTCTTGCAAAAAAGCACCGACTAAAACATAGGTGTGGCAAGCACTGCCCCCATTTTGTATCATCATGTAATCTTACGAGAACTAATTGTGTGTGCGAAGATTCATAAGAATCGGTTCAGTAGAAGTAGTTAAAATGCTTATTTACTTTTCGTGGGCGTGGCACTGCCCACTTTTCTAAACATAATGTGGTATTGCAACGTAAACTAAAGGTGTATGCAAAGTTTCATAAGAATAGGTTTAGCAGAAGTTGTTGAAAAATAATATTTACTTTGCATGGGCGTGGCACAGCCCACTTTTTTAAACATGATGTAGTATTCAAACAGATCCTTAATGTGTGTTGAAAGTTTCATAAGAATCGGTTGAGTACAAGTAGCTGCAAATTAATGTGAATTTACTTTGTATGGGCATGACCCAGCCTATTTCTCAACGGGACCAATCTGGAAGCCCATCCTTTTAAATAAAGAAAAAAATAAATCTGAAATCGCTTTATATGTGGCGGCGTTTTTAGGGAACATACATAAAAATAAAAGAATGAAAAAAATACATGACGAATTGATAACCTTTCTCATTTATTTGAAGTCTGTTAAAAAGAAGGATTTTAATAAGAAGAATAAGAAGTAATGGCGAGTTGCTTACAAGATGTTTCTCTAGACCGAAAATTCAAGGAAAAAATTCATTGTTTCAACGAATCGTTCATTAATTTTGACCTAATGTACTAGTACGTTAAATCAATGAACTAGTTCATTAATTTTATTAACGACTAAAAACAACGAGTGCTCTTATTAAACCGTTTTACATTGCAATTCAATGAGTGTTTTTATTGCAACAACGTATACGTACATTGAATCGACGTATTTTTGCAAACAATTAATAAATCTAGGTCAATGAATGTTATTCACGGAAAATATGAGTGTAGAGCTAATTGCACACTAGAAAGTTGCTTTTAGGTTCAAGTTAATGTGCGAATTTCCAACTTATTGTACACATTTGGATCCCATTATAAAGTTCCTGTTTTTGAATTTACGAAAATATTTTTTAGACGGAAAATTTATTCGAATTGAATGAGGAGACCATTTGTACAACACAAAAAAATTATGTTACATAATTTCAATGAATAATATTCATTGATCTGCATTCATTAATTTTTGTGCAAAAATAAGTTAATTTATTGTACGCATACGTTGATGCAATGAAAATATTCATTAAAATTCAATGTAAAACAGTAAATTGAAAGCATACGTTGTTTTTATTCTTAAAGTTCAATGTAAAACAGTAAATTGAAGGCATACGTTGTTTTTATTCTTTAACAAATTGAATGAACTAGTTCATTGAATTAACGTACTAATTCGTAACAACAATGACCTTTTTTCTCAAATTATTTAACAAGAAGCCCATTTCAAATTCATTCATTACGTAGTGTTTTTGGAGAAGGGCTGAATAATCGTTGGGTGAAAAAAAATGTAACAAAAAATATTTTTTGCTATATTTTTTCAAAGACTATTTTGCTTGCTATTCGTATGTTGTTTATGTTAAACTTAAAAAATTAAAACTATTTTCTGTTTTCTTTCCCACTGCTTTTAATTATTCATATATTCCTAACGATTATAAATGCATGCATGCATAGGTTTTTCGTTCGTTTTTTCATAATTTAAATAAAATTTATTTTTGATTTATTTATGTGAGTTCAGTTTGAACTAGTCAACAACATCCTCATAATCGCCATCATCATCATCATCATCATTATTTACTGCTTAAATACATATTTTAATTAATAAAATTCTTATTAACTACCGTTTCATGATTAAGCCCAGAGCAATGAAGATAAAATAAATTACAAAAATGTTTAAACATATTACTAACAGCCAGTATTAATTAAATTAAAACATCAAATTTACTATTTTTAGATATTCTTTTTTTTAACATATATTTCTTCACAATTAACTGCCTTTAGCCACTTAAGCTGCAAACTAAGATACTTTGCAATAAAAAAAGCTAAAAAGACTGAAAATAAAGTATTAGCTCAGTTTAAGAAGGCAACAAATTATCCTAGAAAATCTTACTAGTAAAAATTAATTAACGTTTTCTTCCACTTTTAGCCAACGGCCTTTCAATGTTGCTTGTTATTTTACTCTTTCTGCTACTTTCTTTCTTTTATACTAAACACTATTTGCCTTAACATGTTGTACGAGTTTACTTTTTATTTTTTGGTTTGATAAAATTAAAAGTCTTATAGACCGCTTTTGCTTAAGCTAATAGCTTTTAATTTAATTAGTTTAAAATTTCTTTTTATTACTCTTTAACGCTTTTAACAAAAATGTATTTTAATTAATTTGAGAAGAACAAAATTAAATTTAATTGCATTTAATTACTTACCAGGATTTGTGGCATTTATATGGAATTCACAAAGATTTTTAGAACCCTGAGCAAAATCATATGAATCATAGTCGGTGAAGAGTATGTCGACATCCAATTCAAAGCCTCGGTTGGGTATACCTTGCTGCAGGGGCGCTGAGAAGGGACTAGAATGAAAAGCCACCAACATTTCAGGACCACTAGAAAGAAAAAGCATATAATAATTTGATAATTTATATTACAAATATGAACCTACATATTTCTTTAAAGTCTGGTACTGTGCTCAAATTTGTGAAAAATGTTGGGCAACATTGATTATTTCATGAACAAAAATTTGCCATGTACGTTTGTTATAATCTTCATGTGTTTGTTGTAAATTCCATGCGAAAAAAGTGCCACTCATATTGCCCCTTATCGGGTTTGGCGATTTTCGCCTTCGACTACGACATTTTTGTAATCGATTAAAGACAGCACGCTACATTTTTCTGTAATCTATTACAAAAATGTCGTAGTCGAAGGCGAAAATCGCCAAACACGATAAGGGCCATTATTTCGCATGAAAACTTCAAATGTTGCCAATATATTTCATATGTTTTCCTTAAGAAAAACAGAGTACTACTTAAGCAACATATTTTCATGAATAATTCATGCCAATTTTTTTATGTGTGTTTTGACAGGATTTCACGTGAAATGTTGAACACAATACTATGCTTAAGGGTATGAATAAAAATTTCAAAAGCTTACAAACAGAGTTGCTGTTGATGAGGAAACTGGAAGGGAGCTAAAACTGGTATAAGAATTGATTGCGTTGAATTGAAATAATTTTTTTATATATGTTAAATGCTGTATAGCATATTCCTTAATAGCGCTGACAGTTTATGTTCCTTTTAGTTACTAAATTATACTTTTCACGTAATGACATAAAGAAACAACTATACAAAATGTAAACAAAACGTAATGTTTTCTTTAAGTGCTGCATACAACAGAAAAAAAGTCGAAAAATGGCACTAAATCGCTGAATTCGTGAATAAACCGATAGGCTGGCAACACTTTAATGTTTCAAGCTTGAAACGTCAATTTAAAGTTGAAAATTTTTATATATATTTTTTTTGATCGATAACATTAGTAAAAACTTTGACAATATGGAATTTATCTTTGCACCTGGTAAAATTTATATTCTAACTGTTCTTCAAAACTTAAAAAATACATTAAAAGATGAAAAAGTGTCATAAGGGCTTTAGCAATATATATATACTACCTTGAAAGTATCCGCTAACTAATTTTGAGTATTGAGTACCCTAAAACAGCAGCTAATACTCGATACTCGCTACTCATTTCTCAATACTTTCCCAGAATACTGCTTAAAATAAACTAACAACATTTGTGAGTAATTAGAAGAAAATACAAATTCTTATTCGAACAAAAATTAATCGAATAAAAATTATTCGACTAAAAATTATTCAACTAAAAATTATTTGACTAAAATTATGCATACAACACTTAAAAAAGATTTAAATAAAACATATTCAAACAAAAGTATTCGTATAGAAATTATTCGTATGAAGCTTTTCGAGTGAAAGTATTCGAATAAAAGTGTTCGAATAAAATTGATTTAACTAGATACATTCGAATGAAGTTACTTGTTGACAATATTAAAATGCTTATTATTATTAAATTTATTAAACGACTAAAATTGTATTCAGTAAAATGTATATGTACAAAATTATTCCACTAAAAGTTCTGTAGTTCTCTCCAATAACTAACCTTTCAGTTAAAAATTTATTCGTATATTATTATTTTAATAAACAATAATTCGATTATTCGAATTCGAATTATTGTTTATTATTCGGATTCGAATAAACTTTATTCGAAATTCATACATGACGAGCCTATAAGCTCCTCTTTCCTTGAAGTCGCTTAAAAAAATACATACATGATGAACATATATGGCCTTCCTTTTTTAAAGTTAAAAATTAATTTGAGTAACGGTCCTTTTCACAATGTGCGATTAGAAGTTAGCATAGACTTTAACGGCAAGTCTTGTATGCCGAACTTGCCGTTAAAGTCCAGGTTAATTTTTAATCTTATATTGTGAAAAGCGACATAAATCTGATTAGAAAGGAAATTAGTTCCAAATAATCACGTTACAAAAAAAATGTGCAATTTATTATAGATTTCATTTTTAAACAAATTACATCTTCGTCTTTGCTTTCCTTTTCTTATTTACTGAACTAAAAGCCTGAAACCCCACTATCCATACAAAGATCATTTTAATTTAGTTATAATATTTAAAATTTAAATTTACAATTTTATAAAAATGTTTTCAATATTTTTGGTCCTGTAAATACTCAGCCATCAGGTAGACTTATGAGTTTCTATGCTTATACCACTTGCACTTGCAAAGTTGCACCAACTTAACAGTATGAGAAATAAATTTGTACTTTGTTTTACTTTCAAACTAATAAAGCTTTTAGCCACCTAAGTATTACAGGACACACACAACTTAGATTTACATTTGCAAACTAAAAGTTGTAAAATGTAGAAAACATACTTTTATTTACAGATAATATTGCAACCATACTGATGCATTTTAAAATAACTTATCAAGTGTACTTTGTATGGAAACATAAAAGAGTATTTCGTTTCTGAGCTTCAAAGGATATGGCTTGAGGATTTTAGTTCCATTTTAAATAACATAAAAATTTTCAATCAGCCAATGTTATTAGGTACCTAATGGAGGGTTGAAAGGAAAGTTTGGTTATTTAAAAAAAACTTTTCATTTTTTTCTAATCGAAATGATCAATGAATGCTAATTAATAGTTATTTTGACACAAAATAGCTATAACAGAGTTGTTTATAATTGATAATTTATATTTATTATTTATAACAATTAATTTATACAGTTAAGTCGAACTTTATATGTTTAATGTAATGCAATTTAATTGTTTTTGTCTTTAGTCGGCTTTTCAATTTAAGTTTTCAATTAATTTATATTTTATATAGAGAAAATTGTAAAGTAAAGAACAGTTGTTTAGTACACGTAAGCTTGCATTTACTCATCAGACTTCCTTATCGCTTAGACTACTCGGACAATGTCGGTTTTTTGGTCTAAGTGCTTCACAAATTTCTCTAAATAAAAATATGAGCATAAAGAACTCTGATGAGTAGACCGGATGGTCTCGAAACATACAAGTTCAATCTTCTTTGCAAAAAAAAAAAAAAAAAAACACACACAGTGTCGTGTAACACCGCGTAGTGACGTAATTCCTTACGCACTCAACTGGTTTGGGAGCAACCACAGGGATAACTGCAGGGTTCAACACTGGCGCGGCAGTTTGTGCCCTAAAGACAGCAACATTAGGCGCAGCTATAAGTTACTTCAAGTGAACCTCATACTCAACCGAAATAGTAGTCATCTAACGAGCCAGCACTCTATCTACTTCATCAGCTATCAACACCTCGCTTAGTGACCCTTTTAAACTCTATCATGGATTGGCCACAATAATTAGCTCCACCGACAATAGCGGACAAGTTTTTCTTCTGCCGATAATTCCTCCTACCAGATGTCATAGCACTGCGATTAGCATCAGAGTCATTGAACACTTCCGAAGCCCCACCATTGTCAGACATTAGGCGACGTACCAGTGGTATTAAACAACCAATCAGGCACACCAACAGGACCAGAGACAGCAATAAAAGTTAAAACAGCCGTACTTACAATAGGACCAGTAGGAAAGTTTGCGCCAACAGCCTGCTCAGCAGCAGCGTCAGCTGATCTTAGATGCCAAGGGCTTATTAATAACATAAATCAGTAGAAAGATAATAATTTGAGCTTTGAGATGATAAGAGAAAGGCAATTTAAAAACGCCTCAGTACCTAAATCAACTATCAGTTAGCAGATACACCTTCAGCTAGTACTACCACGAACCATTTAGCAAATACGGAAACCATATTGGAGATTCCCAAAAATTAGGTTGAAAATCCCAGGAGATTCTCGGAATTTCCCCGCAAGATTACGGCAACACTGAAAACCAAAAAAAAAATTCTCAGCGGCAACACTATTATGTTATGTTGTGCCATGTAAAAATTTCATATCATTTACAAGAATTCATATAATTAGCAGAGTCACGGTGCTAGCTGAGCAACGTGACGAACTACTTAGCCAAGCCACACAGCATTTAGCAACGACACAAACCATATTGGAGATTCCAAAATACTGGGCCTAGGATTTTCAGGCAAAATTAAGCAGCGGCAACACCATTATGCTATGTAGTTGTGGCCAGTACTTGTGAACAGTGCTTGTGACCAGTGTTCCCGGCTAGTATTTTTTCATTTTCAAACAATTTTCGTTTACCCCCCAAGCTTTAGTTTTTATTATTCAAAGCATTGATGTGTATAGTGCGACGTAAGGAACTTGCGTTCCAGTAATAAAAAAAGTTGAGCACAATTTTTTTGAATTTGATTAACTTTAGTAATTATGATTTCATTAAAAAAACGCTTTTCTTATCGTTCCGATTCATGCACAACCCTCGTTTATCTATTTGTGAAAATAACCTAAAGGTGCATTAGCTAAATCCGGAAGCTAAACATCTCGTACAATATAAAAGATTCAAAAAACTAAATAAAATTTTCTGTTGCTATTTGAAGGAGGAAAAACAGAAAAAAAAAACGGAAATAATACAAAAATGTAAAAGGTTTAAGGTTTGTTTCCAATGTGAGAGTTTGAGGGCGATTTACCAGCAGGCTGCAATTGTATAAATAAATACACAAATACATAAACATGCCTGCGTGTATGTATTTGTTTATTGCACAATGTTGCAGTGTATTTTTTGCAGAGCTCGTTTTTGCCTTTTTAAATATTTTTTTCAAGCATTCTTTTCTTTTTTGCCGTAGGATTAGTTTAGGTAGGTGACCCGATATTTACAGCCATTTTTATACACAGTAGATATTTGTTTCTATGTCATGCATTTTAAAGTTAAAGTTGGTGGCTTTCAAGCCATTTAAAATGCTCACCACCATTACAAAAAAAAAAAAAAAAAAGATCTGTGCTAGCATGTGTATGTGCTTCGTCATTTATTTTTAAATAAATTTTTTTCTGTGTGTAAAAAAGTATTTGTATTTGTATTCATTTCTTTTTCGTTTATGCTTACTTGGCAATGTTTTGAATTTTTGACTGTTACCGGAAATGGAATACATCCTTCATCGTTTTTTTTATTTTTTGGTAGTTTAGTTTTGTTGTTACAATTGCTTTTGGTAGTTTGTTGTTGATTTTTTATATTTTCATTTCAATTTCGTGTTTTTTTCTTCATGACTACAGAAGCTAAACAAAAATATGGTCAGTATTTGCATAAAGAAATATCGTAAAATTTGTTTTTTAAGAGAAGAGAAAAAAATATATAAAAATAAATTAAAAGACTGACCAAATATTTTGAACTCTAACAGTTTATCAATGTTTTAAGCGAACAATTTAGTTATAAAAATTCTCTATATAAAACTGTTATTTAAAGGGATTAGTTTTAAAAGAAAGTCTTAGAAAATATAAAATAGTATATAGTGGACAAAATTTTATGAAGCTGAAAATTGTTAAGACCGGATTAAAAAAGCTTTTAACCGGTGTCAGAAAAAAAACTGTATATCAGAACAAAGGCGCAGCAATATGGGTAAATTATTTTTTAAGGCGTTTCAATATAAATTTAAAAAAAGAGCTGTCATATGTAAAACTTTTTGTGCATGTTAACAGAAGGTTGAGCAAAAATGATATGGAAAGATATATTCTATGGGCTCTATTATAAATAAAGGAGCTATTTTAATAAATAGTTTATACTAAATTGGTGTTATTTGAAAATACTTAAACATGATACAATATTTCTACGAGCAAAGGAAAAATCAACGTTATATAGCGCAAAAATATTTATGACTATTTTATTCACTTCACCACTTTCTAGGAGGCTCGGTTTTATAAAAATTAAAGTATTATTTGTAAAAATTATGCATGAAAATTTAATAAGAGATTAATCAATTATTCTAACGGAAATAAGTCTTAAAATCTACTTTTATTTTGGAACTGCACCCGAACTAGCGGCCCTTGTTTGTTTTAAGATTGGTTAAACATCTGTTTTCTTAAGTTATCTGGCAACTTCGGGAAGCATTTGTGACAACCCATACTTTCTTAAATGTCCTAGCAGCTAGGGCTAGCAGTCAGGGCTAATGGGTTGGAGCCTTTGTCTACTGAGCGAAGGTTGAGAGTCGTATAATAAAATTTATGTAAAGGTAGCATTGATATTAAATGCCAATTAACTGAAAAATAATAGGGGAAATTAAAAGTAAAGGAAAATAATTCTTGCAAAAAAAACCTACTGCGAAATAGGCGTGGCACCGCCCTAATATTTTATTATCATGTACTTTTACGAGAACTTATTGTGTGTGCGAAGTTTCATAAGAATCGGATAATTAGAAGTAGTTAAAATTAATATTTATTTTTCATGGGCGTGGCCCTACCCACTTTTTAACCACAATGTTGTACTATAACGATAACTAAATGAGTATACAAAGTTTCATAAGAATCGGCTAAGTAGAACTATAGGTAGTTAAAATGCTTAACTAGTTTTCATGGGCGTGGCACTGTCCACTTTTCGAAACCTTATTTTGTATTGTAGCGATAACTTAAGGTGTATGAAAAGTTTCTAAAGAATCGGTTAAGCAGAAGTTGTTGAAAATAATATTTACTTTGCATGGGCGTGGCACAGCCCACTTTTTTGATCCTGATGTAGTATTTAAATAGAAGATTAATGTGTGTGTAAAGTATCATAAGAAGCGGTTGAGTAGAAGTAATTGAAAACGAATGTGTATTTATATTGTATGGGCGTGACCCCGCCCACAACGATAACTAAATTAGTATTGAAAGTTTCATAACAATCGGCTAAGTAGTAGTTAAAATGCTTAATTAGTTTTCATGGGCGTGGTACTGCCCACTTTTCAAAACATAATGTTGTATTGTAGCGATAACTTAAGATGTATGAAAAGTTTCATAAGAATCGGTT
Source organism: Panzeria rudis (assembly GCA_956483635.1). Taxonomy (NCBI): domain Eukaryota; kingdom Metazoa; phylum Arthropoda; class Insecta; order Diptera; family Tachinidae; genus Panzeria; species Panzeria rudis. The sequence continues at coordinate 10,081,028 of OY101451.1, forward strand.
TAGTAGAAGTTGTTGAAAAAAATATTTACTTTGCATGGGCGTGGCACAGCCCACTTTTTTTATCCTGATGTACTATTTACACCGAAGCTTAATGTGTGTGTAAAGTTTCATAAGAAGCGGTTGAGTAGAAATATTTGAAAACGAATGTGTATTTACTTTGTATGGGCGTGACGCCGCCCACTTTTGAGCGGGACCAATCTGGAAGTGAATCCTTTTGCATATAGAAAAAAATCCGAAATTGGTTCATAAATGGCGGAGTTTTGAGGGAATATGCATAAAAAAAATACATGACTAATTGATAAAATTTTTCCTTTTTTGAAGTCGGTTAAAAATAAAGAGAAAGATAAAGTAAAGCTATATAAGTGACATATATATGCGATATAACACGCTTTTAAAGCAAACGATTATGAAAAAGGCATCCCAGCGGACACACCAAATATCATATCCGATAATTATAATTCTATTTGTACTAATTTAAAAGACCAAACATATTTTGTTATGTTGGCAAAGTGCTCGTGTCGTTTAATACATCAAGTAGCTTTCAAATATATTCCAGCTTATTTAGAAGTTTTCTTGAGATTGCTTGAATCTTATGTTAATTTGTAACTGTTTACGATAATTTAAGCTCCAAGAGTTCCAACAATACTTTCAGTTGATACAATTTTATTAGCTGTCATAATAACTCCTTAATGATTACAATTGTCATTAAAGGATTGCATTGATCGTGTTATGGAACAACACGAACTTTTGAACAACAAGAGCACTGTTCTCACAAATAATAGTGAGTAGTGATGTCAACATGTATTTTTGCGTGAGCACTCGCTTATACAAGTAAAAAGTTCTTTTTTTTGGGAATTTTTATATGCATTGAAATTGATTATGGAGAGTTTTATTAGCTAGTTCCTTTTGTCGAAATATTTTTTGCAGTACATATTTCATTTGGTGTTGTACTACTTTTGCTTAACTACTGTACTATTTTTAGTTTCTTTGGTGGCAACACTACTTTTTATTGTGTGCTTATGCGTATGAGTGTTATTATAAATTTGCCCAAATGGTAATATTCATTATACGCCCCCTTAATTTTAAAGAGATTGTAAAGATAGATATTAATTTTAATGAGTTTATTCACAAAAATTCAACTTTAACATCTAATAAAACTCTTAATATAGTTTAAAAACTTTTTAGCATTAAGAATATAGTTAAAACCAACATATTTTCAAGAAACTTTTCTATACAATATAAACTAACTAGAAATCCTACCAACCAAAAATGCTAATTAAGTAATATTCTTTTAATTTATGCACTCTTTTGGAAATAAAACCAGCTGGAAAATTTATTCTATTTCCCTTAAATACTTATTTGAAACTACTTAAGAAAATTTATTTGCTTTTTTTTTTGCACTAGAACAAAACTTTTTAGCACAAAAGCTTTTAAAATAATTTCTTTAAAAAATAGGAAAGAAAAATGTATTACATAAACACTTTTCCAAAAAGTTGTATTGAAATATAAATAATTTAAATAAAACAGGCCAAATTTTTTTTCTGTTTAATGTGAATATAATGTCTGCCAAATGTGTGTTTATTTTAAGCATTTAAAATAATTGCTAAATATTGAAATCTGCAAAAAAATACTATTTCTCTCAACTGAAAAGCATAATTACTAAAGGTCTAAAATATTAATCTCAGTTAGATTAAACATTAAAACAGCAATACAAAAAGCCATAGTCTGTGTATAAATCTTGGAAACTTTCTGCTCCAGTTATTTAATTATGGAGCAGGATTTTGGTACTACAACTGTATAGGCAAAGTGCCAGTAAGCAAATTCTTTTAAATTAAATACAACTTTAAAAGTTTTGGATTTTGCGTTTAATTAATATATTTTTTTAAGACTTTCTTACGTATGATGAGTACTTTAGAGTAGTGAATGTATGAGAAAAACAAAAACGATTCACAAGTTTTGAAAGTTTTTTCTAAATGATTTGTTTGTTTTTTTTTGTTGGCTGTGCTGTGAATATAGTTTGTAGAAACAAGTCCATATAAGGCAAATCCAAAACTTAAAGAAATATTTGTTGAAGTCAAACAACGATTGCAACGTACAACACGAAAAAAATTGCAGGGTTCTGTAAACCGATTAACGCAGAGGTGACAAAAAAATTATATGTGTTTCGGCATTTTGCTAAATCACGTTGGAATTTTATGGGGGGAGGGGGGGGGGGGTTAAAGTTTTCCCTTTTGGCCTGTTCGTGCAGCATATCGGTACATGAAACTATGTGTTCTTTACACCTGAGGTGTAGGGTATGTTTAGCAGCTTTGTAGCAAATGTTAAGGCAACTATTTTTGTGAAATATATTAACCCTGTAACTCCCCCACATAACGGTTATTTTAGACTCTTTTCTAACAAATCGTAAAAACAGCCCTAAAAAGGGAGAGTGTGGCGATAAAATGTTTTACAAAAATGTTTCCCATAAAATTTCACTATAGATCTTTAAAGGCAACTAAGCTCAAGACTCAATTTGTACTTAAACTAAGTTTAAGGGTTAATTACATACTTATTTACAATTAGCACTAGCAGGCAGCTAGGCGTGCTTAGCATTTTTATGTAAAAAACCATGAGAAACATTTTTCTAGAACGTTAAAATCCTGTAACTCTTCGTTTTTTTATCTTTTTGTAAATTAAAAAAAAAAACTGGCAAAAAAAAAAACTCCACTTCAGCGGCGATATAGTGGACAAAAATGGTCACCATAAAATTCTACTATAGGGCCTTAAATATCCATAAAAATTTATTAAAGCTAATGTTGGTTTAATGTACGAATTCTGTATGGGAAAACCGGTTTTAATGCATTCACTAACTTTACTAATCAATTATGAATATGAGAGGGAAGATCCACACTTAACTCAGATACTAGAAATCGTTCAAAGCTTAAACTGTGTTTAAGGGTTAATTTCGTACCTGTGCACAATTCGTACTGGTACGTTTAAGGTATTAGATGTGTCTAGCTTTTTTATGTATAAGACCACGAGGAACATGTTTGTAGAAGACTTTTTTTCTTCTTTTTTAAGAAATATATTAAAGGAACGAAGAGTTATGGGGTTAAAATGTTTTAGAAAAAGTTTTCTCATGGTATTTTACATAAAAATGCTGAACACATTTTTTACCTTAAACGTAAGACTGACATGATTTCTTATGCCGAATACCAATTGTGAATAAGTATGAAGCCTTTAACATAGTTTAAGTTTTCAATGATTTCTGAAGTACAACTTGAGTTTGGAGCTGGGTTGTCCTTACAGACCTATAGTAAAACTTTATGGCCAACATTTTTGTAGGACATTTTATCTACGCACTCCTCCTTTTTAGGGGCGTTTTTTACGATTTATTAGAAAAGAGCTCAAAATTACAATCGTATTTGGAAGTTAGAGAGTTAATCTGTTCCACAAAAATATTTGCCCTAATATTTTCTACAAAGCTGCTGAACATATCTTATATCTCAGATGTAAAGAACACATAGTTCCATGAACCGATATGCTGTACGAACAGGCCAAGAGTGGGAACTTTTAAATCCCCCTAAAATAAAGTTCCGATAAGATCTTGCAAAACGCCGACACACGTATATATTTTTTTTGTCTCCTCTTGCAGATCCCCTTAATTTTGAAAAAAGTTCAAAACTGTTGTATAGTGTTATTCATACAATGTTATTGGGTATAATTTCTGGGAAAAAACAAAAACATGTTTAGCAATTTGTTAGCAGATGAAGATGAATTGAAAATTTAAAAAAAAAACTTTGAAACAAAGTAAGACTTGAAGCAGCCAAACAGCGGCAAATGGTGTCAGCTATAATACAAATTTTAGGTGGATCGTATACATTCGTGATTACTGAGCACGGCATAAGTTCACTTATTGAACCCAAAGTAGGACTGCTGCTGATATTAAGTTATTTGCATAAAATTTTGTTTCACAATGCATTGTGTTTCTTTTCAAAACCAGATCTTTATGATCATTTACGATATCCCAAACAAACTGCCTCACTCTACCCTCGCATTTACTAATAAGCGTTAGAAATTTTCTCACAGAAACAAAAGCAAAAAACGAATAATTATAATCATTTTCTTTTTAGTTTTAACTAAAAACCTTTGCTGTTGTATAATTCAACTTTGCCTCTAGATTTTCCATTACAATTTAAGCAGAATAAGAAAACTTAAAGCAAATGAATGAAAATAAGAAAACAAAAAACGAACAGAAAGAAAATTAAAATTAGAAATGCTAATTGAAACACGTTTGCTGTTGCTAAAACTCCATAAGTAAATTGTATGATCAGAGTATGTGTTGTGTCAGTCAGTCAGTCATTTAAATGAAGTGGTGGAGCTCATTTCAATAGCAATTGCAAACAACCCAACGTTTTTTTTTGTCTGTGTTTTTCTCGCTGTTTGTTAAAACAGCAGTTTTGAACAAGTGCTAAAATGAATCACTAAATGAGTTTTTGATTTATTTCTTTTAATGCTCTTTTCATTTTCCTTTTTGTCTTAAAATATTTAAGCAATAAGTCAAAAAGTGATAGATTTTCAAACAAAACAGAAAGTCATTAAAATATAATCTCTTTAAGAATTAAGAAGAAAAAACTAAGACATTTTAGAATACAAATCAGTTTCTTTTTTAAGGATTAAATAAAGAAAATTTGTGCATTTAAAATTAATTTAAATAAGATTTAAGAGATTTCTAACATTTTTGATAAACAAACAAAAATCTATATATCGAAAAGTTAACTCATAATTATTTATGATGAATTTAAAATTTATTCATCGCCTCTCAAAATTTGCACTAGAGAACTAATTTTATGATTGAATGTTTCCAGGCATTTGAGAGCGCTTTATAACTTCCGCAATAAACTCACAGCCAAATTGTTTAGGTCAGTTTTTGCAGGTTGCCAGTTATACAAATGTTAAAGTCACTTGAGTCCTAGTTATTCTAGGTTTTTATCTGAAGAGTAGATGCAAAGACAAATAAGTTCACTTTATATATCCTCTACTTATACAATTTTATATTAATTTCAGCAATTAATATGAGCAATGAAGCATACTATGAAAGAGCAACGTTCAATACGCAAAAGAACAGACCATAAGAAATAATTAAAAATATTATATTCATCTATTTTCAAAATATTTAGTAAGTATGGTGATCAAGTAGATTTTTTTTAAAGAAATTATAAACAGTTTTATTATTTTGAGCACGTCCTAGATCCTCTTCTACTAAAAAACGTGCCTTAGTTCATTCGATTTTAAGTAAATTACCTGTTTTTATATTATACTTTATTTTAGCAGATACAAAAGAAATCATTGCAAATAACAATCAACCATAAACTTTTATAATATTCTAATAAATTAAAGCTTTCCTCTTTTAGTTTTTAATTTTTGCAAAATAATTTAAAAATTTTTTCAAATGGTTCGGTCTTTTAAGCCGCACATCAACCAACCATTTATACGAATTTAAATGTATGCATATAAATTAAAACCTCCTTCAAAAACGTAAGTAAGGAAAAGGTAGAAAAACATGTAAATGAAAAGTCTTTTAATAAAATAGCAGGAATATCGCCAGCAGGCAAAATTAGCAGAAAACCCCTCCAAATAAAGAAGAAAATTTAATTGCGTATGAGTTTTACAAACATGACAATAAGAAATGCTGCTAAAATATTTCAACAGAGGACAAGGGGTAAAAATATTTTAAGCTTATAAAGGAAATAGTGAGCAAAAACAATAATCATAATCCAACAGATTTTCATTAAAAAACAAATGAATGAAAAAGAGATATTAAAAAATATAAAGCCATTTTAAAGGGCACATAGATAGATAAGAAGCAAATAGAGAAACTCCAACAGTTATCTGAAAAGTAATTTTAAATAGTTTGCAATAAAGGAACATATCGTTTAAAATAAAAGAAAATAACAGAAAACTTACAAACAATAATACGCCTCAAAGGACACGACAGTCTTAGGGTATTAAAGACAGACACATGAATAATTAGAAAAACAGTTAAACAAAAGGTCAAAGAAATAGATACAAAACATAAAACACGTTTTCTAATCCATTATATATACTGACACATGGGCAGACAAAGACCTATTAAGTGCTTAGAATAGTAATTAAAAAGATACACATATGAATTAAACTGATAGTCTAGGCAAAAAAATATGTTTAAGAGCTCAATAACCTTTAGTATGGTTAACCATCTGGCATTTGCTTAAGCTTGTTTTTTTTTATCAGATGTGCGTGACATGATCTTTTTTAAATGGAATATCCGAAATCGAAGTGACTACTGGAAGCTAGAACTTTCAAACTGCAGAAAAATGAGGGGTGCCTTTGCCATACTAATTAAATACTATTTAGCGCACACAAACACATATGTATATCTAAGTCTGTGCAGATTCTGTGATTATGAGTATGAAATTGCAGAGCATATTCTGAAGGACTGTGAAGTGGGTGCTTCTGTGGCTGAGTGGTAACGATGCTAGCCTGTCAGTCCAGAGGTCGTGGGTTCGATTCCCGCCATAGACTCGGGGTGTTTTCCACAGACAAGCTAAATCGCTTCGCGGGTTGTGTTTGTATATATAAAAAAATTTTTAAAATATAAATAAAATATAGCCAATTGGGGCAAGAACCTATTTGTCAACCATAGAAACACTGGCAATGTTGAGACCAGGCATGAATTTGTGACCAGACAAAATATGGGTTCAGGCATATGTTCATTATTATAATGCCTGGCCTCATGTAGCGCGACCATTTCAATTCATTGATGAATCACGGGAAATAGAGCTACTCTGAGTTTAGTTCAACAATGATTTTATTAATGATTTCTGTGCTTTCTTTTTGCTGGGACTAAACATACGCGTGCTTAAAATATCTTTTATTTTTCTCATGAAATTATAATAGCTGAGGGTGTCCCTTAAATGATATTCTACATCAAATTTGTGTAAACAATTTAATCTTCCAATGTAAAAAAAACTACAACCCGTTCTTATGATCTGCATGATGTCACACAGTGGAGCAAATCTGAAAAAAAGGAATTTACGATTTTTATCGAAATATTAACGAAATATTAACATTTACTATATGCAATTTTTTCGAAAAATTAATATTTACCGAAATGTGATGACAAGTGTGTTTTTTTTACTATGGAAAGAAAATTAAGTTTCTCTAGTGGTCCAAGTTCGTCACTGATCTAGTCTTCTCGTTTCAAAATTTTAATTCTATGACTGCTTAGCTATCATGCACTGAAAAAATTGCGTCGATATAGCTGCAAACTTGTGTTATGAGAGCCTGAAAGTAGGCACTGTTTTGCATATTTTAAGTTATTGTTGTTCGTTATGATTGGCACTGGGTCGTATGATTAATAAATAATCAATTATAAAACATACGCAGCTGTTATTCTAAAGCAGTGCGAGTTAAAATGGTATTGATTGCTTCTTTCGATTGGCATAACAAAAGATAAACATTTCGATAAAAAATCGTTAATACCTTTTTTCAGATTTGATCCATTAAAATTAATTGAATTACTTCATTGTTATGAAATACTTCGGAAATAAGCTATAACCTGACAAAAAAAAAATTAAGCACCGCTTTATTCAATCGGCTGAAATTTCAACGGAAACTACAGTAAATGTATAATACAAAGAATGCTGATGTAGATGCACAGCATTCCTTTCCACTAGTTTTTATGAACAACTAAATCTGATTTTTTTCTGTTAAACTGAAACATCAGGTTCATTTTGTGATTCTACCTGGTCCCTCGAACCGTTGTGTATTTTTTAACGGTCCTAGAACCCATTAAAGAAAAATGAGAAGTTATAAATGTATGAGGGAATTCCTTTAAATGTATATAAATGCATTAGTATTTGTGTATGTAGCCATACATGTGTATATTTGTATCAGTTTTCGTTTGAGGGCATTCATTATTTATCTCGTTTTTTTCTACTATTTTTTATATTTTCTGCTTTATTTAGTTTACTCACAACATTGTAGTGCTGTTTGATGATTTGATGAATACTTGCCGTATTAAGCATCACTTTTTCTACAATTTTTATTTGCACACATATACATATTTATAAATGATTTTTTTTTTCATTTCATACAAAAATATAAAAAATGTAACATCATCAAAGCATTCTAATATAACTTATGGTATGTTTTTACTACATTAATAGTAGCAGCAAAGAAAAAAAAAACATATTAAAAAAGGAAAAATTTACTTTCGTTGTATGTACAAAAAGAAAAAATAAAATTAAGATGGAAAGCAATAAAAAGACCTTTGGCTAAAATGTTATTTAAATGAGATGTAGTATTTCTTCTAAGCTGGCTTTTTTTTGCTAGAATTTCAGTGGGTGGTATTTAATGAAGTCTGCAGTGAAAATTTGCAATATATTTTGTTAATGGTCTAGACAAAAAATAAAAATAAAATAGTGTAGCTGGTAGTGAGTGGTAAGAGTAAATTATGAGAAAAATTTGTAATTTGTTACAAAGTTAAGAAATTAAGACAAAAAAAAAAATTATGTCTCTATATTTAGGACAAGAAGGTTATTAAGTAATAGGTTTTTGCTGGAGGATTTTATGGCATTTATTAGCAGACTAAAGTTGGAAAGTAAATAATTTGAGAAAAATATTTTTCAGATGAAAACATTTTTAATATATTAGACAGAAATGCAGGCATATAAACATAATTAAACCACAACAAATAATTTTTTTTTTATAAAATTGGGTAAAAATATCAAATAATAAATTTACTAAAAGTTAGACAGATATTAAAAACTTTTTCATGGAAAATTACAATTTCTTTGTAAAGCAAAAATTTATAAAATGTAATTATTTTTTCCATAAAATTCTAAATAAAAGTATTCATAAATAATAATGAAGTATGTATATTAAATAAACAATTTTAATAACATAGCGTCTTCACGAGCCATTGATTTGTGTTGACAAAAGTCAAAGTCGATATGAAAAAATAGCACTAACATTTTTCTGATGTTTTTAAGTATGAAGTTTGAAAAATGTTAGAACAAAATTATGTCTCGTGAAGACGGGGTGTAATAGAATATTTTTTTATGTTTTGGAAATAAAATTTCATTCACAAGGAAAGTAATTTATGACGAAAAGTGTTTTTTTTATAAATTTTTCATTATGCCGATCGGAACGTATAAAAGCAAATATGAAACAAAAGTTGCACTTGTCATGCATTCATTACTCATACGCTTTACTAAAAGTATGCTGTGAATTTTTGACTTGACTAATGTTCTACGCACCAGGGATGGCAAATGAGATTTTAAAATTGTACCAGTTGTCTAAAATTGTATTTTTAGACCTAATTGTACCAAAACAGATTTTTGAAACCCGAAACATGTATTAAATATAGACAATATATCACTTTTCTATACATTACGTACAAATACTATCTGTGGCTAAAGGGAAAGTGTGCTTAAGTAGGATTTAGTGATTACAATTTCTAATGGAAAATAACTCATTAATTTGGCCATACTAGCTATTGGATGGCAAAAGGATATTTTCTCAATAAAGTTCCGGAATATTCACCTTTACTGCCATGCAAATAAATATTTAAAATTATATATTTGTGTATACTTTAATATGTATCATGAAGCTTTGAATTGCATAGACTACTTTTTGTGACCTAGCCTCTATAAATATTCGTCCTCTTGAGTTAAACTTTCTGCTCAATACTTCGCAAAACTTAAATTTAATTCAGATAAAGACTTTATCACAATAAAAGTGCTGCAATAAGGAGATTTTCGAAAAAATGTAATTGTACTAAATAAGCCATTAGTCTACCATTGTACTTTTAAAGTTCGATTTGTACCAAAAATGGTACAATTGTACATCATTTTAAAAATATTGTGCAAAAATCAAAATTTTTTGAAGTGCTAAAGCCTCTATAGAGGCTACACAATTTTTCCTAGTAGTATTTTACTTAAAAATGCTAATCGCTTCTGATACATTAAACGATGTATCGTGTTATTTTATATAAAAGTGCGGAAGATATCTTATAGCATAAACGTAAAGCTTGCTAGATTTCTTATGCCGTATGGAAAACAGGTTAGACTTTAACTCCCACTAAAAACAATTATAGATGTTAACTTTAAAAACGCCGATATATGTACTTATATTGTTTTTAAAACATTAAATGAAAGCTGTCTAAGCAGACAAAAACTCTAATGAGGAGATCGTAGTTTCGAATCATTATGGTGTCAGTTGAACATTCCGTACAGTAAAAATTTTGTTTCTCTAGTTTCTTTCTAACGGCCCTTTTCACAATGTACGATTACGAGTTAACGTGGACTTTAACGACAAGTTTTGTATGGCGAACTTGTCGTTAAAGTTCTCGTTAACTTTTGATCAGACATTGTGAAATGGGCCGTAAATAAAATTAATTTATTTGAAATATTAACTTGAAAGAACTTAAGCCAAAATAATTAAATTATCTTTGGACTAAAAATGCATAGCTTAATTGTTATTATGTATATCTTTATTAGTTTCAAATTTTACGGTTTTTGTAACGATAAAAGACAAAATGAAGCACTGTGCTACATTTCTCAAAAATTATCTTGATCAAAAATATTTCGGTTCATATGATTAAACACACAAGTATCCTACTTTGAGACTTCATAGCTCCGCTCCTGAGCAAATACGAGAGCTGATATCTAAAACTTAAATTGATATACTCTTCTGCTATGTCCATGTGAAATTTCAGTTGAACTAACCATTTAGAAATGCCTGACTTATGTTGCAAATATTTTGATTCTGCCCTACTGTGCAGTGTATATGTGTATGTATTTACTCATACACTCTTATTTACAATAACTCCGTACACCAAGTCTTCGAGACTTCATCGATTCATTTGCGAAAGAATTATCTATCACTGACGACGAATTGACGACACTTCCTTACACACGATCATATAACTCATACTTTGGCAACTCGCCTTAAAAATTGGAAACTCGCATTTTCTTCACATGTTTTTTTTTTAAATTAAAAGTTCGTAAAAAGAATTCCCGTTCAGTATATCGTTAAAATTTTTGAATGTTTTTCAATAAATAGTAAAGAAATAAAAATTAAAAAATGAAGTTTGGTACTATTCTCATACAGGTAAATAGCACGCTTCTTAAAATTTTACAATTTTTAGAAAATCTGATCTCCTGGTCACATTTTTGAGTGGGCTGGTAACAATTAAAAGCCAGATTAATTATATTAAATGTAGTCAGTATACTTTTTAAAGCAATTGGAAAAACTCTGGGCGTTTGGCTTAGTGTTTTGTGGAAAAACTAACTATATTTCTTCATTTCTTTATCGATCTAAAGTTTCAACTGCAGTCATTTTTGAAGTATGTATATTCCTTTGAAATATGGAAAAAGAAATGTTATAATTTAGAAACATTTTTGAGAAAAAACGTGTAACAATTTTTCAACCTCTTCTCAAAGTCTTGACTTTGCTTGTTTTCACGGCTACACGATTTGAGATAACTTAAAAATGTATTCTGCATATTATGAAGAATTTTGTTAAAAATCATAAAATTTTTTTTTTTTTTGGAAAATTTAGAATATGATGTATGATATATGGGAATATTGACGAAATCGTGAACAAAGTTGATGCGAAAATTTTAAAATTTAAATTCAAATATCTCTGAAAATATAAATGAAAGATATCGTAGTGAAACAAAATGTATTTTCTTTGTCTATTAATTAGCTTTGCAGCAAAATTTGATCGGATAATATTTGCAAAAGTTATAAGGCTAACAAGTTTTTTTTTATGCCTGAGATAGTCAACTTTGACACCTTGTAGCTCAGCGTGTATTTCAACAGGGCAGTCCAAGTTTCATCATTCTGCAAGGTTAGGTCCCTCTCTATGATTTTTACATACAATGTTTTGTAATCGGATCGCAAGTTTCAAAGATAAAGATTTATTATCCTTTTTTCCAAGTGGAACTACTGTGCATTGTCGATGGCAATGTCGCGACATGTCGTCGGTAACTGGGTGTCTACATTAGCCATGAAATTGGTATGAACATCATGTCGGACATCGCATATGGCTAATGTAGACCGCTCATATCCTTGTTTCATCCATGATCTGACATCGATGCCCGAATATATGGCTGAGCATCAATGTTCGCCATGAGATTCGCCGTCAACAACCATTTTCAATAGAAAGAAAAGAGACAGAACAAAATTGGTAAATATTCTACTTCTATTGCACTACCACAAAATACATTGATAAGGCAGAGCATGGATATCGCACGTATTCACCACTACAAAGAAGTTGATGAATTTTTTACAGTTGCTCTGCCGGCGTCAGACGTAGGCTAACAACTGGTACTACATGGAAGCTATTGATAATCCCAAAAATCATGCAATAGTTTTCGTACAAATCTAAAGCAAAAAACAGTAGTACGTATGATTGATTTTTAAACACATTACATTGAGTATTGCTTATACGACACTTTATTGCTTATCTTTTGATACTTGTAGCTGCCAAACGGCTGGATCGATTTTATTTTAGTTTTCTGTTTGAAAGGTGATTTGATCTAAAATCTTTTAACCCAAGTTTGAAGAAAATTGGTTTAGGCATTTTGAAGTAATCATCCATTTTCTTCAAAGGTTTTTACAATTTTTAATTTAATGTTATTTTCTGTAAAAAAATGTGAAAATTCTTAACACATTTTATGTAAAATCTAATTAATTTTTTATATTTCATCAATGAACCTTTAAAATCGTTCTAGAAGAAATAAACAAATCCTTTAGATTTTAGAGTTAGAAAGCACAAAAATTCTTACTTTGTGCAGTTCTATGAATTAAAAACGTCGATGGTGTACATTAAATAATTGCACTATTATGCTGTTGTTCTTCATTTTAATTTAAGCTTAAAATTATATGCTCTGAAAAAAGCAAGAAAAATGTATAAACGCTTCTTTATGTTTTACTTACCGTGACACAACTTTTGGTAGCCAATCACCACCGCAATATTTCGCCAGCACTGGATCATTAGTTGAGCTGCCATCGTAAAAAATTAAATGATCACGTTCACCGGTGCAATCGGACCAGGCACGTATTGAACGCGAGGTTTTATTGAAACTAGCAATTGACCTTAAATGCATAAAATCCAAAAGAAACAAGAAATAAATTTAAAGTCACAATAAATGTATTGAAGAATATAAAAAAAACAGAGTACGTTTTCTTCAAAGAAAAAAAAAATGTAAATGTCACATGAAATATAAAAAAGTGAATCAAATATTTTTTTTTAGTTGCCAAAGAAAAAGTTAGTTTAACTTTCTCAAAATATAAAATGGAATCAAGAAATAAAATTACTGCAACCAAAATAACAAATCAAATGAAAGAAAGGAAAGAAAATAGATTTTTCTATATGAGAAACTGAAAAGAAACCAACTAAATTTATTTACAAATTCATCAATTCTTTGCATATACATACATGGGTGGTTATACTCTAGACGTGGCTTTTGCGCTACACTTAAGAAAAAACGGATGTGTTTGTTTTGTAATTTTACTGTTCCAAGCGTACACACTGTAAATGAAGTTCAATCCGTGTGAAAATTTCTAATTTTTCTTTTTGTAACCACATATATTTAGAACTAAAATGTTACTTATAAGCAACAAAATTTTAAGCTGCTTTCAGAGTTTTATTTATATGTTTTTCTAGGGAATACATTTTTTTCAACACCTGCATTTATTTGTGCCAAATAGTTTTGCGGAGAAAGAACCCCTTCTATTGTTAAGCGGAGATAAAAATGTTTTTCTAGTGGTAAATATAAGAGGGTCCTAAGAACACTTGGATACTATTTATAATGTGGCGTACTGGGGTCTAAGCGTTGCTTTTGATATCAAGCTGAATCGATCGAGCTTTCTTGGTTTGAGATTATGACATTCGATATCGAACAATGTGTTTACATTATTCGATAGCGAATGCCATAATCTCAAACTAAGAAAACTCGAGTGAAAGTGACAATTAAATAGTTCCTTGAACACTTTTTTCCGGGCATTGATTACACTATGCAACAATAAAAATACAGGGGACTACCACTATATTCATTTGATGTGCGAAGGACCTCTCACTACAAATAGGCGAAATGTGAAATTTTATGGATACATTAAAAAAAATATTTTTTCAAGTTTTTGGTTTTTGTAGATTTAGTCATAACTTAGAAAGGGCTTGTCCAGGTCTATTGCAAAACCCAATAAAAAACTTGAAATAGAATTGCCTTTAAGCCTTTGTATTATTATTTTTTATATTCGCTATGGGTTTGAAATTATTCAGGCCGCAACTGTAAAAATATTTTTTTCTTGGTAAAATTGGAAAATGGTTTTATTTTAGAAAATGTATAAGAATCGAAAATGGCAAAAACATAAAATTTTTACTTATTGATCACAAGCCCACATATATTACAAATAAAATGAGCTTTATTTATTTCATGGAAATTGATAGACAAATATTGATTTAACTCACAATAAAGTGAAGTTGCCTGACTGAAAAAAAAAATTAGTTTTGAAAAGGCTGCTGCACATATTTTGTTATATCTTGAGAAACGTTCGACCAACTTTATGAACAAATTAATTAAAATGGCACTAACATCTAATGAGTGAGTCAACTTATTGACTACGAAATACCAACCAGCTTAAACTTATTCCACTTTTCAACAAAATGTTTACAACCCGACTATAAGATTTCTTTCCCTTTTAAATATTTCCGTTTGTTAATAAAAAATTTCAATAATATTTAACATTATAGACAGGTCGTTTAGTTGCAGTTTCTCAATTCAGTGCAATCATTGAGCACATGTAGCAGTAGTAGTACAACATACATATTTCTCTTGTTTGTGAGTCTTCGAAAAAAAATAAATAAAAGTAATTTCAGCAATTTCATGCGTATTGTGAAATGTTTTGTATTAAATCTATACAATTTACGTCAGGTGAAATGGCAATTATCGTGAAGTACTTCTTTTTTTAAGCAAGTTTCAAAAGGATTCTTGTTTTTGTGAAAAAAAATGTTTGATTAAAGTAAAAACTATATGAACTAATAAAATGAAGCACTTGAAAATTAAGCGAACTAAATAACGAGAAAAAATAACAAAAATTTTAAACAGGAAAAAATATTTGAAGAGAATTAATTGGTAAAAAAAAATTTTTAATAAATTATATAATTTTTCCGCATGGTTATGCAACAAAAATTTAAAACTAACAGCCTGTTTTTGTAGATAATATTATAAAAAAAATTTAAATTTTTAATTCGGAATTCCAGAAGAAAATGTTAAATTTATTAACAAAAACTGTTAGTTATATAATTAATTAGCTGCAACTAAAACTTTAAAGTATGCACTAAACTTTAAAGCTTTAATACTTGTTGTATCCCTTAAAGAGAATGCTGTCATTCACTCACTCACCTTTTTACCAAAGCTTTATGTTGATTCTCTTGGCTTACAGCTATCATGGCATGTTTACTTGTAGGAACTTCTTTCTGTCGTATCGTCCAATAGCACGTTACATTTCTTGGATACATACCAGGATAATTGGGACTTTGTAGACGACATTTACTGCGATAACATTCATCGAATTGGCGCGTACAATATGTGCCAGGCGTGACACGACCCAATTCTAAAGGCTTATCAGGTAAACCGTATCTATAATAAAAACGTCGAAAAGATAGCAAATTTTTTTATTTAATAAAACGTCAATATAAAGTTTAAATAATAATTGAATAAATTGCTAAGTGACATTGTTGTAAGAGTTTTAAAAGTGCAGTGGCATTTTTCATTTGTTTGCATTTTTGTTCAATCAGGTTTTACTTTAATGAAAAGCAAGAAAAGTTATTTTAAATTACATGTGTGGTTATATAATTCGGCAGGTTGTATTGCTATTATTCTTTAATATTAACAAAATGAAAATATCAGCCATGTCACAGAACACCATTCCGATCGGAAGTGGTTTCAATTTCGTAAGTTGCTTCTTCAGAAAACGAAAAACTAAAATTTTCTTCGTAATCAAACCACTCTTAAATTTCAAAGCGGAATTGACAAACACTTTTCTGCTAACTTTATTTTCACTAAATATTTAAAAACGTGCATACTTTTAGGAGCGTCAAATAAATATTTGGTCCATGTGAGATTTGTTTCTAAAAACATACCCTCAAAGTATAAAAATATTATTATTTTAAAATCGAAATACAAAATAAACGGAATTTAAAGCACCAAAAATGAACTTTTTCGGAATGACAACTGCGAAATCAAAATGGAATGTGTGATACGGCTGTACAAACGGTAGAGAAATGAAAGCGAATGAAATTCTTTAAATCTTTGCATTAGAAACTATTTGTGAAAGATAAATCTGTAAATAAATAATAAAATGTATATAAAAAGAAGAAATTAGTTTTCACAGAATAAAAAAATTAATTAATAGACCAGTCAAATAAGGTTCACTGTTTTTTTTTTTAATTTTTATAACATTCGAAAAGTGTTCCAGTGCTAGTTCAAATGATACCAGTTTTATTATTAAGAGGTGTTTTATATTAAGATTAAAATTAAAAGTCTTTAGCTCAGTGACTTTCCGAAACGATAGAACAAAAAATAAAAAAATTTGTACACTTAAAGAAAATTTAATCTTTGGATTGGTGACGCCTTGTCATCAGAATTGTGTCATCCATGATATTACCAATATCATTATTGAAGAAAAAAGTAATTGCCTTTGGTGCGGATTTTTTTTTGTTATGATTTCGAAATAAAAAATACTTCTTTCTTTTTAAGCGACTTCAAAAAAAGGAGAAAGGTTATCAATTCGTCATGTATTTTTTTATGCATGTTCCCTCAAAACTCCCCCATTTCTTAACCGAATTCGGATTTTTTCTCTATTCAAAAGGATATACTTCCAGATAGGTCCCGTCGAAAAGGGGGCGAGGTCACGCCCATTCTTCCGCATGGCTTGCGACTACTTCTACTCAACCGATTCTTATAAAACGTTACATACACATTAAGGTTCTGGTTAAATTGTACATCAAGATAAAAAAGTGGGCTGTGCCACGCCCATGCAAAGTAAATATTTTTTCAACAATTTCTACTAAACCGGATTTTATGAAACTTTAAATATACCTTCAGTTATCGTTACAACACAACATTTTGTTTAGAAAAGTGGGCAGTGCCACGCCCATGAAAAGTAAATAAGCATTTTCACTACTTCTACTTAACCGGTTCTTATGAAACTTTGTATACACATTTAGTTTTCATTACAATACAACCTTGTGGCAAGAAAAGTGGGCGGTGCCACGCCCATGAAAAGTAAATATTCATTTTAAGAACTTCTACTTATCCGATTCTTATGAGACTTCGCACACACAGTTAGTTCTCGTAAAATTACATGATGATAAAATATGGGGGCGGTGTCACGCCTATTTTGTAGTAGGTTTCTTTTTACAAGAATTACTTTATGCTCTCCCTCTCTCTCTCTCTGACCATGCTATGCCAGTTTTCCCAATTACAAAAATTTTGTAAAAAGTTATACGCCTACTTTATATATTGTATTTGTTCAAGAAAATTAGATTAATTTTCTACGGATGGAAAAAGTAATGGTAAGAATGAAAGGACAACCTTCTTAGCAAAATATTGGACTTTCAGCGGATCTGAACATTTTTGGCAAGATTCATAAGATTCGGCTAAGTAGAACTAGTTGAAAAAGCACAATTCTTTTGAATGAGCATGGCACTCCCCATTTTCATAATAATAATATTGCGTTTATGCTGGATCTTAATGTGTGTGCCAAGTTTCATTAGATGCGTGATCTCTTGGCCTTTCACTGCATTTTAACCCTTAAATGCATCTAGTTGCCAATTGGCAACAAAGTCTTCATATGTCTTTATTTACTACAATAACAAGAAATAATTGTTAAATTCATTCTGTAGCCATGTGAATACATACTGCTAATAAGATTTCGTTTATTTGGTTGTATTTTTCTCATAAAGAGACGTTTTTTGAGTAATCTTAGAGGTAGCCATCACATTGCATAGTTCGTCGTAAGATGCACACATTGAGTCGTTATTTTTTTGTGATATAGAAAAGTTTTATTATAAATTTTTTTTTGTGTTTACGTAAAAAAGTGTAAGTATTTGTGTAATAACGGTTCATAATATTTTAGTTGTTGTTATACCGATGAAATTTCAATAAAAAGCTCTGTTGCCATTTGGGTACATTGTGTGAATGTACATAGTAAATTTGATCAACGTTTATATCGGTTTGATTATTTATTTTAGTTTTACCTTTCCGAGAATTTGAATCCTTTTCATAATGAGTAAACCTTTTAAATCCGTGGAAGAGCTAACACAATTTTTATTGGAATATAACAGTGAGGAAAGTGAAGATGAGGATAATGCTTTTGATGATGACACTTTGGAAGACCCAGATTTTATACCAAATAAGTTACGGGATTTTGGTGAAGAAGGTGATGCGGAACAAATGCTGATGTCTCCAGCTCAAACGGCTTCTGGGGTTGAAAATGAAGATTTACCGTCGTGCTCTCGTGGTATTTTTCAGACACAAAGTCAAATGAAAAAAAATATTATTTGGAAAAAAAACATTTGCAATTAAACGAAGATCAGCTAAATTTTCAGGGAAATTCGGAAATTCAAGGCGAACTACTAAATTTGGAAACGCCGTATCAATTCTTTATCTATTTTTTTTCTGAAGACCTAATTAAGAATATTGTCGAGCAAACAAATTTATACGCCATTCAAAAAAATCCAGAGAAATTAACAGCATACTCCGATTCTGATATAAAACAATATATCGCAATTGTTCTTTATATGTCACTTGTTCATGCGCCCAGTGTAAGATCTTATTGGAGTGATGATCTTGGATTTTCCCAAATCAACAATATAATGCCGATCAATAAGTTCGAAAAATTGCGACAAAGTATCCATTTCAACGATAATACAACCTTTGTGGCACGAGACCTACCCGGACATGACAGATTGCATAAACTAAGACCGGTCATAAATCATCTGCTTGTAAAATTTAGAGGTATTCCTTTGGAAAAAGAACTTTCCATTGATGAACAAATGTGCTCAACGAAAGTTAGGCATTACATGAAGCAATATATGCCTATGAAACCCCACAAATGGGGATTTAAATTGTTTGTCTTAGCTGGAGTTTCTGGATTTGCGTACAACTTTGAAATTTATGCCGGAAACGAAAACAATATGGAAAGACCAAACGGTGAACCAGATCTTGGTGCAACATCAAACATAGTTTTGCGTTTGTCCCGTATAATACCACGGAAACAAAACTATCGCCTTTACCATGATAACTTTTATACTGCCATTCCTCTTATGGTTCATTTGGCAAAGGAGGGCATTTTCTCGTTGGGAACAGTTCGAAGAAATAGACTTTCGAATTGTAAACTGCCCACAGAAGCAGCAATGAAGAAAGAAGAGCGTGGGTCCAGCCATGAATATATGACAACAGTAGATGGAGTTGACATAACTTCAGTTGTATGGAAGGATAATAAGTATGTGAACTTAATATCTTCTTTTGTTGGAACTCATCCTGAAGTATTGGTAAAAAGATATGACAGGAAACAACAAAAAATAATAGATGTAAAATGCCCTAATATAATACAAGAATATAACCGTCATATGGGTGGCGTGGATCTGTTAGATAGCCTAATGGGAAGATATAAAATTTCTATAAAAAGCAGAAAATGGTATATTCGAATTTTTTACCACGTGCTTGACCTCACAATGGTCAATGCATGGTTAACATATAAAAGAGTCCTTCAACAGCAAAACAAACCGGCCTCTGAAATTTTAAACCAAATGCAATTTCGTGTGGAGATAGCCCAAAGTTTGAGTAAAATCAACTTCGCCCCAAAACGCGTGAGATCTAGTAATATTGAGCCTGCTATTCAAGCAAAAAAGAAAAAAGGACCCGCACAACATGTACCACCATTGGATATACTAAGGGATCAAATTGGTCACTGGCCTGAGCATGTGGATGCGAAAATTCGGTGTAAATATCCCGGATGCAAAGGGTTTTCTCGCACAATATGTGACAAATGTGGAATTGCCGTATGTCTTAACAAAATAATAATTGTTTTAAAAACTTTCACTTAAATTAAAAGACTTTATTAGCACTATGTAGCCAATTGGCAACAAACCATTATCCTTATGAATAAAGGACGATTATGCGTTTAATACTTTTTTAGTTATTTTTTTAAGACTTTTTGTGCAAAAAACTATCGTTATGAATAAAAATTTTTCAAATTAAGAAAGTCATGCATTTAAGGGTTAAATTAAGCCCTCTCCTCTGCTGACTTTTCTCTTTATCTCCTGTCGACTTCTCTGCTCAAGCTCCTCTGGTACAACCTCTGCTACTCCTCTCAGCTCCTACTGCTGCTGCTCTCATCAAAAAATTATATTAATTTTTCACGAAAAGAAAATTACCGCCACTAATTTCTGAATAACTATGAAACAGTTAAAAATATAAAAAAAATTGTTAGGATAACTTAAAGGAAATTTTATTTTAAATCTTTTGCTGTCTTTTTTTATACACCTCGGAGAAATCGTTCTCAAGTTATGATGAAATATATTAGTCTCAACATAAGGCGGAAATTGGGATGATCTTGAATTGCATGGATTCTAGACGGGGATCAAAGCAGTATGTCTTAAAACAAGCCTACCTTTCTTGATGTGAACCTATTTTAAATCAAGGAATCAAGCCCTACTATACTTAATAATGGCTAAAATTAAGAATTTATTTTTAAACGAAGCCAGTCTGTAATCAAGCGATCTGAACTTTTTTTGTAGTAAAAAAAATTTGTATTAAGAAAAACTTTGGGTAAGTTTGTGTAACTACGTGCGCGTACAGGAACATACCTATTATTGGAAGAAAAATTCTTTTGCAAGTTTTGTCTATTGGAGAAAGCACTGTGCGACGTACGAAACCAAATATTTTCCTGTCTACATTCACACGTTTTTGTTAGCTTTGGATTCTCTATCAGACCAATTGCGAAAAGTTTTCTTTTATTAACTAAAACTCAGTCATGCAGAAATGACTGTTAGTTAAGAAAAAAGTTTCATTTTATTTTATTTCTTAAATAAACATTTCCACAAGAAGATTTTCTAAAAATAAACAATACAAATAATCTTAATAAATAAAGATAAATACTTGTAACTAAGACAAATAAGAGAAAAAGTATTGTAAAAAAACTACATCTATACATGACATTTGAAAGACCATAAAATTAACTAAAATATTTATTATGTATAAAATATTTATAAATAATCTACATACTTTCTTTAAAACCCTTATTTATTATAACAAATTTTTATTCCTAAATAAACTGACATATTTTCTAGAAAGAAACGACAAGGAAAGATTTCTCGGAAGAAAAACAAAAGTTACAAGAAATAAGAAAGGAAAAATCAAAATTTCATAAAATGAGAGTATTTAGATAATAATCAGAAATGTTAAATAAACTAACAACTACAAATAAACTAAAATAAAATGTGTTAATTTTGCAGACACACACACTGGCACATGCAACCAACACTCTCACATAAAATAAATAAATAAAAAATATAAAACTTCTTTATTAAAACTATTTCATACAATAAAATAGGGAAATGTAGAAAAAAGTAAAATTAAAAGGAACAAGAAAAAAAAGAAAGAAAATAAACACAAAAAGTTCAGAAAGTAAGTTTATCAAATGGACAACTACAAAAACAACAACAAATAACACAGGAAATGAAACTAAAACTCCCGCATTTACATTAAAGAATATGATACGAGCCTGTCAGTGTGTATGTGTCTGTATTTGTTTTCAAAATTCATATAAAGTGAGTCTAATAGACAATAGAGAGACACAGCAACAATGTGAAGTGAAGTAACACAATTTTTTGTTGTTGTTATAAACAAAGTGTCAACGTCATGTGTAGACAAGAGTAAACTAGTAGATATTTCTATGAAACCTCATATATTTGACTAAACATACAACATTTACCACAACAATATTTGCAACATGTAACAGGAGCAAGCAACAGCAGCCCCAACAGCAAAGCAGTAGAAGAAATATGTGGAGCAATGAATTGAACAAGATAGAGTTTTATAATTATAAAAACCATACAGCTACAAAAATAAAATAAAATGCATAAAATGACATTTAAAAGATTTTAATAAGGGCAGTAGGGTGGTTCCGAATATAAATAGAAAAAAGAGAATATAAAAAGGTAGTGGGCTGCACAACTGCTTAGTTTCGTTGGCAAAAACAAAATAATTAAAATACGAAATGAAATTTGGCTGTTCGTGTTCGTGCTCTTTTTTTTTAACTTAAAGAAAATGGCTTTTTTTGTTTTAGCGATTTTTAATTTTAGTTTTAGTATGATTTCTATCGTTTTGGCGAACTTTTTCGTTTTATACGATTTTTTTACTTTTGACGATTTTTTTCGTTATGCCATTTTTTTCGGTTTTTGACGATATTTTTGGTTTTGTCGTTTTTTTTTTAGTTTTGGCAATTTTTAATTTTTGGGATTTTATCGTTTTTGCGATTTTTTGCGACTTGTTTTTCTATTTTTTTTTTTGTTACTTTTGCCGATTTTTTTCACTATTGCATTTTTTTCGCTTTTTGACGATGTTTTTAGTTTTGGCGATTTTTTACGCTTTTGGCGATTTTTTAGTTTTGTCGACTTTTTGTCGTTTTGAAGATTTTTTTCGGTTTTCGGCGATTTTTTTTACTTTTGGCGATTTTTATTAGTTTTGGCAATTTGTTTTTCGTTTTTGGCAATATATTTGTGGCGATTTTTTTTAAATTTTTTTTGCATTGTAGCGATTTTTTTATTTTTTGCACATTTTTCCTTTAAGCGCTTTTTCCATTTTGGTGATCTTTTCGTTTTGGAATTTTTTTAAGTTGGATTTTTTATTTTGAAAGTTTTTTTGTTTTGCTGATTTTTTTCGTTTAAGCGATTTTTTTCGTTTTGACGATTTGATTTTCGGCTTCTTCCTTGCATTACTTAATGTGATACCCTTTAACAATTAATGTACCCATTAATTATTAATTTTGTTTAATTACACAAACTTACAAGGTTTTGGGTCAGAACAACTGAAAATTGTTTCATATGTTACTTGGGGTGCTGAATTCAAATCTGTAGTCGGTTGATTTTTTTTTTGCTTTAGTTTTCGAGATATACTCTTTTTTCTAAAAGGAAACAGTTGCACAACAAATGTTAATATAACTGGAGAATGGTACTTTGCTAAAGTTTTTTAATTTCCTGTTCTTGTTAATTTATTTAAAAAATCTTTTCCAGATAAAAGTAATAAGGTCCATGCTAATAATTTTTTTTTATTTCCCTTAAACTTTTTTTTAATATACTTGAAAAACAAGATCTGATTTAATCGGATGCCTTATTTATTCGTCTTATTTTTCTATTTTAATTTACACATCCAGTAGGTGAAAAGGTCATTGTACGATTTGATTATCGTTTATAAACATGTGCACAGCCTTTTCTTAACAGGATATAAACTAACATACACATACAATTTTTCCTTACTGAAGTATAAATGCTCGTATATAATCTTATCAACAAACATACGTGAGATGTACAAAAAGGAAGAAACCCAACGGAATATTTAGAAGAAAAAAAAATTAAGAATAAAACTGCATCACCATTGTGCAAAGTTTTCTAAAGACTTTTTAATTGTTTTTAGGGTTAATTTTTGAGAGGTATTCCGCGAAGGTATTGCAAGGGGCTGCAATATGTTTTTCTTATTTTATAACCTCTAAGTTTTGCTGTTTAATTTAATTTTTGTAAAAATTTTAACATCTTTGATAATCGCTGACCTTTTCGAAATTGGCGGGAGCCGTATTATGCCAGACTGTACAAGGCATATGCTCAAATTCAGGACCCTAATTCTTAGTCTATGGCGGTGTTCACATATTACGTGATTGGAAGGTTTTGAAGCCAAAACTACATTCTGCAAATAAATAATTATAGAGGACTGCGTCTAAAATTTCAGCTGAACTTTCAGAAATTAGCAAATTAAAATCCATATAACACTACGTAAGAGGGATATAAAATGAATACAACCAATTAGGAGTGAAGGTGATATTGAAAGTTTAGTAAAAGTTATAATAAAATCGTATGAACCAGCATGCCCCTCTTCGCACCCAACACATAACTTTAGACCTTAATGGTGGAGCGGTAGATTCTTCAAAATGGGTATCCTCATATCAAATTTATTGCTGAAGAGATTACAAAAACACACCCGAATCTTTTAAAAAAGAAGGGAATTAATGGTAGAACTTCTGTGGTAACATAGAAAACCATACCGACACGGCCAGAATAAGGGAGCTGGTATTTCGATGGCCAGTAATTACCATTTGTAATATATTCAAGATTTTCTGGCTTCCAATAAGAAGAGATAGCACTAAGCGGTTCCTATCATTTGGAAAGAGTTCGTTGATTCTTACGGTTGCAATTATCATGGGGCACTGAACGATTGAATAAACAAATGTGCCGCAACGTCTAGAGTTTTCCTATGGCAATCACTGCAGGATCTACTTCAATGAAGAAGGCGGGAAGTCAGTCCCACATCCTTGCTGTGACTGTCCATCTAAGCAGGAACGCGGATCTAGGCTTCTAGGAATTGGATCAGTAGGATCAGGACTGTTTCGGGAATTCATGACTGGCTAACCTGTTAGACAATTTGCTATATCTTGGAAACCTTAAGGGACAAACTCCTAAAAATTAAAAAAAACGCTAAAAATAAAAAATTGCAAAATTAAAGAAATGTCAAAACGAAAAATCGCCAAAATGAAAAAAGCGCTTAAAGGAAAAACATCAAAATTAAATAAATCGCTAGAACCCAAAAAATCACCAAAAACTAAAAAATCGCAAAGAAAAAGCTAAAATAACCGCCTAAAACCGAAAAAGTCACCAAAACGAAAAAAGCACTAAAATCTAAAAAAAAAATCGCTAAAACTAAAAATATCATCAAAATCGAAAAAAATGGAAAAAATCATCTAAACAAAAAAAAAAGTGACAAAAAACAACATCAAAACTAAAAAATTCGACAAAAACAGAAAACAAATGTCAAAACAAAATAAAAACGCTAAAACTAAAAAAATCACCAAAACCGAAAAAAAATTCCCAAAACCGGAAAAAGCGCCAAAAAGTGAAAAAAGTGCCAAAACTTAAATAAATCGCTAAGTCTAAAAATATCGTCAAAAAGCAAAAAAAGAACGTTAAAGCAAAGAAAAAAAAAACGCCAAAACCAAAAAATCGCTAAGAATTGAAAAATCGGCAAAAACGAAAAATCGCCGAAAAAACAAAAAAATGAGCAAAATGAAAAAAAAGAGCTAACTACAATACAAATGCATCTAATGCTTATGCGAGTACACATTACGTAAGTAAAATAACTTATAAAATATCTACATTAAATTCATGTTACTTCAACTTGAAGTAAATTTGATTCAATATGATTGTTTGTGTCGTTTCAATATCAAATTAACGTTTTTTCAACATAAAATAACTTTGATTCTTGTTAATAATTCAGCATCAACTTTATTTTGATTTAACTGTACTGGAATATTAAACAGTTATTTATTGAAGTTTATTTTAAATTAACATAAAACACTTATGAAGCAAAATCACTATCGAAAAATGTTAAATTAACCTTGTTTTCGACGCTTTAAATATGAAAATTTTTAATGTGTATATAACTTAAAGACTGACAGAATTTTCACTCAGTTGTGTATATCCTGCACAACTCCAGTCACATTTTTTTTCTATCGCTTCTGCTTTTTAGTCTATTATCTATCTTAAACAATTGTATAATATTTCGTATAAAGAGTCTTTGTTATTGCATTTCTACAGTATTGTTGTTCGGTATCTTCCTGGGGAATATGTCGGTCGGTAAGACTTTGTCTATAAATATATTTTTTTATATTTTTTGCAAAAGTGTTTATAAACCAGATGATTCCTTCCTTCATGCATGTATGGGTGGCTATGCTCGACAAAATGCACATGTGTTTATATGTAAAGTATGTATGAGTGAGTTTGCTGTGTCTTTGTGTTTTGTTTCAATTTATTCAATATTATTTTGTTGTTAGATTTTCTATTCTGCATTTATGTAGCAGATAAATGTATAATTTTTTGTTCTACTTTACCTGACAACAGCATCCGACTGACTTATAAATTTATATCTTATACTAAATTCAAATGGTTTTTCTTCTTGTATATTTCTGGGTGGATGAAAAACCTGCAAGGAAAGAAAGTATGAACAAATAATAAATAAAAAGTTGAAGTTGAGCGTGTTTAAGCAAAAAAAAAAAAAAAAAACTAATGGTTAAGTTGCATTAAATTTTAGAGTTTTCATTTTTGTATATTCTTTTTATGTTTAATACTCTAAGTACTTTTATTTCTCATTCTTCAATATTTATATGGATAATACTTTGTTTTTTTTTAAGCAACAATCATGGGAAAAAAACGAACAGGATTTAACTGTTGTTATTATTGCCGGAATATTATAGTATTTTGAAAAAATAAGAGTAGAGTGGAAAAATGTTTATAAAAAAA
Source organism: Panzeria rudis (assembly GCA_956483635.1). Lineage (NCBI taxonomy): Eukaryota > Metazoa > Arthropoda > Insecta > Diptera > Tachinidae > Panzeria > Panzeria rudis. Next base: position 10,107,632 of record OY101451.1, read on the forward strand.
TAACTTAAAATAAACAGTAGAGAGATAAAAACCGAAGAATATGCAATTCATTCATATAAATTGTTATTTTTCAATAACAAATGTTGTAGAAAGATAAGAAATTGCAATTTATGAAATTAAAATAAATTTCTCTGTGTGTTTACAAAAAAAAAACAATTGTAAAAAGTTTATTTTTTATTTATTGTTGGAGTCAAAAGATAAAAGTGTGAAAAAGTATTTAAGAAAATTTTAATTTATTTTTAAAGCTATTATGCTGTTGCACTTGGAAAAGTTATAACTCAAAAACAGCTGTTGCCTTAATTGAAATATCACTCGTATAAAAACACAAACTAACGTTTTGGATAAGTTGGAGAAGTTCAAACGGAGGTAAGTAACAAAACATAAACATGAGCTTAAAAAATGCTTTAGTAAATCGGTTTTTACACCTTTCGGCCCGTGGGAAGAATCGCAAAAGAATATTTATATTCCATTTATTGCGCTGGCAAATATGATTAGGAAGTTGGAGCTTCGGTATTTACCTACTTATAGGATATGTTGTGATACATCTTAGAAAATCACTGAAATTATGTAGGTATTAGAGAGCTGCAACAAGTATGATCAAGCGCTAAATAACCAGTACAAGTCAATCAAGCCTTTGGCAGTTTTGTTTACATTCGAGTATAATACAGGAACCAAAAAAAACCAGCAACATGTCTTATGTATGTCTTATTCGCAACATTGTACTTGCATTGATTGGTTTACCTACTATGCGGGTTGTTTACGAACAATCGCTCACTTGTAGCTTGGCTGTTTTTGGCATGATTTGATTGTGATCCAAAACAAAAATACTCGAGTATATTTTTGTGTTTTGCTAAGTATTGTTGTTGGTAGCAAACACAGTACATACGTGTGTATGTATGTAGGTTTTCGTAAGCAACCTTATAAAGAAGAAACAACACGAATGAGGATTGTAGGCAACAACTACAATAGCACGAACATTTTATAGCATGTATATATGTATGGTGTATGTATTAAAACAAGTAGCTCGCGCTGGTCATAAAGAGTTTTACAAGAATTATGCGAATTTCATGTTCGTTTCGATCTGGTGCGGTTACAATCATACCAAAAAAAAAAAACTAATTACAAACATTCATGTTCATTGTGAATACAAGTGATTGAAACTGATTGTTTGAAATAAGTTATTCCGTTTACAATCATTACTTGTTGTTGAACAAAAATGATTGCATCAAAAAAAAAAAAAATCAAAGTACGTGATTGGGTGTAGTCGAAATTTGGCACTTGTTGCAGCTCACTGGTATATATGTATTTATGTATGTATTAGAGGTTTGCATCGAGTAAAATTTTTTATGCCTGTGAAGTTCTTTTTTTTTTTTTTTGCTAATACAGTACATACTTGGTGCCTCCGTCAGAACATAAACCGTCTAAGGACTACAGGATTTTTAAGCCGCATTCACGATAACAATATGAGCGGAGCAGAATTCAACACCGCTTAAAGCAAAGACGTAAATGTTTGAACTGGGTACTTGTTTGAACTGGTACTTGTTTTTGGTCCACTCTGGCGGCACACGTTTTCAGAAGCATTGTGTAATTTCGTACGATGTCTTGTATCCGATTAATTTTGTGGGTATAACTATTATTCGATTAACTTTATACAATTAATTTTTATTCATATAATTTTATTTGAAAAACTTTTATCCGCATAATTTTTATTCGAATATTTTTTCCTTAATTTTATTTGAATAGTGACAGCTTGCATAATTTTATGCGAATAATTTTTACTGTATTAGTGCTATGAAAATTTAAGTTCTAAGAAAGTTATTTGATGAATTGGTATTAGGGAAAATATTTTTGTGGAACTTATTAACCCTCGAAGTCCCGCACATAATTTTAATGTTTGGCTCTTTTCTAACAAATCGTAAGGAACACCCCTAGGAGTGTGGTTATAAAATGTTCCTCAAAAATTAATGCTGACGAAGGGCATAAAAAAACGTATTCCATTTTGCTGGTGCAGACCTACAGACAAACTCTGCCTTGGTATCGCCAAACAGAGGCAGCGAGTACAATTAGCGATTGCAGCTTATTTATAGCCTTTCGAGCCGGATTCTGGTTACAGTCGTTACGGACGTTGTAAATAGAAGAGCTGGTTGCCGGCGTACACAACGCTACTACCACAATAACAACGACCTCAGCGTTGACGACGCTAGGTTGGCTCAATCGCTCCAAATGCCTGGTCCTGCCAATTTAACTTCTACAAATTGTACCAGTGCAAGGTGGGCGCCATGTTTAGGTTTCAATGAAACCCAAGACACCTGAATGCTGACGAAGTGTGTTGCGGCACAGAAAATACGTATTGCATTTTGTTGGTGTAGACCTATAGTCCACAAACTCTGCTTTGGTACCGCCAAACAAAAACTGCAATTGTAATAACCGATTGCAACTTGTTTAATGTTGGCCATAAAATTCTACTATAGGTCTTTAAAGACAACCAAGCTCTAGACTCAAATTGTACGCCAGAAATCATTAAAATCTTAAGCTATGTTTAAGCGTTAACAGCATACTTATTCACAATTAGTACTCGGCATAGGAAATCTTGTAAGTCTTACGTTTAGGGTGTACAATGTATTTCGTGCTTTTATTACATTACTAGAAACCTTTTTAGGGCTCTAACTCTTTTCACTCTTTTTGTACATTTCTGAAAAAATAAAAAAAATCCCCTTCAGCGGTTTTAAATGCTGTATAAAAATATTCGCTAAAAAATTTTATTATAGGTCTTAGAGAGACCCAGTTCCAAACTTAGCTCGGATGCTAGAAATTATTTAAAACTTAAAATGTGTTTAAGGGTTAATTTCGTACTTATGAAAAATTCGCACTCTGCATAGAAAATTTTGTAAGCCTTACGTTTAAGGTGTAAGATGTGGTCAGCTTTTTTATATACAAGACCACGAGAAACATTTTTGTAGAACAAAATTTCCCGCTGCATCGCCGCTGAAGGGGAGTTTTTTGTCCCTTTTTTAAGAAATGTACAATAAGACCTATAAAAAGATGTTAGGGGGTTAAAATTTTCCAAAACAATTTTTTTCGCGGTGTTTTATTTAAAAGTACTAAACACATCTTATACCTTAAACGTAAGACTTACAAGATTTCCTGTGCCGAATACTAGTTGTGAAGAAGTATGAAGTTAACCCTTAAACATAGTTTAATTGTTCAATGATTGCTGGCGTATAAGTTGATGCTGGTGCTTATTTGTCTTTGTAAGCCCATAGTAAAATGTTATGGCCAACATCTTAGTGGATCATTTTCTCCCCATACTCCCTCTGTTTAGGCGCATTTTTTACGATTTGTTAGAAAAGAACCAAAAATTACCCTTATGTGCGGTAGTTAAAGGGTTAACATATTCCACTAAAATATTTTCCCTAATATTTGCTACAAAGTTGCTAAACATACCTTACACCTCAGATGTAAAGAACACATAGATTCATGTACCGATTTAACCGCCCTAAAATAAAATTCTGATGTCTAACGTTTTTTTGCCATCCTCTACCAGAATCAGTTTACAGAACCACGTTATTTTGAAAAATTTTTAAATTGTTGTATAGTGTTGTATAAAATTTTTTTTTTATATTTTGAAGTCCTCTGGGTTAGAATATTCTTGTACTGATCATTTCATATATGGATAATATCACAGCCACAAAAAAAAAGAAGTGGCGTGTACATTTGATCCTCCTACAGACATGTATTTCGACTCGTTGAATATGAATCCGAAGCCCGTTTGGGTAATACACTTTATAATCTCGAGTAAAACCCCGCTAAAAATTTCGAAAAAAAACATCAGCTATTCGAAATTTACATTGTTTCTCAATTTACTTGGGTCTGGTCATGTAGTCTGCCGGTGTAATTTTAACGATCTTTAAGGGAAAATATTGTTTGATAGTCTCCTCAAGCGAAAATATTTCAATTCGAGCTCTTAAATTGTTATTTAAATAAAGACAACAACAAAAACTAACTTCAGACCAGCCACATGATAATCGAAATGAAACTTGCTATCCACAAATAGTTATTTTCCGTTTAATACTATACAATGAAGTTACTTTTTTTGCAATAAAAAAAAACCAAATTTCATTTAATCATAAAAAGGGGGAGACGACGGAAAGGAAAAAGCGTCAAGAACAACAAAAAAGTAGCTAGAAATTAAAAAAAGCAACAACAATATCAGCAAAATATATATACTGTCAGTAAGCATATTTATGCACATTTCCGTTCCGTTCAATTCAGTTTTGTTTTATTTTCCAGTGGTTTTCAGTTCATTTTCTACTCTCCTGACCTGGTAGCGTTTCTACATTTTACATTAACTTTGTTGTTAGTTTAAATGTGAAATATTTATTATTTCATTGTTTTAATATTCTTGTGCTTACTTACCTTAACCGATGCTGTCACCGTTGATGTTTCACTAAAATACAACTGTGGTCCCGTGGCTTTCCCACACCATGATCCACCTGTGAATGGTCGTCCCAATTCGCTGAGCTGTAAATGAAGTTTGAAGTGTAAAACAAATAAAACTGAGTCAGTGAGTTGTAGTGAAATGAAAGTTTTTCTCTTAATATTAACATATACTGTAAAATATTTTTCTTAAATTATGTATGTATATTCACATGTTCATGTGAAAAACATTTCTGATGTAATTTTTTTGCATTGAAAAATAAAAATTTGTTTACTTTTTATTAAATATTTTATGACGAGTTGAGGTCTATAACATAAAGTATAATATCGTTTTATTTTGTTATATATTTAAAAGGCAATTTACTATCACAACAGGATATTTATAAAGGATGCAGCAAAATGTAGAATGTATATAATTGTTAGTACATAACATAAATGCATGTGTATTTATAATAAATATACGAAATGATTAAATGAATAATATCATATTAAAACCTATTTAATATTCTTGTACTTATATGCAAGTGAGGTTCATACATATATAAACAATTTATATGGATGGTATCGTATTATATGAAAATTTGTACAGCTGCTACTGACCTCAAATTTCCACCGCAAGCTGTTAAAATTTATACCATTTTGCAGAAGTTCAGTTCATAGGAAAACGATAATTAAAAGGCGTATTTTTTTTAAACTTGAAATTTAAAATAAACAAAAAAAAATTATAAACTTTATTATATTGGCGGTATTCAGTGTTTGGTGAAAATGGTGTTGCGAAAAAGCAAATGTAAAATATTGTACCTTTTTTGTAAAACCCAACAACAAAATACCAAGAGTTGCTGTTAGATTTCATAAACAGAACTTCGATATTTTTTATTTGCTCTTTCGCAAGACCATTTTCCACCAAACACTGAATACTGCTATTGTTTCAATAGGTGGCATTATTCAAATATTTTCAAAATTCTTGCTTCCGTAATATGGAAAATCAACAGCACGCATTACGGACACGCCATTTTGTATGAAGAGAGTATAAAAAGTATTTTCATTCTTTGTTTTTAGAACACTCTTACACAAAAAAAAAACGTATGTACAGCTATTTATAATCTATTTAATCATGCTAAAATAGTTTTCATTTAAAAATTTATGAAATATATTACACGAAAAACATTTGAAATGAGAATGACGCCATCCATATACGTATGTATATGGGCGTTATGAAAGTTTACAAATACTGTTAATTTTATGACTAGTTAAATTCCCCACTTCTAGACATAATTATACTGACTCAGCATATAAAATGTACTCAGCGCTTTTAGGTAAGACACCATGGGAACCGTTTATGTTGAACATTTTAGCCCTCTATGTAACGGCTGAAGGATCGTTTTTGTGCCTTTTTTAAGAAAGAGACACAACTTGCAATACATCGAAGCGTTAGAGCACACAGAAAAAAATAACAATGTAAAATCAGCATGTAGCAATCTTAATTGAAAATCATATTAAATTTCTGCAAAAGTACAGAATTTTTTAAAATTAACCTTGTTTCATATTAATTTTAAACGAAAATGTATTAATCTAACCTTAAATCTCGTTGATTTAATATTTTTCACTGTTAAATCAAAATTGTTAAATGTCGCGGTCATTCTCTACCTCCCCCTATCCAAAATCATTACATTACAATTATTAGCAGGGCTCGGACTTTCATGCAACTAAAAATTGATTTTAAACGCTTAACAAATGCATCTAAAAATTAAAAATATGCGCATAAATATGTGAACAAAAGTACCAAAACTAAAATAATATAAAAATGTGTTTTTATTTTTTTATTATTAGAGAAAAACATAAAACAAACATAATTTGGTGTAGTATTTAATGCAACCGAACTTGAGTTGCGTTGCTAGTCGTCAACTGAAAATTAATGGTTGCCAGAAAAGCACTAAATAGCAACTGAAATTGACAGCTCTCAGTTGCCAGTTGCCATCAGTATTATCATTTTCAGCAACTAGCAACCAAACTGATGCTCAGTTGACATCCATGATCGGCCTATTAATATTTTTTTTTTAAAATTGAGAAATATACATTAAAAAAATTTTTATTATTCCAAAAAATATGCATTTATTGCCAAAATATGCAAAAATATGCACCTACTACCAAAATATGCAAAAATATGCAACTACAAATCAATGTCAATCTACTTAAAATTTGATGATTCGCATAGATAATTAGTCAATACGGGTTTATTTATCACCAAAAACACATGCATTTGCATGACAGTCCGAGCCGTGATTATTACAATCTCTTTACCAATCTACTATAATAGCGGTATTGCGACTTTAACTTTTCCTTTATATAAATAAGATTCCCTTATTAACTAAAATGTGCTAAGCTGATGGGGTTTTATTTTCTTAATTAATTATTTTTTGGCTTTTTATTTCAAAAACACCAATTTAGTGTTCTTTATCTTCGTATTAGACATTAATTTCTAACAAATATACTATTTCAATAAATTTGCTAGTTTTCATAGAAAAGAACAAAAATTTAACATTTATTCCGATGAAGAAAAATACCATTAGCTTTTATGTTTTATTTTAAAAATTTCCAATACGAAAAACTTATTTTTCTTTTAAGACCACATACACTAATATAACTGTACTTTTCTCTAACATCCTTCATTTCTAATTTTAAAGTTTTCAACTTTATTATCTAGTGACAAAAATATATTGAACTATTTTATTGGTTTTTTTTTTCTAACATTTCATTCTTTTTTTTCTCTCTCTCTTTCAATTAGAATGTGTCACGTAAAATATTGAAATGTTATTGTTTAAATTAAACAATTTTAAACTCTAGAAAATTTATGCAAATATTTTCACTAAAAACAAAATTGAAAAGTTCAACAAATGACAAACAATAAACTTGTATTTCGTTGATTATTTCGTGGTCATTTATTAAAATTTTAATTGTAAACTAAACATAGCAGAAAAAGTATAGAGTATATATTAAATAAAGAACATTGTCATAAAACGTTGTGTAAATTTATGCTCGAGTACCATAGAGATAGTCATCATGGTGATATTGGTAGCAGTGAGTTTATACTTTTATATTTAGGGTTCGCTGTAATTTTTGTATTTAAGTATTAAATAAAGTTTGCCTTGAAATCTTTACTGCAATGTCTCTAGGGGTCCTCCTAACAGTTGAATGAAAATTTATTATTTACACATAAAACTTGAAATAGTTTATTATTTCTCATTTATTTTACAATTGTTAGATTTTAAATATGTTTGAACGTTTGAACGAATAAATGAACAATTTGTGTGTCAATTTGCAATGAACGTGTATGAATATATCTAACATGTCCACACAGTTATATACGAGGACAATGCGACAATAGCTTTAGATAATGTATAGAAAATAGAATTAAAGGATATTATTGCAAAAAAAGAAAATTAAACAGAAATTAAATAAAATTTAAGAATCGAAAGAGATTTAAGGAATCGAAAGAGGTGGAATTTTATCTTGGTAAAGGCTCGTTTCCGCAAACACCGTGATCGCCGACGATAACGAAATCCCATACATTAACAATGACCAAAAATAGCTTTAGACTTTTTTGTCGTTGTTAATATATCGAATTTTGCTTAAATCGACGATTACGGTGTTTGCGGAGCCTTTACAAAGATAAAATTCCACTAACGAAGAAAACGTCTTACGTATGTAAATTTATATTTTTTGTCTTATCAGTTTTTAACACTATTTCTGCAACTACTCTTTCATCTAAACTATTAAAACCTTTACTGTTAGTCGATGCACTTACCTACATCATCTTATATGAAATAAAATTTTGTTTTTGGAACGAAGGTCCTTATGGCATGTTATGCATATGATATGCAGCATATAAATGTTTTCCATGCTGGGGTATAACATTTTTTTTAACTAAAAAATACTACACGAATATTGGTAAAGCTCTTTTTAGACTATGATACAGTCTGTTCGACTTCTGCACAAAATGCCACCCTGATTAAGGCCCCTATTATGATTCACAACTCAACTAGGTTGAGTTGTCAATGCTACGACCCAACTCAACCATTTTTTTTGTATTATGATTCACAACTAATTTTAGTTGTCTTCGAAAAAATGTTCGAAAAAAGGTTCTTATCTATAGTCTCTGTTTTTTGAAACCTAGTAGCCATCACAAAATATTTAACATTTTTTCGTTTTGGCCTCACTATTTTTTCTTGAGATTTTATATTTTATGGATATGGCAACAATATGGGTTGACAAATGGGATAGATTGGCGCCTAAAAGTACCATTTTAAAATTAAATAAAAGTAACACAATAGTCGAAATAAAAACCAAAACACAACTGATAAAAAGCTAAGACAACTGCTTTGATGAAGTTGTATTCCACAATAAGAATTTGACAACTACGACTCAACTATCAATTTAGTTGTGAATCATAATAGGGGCCTAAATGTATTGTTAATGTTTTTTTAAAACTTTCCATAAACTCATTAGATCAGGGTTGCATTTTCTACAGAAGTCGAACGGCTTGTAAGATAGTGTAAAACAGCTATTATAAATACGAGTAACGAATAATGGTGAAGATGTTTTTAGACTATTCCACAAGATGTTAGACTTCTGCACAAAATGCAACCCTGATATAATGTGTTGCTATGGCTGTTCTAAAAATTTCCATAACCTCATTTTATCAGCGATACATTTTCTACAGAAGTCGAACGTCTTGTGAGATAGTGTAAAACTGGGTTGAGAAATACGTTTGACGACGATGGCAATAGACCAGCGCGAAGGTAAAATTCCTTAAAAACTCAGCATTGCCGCTTTGATACTCTCACGGTTTTCGGTGTTGCCGTTGTTTTCCGGGGAAGTTCTGGGATTTTCGAGAAAAATGTTGTCTTAGTTTGTAGATATCTAGAGAACTTCTGAGATTTTGGGGAGATTTTTGTTCTAGTTTTTGGGAATCCGGGGAACTTCTGATATATTGAGGAGATATTTGTTTAAATTTTTGGGAATCCGTTGGACAAGGTTTGTGTCTTGGCTAATGGTTTGTGTCCTAACAAAACAAAGGTATCCCGCATAAACATTAGGTGTCTCGGCTAAAATCTTGAGCAGTATCGCCTAAGTATCTTGCAGGCGATAGTTAATTTTTGTTGACGAATTATCTTATTTTTCCATCTAAAGGTTGAAATGACTATCTTCGTTTACTTGGTGTCATCAGGATAGGTGATATATTTGTTTTTGAATTATAATTTTTATTTTTTGTTGGTGTTATGGTACCGGTTGTCGAAGTATGTCAAAAGGCGACAGAGATGAAAATCTCAGAATGAAAAATTTTAAGTAATGCCGGATATCCAATATTTTTAGAGCAAAAGTCTATGACGTATGAGTAATATGATGGCCTACACCGTTTCAACCTGGTCGTCCATGACACCTTGCGTTCTTTTTTTGTTTTGGGAATTAGAAGAAAACTAAATTCACCAGAGCAGAGATATTTTAGATCCCAGCAAAAAGCTTGTATAATAAAATTTTTCTTTTAAACAAAATGTTTAGTAATTGTAGGACCATCTTCGTACCTTTCGTTCATACACAGACATTTATCTAACTACAAACCATTATTTAAACACATTTTGTGTTAATTTTTACCAAACAAGCTATACAACAATATTATACTCAAAATTTATACGAAAAACTAAACATATAAAAACTTGACTACACACAATTGTTAGATTGGTTTGAACAAATAGTTACAAAAATAATGACAATGACACAAAAACAAAACAGTAGAACAAAGAAAAAAACTAAAACTTTTGTTTAAACTAAAAATTATTGACTTTTTTTCGGGCGAAAGAGTATATAAAACAACAACAATTTAAATAATAAAATATCTGTGGCAAGTATATCAGGACACCAAACATTGTGTGCAGGAAATTTTATGTTTTATATATTTTCCTGGTTAAATGAGATTTCTAAAACATTGTTGTCGTTTTTTTTGTTTTTTTGTTGGCTTATTGAAAATTTTCGTATAATTAAGAGAATATTTGAATGGTCATGTTTTGGTTACATTGATATCCGTTTTTAATAAGTTGTGGCATAAAAGCGCACTCCAATTGTATTTGTGACGTATGGAGAATGCTAATGAATTTTTAAAACATGTAAACAATTGGAAAATTTTCGATTTTTGCAGGTCAGTATGCACTGCACGAATGATGAATATATAAAAGTGGATGAGAGAAAAGTAAAAATTATAAATAAAATATCAAAAATAATAAAAAGTAACTTAAATAGCTTACGATTCTTCTGCAAAACACGTACATATATGTCAAATGGACCGGAAGAAGGTTACAGAAAAAATTAACCTCGCTAAAAAGGGGGGTTTTAACCTAACTTTTTTGCATCGCTGATTAAAGAAAGGAAAATATTTTAATTATTCTCCAGAATAATCATAGCTCTCCCTAACTATCATAGATTCGTTGAGACAACCGAATTTGTTGCCAATCGAACTTTGGCAGTAGCACCGACTATTATAGAATTCTTATTGGAAATGAAGTTTTTTACAATAATAAATAATTGCTAGCGCTAACCGTTTTCTCAATTAGGTGTATCAATGATAATAAAGTTAATCACTACTAAGTTGTAACAAGCGATAAAAAGTAAAGCAAATTTAGAAAGAAAATCTTTTTTAGTTGCAAATACCAATAATTGGTACTAAAATCCAATTCATAATAGTTTACTCGGTTATGGTCATCATATTCGTTACTTAGTCATGATCAAAGCATACGATCGGTTGATCTAATCAATTTATGAATTGTCAGAATCATATCTTCATTACAATTATGGCAATGAACATGGATTAATTTTTGAATTCATAGAAAATTGAGAGCGTAAATTCAAACGTAGTCTATTCAATTATACATTAAATTACGAGCTTAGTCAAACTGTATGGGTTCATATCCAAAGAAATTTTAATTATTTTGGCTTGAGCTCAGTTTTAATTTAATTTGTCAATTAAATTATATTTTTATTTAGATATAAATGTGAAGCATGTAGACAAAGAAAATGTTGACTACGCGGAAGGTTGCACTGACGTTTCGATAGCTCCCGCTAATATCATCAGAGTTCTTTACCGCTTAGACCACTCGACCAAAGTCGTTGGTTTGCAGTCAAGAGTTGAGTATTATCTACTATTCTATTCAATTATATTTTATCGACTTAACCATTTTAAAAAAACAATTTTTTTTCTGGGTGCACTTAATTTGATTTAATATTTTTGAGCCTTTTCTATTTTTTCTCTTTTTGCCTAACAATCAAAGCCAAATTGAATATCACTTTATGATGGCCTAATGTAACGTTTATTAAATAATATTTTAAAACAAATGGTTTTTTTCTGTAAAAAAATAACAGCCATAATAATCATAAAATTAAATTAGCTTACATGCTTTCATATGACTGTAATTTACCTCTAATTGTTATTTTAATGAATATATTTCCCAAATAAATAAAAACAAGTATATTTTATTTAACGAAATAAACGTTTGTACAGATTTTTTGTTAAGTGTTATAAATTTACAATTATTGGAAAATTTTATTATCACACTTAATTGGTCAATATAAAATGAAAAGCTTTTTAAAGTCAATTGCTTAAAATTCTATTATTTTTATTTGGCAAAAAAGAAATAAAAGAATTTAAGTGGCTGTTTATAGAATCATGGCATTTAAAATTAATCATATCAAACACAATCAAACAATTGAAAGAAGCTGTTAAGCTACAAAAAACAAAATATTGAATGCATAGGAATTTTAGTTTAAAGAAAATCTAGAATTGTATGGTTTTTCGTATTTCGTACTATCAATGTTGCAAAATACTAGAAATTATCCAAAAAGTTTATTCAGGATGTAAAGGTATAGTACGTAGCAAGAGAATAAGCAGTTTAGCTTCAATTCTAGACTATCAAAAGTTTTATTTGTTAAATTTTAGTTTTTAAAGCTTTTCTGTTTTTTTTTTGGAAAGTACCTTAAAGTCCTTTATTGAATTATTATAAACATCTCATATAATTTTTTAATAAAAGAAAAGCAAGTTTAAAGTTCATATGTTTTTCAATAGAATTTTTGTTTTCTTTCTTTTAAATTTTCCATGCTATTGCACATTGATTTTCACTAAGTAGATTAATTTATTGAAAATAATTACAAATAAAAGATTAATATGTTTTTATGAACAATACAGCCGTTTGTTGTTAAGTTGCTGTTAATAAAATGCCATTGATTATTATTGATGTACTTTGAATATCAACAATAATTTCATATTGACATAAATGAAATTAAAAAAAAAATAAAAATTAAATAAGGATTATATTGCTTAAAACCATAAAAAATAAGTGGATTGACAAGCAATTACTTTGCCGCTGAATTAATGAAAAGCTTTTGATAAGAGACTTTTGGTTATAAAGAAAATGATTGATTTAAATAAATTGGAATTAAATTTCAATGTTCAAAACTGGACTCGTACAGGCAATGGCACGATTTTAAAATTAAATGATGAAATTTTTTCGATACATTTATAAGCTTTGAATTAAGCAACTATTTAAGTAAGGCCAAAACTAATTAAAGTCTATACACAAAACTAGCTGAACATAACTATTTATTAATCCAAAGTGGTTGTATAGTCTTAAGTTGGTAACAACAGTAAGTTCCCAATAACAGCAAGATTACCTTATATACTCAACAATGTGACTCTGCTCAAATGAAAGAGATTTTTTTTGTAAATTAATAATCCAGAAATTATTTTAAGGTTTCGAGAGCCCAAGTTAAGTAAGTTATGTAAATATAAAATGTCTATATATCTTTAAAACTAGAGCTGCTAGAAATAAAATAATGATGCTATCGTAATCAGCACTATTAATTTAACCAAAAACTGTGAACAGATGTCTTAAAAATGTTGGACGTTTTAAATTTAATATGTGATTATCTGGAGGCCGAAATTAATTTAGCTACAATTCCTAAAACTATATAAAATTAATGGGGGTTTTTACCAAGAAAGAAAGACTAAATGAGCTTTAAAGCTTGGCCATACTGCGGACGATTTGCCGCATTAATAAAAACACTTAATGAATTCTCAAATAGTTCTATTTGTTTGTATCTTTTAGCTTGTTTTAAATTTTTCAACGCATTTTACTTATTGTTCAGTTTTTTTTTGCTCTGCGAGTAGAAAACTGGAGTAAAGCATAACATATTGTGTATAAAAGTAGCTATTCGGAAAAGGAACTCTAACGTCCCCAATGCATTTCATAGGGAGAAACTTAAGGTGTCTTTATAGCCGACAAATTTTACATTACCAGGAAAAATTTCCTGATTAAAATTACCAATGTTTCATATTAATTTGAAACGAAAATTTTTTAATCTAACGTTAAATGATTTTGATTTAATATTTTTCACTGTTAAAATAACATTGTTGTCAATATTATATCTCATTTTAAATCAACATGACTATAACATTAATTTGAAATAAATTTTATGTTTAATCATCAATTAAATCACACTGAATTAAAATGAAATCCCTGATACTTGTGATGGTATTTATTAAGTGTATATCTAAAATAAAGTTTGAAGCTATTGTGGTTGCAGTGGCTAGCGCGATGACTACCAAGCAAGTGGCCTGAGCGCAAATCTGGACCACAACATAAATTTTTCTAAAGCCTATGCGAATACACATCATGTAAGTAAAATAATTATTAAAATAGCTGCATTAAATTCGTGTTCTTTCAACTTGAAATAGATTTGATTCAACATTATTCTTCGTGTTGTTTCAATATCAAACTCAAGCAGCGATATCAGCAGGTTTGTCAACGCCTATTTTACTCCATAATAGTAGAAACCTGCTTTATTGGAAGCAATTTTTTACTGTGACATAATCGACAGTCTAATACAAAAAAAAATTACATTTATTTATAATACATTAAATCATGCTAAAGCAGTTTCCATTTCCAAATTTATGGGTTCATTTTATGAAATATTTTACTATACTTTCAACGGACATGAAGAAAGCATTTGATACGAGAATTACCCACATAAAAATTATAGTTCATTGTACCTAACAATAGATTTATTCTAGAGCTTCGTTATTCTTAAAAATGTGTACGTTTTTTTTATTGTGATACTTCAAATACGTGTTCATACTTTTCTATTTCATGTGTACTTCATGTGTTCGAGTATATCTGTGCAGACCTCTAGTACAAACTTCAATCATCAAACTTAATCAATTTTAATTATAAGCTTCACTTAAATAAGTTTTCTCGTCTAACTTTACAAATTAGCATGAAAGTGAAAGCTTAGTATTATTAACAACAACACACAACATGTCAGTAATGCTGTTAATTTTACTACAAAGTGTCGACTATCGCCTTTCGTCGTAGTACAATTATCTATTTCTACTATACACCAAGAATTTTTGAAATCATTAGTTTCATATTTTCAATTACTGACAAAGATCTTAAATATACTCGGAACGAGTTTTGTTCATAAATTCTGTAAGTTTCGACATTAATCCTATGAAAAACTTGATTAAAACTCAACCAATGTCACGCTTCGTTGGATTTATGAAACAAGTTTCGTTAAAATTATTTTAATGAAAATTTCATTAAATATGTGAAATAATTTCATTGATCCGTTGTAAAAATTTCGCTAAGTTAATGAACATATTTCATTATTTCGATGAAATTATTTCATCGTTTTAATGAAATTGTTTCTTTATTTTAATGAAACTATTTCATCATTTTAATGAAATTTTATAATTATTTTAATGATATTCTGTCATGAAGTTATTTAATTGTTTTAATGAAATTATTACCTTACCTAGTAAAACTCATTAGCTTATTTTTTTATTGACTATTTTAATTTATTAACAGTCTTATGCTACAAATACGTACGATAGACGCAAATGCACATCAGAAAAATTTATAATGTTGATGGCCGCTCGCAGTATCGAACTCAAACTCATGATTTTCATCATTCGCTTTATAGGCAACGTCCTAACCACTTCAGCTAACAGCACTGTCAAGACAATGTTTCTATGAGTGTATAATAGTAAGAAAGAGTACAACAATAACAAACATATAAAATGATAAAATGTTGTGGTCATAAATTCAATGAAATTTTCTAACGAAACTATGAAAACTAACGAAGCAATTCCAATGAAATTCTTTCGCAATATTCGTGAAATTTCATTAGAATTGTGAAATATTTCATTAGAATTGTGAAAAACTACGAACGAAATTGTTTCATTGGATTTATGAAAAGAAATTCTTTCAGTGTAACCTACTTGTGGCAGCAAGACAGTTTACAGTTCGTTGCACATTCAATTATATTTATTTCAAATTATATATATCAAAACTCAGTTACCTTAATAACTACTTAGTATTAAGCAAATGAATTATTCACATTTATATCTATGTATGTCAATCTATTTCACTGCAACTTTAGTTACACATAAAAGAACATCCTTTGCAATTTAAATACTTTTCATAATTCAACATTAACAGTTGATTAAATAATTGTGTCAATTTATCAATTACGAAAGTAATATAAAAATTTTTTTATTTAACTTTCATCGATTACTAGAAAGAAAAACAAAGTTAAGCAAATTGCTAGATCAAGCATATCAGTGTGTGTGTGTGTGTCGTATATAATAGTTTCGAATAAAATCAAATATTGTGCATTAATTTTAATTAATATTGGCTTGAGTTATTTGTAACATATTCAGTGTTATACATGCGGCTCTATAATGAGATTTTTGTCGTTTTCAGCTTAAGTAATATTATAACTATAATAAATTTAAACACATAAAAAGAGTAAAATTACGTTTAAAACTATTTACTTACAGAAGTTGATGAAACAATAAGACTTTTAAAAAATTTTGGAATATTTTTGAAGACGCAGCATCATTATTGACTAACTGTACATGTATTTAAAAGTATTTGTTATTTAGCTTTTCTGAAATAATTTTTCTTTCAATTAAATTATTTCTTTTAGTGAATTAAATAATTAAATAAAAATACATTTACATATAATTAAAATAAGACCCTTTTAAATTAAACAATATCCTTATACTATTCATGCTCTTAAAAGCATTTTAATTTCTTTGTCTCCATTTTATATTCAGATATATTAACTCGCTTATTATAACATTTCAATGAATTCAACTTTGGCAAATTAATTCTACTTAAAATTATCGTATTTCAAATTTACATAAGAAATGTCCTTTTTGAAAAACACTCAACCATAAAATACTATTCGGTTGCAAATCAAACACAGCCATATACACAGATGGTGCGAGCGAAAAAGACTGAGAGGGGGGGGGGGGGGAGAGCAATAAAATGAATGGCTTTTATTTGAACCCAGCTTTTGTTTGATATACAAACAGAAAGGAAATAAGTCGCATATAGCAGCATATGTATGAATTAAACAAACGTGTATATGCTTAAAACAAACATGAACACAAATCTTTTCCCAATGAGTCCTTTTCCTTTTGACCATATTTTGTAAATTGCTATTCAGGTCAGAGTTACAATACGGAACTAAAATGTCATGTTATTTAAATAATTACTAGGAATTTATTTCAAAATATGTATGAATACACAAACAGAGAGTATTTTCTTAAAGAAGTTGAAAAAAAAATTGATTATGAAAAGATTTTTATGCAAATTGCTTAGTTATATTCTCGCAGATGAACATATAAATTTAGTTATGCAAGAATTATTATTTCAATTAATTAAGATTTTCATAGAAAAATAGATAAATAAGAAAGAAAAAACAAGTAAAAGGTTATAAAAAAAATCACTGTAAACAAAATTTGATCCAGGATATTTGTTTTGAAGCCATTTGATATGAATATTGTATTTTTGTTCCGATAGCGTTTGCTTGAGTTTGGAACAGTTTTCCATTATTCCATATATTTCTGGCTGATAAGAGTATGCATTATACAAAAGTTACATGGTCCTAACGATAAGTTTTGGCAGAGGGCATCGAAAAAAATAAATACTTATATCGGCGCTATGAAAGTTTACACCTGGGAATCATTTTAGGGGTACTTACACCCCTTTTGAACATAGTTATAGAGACATCTTGTCAGCATAACTTTTAAGGTATAATATGTGTTTAACAGTTTTATGAAAAACACGACGAAGGATCTTTTTGTAGAATATTTGAAATCTCTAGCTCTTTGTTGTTTGGGTCTTTTTGTCCCTTTCTCAAAAAGGACAAAACTGCTCCCCTTCAGCGGCAATAAAGCAGGTTTAAGTGTGCTATATAAATATTTGTCATAAAATTCTTCTGCGTCACGAGGACACCGACGCTCCAGACTTATCTGGAATGTCAGAAATTAGGCATTAACTAAAATGTGCTTAAGGGTAAATTTCCTGCTTATTCATAATTAGTATTCAATATAGGATATTTTGTAAGCCTTACACGTCTGAGGTGCAAAATGAGTTTGGCTGCTTTATGTAAAACACCACGGGGACATTATGTAAAATATTTTATCCTGTTATTTGGGAGTTTTTTGCCACTTATTAAAAAATGGACAAAAAGGTCATTATTTAATATATTATAAAAAATAAGTGTACATAATTTTTTTTGTTCAAGACTGTCCATTTTATGTTAAAAACGCAGAACGAAAATACTGTTTATACTCTCCATATAAAATGGCGTGTCTGTAATGCATGCTGTTGATTTTCCACATTAAGAAAGTATGAATTTTTCCAAAAAGGAGACTAAATTTTTAACGCTTTTCAAATATTTGGATTTGCTTCTCTTTTTCACACATAAAATTTTTCAAAAATATTAGAAATTATATATTTTTTTTAAATTGTTGTTGTCCGCAGTCTTTTGTATTGAGCGTTATGCTTTTTTAGTACAGTGAAGGTTTGTACTTCCTAATATTTAAAAGTTTGGCGAATATTGTAAAATAATATTATATTGCAAAATGTTACATCAAGCAATCATGGTTTGTATCTAAAAAGATGTATTGAGTGTTACCTATATATATTTTTTTTTAAT
Organism: Panzeria rudis; assembly: GCA_956483635.1. Lineage (NCBI taxonomy): Eukaryota > Metazoa > Arthropoda > Insecta > Diptera > Tachinidae > Panzeria > Panzeria rudis. The sequence continues at coordinate 10,126,121 of OY101451.1, forward strand.
TTAATTGAAATATTTTAGTGTATAAATAAGGAGTTTATGTCAAAACTCATGGAATTTATGCCTCAGAATTGTTTTCAGTTTAAAATATAGTGTGTGTTGTGAAAAAAATATTGAATTCGTATAAAAATGTATTGAGCGTTACGGAAAAATTTTTTAAAATATAATTTATCTATAAATTTTAGGACGTTAAAAAGGTTAACAGCAGCTGCAGGGTAGTAACGATATAAAGAACATTATCTGTTTACAAATTTCTGATTTTTCTGATTTCTGTGGGTTGTTATATTTTCGAAGAATGTATTAGGTAGGTCGTATTTCGTTACGAAGAATTATTTGAAATTGACATAATGGTTGATCTTAATAAAATTGGTCTTCTTAGAAAGAACTACTTTAAAAGATAAAAATTGTTTATTTCTCCATGTGAACCCAAGTCAAAATTAAGAAAGTGGATATAACTTTTAGCTTCGTCCTACGATTATTATAATTTTTATTTTTAGAGAGTATATACTCACTTTTTGTGGTTTACTTTTTGCGTTACATTGGGAAACAAAAACAAAAACACAAAATCTCCATTTATAATGAAAATTATGTATATATATTTATAGTGCCCTCTACTAGAATCGTTCGTTAAAAACTTTTAATTAAAAAAATTTATCTTGTTGTACAGTGTAATCTGCAAAATACCTTCAAATTGATAATTAAATGTATGACCTTCTTTCGGAATATCAGTTTAGAAGTTACAGATTTATTTCCATTATTTTTGTAGTCCGCTCTACTGAATTAGTGCCGTATTTATTAAGTTGAATTAGACTCAAAAATATGTCACCATCTTATATATTGTTCTCCCTAGCATTCTTAGCTTTAATTTATTTTCATATAAGAATTGACCCTTACAGTGGTTCCCATCCACATTTGAGATTACAAATATTACTCTACACAGCAGTGAAGAATTTTGGCAATGATAATGATATTTTGAATTGTAACACTAAGCAGTCAAATAGCATATGTGTGTGACTGGACATAAATACACAACAAAAGAGAAAATATCCAATAAGGATACAAACACACACACACACACACACACTTAAGCAGTTGTCATATGTCTACAGTAGTTATAATATTAGTGTTTTGTAAATGTCACAAATAGATGTTGGTTTGTTTGTATAAATCTTTTGAAATGTTCAAATATATTTGACATACACAGAGCACACATATTTTATATATGTATTACATAAGTATGTGTGTATGTGTTTCTAGCATAAATTATTTCATTTGTAAAGGTTTGCATGTTAGTTCATAAATTTGTATTTATGAAAATGCGGAAGTTATCGTTATGATTTATTAGTATATACATAAAGATTTCATACATCATGTATTAAAATGTAGTTTCGAATTTACAAGTTTTACAATTTTGCCACATTTCTAATGATAGAATGACATTGAGTGTTGTTTTTTTTTTAGATGATGCTATTTTTTCAGCATTTTCATACACAAGTAGAATATGATATCATAATGAAAACATCAATTTATTGAGAAGAGTTTATAAATGTGTAAATAAAATGACAGAAAACGCTTGTTAATGTAGCTTAAGTATAATATAGGCAAATGAATTGAATAGTAAATGAGTGATTTCTAATTTGTTATGAGTTTTCTTCCTTTTTGAACTTATAGACTTTCCCAACATATTAGATTTTTTTAAGTTTTAAACCAAAAATAAAATTTATCATCAAAGAATAAAATTTAGTTTTTATAGAAAATCTATATCGAGGGTCTATATTCAAATAGTGCTATCTGCAAAATCACAACTTTGCAGGAGAGAGAAAAAATTGTTATTTTTTCGTTTACTCTAAGAGTAATAACTATACTTTATTTTACAATGCTCTTTAAAAACGACGTGTAAAGGGCTATTCACATATTACGTAAAGCTATTTTCGGAGTTTTTATACCCTCCTCACCCCTTCGTAACGCTTTTTACACAATTTTCAGTATAAATAATCTAATCGGTAACAAAACATAATGATGAAACAGAACTAAATGATGAAACAGAACTGAGGCTAGACGAGTTTTTCCATACAAATTGTCATTAATCATACGCCGTAAAGAGCAGCCATGGGATAGAATCTATTTTATTTTGAGAACGTGTTTTCTCGTGCTCTCAGCTTTAGCCACTCATTCTCTCAACAATGTTACCGTGTTTTAATAAAATTTTATACATTTTTCATACGAAATATAAGAACAAAAGAAAATAAACAATAATATGAGAGCATTTTGAAGCTACTGCCGTCGATTTAGTTTTGGGCATGTTTATTTGGGAGCGTTTTTGCCTGAAGTTGCAGACTTAGTTCTGTTTCATCATTTAGTCTGCAACTTCAGGCAAAAACACTACCAAATAAACAGGCCCAAAACTAAATCGACGGCAGTAGCTTCAAAATGCTCTCATATTATTGTTTATTTTCTTTTGTTCTTATATTTCGTATGAAATATGTATGAAATTTTATTAAAATACAGCAACAATGTTGAGAGAATGAGTGGCTAAAACTGAGAGCATGAGAAAAAACGTTCTCAAAATAAAATAGATGATACCCCATGAATGCTTTTTACGGCGTATGATGAATGACAATTTGTATGGAAAAACTCGTCTAGTCCCAGTTCTGTATCATCATATACTTGTCGCCTATCTCCAATCCTTAAGCCCTTATGACACTACATTTTTCTTGCATTGTTTTGCTTTAGGATTGAAAGAAAGAAATAGCAAATGATAGAAAGAAACAACTATACAAAATGTAAACAAAACGTAATGGCTTCTTTAAGTGCTGCCTACTTTTTATTTCTAATAATAAAACGACAAACGAAAAAAAAGTTGAAAAAATGAGGCGCTAAGTCACTGAATTCGTGAATAAACCGCTAACTTGGCAACACTTTAATGTTTCAAGCTTGAAATGTCAATTTTAAGTTGAACATTTAAAAATTTTTTTTGACAGGCCCCCATTTTTTATCGATAACACTAGTAAAAGCTTTGACAATTTGGTATATATCTTAATATAGCTGAACTCTTTGCACCTGGCAAAATTTCCTATTATATTCTATTTGCACTCTTCTCCAAAACTTGAAAAATGTAGAAAAAATGTAATGTCATAAGGGCTTTAGGGGGCTCCCATACAAATAACGTGGTTTATTGAAATGACCGAATTTGGCCCCAGCAGCACCTAGCATCTAGTGGCAACAATTTTCGGAGCACACCTAGCCCGTATCACTATACCCTAAGGGTGCTCCCATTCAATATTTACAATACAGACTAGGAATAGATAGAAGAAAAAGTACCATAACTGCCGAGGAGTTCCTCCTACGGGTGTTAAATGTATGACTCACCTCCATTGGTTTTTTGTTCAGAACATTTTCTCAAAACATACTTGCCACTTGTTAGAAAAAAATTTAGGGAAAGAGAAATTAAGTAGGCTCAGTCATACATTTAACCCGTCTAGGGGATCCTAGGCGCTGCAGTAACCAAATTTAGTGCAGATAGCACTTTTTTTTACTGAAAAAACAACGTGGTTGTTAGATAACACAATGAAAAATGTATGAAAAAAACCTTTAAGAAATAATTTGTTTTCTTTCTAATTAAAATGACAGATGATAATTCAGTCAGAGAACACGTTGCTATAATAAACTCATTTTCGAGAAAATTCCAGATAGCACTATTTGAATATAGACCCCCGATATGTTAAGTTTCAATGGGTACTAGGCAAATAATGTCTGATAGCTATTTTATTTTTCATGAAGCTTATATCGAATCATGTGCTCAAGACTCTACTGGAAACAAAAATACAAAAAATTTTATTATGGCAAATTTTTCACTTACTGCGTTTTGAATTTGTGCCGCCGTTATGTATTTTTACAAACTTCCTTTTTTCTTTAAAAAACATAAAAATTGTGCGGCTTTTAAGAGTTTTCTTTTTCCATTTTCACATTAATTAAAACTCCCGCAAAAAATTATACTGGTTTTTTTTTAAATAAATTATTGATAGATAAAGTCATCAATATAATTGACATGTTTGCATTTGTTGCTGAAGTTAAATTTGTATTCCTTTTTTATATTTGTTTGATTGCTTATATAATAAAATATCAATAAATAATGAATATTTAAATGTTTATTTAAAATTGTTGCGAAAAAAAGTAGAATTAAATATAAAATATATCTATTGTGCATTAATTGCAAAATGAATATAAATTAAGAGTTTTTTTATGTGAAATTATGTAAAGCTTTTGTGTATCTTATTGGCTAAATAAAAATACACATGAACAAACAATTTAAATAATAAATATAAGAAATATACAAATATTTATTATAATTAATTGCTTATATAAAAATATAGTTGTGTGTGTCTATGTTTTATTTACAAATTACTGAAAAGAGAAATGACAGCTATAAAGTAATCTCTTCAAAAATCTCTAGAGCGTATGATTAATATTAATTATTATAGTTAATAGAAAAATCGTAATAAATTTTGCTTGACAAAAGTTAATTGAAATATAAAATTAATTTTTAAAAGCTTATAAAATAAGTTAAGCAAAGATTTGTTAATGTAATATAAATATTTTTTTATTCCTTAAAGTCCCCCTAATATAAATATTATTATAAATTCTGAATACATTTGCTCTCAACCACAATATAGTTTTATATGCAGCTCAAAGACAACATGTCAAAAGTATAATAAATAAATATTTCTTCTTACTTTTATATTCTCATTTTTTTATATTCTTAACATACATACATAAATACATATTAAACATGACTGGAAAATAAAATAATAGAGAAAATAAGAAAAAAATATAGTGGAGAATTTAAATGAAGTTATACTATAAAAATAAAATGAAAAATATGAAAAAACATGACAACGTAAATATTTTCCACTTCATTGAGATACTTTCAAACATGTTAACATAAACAAATCCTGTATGACTGCATTCAGAACCCACAATAATAACAAAAAAAAGGAAATAAAAGATAAAAAAATATTTAACAACAACTAACTGGGGAGTTACTTTAAAAATTGAAATTCAATTCGTAACAGCTCACACTTTCCCTCTCTCTATTACAGTATTGCTCTCTTTCCTTCTCTTATTTTTTATATGTTGAGTTTTTCGTACATGAAATGGAATCATATGAACGCTACTAACAAGGCTAAAACATAAACTGAACAACTGAGAATAACAAAAATAACATCATATTGTTAACAACAGCACACAATCCTCTAAACTGAAAAACAATAAAAATTTAAAACTGTTTTGATATAGAATAAAATTTATATATGAAAACTGTGCATTTACTATTCTCTATTTTAGTTACACTGTACAACAAAATACAATTTAATTAAAACAAAAAGGTTCTAACGACTTATTCGGGTAGAAGGCACCAAAGCTATATAAACGTGTATCGGCGTTTTGGAAGTTTGTATGAGGGACTCATTTTCCTTCTATAGTGACTCGTCATAGGAAGTAACCCTAGGAGCAAACCTTATACCTTATACATATTATTACACAATATATACAAACAAAATATTGCTAAATTTTTCTGATAGTGAAAAAGTAAACATATCACTGAATAATGTTACTAACTCATTACACAATTTTCGTTATTGTACAATAAAAATCAAAAGCCTTTTGAATTTTGCCAGCATATTGTGCCACCTTTTAATATGACATACACATTGGCGATATTATTGTACAATACGAAAAATTGCACAATTATATTGCAAGTGGATGGGCCTGCTAAGGTTTAGAAGATTTCCTGAATTGTGAATAATTACGAATTCAACTCTCAAAGAGATTTTACATTTTGAATATTTTTTGGCATTCATGTTTTAAGTCTAAAGCTTGGGTGTCCTCAAAACTTTCAATAGAATTTTTGGGAAAATATTTTTGTAGAACATTTCATCCTACTGCATTGCCGCTAAAACCCCATCTCAGCAAAGGTTCAAAAAGACCCACATAACGAGGAGTCAGAGATTATAAAATATTCCACAAAATTTTTTCCAGTGGTTTTTTACATTTAAGTGCTGAACTTTTCTTATACCTAATTTATTGTGCTGAATCACTATCACTATGTTTAAAGGGAGGTGGGCAATTTGAACTCCCCCTAAAAATAATTTCAGGTGTAAGGTTTCAAAACGCCGACAAGAGTATATATTTTTTAGTGCGCCACGTTATTTTTTATATACATATACATATATTTTTGTGTTGTACAGTGTTATTTATAGTTACACAGTGAAGTAAAATAATGTTCAGACATGTGATGTAAACTATTCATTACATTCTAAATAATAAATAAAAATGTGCTGAGGTCTTGAGTTCAACACTAGTTTCAGGCAAACCCACAACATCATGCATTTTTCTCATGTGCATTGGTGTGTTATTCTGTTGGTTGTTATTGGACGCTTAAAGTGATGAAGGCGTGGCACTGATCACTTTGGCAGTACCGGCAGCGATTATACTAATATATCCTAATGCACTTCACAACACCCTCCTCCGTCGGTATTGTAGCAGAACCGTCGGCGAAGTAAAATAACTAATAAAATGGCTATATAGCTTAAACAATTCGATGCCTCTACTTGACACCAGAGAGGCTTGCAACACTGCTCTGGATAAAAAATGCGCAATAGCAGGTTTGTAAATGAATTAAGCTTTCTATCTCTCTCGCACTTCACCACCCGTTCTCTCTACACTATCCCTTTCCCAAAGAAAGTAACACATTAATTAATTAACTGATAGGCATTAATTGCCTGATTGTGGTACTTCTCTTTGTAAAAAAAATAATAATAATAAATAAACATTATAGATATAAAAATTAAACATGCCGTTCCCTGTGGCACGTTGCGCTTAGCAACGTTTTCTATGCTGTGGTGGGGGAACAAAATTTATTAATATGAAAAATATTTGTAACAAATATGTGTAACAAATATGTGTAACAAATACGTGTAACGAATACTGGTAACGGATACTGGTAACGAAAAGATAGAACGAAGGCAACAGGCCGGCGTGAAGGTTAAATTCCTTAAAAGATCACTACTGCAGCTTTGGTATTTTTCCGGTTTTTGGTGTTGCCGTTATTTTATTTCTGGGAAGTCCGGGGAACTTCTGGGATTGTCGATGGTTTTTGGGAATCCTTTGACCTGATTTGTGTCTTGGTGAAGGGTTGGCGTCCTTACTAAGTGAAGGTGCCTCAGCTAAACAATAGGTGTAGTGCCTAAATTCATTAGCAGTTTTCACGACGTTTCGTAGATATTTTCGCCTACTTTTTCAAGCGATCGTAATGTGGGACAAAAAATCTCAAAAAACTGTAATTAAAAAGGAATTTCTATTGAAATTTAACAGCTTATGGTTAATTAGCCAAAAGGTAACAAATCTAAAAACTAAGCAACTGATCATATGAAAATTAAATATAATTTTTATATATGATGGGTGTCATGGCGCCTAATCCTGTGAGTAGGCGGAGTGTGCCGAAGGACTGAAGATGAGGGGCCTGTGACATAGTGATCGAAAGTGGCCGGCCAAAAGTGGCCTGCCGATGGCATTAGAAAGTAACATGCCCAAGACGGCAGTGCCCAAAACAATAGTAGAGGTAGGTACTAGCCGATAGCCGGTAGGCCGAAGGCGATAGGAGCTTCGTTCCTTCCCGGTGTCCGAAGACAACGTCCGCTTTTTTTTTTTGTAAAATGAAACTAAGAAGATTATACTACTTCTGGGATTGTTCAGCGTGATTGTTCTTCTGTGCAATGTAAACATTATCCGCACAAAAACATAAATGCCAAAATGAGACCAAATTCCTATCCAAAAAAAATTGTTTTTGCCGTTAGAAGTAAATGAGCACCATTTAATTTTTGGGCAATAATTTTAGCTTTCTAATATGGGAAATAGTTATGAATAATTTTTAGCTTTCTAATATGACAAAGAACTAAGGGAAACAATGTTGCCATATTGACAGGTTGCATAAAAATGAGATGGCATTTTAACTATCAAGCATTTTGTCCTCTGGGTATTGGGTTATCTTAGGCACTATTTTGAAAGGTTTGTGGACTAAACAAAATCTATTAAAAAGAGTTTGACATATGTACACATGCGAAGGCTTTTCGTCCAAAAATTTAGCCAAAAAGTTAAAGCGCAATTTTGTTTTTCATTTAACGTTGAAAATGTTGTCTAATTTTTTATGTTTGACTGTTACTTTAGTCTGTTTAATAAATACAGTGTATTTTTATGTGGTTTTACAAATTTGTTATGGCTCTTGTTTTCCTGTATATATGTATATTACAAAGTTATACATTCACATATAGTGTAAATTATAAGCAGCACATATACAGTTAATGCCCTTAAATATAATATAGAAAAGGGCGAAATTTTCCTATATAAAAAATAACTTTTTCATTTAATATTCCTAACGAGAAAATAAAACTTTAATCACGTGGCGATTTTTAGTCTTATTTATTTTATATAACAAATAAATATATATATCCTTATTTATTTGGCCACGCATTGTAAGCAATTGTATATTTCATTTACAATTCATAGCACTCTTACCACCAACGTTATGAGAGAAGTGACACGTATGTAGTAAAATGTAAAAATAAAATGTACATTTTAAATTAAATGAAAATAAACAACACAATTTAAAAAGAATTGAAAATAAAAAGAAGATATACGGCCCTGTTCTGTAAATCGAATCTGAGTGAATTTCTCGTTTTCACAAATATGATAGTTTATGAAACTGGAAAAAAATCTGAAAAAATTTAGCTTTTAGTGGACTTAATTTCTCTAAATCGAGCATTTTCAAATCGACTCGATTTACAGAACAGGCAGGACAATATTTATAATGTAAAATATTGAGAACTAACCATTATTGAAGTTTTGTTTATAAGAGAAGATTTGTAAAGCAAATTTTTAAAAAACTAAGACAGTAATATAATATAACATGACGCACAGTGGTTCTAACCGGGGAAAATGGTAATAAATCTGTATCTTTGAAATTTGCGATTCGATTGCAAAACAAGTTATTTAAATAACATAGAGAATGTCACAAGCTTTAAGAATGATAAGGCTTGGGGAACCCTCTGGCAATACACCCTAAGCTACGGGGTGTCAAAGTTTACTAACGAGTGATTTTTTTGCTATTATCTTTTTGGCAACACTAGTTTTGACAGCTCACGCACGTTTTGTATCTTGTGTCACTGTCAAACATCTTCAGTTTGGTCTATAATTTAATCATGAATCGTCTTACAAACGAACAACGCTTGCAAATTATTGAATTTTATTACCAAAATGCGTGCTCTGTTAAGAAAGTTCAGAAGTTAAGAAAGTTAAGAAAGTTCGAAGAATTGTGTTCAGCGACGAGGCTCATTTCTGGTTGAATGGATACGTGAACAAGCAAAACTGCCGTATTTGGAGTGAAGAGCAGCCAGAAGCATTGCAAGAGCTACCAATGCATCCACAAAAAACAACCGTTTGGTGCGGATTATGGGCTGGCGGCATCATTGGGCCGTATTTCTTCAAAGATGATGCGAATCACAACGTTACTGTGAATGGTGAGCGCTACCGTGCGATGATAACAAACTTTTTTCTGCCCAAAATGGAAGAGCTTGACTTGCATGACATGTGGTTTCAACAAGACGGTGCCACATGCCACACAGCACGCGAAACAATGGACCAATTGAGAGGCGAGTTCGGTGAACAGTTTATTTCACGCTTGGGACCAGTCAATTGGCCGCCCAGATCGTGCGATTTAACGCCTCTAGACTATTTTTTGTGGGGCTATGTTAAGGCTAATGTCTATACCGACAAGCCCGCTTCGATTGACGCACTGGAAGCCAACATTGCCAACATTATTCGTGAGATACCGGCCGAAATGTTGGAAAGAGTATGCCAAAATTGGACTAAGCGGATGGACCATTTGAGGCGCAGCCGCGGCCAACATTTGCATGAAATAATCTTCAAACATTAAATTATATCGACCCAACTATCGATCCAAATAAATATTTCATGCATTTTTCTGAATTTTATGTGTTTTTTTTTGTTTTACTTTCCGATAGTTCTTATAAAATCACCCATTATATGTGACCTTCTCCGAGAAAAGGGACCTAGTGTGTCAAAAAACGGGTTCGGACTTAAGAGTGGGTTCTGGTACCTAAAAGGGTACCAGAAATGAGTTTTTCTAAAAACTTCATTTTCACACACTAGGTTCCTTTTCTCGGAGAAGGTCACATATGGGGCATACTATACTTTGTTAGCCTCATAAATTTTAGCCTGGGGCCGAATCGTCGCTTTCGATATCGAGCTGATCGATCGAGTTTTCTTAGTTTGAGATTATGTCATTCGATATCGAACAATGTGTTTATATTGCTCGATAGCGAATGCCATAATCTGAAACTAAGGAAACTCGATCGAATTAGCTCGATATCGAAAGCCACGATTCGGCTCCTGTTATTAATCTTATTAATAGACACATCTTGTAAAAAATTTCGTTTCTAAACGTTTCAAATTTGTATGCAAAATACGCAAATATGTTTCAAAAAAATGTTTTCCATAATTATTTCCAAATGCAAAAAGCGTTTGTATTTACAAAATCTGGCCTTAATAGACAAAATATATACTTTTTTCATCAAGATAACTTAATATTTTCCGAGATATTAGTCTTTGAATTTTAAAATTTTTGGTTTTTTCCGCGATTCTGTTCCCAATTTCGTAAATACCTCCGGTAATAGCCAGAATTTTCAAAAAAATATTTTATGATTTTTAACAAAATCCTTGATAATATGCAGAAGAAATGTTTAAGTTATTTCAATTCATGAAGCCTTGAAAAAAATCAAAGTCAAGACTCTGACATGAGGGTGAAAAAAATTCTTATTCTACTATGATTTTTGCATACATCGTTTTGCAATCGGATCGCAAGTTTCAAAGATACATATTTATTACCCTTTTTTCCAATTTGAACCATTGTGGCGTATGATTAATATTAATAATATTCATATTTTTCAAACTAAGCATACAAATTTTTTAACATAGAAATGTTCTGCCTTAAAAAGAAACCACAAACTACCGCACTTATTTCTTAGATAATAATTTTTAATATAAATCTATGTTCATCTATTAATCAATTATTTCAAGTAAATTTTAATATTCATTCTCTAGTGAATGCATGGTATACACACAAATAATTTTTCTCTATTTGAACCTTAAAAAATATAAGAAAACAAAAAATATGTATTAACCATTGTTACTTTTTACCTAGAAAAAAGCAATCAAATCACGTAGTTAAAATAAAGTCATTTGTGTTACAATTTCCCATGATCATTCTCTTGTTTCCACCAAAAGTCAAACCGTATTTTATTTATTCATATTTCATTCGTGCTTACAGGTATTTCCTTTGTTTGTTAAATGTATTTGTGTATTTGTAGGTGTAGCGATATCAATTTAGAGTTGTAGTTTTATTTTTATGCGCTTCTTTCATATATTTTTTATATATATATTTTTTTGCATATTTTATTTAATATATCCGTATTTCGTATTTATATAAACAATTTTTTTATCAATGAAATCAATGAAAAAAATTGAAATGACTTAACCTAAATACATGCATATGTATGCATAAAGATATGTATTGAATAATAAATATTCAAGAGATAAAAGAATGTCCGTAGGTAGATGCTTTTATAGTTGCCAGGCAATATTTAGAAAATAATATTATCATGTTTATTGACTTAATAAATGTTACAAATACAGCTACAAATTATATCATAACTCAATTTTAAACCTGAATAATAACAAAGACCTTCACTCGCTGTAGCGAAACAGATCAGAGTCTTGGAATGGAACCCACAACCTCAACACTTAAAGGGGGCTTAGAGTACATATTATCGAACTTGAGTAATAATTTCGTCGGTCAACAGCCAATCACAAAATTTTTTGCGATTGAGTAACAGTCAACGGCCATATTGGTTTTCGATTGATAGTGTATACCCAAAAGTGTTATTTTTTGTAGCATACATAATACAACTTGCACGTGGAAAATTATTTTTTAAGGAAATCATTAATTATTATGAACTGCAAGGTTGTCTATGTGAGATATTAAAATCGTACGAGTAGTTGTTAAATAATAAGAAAAAAAATTCATGATAAGCACTGAAAAATATGAAATATGATATGAAAATTGATGCATTTTGCTATCAATAAAACGCACCAATTTTTATATTTTATGTGACAAACTTTTTTCTTGAAAGACGGCTTGAGTGTCAAACATGATCGATAATCTGGTCAGTCAAAAGTGTCCTTCAAAAATGATGAATTTTTGACACTCACTCAAGTTCGATAATGAGTAAGTGGCTAAACACAGCAACACTTAATCGAAATACCGAATAAAAAATTATTTTCCTCTAAGAATAGTGTATACTACACATAAAATATTATCATCTGCTTTTTATCAATTAAAGGTAGTGTTTGACATAGTATCGAAATTTAATTAAGTTATTAATTGATGTAATTATTTTCTTAATTAAAAATTAACAAACAAAATATAAGTTTCTATTAGCTTATTAATATATTTTTATTAATATTTTATTAAAATAATAACACTATGCAATAAAATGAAAGTTTTGTCATTACCTTTGATCACCACTATATTTTTTTAGCGGTTTTTGTAATAAAATTTGACAATTGCTTTATAAGTTATGATATTAAAAAACTAAAAAAAAGTAATTAAAAAAATGTATCCATTGAATTTAAAATTATAACTGTTTTTTGTAGTTAGGGAGCTTATAACACATCAAAAAAAATTTTTTGGTTCTCCTCGGCATTTTTCTTGTTGCATAGTATTATTTGATCTTTCTGCTGCCGTTTTCTTCTCACGATATTTTTCCCTAAAATATTTGCAAATATGGCAACTCTAACAAAGTCGGTCGCAGTAATTCTGCTCAGTTTAGTTGGTAGAATCGAGGGGAAAATAAAAAAGAAAATAACATGTTCTGCAATCGTCTGAATAGTTTAAGTTGGTAAGAGTGTTTGTGAATATTACTGAAAAGCAGAGAGGAAGAAATGAGTTCTACAACAGCGTTATGCAATTGAAAGAATATCAAGTACAACAACAACAACAACAAGCAGAAAAAATTTAATTTTTTAATCCACAGGAAAAAGTGTGTCTGGTGTTATTGCAGATTTTTTTACTTCTCTATATATAGAACGACTGACTGTATCACTAAGCAAAAAAAAATAAAAAATTAATTGGTTTATTGGAAATATTGAAATAATTTTTTACAAGTACAACCTTAGTGTGTTTGGATGTGCTTGTGTGTGTGCGTGTGTGTTTTTTTTTATACCACTAAAGTTAAGGGAAATTTCATTTTCAATTCACTTTTTTGCCATTTTTAATTTATTTGCCTGTTTTTTTTTGTTTTGTTTGTGTTGTTGCTAGATTTCCATTTTTTGTTACGTTTCTTTCGTGCAGGTGTATGGGGATGTGCTTAAAATTTGTGCCATATTTTTATTTATTTGAATAAATCAGGGACGTTACTCAACAAACCTGATTATATAAGTTAAACCAAGCTTAAATGATGCATATATTTTTCAAATTGATTGAAGGTTTTATTTTTTTGTCTGCCTGTTTTCGTTTTTGTAGGAGAGGGGTTTTTTCCTCCTCATAGTGATTTATGGCAATCGAGTTTAATATTTGATTTTGATTAAAAATTATTGCAGCGCAATACAAAAAAAAAAAGAGACATACATTATTAATGAATGCGTATTTATATTTTAATTTTATACATTTTAGATTAAAATTGTCACACCTTTGACTGCTTGTTGAAGAAGGATTAAAAAACTGCATATGAGATTTAATACTTTGGATATAAAAAATGATAATAACTAATAAAGTTATTTAATTAAATTTTATGCCATATGCAAGAAATAAAATTAAAATAATGGAAAAAACATATAAAGCGGCCTACAAAAATAATCACCAAGTAGCAAATACCTAGTTAATGGTCACAAAGTCTTTTGCAACGTGCACTCATAATAAAATATTGGTAAATCTAACCAATTTTATTGGTTAGATTTACCAATTAATCGGAACGTCGATTAATAGTTTAGCACACACAGACTCGATTCCTGCCAAGGCTTAAGCAATTAGTGTTAAAAACAATAAATTTTTTTGTTTGTAATATTTTTCTGTTGAACTTAGGTTCTCACAATTCTTCGCATGTTTTCAATTGTACGCCTTTACAATCTGAAACAAATCACCTTGGCAAAAAATGGCAGCAGTTAACATAGACATGTGGTGATTTGTGTGATTTAAATGCGGAATTTTTGTAAAATAAATATTTTTGTTTTTATTATTTTATATTGATAATTTTAACCATACAAATTGGTAGTTTTAACCATAAAAATTGATTAAAATTAAATTAGTAATTTTAACCATAAAAAATTATTAAAATTTTTTAACGAAATTTTTCCAAAAATTTATATTTTGCAATTCCGTAAAATTTAATAATTTCATCTTGTTCTCACAATTCTTCGCATGTTTATAAAGCGACGCCTCTACCATTTTAGCTAAGTTATCTTCTTCTATAAATATAGACAGGAAACAACTTACAATTTAAAAAGTTCACTTTTCTTAATAAAAATTGTTTATTCCTACAAATTACAACAACAATTTGCATTAACATTAAGTTAATAAATTTAATTGATTAGATTAACTAACATTTTTATTTTGAGTATAGGGTTTTAGTACCGCCAAACAATATTATTTTGTTTTAGCATATGAACGCATACTATTTTTGTTATTTGGACGATATGATTTCTCTATTATTTCAACTCATTTTAGTTGCTTAGAACTTCTAAATCAAAGACAAAAAACTAGTAAATAAAATAAAAAGTTTGAAGTGTAATTCCCTTTTACTTTCCCTTGATTTTTGCTTATATTCTGCATACCGTTTTTGCTCAAGCTTTAATTTTTCCCTGCACAGTTTTTGGATAACTGCTTTGTTGAATTTAGTTTTTTTTTCGTTTTTAAATGACAAGACAATAACAAAAACACCGAAATCATATATAAGAAACTACCACAACAAAATCCGTAATAACAGACAAGTCACGAATTACAATTTTTTTGCATGTTTTTTAAGCAAATGGTTTAATATAATTGAATTATATTCGACGCAAAATATTACGATTGAAATACAATTTTTTTTCGTAAAATTGTTGCTTCTGTTCATTAGCCGCCTGAATTTTTGGAATAAATATTCAAGTAACGAATGACAAATTCTTAGCAAATTGATTAAGCTTAAAACCAAAAAAGTTTAAGTTAAGTAACACAAAAAACTAGAATAATGGGAATGAGAGAAAATAGATTAACGGTAATACTTTGAATTGTGTGCAGTTTGCAAAAATTTAGTAGTTGTGCAATTATCCTATGCAAAGTTTCTCATAAAATCTATTGAAATAAAATCTGCGATCACATTCAACCAACCCGAATAACAATTAGTGACAAATGTTAGTGATTGATGTTAGCTTTCCTTGTCCTCTGAAATATATATCATGCCTAGTTTTTTTTCTGAATATAAGGTACTGAATAATTACCCTGTTATAATTCCTTTGGATTCATTATATTTGAATTTCAATAACGAAAGAAGTTTTAAATTTTTTAACGTTAAAGTTCTGATTTGATTGATTTTCCAACTTATTTCATGATCTTAATTTTTTTGTAATCTGTCATGATACCTTAAAAACAATTGAGCTTTTATCTGCTAATTCATAGCACTTATTAAGCAGTTCTTATTTATGTTTAACTTCGTCATATCTCCATCTCCAGCAACCACTGTGCAAAATTACTAAAAATCATGTAAAGTATGCCATTATTGCCACGAATATATAATCCAACTAAAATTACTTTATGCTACCAAGAGAAAAAAATTACAAACAACAACACAAAAAATATTTTTTTTTATTTGTTACACAAAAGTAATTTTTGCAAAAGGATGAGATCGAAAAGTTTTTTTTTTTTGTTTCTTTATTGGAGATATTCATTTTACAACACTTCATTTATAATGTTCAAATGGAATCCATTGAACTAGACAAACAATAGAAACAAGGATTTTTATCGATTTACCAACAAATAAAAACAACTACTCAAATACGAACTTTTAAATCAATTTTTTTTTGGTTTCTCTATTGCCACAACTTGTTCTTACAAATGTTCTATAAATCTCATAAAATATTTTTTTGACCAAAAACATTTCATGTATATGTTAGAAGCAATAAAAGGAATACATGTTTAAGTTAAGGAAATTTATGTGCAAGTGTGTGTGAGTGTGCAGGAAATGTCTTTACATATTTATATTTCTAGAATTATATGTGCTTAATTTGTTTTAGCAAGCAGTTCGCGGGATCAAATATATTTATCTCAATTGCAATAATTATGATTGGCTCGTGAGTCTTTATTAGACTTTGCTCAAAATTTCAGAAGGATTCATAGGCTTCACAATTAGCAACAAGACGGTCAAAAATTATTTACTAAAAGACCGGTTCGACTGAGGTCAACAAAATTTTTTGGAAGTTTAACTGGAAATTTTGTTTCCTAGACAATAATGCCAAGGACATGGTAAAAATGGTTGGCAACACTATTTTGCTAGTAATGAAAACTTTCTTTCCTTCAAAGCAAATCTTGTGAAAATTAAAGAAAAACTTTGTTTTACGTACGTGCTTGTATTTCAGAGTTTTGATGAATCATTTCATTACATTTATTATTACATTTAGGAAACACCGATGAACTAAATCACATATATATTTTCCTTAAAAAAAGGAATGGTTATTTATTTCAACAGCTGATAACCAAAGGCGAACAACCTAAAATAATTTTGTATCATTGCTCTGGTTGTACTCTTTTTATTATACACTCATAAAGAAAATTATATAGAAAATTCTGTTGGCTGAAGCAAATGATATAAATCAAGATCTTCAGTCCAAAAATATGACAGGCCATCAACATTAAAATATTTTCTGATGTTCAGTAGTGTCTATTTGTAGCATGAAATTGGCAATAAATAAAACAAAAAACTATAACACAGTTTAAGTTCAGATAAGCCTACATAATAATTAAAAACTTTTATGACAGATGTGGAATAATTTGAATAATATAATTACAGTTTTCATTAAAATTATAAAACTTTTCATCAAAATAATTAAATAATTTCATTAACATAATGAAATAATTTCATTAAAATAATGAAATAATTTCATTAAAGTAATGAAATAATTTCATTAAAATAATTAAATAGTTTCATTAAAATTATGCAATTAGTTTAGCCTATCAGTGAACTTAGTTTACATATTTGGTGAATATTTTATTAAAGTAATTTTATTAACCATTAATTCATTAATTCATTGAAGCCTGACGTTGGTTGCGTTTTAATGAATTTTTTCATTGGATTAGTGTCGAAATTCACAAAATTTATGCAGAAAATTCTCGCAGTGTGTTGCGATAACTGCATGATGATACTCATTCGCTGTGCAAAAGAACGAGATCTTCAGTTAAACGATTTATTGGAAATTTTTTAATTAAATTAATTTAATATTGTAACGTACTTTTTCCCAAATTTATATTTTACTATTCAGAAATTTTTTAAAAGTTTTATTAAAATACATTGAACAGGTGTAGTAGCTAGTGCTAATACGCATTTCATTGATTTGCATTAGCCCCAATGAAATGCTAATTGGAACTAGCTAATACCGCTCCATAAGCCATTGCAATGTATTTTAATAAAACTTTAATATTTTACTGAATAGTAAAATAGGCATAGTATTTTTTGAAAATCATTTATATACATGTAAATTCTCAAATGGTTTTTAAAAGTTTTTACATAAGATAAAGGGTTTGTAACTGTTCAAAATTGTGTTTGAAGTCTACTGATGAGTTGGTAAAGCACCAACGAAATGCTGCATATAGACAATTGCTTAAACTCCAGCAAATAAATTTCATTTAGAATAGTAAAATATTAATTTGAAAAAAAGCACGTTACAATTGTAAAATGAACGTTTGCCAGAGCTAGAGGTTTTGGCCATTCGTTTAAACAGTAAGCTAATTTGTCAATACAAAATATTTTAAAGGATTACCATAAATGTTCATTGATCCGGATGGCATGGCTAAGCCAGAAAGGCTTAATTATTTGCAAGTAATTCTCACTTGGGAGAAAATCCTCAACCACCGCCTTAGTTTGAAATAGCATCTATAACTTTTCCAACTATATTCTTTCAAGCACGTGCTGCTAAGAACATTTTTGCGAAAACTAAAAGTGTATGCAAAGTTTCATAAGAATCGGGTATGTTGTTGAAAATGAATATTTAGTTTGCATGGGCGTTGCACTGCCCACTTTTGTAATCGTGATGTAGTATTAAACCGAATTTTTTCGTGAGTGCAAAGTTTGATAAGAATCGGTTGAGTAGAAGTAGTTCAAAAGGAATGTGTATTAATTTGTATGGGCGTGACTCACCCTAGATTAATTCGCAATGTTAAATACTCTAAACCTATTTAATACCTCAAATTAATTGTTTTCATTATTATCTATTGTAGCACAATATGTATTTAATAAGTAGTGTTATTAGCACACCTCTTAACCCCAGAACTACAGGGTATATACAATTGCATTTGCGAAACTTATTTAAGCAGTTCTTGCTCGTATATGGCTTCTTGTTTATTTAGAAAATTATTTATGGTATTTACAATTTTTTATGAAATTGTTCGGGTAGTAACCTCAATATTATATGGCGCATATAGATGATTTTTTTGTTTATGGAATTATTATTAAGTCGATGGTTTATTTTTTAGTGGTTTTCTAGCACATTTGTGTTAATGTTAGATTTGATTTTGTTGCTTATTTGTTTCAGTAAAACGTGTTTGGAAATATATAAACAAGGTGTAATGGATGTTTAAAAAATGGTTTGTGAATAAAGGAATAGATTATTTTGCTTCGAATAACTGAAGTGTTAAGAACTAAACTTATACTGTGATAACGTTAAAGAGCACAAAAAAGCACATGATTCTAATGACTGATTCTGGCAAAGGGCATGAAAAAATAGTGTATCGGCGTTTTCAAAATTTACATCTGAGATTCATTTTAGAGGGAATTAAGGCCCCACTTTTGCACATAGTTGTAGTGACCCGTTAGAGGAAATATTGTTAGCCTTACGTTTAAGGCTTAAGATGAGTTTAAAATTTGTATGTAAAACAGAACGGAAAACATTTTTGTTGAATATTTTAGGCCTCTAACTAGTTGTTATATAGAGAGACAAAACAAGGGACAAGAGAGCGCCTCTATGTAAAACACTACGAAGAACATTTATTTAAAATATTTGAGCCGCTTTATTGCCGCAAAAGGGGAGTTTTTTTGCTACTTAGTTAAGAAAGATACAAAAAGACCCATGTTACGAGGTGTTAGAGGGTTAAAATGTTGTACAAAAATGATCCTCGTGGTGTTTTACATAAAAGCGCTAAGCACTTTTGATACCTTTAGATGTTAGTCTTACAAGATTTGCTACGCCAAGTCAGTATCACTGTGGGGATGTGGTTGCCAAAATGTAATTTTAAAATGAAGGCCACATGTATACTTCGAAAACGTCGATACAGGTATTTACTTTTTGGTGTCCTCTACCAGAATCCGTCGTTAGAACCTTGTAATAAAAAAAGTGGATTTTGTTGTACAATAAAAAGGAAAATCTAACACGGAAATAATTATATTTTTTATAATTTTAATGAATGCCACTGACTGACCTAGATTCATTAATTGTTTGCAAAAAATATGTTGATTTAATGTACTCATACGTTGTTTTAATGAAAATATTCATTGAAGTTCAAAGTAAAACGGTTTCTAAAAAGCATTCGTTGTTGTTATTCCTTAACAAAATTAATGAACCTCTTCATTGATTTAACGTGCATATACATTCGCTCAAAATTAATGAACAATTCGTTGATACAATGAACTTGTTGCTTGAATTTATGTACTTTTTTGGTGCAGTTCATTCTGAAAGGGCTTACACATGGGAAAATTACTAATGTAAAATCAATAAGTCACAATGGTGATAGGAAATCATATTAAATTATGAGAAATAATATGTGGTTTTAGTGCGTTGGTGTTTATTTGTTTTGTTCATAGCTACAATGTTCCAGCGGTAAATTGTAGGAGTAAAGATACCTTATAGAAGGCCTGTTTAGCAGACATAAGGCCTGCCAATCCACATTCCATACTCATTTCATTTTTACTCATACTATCATTGCGTCGCAGGCCTTCCAAGCCGCTTCCGAATCTAGGGATTCTTACAGCCCTCTTCTAGCACGCCATTTTGAAGGCTGTCTAAGGAAGGTCTGTTAAAAAGCAAATGGAAGTGCAAATTTTTTACTATTTCAGTATTTTCATAGCGGCTCATTTCGATTTGATTAATATGTCTGATTTTATTTCGAACTATTTCTATTCATCTAAAGTAATTTTTTATGCATTGAATTAGATATGATGTAGTTCCGGCGGAATAATGATAAGCTAATCAGCTCCGATATCATAGCAGCTTGTGTGATGTCACTTGTATGTAAATTTCGGTCTCATATACAAATTACATTCGGAAAAAGAATACGAGAATGTTTGTTACATCCAAAGCCCTTTCTTTACTTTTCAATTTAAAAATACAATACTCCTTCCATCTTCCCTGCTTAAAGAAGGGAATGTGGAATGTCTATCGAACGAAAAACCATAAAAATAAAGTACTACTTCCACCTTCCCTTCTACTAGAGGGCAGTTTGCATGTGTATCGGTCTTGCAGGCTTCCAAGAAGGCCTGAAATTCGCTGGAGTGTTGCCTTTTACCGCTGGGGTACTGTTGAGCTTAGTTGTGTGACTTGTTGTTGTTTATTTTTATGTTCGTGTTGTGTACATGTAAATAGCCGACAAATAGCCGACATACTTCGCATTACCAGAAAATTTCTTGCTGCTGGTTTAAAATTAGCATTGTTTCATATTAATTTTAAACGAAAGATTATCATTCTAATCTGAAATCTCCTTTTCACTGTTGAAATAACATTGTTATCAACGTTACATTTCATTTTAAATCTACATGACTATAACTTTAATTTCAAATTAATTTCATATTAAGTCATCAGTTAAATCATGTTCAATTTAAATAAAATTCACATTGTCTACGATGGTATTTATTAAGTGTATATCTAAAGTCTGAAGTAGGGATGTAACGAATACCGATACCGATATATCGGCGATACTTCAGATTTTCCGATACATCGGTATCGACGATATTTTACTGTCGATATTTATCGGTATTTATTTTTAAATATCGGTATCGGTATCGGATCGGCAAAACGGCGTATCGTTACATCCCTAGTGTGAAGCTGTTGTGGCTGCAGTGGTTATCGCGCGGACTACCAAGCAACTGGCCTGAGCTCAAATCTTGGCTGGAGCAGCCAATTACAAGACAAATTTTTCTGGTGTCTATGCGAATATACATCAGGTAAGAAAACTCATTAATAAAATAGCTACATTAAATTCATATTGTTTCAACTGGAAATAATTTTGATTCAATATGATTCTTCATGTTTTTTCAATATCAAATTCCCGTTGTTTCAACTTAAAATAACTTTTATTCAATATGATTTTTCGTGTAATTTCAGTGTTAAATTCAAGTTGTTTCCACTCGAAATAACATTGCTTCAACATGATTATTCGTATAATTTTAACATCAAATTCACATTGTTTCAACTTGAAATAACTTTAGTTTAACATGATTCTTCGTCTTATTTCGGTTTCAAGTGCATTTTGATTTAACTGCACTGGAATATTTAATCACCATGAAATATAGTTATTTCAAAAGAAAAAATATTCTTTGAAGGTTATTGTAAGATCATGTTGAATTAACATGAAAAACTTATGAAGCAGAATCACTACCGAAAAATGTTAAATTAGCCTGGTTTTTGACGATTTTAATACTGTGTGTATATTTCAGTCACTTTTACCAATAAATGGCGTTTTTACAGTGAATATAAACTTTAAAATAGTTTCTAGAGGAAAGAAATATAACTCACTTAATTGCTTAAATACAGGCTCGGAAATATCTTAAACATGTGAGATGAGAAGTGGTATTCAACACCTGGTTTGGTGCGCTCCCTGCTAAATCACCAAAACCAATAACTATTTATTTAATGAACTACAAATTTCGGATATTAATAAACAAAGTGCAACTTTCATTCGTTGCCTTCGAACATAACAAATAAGTCTGTTATCTCTCTTATTTAATTCAACAAAATATGCAACAAATCCTAATTTATTTTATAAAAGCTTAACAATATTTTCATAATATTCATTATAAAATTTCAATTTAAATTAAATTTACCTAACAATAAATGAAAATTAAATTTGCAAAATCTTAATATTATTTTTGTTGCTGTAATGTAATATAAATTTAATATTTATTGGTTTTGTTGTACGTTTGCATTTTAAGTCATTTAAATACTACTCAACTCATCATTATTTACATCGATAGCATACATATAACCACATTTTATCATTAATTTTATATATAAGTTTATCTACGAGTATACATTCAAGATATACTTGTAGTTATCTGTATTTGTATTGGTTGCCAAGTAAAATTCAATGTTGAAACTTACCTGCATAAAGCCTTCTGGACAACCAGGCAATTCGCCTGTGGGACTTAAACTTGTCTCATAACCATCGACATCGGTATCAACCATACCCTCATCAAAACGTCCCACAGTAAAACTATCAAATATTATCTGTAAAATAAAGAAGGAAGAAGGCAGACATGTGAGCAGGACAATGAAACATTAAATGAGAACAAAATAAATCGTTTTTTTTCAATAACAAATTGAATAATGTAACAAGTTTTTATAACAAATTTTAAAGACCAAGAGAAAAAAAGTAATAAGTAATAGTGTATATGTTGTTGTGGTTGAGGATTTGCTGGGACTTTTAATATTAAATTTTTTATATGTTAATAATTTTTTTTCCTTTTAACAAATCCGATTTAATGTATGCACATTGGTAAAGGAAAAT
The DNA here is from genome assembly GCA_956483635.1 of Panzeria rudis. Taxonomy (NCBI): domain Eukaryota; kingdom Metazoa; phylum Arthropoda; class Insecta; order Diptera; family Tachinidae; genus Panzeria; species Panzeria rudis. The sequence goes on from OY101451.1 coordinate 10,149,210, forward strand.
AACCAGCAGAGATTATTGTAATTTGTCATATATTTGATATAAAAAGAGGGATTGTTATTTTTAGTTTTTATTGATGGTTTTGCAAATTGGAACTGTAGTGAATGGACTTAAAAATAATCTGACTTTTTAATATAGAAACAAGGATAATAGCTCTCTTTATCCTTTTTTCTATAAATATAATTTATGTAAATATATAAAATAAATTTATGTAAATATATGATAGATCATATAATTGATAGAGATAAAGATATTTATTTAGTTTTGTTATTAAATGTTATGAATATAGCTACAAGTCATACAATTTAATTATTTGCTGCTTTTTTAAACTGTGAAAATTGAGGAGAGTCCCTCGATCTTTACTTGCGTTTCTGACTAACAGCAATCATACAGAAAATGAGAAAGTATCAAAAAAGTATGGAACAGAAAAATGGAACAACGATGCTTTGGAGTACAGCATGGAAGGTTATCTTTGAGCTAAAACCAGTCAGGAATGGGTCATGTCACTGCCGGCATGAGTTTAAATGATTATATATATCAAGATATTCTTGGAAAACTTGTTTTTCTGCACCTTTTTTAAGCTATTTCCACAAATCTTGAGAACTGTTCTTCTGAATTATAAAAATGTTGCACTGTTGCATAGATATATATCTCCTATTTCAGTCAATATATAAAATGTAATGATCGGATCAGAGTTTATTGAGTTACAGGCCTTAAGATTTGAAAAATTATGTATTTGTTACATTTCTTCTAAATTCACTATTTTAAAAAAATATTGACAAAATTTTTTTAGACACACATTTAAAAAAAATGTGCTTTAAAATGTAGTAAGTATTAAATTGTTCACATCGGACATAAATGAAGAAAGTTATACTATATTTAGGAGGGCAAACATTTTATTTAGTCGCAAAAAAATATCTTAAAAATAGAATAAAAACATTGTGTGAATAAATATGCCATTCTACCAGTCTTAAAGGATATACAAAAAAAAAACTACCAATGTAAAATCAAGATGTCGCAATGTTGATTGAAAATCATATTATATATATGAGAAATAATTTGTTGTTTAAGTGTGTTGATGCTTATTTAATGTGTTCGTAGCTGCAATGCACTGTTGTGCTCGCTAGTGCTCTATTGTGTAACTTGTTGTTGCTTTTTTATGTTCGTATACAGTGAAACCTCTCATAACCGGACAGTCACGGTCGCAGTATTTTTGTCGGTTATGTGAGCTGTCCCATGTTCCATAAAAATGTTTCTCGTGGTGTTTTACATAAAAAAGTTGAACACATCTTTTACTTTAAACATAAGATTTACGTTTAAGGTCCTATGCCGAGTACTAATTATAAATAAGTATGAAGTTAACCCTTAAACATAGTTTAAGTTTTGAATGATTTCTGGCATACAAGTGAATCTGGAGCTTAGTTATCTTTAATAAAATTTTGTGGCCAACATGTTTGTAGAATATTTACTAGAAAAGAGCCAGGGGCTAATATATTCCACAAAAACATTTGCCCTAATATTTTCTACAGAGTTGCTGATCATACCTTTTGCCTCAGCTGTAAAGAACACATGTACCGATATGCTGCACGAACAGGCTAAATGGAGGAAACTTTTACCCCTGTTAAAATAAAATTCCGATGTGATCTTGCAAAACGCTGACAAACGTAAATTTTTTGTCCTCTCTACCAGAATTGGTTGTCAGAATTCCGTAATTTTGAAAAAAATGCGAAATTGTTGTATAGTGTAATTAATAAAATTACCAAATTAACTCATGTTGTTTTGACATGAAATAACTTTGACTCAACATGAGTCTTCCGTGTTATTTTAGTATCAAATTCACGTTGTTTCAACTTGAAAATCACATGATTCCTCGTGATATTTCAGTGTCAAGTTCATTTTGATTTGACTGTACTGGAATATTAAATGAAGATAAAATATAGTTGTTTCAAAATGAAAAATGATCTTTGAAGGTTATTTTAAAATCATGTTGAATTAACATGAAACACATATGAAGCAAAATCTTTACCGGAAATTGTTAATTTAACCTTATTTTCGACGATTTTAATATGAACATTTGGTAAGTGTACTAATAAATAAAATAAAATATTTGTCTTGCTCATCATTATCCTTGCTAATTTTCTTGTAAAAAGGTGTGTTCTCATCTAAACTTCGCTTAACGTCTTTTCCGCTTATTTTGTTTTTGCTGATTATGTATTTATTTTTTGTTTTAAACATCTTTTAGCTTTCATAAAATTACCAAAACTCAATTTAAATTTGTCAACTTTAAGTGAGTGTACAAAACCACCACAAAATATTTAATAATGATTCTATTTGTAACAAAGTCTTTAAAAGACAATGGTTGTGTAAGTCTGTGGTTTTTAATTATTAATCGCTTAAAAAGGCGTGATGCTTAAAGAGGCGACAATAATAATACATGAAATATGTTCATTGTCCCTGTCGTTGATGATATATTATGCTTTTTTCCTTGATTTTTTCCACACAATTAACAACCTTGACAATTCGTGGGTGCAAAAAGCCAACACAAAGACAAAGACAGTTTTAAGCAAAGCGGATTTTAATTTTTTCTTCCTTTCATTTTTTTGAAGAGGGAAATAATGAAACCAGTTATAAGCACCAAATAAAAAAGCTAATTTAATTGTTCATAAAATATTCAAATAAAGATTTAGCAACCACAAATATAATATTCTTACAATATATACACAACCATACTCTTATAAAAAAACCAACTTGCTACCGCACTGTGAATAAGAGTTAAAGCCAAAGAAATGTTGGAGAGGAAATAAAAAAATTTATAATTTTTCATAAAAAGGTCACATACACAAACACCTATGAACAAAAGAGATTTATGTGCTTTAATTTTTGGTAAGGAAGACATGCTAAAAAATGTGTACGTGTTAGTAAACTTATTTCTTTTTTTCATCCTTTTCTAAAAACATGGTTAAAATATAAAAACCCCTGTGTTAATTCATACATATGCGTGATTGCAATGGAGTGGCCATTTTCCTTGAACATAATGATAACATCATACCATATTTTTGTATGTGTGACACTGACGTGAATGCCAAGCGACAACTAAACAACAGCAGCATGTCAAACCATGTCATGCTGCGGCATGATGTCTAAGGCTAGAAGTGCTATAAAAATTGTTAAAACGTGGAGATGATATTTTCCGGTTTATCTTTAGCCACTTTTTTTTACTAAATACAGTGCACATGAACTTTGCTGCTTTCTGCTCTAAAGAAACAAGTAACTGAATGTTTTTTTTTATAAAGGAGGAAAAAGCTAATTTGAATTACCTTATCCCAGGTTGCACAGTAGAACTGATCCAAAAATAAATGGTAATAAAAATCATAACTTGTAAAATACTGATTAAATTCTCACCAAACCGTTGAAGCTGCTGCCACTTCTTTAAAGTTACAAATTTTAAAGTTATACATTTATTTTGGAAGTTGTGCGTATGTTACCATTTATTTCCCATTCGGTTCCACTGTCAAATGTTACCATAAAGCCATTAACTAAATTCAAAAAACATAGGCAGAGAATAAAAAAAGTTGTTTCGGCCTCCGCTGTTTTCTTGCGAAAAATTCATAAAAACAGTAGCATCAAAAACAGCTTATCTCTAAACATAACTAGTCCCTTATTTATGGCGAAGAGTTCGAAATTATCCAGCTGTTAATGTATTTCAGAAAAAAGGAGGTGCCAAAATGGTAAACGCAACTATTTGCCAATTGTATATATTAATTGCATTTTAAATCAAAAAATACGTGTAACAAATACATGTAACCAATACTGATAAGAAATAGGTGCAACGAATACCGGTAAGAAATACGTGTAACAACTATTCAAAATTAAGGCAATAGGTCGGTGCGAAGGCTAAATTCCTTAAAAATTCTGTGTTGATGCTTTGACATTTTCGCGGCTTACGGTTTTGCCGTTGTTTTTCGGGAAGTTCTTGGATTTTAGGGAAAGTTTTGTACCGGTTTTTTAAAGTCCGGGGAAGTTCTGGGATTTGGGGAGATTTTTGTCCAAATTTTTGGGAGTCCGGGGAACTTCTTGGATTTTGGCGATATTTTTGTTTAACTTTTTTGGAGTCGCTGAACCAAGGGTTTGTCTTTGCTAAATTACGGTGTCTCGGCTACACACCAGGTGTCTCGACTAAATTCTTGAGAAGTATCACACTTAAGTATCGCCTAAGTATCTTCCAGGCGTAACAAGAATTCAAAATGAAGACAATAGGTCGGTGCGAAGGCTAAATTCCTTAAAAACTCTGTGTTGCTGCTTTGACATTTTCGCGGCTTACGGTTTTGCCGTTGTTTTTCGGCAAGTTCTTGGATTTTGGTGAAAGTTTTAAACTAGTTTTTAGGAATCCGGGGAAGTTCTGGGATTTTTGGGAGATTTTTGTCCTAGTTTTCGGGAATCCTGGAAACTTCTTGGATTTTGGCGATATTTTTGTTTAACTTTTTGGAGTCCCTGAGCCAGGTTTTTGTCTTCCCTAATGGCTGGTAACCTTGCAAAATTATGGTGTCTCGGCTACACACCAGGTGTATCGGCTAAATACTTGAGAAGTATAGCCTACATATCACATTTATTTATCGCCTAAGTATCTTCCAGGCGTAACAACAATTCAAAATGAAGACAATAGGTCGGTGCGAAGGCTAAATTTCTTAAAAACTCTGTGTTGCTGCTTTGACATTTTCGCGGCTTACGGTTTTGCCGTGGTTTTTAGAGAAGTTTTTTGATTTTTAGGTTTTTTAGGAATCCGGGGAAGTTTTGGCATTTTTGGGAGATTTTTGTCCTAGTTTTTGGGAATCCGGGGAACTTCTTGGATTTTGGCGATATTATTGTTCAAATTTTTTGGAGTCCCTGAGCCAGATTTTTGTCTTCCCTAATGGCTGGTAACCTTGCTAAATTATGGTGTCTCGGCTACACACCAGGTGTATCGGCTAAATACTTGAGAAGTATAGCCTAAGTACCACTTAATTATCGCCTAAGTATCTTCCAGGAGTAACAACAATTCAAAATGAAGACAATATTTTTGTCCTAGTTTTTGGGAATCCGGGGAACTTCTTGGATTTTAGGTATATTTTTGTTCAAGTTTTTTTGGAGTCCCTGAATCAGGTTTTTGTCTTTGGTACCCTTGCTAAATTATGGTGTCTTCAGTTGTCTCGGCTGAATTCTTGACAAGTATCGCCTAAGTATTACTTAATTATCGCCTAAGTATCTTCCAGGCGATAGTTGTCTTTTGTGGACGACTTATGGTCATGGCGCCGGGTCCGGTGACTAGATGGAATGTGTCGAAAGGCGATAAAGATGAGGGGGCGTCTGACTTAGCAACCAAACGTGGCCGACTGAAGATTGTCGCCCAAAACGACCCGACCGAAGTTATGCTGCCAATGGCAGAAAGCCGAAAGTGGCTGTCAGATGGCATAAAGCCGAAAGTAGCAGACACGCAGTGTTTGTACCACCCTGTTGAAAAACTTGTTGAGCTACAGGTTGTCAAAATTGACTACGGCGGTCATGAAAAACCTTGTCGGACCCATAACTTTTACAAATATTATCCGATTGTGATTAACTTGAAATTTGTGGAAGGTTTATAAAAAAGTAAAGAAACTAGAGGTTTTTTTTTTCATTAAAATATCTTTAAATTTTCAAAGATATTTGGCTGTGAATTTTAAAATTTTAGTTTTTGGTCTCGACTTTGTTCTCTATTTCATCAATCTTTCTTTCTCCGGTATAAGCATAGCCGAAATGTTGAAACAAATATTTTATGACTTTTAACATAATCCAATTGCACGCACTAAGCATTTTTTTTTGTTATATCAATGCATGCAGTCGTTAAAAGGAACCAAAGTCAAGACTTTGAAAAGACGTTGCTAAAAATAGTAAAGTTTTCATGAAAACTATACTTAACACTCTGAGACTGACGTCGTAGTCTAGCAGACACCAGTAAACAGAAAACATTGTTTTACGCCATAATTATACAAATATCGATTCTGGTATTTTCAGTACCTTCTTATTACGTACTTATGCGTATATTAGTGCGAAGAAAGCAATTGAAACGAGCGCTCGCGTTGATGTGAGCATACAAGTGTCTACAAGTCTACCACGTCAGTATTGAGGTAGACATGACAAAAACGTTGTAACTTTTTATTAAAACATCGATATTATCTCTTTTCTTTCTAGATTGATTAGATTATGTATAAGCTAAAATTGATGTAAAACTTTTTACCAAAAAAATAATATATGGCGTTTTTATTTTGGTTTGTTTTTGGACGGATGCAACTTTTTAAGGCTAATTTATGACATGCCAATAATTTTGTTTTTAATAAGATTTGTCGTTTTGTTTTCAACAAAAAATTACAATAAATAGCAAACAACTACTTTAAACTAAAATCAAAAATATTTTCAGTGGGTTTACAAACGGAACTTGGAAAATATAAGCAGTCGAAATAGTGTCTAGTGTACCACCACGTCAGTGGAATTGTGATAATGAAGTCACGTCAGTCGCAGAGGGTTCAAATAGTTTTTTAATATTTATTTCTTGACTATTTTTTAAAAAAACATAGCAATCCTCTTATGTTTTAAAAATTCTATTGATATATTAAACGTGCATTTTTTATGAATTTTTAATTCCAAAAGAAAAATTTTAAGAAAATGCGGTTATCGAATATTTCTAGGGCAAAAGTCTATTACGTATGAGTAATATGATGCCGTACGCTGAGAGGGGTATACCGAAAGTGACAGGAACTTCATTCCTATTCGGTGTCGCATGACACCGTTCACTCTTTTTAATTTTATTCAAAACTAAATGAACATGTTTGCCAAAATTACGATTTCCATGCAACTATAACTGAAAGTATTATAAGCTATGAGGTTGAAGATCTTAAGAAAGAAATGGCTTTGGAAAAAATATGTTTTGTTAAATATTATAGTATTTGTAACAAGCAGAAAAACTGGCAGAAAATAAGATTATATTCTAAAAAAATTTAACCTTTTCAAATTTAAGTTAAGTATAAAGTTTTCTGTCTCTCATTTGAAATAGGCATTCTTCTCATTTATTAAACTTGGCTGTATGATTTTTGGCTTTTGTAAAGTATGAGCTGTCACTAGCAGAAGAAATGGCATTAAAACTTATAATCGTCCATGCTGTAGTTGTTTATATTTTTCCGTGGTTAGAAATCTTATCATCATGTTGTTTGTTTTGCTTATCAAGTATAGCACAACACATATAGAAACACACGGACTCCTGTATGAATCTATTTTACTCAAAGTGTTTACCATATGCTGGGATTCGCTTGCCTGTATGTAATGGTATATTATTATATATGTATGTACATGTGTTTGTAAAACATATTTATGTTTGTATGTACTTTAAGTGTTTGAGAATATTTGCTGTTGTGCCGTTGCTGGTGTTTGTGTGTTATTTCATTTATCATCAGATTTGTGTTGTGTAAGTGTTTTCTTTTTTTTCCTTTCTCTTACTTCATTTTTACACTTACCTGTACAATGTCACCTTGATCATGCCCAGATGCTGTGAATGTTAAGTGACATAAGAATGGCAGTTTATTCCATTGAGGTGTTGGTACTTTAATGGAGTATGTACGACCAATATCACCATAATAGGTGCGGTTACAAACTGTAATGGATGAGCAAGAGAAAAAGAAAAGATATATATAAATAAAGTATGCAGAAAATGTCATAAAAAGTGGAGAAAAATCAAATATTGATACGGCATTTTAAAATGGTTTTTTTTTGTTTTTGGTTTTGCATATTTTGTGGTATTTATGGAAGTTTTAAAGGGACCAAAAAAAAATTAGGGGTTTTAAGTGGCAGAAAATAAGTAAAAAGACAATTTGTTTCAGGTTTTCGTTTTATTTCTTTATAACAGTTTCAATATTGATTTTGAATACTTTTTTGAGTTAATATATTTGTCATCAAAAACAAATTTTAAAGAAAATTTAAATATGTATTTATTTTACTTAGTTTTAAGTTATATATTCATATTTTCTCTCATTCAGTTTTATTTTACTACAATCGCCTTTCTTTTCTTATCGCCATACACCCCATATAATTTTACTTTACTTTTTATGTCATTTACATTTAAAATAATTTTCTTATTGTACTACTTAATTAAATTTCCTGTAAAAAAGTAATAATCTTATAAAAAATAACGTGTCAGGGAAGCAAAAAGCATTAAAGTTTTTTTTATCGGCCGAAAACACAAGATTTGAAATTTAAATTAAATTGAAGTAAATATTTCTGCCATTTACTTTTTCTTGAACTATTTAGCCAAGCGGAAAAATTTTTGGAATTTTTTATGTTTATAATAGTAGGAAAGCTTTATGCGGTTGTAGCGAATCTATTTCACCTTTTTTATCATAATCTTACCTAGTGGCCTAGATTTCCTTGCGCGACATTGTGGTCGACGATTTTCGTACGACAAATTCTTGGATATTGTCCTCTAGTAAAAATTTTTGAAGAAAAGATGAGCAAAAATGTCCTATATATTGTTATTAATTCAACTTTTTTGCAGACAATATGAGCGACATTATCTAAAGTTTTGTCTTCAGTAAAAGTGTTGATGACAAGTTCGATAATGTCTTACATTTTGTCCTCAATCCAACTTTGTTGAGAATGATATGAGCGGCAGTGTCTAAAGTTTTGTCTTCAGTAAAACTGTTGAAGACAAGATGAGCTACAATGTCTTACAATTTGTCTTCAATTCAACTTTGTTGAGAACGATATGAGCGACAGTGTCTTGCGACAAAACGAAATTGTTGAAGTCAAGATGGGGGACAAGGTCTAGCATTTTGTTCTCAATCTAACTTTGTTGGAAACAGGTTTTGTCTTCAGTAAAACTATTGCGCACAGAATGAGCGACAATGTGTTACATTTTGTCTTCAGTAAAGGTCTTACATTTTGTCTTTATTAAAATTGTTGAGAACACGATAAGTGGCAATGTCCTGAATTTGGTCCCCAAAACCAACTTTTTGTCTTCAGTAAAACTATTGAAGACAAAATGAGCGACAATATGATCGAAAATGTCTTATGTTTTGTCTTTAGTAAAATATTTGAAGTCAAAATGAGCGCCGAAGTCTTACGTTTTATCTTTAGTAAAATTATTGAGGACAAGATGAGCGACAATGTCTTATATTTTGTCCTCGATCCAAATTTGCTGAGGATAGTTTCATCTTTAGTAAAATTGTTAAGTACAAGATGAGTGACAATGTCTTCCATATTGTCCTCAATTCGACTTTTTTGAGTTTAATATGAGCGAGAGTGACTTACGTCTTATCTTCAGTAAACTTGCTGAGGATAAGATGAGCGACAATCTCTTACGTTTTGTCCTCAAGAAAATTGCTAAGGAAAAGGTGAGAGACAAAGTCTTACATTTTGTCCCCAATCCAACTTTGGTTCTGTTTTTAGTAAAATTATTAAAGATAAGATGAACGACAATGTCTTATATATTGTCCTCGATCCAAATTTGTGAGTACAATATAATCAATAGTGGCTTTCGTTTCGTCTCTAGCAAAATTGTGGAAAACAAAATTTGTTGATGACAAGATGAGCGACAGTGTGTTACGTTTTGTCTTCAATTAAATTGTTGAGGTCAAGATGAGCGACAATGTCTTATATTTTGTCCCCAACCCAACTTTGTTGAGATCAAAATGACCGACAGAGTCTTCTGTTTTCTCTTACGTAAAATTGGTGAGGACAAGATGAGCGACGATGTTTTACGTTTTGTCCTTAATAAAACTGTTAATTACAAGATGGGCGACAATGTCTTATATTTTGTCCTCTATCCAACTTTTTTGTGGACAATATAAGCGGCAGTGTCTTAAGTTTTGTCTCCAGTAAAATTGTTGGTCACAACATAAACGACAAAATCGAACTTTGTTGAGGATAATACGAGCGATAGTGTCTTATGTTTTATTTTCAGTAAAATCATTGAAAACAAGATAAGCGACAATGTCTTATATTTTGTCCTCAATACAACTTTGTTGAAGACAATATGAGCGAATCATCTTTAGTAGAATTGTTGAGGACAAGATGAGCTACAGTGTCTCTTGCTTTGTCGCCAGTAAAATTGTTGCGGATTAGATGACCGCCAATGTCTTACACTTTGTCCTCAATCCAACTTTGTTTAACACAATATAAGCTGCAGTGTCTTAGATTTATCTTCAGTAAAATTATGGAGCACAATATGGGCGTCAACGACTTAAATTTTATCGAGGATTAAACACTATCGTGCGCTCGTCAATGCTGATGTTGTAAGGACGTATTTATTGGATTGTCGCACTCGTTTAATTTTCTAGTACGACTCGTTAACCTTTTTCAAGTGATTTGTTTCAAGTTGTAAACTTTTTGAGCTTTAAATTCTTTTTCACTTAAGATTTTAATGCTTTAAGGATCAACTCAACAGTTTCGACAGGCAAAATTTCCTTTATTAAAGGGCAAATGTATATTTTTCTAATCTTAAAAAACAGAACAATTTCAATGCTTTTGTATGTTTAGATGTTTGTATAAAACATCTAAATAAGAAACAAACCAAAAATTCACCCTTTTCTTATAAAGCATTTCAATGTTTACACATGCGTTTATTTCATTAAGAATCTCAATTTGCATAAATTACTAAAACAAATAATAAACAGAATAAATAAAAGACCTGAACAAAGATGCCGAAACAAAGAAAATATTAATTTAAATAAATAAATAATAAAAACAAATCTCTACATTTAAGTTTAACAGCATAAAGACATAAGCATCCTTATCAAAAAGGACATTGCAGAAATGACAAGCAGGAAAGGCAAAAATAAAAATTAAAGGCTAAAACGAATCTGTTGTGACTTAAAGTGAAATGTTTGGTAATACAGGATTAGTTGCGATAAAAAGAAACTAAAAAATCATATAAATGATTTCTAAAACCTAAAATATAAACAACGTTATAGTATACAATTGTAAGTTATGGTGAAATATTGTGAAAAGAATTTTGTAAAACAGTCAAATAAAATTTATCACTTCTACCAGAAGACAGCGAAATAAATCAGCAAACAAAACGTTAACTTTAACAATTGTAATCAAAGTCAATACTAAACAAGAAATTAAAAAAAAATTCAACTCGACAAGCTTTATTTCAAAAAAAAGAATGAAAAAAATCAACAAAATAAACGACAATATTATTACAGGCTACACGGTGCGAAGTTATCAACGTCCATTTTAGTTTTGTCATTTCCAAAGGCAAACTTAAGCAACTGCACAAGAACCATGAGTCGAATTAGCAAATAAACCAACACAATGACAAATACCAACATATAAATATGCCTGTATAGAAGTGTATGTGAACATTTTTATTTACACATCTCTTACTTAAATTAGAAAAGCCAACTCGCATACACGCACAAAATTTTCATTTCCTTTTAGCTGCCTTCGGTTTTTATCTGCAAGGCTTTAGAATATGCAATTGTTCAAATGTGAAAAGTTTGAAGAAAAAAAACAAGACGGCATCAGCATCAACAACTTTTCAGTTTTAACGGTGTTTTAGAAAAGAAAAGTTTCTCTATTATAAAATGAAAAATAAGAATACTGCTGTTAAATTGGTATGTCTGTGTCTGTTTGAAAAAATTGCAAAATTTTTGTTAAAGCAAATATTAACACAGATAATTTTTTTAATTAATACACAATAGCTTGCACTATGGCTTAAAATATTTAAATAAAAAAAGCAAACAAAAATTCTTATAAAAAACATTACGCTTTTGATTGTAATTATTTTTCTTAATAAAGAATTAAAAAAAATGAAATGTACATCTTTCTCATTCTTGAATAACATTAAACTAATGATTTTAAGAACCCCCGAAGAAAATTGATGATAACTCAAAATGCTGAAGCAATTTTCTTCAAGCACAGGTTAAAAGATTTTTGATCAAGTCACCTTTCAAATGAAATTTACCAAATTAAAATCACTTTTGCCGTTTTGGAGCTACGGTGTCAAAAGCACACAGATTCAACAGGATACATCTAGAAAAGTTGTGACATCTTCTAAACGGCTGGACAGATTTTCTTCAAGCATAGCTAAGAACACTCTCGACCAAGTCACCTTTCTAACAAGAGAAACTTAATCGATCCAGCCGTTTGGAGTGTAAGATGACTTGTACAGACACACAGATACACAGGTACACAAACACACACTACAAACTTATAGCACTCCTCTTTTTTGGACGGGGGTTAATAAAAAAGAAAAATTCCTGGTCTAGATATAAAACAAATTAAGAGTTTCTAACAGATTATTTAGACGGAGACGTCCTTAAATGAAGGATAAAATTTTTAATTTAGCTCATTGCTTGTTGTGCGAAATGAAAAAGCACTGTTTATAAACCAAAGACCACGTATACAATAAAATGTGATCTTGAACACTTGAACAATTCACATTTAAAGAACTAATTTCCTATAAATGTCTCTATTAAAGAAAACATGAAACAAAACATGAAATAAAAAAACGCACCGTATCATGAGACGCCGGGTTGGGCCCGCCGTCTGCGGACTTCTACTTTCGGCCTTATACCATCGGCAGGCCACCTCAGGTTGACCACATCTTTATCGTCAGGGCAACAGGGACCACCAAAAATAATAAAACTATAATGTAAATTTTTCTTTCTTACACACTGTCATTTAAAACAAAAAAAAAATTGCAAGCAAGAAAAATTTCCTTCGACAACGATAAATAGGATATTAAAAAAAATTTTCAAAACATACATGAAATAGAAGAGAATTCGTCAACAAAAAACCATCATCGCGTGGAAGATAATTAGGCCATACTTCTCAACAATTTAGCCGACCATCTGGTGTTTAGCCGAGAAATCTACACTTAGCAAGGGAACCAACCATTAGCCAAGACACGAACCTAATTCAGGGATTCCCAATAACTAGAACAAAAATCTCTTCAAAATTGTAAAAGTTGCCCGTATTCCTAAAAACGATGACAAAAATCTCCCCAAAAATCCCAGAAGTTCCCATAAAACGAACCCAAAAGAACCCATAAAACGAAGAGTTACAGGATTAAAATGTTCTAGAAAAATTTTTCTCATGGTGTTTTACATAAAAGTGCTAAACACATCTCATACCTTAAATGTAAGACTTATAACTTAAACAAGATTTCCTATTCCGACTACAAATTGTGTATAAGTATGAAGTTAACCCTTAAACGTAGTTTAAGTTATCAATGATTTCTGGAGTATAGGATGCGTCTGGAGCTTAGTTTTCTTTGAAGATCTATAGTAAAACCTTATGGCTAACATTTTAGTAGCACGTTTTATGTCGCACTCTCCCTTTTTATGTGTGTTTTTGCGCTTTTACAATTTGTTAGAAAATAACAAGAAACGACCGTTTTATGGAGGGAATTAGAGGGTTAATTTGTTTCACAAAAATATTTACCTTAATATTTTCTACAAAGTTGCTTAATATACCTTACATCTCAGATGTAAAGAACACATAGTTTCATGTACCGATATGCTGCACGAACAGGACAAAAGGAAGAAACTTTATAAAATAAAATTCCGATGTGAACTTGCAAAATGCCGACACACGTATATTTTTTTCCTCTGCCAGAATCGATTTACAAAATCTTGTAATTTGGAAAAAAGTGGCAAATTGTTGTATAGTGTTATAATCAGGAATTATTTTCCTTAACAACAGTATTATATACTTGCTTTTTACAGAATTAATGGTGGAGCGATAATTTTCTTGCCGAGTTTTCTGATGCCATCTTACTTATTCGAAAAATACTTAGACACATTGATTAGGATTTCATGGCTTTTTCTAGTTGTTTAAATACAGGTCTCCATATTGCGGCTTATCCTTATTAATATACTAATTAAAAAGGATATCTGATCTAAGCTTTAGAGTAGAACTGAGCACTATATTGCTCCTGTTATTTTTATAATTGTTCATAACCTTCATTCTTTCAGCTAGATGTCAACACTGAATAGAAAAATCAAGTCATCCGTACGGAAATGAGCACATAGTCTTGTCAAAATTGCGGTAAGTAGAGAATTTATTAAATCAAGTACAGCAAATTTGATTCAATTCTTAATTTTAGCTACTAGTAAGACTGGTCGGGCTTAATTTAGGCCATAAACGATTTAATTTTGATAAATCGCTTAAATTTAATTCTAACTAAAGGCCTTTCTTTATAAAGTTATTTATTAGCCTCAAAAGTGAGTGTCACTTATTCAAATTTTAGGCATTCATAAGAATATAATATTCATATTTTAATATAACCAAATAAAAAGCACAGAAAAAAAGAATAATGACTTCAAATTTTCTGCCACTTAAAGTTAAAATACAAAGAAATCTTCAATCATAAAATTTGCAAAAATTTGGTTTTGTCAGCATTTTGAGCAACATTGAGTTGTTTCCTTTTTCATCCTTTTTTGCAGTTATTATTTTTTAAGACATATTTTTAGCATTACTCCTATTGGAGACCCTGGCAAAAAATTCTATAAAAAATATAGGAAAACTTACCCGTACAATGTCTTGGCTCATCACTGCCATCTTCACAGTCTGCTTTGCCATCACAGTATTTATCCAATGGTATACAAATACTTCCTTTGCATGGATATTCAGAAACTCTGCAGGCGATGACAATTGTAATTGTGAGTTGTGCAAAGATGAGCCAGCAACAGCATAAAATCCATTTGCTCGTTAGGTACATCTGAAAGAGTGATTGTAAGAAAACAAAATTAATATAAATATATATTTTTTTTATTTGCTTTAGCAAAGAAGTTTAAAGTTGTGGTGGGTATAGAGGAAAGGAAAAGTATGCAAAATATGAAAAAAAGGAAGACTTAAGAGAAAGTCTGCAGAAGAAAATCCTTTGTTGAAGCGTATGTATGTGTTATTATGCTTTTGGTGTAAAGCAAAATGATTAATGGTTGCTAATGTGGGCCATTTATTTTTCAGACCACAATAATATTAAATATGTATTTTTATTTAGATGAAAAGGAAATATTTCTTTCATGTTTGACAGAACATTAAGAAAAAAAATATGTTAAGCGTTTCCTACATTTTTTTTTTAGCAATTTGTTACAATTTTAAAGTGATTTATAAATATATTTATAAGCAAACCGATCGTAATCAAAGTATCATATAAACTGCTAAGCACTCAAATGGCTTTAGAACACTTAGGCCATATTTTTTAGTCACAGATTTAAGATAAAAGTTCTTACATCTTGAAATACCACAGAAACATTAATGCAACGTTAAGCTCTTCAAAAAAATAGACTACAATAATTTCAACGTTATTCTTTTATCATTTTCAACATTGTTATTATTATATGGCTGATTCTCATTTCAAAATGTTTTTTCATGTCCATTGAAAGTATAGTAAAATATTTTATAAAATAATCGCATAAATTTTAAAATGAAAACTGCTTTAGCATGATTTATATATTATGAATAAATGTAAAAACCTTTTTTTTTTGTGTAAGACTGTGCGTTATGTGATAAAACCGAAGAATAAAAATGCTGTTTATACACTCTTCATACAAAATGGCGTGTCCGTAATGCATGCTGTTGATGTTCTATATTAAGAAAGTATGAAGTTTTCCACAAACACATGATTAAATTTATAATGGTTTTAGTTAGAAATTATATATTTTTTAAATTGTTGTTGTCCGCAGTCTTGTGTTTTGAGTGTTACGCTTTTTTAGTACGCTTCATTTTGAAATAACATTAAAAAGCATATCGAGTTGCTATCTGCAAAATCATAATTTTACAGGGGAGAGAAAAACCAGTTCTTTTTTTTCATTTACTCTAAGAGTAATAACTAATCTCTATTTAACAATGTTATTTAAAAACGACGTCTAAATCTTATCCGTATTAATTTTTTATCAATCCTGATATTCGTGCTTATTTATATTTGATAGCAGTTTTTACAAATTGAATTTTCATCGATTCGAACATTGAAAAAAGCAGATAGCAAGCACTATTTGAAGAAGTTAAAAAACTTCAAAACTGCCACAGAGTTACTCCTCGTGAAATAAAATGCAGGACCGACCACCAATTATTTTTCCTTCCCAACATACCTACACCCTATCTCCATTCCTTAAGTGGGCTCCCATACAAAATTTAGAAAAAAGATTAGAAATACATTGAAGAAAACTATCCATAACTGGCTAGGAGTCCTAATAGGGGGGTTAAATGTAGTACCGACCTCCATTTGTTTTTGTTGCCAACATTTTCTTTTAACACAATTGTCCCCTATCTCCCATACAAATAATGTGGTTTATTGAAATTATTGAATTTGATCCCAGCATCGCCTCGGATGTCGCTAGACGAATCGAACGTATGACCAACTCCCATTAGTTTTCTAGTGTCAAATTTTTTCTTTTTGAACACAACTACTCCGTATCTTCATACCTGAAGGGTGCTCCCATAGAAAATTTACAATACTATACAGAAATATGTATTTAGAATAAAAAGTTCCATAAGTGCCGGGGAGTCAAATATATGACTGACCTCCATTGGCTTTTCACTTTTAACATTTTCTCAAAACATACTTTCCCCTTATCATTCTCCCTTAGGTGACTCCCATATAAAAAATTTACATTTTGTATGGGAGCACCCTTAAGGAATAGAGATATTTATTAAATATGATAGACAAAAATGTTGGGAAAGAAAAATTAAGTGGGGTTAGTCATGTATTTGATTTGTCTAGGGGTATCCTAGGCGCTGCAGGGCCCAAATTTAACAATTTTATTAAACCACCATATTTGTATGGGAGTCCTCAAGGGTAGGGAAATCATGTTGCTGGTTGATCCCGAATTACAATGTATATATGTATGTATTTACGTATTTTGATAACAACAAATCTTATTCCCCCTTATTCCGTAACTATTTGTCGACGTCACATCAAGACAATACCAACAAATTGGCACATTTCTTTCTACTCGTCATCGAGAACAATTTACTATTACTGACAGCCACTTACTATTCTCTAAGGCATAGAAAATGGGAAGAGGCTGTTAATAGTTGTACATTTTGGTCAACAGTGAGTAGACAAGTCCCAATTTGTTGGTATTGTATTGACGTGATGTCGACAAATAGTTACGGAATAAGGGGGACTATTTTGTCTATACACGAATATTTTATGCAGATAGCACTTTTTGTTTACTAACAAAACAACGAGTTGTTGTTATATTATAGCACAATAAAAAAATTATGAAAAAAAAACCTTTACGAAATATATTTTTATTTTTTAAATAATTCACTGATGACAATTCAATCAAAGAGCACATTGCTGTAATAAACTTATTTTCGAGAAAAGTGCAGATAGCACTATTTGAATATAAGCCATCGAAATAAAAAAATAGCAGCGTGGGCATGTACATCTAAATATTTAAAAGTTTTGTGAATTTTGTAAGACAGTATTATACTGCAAAATGTTTCATCAATCAATCATGTTTTGTATCCAAAAAAAAGTGTATTGAGTGTTATCCATATTTTTTTTAATTTAGTAGAATTTTTTTAATAACTAAGGAGTTTATATTAAAACACATCGAAGATTATATATCTCAACTGTTCTAAATTCAAAATATAGTGTGTGAAAAAGTATTGAATTCGTATAGAAATGTATTGAGAGTTAATTTAACAATATTCTTAAATAGAAGTTATCTATAAATTTTAGGACACCAAAAAAAGTTAATAGCTGCGGAAGGTTAGAAATGATATAGAGACCATTATCCGTTTAGAAAGCCTTGATTTGCTTTAAAAAAGTTATGCTTCTACCTCACAGTGGGTTGTTTTCGGTAGATCGTATTTTGCTACGAATAATTATTTGAAAGTGACATAACTTTTAACATTGTTGGTCGATTTTATTAAAATTAGTCTTATTGGAAAGTAGAGTTAGCTTACTTTGTGCTTATTTAAAAACATTTCTAAAGAATTATAATAAAAAAAATTCATTTTTCCTTGTGAACCCAAGGCAAAATGGAACAAGTGGTCATAACTTTTAATTTCGTCCTGCGATTATTATAATGCTTTGTTTTTAGAGAGTAGATATATAGTGCTTTCAAACCCTGTACTAATTTTTGTGATGCATTTTTTCGCTTAAATCGTTCCCAGAACAAAACAAAACAAAAATGTTAAAAAATCTTATAATATATTTTTATTTCAGGATCCATTGAATAAGGCGAAAGGTTTAGAATAAATCCTACCATCGCATATGTCTAGTAGTTAGCTTATTGGTAAGCAAAAGAAAAACAAGAAAAAAACACAAAATGTACGTTTAGAATGAGAATCACCCATATTAAGAATTATTTGTTGAGGGCTAAACACAATGTTTTTATGCATTTCACTGGTGCTTTAGCAAATCATCACTAGACTTTTGAAAAGTTTCAAAGCTTTTATCTTATGCATAGATTTAAAAAAACCATAAACTAAATAAATATTATTATATATTAAATTTTCAAATTTATACCTAATTGGTTATTTCTTTATCACTAAAATAACACTGTTAAATCTTATATTTTCTGTTCGATATTTTTATTAAAATGTAAAATTGAATTTGTTTGTGCATTAAAATATCCCAGCAAAAACTACTGCTTCGCGATATGCAGGTTTGTAAACTAGACTTGTGTTACTTACGTATTGCATGTTGGCGATATCGCACTTAGGAGCATTTCTTGTTAAACGCTTATTTCAGCGCATTGAGATATAATAAAATTATACTATTATTTTGTCGTTTTAAGAGCGTAACGTATCGCCGTTCTTTGTAAAATATATATTATTATAATCCCTGCCTTACAGTAGCGCTTTCTTGAATGCACTGCTGTAAGTGAATGTGCAAAAATTTATTTTTGACATGGGGAAAACGAAAAATATAAGAAGCTTAAGCATTTCTTGCCATACATTATTGCATATATTCAGACAATACATGTGTCGCCACAATGAAGCAGGAAAAGTCTGTACTACTTCCAAAATATCGATTATATTTTGCTGGGATGCTTTACACACTTAAATCGCATAAAGTCTTCAAGTCTAAAAGCATTTGCAGTTAAAACAATGCTGAACACTTAAGATATGCTTTTCAATCGTTACAATAAGTGCATAAAATATTTACTCGAGTTTCATTTTTCTTAGCAAGAAAATAACAAAAGAGAAATTTAACTGAAATACATAGCAAATGGCTGCTTTTAAAAAAAGAATGTTAGTAAAAAAGAAAGTAATAATTTTTGTAGAAAACTGACTATAAAACAAGCAAGGCACTGCCCACTTGTCTGATCATAATGTTTTTGGATACCCCCGTAGTGTATTGGATAGTATGCTAGACTGTTAGCCGGGGGTCGAAAGTTCGATTCATGCCAAGACCCTGAGTTTTTCTACAAAAAAGCTGAAAAAGGTTTAAGTAGTATGTGTGTTAATTTTTTTAAATAATTGTGTATGCGAAGTCTCATAAGAGTCAGTTGAGTAGAAGTAGTTACAAAGAATATTTACTTTGCATGGGCGTAGCACTGCCCACTTTTCAAATCATAATGTATTATATGAACACTGCGATAATATCAACTTTTTTTTGGAGTTTTGGCTAGAGCAAACAATGTATGTATTGGATAATCCACATGAGATCAAAAGGTTAATATCACCAGAGAATATCACCAGATAATTGATTCCAAAGCTACTTTCATAAAGACTGTAGAGTACATATTGGGATGAACTATAGCTAAAGAAATACAAAAGAACAATAACTACAGCATAATCGAATCAATGTAAGAGTATTTAAAGTGTTGACGTGTGCTGTTGACAACACAGAAGAAAAAAAAAAATATAACAGAAAATATTGCACAAGAAACAAACAATGTATTATTTAATGTGCTCGTATATTATTCATTTTACCTTTTTAACAAGGCCCAAACATAATTGCATTTTATAATATGACTTTAATGGTGAAGAAATAAAGGAAGAAAAAGAAACAAATACATTTAACGGGAAAAGGCTCGTAAAGAAAAGATGCTTTTTATAAATTGTTAACAACTTTGAAGCAATTATTTTTGAAAAAATAAATATATATTTCCCTTGTTAAGAAAAGGGATTTATTTAGGTTTAAATGAAACCTTCAATAGATAACACAAAGAATGCTGACTAAGTGTGTTGCAGTTGAGAAAATGCATTTTATTTTTAGTTGCCTTCGGTTCACAATCTCTGATTTGGTTACAACATTACCATTTATATGGTGTCCCACTTTACAACCATTCCTCTTTTTAAGGTAATTTAAGTGGACAAAATGCTTATAGGAGCTACCTTAAACCTTCCTAGTTAACTCAATTTATTTTTGAGGTTGTATATGTAATAAATAGGCAATACAATATTTTGTTAGGAATTTTACTCTCACATTATACAGCCAATTGTGACAAAAATTTTTTAATTTTAAAGATATTTATTGTTAGATGTGCACAATCTATATTTTGGTAGCATCGATTAAATATTTCAGCAACAAATTGTCAGATATTTGTCATTTGATATTTGAACATATTTTGTTGCCATTATCATTTTATTGTAAGATAAATGTCAGAAAATTTTTTTATTGTCAGATTTGCGAAATTTCTGCATTTGACAATGGCTTCATTTTCAGAGACTTCTTTCTATTGGCAACACCGCAGACATATTTTTTGATGGAAAAAGGAAAATAAAAGAAAGTATGCAGCTAAAGCAGGTGCAGTTATTTTTTTGTACCTAAAATAATTTATATTTTCACCTTTTAAAGTTAACACAAGGTTAGGTTATCAGGTTGCTGGTGAAAAGTATAAAGAAAGGGTTCCAGCCCACTTGGGTCCAATAATAATGGTCCCTTTGTGATAGAAGTTAACACAAGCACAGAAGATAAATAATTGATAACTTCTGTTATATGCTTTAAGTCTGGCAATGCCTCTATCAACATATCTGACAATTTTTGTATCTGACAATCGTGTGAAGTGCCAATATTTTTACTGAAAATATTGTCATATAAATATATTTTCAGACAATTGCCTGGCAATAAATTGTAAGCTTCTCTCACGACTTTGATATAATCGTGTGAACTAACAATATACTAACAAAATACCTTGTGCTGACAATTTTTTATTGTCAGTAAGTACATTGCCAGCACATTGGCCGATCTGACAATATTGTAAGATCTGCCTATCGTCTTTACAGCATTCCCTTGATTAAGGTCGCCTCGATTTACGTTGTTGTAGTTAACGTCGTCAAATTTTTTGCAACTATCAAAATTGATTTGCGTCTCCATTCGATTTACGTCGTTAAATTTTTGGTGACTTCCAAATTCGATTTGCGTCGTCATTCAATTTACGTCGCCTCAGTTGCTTACAAGTTATTAGCAAAACCCGGGGAATTCCAGAGTTTAGTTAAAATCTTTATTTTTTCGGTGTTTTTATGCGGTCGGTGAAATTTTTCTTCACTCCCATTTCGATTTGCGTCGTCCTTTCGATTTAAGTCGCCTCAATTATTAAAAGAAAAAATACATGGAAATCCAATCTTTATTATGTGCAATAACAAATTCGATTTACGTTGTTTCGAATTGCGTCGCCATTTTCCGGAACCAATCGCGAAGTAAATCGAGGGATTATGTTACATAGCTTTAGCCAAGACACAAACCAGGTTCAAAGCTTCCTCTAAATCTTTGAAGTTCCCCGTATTCCGAACAACTGGGACAAAAATCTCTCCAAAATTTAAGAAGTTTCCCGGATTCCCAAAAACTATGACAAAAATCAGGAGATTTTTGTCCCAGTTGTTCGGAATACGGGGAACTTCAAAGATTTAGAGGAAGCTTTGAACCTGGTTTGTGTCTTGGCTAAAGCTATGTAACATAATCCCTCGATTTACTTCGCGATTGGTTCCGGAAAATGGCGACGCAGTTCGAAACAACGTAAATCGAATTTGTTATTGCACATAATAAAGATTGGATTTCCACATATTTTTTCTTTTAATAATTGAGGCGACTTAAATCGAAATGAAGACGCAAATCGAAATTGGAGTGAAGAAAAATTTCACCGACCGCATAAAAACACCGAAAAAATAAAGATTTTAACTAAACTTTGGGATTCCCCGGGTTTCGCTAATTTTTTTAAAGGATAAAATCCCGGCACTTCCCCGGAAAATAACGTTAACACCAAATACCGCGGAAATACCAAAACGACAAGAGTGAGTTTTTAAGGAATTTTACCCTCGCTTCTGCCTATTGCCTTCGTTACACCTATTTGTTGCACTTACATATTTGTTACCAGTATTTTTTACACGTACATATTTGTTACACGTATTTTTTAGTTTAAAAAAAGGTATACCCTCGACAACACAGCCAGACAACATTTATATGCTACATAACATATGCACAACGGGCCATAGGGATAACAAAGAATTCCTTTAAGTGAAGATGTTTTAGGATAAAATTTAAAAAAAAAATTATTTGCCATAAAATTTTTAATTGTTAAAACTCTAAAGGCTGTTCACAAAAAACTTGGGCAAAATAAACATTAAAAAAAGTCCATCATTGAAAATATCGATGATATATTTAATGCTAGTAAGACAGAAATCAAAAAGCTTAAAATAGTTGAACATGATAAAGAGAAATCAGTAAGTGAAGTTCCGAACCTTTACAAAAGCTCATTAATAGGTGCGATTCGTCACGAGATGGGGCGACACATCTGTTAATTGGGTTTACCAAAGTATAGGATTTTCGCTAGGTGGCTTTTGCTGCCGTCGCTGGCAGTGTAGGTAAAAGGGCTCTGATGAGAAGACTGTTATCGTCTTGAAACATCTGATGTCAGTTCAAACTTCCGTACAGCCAAATTTTTCTTTGAATGTTCAATATTTTACATGCTTTAGAATTTCTTTCTAAAATAAAAAATAATTTAATCGAAAGATTAAATTAAAAACGAACTTAAGTCAAACTAATTAAATAAATTTGGATAAAAAAAACAGACAGTGCGACTAAAATTCATAGCTTAATTCTTTTTTTGTTTGAAATTATTTGGTCCCATAATTTGGTTTTTGAAAATCGAAGGGGGAAGTTTGCTCCCCTAATGTATTACTCTTGTCATTTTTTAACCGATTTAAAAAGAAACCCGGATGTAAACTTTCAAAACGCTAACATTTTTTCAAAATATTTTTTTGCTGTCCTACACCCGAATCTATCGTTAGAACCTTGAAAAACTTTTGATTTTGTTGTACAGTGTTACTTACATCTAGATTACGGACTGTACTAGTTTTATAGCTATTAATAGAAAATACTATTTGAGAAATAGCAACTAAAAACTAAATTTTAATATCACAAATTTAAAAAATTTGTCTACGTACGTAAGTATTTACATATGTATGTATCTCATTTGAAAATAATTCCTTTGTAAATGTAAGTATTTGACCTTTTCTGCTACAATTTAGCATATTTAAAAAAACAGCTACTCGTATTTTATTTTTTTACTCATACCATTTCGCCTTGTGCTCTTCATTTATTTGCTTTTAACATGAATATAATACAACTTTTTTCTTTGTCTATTATGAGCCCCACTAGAGAGTCAAGCCATTTTTCTATTTTTATTTTTCCAAATTTTTTGCATGATTTTGTGAAATTTTTAGCAGGAAAAAAAAGGACGAGACTTGAGGATAAAGTTAATAAAACAAGAATTGTATCGTTAATTTTCCAGACTTATGAATCTTTGAACACAATTTAGCACTTTGAACCGACCATTTTATTCTTTGTTAGAGTTATAAAAAAGCCCACACAAATGAACTCATAAGTCAAACATACTGGTTACACATGGTTACATATGGTTACACATACATACATACATACATAAATGTCAAATAAACAGCACATACCCACCCACACATGCTAACTTACAATATATTAATATTACAGTTATGCTTAAGGACATAAAGGTATGAAAAATGAGTTTTTTGTACTGTTCATATCTTTTTTTCTTTTCTATTTATATTTTAAAAGAAAATTCCTGTTTAGAAAAGTATGAATACCCTTTCTTTTTTTACTGTCTGTGGTATACATATGTGAGTGTTTAAGAAGGATTAAACGACTAGATATTGTCAAATGTTGTACAAGTATGATAACAACAGAAACAACAAGAGCAACAACGTACTAAAAACGTCGACCAAAACTGTAGCCAACCTAGAGCAGGTCTCTTTCAACCAACTTCTCGTCTTCTTTTATTTTTGGCTAAACATATTGTTGGTGTTTGTTATTTTTATTATTGTTAAGAGACTGCCTTGAGGGATTGTTATGAACATTATTTTCTTTTTTATTGTTAGTGTTAGCTAGTAAATATTTTAATATATGCTTGTATACAGATATTAGCATGTAGATAAATATACATATTTGCATATATGACTAAAAAATTTTGTTTATGACTTAATAAAACATTTGCCAAAAAACTTGTGTATCGCTTATATGCTTTGCATTATTTAATGTTATAAATAAATTTAAAATTTCTATTTAATACAAATATTCTCAAAAGTACTTGTGACTTGAAATATTTGCTAACTTTTCTTTACTTTAATGCAAATGATAAATTGTTGGGTGTTTGTTGCCTCTGCACATTCTTTGCCACAGGTGAAACTTATTATACAGTTTCACAGACTTATTATTCTTATTCTGTTATGAATTTCTTCAATACTTATTTGAGATTCCACTAAACCTTCACAAATATTCTAGATCGTCTTAGGAAGCCGAGTCTCTTTAGTTCATACATATAATTTTTTAAGGATGAAATTTATTTTTCGGAGAGTCTAGATAACACTGTACAATAAAATCAAATTCTTTGCAAAACAACGAGACTCTACCGACTGGTTTTGGTAGATGGTATCAAAAAATATGCACGTATATCAGTGTTTTTAAAGCTGTCGTGGAGACCCAACATAGAAACCACAGCCAGGGAAGCGATGGCCGGGCTTTACACCTGCAATAGAGCTATAGGTACGTCGTGGGGTATTAGACCTCGCAATGTCTGCTGGTTATTTGCCACAGTCATTAGGCCAATACTCTTTTATACCGCTGTGGTCTGGTGGAACGCCATGGAAACAGCGTCCAATCGCTATTTGAGAAAGTCATACACAGCATGGCAAGGCTAATTACAGGGTTACAAGGTTACTGGTTACCAGCAGATCTGCTATCAAAAAGCTTGCCCTGGGGTCATGCTAGTATAATCGATTCTTCGGATAATCTGCCTGAGTTAATTGATTATACCTCCCCTAGACCATCATTATCTACGGGCTTCAGTTTCTCTATCTCGGAGGAATTGAGGTCCACTGAAGGGTCTCCTCACCTCGTGGAGCACTTCGATGTCTACACCCACCGATGGCTCCAAGAGGGGTGACAAGGTTGGAGGAGGGGTCTACTTTGAACCTGGACGCCAAAGTTTCCTTCAGACTTCCAGACAAATGTAGTATGTTACAGGCCGAGATATCGGCCATAAAGAAATATCCGACTCTTCACCGACAGCAAAGCAGCAATCAGGTCGCTAACAGGTGCAGGTGTATACACAACATCTAACCTGGTCCAGGAATGGCGGGCATCCCTGAACTGGATGGCGAGACATTCAAATATCACCCTTATATGGGAGCATGGACACGGGACCAGCGTGGGTAACTGCATCGCTGACGATCTAGATAAAAAGGGGACGACACTGCCAGAGCCGGACATTCATGTCTTCTGCGGTATTCCCCTACACGCCTGCATGCAGAAAATTTAAAACTTTTTCATACCCTGGCACAGACCAGATGGTTCAATGAACCTACTTGTAGGATCTCCAGGCTGATCTGCCCAAGGCTGGATTCAGACCGCACTAGAAATCTATTAAGACTTCAGAAATCACACCTGAAATACATCGTCGCAACGATCACAGGTAACTGCAAATTCGGCAACCATGCCAAGCTAATGGGACTAACGTCCCACGACTTCTGTAGAAGCTGTCGGCATGAGGAGGAGGAGGAGAAGGAGACGATTTTTCATCTCCTGTGCCTCTGCCCTTCGCTGGAGAACCAGCGGCTGACACAACTCGGTCAGCAGTCCTTCGTCAGTCTAAGTGAGCTGGCAACGACGAACCTCAATAAACTTAGCCTTTTCATAAGGCGGAGTGGATGGTTCCAGCCGTGATTGCCATACCTTCTGGCGAGTGATTGCCATACCTCCTCTTCTTCCTCTTTTTCATTCTCTTCTTTCTCTCGTTCTCCTTTCCACTTTCACACCTTTCACGTGATCTCTTCTTTTCTCTCTATCTCTCTTTTCCTCTACTTATAGGTAACACAAAGGGACCAAGCATGGACGCAAGTGTGCGGAGGTAGACTGTACAACCTAACCTAAACTCAGTGTTTTCAAAATTTATATCTGGGACTCATTTTTTGGCAGTAAAACTCCCTCTTTCGCCACCCGCCCCTTTTGCACTTAGTTACACTAACTTGACATAGCAAATCTTGTAAGTCTTATGTTTAAAGTACAAGTCCACGAACACTGTTTTTGCGGCACATTTCAAGCCTCTACTCTTCGCTGTATAAGTATTTTTATCAATTTCTTAACAAACGGAAAAAAGCTCCTATGCAGCAGTGATAGAGCGCGCTAGAAATACTCCACAAAAATGTTCACCGTGCTATTTTACATAAAAGGGTTAAACACATCTCATATCCTACAAGACTTCCAATGCCGACTAATAATTATAAACAAGTACGAAATTAATCCTTAAATGCATTTGAAATTTTGAATGACTGCTGGCGTTTGAAGTTCGAATGTATTCGAATATCTAAAATAGAATTGTATGAACAAATATTTTTGTAGAACATTTCAACACTCTATATTGCCGCCAAACTGTAGTTTTTTTTCGCTACTTTCCAAAAAAAAATGGACGAAAAAACCCTTACAGCGAAGAGTTAGAGGGTTAAAATATTCCACAAAAATATGTATCTGGGTGTTTTACATAAGAATTTGAAACACTTCTGATACCTTAAACTTAAGGCTAAAAAGATTCCCTATGCCGAGTACTAATTGTGAATAAGTACGAAATTAACCCATAAACACATTTTAAGTTTTGAATGGTTTCTGGTAATTAAGTTGGGCTTGCAACTTTCGTATCTGTAAAGTCTTGTAGTAGAATTTTATGCTAAATATATCTGTAGAACATTTTATCGCATTATATCACCGCTGAAATTGATTTGTTTGTCCCGTTTTTAAGAAAGGGATAAAATTACCCATACAATTAATAGTTAAAGGGTTAAAATGTTTCACAAAACGGCTTCTCTTTGTGTTTTACATGAAAGTGTCAAGTACATATTATAATTTAAAAGCAATGCTTGAGAGATTTTTATGCCGAGCAATAATTGTACATAAGTGGATGATTCTCATTTTAAGTGTACACTTTTTTGTTTACCATATAATAGAAATATTAGAAGGTAGGATTCATATTATAGTTTTCCCTTCTCTCAATAAATCCTGAAATAAAATTATATATTACGAATTTTTAACAATTTTGTGCATTGAGCGTTACATTTGCTTTCGCCGTTGTTCTGGGTATGATATTCGCGAAAAAAAAATACAAAAAAATAAGTACAGGGCTTGAAAGCACTATACATTTACTCTCTAAAAACAAAAAATTATAATATTCACAGGACGAAATTAAAAGTTATGACCTCTGGAAAAATAAAAAATTATATCTTTTAAAATAATTTTCTTAAACATTTATACATAACTTTCAAATAAGACCAATTTTAATAAAATCGACCCACAACGTTAAAACTTAAGTCAATTTCAAATAATTATTCGTTTACACAGAAAAAAAGAAATGTAAAATCAATATGACGCAATTGTGATTTGAAATCATATTAAATTTGTAAGAAATAATTTATCGTGTAAGTGTGTTCGTGTTTATTTGCTTTGTTCCCCGGTTGGCCAACTCGTCGTAAAGGACATTTTCATCAACGACTACTTAAGGAAATTTCGACAATGGTCATGCACGATATTTGTCGATTAATTATTTGTCGATTATACTTTCTTTTAAGACATTCTAACAGAAACCGTACTAAAAAAAACGGGTAAAAGAAAAACTACTCAGCTGGATGTGCCAACGAGACAAATGAACTTCTTGTTGACATTGTCGCTCAGTCTGTCACCACTTTGAATCATCTTGATACATTCCTGCTTGCTAAAATTGAGCGAAATTGAGCTGATGAAAAGTTCTGTTACAATGTCTATTAAAACTTCTTGTATTAAATACTCTCTGAGCGACAAATTCTTCAAATTGTTATTGTAGAACACATGTAAAAGAGAAACAAATTAAAATATTTAATGGCGATATTTCTGAGGATGTTGTCATTTACATGGTCATTTATGAAAAGATGGGTGACAGTGTCGCTGTTGTTCTCATGTATGAGCTTAGCGGCCATTTGCTCGAAATTGTTCTCACCGATCTGTTTGAGCTGTCACCAACAGGTCATCGGCGCTTTAACATTGTCATGCATCGGTCTTGCAAGATCTCTGAAAGACATGGCCAACTGGGTCATTGCTACGGTTCACTGTTGTGCCTGTTGTTGTTTATTCTTACATGTGCCGCCTAGGTAGACGACAAAAAACCATTGTTTCATATTAATTTTAAATCAAAAATTATTAATGTAAGCTTAAGTCTCCTTGATTTACAATTTCACTGTTAAAACTAGTTTTTTTTTATAAAAGTTACATTCCATTATAAATCAACATGACTATAACTTTAATTTCAAATGAGCTTTAGGTTACATAATCATTTAAATCATGTTAAATTAAAATGAAATTCATTTTACATACGATGGTATTTATTTAGTCTATAGCTAAAGTAAAGTTTGACACAAAAAAAAAAATAGCCAGGTATCCTGCTGTTGACGTACGTATAATTTTTCTGCTGTTGACATAAAGGTTAAACTTCAAGAGATTTGCAATATATATAATGACTTTCTAATTAACATATTGTGAACTGATTAATGAAAACTAAGATCACTTTTCTAATATATTTATCCGTTAAAAAGAACCAGCTCTAAGGCATCCAAGAGCCATCATAGTTTTTTTAAATAGATCGTAAAGTAGAATTGAAAATCAACCTAATAAATTATTTCAGTTTATTGTCAAAAGAATTTAATTTCTTTGTAATATTATAAAGCCACTTTTTCGTCACTTGTTAAAAGAAATTAGCTTTAAGGTCTCTTTGTCTTTTCCTGTGCTTAAAGTTTTATTTTTGGAAGAGAAACAAACGTCTAAAATGTAAAATGTAAAAGCTACTTCTTTGTGTTATAATTTCTATGAGTAATTAATACCCTTTTTTTGTAATTTTCTAATTATGCTTAAGAGGCTTTAAATTAACTGTAACAAAAATGTTTAAGAGCCAACACTTATTTAGAGAAAAAGTATATAAATTTACAAAGAAATAAATGCACGAAGCATCAGCAAACTTGCTCACATTAAATTTGTTGTATCCTTAAAAAAAAGGAAAAAAACAAAATAACTTTGTGTCTATTTGTCGTTATATTTTAATCTACTTTCTTTTCATTCATTCCTTTTTGGAGCATTAGAAATGATAAATGTTAATGTAATTGCTTTATTTGTTTTGCCGTTTTTTTATTTCTTTTTTTATTTTTTTTATATAGAATGCCTGCTCTAATGATGTTTTTTTTTTATAGAAGGTTCTTTTTTTTTCTTCTGTTTCTGCTTATACCTTTTTTTTGGCTTATCTTAGTTAAAAACTTCATAAAGAGAGTTTACAGAAAAGTATAAAATGCTCAGCTGTAACATAAAATCCTATTAATTTTGTTAAATTTATAATTATTTAAAAGATTTTGTTATTTTTAATGTAAGAATAGAATAGTTGTGAATAATTGACAATATTAGAGGTCCTTTTCGTCCCTTCATACGTGCAAACGTGTAGGCAATTTTAACGTATTTTGAACAGACATTTATTTATATGTATATTAGTGTCTTAGTTTTTCTTACTGTTTGAAGCATTCCAATATTGTTTGTTATCTCTTTTTTTGTTTTGTAATAGTTTTTGTATGTTTTACTTTAGGATCTGTGTTTACATGTGCAAGAAAGGTGAGTAAATATGTTCCTACACATATGTGTAGTATGGGTTTTTTTACTAAGTGTCAACACGTACGTGTAGTATGGGTTTTTACTAGCTCAATTTTCCGTAAATTTGTATTAAAAAAAAAATTTTTTTTACCAAATGAGATCCCAAGACACACATATTATGTATGTCCTGTTTCTAAGGACATGCACTTTGTATGGACATAAAAAATAAATTTTCATGGTTTTTTTTTTTTGACAAATAATCACATACCGAAAATGTTATTGAAGCACTTCAATTTTGAAATGGCTTGGGAAGTAAATTTAACTTAATTATTAGCTACTTGCTAACTTTTAAATGAAGGTATGCAAATAGTCTCGTACTCCTCTGGAATCAGGAGGTCGCCAAGAAGTTTATTGGACTAATTATTATTTCTGTGCGTTCCAGTTATCAAACTGCACGCCACAAGAAACTTACATGGTTCTAAGGACTAATTCTCGTGGAAGGCACTAAAAAATGTATATGTGTAGCGTAGTTTTGAAAGTTTACATTTGGGATTCATTTTAAGCGGAGTTAAATCCCCCCCCCCATTTTTCAAACAGTTATAGTAGCTCGGCATATGAAATCTTATAAGCCTTACGTTTAAGGTATAAAATGTGTTGAGCGCTTTTATGTAAAACACCACGAGGATTATTTTTCTTCTAACCCTCTTACTCCTTTTTAATGCGTCGTTTTCTCTCTATTTCTCAAAAAAGGGATAAGAGTCTGCTCTTCACCTACGATTAGCGGGCTACAATGTTCTACTAAAATAAAAGCCATAAAATTCTACTAAAGGTCCTTTAATACAAACAAGCTCCAGAATCAACTTGAACGCCAGAAATCGTTCAAAGCTTAAAATGTGTTTAAGGATTAATTTCGTCCTTATTCAGAATTATTACTCGGCATAGGAAATCTTGTAATCCTTGTAAGGCGCAAGGTGTTGCTAACAATTTTACGTGAACCAACACGAGGACAATATTTGTAGAGCATTTAACGATCTAACTCTTTTTTGTGGGGTCATTTCGGCTCTTTTTTAAAAAAGGAGCATAAAACTCTCCTTCAGCTGCGATAAATCGGTCTTAAATGTTATACAAAAATATTCTTCGTAGGGTGCTACATAAAAACGCTGAATACAACTTTTACCTTAAACGAAATATTTACAATAATTGTGATTAAGTACGAGATTTACCCTTAAACAGATTAAAATTTTTGTATGTGATCTGGCGTTGAAATTGCGGCTGAAGCTTCGATGACTTCATTAACTTATAGTAGAATGTTATGATAAATAATTTTGTAGAACATTTCAGCTCTCTATATCACTCATGAAGGGGAGTTTTTCAAGCCTCTTTTAAGAAAGGTACAAAAAGACTCATACAACGAAGAGTAGAAGCCTAAAATGTTTCACAAAAATAATTCTCGTGGTGGTTTACATTAAAAAGTTGAACTCGTCTTATACCTTAAAGATAAGGCTTGCAAGGAAATTTCCTTATACGAGTACTAATTATGAATAAGTACGAAATTAACTGCTAAACACATTTAAAGTTTAAAATGATCTGTGTCGTTTAAGTGAAGTCTGAAGCTTGGATGACTTTGAAAACTTAAAGTGGAATTTGATAGCAAATATTTTCACCAAACTTAAGTCAAAATTTAATTTAAATTAAATTAAAAATTTTAATTTCTTTGGTTATATAAAATAGCTATCGGTCTCACAATGGACCACTAGGCTTTCTATAGAGCTTAAACATTTTTTGCAAAAAATAAACAACGATTACCATAGCAGACATATAGAGTGGCTGGTATAGTTCTTAAGTTATGCTATAATTTAGAATTACTTTTCATAGGCGTGGCACTGCCTATTTTTTAAACGCAATATTGTACTGATTGTGTGTGTTAAACTTAAGAGAAGTTGAAAAATAATATTCACATTTTGTGGACGGGGCAATGACGATTTATTTCATCATAATATTTATTTTCTTCTCAATGAAAATAATTTTTCGAATCTACGGATAATGAGAAGCCGAGAAACGACATATGGTTAGACTTGTAGTCGGAGTTCGACACCACTTCGAACATAACCATTAAATCACTTATTTGTACAGCTTGTTTTCTGTTAAATTTAAATTTCAAAACATCTGTGTATCTAACTCCTAGATTAGCCTCGTTTAAACAAGTAGAAAAATGGCACAAACATGTAGTTTAAATCAATTAATTTAACAAACGAATCACGTTCACAAAAGTTTTTTGGTAAATATTTGCCTTTTTTCGGGATAAAATCAGCGAGTCAAAAATACTGAAATCACAAAATGGAAAGAAATACAGGAAATACTCTGTCACAGCCAGACACAAACATGCTTACTCTATATATACACATACATGCATACTACCACACATGTTTTCACAAAATGAAACAAAAATATGAGGGCGTAATGGCAGCTTCTTGCAGCAGCTACAATTATTTTACGGGAACATTTTCATTTTTTTGTTTGTTTTGAAAACTTTAACTAAAACAAACATTCGCAAAAAAAACTAAAACTCTTTTGTCCAACACTCTAATATTCAATCAGGCTAAACTTCAACTCACAATCAGAACCATAACAGCTGTTTTTTCAACTGAAGTTTGAAAACAAAATTGATATACAACACATGAATACTTACGTTTGGGTTGAGATATTTCTGCAAAGAACACAAAAAAATATAAAGTGTGATTAAAGCAATAGCGGCTAATTTAATATGCCTTCACTTTAGTGGGAAATGCAAAAGAGAGTTCTAAGGCACAGATAAAGGTAGTAAAAAGATTTAAAACTACAATTTTTTATTTCTATAAAAGATATTAATTTTGTCTACAAATTTAAACAGGTTTCTAAAGATTATATATTTTTCAAGTCTGTGCGGTCCTTAAAGTATATGTTGCCTTAGATGAAGAGTATGAACTTTACAGGGAAGCCCAGGGATACAGACCTTCACAAAAAAAATAAAATAAAACAAAATAAAATAAAATAAGTTAAGTAAAGTACGGTTTTGATTCTCACATGAAGGCTTCCGTACGAATACCATATACATATACAGTGAAACCTCTCCTAACGGACACCTCCCATAACCGAACACCTCCCTTGGCCGGACGAACTTTTTAAAACAAAAACTTTCATCAGTTTTTCCATACAAAACGTATTCACATAACCGGACATTCTATTACCCGGACGCGGACCCTACATTTTCGAAAATTGTACTCAAAATGTCTCTCATAAGCGAACTGAAGCGTTGAAATACACAAGGATTTTATTAAATTTTTATGTAGTTCATCTTTTTTTCAACTATGATTAATATTTCTGTTACTGCAATGGAATTGGTAATTCCGACGTTACCACCCACAATTGACACACTGGAATAAATGTTCATTAAAAGAAGATGTTTGTTAAAGTGGGTGGGTGGCGGTAAAATAGACAAAATTGACATTTTTGAATGCGTTCGTTAAGGAAAATTTTTTTGTCTCACAATAGACAAGTTCTCCATTGCTTTAATAATATTTAACATTATAGAATAAAATATTTTAAATAATAAATGTTTTCGTCTCTCATAAGCTGACACCTCTCATAACCGGAAAAAAGTACTGCGATGATGAGTGTTCGGCTATGAGAGGTTTCACTGTATCCGTTTTTCGTTTTAGCGATTTTTGTTTGTAATTGAAATTATGTGTATTTTAGTCAAACTATATGGGTTTTATCCAAAGAAATTTATTTTTCAGGCTTTAAGTTCATTGAATTTAATTTTGCAATCAAATCATTTTTATTGAGAAAAATTTCTCAAAAAATTTAAAAAGGAAATTTCTTGACTTGTGTAAGGGATCGTACTGAGGAACATCGATGTTTTCGGAATTAACAATTATCCCACCGTCAGAGCTCTTTATACTCACGGCTAACCCTTAGCCTGCCAATTAAGCAGTTAATATCCAACATGGATACAATTTGCATTAAGCATTTTCGTTTGTTTTCTGAAACTTTTTGATTTTAGTGTATTTTTTGTTTTGGTTTTTTTCTTAGATTTTTTGCGTTTTTTCCATTTTTTACCTTCTTTATTTTTTCTGGTTTTTTTCCTTTTGGGGATTTTTGTTCGTTTTTTTTTTGTTAATTTTTTGGTGCTTTTTTCATCTTGCAGGTTTTTTTCGTTTTTGCTAATTTTTTAATTTAGCGATTTTAGTTTTTGGCGTTTTTATCCATAGTTTCGTTTTTTTTATTTGGCGATTTTTTTATTTTGGCGATTTACTCTTCTGGTTGTTCTGTTGTTGCATTACTCTTTAATTGTTAATTTTGTTTGTTTCAGGCGTCTAATTAATACGCTTTATAAGATACAGCTTACTTTTAAAATTACATTACCTAATAGAATACCCTTTAATTTTTAGTTTGTTCGTTTTTTAGTATTCGTTACTGTTGTCTTTAAAATGCTGCGCTATCTGCGAAAATTTCAAGAGATAGTCTCTTACGGTTTCCAAAATATAGCTAATTGTCAAAATTACATTAACGAATAGAATACCCTTTGTGAATGATAGAATACCCTTTAATTTTAGTCTGTATAATAATATACCAGCTTCCAAAATATCAAGTTTCTGTATATTACATAAGGATTTAAACATATTGCGTTACTCGCTTTAGAACACTCTTTAACTTTTAACATATATAAATTTTTTGTATTTGTTGTTTTAGAGGCCATAGTTACACATATTTTGTGAAATTTTCTGGTCCGTACCTCTTGCCGTTCTCAAGATAAAAGCCTGTGACAGACATATAGACAAACAGACAGATAGACGATCACACGGACAGCGTAGCAAAAACAATTGGTACAGAGCCCTAGAAACATTGAGTGATTTTCATTTACAATGGTTTTCCGTGTCCCAGTAAAAACTTTGCATATATAAGGTGAACACTGAAGTATTTCATCTGAATAACTCCAAAACCATTGAGTTTGTCAAAAAATTATATGAAGAAAGTTTAAAATTGATTAAATGTTAAATTTCTTGGCATATTTTACTATAATATTGAACAAAACAAGCTCCCAGGAAAAACTTTTGTCATTTTTGTAATCGGTAGTACTTTACTAATGAATTACAAAGTAATGAGTGGTACTTATTTATCTTATTACTATGCTGAGTGCGTAAAGTACTTGTCTTCAAATCTGAACGAGTACAGGTTCGTATTCCAGTGGGTCAAAAAATAAGTTTATTAAAAATATAAATATGAATAAAATATAATGTGTATAAATATTTTTTCAATTTTAAATTGTTCATTTGACTCCTTTTTTTAGCTTCAAGTAAGCCAAATAGTAAGTAGTTAATTGCTGTGACAATGTAAATACATTTATAAGTGTTGCCCTTATTGTACTTTTCAAACAGAAATAACTAATTAGCACGGCAAATTGTAAGTAGTTATGACTGAAGATCCTCATATACTATTTTGCCTACCAGTGAGCTCAATTTTGTTAACTGAACGTTACTCATTCCTATTGTTGAAATGGCATTAGGAAGAATAAATCTAAGAAGGGAGTTCAATTATAATCTTAAATACTTAAAAATTTTGTGAAAATATCATGCATTGTTATATTTTTAAAAGATTTGAGCGAACAGTCATGGTTTGCCTGCTAAAAATGTATTGATCGGTACTCATACTTCTTTTTGATTTGATGAAATGTTTTTGTATTCAGTTTTAATTTTGCGTAAAACTTTATGTGTACCCAGAGAAATATAAAATCCGTACAAAAATGTATTAAACGTTACTTTGACAAAACTCTTAAATATTGTTTAACTTATAAACTCATAATGAGAAACATCAATTAATGTCCTACTTTTAGCTAGTTTTATTTCATTTCAACACTAACCTGCCATTATTTTAAAACCTACTCCAAACCCAAATTGGAAAAAGTGAACAGTAATAAAAAAAAACAATAAAAAATATGATTGTATGATATGACAAAAATAACACACTGTCATCACACACACTCACACCTATAAGCATTCATACATCCAAATAAAGCTTCTTGTGTTATTACAGCAAATGATTGAAATGGTAAAATACATTCTCCATATTCTGTATAAAGTTTTTTTCTCGTGGCTCTTCTTCCATTCCCTTAAAATTCATTTGCAAATTTGTATATGTTTCAATTTATAACTTTTTTTTTCTGCAATTCTTGCTCTATCTTTGGTGTGCTCATCTTTAACTTGAATGCCAGTGCTATTTGCGAAAACAATTACAAAAATTGTTAACAGCGAAAAGAAAATAAAATAAAAAACTAAATCGAAAGTTGTAAGAGATTCATTTAAATTTTTGATTACTAAACGTTTTAGCACAGCTACGTGAGTGCGGGCAGATGAGAGACGTTTAAATGGAAAATCTAAAATCATTAAAGCGCAAAGTAAACTAACGGTCAATTGTGTATTGAAAAAATGTTTTTTTAAGTCTTTTTTATTTTTTCCCCATTTTCCTTTCAGTTGTAAAGAAATTTACTTTAATGGTGCTGAAAGCGCAGAGAGTGGCAAAACCTAGTTGCAGTGGAACTTTTAAACACATTCTTTTTACTTTCAATCAGCTTTTAAATCAATCAAGGATTTGTGAGACCTATTTTTTGGGTTTTCCCATTTTCTTCCATTAATAAGAGAAACTGATCGTCGGATTTTTCCAAAAATTTTATAGCGCGTCTTTTGTTACATGAAGTTTTTGAAAAATTTTTTTCTTTTAAATTTTTTACTGCTCCCAGTCGGACAGATCGTCTTCTACGACATTGTTGTCGATGACTCGTGTAGGAGTTGTCATCTTTTGATTAGGTTTTCTAGCCAGGAATTTAAAGGAAATCGTCGTTCCCGACAATATAAGCGACAAATTCAAAGATGGTTTCCTCTATTAAACACGACAAGATGACAACGACTAGATGAGCGACAATGCTTTATTTTTGTCGTTAATAAAATTTTTGAGGACAAGATGAACTATACTGTGTTACATTTCGTCCCCAATCAAACTTTGTTGAGAGCAATATAAGCGACAAGGTCTTACGTTTTTTCTTTAGTAAAATTGTAAAGGATAAGATGAGTGACAAAGTCCTAATTTTTTCCCTCAATACAACATCGTTGAGAACAATATGAGCGACAGTGTATTACATTTTGTATTCAGTAAAATTGCTGAAGACAAGCTGAGCGACAATGTCTAAATTTTTGTCTTCAATTTAACTTTGTTGAGGACAATATGAGCAACAGTGTCTGTCGTTTTATCTTCAATAATATTTTTGAGCGCAAAATGAGCGACAATATCTTACATTTTCTCCTCAATTCAACTTTGTTAGGAACTATATGAGACACAGTGTCTTATGTTTTGTCTTTAGTAAAATTGTTGAGGACAAGATGAGCGCAAATGTGTTAATTTTGTCCTTAATTCAACTTTGTTGAGGGCAATATGAGCATTCATTTTATCCTCAATTCAACTTTATAGATTGTACTATAAGCAACAGCATCTTACGTTTTGTCTTCAGCAAAATTGTTAAAGACAAGATGAGAAACAATGTCTTAATTTTTGTCCATAATCTGTGTTGAGGACAATATGAGTGACAGGGTCTAACGTTTGGTCTTCGCTAAAATTGTTGAGGGCAGGATGAAGGACAGTGTATTACGTTTTGTCTTCAGTAAAATTGTTGAGGACAAGATGAGCAACAATGTTTAACATATTGTCGCCAATCAAACTTTGTTAAGGACAATATAAGCAGCAGTGTTTTACATTTTGACTTCGGAAAAATTATTGTAGACAAGATGAACGACAATGTCTTAGATTTTGTCCTTAATACAAATTTATTTATGATAATATAAGCGACCGTGAATTATGTTAAGGACAATATAAACAGCAGTGTCTTACATTTTGACTTCGGAAAAATTATTGTAGACAAGGTGAACGACAATGTCTTAGATTTTGTCTTTAATACAAATTTATTTATGATAATATAAGCGACAGGGAATTACGCTTTGTATTCAGTAAAATTCTTGTGGAGAAGTTGACCGACAGTCTCTTACATTTTGTCCTAAATAAAACATTGTTGAGTTCTATATGAGTGGTAGTGCCTTGGGTGTAGTATTCAGCAAAGTTATTCAGGACAAGATGAGCGACAATGTCTTATATTTTGCCCTCAAACAAACCTTATTCAAGACATTGTAGCTTATTTTATCATTGACGATAAAATGGGCCTTATTGTTGCTTATTCAGTCATTAAAGAGTAAATAAGTGGCATTATAACTTTTTTAATTATTGGTGGAATTATCGTTTACGCAATCATTGCAGACAAAATT
Organism: Panzeria rudis; assembly: GCA_956483635.1. Taxonomy (NCBI): domain Eukaryota; kingdom Metazoa; phylum Arthropoda; class Insecta; order Diptera; family Tachinidae; genus Panzeria; species Panzeria rudis. The sequence goes on from OY101451.1 coordinate 10,187,643, forward strand.
GTCGACAAAGTCGAGGACAAGCTGAGCGACAATGTCTTACATGTTGGTACCTCAATCCTTATTTGCTGAGAACAATATAATCAACATTGTTTTATGTTTTTTTTTGGTAAAATGCTTGGGGACAATATGAGCGACAATGTCCAACATTTTGTCCTTTATCAATCTTTCTTAAGAACAATATGGATGACAGCGAATTACATTTTGCCTTCAGGAAAATTGTTGGAAAGAGGATGAGAGGCAATGTCTTATTTTTTGTCCTCAATCCAACTTCGTTGAGGACAATATGAGTGAAAGTGTCTCACGTTTTGTCTTCGGCAATATTGTTGAAGACAAGATGAGCGACAATGTCTTATATTTTTGTTGTCCTTAATTAAACTTTATTGAGAACAATATGATCGTTAGTGTCTTACGTTCTGTCTTCGTTAAAATTGTTGGAGACAATGTTGGGGACAATGTCTTACATTTTGTCCTCAATCCAACTTTTTTGACCGCAATATGAGAGACAGTATCCGAAGTTTTGTCTTCAGTAAAAGAGTTCAGTTCGCACACTAAATTGGTAATAAAATCAAAATTTGTGCACCAATTGCAATGAAACAGGCGTTGTTTCGCTTGAAATATATTTAGCTGCATGATGGTTGCAAAAACAATCTAAGAAATAAACTACAGTTCCAGGGAACGAAAAACTCTATTGAAATTTGTAAAATAGTGTTATTCTTATTTGCCCAAAGTTGGCTGAAAGTGTCATATATTTTTTGTACTTAAAAAAAGGTTTGGGAATCTAAATTCTCTTGTTAAGTTGAAAATAGTTGATAGTTTTAAACATGAATACTTTCTTTGAAATAAAATATTAGCAATTTGGTGGAATAGAAAGAAAATTTAGGATAAAGTGATACAAAGAAATAGAAAACCAAATAAAATATATAATTTAAATACTTAAAAGATGTTATTATTGAGAATTGCATTAAAACTATATTTTAAATCATTAAAAGTAAAATAGTTAAAAATATCAACCCCTTTTCGCGAAATGATCGTAAGCACCAAAAATTTAAATTTCCAGGAGAAGTGATTTTTATTGTATTTAAACAAGATTTATATTTATAAACTGTCGCTTACAATCAAATCTTATAGACTACATTTCGAAAGTTATCAACAATTTTGATAGTTTAACAACTTTAAAATATGGGTGGCTTCATAAAATTTTGATTTCAATAACAAAAATCAGCTCTTTACAAAATGTCGCTTACGATCATTTCGCGCAAAGGGGTCGATATGTAACAATAAAATTAGATAATGTCGTTCACATGATTGTCAAAATTTATTAGCATCGCATGCTTTATGTTTACGTATTCTTAATCTCAGTTGTCTAATTGCGTATGATTAATATTAGTTTTTGCATCGCCTAGTGCGTATAATTAATTTAATTGCAAATAATAATCATACGCCTAAAAGTATGTTAATTACGACACTTACATAAACATTTGCTAATTAATTAATAAATGGTTGGTTATAAGTTTTGTTGCTTGGTCACTGAACTTTTATTAATAAAGGCAAATGTAAAGCTGTCAACAAATTGTCATAATCATCACCACTTATAGCAATTAAAGTCATCAATTCTATTTGTCAGTAAATAAAAGATATAGATTTTTTTTTAAAACGGTGTTTAAAAAAACTGAAAACATTTCCTTCATTATTGTGTTTCTTTTAAGTAAGAATACCTAAAAAATACTTGCAAAGTGTCTAGACAAAATCACAAATGATCAAGAAAAGTTTTATAGAACTTTCTTTTTGTTTAGCTAAATAACATATGGGATTTTTTAAAAAAATAATATAACAGCAAGTACATAATTGCAAGTAACAAGAAAAATATATTTTAGACATGTTTCTTGTAGGAGTTCTTTTAAACAATGAAAATAATATAAAAGATTTACACTTTTATAACCTCATTAAAAGTTCACAAAACTCTAAATCGTCATAGAAAACGCAAGAAGCCCTATCTATTATATTAAAAGTCTTACAGGAGATTAATAAAACCTGTTTAAATGAAAACTATATTGAATATTATTGCAAAATCTTACATAACAAGTAAAAAAGGACTACCAAAGTTATATATTTGTTGTAAAATTTTGCACTAAGTCTTAATATATTTGTTTTTGATGTAAACAAGTTTTATACTTCTCCTGTTAAACTTTTAAAATGTTAATTAAGGCTTTTTACATTTTCTGTGACGATATGTTGTACAGGTTTGTTTAATTTTTCTTTCCTTAACTAGTTATTTTGAAAAAGTAACATTCCTACAGATGGCAAACAAAAGCAAAACTTGATGCTATTAAAAATAAAGGAAATTAAATAAAAACGAACAAATAAAAAATAAATAAAAAATTAAAAAAATATAATAAGAAACAAAAAGTTATAATACAAGTTACTATGTAATAGTTGACAATATATGAGGATACGATAAGTTTTTTAAAACTTTTCTTAAGTACCATAGTTTGTCTTTAAACTTAAGGACTTTTTTTTGCATTCTATAAAGGATTTTGAAAATGGAATAAGTCTACCTGTGTGTAAGATATTACCGAATCAATTTGATAAAATGTTGCCAATTATCAATCTATCAAACTCATACATTAAGTTGAATTTGAATAACAGGCTGTATTAGATTGCAATTTCTTGGAATGTACTTTAAGCTTCAGAAAACATCACAAGCAAAAGCTTAGAAAATTAAAATAGCCAGATATTAATGAACACTTCACGTCATCACCAGGAATTATAAATTTATCTTATTATAACTACGGCAGAATATTCTGTTTGTGTCACTTAGTATTACATTGACATATGGAAGGATAACAGAAGACTGTGGTGGAGCGCAAGCATTCTTCAAGAAAATTGTGAGGGGTTCATGATCCTAGTACGCCCACCTTACGGAAAGCTCTACTACTACAGCACTACAGGAGGTTGTAAGGTTTATAGACCCTTTAAATATAAACACTGTTCTTTAGCTGCCTTCCAAGACACAGAAGGTGCCTTCAACAATGAATCAGCGGCAGCTATCCAACATGCTTTCTGGAATACCAGCAACTGGATTATAACCATGTTGAAGGCAAGAAAAGTCATTGCAAAGTTAGCTTACTAAGAAGAGTCAAAATGGGCATGCAACGAAATACCACAGGGTGGGTTGATCTCAACTCTGCTTTGGTTTCTTGTTGCTAACTCGATTCTTTTTAGACTAGACGCTGCGGGTGTCAATGTTCTGGCATATGCGCATGTTTTGATGGTAATTGTATCAGGTACGTTTACAAACTTGATAAGCGGTATCATGGCCAATGATTTGGGCATACTCATCAAGTGGACTACAGACTGTAGTCTAGTAATAAACCCAAACCGAACAGAACTGGAACAAAGTTCAGAGTAGAGATGGATGCGTGTTGTGTTTTTTTTTCGTGACACGAATGCGTACGGTCATATCGTGTTGAGCAAACTTGACACGAAAACACGAGACGATTTTATGATTAAAGTTTGTATGAATGCAGAAGCTTGCCGCACAATATTATCGAGCGAAAATCTTAATAAGTTACTGTTTCTCAACAAAAATATGTAAATAAAAAAAAAAACAAATAGAACATGAAACGTACAAATAAAAAGAAAAATATGACTTTGAATATAAAAATATGTTTTTGTTTTGTTTTTGGATTTGATTTCGTGCGTGTTATGTCGTGTCGTGTTTTGAAATTGTTGGCGTTCGTGTTTCGTACGTGTTGGACATCCCGTTATTCGTGTTCGGGTCGTGTTGGCGAATTTCGATCTCTAGTTCAGAGCTTTAAACTCACTCGGCTTCAGAATTACGAACTTTCCCTTTCACATAGCGCAAAGAGAAAGTAGCTATCCTGGATACAAGATAGCGCAAGGTTAAAAAGGCTGCGGTCGACCTACAATTCCTATCGCAGGATATTTGGTTCCCTAAAACTCTTGAAAAAGCAATTGTACGTCCCATATTGAGTAACAGATCAGTAGTGTGGTAGCCCGTCGTAAGTTAAAGAAAGAACGCACGGACACCGAATAGGAACGAAGATCTGCTGCTTTTGGCCTACCTTCCATCAACTCGGGCGTGCCGTCTCACAGTGTCGTCATTTCATATAACGAGCGGTTATAAATAGAATAAGTTATTTATCAACGATAAAATTTTGCACTCTAGTTTATATTCGAAATGAATAAAAATAATAAAAATTTGCAGCATATTAGTGAAAAGATTCGAGCGAGTCCTTTTTATATATCCTGAAATTAAAAAAATGTATAAAACACCGAAAAACTCCACCAACTCTTTGAAATTTCGAGCATGCAGCTAATATAATGAACTTTACAACTCTAGTAAATTTCGCTCAATTTAGATTAAGGATACGCTTATATCAAAAATGTCCTTTGTGAAAAATTTAAGAAATTTAAAACCTCTAAAACTTAAACTCAACAATAATTATTCCCAAAACAAAACAAATAGCAATACCAATAATCAACCAAATATTTTTTACGGTGTAACTTTTATACCAGGCTTAGCAGATAACAAAAAGTTAAAAACAACAATAAAAACAGAAAATATAAAATTTGCTTATAAACCTAATTCTACACTTAATACAGTTTTCACCAATATGAAAGACAAAGTAGAAAAACAACAACAATGCAATGTTGTTTATGAAGTAAAATGCAAAGGCAATGATGAACAAAACTGCAATTTAATATACATTGGAACAACAAAACGAACTTTGGAAACAAGAATGAGTGAACATAAAAAAGACATCACAAAACAGAGAGAAACAACAGCATTATCACAGCATATACTCAATACTGGACATGCAGCTGATTTTGATAATGTTAAAATACTAGATATAGAAAACAAAGGGAAAAAAAGATACACTATAGAAAGTCTACGTATACAACAAAATATCAACAGAACGATGAACTTAAAAGAAGACACTAACAACATAAATACGAGCTACAGCGTTGCAATAAGTAGGAAATTTTAACTGTGATATTAATTTTTAAGTTGTGTTTGATTTAATTCTTTATATAAAAAATTTTACTTATTTTAGAAGCACTAATATTTAAATGTAAATTGATTTTATAATATCATTTTGTAAGTTAACCATAATTTTTGGTGTGATTATTTGTAATAATATTAAGTTTTTATTTTTAAATAGACGAAACCCTTGAAAAAGTCAACAAAAAATTGACGAAACGTTGGGTAAATATGTAATAAAAAGTTTTTTATTGACATAAACTGCGTTAGGCCTTATTAGCTGAAGATTATTTAATCAACAATACCATAAAACCTCTAATGTTGCTTTCGACTTTGGTTTATCTGTATAGAATTTGGCATTGTTGCATAGATTTATGAAAATGGAATTTTTTTGGAGTTTTAATCGTATATTATCAAATTAAGTTTTTCCATTAAGATGAAAACAATATATTATATTTCTTATGGCTTTATTCTAAGAACAATTTTGTGACGTATACATCACACATGAGTTTGCTAAACTCCAACGAAAAATAAAAAAATTATAAGCCATTACGTTAAAAATGTCGATTTTGTTTCACACAAAAATTATTTTGATTCTATGGACAATATAACTGGGGTTTTTGCACTTAATACTTTAGAACTTTCTTATTTTTTGTCGGCTTTCCACGATTCTTAGCTTGGTGTATTTAGCACAAAATTATCTTTATTGCATTGCACAGTGGTCCGAATTGGAAAAAAATGTTAATAAATCTCTATATTTAAAACTTGCACTCCGATTACAAAACAGTGTACGTAAAAATCATAGAGGAGAACGTTATCTTTCAGAGTGATGAACTTTCAACCACCCTGTTTGGATACACGTGGTTCTACAGGGTGTCAAAGTTGACTATTTTGGGCATAACTTTTACAAATATTATCCAATTGTAATGAAACTTGTTGTAAAGCATATTAATAGACAACGAAAATACATCCATCATTGAACGAAACTAGTTAATTTTTTTACGAAATTCTAAATTAATTGCTTAAGAAAACAACGTCCATCGATTTTTTCAAACTTCTCTAGGGATTAAATTAGAATTTAAAACACTTTTGCTTAGCGTTGTTACCTTCTTGTCAAGGCTTTACTATATATCTAAAGACTTGTCAATTATTAAAAAATTTGGAAAATTTTCCATAAGAGTATTTTTTCTTTCCTACACTACTTAAAACTAGTTATTAGCACATAGAAAGTCATAAGACTGTTTTAAAAAAGCTTGGCAAAAAAAATAGCTTAACCTCAATATAACAACCCTTTTTTAAACATAATTAAGAAAGCAAAAAAAAAATATGTACATAAGCAGTTATTCTCTCACCTCAATGTTAAAATATTAAAAATATATAAATATATAAATACACATAAATCCTGTACATACCGGTATAATAATATCCTTTTCATAATAAGTCAGTATGATTATTAGTCTGGTCCCGTTTAACGGGGGAAAATAAAACGTGTCAACTAAATAAAATAAAAGTTTTAGTTAAAACAAGGATATATATTTGTTTGGCATCCCTTTTAGTAGTAAAAATATACATTTATTTATTATTTTTTTTTTCATTACATTTCAAGTCCTCTTTTTTTTTGTTGTTATCGCTTTTGTTATTGTTTTAAATGTTTTTTTTTTTGTTTTAAGCATAAAAGGGGAGTTTACAGTGTGCGTAGTAGGTATGAGTGAGCGTAATCTTATTTTTAAAGTCTTAAAAAGGAAGTGAAATATAAACTTTCTTAGCTTCTGACGAGTAAGTATAATATTCTAAAAGGACAAGAGAAGCAGGAAGCGAGGATAAAGGAAATATAGAGAATATGGGTGCTTTCAACAATTTGAGCAAAGTAGTGGTTGTATATAGAAAAGGGAGATTTAATACTCAAGTACTTATATCCACTTATGTGGTAACAAAATGTAAAGGAGATTTTGTTTTTGTTTTTGCTATCATACTTAAACGAGTGTTTGTTACAGAACTTTATTTTGGAGTCAGAATATTGTAGAGATTTAGAAAAACATTCCATTACAATAAAAAAGTTAGCAATAATCTGGTCTAAATCAATTGAAGGTATAAATTGTTATAGTAGATAACAGTATATTAAACAAAATTTTTTTTGCGGAATGTACCGGCTCCAGACAGTTTTTAAATCTTTTTACAAAAAAACAAGCAGAAAGACCAATAAAGCCTGTCAACATGCAAAAGGTGAGACATTCCTAACATCGAATAAAAAAACTAGGCATAATCTGTCAGTACATTCTTGTAAAAATAATAAAAAAAAAAGATTTTCTCCAATCGGAGAGGAGCGCCAGATTGGTATCCAGATAATTCTCTTTATCAAAAAAAAAAAAGATTCGCCAGAAAACCTTACAAGGTCTTCGGGATGAAAAATAGCAAAAGCAAATACCTTTTGGACTATTAGGTTTTATAATAATAACTGCACTTAAAAGAAGATTCAGGTCATAAACAAGGCGAAAAAATGTTTTGGCAAACATTTTAATCCTCTAACTTTTCATTGTATGGCTCTTTTTTGCCCTTTCATAAAAAGCGTCAAAAACTCCCATTCAGCGGCAATACACCGGGCTAAATTGTTCTATAAAAATCTTCCTCGTTTCCTTTTACATAAAAAAAAACTGAACAAATCTTATAACTTAAACGTATAGCATACAAGATTTCCTAAGCCGAGTACTAGAAATAAACAAATTACGAAATTAACCCTTAAAAACATTTTAAGCTTTAAACGATTTCTGGCATTCAAGTTTTGTCTTGGTAATTCCATTTAGCCGGGTGTAGTCATTTTACACATATTTTTTGTTATACACTAAAAGAATCTCGCTTCATCCAATCCAATGAAACAATTTCGTTGGATTTTTGCACAAATCTAGTAAAATATTTGACAATTCTAATGAAATTTTACGAATATTGTGAAAGAATTTCATTGGAATTCTTTCTTATTATTATACACTCAAGGGCACATTCTTTTGACAGTGCTGTTGTCTGAACTAGTGAAGATTTTGCCTATAAAGCAAATGACGAGAATCAAGAGTCTGAGTTCGATACTGTGAGCTGTCATCAACATTCAACATTTTTTATGATGTGCATTGGGGTCTTTATACGTATTTCAACAATGGAATTGACAATAAATTAAAATAGACAACAAAAGATAAGTTAATTCAGGCTACTAAGTAATGTAATAATTTCATTAAGAAAATTAAATAATTTCATTAAAATAATGACAGCATATCATTAAAATAATGACAGAGTAATGACAGAGTTTAATTAAAATCAGGAAATTATTTCATTAAAATGATGAAACAGTTTCATTAAAACAATGAAATAACTTCATTAAAATAATGAAATATGTTCATAAGCTTAGTGAAATTATTACATTGGAGTAATGAAATTATTTAATATATTTAATGAAATGAGGTTTATTTGCTGATAGTTAAGCATTGCTTTCATTGGCGCTCTAGCAAATCGTCAGTAGACTTCAACCACAACTTTTAACAGTTACAAACCTCTTATCTTATGCACAGACTTTCAAAAACCATTTGAGAGCTTAGAAATGATAACATTTTTGAAAATCACAAAAGAATAAAATAAGCGTAGTAGGCTTAAAGTTTTTTTCCAAAGAATTTTACTTTCCCCTATTAGAAAAGAATATGTTACTAAAATCTGGAATAAACTGCAATAAATTATACAAAAATTACAATAACTTTTATTTTTACAATAGGTCATTGTTTTCTTTTACTCTTTACCTCTTAATGTTTAATGTTTTGAAAAAAGGGAAATTTCTTTAACAAAAATTTTAATTAGCCACCAGTATTCAATGGGTTTATTCCAATTCATGCTTACAAAAAATTGAGGTTGCTTATATATGTGTATATAAAGGAAGAGTGTTAAAAAATATATATTTTGCCTTTCTATTTGTACACACTTATCCTTAAATACGGGTGCACAGCAGACACCCTTGTGCAACACTTCAAACTTTATACAACCTCATAACCTTTTTTCCACTTTTTCCATATACTTTGGCATCCTTACGTATTTGCTGTTGTTATGTAAAAAGTCTACTAACTACTATGATGGGGAATTTTTTATTGTTTGCTTATTTTTAGCCAATTTTCTCTTTCTTCTGTAATGCCAGCTATGCCTGTCATCTTTAACATTGATTATTTAGGAGAAAAAGTTGTGGCAGTAGTAAGTTGTATTGCACCCACATACGCTGCATATACTTAAACTTAAAACGTGCCTAAAGGACCTCAATATGTATTACTTTTACACGTACACACATACTTTCATAAAAATTGATAGATTCGTGTGAACGTATGCTGGCTTAAATAACCTTTTTTTGCTTTTTTAAATATGTATTATGAAGATTATTTAAATAAAATATAAAATATTCAATAAATATGGGTGTTGTTTTGGCAAAAAGTTTATTTTTAATTTAATTTTGGTTTCAAGACAATTGATTGTTTTGAAGCTGCATGTGATTTGTAAACAGCACGTTTAAGCAATTTTTTAGAAATTTGGGAAATATATGGAATTTCATTATACAAATTGAACTTTTAGAAAAAGGCTCTTGTTTTCTTTTCTAACTTTTAAATATGTTTAAGAATAATTCTTGGAGATTTGTTACACAATTTCTTCTTGTACATAGTATTTTTTTTTTACCACAAAACAACACTATTACAAATTTTATTGTTGTTTTGTGTGTATTTGACTTGTAGATTTGTAACTTGTGCTTTTTGACAAACGGGTATGGCCCTACTAATGTAATGCATTGTGCCGGAAATAGAAAAATTAGTTATGGGAAGGAGGAAAAAGGGAGTGGTGTTGATAGACATTTGATTTGAACTCCCCAACATTGAAAGTGGCAGGAAAGCGCTCTGCTTGAAGCTTATTATACATACGAACTGTTCTAACAAAGCAAGAATTCTCTCTGTAATGCGTAACGCGATTCACTGGCGTATCGACCACAAAGGGATGTGCTCTGTGAAGAACTCGTTGTTCGTAAAAAAGAGCGGAATTAGCTCCCTGATTTCATCAGAACACATTCCCTTGTAAGAACGATAAAACAGCGAAATACTGCCCACATTGCTTCGAAGCTCCAGCGAGTCAATAGATCTGGCTACCCTATTGTCGCCAATGAGCTTTTTTACCCTCTCTCGTACGCGGTCGACTAACTTCAAAATAGACTTTGAAGCACCGGCTCATACATAAAAGTTGTATTACATTTTAGCTCGGATATAGGTAGTATAAATATTAGTTAGGTCAGATGGAGTGAAGTATCTCTTACACTGAAAGAATTTAGCTTCATAAATCCAATGAAACAATTTTGTAAGATTTTTTCACAATTCTAATAAAATATTTCACATTTATAATGAAATTCCACGAATAATTCAATGGATTTATGACATTTTATGAAGCCCCTTTAAGTTTTGACAAAATATTTTAATCGATACTTAAAATTCTTGAATATTAGAAAAAATTATGACGTCAAACCTCACAGTTTTAATGAAATGTATTTCATTGTTTTGATGAAAAATTTTATTGCTTTTATTAAAGACCGATCAAATCTATCTGATATTAAAAGAAAAAACATATCCTTATTTATGCCAATAGTTGCAACCAAAAGCAAACAATAAAATTAATTTTATATGTTTGTTGTTGTTGTGCTCTTTCTAATTTTTACACTCTCATTGTTTTGAGAGCGCTGTTGGTGGAACTATTTAAGACGTTCCATATAAAGCAAATGATGAAAATCAAAAGTCTGATTTCGATACTTTTAGCAGCAATAAACATTACAAATTTTTCTGAGGACCATTGATATCTATCATACGTCTTTGTAGCATGTCACTAATTTAAAATAGGCAATAAAGGAAATAAGAAAATGATGCTACTAAGTAATGTAATAATTTCATTAAAACAATGAAATTATTTTATAACAATAATGACAGAATATCATTAAAATAATGAAAGAATTTCTTTAAAATATTGAATTCATTTTATTAATATATTTAAACAATTTCATTAAAATAATGAAACAATTTCAATAAAATAATGAAACAATTTCATTAAAATAATGAAACAATTTCATTAAAATAATGAAACAATTTCATTAAAAGGTTGAAATAATTTCACCAAAGATAATGAATTAGCGTAGAGAAAATATTATATTCGATTAATGAAATTATTTCACATATTTAATGAAATTTTCATCAATATAATTTTAACGAAACTTATTCATTGGAGTGATGTCAAAATACACAGAATTTGTGAACAAAATTCTTTCAGTGTAGGAAATTAATTCTTAAACACATTAACAGCCCTTTTCACAATGGACGATTAATAGTTAACATGGACTTCAACGGCAAGTTCGGCATACAAAACTTGCCGTTAAAGTCCACGTTAACTCTTAATCACACATTGTGAAAAGTTTGTTTATTCATCACTTTAACAGTCCAACAACAATCAACACAATGTCACAAGAATGTGCAACAAAAAAGTCAAGATGTTGTTAGCTTTCCTGAAACTATTATTGAACTCAAGACCTCAGCACCCTTATTTAATTTATAAAAAATACATCTCTTAGCTGTACCCTTTCTTTATCGCACATTCCCGTGCTATAGCTCTCATATTTATGCAAAATTTTTTAATATAACAAATGTATTTTTAAGTTATAAAATATAACGTTCAACAATTTTTATATATGTTCTAATATACATAAAAAATATTTTTAAATCTATTTATTTATTTATTTATTTATTTATTTTCTAAGCACCTTTACTACTTTTATGCTCTAGCAAAAGTTCACTGCACCCTCGTCTTTTATTTCTATTCATTCAAAAACCAATGACTGTCACCGAGCATCCTTGATGAAGGTATATAGACAAAAAGCAACAAAAAAAAGATGAAAACAAAATAGAATATAATTTATAAATAGGATTTTTTTTTGCAACTTTATGGGTTCACGTCCTTCATACAAATTTCTATGCTGGTTGTCTGTATTTATATTTACACAATTTCATAAATTTATATCTGTGTTAGTGCATTGAGAATATTTTTGTTTTTTTTTGCTAAATCATAAACTATTTACTCAAATTAATGTTGTAGTTAAAATATAAATAACGAAATCGATGCAAAAGCTGAATACAGTTTGTAAGTATTTTTCTTTTAATTTAATTATTGGTTATTGAATTTCTAGGAAAATAAGTTTCTAAAAGTTTTTCTTTTCAATAGGACTTTTCATTGACTTTTTTGAATGAAGTGTATCAAAAAAAGAAAATCATTAGTGGAGGACTGTAAATATTTTTTAAACAACTAATTAAAATGATGAAAATGGCAGTAGCAACAAATACTATATATTATATAGATAATTCTCATTTACGAAACTCAATGGGGCAGAATGAATATAATTGGAAATAAATCAAACTTCTAAAAGAATAGTCGGATCAGAAGAATGTACTTAGAACAGCAGTATTCCTATATAATTTAGGAAGATAAGCTCAAATATTACTCAGGTAAGTGATGTATGATATCCCTACCTTTCTTCTTTAGATGTGTAAAATTAATGAACTTATAAGTAAAAACTGATACTACTGATCTGACGATCAACGAATGAAAATTCATATTCGAATATTTTTACTAAATATGTTGTAACTTGCTCATTATTTATCAGACATTAAAAAGTTTACATCTATTATGCTTGGAACTAAATTTACTTTGAGATGTTAGCAAAACAAATTTTCGATTTAAAAAATTAATAAAATTAAATATATATCAATACAATTTATATATTGGCCAAAAGAGAAAAGACATATCTATGCATCAAAGTAATATGTGTATAAATCAGATGACTATTTCTCAAGATTTTTGGAAATAGCTAAAAAAAAAGCAGAAACTCTTATTTCTCGCGAATATCTCGCGAACGCTTCCTAAAACAAATTTTTCGCGTATATCTCCTGAAATCTTCTTAAGGAAAATAACTAAATGTTATATTCCCGTTCAGCGACTCCAAGCTACCTTAGAAAATATCTCCTTCTTGATTTTAATGCAAAAAGTTGAAAATTTTCTAATTAGTGAATTTCTCGTATTCTATTTTCAATCATTAAATATAGATTTATCAAAGTATGGGTTAGTTGTAATTTTTTATATAAAAAACGTATTTATTATTTAACAAAGTCTATATTTCGCTAATGCCTTTGATTAGCTTTGTGCAAGATATTGGCAAGATATTGAATTAGTTAAATAATGAATAAGCTTGATAAATCTATATATAATTAATTACAAAAATGAGGTCTAATAAATTAAATAATTATTTTATTTTCAATCATATTTTTTGAAAACAATTTCTACAAAATTATTTTTATTTTCTTTTTGCCAAACGTAGGGGTCGCCTTTTCTTGGAGGTAAATGGCCTTTAAAGCTAAAAGTTTGTTCACTCGAGTCAAAAGTATAGATATATCATACACACAGAAAACTTTCAATGTAAAATCGTCGAAAATCAGATAAATTCAACATTTTTTGGTAGTGAGTTTGTCTTCATAAGTGTTTCAACATAATCTTGAAGCAACATTTATCCTTTTGAATTAACTATATTTCATGTTGATCTAATATTCCAGTACAGTTAAATCAAAATAAAGTTTATACTTAAATAATACGAAAAATCATGTCGAATCAAAGTTATTTCGAGTTGAAACAACGTGAATTTGATATTAGAACAACACGAGAAATCATGTTGAATCAAAGTTATTTCAAGTTGAAACAACGTGAATTTGATATTGAAGCAATACGAAGAATGATGTTGAATTAAAGTTATGTCAAGCTGACATAGCTGCCGCAGCCAAGATTTCACCTCGTGCCACTTGCTTGATAGTCCACACACTAACTAACCACTGCAGCCACAATAGAGAAATAATAAAAGAAATTTTAACACAAGAGAAAAGAAGAAAGTGAATATCAATAACTAGCAAATAAAATACGGGTATAAGACTTACAGTATTAATTGATTAAAAGTAGATGTTGACTGCAAACCACCGACTTTGCTCGAATGGTCTAAGCGGTAAAGAACTCTGATGAGATTAGTGGGAGCTATCGAGACGTCAGTTCAACCCTACATGCTGTCAAAATTTTCTTTGTCTACATGCTTCACATTTATCTCTTAATAAAAATTTAATTTAGCTGAAAAATTAAATTAAAACCGAACTCAAGCCAAACATAATTAAATTTCTTTGGATATAAATTATTATTTTCAAATTGTCTTGCGAAAATACTTCACACAGAAAATTTTCATATAAAAATCGTCGAAAACATGGCTAATTTAACATTTTTCGGTATTAATTTTGCTTCATAGGAGTTTCATGTTAATTCAACATGATTTCACAATAATTTTCAAAGAATATTTTTCCTCTTGAAACAAATATATTTCATGTTGATTTAATATTCCCGTATAGTTTTTATAAAAATACTGAAAAACTACGTAGAATCATGTTGAATTAATATTATTTCAAATTGAAACAGCGTGCATTTTATGCTGAATTAGCACGATAAATCATATGTTGAATAAAAATTATTTCAAGCTGAAACACATTAAAACAATCGGAAAAATCAGGTTGAATCAACGTTATTTTAAGCTAAAGCAATGTGAATTTGATATTGAAACAACACGAAGAATTATGTTGAATCCATATTTTGTCAAGTTGAAGCAACGTGAATTTGAATTTGAAATATAACGAAGATCAGGTTGAATAAAAGTTATTTGAAGTAGAATTAACATGAATTTAGTAGCCATTTTATTAATTATTTTATTTACGTTATATATGTCAGCATAGACAGCAGAAAAACTCGTGTTGGCTGCCTCAGCAAGCATTTGAACTTGCTAAGCAATACAGCCACAGTACCCTCAAATATACTTTAGATATACACTAATATAAATATCATCAAAAGTACAATAATATCATGTTAATTCAATATAATTAAATTAATGCTTTATTATAAAATATATTTAAAATTAAAGTTATAGCCGAGATGATTTTAAATGAAATGTAACGTTTATAATAATGTTGTTTTAACAGTGAAAATATTAGATCAAAGAGATTTAAAGTTTGTACGGGGCACTTTTTTTGTACGGTCGAATGTACATAAAACCGAGTCACCGAAAAAAACTTTAAAATACAGAAAATACTGATAAACACTGTTTCGTATGTTCTAAGCAACATGATCGCATTTTCTGGTACTTTGTAATTTCCTGTAGATACGGCAACAACTCACGGGAATCGGGATGCCTAATGCGGTACATTTTAAATAACAGTGCTTTAAAATTAAAGACGGGCAGTTCTTTATAAAAAATCGCTTTAAAATAAAACCCAATTTAAATATCAAAACAACATCCATTTCTGTTTGCCATCAGCATTATTATCATGCCATTTTAACCTTTGTCCATTGCTTATTTAGTCATCAGTATTAAAGTTCTAAGAGCAATTGGTTTTAATATGTTCCTAATTGAAAAGTGTAATTGAATGTTTTAGTTTGAGACTTTTAGGCAAAAACTTTTACAAAATACTTTTTATTACAAGAAGAAGAATATACATATTTACAAATATATATATACAAAATGTTTAGTTAAATAAAAATATAAAAAGGAAAAGGTTTCAGCTTCATGCTTGGTTGGCCAGCTAAAAGCTTATATGCTTTCTTCCTCATCCTTCTAGAAAACATTTGCTTGACTATTTTGTTTTTTATATCTTATTGGCCGAGTATTAAACATGAACAATAATCTGTGCAGGATTTTTTTAATGTGTCATTACAACTGTATACAAATGCATTTAGCCAGTCAGCCAACCATGCATTCAACCATTTAGCCTTAGCTGCTCAGCCCTTTTTAAAAGCCTTTACTCTATTCTTTGTTTACTTATTTGTTTGTTTGTTTTTCTTTTTACAACTTCTTTCGTTGGTCTTTTATGTCCTTTTTTTAACAATATTGAAGTTTAAATATGCCACATCAAACGTTTACGGTGTTATTGTGGTAGTAGCTTGTTAGCTGTTTTTCATTAAATATACGGTTTGTATTTTTCATTCTTTCTTTTACTACTTGTTGTCATATAACTGCTAATGGTTGCATTTCTGATTCCTTTTCTTTTTATTTGTATCATATTTAATTTAACCTTTTTCTTTTTCTTGGCCTTTTTAACTTTAACGGTAGAGTTTTATAATTGTATTTCTTTATATCTGCCATAAACTTAAGCATTAACTATTTCGTTTTTAATTTTGGATTTTCTTTTTATTAATTGAAAAATAAAATATTTTGTGTAATTGAAAATTTTATAAGAATGGGTTTTCTGAAACATCACGGAAGTCTTACAGCTGTAAACTTCTATTTTGCCCAGATATCAAGTTTTAAGGCTGTTAAAAGTAAAATAAAAAAGTGTTATGGAGAGTGATTTGACAGCAAGCATGTCAAATACATAAAGGAACACTTAGAATAAATTTAGTAAAGTGCGATTTTGACTCGCACACGAAGGGTTCCCTTCGAATACCATACACATAATCTATATACATATTATGTTTTCCCCTTTTTTTCTTTTAAGTGTGACTTTTTTCGTTTTGACAATCTTTTTAGTTTTTTTCGATTTTTACTAGTGTTGGCGATTTTTTTTCGTTTTGACATTTTTTCGGTTTTTGAGAATCTTTTTAGTTTAACAATTTATTTAGTTTTGGCGTTTTTTTTTCGCGATTTTTTTTAGCTTTGGAGGCTTTGTTTACTTTTGGATATTTTATTTGTTTTTAGCGATTGCTTTGTTTTTGTTTCGATTTTTGTCTTTTAGCAATTTTTTTTGTTTTGGCAATTTTTTTTAGGGTTTTGACGATATTTTTAGTTTTGACTATTCTTTGTTTTGGCGATATTTTTTCGGGCTTTAGCGATATTTTGTTTTAGCGCTTTTTTTCGTTTTAGCAGTTTTTTTAATTTTGGCAATTTTTAAGTTTGTTAGCTTTTTTCGTTTTTGGCGATTTTTTGTTGCTTTTTTTGTCGATTTTTAACGTTTTTAAGAGATATTTTTCGTTTCTTTTTGCAATCTCTTTAGTTTAAAAATTTTTTTGTTTAGCTTTATTTCTGCTGCTTTTTTCTCTTTAAGCACTTTTTCATTTTCGTTTTAGCATTTGTTTAGTTTTGGGACTTTCTTTGTCTTCTAGCAATTTTTTTTTTATTTTGGCAATTTTTTTTTAGGTTTATAACGATATTTTTAGTTTTGACTATTCTTTTGTTTTGGCGATATTTTTTCGGGCTTAAGCGATATTTTTAAATTTGGAGATATTTTGTTTTAGCGTTTTTTTTTCGTTTTAGCAGTTTTTAATTAACTTTTTTCGTTTTTGGCGATTTTTTTTTGCTTTTTTTTTGTCGATTTTTAACGTTTTTAAGAGATATTTTTCGTTTCTTTTTGCAATCTCTTTAGTTTAAAAATTTTTTTGTTCAGCTTTATTTCTGCTGATTTTTTCTCTTTAAGCACTTTTTCATTTTCGTTTTAGCATTTGTTTAGTTTTGGGACTTTTTTTGTCTTTTAGCAATTTTTTTTATTTTGCCAATTTTTTTTTAGGTTTATAACGAAATTTTTGTTTTGACTATTTTTTTGTTTTGGCGATATTTTTTCGGGCTTAAGCGATATTTTTTAATTTGGCGATATTTTGTTTTAGCGTTTTTTTTTCGTCTTAGCAGTTTTTTTTTTAATTTTGGCAACTTTTAAGTTAATTGGCTTTTTTCGTTTTTGGCGATTTTTTGTCGATTTTTAACGTTTTTAAGAGATATTTTTCGTTTCTTTTTGCAATCTCTTTAGTTTAAAAAATTTTTTGTTTAGCTTTATTTCTGCTGATTTTTTCTCTTTAAGCACTTTTTCATTTTCGTTTTAGCATTTGTTTAATTTTGGGACTTTTTTTAGTTTTGAGCTTTTTCAACGAATTTTTCTTCGTTTTGACGACTTATTTTTCATTTTGGCGATTTACTTTTAGGCTTGCTGCTTACATTATTTAATGTGTTACACTTTATGAATTAATTTATCCATTAATTAATAATATTCTTTGTTTCAAGTATTTAATTATTATTATGGTTGAGAAGATACAGCTAAATTTCAAAATTACACCACCTGATAGCACACCCTTTCAGTTTTGTTAAGTTTGTTTTTTAGCATTCGCTACAGTTGCCTCTAAGATGCTGCACTAATTGTGACAATTTAAAGAGTCTGCCTCTTACGGTTTCCAAGCTACAGCTAATTGTCAAAATTACATCAACTGATCGAACGCCTTTTAATTTTTTTTATTCTAGTATTCATTGGTTTAGTCTATATAATAATGCACTAAATTTGAGGATTTGAGTGTCTGCATATTACATTATGGCTCAGCTAAATTTCTAAATTACATAGCCTGATAGAATACCGTTTAATTTTTGAAAAGTTTTTTAGCATTAGCTACTGTTGCTTTTAAATACTGCACTAGTTTTGAAGATTTCAATAGTTTGCCTCTTACGGCATCCAAGCTATAGCTAATTATTAAAATCACATAGTAAAAATTACATTAACTTATAGAATAAAGGGTATTCTATATTTTTATTTTGTTCAAATTTCAGTATTTATTGTTGTAGTCTGTATAATCAATCATACACTAACTTTGAAAATTTGGACTGTATATTACATTTCAACCTGTTTCGTCGCTTTAGAAAACCCTTTAATTAAACTTTCATATTTTTGGTTTTTGTAGCGGCCACAGTTGTACATATTCCCTGAAAATGTCAGGTCCGTACCTCTTACGGTTTACCTTTACACTTTTGGTGTACAGAACCGTAAAAATATACCAATGTAAAATCAACATGTCACAATTTTGATTGGCACACATATTAAATTTATAAGAAATAATTTGTTGTTTAACTGAATTGGTGTATATTCGCTTTTTTCATAGCTACGATGTTCGTTTTATGGAAATTTAAATAGCCGACAAATGGCCGACAAACTTCACATAACCAGTCGTAATTTCCTGCTGCTGATTTAAAACTACTTGTGTTTCATATTAATTTCAAACGAAAACTTATTAATCAAAAATTGATTTAATATTTTGCATTGTTAAAATAACATTGTTATCAATGTTACATTTAATTTTAAAGCAACATGACTATAACTTTAACTTCACATAATTTTGTATTAAATCATCAATTAAATCATGCTGAATTAATACGAAATTCATGTTACTTATGATGGTATTTATTTAGTGTGTATCTAAACTAAAGTTTGAAGCAGTCGAGGCTGCAGACCTTAGCGCGTTGACTCCCAAGCAAACGACCCGAGTTCAAATCTTACCTGAGGCAGCCAACTAAAACATAAGTTTTGCTGATACTTATGCGAATACACATCACGTAGGTAAAATAATTAATATAATAGCTACATTAAATTCATGTTGTTTCAATTTTGTATAGGTTTGCTTTAACATTATTCTTCGTCTTATTTTAGTATAAAATGCATGTTGTTTCAAATTGAAATAACTTTGATTTAACATGATTCTTCGTATTATTTCATTATCAACTTAACTTTGATTTAACTGTGCTCGGATATTAATTCAACATGAAATATAGTTATTTAAAAAGGAAAACTTTTCTTTGAAGGTTATTATAAAATCATGTTGAATTAATATGAAACACCTATGAAGCAAAATCACTACCGAAAAATGTTAAATTAACCTTGTTTTCGATTATTTTATTCTGTGTGTAAAGCTCAAAACAATAACAAAAACAACTAAATCAGACATTAGAAACTAAAACTACAAAATCCATACAAATCCATACAGTGAAATTTTAAGCAAATAAAAAAATGACCGTTGTACCGTTGTTCCTTGGAATATTGATCATGGGTAACTCTTTGTGAGTTTAACGCTACAAACCTTGGCATGCATAATCACTTTGGAGTAAATGAATACATTGTGAAACCTTTTAGCTATTTATATAAAAATATTACTACAATAATTTGTCACCATATTGGTGCTAAAATAACATCCCTTTTCCATTTATGTACATCCGTGTTCAGTGTGCAACAATTTAAGCCCTTTCTTTTTATCGTAACTATAACAAATAATAAAACTGTAATAAAAAACTTTTATTTTTGTCTACAAACTACCTCAATTTTATTTTTGCTTAATTAAAAGGCAACACCTTTCTGCATTATTTGACACAATGTTACACCTCAACAACTTTATTTACGGCAACATGGAAAAAGATAAAAATAAAAAAAATATATACAAGAGACATCAACATAAATAAGGATAAAAAATAAAACCAAATTAAAAAGGGAAAACTGAAGAAAAATAAAGCAAAATAGCAGCAAATAAAGAAAACACTAAAACCTCTGATTGTCCTCTAAAAAAAAGGCACTTAAACGTTCGTTTACTTTATTGTTGTTGTGTGCTTCTATTTTTATGCAATTTTGCCACATCTTACGGCTTCCACCACATTCGTTACCAAAACTAACTGCCAATATAAAACCATATACAAACATAGATAGTTAAAAAATAAAATATACAAAAAAAAACGACAACTTAAAATTGTATACAATTCTTTTCTTTTTTCGGTTTATTGTTAAAGAAAATAATTGTTATGCATGGAATAATTACCGAGAGATTTTTTCATACTCTTCTTTGCAAAATGGCAACAGGAGGAAAAACTATTAAAAGAGGAAAGAGTAAATAAAAATATAAATGAATACAAGCATACTTGTATACGGTTGTCTAAGTAAAATTATCAATGGCAAATGTCTAGTGGAAATAAATTGAGAAATACAAATAGAAATTGATGGCAAAGAGGCTGTAGAGGGAGGAGTAAGTTTATTTTACTGTTGGTTGAAACCTAAAGGCTACTTACCCCCGGTTTTGTCTGCTAAAGGTTATAAAAAAGAAAAATTTGTTTGTATCTTCTTAAGAAGAGGAAACATAAAGTAGAGAAATTAAATGTAAGTATTTTCATAATAATGCTAAATTTCCTAGCAAAAAATAAGTAAAAATAATAATTGAAAAACTAAAAGGAGACCAAAAGCAGAGAGACGGAGACCAAAAGAAAATAGGCAGGCTGACAATAAGACATGAATAAAATAATTTCCACCAAAACGGCCAATGTGGGCATTGTTTCGTTCAATATAAAACATAACATTAAATAAAACTTTTAAAAAATCCCCGAAAAAATGGATAATAGCTCTGGCTGGACCGACTGATTTCAAATATAGCTTAAAAGATTTTACATCAACTCACCTTTCAAACAAAAGAAACTAAAATACTACAGACACACAGATTCAAGAGGATGCAACAGGAAAAAAGTGATATTTTCTAAACGGCTAGACCAATTTTCTGCAAATATAACTAAGAACACTATAGAACAAGTCACCTTTAGGTTGAGACCACATTGGCGTTTTTTAAACGCACCTTTTGCCTTTTTGAACTAAATTTTAAAGTTTTAAAATTTTAAACTATCAAATTTAGTTCAGACAAGTTTTAAAAATGCCAGTGTGGCCTGGCCCTAAAAATAAACAAAAATATAAAAAATTAATTAAAATCGGTCCAGGTTGCTTAGACTCTTTAAGGGATTGTTATAAGCTTGCAGCTACACGCTACAAGCGTATAACAATCCTCTTTTCTTGATAGGGGCCTAAAAAATCAAAATAGGTGTACAAATTACTAGTGTTGACACATCCTAAAGACGGCTAAAATTCAAATTAGTTTTTGGCATTTTCGATTCCTTATAGATTTTTAAAATTAAAATTTTTTCAGTTTTGCATAAAAAAATATTTTTCATGATTGCTGTCTTAATAATGCCGAAACCATTGGGTATATAAAAATTAGTATAACAGCGCCTTAAAGGCAATTTTATTACAAGCTTCCAAGTGGTTTTTGTAATGAAATTGCACCACCACTTCCCAAGTTATGATAAAATCAATGGAGCCGCCTTTTCAAAAATTCCAAACTTTAGTAAAAAATTAATAAAAAATGTATTCATAGAATTTAAAACTTCGGTTGTGTTTGATCAGAGTTTGGCTAAAATTAAGATGTGCAGATTATTAAAATTCTTTGCCAAACTTAAACTCAATTAACATATAGTGAGCTTTCATTAAGCGCATGTAAAAATTTTTACCCGATTCGAATTACTAAAACGCGCGAAATCTAGTGGTTAAAGTTTAAATTTTGTGAAATTTACAAAAATAAAGCATAATTTCCATACAATAATCTTTGATTGGATGGAGTTAAAAATTTGCGCCAAATTGGAGAGCTCTAAGATACCCCTTTTCTTATGGTTCTATTTTGCTAAATTTTAAAAAATCTTGACTTTAAATTCAAATTATCCTATTTGGCCAACAATTTTTACCACGCAAGTTTTATAACAAATGTCACAAATTTTTCTTTTCCGTGTACCTACTTTGTTTAATTAAAAACTCATTAAATGAAATATTTATTGTATATTCTAATTTTATATTAATTTATTTAAATTAGATTTTAAGAAGAAATAAAACGGGCAAATATATTATTATTTCTCTCTCATTCCATAACTTTATACAAGGTATTATTCATTGAGATTCACTGTTGACCTTGCATTACATTGAGTATGGCTGAACGCTGCGGGCTCTCTGCCCTCTATCTCAGAAACGGTTAAGCGTATGAAAAAATATTTCAGACAAAATTTGTCGCAAAAATTTTATGCTCTACAATTTTTATAATAACTGTTAACATCATTGGATCTATAGAAACCGAGATAATTCCGAAAAACTGATTTTCGTGACTTTTGACTTTGAATAACTTACGACGCAGACACGAGATTTTATGAGACTTTTGAGACAACTTTTAGAACACCAAAACGAAGATGTATACGAACTTTCAGCTTATTATCTCTCATTCCGCAGTGAAACCCTTATTTGACTAAACTATACAGGTTTTATTTAAATTAACAAAAAAATATTTCAATGCCATCCTTTTGTACATGAATCAATTAGTTCGTATACTTAATATTGAAATAATACGAAATATATTGCTCATACGTTAATCGATTTTGACCATGTAAAAACTCCTTTATAACAAAAAGTTTAAAAACATAAAAGTTAAACATGCAACCTATAAGTGAAAACAACACTAGAGCACAGAGTCATGGAGATAAACAACCTGTTACTTTCGTTAAATAATAGTTACATGATGGCTCACCTTTCAATAGTTACATTAACCACTATATGAACTTGGTTAGTTACGAGTATAGAAACAATAAAATATTAAATGTTTATGAAGAAGATTATAGTAAAAAATAAATAAACTATACGCGACAATATTAGAAAGTCTGAATATCGCGTGTTTGTTTAGTTTAACCTTGATAAAATAGAAACATAAAAATATTGTGTTAAGCAAGTGATAAATAACAAGTTATTGAGAACAGTCTGCTTTGCGTAATAAATTTCACTATAGGACATTATGTGCATGTAAATACATGAATTTATTAAAAAAAATATATAAATGTTTTACATATTCAAGGTGAAAGTTAGGTTTTTTGTAGAAAGTTTACAAATGTGTGTTAGAAGGTGAAATTTCTATTTATATAATTAGTAAATAATGTGCAATTAGAGTCACTTATTTAGAAATTTATACATACATTATAATGCTAATGTGGTTCAAAAGTCGAAAATGCATGTATTTAGAATATATTTAGAATATTTGTATTTAGAGTGTTTTTTACATTCTTCAATTTTTATTTTACTCTAAATTTCTATTTGAGTTGTATTTATTTAAAAATCTATTGGCTAATTAACACACTAAAGCCGGATGGATAACAACAAGAAAATTAGAGCAGATTTAATTTTACGAGAGCTGTAATATACCCTGGTAGCATGAAATAAAAAAATATTTTATTTTAGCAACTGAAATTTAGCTAACAACATTTTCCAAAACAACAGACAACATATATTTTGGTTGTTCGTGAATGATACAACTATTCCATAGTTTCCACTAACAAATAAGTCAACGAAAAAGAGGGGTACTTAAAATAAAATTAAAAATAAGAGTAAAACAATAGCAGATTTTGGAGAATATACAGAAATTGAATAAAACTACAAATGCAGAACACTAAGTAAAATGATATGCTCTAAACTAATTTGTAGTCACAAAAACCTCGTTTCTCTGCAGCTTTTTTTAGCTATTTCCACAAATCTTCAGAACTATATTTCTGAATGAAATAGAGTTCACACTGTTGCACAGATATGTCTTTCTTCTTTCAGCCACTATATAAACTGTGCAAATCGGATATAAATTTGTTGAGTTACTGGCCATAAGATTTGGAAAAAATTGAATTTTTAAGAATTTTGAAAAGTTCACTATTTTGAGTCGTTTTAGGAAATTCGGTGTTTGACTAATATAAATGTGGTAAATATTGTTTTTATATCTTTTAGGGCCATTATTACAACTTGACAATAGCTAAAAGCAGGCTTTTATCGGACGGATAAACAGTTTATCATTACTAGAAATTTACGTTAACCTACCACGTAGGATGCACCTGACTTTAACTTATCGCTCACTTTCATTTAAAGTAAAGTTTTAATAAAGGTAAACCTTTTATTCGTCCGACAAAATCCTGCCTTTAGCTATTGCCTAGTTGTAATAATGGCCCTTAGAAAACTTTCAAAATTACAAAAGTTAAACATTTTATTGCAACATCTCTGTCCGTTCAAAAATTATGTAAATTCTTATACTAGACTATTTTCCCAAAATAATATTAAATCATGAAATTAAATCACAAAAATTAAATAATTTTTAGCGCTGAATCAGAATCAGCACTCGGTTTCTTCAAATTGATGCTAGTTTTCGAGATATACCGTTATGTTAACAAAAAGAAGCAGTTGTACGACATATTATGTGAACATAATTAGAGCAGGGTTTGCTCTATTCAAAAAATAAATAAAAAACAGAAAATCGACAACAATAATGTATTTAAACCGTACAAGCATTGCCATTTAAACTGCTGAATACTTTCAGATATAGTACGTTAGGTTAGGTTAGGTTGAACAGGCTGCCGGTTTATAAAAACCAGCTCAATTGGGTCCTTTGGTCCCTTTGTGATGCCTGGGATGGATAGTATGGTTTGCGCTTCTCTAAATAGTTGCTGCTGAATTTGTATTTTGCAGCTTTTTAGCGGCACACCTACTAACCAGCCGATGTCATTTGCATGTAGGCGGGTACCAGCCTTGGCTAGACCGTCCGCGATAGTGTTACCGGACACCCCCCCCCCCCCCCCCACATGGTCCGTACCCAGAAGAGCCCTAGGTTCGCATGTCTCGCCGTCTCAATTAGAGATGCCCGGCATTCTTTCAGATATAGTAAAACTTGCGCCAAAAAAAATTTTTTTTATAAAAAGTTTTGATTTTCGTTATTTTTTCAAAGCTCTTACGTGACTATATTCCAAATAAAATAATCTATAAATCATTAAAATCAATTTTACATTTTTGATTTTAGTTACAATTAAGTGAGGGAACTCTATTGATAAAAATCATGATTTTCATACAAAACACATACTCATACACACAGATTTAAATGTTGCTGTTGTGTAAAAATCGTGTTTTTTTTCAATTGGGCTCCTCCACTTAATTGTGAATAAAATCAAAAATTTTGGATGGATTTTAATAATTATGGTAATTATTTAAGCATTTTTTTTTTGTAGACATTCTTAAGGAATATCTATAGACTAAATACGAAAATTTTCGACACGGTCTGGATTTTAGTCCTCTCCGATTTTAATGAAATTTGACATACATATTTTACTGTTGTGTGCGCTCAACATGGCGAAAAATTATTTCAATACCTTTTATGGTTTCTATTTGATAGGCCTCTAAACTTGGGCATCTCGGGCATTTTTAAGTAAACTTCGTCATATTGAAGATTGAATAAATTTTTTAGCCCGTCATTCGAAAGCTTTCAGTCTTTTCTTAAGGAATACTAATTAAAAAGGACATAGTTTGCTGCTGCTAGTGCCTCTAATATGCCAAAGTATCCATTATCCTTAAATATCCTGAAACTGGTATTTTAATTTAAACTTTTTTACAGAATGTAGCCAACTGACGTCTTTGTTGTGTAGAATTTTAAAGAAGGAATGAAAACAGAAGATACAGTTGTTTCTTTATGATAACACAGGAGTAAGAGATATGTTTTGATTTTCATTAAAATCGGATAGATGAAAAATCCAAACCCTTGTTTTCATGTCAAAAATTTTCGTTTTTACTTTATATGTAAAAAATTTTTACATTCAGACTATGAATTAACTTTTGAAAGAGGGCATCACCCTCGAGCCTTTTTAATGTTAGAAATTTGCGCCATCTCAAGTGCATTTTTAAACAGCCGACTTATGTCTGCGTGAAATTTCATAACGATTATTGAACGGCTCACGTGTTACACAATTATTTCCACGAAAATAATCTTCAAACCACAGTGCGAAGTGATGTTTTGATTTCATTATTAAATAATTGCAGTCATCTGCAATTTTTAATAAAATTATCATACTTGAACTTTTGATAAACTCAGCACATGTAGAACGCTTTAAAAGTCTATTTTGCAAGCCCTATTTTGTTGCGATAGCACTTTTTAATTAGACGTATGAGTTTTATTTCAATTTAATATTAATCATACGCTACGAAAATTTTGTGAAACTAATGCCCGCACAAGTTTTAAAGCTTCATATTTTCAAAGCAAAAAGATGAGTTTCTTTATATCCCATTGATCCAGAAATGTACTGATCTATTATGCATCTTAGACTTCAACTTACCATATAAAAGTAGAAGTTAAACGTACCTGCAATGAAAAAAATGAAATTTTATTATTTTCTTTTAGTTTTTAAAGTTTTAAACAAATTGTTACAATTATTTTGAATTGAAATAAAGATATACTTATCAACAGTTTCAGTGTCATTTAGTAGAAAAAACAAAAACAAATCCAAATTTTCAAATATGTAGATGTAATTCTTAAATGTACTAGCCCCCACAACTAAGAGTGTGCTATAATATACATCCACTTCTTTTCAATAAATCTTTTAACGTTAAATAAGTCTCAAAACCTAGTTTTTCTTATCCATAAAGAAATATTTCATAAAAGCCGTCTTAAATTTAATACATAAAAAACCGTTCAACAAATTGTTTACACATTTCCTAAACGAAGGACAT
Source organism: Panzeria rudis (assembly GCA_956483635.1). NCBI lineage: Eukaryota > Metazoa > Arthropoda > Insecta > Diptera > Tachinidae > Panzeria > Panzeria rudis. Next base: position 10,214,862 of record OY101451.1, read on the forward strand.
CCATGCTGTTGTAACAGCAGATGTGAAAAATGTGTCTGTACTCGTTCAACTGTATGTATATACAAAAAAATATATATACAATATTAATACTTAAATGTAAGTACGAGTATTGTATTGTTTTTCATTCACTTAACATGTGTTATTTTCTACACAAATACTATTATATAAAAACTTTATGATAATCATATAGTATAGAATAACGCACACACACACTTTTATAAAATACACACACATAAACAATGTTAAAATATATTATTAAGTTTATATTGAATAATATAAGTTCATGTTAAAAATCCCACTTAACATGCATTCACTACATTTTAATTCAGTTTAGTGTTTTAGTTTGCTTTCTTTTGCCTTCCTTCCTTCCTTCACCACTAATTCTAGCGCTTCTATGGCTCTGTGTAGACATTTGCAAAACAAAATGCTCAAGGACACGGCTTGTATTTGATGTTATAAAGGCCATGACGTTTAAGTACAAATAAGTTGGAACAAAAAAAAGTTTTTTGTTTAAGGTTTCTGTTATATTTTTTTCTTCTTTTTTTTTGGTTTAAGGGCATAAAATATGTAGTTTGCTTATTTTTTTTAGTTTTATTAATTTTATTCCACTTTTGCTTTTCTTTTGTGTGTCGGTTTTTTTCTAAATATTATTTTAGTTAAATTTAGATATAAATATTAAATTAGTAATTCGAATGGTTTAGGTAATAAAAATATATGGGTTAGACTCCAAACAAATTGATATTTTTCTGACATCAGTTTTTATTTCTATTTCTCCAATAGTATTGGATAAACCTTTAGTGTAGGTAACATACTTAGTTTCCTCTACAAAGTGATATATGACCCTCATATCATACAAATGATTTTTGTGTGCGTTTCAAAATGTAGTTTTACGCATTGCATTATTTACTAAAAACAAAAAGCAAATGCAAAAATAAATAACGGAAAAAAGTAAAATCTCGTTGCTCACCCACAGAATAGAGCAAATTGAAAAGAAAAGGCTTTGTTTCATATATAAAAAAGTATGTCTATAAATTGTTTGTCATTCGTGACTTTTCTTTTTAATATTATATGTACACCCTTATCAGGAATAAAAAGTAAAAAAAAACTAACAGAGTAGTATACTAACACAGCAACAAAGCAAAAATAGCGATCGCAATTTCAGGGAAAGTGAACACATTTCACATGAAATTTTATTCCCGATAAGGCTGAATATTATTAAATAAATCAATAAATATTTGTACGTAATTATTATTTGAACTGAAAATGTGTATAAGTCGGAAATTATTATTATTCGTCTTAAGTTCAATAATTTAATTAATGTAAATTTAAATTATTTTTAAGAGTGGAATATTAGAATATCTAATGAGACTAGCAGAACGGACTAGTACTACTAATTTCCACAGCCGCTACGCTGTCATCATCAGCGTCCTTTGGTCGCTTTTTCCAGAAACATAGTATTTTTTTGTTAGAATGATAAATGAATTTTACCCACATAAGCTTAACTATTTTTAGGTAAGAAACTTAAAAGCAGGCACACAAAAAAATATATAAAATCAACAATGTAAAATCAACAAGTCGCAATGTTGGTTAGAAATCATATCAAATTTCAGCAAAGGTACGGATTATACGTATTTAAAATTACCATTACTTTATATTAATTTTAAAGGAAAAATTATTAATCTAACCTTAAATTTGATTTAATATTTTTAACAGTTAAAACAGCATTGTTCAATATTGAAATCATAAAATCCTGTATAATAGTAAAATCAGTTGTTATCACCTGAAATTAAAATGGGTTCTACTTAAGTGAATCAATGAGAAACCAACGTTATATTTCATTTTAAGTCAACATATATATTTATCAGGTAAGCTAGTAAAATAATTAGTAAAATGACTTTGATTCAACATGATTCTCCGTGTTATTGCAGTATCAAATTCAAATTATTTCAAATTCAAATAACTTTGATTCAACATGATTTTCGAAATTATTTCGGTATAAAATTATTGTTATTTTAAATAGAAATAACTTTGATTTTACATGATTCTGCGTGTTATTTCAGTATCAAATTCACTTAGTTTCAAATTGAAATAGCTTTGATTCAGAATTATTCTTCGTGTTATATCTGTTTCAGGTTCACGTTATTTAAAATTAAAATAACTTTGATTCAACATGATTTTTCGTGCTATTTCAGTATAAACTTCATTTTGCTCTAACTAGACCGGAATATTTTATTATAGTTCATTCAAAAGGAAAAATTTTATTTGAAGGTTATTGTTAAACCATGTTAATTTAACATAAAATAACTATGAAGCAGAATCATTACCAAAAAAAATGTAAAGTTTACCTTGTTTTTAATGAGTTTATCGTGAACTTTTTCTGTGTCTAGAATCTATTTTTATTAGCGGGATACAAGGAACAATGAATCCATAAAGCTAAGCAAATCCCTTCATTAAATCAAAGATAGTATAGCATTATTATTATTTGCCTATTTCTATAAATACGAGTATTTACTCAATATGACCTCACCTTTACATATAAAAAAATGTGCTAGTTTCATTAAAAATCTATGCACTTAAAACAGCAACCCTTATAAATTTAAGTAGCTTCAGGCAAAACAACTAACTTTCTTCCATTTATATCATCCTCATGTAAGGAATTTTAATAAAAGAGCAGTTACGTTTAAGTGATTATAAATATTTAATTTGGTACACTTTAATAGTAAAGAATGTTTTAAATGACAGTTTTAAAAATAATTCAACTGGTTCATATTTAAAATTACTTGCCTTGTTGGCTTTTTAGGTCAATGCATTACTGTGTTGACCATCTCAAAGCAATAATTTAATTTTAATTAAACATTTAAAACAAAAAACCTTGAGCTAGTTAATTTACGTCGTTTTTTAAACTGGAAACTGTTTTTTCATATTAAATGAAAATTATTGAAATAAACGAAAATTTAATAGATGAGTTTATGATGAATTTATTATAATATCCAGGATATTCACAAAAAAAAATATTATATACATTTAAAATATTTTTATGTATATGGCATATTTTTTCTACACATAAAATTAAGTGATTTTTTAGGTTTCTTAATAAAATAAAACTTTCCATTTTCATGATTACAATGTTTGCCATAATATTATTTTGCTGACAATATAGTTTTTTTTATTATTTATGGCCAATATGTTTATCACTTTTTATTTTCCATCTAATAAATAATTTATTATTCTTCATTTTTTATTTATTAATAAAATGTTTTAATGAAAAGTTTTTCTATGTTTTTTATAAAAGACATTAAATTGGGCTGGTATTGTATAGTAAAATTGCGTTGTTTTTTTTTTTCGTAAAACAAAGAAAGAAATATGGCAAATAGTTTTAAAAAATAATCAAAAATTAAATGAATATATCGTTACCTCGATAGAGCAAGGCTCTAAAAAATTTTTTTAATAGAGTTATTTTTTGATAGATGCACTTCCATTCTATCGAAATATGCAAAACAATCTAAAGTTTATTAAAAAAAGGAGTCAGGGCTTTTTTGTGTTAAGGTAAAGATATGATGTTGACTGATTGAACATGTACCGGGAGAAAAAACTTTCGAATTTCAAGTTTTGTCTTCTTACTTTTGGTATAAGTGTTTAAAAATATATACCAAAGCATTGAATTGCAACTAAAACAAGAAAAGTCAAAAACACATAACATGCCTATGTTGACTGTATCAAAGAGAAATCATTTGATTCAACTTGAGTTGCCAAGTAAATCATATCAACTTTATACAGAAAAAACTATCACCAAAAAAGTTTCAAAGAAAAGTTTGACTAAAATAAAATTTTAAGTAAATGTTCTTTACTGAATCAGTGAATTTTTTGTTTGACTTTTATTTAGAACGCAAACACCAAAATAACATAAAAAACCAGCTTTCTGTGTCGTAAAAAAAGACCCCATGACGTCATACATATAAATAACAACAATGCAGCAATAGGAGTGTGAATCAGTTCGTTAATGTTTTTGCATTAATTCGGACTCATTTTTTTAGTATTTAGATACATAGTATTTAGAAACATACAGAGTTGAACTCATTTAACAAAGTGAAATTTCATAAATGCTTAATGGATGATGTTATTTAAAACTTAAATATATTTAAAAAAAATTTACTGATTTAGATAAAAAGTTTTTTGATATATTATAAAAAATCCAGTAAATATTTTTGTTGGATTCAGTAAACTATTTTTTTTATGTCTAAGTATTTTTAGACATATTGTTTTATAAACTGAGACAAAAATATTGCTTAATATATTACAGAAAATCCAGTGAATATTTTTGTTTGATTCAGTTAATTCTATTGTTTATAATTTGAAAATATTTTTAGACAAATTGTTTCATAGATTTGGACAATTTATTCCGCTAGTCCTTGCGATGCAATCATGTGAACTGTCTTGAGACAGGACGTTTCTCTTCTTGGGCTGTTTCCAAAACAACTTTTTATTAAAGTACACTGTACAACAGAATCACATTATTTTTTTTTTCAAAATAGCATGGAGCTAACGACTGTTTCTGGTAGACGGCACCAAAAAAAACATGTACGTGTATCGACATTTGGAAAGTATACATCTAGGATTGATGTTATTTGATTTCCCCCCACTGTGCACATAGTTATTACAGTGGTCAGAAGCCTTAAGCGTTTTAAAAATTTTTCAGGAGAACTGATTAATGTCTCAGAAGCTTCCTTCCCATCAGGCGTTGTTTTACTTTTCTTTAACGTTTTTACAGAAAATAGACGTCTTAAAAAATTTACAAACAAGAAAATAGTAGATTTATATACTAATTGGCAAGCTCAACTTTTTTATAACTCGACTTAAGCGGTTACGGGTTGTGGCCACAGGTTTATAGTGACTAGGTATAGGAAATCTTGTAAGCCTAACATTTATGGTATAGAATGAGCCCAGTACGTTTATATAAAGCACAACCTGGAACATTTTAGTGAAACATTTTAACCCTCTAACGTTTTCTTTTACGGGTCTTCTTGTCCCTTTGTTAAAAAGGTGGCAAAAACCCCCCTTGCGCGGTAATTTAGCTAGCTGAAATGTTCGACAAAAATATTCCTCATGGACGTTTCTATATATGCCTGCAATCGTTAAAATTGATGGACAAGTGTCGATATTATTCACAATCAAGTGAATGAACTTAATTGTTATTTTCATGCAACACACATACACGCACACACACGCAAATTAAAATTTTACTGTTGTATAGAAATTTAGATGTTTATCAATTAAGTGCCTTCACTTAATTGTGAATAAAATCAAAATTTTCGCATCCATTTGCATGTTTTCTGTCTTATTTTATTCCTATCCCGCAGATTACAGATACAAATTTTAAATTTGGAAAAATGCAGAACAATTTTGCCCGTATATACACATAGAAAAAACTAAATTTCATTTTCTATAAAGGAATTCAATGAAATAGTAAATATTTTGTCTAGCAATGAACATACAAGCAAATTTGTAAATATAGACAAAAATATCTCATCAATTTCATTGAAGAAAACGCGTTTTTTCGGTAAAAAAATTTTTTTAAATCTATAAAATAATTTGTCTAAAAATATTTGCAAATTGTAAACAAAATAATTTACTAAATCAAACAAAAATATTTACTGGATTTTCTGAAAAATATCAAATAATATTTATGTCTGAATTATAAAACAGTTAGTCTAAAAAGACTACCAAATATTAAACAGAATAGTTTACTTAATCAAACAAAAATATTTACTGGATTTGTTATAATATAGCAAACAAAATTTTTGTCTGGGTCATCATCATCATCCATTAAACATTTATGAAATTTCAATTTGTTAAATGTGCTGAACTCTGAATGTTTTTATAAGACTCTTCACTTAAAAATCTTTAGTAAACAAACTTGGTACACTCGCATTCCTTTTGCTATATTTGTTGTTGTTTTTATTTCTTTGTGTGTCGTCATCGGGGTTGTTTATTTTACGACACAATTTTTCTTGTTGTTTTTGGTGTTTGCGTCCTAAATAAAAGTCAAACCAAAAATTCATTGATTCAGTAAAGAACATTTACTGAAAATTATATTTATTTTTAGACAAACTTTTGTGTGAAAATTTTTTGGTGATAATTTTTCCTGTGCAATACACAACATATTTTAATTTTTTTCTTGATTTTTATTAATTGAGGTGGTCCTTCACTTAATTATGAATTTCGACTAATTTTGTGATACATCAACAAATTACGGTACATAGTTCTACTGTAATTTAAATTGTAAAATACACTGTCTGTACTTTACAATTTAAAGTTTTATATAATTCCATGTAACTCAAATGAAAATTTTGCCTGCTTTCTTGTCTAACCCAAGCTAGATACTCATAGTACAGTCCTTCCTTAAAAAAAAACTCCCAAATTCATGCAATCAACTTCTCTTTAGAGCTTGAGTCCCTTAGTTTCTTTTTTTCCTTTTTTGTCGAATTGCATTTTATTTATGTATATTCTTTTACATTCACAAATAAGATGTTTTTCTATGTGGAAAATTGTCGAAAAAAATAAAAATATTTTTATATATTTTGTTTATTTCTTGTACTCTTTGCCATGAAATATGTATATATTGTTTTAAATTGCATTCTAAAAGCAAGAGTTCTTGAAAGCAAGAAGAAAAAACAAGTTGTGAATTTACTGTAATAATTTTTCAAATGTTGCTGTTTTCACAATACAAAGAAATATTTGCAAAAAAAACTGTATAAGAGCATTTGCTTTTTTTAATATTTTTATTTTATTGTTACAAAAAAAAGAGGAAAAATGCAAAGTTCTTTGTATAAAACTAAACAGTTTTTATTTTTACATTTTACTTTAAGCTTTTTTTCTTCCTTTTTTTTTGATACTAATATTTTTACTTTGTTCGAAATAAATAAGAATTTAAATTTAATAAAAAGTATGACTTGAAGGTGAAGTGGAATAAAAACCTATTGACCAATTTCAACAATTGAGAGTTGAGTGCAAGACTTAAAAAGCCAGACTAAATGAACAATTATATTATATCTAAGTAACTTAAATAATAAACTGTATGCTAGGAAAATTTTAGTTTCAATAATGCAATGCAAGCTACATTGTGATACCTTAAAACGAATACAACAATGCCACATTTAACGACTTTACTTCTTTCTACTTTTCCGGGATTAAAGGAATTTAACTTATTATTTTTTAGATCTTCAAAGCAAATAACGTTTTATTTTTGTTTGCTTTTAAATTCGATAAAATTAAAATTATTTAAGCAGATGCGCTCAATAAAATCTAGACAAGAATATAACCGCAGGAAATAGTAATACTATTCTAGATTCTTTTCCTTTTTAGACCCTTTTTCGACTTTATCATGATTATATGCCTTATCTTTTCGTTAACAAATTCTTCATTTTCTTTAACATTAAAACCGTTAAGAACAGGAACTTTTCCAATCAATTGTAATATTTTTTTTTTCATTTTAGTCCCTTGTTCACCTGCTCGTTTATCCTTGACTTGACTTTGTGTATAATTTTAATATTATTTTACTTCTTTGTGCATTTAAGTGTATGATTCTACTTATATGCATATGGAATTCTTTTCTTTTTTGTTCCATTAATATTATTTCTTTTTTGGACTTATAAAAATACATATGAATAAGCATATATTTACTAAGAAAAAAGCAGACAAACATTTACATACACATACATGCATACATACACTGTATAGTATAAAAGAAGCCTGTAGTTATACAAGAATATTTGCAAACAACCCCAGCGGTAAAAGGAAGGAGTAAAGATGCCTTCTATAAGGCCTTATTTAGCAGACACTAGTGCTTCCATAGCTATTGCATATTCATTAATTTTTTACACGCGATGTCATTGCGTACCAAGGCGTTCCTTCACTCATTACTCAGCAGGCCTGATTAAAGGCATTAAAGGCAGGCCTATTAGTACGCAATATCTGGTAGGTGTGATAAAAGGCCTGGTTTAGAAAGTTGTGTTGAACAAGAAATGAAGGAAAATTTGATTTATCTGTGTATTTTTATAGCAGCTTCTATATTTTTGATAAATTTAATGTTTTAAATCGAACTATTGGTAGAGTTCATGTATTTATTAAGAAGGAATTGGCCATGATATAGTTTCGACAGAATAACTATAAGTTGATCAGGTCAAACATAATAACAGCATGTATGATATCTCCTGTACGTAAATTTCATTCTTATCTACAAATTACTAGCGGAAAAAGAATACGAGAATGTTTATTATTTCTAAAGTAAATTTTTTAATAATCAATACGAAAAATCTAAAAATAAAATATTCCTTCTGTTAGACACAAAAGTAGAGGCCTTTTATAAGAACATCCTATGAAGGTAGAAAATAATTAATTTGGACCTTATTTCAGGTCTTTGAAGGCCTTTAAAAAGGCCTGTTTACCGTATGCCTCGCAAATTTTACCACTGGGACGATATTAAAGTTACATATAGTATATTATTTTTGTATATATGTATATGATGGTGGGCTGGCAAACATACAGAGCATATTACAGTGAAACTTCGATTAACGAATCTGAAGGGGATCGAAAAGTAATTCGTTATAGATACTGATTCTTTGTAAATATGTGTCAGTGAAAACTTGAATAAATAAATTTGAAGAAATACAAAAACAAAGGGACTTCAATATTTTACTTAAAATTTAATTTTACTTTATTCTGACTTCGTTTTTTATAGTCTTTTGAATTAATACTTCGCTATATACACAGAAAAAACTAAATTTCATTTTCAGTAAACAAATTCAATGAATTAGTAACTATTTTGTCTAGAAGCGGACCTATAAACAAATGTTGTAAATATAGAGAAAAATATCTCAACAATTGCATTAAAAACCCCAGTTTTTTTGCAGTATACAAATTGTATAAATCTATAAAACAATTTTTCTAAAAATATTTACAAATTCTAAGCAAAATAATTTACTTAATCAAACAAAAATATTTATTAATTTCTGTAATATATCAATCAATGTTTTTGTCTGAATTTATAAAGCAATTTGTTTAAAAATACTAAGCAAAATAGTGTACTGAATCAAACAAAAATATTTACTGGATTTTTTTGTAATATAACAAACAAAATTTTTGTCTGAGTTATCATCATCATCCATTAAGCATTTATGAAATTTCAATTTGTTAAATATGTTCAACTCTGAATGTTTTTCTAAAGACTCTAAGAAACTTAATAGGAATAAACGCAACAACATTAACGAACTGATTCACTCAAAAAACTTCAGTAAACAAACTTGGTACTCTCGCATTCCTTTTGCGATCATTGCTGTTACTATTTATATGTGTGCCGGCTTCGGGGTGGTTTTTTACGACAGAGAAAAGTGGTTTTTGGTGTTGTTTGCGTCCTAAATAAAAGCTAAACAAAAAATTCACTGATTTAGTAAAGAATATTTACTGAAAATGAAAATTTTTTTTACAAACTTTTGTTTCATATTTTTTTGGTGATAATTTTTTCTGTGTAGAGGCTTTATAGCTCAGAATTTTTTCGTTATAATTATAGTGCATTTTTGTATGAAAAACTTTGCGATACAGAAAAAAATGCGGAAAAAATCGTTATATTGGTTTTTTCGTTATATCGAAGTTTCACTGTAGTATATTTGTATGAAAAATTCTGTAAACAGTGTTTTTTAACTTAAGATCTCGTACATGTTAAAGTGATCTAAAGAAAATAAATATATTTGTTGTATATGAAGAAAATATATATAAAAATGTTAGAGCTAGTCTTTAGTAAATATTTGCTTCTATTTAAAAGCTCAATTTGTTGAAATTAAAGTTATTTGTTGAACAGAAAAAACATGTTACAAAAAATTTGCAACTTCAAATAAAAGTCCTTTAACAAGCAGTTATATCTATGATACTGTTGTTAATTAAAAAGGCATTTAAAAATTACACTGTATCACAAAGTAAAAATTAGGAAATCTTGCAATCACTACACTAAAAGCTTAAGATATGTTCAGTATATCCATTAGGCATTTATGAAATTTCACTTTGTTAGATGTGTATGTATGTTAATGTAAAGACTCTAAAAATGGAATGAGAATTAGTGCAACAACATTAACGAATTGATTCACTCAGAAATCTTCAGTAAACAAACTCGTTATACAATTGCATTCCATTTCCTATCATTATTGTTGTTGCATCCCAAATAAATATCCAACAAAAAGTTCATTGATTCAGTAAAGAACATTTACTGAAAATAAATTTTATTTTACACAAATTTTTGTTCGAAAATTTCTTGATGATAACTTTTTCTGTGTAGAGTCTGGAGCTTGAAAGTCTTTAAAGACTCATAGTAAAATTTTATGATAAAAATTTTCGTAGAACATTTTAACTTACTATTGCGTCGCTAAAACAAGTAAATAAGACTCATACAGCGAAAACTTGAGTGTTAAACTATTTTACAAAAGTGATGCCTGTGGTGTTTTACATTAAAGCACATCTTATACCTTAAACGTAAAGTTGATAAGAGTTCTTATGGCGAGGCAATATACAATGTGCAAAAAGCGGGGGATTTAACTCTCCCTAGAATGAGTCCCAAGATATATTGCTTTGGTGCCATCTACCAGAATCAGTCCTTAGAACCAGGTTATTTGTTTGTGCTGTACAGTGTAAACTGCAAGAGCTAGGAACTTTAACTTCCCTTAAAAGTAATCTCAGATGTAAATTTTCAAAACGCTGATATACGTATATTCTTTTTTTGTACCGTCTACCAGAATCAGTCGTTATAGTCTAGTCATTTTTAGTCGTCCGTACACCAAAGGTGAAAAGGAACCCTATTATTTACACTACGCTGGTCGTCCATCCGTCTGTCTCTCTATACATCTCTCTGTCACAGGCTTCTATCTCAAGAACAGTAAGAGATACGCACCTGAAATTTGCACAGAATATGTGTAACTACAATAGCAAACTTTATGAAAGTTAAGAATTTAAGGGAATTCTAAAAGGAGCAATGAAACATGTTGAAATCCTTATGTAATATACAAACACTTGATATATAGACACCTGATATTTTCAAAGTTAGTGTATATTATACAGACTACACCAATAAATACTAAAATTTACACAATATAAAAATTAGAGGGTATTCTTTCAGTTAATGTTATTTTGACAATGTATCATTCACAATTATGTGTATCTTGGAAACAGTAAGAGGCATATCGCAGCTAGTGCAGCATTTTAAAGGCAACAGTAACGAATTAACTAAAAAACAAACACACTAAAAATTAAAGGGTATTCTACCAGGTAATGTAATTTTGAAATTAAGATGTATTTTATGATTCGTTGTAATTTGATTCGAGAAACAAACAAAATTAATAATTAAAGAGTAAATTTATAATTAAGGGATATCATTTCAAGTAATGCAATGAACGCAAAGAAAAGTAAATCGACAAAACAAATAAAATCGCGAAAACAAAAAAACGCCAAATAAGAAACCTCAAAATTAAAAAATTGCCAAATTGAAAAAGCGCTGAAACGACGAAAATTAATCCCTAAAACTAAAGACAATAAAGACAAAAACGAAAAGAGTCCCCAAAATATAAAAAGTGTTAAAAAACCGCCAAAACGAAGCAAAAACGCCAATTAAAAAACCCCAAAAATAAAAAATTGCCAAAATAAAAAAAGCGATGAAACGAAGAAAAGCAAAAAAAAACAAAGAAAAAAACCAAGATAAAAAATCGTTAAACAAAAACACGCACCAAAGCGAAAAAAATCGCCAGAACAAAAAAAACGCCAAAAAAATTCCAAAGTCAAAATATATCCAAAATGCAGAAAGTCGCCAAAATGAAAAAAACGCTGAATCAAAAAAGCAAAATGAAAAAATCGCAAAAACGAAAAAAATCGCCAAAACTAAAATAATCGACAAAGCTTAAATAATCGTAAAAAAACTTAAAACTAAAAATAACCCAAAATTTAAATAATGGCTGAAAGCCACAACTGATATATCGTCAAAAACGAAAAAACCCCTAAAGCGAAAAAATTTGCTAAAATTAAAAAGTTTCCACAAACAAATAAAAATCGACAGAACGAAAAAAGTGATATATGTTGTATATGGTATTCCTACGGAACCCTTCGCGGGCGAGTGAAAGATGGAATTTACTGAACTTTTGTATGTTGTACAGTGTTATTGTTGAATATGTTTCCTAACAGTTACCTAGGGGAGTAATAGCTTCTTTTCTTGTCTATCTGTAACACGTAATAAAATAAATAATTTTTTTGGAATTAAATTAACTTAAATTTTCAATTTTATCCCACGTCTTTAATATAAATTTAAATGTAGTCAGCGCCCTTGGGATATGCTACAATTTTCATACGCTTAACTGTCTAAGAAAAGAGGAAAAGCTTTCATACAAAAGAAAAGACGCAACAAAAATCAATTGTTAAACTAACACAATCAAATTATGGCAACATATTGTTCTAGGCGTTTTTTAAGGGAATGTACGCATGCATATCGTTACCTTAATATAGAAAGGCCTTAACTAGTTTTTTTTTGCAAAACGATGTTTTTAGCATATTTGGATCTATAAACGAACCTCTTCTAATCTATCGAAATATGGAAAAAATCGATCTTCAAACAAATGAGTTAGGGCCTTTCTATATTAAGGTTACGATATACTTTTCATACATGAATATTCTTTTTATATTTTTCATTTCAAAGAGATCGGCTATGTATTCGCCCCTAAATTTTTATGTATGTTGGCTTTAATGCCAAAATCAATTCGTTTAATTTTACTGGCGCCAGTCTTAAATAATTCATGTTATGTTTTTTATATATTTTTATTAAATTTTTCTTTTTTTTCTTCATAACTTTTCTGTCGCTTTAGGATTTATTTTAATGCTGCTAGACTTAAGTTATTGTAGTTTATTTTTATGGGAATTCAAATCAATATTTTTGTGGCGGAAAAAAACTTTTAAAAGAAAAATAAAATTGGAAAAAGATTGTGAAATGAATTATTTATGAAAATGTTAATTAATAAATGTTATTAGCAGTTTTAAGAGTAAAAGGAAAATGACAGCTGTATAGGGAAAACAAATGGTAATGAATTTTGGAACAACACAAAAAATATTTTGTTTAGCAATTTTCGCCTTCGACTATGACATTTTTGTAATACGTTAAAGACAGCACGATACATTTTTCTTTGATCTATTACAAAAATGTCGTAGTCGAAGGCGAAAATCGCCAAACACGATAAGGGCCATTATAACAAATATGCTTCCATCTCAACGAGTATTGTGAATAACTTATTCGGCAGCTCAAACACTTATAGCCTTAGGGCTAAAGTTTTTATGGACTAAAAGTATTCTCCCATTCCACTACTACTTAACTATTATAGTGCAATATCTTGAAATCATAACACTTCTGTATAAAAACGAATTCAGGCCTCGTTTTAGCTTTTCTGACAGGAATCGAGCCAGAAAAGCTAAAAAGAGGCTTAAGCAGTATGTGTGTTTGTTCTAACACATTTTATATTAACTTTTCCAGTTGAAAAGAATACAATTTAGCACAAACCACCCACAAATATTTCCCACAGTTTTCTAAAGAAAAAAAACACATAAAAATAAAGTTGCTAATCCACACCATTTCAATCTTAATTTTTCCGAAATCATTATGTTAAGCTTTTACAAATTAAAAAAAATTAAGAAAAAGTGTCATGAAACCGCTTTTACTCTCCAACTAGATAGAGACCCTTTTTTTAATTAAGACAGCTTGACGGCACATTTGAAATCATAATGACAGCTTTTCCGTTCACTCCTTAGTTTCTACATCAGCTCAAACCACTTGGCACTTAGACATTTTATAGCTGAGCATGACATTTCCAATTAGAAGTATTCAACGAAGTGTATAAAAATTGTTTAAACTCTGTAAAAATTTTTAAAATAAACAAACAAACAAACGAGCAAAATCTGTAGTTAAAATTATATATTTTTTTCTTGATACCTTCATGCTCGTTTATAATAATACAGGTTTCTGGAAAACTCTGCACAATAACAGACACCTTGAAAATGTTAACCGAAGACAATTATTTCTTAAAAATAACTTGTTCATATTGCTTTTGTTTATTTATTCATATTCTACAAGTATTTTGAAAACAGACAAAAAATACATTTTAATGATGTTGTTTCTTGCCCCACTCACTCCCACGCTAACAATATAAAGTTTATGTGTCCTTAACAATTTAATTTATTCAAGATTTATGGATGCTATTTTCTATTATTATTGATGTTTATTGATGCTTTAAAAAACAAAAATGTATGTCATTAATAGAGCCTTAATGGAAAGAGGATTTATTTTCAGGATCAGAGAAGAATATTTTGTAAAAAAAAATACGTTTTTTTAGAAAAGGGATTTTGTGGACAAAATCCACTTGTAAAAATCGCAATTATCCAGCAAAACATAAATGAGTCCATCCAAAACGAAATATTGTTTTGATGATTTCTTAAGCAGTTGTTTCTCCTAGTGTTTTTTTTATGCAATCGTAGATTCTAATAAAACTGTAGTTTTTGGACTCATGAAAAACCTATGCGGCATTGCTGGATAATCATATTTAAAATATTTGCATTAAGTATCCAGCAAAAAAAAAATGGCATGCACAAAAGGAATAAAGCATCACATAAATAATTCCTAGCAAAAAAACTTTGCTTACTGGTTGGTAAAAAATAATGTTATAGGATTTAAGTCGTAACTACTTACAATTCGACTCGATAACTAGTTATTTTTGTTTGAGAAATCCAAAAAAAGGGGTAACTCTTACAAATGCATTTACATTGTCACAGCATCTAACTAGTTATTATTTGGCTTACTTGAAGCTAAAAAATAAGTAGTCAAATAATTAAATTAAAATTTAAAAAAATTAATATCTTTTCAATTTTGATATATTTTTTTATTTTTTGACCCAGCTGGTATACGAACCTGTGCTCGTTCAGATATGAAGACAAGCACTTTACCTCCTCAGCTATTGTTGACACAAGTTTAAGCGACAAATATTAGTTTTCATATAAATACAAACACATGTTGACATAAATAGTGGTTGTCTACTTATATATTTTATTAATACATATCAACAAATTGTAACTACTTTAAGATAATGATAAAAATGCGTACTAATTTTATTAAAAACTAAGAAGTAGTTCTAATTTGAGCCATGGTAATAAAATAAATAAGAACCACTTTGTAGTACATTAATAAAGTACTATCGATTACAAGAATTACAAAAGTTTTTGCTGTGGTAGTGAATTTTTGTCGATAACGAGTAGACATGTGACAATTTTTTAGTAAAAGGTATTAGGCAGCATTTACGTTCTTATTTGCAAATAAGCATTGCCTATAAACATAGTATTAGTCAACCTGGGCTCAAATCGTCACATCCGTGAACGTACCACTCGTCACGTAAAAACGTAATTTTTAATTATGACGTACTGTAATCCCATACAGTTTATGCGATTGACATGTCACGTAATAAATTTTAGTACGATTGCCGATACGATCACGGATGTGGCGATTTGAGCCCAGTATTGGTTTATATTTGGTTTGACTTTAATTAATATGATTAGAGTTCTTTTTTAAATTAATTTTTCAATTAAATTATATTTTTATTTATAGATAAATGTGAAGCATGTAGACAGAAAAAAATTTTACAGCGCGGAGGGTTGAACAGACGTATTTCGATAGCTCCCGCTATTGTCGTCGGAGAGCTTTATCATGTAGACCACTCGACTAAAGTCGGTGGTTGGCAGCCAAGAGTTGATTATAATTTACCTTTAATCAATTCATACTGTCACTCTTAGAGCTGCATTTCACTCTGGCGAAAATATGCATTTTCTTAAACTGCGGTAGGCAGATTTAGGCGCCCATTGACCTGAAAATTTTTTAGGTTAGCTTTTTTATAAATATTCATCGATTTCAAGAAGAAGACTTGAAGAAATCCAAATTTAATTTTTTTAATATCACTCTAGCATGCATTGTACATTAGGATGTATCATCATTTTATATATGAAGGAGAAAATAAGTCATATGAAGAGAAAATAATCGATTTGGTATACTTTCATGAAGTTGTGTGTTGTTAAATTACATAATTTTTTTTTGGAATAATGAATTTTAGTCGAAGTGTATGGCTTTCATTCGTTCTTAATTTAATCTTTCGATTAAACTATTTTTTATTTTTTTGGAAAGAAATTCTAAAGCATGTAAATATTGAACATTCAAAGAGAATTTCGATGTACGGAAGGTGGAACTGACATCGGATGTTTCGAGACCACCATAGTCTTCTCATCAGAAATATCCTACAAAAAATAAGAAAGTTATAGGCCATTAATTAAAAAACCGATTTTACTTCGCATACAAAATTGTTTTTGTTCAAAGAATTTCTTTTACTACAAACTGAAACTGAAAAGTGAAAAAGCCCTATTTATTTCCCATACAAAAAATAGTTTTTGAACAAATTTTTTTTACTGGTAGACTGCAGTAGACGGGTGGAAGGAAGTAGGTTCCAATATTTTTTCATTTTTTTTTGCGTAACTAAGAATAAAATGCAACGTTCTAGCGGTAATAAAAAAAATTGTTGACGCTCCACAATATTGCATATGAGGTGATGTTCACTGTGATGGAATCCTTTTTTTTTACAGAAAATAATTATAATAAAAAGTATGAAGTTTAATTTTAATATTAGTGAAGAATGTCTTTACACTTTGAATATTTCAATGAGAGTAAGTACGTTTTTGAACAAAAACTGTACAAGGTCTAAGGTTACTATATTTTCAATATACTACAACTTGCTTAATCCTTAATATTATGATAAATAATTATCTATTGACAGTTTTTTTAAATATCATACTTTTTAAAATTGAGAGCAATATATTTAGTTTCAAAAAAATTTCTTATCTATTACATTAAACTGAAAAAACATACAAAGCTTTGTAAAATGTTTTTTAAGATTTTCTTCTCTTCAATTTCAGGCATGCCTACTAGAAAACTATTTCAGAATCTGGAATATGCTTTAGAATTTTTTCACTCCACTTTTGAATTTCGGTACCGCATATTTTTGTATAGTAGTGCATTATGAATATTTATCACCATTATACATATTTATTTTAAAAACTTTAGCATAGACACTTAAGAAAATAAATCTGTTTATAAACTTTAACACTTAAAACTTCTCGGATCCATTTATAACAAAAAAGTTAAGGTTATTTGTCTGATTTTATTGAGATAAAATATTAATTTCTAAAATTTGTAAAACAAACTTAACAAAAATATATATCATGCTCTTAAATGAAACGTATGAGTGATATGAATAATTTCTTATTGCTCATACGCTAAGAAAAACAGCTCCTGAACCACAAAAATAATTTTATCATCATTTATTAAAGAACTTTCCGCACAAAATTATGAGCAAAGTTTACTTTCTTTTTAACTTTTTTTTTGTTACACACAAACAAAATTAAGATGGAAAATTTCTCTGAATATTATAAATGTTTATCGTTGCAAATGAAATGAAAACGAAAAACTCACGTTTTTAAGTAACTATTCAAGCAAGACACAAAAAGAAAAAAGAAACTCTTATGCACAAATAAATCATAAAGAAAACTTTTTGATATCTCATAGAACATAATAAAACATATCTAGCAGCAAAAAAAGTAATAATAAGAGGATAAAACAAGAAATAAAAAAAATATTATTAAGGGAATTTTGCTGGAAATGTAACTGAATAAGTGCTAGCGAAAGACAGAAAATGGAGTAAGGTAGAAAAAACAACAGAAATTCATTTTTTTCTGGCATTGTTTTGTTGTTATTCTTTTACAGCAAATTGGAAACCAAAAAAAAAAAAGAAAAAACTTTTACTTCACTGACCACGTAGCAGCACATGCTTGATAAGAATATGATGGCACTTTTGTTACATTTATACTGACACTCAAAACACTACTGTTACTATTGTTCCATTAAAGCTCTTTTCCACCCACTCTACATTTTCCCCAAAGTAAATCGACATTTAATAAATGCACAAACTTTTGTTGCTTTTATGGTACATTTAATTTCTTTGCAGCCACGCTATATAGCTTTTGTAAAACACTATGGAGTATAGGATCAGCTTAAGTTGAAAAAGAGATATTTTCTAGATTTTCGTGATAATATTTTTATTGTTTTAAGTTTTCTAAAAAGATAGTAAAAGTTTGAAGTTGTTTATAATTTGGTGTATCTGTTGCTTAAAATATATTTTATTTCAACATTGTAAAACTGGCTAGAAATAACTATTTGTAATATAACAACTACCCATTGTGCAGCACCTAAGGGGTTTGTTTTAAACCTAGACACTCGGTATTACTTTTTAGGAATTGTAACAAAAGACTCGTTAAGAGAATATAAATATGCTAAGAAGCAATAAAAATATGAAACAAATATGTATATAAAATATTTTATTAATATACTTGAAATAAAAATATGCACACACAAATTACGAATAATGGAAAAAGTAACATTCGTTAACTTAAAAGGAAAAGGAGATACAAATTTTATCTTAAAGGTACTTTTAAGTAATGTTTTTCATAACAGCAATGATTAAAAAAATATATATATGTAACGAAAATTAGCTGCCAAGGCATCATAACTCATAAAACAATGTTCTCAGTTAATCTTTAAGGATGGATGTGAGGTCTCACAGACTTTTCACGCTTTTTAGTTTTCAATAATTATTATACTACTTTTTACCAACAGACCCGAACTTCTATGTAGCTTCGAAAATTAGCTGCCAAGGCATCATAACTCATAAAACAATGTTCTCAGTTAATCTTTAAGGATGGATGTGAGGTCTCACAGACTTTTCACGCTTTTTAGTTTTCAATAATTATTATACTACTTTTTACAACAGACCCGAACTTCTATGTAGCTTCGGGCAGATTGGAATGAAGTTGTACCCTTTGATTTTTATTAGATAAGTTATACTGATTCTGAAGATGTCTGTGAGACTCCATGTCCTTATACAAAGGTTCACAGATTCAAGATTTGAGAAAAATTTGAATTTTTTTAGGTGTTTTTGAATTTTACCTTTTTAAGCCAGTTTGTTAAGGCTGCCATTACACTGTCTGAGTTTTCCTTTGATTTCAATACGTAAAAGTGATATATTATGTTTAGTTTATAATTTTTAGTTTTTTTCCCTCTTCATTTTTTATAGGTTTTTAAAACTTCAAAAAAAAATTTTATTTTGTATGAAAAAACAAATTTTTCTCGAAAAATTCCGAATAGTTGGAAATATAAGAAAATTGTGTACAATTGGCATAAAGAGAATTTTATTACGCATATTTTTTTTTATTCCTTACGTAATTTTTTTCTACATGTACAGACATATATAATAATTAGGATATATAATACAGATATACATATGTAATAAAATTACAGCTCCTAGTCGGAGCATAGGGCGGAAACGAACATAGTCCATTGCTGTCTGTCTTGTGCTAATTGTTTAATTTGTTGCCATGTTCCTCTGTGCCTGCATTCTGAGTGAACAGATCTTATCCATGTACTGTTGGGTCTACCTCGACGTCGCGAACCTTGCGGGTTCCACTCAGAAGCCATTCTCGCTATGTCATTTTCGGGTTTGCGAAGCGTGTGTCCTATCCAGCGCCACTTCCTTCTTTTTATTTCGTTTTTTATGGGTTCACTGCCAGAGATTCTTAGCAGGTTCACATTTGAGACCGTGGAAGGCCAGTTTGCTGGCCTGGAGTTTGCTGCATATGACGTCCGTCACTTTCCAAGTTTCAGAGCCGTACAATAAAACCGGTTTTATGCTCGTATTGAAAATTTTTAGTTTTGTCCGTTGTGATATATTCCGAGCTGACCAAACCTTATTAAGTTTGTAGTGCATGTGTCTCGCTTTACTAATTCGTCCCATTACATCATTATTTGCCCCACCGTCTTTTGTTACAATGGTACCAAGATATGCAAATTGCTCTACATCCTCTATGATAGTTTGCTCGTTCTTCACATCTACACATAGGGGTGATTGGTTTGTTGTTTCAATTCGCATTAGCTTGGTTTTCTTCATGTTCACGCGTAGACCAACCTTGGCGGCATTTTCAATAAGTTTTTCCAGTTTGTGTTTTGCACCAATTAGTGTATGTGACAGAAAGCAAATATCGTCTGCATAATCCAAGTCATTTAATGCTCTGATGTGGTCGCCATTGTATACCTTCTGACACATCGGCGTCTGTTCTTGAGAGAATATTATCCAATACTACGATAAATAATAGTGGTGATAAAACGCACCCCTGTCTAACACCTCGCTGAATGTAGAATTTTTCGGTATTCTTACCTTTGAAGCGGACTGTACACTCAGCATTCGAATATAGTTCGCAGATTATATCAATGATCTTCTGTTCAATACCCTTCTCACGAAGAGATTGCCATATGGCATTGCTATGAAGGGTATCAAATGCCCGCTCAAAGTCCACAAACAGAAGATACAGAGGGGAGCGCCATTCTACGGACTGCTCAATAATTATACGTAGAGTGTTTATATGGTCTACACACGATCTATGAGGTCTAAAACCATTCTGTTCTTGTCGTACTGATGTATTAATAGTTGGTGAAATACGCTCGAGAATAATAAACGCTAACAGTTTAAGCACTGTATTGAGAAGAGTAATTCCTCCCCAGTTCCTTTTTCGGGATTGTAATAATTACGCCTTCCTTCCAATTAGAGGGGATGTTATTGTCTATCCAGATCTTCTGGAAAACTATGTGTAATACGGGAGCGAGAATGTCAGCTCCATATTTTATCAGCTCCGGTGGTACATTATCCGGGCCGGCACTTTTGTGATTTTTCAGCTTTTGAATAGAAGCCAGAATTTCTTCCAAAGATGGTGGTTCGGTTGAAATACTGGAGCATGAACTTTGTGGTACGTTGCTAGTGAGATATTGAACTTCAGCCGCGGGTGATTCGGATTGGTTTTCGAAGAAATGTCTCCACTGGTTTAATTTTAATATTTAAGTGGTTTAATTATTCCAATTGGTCAAACCGTTCTCGAGTTAAGGGGGAAATATACTGATGTACCAAATGGAAATATTAGTGATGCCTATAAAAAAAAACCTGAGGCGGATAGCAAAAAAAAACTGGAAACTGATTTGAATTTAGCGCAGTAAACTTTCTATGTTCAACATATTTTTATTTAAAGGGTCGTTAGTGTTGTTAAGTAAGTTATGAGCAATAAACTGATAAAAAAAATTATATATTTTTTGGAAAATTTAGTATTGTTTTAACGCGTAACCAAAAAAATCTTAAAATTTATCAGGCAGGTTCTTTTAAGGGTACTGTTTTAAGGGGTTCTTTTATCGTGGAATGCCCCATATATTCTTGCCAATATCAAGTCAACCGTTCACTAACAAAGCGTCTTCACGAGCCACTGATTTATCCTGACAAATGTCAAAGTCTAAATGACAAAGTTTGACATATGTTAAAAACAATATTATGGCTCGTCAAGACGCTATGCAATGGTGGGTAAGAAAAAATAAGTACATATGTGACAGCGCATAGAGAAAGGGACCTAAGAATAAAAAAAAATAAATTTTCACTTTTTTTGATGTGGACAACATCTGTAGCATCGAATGAGACCGGTCCCATGCCCCAAAAGTGTTCCCTCCCACAGATATGCGCGTTTTATGAAATTGAAGACATGCTAAAGTAAATCTACTTCTTCGAATTCGTCCACCATTTGATCCTAAAACAGTCAGTAAGAATGTTATTTGTTTTTGTGAAAAAATTTTCGTACTAACAGAGTGATATTCACGATTTAAAAGAATTATAAATGAATATTTATTATAATTCACAATTAATAATATCAGAAAATAAAGCTGGATTCGAAAAAACGCGAGCAAAATTGATATCAAACTCATGTAAACAGCGCGCTAGGTAGAAAACAGTAAAAACCAACTAAACAAAACAAGAGGTAGGGACGACCTACGCGCGTTTTCAAGGTTGGCCAACACGTGCCTGACGTCATGAGATGTGTCGCTTTCAATACGCTCAGTGATGGTACACCAAAGGTACACGTATTTAAATCTTTAAAATGGCTCTCCTGAACAAAACAGGGTTTTACCCTTGGGTCCCTTTCTATTTTGCGCGTACAAATTTGCATAGCCAAATATTTTTATTTACGATATTTTACGTATACTTTATGAGATTAGGCATCAAATATTACTCATACGCATATGCGGACGCTGTTCGTGGATTTTGCATAACGCATATATACTGTTGCATACTTTTGGGGTGCACACAGTGTATTAAAGAAGTGGAAATAGATCTCCTGTTACTAAAATGGGGCTACCAGATTTTATAAAAATTGCACACAGAAGTAAAAAAGAGTAGGTGATATTAAGTTTTAAAATTGGTAAGTACGTTCATAAAGGCGACAGCATCACAAGGCCTCAAATTGAGGCATCCCATATGTATGAAAAATTTAAACGGAGAGATTTTATTCAATTTGAAATAATATTTAAGGCAATTTCTCTTTTGGTCAAAATAAACCAAATTTAAGTACAAATAACTTTTTGTTTGGTTTAATAATAATAATTTTGTTATTAAATACAAAACTTCACTTACTTAAATACCTAAATCGTAATTGTAATTTATAGCAAAATCCTGTCAAAAAGTCTAACTGGGATAAATCAAAGGAAAGTTTGATTAAATATTAAAATCACTTAATACTTACTTCAAAGAGTTTGATTTATGATATTAAAGCTTTCCTGTCATTTATATGAAATTAAATTCTTACTTAAGGACAAACAAAGCATAATCATTGCATATCCTGGGTCTCTCAAAACTATAAATTTAGTTTGCCTTTTCTACCTCTTGCTATTTAAATATTCTGTCATTAACCTTTCAATATACTTTCATTAAAACTAACATTTATTTTCAAAATTTCGTTACTTGTATATCTCCCAACTAAATAAACATGACTTTTTACATTTAATAACAAACGTAAATAAAGCCAATATCAACCAGGGGATAATAAGGCCATATTTGTTTTAATACTTTAGTTTGTTATTACAGCCTGCAAGTCAGTTTTACACATATATATTAAAGCCTTGATAATCCCTTTAGATAAAAAAAAACCTATGTAGAATAAAAGAAAGTTACAAATAATCTATATCAATATCTGTAAAGCTACTAAAAAGTTAGTTTTATTGTGGTTTTTTATAGCTTTTTAATAGTAATTTATTTATTTATTTGCAATCTTAAATTTTTGCTAATTTATTTGCTATAAAAACTGGAATTTTACCGCAGGGTTAATGTGGGAATAATATTTTTATTCTTATACTAAATGAATTCAGGACTTCAGGGCAAATACAAAGAGACTTAAATACCCAGTTTAGTGTACATAAAATAAAGAAATATAGAAAAAAGTTGTATGTAATAGAAGAATTATATGCAGTCTTCAATGGATTCAGATTTCTATGTGGTTTACTGTTTAGAATGATTTTCTTAATAAGTCTTGCACTGCATAGTGGGGCAGAATCAAAATAATTGAAGCATAAATCAGACATTTCTAAACGAGTATTTCCATTGTAATAAAATTTCACAGGTACATGGCAAAGAAGTATTTCCGTTTACGTTTTGAATGCCAGCTTATATTAGGCAAGTTTGGTCATGTAAAATTTTCTCATTAGATTTCACTGGACTTTGTAGCTGCTCATATATGCTCTAGTACGTTTAATAACAAAAAAACCACCATTTCTAGTTTGCACTTATTGTCAAGGCCATAGCAAGCAAATTAAATTTACTTGCAAAAATTATTCAATGATCATCTTTAAAAATATCCTATGTAAATAATATTAAAAATTTCACAAAAAAAAACACATTCCTAATCTTCCTTATAACATTTAAAACTATGTCAATGTACTATTAGCTAAAAAAAAACTAAAAAGTAGTGTAAAAAACAAGCACAAATGAAAAAGAAAACGAAATAATCACAACCCACTGCACCTAGTTGTTATAATAAAAAATTATTATTTAGTTCGTTATGAAGCAAAGAAAACAGAAATACAAGAAAAAAGCAAACAAACAAAAAATAGAGTTCATTCAAGTTTACTATTTCATAGCTCATGCATGCAATTTAATTTTGAAATATGTTCTACTATTAACAAACACAAAGTACACTCACACACTCAAACATTCATACATTAAATCCATAAGCCTTCTAATACAAACACATACACCTTAAATCTAAGGGTGCCTTCTCACCCGTTGGCAGTACTAGTGTAATAAATTTATGTTTTAGGCTTGAGTATGTATATGTGTGTGTGTGTACTAGTGAAACTTGCTCTCTTTTTCGTTTTCTTTGGGTTTCAAAACTAGTTCAAGTTTTTTTTTTTTTTGCTGTCTTGATTAATTTGTGGTTTAGTGTTGACTTGTTGATGTGCTTGAAACTAATACAAACAAAGTGTTAGCTAAATAAACAAGCAAACATACGTATATTTTATATTCGTATTAATATACATTGAGCTGTGAAAATGCAGTCATTTATTTTAGAAATTTTTAAAATATGGTTAATCTTAAACAAAATCTGCTAGAAATATACTTCATATTTTAGTTTAAAAGGAAAATATTAATCATACGCCTTTGATGTAAACAAAAAAAATTTTGGTTATATAGAGATCACTGAAATTAACTGCCTATTCAACGATGTCGAAGGAAAACCTGAGCGATCGAAAGCCACCTTCTCGAAATCTAGTCAATTTAAGTTCAACAATATTTAAATCTTTCGTTTGCCTGCTCTTACGTTTGTCAATGTTTTTACGTATTAAAATTTTACAATAATTCCATATTGTAAATTTTAAGTTTATTTGACGATTTTCATTAAAACACAGAAAATAGTAGTAAATAGTTTGAAGAAACTACAACCAAACATAATGGTAAGAGAGCCCACTGTAAGGTACTCGCAGTTGTACAGGAAATTTTTATAATTTTCTAAATGAAAAAATGAATAATAATGCTAAAAAATATTATAATAAAAAGAGATATTACGCGTTCTAAAAATTTTATGGACTTTTATGCTAAAATATCATATAAAATAGTATTTATGATTTTGTTCATAAACGCAAATCAGTGTCCTGTAGCTTAGAATGCGCATGAAGATGGTCTTTCGATGTCGTTGAACAGGCAGTAAATCTTAATACATACACGTATAAAAATCACTTATCGCAGTGTTCATAATCTCCGAACGCACGCAATTGATTTCAATAAAATTTGGTATATCCGCTGATATTTCGAATAAAGGTTAATAAATTTATTTAGAGTATCAATCCCTTTGCGACCTAAAGGCATTTATCCTCTGCATCTTCGCTGAAAAGCATCCCATAGAAAAAAATACTTCTGGCCTACGTAAGCTTGACTAGACAGAAATTCTTTACTTAGCGAAGATGACCCAAAGCCATTCTCAATCTAAAAAGAAAATTATTTGCACAAGGAGACACAAACAAGCCACTCAAGTTCGTGATATAGTTGAGTGAATATGTGAAGAGCTGAATTCCAAAACTCAGTACTTGGATTTATAAAAAATTATGACTTTAATATCGCAAGTGAAAAATATACAAAAGCTATTCCTTGCCCTTTACAAAGTACATTGATAGTTGGAGTGTGCTTCAAAACACTATTGCTTTCTTGAATGGAGTTTAAATGTAATTGAACCAGTTTTGGAACTCAGTGCCTCTTGTGTACTGTTTTCAAGTGTATTTAATACACGCTTATGTATACTGTATATCGTCATAGAAAATGCAAAGTGCCCTATCCAACATTTTGAAAGTCTCACAGGAGAGCAATAAAGCTTGTCTAAATAAAAAATATATTGACAATTAGTACAAAATCTTACAATACAAGTAGAAAAGGACCCACAAATTTACATATTTATTGTAAAATTTTGCACTAAGTTTTAATATATTTTTTCATTTAAACAAGTTTTATTTATACTTGCCTTATTTACCTTTTAAAATGTTGAATAGGACTTTTTGTATATTCTGTGACGATATACGTACTAAGTGCCTCTAGATGTTACGGTTGAAAATTATGCACTTTTACCAAATTTCACCCGAGTTATCTCTTTTGTGGGCATTCCCGATGTTTTTTCAACTCAAAATTATACAAATTTGAAAAGGTAAGATTCATATTATAGTTCTCGTCTCCTTCAATGGATCTTAAAATAGAATTATAATATTACATTTTTTTAATATGTTTGTGTATTGAGCGTTAAATTGGCTTTCACAGTTTTTGAGAGAATGGTTTTTGTGAAAAATACACCACAAACAGTGAATTTGTAAGCACTATAAAACGGGTGGCTGATGAAAGCTACTATCAAGAAAAAACGTAATAACTTTTTTTCTGTGCAACCAACCTGTTCCATTTTTATTTTATTTTATAGATTGATCTTTAGATTTAACGAAAACAGTGTGGTGAGCAGTTTCATCAAGGTTCATTGTCGGGCCTTATCTTTTCGAAGAAAACGGTCTTACTGTTACGATCAATGGAGACCGTTACTTAAAGATATTGAAAGAGTTTTTCTTTCCAGAACTACGACGGAAGAGAATCCCTTTCAACTCTGTGTGGTTTAAACAAGATGGGGCAACTTGTCACATAACCGCGCCTGTTATGACAGAATTACGGCGAAAGTTCACCAATAAGTTGATTTCAAGAACCTGATTTTTTTGTGGGGTTATTGCAAACATGAAGTATACAAAAGAAATCCAACAAATTTGGATGATTTAAAGCAATGTATTCGAACGATAATTGAGGAAATTCCCGCTGCAACCCTGCAGGCAGTAATGAATAACTTTTTGATAAGGTGTCACACATGTGTCACCAACGGTGGAGGCCATTTGAATTCAATTAATTTCAAAACTTCATGAATTACTTTAATAAAAATATATTATTTTTCAAATGAATTAATAAAAAATATATTACATAATTTTTACAAGAGCTTATTTGAGTTTCTTAATGTAGCAAAATTCATCAGCCACCCTGTATATACTCTCTAAAAATTAATTAAAATAAGGACGAAGTAAAAAGTTGTGACCATTATTTTTATTACTATTTTTTTTTTACTTTAGCTCCCATGGAAAACTCAAAAATTAGTATCTTTTAAAATATTATCTTTACAAAAATTTAAACAGAGGTAAAAAGCGGTCTAACTCCTCTTTCAAATAAAACTTACTTTAGCAAAATCAATTAACAATGTTAAAAGTCATCATTATTTGTTCAAATCATTATTTGTAATAAAATGCGACCTACCTAAGAATTTCTTTGGATATATAAAAACCCACAGTGCGACAGAATAAAAATATTCTTGCAGCAAATCAAATCTTTACTAAACAAATAGTGCTCTCTACATCGCACAGTGGTATTTTCTTGGGAAAACAGCAATTGTTCGACTATCACTTTTCAAAAATCTAATGATGCAGTACGTAATATGTGAATGAGCCCTTATAAATTTTCTGAAAAAGGTCACGAATAATCCAGTGCAGGTTTGTAATAACATTTGTTGCATACATTTAGGCTCAAACCTTACAAATACTGCTTCAGCAGCCGTATGTTACTTTTGCAAAGCAAAACCTTCCGAAATAAACGATTTGAACACAATTTCAAATAAAAATATTGATGATGAGGCTTATAGATTGGGAATATCGTCATTACATGCTCGAATAAATTTAATGGAATGTATACTTCATGTAGCTTATAATATGCCTTTCGTAAAGTGGTCTGCGATTGATGAAAAAAATAAGATTATAAAACAAGAAAATAAGCATCGAGTTCAGACGGCATTAAAAGAACGAATGAGCTTGCGAGTTGTCTCTCTATAACAAGGATTTGGGTCTTCGAACGATGGCAATACCTCAAGACGTTTCTTCTCCAACACTGCGCTTATTGGCGATATAACAGGTGTTAATGAAGAATTTATACATCGCTTTTGAATTATTATTCAGACAATAACATGTGGCCAGAAAATTTATACTATAAAGTTTAAAAATTTGCGTGGGATACGGCTGAGCTATTTGTAAAAAAAAAAAATAAAACTGTTACTTCATGCCCGCTACTGTCCTTAAAATATTGATGCATGGAAAGGACATAATTTTACAACTAGGTGATATAGTTAAGAACTGAAAGGTGATGAATAGAATTTTTACTATCTTGGACTCATTTTGCTTATACATATTTATATATGGGCGGTAGGCGTGGCTGATGTTAAGGAAACTTTGCATGCAGCTTTTGTTTATTTTAGAAAGTGTATGTACCAAATTTGAAGACTTTTGTTTGGATAGCAACAATTTTATGAGAAAAAAATTATTTGTGTTGTATGGGAGGTGGCCGATGGGAGTGGCTGATATCAATGAAACTTAACACGCATCTTTTGTTTATTCTAGGAACTGTATGTATAAAAACTGAAGGCTTTTGCTTCTATAGAAAAAATTTTATGAGCAGAAATAAATTTGGATTGTATGGGCGGTGGGCGATGGGCGTGGCCGATTTCGATGAAATTGAATTTTTTCATAACTTAGTCAATATAATGCTTGAGCTAGGACAACTCCTTATATTTTTTGCACAAAAATGTATGCAGCCATCCCTCTGTGCGTTGTTTTGGCCTTCCGCTGGTGTTAACTCTTTTTTGCCGTCTTAAAACTAACAGATCTATTATATTTAATAATTTTGCCAACGTAACGCTCAATACATTTTTTTACAAATTTCATATTGTTTTCAGAACTTACACTTATTTTGAATTTAAAACAATTGAGATGTATAATCTCGGATGAGTTTTATCATAAACTCCTTAGCAATTATTTACGCAACTAGGTACCCGGGTACCTTTGGCGTTTTAAACCAACAGGTTTTCATCGAAGCTTTTCACCTGAAACCTTTTGAGAACTAATAACTTTCAAAAAAGTTTATATTTTTGCAGCGAAAAACTAATTTACTCTTAACACTCTTAGCTATGAACCAAGGTAGCCGGGTAACTGTGACCGACTTCCTAAACGCCAAAACGCATTGCAGTGATGTGACTTTACATTGTGTACAACAACAAAGCACATAAAACTTTGCCTCACTGCAATGCATTTTGGCGTTTAAGAAGCGGCCATTGTAAGTATATCTTTAATGCTGTTAGTAGCTCTGCATAAAAACGAAACAGTTCTCTGTAGAACTACATCATTAGATTTTTAAAAAGTGATAGTTAAAAATTAGCTTTTTGCCTAGAAAATACCACTTTCCGTCGTGCTGATTGCATGTTTCTACTTCCGTCGAAACCAGTGCATATTTCGCCATTTCGAGTTTTTAATTTTTTTGCGGTTATAACAATACATTAGATATGCTAAATATTAAATTTTGTATTAAATGCAAGAAAAATAAACTCATATTTTGTTTAGTCTAATTTAAAAAATTTTTCCAGCAAAGCACAATAAAAAATTTGTTATACTAATTTTAGCCTAATTGTATGCTCCATTTATTTCATTTATATTATTCGTTTGTTGTCAAAATAACATACATACCTTGATTTTGTTATTGTGTTTGTAACTATTGTAGCTGCTGTAGATGTTGTAACTTTATTTCTCGTTACAGAAAAAAAACAGAAGAACTTTTGTCCAAAATTTGTTGTTAACAACAAAATTTTGTGTATGTTAAGGTTGCTATTTGATATTGTTGTTGTAGTTGTCGTAGTTCGTTTCAATAATAAGGATAAGTACGATGATGAGGATGCTGTTTAGTTGTTGTTGCTGCTGTTGTTATTCTCCTGTAGTCTATGTAAATAAAAATGAATTGTGGTAGTCTGTTTTATTACACAATATAACTACAGCAATGTGTACACACGCATACACACATAGACATGCCGTTAAATAAGTGTTATATTCACTCTCTTTTTTATTATTATATTTTTTATAGTTAAATTGAGAGCTTATTACTCTCATCTATGATTTTATTTATGTTGCAATATATTTATTTTACTTTGTTAAGCTTAGTTCATTTGTTTTGTTGTTAGCCGAATGTGTGTCATTTAACGGAGAACTTACTTATTGTCTCTTGTTTTGCTTTTATCCCTCTCTTTATTATATTTTTTTTGAAAATATATTTTTTATATAAGTATGTGTTTGAATATTGCTTTTATTGTTTGTATTGTATTGAGCTTAGACATTCCAAGCCGCATTCTGTCTTAAGGCTAACACATGACAAACTATTTCAAGAAAAATTCATTTCTTTCTCACAAATATTTTTAAAACCACAAGACATTGTGTCGTAAGAAGCAAATATAAAAATAAGAGAAACTGAAATTTACAGCAAAAACCAAAAGTTCGTTGTCCTCGTTCTATTGTTAAGATTTATTTTGCTTTTGTTTGTCAGTTTTGCAGTTATATTTGATTTTTATTTAAACATGACACAGTTAAAAGATTTCTATTGTATTTGTTAGATTGAAAAGCAATTGTAGTAAACATTTTTATAGTATTTTTCATTTTGCTTCGTTTTATGTTATCACTTTATAAAATTAGCTTTTTGCACAAAAAAAGCTTTTTATTTTCTCTTTTATTATTCAGTTTTGTGGTTGGCAAGATATTTTCGTTTGCTAAAATTTCAAAGCCCTTCTAACAGATTTGTTCTTTATATTTTTTAATTTTATTAAAATTGCTTAATTTGTTATTTTATGCAATAAATTTTATTGCGTTTTTCTTTAAAAGAAAACTATAAATTTTTTGTTAGTTTTTATTATATAAAAGATTAAGAGAGCCATACAAAAGCATTGTTTAAAAGCTTTTTTCAAATTTTGTTGTGTGTTTTTATAAACAGCATCTCGTAAATTTATTTTGCACAAATTTATGTTTAAATTATACATACAAATTATTTTTCATAAATTTAAGGTTTTAATATTTTATTTTAAAAACTTTGTTTTCCAAAAAAACACCAAAAAAAACCCGCAAAAAATAGTTTTCTCGACTTCCTTTAACTTTAAGCGGCGTCGTTGTCTGTTTTGCTTACTTTTCTTCTTATTATATTGTATTATTTTTTATGTTAGTATAAGTTATTTTTTTGTTTTTGTGTTAGTTTTAGTACTAGTGGTAGTTTTTTATTTTAGTAGTTGTAGTTATTTATGTTGTTGACCTCGTGTTTTACTTTGAAAATTTTAAGATAAAATGATGTTTGTTGTTGTGTTTTTGTTAAAGCAAATTTCTTCTCAAGATAATTTGATTTTATTTCTTGTTTTCTTAAGTCTTTTCGGTGTTTTTTTTTTCTATTTCATTTTTCTTTTTGGTCACTTTTTATAGATTTTCGACAATGACGTAAACAAACAGTAAGTCCATAACCGATTGTAATAGCAATTAATGATATTAAGCATACACACATGACACTGTAAGAAATTATTTGAACCAAGGAAATAAGTATTAATTTGATAAAGTTTTTTGGAAAAGATGAACTAAAAGTATAACCCCCTTATTCATAATACTTGTCAAAGGTTTATGAGAGGCTTATGAAATATATTTCGTATGGAAATCTGTTTCATAAACATTTTAGAAACATTTGATAGCTTATTTTGAATACGGAAGGCGTTACCTTCATAAATATGACATTTACAACTCATATTGTACACTCTAAAACATTATTTCAAATTTAGGATCATATATTGTCTAAATTTGTGTTAAAAATTTCTCCTTGTCTAAAATTACATCGATTTTGTAGTTACTTTATTAAACAAAAAACCTTTCAAATTAAACATATTTAGTCCAAGTGGAAAAAATTTAACATAAAGTATAATACGACTATGGCTGAATGGTAGATACGTCAAACTATCAGTCAGGAGGATGCGGAACAAACCTGCACACAGCCAATCGCTTTTTTTAGTAAAAACATTTTGTTCAAAAGTAATGCGTGTGTAATTTTAGGTCGATAATAATCGGTAAAGTGTTGCCGACTATTATCGACCTAATTTTCCACAAAAGTGTTTTAGAGTGTATATAAGATGGAAATATAATAGATTCTATTTTCAACTGAGCTCAGACGAAAGACTAAAAAAAACGATATTTCACATTTATGCATTGATATCAGATGAAAACTCAGACAGTGTAGCAGCAGCTTTACAAAACCAAACCAACTATAATATTTAAGAAAAGTTCAATGAAATAGACAATAAACCATTAATATTACTGTACAACAAAAAAATAACATGTCTCTAACGATTGATTCTGTCAGAAGATAGGAAAAAATATATACGTGTCTCTGCATTTTGGAAGCTTACATCTAAGATTTATTTAAGGGGGAATTAAAGTTCTCCCCCTTTTGCTGATATGTAGTTGTAGTGACTCGCTATAGGCAATCGTATAAGCCTTACGAAAAATTTACATAAATTCAAGAAAAAAATTTATATTTTCAACGAATTATTCATTAATTTTTTAAAGATAATAACAAAGAATGGTTTCAACGAACCGTATTACATTGAACTGCAATGAATATTTTCATTTAAACAACGTATGCGTACATTAAATCTACGTATTTTTTCAAAAATTTAATGCATGTTGGCTAATGTATGTCATTCACAGAAATTATGCAAAATAATAATTTTTTGGTGTAGACTTCATTATACCAGACCATCTGTAGCAAACTGCGGAACTTACTGTGCCATGGTTAATACGGATATGTAGGGATTTTCTCAAATTGTACTAGGTATTTGAAGGTCTTCATCCATAAAAGGTTATAGACCTTCCCGAAAGATTTCAGACCTATAAGTCTGTCCTTCTTTTTCATTAACGGAACGGGTGATCGATATTCATATTTTTCTCTTTCTCCCCCTCTTTTGTTGTGAAATCGGTTAAGTACAAGTGACCACCATAATGGCCTTAAAGAGACTGCATATCCATCAATTAGTCATAAGCCTAGTTTGGAAGCTATTCACCAACAGGGTCGCTACATCCACTCTATTTGGTGTACCATTTGTAAACTAGCAAATCGATGTGCTCCACTAGGAAGTATTCTGTCTCCTCTCCACTGGAACATTATGATAAGCTTCATGCTTACGGAACTTGACTTTATTATGTTTCATTCTGCGGAGTATGCATGATGACATTTTTGTCGCAGTATCCGGCAAGCATCTGGATACTCTCTCATAGCATTCATTGAAAATTGTGATCACCGGAAGAATTCTCAGTGTAAATTCGTAGAAACCGGATCCTGTAGTTTTCACAATACGATATAAGGTGCAAACTTTTCCGCCTACAGAATGGCTGCTAGTTTGTCTAACAATGCGAAGTATCTGGGTATCTAGCTGAATTCAAAGCTGTGATGGCACTGTAACATCCGGCCAATTATGGAGAAGGTCACTGTGGCTTTATACACAGAAAAAACTAAATTTTATTAGCAAAGAAATTTAATGAATTCAGAAACGGACCTACAAACAGATTTGTAAATACACACAAAAATGTCACAACAATTTCATTAAAAAACATAGTTTTTTTCATTAAACAAATTGTCGAAATCTATAAAACAATTTGTCTAAAAATATTTACAAATTCTAAACAAAATAACTCACTAAATCAAACAAAACTATTTACTAGATTTTCTGTAAGATATGGGGCATTATTTTTAAGCGGAGAACCCAAAAATATACAATTGCTCATTTCCGGTTTTGAACATGAAAAAAACATTTTATTAAGTAAATATTTGCTTGAAAAGATCAGACAATTTCCTATAAGAATCATTTATTTAAATTTAATTTAATTTTAATTTTGTTTTTTTCTAGTTCGAAAGAATAATAATAAAAAAAATTTTAAAACGGAAACACATGCGCACCCCACAACTCGACAAATAAACTTCACACAAAAAATATTTTTGCGTATACTATAGTCATGTCAAAATCAAGGTAAAAAATAATGCCCAATATCAAACTGTATTTTTTATAAAATTATAAAAGAGTTTGTCTAAAAATATTTATGAGTTCTAAACAAAATAGTTAACTAAACCAAACAAAAATATTTATTGATTTTTTTGTAATATATCAAACAAACTCTTTGTCTGAGTTAGAAAACTTTTTCTAAAGCTATTTTTAAGTTTTAAATTATAACATCATCATCAATTAAGCACTTATGAAATTTCACTTTGTTAAATGTGCTCAACTCTGAATGTTTATCTAAGGACTCTAAAAAAAGAATGGGAATTATCACTCAGAAATCTTCAGTAAGCAAACTTATTACAATCACATTCCTTTTGCCATCACTGTTGTTGTTGTGTATTTGTATGTCGTCATCGGGGTTAGTTTTGCGACATAGAAAGCCAGTTTTTGTTGTTGGTTTTAGTATTTGCGTCCTAAATAAAAGTTTAAGAAAAATTTACCGATTGAGTAAAGAAAATTTACTGAAAATTAAAGTTTTTTTTAAACATACTTTTGTTTGAAATTTTTTTGGCGATAATTTTTTCTGTGTGCGCATGCAGAAAGGCCATAGGAAACACTAAGAGAATAAATCCGAAGAACTGCAAGTGGCTCTTCAACATGTTAGAAAGTCCCATACTTACGTATGGTGCGCTAGTATGGTACGGCTCGCACCTCCTCACCAAGAGCAGCGTTTACCCTCATGCATTGATTGCCAGTTGATCTTATGGTCCAGCAATTGGCCATAAACTCTGCAATCGGGCTTGAAGAAACTAGTGCATGGAAAAAGACAACCGGAGGCCATGTCAAAACTTTGAGATTTCTTGCAGGCATCCCAGAATATATATCTCGTCGCCCATAGCTCTGGCCGTAGTTCGCAAGGCTATCTTGGGAGCAAGTTCGCAAACTTGTGGCGGTAATTAAAGGGCACTACCCGACTAGAAATTTTCGCAATAAACATATTGGGGTTCACTTGGGAACGTATGTGGTAAACCCAAAAGGGTTATACAATTCGGGATCCGAGCAGGAAATTGTTGTTACAAATAAGTGATTGCTGGCGTGTCTGCCTATAGCCCAGTGTCCCGTCATTACTGCGACGAGCCTTGAGATGTCCCTACGGTTACTGTTAGTTAGTTGTGTTTTGCGCTTATCGTTATAGCAAGGTCACATCTTCCCAGCCACCTTGCACGTGCTCAGCTAGCGGCACCTGTCTTCAGCTTTCTGCCGATAATAAAGGGTCCGCCATATAACGTTTTTTTTTTCGTGAATGGTAACACTTAGCTCATGTCTGATTTGACAGATAATTAGTTTTATCCTTCCGCTGAACGAATATGGTTGTGTATACGCTTGCGAATATCTTTTCAGATGAAGCTCATTTTGATCTTGGCGGGTATGTAACCAAGCAAAATTATCGCATTTGGGGGCACAGAAAGCCCGCACGCATAAATTGTAAAGCCGACGCACCCAAAACGAGTCACTGTTTGGTGCGGATTTTGGTCCAGAGGCATATTTGGGCCATTTTTCTTCGAAAATGAGGAAGGAGTGGCCGTTACAGTCAATGGCGATCGTTATCGGGCCATGTTGAAGGAATTTTTGTTCACAAAAATTGAAGAGGAGGATATTGGCAACATTTGGTTTCAACAGGACGGCGCTACGTGCGACACAGCCGAAGCTACACTCGATGTTTTGCGCCCTGTTTTTGAAGATCGCATTATCAGCCGCAGAGCTGATGTCATTTGGCCACCTCGGAGCTGCGATTTGACACCGTTGGACTATTATTTGTGGGTTGCCGTCAAAGATAAGTGTTACGCCGACAAGCCAGAGACAATTGACGCTTTAAAGGACAATATTCGTGAAGGTATTGGTGAAATACAGCTGCACACAATCGATAATGTGCTTAAAATTTAGCCCGATCGTTGTAGGCTACTGCATGGCCAGCCGTGGCAGCCATTTGAATGAAATTATTTTTCATTATTAACCGGAAGGATTGTACTTTCAAATAAAAAAAGAAAATATTCAGTAATTTTTTTTTATCATTTTCAAAAAAAAAAGTTATCTGGCGGACCCTTTATATGAAAGTATAGTTTATAATTGTGCCAAACGGCATGGCTACCGATTCAGTAGTGGAGGCTTCCATAGCAGAGCCAGCCCTGGCCAGCTCATCCGCCTGTTCATTGCCAAGAAAGTTACTATGTGCAGGAACCCAGATGAGGTTGACGTCTGTCTGACCACCTAATTTAGATAGCATGTCCTTGCACTGACTAGCTAAAGTAGAAGAAGTAGCGTGTAGCCTTAGGGACGAAGATGCTGACTATCCGCTGAGCACTTCAGCCAATTAACACTCTGCTGGCCTCCTTTATAGACAGGATTTCAGCCTGAAATACACTGGCTTCGTTGGGATGTCGGAAGGAGACCCAACGAAGCCCCCAAGATCATTCGAGAAGACTCCAGGCCTACACCGCAGATCATTATTGATGCATCAGCATACACCCTGAAATTGAAGTCTTTTGCTATGTTACCTCCCTTCCACTTCCGTCTGGATGGAATAAGGACTTTGAAGGTGCTATCGAAGTCAGATGAGATATCATGTAGACAGAGGGCTTCATCAGTGTCGGTGGCAATTGATTGTGTGACTAATATTATTCCTCATAGCAAAATGCATGAAATTATATTTTATGGAGCAGCTTCAACTATTTGCTAAATAAGACATACCTTTTCAAAATCATTATTAAAATGTCACCCCTCTGCACATCATGTCAAAGCTTACATGATTTTCTCAGTCATAAAGGAAATGACTAACATAATTACATTTTTAAATCTTGTGGTGAAGTTGAATATATCTCCCACCTTTTACTATTATCAGCATCAACAACTTCTCTAGTGTCTTCACCAAAGGCAACAACACAATTTAAATGGAAATAAAAAATAAAAAAATAAAACGAAAATAATGAAATAATATAATAAAATTGTGTCTTACAGTCTAGTGGCTTTTAAACTCATATAAGAGAGCGAGAGTATAAGTAGGAACCGATGTGTTCAGGTGTCAAGTTGTCTGACGCCAAATAAACAGTAAAAACGAAATTGTGTGCTCCACTAAGAAAAGTTGGTATGAGATTTTTATGTTTTTTATTTCTTGTACTCATTCATAAAACAAGTATGAGCAGCATTTATTATATGATGATAATAAGATAAGAAAATAAAATTAAAATTAAGTTTGAAGGAATTTAAATTTTATTTCTTTTGGTAAAATGGGATTGAAATGGAGTGAAAGGTGACTTTCAAGTCATTGTTTATATCTCAAAACTAAAGATATGTATTCTATGATATTTCAGTGGTATAAATATTTATCAAATGTGTTTTATTTTAATTGCTTTAACAATAATTCTACTGCTGATTGTTTGGAAAAGTTTACGAAATTTATTTCATTTTCACTTTTTCTATCAATCCATGAACTCAACCTTGAATATTGATAACCATGCTAAAGTGTTTAGACAATAAAATTTATAGAAGTATATATTTAGTACTTCATCAAATTTTTGTACAGCTTTTGAAAGCTTTTTCTTATAAAGTGGCGTATTTTTTTAAATAAGGGGAACAATAAAAGAAAATTTAATTTCAGCCTTATTTCTTCAAATGGAAATATGGAATCAAGAAATTGGAATCATTTTTATACATTTTGCACCAAAGTATTTTTGTTTTTTATTTTAATTTTAAATGCTTAAAACTATACACATTGTTGAAAAGGAGACATCATTACCTAAACGTTGATATATTATATTTGTAACCTTTTTGTTTTAGACATGTAAAGTTAATAGATTTGCATGCAACAAATTGTTATTTTCTATTACAAAATGGTGGAAACAAAAAATAACGAGAAGTGAAACCAATTTATAAACTAGAGATTTATTTCCATTTCTTTTCATAATTCCCCCACCGTTTGATGTTTCCTTAAATGATAGCGTAGATAATATAACTTCTTTTGTGTTTTCTTTATTACAATTTCAATAAAAGAAAAGTTTTCAATATACTTCACTCCCTACAGTATAGTTGAACAACCGTAATAAATCAGTCTTCATCTGTGAAAAGTCATATTTTTAATATGAAAACTTTTAAGAATAATAATGAAGTAAGAAAACTAAGTTCTTTGCAAAGCTATTATTTCTATACAAATTTTAATATTTCTTAATTTTACAAGAAGAAGAATATTTTAGAAAAGTGCCATACACCCACCACAACAGAATTCCGTGAGGTATATATACAGAGAATAGGCCACACTTAAATATTGCTATCCACCAAGATTAAGTGTTATCAGACAAACTGACAAAAATACAGACACTAACAGCAACGCTCTATTCAGAAAGAATTGGAATATGAATCATGCCTAATTCTTTCTGAATATAACGTCAAATAATCAAATAATCAATTTGGATTCATAAGCAGATACGTTCGAAGTAAACATATTAATAAACAATTAGCTACTGGCTTCAGCTTTTCGTTCGTCTGACGTAATCAGCTATGTGACAATTTGCGAAAAAAAATTTATTGCACCATTCTTAACAATTTTTGCTCATACATCTACCCACCAAAACGTTTAAAGATATCTTGATAGGCTTAGAAGTTATAAGAAATAACTATGTGAAAGCCATAAATAGAATGTTCCTACAAAGGACTTATGTATATAAATTCAAACAAGAAAAGCATTATTTCTGATGAAATTTCATATATGTATTTTTTATCCAAAGTTATTTTAATTAGTTTGGCTTAAGTTAAGCTTAAAATAGTTGAACATGATAAAGAAGAAATAGTTAGTGAAGTTCCGAACCTTTACAAAAGCTCAGTAGTAGGGGCGACACATCTGTTAATTAGGTTTACTAAATTATTAGGATTTTCACTAGGTGGTTCTTATTGCAGCCGTCGCTGGCAGTGTAGGTATAACGGCTCTGGTGAGAAGACTGTGGGGGTCTCGAAGCATCTGATGTCAGTTCAAGCTTCCGTATAGCCAAATTTTTCTTTGAATGTTCAATATTAACATGCTTTAGAGTTTCTGTTTTAAATAAGAAATAATTTAATTGAAAGCTTAAAACTAAAAAACGAACTTAAGCCAAACTAATTAAAATAACTTTGAATAAAAAACCCAAATTCGAACCTGGTGTCCATTTGGCTCGTTACGTCTTAAGTTTTGAGTAAATTGCGAAAAATTGAAGTATTTTGAGG
This sequence comes from Panzeria rudis, assembly GCA_956483635.1. Taxonomy (NCBI): domain Eukaryota; kingdom Metazoa; phylum Arthropoda; class Insecta; order Diptera; family Tachinidae; genus Panzeria; species Panzeria rudis. The sequence continues at coordinate 10,254,012 of OY101451.1, forward strand.
TTTTTAAAAGTTTTTCGCAATATACTCGAAATTTGAGGGGTAACGAGGCAAACGGTAGGGTACATGTTAGGGTGATCGACTCGGTTTTACAACCGGTTTTTAAACCGGTTTTTAAACCGGTTTTTGCCGCAATACTGTTGTCGGTTTTTTCAAAATGTTGATTTTTCGAATGTCGAATAGTCCGGTTTTTTTTTTAATTAAGAAACCGGCCCAGTCGAATACTTTTCGATTCGTATATTTTATTAGTTTTTACTTAAATAAAACTTGACGAACTTTACTGTTGATATTCCTAACTATTTTTGTTCAAGAGCATTTACTGAAGCATGCAATTAAGGTGAACTAATTTTATAAGATGGTAGCAGGGGCGAATTAAATTGGCCTTGTGATGTTAGAATTTATATCAAGCTTTATATTTTATATGGAGTTCGACATCCATCATAGGCAAAAAATGCTTGTTGCGTTAATGTCAAGAAATAAACAAGAAAAGGAAAAAATGTAAATTGTGCTCTAGGGTTCCTCCCCCTATATGTGTGGAATAACTTTTTTTCGGATTTTGATTGTAAATCCTTATGGAAAGGTCTTTTTTAAGTAAGAAAAAACTGTGGTGATCACGTAATGGGAAGGCGTGCCGCATATAAGGGGCACTATAATGCGCCATTAAGAAATTATAGCGATGGAAATTATAGTGTTGTACCAAACAAAGAATTAGAAAATAGATGCCAGATCCGGACAAAAACATTAATGAGAAATTAAGGTCAAGTTCCTATCAAAAAGTTTTGGCCGTTAAAAGTACTGAGATCAAAATGAAGACCAAGTTCTTGATAGGTACAATACCATCTCAATTTTAGGCAACCTGCTATTTGACAATATTTTTTTTTACATTTCTAATATTGGGAAGAATTATGGGGAAAGTGTTTCCCAGTTAGCTTAGAAGTTAGATGGTATCATACTTATCAAGAACTTGACCCTCATTTTGATCTCAGTACTTTTACCGGCCGAAATGTTTGGATAGGAACTTGGCCTTATATTCAAAGTTATGTTTTCATGCGGATAGTATTTACATGAACTGTTAACTCTTTTTTTAAAGCAAATTAAAATCAAAAGTTTTGCATTATAATTTTCTCACAAAAAAACCGGTCGACTGGTTTTTTCTGAATTTTAAAAACCGTAACCGGTTTTTCTAAAATTTCAAATAGTCGAACTATTCGAAAACCGGTTTCTGAAAAATGTCGAATAATCGATCACCCTAGTACATGTACAAAATTAATAAAAAAAAACCGCTAAACACATCCTTAAGGGATATACTTTTACTGAGTAAAAACATAAACTTAACAAACACCCCTATCGCGAATAACAAGTAAAATTTATGTTCCCATGAAATTTTCATTTCCATTCGAGGGAAAATTGCTATCGTAAAGTTCCCGTGAAAATTTTTTCCCGATACTAGCTTTCAGTGAATGTAGAAAAGGAAAGAAGAATAATAAAAAAAATTAAAAAGCAAAGAAATTTTTGTTTAAAATTAAAAAAAAATACAGTGATAAGAATTGGAATTATCTTTTCATTCCATGAGGAATCTAAACAAAATTGAATTGTTCGTCCAGATTTGCTAGATGCATCGAATCGCTTGGATTACCTTAGAAATTGCTAGCAGCCTCATTCAATCAAATAATCTTTGGTGTTAAATTAAATTTCCTCAAGTGAATAAAGCTGAATAAAACTGTGTTTTTATATATGTTTGACATGATGAATGAATGATTCCCTACAGGCGTGGAAAAAGCATTGGGTATTCCATCCGTCGACCATATACGAGTAGCATGTGATTCCATCTCCGCAAAACTTGTTCATGTGTGTCAGAAAGGTGCTGCAAGGAATTAACATTAATATAAATGTAAAGTATTAAGATAAATGAACACTATTTACTGATTTTGTACCAAAAAATAAATATTTACAAGTTTTAATACTTAACTGGAAGGATAAAATAGCAATTAAAGGATGTATTTATCCAATTGGCCTGCTAAAATAAAGTGAGCAAAAACACTGGAAAAGGGGAAAAAATTCATGCAAAAAAAATCATTTACAAGGGGAATTTTTCGAATTCTTATTTACGATCGCAAATGAAGGTAAAGTGAAAACATTTCGGGGGAAAAAGTATTCACGATATGGGTGAAAATGTTTAACAATTTCAAAAATCATAAAAGAACTTTCTTTGGAATAATTTAGGATTTTTTAGTGAAATTTCAAACCTTTTTTACGACTTAACGACTCAAGATATTGCAAAACTTTATTCCGTGTGTTTATTTAGAAATTTATACTGTATTTAATTTAATACTTTATTTTGAGTTAAAAGCAGATGCCTAACAAAAAAGTAACTACCAAGAAACCAAAGAAAGTCGAGGAAAAAAAGTTAAAAATTTTAATTTCGAAGTAAAATTTCTCTTAAACTGTAAAAGATACAAAAAAAATTTTGTCAAATTATTTTTTCTTTATAATTTCTTGCAAAATGCAGCGCGCTTGAAATTCTACAAATCGATCAGTATTTAAGAAAGTTATGAGACATAAAAACAGAATTTGATCAAACTTTGGTGGGCGTGCGACATGCCTTAATCTTAACTGATTGACCTGACATTTTTTTAGGATAGTGTTTTATTAATACCCATCGATCTGGGGTATAAGGCTTGAACAAATCTAAATTTGATATTTTTACGACCACTCTACTGCTAAAAATTTTTTTGTGCTTTCCTTTTTTCAACGTTTGTGTCTACGGAGCTCCGCCACTTATAGATCGATCTAGGCAATTATTTATTTAGTAGGATAGAGTAAAATGCAGGATTAATGCAATGATTAAAATTCTTTATTATGTATAATTTCCGGAAATCGATTAAATACAGAACTACTCGACCGACTCTGACTTTTATTTAAAAAAAAAAACAATTATAAAAAAAATATTCAGGCATATTCTATATTACATGCGGAATAAAAGTGTTTGGAATTGTCATAGCTTTCTAGTTATAAATAATAATTAGCAACAATAATGCTTTGATAATTCCCAACATTTTCATTCCGCATGAAATACACAACATACCCGATAAATAAAAATATAAATTGGGCTGTTCAGCATTAGAAAGCAGATTGGTTATGAAACGCTTAAAATGTAACAGCTGGAAATTTTAAAGTTTTTTTTGTTATTGTCTCAAGCATTTACAAGAAACACTTTTTACCTAAACATTTATTTTTGTTCTGCCTCAAGATATTTATTTAAACTATAGCTGCCTTAACTTTCAAAAATCTTTATTTCCTTTTGTGTATTTTTATATATTATGCTTATATAATTTTTTTATACTTGTAACTCCAAATATTAATCTTCTATATTGCTTTTATAACTTTTCAAAATTAAAAATTTTTATAAATTATATTAACACACTTTGTTTCCCTGTATTTTTATTTTCATTTGTTGTACACATTTATTCTGTTTTATAAATATTTAAGACAAGAAAAACATTTTCTGAAGAAATATTTTAAATATAGCAAGGCCATTATTTATAAAATTGAGCTTATGTTTTTGTTATTTATTTTCTTATTTTGTAAAACATTATCTTAATGAATGCATTGGGAATCATAATTTTTCTATTTTTTATCTCTTTTTTTATGACAAAATTTCTTTTGAATATACTTCAAAGACATATACGAGCATTTACATACACTTGCACATCTCATACACACACATTTACATACAGAAATAACGGCACAAGTATTAAAAAATTTCAACCTCACTTTGCCCTTTACTCGAGCAAAAAGTGAATAAAAATAACATACTAAACATCAGAGCAAAAAAAAAACAATAAATTCATCATACAGAATCTTTTCTAAAAGCATCGTTTTTTTCTTTTTCTTTTAAATAAATTTTTTTTATGGTTATTACACAATTGCTTACTTTATTCGATACACTTTATTTTAAGCTTTTACGATTGTAGTCAAAATAGTAATAAAAAAAAAGCCATAACAATAAATAATATAGATTGAAATCTTAGTTTTCATCAATTCTTATATCCGTTTTACTAAGTCCCGTTAAACATTTTCCGTTAATGTTTAAGTTTTGTTTTTTCCACCGACCGTTTTATTTCTTTGCACACGATATTAATGCAATACGTTATGCGTCCTTGTTCCAACTAATGGCATTTCATTTATTAAAATCACACAAAAGTCCTGGGCAAAAAAGCTGAATAAGTCAAAGTGTACTAAAAACAAACAAAAACATATACAGAAAAATACTCTCAGCTGCAGGTACTGTGAGGAAAAAAGCTTTTATTTTGATGCACAAGTAGCTGAATTTACAAGAAGTAAGTTTGGTATAAAAGACTGGAAATATTTTTAAATTTAGATGACTGGAGAAGCTTTCGCTCTCTTGCTTTTAAGCAACTCAAACATGGAAGAATTCTACTTGCAAATAAGTAAATAAAAATGGAAATTGAGAGGACTCTAGTTTTATTGTCTTTAAATCCTATTCACACTACTATTTTAAATCAACTCTGTCAATGTTGAAAAAATTGCTTCTGTTTTCATACCCATCTCTAAAAAGAAAGTTGTAAAAATAAGCTCCACATTACATTTTTCGTATAGGAATAAATTTATTTGTCTTGTCTCATAAACGTAATATGGTTTATCTTTATACTTAAAAATATCTAATGCAAGGATAATATATATTCATAAAAATTTCAAAAACTCTTCAAACCTATGAGAAGCTTAGGACAATAGTTTCGATATATTTGCAAAAACTTTCAGCCTTTAATTTTTTAAATTGTTCAAATTTAGTTTGACATACTAAAACTTTTTTTATGTGAAGTTAATCTAATGCATCTTAAAATCACATTTTTAATGCCTGCTAAAATGAAGCATCCGTAAAATTCGTTACTGTTCAACTTAGTCTTCCTTTTTGTTATTAACTCACTTTCCTTGTTTATATGTTTTTTTTCTCTTGCTTTGACACAAATATTCTCTGTTTTTTTGCTAATTCTTACATTCTGCTTCCATTCCCTTTCGTTTTGTACATAAACTACACGTGCTTTTTAATAACACATTCCTTTAGTAACTCTTGTCTAGTGTTGTTTTTCGTATTTCTATTTACTATTATTTTATTTCTTCTTTTGATCTATATCCTTGAAAAAGCAGCTGTTTTCTTTTCTCTATGTTTTAAATGGAAAAAATGTTATAAATGTTTTAAGCTCTTCTCTTGTGTTGTGCGTTTTTTTTTCTTCTCTGTTTTCACTTTAAAACACATGCGCTTTTATTTTATTTAAAGCTTTTTGAAATTTTACTTAACTTATAGAATTTCAATACAAATCTGCTGGTTTTGATTTATTTTGGTATTGTATTATGTTATTGACATTTCCAAATTTACACCTTTGCTTGCTGATAAGCTTTTAAGGTTTTTTTCCATTTTGTTTTTGAATGCGTTTTATTCATTACTAACAGCTGTTTTGAGAAGGAGATTGAAGGATGTGTTATAATATTATTGTCAATAATAATATAATGATTACTTTAAGAGTTTTCTTTTTCATTAAAAGAATTCTTTCTTTTTTTTCGAATATATAAAAATTTTCGCTTTTAATAATTAATTTAAATAGTAAAATTTTTTAGGGCTTTCAAAGCATTTGACGAACGGATGAGCTTGTGTGAGCCCGTTCTTGACTTTTGTGCTTACAGCTCTCGCTTACAGGTGTAGCTACAAGGTATTGTAAAGACTTTCGAATCGGTAAGAATATATTTATTTGTCAAGTTATAGTGCTTTCAATTGGGAATTCTTTAAATAAAAATCATGCTTTAGCTCGTTAAATTTAATTTTTACAATTAAATCATTTTTTATTGAGAAATAATGTGTCAAAGCATGTAAAAATTAAATTGAACGAACTAAAGCCTGAATAATAAATTTCTTTGGATAAAAACCCATATAGTTCGACTAAATACACACAACTTAAAAAATCATGCCTTTCGTAAGCAGGTTTTGTAAGCAGCAGTATTGCTTCTCTCTCTCTCTCTCTCTTTCAAACCTGCTTATATGCAAGCTCCAATTTTTACTGGGTATATAGAACTATCAGCTGTTTTTCTTCTTTTTTACATATCGTGCTATAACCGCCAAAAAAGCTTAAGCGCCATAAAGTAAATTTTACAGGAGAAGTATTTTTTAGTTATCCTTGGTTTAAATCGAAGTAGAACTCTTCTATTGGCTATATAGGTTTGTAGTGGACCGCTATATGTAATGTTAATAGTTTTAATAAACTTCCTATAAGACAAGGCTTGTTTGAAGGGGTTAAGATATTTTAAGATATTATTGATGCCATGAAAAATCAATTAATTTAATTAAATTATTTTAAAACTAGTAATTATTATCCTTACCAAGCTGTTCTTTAACCGTTTCATTGATATCCTTGAAGTTTTTGGCACTAGTTTTGCCATACTTGTAAAAGAGAATTTTAGCTTAAGCGACACATTGCAGTTACAAAAAATTTTAAACAAATTAAAAATTTAAAGGGAAAATGCACTTAAGCTAAAATGTCTTTTGCTGTATTTCCGTAACGGTACATGGCAGGACTTTGAAACTTTGACAGATAGTCCGATTTATCGTAAATAATCGATTTTCGTCCAAAAACGATTTTCGAAAAGCATGTCGCTTGAGCTTTTTTGGCGGTTATGGCTCGATATTTCCAATCCTATGCAATAAAAAAAGACATTAAAGCTATTTGAAGTAATGAGAAATAATTTAATGTAGTTGTGACCAATTACACTATGCAACAAGAAAAATGCTAGGAAGTAGCACCATATATTTTTCGATGTGTCATGATTTCCTAACTACAAAAACAGTCGAAATTTTATATTTTATGGATAATTTTTTTTGTTAATTTTTTCTAAAAATTTGCGATTTTTGAAGACACTGCTCCACTGATTTTATTATAACTACTAAAAGAGCTGTCGACTTTTATTACAACAATGCTAAAAAACTTTAAATAAAATTACCTTTAAACCCTTCTAACATTATTTTTTATATAATCAATGGTTTAAGAATTATTCAGACCACAACGCAGAGGGACAAAATAAAAAAAATTATTGAAATAAAAAAAAAATTTTCATTCAGCATCAAAGGCGACAAATCAGTATATTTAAAAATAAAATTTATTTTGAGACAAAATTTGGTTGTAATTCTTTATTGATTTTTATATCAAATTTGTATTCAATCCGTAATAATGGACGTTTTCGGACAAAGTAACTTTTTTTGATAAAGTGCTATATCAGCTATTTTAAATGGCTTTATTTTATATATTTGGTATTTTAGTTAAGGATATAGGGGGATTTATGTCCCTCTAAAATAAATCCCAGAAGTAAACATTGAAAACGCCAATAGACGTATGTATTTTTTCGGTTACTTCTGGCAGAATCAGTTGTTAAAACCTTGTTATTAAAAAAAATGAATTTGCTGTACAGTGTAAATACTCACTACGTTTGCAAAAATGAGATGACTTCGATATATTGTGAATAAAATCCATATTTATGCATCGATTGTCATGAAATAAAGCTTATTTTATTTTTAGTATATGTGGCTTTATAACCAGTTAATAAAAGTGCTAAAGTTTTGCCATTTTCGATTTTTTATAAATAAAAAAAAAAATCAATTTAGCATAAAAAAATATATTTTTCATAATTGCGGTCTAAATAATTCCGAAACCATGTACAATATGAGAACTAATGTTAAAATGGCTTAAAGATTGTTTCATTCCAAGTTTTTTTGTGTTTGTTGTAATTAAATTGGACTACCCCTTCCCCTATATGGGCATTTCCATGAAAATGACAGCCACGACTGAAAAAATTAAAGCCTTTAAAGCTTTTTTTTTAAGATATGGTAAAGAGGAAAAAACAATCAAATTTTACTATACAAGGGTATTTTAACTCACTACAATTTTTAAATATCAAAAACAACAGCTTAAACTGAATATCTCTTTGACTAATTTTAAGACATTACAATAAAATAATTTCGCTTTTCTAGCGGTTAATTGTAATATTGCAATTATACTTTGAAATCAATGTTCCAACATAAAAGAATAAGGTTCACGAGGAAAGATAAAATATAGAGTTCGATTGGGTGCGTATTTTTTTATTTTCTTTGGACGCTATTCTAATGTCACGTACGCAGGGCAAAAACATTATTTTTCTACGTCATTTGAATTTGACCGGAAGCAACTGTTTCAAATTAAAAGTTTAAAGCAACATATTTGTCGCAAACAAATATTGATCGACATTTTTTATTCAACTTGGTGTAATAAAAATTTTATAAGAATTTAATGTTCGTCCCGTACGCTATTGTAGTACTACAAATGCAACTAAATACAAATGAAAAATGACAAAACCATCATCAAGTTTCAAAAATAAAAAACATAACCCGTTTTCATATCATGATTGTCAGCATAAATATAATTCTCGAACTGCGTGTTCATAAAAAATTTAAATTAATTAGTATGTACTACTCTGTAGTAGGCTAAGGTGGCGACGTAAGCTCAGCGGCCAAGTACATAGTATATTGTATTATATAAATTTGAATATTTATTGTTTTTATTGCTATTATCATTAAATACATATTTTTTATATGTTTTTAAGTTTTTGTTTACAAAAAGGAAAAGGACTCTAAAGATATTAGCGGGAGCCATCAAAACGTCAGTTCAACCCTCCGTGCAGTCAAAATTTTCTTTGTCTATATGCTTCATATTTATCTCTAAATAATAATATAATCTAATTGAAAAATTAAATTAGAATTGAACTTAAGTCAAATTAATTAAAATTTCTTTGGATATAACCCATACTAAAACTCATAACTGAATTGTTTTTATTTACATATATTTCCAAAACATATATTTCCTTACTTAAGAATACTATACGAGAAAAATCTGTCACGTACGCTATGTCACGTACGCTATTAAATTTTGTTCAATATAAAATCATTAAAAATATTTTTTTTATTTCAAATTTACGGATAATAAAGGAAAAATAGTTGGCTTTGTTTAAGAAATTAAAAAATAAGAAAAAAACTTAACAATTCGCAGATTTTTGCATATTTTTACATGCAGCTTAACATCATTTCCGTTTTATGTCATGTCCGCTACATCCTTATTTCCCTCGATATTTTGGACAACAGGGTTCCAAATATAATAATTTTTTTCACACATAGTACCCTCTGAATGGAAAATAACGACAAAGTTTTTTCAGTTACTCCTAATTTTGCAAAATCTATTCCACTTTGTAGGCGTACAAATGTCACGTACGCTGACATGGAAATGCCATATGGTTAAAAAGACCTATATATATATTGTTCAAAATAAACATGTATGGTTCCAAATAACGATATATATTGTTAATAACAACCATACAAATGGTTCTAAATAATCATATATGGTTCTGATGCTAAAAAAGGTATTCTGTCATTTAACCACTTGAAAAAGGTATTTCCTCCAAACATATCTACTGATATAGTTGAGCTGACGCCAGTTGTTGCAGAAGATTTTTTATATGAGTTATGAATTTTTAGTCGAACTGTATGGTTTTTTAACCAAAATTATTTAATTAGTTTGGCTTAAGTTCATTTTCGATTTAATCTTTCGATCAAATTATTATTTTCATTTAAGAAAAAAATTCTAAAGCATGTAAATATTGAATATTCAAAGACAAATTTGGATGTACGAAAAGTTGAACTGACAGCTGTTTCGAGACTACCAAGTTTACTCACTAGAACCCTTTACCTACACTACCAGCGACGGCAGTAACAAGACGTAGCGAAAGTCAAACTAATTTTAGTAAGCTCACTTAACAGACTGTCGCCACCTCGCGGCGAGTCGCACCTATTAATGAACCTTTTCTAAATGTTTGGAACTTCACTAACTGTCTTTTCTTAGCATGTTCAACTATTTTAAGCTTTTTTTCATTTCGGTCTTACCAGTGTGGAATATCATCGATATTTTCAATGCTGGGATTTTTTTTAAATTTATTTTGTCAAAGTTTTTGTTGGAACAGTACAAATTCATGTTTTAGCTAAGTGCCTTTAGAGTTTTAATAATTGACTCTTATGTATGGTTTTTTTGTCCAAAGTTCTTTAATTAGTTTGGGTTAAGTTCACTTACAATTTAATCTTTTTTATTTAAGAAAAAAATTCTAAAGCATGTAAATTTGTTTTAATTGCACATTCAAAGAAAAATTGGGATGTACGGAAGGTTGAACTGACAGCTGTTTCGAGACTACCAAGTCTACTCATCAGAGCCCTTTACCTACACTACCAGCGACGGCAGCAACAACACCGTAGCGAAAATCCTACTAATTTTAGTAAGCTCAATTAACAGATGATGATTAGACTTGGTAGTGCCAGTTCAACCTTCCGATCATCCAAATTTTTCTTTGAATGTTCCATATTTGTCTGCTTTAGAATTTCTTTCTTAAATAAAGAAATAATTTGATCTAAAGATTAAATTGAAAATGATTTTGAAGCCAAACTAATTAAATAACTTTGGAGCAAAATTTGCCTCAAGCAATTTGTCGGAGTTTACCTAAAGTTTTTAGTTATTATTTTGTAGCCGATGGCCCTAGTAGCTACTGCTTTCACTTCCCTATATTGATCTTATATTTAGCTATAAGTTTAATATTAAATAAATAAAAAAATATTTTGTTGCTAGCTAAACGTTAGAATTACGCTTTCTATTATCCAATATATCATGGTATGAATAAATATTATAAAAACTTATTTGACTGACCGTCGTACATATATTTCGAAAAAAGCAATTTTATTTATAAAACAAAATGGGAAATTTTAATACTATTAAAATTTATTCAATAATATTGTGAAAATAACCCAAAAATGTAAGTAATTTAATCAGATTCCAGGATAATAATAACCGTATATCCTTGTATATAACTTTAGACAAGTTCTTTTTCAACCTTTATCAGTTAAATCTTGTAATTCGTTTATGGTTGCTAAAGTAGATTCCATCTTCTAATCAAAAACATTGGAAAATGAATAATTAATTCTGACGTTTTCGTTGTCTTGAAAATTCTATAGCATTTGTTTTCATTTCTATACATTTTCAGTTTTCTTCTGCCTTGTCTTGTCACTTCCTTCCATGCAGCATAATTAAACTAGAAAATTTAATTGTGGTTTTTTATGTTTATGCCTAAAAGTTGTTGTTGTTGTTGTTTTTGTTGCTGCTGTCGTTGTTCCTGGTGTTGTTTTGTATCATTAATTAACATCATCCTGTTGGCAAATGATATTAGTATGTCTAACATGACCCTGTGTATGTGTGCATACAGATGTTTGTATGTAGATAAGTATTGTTGTTGTGACTGGTATTATGGGGTAGATTACACCTTACCAATACAGGTGTAATTGTCTGTGTGTGTGTGTTTGCGTGTTTGCCCGTTTGAGAACAGGTATGTATGTGTGTGCGTGCCTGTTCTATTGTTGTTTTTACCGTAGACCGCATACAGATTTATGTCACCACATTCTTATCAGTTAATGTGTGTAAAATTTATTTTCTTGATAAGCTTAAATGCCTATAATTTTATTGATTTAAATTTTAGAAATAATTAAATCTAATCAAACGTTAATGGCGCTATTAAATGCAAGGATTTGATATGGAAAACTAATAAAAATAAAATTAAACAAAGCTATTTGCATTAATAATATTAATTTTATCATTCTCTAAATAAGATATTTAAATTTCTTATTCTAAAATCCAAAATTAAAGCGAATAAATTTATCGAAAAAAACTTGTCATCCTTTGAGAGAAACTTACTAAGTAGCCTTTTATCTGTTAAATAATAAAATATTTTCTTCAAAAGAAAACTTCTTTTGTTTTTGAAATTAATAAAATTCTAAATTTAATTAAGCAAATCCCTGCGAAAAAAATATTTGTTCTTTGCATGACTAAATCTTGCAGAAAGTTCATAAATTTAAAAACTAAACTTTACAAAATTGGTCAGCTGTTCATGAGCTGGAAGACATCATGGCATGTGAAAATTTTATTTTCTCAATATTAATTACCCACCTTTAACTTTTATTTGTTGAAGTAATAAAACATATTTTATTCTTGCCCTCACCAAAAGTATTGCATTTTGATCTTAAATGCCATAAATCAAAAACAATAGCAAATCAATGATTTATATTTTCTTATTTTTAATATTTCTTAGATAATAATAAAACTCAGCGAAAAAAATAACAAAGAAAACTTTAGTGTAGAAACAAATGCTCTAAATATTGTGAATTTTAAATTATTTTGGTATGAGATAAACACAATTTTATGTGTAAAAGAAGCTGTCAATAGGAAAAATCTTCACTTAAAATTCAAAGAAATAATATTAATGTCAGGTTAAAGTTCACTTTTTGTAATACTCTATTAAAAACCTCAAAAGTTTTGTAATAAATGTGATAATTTTGCAAATTTAAAAGGTGACCTACAACGTCAGAAAGAACCTTTAGAATCTAATTTAACAGAATAACAAACACCATACAACAAGAAAAATAACAAGGATACTACAAAGATACTACAAACTACAATATATTTTTAAATTAAAAATTTTGAAACCATACTTTTTTGGTCGGGGCTTAAAACCAGTGGAAATTAAGTTTTTTTTCAAAAAACTACAACAGTTTGAATAAGATTGCTTTTAATTTTAGTAAAACTTTTAATTTTTAACCGACTTAAAAAAAATGGAGAAAGGTTACACTATGCAACAAGAAAAATGCTAAGGAATTCCACTATATATTTTTGACGTGTTGTGGTCGCCTAAGTACACAGAGAAAACAAATTCGTAAAAACAATCGGTTTAGATGCCAATCTAATTTTAGCAGTTGCACCAACTATCATAGAATTCTTACTGAAAAAGAAGTTATTTTACAATAATAAAGAATTCCTAATGCGAACCGTTTAATCGGTTAGTTGTAGCAATGATAATAAAACTAACCAGAAGTTAGTTGCAGCAACCGATAAAAAAATAAAGTAAATTTAGAAAGAGAAATTTTTTTTAGTTGCAAATAGCAATAAAAATGTGCAACTTTAGCAATAAAGTCGAATTCATAATATTTTTTTCGGTTCTGCTCATCATATTAGTTACTTAGTCATGGCAAAACCTACGATCGGTTAATATAACCAATTTAAAAAGGGTTTTTCTTAAAAAGGGTTTTCCAAAAATCAACACAGTAGGCCTTGAAACTTATACAAAACCCAACAAATAATTTGTATTTCATATGAATATATTTTATTTTTCTACATCTTCCATTATCTATACATAAGATAAAAAGTTGTAACATATTTCCTCAAGGAAATTATGAGTACACTTATCACATTTAAATTGTTCAAGTCTAATAAAATATATTAAAATAAAAATAAAACAATAAACGACTCCTTTGAGTTTAAATAAGGAAATAAATAAAAACAGCAAAGTACTGTTCTTTAAAAAAAGAACAAAAACAAATTCGACAGACATGAGAAAAGTCTTTCCTAAAAGTATGCTACAATTTAAATATTTATTTAACAAAACCTTATAAATCCTTAATATTAAAATATTTATAAGCTTAACAATCTTGTCTATTAAAAAAGTCAACATAAATTTTCTACTGGGGATTAATAAATCACAATAAGATGCACTCACACCAGCACATACACAATTTTATATACACACCGCATCATGCACGCTTTCAGCTAATTTATAATCAATATACCGTCGTCATCTGAAGAAAAGTGCTTCAAAATGATAATGTATTAGCTCACTGGAACAAGAAGCTATGGAAAAACAAACGAATATATAAAAAAGAAATAGAAACAAAAAATACTCGTACTTTCAAAGAATCTAAAGAAGCAGGAGCTGCAGTAGAAAACCAGGAAACCCATACGCTACACATTAATGCATGTTAAACAACAAAACCGCACAAGGAACGTATAAGAATAGCAGCAAGAAGAAAGAAAACACGCCATAGCCAGTGAACAAAAGGAATATTTTAGGTTTCTTTTTAACTCCACATTTTGTTACGCTCAAGCGTTTGTGTGTGAGAGATGCTTGGGTCTAGCTGTTAATATTAGTATGGTTGTATAAGTGTTTGAGGAATTTTTTACTGCATGTCTTACGCGGTTTGTGTAACGGTGTGAAGCATATAGCTTATGCCAGCAGCGCCAAAGGCGACTTTAGTAGTGAGTATAAAAATTTTAATGTTTGACATCTTTTAAGTTGCTGTTGTTGCTGGTGGTGACGTCATACATATATTTACACAACCATATATATACATACATATGATGTATATTTGCACCCACACTTAGAGGAGCCGTAGAAAGAAAGAAAAAATAAATAAAAATTATGAATTGAAAAATCACAAGTCTTAAAGGCGAATGTATAAATCAACGAGCGACCAAGAGAAAAGGTTAACATCTAGAATTTCTTTAATATTTTGCTTTGTTGCTTTCGAATGCGTTTGTTTTTTATGAGAGGTTTAATAAGGAAACTTGCTTGTGCAAGGAATTAAAAGGAATGCCTTTAAATATAGGCTTGAGTGACCAACAAGCTAATGACAATTTCAGTTTAAATTTCCGTGAAAGCGAAAACGGTTTCTTAGTTACTCCCAAAAACTGTATGTTATTTTTTATTATTCGTTACCTCATTTTAGGATGCTATGATTTCTGTATTAAATTCCTTTATCTTTTCCTTGCTTTTTTTTATATTCTGATTTCTTTTTTCATCTAGTTTTAACGTTTTTTATCTCTGCTGTGGTTAATTTAGTTTTATTCGCCTTTCATACCCACCAAAATCAGGTATTATAAACTACCACAACAAAATCCGTATAAGTAGCCAAGTCACGAATTACAATTTCTTTAAATGTTTCTTTTCTTTCACAATGAATTCAATTATTTATGACTCCAGTACCTACGATTGATACCCAATTTGTTCTTTTTTAAATTTTTGCTTTCATTTAACACTGGCCTGAATTTTTGGACTAAATATTCAAGTAACGAATTACAAATACTTACAAGTTGATGAAGCCCATGCTAGAAATTTTTCTATAAACACTTTAATAAGTTTCTAATAATTTTTTTGCATTGCAATTATTGCTCATAGAGCTTTAATTAATTCCCAGTAAAAAAATGGAAGTCATTTTTAGGGGACTACATTTTCATTGTTTCCAAAGAATCTATATATTAAAAAAATGCTGATAAAAATTTATTTAAGTGATACAAATATTTGCAATTCTATTATAGTTTTAGAAAATACTCAAGATATTTTTTTTCTAAAATAGATTTTTTTAAAGAAATATATGCAGTAATTTTCATCTAAAAATTTATAATTATTTTTTGGATTCATATCAACTTGTTTTGAATCTAACCCTTAGTCAAATTAATTTGCTGGAAAGTCATTTTTCTGAGACATCCTTTATATTAAATGTACTTTTTTTAAAGTACTCATTGTAAAATGTACTTTCTGCAAAAACTATTTTCGGAAAATGTATTTTTTTGTAAAAGGGACTCTCTGTACTTTATGTAAAATGTACTTTTTGTAATAGGTGTTTTTTTAAAGTACTTTTTCATAAATATATATTTTAAAAAAGTACCTTTTGCAAAAGTTACTTTTAGTGAAAGGTACATTTTGTAATATGTACTTAAAATACTATAAGTATTTTTTGTAAAAATTACTTATTTCGAATTTTACTTTTAATAAATTGTTTTATTTACAAGCTGGTCTCCTTTTTCCAACAGCATGAATTTTATCAACATGGCTTGGTGCCATCAGTAGCTTCAATGTTTCCTTTGAGTTTTGTTAAGTTATGAGTGTTTCTTAGTTATTGTACAGGCAAAGGAATATTTATGTAATGTATATTATATATTTATGTGTATATGCAAAGTTTTATGTTTTGTGTATATTTAAGGCCTAAAGGCAGACGCCTTTTGTTAATACATAAATTAAATACTTAAAGCAAGTGTCAAACTCACATTTACAAAAGGTTTATTTTAACACACACAAACAAACACTTAGCTGTGAGTACAGAAGTACATATATACACATGTAAATATGTATATGTGTGTTTTTTTAAACAATTGTACGAGAGTGGTTCTGGAATTACATGATACAGGAAAGAACATTTTCTTCAAATGAGGCTAATCATGTTAGCAATTAATATTAAAATGCTGAAAGTTGAAGCATTAAAATTTCTATTGAAAATTATTGTATAGGTGATCATGGGTAGAGCAAATGAAAGATCTTGCGTACGACAAATAAGTTTTTATGTATAAATTTTCCATTTCATTATATTAATTACAAATGGAGCCTAATGCTAGAGCTTTATCTAGATTTTTTATTTTATTTTTTTTATTATAGAATGATGAGCGATTTTGGTTCCAATTTAGAAATTCTTATATATTACACATGGAATTTTCACATCCTCCCTCGTATGGAGCGAATTTACTCAAAAAATATGTCCTTTGACTTAAGTTTTTTTGTTTAATTTCTAGCTAGCAATTCTCTTAATATGCAAATAAAATGAGTGTATAGTAGTTTGTCTAAGGATTTATTGTCACCATGTTTGGTTGCTTGATCTTTCAATGATGATGTTATTCTTGTTAGCGAACATTATGAAGTTTTTTTTGCTAAAATAAAATTGGGAAAAAAATCAAGTATGTTTATATAAATGTTTCATTGCGGGTTGTTAATAAACAAAAGCAAAAAACAACTCATGTCAAAAGACTTTTAAGTGGGTTCACCTAGAGGTTGAAATTAAGCTGTTGTTGTCATTGTAATTGTTAAGGATTTCTTCTTTTTTCTGCACAGCACACAAGTTATATTTCTTTTTTTTTTGTTTTTTGATTTTTTAGGCATAAATTCTTGCGTATTAAATTTTGTGTAGCTTTTTTCTATTAAAAATTAACTCAAGTATAAAATTGCATATATGATAATTTTATTAAGACATAAAAATATGTTAAATATTTGTTGGGGAGAGAAAAAAATATGCAAGATGAAAAAGTATAAAAAGATATTTATTAACACTTGAAGTGTTGGCATTAAAATATCTTGAGTTAATTTAGAGAATTCTTAAACTTGTTTTCAAGATATTCATACAAGTGCTAGATTTCTTGTTTTGTTATTGTGTTTTGGCTTAAATTTTTTTTAAGCACTTCAATTAAAGAAGATATTTTTTAATTGAATTAAAAGGAAATTCTTGGAAATTATACAAGCTTATAACAATGAAAGAATGAATTAGTTGTTGAAGATAAAATTCAGTTTTTTCAATTTATATTTTAAAAGATTAAACAAGTGTTATGCGCTAAATAAACTTGTGAATCAATTAGTGCATAAAGTTTGTTTTAGCAATAAATTTACTTTTTATGCTAAATAATGAATATTAAGGATCATATAACATAAAAAGTTATTGAAAAATGCCAAGAAAAATTTTACTGCACAGAAGGTTGAACTTACATATTCATCTAGATCTTAACCGCTTACACCACACGATCAATGAGCCTGCTCTCGAAATATGTGAGTTCAACCCTCCGAATTTTTGCATTTCGCTCTCTACAAAAAATATAATTTAATTGAAAAATAAATTTAAAAAAATGAACTTAAGACAAAATAAATACAATTTTTTGGATTAAATCCATAATAACCCATAATAAAGGCACATAGCTAAGGAATGAATACTGTGTAAATCCATAAATTAATAAATCAAATAATCGCACACTAGTATTCATAATGTCAGAGGCAAAATATACTAGAATAGAGAGAAATAAAAATCTTAATACACGACATGAAATGAAACAGCTGAAAAACAACTCCAAGAGTGACTCAGCATGAATTGATGCAACGTAAATAATATTCAACTAAGTCACTGAAAATCACCCTACTATAAGCATATAAGTTCAACCCTCTGTGCAGGTAAAATTTTCATATATATGCTTACAATTATTACTCTAAAGAAAAACACAATTTTATTGAAAAATTAAATTTAATCAAATCAGTAAAGAGCACTCTGAGTCACACGTGAGGGGTGCTGTACGAATACCGCATACATATATCTTTTTTATGTATATGTACATATAACTTTTTTCGTTTTGGCGATTTTTGTTTGTTTCAGAGGAACTAGATTTTTGGCTTTTTTCGTTTTAAAGTGTTTTTTACGACTTTTTTCCTATTTTGACGATATATTTTTTTTTGTAATTTTGCCGTTTGGTGCTTTTAGTTTAGCGCTTTTTTCATTTTTGTAACTTTTTTTTGTTTTGACAAATTTAAAATTTTGGTTTTTTTAGTTGTGGCGTTTTTTTATTGTTTTGGCGATTTTTTATGTACTTGTGACTTTTTTCGTTTTTGAGCGATTTTTTAGTCTTAACGATTTTTTCGTTTTTGGTGGTTTTTCTCATTTTGGCGATTTTTCGATTTGACAATTTTTTAATTTTTGTTTTTTTTCGCTTTGCCTTTTTCGCGATTTTTTAAAATTTTTTGTTTTTTGTCGATTTCTTTTTTACTTTTGCCGATTATATTGCGACTTGGTGCTTTTCATTTTAGCACGTTTTTCATTTTGGCGATTTTTTCGTTATCTTGAATGGATACATTTTGGCGTTTTTTTTTTGAAATTTTGGTTTTAGAGTAATTTTTCGTTTTTTACGAACTTTTTCGTTTTTTGGCGATTTTCTTAATGTTTTGGTAATTTTTGATTTTGGTACTATTTCCGTTTTAGCGTTTTTTAATTTTTGGTTTACTAATTTTGTCGTTTTTTTTTTGTTTTGTGATTTTTTTCTTAGTGTTTGAGCCAGTTTTTTCAGTTTTGACGACTTTTTTCGGTGTGGTGCTTTTGTCCCTTTTTGCGTTTTTTTCATTTTGGCAACTCTTTCGTTTTGGTAATTTTTTAGTTTTGGGTTTTTTTAGTTTTGTTTTTTCTTGCTTTGGCGATTATTTCGCTTTAGGGATTTTTTTCGTTTTTTGTCGATTTTTTGTGTTCGATACTAGGAGTGGTCAACATCAACATTAAACATTTATCTGATGTGAACATTTTTAATAATGTAATGTAACAATAAATAAAATAATTTAATTAAACTAATAAAATAATTTGATTAAAATGATAAAATAGTTTTTTCAAAATAATGAAACATTTTCATTACTTCGAGCTATTACATAATATCAATGAAATTAGTTCACGTGTTTGGTAAAGTTTTCATTAAAATTGGTTTAAAGAAACATATGTTTCATTAATCCAACGAAACGTGTTGTTGGTTGAGTTTCATGGGATTAATGTCAAAATTCGCAGAAATTATAAAGAAAATGTTTTCACTGTGTACAGAGCACAATGAGGTCTGATAGTGTAGTTACTATGATCTCCATAAAACGTTTTTTTTTTTGCTCTATTAGTTATAACATTGTAAGAACTTCTTTTTAAATTCACAAAAAAATTGTTTCTGCTTTCATATTAAAATTCCTTTTGCACTAAATAATAGTTTAATTGAATGAAAAGTTGATTGAGCCTGCTCAAAATTCCTTAGATGTAATCTTAAATTTTCAAAACTAATAAAGTGTTTATTTTAATTTCTTAACCTTTAAAACTGTCACATTTCTTTAGCTTTTCAACAACTTGTCAATTAAAATAAATATATTTTCTTAAACATCTCCTCTTAAGTGAGTTCGTTAAGCAAAACCTTGAATATCGACCAAAATTGTGGTCCATTAAAAGTGTTTTTAGTTTTAAGTGAAATTTAACAGTGTGTTTAGTTTTGGTTGATCCAACTTTATCAACGAAATTTATTTGGTTTAAATATGAAAGCTAAATATACTTACACTTGATGGCTGTAAGTAAATGAATGAGTTTCTGTATGTATTTGTGCGTGTCTCCTTACTTTAGTACTCGTATATGTGTGCATATCGAACTCTATAGAAATTGGTTTTGAAAATGTATAGAAAATCTTGCTAATTGATGATTGACATAGTGATGACACAACTAAACCGCTTGTGTGACGGTTGCAATCAACATTCAACCTGTCCACATTTTCGCACTGACACACTGCTCAAGCTTTGCCCAAAAAACCCTTATACGCCACCACCACTTGACAAACTGTTTTTAACAAAATTTAGTTATCGTTGTAGTTAGTTAGATAGTCTTAATAGCACGATAATATTGTCATTTTACCATAACCACAAAAATACCTTGAAAACTTTATTTAAAATACTGCAGAATTGTGTATTGACTTGGAAAAGCTGAACAACATGAACAGACGACAAGAGCTTAAGTTGGCTTCTGAGTATGAGTGTTAAGGAGCTAAACATGGCAGCGAAAATGTAATTATAAAACAAACATCTGAGATACAGTTTGTTTTTGGCAAGGTAAAATAAAAATATTGTTGTTAAATGATGATCAAGATAGCTTATATTGAAATTAGAGCAGAACGAAATCTTTGATTTTAGATAGTTTGGAACGAATGTGGTATAGGAGTTCAGTAAATTGCTTAATTTTTAAAATGTTTACTGAAATTTAAGAAAATAATTTTATCATTTTATTATAATAAATGAACTCATATAAATTGTTGGATTTTTTTTTATTTTTTCTTTATTTCACTTATTCACTGTGCGATCTGGCCTTTTGTAGACATTAATCAAATTATAACTACTTAAAATAAGCTTTTTATATTCAGATATTCTATAGGCGTGTTTCCAATCCATATAATTGCCCTTAAAAAATCAAAACTTGCCAAAAATTAACTCCGAAAATATATTACATCTTTCCGAAAAATGTATATAAAACCTTAATAATATAAAAATCTTTTAGAAAACCTAAAATTTCACTAAAAATATCGAAAACTTACTTCGAAAATATTTTTAAATTTCCGAAAAACTTAGATAAAAGCTTAATATATAATAATAAAATTCTATAATTTCACTAAAACGCAAAAAGCTTAGAAAGTATTCGGAGTCACGCCGAAAAACCAACATGTTTCCAAAAATTTGCTAACACAGTTTCGAAAATGCATCAGAATTAAACTAAATTAAAATAAAAAATTTTCGAAAAAAATCCTAGTTACTCCGAAAAATTTCTAAATTTTCTTGCAAATCGATATATGCTATATGTACATGCAAATATCTTAAATCTTTTAGGAAACTTAAATTTAAATAATAACTATAGTATAAAACATACGAAGCTACTCCGAAAAAAAGAAAATTTTCGGAAATTTTTTGTGGAATACTATATATGACACATTTTCTTTGACACTTATATAATACACAGATATCAGAACACGCCAAAAAGCCTACCTTCTGCCGAAAAATTTTAAAATTACTCCGAAAAAATTTTACATACTCCGAAAATTTTTATTTGTTACATATTCTAGCGCAAAAAAAACTTTAATCTACCAGCAACACAAAACTTAAATAGAAAAATCTAAAATTCGTCAATAATTCAAGTTAAAAAAATATATAATTCGCCGAACATTCGGTACATAGTAGGCAAGCAAATATGCACCAAAAAATCTTAAAGTACAGTAGAAATATATTATTTCATCATGGAATTAAGGAAAATTAAAAAAAAATTTAGTCCGAAAAATCGAATATTATCCTAAAATTTGGATTTATTTATTTATTCGAAAAACTATCTGAAATATTTCAGAAAACCATTATTTTACTTAAAAATTTCGACACTCGGAAAAACTTGGAAAATTTTCAAACATATGATATTGAGAAAAGAATCAAAATAACTTTAAGTCCAGTATGACATAACGTCAATAAAAATGATAAAAACCCGGCGAAAAAGCTGAAATTACTTTGATATAATTAATTTAACATATTCCGAAAATTCGGTGTTCAGCATATTTATTTAAGAAAATAAGGAACTTATACCGTCTAAACTGTACCATTGCCCCATATTTCATTGCAAGAAATCGAAAAGTGTTTTATATAGAAGTAACTCCGAAAAAATTAATAGTACGAAATTTTAACTGAAAATTTCCATACCTCAAACATATCTTCACCACATTGCCAGATAACAAACATTATTTGTGCATATTTAATGCCATCCACCATGATCATATTCAAAGTACTAGGTTTAAATTTCAGTCGTTGTTAATTGGCCTTGTTTTCTCTGTTAAATAGTACCAATGCATTAGTTTGTCCAAGACTTTTCATTAAAACCTTAATACTTGATATGATTTGCAAAGAATTATGCTAGAACTATTTTCCTTAATTTGAAATTGCTATAAACTTATCAATTAGACCATTATCTCATACTTAAAACTCATTCATTTTATTTTACTCAAGTGTCTTAATACTTTTTATTTCAATTTAATTTTAAAATCTTGAAAAAGGCCAAAACAGTAATAATTCGTTTAATTCGATTCTTGGCCCCATCTATGTGTGTATGTATGTGCTTTCGAGATAAAATTCCACTTAAAAAATAATCATAACGATTGTTACCTTAAAAAGCTTTTAACATGAAATTATATATAGTTTTTTTTCTATGGAAGAGAAAGGAAATACATAATAAAGAAAAGGGTTCAATTAAAATTTGTAATTTGTAATAATATGTGTTTGTAGCTCAGGAGAATGAATATCAAAGGAGTTTCGGTCGTTTAAGGAAATACAAGCTTGAAGTTTTGCACAACTGTCCTCAACGTATCGCTGCTGGTAGTGAGATTAATATGAGGACCAAGTTCTTGATAACATATCACTTCTAGGCAAGATTTGGTCCCATAAATTATTTCCATATTATATAGTTATATATTACCCATCATTATTACCATTATTAGAAAATCTAGAATATTGGCAATTTAGCAGGTTGCCTAGAAATTAAATGGCATCAAGAACTTGGTCCTCAATTTGCTTTTAACGGCTGGAATTTTTTGGAACTTGGCGTTATTTCCAAAAAGGAGCGGATCTGCCTACTTTTTTCTAA
This sequence comes from Panzeria rudis, assembly GCA_956483635.1. NCBI lineage: Eukaryota > Metazoa > Arthropoda > Insecta > Diptera > Tachinidae > Panzeria > Panzeria rudis. The sequence continues at coordinate 10,276,933 of OY101451.1, forward strand.
AGTAAAGGTAAGGGTCACCTTAGTGCTTCTACTAGATAAGGTTTTTTAGCTCTCTCGCTTTAGTAGACCACAGCCAAGGGCCACCCTGGGACCCTTGAATAAGAACTTATCGTTTTCAGGTTTTTCAGCCCTCTATCTGTATTAGAAGTGTCCCATAAAAATACTGGCCATCCTAGTGCCCCTAGATAAAAACTTACCATTTGTCTGATTACACGGTGCAACATAATTTTTTTTTCAAAATAAAAACCTTTAAAAATATAAAAGTGATTCTCATTCAAAATTTACATTTTGTTTTTGTGTGTGTGTGTTTTTTTTACCAATGTAACTGATAGAAATATATGAAGATAGGGTTCCTATCATAGTGTTCTCCTCATTTAATGGGTCCTGAAATGAAATTATATTTTTCGATTTGTTAACATTTTTGTGTATCGAGCGTTATAATTGCTTTCGCGGCTGTTTTTGGAGAAGCGTACTAAAAAAGAGTAACGCTCAATAGATAATATGCGCACAACAACAATAAAAAATTATAATTTCTAATATTTTTCAAAATTTAATGTGTGAAATAAGAGAAGCAAATACAAATATTCTAAAACCGTTATAAATTTTATCTTACTTTTGGAAAACTTCATACTTTTTAATGTGGAAAATTAACAGCATGCATTACGGACACGCCATTTTGTATGAAGAGAATTTCAACAGTATTTTCGTTCTTCGTTTTTAATACATAATAGGCAGTCTTACACAGAAAGAACTTATGTACAATTATTTATAATCTAAAAAATAATCACACTAGACTAAATCTGAAAAAAAGCATTTTAGATTTTTTGCCGAAATGTTTTTTTTTTTGTTAACCCAATCGAAAGAAGCAATCAACACAATCGGTATTCACTACGAGTATATGTCATATTTTCAAAAAACTAATATTTAACGAAATATGATCACAATTGTGTTTTTTACTATGGAACAAAAGCTAAATTGCTCTAGTGCTCCAAGCCCGCCACTGGGCTAGTCTTCTCGTTTCAAGAGTTCTATTCTGTGACTGTTTAGCTATCATACAGTGAAAAAAACGCATCAATGCAGCTGCTGGTTTCCATGTTATGACGGCTTGGACGTATGCAGTTTTTTTAAATAAATTTTAACAGACACGGCTTTGGAATCACAGATGCGTATGATTTATAGTTAATTATTTATTAATCATACGACCCAGTACCAATCATAATGGTCAACAATACTTGATAATATGAAGAAAAATGCCTACCTTCTAGCTCTCTTAACAGGCAAACCTGCAGCTACATCGATGCGAGTCTTTCACTGTATCATAGATAAATAGTCAGAAAATAAAAGTTTTGATACGAAAAGATTAGATCACTGCAGACTTGGAGCACCAGAACTACTTCGCCATATGCAATTTTGACTACTGTCATATCTTTAGTGACACTCGCAGGATTAAGACAAATCGTTTGACGTAAGAATCATTAAAATCGGGCAACGAGATAGGTTTATATAGTGCCGCAAAGGAACACACGTGCATACACACATACATACATACATACATACGTACATGATAAACACAATAACCTTCCTTGCATCGCACAGTCGAGTAAAAAGCAGAAAAAATCTTACACCTTGAACGTAAGCCTTACAAGATTTCCTAATTGTGAATAAGTACGAAATTAACGCTTAAACACAACGTGTACGAAAATTTATTTATTTTTTATCAGCAACGATGTATTTTCTGGCTGAATTTTGATAATAGCTAAAAAAAATTAGATTACCAATTTGAAACATTTAGTGAACAGTAAAAATTATTTGATGTAATTTTAATGAATAACATTTATTGACTCAGATATATTAATTTTTTGAAAAAATACATTGATTCAATGTATATATACGTCGTTTTAATGAAAATATTCTTTAAAGTTCAATGTAAAATGTTGACTGAAATCATTCGTTGCTGTTATTCTTTAACAAAATATATCTAACGTACTTGTACATTAGATCAGACTTAATGAAAAGTTCATTAAAGCAATGAAATTTTTCATTTAAACAATTTATAATACTTTTTTTAAATGCACCTCTTTGCCTTGTAGTCAGCATTATAAGTACTTCCACATAACAAAAGAACTTAAAGTACAAATATAACCAACTGTTAAATATGTATTTACTCATCATATTCTTAAGCAAATAGTTGCATACTCATCCATACACAAACACATACAGTAAACAATAATTTTATAATAAAAACCTATTTTTTCTTCCTCGTTTTTTTCATTTTTTATTTTTATTTGTGCAAATGATATAAAAATGTTTAAATGTAGCTCTCGTACGTGCAACAATAAATACTGAAGTATGAGAGAGTGTTGATTCTTTACGTAGAAAAACGAATAATAAAAATACATCGTTTGGATGGAATCCAAACAAAAGTTTACTGCAGCGTTTTCTTCTTCATCATCTTCATCTTCTTTTTTCTGCAAACATTTTATTTACAAATATATAAAAATCACAAATTATTTTCCATTTTTTTTAATTTTTCCTAAAGTGGCCTTTTCAAAGTGAACAAACATCGCAGCCACGATTGAAAGAAAATAAAATGTGAATCTGATGCGAAACCTGCGCCACTAAGACGGGGGTCAACAAAACATAATTTTACACTCAAACTGATGCATTCGTATATAAAAAGAAACCTAATAATTTCTTTGCTTTTTAATATTTTCTTAAGGAAAATTACTGAAGCAAATAAATAGAGGAACTGAATACAAAGAAACGTTCTATAGGTTGTTTGGACAACTTAATATATATAGTGTCTATTTGAGGAATAGAAGTAATCATGATAGAAATGACCAATTGGGGTTAGATTTGTGTAAAATGCAGCGATAAAATGGGACAACAATTGTTTTCTTTAAAATAAAATATCGTGCTAAAGAAAACCATTCCGGTTAGAGATTATTGTATGAAAAGCAAAATTAGATAAGAAATAGTAATTAGTTTTACGTTTTATAAAATAATCTAGGCTAGTTAAACAACAATGAAAAATAAATGAAGAAGAAAATTAAAAAGTTATTACAAACATTCACAAGTTAAAATAGAAATTTTTTCATTAAAATTGTGCAAGAGATATAGCATACTTTTCAGGATTAGGAATCGAAGTAGTAGTATGCCGTTAGGCAAAAAAGGATAATAAATCTGTAACTTTGAAACTTGCGGCACAATTACAAAACAATGTTTGCGAAAATCACAGAGAAGAAGTTAAACTTTCGGAATATTGAAATTTAAATCACACTGTTGAAACACAAGGTCAGCTACAGGGTGCCAAAACTGAATAATTAATCTGGCTTTTAATTTTTTAATTGATTTTCTAAAAATAGTACAATTTTCACAAACATTTTATTTAGCGCCACGAAAACTGCAATACATTACAATTTTTTCATGTCTATTTCTTTGATATTTATTAAAAAACATAGCAGGTTTTTTAAGCTTAAAAATGTATAATGTTATATTAAACGGAATTGCTTATTATGAATATTTAATTCCAAAAAAAAATATATGTGAAGAAAATACGAACAGCCTTTTTTTTAGGTATTTTAAATAAAATCCCTAACGTATTTTTTTCTTTTTTTAGGAGAAGCAACACAATCAGTCAATTCATTAATGTCTACCAGTTAATTAATTAATTAATATGTTACCTTCTTTGGGAAAGGGATAGTGTAGAGAAAACAGGTGGTGAGGTGCGAGAGAGATAGAAAGCTTAATTCATGCAAATCTCTGCTATTGCACGACGAAGGAGGATGCTATGAAGTGCATTAGAATATGTTAGTATTAATCTCTGCCGGTACTGCCGAAGTGATCAGTGATATGCCTTCAACACTTTAACAGTTCAAGAACAACCAACACAATAACACACCAGTGCACATTACAAAAATGAATGAAGTTTGTTGTCTTGCCTGAAACTAGTCTTGAGCTCAAGGCTTCATAGTTTGAAGTCAAACGCCCTAAACGTTTAGCCAAGAGCACCCTTTACACGAAGACCTACCACCATATGCAAAAAAAAGGTTGGTTGAAGCGTACATTAAAAGCGGTTTTCTATTGAAATTTTGTTTTAATCTATCTTTAAAGCACTGAACCAACTTGCTCTACTGCGACAACAATATGGCCTCGCCTTGACTCAAACAGAACTAAACAACTTCTAGATTTCACGAAACCACACCTGCGCAACCTCATGGCCACGGTCACGGGGCACTGCACCTTTGGAACCCACGCTAGACGTATGGGTCTCCCATACAATGACTACTGCACAAGCTGTAATGACGTAGAAGAAGAAGAGAATGTAATGCACCTTTTATGCCTTTGTCCAGCTCTGGAGGACCACCGCCTTCGCCTACTTGGTTAAAGACTCTTCGGTAGCCTCTCCGAGTTCTCAGAAATAGAACTCAAGAACATAAGTTCCTTCATTAGGAGCAGCGGGTGGTTCACTCGCGGACTACCCAAATGGCGATTTTAAATCACGAACGACCCTTCCTGCACGGAACTCCGTACGCCTTACCTTTCTCTCTCTCTTCTCTTCTAACTAACTTCTAATATCTCTATTAACTCCTCTCCTTTCACTCTATCTGATACACTGTCCTGTTCTCTCTTCCCTTTCCTTTTCTTTACAGGTATCACAAAGGGACCATTATTATTGGACCCAAGTGGGCTGGAACCCTTTCTTTAGAATTTTTCACCAGCAACCTGATAACCTAACCTAACCTAACCTACCTTTAAAGCACACTTTGTTTTTTTTTGCATGTGGGAGTTCATTAGCAAAAAATATTAAAATACACTTATTTACATATCCAATGATTTCCAATACTAACGGCCATGTTCTGGAAACCATTCCTTTTTGAAATCGCAAAATTTCAAAAACTGAAAACAGTGTTCTTTTAGTCGGACAATTTAGTGCATTCGTAGTTTAGTTCGGATAAAACATCTGAAATATTTGAAACATAAAAATTAAGTGAAAAGCTGTAATAAGTGAGATTTTTAGTTGAATTCTTTCCTAAAAGTTTACGATTTCAAAACGAAATGATTTTCAGAACATGGCCGTAAATAAAATTTACACATAACAAATATCTGGTTTGAAATTGGGCAAAAGTATTCTATTTTCAAAGCGGCCCATCCATTATACAATATTATTGCAGATGTTATTGTACATATTATTGTCATTTGGACTTATACTATGCAATAAATTGTACAATAAAAAAGTAAACATAACATTAAGGGTTATTAAAATACTGTGACGTATGAGCAATATGCTACGTTAATATCATATTGCGTGATATACTTTTGCCCAGTTAAAAGATCAATTAATTCCATTTAATATCTGTGGTTTTTTTGCATAGGCGCGTATGGACATTTTTTCGCTTTTGAGTTATTGATGCCAAATTACATTATTTTATGTGCTCTTTTACATGGACCAAAAAAAAACGCAACATCTTAATTCATTCAAATATTTTTCAGCTGTAATGAACTACATCCAGTTATAAAATTATTATATTAAATATTTTTAAAGGTTAAAAGGTCAACAAGGTTTTTCATGCCCGGGGTAGTTCCTTTTGACACCCTGTGCCTTACCGTGTGTTTCAACAAGGTGGTCTAATTTTCAAAATTTTTAAAGCTCTAGTTTTTACATATATTGTTTTGTAATCGGATCACAATTTCAAAAGATATAGATTTATTACCATTTGTTTTCAATGGGAACCCACAGTGCGTTGAAGTTACCTGGATAAAGGCGTTTTTTAAAAAAGTCGAAAATATTTGCAGGTGAAATATTACGGAAGACAATTTATTGTCCTACAGGTATGTGACGGCATTATAGCTATCATCTGCTTTCATTTTCTTTTTAAGTCCAAATGAGATAATACTTTATAGTTTTATTACTTTATTCAATTAATTCGATTAAATTGACCTAATACACGAAGTCAGCCAATTCTATGATATATAAAAAACTACTCACTTTTGACATTATCTTCCATTTATTAAGTTCTAGAATTTATAAGTTCTTATTATTGAAACCTTCATCTGAAATTTACACTGTATTTTCTACATACAGTCTCTACTCTTTCACTAATTTAAAAATAATTGTGAATTTTCAATAAATTTTTTTTTAGTTTTGGCCAAGAAAAGGGTTGAATTTCTTCTAGTGACCAGGATCAATTTTAATTTCCTTTTTATTTTGTTTGAAAGGTGACTGCATCTAAAATCTTCTAAACTATATTTAAAGAAACTTATCAATTTTCTTCGGAGTTTTCAAAAATTTGTAATTTAAAGTTAATATCCCATTTCAAAAATCGATTAAAAAGGGATTTTTGAAAATTCCATACATACCAAATTTCAAGTCTGGGCAAAGAAATTCCTTATCCTTTTACTTTATTCAATAACTGAAACATCTGTTTATCTCTAAAAGCAATCTATATATCAGAAAACAACAAAAGATCTTTCAACTGTTTAAGTTTAATAGCAGCCTAGAGGCCATATCATTTATTTTTTTCTACCAATAAAAATTAATTGCTGCCATTGATGTTATTAACAAAAGTATTGTGGTTGCTTAAAATAAGTTGTTAAGCAAGAGTAGATTATTCGGAAACATCTCTCACTTTCCAAAACTTATTAAAACAGTAAAATTTGTTTAATGGTCACAATTAAAATACATGAACCAGCGTTACAAATTTTGTTAAACTTCCTCATTTTTGTCCCACCAACCGATTTAGCTTAGTAGCATTGCAAACAAATCCCAGCATGAAGTTTTCTGAGGTTTAACTTGAATTGTGGTTTGGCTTTGTTTGACAAGTTGTATAGTTTTCTAGCATTTACTTTTCGCTATTTTTTTCTTTGCTTTTCTTTTGTGCAGCGAAAAGTTTGCCTTTTCGTCGAAAGTAAGTATGAAAAGAATTAATTTATTTTTGTTTTATTTGTCGTTTGTTAACTTGCTACCTGTAACTTCCTTAACCAACGTTTAATGATTTTTTTTTTCGAAGTAAAAGTTTTATGCTATTGAAGCACAATAGCAGGGCTTAATTACAATTTAACTTAAAGTTTGACTAATTGTCAACCAAATCACTGCGTAAAGGAAGCAATATTTTTTAAGCAGGAAGAAAAGAAAAAAGAGTATTGCACCGTGGAACAAAATTTGATATGTTAATTACATTTGATAACCACTATAACTTTTCTATTAGTTATATTCGTTATAACTATTAGTTATATTCGTTATAACTACTTCATCTGCAAGTTCCTGGATTGATTTTTAAGGTTTTGCTACGCTGGCCATCCGTCTGTCTATCTATCTCTCCGTCGCACGTTGGTTCAAAATCAGTTTTCATTTTATTTATGGGTCTTTTTGTACATTTCTAAAAATATTTGCCATAAAATTCTACTCGAGGTATTTAAAGAGACCCAACCTCCAGACTTAACACGGACGCTAGAAATCCTTGAAAACTTAAAATGTGTTTAAGGGTTAATTTCGTACTTCTGCACAATTCGTACATGGCATAGAAAATCTTGTAAATCTTACGTTTAAGGTATAAGATGTGCTCAGCTTTTGTACGTAAAAGACCACAAAGAACATTTTTCTAGAAAACTTTTTCCGTCTCTGAAAGTGAGTTTTTTGTCCCTTTTTTTTAAGAAATATACAAAAAGACCCATAAAACGAAGAGTTAGAAGGTTAAAATATTGCACAAAAATGTTTGCCCTAATATTTTCTGCAACGTTGCTGAACATGCTGTACACGTCAGATGTAAGGATCACATAGTTTCCTGGCCAAAAGGGGGAAACCTTAACCCCCTAAAACAAACTTCTGATGTGGCCTTGCAAAACACCGACACTGATATATATTTTTCACCTCTACCATAACCACTTAATTTTTAAAAAAATTCGAAATCGTTGTATTAAAAATTACAGGGTATAACTTCTATTAATGAAAGACGAAAAGAAAATCGCAAAAACGGAAAAATTCCAAAATCGAAAAAAGCTCGCCAAACTTGAAAAAATCGGCAAAATGAAAACGCTAAAAATTGCCAAAAACCAAAAAATCCCCAAAACGAAAAAATCGCTAAAACAAAAATATCACCAAAACGAAAAATTTCCTAAAACAAAAAATAAACAAAAGGAAAAAGCGCCAGAAATAAAAAATCGGTAAGACGAAAAAAGCCACTAAATCGAAAGTAATTGTCAAAAAAGAACAAACCAATAAAAGGAAAAAATTGCCAAAACGAAGCAATCACCAAAACGAAAAAAGTCTTCAGGTCAAAAAAAATTACAAAATAGAGAAAATCGCCAAAAACCAAAAAAAAAAAAGATGTAAAATTCATTTAACATCGTATGAACTTGATTATTTTACAATACCGCTTATTTGTTGCAACGTCGTCATAACTCAAGATTTTTAATTTTTGAGCTAATAATGCAGAACTATTTGCCATATTGTGTAGAATTTTTAATTAAATATCCTGTATTGTCAACCGTTGCGAAAGGAATGAAATTTTATTTTTTTTATTAAGTTGTCTTCAAAGTTAAAACTATAGACCCTTTTTCTGTAAAACAATTTTTTTTTAATTATGACGACGTTTCAGCAAGTAAGCGAAATGTTTTAAACGAGCAATTGCCTGTAGATTGTGGAAGCAGGCATTTTATATGTTTTTTTTATCATAATGTATAATAATAAATAATAAATCAATAAATAATGTATCAATAATAAATAAATAAATTAATAAATAAAAAAATATTTTTGTCATTCGTTACCTCACTTTCTGACGAAATGATTTCTATATTATTTTACATCGCCTTAATTGCTTAGAGCTTATTTACATCAAAGCTAAAGAAGAGGTAATTCCCTTTTCCTTTCCTTTGCTTCGTGTTTATAACTTGCATACCGTTTTTCGTCCAGTTTTAATTTTTCTATATAACGTTTTTTGATCTCTGCTCTGGTTAACTTAGATTTCTTCAACTCTAAAACTCAAAACAATAACATAAACACCGAAATTAGAAACTACCAAAAAAGATCCATATAAATAGACAAAGTCACGAATTACAATCTTTTTTTTTAATTTCTTCTTGTTTCCACTACCAAATATTAACTAAATGATGCTTTATATTTAAATTATTTACAACTCAAATTATTACGTTTTGTAGACAATTTATGCTCTTTATTCAAAAAATGTTTGCTTATATTGAATAATTTTTGGAAAAAAAATTTTCAAGTAGCGAATGACAACTACTTACCAAATTGATACAACTGGTGCTACATATATTCCAATAAACACTTAAAGTTTAAAAGTTTTTTATGAAACTTGTTGCCTTGCAATTACTGCTCATAGAGTCTTTATTCGTTTGTACGACTCACCATTTTATTGGTTTATTTGACAAAAATATATAATATTTAACAGAAGAGTCACGAATGACAAACAACTTGTAGACATACTTTATTTATTGTAAAGTAATTATATTGTATACAGTAGAGGTTTTGATAATTTAAAAACTATCAACTTGTTTGTATCTAGGAGGTGTTAAAGTCACACTTTACTTATTTTTGTCCTTGTTCTAAGTGTTTGTAGTTAAAGTTTTAAGCACGAATTCTATTAATCAGGAAAACCTTTAATATAGAGCAAGGTTTCTCTTTAGTGGAATTTTTATATTTTATTTTTTAGATACAGTCTAGCTTGCGTATTACGATCGCAAACCCATCTATAGTTTAAAAGGTATAACGACTTATATTTTCACTCTAAATGTGACGAACTTATATCCACAATATATCTCAACTCTTTGGATAATTAATTTTAGCTATTTAAATTTATTTTGTATTAACGAAAATTTAATACTTTAACTCTTTTGGAGTCGCAAATCAGTTTCAGATATACGGCTGCCTCCGTTGACTAGAGCATAGTGTAGTATACTCTTAGTCAGGGAGTCGCAGGCTTGATTCCTGCCATTTACCTGAATGCTTCTGCAGATGAGCGCTAATAGCTTTGCAGTTTACGTTTATTAAGAAAAAAAAACAGTTTTTAGTAAAAGAGTTCGAGTTGTTCTATAAAAATATATCCTTATCCTCACTTCATTTAAATTTATTAGTAATTTTCTTTTCCTTCTTCCTAAAAACTTTCAGGGTCAAAGATTTTCAAATTATGTAAAACATAAGATGCTGGAATAAAAACCACTTTTAAATGGTTTCGTTTCATTTAGTTCCATTACAATTTGTCATTTTGGTGTTGTTGTTCAAGGAATAGCAAATCCATAAAAGTGTGTCTAAGTGTTAGAGTGCATGATTTCTTAAAGGCAAGAAGTAAGCAACTGCAACAAATCTACAGAATCAGTAACAAGAACAACGGCAACAATAAACATATTATGGTGATGAATGAGCTTTTGATTGTTTGTGTTAGTTTTGCTGTATAAGCAACACAAACATTACCATTTACCAAAACTAACACACCTACACTCACACAAATATCCAAATACTTGCAACTACCCAGCGGCAAACTTTTGTAGGCCTTCTTTTAAACGGCCTTCTGTAAGACCTTCCTAGACTTTTTTTTAGATCCAGCACTCATGCTCGCTTGCCTTCTCAGGAAGTCCTTATAGAAGGCCTACCTACTCCCTTCTACATAGGTTGTTTTTCATTACGTGTATTTATGTATACATATACACATTTCGGGCACGTGCTACGTTTGTAGCAACTAATCTGATAAACCGTTACAAAAAAATCACATTCCAAAGATAAAACAACAAATACAAAAACCCTAAATAAAACTGCAAAAAGCGAAAAATGGCCTTCTTGCAAGCCTCTTGGAGAAAGGAACGCAGAAGGCCTTGGCTGGCTAGGACATCGTGTGTAAAAAATCTATGAGTATGGAATGGGGTAACGAGGGCTTGTGTCTGCCAAATAGGGGCTTCCAGAAGGCCTGCTTTCTACTTCTTTTTGCCGCTGGGTGCGTACAATAATATACATATGTAGATGTATATGTAATTGTGAACAAACAGACTTATAAAGGACTAAATGCACGCAGGAACTCATCAAAAGGACTGCCATCTGGGGAATTTCTATATTCCAGCACAATTTAATGTATAAAAGTACCCATCCATATATACTGAGTATGGAGAAAAAAAAGTTTTTCAATTCATTATTATCCTTAATAGTTAGTCGTTGTTACTCTTAACGTTATATTGATGCTTATAACAAAGTTTTGTGTTAGTTGAGCACAGAGAATTTAATATACTAGTTTTTTTGTTGTTGGTGCTTTTATAACATTTTCTATATGATACGCAAACTAAACTATTATTCTCTTTACCATCATCATTATCATCATCATCGCAGCGTCGTAATACTCATCCTTGATTTTGAAAATGCTAAAAAGGCATAGTTTGAATTGTTTATTGTTAATGTTGAGTCTAGTGCCACTAGATAAATATATCTAGAGTACATTGAAAGCGTCTAAACGTTGCAAGAAACCGTCTTATTATGTACAGCAAAAGCTGTTGTAAAATATTAAGAAAAAATAAGTTTTTTTTGCAAACTTTTTATTTTTAATAAGAATTACCTTTAGGCACTTCCAAATAAGAAGAAAGAAGTACTAGTTTTTGGAGTTTGAGAGAAGATAAAATATTTTTTTACAATTTCACAATGGTGTTTTATAGGCTTTTCTAAAACTTTCATTTAACCGCTTGTAACGTGTTACGAGACATGAAACTTCAAAGGTCACGCAATTCGGTTTGGTGTAAGTATCTCGATTTCTTTCTTGACTACGACTCTTGTGCCTCCGAAATAAAGCGATAGAACTGCACAAATATATTTTATTTTTTATTTTTCTAATAATTATTAGCGTGAGATAACTAGCAATGAGCTACTCCATCTTCCCATTTTTTGCGCGTTATATCAAGATCTTTCTAAATATTATTGTATACAAAATTTGTTGGTATTTGTATTCTCTTCAACTTCTATTTTAACATCCAAATTCGTATATAAGATAAGAGGCTATATACTCACAAAAATGGGATTCCATTTTTTAGGATATTTAAGGATAAAAGCTGCTTTGGGATTTTAGACTCACTTGTAGCAGGAAGCTATGTCCTTTTTAATCAATACTGGTTAAGAGGAGACTGAAACCTTTCGAATGACATCAATTTTATTTATATCTGATGACGCGTTCTAAAGTTATTCAATTTTCAATATGACGAAACTTTTCTAAAAAATGGCCGAAATGCAAAATTTTAGAGGCCTATAAAATAGAAGCCATAAGAGGTAAAGAAATAGGAGTAGAAAGATATGTGTCAATATTCATTAAAATCGGAGAGGTAAAAAATCCAACACCTTTTTCCCTGTCGAAAATTTTCGTATTTACCCAATATTTAACTTATAAACAATATACATAACGATCCCTGGCTGCAAAATAATCATGTCTCAAAATAAAGTTGTTTTACGACTTTGAAGTTTTGAATTTGAAATATATTTGTATGAAATTTGTACACACTATTAAGAAGCCGTCTAATCCACAAACACGAACATAAACTTCTTTATAAAAAGTTGTATGGAAAACACTCAGTTTTTGGAGTATTTTTCATCAAAATTTTGTTGAAAAAGTTTTATTTCGTCTTTATGAATCAGACCCTAATTCCGATTTAATAACACACAAATAACGTTGTTTTTAGTTATGATTCTCTAGCAACGAAGGCTCGATATACCCCCTCTCTCGCTAGTCTTAATCGTTTCTCACCAATCAAAAATCTTATATATTATAACATCTTCGCTTACCCACAATTTCTTCATATACAATTTCAGTCGTCTTAAATCTGTTCATCCTTTTACTTTAGCATCAATTATTTTATTTATATTTACTTAAGCACATTTTCCTGCCTCCTTTCTGCCACAATTCTTCACTCACCAACCTTTTTCAAATCAAAGTAAACTTTTGTGTTTGTTTTTATATATTGTTGTTGGTTTCTTTATATTTCTTTCTCGTAAAAATTAAAAGCTGTTAAAAATTAAAACGTTGCAATTTACTGCTGAAACTTTTCATTGATGATTTTGCACTTTTTTTATGTGAATTTATTTTTATTTGTTCGAAATTCGAATGTATTTTAGAGTAAGAAACCAAATGAAATGCAGCTATTGGGATATTATGTGCTAAAAATACTGAAAAAGGAAAAAAAGAGTTTTATTTGTAGTTTATCTATGAAACAAACAAAAAAGGCTGTTAATAAAGTTTATAGAGTATCTAGCAATATTTTAGATTTTTTTCCAAAAGTGCTGATTTAATGTTAAATAAATAAAATAATTAAAAGTTGGTTAGATTTTTAGTTACAAAATTAAACGAATAAGATGAGTTGGCGCAAATGTTTATTTGAATGGAAAAATTAATTAGATTAAGTAAAACTAGCACATGGTTTTGAGTAAAGTGCAATGAACTTTGATGCTAATGTTACAAGTTTAATTGCACTAAGTAGAAATACAGTAAGAAAGATAACAACTATATTTATAACTTCCCGCAATAAAAGATAGGAAATTAATGAAGTTACACCGATTTACGAAAATCGAGTTTTCTCAGATCTCTACGTTTTAATGTCATGGGAATCTATTGTGACTATTTTTACAATGATGTCCGTATGGATGGATGGATTTTGAGAATTTTTCAAAATAATGTTTTCGAAAACAAGTTTTATACAAATAAATTCTAAGCTACTAAGCCCATCGAATCCAACATCAGCTCTTAAGCTCCTAAAATTACGTCGGCCGCTGTTTGAACTCGCTTGAATGGTTCGAGGGATATCGTTGACGAAAAATATCAAGAAAGAGCTTTGTTTTAGCAACTGTAAAATTTCTAGTCAAATCAGTTTTTAAGATTTATTTACTTTTTTGGGCTCCGTACACCAAAAGTGTAAAGGAACCCTATTGTTTTCTCTACGCTGTCCGTCTGTCTGTCTGTCTATCTGTCTGTCTGTCTGTCCGTCCGTCTATCTGTCCGTATGTCTGGCTGTCCGTCTGTCTGTCACAGGCTGTTTTCTCGGGAACCGTAAGAGCTACGGACCTCAAATTTTCAGAAAATATCTAAAACTTTGACCGATACAACAACAAATATATGGACAGTTAAAAATTAAAGGGTGTTCTAAAGCGAACAACGAAATATGTTGAAATACTAATGTAATATACAGACACTTTAAATTTTCAAAGATATTCTTAATTCGTCTGTAGAATAGACTGTACCAATTTACACTGATATTTAAAACAATAAACACTAAAGGGTGTTCTATCAACTAATGTAATTTTGAGTATGTAATTTAGACAATTTGCTGTATCTTGTAATTCGTAAGAGACAAACTCTTGAAATTTGAAAAACGCTAAAACTGAAAAACTCCAAAATTAAAAAAATGTTAAAACGAAAAATCGCCAAAATGAAAAAAGCGCTTAAAGGAAAAAACACCAAAATTAAAAACAAATCGCTAAAACGCAATAAATCACCAAAACTAAAAAGATCGCCAAAAAAAACTAAAAAAAATGGAAAAATCCAAAAAAAAGTCGTCAAAATGAAAAAAAAGCACTAAGACCAAAAAAATCGCTGAAACAATATATCGTCAAAAAACGAAAAAATCGCCAAAAATGGAAAAAGTCCACAAAAACGAAAAAAGCGGCAAAAAAACTAAAAAAATCGCAAAAAATGGAAGAAAAATCACCAAAACGAAAAAAACGTCAAAACAAAAAAAAGCGCCAAAACTAAAAATATCGCTAAGACCCGAAAAAAGTCCTCAAAACCGAAATGCGTCAACAACTAAAATAAATCGCTAAAACTAAAAAATATTGTCAGAGAGAAAAAAAACGTTAAAACGAAAAAAAATGGCGAAAACAAAATATCGCCAAAACTAAAAAAACAACAAAAAACCTAAAAAGAAATGCTAAAAAAATCATCAAAATGAAAAAATCGCCAAAACAAAAAAAATCGCTAAGTCAACAAACAAAAAAAAACTTAAAAATTAAAAAAATTAAAATTAAACGAAAAAGCAAAACGAAATAATTGCCAAAATGAAAAAAGGGCAAAAACGAAAAATTATATACATATGTGTAATCGTGCAGAGCCCTTCGAGTGCGAGCCAAAGTCGCACTTTACCGAAAATTTTATCTAAATTGCTTAAGTGCTTCGATAGATACGTGGTCAAAATTGTTGGAAAAAATTTTAATTTATTTTTATTACTCTAAAAATCTATGGATTTTGCACCGCTTTGAAATTAGTGGGAAATTCCAGGTATGGACAGTAAGGTGAACCGTATCTCACATGTTTTACTTAATATATTATAAGTTTCATATTTTTTGTCAGATATTAACGATTTTATGCTTCGTTCGGTTTGTTCACTCAAAGGCTTGAAAAATATTAATATTGTAATTTCTCTCATTTTAGTTGAGCAGAAAACTTCGAGAAATGTCTTTTTTTTTAATTTTTTTTTATTATTTCGGCTTTCTAGTTCAATAATTGAATTAATGTAAATTCAAATTATTTTTATTAAGAGTGGAGTGCTGGAATATTCAAATCAGATTAGCAGAACGGATCAGTACTACTGATTTCGACGGCCGCTACGCTCGTCATCATCAGCGTTCTTGTTCGCTTTTACCACTTATGAAGGTGGATGCTTTTTTCAATGAAACATCAGCTATTTAACTAATTTTTGCCAGTAAATAGAATACAAGACTTATTTTCCATGGTAAATTCTTGCATTTTTATTTCAACTAAATTTAGTCAGCTTTGAAATTTCACCTATCTGATTTTTTTTTTATTGCAACTGATGTATGTACCTGAATAGATTTTGGTACGATCAATACAGAATATATCTTGATTGAAAGAGCAGATTAATGCCTTTAACACAATGTGATATATGATGGAAGTCGTTCGTTTTTATATCGGCGCCGATTTCAAAAATAAATTCTACTGAAAGATGACTTTTCTTCAATACTAAACAAGTCATCTTTCAATAAAATTTGTTTTTGAAATCGACGCCGATTTAACTCGATCGATTTCCATCACAAACCAGAGTGTAAAACTTGTAGGTTTCAGATAAGCCATTCTAGAGATATTTAAACAAAATTGCAAAATAAAAATAGTTTGTCACGGATATCGCGAAAACTTTTTCACTTAAAAAATATCTCCATATTCGAGTTTAGCGGACCCAAAGTTTATTTTTGCAGCTTACTTCATTCAAATTTTATTAAAGTTCCATAAAATTTGAGCTTTGCAGAACAAAAGCTAATACTTCTTATATATTGTGCACCTTTTGAGAAGTCTAGCGGGCCTTAGCGATTGATGAAACAGTCTCTCATTAGTTGTTTGCAACTTCTCAATGAATATACTAAGCCATAAAAAATTGTCAGCCTTACACGTAATTTAATTTTTTTTTTTTAATTTTTTTCCATGTTGAAGATTATCTAGCACAATGAAGCGACTGACGGATAAGATAAAAATCATCACTAGAAAAATGTTCAGAATTACACGTAGACCTTTATTCAAACTTTCACTAGCTCTCGGTTTATAACTAGATTTTCAACAAAGACAGTTAAGGGATGCACATTTCATCCATAGCGTCTATCTCTCATTATATCTGATTCAATATTTCATTCGGCTGTTATTTTTTACTTCATTCCCTTGAAATCTGTACACTATGGCTTAGAAGAAAAAAAATTATACAAAACCAAATGACAAGTAGACCTGGTATGACCTGTATCCCTAGATACCTCAACTTAAGTGCAACATCCAGAAAAAAGTTTATATATAAACGTTATTTAAATAGGTGATATGCTGACATGAATAGTAATCCTAAAACTAAACATTGTTTCTTGAGTTTTGAACACAAGTGAAAGAAAAACAATTAACAGGCTTTTATTGGTTTTTACCGAATATTATAACCCCTACATTTAAGTAAAGTGATGCTCTTAGAACGAAATCCCCATTTCTTTTTTATGGAAATAATTTCAGATTCAACTTAAACAAATTTTAATTAACCTAAATTTAAATCTCTTTTGATATAAACCGATATTATTATAGTCGAAAAAATAGCCACGTAATTTATTGGAAAAAATTATTATTCAAATTGCTTTAAAGTTTCAAACGATATTGAATGGGGTTTCTAAAATATCTAAAAATCTTGTCCGTAATCTTAAAAAAATTAAAACGTTTATCTTCTCAGGCCACAAAGTCTTTAAAACCAAAAAATAGATCAGCTTTGCTTTGTTATCTTATTTATAGCTTGCTTATTTTTGGGAAGATTTTTCTTATTTGAAATAGATAGATTTAAGATATCTTGCAGTTAGTCTATAATTGATATTCTAAAGTTATGTGAAGTTTTTCTGAAAACCGTTTGGAACTTTCTCAAAGAAATACAGAAATACAGACAGACATGCTATCAAGCAGAACTCATAAGATCGATATATTTCTAAAGTTCTCACAATTTGTTTGACTATAACAATAACAAACGGATTGAACGATTTTAATATTTATTACTTCCCTGCCACCTGTATCGAAGCGTATTGCAAGAACCAATAAAGTTAAAAAATTGTGTATGGAAAACTATAAAGAAGTGAATGTAACATGGCTCGAGGATAGTTTACTGCTAGAACATGAACAACATTTACTTAAGATTTACTTTGGTGTTAGCAGCAACTCTATGACCGTGGGTAAAAATTAGGCAGGTATCTAAAATAGGTTATGTTAGTTTTGAAAACTCTACTTATGCAAAAATATATATTTGACCTACAAAAAAATTATTCTTTTTTATAAAAACTCTTGATGTTGTTATCTAAAACTGGTTATTAATCTCTATTTTGTATACTTTACTTTAGAGTACCCCTAATAATAAATGCCTCTAAGAGTCTTGAACTAAAGCTACAATAACAGTTTTAACTAAAAACATACACTTGCATTTACATGCACAAACACACTTTGGCAGTAACACAAATATTGTATATGACCACGTGAAAACTTTCAGTTTCATAAATTATTTATTGCCAAGCCAAAAGTGATGATTCGTTACATCATTCTCTATCCAGGAGGGTTAGTCGCTCATCTACACTTTTTTGTTGCTGTATCCCATTGCTATACGTGTTTTGTTATTCGTATGTTACTGTGTGAGTGTATGCATTTTATTAGGATCTTGGCTTGAAACGTTTTGTACAAATAAAAGTATGAATGAGTGCATACTCTTGCAAATTTGCATGCATGTTAAAGTTAAGTTTGTTCTTTTAATTTTTATTACTTTTTTCAAGTCTTTTTTTAGAAAAGTTCATGGTTATGGAAGATTTTAAGTTAAACGAAGGTTTTAAAAGTCAAATAAGCAGCAAATATTGTTGAACAGTAGAAACTACGCTTGAAAATGCAATATTTTAGAGAATAATATTTTTAAGTGAGAAGTAAAAATGCTATATTTATAAATAACACTGTACAACACGAAAAAAAATTTGAATGTCCTGTAAACCGATTCTGGTAGAGGAGACAAAAAATATATACATGTATTGTCGTTTTGCAAGATCACATCGGAATTCTAATTTAGAGGGGAGGGGGGTTAAAGTTACCCCCTTTTGGTCAGATCGGGCAGCATCTAAGGTGTAAGGTATGTTCAGCAACTTTGTAGAAAATATTAGGGCAAATATCTTTGTGCAACATATTAACCCTCTGACTCCTCCACATAACGGTCTTTTTTGGCTCTTTTCTAACGTAATCGTAAAAAACACCCCTTAAAAGGGGGAATGCGGAGATAAAATGTTTTACAAAAGTTTTGCCCGTAAAATTTTACAAAGACACCAAGCACCATAGTCAAGTTGTTTACCAGAAATCACTGAATACTTAAACTATATTTAAAAGTTGACTTCATACTCATTCACAATTAGCACTGGGCATAGGAAATTTTGTAAGTCTTACGTTTAAGGTATAAGATATGTTCAGCACTTTTATGTAAAACACCACGAGATAAATTTTGCTTGAAAATTTTAACCCTCTAATGCTTCGCTTTATGGGCCTATTTGTATATTTCTGAAAAAATGGGGAAAAAAGTCCCCATCAGAGAGGATACAGGGGGCTTAAATGGTCTACAAAAATAATCAGCATAAAATTCTAATATAGGGTTTTAAAGACATCCAAGCTCCAGACTTAACTCGGACGCTAGCAATCATTGAAAACTTAAAATGTGATTAAGGGTTAATTTCGTACTTAAGCACAATTCATACTCGGCATAGAAAATCTTGTAAGCCTTGGGTTTAAAGTATAAGATGTCTGCAGGTTTTTTATGTACAAGACCACAAGAAACATTTTTGTAGAACATTTTTTCCCTCTATATCGCCGATAAAGGGAAAATTTTCCCCCTTTTTTTAAGAAATATAGAAAAACACCTATAAAACGAAGAGCTAGAATATTCCAGAAAAACTTTTTCCTTAATATTTTCTACAAAGTTGCTGAGCATACCCTACACCTTCGAGGTGAATATCGCATAGTTTCATGTACAAATATGCTGCACGATCAGGCCAAAAATGGGGGGGGGGAGAAACTTTAACCCCACCTATCACGTACAGATTTTTTAAAGGTCATAACATTAGTCATGTCCAGCAGTATATTTCATCTTTACTCTAGAATGGCTTGTCCGATTTAAATAGAGAAATCACCAAAAGTTTCGAAATAAAATTATCTTTAAGTCATCAATACATAATTTTTTTATGTTTTCAAAATTTTTGAGTTTTTTTCTTTTTTGGATTTATTCAAAAATTATAAACTTTTCGTTTTGAAAAACGTATAAAAAAATTAAAAGGGCAAAAATTTTAAATTATTTTCAATAATCAGAAAGCTGGGTATATTTCGAATAAAAGAAGCCATAACTCATTAAAACCGACGGACAAATGTCGATTTTAGTCAGAATTAAGTGAGGGAACTTAATTGACAAAAATTGGGATTTTCTTACAATATCCATACACACATACACACAGACACACACACACACGCAATAATCCAAAGTTTTCTGTTGTATGGGAATTGCGGTTTTTATCAAATGAGTTCTGTCACTTAATTGCGAATGAAATCGCGATTTGTACATCGATTTTAATGATCTATGGCTTATGTTATTTTCAATAAATGATACCAATTTTAAAGTTTCGCCCTCTTAATTTTCTACGAGTATTATAAACCGAAAAAATGTGTAATTTTGCAGGAAAACATTTTTTTCGCTTCTAATTTCTTAATAACCCCGAGATATCTGGAAATATTAAAAAATTATAGGGATAATCTTTCGGTGCTTTATTTATCTAAAACAAACAAGCTGTTCTCGAGTTATGATGAAATATATTAGCGTGACATCCCTATTTCGGGTATCATATTAGTTTAACGCTTAAATACAAATAAATACAAATACATAAAAAATCTGAGCCTGATAGAAAAAAAACGGAAGACGGATTAATATCTCGCGCGAAAAAAAAATTTTTAAAGAGAAGTAAAGCAATCAGGGAACTAATGCCTACCAGTTAATTAATTAATGTGTTACATTCTTTGGCAAAGGAATAGTGTAGAGAGAACAGGTAGTGCAGTGGGAGAGACATAGAAAACTTAATTGCTATTGTTTTTTTGTGGAGTGAAGCCATTTTATTAGTTCTTTTACTTCGCCGACGGTTCTACAATACTGACGAAGGAGGGTGCTGTGAATTGCATTATGATATGCTAGTACTAATCGCTGCCGGTACTGCCAAAGTGATCAGTGCTATGCCTTCATCACTTTAACAGTCCAACGACAACCAACCCAATAACACACCAATGCACATGAGAAAAATGCTTGATGTTGTTGGCTTGCCTGAAACTAGTCTTGAACTCAAGACCTCAGGGTTTGTAGACAAATAAGCTAAGTACTAAGCCAACAGACCAGTACTATTTGAAATTGACATAACTTTTAACAATGTTGGTCGATTTTATTTAAATTAGTCTTTTATAAAGAAAAATAGTTAGCCTGCTTTTTGCTTATGGTATAAATGTTTTTAAAAGTTCAAAATTTTTTATTTTTCCTTGTGAACCCAAGTCAAAATTGAAGCAGTAGTCATAACTTTTAATTTCGTCTTGGGACTATTATAATTTTTAAAGTTTCGAGAGTAGATGTATAGTGCTCACTTTTTGGGACTTATTTTTTTTTTTTGCAAAAAATCATTCCCAGAACAACCGCGAAAGCAAATGTAACGTTCAATACATAAAAATTTTAAAAAATTTCAAATTATAATATTCTTTCAGGATCTATTGAATGGGAAGAAAACTATAATATGTAGTTTATCTTCGCATATTTCTATTAGTTACACTAGCAAACAAAACAAAAACACAAAATGTACATTAAGAATGAGAATCACCCATATACTTTTGTTATGCACACATAAACCCTCAACAGCTTACAACTTTTCAATGTATTTAAATAGTTTAATCTTTAAAGCAATAACGCAGTAAGAAATGTTCATGTTTTTTGAAGCACTAAGGCAATAAAGCGCATAACGATACGCTTTAAAAGAAGAGCTTATTGCAGAGCAGTGAATGTATATGAAAGAAACTATAAGAAAAAACTGATTTTTCACTGCTGATACAATGCAGGTTTTTAAGCGAGAAAGTTCCCGTTTTAGCGCTTTTTGTATCAAAAATGTATTACTCCAAACCGGGAACTTGCCATACAAAAATCAGCAGCGATATCAGCAAGTTTGTAAGCACTACTTTTACTCTCTCATAGTAAAAACCTTCTTTATTTGAAGCAATTTTTTTACTGTAAAGTTTCTCCAATATTTTCCTCATTTACAACCACTGTCTGCTTAAATATTTTGACTACAAAGTTGTTATTAGGGGATAAAGAAAAATAAAACATGATGAAAGAAGAAAAGAAAAAAAAATGTGAATATAAAATAGAGAAAATATGAGTGATGTGCAAATAGTATAATACAAACATAAAGAAAAAAATAATATATAAATATTATAAAATAGAGAAACTTTTAGCAAATAATATCCTTCCTTTAATTTAGAAAATATACCACACATACATTTACAAGTTAAAAGCAATTTACAACACAGGCAGGCAACAGTAAAAGCTGTAATTAAGGAATTTCGAAAAATAACTAAGAAGCTAGTGAAATCTTCTATAAAAAAAGGCCAAAAATGTCAGACCTTCCTAAAGGGCAAAGTTTTAAAAATATCTGAGTAATCTAGTTGGGGAATATGGATTAAAACTTTATAAATCTCTTATCCAAAGAATTAATTATTTAACAATATCTGCAGCTCAAGAGCTAAGAAAAACTTTATGTATGTAAATTATGTGATTTTTTTAAGGAAATTTATATGAAACCTCCTATTTTTTTCTTTCTCCACCGAAAACCGCTTTTCTTGTTACATTTTATTTAAATTTTAGATAAGTTTTGCATACGTCGTACACTTTTTCTTTAGTGAAGTTTTGCCCATGTAAAAACGTTATAAATTTTTATGAGAAATAGCTGGAAGAAATAAAAAGGAACGAGAAAGAAAAATTTTAATTACACTTTTGGTTTCTTTTTGAAATGTTCAATTTATAAACATTATTTATGCATGAGGTGCAAGATGATTTTAATTATTAAAAATGCATTTTCCATTATTTTTCTCTAGTGCTTGCCAACAAAAAAAAGTATATAGAACTTTACTTGAACTCCAAACAATTTAAACTAAAAAACTAAAATTAAAAATATAACAATTATAAAGTTTTTTTTATATCGAAAATTGCTATAGTCTTAAAAAATTAAAACAACTAAAATGTATTTAATAAAAGTAATAATTAAATGAAAAGTGGATGCAATTGATTAAGAAGAATTAAGAGAAATTAAATTTTTGCAAGGTTCCAATGACGGATTCTGGTTTTCAATGTTTACATCTGGGATTAATTTTTAAGGAAGTTGAATTTAATTTTTTTGGTGCCTTCTGCCAGGCTCAGTCGTTAGAACCATACAATATTTCTTTGCATTCTACAGTGTAATTAATTTCTGAGAATATCTTAAAAAAATGTTGTTATTTTATATTAATATTTCATTAAGACTAAAAACAACAATTAAACAAGATCACTTAAATATAGTTCTAGCTTTTATTGACTTAATTTTAAGCCCCACTTTATAAGCGGAAGTCGTTTAAATCCAATGACATGACATTTTCTTTAATCTATACATCGAAAACTTCAACTCTGTACACAGGCTATAATCTTTATTCTCATCATTAATATTAATTTTTACAAATAATGGAAATGTGTTAGAAATAATTTAAAATTAAAGACATACAAGACCAAAATGCACACAATCTTGGAATAGATGAAAACTCATTTCCATATAAACAAAATATTATTTAATCAACTCTTAGTTTAAGTATTTTAAAGTCCATTTTATATTTATTAACTCTAACTTATTAACACAAGCATACACTTACATACAACACATTTCATTTTATTTGTATGAGTATTCACGAATAATCACATGCCTGTGGTGCTATGTTAATATCGAAGTTTATACACTCAGTTGGCCAACGATTCCTTGAAGGATATCTCCCTCGAGGATATCTTCAGCAGAATTATTGATATGTCATCTATAAAATAATGATGACAAAACACTACAGACAGTTGTGTTTCGAAATTGATTGTAAATAATATAAGAAAATTATTTGGAATAAAGCCTTATTGAGAATCTATTGCGTTTCCACTCATATTGTTTACCAGATACTAGACATTTTTTTATTATTCATTTGTCGGCAGTAACAATTGGTTAATGACAAAATTAGTGAGATGCATATTAGGGTGGACCAAAAAAATGTTTTTTTGTTATTTTTCACTTTATACTCTGAAAAATGAGTTGGTAGACATCTCAAAAAAAATTCTCTTTAAGTAATTTTAATAAGAAGGTCCTCCGCCTCGCAGCTTTTTATTTTTTCGTTATTATTAGAAAGAAAAATTCATATCTCGGTATTTACTATTTGCAAAAAAATATCTTGTCTCATAATTTTGTAGGAAATTGAATTCTCTACAAAAAAAGGTCTGGTACAATTTTTTTGTAAAACTCACCATTTAAAAGTTGAAGTTTGACTATATTCAGGCAGATTTCATTTTTCTATGAATTTTATAACTCGCTAAGAAAAAATTATTATCATACGCGCAAATCATAATTTTATAGGGAATTTAATGCTCTGCAAAAATGCTCTAATATGATTAGTCGATTAAATTAATCGTTTAAAAGATATTCATCATCAAACTTGAATGCAAACTAATTTCAAGAGTTTTTGATTAAAAATTCGAAAAATTAAAATTTAATTTATGAGTTTCAGGGATTAAATTGTTTATAATATGTTTTTGAACTTTTCGTCGCTAAGTTTCATAGCTCTATTAACTAAATTATTTGCCGTGTTTATTTTTTGTTTCATTTGTTGTATTGACTCGTAGTTTATGATAAGGGCAGAAGCAATTGATTTAGAGTACCAAACCGGAATTATTTTATCTTTTTTCCAGGTATATTTTCATATCAAGATATAGAATGAATTTATTTTCTTCTTTCTCTATGGTAAATTTTAGCTTAGTAAAATCCAAATGTAAACTAAAAAGTTATGGGCGAAATACTAAAAAAAAAGCCAAGACGAAAAAAAATTATTTTTTTAAAGTCAAATATCTTCTAAGCTAAGAGAGATAAGAGAAGTTATGTAAGGACACTATTTTTTTGAATTGTTTAACTTAAAAATTTTAAAATCTGATAACATTTAAAAAAGTTATAAGCGTCATGTTTTTGTTTGAGTCTCATGTGATCAAATTTGGCCCACTGTAAGTCCTCTCGTGCTTAACCAAAAGGCTACCGAGACACGTATTATAAAGCCTGGCTGCTCCTCTAAAAATGTTCGAAGTTTTAAATACATCCAATCATCAGTTTAAAAGTTCCAGATTTATTACCATTTATTTTGCAAAAGTTCCCACTGTGCAATGTCAGTCAATAGTGGTCTGCTCTTTGTTTCAAAAGTCTTGTATAGTTTCCTTGAAGTATCATCATAGCGCCATATATGTTGTGTAATCGATGATGTTTTGAAGGTATGGTCTACTGGGTATTTTCACATACTCACACATACATATTTGTGCACATAAATTTACTTTAGGAAATGTTTATAATAATCCATACAAGCTAAATTAATACTTCTTAACATCCGAGCATTATAAAGCAAGGATATTTTTCTATTGCCAACTGTTTGTCTGTCTGGATATGTTTTCTTACATTTGTTTGAAATTACTTTACATGTTCTGTAATTAATATCAATAATTAAAATACAGTATTGTGTGAACACATACATGCACCAGGGCAACCAATCCTGTTAATGTATAAACATGTACATTAGAAGTAGACATACTCATTTTAATAAACAATTATGGTATAGTAATAATTATTAAAATAGACTGAATATACTAAGTTTTCTTTCAAAAATATACATATATTTGGGAAATATATATTATGAATAATCAAAATAAGAATTTAATTATCCGGATGCTCGACTCGTCTAGGAAATTTATATGAGAGCATTAAGTAAGTTCGCCATACTCCTATAAAGAGCATAGTTAGGTCCGCAACAAAACTATTCCGAGACACGAGCTCGGGTTCATGATTTTTTACTTCGCTGCAGCGTATATGATTTAAATGCAATATATCGCTTTCAATGCATCAATGGCAAAAGCATTAAACGTTCTTATATGTGTAAAATTCATTTAACATCATGCAAAAAGGGGAAAAAATTTAAATACGAACTTTAATTATATAACATTGAAAAAAATGTGTACTGAAACACCAATTGTCTGTAGATTAAGGAAACTTAACAGTCTCCTAAATATTATATGTGATTTATGTTTTTTTTTTATTCTTTTATTTATTTATTTTTCGTCATTCGTTACCTTAGTTTAGGATGATTTGATTTCTTAATTGCTTCAAGTCGTTTTGATTGCTTGAAACTCTTTTAAATCAAAGCCAAAGAAATTAATTAACAATAAAAATAGTTTTAAGAGTAATTCCCTTTACCCCTCCATACTTTTTGCTTATATTCAGCTTACCGTTTTTCTTGTAGTGTTAATTCTTCTTTATGACGTTTTTGGATATACGCTCCGGTTAACATGATTTTTTTCTCCTTTAAAAGCCATAACAAATACAAAAATCAGACATAATCAGAAGCTACCACAAAAAAATTATATAAACAGACAAGTCACGAATTACAATTTTTTAATAATTCTTTGTCTTCACAATAAAATTTTAAGCAAATGGTATAATATAATTAAATTACCTACTATTCAAATTATTACAATTGTAACACAATTTGTTCTTTTCGAAATTAATTTTTTTATTTTTTACTCAACACGCGCCTGAATTTTTGGTATAAACATTCAAGTAACGAATGACGAATTCTTATGAAATTCAGAAAGCTGAACTTTTTTCAATAAACACTTCTATTTTATATGATTTTAATAACTCTTTTCCATTATATTATTCATATAGCTTTAATTAATTAATACGACTCACCATTTTATTGTCTTATTTGATATTAATATTGAATACCAAAAAGAAAAGTCACGAATAACAAAAAAACTTGTAGACATTTTTTAGATGCTCTATTTTTTGGGAATCAGAAACGAAACTGATTTGCTTACGTCTATTTACGAATATTTATTTTTGCATATGTTTTCTGTTTTTATAAATAAAGCAATACATCTTAATGCGGAGACAAAAAACATTGTATGAAATGAGACTGATATATCCTTTTGTTGGCAGAAAAATAAATAAAACCCTCTTATTTCGTATAAGATGATGTATTTGTTGCAAAATAAGTATATGTAATTTTTTTTAAGAGAAATAACATTCAGGCATTTAATGCCTGCTAAATTTTCACAATATATTGTTAAAAGATAGCCTGGACTTTAACGGCAAGTTTAGCGTACAAAACTTGGCGGTAACATCCACGTTAATTTTTAATCGTACATTGCTAAAAGAGCTGTTAATTTGTAGCCCACTTTTGCATAGGGATAATGTTAAGGAAAGCTGCACAGTAGGCCGGTATCAAAACGTGTTGTCCTGTCGAAATGAAATTTCTCAAGGACAAAGTAGAGGAGTGCTTGGATTATATATTTTAGGTATTAAGTCCCTAAAGTGCTCAGGAGTGGAACTATAAAGTTTCAAACAAGGGCACATCGGCCATGTAAAATGTTTTACTGATTGCCATTTTGTTTGTTTCTCATCCGATTTAAATTTTTTTTGCTATATTCTAGCAAAAGGCTATTATAGTGAAAGGCTGTCCATTTATATCTTATAGTTAGAGAGTCACACTCATTTGAAAATTGAAATTTCAGAATTTTTCAAAACTTAGGCTTTTTATTCTCCAGACATCGGATCCGAAAATCATCCGATTTTTTACGTTTTTCTTCGTTAGTAAAAAAAATTTAAAAAAGTTTAGAAAAAAATTGATGAGATGAAAAATATTCGGCCATGTCACAGAGCTCAATTCCGTTCGGAAACGGAATTCAATCCATTCCAAGATGTCAAGCCCTAGCCGGAGCATACCCCACCATACCAGCGCCGATAACAGTCTAGACACACCTGACAAATTATCGTATTTCAGTTTTCTTTTTTAGACACTAGCTGGTACAACAATGATGTGGATTGAATTCCGTTTCCGAACGGAATTGAACTCTGTGACATGGCCGATTAAATTTTACAATTTAATTTTTAAAAAATGTTGAATTTGCGACAATTTTTGCAAAAAAAAAACAGCCACCACCCTTTTATATGTGGCTAATTCCACATCCAATCGACAAACATTTAGACACGGCAATGAAATTTGGTCAGATCTTTTCTTTTATTCTATAAAGAATTTATGCCAAAGGATAAAAATTAAAAATGCCTATTTCAAAAGTTTTGACATATTTAAAATGTCATAATTTTAGTTCACTAGGTGTTCGCTACTCAGTGGAAAAATTTATTGTTGCCCAGCAGCAAATTAAATAAATTGAGCTTCTACAAAATATCTGAACTATTTTACAGATTTTATGTCTTCTGTTCCATTATATTTTATTATGACTACAACTATAAGCAATTTCACATTGAATGTAAGCTACATATTAAATATATAAATGTTTGTGCAATTAAGAGCGATAAGAAAAAGGTTCACTAAGAAATACAAGAATATTTCCTGATAATTTAAGATTAAATAAATTAACATGAAAATATCTAAAATAATATTTAAAGGAAATATAATTAATATGAATTTATAAACAATTGAATTTTCATTAGAGCTATGAAATATTTAAGCAAGATACGTACATATATAAAAAATTATCAAAATTTATCGACCAAAAACTATGCCATTTTATGTATTTAATAACATCGTAGTAATAACGTCATATATAAGATAACATTAAGTACAAATTTAATTGCATTCTATTCATGAAATTAAAGTTATTGCCAATATTAAAAAGGGAGCTTTAATTATATTTCTGGAGAATGTAAGTAGGAACCCAAATTAATAAATTTCCAACAATATTCTGCTATGGAGATGTAAATAGAAATAAAATAATTATATGTAAGTTTTAAGCCGCTTATAACGATATAAAAGAGTCTACTTTAAATGTAAACAGAAACAGACAGATAAATTACAAAAAAAAATCATACAATATTATACAAAAAAAAACATTAAAATTTTTAAGATATAAAGAGCTTTGCAGTCGTAAAAATTAAATAAAATATTACGGTAAAATTTTAAAAACTTCTTTTTGCTTTTAAATTAATACCATAGATGCTGCTTATCGATATCTTGGTATCGAAATCGAATGTAAAGGCTTTTGCATATGAAGCATCGATATGCAGTTGCTAACATGCCTGCACAAAAGTCTAATTTATAAAAGCCACTCTTCGCTCTCTATTCAGCCATATAGGGTTATGGGTGATTCCTATTTTAAATACTTTCTTCGTGTTCGTTGAAAGTATATTAAAATATTTCATAATAAATAAATTTAATAGATTATAAATAAAAATAATTGTTTAATATGTTAAATTTTTCCAAAAACGAGATTAAATTTATAGCGGTTTTACAAAATTTGCATTTGCTTCCCTTTTGCAAACATAAAATTTTTGAAAAATAATAGAAGTTATAATTTTTTAAGTTGTTGTTGTCTGCAATCTTGCGTGTTGAACGTTACTCTTTTTTAGTACGTTTCATTACTTAGTTTAATTATTGAAATTGCATTAACAACGTACTAAAATAACAGCATAGGTTTATACTTCTAAATATTTAAAAGTTTTGTGACTGTTGTTGTATAGTATTAGATTGCAAAACGTTTTAACTAAATAAAAATTTGTTGAGTGTTACCCATATATTCTTAATTTAATTGAAACTTTTAGTGAATAACTAAGCAAGAATTGTTTTAAATTTAAAATGAAGTGTGTGTTTTAAAATAAATATTGAATTCGTATAAAAATGTCTTGAGCGTTACGTGAAAAAAATTTTAAATATAATTTACATATATATTTTAGGGCGTTAAAAAAAGTTAACAGTAGTTGAAGGATAGAAGCGATGTAAAGAACATTATCTCTTTACAAATTTCACATTTCCTTTGAAAACAGTTTGCTTCTACCGCACTGTGGCTTGTTACATTTTCAAATAATGTATTAGCTATACGACCTTTGCTGCGAATAATTAATTGATATTGACATAACTTTTAACATTGTTAATCGATTTTAATAAAAATAGTCTTATTTGAAAGAAGAATAGTCTTATTTGAAAGAAAAGTCTTTTTTTTGTTTATGAATAAACCTTTGCTAATAATTATTTTAAAAGATAAACATTTTTTTATGAGAACCCAAGTCAAAATAAAAAAAGTGGTCATAACTTTTAATTTCGTCCTACAATTATTATAATTTTTTTTTAGAGAATAGATCTATAGTACTTTCAAACCCTATAAACCTTTTTGTGGAGTATTTTTTTCACAAAAATCATTTCCACAATTACCGCGAAGCAAATGTAACGCTCAATACACAAAAATTTTAAAAAATCAAAAAATTTAATTTTATTTCAGGATCCATAGAATGAGGCGAAAACTATAATATGAATCCTACCTTCACATATTTCATTTAGTTACATTGGTAAACAAAAAAAAACACACACAAAATGTACGTTTGGAATGAGAATCACGCATATACATATATTTCATAGAAAAGAATTCACTAAGGTAGCCTTTTCGGACATAGATGGTTTCTGTAAGTCCCCACAACATTATCGATAAGACAGTTGCGTTAAGGATTGATATTATTATATGTCGTTTTGTAAAAAAAAACTGCTAACAAGCAGGGTTATAAATGTCTGGATTGGAAATATTACTGAGTACAGTGCAAATAATCATGGCATTCCTCAAGGGATCTTTCAATAGAAAAATCATGCCTCTTTACATCATTTTTGTAAGTGGCAGTACGTACTGCTTTCTTAAAAGCCTGCTCTATCAGTTAAAAAAAAACGTTATATTTGCCATAGTCGGTGACGTATGATTAATATTCAACTGCTATATAATAATATTCCTCATACGCCTAAAGCGTTATGGAAAGAAATTTCATGTGTACATTTATAATTTTACGTTACATACATATATTTAATTATAATCATGCTTTTAAAGCTTAATAAGAAATTAAAATAATTTCTTTATACACCTTATATAAACGATTCGTTAAAATTACAAAATATATAATTGCTTTTTTTGTACAAAGTAGACACATTTTATTTGTGCCACGTATATAATAACGACGTACATAAAGAAAACTCTTGTTTTTGAAGCAACTCCTCATGTTTATTTGTTTTATTTTTAATTATATTTTATGCCAGAAATGTAAAGAATATAGTGAAACCACCACCAGTAAATATGTCAACAATAATAACAGACAGGCGTTGTCAGGATAGTAAACGATTGGTAACATTAATAAAGAAACATGAAAATTTAGCACGAAGTAAAGATCAAAAAGTTTATATAGTTCCAGAACAATTCATTTATGGATTTATAGTTTGCTGGTCTAAAGTAAAAAAAAATATTTAGGGGTTGGACTCTACACAAATTAATATATTTGGTGCCATCAATTTTTAATACTACTTTTCCAACAGTATGGAATGCTTTGTTTTTATTTATTTTTTTTTATTTTAAAAGTATGTCTTCAAGTTGTTTGTCATTGGTGATTTTTTTTATATTGAATTTTATTATCAAATAAATTCATAAAATGGTGAGTTTCATAGTTTCATTAAAACTCTATGAGCCAAGACTTCAATGCAAAAAAAGTTAATAAAAATATTTGAAATTAAAATGTTTATTGAAAATATGGTATCATCAAAATAAGCATCATCAATTTGCTAAGAATTTGTCATTCGTTACTTTAATATTTATTCCTAAAATTCCGGGTAGTGTAAAAAAAGGCAAAATTTTTTTCCGAAAAGAACAAAATTTTGTATCAATCGCAATAATGTGAGTTGAAAATATTTCAATTATATTAGATCATTTGTTAAAAATTGGGTTTTGAAGAAAAATAATTATGTAAAAAATTTGTAATTCATGACTTGTCAATTTGTATGGATTTTATTGCCATAATTTCTTATATCTGATTTCGCTGTTTTGTGTTATTGCGTTGGATTTTAAAGGAGAAGAAAATGAAATTAACCAGAGCGGAGACAAATTTAACCAGACAAAAATCGGTATATATTCTGCATACCGTAATAATCAAGGAAAATGTGAAGGCAATTATTCGTTAAATTACTTATTTTAATTATTAATTCTTTGGCTTTAATTTAAAGGAGTTCCAAGCAATTAAAAAGAGGTGAACTAATTTAGAAATCATATCATTCTAAAGTGAGGTAACGAATTACAAAAATTGTAGAATTTGATAAAGTAAAACAAAAAAAACATGAAATACATGTTTTTTAAGGAGAATGTTATGCTTCCATAATACACAGACAATTGCATATTCACTACATATTTTATGAATTTCCAATTCGTAGATCATAAGTTATAGAAGCTTAATAGCACGCAAAGAAACCTATAAAATGTGTATGAAAATTCATGCAGCAATCGAATAGAATTTTTATTTTAATAAATAAAGAACTTTTTGTTAAACATTCCTTAACAGTTCTGCACATTTTCTTTAGCAATTATGCACATTGCGAATTAAACAATATTTTTGAATATATTAATGTAATTGTGTTTATCTTACATACGGTTAAAATAGTTTTAAGGATGTATTAAAAAATTCTACAGTTTTTACAAATATTTATTAAAAATTCCATTCTTTTATAAAGAATATAAGCGTATAAAATTAAATATTAATAAAAATTTACGTGTTCTTAAGTGTTTTATTGAAATTGCAATGTGCATCCCTCCGCTTTCACTTTATTAAAAAAAGCACTTGCAAAGTAATTGACTACACTTGGTTTGTAGTTGGTTTTTTTTCTCTTGGTTGGAATAATAAATTATGTGGTTTTAATGAAAATTCTGGCAGTTTGGTCAGTAAAAGTCTTTGGAGGAAACAAACATTCTTGAAAGACACAGTTTAAATATTTATATTAAGGAAATTTTGCATTTGTTTTGTAATATTAAAATGCTGTTTGTTAAAATTTAATAAAGTTTATCAGTTTTATTAAAGACAATTATTAACTGCCTGTTCCTCTAAATGCACAACAAAACTTATTTTGAATATTTATATCGCAAACAAAAACATATCTTAGTCGTTTATTATTGTTTTCAAAATCAACTTACTTAGAGAAACAGGCAGTAAAATTTTATAAGGGTTATCCTCATCTTAAGTGTAAATTTTTTTGCCAATAAAACTAATAGAAATATGAGATCCATGGATCATGAAATAAAATCACATTTTTCCTTTTTTTACATTTTTGTGTATTGAGCGTTACATTTGCTTTCGCTGTTGTTCGGGGAATGATTTTTCCGAAAAAATACACCACAAAAAAATAGTAAAGGCTTTCAAAGATCTACACATCATCTACTCTCTAAAAACAATAAATTATAATAATCGCAAGACAAAATTAAAAGTTATGAGCACTTTTTCAATTTTGACTTGGGTTCATATGGTAAGAAATAAAAAAAGTTTATCCTTTGAAATAATTCTTTATAAAAAGTTATACAGGAAGGAAAAAATGGCTACCTCTTCTTTCAAATAAAATCAATTTTAATAAAATAGACCAAAAATTTTAAAAGTTATGTCAATTTCAAATAATAATTCGCAGCAAAATACAACCTTCCGACATTCATCGAAAATTTAACAATCCACAGTGCGGTTCAAGCTAAATTTTTTCGAAGCAAATCAGAAATTTCTTAACGGGAATGTTTTCTCGTTTCTACCCTTCCGTAGAATGTTAACTTTTTTACCTTTCAACAATTTATAGATATATTACATATATGAGAACTTTGCTAACGTAACGCTCAATACATTTGCTTACGAATTCAATATTTTTCTCAGAACAAACATAAAATTTTGTAGTTAAAACAATTCAGATGTATAATGTTCGCTGAAATTTAATATGAACTCTTTAATTATGCACTAACAAATTTTAATTGATTTAAAAAAATATGGATAACACTCAATACATTTTATTGGATACAAACCATGATTGATTGGTGAAACGTTTTGCAATATAATATTATCTAACAAAGTTTTCAGAACTTTTAAATATTTAGAAGAACAAAATTACGCTGCTATTAGTGTATGTTGTTAATGCAATGTGAGTAATAAAGCGTACTAAAAAAGCTTAACGCTCAATACACAAAACTACGGACAAAATGCTCTGTTTAAATACAGAGAGTATAAAGTTTCATTAAAAATCGTGCATGCAAAAGTAGAAAAGAGACAAAAAGACGCATAAAACCAAAAGTTAGAGGATTAAAATGTTCCACAAAAATGTTTCTTGTAGTGCTTTATAATAATATTTAAACTTAATGTCCTTGTACAATGTACAAAATATATATATTCAATATTTTTCTCATCATTGTATAACATCTTAACAATTTAGTCCCAGTGCATTTTGTGGAAAAATTTTAATAATAAACTGAGCTAAATTGTAAAATATGTGTATTAGAAGAATTATATTTCGACACTAAATTTTTTCAATACTTTTCTTTTCATTGTACTACTTAAAGAAATTAACAAAGAAATCTTCCTGAATAAACTGCCTTTAGGTATTAAGCAGCAGCATCAGTTGTTCTCTATTTATTTGTTTGCTGTTTAGTACCAACTGTTGTTTCAACTTTATATTATTTGCCTTTGTTGGCGACCATTTAATTTTCAAACCAAAATTATGTTATTTGTCTTTTTATGCCTGCCATTCTTCGCTATAATAACAACAACTGTGTTATAATACTCGTATAAACAAATTTCAACATGTTTGTGTTTATCTTAGTTAGTTTGTCGCCAAAATAAATAAACAAAGAATATAGAAATAATAAAAATAAAACCAAGTATTAGGTAAAGAGAAACTAAACTAAAACAATAATAACAACAAAGGAAGAACTTAATAGAAATGGGAAATGGTTAAGGAAAAACTAAAGACTAAATTGTTAGGAATACTGTTGCTCTTTAACAATTAATTAATTTTAGTGTGGGATATGTATCAGATGTATCATACATATGTAGTTATGTGGTTATTTCTAGCTATGTTATAAGGCCTTTCTTTATTATATACTATTTTTATTATGATTATAAGTTTCTCCCCGATTAAATCGTGGCATGTTTAGGGCCACAAAACTCTGAAGCGAATCATTCTTTGGTAAGGAAATCTAATGCTATTTTTTTCATATAATTCTTATTCCTTTCTCCGAGTAATTGCTCCATGATTTATTTAAACGAAGATAAGAGACTAGTGCCTCTTTTAAGACTTCTTTGAAACCCTTCCTCAATTTAAGAAAAATTAAATAAAAAAACTTTTTGTAATTGCAAGTTTGCAGACAGACCCCCATATTCATAAATAAATAAAGTGTATTCGAAATCTATTTTAATAAAAGTTTGTATGAAAAATTTGACATTTCTAAAGAAAAAAGAAAGCAGACACTACACGAAAAAAATAACAACATGATTCAATTACGCGAACCGTTGATTCAATTAAAAAACTAATTTTTTTTCAACCCATCACGATAATTGTAGTATTAACTCAACATTTTTAGATTTATATGTTCTCATCTGAAAGATCTTTATTTAAAACAATTTCAATTCTATTAATTTTATTCGATTAACATTTATTCGAATAAATTTGTATGCCGAATTTTAATTTATGTAGCATCATTTACATAAAAAATTATTCCTAAAAAATTTTCAATTAATACCCTTAATCAAAAATGAGAACTAGTTTCGATTAATTTCGTAATTGAATTAATTACTGATCTGATCAAAAACAAAATTTACTAATAATTTTTAACAATTTTGAGTAATTGAAAATTTTTAGTTTCAGTGAGTGAATATAAAATTTTCGTCGTAGATTGAACTTCAACAACAAAAGTAATCGAATCTGTAGTATTTGTAACTAAAATCATATTTTAGTTTTTTCTGTGTGGTTTCAATTAATTTCCTAATTGAATCAATTAATGATGTGATCAAAAACAAAACATTTTCTAACTAATTTTGAGTAATTGAAAATTTAAATTTTATTAATTGAATATACAACTTTCGTCGTAGGTTAAACTTCAACAACAAAAGTAATTGAATCTGCAGTTTTTGTAATTGAAATCATATTTTGGTTTTTCTGTGTAGTTTCAATTAATTTCGCAATTCAATAAATTAATCATGTGATCAAAAACAAAAGTTTTCCAACACATTTCGAGTAATTTAAAATTTGAATTTTACTGATTGAATATACAATTTTCCTCGTTGGCTGAACTTCATCAACACAATTAATTGAATCTGAATTTTTCGTATGCTCATTTAATATTTCGCACTAGTTCCTCTAAAGAGGGTAAGTCGAAATTTAAAAATTTTCACTAGAGGCAAAATACTGTTTTTTAACCGACTTCAATAAAGAAGGAAGTTATCAATTCGTTCGTATGTTTTATTACTTTTTTATGTTTGTACACGCATAACTCTGCCATTTTTTAACCGATTTTCGAAATTCTTTTTTTGTTTTCCAAAAATCGGGGGGGAAATTGTTCTCCCCAAAATATTGATTATCGCATAACTCCTCCATTTGTGCACTGATTTTCAAAATATTTTTTGTTTGGAAGGCTTTGCTTGCAGTGTGGTACCATAATTTTTTTCGAAAATCGGGGTAAAATTCCGCCCCCCCCCCCTCCCCCTTCTCCATTTATGCACCGATTGTCAAAATTCTTTTTTTGTTTGGAAGGCTTTGTTTGCAGTTTGGTGCCATAATTTATTTTTGAAAATCGGTGGGCTGATTGGTGTCCCCCTCCCTTTTTTATCATCGCATAACTCTGCCGTTTATGGACCAATTTTTTTAATTTTTCATATGAAACGGCAACAAGGTTTGGCTCTTGATATTGAAGTCGGTCTTTTTTTTGTGCTGGAACTAATTTATTTTACTCTACTACTATATCACAAATGGGGATACAACTGCATTTTTGGCGAAATAGTAAAGAAAATAATGAAAATTCAAATTGCATCATTTTGAGTTGACCCCCTTTAAAGTAACTAGAGCGATTTATATTTCTACTCATACAATATTCATTTATTTGGTTTATTAATATAAATTTTGTGCAAATAATGTTACTCGAATTTTATTTGAAAAACATTTTTTGGAACTATTTTGCTCGCATTAATATAATTTGAGTTTTTAAAATATTTTGAATAAATTTTATTCGAATAAGTTTACTCGAATAATTTTTAATCGAATAAAAGTTATTACATTGCGTTTATTTTTTTCCAAATGCAATTAGTTTATTTTACTGCGCTTGTTATTTAGCTTACAATAAGTAGTCGTCCCTCGTATATTTCGAAAATTTGGTTTCGTCCATTTGGTAACTCGTTATACAAAAGAACTCTATTGGAACGAAGTTCCCTATGGGACGTTATGCATATCAATATTTCTCTGACGGGGGCAATAAGAAATGTTTATATATAAAAAATACTTGTAACAAATACGTGTAACAAACATGTGTAACGGATACTGGTAACGAAATTACAAAACGAAGGCAACAGGCCGACGTGAAGATTAAATTCCTTAACAACTCAGTGCTACCGCTTTGGTATTTTCGCGGTTTTCTATACTGTCGTTGTTTTTTGGGGAAGTTCCGCGGAACTTCTTGGATTTTTGGGAAATTTTTGGGCGAGTTTATTGGAATCCTTGGGCCATGGTTGTGCTTCGCGTAAGGGTTGGCTTCCTTGCTAACTGAAGGTGTCTCGGCCGAACACCAGCTGTTTCGGCTAAATTCTTGGGAAGTGTCGCCTGAGTATCTTCCAGGTGATAGTGGTTTCTTGGTGACGAATTGTGAATATTTCATCTAGAGTTTGCAAATACAATCTTCATTTGCTTGGTGTCATCAAGGTAGGTGATTTTTTTTTTTATTATAATTTTTATTTTAGGTGGGGGACATTAGCCGGGTCCGGTGACTAGGCGTAGTGTGCCGAAGGGCGATAAAGTGGCGGACCGGATGTGGACTGGCCTGCTGATGGCATCAGGCCGAAAGTAGCAGGCCGAACAAAGACGGCAAACCCAAGCCGATAGGCGACAGAAACTACGTTCCTAACCGGTGACCCAAGACACCGTGCGGTCTTTTTTATTTTTTCTTCAATTTCTTTGTAATATTATTACAGTACTATAACAAATCTCGGGATGTTCCAGCTGTCCCCTAAAAGAGTTTTCACTGTATTACCTTAAAAGTTACAAGAAATTTGTTACTTTATTTCATTTAAAATAAAAGCAAAACTTCACAAAAATGTCATAACTGAAATAAAATTGCCTCATGAATTTAAGCTTAAATAAATTTTGAAAAAAAGTAAAGTAAGTAATTGCATATAAACAAGACTTGCTAGGGCTGCTATTTTGTCCACAGTTAGACAAAAAACAATAAAAAAAAATTCTTGTGAAAATAGTCACTTTTAACAAACACTTTAAAAAAGGATAAAAGCATATAAAATAAGAAAACTTAAATTGTGACAGAGAATCAAAAACTAAAAGTAAACGAAAACTTTATTTTTTTCACTCATTTGGACATATCAGCAGCCAGGGCTGCCAGCTACTTTTTGTTGCATCCCCAAACAAATTCAAAAAATTCCCCGAAAATCATCATATGCGCTTTTTATCAAAAATAATATATATAAACATTTCATTTAACGTTTAATATCGATGTTTTCTACAAATTCGGCTTTTTACAACAAACTCCGGCAAAAAAAAAATAATTTCAGTATTTTCCAAGTGAAATTCAGTACCTTACAAACCAAATTGATCTTTTTTAAACCAAATATAATATTTTATAAATCAACTTCATTCTTTTCAAAATTAATTTATTTTGATGAAAATTAGTGTAGCGATATCATTTTGTAAATGGATGTTTTGTCGACTAAAATGCGAAAACGAAAAAAACTCTCTATGATATTTTCAAATATCCCCAGAAAAATCCCCTGTCCCCAAACCAAACTTTCGGTCAACAAAACAATTGGGATATCTCTACACTTGGCAGCCATGTCAACAGGATTTATTTTATGAAGTGCAAAAGTTAAACAAAAGTTTTGCTTTTATTTCTGACAATTTGGTGAATTACAAAAAAAAATTTAAAAGTTAGTTGTCTTATTATTACAACTCTATGCCTTAATTGCTAGTAGTGATAGACAATTATTTTTTAAAAGATTTTTCTTATATTTTTAGGAAATTTTTTTCTTCAAGTTTAACCTACACTGCCTTATCCCTTGTCCCAAAGGATACTTAAGCTGGAATTTATTACACTAAGCAACAGCAATTTTTTTTTCACTAAAAAAATTTATACATAAACAAAACTACCACAGTTTAGTGATAGTAAAGTTACGTTATCAGATTCTAATAAAAAAATATTTTAGGTGTTAAATAAACCATGCCACAACGGTAAAGGATATCAGTCCCCAGAAATAAATACTGTTTCGTCCGATGCATGTTTTTAAAGAGTTTATGATTGTTATTGTACCGTTTGCTTTTAAACGCGCATCGAAGCAGCATTATTCTTGTTCGCTCTGCCTTTGCGCCTCTTTTAACGCATCAATAAAGCACTAAAGTGAGTGATTGTGTCACTCAATTATGTCATCGTTAATATTTAATGTTGTTTTGTTATATCAAAAAACATATAAATAAATCGTACGAAGTAAGCAAGTTTATGGACGAACGGGCGTAAAGGTGCATAGCTAGAAACCAAACCTAAACGAAATGTACTTTGTTTATGCAATATCTTTTGCAGTTCTTACTCGGTTAAATGTATTTTTACACCGTTCGACCATCAACTCTAAAAAAGTCTAACTAAAAATTCTTCCATGCAGTAAGTCAAATTAAACTATTTCGCCTTAATATTGGCTGCAGTAGTTAGCTCGTTGACCGCAATGTGAATTATGGCTGTGAATGTGAGTTCGATCCCTTTTCTGGGAAGTCGTCAACATCATGAGTTTTCCTGATGTACAGTAGTGTCGAATCGTATTCATTGTTCTTAGACTGTTTAAGTGACGAAGGCATAGCACTAGTAAAACTGAACAGTATAGACAACGATTAATACTGTTGTATGCTAATATACATCCTTCGTTGGTTAGATATCAGATTCGTCAGCGAAGTAGAACAATGGCTATAAGCCCAGGCTAAGATATTTAATGTGCCTACTTAGCACCAGAGGCGCTGCAACATTACTATAAAAATTAACAAAACGAGCAATAGCAGAACTCTTTCCTACGTCACCACCTGTCCACTGTACACTATACCTTTCCTTATGAAGTTAGCACATTTTATAGTACGCATTAACTACTTGAGTGTTATTTGTGTTATCGGTGATCTCTAGCTTCGTTTTGTACAAACCCGGAAACGCTTTATAAAAGAATGTCTGGAAAGTGCGCAATTTTTTATTGCTTCTAAATACTTAGTAAAGAAAAAAAGAACTGATATTAAATATAATTCCTTTTTTCTATTTTTAGGAGTTGTGCGTAAAAACAGCACTACATATAAGTCTAAATTGCACTTAAAACAATAAAGAAAACTTGATTACCTCAAAAATCATTCCGGATTTCTAAAATAAAGTAAAAAAAGTTGCAAAGTAATTTCATGTTAATGCTTCGAGTTGTCTATATTTTAATAATGAATTGGCTAAGGTTGAGAGTCGTTTATTTATGAACATACGATGAATTTAAAGATTTGAGGTCCACGATATGTTTTCCATATTATTTCACCTTATTTTAATTGCATAGAACTCCTTTAAATCAAAACCAATGAATTAATAAACAAAATAAGTTGTATTTAAAGTAATTCCCTTTACGCTTTCATTGCTTTTTGCTTATATACTGCATACCGTTTTTCGTCTAGTTCTATTATTTTTGGATATCTGCTCTGTTTAATTTAGTTTTCTCCTTTAAAACCAAAAAGAAAAACACCAAAAATAAGACATTAGAAACTGCCACAACAAAATACACAAAAATATAAAAGTCACGAATTACAATTTTTTCATGTTTCTTTTTCTTCACAATTAAATTTTAAGCAAATAATCTAATATAATTAAATTATTTAGGACTCAAATCGCAATTGAAATACAATTTATTCTTTTCGAACAAGTTTTGCTTTTATTAGACATTAGGCTGAACTTTTTTTGGTAATAAATATTTAAGTAACGAATTACAAATTCTTATCAAATTGACCAATTTCATATGTTTTTAATAACTTTTCTTTTTGCATTGCAAATATTACTGATAGAATTTTAATTAGTTTATACGATTCGCCATCTCCTTGATGTATTTTTTAAATATATTCAATATTAAAAATAAGTCACGAACTACAAAAATTTTATAGACATAAATTTGCTTTATTTTGAGATTTGCCATTTCATTGATGTATTTTTAAAAATATTCAATATTAAAAATAAGTCACGAATTACAAAAATTTTATAGACATACATTAAAAATAAAACAGAAAGCATTTTCTTATAAATTTGCTTTATTTTGAGGCAATGAGAAATAAGACTGATATATTTTCTTTTATATAATTTTATTTATTTTTGTATTCGTTTTCCGTTTTTGTAGATAAGGCAATGGGTAAAAATACATCTCAAAGCGGACACATAAAAATTTTTATGAAATAAAAGTGATATATAATTTTGTAGACAGAAAACAAGTTTAAAAAATAAAATTTTCTTTCGTATAAGATGATATATTTATTGTAAATTAAATATAGTGCTTACAGACAGTAAAGGTTTTCATAATTTCTTTCTAATATTGTTAACGAAATAGTAATAAAAAGTGATGAGACAAAAACTATCACATTGTTTTGAATCTAATCCATAAAAATAAAAGTTAATAAAAAGTAAGTTAAAACAAATTGAAAAAAGTAAGCAAAAATAATAAAATGAAAATTGAGGTATTTTAATAATAAAAATAATAAATAAAAGTAGGCCGCTAGCACTTGGCTTAGAAGGAAAAAAGAAACCTTAGTTGAAAAATGACAGGCTTGAATTAAGGCAGAAATAGGCATCACCTTGGATTGGATGAATGATAGACATGAATTAGATATTTATTGAACTTTCACCAATGAGCCAGCCCAAAGCCGTACCATTTTCGTCTAAAATTAAGCTATTTCCTTACTTAAAATAAGCCGTGCCAGGCATAATGGTGGCTCAAATTAAAATGTTTGTGCTTAACAAATTCATACTGAATCAAACGTTCTGTACTTTATTTAAGAAAATCGGTTCTTAAGGCAATTTTGACATCATTATGGCTATATTTAAGAGCGAAAGGTTAACTATTTTCACTGTAAGATGTTGAACTAGTTCCACCGATTTTTGGTGATTGTTACAGTGTGTTTTTTTGGTGATTTTTAGAATATATTAAAAAATTAAAATTGATGATATCATGTGACTCTTTTTTATAAATTGCTAAAATATTATCTACTAGAATAAACGTAAGAGTTCTTTTCTTTATCTCCTTACAAAATTTTTACTTTAAAATTGGCAAAATATTTCCTGACAACTACCAGTAAAAATAAGCTTATATTTTTT
Source organism: Panzeria rudis (assembly GCA_956483635.1). Lineage (NCBI taxonomy): Eukaryota > Metazoa > Arthropoda > Insecta > Diptera > Tachinidae > Panzeria > Panzeria rudis. The sequence continues at coordinate 10,319,122 of OY101451.1, forward strand.
TTAACAAAAACAGAAACTAACTCTAAAAATAACTGCAGAAAAATGATTGACTTGCACACTTACATCTAAAAGCCTGCAGAAGTACTAAAAAAGCAAACAAACTAATCCTGGTCGAGTTTTAAGTTGTTAAAAATAATAAAGAACAAAAGACACGCATAAAAATTGCCAAAAAAATCTAATCACTGTGTAGAAAAAAAAAATTGGAAAAATTTTAAGTAAAAATTATTAAAGCAAATGAAATTTCTTTGTAACAGAAAAACTCATAAAATCTTGTTCATATAGTGATAAAAACTTGAAAAAAATGTTTCTAACAAAAAAAAAATATAAATTCGTAAGAAATCATCATCATACTTTTCTACTGGTGATCTGTTATGTTCGTTGTAGAACTTTTTTTTAGTTTTTGTTTTTTCTTCGTTTTATCAACTCAATAGGGATCATCAGCCCAGTGCAATTAGAAACTTGGTCATGGAAGAAAAAACTTTAATGTTTTTCTAAAACGAAAATAATTCATGCGCCTGACTTTTTCTTTGAGAATACAAAATCATATTCTTTTGTCTTCTTCTCTTCTTTATTATCTTTGCCAAACTTCACACATTTCAACTATTTTGAATTTAACTTTCGCACACAAATACACACGAGCACTTACAGGCAGAGTTACAAGAAAAAAATTCCATGCGGGTGCATTCCTGCAAATTTAACATCAGAATAAAAAGTAAAGAAATTTTACTATATCATTGTATTTATGGAAAGGCAACTAACAAAGGAGAAGGTTTGCTACCAAACATATACATATTTCGCTGTACAACATAAACTTCAAAGGTGTTTGATATTAACTCAATGTTGAATCAAAGTTATTTTAAGTTGAAACAAAGTGAATTTAATGATGTTCTTTTTGACGCACAAAGAAGTGTTGTCTATCCCTTTTCAAGCCTATTTCCTATCCTTGTAATTAATTCCAAAAATTATCTAAGTTTTGCGTATTTTAAAGTTTCTCTTTTGCTCTCTATTTCGCTGCTTATTCAATTTTATTTGTTGGTTAACTTCCCCGCTATTTACAAATGCCTTGCATTAAGAAGCACTGACTGGTCTGCAGCATAAACTTTACTGTTTGATTTCACTAACTAAATATGTTCGTACATATTAAAGAAAAGTTTTTGTTGAGTTGTTCAAAAAGTCATAAGAAGTTGTTTCTTTTTTCTTAACTATATTTATACTTAAACACTTTACTTTATATGCTAGAAATTTTGATATAAAGTAAAAGAATAATGAACTTAAGAAATTGTATAACACAACAATATTACAAGAACAAGTTTGATTCCTTCCGCAAAAGAAAAATAACAATTGAAATAAGATTTAAAACATTTAAAAATAAAATACCAATGCAGATGCTGCTTTTCAAGTTTTAGTAATTAAATTAAAAAAAATATATTAAATTAAATTATTTCCAATTTCATATATAAGCGAACAACAGTGAAAAACTTTGCACATTAAAGTGTTCGTTTAATTGCTTAACATAAATTTTAAGTTTTTATGATTACATTTTAATATACCTGGCCAGCCATTATATATTGACTGAATGAAGGTAATATATTAGCAATTTTTCATATGAGGATTTGCATAAATTTAATTAGCCCAGTCTTTGTTGCTACAGGCAGCTGTCAAAATCTTTCAGCCAATAACCATTAACGTCATCAATAGCAAAACCAGCAACACCATTAACATGTTAGAAAATAAAATAGAAACTGGCTGGCATAAACTTAAACCTATTTATGTTGTACGTTTTATTTTGTATTTGTATATCCATTACTTTTTACTGGTAATAGACAGTGATTACTAAGAAGGACACATTTATTACTCATAAGCGCCATTACGGCATATTGCGGAAAAAATATGTTATACCTTTTATTTAAATTCGTAAGATAAACAGAAATTTTTGATGATACCTGATAGCCATCCTATTTTGCTATTTATCGTTTATTTGCAAAAATAATCGCAATTCTTAAATCTATGGAAACCTTTTTAATTTTTTTCTTACAAAATATTATATATTTTTAATAAAATTAAAAATATGATTTTTTTACCTGGTCCGTTTGTTAAATCTGAACAAAAAAAATTTCTCACCCGAGAGTGAGAACAAAACCTGTTTTGTAACCATAGCTTGATTGAGAATAAATTGCTTTAAAATAATATGGTTCTTCCAAATTGATTATTAGGCTAAGGATCGTAACTTTATATTCAGAAAGTTTTGGGCATGATTAGTATTACAAGGAAAACGGAAAGTATGGTTATTGTCATATTTTATTGTTCTACAATCATACTTTAGTTGCATTTTTAAATATACTATGGTTATAGTCAGAATTCTTTTAATAATATATATTGTTAACTGCAACCATATTTAAATTTTTATGAATCCTAATAATTTCATGATTAAATGAAAGAATGAGTTTCTTTGTCGTAAACTAATTAAGGTTCACAATTATTTAAAATAATTATAATTTATATGCCTTAACCATAAACTACAATCATATCTTTTCACTGCGTGGAAAGATTTCGAAATCTTCTTAAACCTTGCAAAACTCAAGCGATTTTGAAAGTTTTTATTTTTCAAAGCTATTTAATTACTTTGGCTTAGGTTCCTTTTTTATTTAATATTTCGATTAAATTATTTTTATTTTAAAAAGAAATTCTAAAGCATGAAATAATTGAACACCCAAAGAGAAATTTGGTTGTACGGAAGGTTGAACTTACATAAGATGTTTCGAGACCACCACAGTCTTCTCATCAAAATTCTTTTCCGTCTAGACGACACTGCCAACGACGACAGCAACAACCAACGAGCTGAAAATCCTATTTGCTTTAATCAATTAACAACTGATTCGCCATCTTGTGAACTTCACTATGTTTCTTATCATGCTCAACTTTAAACTTATTGATTTCTATAAGGACAAAAAACATTTTTGGAATCAGGCGACAAACAGAGAAATGAGAAGCGTTGAAAAATTTTACATTACCGAAGTGCACTACTTTGTGTACATCATTGCTCGGCTCATGAGCAATTTGAGAAGGTCATCGTCCTAAATTAAATCAGAACACTCCTTCGCTATATTGTATTTATGTGAACTTTTATACTGATTGGACTATCAGGTTAAAAATGGTCAATATATTTTAAAAATGTTTTGAGTTTGCCCAACTGGCACTATTCTTATGCTCAAACTGCATATAAAAATTTTTATATTAAAATTCAAAATCGGATGTTTTAATTAAATATGCTGTAACTTTCTCATATTCGGACCAATATTAACAATTTTACTGCTAATACGTTAGGAGCAAAATTTTCTTTAAGATATGGGTAAAATAAGATATGGGTAAATTTTGAAAAAAAAATAAGAAATTCCAATTTTTTGAATCGTAACGCATATAATTCAATGAATTTCGATCCGATCATTACAGTTTATATATTGGCTGAAAGAAGAACCTCCTATCTCTGCATCTGTGCAAAATTTGTATAGTTTTAAAGAACTGTTCCCAAGATTTTTGGAAATATCAAAAAAAAAAACTTGCAAGAACACGTTTTTTATGAATATCTCGATAACGCTTCTTAAGAAAAATAAATTAATTTCATATTCGTATTTAGCACGCCCAATTTAGCTTAAAAACATATCATTTTTCATGTTCATTTACTTTGTTGCATAGTGTAATCTGCAGACAACAGCTCATTAATTATCATATTTTAAAATTTTTAAATAATAAATTTCATATTTTATACGAAGTTAAATATATTTCACCCATACTGATAACAAAAATTTATTAATGGAATTATTTTAAAATGGAATTATTGTCTGTTAAGCTTTTTTATATTTTCGAGCAAAATATACCACTGTTTCTAGTTTTTTCTAACCATCATTTATTTTGTTTTACACGCTTTTGAAAAATATCCTTTTAATTATATTTTGAACTCTATTTAAGTGTAAAAATGAAAAGCATTTAGTTTTTTTTTCAAACGTTTTGTTCGATATTTTATTTATTGCATGGAGGTTTGATTATAGGTTAATATTAAATTCAGGCCTTTGTTATGCAGACCCATAGCAAAACATATGATTAATAAAACATATTGCGGAATTTCAGGTATTTTTAAAAATTTCCTAGAGCTTACGTTTTGTCGATTATGAAAAAAGGAGCTGGTTATCTATTCACTAGTGTTATTTTTTAATACTTATTTTGAAAAAAAATGTTTTATTTTTAAATTGTGTATTTCCAAATTAAGCCCGTTCTCTCAGCCACATTTGCTCTACTGAAAATTCTTTGCTGGGAAGACAAGGACCCTTTCCATCAGCATTATATTTATCACCTATAAAGGCCTCCCATTAAGACTCTTAAATACCTTCAATTACTATTTCTCAAAATTTTTTCAACATTTCAATATACCCACCACCCTTCTGTATGTATTACTCTATGTTCAACAATTCGTTTATTATGTAGTTAATGGATTCTTTTTCAAACGTTTTTAGTATTAAATACTTTTGAATAAAAAAAATAGATTTCAAAAAGATACATATACAAAAATGGTACAACATGTTATAAATGTTTGACTAAATGAACAATCCTGGGAAAATTAGCAAATGTTTTTGGACCATCAAACTTGCGCTCACATTTACTATGCCGTTTAACTGAAAGCTGAAAAAAATGTTCAGAAAGTTCCACTCATTCCTAAAAATAAATTCATTTAAAAACAATAAATTTGGTAATCCTTAAATTGTTGTGAAAACAAATGAACAAAATTGACAAGCGGTAGTGGAAAAATAATTGTATTGGATATTTTTAAGGAGGCGGAAAGTTTTATGTTGTAATTAAATCCGTAGTACCGTTTGCAAATGATTTCTGTGAAATGGATCACTACTGACATGTTACAAAAAATGTTTTAATATTTTTCTTACCAAGCTGAAATAATTTTCCGCTAAGTTTAATCGCATTTCATAGTATCCAATGTCAACTTCTTTTTCCATGTAAAGCTTAGAACTCTGTTCAAACTTTGCGCAAAATGTTGATCAACATTGGTTTTTTCATACGAACAATATGACAAGTAACCAATCATAGCTAGCGCTTAAAAGTATGCTGCAATTGTGTACGTTTTTAAAAAACCCAATGTGTTTGTTGTAAATTCCACACGAAAAAAGTGGTGCTCATATTATTTCGCATGAAGACTCAAAATGTTGTAGATACATTTCATATGTTTTTTACAAAATAAACAGAGTACTACTTCTGCAAAAATTTTTCGCGAGCAGTTCGTGTAAACTTTTTTATATGGACTTTTGACAGCACTTCGCACGAAATGATGAACAGGGTACCATGCTTAAGGCATATTCAGTCCGTTCAGGCTATTCATAGATCTGGATAAAATTCAATTAAACGAACAAAAAATTAGAAATGAACTTTATTATTTTCATATATCTAATGAATTAGCAATTTTGTGTAGATTGTGGAAACACAACAGTCTCATAAAAAGCTTGTTTTTATGTTCTTTTTACATACCATATCAACGCGTAAAATTTTTGTCATTCGTTACCTCACTTTAGAATAATATCATTCTATATAATTTCATCTAGTTTTAATTGCATAATTCTCCTTTAAATCAAAGTCAAAGAATTAATGTATAATATAAGTTATTTTAACAGCAATTCCTTTTACCTTTCCTTCGTTTTAACTTAATTTCTGTATATGCCGTTTTTCGTCTAGTTTTAACTGTTCCTTAAAACGTTTTTGGACCTCTGCTCTACTTAACTTATTTTTCTTCTCCTTTAAAAGCCAAAATAATAACAAAAACACCGAAATCAGATGAAGGAAGCTACAACAACAAAATCCATACAAATATACAAGTCACGAATCACAATAAATGACATGTTTCTTATTCATCACAATCAAATGTTAAGCAAACGGTCTGATATAATTGAATTTTTTGACACTTAAATTATTAAGAATGAAACACAATTTGTTACTTTCAAAAATTGCCTGCTTTTATTAAATATTCTACTGAATTTTTCGAATAAATAATCAACTAACAAATAATGAATTCTTAGCAAATTTAAGCTCATGCAACAAATTTTTCTATAACCATTTCAGTTTCACATGTTTATAATAACTTCTTCTGCATTGCGATTATTAATTATAAAGTCTTAAATAATATATACGACTCACCATTTTGCTGATTTATTTGGTATTATATTATAATTCTACGATATGTCGAAAAATTCTAATAAAAACTTTATAAGACACCAAAATTCCATACCCATCTTCAAACGAAACTTACTAACGGATTGTATTAAAACTTGGCATGCGTCTTAATCGTCTTTTATATTTGAGAACCCTGCTTTGTTTCAATTTCTTACAGCTCTTTATTGCGATCCTTCGAAGGCTTATTGAATCTCCCATGTCTTTATTTGTCATAAAAAAAATTAAATTCCTGATTTATTGAGCTCAGTGAATTGTTATTACGAATTTCATTGATAAACTCGTTTAAGTTTTTAATCACTTTGTGCATACTTTTGCAGGAAAATTTTTTAACTTTTCTCTATAAAATATAAAATTTTATTAACCAATGTATGAGTATATAAATACTTTGTTTATATTACAATATATAATTACTTTATTAACTTTTGGCTTTATGAAATTAAAATAATAAAAGTTGCTTCATAGAACCATCCGACATAAACAGCAAGAGTTTTTAACTTTGAGTCAAATGCAGGGTTTGTTTTAAATATTAAGTGAAACAAATTTATTTACATAATGAGTTGATTTTGTTATAATATTTTTTACCTTGAAGTTGACGCAAAACAAAATTTAACCAACTGACAAACACAACGTTAAGGTAAGTAAAAAGTTAAGGAAATATGAAAAAGGACTCATAATAAAAAAAATATATTTTTGCTAAAGTTTTTTTTAACAAAATCTGGACTGTCAGTTACCGTTAATGGAGACCGGTATAGAGCCATGATAACCGACTATTTTGTTCCCGAATTGGATGGCATGAATGTGGATGAGTTGTGGTTCCAACAAGACGGCGCTACATGCCACACAGCGCACGTCACAATCGATTTATTGAAGGAAACATTCGGTGAGCGCATAATTTCGCGGAATGGACCTGTCAATTGGCCACCAAGATCGTGTGATTTGACACCATTGGATTATTTTCTTTGGGGATATGTGAAGTCGCTCGTCTACGCCAACAAACCAGAAACGTTAGGGGACTTGGAAGCCAACATTCGTGGCGTTATTGCCAACATACGGCCCCATATGCTCGAAAAAGTGGTTGAAAATTGGACCTGTAGAACTGGCTTTATTCGAGCCAGCCGCGGCGGCCACATGCCCGAAATCATACTTAAACATTAATGGCATAAAATTATCCTTCCAATAAAGCCAAATTGATGGACATTAAAACGATTTTCTTGTGTTTTATTTCAATTCGAAGTTCTATACCTCTAAAAAAACACCCTGTACATGGAACGGCTGCACAATTATTTAGTTGACATGTGAATGGGGTTGCTTCACTAAGACTGAGAATAGTCAGGTAAATTTATGAGTTTCTTAAAGGGTGATAATTAGTCCACTTTAACAATTTGGATAGTCAGTTTAAGAATTCTATAACTCTAGAAGTCTAAAGCGAGTAGCACTCAATTGCCATCATATATCGCTCCTTTATTGCACCGTAGTCATACCTCAAAAAACCATAAGTTTTAAGTTACTTAAGAAAAAGTTTCTATGAATACTAAATCCGGATTAAATAAAATTCTCAGAAACCTATCTTGATCTAAACCGAAGTTATAACAACTAAAATGCTAACACCGCCCTTATGCATATGTGCTAACATTTTTAAGACTTTAAACGCCTTTTGCCACATTTAATTTTTTTAGATATGACTACGTTGCAATAAAGGAGCGATAAGTACAGTCTCACTTCAATTATTGATGAGACCATTTTTTCAAATGTACTTTGCCAAATGTGTCCGTTTACAGTAAGAACTAATGGGTATATTAATACATACATACATACATACATATTATACACACGAGTATAATTACTAATAAAATTATAAAAAAAAAACAAAGCAACATTTGTTGAAACAAAATAATTTTGTGAAGTATAACTTTTCAGCAAACTGACATTTTATGTAGGGATCAAAAATTAAGTAATTTTAGCACCTTACTTACCTGGAATCCATCTAGCTAAAAGGTCAAATGAAAATCAGCAAATTTATATACGGCTGAGAACTTAATGTAAATTAATAAATTTAAATAAATTTTAATTTTACCTTTTAATAGGTAATACTTAAAACACTGATAGAAAAACCGTCGTAGCGCTAATGTAATGTCACAGAGTTCAATTCCCCGTTTGGAAACTTTATATTGACTGGTCTCACTTTCTTCAATGAAAATTGTGACAAATATGTCATCAACGCAATGACAAAAAACGTATTTGAATTTTCTTCTTTTTGCTTGTTTCTATATTAATTAAACTTTTAATTATTTTCCTTCTATTTTCTTATTGTTTGTCAATATGAAGACAATGTTTGATATTCTCGTCCGCTTCAAACAGATTGGAGAGAGGTGACTGTGGTATTGATAAGTCTGTCATCGTTTTTGCTAATAACACTGGAAAGACTGCTTTGCAGTTTAGGTTAGGAGACTTCTGTTTCCAGAAAATTTCTGCGGGACACAACATTCCTACCAAAAGGGTAGATCTGTGGAAACACTACTGCATGATGTCAGAGGCAGCATCCTTGACAAGTAGGAAGATGTTTTGTGATAACTGAAATATGCTCAAATCTGTAGTACAACTTAAAGTCTGCGGAAGGTTGCGACAAGAGGTACTCTGCAGGGTGGAGCCCTGTTTCCACTCTAATAGAAAATTGTTGTAAATAAAAATTTCTTTAAACTAAACGGCAATATCACCAAACTATCAGCTTATGCAGATAACGTAGTGCTCCTTCTGATATGTGAACATCGGCCAACGATTACTGAACCCATGGAACGGGCAGTGAACAAGGAAAACTGTCTTTGAATCAATCCTACACATATCGAATTGAAATTTTTCACCAAACGGTACAAAGTTCCGGAATTCAGACCTACATGTTTGCGTGTGCCATTACTTGGTAACTGCTGAACGAGTCTAAATACCCCGACATAATGTTGGACTCCAGGCTCGCGTGGAAACATAATGCGGAAGAAAGGTTGAAGAAAGCTCTATGTGAACAAAAGAGGCTTTGGGAAAAAATGGGGGCTGTGATCCGACGGATTCTTCTATTCTGGTGAAGGGTAATAGACAATAGTCTATATATATCTGCGCTGGGTAAGCTGCAAAGGTTATCAGATGCAACGATGTGAAGTCCGCAGGTCAGCCCTTAGAATCAAAGAGTCAACTGATTTAAGGCTCCATTATTCATACGTAACGTTGATGTAGTTGCATGTTGCTGATCGTTTCTGTCTCATAGCTCTTCAATGTGACAGAAACGATCAGCAACATGCAACTACATCAACGTTATGAATGATTAATGGATCCTTTAAGGTATGACCTTATTAGACGTGGCATCATTCTGCTAAATGCACTAGGGCAGGTCCTTGGGAGACAAACAGATTATATGACTTCTGCCATGAACTTTGACAAACACTTTTCAGTCGAAATCCGGAATACGAACGATTGGAAGGGAAACTATGTAACTCGAAACAATGAACTAGGCACTGGGCGCTGGTACTGGTTCTGAAGATCTGAACCTTTCGGTGTCGTTCAAACTAACCGACACCTCCACCTTATTCCAGGAGGTGCTTTATGCCATACCCGAATCTGCGAAAAAAAAATTAAAGGATCGCCTCAGGCACCAGTTCGTTAGTTGGTTTCCGCGGCTGCCTACTCCTCTAGTCCTCTACTCCTTAATTAGAGATTGTGTGTCCTAGCATGCATTCAATCTACGACTCTGCTTCAAGAAGCTCCCAGCTTCACTCGTGGATGGAGTCATTTCGGTAGCACTATGCGATCGGACGTATGTGGAAAGTATAGACTTTTTCCATGATGGTCACTACAGGAACTGCTTCGATGAAGAAGAAGAGTCAGTCCAACATCTTCTCTGTGACTATCGGGCTCTGTAGAAGCGCAGTCTTAGGCATTTCGGCAATCGTAGCCTGTATGACCTGGACAGTCTCATGATCTCAGGAATACACCACTGGCTAGCCCATTAGACTTTCTGAAAAGTTCGTAGCTATTCTCGGGAGCTGGAAAACCGGAGCTTCGTAGGATTGTTTAGGATGCAGATTTTCCTCTGGTCATAACCTACGTATTTTGCCAGTGCATATAAGCTGATCTGTAGACTTTTAGTAGTATTATGATAATAATGGGGAATAGTTTTATCATGATAATAATGCTAAATATATATCAATGCGATGTAGTTTTTTCAACTTTTTGAAAAATCTTTTCAAATAAAAATCATAAATACAACCAGAAAATTTGTTTTTAAGGGCAAATTGCAAATTTCAGAACAATATTTTATTTGCAATAATATAAATAGCACATAAAATATGACAAAAATTGTACGATGACATTTGTCATTAGATTAATGTCAGCTTTCGCTTAGCTAATGACATTTGTCATAGCAATGATGCCACAATTCTGGTGACAGGAGGTCATCCAATCCAATGATAAATTTTTCTATGGCTATAGAAAAACTTTGGATAAAAAATTAGCAAACATTAACTTTTCTTAGCTAAAGAAACTTTTCTTGTGAAATCTGTGGACAACAATAACTTTGTTTATTGCTCATTTTTCGACTAGCATCTGCTTCTAGAGTTTTGCTGATTTAAATTCTTGCACGAGTTTGTTTTGTTAAGCCCCCAATTTTCTTGTTGCTGAAAAATCTTCATTAAAAAAAATTTAACTTATAATATTCTATTTATGTTTACTAAGTTAACATATACAAATCTGATCAATTTACAAAGACTTTAATCCATCATTGTTTAAGGGCTTATTTGCATTACACGTGTAATTTTGTTTGAAATTAAAATTCCTTTATTTAAACGCTTGTTATGGTACTTGTTATAATAAATTTGTCATATTTAAATATAATTCATTTTGCGGTTGTTAGTTTTCCTTTAGAACAACTGACAAGTTTATTTACCACGCAATTGTGTATGGTTCATATGTTGCATGCAACATTACACGCAATCATGCTTTTATTTTTGCATTTTCCTGTTACTGCGTATTTTGTATAGTTTCACATTTTTCTTTAGCGCTCCGCGACATGCAATAAACATAAAGATGACAAATGTTTTTTAAACACTTGGAAAACGGAAATTATGTTGTATAAAAACTTGTTTTTACATGATAGGATTTTTTTTTTGTGCGAGCAAAATAATTGCAAACGGATATAAGTGCAGTGCAAGCTAATTTGTTTAACATTGTTAAATGAGGGGAATTAAGGAAGAAGATTTTTTTTTTTGTTAAAATATGTTTGCAAAATACTGAGTTGGTAATAAGTTTGTAGCTAATTAAAAAGTATGGATATGTGATAGAATTTTACTTGTGTACATAAGAAACTTTAAGGCAATTAATTTAGTTTCTTTAAAATTTATAGGTTAGTAAATGCAATAAATAAGAATGTTGCAAGAATATCACTTGTGTTCAAAGCATGCGTATCGGCGCTTTGAAACTTTACATCACCTGCACACAGAAAAAAAACTTATTTAAAATCAACATAACGCGATTCTGAAATGGAAATCATATAAGATTTCTGCAAATGTACAGACTTTATGTAAAATTTTCATTGTTCCATATTAATTTGAAACGAAAAATTATTAATCTAATCTTAAATCTCGTTGATTTAATATTTTTTACTGTTAAAACAACATTGTTCAATACAGAATCCAGAAAATCCGGTTTTATAGTAAAATCAATTTTTGTCACGTGAAATAAAAGTCAAGTGAATCAATGATATATTTTAAAGAAACACACACATACTGCTTAAACCTTTTTCGGCTTTTCTGCCGAAACACCCTGGGTCTTAGCAGGAATCGAACCTGCGACCCCCGGCTAATAGTCTAGCAGACTATCCACTACACTACGGGGGTACCCTATATATCAACGTTACATTTCATTTTAATTCAACATGACTATATTTTTAGCTTCAAATAAATTTTATATTAAAGCATGAATTTAAATTAACTTTACTTTGGTATTATTATTAAATTGTATCTAAATTATATTTGAGGCTGTTGCGGCAGCAGTGACTACCAAGCATGTGATGATAAATGAGCATGAGTTCAAATCTTGGCTGGGACAATACAAATACAACACAAATTGTTCTGATGGATATAATAATAAACCTTCAAAAAATCTATTATTTGACATATTGTCGCATTAAATTCATGTTGTTTCAACTTGAAATAACTTTAAATCAACACGATTTTTCGTATTATTTCAAAATCAGGCTCACGGGCTTTCGACTTGAAAGAACTTGGATTTGACATGATTTTTCGTGTTATTTTAACTTGAAATAACTTTGAGTTAACACGGTTTTTCGTATTATTTCAGTATCAACTTCATTTTGCTCTAACTGTACCGGAATATTAAATCAACATGAAATATAGTTATTTCAAGAGGAAAAATATTCGTTGAAGGTTATTGTAAAATCATGCTGAATTAAAACGAAACACCTGTGAAGAAAAATCAATAACAAAAATATATTAAATTTACCTTGTTTTCGACGTTTTTTAATATGAAATTTTCTATATGAATAAATACACAGAAAAAACAAAATTTCATTTTCAGTAAAGAAACTCAATGTATTAGTAAGTATTTTGTCTAGAAACGGACCTACAAACAAATTTGTAAATACAGACAAAAATGTCTCGAAAATTTCATTGAAAAAGCCCGTTTTGTTTTTAATAAACAAATTTACCAAATTTAAAAAACAATTTGTCTAAAAATATTTACAAATTCTAAGTGATGCTGCTCTTGGCTGAGTAGTTAGCGCGTTTGACTACAAACCCTGAGGTCCTGAGTTCGAGACTAGTTTCAGGCAAGCCAACAACATCATGCATTTTTCCCATGTGCAGTGGTGTGTTATTGTGTTGATTGTTGTTGGACTGTTCAAGTGATGAAGGCATAACATTGATCACAGAACCCTCCTTCGTCGGTATTGTAGCAAAACCGTCGGCGAAGTAAAAGAACTAATAAAATGGCTACACAGCTTACATAACTTAATGCCACTACTTGACAACACAGGTGCTTGCAACACTGCCCTACAAAAAACGCGCATTAGCAGGGTTGTAAATGAATTAAGCTTTCTATATCTCTCCCACTTCTCCACCTGTTTTCTCTAAACTATCCCTTTCCCAAAGAAGATAATACTTGAATTAATTAACTGGTAGGCATTAATTGCCTGATTGTGTTACTTCTCTTAAAAAAAAAGACAAACAAAACAAAACAATTTACTGAGCTAATAAAAAACATATATACTGGATTGGCTGTAATATATTAAACAATATTTTTTTCTAAATTTATAAAACAATTTGTCTAAAAATACTCAACAATTCTAAGCAATATGGTTTAATGAATAGAACAAAAATCTTTACTGGATTTTTTTTTTATATATTAAACAAACGTTTTGTCTGAGTTTTAAATAATAACATCATCATTCATTAAGCATTTATGAAATTTCACTTTGTTAAATTTATTCAACTATGTAAATTTATCTGAAGACTTTAAAAGAATGAATGAGAATTAACGGAACAACATTAACGAACTGATGCACTTAGAAAACAAACTTGTTACACTCGCTTTCCTATTGTTATCATTGTTGTTGTTGTTATTTGTATGTATGTCGCGACATGTCGTCATCGCGGTTGTTTTTTTTTACTGCACAGAAAACTAGTTTTGTTGTTTTTTTTTTGTGTTTGCGTCCTTAATAAAAACCAAACAAAAAATTCACTGATTTAGTAATGAGCATTTACTGAAAATTAAATTTTATTTTAGACAAACTTTTGTTTGAAATTTTTGTTTGAAATTTTTTTATATTCTGTGCATGATAAAAATGTAGAGTTATAACTCCGCCTTAAATGAACCCTGTATGTAAACTTTCAAAACACGGTTAAATTTAATTTTTTTTGCGCTGTGCCAGAATCAGTCGTCAGAGCCATGTAACATTTTTTTCTGTTGTACAGTGTAATTTATAAAATTATGATGCAGATTTTCGAACACGAAACAGTATTCCAAGTATCAAGAAAAAAATTTTCATTAGTTAATTCCACAGCCTGTATGGCAGAATATGTTGAAGAGAGAGTGTTGCGGTCTACGAAAACAATGTAGGTATGGTTTGCCGGCTAGGTTGTTAAAATATTTAAAGTTAATGTTTCCCAAAATACTTCGGATATTATGTCCTGTCCAATTCATTCTAGCTAAAAATATTACTAGTTTCAGCATAATAATAAAAAGCTCTTTGGATTAATAATTTCGTTTGTTAAAAATTTTAATATTGAATTGTGTAGAAAAAAAACTATTTCATCATTTAAATTAACGCATTAAAACCGTCACGAAATATTCACAATTTTATCTGCAATTTCTTCCAATTTCAGTGATAAAAAACTTTATTCGAAACTATTTTCCTGCCATAGAATTTCATTTCTATGTTTATTTTTTTTTTTAGATTTAATTAAACAATCCAATATTATTTTACAGTTTTGTTAATATTATTTCTATTGCACAAAAATGTGAATTTTCCGTTTGTTTATGTATTCATTTATTTCAAAAATTCATATGAATTTATTATTTCTTGTTTATTGCAGCAGTATCGACATTCAAATATTGTTACGATTATCACCGGCAGGCATAAAACACATGAGCAAAATACTAAAATTTAATAATTTTCATGTGTTCAATGAACCGTCTGCAGTTGTGGCATTATACTAAATAATATTAGACGAAATATTGTGGCATATTGCCATAAACTAGAACACTAGACAACAAAAAAAAGGATAATGACTATATATATTTGATTTCGTTTGGTTCTGTGACTAGAAAAACAGTCGATAATTAAATATCTATGGCAAATTTTTTTTTCATATATTTTGGATATATTTAGCAGCAATTTGCCAAGGTCTTCAACAAGTAGGAGCTTCTTCAAGAACCTTCAATCGACCTGCATTCATATGGGAATTAGGAAATCCTAAAATCCCTTTTTAAAACTGCAATACAGCAACACTTTATATTCACAAAACGAGAAACGATTCAATTGAACTTTTTTGCATCTCGCTGCAGATTTATTTATGATGCAAGAATCATTTGTACCTCAAAAACAAATTTAGTTTTGTTGCGTAGTGTAATTTTAAATACTTTATAATGAAAAAAGTAAATGAACTGATAAAATGTCTACCAAAATTTGTTGAATTATACTATTTTGCGTCATTATGAAGTCAAATAAAGTTGCTGAGAGCCATATAGTTTATTATAGTTTTCTTTTTATATGCGAAGAAAAAATGTTTTGTTTCGTGTACAGAAACTCCCAAAATAATAGAGTCAAGTCAAATATCCTTTCTTCTGAAAATTGTATGGCTTTTTTTATTTGATTATTTCGAACTTTTATGCTTTTGAATCCAAAGCGACTACTACCGAAAGAATCTGGAGTGATTAATACTCCTGGTAATGGATACCATATTAAAGAGCACAAAAATGCAATTTTTGGGGTGAAGAAATCGCTTTTGCTCCCTCTTATGGACCCTTGCCTGACCTAGCACCCTTATACAAACATGAAATCGCTGTATATAGAAAAACAGGTGTTATATGTCTTTTTTTTATTAAAACCATTTTAATAGTTTGAAAAATGTGTAGCTGTATGCGCGTTATATACCCAGCAGCTAAATTTACGACTAGATACGCTTTGGGACAGTCATATACTAGTTGTAATGATACTATTCAAAAAATGACAGTCATATTACTAGTTGTAACAAGACTAGTAACGATACTAGTAAAAAGAAGGACAATTATGTTACTAGTTGTATCGAGACTACTAACGATACTAGTCAAAAAAGCACAAAATTTTCACGTATACGACATATACATAAAACATATTTTTAGCTCTTAAAAAAATATGTAGAAAGTGTCTCAGTGGGTAGAGTACTTGCCTTGAAATATGAAGAATGTGTGTTCGTACCCCGGTTGAGCCAAATTTTTTTTTAATAAATACAAAACGATAAATAAAAAAACTAGTAAGAGCACTACTTTACAAGAACTGGTATTCCAACTGGGATATAACTGTATACAAATGAACTAGTTGTTCTCCTATGGCAACCTAATGTTCAAATCGATAGTTCAATATAGGAAAAAAGGACAGATAGGCGACTAGTCTGAGTTAAAAAGCAACTAGTATATTTCTAAACACATACTAGTCATTTTGTCTGCAGGGTACTCTCAGACACGACTTCATACATACATAATAAACTCATATGTATATTCCAACATATTCCATTATGAAGTCCTTTCATACAATTAAAAATAGTAAATAGATGACCACGTATTGTCTCCACAAAAAGTACTAAATCATTGACTGAAATTCCACTGGTGCAAAGATTTATTATTATAAATTTTATATATGTAAACACATATTTTCAAGCACAGGGGCTCATGTTCAGCGACATTTAAAGGAGTTTTTTCTCTCTTGTTATAAAAAATGCTTTTAATATAATATTAAACTGAACAAATGAACATTAGGATGAAGCCAAAAGCACAAATATTGGCATCTCTGACAAATTCTATTATATTTCTTTTGTCCGAAAAACCACTTTATCCTTTAATCTAAAACATAGTCTAACTGTATACTTGTTATTTTTGTTTTGTCATCTTTTGTTTCTTTTAAAAGTCTAAATTTTTTAAGAATTCATATTTTAAAAAAATAATTATATGACCAAAAAAAATTGTCGAAATAAACATATCCTTGAAAATGTTCATCAAAAAATCTTCTGATATATTATAAAGCTCACAACACAATTTTTAAATAGTTTCCAAATATTTTTTAAATATTTTTCAAGGATATATAAGGATATAGAATATTTAAACGGAAATTTTTCATTCAAAGAAATGAAAGGAAATATATTTAGTTCAAAGTCACTATTTCGTCTTAAGTTCAATATATGAACTTAAGTAAATTCAAGTTACGCTTTATAACAAAATTAAATTTCAAATTGGTGGCCAATGGAGAGCACAAATTCAATCAACAATAATTCCGGCAAAAACCGACTTTAGTACAAAGAACAATATACATACTTCATGGCCTTTCATATAAACAATTTTGAAAATCGATATTGGATGAAGGCGGGGAAGACTTGCGCCACCGATTTTCGGAGAAAAATTATGCAACCAAACTCTAAGCAAAAAAAGAATTTTGGAAATCGGTCCACAAATGGAGGAGTTATGCGATAATCAATATTTCGGGGGGAAGGAGGAATCCCGCACAGATTTTGGAGAAAAATTATGCAACCAACCTGCAAGGGATGGTAATGCATGTGCATTACCATATGAGTATAATTCTAAAAAAAGATATAATTCTGATAATCCTTACATTGATTAGATCAACCGATCGTATGCTTTTGTCGTGACTAAGCAACGAATATGATGACCACAACCGAATAAAATATTATGAGTCGGATTTTAGTACCAATTATTGGTATTTACAACTAAAAAAAATAGTATTTCTAAATTTACTTTACTTTGTATCGGTTATTGCAATAAACTAGTGACTAATTTTATTATCATTGGTACACCTAAACGATTAAACGGTTAGCATTAGCAATTATTTATTATTGTAAAATAACTTCTTTTTCAATAAGAATTCTATGATAGTTGGTGCAACTGCCAAAATTCGATTGGCAACAAATTCGGTTGTCTCAATCAATCTGTTTTCTCTGTGTATATATTTGCTATATGGGTCTTTTTTTAAAGAGGCAAAAATATCACCTTTAGGGCCGGTAGAGCGGGCTAAAAAATTTTCCTAGTGTTGTTTTACTTAACCCTTATGTGCGCACCTAGGTACCCGGGTACCTTTGGCATGTTCAAGCAAAATTTTTTCATTAAAATTATTAATCTGCATATCTGAAAATTTTTTAGAACTACTAACTTTCAGAAAAGTTTCTATTTTTGCAGCCGTACAGTTAACAAAATTTTGTAATATGCGTGAGAGATCAATTTACCCTTAACACCCTTAAATACCCACCAAGGTACCCGGGTACCTGTACGTGTTTTATATGGGAATGAGGCCATTGCAAGTACATATATTTATTGTTAGTAGCTCTGCACAAATAAATAAAAGTATATATAAACGTGGTAGACGTTTCAAATTAAGCAACATTTATGTGCACGACAAAAAACACCTTCTATTGCGCCGCAAGGTACCCGGGTACCTATACAAAATTTACGTTAAAAACAAGCACTTTCGCTCTAAATATCAGATTAAAACGTAGTAAAATATATATGAGATTGGCTACAGATATATATTCCCAATCCCATATTTATTATTTAGTGCGGAAATTCTTGTTTTCTACGTAACTTTTATATAGGTACCGGGGTACCTTGCAGCGCATTATAGGGTGTTTTTTTGCCGCGCACATAAGGGTTAAAAATAATGAACACGTCTTAGACTTTAAACGTACCGCTTTCAATATTTGTTATGCCGAATAGTAACCGTAAATAAGTACGAAATTAACCCTGAAACATATGTTAATTATTGCATGATTTCTGTCTTAAATTTTTACTACGAAGTTTGGGTGTCTTTGAAGATCTACAATAGAATTAATTATATGGGAAATAAATTTCTAGAACATTTCAACGAAGGGACAAAAAGACCCATACGGCGGATCTTAGAGGGTTAAGTTGTTCCAAAACAACATTTCTCGTGGTTTCCTTCATAAAAATGCTAAGTTAGCTTATATTATAGTTGCCTTAAATGTAAAGTTTATAAAATTTCCTATGCCGAGTACTAATTATGAATAAGTACAAAATCAACCCCTAAACAGAATTTAAGCTTTGAATCATTTCTGGCGTTCCTATTAAGTCTGCATCTTGAAAGTCTTTAAAGACCCATGGTATAATTTTATGGCAAATAATTTGTTGGTACATTTCAGTCCGCTACACGATAAAACTAAATTTCATTTTCTATAAAGGAATTCAATGAAATAGTAAATATTTGGTCTAGGAACGGACCTACTAACAAATTTTTTATATATAGACAAAAAATTTCATTGAAAAAACGTGTTTTTTTTTCAGGGAACAAATTGTTTAAATCTATAAAACAATTTCTCTAAAAATATTTACAAATTGTAAACAAAACAATTTACTAAATCAAACAAAAAGATTTAGTGGATTTTCTGAAAAATATCAAACAATATTTTTGTCTGGATTTATAAAACAATTACCCTAAAAATACTAAAAAATACTAAATGAAATAGTTTACTTAATCAAACACAAATATTTAGTGGATTTTTTAAGCATTTATGAAATTTAAGTTTGTTAAATGTGTTCAAGTCTGAATATTTATCTAAAGACCCTAAAAGAATGAATGAGAATTAAGGCAACGACATTAACGAATTGATTCACCCAAACTTTTCAGTAAACAAACTTGGTACAATCGCATTCCTTTTGCTATTGTTGTTGTTGTTGTTATTTGTGTATATGTCGTCATCGGGGTTGTTTTTTTTTTCAACACGGTTTTGCTTGTTGTTTTTGGTGTTTGCGTTCTAAAAAAAGAGTCAAGCAAACAGTTCATAGATTATTTACAGAACATTTACTGAAAACTTAATTTATTTTTAAACAAACTTTTGTTTGAAAAATTTTTGATGCTAATTTCTTCTGTGTATATCGCGCTGAAGGGGAGTTTTTCCTATTTTTTAAGAAAGCGATAAAAAAATACCCCTACAAAGGAATAAATTTATCCTCAAAAATATTTCTCGTGGTGTTTTACATAAAAGTTTTAAAAACAGCTTATACCTTAAACTTAAGGCTTAAAAGATATCCTATGCCGAATCACTATAATTATGTGCAAAAGTGGGGGGGCTTTAACTCCCCTTAAAATGAGTCCCAGATGTAAGCTTTCAAATTACTGATTCGCGTGTATTTGCTTTTGGTGGCCTTTCCCTTAATAATGTTTTAATATAATGTATTTCTTTCAAAAAAGTACTTAATATACCGTTTGCTTTTGCTAAAAATATTAGCCCAATTTACAATCTTGTGCAAATGGTCTTGCATATTAGCATGTGCAAAATGGTATTGCATATTGATACTCACCACTTAACAATTGTTAGTGGTGAGTATAAATATTCTATACCATTTTTCAAATGTTACGATTCACGACCATTTGCACAAGATTGTGAATTCGGGTATTGCTAAATATTTACACTATTTTAAAACTCGGGTTAACCCTAATAAACACACAATTGCGTTGCTATCTTAGTGGTAGTACACGAGGCTTAACAGTTGTATTTATAGTTTATTTTTTAATAGTTTCCTATTATTGTAGTTATTGATTCAATATCTGGCAAAAGTAAAATCAATAAATTGTGTGCAATTATGTGCATTCAACAAAAGCAAATATAAAACGAAAATTAAATTGCTGCATTTGTAAGAGTTGAACAGAAAATATAATTCAAAAAGGTAATAATTTAATGTAATTGCAAACAGTTTTATTCAGGGCAATTGTACAAAGAGAAAATAAATGCATTATAATTGTACTTTAAGAAAACTAAGCAGTCCTTTAGTTAGCGAAAGCTATGAAAAATTTTTATTTATTGTATTTCTGGATTTATGCTAAATATTTTTAAAGATTTGTGTTGATCCTTTGAACGTCAATAAAACTACTAAAATGGAACAAAGGACCTAAACTTGGAAGAAGAAAATTTAACAATAAAAAAAAACATGTACAATTAAGCTTATAATGTTGCTCTATTAAACACATGATTTATTAACAAATGATTATTCATCAAATTGACAAATCATTATTTAACTCAAAAGAATATTAAATAGCATCAAAAGAAACCAGAAAGGACAAACATCAAATAATATCAATAGGATTTATATAACAAATCCTTTTGTTTATCCCTTATTAAAGTTAAAACTAATAAATTTATTTGTATTTCATTTTAACAATTTGTGCCATTTTTTTTTTTTTGTCGAAAACAAAAAGCCATTCATATATCCCGGCTAAACTTAAATTGTATTACTTTGTCTATATTGAAGAATCATAACAATATTAACCAATTTAGCATATAAATGAGCCAAAGTAATTTATGTTGATGCTGGTTTTACTATGCCTTCCTTTAAAAAAAAAAAAGACAAGAACAAAACAAATCGACCTTTTTAAGGATTATATTGCAAAACTTACACTGACTTTTACACTTATACATATACAAACATATTGTTACTATACATACATGTGTAATAAATCCTTAGAGGGAGTGAGTTTAGTATTATTTTTTGTTTGCTTTTAACAAAGAAAATATGTTTTCAAAAAGATTAAGGACCAAAGAATAAGCGATGAGTGAAAACAACCCTTTTTTCATCATAATTATGAAAGACACTTTTTCAAATCGATTTCTTAAACAATTTTTCCACTCCATAAATATCCTTTTCTTGTCGCTTTTAGTGCGAGCATGGAAAAATATAATTTTTAGTTATTTATGGCTACTCATCGATGGAGTTAAGGGGCATATAATAACTATATCATTATTTTATTTAAATCATATTCATATATACTACATGTAAAGATTTGTTCGTATAGGTTAAACTGATTTCAGGGAGTGGGGATTTAAAAAACAAATTTGTTTTTGTATCCTTTTTTTGACACAATATTTGTCGAAGGCGATATTGAACTTATCATAACCTTTGGTAAAGTAATTTGATTTTAAATGAAAGGGGAACTATACGAATAGAATTACAATGTGCAATAAAATTATGCTAATGCTATTAAAATATAAAAATCTAAGGCATTGGTTTACACAAAAAGTGGTTATCCTAATATAACCTTAAAATTGTTCTCTTACATTACCATATAAAAGACTGGAATTCATAAGACACAATACAAAGTCCTCGGTTTCCATATAATGACGGTACAAAATTAGCAGTAGGTGTCACAGATAATCGAAACTTGGTACGCTAGGAAAGTATACCCTCACAAAAAAAAACCAGACAAGCATTATGTTCAATAAAACAATCTTATTGAAAAAAATATGAATTTCAATAACATTTGTCATTAGCTTAATACAATATTTCGTTGTATGTATTTCTTTCCCATGCCGGTTATTTCCTTTCTTTTCATACATAAGTACTTAAAACAAGTTTCATCTCATAAAAAATAACTGGGATATGACTAAGCTGTAGAGAGTATACTTTACGTCCCTAAAACCCGGGTTCGTATCCCATACATTTTTCTTTTTTTTTCGTTTAAAAAAATTTTGCTGTCAATATAACGGAATTCTTTATCACAGGAAACTTGAAAAAAAAATTTAATATGGGGATAATGCAATTTTTTTTTAAATCGGACCTCGTATATGCCTTGCGTAACTTCGGGTATTGTGGACTATGCGTCTAATGTGTACCACTGTCACAATGAATCTCTTATATGTTAAAAGGCAATAAATGAAATGATGACAATAAGAGCGGTGTTAATAAAGCCTTATGTCAAAAGTAGTCGTTTTAACGTTGCTGTTAACAGTGTCAGTGTCAGGCTTTTAATATTTAACTTTACTAAAGATAATTAAATAAAAGTGTTGTGTATTCGTATTGGTATGTTTAGTGTATCAAAGTAAATGTGTATGGGTGTAATTTGTTTTTACTTTTGAACAATTAATAAGAATTAATAGAAAATAAACAAACGTTTAAAAATGTTAAACGGCTACGCTTAAGTAGCTTTTCCTCGAATAGTGTACCTTACCTACGCTCATGGTTACCATATACCTATAACGTTCATGAAAATGTGAGACATATAGTTTTATTTCATTTTTGACTATGCCAAGAAGTACGATGCAGTTACCAAATGAAATAAGTCTTTAAAATGGATTTACTGAAATTTTTCACCATTCCTGTATAAAATAACCGAAAAGGTCTGTAGAATTTTGTTTGGAAATTGCACTTAATTTTGTTTAGTGAATCCCTACATTAACTAGAAATTATTTCCCACAACTACGGCAGAAGTAATAATGTTGCTTTAAAAATCAATGAGCTTTTAAATATTTCCTACCTTCTAAAATGTTTGCCAAAATTTAAACCCTTTATTATCATTAATGTTGCTAAAGGATTTCAAACAAATTGCTCGACATTAAAGAAAATGATAAAGATGTTTGTGCAGTAATGCGTGTAATCCAATTTCTTTTTTTTTTCAAAAAAATCTTTTATGACGCTTTGTATGATGAAGTACATTCTTAATACTTTTGTTTTCCAGAGAAGTGGAAAGATTTAAGACTTCAATTTTAAGGCAAACATGTATGATTGGATTTCAAGAAAAATCAAATTTAGAACGAATTTTATTTCTGTTGTTTAAAAAGGAGTAGATACCGACATAGACATTATTATAATCATACTTCAAGAATTTCATAAGGTTTTGAAATAGAAAAATTACTTCTGATAAGAAACAAATTAAGAAAAAAATCTAAGGAAGGAAAGAAGAAATGTAAAGAATAATAAAATAAATTAATAAGAAAAAAATACTGCAATAATAAGTTGACCTATTTAACTGTGCAGCATGCTAAAGCCTTGATTTAAAAGGCAAGTTAGTTTAATTTCTCAGGATACCAAAAATTCTATGTAAATGTGAAATTAAATTCAAACTAATTGAGTTATGAGTTTTTAGTCGAACTGTATGGTTATTAAATTAGTTTGGCTTAAGTTCATTTTTTAATTTAATCTTTCGATCAAATTATTTTTTATTTAAGAAAGAAACTCTAAAGCATGTAAATATTGAACATTCAAAGAGAAATTTGGCTCTACGGAAGGTTGAACTGACAGCTGTTTCGTGACCACCAAGTCTACTCATCAGAGTTCTTTACCCACACTACCACTGACAGTGGCAACAAAAAATCCCAGCATTGAGAATATCGACGATATTCCACGCTGGTAAGACTGAAATGGAAAAAGCTTAAAATAGTTGAACATGCTAAGAAAAGACAGTTAGTGAAGTTCCGAACATTTAGACAAAGTTCAATAAGGTGCGACTCGCCACAAGATGGCGACAGTGTGTTAATTGAGCTTACTAATATTAGTAGGATTTTCGCTACAGTGTTGTTGCCACTGTTAGTGGTAGTGTGGGTAAAGAACTCTGATGAGTAGACTTGGTGGTCACGAAACAGCTGTCAGTTCAACCTTCCGTACAGCCAAATTTTTCTTTGAATGTTCAATATTTACATGCTTTACAATCTCTTTCTTAAATAAAAAAATAATTTGATCGAAAGATTAAATTAAAAAATGAACTTAAGCCAAACTAATTTAATAACTTTGAATAAAAACCATACAGTTCGACTAAAAACTCATAACTCAATTATTAAAACTCTAAAGGCACTTAGCTAAACATGAGCGTGTACTGTTCCAAAAACGTGGGCAAAATAAACATCCAATAAAATCCCAGCATTGAGAATATCGACGATATTCCACGCTGGTAAGACTGAAATGAAAAAAGCTTAAAATAGTTGAACATGCTAAGAAAAGATAGTGAAGTTCCGAACATTTAGACAAAGTTCAATAAGGTGCGACTCGCCACAAGATGGCGACAGTGTGTTAATTGAGCTTACTAATATTAGTAGGATTTTCTCTACAGTGTTGTTGCCACTGTCAGTGGTAGTGTGGGTAAAGAACTCTGATGAGTAGACTTGGCGGTCACGAAACAGCTGTCAGTTCAACCTTTC
Source organism: Panzeria rudis (assembly GCA_956483635.1). Taxonomy (NCBI): domain Eukaryota; kingdom Metazoa; phylum Arthropoda; class Insecta; order Diptera; family Tachinidae; genus Panzeria; species Panzeria rudis. The sequence goes on from OY101451.1 coordinate 10,344,030, forward strand.
GCACAGCCAAATTTTTCTTTGAATGTTCAATATTTACATGCTTTAGAATTTCTTTCTTAAATAAAAAATAATTTGATCGAAAGATTAAATTAAAAACTGAACTTAAGCCAAACTAATTTAATTATTTTAGATTAAATTAAAACATATTTGATTTTACTGTAGGCAATAAACTTTCGTTCGTTTTGTTGTTTTATTTTTAGCCTAAAAATAGCCGTTTAGAAATTTCTGATATGCTCTGAAATAATTTTGCTTCTACCGCACTGTGGGTTGTTATATTTTCGAAGAATGTTTTAGTATTTTGCTACAAATAATTATTTGAAATTGTCATAAGAATGATGGTCGATTATATTAAAATTAACCTTATTTGAAAGAAGAGTTAGGCTACTTTTTGCTCTTGTATAAATCTGTGGTCACAAACCTTAACCGCCTAAATCGAGTTAGGAGACAAAATTTAATTTTTGGTGTAATGTACTCCATTCGTGTCTAAATCAAATCGCTATCAACTTTTGAAGTATGTAACTTTTTTAAGACGACAATTATCTATAAATAAGTTAAAGAAAAGCAAACTGACGACTGATTGGAAGTGAATTTTTGATATTTTAAACCAGAGGTAATCATAAAGAGAAGCACTTAAAATGAGAATGTATTGGTGTTTCTGCAAATGCTGAAAAATGAAGAGACATGAAACTACTCAGTTGATATCCATTTTTTTCTTTTCAATCTCAACTATGTAATTTGTTTTTGTTTTTTTTTCATAAAAAAAGCGACGGCGACCTGCTTGCAGGGGTGCCAAATGATTTTGACAAAAAATCGGCATATTTTCCAAATAAAATCGGCATTATCGGCACTTCAATTTTAAAAAATCGGCAAACTCAAAATACAATAAACCATATTTTTATTACCAAAAAATAACGAAACAGAACAATTCAGCTTTAACTAATGTTTATAACATATTAAATAACATAAAAATCAATGAAAATAAAATAGAAAAAGAAATTTCAATTGTATTGTTGACAAGAAAGCGAAACTCTTTGTCTGAGGAAATTCTAAAAACTTTGCCGAAATGTCTCAAAGAATTCTGTAGACAATGTCGGAAAATTTTCGGACAAAACATCAGAAAATATCTGACAAAATTTGGAGCTAAAATTTTAAATTTATCAAAAATGTTGTATAATATTCTCACATAGAATCAGAATGTTGTAAGACCTCTTTGACTCTTCTCTAAAGATAAAAATGAGAACTATCACAAAAACTAAAATCAGACAATGTGCAGAAGTGGCTGCTAAAACTCATAAGAAGTAGAAAACTGCCGACTAATCTGGTTGATTGTCTGGTAAAGTCTCAGATTTTAACTGACGTTAGACATGTCAGAAAAAAAGTTTACTGGGTAATTGTGAATAACCCTAACCCTTTTTCTCTTTAGTAAAATCGTTGATTGATTAAAAGTTACCCAAAATTAATAAATTATAATAAAATAAACAAAGATACCCTGTTTTAAGTGGTTATCAAAAAAATCGGTATTTTTGGAGCAAAAATCGGCAAATCGGCACTTTGATAATTTTGAGGCAAAAAATCGGCAAAATGCCGATAAATCGGCAAATATGGCAAGCCAGCCTGCTTTCTTAAGGCTCAGTTAGCCGACCGTAACGTTGATGTAGTTGGATGTTCTGATCGTTTCTGTCACATTGAAAACTTATGAGATAGAAACGATCAGCACGTGCAACTACATCAACGTTACGGTCGGCTAACTGAGCCTTTACACTCTTTGTAGCGAGTTTCGTTAACAGTCGTGTTGTATATGTGAAAATTCCGAAAAGTATTCGGATACCGGTGGCTTAGCATGGTGATGTCTGCTTTAAACAGATCTCCAGAAAATGTTTGAAAACGACTCAAGCGGTTAAGGCCTGTGACCAGAGAAATGTTTTTAAAGAAATATTTTCAAACATAAATTTTTTTTCCATGTGAACCCGAGTTAAAATTGAAAAAGTGTTGATAACTTCCAATTTCGTACTGCGATTATTATAATTGTTTGTTTTTAGAGAGTAGATGTATAGTGCTTTCAAACCTTATACTCATTTTTTGTGCTATATTTTTTTGCAGAAATCATTCTCAGAACAACTGCGAAAGCAAATGTGCTGTTGGCTGAGTAGTTGGCGCGTTTGACTACAAACCCTGAGGTCTTGAGTTCAAGACTACTTTCAGGTAAGCCAACAACATCATGCATTTTTCTCATGTGCATTGTTGTGTTGTTGTGGTGGTTGCTGTTGGACTGTTAAAGGGATGAAGACATAGCACTGATTACTTTGGCAGTACCGGCAGCGATTAATACTAACATATCCTAATGCACTTCACAGAACCCTCCTTCGTCGGTATTGTAGCAAAACCGTCGTCGGCATTGCTCAGAACCGTCGGCGAAGTAAAAGAACTAATAAAATGGCTACACAGCTTAAACAACGCGATGCCTCTACTTGTGACCAGAGAGGCTTGCAACACTGCTGTACAAAAAAAACGCGCAATAGCAGAGTTGTAAATGAATTAATCTTTCTATCTCTCTCCCTCTTCACCACCTGTTCTCTCTACTCTATCCCTTTCCCAAAGAAGGTAACACATTAATTAATTAACTGGTAGGCATTAATTGCCTGATTGTGACACTCAATACACAAAAGTGTTAAAAAGAAAACAAAACATATAATTTTATTTGAGGATCCATTGAATGAGGCGAAAACCTTAATATGAATCCTAACCTCTAATATTTCATTTGATCACATTTTTTAAACACAACACACACACACACACACACAAAATGTACGTTTAGAATAATAATTACCCATATAGAAGTTATATCGTCCTAAAGCAACGTAACGAATGACAAAAAAAAAATGCATTCATGAATTAAAACGAAAAAAAAATAAAACTTTTTTTCTTTTTTGATTTGATTGAAACATGAATTTTATAGTTTTTGGTTTTACCATATCAAAGCATAATATTTTTGTTATTCGTTACCTGTTTCATTTTTTCAAAATGGAAAATTACTGATTCTCATTACTGAAATTCAACTTAACATGGAAATAAACTCTTATGAAAGGAAAACTACTCCTCAAATCTTATTTAATTATCTTTTTTCTTTTTATACTATGTTAAATGAATTCTACCAATTTTCACTTAATTAAAAGAAAATAAGAACAAAATTTCACTATAAAAGTTTTATTATATTATTTATTTATTTATCGAATAATGCCATATAACAACCATTGACTTGAGCGCATTATTTCTATACATTTATCATAGATCTCAATAAAATCATTATCAATTTTTAAAATCTCAAAATCTCTTCCACAATTTAATTTTTTATGTATAATTAATTTTGCTGGCTCCATATATTTATCGTTGCACTGGGAACAGCTTAGGATCTCATCGTCCGGAAAATGATGAAGAAAACGTTTGATGCGTCCAATCTCTTGAAACTGTTGAAATCTGCCGGAAATATCGTTGAACATAATAAAACTGCGTGTAGAAAGAATTTGTTTCGGAGAGTTACTCATATGATAGGGAACAGCATAGAGCTCACGAGACTTGGCACAAGTTTGAAAGCAATAAATGTTGCAAGGAAATGGAGGTTTAAAATGGCCAGAGTTTGTTGTAGTACACTTTATATGCTCTTGAAAAGCTGAAGTTAATCTTTTCATGTCGTTATTTAATTGTTGCTTATAATCTTCAGTAATTTCATAATCATTTGCCAAACACAGCTTACGTTTGTACTGTAGCGGCAAGGCCAGTGGTTCATTATCTACTCCTTGTTTCCTTTGGGCTTGTATATGTATTCTTTTGATGCTATATCCATATTCCTGTGTAGTATTTTCCTTTTTAGACATAAATATCCTAAATATTCTCAATTTCTCAAAGAGCATTAAAAATATTACATCTACACTATCTCGTATATCATAGTGATGTTTTATCTCCAATTCACTGGTTTGTAACATAAACATTTCATCTTCAATTTCCACATAGAATCTCAACTTAATTGTCAGTTCCTTGCAGCCGTTTGTGTCATAGAGAACGCTCAACAAATCCGGTATAGCTTTAATGCTGGCATCGATTAGAAATTGTTTTGTATCATCTACAACTTTGCCACGGCACAACATAAAGGATTCAATATTATGGCTGACAATGTCAGGTTGATGCTCCATTATGGCTGTCTTCTGCCAGGTATAGAGTTCATCACCAGCTTCAATGAGTTTTGTTTTTTGTTGCAGCCAGTGTTGGCTATAGGCATCGGTTTCCTTGCATGTTGTTTCACATTTATCACAATCAATGACTACGTTATTATTCATATGCCAGCGATGAAAAAATTGTCTTTGTCCATCCGAAGTGACAAAAGTGTAACTGGGTGTTGCCATGATCAGGTGAGTAGACTTTTAGTTGCTGTTGAAAGTAAGAAATATACAAAGTTTTCGATAATGTCACGTACACAAATGATGGTGTGATATGATGCGATGTGATGTCAGTTCAATAACTGAATACGAGTGTCTAAATGAATTTGAGTTCTGATGCAAACTGATGCTGTTAGCTTTAGAGTTTTTTCGTTTTATAGCAGTCATAACAGGTAAAAGAAATATTGGCGTCAGTTTTACAGGTAAATAAAGAACATTTTCTTTTTGTTTTGGGATTTTGGATGATTTCTTTGGGCTAGAGGAAATACCCATAAAAGGTTTATTATTTAGTTTTGTAATAATAATTACACTATGCAACAAAATCAACACCTGCCAGTCATTATATAACTTTATTAGATATATTCCCTTTTCACAAAAATGAGAAATTTATAATTCTACTTTTTGAATTTTTTTATTAAATTTTGATTTAATTAATTAAACAGTCAGTTTAAAAAAATTGCCCAAAATTTTTTTTGATTTAATTAAATTATTATTGATAGGTAAATATGTATCAAACAAAATGAGTCATATTTCATTAAAATCGAACCACAACTTTTGATTGTATTTACAATTAAGTAAAAAAACTCAATTGATAAAAATCACTACTTTCGTACAACAGTAATATTTTTCAGCAAATAGCAAATTGTTTCAAATCATATCACTGTGTATGAAACAATACCACTGTGCGTAGTTTCATTGGCTTTGTGTGTGTGTGTGTGTGTGTGGGAAAATTTAATATTTTGTTAATCCCAACCGTACGCCAGGTATTTTCCCAACTTAAGTAATTTCTTTAAATCTTTGGAAATTCGTGTGCTTAAAGTTATGCTACCTGTGTGGCAAATTGTTAAATAGTTAAAATGCAATTAGAATATTTCTGGAAAAATAAACATCTGGTTAATCCTAAATACATTTAAACCCTCAATAAATGACAAAGGCAACGCTTGCAATAAAATCAAATTAAATTTATAATTTTCAAACTGATCTCATAATGTCTTTTTTTTGTGGGATATATTAAATACCTAATCTATATTAATTATATTACACAGCACAACAAAATTATGATTTTTTTTTCAATTTTATGACATTAAAAAAATTTTTTATTTTTTTTATCAATAGGGATATCAAATAAAAGGAAAGGATCTATAAAATTTTGTATAAATATATTTTTGTTAGTTCCCCTGAACAAAAAAAAGACATACCTTTAAAAATTGGTATTTGTATCCTTCCATTGTTGTCATTAAAAATGCATTTGCTAAATGTTTGCTATGCCTTAAGTGAATAGACTAAGAAATTTTATCGATGAAAGTTTTTAGGGATATATTTTTAAACGACATTTTTGTTTAGGGGTACTGCAGACACAGAAAAAAATATCATCAAACTTCAAATAACAATTTCAATTGTTAATATGTAATTTAAATTCAAACATATATTTTGTTAATATAACAAATTGAGTTGTTGATACGACAAACACAGACGATTTTTTTCAACAAACTGAACTAACAAAATTTTTTGTTATGTATTGTGAAGAAAATTCACAATCACCATTGCTGATATAACAAATGAATGCACACAGGTAGATGAAACAAAACAAATCACGTTTTGTGTGTATTCGTTATTTGCGTATTTAATAACGAATTGCTCTGTAGCTGAGAGGTAAGAACGTTCGTTTATTAGTTCAGAGGTCACCGGTTCGATTCCGAACAAAGACATTTAGTGTTTTTCGCAGACAAGCAGAAAATCTTGTGATTGTATAAAATAAAATATTGTTAATAAACAATTATGATAGTTAAGATTTGTTTGGAAAATCAATAATTCACATTGTTGATACAACAATAATCTTAATTGAAATAAATTTGAAATCAACAAAAAAAATGTTTTTAAATTTTTTTTCTGATTTTCCTTTAACTTACAATTTCGTAATTGTATTTACAAAAATCGTTGTAGGTTCAAAATCAATTAATTATTTAATTGATATAACGAAAAAATTAATTGTATTTACAAATTTTTTTTTCTGTGTAAAAAATCTCTTGAGCCTTATATCTAATTTACAAGATAAATATTTTTCTCAAACATTTAAAACCGCTCACTTTTTGTTGTATGGGCCGTTTTTCTCCTTTCTTAAAAAAGAGGCAAAAAACTCCCCTTCAATGGCAATATAGCGTGATAAGATATTCTACAAAAATGTTTGCCGTGATGTTTAACATAAAACTGGGTAACACATCTTGTACGTTAAACGTAAGCCTTCCAAGATTTCCTATGCCGAATACTAATTGTGAATAAGTACGAAATTAACCCTCAAACACATTTTCAGTTTTATGTACATGATTTCTAGCGTTCAACTTGAGTCCGGAGCGTGGGAATATTTAAAGACTTATTCTAGAATTATTTGGCGCAAATATTTTTGTAGAAAAAAAATCGAAATTAAAGCAACAAATTCATAAACATAGACCGACTGAGGTAGTACGATAAAAAAAATATATTGTATCATTCGTTCATCTTATACTAAACAGCAACACTAAACTTCAATAATGTATTAGTGAGAACAATGTATATTTTTGTTATTGTTACAGAGAGAGGCCTGTATGAAATTTGATAAGAGTCGTGCTTCCTATTTGATATGAGCTTTTGTTATCTAAAGCAACAAACGTACTTTTTCTTCAATGTTAAAAGTTGGATTGAAAATTCATTGAAGCTTATATTATAACAACCTAATTCACAAAAAAAATTTTTGATTAGTAAGAGACTTATAAAACGAATTTATGTATGAAAATTTGTTTTATTAATCTGTTATAAGTCAGAAAAATTTTTTATGAATTAAGGCATAAATATATGAAATAGTGTTTCATTCGATACTCCGGCTGGTACATATTAAATTTAAATCAAAAACATAAGCATAAAAAAAAGAATGCTTTAAATTCGAATCTATGAAAAACATATGAGCCTTTCTTGTTGAATGTTAGCATGCTACTGAATTGAATTTAATTTCACTTGCATTTCTTACCGTAAGTGACTGTTTATGCGATGAAAAAAACTGCGAAATATTTCGGCTTCCAATAGCTAGCTGTGAGTGTGGATCACTGATTTAAACAAAATTTTTTGTTTTTTCATTGATTTGTGGTGTGAGCAATGAATGATGGATGATTCGTTTATGCGATAAATATTTAATAGCAGCTTTATTGGAAAGAATGAAGATTTCTTCGTTGATGCTTTTAATACTGATACATCTGTCTGCTATTGTTGATAATTTTGTTCGCGCTAACTGATAATATTCTTGTTGATGTCATTTATTGATACAATTTCAAACAAAGCAGATTTTCTTTTCACTTTTAAAAGCATTTTATTTGAAATACGTGGGATTTATTTTAAACATTATCTGAAGATTATTTTGTTCGTGGAATTTGTTTAAAGATGCTATTGATGTATTGAGTTTTTTTTTGTTCCGATTACTTCTTGTTTTTGTGTTTCTTTCTATGTAAAATTAGCACACAGTTTTTAGTTGTATTAAAAAAAGTTTCTATACAGATTTTATTTTGTATTCAATAATGTTTAACAAAGTCAATGAATGGTGTTTGAAATTATTGTGTTCAACGGAATAAGAGCGAAAACTTAATCATAAAAAGATCTGAAATATTGATTAATAGCACTGTATATCAAAATTAAAATTTGTTCAAAATTACAATGCTCTAACGAATATATCTAGCAGAAGGATCTGCGATTAAAGCCAGTTTGTTTCTAATATTTTATAAATAAATAATACATGTAAAGCTTTCTTTCGTATTATGACTTATAGTGAAATTTTACGTCAGACATATTTTTCATACAAAATATCATCACAAAATCCGTTTTCGTAGGATATTTTAATTTTTAACTTATTTCTGAAGTTCAAATTAAATTTTGAGATTTGGTAATTTTGAAGACTCTTGGTAGAATTTGATGACAAACATTTTTGTCAGCCCGCTATATCGCTGTTTAAGGGGAATTATTTACCAGGTTTTCAAATAAGATACAAAAAACCGCTACAGCGAAGAGTTAGAGGGTTAAAATTAGGGATGTAACGATACACCGTTTTGCCGATCCGATACCGATATTTAAAAATAAATATCGCCGATACCGATACCGATACGAATACTGAAATTGATTTCAAGTTTAGATTAACAAAACTCAAGTGCAATTTTTTTTCTTATACAAAATTACAGTGTAAGAGATTATTAATATTTAAAATTGATATTAACCCAGTATAAAAAATTGGAAGTAATTTTTAAGGAGCTACATTTTCTTTGCTTCAAAAAAATCTGTATTAAATATATGCAGATAATTAGTAAAAAAGCAAGAAAAATTTTTAATTCCTTTATAATTTTAAAAAATAATCTCCATGCTTTTTAAAAAATCGATTTTTAAAGGACATTTATCAACTAATAGTCTTCTAAATAGCTTTATAGCTTAATTATTAAAAATCTTCTAAAAGTTTATATTTATTCACTTAAATTTATTTATTATGAAAATACAGTTTTCAATTTAAATTCGCATTAAAAAAAATTGTGAAAATGGGTCATTTTTTATCCTTTTTCCTTGAGGAAAAATCATTATAGAACACGGAAAAAGAAATTTGTCCTAGCATCGCTTTCATATGGGTGATTGGTAATCGAAAAACAGAACTTCTTGCAATGGCAAGGATGTGTAAAACTAATTAGAAATTGTCCAAATTCGCAAAACTTTCGGATCGCGAATTCTACATTTTCATGACTTCTTTGAAGTGTCTTTTTTTGCTGGAATAAGATTTAAAGAACAACGAATTGAATTTGAATTCATGGTAAAATTAACAAAAATAAATAATTTTTTTTACAAAATAACAGCATAAAATATTAATAATTTTTAAAATTGATATTAATAAGATTTAAAAAATAACAAAATGAATTTAGTTCATGGTAAAATTAACAAAAGATAAATAATTTGTCAGAAAAAAACTCAGAAATTTTTTTTAAAGTATCGTCGTATCGACAGTAAAATATCGCCGATACCGATGTATCGGAAAATCTGAAGTATCGCCGATATATCGGTGTCGGTATCGGTATTCGTTACATCCCTAGTTAAAATATTCCACAAAAAATTTTTTTATAGTGTTTTACATAAAAGAAATTAATTGTACAAAGAAATTTACTATTCAGGCTTAAGTTCGTTCAATTTAATTTTAAAAATTTTGGTGGCTTAGAAATTTACCATTCTTGGCTCTTGGGTTAATCAACCACAGTTGTGCTTTTTATTTCTCATCCAAGTTTGAGAAACTTTGCATCTCTAAGTCTAAGCCCGCAAAAAAGCGTAAGCCAGTAGAAATAGAGTTTAATACAAAAATTGGTTCAACGCTGGATATTTACTACTTGACTGTTGGGGCTATAGTAGTATAAAGAGCTCTGACGATGGGTTGATCCCGAAAACATCGATGTTCAGTTTAACCCTTACAAAAGTCAAGAAATAGGTATTTGTTCTTTTTCAATTATTACATGCTTTGAAAAATTATTTCCCAATAAAAAAAAATGATTTAGTTGTAAAATTAAATTGAACGAGCTTAAGCCTGAATAATAAATTTCTTTAGATAAAACCCATGCTGTTCGACTACAATACACACAATTTTGAAATTAGTTCTTATTTTACCCAAAATGTTAAAACAATAAGATTTTCTATGCAGACAACAATGTGCAAAAGTGGAGAACTTTAACTCCCCTAAAATAAAGGCCAGATATAAACTTTAAAGACACCCATACATGTATCTTTCTTTTTCTTCCATCTGGCACTGGACTAAGTTCCCTATGGCACGTTGTGCACATCAATCATGTAAATTCTGGGGATGAAAAAATTTTTGAGTATGCAAAAAAATATGTGTAACGGATACTGGTATGAAATACTGGTAACAAATACTGGTAAGGAAAATACAAAACGAAATGTGTTTATATTTTGTTTTGCAGCTACTCTGGCAAGGTGTCTCAGTTGGTGGTAAACTCTGACAGGAGGGTCAAACTTCGGCTTGTGATCACTAATGCCACAGTGAATTTTTTGCGTTAACAGTACTGCCGTAGTTTTCCCGGGAAGTTTCGAGAAACTTCTGAAATTCTTTGCCCTGTTGTTTCTTTAGGGCACAAAACTTTGCTACAGTTGTTACACCACGACGCCGTGTGTTCTTTTTTTTTTTTGTGTTGTACGGTATTATTTATTTGAACCATTTCAACAACAATTTCATGAATTTATAATTTTGTTACTTAATATAATTCTAGCTAAGTTATCCTATTAGTAAATGTACTAACTTTTAACTTATTAAATTACCAATTAAACAAATCTTTTGTTTAAGATTTCAACAAATTCATAAAATAAAATGAGAGAAAATTAAAAACTTTAACATAAAAATTTTTGTTACACAATTCACCAAGAGAAACAAAAATTTAATTTGTTTTCAGTTTCTCTTTTACTTTTATATGTAGAAACTTTTACATGTTAAATAAAACTAAAAATAAAAAATAAAATTAAATAATTTATTTGAATATTTATGTAGAATTTCCACACTATCTCAAGTGCTTATATGCATACATATCAATGTTTTCACTTATATAAAAAATTATGCATCTTTTATATGAGAAAACCTTTATTTAAGTACCCAGCAGCAAAATTTACAACTAGATACGCTTTGGATCATATACTAGTTGTAATGATACTGGTCAAAAAACGGCAGTCATATTACTAGTTGTAACAAGACTAGTAAGGATACTAGTAAAAAAAGACAATTATATTACTAGTTGTATCGAGACTACTATCGATACTAGTCAAAAAAGGACACAACTTATACATAAAACATATTTTTAGCTCTTAGCAAAATAAATAGAAAGTGGCTCAGTGGGTAGAGTACTTGCATTGAAATATGAGGAATGTGTATTCGTACCCCGGTTGAGCCAAAGTTTTTTTTGAGATCACTACTTTGCAACAACTGGTATTCCAACTGGAATATAACTGTATACAAATGAACTAGTTGTGCTCCTATGACAACCTAATGTTTAAATCGATAGTTCGATATATGAAAAAAGAACAGATAGGCAGATAGTCTGAGTTAAAAAGTAAGTAGTATATTTCTCGGTTTAACGAAAATCCGATATAACGAACGTTTAATTTTTTAACATTAACTACCTTATATAGTGAACGTTTGAGGAATTGTATGCTCGATATAACGAATATAAGAAAAAAATTTCATCAACAACAAACTAAATCAAAACAGTAGAGAATATTAAAACATGGCAAGTTGTTAGAAACTCATGACGGTATTCAATGTTTGGTGCAAATGATCTTACGAAAGCGCAAATGCAAAATATCATAGAGTTTTATGAAATCTTGGATTTTACAAAAAAGCTACAATATTTTGCATTTGCTCTGGTGCAAGACCATTTACACCAAACACTGAATACCACCATTGTATAATATTTTTATCATATTTGCACGTACTTTTAGAGGAAAAATTTTCATTTATAGAAAACGATTTTAAAGAAGTTGAAAACGTATTAACCCTCTGCGAATCAAGTGTGCAATATGGAATTTTAAACTCCTTAGCATGTGCATTGATAAAAAAAATAAAAAACTATAAATTTCTGTCAAGGAAGAAATATATCGTAAGACGAGTAATCAGCTTACTTTGCATTTTGGTACAAAAAAGTATAATCCATTCTCCTTAGAAAGGTAAAAAAATCTTTCGTAAAAAGAAACGATAGGAAAAAATTTTAATTTATGTTCTTCATTCTATGAGTACTTTTATCTCTTTATAGAATAATAAACTTAACAATCGAATAACCTTTCTATTCAAGCTTCATTAATCTATCCCAACTCCATAAAGATGGGAAAATATTGAAAATATACATTTAATTGCTTTTTAAGAAGTCTGTGTCTATATTTGATGCAATCCCAATTTTTAACATTAACTGGAAATTTTGGAAGCGAGTTATTTGATAAAAATTTTAAAGACAATAATACGTTTTTGTTTGACCTCGAGCTCAAACAAAAACGTATTATTGTCTTTATAATTAAAAAAGGTCGGAAAAATAAACTAAATAATTTATAAAAATTTTAAATTTAAATGCAAAACAATTATGATTTCTACAAAGAGGGCAATAGAAAATTGTTGTATAGTTGTAAAATAGTCCAAAATTCGGACCTCTTTTTAATATCAAATAAGTACGTGAATTAAAATATTAAAAATATATGGTAAAAAATCTTCGCGATATAACTAATTTTTCGTTATAATGAATGTGCCTGACAATATATCGTTCGGTTTACCGGGAGTTGCCTGTACTAGCCATTTTGTCTGCAGGGTATGTATAAGTGAAAATGTGATTTGGTATGAGTGTTTCATGTGTGTGTGTAAAATTCATGTTAAATATTATTCTTTTTTTTTTGCAATACACAGTTTTTAAGGGGAATTGAGAAAAATTATATTGAAATAACTAATTGGACTAATTGCAAATATTTTCATTTAAAAAAGTTCTGCAGAAAACAAATGAGTTTCACCAGGGAACGACTTGAGAGTATAACAGATGCCATTTTTTGTTTCATATAACATTACTGTGTGTCTTATTTCCGTTAAAAGTTCTTGAAATATCAAGATTTTTATAGAATATCGCATTACTGATGCTATGAATTGGAAATGAGATGAAAAAACCTTTCAAGTGATATATTATATTCAATATACTGCCTGTAAAGAATGTACGAAAATATGCAAAAAATCTACAAAATATAATTTTTTAGACACGACCCAGCTCTGCAATGGTCATATCTAGAATCCCTAATAAGTTTTGGGAGATATAACAAAAACAAATTTTTCGTCGTTATACAAGATAAATCGCTCGGATATACAACTACAAAATATTTTTAAATAAAAAGAAAAATACATTAGGAATGCCCATGTATGCACTAACAAACAATTCTTATTTAGAGAATATCCTGTAAAAAAATTAATTTCCCACTAATAACTACCTGAGTAATGCTACTAATAAAAATGCATATATTTGCAATCTCTAACAATTTTTCCTGGAAACAGTTTGCATCAGTTTGATTTTTTCAACGGTATAAATATCACAAACAAATAAAAGTAAAAATATAAAACAATTGTTCTGTTCTGCTAAGTGTATTCGAGGACAAATGTGTGATTGTAAAAGTGTAGAGAGGTAATCACAAATATAGCAAAATACACACACACACACAAATAAAACAACAGACTAACACAATATATGTTTACCTGTTCGCATACATTTTTATACCCAGGGATATGTGTATAGAAAAAAATAGAGTAAACTTTCGTAATTATATGTAACAAACGAGCAATGACAACGCTTTAGGTAACACACATCCGATGTTTAACTAAATTTTCAAACTTAAAACATGACAAAAAAAAAGCTGAGGAAAATACAATAGTCAAATTGTGGCAAGAGCAGTGACGGCATTACGGAAAGTGTGATATATAATTAATAAGTTTCCTTTAAAGAATTAAAGCAATGAAAATATATATTTTAAATAACAAATTTTAATTGGTACTAAAACTTCTATAATTGGTAATTAATTAATATGAGAAGGTTTCATTTAATTAGTTAAACCCCTCTTTAACTTATAACATCTTCGTTTAAAAAATAATAATAAATCGGGGGCTTTTGCTTTTTCTTTATGGAAGAGGAGAACTTTAAATTGGCAATCAACTTACAGTTCTTGTTCGTTTTGGGCTATCCATTTTTTTAGACGATTCCCCTTATGAATGGTTGCAGGGTGAAACCATTTTTGCAATTTATTTAAATTTTTGTTGAGAATATGATGCAACTTTAGAAACTCTTTAAACAAATATATAATTTGAAAATTTTTAAAGTAACAAAGCATTCTTTTAATTACATGTTTTTAACATTAATGCGAATTGTAGCATTTGAATAATACACAAGATATTTCTAAGATACCATAACAATTAGAAAAACATCACTGTTTGCTGCTTTTTATTAGTTGGTAGAGTCGTGTTTCGATATATCTTTGAAAGCTGTGATGAGAATGGCGCAATTGGCTGCTTTGAGTGCGGCATATGTCTCATTTAGGGTCACAGTTGGAGTCGCATGCCTCAATTTGAGTTTCTTATCATTACAAAATATAAAGAACCATTTCAAACGAAATCAACAAATTTAAATTAAAAAGTATTGGGCATGGTCTTGAAAGCACTATGCCATAAATTGAAACTTTTTTAAGAGACGACATGACATGACATAAAATGACATGACATGACATGACATGACATAACATGACATAAAAGGGCGAGCACTCTATCTACTCCATCAGGTAGAAATATCTCCATCAGTAAGCCACTTTTTCAAATCTATCACAGAATCACCACCATCATTACTTCCACCGACACTATCAGCCAACTTTTTCTTTTGCCATTTATTCCTCCTATCAGAAGCCACAGGCTGTCAATAGCATATGAACATCTCCTCAGCAATACCATTATCAGCCGCACAGATACCAGCCGAAGTATCAGCAGCACTAAAGAAAGTACATGCCGAACCAGTAACAGCATGATCAACAATTATGGTGGAAGCAGCCATAGCAGTACCACAAACAGCAACAAAAGTTGAAGCAGTAGCAGCACCAGCCCCAGCAGCAAAATTTGCATGAACAGCATGCTCGGCAGCAGCAACATTAGCGCGCCTGGTCTTAGGCGACCACGCATCGATTCTGATAGCGTATAATACTCTTTCTCTTAGTGTTATCAAACACGTCGCTATGCCTCACTTCCTTAATAGCAACAGACGGGCTCATAGTCTCAGTTTTTGCCTTATCAGAAGTCTATACGTCGTTCTCCCCACTCGGAAGTTTCCGCTTCAACAGCGCACCCGAAGGAGACATGACTCCCCCAAGAAAAAGCGAATTTCATCTACTGTAATAACAAAAATCAGTAGGAAGATCTACCCCCTTATTCTGTAACTATTTGTCAATGTCACGTCAAGACAATATCAAAACTAGGACGCTTACGCACTCGTTGTGGACAACAAGTGAATACTGCTGACAGCCTCTTACTATCCTCTAAGGCCTAGAAAATAGCGAGAGGCTATGAAAAATAGTCAATTGCTGTCGACGACGAGTACGTAAGTGTCCTATTTTTAATATTGTCTTGACATGACGTCGACAAGTAGTTATAGAATAAGGAATACTAATTTCAACTTCCAGGTGATAAGAAGAAAACACTTTCAAAAGTTGTCGGCAGCTAAATCAACTGCCACTGCTATACAAAATCCGAAGTAATAATTTAAGTGTCACGAGAGTTATCATTAATTTAAAAAACATAGTGTACAATTGCGTTGCCAATATTAAATAAAATACTCTTACAAAATTATTAGATGTTTACGTTTTGATATAAATATCAATACAATGCAGATTGAATTTCATGATAGGTTTAAAGTTCCTCAGATACTACATTTGACCTAACAACTGCTACGACGATAATTATCGCCAATAGTTAGCAGAGACACCTTCAATTAGCACGATCACGAACCACTTATCCAAGTCAAAAGCCACTCAGACAAGTCACCAACTTCTTAGCAAAGAGGTTCCCAAAAACATAAGCAAAAATCCCCAAAATCTAATGAGTTCCGAGGGACTTCCCCAGAAAACAAAGAATACAATGAAAAGTCAGAAAAATCCGCAGCAGCAATAACAATCACCTACCGGAATATGACCTTCTTGTCCGATCTTCACCTTCAAGTTGAGATACCTTGCCAGCAGAGTCTTGGGGTGGTATTCTTGCCAACCAAACTGCCTTGTTCAGCAACTGACAAAATGCAGCAGGCACACCATGTTTGTGGATTTCACTTGGAATGACCTCAAATTATACTGAAGATCTGATGGGAATAAGTTGAGCATTATGTCGTAATATGACTCTACCATACTTCGAATTTCGATTCTACTTTTCCTGCACTTTACATTCATTTGGTAAAAGTTGGTCCACACAACAATAGCAATAGTAAGAAGTACAGATACAAAAACAAAACAAAAATTTTAAATTTGTTAACTAGTTAGACAACAATATTAATAACTATTACTATGAGAATAAAGTTTTATATAAAAAATGCAGTTACGAATACGAAATAATACTTATGTATACAGGTAAAATCAAAACTTTAAAATATTTCGAGAGAAAAGGGAAATCATTATTTTTATTAAATTATTATAAAAAATGAACTGATGAACTTTTTAAGGATTATGAAAGTTAACAGAACAAAAGATGTAAATAAGTATATTTGAATAATAATTTTGATGTTGGAATTATGCATAAAAGTGCACGCAGGAAACAAACATAAAAAGCATTTTCTGAACAAATATGCGGTTTGGGTAAACAAGACATGAATGGAAACACTTAGGTTTCACAAAACTTAAAAATGTATTTAAAAACACTTTAATTAAAAGGATAATAGCTTACTTCTAGATCACTTGCGTCATTCTCTTTGACCTCTATATCGATAGCACAAGGAAAGACCAGACTGGTAGGTAAATTTTATTTATCTATTATATAAAATCATTAAATATGGTTTTTATTATGAAACCATAATAATATGGTCACAGTTTAATAACCTTCCATTTATTCTTACTAAGAATAAAATACTTTAGCTTAAAAGACCCCCATTGTCAAACGTTTTGCTTAGTTTGTGCAACTAATTTTATAAAAGTCTTTTGCTCTGCTGGCATTACATTAAGTGTTCCTTACAAAGTGCAAACGATATGACCTCTTAAATCGTCATGGTCCGTTGACAGCATAAAACAAAATGATCTTAAAAATTTAGAAAGCATAAAAAGTGTTGATGAAAGAAAAGAAAAGGTAGAAGATCCTACACTGTTATGACTTGTTCTACTGGAAAATGAAAGTGGTACATTTTTTTAGCATTTGGGTTAGATTGAAAACAAATTGATATTTTTTGTCCCATCACTTTTTAATGTTATTTGCTTAAAAGTATTGGATAAAAATTTTTAAAACTTTTACTGTTGGTAATGTAACTACTTTGCAATAAATATATCATCTTATAAAAATCAAATTACAATAATTTAAAAAATGTCTACAAGTTGTTTGTCAATCGTGAATTTTACTATCAAATAAATCAATTAAATGGTAGGTCGTATAAATTAATTGAAACTCTATGAGTAATAATTGCGAAGCAAAAAAATTATTAAAAGCAAGTCAAATTAAAATGTTAATTGAAAAATGTTTAGCACGAGCTTTCTCAATTTGCTAAGAATTGGTCATGCGCTACTTGAATTTTTCCAATAATACAGGGTAGTGCTCAATAAAAGCTAAGACTTTTAAAAAAGAACCAATTGTGTTCCAATCGGAATAATTTGAGTCGCTAATAGTCGTACCATTTGCTTAAGATTTGATTGTGAAGAAAAATAAATATGTAAAAAAATTGTAATTCGTGACTTGTCTATTTGTATGGCCTTTGTTGTGTTATTTTCTAATAAATGATTTCGGTTGTTTTTCTTATTGTTTTAAATTTTAAAGGAGAAGAAAATAAAACTAACCAGAGCAAAGATCTAAAAGCATAAAAAAATTATAAATAGAGAAAAAAAGAATATAGGCAAAAAGCAAGGGAAAGGTAAAGGGAATTACTTTTAAAACACATATTTCATTTATTAATTCTTTGGTTTGATTTTCAGACAATTAAAACGATGTGAAATAATATAGAAATCATATCGTATTAAAGTGAGGTAACGAATGACAAAACTATTATGCGTTGATATAGTAAATAAAAAAGCACATTAAATACATGTTATTTAGGAGACTCTTCTATTTCCAGAAGCTAGATATAAACTTTCTAGATATAAACCTTCTAAACGCTCTCTACCAAAATCATTCGTGAGAAAATCGTAATTTTGAAAAAAAAATTATTTTGTTGTACAGTTTAATTGATCGAAAAGTCGAAATTTTTAATTCTATGAAAATTTGTGTGTTAATTTAATAATCAACTGACTCAGATTAATCTATTCATTAAGTTGGCATTGGTCCCTAACGCAATGATGATGATCCTGAATCCATCGAAAATTGTTTTGCAACACAATAAGTATATTTGAATATTATATATATTATTTGAATCTGTTATGCTTACAAAGAATCAAAAATACTTGCACAAATATTTCCATTTTGAAAAAAATAAACAATTGCTTACAATTGCAACATTTTGTTGAAAATTGTATAACAGTGCACTTTGGGGAAGAATGCTGGAAAATACACAAGACAGATTATATATTTTTCACTTTTAAATTATCGAGGGCAAATATCTTCAGTCCGCAGAAGCACCAAACTGACCAAATGAATTACATCCTGGTCGAAATCTACACAACACGGGAACAGATTCGACAACAAGTCAGTCATCAGTCACCAACCAGACACCAGTTAGATAACAGGCGGCTAGCCGCCAGCTACCGGTCATCTACCAGCCAGTCACAAAGTAAGTCGCTAACACATTGTCCTACATTAGTTAGCATTTTGCACCATTCTACTCCAATGTGCACAGTTTTATTAGTGAACACTTGCCTCCATAACAAGACAACAGTGGTTAGTTTAACGTACATTGTAGTGTTTAAACTTAACGATTTCCGGTTGTGCAACACAACACAACCTCAATCTATTAAAAACCTAAAAATAAAATCCTTTCTTTTTTTTGTATTTTGTTACTTTTCTTTCATTTGCTGCTCGTTCTTTTTATTCTTTATTTTTGGTTTGTTTGTTCTGAATTGCTGCTTATTTAGCATACAATTGTTAGAAAAGATGAATAAACGAATTTCCACCATCTTTTCATGTTGAGATTTCGTAGCAAAATCTGAAGCTGGAGTAGAGCAAAACATGGAAAAAACGGCTAAACAAAAAGTATTACAAGTAAATTTTTGTATTGTTTATATCACTCTGACGGCATGTCTAGAAACCTGGATGGTTGGCTGGCTGGCTGGCTGGCTGGCTGACTGACTGGTTAGTTAGTGGGGTAACTGACTATTTGACTCGCGCTGCTTGGAAGTTTTATTTGCGTTTGGTTGTTTGGTTGGTTTGTTGGCCATGTTTTGTTAACCACTTTAAAATGCCATAAGAGAAACAAGTAATGCACTTGCAACTGCTTTAGTAATGGCCTTCTTTTTATATACTTTTGTACCTTATTCTCACTATTGCCAACAAACTACTCGTTAGTTAGTTGGTGTTACCTTTTGCTCTGCTCCTTTTCAATCTTGTTAAATTGTTGTGTTTTGTTTGGCAAACGATTTCAATTGTTCATTTTCTGCAACTCACAACGTTTTAAGTTAAATTTTCTAAATTAAAAAGCAAACAAATATGGAAAAAGTCTCTTAAGATTTGAAATTAATTTTAAGTTACAATAAAGTTAAATTTGAGATATTAATTAATTTATTATCACTAAAACTGAGGCTGCAGAAATGGTAGGCCTCTTTGTGAAATATAGGCTTAGGATTTCAAAACTTTTTTTTATTTTTATAATGAACTATTTTTCTTCGAAAATAGGAAAATGTAGACTCTTGGGTCCAACTCGCTAGAACATCGTTTAGCATCTAGTTTTAGACACAAGCCCATGATCAAACCTATTTAAATAACATGGGTTTGATCATACATTTGTGTCTAAGACGAGCTGCTGAACGAGCTCGAACGAGTTAGACCCAAGTGTAAAAATTTTAAAAACGAGTTTATTAAGAATGCCAAAGATAGTACAGAAACAAGGACTACTTAATAAATTCAAGACGTGGAAGAAGGGATCACAAAAGACTGATCTTGCTGCTACTATCTGGGGTCAAAGAGCTGTTTCTTTTAACTCGGAAATTTAGTTCACAAGTATGTAAAAAATTATTGGACCAAGAATATCTTATTTAGAGCTAATCTATGCCTTCTATCACAAAAACATGTCTACAAGTTGTTTGTCGTTCGTGACCTTTCTTTCAATATTAATGATTACTATTGAAAAAATCTATAAAATGGTGAATTGCATAAATTAATTAAAAACTCTACGAGGAGTAGAGTTTTCGTTACTTGAATATATATTCCAAGAATTCAGCCGAGTGATTAACAAAATCAAAAATATTTGAAAAGAAACCAATTGCGTTTCTTTCAATCGTAATAATTTCAGTCGTAAATAACACAATTATATTAGACCATTTACTTCACATATGATTTTGAAGAAAAATAAACATGTAAAAAAAATTGTAATTCGTGACTTGGCTATTTGTATGGATTTTCTTGTGGTAGTTTCTATTATCTGATTTCAGTATTTTTGCCATTATTTTGAGTTTTAATAGAGCAGATTTTCGTAAACGTTATAGGGAAAAATTAAAAGTATACGGAAAACGGTATGCAGAATGTAAGCAAACAGAACAAGAGAGGTAAATAGTATAACTCTTAAAACAATTTATTTGATTTATAAATTTATTGGGTTTAGTTTGAAGAAAATCTATAGGCAATTAAAAGGAGGTGAAATGATATAGAAATCATGATATAAAAATCGTAAAGAAAGGTAACGAATGACAAATATATTATGCGTTGCTATGGTGAATCAAAATAAAATATAATATGCATATGTTTTTAGGAGACTGTTATGTTTACACAGTCTTTATTCATTACACATTTCAAATTTTTTAAGTAACAAAGTTCATTAACTTTGCGGCATATATTGTAACACAAAAATTTTTACACTTTAACTTTTAAGTATTAATCTTGTTGTGTATGAAATTTAATAATTATAAATAAATAAATAAAAATATTTGCGGAAAACGTCGAACAATCAAGCATAATCTCTGTCAAAATTTAGCCATTTTCACTATCATTTCAAAGTCTTCACTTTGATTCCTCGATGTAGTCGTGACCTAAATTAAGATAGCAAAAAAATTTTTCTACATATTATAGAGAATTGTGTTAAAAATCATGAAATATTTTTTACAAAAATTCAGCTATGCTATTACCGGAGATATTTACGAAATCGGGAACATCGTCGACGTCAAAAACTAAAATTTTATAATTCAAAGCCAAATATCTTGGAAAATACTAAAGATATCTTAATAAAATTTACTGAACTTTCTTTATACATTTATAATCTTTAAAAGCAAGTTTAAATTCCTTCTAATCGGAAAATATATGCAAAAGATATGAGACCGACAAGATTTTGCATGGCCGAGGTAGTCACCTTTGACAACCTGTAACTC
This sequence comes from Panzeria rudis, assembly GCA_956483635.1. Lineage (NCBI taxonomy): Eukaryota > Metazoa > Arthropoda > Insecta > Diptera > Tachinidae > Panzeria > Panzeria rudis. Next base: position 10,365,695 of record OY101451.1, read on the forward strand.
AGCGTGTGTTTCAACGGGATGGCCCAAATTTCAAGACTCTTAAAGTTTAGATTTTCCTCTATGATTTGTACACACATGGTTTCGTAATCGGATCGCTAGATAAAAAGATACAAATCTATTACCATATTTTCAATTCGAGCCACTGTGTGTTATAAGACCCAAAGCTTGGATTCAACATTAAATACAATTTGTGATAAATCTAATGTGTATCCATTTACTTCGCAGACTATTTTATGGGCAAAACCATAAAAAAAAACAATTTTTAGAATTTGTTAGAACTTTCTTATATTTTTACATACTTTAAATAGTTATTGCCTTAAACATTTTTTTGTAATATAAATTTTCATTATAACAAGTTTTGCTTCTAAAATTTCAATTTAGTATCTTATACTAAAACTCCCTTCATGTACAAATAAAACTTTATATAATTTTAATTTTTTGTTTTCCTTATAATAATTACAATTGTACTCAATTAGAACAGTAAGTTTTTTTTCCATTAAAATTATTTAGAAACTCGTAAAATGTAAAGTTGTATTTATATTGCTTTACAAAGTTTCTATTTCTCTATTTTATATTTTATTATTAAAGTTATTTAAGTTGAATATTGTTTTAATGTTTATTTTTTTTTATTTCCTTATTTATAAATGTGATATTAGTTTTTAGATTTGTAGTGTGGAATATTAAAACAAATATAAAAGCTATTTTGTGTTGACTAGCTCGCACTGTATTGCGGAAAAAAAGATAATGACTGCGTTAATGAAACACATATTTAAAGAGATATTCCCTCTTATTCCGGAACTATCTGTCGACGTCACGTCAAGATAATACCAAAAATTGGCACTTGTCTAAGCGCTGTCGACAAAAATTTACTACTATTCACAGCCTCTTCCCATTTTCTATGCCTTAGAGATTAGCAAGTGGCTGTCAGTAATAGTAAAGTGTTGTCGATGACGAGTATAAATGTACCAAATTTTTGGTATTGTCTTGACGTGACGTCGACAAATAATTACGGAATAAGTGGACTAATTGTTGTTAAATATATTCTATCATTTAAAAGTTTTTCATTAAACCGATTTTAATATTGAATAATATAATTTCTTATGTGTTAGAGGTTTTGATGTCTAAAGAAAAATAACTTTTATCCAACTGATCTATAATTCTGTCTTATTTTTCATTAAAATTATTATTGAACTAAATTTGCATTATTTTCGATGTACAGCGTGATTTTCTGTGAATTGCGTGATAACACTTGACCTCTAGATCAAAAATATATTTATCTGCCCTGAAAAATGCCATGATATGCGCATTATAACTATATCAAAGATTCAGCAATCAATGTATGGTTGTAGCAAACAAAGCATTTTTATAAACATAATCATAGTTTGGTAGTTTATAAGCATACAAAAATATTTTTTCAGAATTGGAAAATAAATGACAATAGTATAATTTGATTACAACCAAATAATTCAACAGCATAAGTTTCTTATAAATTATGATAATTTTAACCATATTCTTTCTTGCAGATGCATTTTTTATAATTGAAAACTATCCGAAAAACTCAATGTCTGTATTAAAAAATTTTAATAAAAAATGTGCTTTGATGTCTTTTGGATTCCATCGTGTTTTCTATTTATCTTTTTTCTATACCCAATACGCTCGTTTGTTGTTTGGCATAAAATTTCTGCTAAAAAGTTATTGTTCAAACAAATAAACTTGTTTCCACTTCAATATTAACAAACATATTCTTTCGATGTTATTTAACAGGTGACCGGAGAGAATATGTGCATAGCTTCTTGGCCAGCTTGTGTAGGTAAGTTGTATTTTAAAATATGTTGAATATATTTATATCTAAGGACTCATTCTATTCCCAAACATTACAAAAATATACAAAAGCTAACAAATGATTGTAAAACTTTCTTTTAGCACTTTCTCTCTGTTAGTACAAAATTAGTATTTTTAATATAAGTTTATTCGTACAGTTGCTATCTACTAAGTGGATAAAATTCATTCAACATCGTGCAGAAAGAAAAACAATTTGATATGAATGGACAATTGTATGCAGATTGTGGAAAAATAACAGTCTCCATAACAACATTCATATATGCTATTTTTATCATATCAAGGCATAATATTTTGTCATTCGTTACCTCACTTTGGGACGATATGTGATATCTACATAGTTTTTCACCCCGTTTTAATTGGTTAGAATATCTTTAAATCAATGCCAAAGATTCAATAAATAAAATAAGTTGTCTTAAGAGTAACTCTTCTTTCCTTCAATTTTTACCTTTTCATTGTTTTTTTCTTCTTATATTATGCATACCGTTTTTTGTTAAGCTCTAATTTTTTTTAATGTTTTGATCTCTGCTCTGCTTAATTTAGTTTTCCTCTCCTTTAAAATCCAAAATTATAACAAAAAAACCGAAATTGGTTATAAGAAACTTCCCCAACAAAATTCATACAAATAGAAAAGTCACGAATTACAAGCAATTACATGTTCATTTTTCTTCACAATCAAATTTTACTCCAATGGTCTAATATAATAAAATTATTTACTAATAACATTATTAACAAAAAAACAATTTATTCTTTTCGAAAATTTTTTGCTTTAAGTAACGAACAATGAATTCTTCGCAAATTGATGAAGACCATGCTAAAAATTTTTGATTAGTATATTCAATTTCACATGGTTTTAAAAACTTTATTAGACGACCCACCATCTTATTGATTTATTTGATGATAGTATTTAACAATAAAAAGAAAAGTCACGAATGACAAATAAGTTGTAGACATAAGTTTAAAATAAAAGACAATGATTTTTCTTTGAAAATTTCTCTAATTTGTGAGAATGATTACTCTTATTTAGTGGGGCGAAAAAAAGTATGCCTAGCTAAAAATTTTTTTTTGGGAATTATTAAATTAAATTAATTTCAATAATGTAACGTGCTTTTTCCCAAATTAATATTTTACTATTCAGTAAAATATTAAAGTTTTATTAAAATACATTGAAATTGATGACGGAGGGGTATTAGTTAGGTCCTATGCGAATTTCAGTAGGGCAAATGCAAATCATCAGGGAACATTTACCCAAAATCTCATGGAAAAACTAGAGATCTAATGTTAAACTTCAAATCATATGAATAAGAAGCTCAAAAATAATATCAAGGCTTTAACACGAGTTCCATGATCAATCACGTGTATTATTTTCTTTACCATCCCAACTCTGACCGTAGTTGTAAAGGCAGTTGAAAATAAATGTAAAAAATAACAACAGCTACGTATTGTTCTCATAAACGAGAATGAACTGTGATGCCAATTTTTTTTGCGCGGGCACTCGCATATTTATAATTAAACACCACTTTTTTTGGAATTATTATATTAAATAAATTTTAATATTTGGGAAAAAGCACGTTAGAATATTTAAAAAATTATGCCTTTTTGAAGGTCATTACGTAGCAGGAGGTACAACAACGGCCATCAACTCTAGCTTACAACCCTGCTTCGGGCGAAGCAGTACGATATATGCATATGCTAATCTCTAAAGCACATCTGACGTCTAGAAGCTACTTTAAAGTCCACGGATATACTTTATACGGCACCAAGGACCTCCGGCATAGAGCTCGTTGTGGCGCGGCAATACTAGCTACACCGATTTCATCACAACTTTGGAAGGGTAAACACTAGAAAACTTGGAATAAAATTACTTGCCAGCCGTTTTAACATTATATTTTAATATATTCAATGCTTTCGGAATTATTCAGACCTTAATAATGAAAAATATATTTTTTATGCAAAATTGGAAAATTTTTATTTGTTAAAAAATTAAAAAGAAATTTAACATGGAAAAAACTTCCCATTTTTATTAACTGATCATAAAGCCATAAATACTACAAATAAAATTAGCTTTATTTCATTAAAATCGATGGATAAATATTGATTATTCCTAATAAAGTGAAGTCACCTTATGTTTGCCAAAACTACGAATATTTACAATGTACCACAAAATCAATATTTTTTTTGGAACTTTAGTTTCTTTTGACGCGCCATGGACATCAATGCTTTGAATATAAAAAAATCAAAAATGAAAACACACTGCCCGCAAATACTGGTCCCAAATACTGGTCAAAACTATATAGCATAATTGTGTCCTTCGCCGGTATTGTAGCAGCACCGTCGGCGAAGTAAAAGAACTAATAAAATGGCTACAGAGCTTAAACAACTCAATGCCTCTACTTGACACCAGACGGGTTTACAACACAGCTCTACGAAAAATGCGCAATAGCAGTGTTGTAAATGAATTAAGCTTTCTATCTCTCTCCCACTTCACCACCTGTTCTCTCTACACTATCCCTTTCCCAAAGAAGGTAACTCGTTAATTAGTTAACTGGTAGGCATTAATTGTCTGATTGTGCTACTTCTCTTGAAAAAAAATAATAATAATGGTGTTGCCTCTTAAAATTTTTTAGATTTCCAGTATTGCCGTAGTTTTCCGGGGAAGTGCCGCGAAGTCCTGGGATTTGGAAAATTTTCGGCATCGTTTTTGGAATCTCTACTATGGTTTGTGTCTTTGCTAAATGGTTTTACGCTTGGTTAAATGGATCGTGGCTGTGCTAGCTGAAGGTGTCTGTGCTAATTATATCAATTCTTGTATGAAATTTGTTGACAAGACACAACATAGCATAACATAACGGTGTTGCCGCTTCGGATGTTTTAGGTTTTCAGTTTTGCCATAATCTTCCGGGAAAGTGCCAGGGAACTTCTGGGATTTTTGCGATTTTCAGCCTACTTTTCTGCCCTTCCGAAACTATCTAACCAATTTTAATTTCTGCCTCTCTGAAACTATCTCATCAATTTTAATGAAATTTAAAACATTTATAGATCTGAGTCTGGAAGGACACATTTTTCAAAAATGGGAGCACGATGTGGCTGGGCCTTTACGTGGGGGGGGGGGGGGGTGAGGGTGGGTTCAAGCGGCAACTTTTCCCCCTTTTGCACATACATAGTTATACAGTCTCGGCATAGAATATCTTGTAGGGCTTACGTTTAAAATAGAAGATGTAAACCATCACGAGGAACATTTTTGTGGAACAGTCAAGTATTTTATTTCAGGGTCCATTGAATGCGGCAAAAACTGTAATATGAATGCTACCTTATCATATTTCATTTAGTTTCATTGGTAAGCAAAAAAAAACACAACCAAAATGTACGTTTAGAATGAGAATCAGCCATATTTTTGAATTATTTGAGAAAATGTCGTGCTACAAAATCACTGTGCGCTTATATAATCGTCACATCAAAAAATATATAACAACAATTATCTTTTCAGTTGGGTTTTACTCCCCTCGCCAGCATCCTTTGAGCCATCTATTATAGTATTCGTTGAAATATTTTGCAATTTTACTTAATAAAATAAATGTAGCCCATCATTTAAAGAAGCACTACATTTTATTATTGCTAACAAAATGCAATTAAATCTCTTGAAAGTTTTTTAGAAACACCTCACCTTTTTTATTAATTTAATGTTTGTTTGTATTTGCATTTTGCTGTGTTTCTTCTTAATGAAAACTTTTAACGTTTAGAAAAGGCATAGACTGTTGCTGTACACATTTTGTCTAAAGCTTAAAAAGTTTGTTTTACTTCTTTTATAATATAATGTTGAAATTATTTCGTTTGTTTAATTTTTCTTTTGATTTTCTGTACAGTTTTTATTATAAATTTAATTTTGCAGACTTACTACAAATATGTATCTACATATTTATATATAACAAAAATAAAGCTGAGAAGATGAAAATATATAGAACAATTTTCTCAACAATATAGTCCATATGGACTGTTTCACTTTATACAAAAGGGAAATAAATGATTATTTGCAGTGAACAGTGTAAAATTTAGCTTACCCTGTTTGTCTTCTTTGTTAGTTGCTGTGGTGTTTTTAGAAATTTTCTTTTTTTATGCAGAATTCAAAATTTTTATTTATATGAATTTGTGAAAGAGAAAAATATGTTGCAAGTAATAGTGTGAAGTATTTAGCAAAAAGCACTGGGATGAAAACAGTGTTAGCTTTATCTATTATTCTTTTGATCCTTCAAACCCTAAAACTCCCTTTTTAACAAACACCACACTAATACATTTGTATATTAATTTATTTCACAACTCTTTTTGTAGGGAAACGAGTCAGGTGTTTTATTCTGTTATTTTTAAAGTTCTCTTTATGTATGAATGTTTTTGTTACATTCATACCCTGCAGGAAATGTCGATAGTAAAACTGTACGTATTCACTACTGACTTTGTCCCTACTACTGACTAATTTTATCCCATGCTATAGACATTTAGCATGTGCTTTGCGTTGAGACTCCACTAGCGACCCCGGAACTATTGACTTATTAAAGATTACGTGGCTCTTATGGGACCACATTGAAACATTGGCAACAGAGATTCACTAGTGCATTTTAACGATTCTAGACAACACATATGAAACTTTTTACTAGGTAGGGCAATTAAGTTAGATTTTTTATGAAAATTTTTAGTTTTGCGTGCAGCCGTATTTATTTTCAACACAACAAAATGAGACAATAAAAAATCCTTTGTAGGTGTCAAAAACTTCTCTGCCCATTAAAGACAAAATAAAAAGTGTAGACGATTAGTTGACAATGTCACCAAAAAGTCACCAAGCTTGTCGATAAAAGTGGTGACTTGCAGACGCTTGACCCCTGACTTCCTTCAGGGTATTTATGCAACAACCATTGATGAGAGTTCATGTACCTTCCCTACCACCACATCTGAGCACACACCCAAGCACACACTTACGGTTACAGTCAGCCATAACTTTTTATATCTTGTGTATCTCTGTATTTGTTGCTTTATTTGTTTATGAAACATCATTCATCATAAAAGTCAAAATTATGTCAACTTTTGTTGTTTTCTGAACAACAACAGCAACAGCTACAGAAAACAAGGTAAAAATATATATTATGCATGGAAAAGAGCAAATATAACACAAACAAAAAACCAAACAGGTGAACAAAAAACTAAGTAAAAAGATGGAGTAAGATAATTAAGAAATTCATAGGTTTGTTAAAAAGTGCCACAAACAAACATTGTATTCATATACAACATGCTCATTATTTATGAAATAACTTTAGAACATCATACAGGGAAGAATGGTGTAGTTGTGTGTGTGTGTGTGTGTATTTTTTTACAATTTATAATTATGACAAATTATATTGGTGGAAAATTAAAAATGAAGAAAAAAACATTGTTTAAAAGTTTTAATGATTTGTAGAGATTTTTGTAAAGAGGGTTTTGTAAAAGGAAACATGTGAAAGAATGGCATGTTAGTGTAAATGGTGGCCTTTTGAATAAATCTTAGGGATTTTAAATATTATTCTTAAAAGATGTTAGAAAAACTCAAATTAAACATAATTGATGACTCTTTATATTCATCAGCAAAAAAAAAGAGAAAAACCTTTTTAAGCTTTATTCTTACATCTTTGTGTGGAGCCAAATAATGTCAATCTATTGTATTAAAATCACCTGTAAAAATATTCAGTCATTGTATTCTCTGTCTCAATGTGGTGCCTCTTGCAAAAGTGATGATAAAGATGCATATTGGTGATTCTTAATTCAAATGTCTTTTTCGTATCCGTTGAAAGTATAATAAAATATTTCATAAAATAAGCACACAAATTTTAATATTAAAACTTCTTTAATAGATTATAAATAAATGTACATGAGTTTTTTTTTAAGTGCTGCTCATTATGTGTTAAAAACGAAGAATGAAAATACAGTTTATACTCTTTTCATACAAAATGGCGTGTCCGCAATTTATGCTGTTGATTTTCCACATTAAGAAACTATGAATCTTTCCAATAACGAGATGTATAACTGTTTTAGAATATATGCATTTGCTTCTATTATTTCACACATTTTTTGAAAAATATTAGATATTATAATTTTTGTTTTTGTTTATTGTTGGGACCCGCAGTGTTGTGTATTGAGCGTTACGCTTTTTTAGTATGCTTCATTACTCAGTTTACTTATTAAAATTGCATTAACAACATACACTAAAATAAGAGTGTAGGTTTATAATTTTAAATATCTAAAAGTTTTGTGAACTTTGTTAAATAGTATTATATTGCAAAGCGTCTCATCAATCAATCATGGTTTATATTAAAAAAAAATGTACTGAGTGTTACAAATTTTTTTTAGTTTAATTGAAATTTTTTAGTAGATAACTAAGAAGTTTATGTTAAAATACATAGAAGATTATATATCTCAATTGTTTTAAATGCAAAATATAGTGTGTGTTCTGAAAAAAATATTGAATTTGTATTGAGCGTTACGTTAGCCATATTCTTGAATAGAATTTTAGGATACCAAAATATTTAACATCAGCGGAAGGGAAGAAACGATAAGAGAACATTATCCGTTTAGAAATTTCTGACTTGCTTTGAAAAAATTTAGCTTCTACCTTACTGTGGGTTGTTAAATTTTCAAAGAATGTACAGATAAATATTCGAAATTGGCATAACTTTTAACTTTGTCGGTCGATCTTTGCATATGCAAGTTAATTTGTACATCTCTTCTTTGTCTAGGGCTTTTTTTTTTTGTTTGTGCTATTTGAAGAATTCTACTACAACAATATGCAAGTTAATGTTTACATCCTTTCTTTGTCTACGGGTTTTTTTCGTTTGTGTTATTTAAATAGTTCTACCAAAATTTCTAAAAAAAACCCGGTTCAAATCCAAGCAATTATAACATTTTAACAACTGGTAGAACTGAAATATCATGCCCTTTTTCGGATATTGCCATATCTCCATCAACAGGGCTCTTGCGTTGGGATGGGCAAGTGACAAAAAATATATCGATATATCGGTGTCGTTATATTTTTAAATATCGATCGGCATCGATTAATATCGAATAAAAAATATCGATAATTCGATATGTAGCGATATATTTTCAAGCATGATTAATCATATAGAATCCCAAAATTTTTTAAAAATAAAACTCGAAAAGTACTTTTCTTATAAATAATTAAGCTGAAAAGAGTTAATATCCAACATCTTTATTATTTCACCCATATTTCATGCAACGTAAATCAAAAAAATTATGCCCAAAGAAAGATAATTTTTTGAATAGACAAAATTTTATAAATAAAACAAAAGATTTTGTTAGTAATATTCCATTTAATAAAGATTGTGTAGAAAGTTTTTTTAAGAACTGCACAAGAAACAGAACAAAATCTAAAAAAATATCGAATTTGATACTGTCGATATTTAAAAAAAAATCGATATATACATTGCAATTAAAAATATCGGCGATATATATCGATATATTTTTAAGAAAATACCGATACATCGATATTTTTGCCTATCTCTACTACACAGAAAAACTAGATTCGTTAAGACAGCCGAACTTGCTGGCAATCGAATTTCGGCAGTTGCACCAACTATTATAAAATTCTTATTGAAAAAAAAGTTACTTTACAATAACAAATAATTGCTAATGCGAACCGTTTAATCGGTTAGGTGTATCAATGATAATAAAATTAACAATTACTTAGTTGCAACAACCGATAAAAAGCAAAGTAAATTAAGAGAGACAATTTTTTTAGTTGCAAATACCAATAATTGGTACTAAAAACCAATTCATAATATTTTATTCGGTTGTACTGATCATATTCGGTACTTAGTTATGACAAAAATATACTGTCATTTGATCTAATCAATTCAAGAGTTATCAGAATCATCTCTTTTTTTTATTTTAATACTGCACTCACATAATAAAAAAGTTGGCAAATAAATAAGGCTCACAGACTCAGTCGCAGATCCGCTAAACAGAAAAAGTGATTATAACAACCGATTGTAAGCCATTCCTTTAATAGGTATACTTTCCCAGTAAAAATGTTGCTTCCAATAAAGCAGGTTTCTACTATAATGGAATAAAAGTAGCGCTGACAAACCTGCTGGTATCGCTGCTGATTTTTGTATGGCGAGTTCCCGGATTGGAGTAGTACATTTTTGCTCACAAAAGCGCTTTTGAAGCGCTGAAAATCATCAACATTTTCGCCACTAGAACTGAAAATATATGAAGCAAAAATGGTTCGATGTGGATTGGCGTCGTTGACGCCATTTTGAATTTTTCTTATTTCGTTTCTTTATTTATTTTTATTAATTTCATATTTTTACTCAATGTTTGTTATTTTAACTTCAACTAGTATCGAACTAAGAACCTTCAGGTTTGAAGTCCAACGTACCAATCACTCGACCAAAAACACTGTTGCAAAACGGCACCAAGAAACTCAAATAAATTTACTCTTCATTCTCGCTTAAAACCCTGCTTTAGATCAGCACTATAAAATTAGCTTTTTTTGTATAGCTTGTGTATGAAGCTTTTGTATAAGTAAAAAGCAAATACTTTTCTCGCTTCAAAACCTGCATTGTGGTGACGCTATGAAATCAGCTTCTGAACAAACTCATATTTTAAAGCGAATTCTGAAGAGCTTTATTTCTGTAGTGCTTCAAAGAACATGAAAATGTTTTACTGAGTTATTTGATTAGATGAAATTTGTAAAAGTTGAATACTTTTGAAAAAATATGTAATCACTACTTTCTTACTTGTTTTTCTTATATTAAAAACTTAATGAAAATTTCTGTTTCATTGCGCTGCGCTAAAAAATGGGTTTAATTAAATAAAGAAGAGTATGCCGCTAATATAAATATTTGAACTTTTTTCAATATATTTTAAATTTGAAAATATCTTATTCTATTTCTATTTAAGACTTTTCGTTGTAACAAGCGTTCAAAAAAGGCTTTGATGTGTAAATAAAAATCAAGTATGAATACAAAAGTTTTTTTTATTTATTCCCTTACTTTCTGGCTGCCAAACCAAATTATTGAATATTCTCTTTTAATATAATGAAGAAAAAATAAATTATTTTAAATAAAAAAATCTTTGCGTTGTGGTAACAAGCAATTCACTGCTTATAGAAAATTTTTTTTATTTTTTATCTGCTTTGGCTTTTATTTGCGTTTGTAAGTCAGCTTTTATATTAATTTTAAAACTCTCTCTATACTTTTAAGCTAGTACGAGTAATTTTCTTCTTTCGTACTTTGTATTAAAGGCAGTAAAAATTATTCTAGCATATCAACGCCACATCTTATTCACACTTTGTAATGCAAATTTATCTTGATGTGTCTATAGAAGAGTGCGAATATGTGTTTGATTTTACTTTGGCAATTCCAATACTTATAAGGGAAATAGGTTTTTTATTTTTTGTGTCTAAAACTGAAAAGTGCTTATTAGAATAATTCAAAGGATGCTGAAAATGAGAAGCATGTAAGACGAATTTTTGGAGCGCTTCAAAGGAAAAATATATTGAAATTAAGCTTTAAGATTTTGAAAAATGCAGTGAATTAGCAATTGTCTGTAGCTTATAGAAACATAACAGTCTGCATATCAAGGCATAATATTTTTGTCATTCGTTACCTCACTTAAGGGCAATATGATTTCTATATTAAATAACCTTGTTTTTATTGCTTAGAACTGTACTAAATCAAAGCTTAGGAGCTAAATAAATGAGATGCTCAAAGAGTAATTCTCTTACCTTTCCCTTGCTTTTTGTTTATATTCTGCATGCCGTTCTTTGTCTAGTTTTAACTTTTTTTAGATCTCCGCTGTGTTCAATTTAGTTTTCTTCTACTTTAAAACAAAAAACAATAACAAAACTATCACAGAATAATCCATACAAAGAGAAAAGTCACGAATTCCAAATTTGTACATGTTTTTTTCTTCACAACCAACGCCAACACACGTATATATTTTTGGTCTCCTCTACCAGAATCGGTTTACAGAAGCCCGTAATTTTTAAAAAGGTTTGAAATTGTTTTATAGTGTAATTGAGTGAATTACAACTCAAATTATTATAATTGAAACACAATTGGTTCTTTCCGAAAATTTTTGGCTTTTATTCAACACTCGTTTGAATTTTTGTAATAAAAATTCAAGTAACGAATGGTGAATTCTTATCTAATTGATGAAGTTCTTGCTAAAAATATGTCAATAAAAACTTCAATTACACATGTTTTTCATAGAATTTTAATTAATTTATACGACTCACAATTTTTTTGATTTATTTGAAAATAATATTTAATAGTAAAAAGAAAAGTCACGAATGACAAACAACTTGTAGACATTATTCAGAATAAAAAACAAAGTCTTTTTCGAGAAACAAACTGATGTCTTCACTTTTATTTACGATTAATAATTTTTTTGTTTGTTTTTTTAATGCAGTGCGTAAAATTTGTATGAAATGTGTGTGAGATATAATTTCTTAGGCAGAAAAGTTTAACGTTTTTAAATTTCTGCTCCAGTTAATTGGATTTTCTTCTGCTTTAAATACCAAACTAATAAGAAAACACAGAAATCAGATGCTAGAAACTACACAAGAAAAATTCGTACAAATAGACAAGTCACGAATTACAATCTTTTAAGTGTTTCTTTTTCATCACAAACAAATTTTAATAAAATGTTTTACTATAATGTATTTATTTACGACTCAAATTATTACGATTGAAACACAATTTATTCTTTTCGAAATATTTTGGCTTTTATTCAACATTTGTCTGAGTTTTTGGAATAAAAATTTAGGTAACGAATGACAAACTCTTAGCAAATTCATGAAGTTCATGGTACAAATATTTCAATACACTCTTAATTTGCATGTGTTTTTAAATTTGTATTATTACTCCTAGAGTTTTAATTAGTTTAAACGTCTCACCATTTTATTAATTAATTTTGTAAAAATATTTCATAGTAAAAAGACAAGTCACGAGTAACAAACAATTTGTAGACATAATTTTCGAATAAAAACCCAAAGACTTTTCTTTTGAATTTGTTCTATTTTGTGGGAATGAGAAACAAACCTGATATCTTTTATTTACGGTTATTAAGTTTTGCATTTGTTTTGCTTCATAATGCAGTGCATCATATTTGTATTATATGTGAGTGAGATATCATTTTGTAGGTAGAAAAAATAAATTATAACCAGGTTGATCTTAAGTGGAATGTGAAACTTATCATATGGGGCTATCTAGGAGGCCAATATATTCCGGGAAAATATAATAAACGCTCTTTGGTCTTTATACCCATGGAAGGAAAGTCTCTGCCGGTAGTTTGCTCAAAGGAAACATAATTAGCAAAAAAGTGCATTTGAGCTATAAAATTATGGGAAAGATAGAAGCAAAGGGATTAAGAAATTTTAAAATTTCTAGATTTTACTATTCTTCCTCCCCTTAAGGTAACAAAACTAATAACAAGTCATACTAAACTAATATTTTCTGTGCATAAATTTTTAGGAAATAAAAACAGGAACAAAAACTAATGGGTGTTTACTTCTTCGAAAAATAACTTATAAAGCATTATAACTATTCTATCTCAAAATTGAACGAGTAGTCGAGAGTGTTTGTTGAACAAGTTTTCCCTTTATAGTATTTCATTTGAAAGAGTTCTGCCTATAGTAGACACAAAGACTCCTGGTGGTATAAACCATATAAATGTATGATAGCAAGTTTGTATGTGTGATTACACTCTTGAAAATGTAAGTGTGTCAAAAGGGTGTGTGTGTGTGGGTCTGTGTTTTTAATTTCTATATTGGCAGTATTGAAAATAGGAAAATAATATTGAACATTTTGTTCAAGTACTGGTGAAAATATCTTTGTGGTTTAGTAGTGAAAAATAAAGCTTTAAATACAATTTCTTGGTATTTTATTTTTACATAAGAATTAAAAATAAAAACTTGTGTATTTAAATCTTGCTGTGTAAAAATTATCCTTTTCATTTCAGAAAATATTAACAAACAATTTTTAAAAAACAAATTTTGTATAATTTTTTAACAGAATATAGTTTATTTTTATGCCTATGATGCATTTATCTATTTCAATAAATGCCAAGTACATTTGAGAGGCTTAGTGCAATAACTGGGTAAGCCACAAAAACAAAATATTGAATAAATCGACTTTCAAGTTTAGAAAAAATTTTAAATTGTATAGTTTTTGGAATTTTTTATTTTAAATACGCAGCATAACTATTTCCAAAATATTAGAATTTATCCAAAATATTTCTCTAGGATATAATGCTATGGTACCTAGCAAAGGAATGAGCACATAAAAACAATTTTTGATTTCATGTGGCTTACCGAGTTATTGCACTAATCCCTTCATTTGTAAAGACTTTTAACGAATAAAAATATGAAGAGATTTAATTCATATTACACTTTTCGCCTCATTCAATTGATCCTTAAATAAAAGTATATATTATGATATTTTATATTTTTGTGTATTGAACGTTACATGTGCTTTCTCATTTTGTTCTGGGAATGATTTTTGCGAAACAAATACACCACAAAATATTAGTATAGCGCTTTAAATCACTATACATCTTCTATCTAAAAACAAAAAATATATAATAATCGCAGGACGAAATTAAAAGTTATGACCACTTTTTAAATTTCGACTTGGATTTACATGGAAAAATAAAATAAATGTTTATCTTTGAAATAATTCTATACAAACACTTATACATTAGCGAAAAGAATGCTAATTCTTCTTTCAAATAAGACTAATTTTAATAGAATCAACCAACAATGTCAAAAATTATTTCAATTTCAAATAGTTATTCGTAGCAAAATGGATCTACCTAATACATTTTTCGAAAATATAATAACTGACAACATTTTTTAAAGAAAATCAGAAATTTTTATACGAAGGATGTTCTCTATATCGTTTCTATCCTCCCGCCGCTGTTATATTTTTTTTTCTTTTGCCGTTTTAAAATTTATAGATAATTCTATTTAAGAATATATGTCAACGTAACGCTCAATACTTTTTTAAGCGAATTCAATATTCTTATAAGAAGACATACAATATTTTAAATTGAAAACAATTTAGATATATAATCTCTATTTTGACATAAAATCCTAAGCTGTGCACTGAAAAATGTCAATTAAATTGACAAAAATATGGATAACACTCAATACATTTTTTTTGTATAAGCCATGGTTTATTAATGAAACGTTTTGCAATGTAATAATATTAAACAAAGTTCACAAACTTTTAAATATTTACAAGTACAAATCTAAGCTGTTATGTTGTCAATGCAAATAATAAAACTGCATAATTAAGCATACTAAGCAAGCGTAACGCTCAATACACAAGACTGCGGATAGCAATATAAAAAAAATTAATAATTATTAATATTTTTCAAAAGTATGCTGTGTGAAATAAGAGACGCCAATGCAAATATTCTACGACCGTTATACATTTAATCTCGTTTTTATAAGAATTCATACTTTCCTAATGTGGAAAATCAACAGAATGCATTACGGACACGTCATTTTGTATGAAGAGAGTATAAACAGTATTTGCGTTCTTCGTTTTTAACACATAATGGACAGTCTCAAACAAAAAAAAAACGTATGTACATTTATTTACAATCTATTAAATCATGCTAATGCAGTTTTCATTTTCCAATTTATGCGTTAATTTTATTAAATATTTTATTATAATTTCAACGGACACGACAAAAGCAGCTGAAATGAGAATCACTCATATACGGACATACATATATGAACACATGAACGTATGAACATGTGAAAAGCAAGGAACATTTAAATTTCTGGCTTAAAAATAAGCAAATCTATTGCCAAACATTAACAATGAAATTGTTTATTAGAGAACAATATATTGCCTTTTTATCTTTTTTTCTATAGCTCCTTTAAAAAAACTTCATTTTTGACGTCTTACGATTGGAAATTTTTTTAATTATGTTTGCAATTGCTATAAATAAATGCCAACCTAGCAAACATTATTAAAAATTTAAAAGGTAATTTGTTATGCTCCAACAAAGAAAATTTAAATAAGCAATAGGCCTTTTTACCCACTTGTAAAACAAACTCCTTTCTTTAAATATCAGAGAAATAAATTTATCAAACCTGACACAAATAAATCGTTTTCCAAAAAAAAAATCTACTTCTTCCAGCATGAATTTTTAAATGATTTTTTGAAAGCCAAACCAATAAGTCCTTACACATGGATGAATAATATGTTCAAGGTGGCAGAAAAGCGTAGCAAATGAAGAGTTATTATTTTTTAATCATGTAAATACACTTAATAAACGTTTTTTTTAATAAGAGTGGAAATCTTAAAAAAAATCATTAAAGGAGAGAAAAAGCACTGAAAGCCTAGATTTCGCTTACAGGAAACCACTTGGTATTGCAGAGGCTTTTGAATCAGTAATAAGAAAATAATTTCCTAAATTATAGTGTTTCCATATATATTGAGTGTCCTCTATGTGTATAACAATCATGATAATTGCAACTACCCAGTGGTAAATGAAACGAAGTACTTAGACAATAATCAATTATATCAGGATGACGTTCTAAGTGAGCAATTTAAGTACTTCGATTATAATGTACGTGTAATCTAATATATCATTTACATTATGTATGTGAGAATTTCGTTGCATTTCATAGAATACAAAGTAAAAAATTATGGCATACTTTTGGGCTATATTTCAACAGCAAGCTCGTTTACAGTTCCACTTATTATGTAAACGCATAGTAGCGATACGTACTGACATCGAAGCTTACTTCTGCGCATCGATTAAACAGCACATGACACACTTATATTAAATCTAAGTGGAAAAATAAGCCCAAGTGTCATCACTAGCTGCTACCAAATATTGCTTACATCAGCGATTACGTAATGGGTATTTTTGCCACTGGTTAAGTTTGTAAGCGGAAGTATAGCTCCTCTCCCTCTCAATACTGCTAGTGTGAATGCTCCATTTTTATTCGGAAATTTCGATTCTTTAATCAATTCTTAACAACAAATGTGTGAAAATATTCTGCGGCAACATTAAAAAAAAGTTAGCACTAAATGAATTTTGAATTAGTTTTTCAATTATTTATTAAAAAAGAATACTTTTAGTTTGTTAAGCATCTTCTTAATTCAATTACTCTTTCTATTATATGTATGTAGCCTTCTTTATTGCTTACCAAATTTTAAGTTTAAATTAACGCCCTTGACATTCCTAAGAAACTATAATTGTTTTACAAACCGTACTAAGTAGCATTGAAAATCAATATTCTTATAAGAGTTTTTACTTTTTGAAAACGTGATAAAAATATATAAAATTTAACTGGCAATTTTATTCATTGCCTAAGAGTATGCAAGAGAATTTTTGCAAACATTTTGTCACTTTATTATATTAAAAAACACACACACACACGCTCGTATGTATATCAACTACTGTTACCATCATTCACTGTGGGTTTTTTTGGGAACGAAAAAAGAAACCCCTTTCAATGATTTCAATTATTTTGCTTAAATAATAACCAAAAAAAATTAACTAGAAAAAGTACTTTGATTTATTTACATTTCAAATAATCTTTTCATATTCTTTTTTTACCTCTGAACATGTACATGTTTTTGTTTTACAGAAAACTGTGTATGTTTATTTCCCTTCTCTGTTTGCTTCATGTTAATGATGTTGTTCATACGCCATATTGTTCTCGTTAAAAATAAATTTTATTTTTACATATTTTTAGAAAAATTTTTTTTAATGTGTTTTAATACTATTTACTTAATTTATTTCTAAAAATAAACCAATTTAATTTAAACATTCAACAAATACATAAAAAGGCATTTGCACGTCATAAATTTTCGTTCGCTTGTTGTCGTTTTTGTTCTAAAATCATTTAGCCGTATTGATGTTGTTGTTTGGAAAATAAAAATCAACTAAACCAACAACAACACCACCAGCAGCACAAAAAATTTACAAACGACCGTTTAAAAAACACCAAACCTTTTAACTGTTATAAATCAATTGAATACATGCAGAGAAAAGCTGTGGTTTTTGTATGTACTCAAAAAGTTTATTATGTCTGATGGTGTCAAAGATGTTATAGTTTTTTGATAATATTATGCAAAAAGCATTATATAACTTCCATTTTTTGATATGTTATATTTCTTTAACTATAAAAATAGTCGAAATGTAAAAGTATATGTATACATTTTTTTTAATAAAATTTAAAATTTTTGAAGAGTGCTGGATTTACTGGTTTTATTATAACTTAAAAACGACTTATCCAATTCGATTAGCAAATATAGCAAAACATTTAAATTTTAATTGCCTTTAAAATATTGTAATATATTTCTTTAATTGTTTAAGAGTTATTCAGACCGACATAATGAAAAAAATATTTGCAAAAAAACAAAAATTTAATATATGACAAAACTCTTAAATACAAAGTAATTTGTAAATTCAAGTATTGAACTTAACCCGAAATAATAACTTTAAACTGAATCATTAATAACACAGTGCGACGAAACCTTATTTTTTCAAAATATCACAATCGTCCGCCTGATAGATGGTTTCATCCAAGCGCCATAAGAAATGTTTTTAAAAAAACAGCCACAGATTATATAATGCTTCTATAACACTAGTTTACAAAATAAATGAGCCATTAAAAAATATTTTTTAAGCTAATTTGGAGCTGCTAAGCACGAATCCGAAGTCCTGATAACTTTTCATTTGAATTATGCATACAAATTTTGTATATTTGCATAGTTTTTTTCCTCTTTGAGCAAATAAGCATTTAGATAAAACTAGCCTAAATGCCTAATGCGTGTCGCACCGCACACCCACTAAAGATTGAGCAAATGCTCTTATTATGTTATAGCATATGCAATAAATATAGTATATGAGTAATTCCATTTAGCCGGGTGTGACCATTTCATACACATTTTTTGTTATAAATCAAGAATATAAAATTTTGTACTTAAAAAAACGTTGTGGCTCGCAAGGACATTAAGCTTAAAGCCGTTGAATAAAGGGTACACTCTGATAAAACACGATTTCCGCTCAGAATGGTCGTCAGAAAGCTGCGACGGGTGTAACCTTACAAATCTCACGTTTAAAGAATTATGACTTTCAGTACAAATTCTGTAAAATTTTGACTATAAGGTACACAATAAATTTGGTATAGATATCTGTTTAAACTGTTTTCATTGTATTGTGTAGTTACTGTTTGACAAAATATTATTTTTCTTATAAAAAAGAATATTTTTAATATGAGACGGATGGGACCAACGGGTGTGACCTAGTACGAAAATTTTAAAAATTTGAAGAAATAAAACCTTTTATTGATTTAATTAATATAAATCATATAACGATAAACTCATAAGAAAATAATAAGACATTAAACTATTTGCTATCCGTTCTATTATAGACAGCAGAATACTTTAGCTGAATAAATTTTTAAATTCAATAAAAAGCAGAAAAGTATATACTCTTCAGAGATAATGGCTTTTATTAATAATGAGAAATTGAATAAAAAAAATCTGAAATAAATATTAAACATACAAACAGGGAGAGCAAAATGTTTCTTGCATGATCATTTAAAAGTGCCTCAAATTGATTAAAATATATTAAATAGTGTATCTTTTTATTTTTTCTACAATTGTCATTCTCTAAAAAAATCAATTGAGAGATTTTTATTAAAAATGTGAAAATTATTTTTTCCTTGCATTGGGTCGTTTTACGTGGAATCACTCATATATAAGAAAATGCTTCACAAAAGTAGTTGTCTGTGAAGCTTCCCACAGCTTTTGCTGTACCGACTTTGATATAAATCGCATATATAACAAATTAAACAGCCATAGCTACAAAAGCGCATAACAATTCAAATGTAAACAAAATTACAATAACTAGAACTTTTCTTTTTCTGGGCAGCTGAACGCGATTCTGCACTCCAATTTTTTTATCAGCTATAGTTTTCGAGATATACCGTTTTGTCAAAAATGAAGGGACTTGCACGACATATATTAGCATAGCTGAAGAAGGGTTTGCCTTATTGTTTCTAAATCTGCTCATTAACTTTAGCGAAAATGTAACCTGCAAATAAAAAATTTCATAAAAAATTTTAAAATTTCTCTCACTAAATTCGGAACAAAAGTTGTGCACCAATTTTAAAGAACAAATTTTCATTTGCTTTAAAATATATTAAGCTACATGATAGGGTATACAAAATTGCAATCATTGGTGGATTTTTATATTTTTATGAATTTTCAAAAACGAAAATTTTTTGTCAAATTTTTAATTTTTATGCTCAAACTTTTGCAATATCTCTGAAACTACTGGGCATATTTAGAAACGATGTTCGATCGGCTTAAAGATAATTTTGTTGTCGAGTATTGATTTTTCTTTTTTACTGCATAGGGTTAACTCTTCTTCAGTTATTCTAATAGAGGGTGGCGCAGAATGAGCTATATGGCTTGAATTCTTTATAACTATTTTAATTATTTATATATTAAGATAGTTCAAGGCCCAGGTCTCTTTTGTTTTTTATAAAAAACTTATTTATTAAGCTGCCAATATTTCGCCACTCCTTTGTGTGGCTTCTTCAGGGAATATTATTTTCAAATTATAAAATTGTAATAGAACAATATTTTTTAAACAAATTTTAAATAACAATTGAATATTTGAAAACTCAATATTTAGTTTTGCGCCTTTTTAAATATTGAAAAGTCAAATAGAAAAAATTTTAATATTAAATTTCAAAACTTATAAAAAATTGAAAAGAAGAAATGAACAAATTTGAAGTTGTTAATTCTGTTAGGCAAAAGCTGTTGGAAACTTCACACACAATAACTCTTTAGAAGAAAAATGTTCATTATGTTACCAAATTTTTCGACTTGTGGCTCATCATGCCATATCTAAAATCGAGCTAATGTTCTTTATGGCTACAAAAAGTTAGCTCAACTTTCTAATCCTTTACACATTATATTTTAGAAAAATATATATTCACTATTTGATTAAAATCAATTCACCGATTTATTTGATAGTTTTTTTATTGCCGTTTTAAAAAATTCTCAGTCCAAAAAAAATGTTGCTGTTTTTTTTATTTAAACATAAAAAGCAAATATTTGAGTTACATGAAAGCCATGCCAAAAAAGTTTTGCTTAATTTACATATTTTTTTAATTTGTATTTTTATTTTACGTCTATGTAAATCTATGTACAAAAAAGCGCACACACACACGCACACAAACCAATAATATATTTTAAAACATATACATAAATCTTTATATAGATATGCACGTATATTAAGGTGGGTCAATTTGTATGGGTGCAAAAAAAACAAATAAAGAAGAGAATTCGTAACAGGAGAAACAGGCGCCAATAAAGGGGAGGGGAAAAAGGGATATTTCCCCCTCCAAAACGAATAAAATATATCTCATTTCTATGGAGTTGCTAAAAGAATATATACAAAATGGTACGTTTCATTCAAAAGTTGCCCTCCCAACAGCTTAAGCTGGATCCGCGCCTGAGGGGAAATGATTCTACGAAAAATGCTAAGCAAGTTTTCCCTACAAACCACGGATATAAAAATAATTTCGAACTTGCGGAAATTCCAACATATTTTTTAAGTGACTTGGTTGGCTTGAAACCAATCATAGATTGGGCCAGACCCCTTCCGAATAGCATAATTATGACGCCTTTACTATAGGAAAAATTACAAAAAATGACGTATAAGCATTATTATTTAATGTGTAGATGAAATATTAATTATTCGTTAAACTGCTTCAAACAATTTTTGTAATTTTTCTTATAATATAGGCGTCATAAAACAAAGTCCATTTTGGAGCAATGACTTATTTCGTAGAATTAAATCTGTCTATGATTTTTTTGTCATAAATAAAATGAAATCGACCCACCCTACTGTATGTCTATATTTTTATATACATATTTATTTGTGAGTATAGACAAACACACTCTCGTACAGAAAAACACAAATTTATAAAATAATTGAAATACAAACATTTGCATAAATGGTTAGAAATGTTTAACGAACCCTTAACATTAAAATTATTTCATAAATAAAAAAAGATTAAGTGCAAAAAAGTTGAACTAAATATTTTCTTCTGTGGAAACATTAATGTAATAAAACATTGAAAAACAAAATAGAGAAATACCTAAATCAAATTGAAATTTCAATTTAAGTGCGTCTGTTTCTTTTGATTGCCTCATTTTTGTGTGAACTAAAGTTCAAACATGGAAACATTAATTTACAGCACTGAGAAATATGATGTGAAGCCACGAAACAATCTCTTCGTAGCTCATGCTGTGTGTTTTTTACTCGAACAAGTACAGCTAGCAGACTAAATAGCACTGTACAACACGAAAACAAATTTACGGTATTCTGTAAACCCATATCGAAATATCATAAAGAAACAACTATAACTTTGGAGTTTGTTTTTATCTTATCTTGAAAATTGTACGCATTAATGACATGTCAGTTGGCTATATTCTGTAAAAAAATCAAAAAAAAAGTTAAAATGTCATTTTTCGTGATATTTGAGGATAAAGGATACTTTGGCATTTTATAGGCACTTATAGCAGGAACCTATGTCCTTTTAAATCAGTACTCGTTAAGAGGATATTGAAACCTTTCGAATGACGCGTTCTAAGCTTGTCCGATCTTCAATATATCGGACTTTACCGAGATGCCAAAGTTTAGAGGCCTATAATATAGAAACCGTAAGAAGTATCGAAATAATTTTTCGCCATGTTACACGCATACAGGACTAAAAGATATATGTCGATTTTCATTTAAATCGCCGAGGTAAAAAATCCAAAGCTTTGTTTTCATGTCGAAAATTTTCGTTTTTACGCAATAAACAAAAGTTGAGAGATGACATTAAATACATAATAATTATCGATAACTATAATGCAAATTTTCTTCATGGAATAATTGTGTTAAAGAATTCAATTCAATGAATTTTATGCTTGAAAATATTTTTGACATATATTACGAAAGTTTTACTTTCTTTTTAAAACTTATTTTCACTATATGTGACCTTCTCCGAGAAAAGGGACCTAGTGTATCAAAAAACGGGTTTGAACTTAAGAGTGGATTCTGGTACTTAAAAGAGTGTAGAATAAGATAAAATGAGTTTTCTCAAAACTTCATTTTCACACACTAGGTCATTTTTCTCGGAGAAGTTCACATATAATAGATGCAAACTAAAAGACGATATAAACATATTCATCGATAGCATTGAAAATAAAACACTAATTATTATTCCTAGCTATTAAAACCAGCTGACATTTCAGCACGTCACTTATGACGCTTAAGAAAGTAGAAAGTAAACCTACTTTTCGCGTCGCGACGCGATTAAACGTTTTACGCTTTGTCCTATATAATACGTCACATACAATTGCACTGATTCTACTTTTTGGGCAGACGCTTGTAACTCGTGTTGTGGAATTTGAGCTTTATAGATTATCATGTAAATAAAAAGAATAGTACACCCAATATTTTTCTTCCTTTTCATATTACTGTTGTTTATTCATTTCTTATCATCTATCGTGTGGTTTAGTTAAAGCAAAGTTTTCTTAATTTTACTTAAAGCATTTTAACTTGTTTGTTTTATTTTAATTGTTATTCATATAATGATAATTAAAATATTTCGGCTATAATCAAAGTAAAATCTTTTTAAAATATTTGGGAAACTTGAGATGCCACAAAACTGCGGTTTTCGAAAATATCTTATATATAAACATACACAGAAAAAAGTATGATAGCTTTTTTTTTAAACAAACATGTTTTTGAAACTGATTTTAAATCTTTATTATTGTCTCTATTTAGTTTGATAAATAATTTTGTTTGACTTATTATTTCATTTCACTTACCTACCGCCAATGTTGGCAACCTGATAAAATTATGAAATTCTTTGATTTATTTTTTATATTTCTCTAAACCATTTTTTGATTAAAACAATTTGTTTATTGAAAAAATCAGAATTTTTTTTCAAACAAATTATTACAAATTTTTGCATTTGAATTTAGAAATTTCTTTATAGGACCTAAATTGAACAAATTTACATTTGATTCAGGGAATTTGGTGTTTGAAGTGAAAAATTAGTTTTTTCTGTGTACATACTTTTGTATATTTTTTTTTATAAAGGAAATTTAAAAGTAAAATATATATCAAAATCATGAATTCCAAGAAATTCTTATTTCCTAGAATTCCTGATACATTATACTCAAAGCTCAACCATATGTTATGAAATTAATGAAACAATTTTTAAATTTCAATATTAATTTTTTTCATTTTTTATTCGCTCAAACACAAATATGCTGTTTCCATTTGAAAGCAAAAATGAAAGAAACATTAAAAAAAACAGAAAAACAAATCGGCCGGTATCATTTTGTGATTACAACTAATTACAACCTCAAATGAATTTACATATTTACACTCTCATGCTTCAATGAATTTTACTACTTTTGCACTAACGAAACTAACAACAACAACAACAAAAACAACAATAATAAAAACAGCAACAGAATCCTTTCGTGCCGCCTTTTTGGCTTGAAATCACATGGGTAAAGCAAATTTTATTTAATGGCAGCTGCTACTGCACACAGACATACATAAACTCTAGAAATAAAAAAGGAAACTTATAGAGCAAAAAAAAAGCTCTTCAGCGACATCATAAATTCAGAAGTTCAAACGCACCACAATAAAACAGAATATTGATGTAAAGTGAAATAAACATGAAGGAAAAGCTTTTTTAGTTCTGAATTTAGTTGGAAAGAGCTCAAAGGCAAGACAAGCTTTCTAAAAGTTAAAAATGTTAGCAGTTCTTCAAAGGCTTTTGGCTCTCTTTATTTATGAAACTACATTCCATTCAGCTATTTAGTGTTGGTATTTACTTATACTCTTCCTCTCTATCTTTCTTTCTCTTAATAACTTATTTTTTATTTTTTTATTTACCAAATTAAATTAGATGGCAAAGTTTAAGGAATTTTCGCAAGAAGGTCTTACGCTTTTACATTTTTTCTCTACTTTATATTTCTGTTGTATTTTTGTCAAGTTTTTCTTGCTGAAAAAATCATATTTATAAAAAACTTAAATCCTGGCATTTAAGTTCATATTTATTTGCAGACTTTAAACTTGATTAAAGTCCTTTCTGTTACACCCTTTTTGTTTTCATGTTCTATTCTACCAAAGTTTTGTTATTGTTATGTGATTCCATTGCAAATTGTTCTACTAATTTTGTAGCTAATTGTATTGGGTAGAGTAGGGGTTGATTTTCTGTTTTGAATGGGTGTAGATAATGGGGCTGACCTTTTGTATTACATACAAGAGTTTGTATATTTGGGAAAAGCTGTCGTGTTAACTGACCTTAGATAACAGCAATGTGACATGTGCTAGACATGAATAATTGAAATTAGTTTACTACACATGCACATTTGCACAATGTGTTTTTGTGTGTGTTTGTGTCGTCGGTGTGTGTGCCTTCGTGTTATCAGTGAATTTGTCTATATATTTTATTGATTAGAAAAATGGTTTTGGAAAATCTGTTTATTCGAAGCACGTCTAAACTGACAATTAAGTGAAGAGATTCTTGTTAATGGAGGACTGGTTTTTAAGATTTTAATTAAATGGATCAACGGTGCACAGTAGTCCAATTGGAAAAAATGGTAATATATCTGTATCTTTGAAACTGGCGATCGGATTACAAAGCGAAGTTTGCGACAATTATTGAAAAAACCCTAAGCTGTAGTAATATTGAAATTTGGACCATCCTGTTGAAACACACGGTGAGATACAGGGTGTCAAAGCTGACTACATCGCGCATTAAAAACCTTGTTGGCTCCCTTCGCAGAGTAAAGGTTTTATGCCTAGTCAAAAATCTGAACACAGCCAAGCCATAGAAAAAAGCAATTAATCCCGTCCAAAGCTCTACTATGCAGTCAATCTTCAGTACTATTGTCTGAAATTTATTTGCATTTTTTTATAGTCATTATTCCCTTTTTTCCTATTAGGAACAAATAAGCAATATAACATAAATAGCTCAAATATTCCCAAATGCGGCTATTCTCGTCCTGCTATTTTTCTATGAAGTGCAAATAAGCCAACAATCTCGACAAAATAAAATTGTTCAAAAAATCCTCAAAACTACATAATTGAAAATTTTTAAAACTGCGAATAAACTGGGAATAAATCAGTGGAATGAGAAAAATTTATAAGAAATTTGGGGAAAAATACATTATAATAATTTTAATATCGTAACAGAAATATTTTTTATTTGTGGAAAATTTTTAAATTTTTCGATCGCAAAACAGACTTTTTTTGTAAATATGCATATTAAAATTAAAAAAAAAACTAAAATATGCAATTGCATATTTGCGGTTTCCCTGATAATAATTAATTGATAATGCGAACCGTTTAATCGGTTAGGTATATCAATGATAATAAAAGTAACCACTATTTAGTTGCAACAACCGATAAAAAGTATAGTAAATTTAGAAAGAGTGTTTTTTTAGTTGCAAATACAAATAATTGGTACTAAAATCCAATTCATAATATTTTATTCGTTTGTGCTCATCATATTCGTTACTTAGTCATGACAAAAGCATACGATCAGTTGATCTAATCAATTTAAGAATTTTCAGAATTATATCTTTATTACAATTACGCTCTTATGGTAATGAACATGGATTGTTTTTCATAGAAAATTGATAGCGTGAGTTGAAATATAGTCTATTCAACTAATATTTTATCGTCCTAACCGTTTGCCAACCAAACTTTTTTTGGGTGCAACCGAATTTTCCAGCTACCGTAAAATCCTTGTTGTGGACATGTTCAATCATTTAATTCCCTCGTTCACTACGAACATGAGGAAGTACGTCAATCAGCAGGGACTACAGGAGTAAAGATAGAACCCCATCTTGAGGAGACCCTTAAACTGCGCTTATAGTAATCATGTCGTTGCCCATGGAGACAGTTATGTCCATATTTTCAAATATCGTTCTAATATACTTCATAGAAGCGTGGCAAAAACTCTTTGACCTAAGATATGTGTCTATCGAATTATATATAGCCTGTGTTATTGAAAGAGCCCCATTATTTCCAGCATTATCACATATCATCAAGAAGGTCACTCCTCTGTCTTACGGCTTCTTACACAACTGTTTTTATGATGAATAAAGTCTACATTTATCCAACGATTTTTATTTATTGAAGCTTATAACTCAAAAGATTTTTATCTTTCAAAAACCATTAAATCCGTAAAACTCTTTGGCTAAAAGTAGAAAATATCAAAGTTCTAAATACTCGTTTTTATGTTCGTCTTAAACACTTTAGTTTCTTACTTTAAATATTTTTCCCTGAGAAATAAAATATTTTTTGCAAAACAACAATTTGTTTCAGTATTTTACTTGTTTTTGTTGTTCCTTTCTTAATATTGTTGCTGTTGTCTGAAACTTATGAGTAATCTTTGTTGTTGACAATGACTTTCAAGTGGTTACGGAAAAACCAGCCCACTTTTTGCATCCACCATTAAACAGCACTCGAATGAAAAATTATAAATACACTTGCATATACAAACTCACACACACAGGCATACACTCAAACTCTTACCCAGCGGTAAAACTATAAAGGCCTTCCCGATTCATGTCTTCTTGAAGGCCTACTTACACCTTTTTGTAGAAGGCCTCTACTTTCCCTAAGAAAAGATATTCTATTAGAAGGGAGGAGGAATGAAATTTCTAGTTTTAGTTTTTTCGTATTGTTTAATAAAAAATGTTCTTTTGACATAACAAACATTCTCGTATTCTTTTTTCGCAAGTAATTTGTATATAAAACTGAAATTAACCTATAAGAGACAACATACATGCTGCTATTATGTCGATTGTAATGGGACTAATTGACATATACTTATTCCGGCAAAAATATTCATGTCCAATTCCTTCTCAAAAAATACATACACGAACTTTAGCCTCATATGTGAAAATATTACTTTGGATAAAAGGAAATAATTGGAAATAAAAAATCACATTAATCACAACTACAGAAGTATTAAAGGCTTCTCCGCAATGACGACGTGTGTAAATAAGATGTGAAGGTGGAACGGAGCGTGAAGTACTTCTCCTTCCAAAAGAAAATGTAAAGATGCCTTGTATAAGGCCTCCATAATGCTTCCTTTTACCACTGGGTATAGTTGACACAGACACAGTTAAATATGGGGGAAAAAACAGGAAAAACTACAACTTCATTGACATCAGACCAAGAAAACATTTGTTTGACTGAACAACTCAAACACTCGTGGAAAATAACAACGACTCGAGCCAGAAAGATATCGCAGACATTATGATTGCTGCAATTTTATTTTTGTTGCTGCTGTTTTTTTTTTTGTTTCATTCAGTTACTATTGTTGTCGGCTGTGGTTTGAGGCCAAAAAAGAAATATAATTTTTTTTACTCTTTTTAGGGTTCCGTACACAAAAAGTGTGAAGGAACTCTATTGTTCCCTATTGTCTTTCTGTCCGTCTGTCTGTCTGACTGTCTGTCTATGACAGGCTGTTTCTCGGGAACCGTAAGAGCTACGGACCTTAAGTTTTCACATAATATGTTAAACGTTGACAGTTAAAAATTAAAGGGTGTACTAAAGCGAGCAACGAAACATGCTGAAATACTAATGTAATATATAGACATGTTAAATTTTCAAAGTTAGTGTTAATTGGTGTACTCTGTAGAATAGACTACACCAATTAACACTGATATTTAAAAGAATAAAAATTAAAGGGTGTTCTAGCAGGTAATGTAATTAAGACAGTTTGCGGTATCTTGGAAATCGTAATAGGCGAACTTTTGAAATTTTATAAAACGCTAAAACTAAAATATTTCAAAATTAAAAAAATGTTAAATCGAAAAATGGCCAAGATGAAAAAAGCGCTTAAAGGAAAAAAAGCACCAAAATTAAAAAAATCGCTACAACACAAAAAATCGCCAAAACTTCATTACATCGGCTTAACATCTGATAGATCCTCCATTGGAGGACAACAAATCTTAGGCTGATTTTTGAAAGGTCTACGAACTAGTTGGCATTGGTTAGGCATATAGATTAGCTAACCACAACAAATAAATTAAATTTTTCATATTTCCCTTATAATATATACTAACAAAATTTATCAAAGACGTTTTTTACGGACTTACAGTTCACAGTTGGCCTGAGAATGATTAAAAAAAAATCCACAAAAAGTGAGGGTTTGAAAATACTATATATCTACTGTCTAAGAAGACTTTAAAATAATCGTAGGAAAAAACTAAGAGCTATGAACATTTTTTTATTTTTGACTTGCTTTTCCAATAGTCATAGGTAGAAATTAAGAGTTGTGAAATTTTTTATTTTTGATTTGGTTTTCAATTGGTGTAAAGTGCATTATATACAAATTGATAGTTTCACTGCAGGTCCAAACACATCTGACAAGAATAATATGTGCCCAAGAACAAAATACGTAAGGAAAAGTTATCTTAATTCAATCGAAGAAATAATAAGTAGGAATGAGTTTGGCGGAAGGTTGAATGTCTGTTAACGCCTTTAAAAAGGCCAAACAAGTGGTAGAATATGGGTGAATTCGTAAATGCAGTAAATTTGTGCAACCGGTCTGCAAACTATTACAACACCAATAAAAATGATGCCGTAGTTGCAGCAATATGCAGCAGCAATGTCAATTGTTTGCGTAAAGAAACCTTTGACGGATAAATATATTGCCAGGTGACGGTTTTCGAACGCAGAACTTTGATTACTGCACAATTACTGAATTTACGAATGTACCCTATATTACACATCGTGTTTATTACGTTGTTATTCGGATGAAATTTTTTTTTATTATTCGTTCGTTCAAACCAGAAAAAAATTATGAATTATCATTCGAACGATTATAAAACAGGAAAACAGTACACTTTTCATAGTATATTTTAAGTTTACTTACCTCTTAACTTAGCATAGAAATTCTTGCACTTAAACAATTTTTATTTATTAAACGCCCGAATAGAAACCCGTTTTATTCATAATATTTCATTTACATACTGGCAACTCTAACACGCATTTTTTAATATGACTTGAAAAAAACACGTGATGGCTTCTTTTGTAAACAAAAACAAATTTGCTCTGCTTTTTCTATTGAGAATTTTAATTTATTTCTCTTGCATTTCTTTCATGCCCAAACACAAAACAACAATAACACACACACACACACACACAAATGCAAATACAAATGAGTGCCATCAGAAAAAAACACTTAAAATACCACTAATAACAACAACAACATGAAACTTTTGCATTTGTACTTTTAAAAGACTTGAATGCAAAACCAATTATTGTGTACATACACACATTTCTTATTGAATGATTTACTTTAATAAAAATATAATAATAACACCTTTTTATTGCAATTTTAATTAATTTTCTATTGCATTATATTAATTCCAATTATTATTTATTATTTTTACATTTATTTCACACTTTCAACTTAATTAATTAGGAATAACTTTACCGGAACTAAAACATTTAGCGACTGATTTTAGCGGGGCCACGAAAAACTAAATTTTTTGGCAATTATTGCAGAGTTACCGGTTAATAGAGTCATCGCTTGATTGAAGGGATTTTATTAAACTGTGTGATACTTTTACAAGGAATTTGAAAAAGAGCCCTATATTATAAAAAGTGATTGAAAAATTTTGAGAGGTGGCTCAAAGCGACTAAAGTTTTGAAAAATACAGATATTTTAAGATGTAAACTCTTGAAATAAAAAAACGCAAAAACTAAACATTTTCAAAATTTATAAAATGTCAAAACGAAAAATCACCGAAATGAAAAAAGCGCTTAAAGAAGCAAAAAGCACCAAAAGTAGAAAAATGCTACAACGCAAAAAATCACCAAAATTAAGGGATCGTCAAAAAAACTAAAAAGACTCCAAAAACCGACAGAAGCAAGCCGTCAAAACGAAAAAAAGAAAAAGGTCGCCAAAACAAAATGTGCCGAAAAAATTGCCAAAACCAAAAATAAATAAATCACCAAAAACCAAATAAAAATCCCCAAACCCAAAAAAAGAGCGCCAAAGCTTAAAAGGCACCAAAACTAAAATAAATCGCTGAAACTAAAAATCTCGCCAAAAAGAGGAAAAAACGTTAAAACAAAAAAATATAGAAATTGCCGAAAAACTAAAACGAAAAAACGAAAAAATCACTAAAATGAAAAAAGCACCTAAAATAAAATTAAACGAAAAAATTGCCAAAATGAAAAACGGGTAGAATCGAAGAGTAATATATACATATGTGTATTCGTATGGAGCCCTTCAAATATACAAAATTAATGTATTATTATGCAGACTACATTAATGAACACTGACATTTAATACAATAAAATTAAAGGCTATTCTATCAGTTAATTTAATTTTGACTATGTAATTTAGACAATATGCTGTATCATGGAAACCGTAAGAGGCAAACTCTTGAAATTTTCCAAAACTAAAAAAATGCCAAAATGAAAAAAGCGCTTAAAAGAAAAAAGCGCTGAAACTAAAAATCTCGCCAAAAAGAGGAAAAAACGTTAAAACAAAAAAATATAGAAATTGCCGAAAAACTAAAACGAAAAAACGAAAAAATCACTAAAATGAAAAAAGCACCTAAAATAAAATTAAACGAAAAAATTGCCAAAATGAAAAACGGGTAGAATCGAAGAGTAATATATACATATGTGTATTCGTATGGAGCCCTTCAAATATACAAAATTAATGTATTATTATGCAGACTACATTAATGAACACTGACATTTAATACAATAAAATTAAAAGCTATTCTATCAGTTAATTTAATTTTGACTATGTAATTTAGACAATATGCTGTATCATGGAAACCGTAAGAGGCAAACTCTTGAAATTTTCCAAAACTAAAAAAATGCCAAAATGAAAAAAGCGCTTAAAAGAAAAAAGCGCCAAAAGTAAAAAAATCGTTAAAACGCAAAAAATCGCTAAAACAAATAGAAAAAAGCATTAAACTTAAAAAAATCGTCAAGAACCGAAAAAATCGCCAAAATGAAAAAAGTGGCAAAACTAAAAAAATCTCCAAAAACCGAAAGAACTGAAAGAACCCGCTAAATCGTTAAAAAAACCGACAAAACAGAAAATCGGCAAAACTAAAAAATCCCCAAAACATAAAAAATAGCCGAAAACTCTAAAAATTAATATAATGAAAAAAGCGCCAAAAATAAAAAATTGCCAAAAGCGAGAAATAACTTAAGAAATAAAAAAAGGTAAAATTAAACGAAGAAGCAAAACGAAAAAGTAACCAAAATGAAAAATGGGGAAAAATGAAAAGGAAATGTGTATTTGTACGGAACCCTTCGTGTGCGAGCCAAAGTCGCACTTTACTGAACTAATTTTTTTTTTGCGAAAAATAAGTTTGCACATGACATTATCGCCACGCTTAAAACGCGTACATTTTGTCATACTTTTTTTTTTTGATAAAAAGCAAAACATTAAAAAAACTCCAGCTTTTAAATATAAAGTTTTTTTCCGTCTGTTTGCTTGTTGAGTTATGTCTACTTTGTTGATAAACATTTAAAGGGCTAATATTAGAAAAATGGGACTTGAAGAAATAATTCATTCAACAAAGAGGACATAAGAGAGCATGTACAAACTTGAGAGAAAACCATGACAAATCAGTCGGCGTAAAAATAATTGTTGTTTCATTTAATTTGTTTCTTTTTTAATCCTTTGCGTAACTTCCCATTTGAAACAAACTGAGTGGAATTCAAAAAACATGGGACCTTGAATTTCACGAAAAAACGTTGTTGTTCTATTTCATCAGAAATACATTTTCTACAAGTCCATCGAGCTTGCACACAGTTTGTTCTTATAAACTAAATATGCATTTATAGTGAAATGCTTAAAATTTACATGTTTGTGCAGCAAATAAAATCTCACAAAAGATCCTTTCCTCTGATGAAAGCTCATACTTAAGATACTTTTCATATCTAATATTATTTTCTTTTATACTCATAATATATTGTTCTGCCATACTCGACAGTTTGGTTAAAGTTTATAAGTAGATGTGTGTGTATGGGTGTATGTATTTATATATATGTCCTTATTTTCGCGTGTCCTGTTAGATATTTAGTTGATTGTTTTTCTTTGTCATATAACACAGTAGTTACAAATGTAAATATAAGAGGTTCTATATGGGTGATTCTCATTTCAAATGCTTTTTTCGTGTTCGTTAAAAGTATAATAAAATATTTCATAAAGTAAACGCATGAATATTAAAATGAAATCTGCTTTAGCATTATTTGCAATGTTATAAACTAATGTACTGTACATTAGGTATCAAAAACAAAAAACAAAATTAATGGTTTTACTCTCTTTATACCAAATGACGTGTCCGTTTTGCTTGATGTTTCTGTTCTACAAAGAAACTATGAATTTTACATAGTACGAGATTAAATTTATAACGGTTTTATTTCATACATAAAATTTTTGAAAAATAATAGAAATTAAAATTTTTTAAATTGTTGTTGTCCGCAGTCTCGTGTATTGAGCGTTATACTTTTTTACTACGCTTCATTACTAAGTTTAATTATTGAAATTGCAATAACAACATACACTAAAATAACAGCGTAGGTTTGTACTTCTAAAGATTTAAAAGTTTTGTGAACTTTGCTAATTAATATTATATTGCAAAACGTTTTATGGTTTGCTTCGAAAAAAATGTATTGAGTGTTATCCGTTTATTTTTAATTTAACTGAAACTGTTTAGTGTATAAATAAGAAGTTTATGTTAAAACGCATCGAAGATTATACATCTGAATTGTTTTGAACTCAAAATATTGTGTGTGTTCTGAAAAAAATATTGAATTGGTAAGAAAATGTATTGAGCGTTACGTTAAAAAATATGTATATATAATTATCTATCAATTGTAGGGCTTTAAAAAAAAAGCTAACATCAGCTGAAGGGTAGAAACGATATAGAGAACATTATCTGTTTAAAAATGTCTGATTTCTTTTCATAAAATTTTGCTTCTACCGCACTGTGGCTTGTTATAATTTTGAAGAATGTATTAGGTAGGTCGTATTTTGTTACGAATAATTATTTGAAATTGATACAACTTTTAACATTGTGGCTCGATTTTATTAAAATTAGTATAATTTGAAAGAAAAGTTAGCTTATGTATAAATATTTGTAAGGAATTATTTTAAAAGATAAAATTTTTTCCACGTCAAACTAAGTCGAAATTTAAAAAGTCGTCATAACTTTCGTCTTGCAATTATTAACATTTTTTATTTGTGAGGAGTAGATGTATAGTCCTGTCAAACCCTATACTCATTATTTTTGGTGTACTATTTTGGCAAAAATCATTCCCCAGAACAACGGCGAAAGCAAATGTAACGCTCAATACACAAAAATGTTTATGAAATCGAAAAATATAATTCCAATATTGTAACGTACCATTTTATGATTTTTTAGCAATTTAATGATTTTATTAGAATTAATTGAAAACACCCAGACACTTAAAATGTAATTTCTTTCTAAATATTTTTAAACAAAACTAATTTATTACCGAAAGTACCTTTTAAATATCTAACAGCTGTGACAATTAAACTTTACTATAAAAAATATGCCGCAGACCATCTGTTCATATCTCAAGCCTTAAGTATTTAATATGTACTATATTTTTATAACCGTTCGATTCCACTGTGCACATTAACATTGTCATTGTTCGCTTTAAGCGGTACTTATTGACAACTGCTACACAGCCAAATATTAGCTTATCATCACATTGAAATTTCAATTATGAAATGTTCCTGACATTCATTGTCCTTATTTATTAGAGTTCTTATTGTTGTTGTGGATCTGGTTATTTGTTGTCTTTGTTGTTTGATGGGGTATTTTAAAATGCTTTCATAAACATTTGTCAGCCACCCTCTAAATTCATAATAAGCAACAAAAATAGCAGCCAGTAAAGTATAAAAAAATATTCATTAACAATTGTGTGATTAGAATACAAATGAAGTTATTATGTTTTTGCGGCTTTTAACTTAATGTTTGTAGTTCGTTTTTAAATTAATTTTGATGTTTGGCTGATTTAGTGGAGTTTCTTTCACGCCTTTTTTTTATTTCGAAAACCAATAAAGTTTTTGATCGCAGGTCTTTGTATATAAAAACAAATGGTATGGTTTTAATAGCACTACACTTAAAAGAAAAATCCAGTCAATAGTGCTCAAAACAAGCCACACGGTGTCAATAGTACTTTAAGGTCGGAATTTATTAAAGGAAGTACGGAACACTTAATTCAAGAACAGATTCGGCAATTGCTAAATTGGCATGAAGAAATATAAATAAATGGTAACACTGGGATTTGTTGTGATAAATATCAGGGGCCCTTTTCTCAAAATACAAGTTACAAATATACAAGTAAAATCCACACAAAATAATAATAAAATTTGTAAAAGTATTGGTGTTTTGTGAGTATTTTACTTCTAGATTTTTAACTTGTAGTTTTGAGAAAGGGGCCTCATGTCAACATAAATTCAGTAATGTATCAGTTCTCGCATGCAAGTTTATCAAAAAGTTTGTATATATAAGAATTGCGATAGCACTGTACTGAGACACCTAACAAGTGAGGGTAAGCAGAGATGCACATGGGCACTGGCGATCAAAGCGTTTTGGCTTCCGAAAAAAACGTTGTTCTGATCTGCTGTGTACATTAAGACTTTGTATCATGGAATATGGATCATATGAATCATTTTTTTATCACATTAGTGATTGATTCAAATACGGAATTAATTGAAATTAGTTTTAATTGTTGAAAGTGTATTTATTGAAAATTTTTGAGGAATAATTTTATCTGGGAAAGGAAATTAGTTCTAAATAATCACATTAAAGAGAAAATTTTTAAAATTTGCACAAAAAAATATTATTCATTATCATTAAAAAAAAGTATGCCAACAGGCCTTAAAGTTAATTAAAAGAACAATCATTTGCTTTATTTTAAAAGGAAATAAAACAAGTAGCTCTAAAGTTAATATAAAACGATGGGAACTAACACTTCCAAAATCCAAAATTTTATATAAAAAAACAATAAAAAGCTTACAATTAGAATTATGAATTTATATTATAACACTATGCAACAAAAAAAATTTGTTTAACGGTAATATTTATTTATTGTATCTTCAGTAAAATTTAACTAACAATACGTAATCAAATCTTAACTCTAAAACTATAACACTGTGCAACAAAAAATCATGACCCTCAAAAAGAGGTGTTCTTGTGATAATTTGAGGCTGCTAAACACGAACATGAAATCCATTTGTTTTTTTTTAGCGCTTTCGAGATATTCGCGAAAAACGTGTTTTTGCAGCTATTTCCAAAAATCGTGAGAGCTGTTTATTGAAATTTGTATGCAGTTGCATAGATATGCTTTTCTTCTTTCAGCCAATGCATATACTAAAATGATCGAATCAAAATTTATGGAGTTACAGGCGTTAAGAATTGAAAAAAAATTAAATTTTTTTACGTTTTTTCAAAGCTCAGCACAGTACACTGAAAGTATTTTGTTCATAAATTCTGAGAGTTTCGAAATTAACCCAATGAAAAACTTCATTAAAACTCAACCATAGTCACGCTTCGTTGGATTAATGAAACAAGTTTCGTTAAAATTATATTAATACAAATTTCATTAAGTATGTGAAATAATTTCATTGATCCAGCGTAATGATTTTGCTAAGCTAATTAACATGCTTTATTATTTTGTAAAACGTATTTCATCGTTTTAATGAAATTCTTTTATTATGTTAATGTAATAATTGCATTTTTTTAATGAAATTCTATCATTGCTGTAATGAAATTATTTCATTGTTTTAATGAAATTATTACATTACTTAGTAGTCTCATTAGATTATCTCTTTTATTGAGCAGTTGAATTTATTGACAATTCCATGCTACAAAAACATACGATTGGCGCCAATGCACATCAGAAAACTTTGTAATTGAGAAATGAAAAATCTTTACCTTTTCATTATTATTGTTAAGGACTGTTAAGGATAACTGTTGATTTTATTTGCACATAAGTGAATACATTCAGACACTTAAAAGGGTCTTTCGCTAGTAAATATATTTTTGGTTTAAAAAATATTTAGAACGAAAGTAACTTTTAAGTGTTTGGTTATATTTACTTAATTACTAATAAATTCAATATTTATTCATAGACTTAATTTGTTCGTTAGACACCTGTCCTTAAAATGGTAAAGATTTTGCATTTTTTGATTTTTTATGAGTTTAAAAAAAATTGTCTAGCTTTGCATAAAAATCGATTTTCTTCGATACCAATCTGCGAATTATTCCGAAAGCGTTGATCAAATCAATAAACTATTTAGAAAATTATTGAAGATAATTTTATTTTGCATATTTCGGCGTATTGCTGACCGAAATCAGTTATACTATTCTGCCCATTAAAAGAACTGTACGCAGTGGAAAAAAATTTCAAATATATTTTAATTTAGCGCATTAAAATTTTTATAATCCAGATATTTTTATTTCAAACAAATTTTCTTTGCAGACTAGTGTTATTTGACATTTTCATTATTTAACATCCAATGAATATTCTCACTAACTTCTATCTATTTTTGACAAATAAAATCACAATTTTCATCCAATTTATGCAAAAAATATTTTCGTGTTTATTAAATAGAAATATTTGCACCCAAAAGTGATTGAAATGGAAAAGAAATTTAACAATACACAAAACATAAATAAATATAAATAAAATTTTAACAAATAAAAATAAAATATTAGTTGGCATTTCGCAACAACTGTTCAAGCATAAAACAAGTTGAATGTCAATAGAAGAAAAGCACAAAACAAGAAAGAAATATAACACAAGAAAAAAATAAACAAGACAATATATTCAATTTTTTTGTCTATTAAATAAATTTAACGATTATGTCACTAACAAAATAACAACGTAGTATGAGAAAAGAAGTATGTTATAATTTGAAGAATAAATTTAAATACGAAGGTAGTTGGAAAAGTTCATAATTTGTTTGCTTCTTACTAAGGTCGATTTCAAACCATGATGACAATTGGTTACCGATTTTTGGTTTCATTCTTATTTGGCGGCTTAAAAAAGCTTAAAGTTTATTAAACAATGTATGTATATGTCAACTTCACGGATCATCGACAAACTAAAATTCAAGCTTTCTGTGACAAAATAATTTCTAAAATATTTGTTTGCTAAAAAACACAATCATTAAAATAATAACTTTTCGCCAGCCTTCGTTAGAAAATAATGGCCACGAAATACCTTTGAACACACAATCAAATACTCACTCACACTATTAGAAGCAATGAAATGTAGATAAACCAGTAGAAATTTAATATAACGGGAAATCTAAGGCAGCATGCACTTCTGTACACGAATACAGTGGGACAAAATATGAAATAGTTTCCACTTTTTCAAAATATCTGGAATGGCCAAAAATTTTTTTTGCGTAGCCATATTAAAATTGATCTCATGAAATTTGCCTACAACTTCGAAAACTTAATATTAAAACATATTTACCGAAAATTTACAAATTTAATGGTTTTAAATGAAATTTTTTTAAAAATTAACTTACTCTAAAACGAACTTTTCTCTAAAAGCTCTTTTTCTTAAGAGTAAGTACTTGTTTCTATAACAAACTACGGAACTCGTGAAATTTACAATTTCGTACATTTCAAAAACTTTCAACTCAACTTTAAATTTATAGTATTTTTTAGTGAACTTATAAGTATACGGTGAATTGAAAATCCATTTTGTCTATGTGCAAAATTATTTTAATATATCGATCATTCCAAAATTTTTCGAATTAAAAATGTTCGAATATAATTTAAATATTCAAACTTTTGAAAATTTTTCGATTTTCTTGATTCAACTTCGAACTTTTTTCGATTTTAGTCTTTTTTATTGAAATTATTAATATACGGTGAACAAAAAATTCATTTGGTACATGTTCGAAAATACTTAAATATTCAAACTTTTGAAAAATTTTCGATTTTCTTGATTCAACTTCGAATTCTTTTCGATTTTAGTATTTTTTATTGAAATTATTAATATACGGTGAACAAAAAATACCTTTGGTGCATGTTCGAATATATTTTAAATATTCGAATTTTTGGGAAATTGCAAATTTTCTTGGCTCAACTTTGAATTTTTTTCGTTTGTTTTTTATTCTGTGAGCTTAAAACACATTTGGTGGTTGTTCGTAAATATGTTAGTAAATATTCGAACTTTTGAAAAATTTGCGTATTTCTTGGTTCAACTTCAAATATTTTCGATTTAAGTCTTTTTTTTTATAGATATTATAAGTATCCGGTGAACAAAAATACATTTGATGCATGTTCGAATATATTTTAAATATTCGAACTTTTGAAAAATTTTCGATTTTCTTTGTTCTACTTTGAAGTTTTTCCATATTTGTATTTCTTCTCTGAAATTATAAGTATTTTGTGAATGAAAAACGCATTTGATGCACTTTCTCAAATATTTTATGAGTTCGAACATTCGAAAAGTTTTACATATTGTTACTTAAACTTCGAATTTTTTGAGATATTTTTTTCTTTAGTAAAAATGCAAGCGTTCTATGAATTAAAAATACATTTGGTACATATTCATTTATATTTTAAATATTCGAACTTTTAAAAACTTTTCGATTTTTTTGTCTTTCTTTAGTGAAATTATAAGTATTCTGAGAAATTATAAGTATTCTCTGTTTTTCTTTAGTGAAACTATAAGTATTCTGTGAATTCAAAACAAATTTGGTGCATGTTCGTTCGCAAGTATTTTGCAAGGCTCAACTTCGATTTTTTTTATATTTGGCGTATGTTCGTATATGATGCATATATTCGAACATTCGAAAAATTTTCGATTTTCTCTGTTAAACTTTGTATATTTAGATATTTTTGTCTTTTTTTAGTAAAATTAAAAGTATGTATTCTGTAAACTAAAAACTCATTTAGTGCATGTTCGAATACATATATTTTAAGATTTCGATCATTCGAAATTTGTCTTTCTTTTATACCAAACCTTCAAAAAATTATGTAAATTTTGGCATTGGTCGGGCATCTTGACATGTAACCTTTTAATGAGTGCATTGGAAGAAAATTCTCTTTTTAAAAAGGATTTATATAATACTTTTTGTTTTTTTCTCACAGTATCATCCGTATCTATCACTTCAGTGTTACGGTGTGTGTTGTATCTTTTCATTTCTTGTTTATATGTACATATGTATGTATATATTTATTATTATAAGTTTTGTAAGCAGAAATACTGAAACGTACTCACGTTGAAAATTTTACTTATACCCACACAAATGCCTGCACATACATGTTTAAGTGTTATCAGCGCGTTAAGCGGAAATACAAATACAAATTATTTATAATGCTTGCATGAGTGCTTACTGCTTCCGTAAAGATGCCAACAACAAATACTTACAAATACTACACTTATAAATATATGTACATCTGTACATACACTTGTGTATAAATTTACAAACTAAAGACGTACAATGCTTGAAAATATGAACGAATACTTCCTTGCATGTTTCACTTTCTCTTATCCTTTCTTTCTTTTGGAGCTTTGTCTCAATATATCGGTATTGCATCGTTCACATTCTTCTGTTATCAATTGTACAGAAACATAAGCTTTGATTTTGTTCACTAAACGAATAAATAAACGTTTCTTTTTTTTATTGTTTACTAAAAGATAATAAAATTGTTATGTGAGGGGAGTTCTATAGACAAACAAACTAAAAGAGCGAAGTAAAACTTCTTTTGTCCTGTCTTCAGGTTTTAAATTAAAAGAGACAAGTGTTGTGTTGAGGACACCCAGTAAGAGCTATGCTCCTTATCTACAAAAAACAAGGATAATCATAAATTATCTTAAAACAAACAAAAACTACCAAAACTTCACGTCATTTTTACCAAGCTTAGCGGTAAATTATTAAATTAAATCCTGTAATAATAAATAAACAGTTTTTTTGCAAGTTTAAGAAATTTTAAATGGATGAAACATTATATACATATATAAAATGCTTTCATACAATATTTTACAAAATATTTGAAAATATCGTCTCTAATAGCTCATTTCTATAAATTTAAAAAAAAAAAAAAAAAAAAAACTCCTTAAGGTATGCTACAAAATTTTATACACCCATTTTAAAAACAAATAA
This sequence comes from Panzeria rudis, assembly GCA_956483635.1. Classification (NCBI taxonomy): domain Eukaryota; kingdom Metazoa; phylum Arthropoda; class Insecta; order Diptera; family Tachinidae; genus Panzeria; species Panzeria rudis. The sequence goes on from OY101451.1 coordinate 10,406,808, forward strand.
CATTAAATACATAAAAGTATCTATCAAACAACAACAACAATTATAATTGAAAGCAAAGCAAAAAACAAAATCAAATTTATGACTGTAATACAGTGGTGGCCAAACATACACTATCTTATTCCTTGTTTGTGTATGTGCTTCGCGGCTAAATAGATAGCCCAGTTGGCCACGTCTTTAAGACATCATCAATGACGGGTACACGACAATGTTAAATCCTCGACGGCAAATGTCGGACAGTCGGAACAAATCATCGATGAACCTTTCGAACAAGTGTCGCGAAAATCGTGCCGATCTAACGACCGACAATGTCGCTCAGATTGTCGCTCACATAACACAAGATGATTCCGTGGGCGACATTGTCGCCTATATTGTCGTCAATGATTATGTAAACGAAAAAGTCGCATATTATGTCGTCAATGATTACATAGGCGACATTGTCGTTTACCTTTGTCGTTAACGATTACATAGCGACAATGTCACCTACTTAATTATTGAATATTTTTGCTTATCTGTTTTTCCGGTTCATTTAAATTATTGACTGAACTCGCTGAGATTCGAACTTAGGCTGCATGTTTATAAGTTTTCGCGCTTACCACCGTGCTGCTGCACACTTAAAACATATACAACAAAAGGCCAACATATTCATTTGCTTGATTGAAGACACCATGTAAGACATTGTCGCTCATATTGTCCTCAACAAAGTTGAATTGAGGACAACAATTAAGACATTGTCACTCATCTTGTTATCTTTAATCAACAAAGTTGGATTAAAGATAACTTGCAGGAATTTGTCGCTCAGATTGTCGTGAACGACGATTTCCTTTACAATGTCGAGTAGAAAACCAATCGACAGAGGATAGTTCGTGCAAGAATCGTACATGACAATGTCGTGCAAGCCAATCTGACCAACTAGGAGGGTGGTAAAAAAGGAGCCTCTGCTCGCGATCATAGGAAATTGAGGGAATGGCCACCACTGCAAAAGTCTCGTCTTAGTTTTTGATACGAAATAAAAAGCATAGCTTTAAAAATGGACTTTGAGATGCCATTTTTTGAGCATAAGTCCCATTTCCTTGAAACATAAATACCGCTATGATAAACAAAGTTGAGAAAAAAATATTCAGGGGCTCTCATGCAATTTTGTTTTGTTGGAGCCAATAGAGAAAGAAAATATTTTTAGTTTTTCCAGGTCACTTCATAAAATGATTTTATAACGGTAAATATAGTGAAAAAACGGTTTTCTTAACTTTTAATTTTTTAAATTTTCAAATTTGAAAGATAAGAATCATGTCTTTCAAACCAAGCATGATTTTTGAAAATTAGTTTGTAAATAACTATGTTATGGTGGCTTAATTGTAAAAATAAACACATTTTTAAATAAAATTTTACATTCCGCCGGCTCTAAGTTGCTTATGAGATACTAAAAAACTATACATATTAACTTTTGTAAAAAGCAACATTAAAATAGCTTTCCAAAATCTGTAATTACATTAACATCGGCTGAAAAATAAATGATTTATGGTATGTTTTCTGTTTTGACATTTTGTTTCATATTTAAAAATATTGTGGTCACGCTTTTATATTTCATCATAACTCAAGAACGGTTTAACCGATTGAGATAAATCAAACATGCGGAATAAAATTACCTTTAGGACATCCATATACAAGTATTTTAAATTTCCAACAGTTTTGGTGTTGATAAAAGCCTTACGGCCCTATTTCTAAATAAAAAACAAAAAAGTCAAAACACAAAACATAGTATAACTCATATAGTTATTAATCAATTTTATTGTAATGACGAATTTTAAAAAGTTATTTTAGTGCTACGTTTCAAAAAAGTATATATATTTAGTTTTTTAGTATCTTATAAGCAAATTAGAGCAGGTAGAAAATGAAATTTGGCTGAAAATGTTTGTTTTTTACACTTAAGCCACCATAACTTAGCCATTTACTAACCGCTTTTCAAAAATCATACCTTATTTAAAAGACAAGAATCATACCTTTCAAATTAGAGAAAGATTGTGGAAGTCTGTTTCGAAATTCAAACTTTACGAAAACCATTTATCGTTATAACATTACTTTTCATAGTGATCTAGAAAAACTAAAGGTAGTTGAATTTTCTATGGGCTCAAACAAAACAGAATAGGTGCATGAGAACGTTTGAATAATTTTAATGTATCACAGTGCAATTTGTCTCTATGTTTTCATTAAATTCTTTTTAAAATTAGTTTTTTATAAAAGCAGTTTTTGTAAAACAAGAAATTAATGTGAGAATATCACATTAGCTAAAAAATATTTTCATTCTTAACTAAAAAAAAAGAGGAAAACTTACCTAAAACTAATTTGTCATTGATTATTCACTATAAAACTCCCCTGTTTTCCTTCTATTCAAATACAGCACTCGTACACAAGCGTTCAGACCGCCTGGCGTATAAATTTAAGCCTTGTCATTGTCATTATAAAACGATTTTCACACTCACACACTTGACAAGAATTGAAACAAAAAGTAAAACCGGAAAAAATATCAACTTGTTTCAATGGCAATATTAATACAAAAGGCCGTGAAATTTGTATAAGGATTTCATATATAAATCTCCATTAAAAAATGGATGAGCAACTAAAAAAAAATTGCAAATAAAACGGATGCGTTGAAGTTTGTTGAATGTTTAAAGGCATGTGAGGCAGCACAAGCTTAAACAAGGATAACAAAAATATGAAAAAAAGAGTATGGAAAATTTATTAAGCTGTTTCAACAATTTACTCTAAAGAGTTGGCAATAAATTTGTTTATTTAATATCAATTATGTTAATGTGTCTTTAAGACTAAGTTAAAGCCAATTTGTTTTATTATATTTTTTAATATTATTCTACTACTGTTAGTAGTGGCAAATTAAAAATATAAAGGCTGCTTATCAAAACAAATCATTTTAAATTGTTTCAGTATTCTTGAAAAATGATTTCAAAAGAAAAACAACTTACCAACTAAGAGCAAGACTTTTGAAAAGAGCAGCTACCATAACATTATAATTAAAATTTTAATTGAATAAGAAATTGTATGGACGTTCACGAAAAGATGACTTGAAAAAAATTCCTCTTTTTTAACCCTTCAACGTTGGGATAGATAAAAATTCAAAGAATACAAAATGACACCTTGTCTGCTATTATTATTTGATAAGTCCTTAATAGAAAATATTGAAAAAGGGGGTGTAGTTTCTTAAGCACTCCATTAACATTTTGTTTATATATTTAACTAACATTCACCAGCGACTTCGCAACTGAAACGCCAGAACAGTCACAAGCAAAAAAAACACACAAAAAGTCAATAAGTACCAATTTTTACCCGATTTTACCCCTTAAATCTTGGCCATATACTATCGGTCTACCAAATTTCATTCAAATCCATTAAGCGCTTTTTGGGTGATAGTGGATCAAACATCCAAACTCACAAACATACAAACTTTCTCATTTATAATATTAGTAGGATATTCAATCCATGGTTGTAGTAGAACAAAATTTGGTATTAAGTTTATTATGTTAATTTATCAAAATGTCATATCCTTTAAGGGTTAAAGAAAATATTAAAACAATACCCTTATTTCGTTGGACACTCAACATTCATATTTGCATCATCCCAACACAAAATTAAAATCTTCTTGTTAATTGTCAATTCTACGAAGTCGAAAAAAATGGAAGAATATATAATATGGCTAAGAAAATTTCAATGAAGGCATATAAAGGATAAGGGCGGACAGAAAGAAGTTAACAAAACAGCATACACCTTCACTTAGAAAGACACATACACTCAACGAAAGAATATGTTTTAGTTAACCATAACCGTAGATTACAAAAAAATTAACATCAAACAAGATATGTTTTTTAAAAGCTGATATTCGTGAAAATACTAGTTTTTTTACATGTTTAGACATTTTCAAAAATCTTGAAAACGCTACATATGACTCACACAAATTGTCCACTGTTGCATAGATATGTTTTTCCTGTTTTAGCCAATTCATATACCGTAATGATCGGATCAAAGCTAATAATAATAACTTAAAGGCCTTAAAAATAAAATGAAAATTTGTTCTTTTAAGTTTTTTTTTTAATTTCAAAATTTTATGTCGCTCCATTTGGCCAAAAAAAAAAGTAAAGTTAGTAAAAAAAACAAAATATTTCTTATACCCATATCTTAAAGTTTGTTTTTCAGGTATTAAGCGTAAAATTTTTAAATTCAGACAAAAACTTAGAAAGCTGCAGCATTACAGGCCTTAAAATTAAAAAAAATTTTTGAGTTCTTTTTTTTTTTTATTTTAAACTCACAATTTCAAATCGCCCCATAAAGGCAAAAAAATATATATCATACATCTAAAAGTATATTTTGTTCTTAACTTATTAAGGGTAAAATTGATACATTCGGACAAAAACTGAGAAAGATATAACATATTTAGTAAAAGCATCCGAATATGAATTTTCATAAAAAAATTTTTTTTATATACTATCAAAATATTTTGGAATTTATTTCTAAAATGATATTCCGACCAATATAAAATTTAATATGGATGTACCAGAGGAGTACTCAGATTTCGAAGATGAGCATACCATATTGCTCGAGAGCGGAGAAATGGAGCCCAAAGTAGAGCACATCGGCCATGTCAGATTTATCAACGCTTGTCAACCTTTTTTTTTTTGGTTTCTCTGCAGATTCGAAAAATTTATTGTATCCTTTTAGCCCTTATAATGTTATTAAAAAGTTTAGTTCTTTTAAGTTTTTTTTTTTTTAATTCACAATTTTATATCGCCCCATTAAGGTAAAAAAAAAAAAAATATATATATATATATATATATATATATATATATATATATATATATATATATATATATATATATATATATATATATATATATATATATATATATATATATATATATATATATATATATATATATATATATATATATATATATATCATCTAAAAGTACATTACGTTCTTAACTTATTAATGGTAAAATTGTTATATTCGGACAAAAACTGAGAAAGATGCAACATATTTAGTAAAATCATCCGAATATAAATTTTCATAAGAAAAAAATTTTTTAATTTTTTTCCAAAATATTTCGGAATTTATTTCTAAAATGATATTTCGACTATATAAAATTTAACATGGATATAGCAGAGCACTATTTAAATTTCATTTTCGAAGATGAGCCTCCCATATTTCTCGAGAGCGGAGATATGGAGCCCATAGTAGAGCACTTCAGCCATGTCAGCTTTATCAACGCGTGTTATTTTTTTTTGTTTCTCTCCCGATTCGAAAAATTTCTTGCATCCTTATAGACTTTATAATGTTATTAAAAAGGCGATTGTCCTAATTGGGTAGTTTAAAAAACAATCTGATGTCTTCGGAGTTGGGAAATATACAATTTTTAATTTGAAAATGTTAAAACCTTTTGGATTTTAGACCACTTTTTCCTTGAAAAGCACAATCACAATATTATTACATTAACGGAATGTATTTTATTTAAGAATTATTCCGTGCACTCATTTTTGCGTGCACTCAATTTATGGGTCTTGGGTCAAATGAGAACTTTAGGGCAAAACCATAAAAAATTCAATAAATTCCAATTCCATTTGGAATTTATTGAATTTTTCTGAGGAATTCTGAGATTCTTAAAGCAAAACTTAGTTGTCTTTGCATGCATGGTATTATGCAAGTAAGTGCCTATATAACTGCAAAATTTCATTTGAAAATATTATAGCCTTAAGAAAAAATTGAATATGAACAAAACTCGATGTTTCACCTTGCTATGCAAAAAAGCTTTCAAAAATCATTAATACTATTAAGTACAATATTGAAAAAGCTCACCTTCCTAAATAAGAATGCTCCTCTGCGTTACCCAATTAGCTATGTTTAGAATATTAAAACATAACTTTCAGCCGTGTCATAGATTCCGTTCGGATTGGTTTTGATTCCGAAATTGTTATTCAGAAAAAGTGCATTTTTGGTGCTTCAGATTCCGTTTTTTTATATATTGCGTTTTTACAATGATAAAGTTTTTATACCTTGAGGCGTTTGTTTACTGTTGTTTTTAGATGCAAAGCTCACATTGAGCTTTTTATTAAATTTTGGTTTTTCGTTTTCTGAAGAAGCAACTTACGGATTTGAAACCACTTCCGATCGGAATGATATTCTGTGACATGGCTGTATAAATGTATTATTATTAACTATGCCGCTACCATGCTTTTTTCTGAGTGTACATACTTCCCAACAGATAAAATGCAAATTCAGTTGTAGTGTAGAAAAGCAAACTAACAACGAAAATTTCTAGCACTATTTTAAAAATAATAATACGAGTAATAATAATAATATTTTTAAAGCTTGACTATCAGGGCTAAAGTTTGTAAGTTCCTTTTTAACGGTGAAATTAAAATTACAAGAATAAAGAAAATATATAAAAAAAGCAAAAAAGCTGCTTGTTGAGTCACAAAAAAACTTAACGTATTTGGAATAAACCTTTGACGCTGTAAATGACCGCTATAATTGTATGCCACAAAATGTAACCACAAATTATATCATTAAATGCTGTAACAATTAGTAGACAATTAACGTACACCACCTTCCAGCACAGCATGATGGCGGGGTAATTCTCGAAAGTTCTCTATAAAGAAAAAACATTACGAAAAGTAAGACACCAACCAACCAGCAGCATATACTATTTGTATTCTACTCTAGTATTTTGCTTTTGCTATACGCTCAAGAAATGACAAAAGCATTGTTGGTTATACAAGCTAATGCTACCGTTATTTTTCAATTAATATTGTAAATTGTTTAGTATCAAAAAATTTAGTTATAATTAAAAATGTTTGCTACTTTGCTTAAACAAAAGAACGCAAAAAGGACCTGGAAAAATAATTGTATATAATTATATATAAAAATTTAAATTATTGTATTAAAAATAAACAGAATGTGATAAAAAAATGTGGAGACAATTGTTGGCTGCACGCACAGTGTACTCTTTGTTACTGTTGAGTGATGAAAAGTATAACAACAAAATCAAAATTATAGTTAATTTTTGAAAAACTGTCAAAGGATTTACATTACAAAGACTTAGAAATCTTTCAATCTGGCTTTGATGTTATTCTACCTACTTTCAGTGGCTGCAAATCATAAAATTTAATTTACAATATATTGGTGGTCCCTTTCACATTCGACCTTTTTTGCAGCAAAGTTTTGACTTCAGCCCATATGTTCTAAAGTCCCAAAGCTAGGATTCAAAAACAAATTCCACTTACAGAAACTTTTATTTGTATTTATTTATATACCAAATCATTTTATGGGACTTAATGGGCAACACCATAAAAAAAATTCCATATTTTGGATTTATTGGATTTTTCTTCGGAATTCTGAGATTGTCAAAAGCAAATCTTAATTTTCTTTGCTTGCATGGTATTTAGTACTTTCAAGCCTATATAAATACAAAATTCATTTAAAATATCACTAATCAAATATTTTATAGCATTGAGAAAAAATTTAGTATGCACAAAATCATTTTTCTATTTGTTTTGCCAAAAGTCTTTAGTAAAAATTTAAATTTTAAAAATCAAAATGTACTGTTGAAAAGCACACAAAATTCTAAAAATTTTGATAGGTAATATGTTTACCTTTCTCCTTTAAATGTGTAAAATAAATAGACTTATAAATAAAAAATTGTACAAGTCTGATGGCCAACGAATGAAAATTCAAGTTCAGATATTTTCACTAAATATATTGTAACTTTCTTATTTTTTCTATGATTTTATCAATTTTACTCTTCCAATGTTTAGAACAAAATTTTCTTTAAGACATGGGTCAAATAAAAGTTTTATACTGTTTTGCCTTAATGTGGCGGCTTAAAATTGTAAATTTTGAAAAAACTTAAAATATTAAAATTTTTCCAATCTTAAGGCCTGTAACTCAATGAGTTTTGTTCCGAACAACACAGTTTATATATTGGCTGAAAGAACAAAGACATATCTATACAACAGTGCAAAACTTGTATAGTTCCAAAGAACAGTTCTCAAGATTTTTGGAAATAAATTAAAAAAAAAAACATCTGCAGGAAGTCCCGTTTTTCACGAATATATCGAAACACACATCTTAAAAAAGTTAAATTAATGCCATATTCATGTTCAGAGACCCCAAATTAGCTTAGAAAACATATTTCTTGAGTCTACGGCAGGAATTTTAAAAACTTTGCAGACTAGTGTAATACGCGCTTTACAAACTATACTTTTTAGCTATGATTTTTGCGATACTTAAGCTATGTACAGCCGATTGTCAGATCTTACAATATTATCAGTAAAATGTGATAAAAATTTCTTACAACCGTGTAAACTGGCAATTTTTGTCTGACAACATTGCCGGAAAAAGCATTGCCAATCCATTTTGAGACTATCTTCTGACAAAACATTGTCAGACATCTGACAATCGTTTATGCATGTGGCAATGACATCATTGTCAGAAGCTTCTTTCTATTGGCAATACTGAACATGCATCTTTTTCAATAGAAAGGAAAAAACAACATGCAGCTAACATCGTTGTAAATGTTCGCTTATATTCAATAATAATTTATAGCTGCACTTTTTCAATTTAATATAACCGCAGATGATTGATAATTGACAATTTCTGTTTAATGCTTTGAGTCTGGCAATGTCTAACAAAAAATCGGAAAATTTTTTCATCTGACAACCTGGCGAACTGACAACTTGTTGACTGACAATATTGTTAGAAAATATTATTGGCAGACAATCGTCTGCCAATAAATTGTAAGCTTTTGCGATAAATTTCAAACAAGCATGTGAACGTGCAATCTACCTCGCACAGTGGGGACTTTTGTAAAATAAATGGTTCTAAATATGGAAGCTCCAAATTGCTGATTGTATTTATCTTAAACTTCGCAAATCCCTAGAGGAGAAGCCAGGCTGTACAACGTGCGGCCTTCTGGGGTATAAAAGAAAAAAAGTTAAGAGATTTTATTATATTCTTTGAATTGCACACCCTACAATGGCCATATCTGGAGATCAGTAAGAGATATTTGAATAATTCTTTCAGGCATCGTAAATATATTCATATAGGAGTAAAAAATTTTAATTTGAAAAATTAAAATATATTTTTCATGGTAAGCAACTTTAGTTTTTCTAAATTTTTACTTTTTTCAGCAAATCTATTCGTATATCCAAATTTATGAAAAGGCTATGCTCAATTTTTGGCAAAATTCTTATAAATAACTTAATTATAAAATGCTGTTGTTGAAATTTTCAAAATCTACCGTCACACTTTTTATAGGTCCTTAAACACAAAAAAATATTTTTAAAATTTACGATATCCGGCCATTGCTTAATGTAGGGTACATGTCCAAAGTACAAAATATTTGGCATTAAACACTTTTGTGATATGAGACTAAAGAGTGAATGTGGTAAATAAATTTATTTACAAAATTTAAAACAATGAAGATACTTAAAAAACACATTTTTCAGGTCAACTTTAAAATTTCGAAATTTCAGCAATTTTCCGAATTCAAAAAACCAGTTATTAAAAAATTTTTTTCTTCAGTTTTGCTTAGAATTGTGCCAAAAATCTAATGCAGACTTTTAATTTAAAATCGGATAGTAAACTGAAAAGTTATTGGCAAACTAATAAAAAAAAGTCAAGACAAAAAAAATTTTAATGCTAAATATGTATCTGCTACACTGTCAGAGATACGGAAACACAAATGGAGAAATTACTTCTTTGTATTTTTTAAATTTTTAAAACTGGATTACATTTAAAAAATTTACAAGCCTCAGAATTGGTTTTGAGTCCCAGGTAGTAAAATTTGGCCTACCGTAACTCCTCTCATGCTTTAGTCAGAAGACCACCAAGCGCGTATCTTGGTGGTAAAGCCTGTCTACTTTTCTAAAGATGTTCGAAGTTTCAGATACATCCAATCAGCAGTTTAGAAGTTACAGATTTATTACCATTTATTATGCAAAAGTCCCCACTGTGACTTGTGCTGACAATTTTTTATTGTCAGTGCAGTGCCAGCACATTGCCAGATCTGACAATATTGTATAATCTGACAATCGTCTGTACATAGCTTTATGCTTTACTTATTGTGATAATGAAGTTTATATACACATAGGGAGTCTTTGAATGAACATTCCTAAAAGTATGCAGTTGTTTTAAACAATTATTAACGTATAAGTAATATCCCAATCGTTTAGATAAAATATCACTCATACGAAACTTTGTGGGAAAATCATAAAGATTTTAAACTAATCTGCTGTGCAATTTAAATAAAAAAATTTACATAGATGTAAAGAAAACGATAAGGTTACGTTTAAAATGTTGACTTTATCTTTCTAAAACGGAAGGCTTCAATTAGGACGCCTCGGCTAAAACGTAAGTTCATATCGCCTCTTTCAATAGTACAAACAAAATTAACTGGTTTAACTTGAAGTTTTAGATATTTTAAAAAAACTGATATTTCCATTTGCCTGAACTACATTATTCCTAAAACATTCCACCAACACTCTCAGCTCCTTTAAAATCCTCTCCTTTTTATCTTTTATTTCTAAAACTGTAAAAAGTAATAATTCAAATACACTTTGAAGTTGTGCAAAAAAAAATAATGTGCATACAAAAGAAACATTAGAAGCACATTTTAAGCATACAAGTTTTAAATGCATTTGAGTAACAAAAAATAATAAAAAAAATCAATTGAATCAAAGCATACAAAAGTATGTGTTTAAGATCGTATTATTGAAAAAAAAATGGAAAATAAACATACAAAAGACCTGCTTGTTATTTAAGTTGTTTTACAAACAGAAACAACAAAATTTCTAAACACAACTTGTATTAAGTACGAGTATTTAAATTGTAAAGAAATTATTTTAAAAATATATATTCTAATAAAATACTTTGTATATAAATTAAATGTATATTGCTATACATATGTTTAATTGAAGCTTTCAAAAATATATTGAAGAACTTCGGACATTTGTTGTTAAGGAGGTAATTAAATGGCCTATGTTAAATGTTTGTACCCTACATTACAGGAGGAAGCTTTAGGTATAAGTCTGTTTGTTAATATAAAATTTCACGATATTATTTTTAAATAAAAATTTCATATATTTGTTTAAGTATATAGTGGGAATATTATAAGTACTTATTAGAAGGAGTATCGGTTAGACTACGCCCATTTCTATGTTTTTTTGGAGCCAAAATAAACTTTCGTATAAGCAAAATCAACAATACACACATATACTACCACAATTTATAATATCGATTGTTGAAGCTATGACAATATAGCCCACGTACCTTTGTACGAAAAGAGAGCTATTAGGTACTATTTCTGCGCGCGATGGCTGTATCAGGATATTTGACTACATGCAATCACCTTTATCAACTATCCGCACCTAACATGTTCTTATGTAGAAAATTCTATAGAATATTAGCAACCTATCTTCTAGATGGAAACCTCATTTCTTTTAGGGGCCATTTGAGAGAAGGATAAGTAGTATAAAAGTCTTTCTAATATCACGCAACCAGTCAAGACAAATAAAATAAAATCTCCCTCTTACAACAACACGTTCAATTAATTGTATGTAAGTTATTCCACGTAAAACGGCCCTATGCAAGGAAAAAATAAGTTTCTCATTTTATAATAAAAATCTCTCAATTGATGTTTTTTAGGGAATGACAATTATAGAAAAAAATATTTTTTAATTAATTTATCATGCTAGAAACATTTTGGATGTTTAATATTTATTTCAGATTTTGTTTTATTCCCTTTTTCAATATTATTAAAAACCCTTATCTCTGAAAAGAATATACTTTTTTGCTTTTTATTGAATTTAAAAAATATTCAGCTAGAGTATTCTGCTGTCTATAATAGCATGGATAGCAAATAATTTTATGTCTTATTATTTTTTTATGAGTTTATCTTTATATTATTTATATTAATTAAATCAATAAAAAGTTTTATTTCTTCGAATTTTTTAAATATTTGTGCTAGGTCACACCCGTCGGTCACACCCGTCTGAACAATTAGATATACCAAAATTATTGTGTACCTTACAGTCAAAATTTTACCGAATTTATGCCGAAAGTCATAATTCTTTAAAACTAAGATTTGTAAGGTCACACCCGTCGCAACTTTCTGATGACTATTTTGAGCAGAAATTGTGTTCTATCAGTGTCTACCCGTTATTTAACAACTTTAACCTTAATGTCCTTGCGAGCCGCAATGTTTTTTTAAATAACAAATTTTATATTCTTGATTTATAACAACAAATGTGTGTAAAAAGGTCACACGCGGTTAAATGGAATTACTCATGTATCAAAAGTTCAAGCTACAACAGAAAGAATTTGTTCAGTTACTGAAATTCTAGTTCTCAATTGATCAAATTTATTAAAAATTTTAGAAAAACGCTGTTGTTTTGATAACTAGAGTTAGTAACTGCATCAATTATGAAATTTATTGAAAGAAATTCAAATTTCTGATTAACTATTTTTAGAGAAATATTTTTAGTAATAATTTTTTCTATGTAGACAGCAAATGAAACTAAACTCTTAAATGGTTGTGGATTTTATTAAATTACTGATTGAACTTGTTACATATAGCAAGCCAAAATTGGACTAGGTGTCTGTTCATAAGTGTTTGGCAAATATGAAAACTAAACTCCAGCCTAACGTATTTTCAAAGCACTAATGACCTCGAAGTCTGACACCATGGTTAAGTCGTTACTTTTCCGCTGGTCTTAAACAAACCAAACTGCTGAAGTTGTATTGGAAAAATTGAAAGCGTGTCTTTTGTTTTAAAAAAAAATGTTTTATATAAAAATGTTTTCTATAAAAATGTTATTAGTTAAAAAAAAAATTGTCTAGTAAAATTTATATATAATAGCCCCTAAAGAACAGCACTGCCAATTCAGCATTTTTAATGCCATATCTCTCGTTTTTTAAGCTGATTTAGCATAGAAGTATATATTTTAGCATATTTTTCATCATATAAACAATTTAAAAATTTTTGTTTCTATTAGGTGAAAATATTGGGGAATTTGCTCAGAGGTGAAGACAATAATCGATTTAAATATATTTTTATTCTGAAGATGATCTGTCTCCTATTGTCGAATATTAGCCTAGAATATTTTTTAGGCCAAATTAATTTGGCAAAATCAGATTCATAGACAAACAGTAAATTATATTATTTTCTTTTATATCGTTTTTTTCACAAAATATTGTTAGTTTTCATTATCAAAATGTTGGTTGTTTTATCACATATTTTTTAAGCATATTTTTGGCATATTTTTAGCATATTCTAGCATTTTTTTTTTGTTCATAAAAATCTAACATTTTTCCTTTATCAGCTTTTGGCAACACTGCTAAAGAAACACTTTAGTACAGAAAATGTTCTATGTTAAGGTTTAGTACTGAAAAGTTTCTATCGAAAAATTTAAGTACTGAAAATGTTTATATTAAAATCATAGAATAGAATATATAAAATATTTACTGCAATGAATTTTCTTCCTAAAATTTTTCTAAGGAAAAATTTTAGTACTGACAATTTTAGTACAAAACCTTTTAAACGAAAAACTTTCCAAAGAAAAACTATAGTACAAAAAATGTTCTACAGATAAATTTTAGTTCAAAAAATTACATAGAGAAAAACTTTAGTATAGCAACTTTACAAAGGAATAATTTGGATAAGCTCCTTTAGGTCGTGATGTATAAATTTTATTGGAAATCATATACATAATAGAGGCTAGTTTTGAAATTTCATTTAATTATATGAACATTTGGAGGGAGATACAGTGGGTTTTTTTTCAAACAAAGAGTAGAACTTCAATAGTAGTTTCAGTTATAGGGCATGTAGATATTATCACAGTGTTATAAAATTCTATGTATGTAAATACGAAAATACCAATATATAATATAAAATTTTGTATCCTTTAATATATATATATAAAAAAAGGATACATATTACAAAAAAGAATATTAAAATATAACACAAAAAGTTAGTACTACATCACTACCTTAACTGCTATTACTAACTTCGTTAAAAAATAAGTATTACAAATAAACTTATAGATTTTTATTTTCCAGTTGTATACATCTAATAATGCAACATATACAACTGTGCTCTTACACTTTATAACATCTTTATTTGTTGTTTATAGAAAAAAGCAACAAAAGCTTAGTACAGTTTCTTACAATTCTTATTTTTTTCTTTTAGTTTTACATTTTTATAACGTAAAACAAGAAGAAAAAGAAGTATGAAAATAAAAATATAACTAAAAGTAATAGAAAAGGACCTGTCAACCTGTTATGGTCAACTTATTTGCCCATTTATTTTGTGATTCTCTTTCAAGCATTCATTCATTCATTCAATCTGCCATTAGAATTGCCTCGTACACAATAATCAAACTCACCTTGTTACAGCAGTAAAATGGAAAAAGTCTTTAATGTAAAAATAGTTCTAGGTATACAATTTCAAATTTAAATTTTTTTGCACTACTTCTACATACTTCATTATAATGCCAAGATAAAGTATAAATATATAAAAGACATTGGCTAAAATTGAAAACATTGTAGCTAGTGAATATAAGAAATTAAACACATAATTTTCATTTTTAAGCAAAATGATACTCATTGTTGGCAGGAGAGATTTTCTTTACCTAATTTAGCTTTAAGGCTATTGGGTTAGTATTATTAGTTTGTAAGTAATTGGAAATTATGTAGAAAAAATTTTTGTAAGTAAAATTTGCTTTACATTTTGAGCTACATTTATAATTGACTTAAGAAAAATTTGTCATGGATTAAAGGGTGCAGGAGAATTTATTTAAAAGAAGTTAAACAGAAATTTCCACAAAAAATAGCATTCGTTTTTTATGATAAATAAACCAGCATGTATTTTATAGGGATGTAACGAATACCGATACCGATACCGATATATCGGCGATACTTCATATTTTCCGATACATCGGTATCGGCGATATTTTACTGTCGATACGACGATACTTTTAAAATTTTTTTCAGAGTTTTTTTTAACAAATAATTTATTTTTGTTCAATTTCACCATGAATTAAATTCACTTCGTTATTTTTTAAATCTTATTAATATCAATTTTAGAAATTAATAATCTTTTATGCTGTTATTTTGTAAAAATAAATATTTATTTTTTGTTAATTTTACCATGAATTCAAATTCAAGTCGTTGTTTTTTAAATCTTATTCCAGAAAAAAAAGACACTCCAAAGAAATCATTAAAATGTAGAATTCGCGATCCGGAAGCGTTGCAAATTTGGATAATTTCTAATTAGTTTTACATATCCTTGCCATTGCAAGAAGTTCTGTTTTTCGATTACCAATCACCGAATTGGAAGCGATGCTAGGACAAATTTCTTTTTCAGTGTTCTATAATGGTTTTTCCTCAAGGAAAAAGGATAAAAAATTATCCATTTTCACAATTTTTTTATGCGAATTTAAACTCAAAACTTTATTTTCATGTAAATTTAAGTGAATAAATATAAACTTTTTGAAGACTTTTAATAATTAAGCTAATAAGTTATTTAGAAGAATATTAGTTGATAAATGTTCTTTAAAAAATCGATTTTTTAAAAAGCATAGCGAGTATTTTTTAAAATTACAAAGGAATTAAAAAATTTTTCTTGCTTTTCTACTAATTCTCTGCATATTTTTAATATAGATTTTTTTGAAGCAAAGAAAATGTAGCTCCTTAAAAATTACTTCAAATTTTTTATACTGGGTTAAAATCAATTTTATATATTCTCTCTTACAATGAAATTTTGTATAATAAAAAAATTGGACTTGAGTTTTGTTAATCTAAACTTGAACTCAATTTCAATATTCGTATCGGTATCGGAATCGGTATCGGCGATATTTATTTTTAAATATCGGTATCGGTATCGGATCGGCAAAACGGCGTATCGTTACATCCCTAGTATTTTATCTCACAAGCTCACTTTACAGACAACCTATTTAATATATTAGTCCAGCCTTCCTTCAGTTTAAAACTTAAAGTTTCATCAATTTCTATATTTTTAAAATTCACAGTGTGGCGTATAGCTAATATATATCCTGTTATCTTGATATACATATTTATTACTTATCCGTAAGTGAGTAATTCCATTTAGCCGGGTGTGACCATTTTACACACACTTTTTGTTATAAATCAAGAATATAAAATTTGTTACTTAAAAAAACGTTGCGGCTCGCAAGGACATTAAGCTTAAAGTCGTTGAATAACGGGTAGACGCCGATATAACACGAATTCTGCTCAGAATGTTCGTCAGAAAGCTGCGACGGGTGTGACCTTACAAATCTTAGTTTTAAGGAATTATGTTTCTCAGTATAAATTCTGTAAAATTTTGACTGTAAGGTACACAATCAAAGTGTTTTTAATTGTATTATGTATTTACTGTTTGACAAAAAATTATTTTTCTTATAAAAAAAAACTATTTTCAAAATGAGACGGCTGTGACCGACAGGTTTGACCTAGTACGAAAATTTAAAAAATTTGAAGAAATTAAACTTTTTGTTGATTTAATTAATATAACTAATGTAAAGATAAACTCATAAGAAAATAATAAAACATTAAATTATTTGCTATCCGTTCCATTATAGACAGTAGAATAATACTCTTGTTGAATATTTTTTTAAATTCAATAAAAATCAAAAAAAGTATATTCTCTTCAGAGATAACGGTTTTTATTAATAATGAGAAAGTGAATAAAAGAAAATCTGAAATAAATATTAAACATACAAAGAGGGAGAGCATAATTTTTCTTGCATGATCATTTAAAAGTGCCTCAAATTGATTAAATAATACTAAATTGTGTATTATTTTTATTTTTTTTCTATATTTGTCATTCTATAAAAAACAACGATTGAGAGCTTTTTATTAAAAATTAGAAAACATATTATTTCCTTGTATAAGACCTTTTGCGTGGAATCACTCAAGTACTTGTTGATAAAGTATTGCATACTTTTAGGGTATTTTAATACAAATAGAATAAATCAGTACGTATGACTAATATGAGAATACATTAACAACCTATCAGAGGATGGATACTTGGCATCCTTAACGAAATATAAACTATTTGCGATGCACTACACTATGCAACAAAATGAAACGTTTGTCATGACCTTTAATAGCCACTATAATTTATTTGATGTGTTATGGTCCGCTAATTATAAAAACAGTCGAAATGTAAAATTTGTGGATACGTTTTTTTATTTTTTTTTTTATTTGGAATTTCTCAAGAGGCAAATACACCGATTTCATAATAACTTAGGAAGATGAAGTCCAATTTAATAATAAAAAAGACCAGAACACATGAAATAAAATTACCTTCAATTTGTTCTAACATTACTTTTTATATACTCAATGTTTTCGGAACTATTAAGACCGCAATGATGAAAAATATATGTTTTTTTTATAAATAATCGAAAATGCAAAAACTTACCCTTTTTATTAACTTGTCATTAAACCACATATCGTCACATGAAACGTAAAACCATATAAGTGACAACATGTTCAAGACCGTTGTTTTAATTAGTTATCGCACTGTTTCCCCTCTCTTGTAAATTTAAAAAAATTGTATTTAAATTGTTTTAGGGTTTATATGACGATATATTACAAATAAATTAAGCCTTATTTCATGAAAATCGGTGAATAAATATTGATTTTATTCGTAATAAATTTAAGTTAAATTTTCCCCTTTTGAACATAGAATATCCTGTAGGGCTTACGTTTAAGGTATAAGATGTGCTCAACACTTTTTTGTAAAACACCAATAGCAATATTTTTGTTGAAAAACTCCGCCCGTTATAATGTCGCTGAAGGGAAGTTTTTTGCCCTTTATTTATTAAGAGGGCAAAAAGACCGATACCGCGAAGATGTAGAGGGTTAAAATGTTCTACAAAAATTTTAAATATTATGTTTTACATAAAAAATCCAAACACATATTGTACGTTAAACGTAAAACCTGCAGGATATCCTATGCCGAGTCATTACGACTATGTGCAAAAGAGGGGAAACTTAACTCTCCCTAAAATTAATGCCAGATGTAAACTTTCAAAACGCCGATATACGTATATATTTTTTCGGTGGCCTATATCAGAATCAGCCGTTAGAGCTTTGTTATTTTAAAAAAGTATCCTTGTTGTATAGTGTAAATATTCGCAATTTTAGCGTAAATCAGATGATTGCACATTAATATTCATCGATTTTCATGATATAAACTTTCTTTTATTTTAAATTTATTTGGCTTTATGATTAGTTAATAAAAATTTAAAGTTTTTGCCATACCAATAACTCATGTGAAAAACTTCACAAGGACTCTTTATATAAATGAAAAACAGCAAAATAATATACATACAAACAGGATACTTATTAAAAGACTCTGCAACTTTATTATTACTATCTACTGACATTCTTGTTGTCTTCATTTTGAGCCAGACATTGATTTCCTGTTGTTTTCCAGTTTTTTTTTCTATCTTAGTTATGCTATTTATAAACCATCCTTTCATCTTTAACTTATTCCTCCTACCAATAATAGAAAAAAATTTTCTATATAACTAATGATATGTTCGATGATATGCATAAGAAATTATGTTGATGATGACAAAGATAATAAGCCAAAACATACAAGAATTTGGCCAATGGCAAATTTGAAATTCATCATATTGACAAGAGAAAATTGAAAATATTAGATGTATAGATTTTTTTATAATAGCAAAATAAATGTAAAATTACAATCTTAAAGATAAAAGGATGTACATAAAAAAAATTTCTAGAAGTCCTTTAAAAATTTTTCGAAAAATACAAGGAGATGTCTATAGTTAATAAAATTAGAATTTCAAAATTAGAATAGCAAAAATATATTGGAGTAAAAAATATGTATCATCTCTTACAGCAAATAAAATATAGTTCGGTATAATAATTCCTAATGGAATTTTATTTTTCAAAGGTCGCAGGAATTGCAAATCAATTACACTTGATCTGCATAAAAAATTCATTTAAATAAAAATATGTGAAATTGAGTAAGTTCGTTTAATGTGGTATAACTATTGCTAATATTTTTAGAGACTTATGTGTTGTTTCTAGAATCCAAGCAATCGACTGGAGTAGAAAATTTGTATGCAAAACACTCGAAAAACTGAGTACTTTTCATACAAATTGTTCACTCAATTCGATCGTTTGGGTTCTATAAATAGCACATTAATTCGGTTAGGACAGATAATTCGGTAAAAACAGTCCTTCAACACCAAGCTTCATAGAAATGAGAGAAAAAGTAAAAAAAATCTATAAATAAGCCAAATAAGAAAATTGGCGGGTAATGTGGTATACTATGCTCCGATAATGTGGTATACCATACTTTCATATAATCCGCTGTTATTCTCTTACGTAATCTCTTTATGACAAGCGTATTTTCTAGTAAGGGTAATCTAAAAAAGTAGTGAATCCGCCTTTAGCTATACCACATTAGCCGACTATGCGGTTTATTCAATTAATTATTGAATTCAAAATATGTCTACACTAAATATACAATATTGTTGCATGTATGTATTCATCACTAATCAAACACTCACCTTTGACTTTAAAATTAGTAGAGTAAAGCTTAAAACACTTGCTTTTAGAAAAAAAAAAACAATGTTTAATAAGACACAAAAAAAGCCCACCACGCATATTTGCTAAGACTCACTATTTTCATGACATGCAAAAATATAATACCCTAACGAAATATTAACTATCTGAGAGCATAAAACTATTAAGATTAACACCGCTGTTCATATGCTCTTAGTTTTTGAGAAAAGCAGCTATACCAAATTACCCGCCTATGCCAAATTACCCGAACTTACTCTATAAAGGGTTCAATCTGTTTCCAGTCTTTTTTTTCAATCACTTACAGATTTTCTTTAATGGGCGAAATTAATATTTCCGCTAGATACATCAATATATCGAGCCTTTGCTGCAATAGAGCCATCACTCCAAAAAAAAATTTTCTTTTACCGAAAACGTGTTTTAGGTTCTGAATTTACTAACAACTTTATGGTAAAGGAAACTTTAATTCTGCTCTCAACAGCTGAGTGTACAAAATATTCGAATGAAATTTTTACACAATATGACGAACGCTACGATGATCATTAGTAACTCAAAAATCGCATTTCTTGAGTTAAGACTTTATTGCAACAAAGGCTTGATATGCCCGATATTCCTAACAAAATTAACTTGAAATTTTTTTTAATTCGTTTTTATTTTTTAATTTTGGAGTTATTCAAAAACAGGTATCGAAAAAAGATTTTTTCATTCTAAATAAAAACAATAATTTTCTTTCTAAAAGCTCATAAAAAAATTTGTAGCTGTAAAAACTTTACCATTTAACTGTTATTGTTAAGGACACATCCTAAGCACAAAATATGCCTTATGCCATGAAAATTGATTGATAAATGTTGATTTTATTAGCAATTAAATAAAAATAGCCAGCTACTAAAAAGTCACTTACGGTAATAAATTTATTTTTGATAGAAAAAAATTTAATATGAAAGTACTTTTTAAGTGTCTAGGTGTATCCACTTAGTTGCAGGGCATTTCTCATTTCAAATGCCTTTTCCGTGTCTGTTGAAAGTATAGTGAAATATTTCATAAAATAAACGCATAAATTTGAAAATGAGAACTGTTTTAGCTTGATTTAAAGATATTTTTTTTTTGTGTTAAAAACGAAAAACGAAAATACTGTTTATACCTACTCTCTTCATACAAAATGGCGTGTCCATAATACATGCTGTTGATTTTCCACATTAAGAAACTATGAATTTTTCCACAAACGAGATTAAATTTATAATGGTTTTACAATATTTGCATTTGCATCCCTTATTTCACACATATAACTTTTGAAAAATATTAGAAATTATAACTTTTTTTAATTTTTGTAGTCCGCAGCCTTGTGTGTTGGGCGTTACTCTTTTTTAGTAAGCTTCACTACTCAGTTTAATTATTAAAATTGCATTAGCAACATACAGTAATATAGCAGCGTATATTTGTTCTTCAAAATATTTAAAACTTTTGTGAAGTTTGTTAAATAGTATTGTATTGCAAAACGTTTCATCAATCAATCATGGTTTGTATTCAAAAAAATGTATTGAGTGTTATCCATATAAGTTTTATTTAATTGAATTTTTTGTTTTGTAAATACTTAAGGAGTTTTTGTTTAATTAAATCAAAGATTATACATCTGAATTATTTTAAATTCAAAATATAGTGTGTGTGTTCCGAAGAACTATTGAATTCGCATAAAAAAGTATTGAGCGTTACGTTAGCAATATTCTTAAATAGAATTTATCTATAAACTTTACGACAACAACAAAAAGTTAACAGCATCGGAAGGATAGAAACGATATAGAGAACAATATCCATTTAGAAATGTCTGATTTTCTATAAAAACAAATGCTATTTTTACCACACTGTGGGTTGTTATATCTTCGAAGAATGTATTAAGTAGGCCATGTTTCGCTTCGAATAATTATTTGAAATTGACATAAATTTTTACATTCTTGCAAAAAAAAATCGACTACAAAATAAGACCCATATTTAATCATCATGTACTTTTACAAGAAGTAAGTGTGTGTGCGAAGTCTCATAAGAATCGGATAAGCAGAAGTAGTTAAAATGAATATTTACTTTTCATGGGCGTGGCACTGCCCACTTTTCTAACCACAATGTTGTAATGTAACGATAACTAAATCTATATGCGAAGTTTCATTAGAATCGGGTAAGTAGAAGTAGTTAAAATGATTATTAACTTTTCTTGGGCGTGACACCGCCCACTTTTCTAAACATAATCTTATATTGTAACGATAACTAAAGGTGTATGCAATGTTTTATAAGAATCGGTTTAATAGAAGCTGTTGAAAAAGAATATTTACTTTACATGGGCGTGGCACAGCCCACTTGTCTGATCCTGATGTAGTATCTAAACAAAAGCTTAATGTGTGTGTAAAGTTTCTTAAGAATCAGATGAGTAGAACTAGATGAAAAGGCATGTGTATTAACTTCTGTAAGTACATCCTTTTGAATAGAGCAAAAAAAAACCGAGATTGGGTCATAAATGGTGGAGTTTTGAGGGAACATACATAAAAAAATACATGACGAATTGATAACCTTTCGCCTTTTTTTAAGCCGGTTAAAAATAAGTCTTATTTGAAAGGAGAGTCACCCTACTTTTTCCTATAAATAAAAATAATTGTGAAGAATGTTTGTACATTAATGTTTATTAAGAATTATTTGAAAAGATAAAAAAATGTTTCCTTGTGAACAAAGCCAAGTAAAAATTGAAAAAGTGCTCACAACTTTAAATTTCGTCTTGCGATTGTTATATATTTTTTTTTGTTTTTAGAGAGTAGATGTATAGTGCTTTCAAATCCCATACTCACTTTTTGTAGTGTATTTTTTGCGCAAAAATCATTCCCAGAACAACTGCGAAAGCAAATGTAACGCTCAATACACAAAAATGTCAAAAAATCGAAAAGTATAATTTTATTTATGGATCCATTAAATGCGGCGAAACCTATAGTATGAATCCTGCCTTCTTATATTTCTATTAGTAACATTGCACTATGGCTCAGACGACCACTTTCTTTGGCCAAAAATATATTTTTTTTTATATTCCCTTTTGATTCATTTGTTATTGCAATGTAGTAGGCCAGACTTCAGACCAACAAAAATTTATTTTGTTTTTGGTAGCATTAATTAACCGTTTAATTATAAGCCGTCAAAGTTTAACTTTTTCTAAAAAGTTATAATTTTAATTGGAAAATTAGATTTTTTGAAACTTTTACCTGCAGCTACTAGCTAAATAGGTATACAAATTTAAAAAATATATTATCATGAAAAAAAGAAAGATAATGGTGTTTAGATTAACTTAAGCCAAAAACATAATCCAAAAAATTTTTGTGATATTCAAAATCTGTTTCACATAACCTATAAAATCGATGCATAACCTATAAAATGTACATAAGCTTGGGGCCTATTCACATATTACGTAACGCTATTTTCGGAGGTTTAAACCCCCCACCCACCTTCGTAATGCTTTTTACAAAACTTTCAGTATAAAGTATCGAATCCGTAACAAATCGTTAACCCCCTCTGAAGCGTTACGTAATATGTGAACGGCCACCAGTTTTAACCATAAAACTTTCAGAATTTGTTGAATTGGTGGTATTGGGAATTTAATTCAGTTTTGGTTTCGTTCGATTTTATGCAACTTTCGAGAAAGTAAAACTTTTTTAAAAATAGTTGTTTCGCTAAAAATGTTCAAATATGTTTCAAGGAATTATTAAAACATCGAAATAAAAGGTTTACAAGAATTATATAAGAAAAATCTATCAAGAGAATAATTCTGAATAATTTCGTTTATATATAACAGCTATGCCCGGATCCAGGGACGGAAAAATATTATGCTGATTCGGCTGAGTAGAACTTTGTGATGAAGCTTAATGTGTGTGCCAAGTTTCATTAGATTCGGTTAAGTATAAGTAGTGTAAAAATAGATTATCTTTGAATGGGCGTGGCACTGCCCACTTTGTCGTCACTATATTGCGCTAGTGTTATTATATTACATTCAATTAAAGAAAAAATATATAATAGTAAAAGTCTTTATATTTCTTAAATCCATAGCATAATTTTTAGGCTGTTTTTTGTACTTTTGCGAGTTATTTTTTCAGTTAAATTCAATATTTTGTATAAAATAAAACATTAACATTTTCCTTTAATTAATTGCAAGCTAATATTTACAATGTCACATCATCTTTCGTAATAACTCTCATTTCAAAAAGCTTTTTTCCCCCAAACAGAAATCCTCTCCAAATCCCACTTACTTCACTTTCAAATCAAATCGACAAACTAAATGTATGTCTCATCTGACCAATACAGCAGTGTTTAACCAATACAATAGACCATTTTGTAAAGTCACTGTCAAGCAAACCCATGGCGGTAATTATAACAAAACACTTTGGTTTTCGTTCTTCACTTTTTTTTGCTCCTTTTACTTGATCTTTTAAATGTTTAACATATTGTGTTGTGATTTGTTAAGAAAAATGTTGTAATAATTTTTTTTCCACTAACTTTTATAGGCCTTTTCAAATGTGTACATAAAAACTTTTTTGTGTGTATGTGTGTGTGTGTGTTCAAGTGTCACAGCAGCACTTGCCAAGCAACGCGTGTTAAACTCGCTTTGCTTTTGTCATTTTACTCGGTTGGTGTTGGTTTTTTTTTTTTGCTTTTAGTTATTTGCTCCTTGATCCTGTAATATTAAAATGATGTCGTTTACAAGAGTTTTAAAAAAAAATAAATCCTCTCTTTTGATTTTAAAACTGTAAGGACAAGTTTTTTTTCTTCTTGTTGTTGCTTTTAGTGGCTGCTGGTTCCGGAAACTGTTGTAGTTGTAATAGTTATGGTTGTTGGAGGAAAAAATAAAATCTGTTGTCATTGTATCTGGTATTTTGGTGTTGGCGTTTGGTTTTTGTTAGAATATTAAAATGTGAAAAGGCCTTTTGTACTGTCATTGTGCTAGAGGTCAAAATATAATTTTTTTTCACTTTTTATGCTATTCTATTTTTTTTTTCTTGTTTTTATAATTAAGCCAAATTAAGGAAAGAATGACAATGTTAGGAGCACTGAAATTTTAAATTAAGAAGAAAACTAAAAATTTTGCAAACCAAAATTTTTGTGAAATAATCTTTGATATAAAAAATTTTTAGTCATAAGTTCTTTTCTCGTCAAATAAATGCGATATAAGTAGAAACTTATAAATTACTCTTTTTAGGTTTCCGTACACCAAAAGTGTAAGGGAACCGTATGGTTTTCGCTACGCTGTCTGTCCGTCCGTCTGTCTGGCTGTGGTACTGTCTATCACAGTCTATTTTCTCGAGAACCGTAAGAAATACGGACCGGAAATTTTCACGGAATATGTATAACTATGACAACAAGACAGTTAAAAATTAAAGGGTATTCTAAAGCGAGCAAAGAAATATATTGAAATGCTTATATAATATATAGACATTTATATATAGACACTTGAAATGTTCAAAGTTAGTGTATTAATACTTAGACTACACTAACTAACACTGAAATTTAAACAAAATAAAAATCAAAGGGTATACTATCATTTAATGTAATTTTGACTATATAATTTTGCAATTATCTGTATCTTGGAAGCCGTAAGAGCCAAACTCTTGAAATTATCGCAGTCATTGCAGCATTTTAAAGGCAACCATACCGAATTCTAAAATAACCAGCTAACTAAAAATTAAAGGATATTCTATCAGGTCGTGTAATTTTGAAATTTAGCTGTATCTTTTCAAACAAAACTAACACTATCGTAGAAAAAAACAACTAAAAAATCCTTAAAACTAAAAGACCGACAAAAAACAAACAAAAGATCACCAAAAACGAAAAAATCGCCAAAACTAAAAAAAGACAAAAAAACAAAAAAACATCCAAAAACGAAAAAAATTTCCAAAATTAAAAAAACGCTAAAATATAACCAAAAAAGCGCCAAAACTAAAAAAACTTAACATCTAAAAATATCGTCAAAACCGAAAAAATCGTTAAAACGAAAGAAATCTAAAAACCGCTAAAACTAAATATATCACCAAAACGGAAAAAAGCGCCAAAACTAAAAAAACTTAAAATCTAAATATATCGTCAAAAACCGAAAAAATCGGTAAAACGAAAGAAATCAAAAACACGATAAACTAAATATATCACTAAAACGAAAAAAAGCGCCAAAACTAAAAAAACTGTAATAACTAAAAATATCGGCAAAATCCGATAAAACAAAAAAAATCTCCAAAACAAAAAAAATCGCCAAAGCAAAAAAAAGTCACAAAATCTAAAAAAATCGTCGAAAAACAAAAATCGCAAAAAAAATCGCCGAAAACGAAAACAAGTTCCCAATACTAAAAAATCGCCAAAAACCGGAAAAACATCACCAAAACTAAAAAAATCACCAAAGCTAAAAAATCGTCGAAAAACAAAAAATCGCTAAAAAAAATCGTTGAAACCGAAAACAAGTTCCCAATACTAAAAAATCGCCAAAAACTGGAAAAAATCGCCAAAACTAAACAAATCGCCTAAACTAAAAATCCGTCAAAACTAAAAAAATCGGCAAAAAACAAGAAAAATGGAAAAAAAAACAAAAAAATTGCCAAAAACGAAAAGATTCGGTAAAACGAAACAAATTCTAAAGAAATCTAAGAAATTCTAAGGATTGTAAATATTGAACATTCAAAGAAAAATTTTGGGTTACGGAAGATTGAACTGACAGCTGTTTCGAGACTACCAAGTCTACTTATCACAGCCCTTTACCTACACTACCAGCGACAGCAGCAACAACACTGTAGCGAAAATCCTACTAATTTTAGTAAGCTCAATTAACAGACTGTCGCCATCTCGCGGCGAGTCGCACCTATTAATGAACTTTTTTCTAAATGTTCGGAACTTCACTAACTGTCTTTTCTTCGCATGTTCAACTATTTGAAGCTTTTCTTATTTCGGTCTTAAATACATAATTTTAGCGAAAGATTAAATAGAAAATGAACTTAAGCCAAACTAATAAAATAACTTATAATAATAAAAGACCTTACAGCTCGGCTAAAAATTCATAACTTTACTTAAAAAATCACCAAAAAGGCAAAAGGAATATATGATTCGTATGGCATCCTTCGTGTTTTTTTTTTATTTTTTTATATATTTTTTTTAGAAACAAGCACAACCCGCGAAGCAATTAGCTTGTCTGCGGAAAATACCCATGGTCTATGGCGGGAATCGAACCCATGACCTCTGGACAGACAGGATAGCATCACTACCACTCAGCCACAGAGGGAAGTGCGAGTCAAAGTCGTACTTTACTGATTTTTTTTTATTTATTGTAAACCAAATGTAAATACCATTCGACATATTTCCATATTTCAACCAAAAAACACTTGAATTCAAATATATTCGTACCTTTACGTTTAATGAAATCGCAGAAAAAAATTCTTAAAATAAATCTGTGATTTTTTTTTTACATAAAAAAATCTTAAAAAAAAAATACCATGTACTAAATTGCTTTAATTTACTACCACAATCCTATAAAAAAAACTCAGTAAATCACTTTGAAATGAGTTGAATAAACAGGCCAACACTCAGTTAACAACTGCAACTGCAAACTTCTCAACGAACAACAAGAACAATAATATAAGAAAAACAAAAAACAGAATTAAATAAAAAATTAGCTGAAATGCAACATTTGTCTGACAATCATAAACACGAATATGAAGTGGCCGGCATTGTTTGGTAAAGACAAAAAGCATGCAACAGCAACATAAAATAAACGACTACAAAACTGCAATCACACAAAATGTTTAAAGTTAAATATACAAAATAGTTGAACAATTTTAATGCAAAAATCGTTAAAGCAAAACGTGATAGTAAAAATACGGGCATACAATTAAATCAAATACATAAAAAGTAGAAGTCGACTTTAATTTCACCGTTTGATGAAGCAAATTAGTGATTATCCTGTGCTCGTTAATGTTGAGCTCCAGAAAATTAGGAATTTTCCGTGAGAAAGCAAAATGCATCACATCACATACTCTAATTCTAAGAACCTTTGAAAATATCCTTTTGCTAGCAAATATTCTGACAATATGTCTCTTATTGTTTTTTTTCAAGTTACTGTCTAGTCCCTTTAAAAAATCTTAGCTCGGAAGGATGTAGGGCAACTTTGCACAACAAAAAAACACAAAAACAATATGAAAAGTGAGCAATAAAATATGTATGAATGCTGGCTTATAAATAGAAAAACACTAACTTACACACTCACACATACACAAAAGTCATTTTACACATACACATGATAACATACACACTATGGGGTCATATATTAAAAAATAAACATGAAATCATGTTTATATTTTATTTCATTTCATTCCATTTCGTATTTCTGGCCATTTTTTTCGCAGCCAAGAATTAATTGTATAAAAAAAATGTTTTGAATTTATAAAAATTTCGTTTTTATCCAACCGAAAATTGTTTTGTTTTTTTTTTTGTCATTCCCGTAAAAGAGTTTTTGTATATTTGTGCAATATAAACATTATATTTTCACTTATACATAAGTATGTATGTATGTATGTATGTATGTATGTATGTATGTATGTATGTATGTATGTATATATGTATGAATGTGTATCCGAACACTGCTTATAAATGTATGTGTGGTTTATGGTAAACCGCAATGCGAAAAATGTCAACTTGTGGCATGAAAGTTAAACAAAAATTATATACAAACACAAACAGAAATTATATTTAATTTTTTTTTAGAAAAAAAGAAAACATCTCCCTTAAAGTATGCTACGAGTTAAGTATATATATATTGGTACAACAAAACGCAGTTTAGAAACGAGAATAAAAGAGCACAAGAGTGATATTGAGAAAAACAAACATTCAACAGCACTATCGCAACACATACTGGACACTGGCCATACAGCTGATTTTGAAGAAGTCAAGATCTTAGATAAAGAAAACATTGAAAAGAAAAGGTACACTATAGAAAGTTTGCGAATTCAACAAAAGAGGGAAAAGACGATGAATTTAAAAGAAGATACGGACAACATCAGCACAAGTTACAAAGTGGCAATAAAGTAAACCTGTGATATAGTTTTTTAAGTTGTGTTCTTTGTTTATTTACTTTTTTTGTAAAAAAATGTTTAGTTTGAAATATTTATTGAACAAAATCCACCTAAATTGGGGTTTTAACAATAATTAATGAAAATTAAAATAATAGTGTAAGTTTTATATTGAAAAAACGTGCAATGATAACAATATTAATAAAATGTTTTTAACAAATAAATAGATTTCCCATCCCTTGATAAAGTCAACAAATAATTGACGAAACGTCGGGAAAAATGAAATAAAATAATTTGTTTTATTTGCATTATGAATCTTTAGGCCTTATTAGCTCATTTCAAAATACACAAAATACAAATTTACATTGGCCATACAACAAAAATAATTAAAGCAAAAATTGTTTGACTGCCCTGTCGAAAAATCACCAGTCGACTACAAAAATAATCAACTTATAGTTAACTTTTCTTACACTAACTAAAAGCTAACTATAATTTAAGGCTGATTTAGCCGAACGTAAGTGTAGAAAATGTTGATGTAGTTGCATGTGCTGATCGTTTCTGTCTCATAGCTTTTCAATGTGACAGAAACGATCAGCACATGCAACTACATCAACGTTTTCTACATTTAGGTCGGCTAAATCAGCCTTTAATCCAGAATGAAATCCACAAAATCAATTCTTAACTTGAGTACATAATCGGTTTTATTGAGAGCCAACAACTTTACTCGCAGCTATTTTGAAACTCATTTCAAGTTTATATTAAATATTTGCTGTTATTATTTTATATAGTACCTTAGCTGGGTGGTCATCACGTTGACTATAAAACGTGTGATACATAGTTCTAGCCCCAGCAACATCTTTTTACAAATATACTAACTATCAGGTGACTTAAATAAAGTCAACTTTAAGTTAGTTGAAAAGTAGTGCAGAGTGAGATAATTGACTACCGCCAGGACATCGCAATGTTAAAATACTTAGTTGTTTCCATTGGCAAGTAATCCAAGTGTCAGTCAGAACTAGCTGCGAAATATTTAGCTTAAAATTAATTGAAAGTTAACTACGTTTCCGACAGGGTGGTAACTTAAAAAAACACACACTTTTGCACAGATATTAGAAACTGACCTTGTTTAGTAAATATGTAAATACACTTTAATGTGACCATTAATTATTAGTTTTTAGAATAAATTTCGGCAGAAAGAGAGACTTTTTTATCTAGTATAAAGGTGCTATTTATTTAGTACGTTATTGGCTATTTGAATCAATGCGAAATGAAGCGAAGGCACTTAAAATTAAAATATTCTAAGAATTTTTTTTTAAATATGTTGAAATCTCTAGAGATGTTTCTTCAAAACTCGAATTTTTCGCAAAATTTTCTACAGAAAATTCTCTAAAGAAAGTTTTTCTCCAAAAAATTTTCGTACTAAAAAGTTTGCTAAAAAAAATTGTTTACAGAAAAATTTAGCAGCAGGAAATTTTCTATAAAAAAATTATGCTACAGAAATTGCACATAGAAAAGTGATGCCACCGAAAAGCTTCTGTAGAAAAATTTGGCTGCATAAAATTTGTTGGAGAAACTTTTCTACAGAAAATTTTATATAGAAATATATTGGTAAAGCAAATTTTATATAGAAAAATTTTAAGGGATGCATCCAATACCGATATATCAACGAAGATGCAACAAAGTCAATTAACAAAGCCATTGCGACTACGTTCTTTGACGCGTTAACAATTAGTTAACAGTCTTCGAAAAATAAAAATGTTTTCTATCCCTACGGTAAATGGAACTGACACAAAACAAGTCACGTAACCGGTCCCCAGGTGATAGGGACCAGTCCGAGTTCTAACACTTCCTATGAAGCGGACCAGCCACTTTTACATGGAGATGGCCTAGGATGGGGTTAATTGATACTTTGTATGCACCT
The DNA here is from genome assembly GCA_956483635.1 of Panzeria rudis. Classification (NCBI taxonomy): domain Eukaryota; kingdom Metazoa; phylum Arthropoda; class Insecta; order Diptera; family Tachinidae; genus Panzeria; species Panzeria rudis. The sequence continues at coordinate 10,437,430 of OY101451.1, forward strand.
TGTAACTTGTCTCTGAACTATCTTATGGAGTCCTAGTCGGTGTAGAATAATATTGATTATATATAAATATTATTCGAAATTCAGCTGTAATTCGATTAATTTAATCGTTTAATTTATTTTTTTATTGTTACAGATCCAAGTAGAAATTGTATTTTATTTTTAACCATGACAAGCTAGTACACTACCCACTCGACCACAGGGGAACTTATATTTCAATATTATAAATACCAGTTAAGCTGGACTTAATATCTGAATATAGTTACGGAGTAGGTCATTGAAGTGATGCAATTAATATTATATAGAGACACTATGTGATAGGACTTAGATCTAGGTGCATCGAATTTGTTCAGTGCCGTTTACTAAAATACTAGCCGGAGTACCAACTAAATTGACTGAAAATTGTTAATATGTTACCATCTACACATTATGTCTTTTTTCACCATTCACTACTCCTTATTTTTGGTACCAGTCTCATTTTCTCAAGTCATAGGACGAGTACTTTTGGATCATTTGTCACCAAATTTTCCGCAGGGATATGTCTGCATTGCATTGATGTTTTGCCAAATCATCAGTAGACTTCAACCAAATTGTTGAAAAGTTTAGCGAACTTTTTCGTTTTTTATTTGTAGCAAAATACGATCTACCTAATACATTCTTCGAAAATATAACAACTCACAGTGTGGTAGAAGTAAAATTTTTTCGAAGAAAATTAGAAATTTCTAAACGGATAATGTTCCCTAAATCGTTTCTACACTTCCGCAGCTGCTTACCATCATAAAATTTAGAGATAAATTTTGTTTAAGCATATTTTTAACGTAACGCTCAATACATTTTCTTACGAATTCAATATTTAGAACAATTCAGATAAATAATCTTCGATGAGTTTTAACATAAACTTTCAAATTATACTGTTTAGTAAAGTTTTATAACGTTGTTTATTAAATATATTGTTTACTTTAATGAAACGTGTAGCAAATAGATAAATCTGTTTAAATATTATTTAAAAAAAAAGTTTATATATGTACATATCGCAACTTCTTTAATAAAATCTAAATAAATTTATCAGTTGTTACGCGTTTCATTAAAGTAAACAATGTACATATTTAGTAAACGACGTTATAAAAATTATTTAGTTTTAAAAATTATTTCGCTGTTGCGTACTAGCAAGTAACTACTAAATAAATATATGTATATTTTCTTTTAAATCAAAATTTTTGTGGTGTTTTTAATTATCTCCTTATCTCTTTTTTGGTGTTTTATGTATCATGACTTAGTAAATATAGTATTTACAAAAAATTTTGCCGGTAAAAAGTTGTTGTCTGTAATGTTTCCAATAGTTTTTGCCTTACCGACTTTTATGTAAATCGCATATTTAACAAAATAAACAACAAAATATCGAATAACCCATCACTAATAAAATAAGATAAAAAACACTTAAATTTACAAATTTCGGTAAACTTTTTCGGTCCCAAGAATTTGATCCGGTCGTGGAATTTTGAAGATGCTTCCACGTGGTCAAAGCTGAAGGCCACTGAACGGGTCACAGGTTGCGGATAGTGGACGGCCTTTAGATATAAAGGTTAGCTGCGAATAATTGCCTTGGTATGAATAAGCAGTCCCGGACAGCCAGCGAGTGTAAGCAATGTATGCTTCACTTGCACTGACGAGGCGAGTAAAGGCCGTCTCTAAAACTTAACACTCCAAAAACCCAACCTTTTTGGGTTTTAGGGATTTTCCTCTTTGAAATGGAGATTTTTTGGGACTCCTTTCTTTAAAATGGGGACATGGAGCAAATTTTTTGTCTGACAGCACTGCCATCTAACAATGTGGTATATAGCAGGGATGGGCAAAAAATATCTATATATATCAATATTTTCTCAAAAATATATCAATATATATCGTCGATATTTTTAATGGCAATATATCGATTTTTTTTCAAAATATATCGGCAGTATCAAATTCGATATTTTGTTAGTTTTGCTTTTGTTTTTGGTTCAGGTTTTTTTTCAACATCTTTTGTGTATTTGAAAAATTGTCCTTCTTTGATCATAATTTTCTTGATGAACGTTTCATGAAATATTGTTGAAACAGGAAGTTGGAAATTGGAATTTGACTCTTTTTAGGTTAATTATTTATAAGAAAAGTACTTTTTGTGTTTTATGTAAAAAAAAAAAATTGAAATTAGGTATGAATAATCATGCTTGAAAAAATATTAATATATACCGATTTATCGATATTTTTATTCTATATATATCAATGGCGATCGATATTTCAAAACATATCGATATACATCGATATATATTTTTCACTTGCCCATCTCTAGTATATAGCTGTTTAGTATGCTATGAAAATATACATAAAAATGTGGCAACTCATTAAACACAGCTGTGTTCAATAAGAATTGTGCAAACCCAGTAAAAAATCCGTTGTGAATTCTTTAATATTTGAAATTTATAATTAGTTATTTTAAGTTAATGAGTTTGAAAAAAATTTCTTCAAAAAGAAAAGTTTTTGGGTAAAATTTAATATTTTGATAGACATATGGAAGGAGCACATTAATGAGATAAGAGGTGTTCACTATACTCACACACAGTGATGATAACGTTGGTACAATGGAACTTTTTTGTAGAATTCACACGTAAAAAATACGATGGTACCCCTGTAACTTATTTGGTACTATCAGCCATGTCACAGAATACCATACTGATCGGAAGTGGTTTCAGTTCCGTAAGTTGCTTCTTCAGAAAATGAAAAACGAAAATTTTCTTCGTAATCAAACCACTTTTAAATTTCAAAGTGGAATTGAAAAACACTTTTCTACAGATTTCATTTGCAGTAAATATTAGAAAACGTGCATACTTTTAGGAGCGTCAAATAAATATTTGGTCATGAGGTTTCCATGTTAATAAAAAGCTTAATGTGAGCTTTGCGTTTTTAGAGTAAACAAACGCCTCAAGGTATAAAAATGATATCATTGTAAAAACAAAACACAAAATAAACGGAATCTAAAGCATAAAAAATGTACTTTTTAGGAATGACAACTACGGAATCAAAACCAATCCGAACGGAATCTGTGACACGGCTGTATATCTTTGCAAATTTTCCTAATTTGTTGGCTGGTATACATTGAGTATTCGATAATCCCTTGTCTCTACTTTGGCTCTTAATTTAATTCTCTCTTAAAACTACTCAGGCGGTTATTTTATGAGTGAATTTATGCACCTATTGAAGCCGAATCTATAGCAGGTAGTCTTGAGAGAACAGCTTATAATATTTACCTTTTTGCGTTGAAGTCTGATTACACTATGCAACAAAATTAGACTTTTATCATGACCTTTGACTAGGGATAGGTTTTTTTTATTTATTCTAATATTTGGGATTTTTCAAGAGGCTGCTACACCGATTTCATAAATTTTATTACAAAAACATTAAAACACTCTCAAGAAAATTACCTTTAAGTCGTTCAAACATTATTTTTTATGTATTCAATAGTTTCGGAATTGTTTAGACTGCAATGATAAAAAAATATAAATTTGTTTAACAAAAATTGGAAAATTATAATAAATCGAAAATAGCAAAACCTTAACATTTTTACTAACTGATCGTGAAGCCACGTATAAGTTACTTGTTCTTTTTTTAGTTTTTTTTTGTAAGTTACTAAAACAAAATAAGAGAAAAAACCTATTTTTTACAATCTTAATCCAGTTATTTCTTAACATCTAAAATTTAAAGAACATCTTGTTAAATTTAAATGAAAAAATAAGTAGACCGGTTTTTAATTGAACTTTCATTTATTTTATATTACAATTTCAGTTAATTTTACGTACATAATATTTTGAGTGTACATTCAGTTACAACTCTCCGGCAATTGATGAATTAGCCTGAATATAGCACTAAGTTTTCAACTCAACGAACGAGCAATTAGCGATACCCTACGAACGATAGTTTCAAGTCGACCACTTGAACTGTCATCCGAGTGCATTATCGATTCTTGTTCATGCACATGTATTGGTAGAACGTTGCAATTGAATGTATTTTTGCCGATCGTAAGATCTCCCGAATACATTTTCCACTCGTACTAATCGCGGTTAAAAGTATCAGATTACAAGAACCTCCGAATATTTCTCCCTAATAAATTTTGCAATCGTACTAAGCGTAGTTAATCAAAGCCGATCATTTATAGCTGCAACCCGTCAAGACCCTGCCTAATATCTTTTGCTTGATTTTATTTTTATCATAGTTCACTATCTCAACGGATTATTGCAATTTTTTGCAGCCTCTTCAAAAATCCAAAATTATATACATATAAAGAAAAAACTAAAAATGTATCCATAGCATTTTAGATTTTAGTTCTTTTTGTTGTTAGAGGACCATAACACATCAAAAATTGTGGGTGTTATTTTTCTTGTTGCATAGTGTAATCTTTCATAAAGACATGTAATTATTTTTTTTTTTTATTTATTATTATTTATTTCTTTCGAATTGTACTTATTTTTTCCCTTTTAAATGCAACGACTGATTCTCCCCCTGTTGCACCTTCTTTAAACTCGTTTAGAAATAGCCTGTTGTTGTTGGCTTAATTAGTTAGCGCATTTACTACAAAGCAAATGATGTCTGTAAAGTCATCAAATTCATCAATTTTTCTGATGTGCGTTAGTGGCATATGATTTGTCACTAAACTGTAGCGCCATCTATTGATACTGATCTATACTAATGTATTTCCCAGCACCCTTTTTTGTCGGTATTATATTAATTAATTAATTATCTGGTAAGCATTAATTGCCTTTGGGAAAAAAAAGACTTGAACAAGACATAAATTTAAAAAATCAAAAAAAACCCGACTGCGTAAAAAAAATAAAAGAAAACAGCTTTAAACCGTCACAAATCCTAAGTGGTCAATCGAAATTAAAAATCATAAGAGAAACCTAAAGAGGATTTTCAAATACCTGTCGAATGATACCCATTTTGATATTGTTCGCCGACTTTTTATTTTTTTCGTACTGTCATATCTTTAGTGACACTCCCGGAATTAAGACAAATCGATTGACGTAAGAATCATGAAAATCGGCCTACGCATACATACATACATTCATACATACATACATAGACTGATAAACATAATACCCTTCTTTGCGTCGCCCAGTCGGTTAAAAAGAAATTTGATAAAAGAACATAACTATTTACAAATAGGCCAATTCTTTATTTTGAACCCTCCACCCCACATATATTTCAAATTTGTATGTTTGGCAGTCGGTTCGCTTTTGCAAGAATTAATTTTTAAATATTTCTTTTTAGCACATCATCATACCCTTTAAACACAAATAACTGACGTCTCAATACGCAACACTCGATATCAGTTCTTATAAGCAAGCAAATATATTTACTTTAATGTTTACACAAAATAGACAACAACTTCCGTTATTTTTTTTATGTGTCTACCGTATGTACATATGTGTGAAATACCAAAAACGACCGGATGTGCTTGTTAGAAAACAACAAGTATAAAAATTATACAACAATTACTTTGGCAAGCCAACTTATTTTTTTGCCACTTTTATAGTTTATGTCTCTCTAAGAAATTGTATATTTGAACAAACTATTACAATCATATCACATTTTTAAGCCAAAAACAAATAAATAGTTTAAAAAAATTATATAAAAGTTTCTTGAGGATGAATGTCATCCCCTGGCAGCGGCATACATATTTGGTGAGAGAGAGTGTCAATATGACAACAGCGTCTTGAGATAACTACAGACATATTTTTGGTTCAATTGTTCTTTTATTTTTCCACACAGCTAACCACGTTATTGGTTTTTAAGAAGGCTGGCATTTTGTTGATAGGAAAACGGTTCTAGAATTCACTTACGCTGCCAGCTCAAAAGACGACTAAAATCAGTTTATTATATTTTATTTTATTTTATTTAACAGACTTTCTCAAAAAATTATGTGACCAAGCTGCACGCAACAAAGCCTTTCAAACAAAAAAATTATTTTGAAACCCGGTTCAAAAATGACAGAATTATTGTAGGACGTAGCAAATTTCAACACCGCTTTTAGAAAAAGAAAATATGAAACAACACAACAGGCAAACGCTTTCAAACAAAAACAGAGTTATGCGGTTGAGGGAGCAAATATCCTCACCGATTTTCGAAAACAGTTATAGAACCAAACTGCAGGCAAACAAACCAAAAATTTTGAAAATCGTTTTACAAATGACAGAGCTATGCGTGTACAAACGTAAAAACGAATAATTTCAGTAAAGTGCGACTTTGACTCGCACACGAAGAGTTGCTTACGAATACCATATACATACATATCGTTACTTTAATTTACAAAAGGCGTATCTAACATGTAAAAATTTAAGTCTGAAACAAAAAATTTAATAAAATGATATACCAAATCTTATGTGTACATATTTCAGAGTTCTCAAATTTTATGTTTCGAACTTAACATTTTTTTGTGTTAGATACGCCATTTGTAATTTAAAGTAACGCTATATTCCTTTTGTTTTTTGGCGATTTTTTTAGTTTTGTCGCTTTTTTCGTTTTGGTGATTTTTTTTCGATTTTTCGGGATTTTTTTAGCTTTGGCGACTTTTTTCGTTTTTACCTATTTTTTTGTTTTTCCGATTCTTTTTATTTTTGGCAATTTTTTTAGTTTTAAAGATTTTTTAGTTATGGAAATTTTTTTGTTTAGTCGATTTTTTTCCTTTTAGCGATTTTTCGCTTTTTTGCGATGTTTTCTTAAATTTTTTCGTTCTTAACGATTTTTTTATTTTTCTTTCCCTTTTAGTGATTTTTCGGTTTTTTGTGATGTTTCTTTTTTAACTTTTTTCGTTTTTAATGATTTTTTATTTTTTAGCGATTTTTTTCTTTTTTGAAAAATTTTTTAGTTTTGTCGATTTTTGTTGGTTTTGGTTTTTTTTTTTTTTGTTATGGCGATTGTTCGTTGGGCCTTTTTTCTTTTTTGGTTTGGCGATTTTTTCGGTTTTTGCCGATATTTTTAGATTTTAAGATTTTTTTACCTTTGGCGCTTTTTTACCGTTTTGGTAATTTTTCTTTTCTGTTTTTTCCGTCTTGGCGCTTTTTTCCTTTTTGGGTTTGTTTATTTATTTATTTTTTTTTTTCATTTTTTGCTTTTTTGGCAATTTTTAGTTTGGCCGTACGAATAATCCCCCAAGTGAAAATTGCCCGAAACAACTAAATGAAGAAACGCCCAAAATAATTGGGTGATTCGTCATAGTGAAGAAACACCCAAAAAAAAAGTATGATATGAATAATTGATCCAAGTTTTTGGGTAAAACCACCCGAATTTGGAATGAATAATCGGCCAAAAAAATTTTTATTGTGTTTTTTAATATTTTACAAACATTTTTCAATAATGAATTATGAACAAATATCCAATTTTTTTACAATAATTTTTGGGCGATTCTAGATTTTTATTTTTCGGGCGATTTTCACTTGGGCGATTATTCGTACAGCCTTTTAGTTTTGATGATTTTTCAGTTTTTTTTTGTTTTTTTACTATATTTTTAGTTTTGTTTGAGAAGATACCGCTAAATTTCAAAATTACACAACCCGATAGAACACCCTTTAATTTTTAGTTAGTTTGTTATTTTAACATTCGCTACTATTGCCTTTAAAATGATGCACTAGCTGTGAAAATTTCAAGAGTTTGTCTCTTACGGTTTCCATGATACAGCTAATTGCCAAAATTACATTAACTGATAGAATACCCTTTAATTTTTATTTTGTTTAAATTTCAGTGTTAGTTGGTGTAGTCAGTCGGTGTATTAAGAAACTAACTTTGAAATTTTCAGGTGTCTATATATAAGTGTCTGTATATTATATTAGGACTTCAACATATTTCGTTGCTCGCTTTAGGACACCTTTTAATTTTTATGTGTCATATATTTGTTGTTGTAGCGGTCATAGCTATACATATTCTGTGAAAACTTCAATATTACGCCTGTGACAGACAGACAGACAGACAGACAGACGGACGGACATACAGACGGACTAAAAGCGTAATCAAATCAATAGGGTGTTCCTTTCCACTTTTGCTGTACGCAACCGTAAAAATAAAATAAAAAATACACACGAATTGATAACCTCCTCCTTTTTGAAGTCGGTTAAAAATGGCAAGCTCTTCATTTTTGAAAATTTTGGAACTACGAGGGTAGTTTGTTTCGATCAACTATGTAAGAAAAACTATCGTAAATTTAAAGATAATTTTTGGCATTGAAATGCATTAAAAAAAAGAAACAATCCCAGTGAAAAAGCAGCAGCCAAAGAAGTCCATAAGATTCTAAAATTGTGATCCGGAATTGGTACTAATGCACATAGTTTCTAATGATCTTTGTATGGTCTTGTGATTGTAAGAAATTTTCCTTTTCGATTCCTATTCATTGGATTTCAAGTCATGCTCAGAATATAATGAAAAAGCTATATATTTGAAGTGATACAAATGTTATTTCTGCCAGGCTGTAGAATATACGAAAATGCTAATTTTTGTTTACATAATTTCGTAAAAAGCCAAATATATACACTTGTTGATATTTTAGAAGCAGTTAAAAAGTTATTCCGTAGAAATAACTTCCAATATATTTCTTAATTTTATAATTAATCGTCATTTATTCCAAAGAATTGTTTCTAATTTTTGTAAAATTTTAATCAGTGTGTTTCTGCAGGTGCACGAAATTACCCAAACTTGCACAAAAACTGTTTTTATATACAAATTTTGTATTGAAAAGAGCTTGCAGTTAAGTTTAGATAACTTCGTGCACGTACAGGAGCAGATTGAATATTTCAATACTGTGTCTCATAATATTTTTGAAAGCTCTTACATAAAATAAATCTTAAATTTCTGCTAATAAAATGCAAATAAAAACTTTAAATAACACATAAAAATGAGTTACTCTTAATAAAATGAAAAATTTAACTAAAAAAACTTAAACTAATTCCTGAGAAATAAAACCTAAAAGCTTAAGGGCCACGCAAAGGTGGCTCTGTGAAAGCTTCATTTTTGGCCTCACATCGATTTTTATCACGCACACTATCAATCAAAACATCTTGACTAAGATGAATAAGTTGCTCCAAAGGACATTGGAACTCACAGCCAGGAACAGTTAGCTTTTGTAACTGTTCTTTTGGGTTGTTGCTGAAGTAAATCTATAAATAAAACAAAAAGATATATATCGATTTTCGAGACAACATCACACAAAAATGTTTTACCTCCACATAATATTCTCCAGTTAATTTATTTTTATGCAATTCAAAAATGATCATGGATGAATAGCGTGGCATTTGTCTTTTCCAGATTTTCATAGCAGCCATTATATTCACCAGGGTGGAATCGTGTCCTGTGTATATGTATAATTTACGAGACTTTGGTGTTAAACTGTTGTTGGCTTTGGCCTTCATTTCGTTGAACATTTTTGTAAGAAAAGGTCCAGATTTAATTTTTTGCATCTCACGTGACCAAACATTATACACGTAACTTTGTTCCGATAAAAATTGCATCTTTTCAGGAAAGTAAGATTTAGTCCAGGCGGGTAATTGCAGTCCAAACTCTTGCTGAAAATCAATATTGTAAGAAAATCTCTGTATTAAAAAGTAAATGGTTTAAAAAAACTATTATTTGTTGAGGGCTTAACTATTCTATATGCCTGAATTTACTCATTAGTAGAATTTATATTCCTTAAAAAGTGCTTTTTATTAAAAGGTACTATTTCTTACAAGGTACTTTTTCTATAAAGGTAATTTTTCTTAAAAGGTACTTTTTCTTAAAAGCTACTTTTTCTAAAAGGTAATTTTTCTTAAAAGGTAATTTTTCTTAAAAGGTACTTTTTCTTAAAAGGTACTTTTTCTTAAAAGGTACTTTTTCTTAAAAGGTACTTTTTCTTAAAAGGTATTTTTTCTTAAAAGGTACTTTTTCTTAAAAGGTACTTTTTCTTAAAAGGTACTTTTTCTTAACAGGTACTTTTTCGTAAAAGGTACTTTTTCTTAAAAGGTACTTTTTCTTAAAAGGTACTTTTTCTTAAAAGGTACTTTTTCTTAAAAGGTATTTTTTCTTAAAAGGTACTTTTTCTTAAAAGGTACTTTTTCTTAAAAGGTACTTTTTCTTAACAGGTACTTTTTCGTAAAAGGTACTTTTTCTTAAAAGGTACTTTTTCTTATAAGGTACTTTTTCTTAAAAAGTACTTTTTCTTCAAAGGTAATTTTTCTTAAAAGGTACTTTTTCTTAAAAGCTACTTTTTCTAAAAGGTAATTTTTCTTAAAAGGTAATTTTTCTTAAAAGGTACTTTTTCTTAAAAGGTACTTTTTCTTAAAAGGTACTTTTTCTTAAAAGGTATTTTTTCTTAAAAGGTACTTTTTCTTAAAAGGTACTTTTTCTTAAAAGGTACTTTTTCTTAAAAGGTACTTTTTCTTAACAGGTACTTTTTCGTAAAAGGTACTTTTTCTTAAAAGGTACTTTTTCTTAAAAGGTACTTTTTCTTAAAAGGTACTTTTTCTTAAAAGGTACTTTTTCTTAAAAGGTACTTCTTCTTAAAAGGAACTTTTTCTTAAAAGGTACTTTTTCTTAAAAGGCACTTTTTCTTAAAAGGTGCTTTTCCTTACTATTTTTTAAAGGGTAGTTTTTCTTAAAAGTTACTTTTTCTTAAAAGGTACTTTTTCTTAGCACGTACTTTGTTTTTGAACGGAACTTTTTCTTAATAGGTAGTTTTTTCTTTGGTCAAGTTTCCCCAAAAAGCTTTGTTTTTTCTAAAAACTACTCCCACATTTTTCTTACCTCAGCCAGTAGGGTCAAATAAAGTGATTGTATATCCTCTGGTTGTGTTATATTCATGCCTGTTAAAGCAGACAATTCTGGAAACATGTATAAAAATGGTTTAATCTCTTCTCTTACAGCCTCCATATTCAAAGTTTCATGTAAAGCTTCAAAATAGCGTGGACAAGAGGTGCGCACTAAAAGAAGCTTAAAAATATTAAATTTTATTTTTAATCCTTCGCACTTGTTTTAAGCTTATTTTTCCAACTTACTGTGTCCTCACTTAAAGGCTGCGAAAATACGGGAATTGGCTGCCAATTAATTTTGCTGTTCCATTCCATGGGTGTGTTTTTGGGCGGAAACATACTGGCCAGAACAGTCTCCAAGGACATGTGGGTACGTGCTACACCAGTAGCCTGGGCATGTACCAACTATAGAGATAAAAGCAATTATTTAATATTAATAATTTAATAAATTTGCTGCTCAAGAAAAGAAAGCACAAAAAAAACTTACATCTGGTTGATAATATGGATCCAAAAGGTTATTATAGCGTCTACGCAGCAAAGTTCCCATGTTAAATAATTCCCTTTTGCCAGTCTTCAAGGCAGCATGAGGAAAGAGAAGAAAATGTTTAACCAAGAAAACCGCCAACAAATGTAACATCAGCAGCAGGAATACAATACCACATTAATATTATACGCATCATCAACGAAATTGTTTGTAGTTATTTCAATTTTGTTTTTTATTTAATGTTGCAACGAGACATCATCAGTGTTGCCACACAAATTAAAGTAAGAGAAACCAGTGAACAACAGTGATTTATTACAATGCAGCAGTTACCAACCAGACAGCAGCAACATGAAAAAATATTGAGCAAAAAACGGAAGCGTTTCACCCCAAAAAAAAAAAAAGTTATATTTTGATATAAAGAAAAGAATTTTTTATTTTTGTTTCTTTTTCACCACAGAATGAAAAACAAAACTTTAAATGTATGAGAAACAAAAAAAAACAAAAATGCAAGAGCAGGGAACACAAATGCAGGGCTTAAACAACAAACTGCTGCAGCCATGCCACTTTAAGTGGTAATTTTGTTGCCACTACAATACGACGAGTGTGTGTTTATGGAAATACAAAGTCTCACTCATACAGACACTTACTTGTGCATGCATTTGCATAACAATTTATTTTAAATGTTGCATTTGCAACAAAACAAAACTTTATCAAATAAAACAAAATATTGCAACAAACTACCCGTACCGTGTGTACTGTGTACTACTTTACTTACATTTGTTATGTGTCCCCAGCCATATGGGTAAAATGTTTGATTTACATGTGGATCATTTGGGTAGGTGTCGGCAGGTGTACGTGGTCCATGACGAAATACCTGCAATTTACAAAATGAAATTACAAATGTTGTTTCTTTCTTTTTAGTTTTGTTGTTAAAAAAGAAGAGCATAAAATACTCCAATTTTATAATATAATAAACTTTTACTGTTTTGCAAGTAGATTTAGTAGTTATTTTTTTAAGAAAAAAAACCAGCATGTTGGCAGCTTAATCAGTGTTGCAACAGGAACAACAACAATATGTGCTCATCATGTTGGGTAACAAATGAATTGCTTTTGTTTGTGCCACAAGAACTGGTTGAAATTTTTTAAGGCAAAAAAAAACTATTTGCTTTTATGTAAAAAATGTTTGTTTCTTAAAAATCATAACATAACAAAATTGTGCCACTAGTGTTGTCATGTCATGTCATGTATTTTAAAGTCATGTCGTATTTGTCATGTAATGTATTGTCATGTCATGTAAACGCGACACAACATAGCAACATATAATTTACTTTCTTATAATTTTATATAATTTTACATAATTTTATATAAATTATTTTTTTATTGTTTTAGGTAAGTAAAAAAACGTGTAGGAAAAAAATGCTACAAAATTTAAAAACAACACCAACTACAAAAACGTTCAAATTTAAAGTTAATTTACAATTATTTGATAACATTTTGTAATAAAAATTATTTTTGCAAAATCAAACGAATTTGCATTTTATATAGATTTGTAAGCATTTTTTATATAGCTTTTTCAATAAATTATATATTCATGTTGTTGTTTTTATATATAATTTTTCTATGTTATCAACTGGAAATGCAAATTCATAAATTCAATTTAATTTTTCAACTACCGGGAACTAAATATAGAAAGATGGTCACAGACAGGGTATTAAATTGTAGTGAAGGTTGGAGTATTTAAACAAATGTATAAAGAGTGAGAAGTATTAGTAAATAAAACAATTATATTTAAATGTTGCACTGTGGGATATTTAACTAAAATAAATTTCAATGTTAGTTTGAATCTTTCAGAAGAAGTACTTTTAAAAACACAGCTTTTTCAAAATGTACTTTCAAATCTTATTGAATTGTATAAAAATATTTCTGCAAAAATATGTTCTGTTCTAAATTTTCGGTTCCAAAATTTTTCTATAGAAAATTTTCGGTTCCAAAATTTTTCCATAGCAAATTTTCGGTTCCAAAATTTTTCTATACAAAATTTTCGGTTCCAAAATTTTTCTATAGAAAATTTTCGGTTCCAAAATTTTTCTATACAAAATTTTCGGTTCCAAAATTTTTCTATAGAAAATTTTCGGTTCCAAAATTTGTCTATAGAAAATTTTCGGTCCCAAAATTTGTCTATAGAAAATTTTCGGTCCCAAAATTTTTCTATACAAAATTTTCGGTTCCAAAATTTTTCTATACAAAATTTTCGGTTCCAAAATTTTTCTATAGAAAATTTTCGGTTCCAAAATTTTTCTATAGAAAATTTTCGGTTCCAAAATTTTTCTATAGAAAATTTTCGGTTCCAAAATTTTTCTATAGAAAATTTTCGGTTCCAAAATTTTTCTATAGAAAATTTTCGGTTCCAAAATTTTTCTATAGAAAATTTTCGGTTCCAAAATTTTTCTATAGAAAATTTTCGGTTCCAAAATTTTTCTATAGAAAATTTTCGGTTCCAAAATTTTTCTATAGAAAATTTTCGGTTCCAAAATTTTTCTATAGAAAATTTTCGGTTCCAAAATTTTTCTATAGAAAATTTTCGGTTCCAAAATTTTTCTATAGAAAATTTTCGGTTCCAAAATTTTTCTATAGAAAATTTTCGGTTCCAAAATTGTCGCTTCGAAAATTTTCTATAGAAAATTTCTCGGGTCCATACAAACTTCACAAATAATAGTAATAGCAACTCTTGTTTTTACGAAATTGATTAATTAAAGTTTTTTGAAAGCAATAAAAATATAAAAATAAGCCCATATTTGGTCTTCCTTGCCCACTGTATTGCAGTTATGTGTGTTATTTTGCTTAATGAAGCGTTGTAGTTGTAATTATTTTTACACACAAACTGTTTGCTGCTCCCGCACACGTGATTCATATCAAAATAAAGCTCAAGTTACACTGTCGTTTATAAATGAGTGTAAGGTATGAATGAGCTTTTAAGTAATTAAAATATTTAAATGTATGGAAATATGGATGGTGTTGCGTAAAAAGGGCCACTCTTAAACCAGAGTGGCCCTTTTTACGCAACACCATCGATATATCTCTCTTGATTTATTTATTATTCTCTATTTATAATTAATTATAAATAGTTATTCTCAAAATTTGTTCAATAAAAAGATGTTCAGCTCTAAATTCGTTAGATTATTTTTTTGCACATTTTGTTATTATTGTATTATTTTCAAACCTACCACATGTAACAATTCCAAAGTTGAAGACTTTTTAGCTTCGTGAACTGACTCTAGAGGCAAGGCTGCAATTGCATTTGCACCAAAGTAAAACACCAGAAGACATTTCAATACCGACACCGAAAATACCGTCATCACTGAATAAAGTTCTTAAAATAAATGTTGACACTTTTCAAATATTTATGGTTTTTTATGGTTACACGTAAATTAAGAAAGTGTTTGCTTGCTATGAGGAACAGAATATAAAACGCATATTAAGGTAATAAAGCAAATTGTCTTAATACTGTTTGAATATGTGCAAGAGATATTGTTTGTATAGAGTAACGCGTAAGAAAAGAAACAAATATTGTGATTATTTTCAAAACAGTCAATAAATATACGAAAAAATTATAGTTGCTATGTTCTGTGGTGTATTTTGGAATAGGGTACTGTTAATTTTTCCTTGGATCTTTGAAATATTGTCTCATGTCTAATTTTGTTTTAGGAGAAAATAGTACAAATAGTATAAAAATCACTTTGTAATTAAATCCAATATAGTTCGAAATAATCACATTAAATAAACAAAAATTTATATTAGACTAGCTGACCATGACAGATATCAAAAATTATTGTCTAACTATTTGTGAGCAGGCTTACTTGTTAATCTCTTCTGTTTAACTAAATCGATAAAGAGAGAGAGAGAACACGAGAGATAATTACAGCATTTACGATTCATTAGTTATATTTTATTCTATTTTTAGTTAAAACGAACTTTAGTTACCCTGCATAAGCTTTTTTTCATTCTTATCACTTAAATTTACATTTGCACATGTAATCTGACTAAGAGTGCAAGTAAAGTCCCAGCGAAAAAATATATATATTCCTCCATAGCGTAGTTGGTGATTTTGTGGCGAAAATCAAACGTTTTTTTTACTAGATTAAAGAAAAATTTTGCTTATTTTTCTTAATTTTCTATATAAATTGTCGAATTTGAAGTAGAAAAAAGCCAATCGCGATAAGGCCTATTAGGTTCTTGAAGCAGAAGCGCTATTTGGAAGCGCTTCCTAGGTTGCGTAAATAGAAGAGAGAGAGAGAGAGAGAGATCTCTTAATTTGTTTTTAAGCACAAATTAATATTACCTCTCATTTAGTGGAGGAAGCGAAGACTCATTGCGAAACGTGTTTCGATGGAGTAGACCAAAAACTCTTCTTTACAAACCTGCTTCGTGCGAAGCAGTTTCTTTCAAAACCATTTCTCAGTAATTTTTTCTATTGACATGGTCCCCGCCCATAATCTCATAATGAAAAAACATAAAAACAAAAATCAGAAAAAATGGGAATGTAGAAAAATAAACCGATGGGAACGCTGGGAAAGTGCACTTTAATATCAGCTTGAGATTTAATTCTCGTATTCAATTTTCACGAAAAAGTTGTATATATAAGAATCAAAATCGCATTCAACAGAGCCACCTGACAACTGGTGATAAGCAAATACACGTGAGCACTGACGATGGAAGTGTAGCGGCTTCCGAAAGTGGCGCTACTCTGTTCTGCTGTGTATGTTGAAAAATTAAGTTGATGTTAATTTTTCCTTTGTTCCTTGGAATATTAATCATGCCCAATTCTTTCTGAATATAACGTTACGAACCTTAGCCTAATATTCAATTTGGATTTATAAATAATCAAATTATTTGAAGGTCTTATTGTCATTCACTTTGTAAAATGTACTTTTTTATTATCAATATGTTATTTTATTAGCACTCATATCAATATTTAAGCCAGATATAAGAAATTTAAACATTTTATGCAGACGTCTATTGCAATATAAAGTGTTTTAACTTTTTTGTGTATTTAACAATTTGGCAAGAAATCAATTATGCATATATTTCTATTTTTTTTTTACAAGTTGCTTAAACATTAGCACAAAGTAGTAGTAAGTAACTATGTTAATAAAACTAGTTGAATAAATATGGGGCATTCCACGCCAAAACGGCGGTGTAAATGTACCAATTTTGTGATATTTTTTAGTACACCTCTAAAGAACCTTCCTGGTAAATTTTTAGATTTTTGTATTACTCGTTTAAAATATATTTAATCTTCAAAAGAAAAATATTGTTTTACTTTTTGCTCATAACTTTCTTAATAATGTTCCCAATTGGACAAATTTTTTTTTAATATATGGAAATTGCTCATTTTTAGCTTCTATCCACCCAACAATTTTTAAGGCCGGTCCATTTGTGGGCCTACCTTCCATAGCTACTATTTTGTTCGATTTTTGAGTCGCTTTAGTTAATTTTGAATAAAATCGAGATCTGTCGAGCGATTTTAATAATTTATGGCTTATTTTATTCCAAACATACTCATTTGACTTCGTGTCATATCATTTACCTTTAATTCAACTTAAGTATATGTTAGACGACTTATCAATTAAGATTCATACTGTCACTCTTAGAGCTGTATTTCATTTAATAGTTATTGATATTCACTTTTTTCTATATGTCTTTTGTTAAGCTTCTTATTATTTATCTATTCTAATATAAATTATCATTGCTCGACTTTGGTCGAATGGTCTACGCGGTAAAGAACTCTGACGAGAATAGCTAAAGCTATCGGAACATGTGAGTTCAACTCTCTGCGCAGTCAAGTGTTTCTTTGTCTACATGCTTCATATTTATCTCTAAATAAAAATATAATTTAATCGAAAAATTAAATTAAAACCGAACTCCAGCCAAATTAATTAAATTTCTTTGGAAATAAAACCACAGAGTTCGACTAAAACTTATAACTTAATTATTTTAATATAAAAAAAATTTTAAAGAATAACATTTAAGAAAAAATACTCTTAATATTATAAAAGAAAAATCATTTTTGTAATTATCACCAGTAGAACTAAAGTTATGATAATTTAAAAAAAAAAGTATTGAATGTTTTTAATTTCGAATAACTTTCAGAATTTTCAATTAAAAAAAATTGAGTAATGAATTTTAGTCGAACTGTATGGTTTTTTATCCAAATTTCTTTAATTATTTTGGCTTAAGTACGTTTTTAATTTAATCTTTCGATTAAACTATTTCTTATTTAAGAGAGAAATTCTAAAGCGTATAAATAATAAACATTGGCTGTACGGAAGGTTGAACTGACATCAGATGTTTCGAGCTCACCACAGTCTTCTCATTAGAGCTCTTTTACCTACACTGCCAGCCAGATATTATACGCTGGTAAGACAGAAATCAAAAAGCTTCAAAATAGTTGAACATGATAAAGAAAAAACAGTTAGCGAGGCTCCAAACCTTTGCAAAAAAAAAAAGTTCATTAATAGGTGCGATTCGCCACGAGGTGGCGACAAATCTATTAATTGGGTTTACTAAAGAATTAGGATTTTCGCTAGGTGGTTATTGCTGCAGTCTCTGGCAGTGTAGGTAAAAGGGCTCTGGTGAAAAGACTGTGGTGGTCTCGAAATATTTGATGTCAGTTCAACCTTCCGTACAGCCAAAATTTTTCTTAAGCCAAACTTATTAAATAACTTTGGATAAAAAAAATTTTAATTTTATTATAACACCGGGTACTGTGTTCAAATTTGTAAAAAAGGTTGGCCAACATTGATTATTTCATGAGAAAAATATTTTATGTATGTTTGTTATAATCTTCATGTGTTTTTGTTGTAAATTCCATGCGAAAAAGAGCCGCTCATATTATTTCGCATGAAAACTTAAAATGTTGCCAATGCATTGTTGAACAGAATACCATGCTTAAATGAACAAACGAACCAAGTTTGGTCGAAATGGGACCCCTATCAACAAAAAGTTATTGATTTTTCATGGAATTGCTGAAAATTAAACATTTTTGCCATCTCAATTTATTTTTTGTTTTTTTTTTATTTTCGTTTTTATACAGAATCTTTTTTAATGGTTTATGTTTTTCAAATCGGACAATGCATTCACGCTAGAAATTAAACTGAAAACAGATTTGAATTTAGGCGCTTTAAAAATTTTATATTCGACATATTTTTACTTAAATGACATTTTCTCAGCAGGCCAGTGAAATTATTATTGAAGAGACTGACAACAACCATCAACTATCGCTTACAAACCTGCCTTTTATTTTTCTGAAAATAATTACTACCTGCCCTATCAACCGTTTTCGACTTGGCCTTGATTTATGGGGCACCTTGTATACACTTTTACTGATTTTCGAAAATTCCGAAGCTTTTATTCGATTTTGAAGTAACACCTTTTAACTTTTGACATTTATTTGCAATTGAACCGTTTTTCGATGCAACCAATTTGCAAAATTTTGAGCTCTTTGACCAAAATTGATTATCTACAATAATTAGCTAATTTCGTTTTAAATTTGTTTCTTAACTTTCGTTACATTTTTCGAAAAAAAGTATTGTTTTATTTTTGTTTTCATAAAATTAAATATTTGAAATTAAAATGATCTTTGTACTTGTCTGTAGAATCTGACATTCATATCTAAGTTATTTAATTAGTTTTTTGTTAACGCTAATTAGTCTATACGTTTTATCAGAAATCGAAACCAGTTAAACCAGTATTTCATTGAAAAAAAAACTCATATGTAATTTCATTTTAAGTTGATCCAGTTTTATTTTTAATTAAATGAAAATTTTCACAGCTTTCGTTGCTTAATCTACAGAAACGTTAATGAAATTCAAATTATGTTTTTTTAGATAGTTTTACTGGGAACTATATTTAGATTTATAATTAAGAGTAATTACGTTTATTTGTTTATTTTAAGTCACAATTATTGAGTAATAAAACTCATGTTTTTTTCCGTATTCAAATTATAATTAGTATTGAAAAAAAAACAGTTAATCATGATACCACAATTGACCGATTAAATAAACTTGTGACATGTTATGTGCCGACCGCTTTGAACTATAATCAAATACAGATTAAAGTAAAATTAATAAACAACAATTTTTTTTTGTTTACAAAAATGATTGGCACGAGACTTAGGAGTGAGTGCTGACAGTGCAAGATCACAATGATTGATAAAAAAATTAAATAATTGTGTTGAAAAAAATAAAACAAAAAGCAAACAATAACACACCAAGTCCAAATATTATCAGAAAAAGCTTTGCTTTACTTTCAATATAGGGTGATATTTTTGTAGTTGGATTTATGGTTTGTTATAATAAAAAAAAATTTACTCGATTTCAAAAACCTAAAGCTTACAGCTTTAAAAGCTCCACTCAGAGCTTAGGCTTTAAAGCTTAAGTTTTAAAGCTTGCAGCATAGAAGGAAGTAAGTTTTTTTTAAGAACTTTGATTTTTTCGCGCTATAAGCTTCTGAAATCGGAAAGTATTTAAATCTTAAAGCTTTTCATAAACAAAAAGCTTCTCAGTCTTGGCAAAAATTTTAGATTCGAAGAGCTTTTCTTACATTTTTTAACTTAGAAGTTCTTCAGAGTATCTTTTAAAGTTTAGAGCTTTTTCCATACAAGTATAACATGATTAAAAAATCAATTTTCATAAAAATTGTATAATCATCATCAATAATGTGAAAGAAATCGGTTTATTTCAACAAAATAATTTTGAATTCAGACTATATGCGTAGTGAGTAACTATTTTATGTTGAGCGAACAGCCTGCCAAACTTCATTCTATTATTGGAGAGGGTATTTAGAATCTATAACTTTTTATAACCAAGCTATAAAAAGAGTTCAACAGCAAAGAGTAGATGTTATACTGATTTTTACTCACACGAACTCATAGAACCTTCTTGAGACAGCCGACGAAGCGGCCAATGCAAAGTATTGAAGTATCATGCCTTGGCTAGTTGCAAAGTTACCTTGATTTTGCTTAGTAACACATTTTCTAAAATGTTTTGCGGAATTTTTTTTTATATATCAAAGCCAAACGTTAAAAATAATCACTCTTTAGAAACAATGTAAATAATATTACATACTCGTATTTAATTTATTTTATTCATTTTCTGTACTCACCACATGCAGTAATTCCAAAGTTGTTTGATCTCTTCCTCCTCCATAGCCCGTTAGGGGTGCTGAAAATGCCGTAGAGCCGAAGTACCCCACAACACTGATTGTTAAAATCACCATTAAACCCGTCATGACGAGACAATGTTTTCGAGATAAATGCATACGCGGCATTATTTTTAGAGGTATTTTATATTAAAAAAAAATTTATTATATAAACACAACAACAACAACAACAACAATTGATTTATATTATTAAAAAATTAATATATTTTTTATTATCTTTTTGGTTTTGTATTAAAAGTGTTTGTTTATTTTTCATTATTCTTGAGAATTTGGGTGAATATTTTAAGTTGAATGCAATTTGTTTAAAATTTTTTTGATGATGAGAGACAATAAATAGTATTCCATTTTTAAAAGAGTTCATATGAAGCGTTTAATATGTAATTACATATTTATTTTAAAAATCTTTAAGTAGAAAAAAGAGTATAAATAAATCGAGCTTTCAAAGTCACCGAATATAAGTCGGACTATTCAGTTAAATTAATATCCATTTATTGGAGAGATAAGTTAGTTTCTTTACTGCTGACAACTATTTCTCATTTCAAATGCTTTATTCGTCTCTGTTGAAAGTAGAGTAAAATATTTTACAAAATAAACGTGTAAATTTTAAAATTTAAACTGCTTACGGATGATTTAATAAATTATAAATAAATTTACATAAGTTTTTTTGTGTAAAACTTTCCATTATGTGTTAAAAACGAAGAACGAAAATTTTGCGTATACTCTCTTCATACAAAATGGCGTGACAGTAATGCATGACCGTTGATTTTCCGCATTAAGTAACTGTGAATTTTTTCCAAAACCAGATTACATATAAAACGATTTTAGAATATTTGCATTTGCTTTTCTTAATTCACACATCAAATTTTGGAAAAATATTAGAAATTATAGTTTTTTTAAATTGTTGTTGTCTTGTGAATTGAGTGTTACGCTATTTTAGTATGATTCATTACTCAGTTTAATTATTAAGAACCAAGACCTACACTACATAATAGCGTAGGTTTGTGCTTCTAAATAATTAAAAGTTTTGTGAACTTTGTTAAATAGTATTATATTGCAAAATGTTTCATCAAAGAATCATAATTTGTAGTCAAAAAAATGTATTGAATGTAATCCATATTTTTATAATTTAATTAAACTTTTTGAGTGACGAGTTGATGTTAAAATACGTCGAAGATTATATTTGAATTCTTTTAAACTTAAATATAGTGTGCGTTCTGGGAAAAATATTGAAGTCATATAAAAATGTATTGAGCGTTACGTAAAAATTTTTTCAAGTATAACTTATATGTAAATTTTTGAACGTAAAACAATCTAAACCAGCTGAAAGGTAGAAACGATATAAAGAACATTATCTTTTTAAAAATTTCATATTTCCTTTGAAAAAATTTTGCTTCTACGAATGTAGGTCGTATTTTGCTACGAATAATTATTTGAAATTAACATAACTTTTAGCAATGTTAGTCGATGTTATTGAAATTAGTGTTACTTGAAAGAAGATTTAGCCTAGTTTTCGCTCATATATAAATCCTTGTAAAGAATTATTTAATATATAAAAATTTTTTATTTTTCCATTTGAAGTCAAAATTGAAAAAGTGGTCATAACTCTTAATTTCGTCCTGCGATTATTATAATTTTTTGGTTTTAAAGGGTACGTATTTACTGCTTTCAAACCCTATACTAATTTTTGGTGGTGTATTTTTTTCACAAAAATCATTCCCAGAACAAATTGAAAAGGAAAAGTAACGCTCAATATTGAAAAATGTTAAAAAGTGCAAAAATATAATTTTATTTTAGGAGCCATTGAATAAGTCGAAAACTATAATATTTATATTAGTTACATTGGTAAACAAAGAAAAAATATGTACGTTTGGAATAAGAATCACCCATGTATGTATGACCAATTCATAGATGTTGTTCAAATTGTTGATAATTTCAAAGCATAGAAACATTCTAATAACATGTTTAGAAACATTATTATATGCTAACACTATTACGGGATTTACACGATGACTTTTTCCTCTGCATTTTTCTTGAATTCTCTTTTCTGTTGCTTCCCCTTTGATCGCCTTTGTACCCCGTTTGTCAATAAACTCTAGAAAAGTCACGCTAAAAAGTCATCGTATGAATCCCGTATATGTCTATGTCCATACGAGTCAACTTTTGCTGCGCAACTTTTGAGTTTATGGGAAGGAGTACACTGCTTCATGTACATGCAACTCTCTTTTGTTTTCTTCTTCGTAATATTAAGCAACAACTAAATCTATGTAAAAAAAAACACAAGCTGCGCAACAAGAATTTCATTAGACACGAATGCAACTTCAAAAGAAAATTTATGAAAGTTGCAAAAGCAAAAGTTAACTCGTATGGATATGGACTATTTAACAAGAAAAATGCCAAGGAGTACCTCTGTATACTCTTTTATGTATTATGATTCCCCTAACTAACTACGAAAACAGTAGAAATTTTAAATTCTAGGCTTTTTGAAGAGGCTGTTCCACCGATTTTCTTATAGCTTGAGAAGCGATTGTCTGATTTTATTAAAAAATCAATAAAAAGCTTGAAACAAAATTACCTTTAAGCTTCTTTAACACTTTTTCTTATGTACTCTACCGTTTCGGAATTATTTCGACCACAATGATGAAAAATATATTTATTTTACGCTTAATTGCAAATTTTTTATTGTTTAACAATTTATAAAAAATTTAAAATGGCAAAAAGCTACAATTTTTGCTAGCTGATCATAAAACCACATATACTGCAAACTAGAGAAGAATAAAATTTTATTTTACTATTTAAATGTTAGTTAATATAGAGCTTTAAATACATTTATTGTAAAATAAGTTTCTTTGTGTTATGACTCTATTGCAGCAAAACCTCAATATATTTATATGGCTGATTCTCATTCTAAACGTACATTTTATGTTTTTTTTTTAAATTTTTTTATACCAATGTAACTAAATGAAGTATGAGAAGGTAGGATGCATCTTATAGTTTTCACTTCATTCAATGGATCCTGATCTAAAATTATATATTTCGATTTGTTAAAATTTTTGTGTATTGAGCGTTAATTTGTTTTCGCGTTTGTTTCGGGAATGATTCTTGCGAAAAAAAAATACATCACAGAAATAAGTAAAACAAGATTTTATAATAATCGCAGGTCAAAATTAAAAGCGATGACCACTTTTTAAATTTTGATATTTCAAGTGGAAAAATGAAAATTTTTATCTTTTAAAACAAATATTTACAAACTTTTAAACAAAAGCGGAAAGAAGGTTAACTCTTCTTTTAAATAAGACTAGTAATAATAAAATCGACCAACAATGTTATAAGATATGTCACTATCAAATAATTATTTGTAGCAAAATACATTCTTCGAAAATATAACATAGTGCGGCAAACTTTTTTCAAAGAAACTCAGAAATTCGTAAGCAGATAATGTTCTATATATTGTTTCTACCCTTCACCTGCTGTAAACTTTTATTTAGCGTCCTAAAATTTATAGATAGATTATATTTAAAAAAATTTGTTACGTAACGCTCAATACATTTTTATACAAATTCTATATATTTTTCAGGACACGTACTTTAGTTTGAATTCAATACAATTCAGATGTATAATCGTCGATATATTTTAAAATAAACTCCATAGCTATTCACTAAAAATTTCAATTAAATTAAAAAACATGGATAACACTAAACACATTTTTTTGGACACAAACGATGATTGATTAATCATATGTTTTGCACTATAATACTATTTAATAAAGCTCCCAAAACTTTTAATTTAGAAAGTATAAGCCGACGCTGTTATTTTATTGTATGTTATTAATACAATTTTAATAATTAAACTGAATAATGAAGAATACTAGAAAAGCGTAACGCTCAATACATAAGGCTGCGCACAGCAACTAATTAAAAAAATTTAATTTCTAATATTTTTCAAACATTGTATGTGTGAAATAAGAGAAGCAAATACAAATATTTTAAAACCGCTATAAATATAATCCCGTTTTTGCAAAAATTCATAGTTTCTTAATTTGGAAAATCAACAGCATGCATTAGGGGCACGCCATTTTCTATGAAGAGAGTAAAAACAGTACTTTTGTTCTTCGTTTTTAACACATAAGAGGCAGACTTAGACAAAAAAAAACTTATATACATTTATTTGTAATCTATTAAATCAGTTTTAATTTTAAAGTGCATGCGATTATCTTATGAAATATTTTATTATACTTTCAACGAACACGAAAAAAACATCTGAAATGAGAATCAGCCATATACAAATATTTTGTTTTAAAATAATTTTAATATTCAAAAAATTTATTTTTATATTAATTACATGCTTCTATTGTTTCATTTTCCTTTATCTTAAATTTTATTTTATTTTATTAAAAAAAACACAAGATAGAACAATAGAGGGAGAGGATAAGAGGGAGAGGTAGATAAAAGCCAGCAATAAAAGAATCAAACAAACCATTTATAATGGTTCATTTAAAAAGCACTTCACACCTTTTTTGTTTAAATGAAATTTTTTTTATATTGTTAAACACTTCTCAGAAACAAACAAAAGACCTTCAGAATATCGTTTGTATTCGTTGCAAAAATTTTAATTAGAATTCACCAAAATGCAGTAGAATGATTGTTCCATATATTTTTTCTTTTCTTTAATTTTACAGTTGCAATTTAGTTTCAATTATTGAATGCTTATATATTTTTGTACTTATATATCTTTTTATATATTCCAAAATTGTTTAAAATATTTTATAAATTGTAAATACATATTTTTGTATTAGTTATGAAAGTTTTTTAATAATTTCTTGTTAATATATATTTTATTTTCCATAATTTATTAAAAATTTCACACTTTTTTTGTTGAGAATTTATTTTAAACTGCTATAACTAATCATCAGTTTCCGTTAAATTATATTAAAATTGTTATTTCTTTTGAAATTTTTGTTAATTTGCTTTAATTTCTTTACCGGTCCCATCAATAACGCTTATTCAACTATTTTTTTATTGCTGTTGTATTAAGTTGTTAAATTATTTGCTGTTTTTTCTACCAATGTTGCCGGTGTTAAATAAAATTAGTTAACTTTTTCTCTAATATGCTGATGTTAACTGTTTTTGGTTTTTATTTTAATTATTTCTTCTATTTCTATGCAACAAGATTTAATCGTATATAAAGTACAGGAAAGTAGTGTTCATAAGTTACAACACAAGACCGCAGTCATGTGTATTGAGCGTTATGAATTTTTAGTACGCTTCATTACTTAGTTTAATTATTGAAATTGCGTATGTTGTTAATACTTCTATATATTTAAAACTTTTGTGAACTTTGTTAAATAGTATTATAGATTGCAAAAGGTTTCATCAATCGATCATAGTTTGTATCCAACAAAATGTATTGAGTGTTATCTAAATGTTTTTAATATTATTGAAATATTTTAGTGTATACCTAAGGAGGTAAAGCTAAAATATATTGAGTATACATCTGAAATGTATTGAATAAAGTATGTGTTCTAAAAAAAGTATGTATCCAAAAAAAAATATTGAGTTTGTATAAAAATGTATTGAGCGTTACGTAAAAAAAATTTTTATATATAATTTATTAATAAACTTTAGGACGTTAAAAAAAGTTAACAGCAGCTAAATGGTAGAAACAAAGTAACGAACATTTGCTGTTTATAAATTTCTGGTTTTCTAAGAATGTATTAGGTAGGTTGTATTTTGCAAGAAAAAAGTTATGTCAAATTGACATAACTTTTGACATTGTTGGATGATTTAATTTAAATAAGACTTATTTGAAAGAGGAGTTAGCCTACTTTTTGCTCATGTATAAATGTTTGTGACGAATTGTTTTAAAATATAAACATTTTTTGTTTTTCCATGTGAACCCAAGCTAAAATTGAAAAAGTGCTAACTTTTTATTTCGTTCTGCGATTATTATAATTGTTATTATTTTTAGTGAGTAGGTGTATAGTGCTTTCAAACCCTATACCCACTTTTTGCGTTTTATTTTTTTCGCAAAAATCATTCCTGTAAGAACCGCGAAAGCAAATGTAACGTTCAATACACAAAAATGTTATAAAATCGAAAAATATAAATTTATTTCAGGAACCATTGAATGAAGCGAAATCTATAATAAAAAAGCAAAAAAAGCACAAATTGCACGTTTAGAATGAGAATCAGCCATATATGTATATATCGTCGTTTTGAACTTTTAGATATGGGACTTATTTTACGGGGTGTTAAAGTTTCCTTCCTTAAAAAAGGGTCAAAAGAGGGGGGGGGGGGGGTGTGCAATTTAACTCTCTTTAAAATGGAACCCAAATGAACACTCTCGAAACGCTGATACACTTGCACACAGAAAGATTAATCTAATATTTTTCGGTAGTATTTTTGCTTCCTAGATAATTCATGTTAATTCAACATGATTTTACAATAGGCAGACAATTCAAACTGAATAGCGAAAGTTACTCAATCTTCAATATGATAAACTTTTCTCAAAAATGGCGAAGGTGTCCTAGTTTAAATGGCTATAAAATAGAAACGTGGTAAAGAAGTAATTCTTTCGCCATGTGATGCTTACACAAGAGTAAAATGTATATGTTGAATTTTATTAAAGTCGGAGAGGATAAAAATCCAGATCGTATTGAAAATTTTTAAATTTCTCAATAACCTTCAAAGAACATTTTTCTTTTTGAATTAAGTATATTTCATATTGATTTAATATTCCAGTGCAGTTGGAGCAAAATGAAGTTCATACTGAAATAATACGAAGCATAATATTCAATCCAAGTTATTTAAATTTTAAACAACGTGAATTCCCTACTGAAAGAACATGAAGAATCGTGTTGAAACAAAGTTATTTCAATTTTAAACAACATGAAATAATGTAGCCATTTTATTAATTATTCTACTTACGTGATATACATATATTAGCATCAGCATCAAAAAATTTGTGTTGTAGATGGCTGCCCCAGCCAAAATTAAAATTCGCTGCAGCCACAACAGCCTCAAATGTACTGTAGATCATAAATACATCATAAATAATATCAATTTCATTTTAATTCAACATGATTTAACTAATGATTTAATATAAAATATATTTGAAATTATAGTTATAGTCATCTTGATTTAAAATCAAATGTAACGTTGATTTTTCATTGATTCACTGAAAATTTCTGCTAATTTGAATTACTCAATACTACTACTTAATACTTTTCATTTGGGTACTCAGTACTTACTCGATACTTTTAAAGCTTATAAAATTGTGTTCTTTTGAGCTGTATGTTGCCCTCTAATTTATCATTCGGTTTAGTAATAAAAATACTACCCTGAAAGTATCCATTATTTTTTTTGCTATTGAGTACCCTAAAACAACAGCAAATACTCGATACTCGGTACCCACTTCCTAAAACTTTGCCAGCACTACAATTAAATAGATCCAACTTCAATTTAACTTGATAAAAATTGATTTTACTATAAAACAGAATTTTATAGATAAAATACTAAACAATTTTGTTTTAACAGTGAAAAATGTTAAATCAACAATCTTTAAAGATAGTTTAATAACTTTTCGTTTAAAATTAATATGCAACAATGGTAATTTTAATTAAAGACTGTGCTTTTGCAAAAATGTAATATGATTTCCAATCAACATTGCGACATGTTGATTTTACATTGATATTTTTTTTGTCAATTTGGAAAAAAAAATGTTTTTCTACAGTGTTATTATCCAACTATTACAGTTAAATGTCGGAATAATAGTATATTCAATTTATATTATTTATGTTGGTGAACACCGATTATGTATATATAAGATAGTTCAGAGACATTTCGCAATATACCTTAAAAGTATAAAACCCCATCCTAAGCCATACCCCTGTTAAAGTGACTGCACTGCTTCGTAGAAATAGAATTCAGATCATTTCCTACCACCTCGAGATCGTATTATTAATAATTAATAAATTAAAAATAAAAAGCTATAAATTTTGGGTAACAAAAATGTTGCATTGTGGCAACACTGTTTGCTATTATCACTTGTTCTCTTCATTATCTGATAATAATTTTTTAAGTTTTCTCAACGTAAATATTTAGCAGACTAAACCAGACATTGACTACAGTGGGGCTGATTGTAATAAATAAATGATAAAAGATATATAAATTCTAAAATACTAATTAATTTTACACATATAAAGCCAATATAAATGGATCCAGTAAATACTTTTTAAATTTTCAAAAGCAGGTAACGAACGTTACATTTTCTACTATGCATTGATATACATTGTAGTAGTTTTGTTTTTAAATACACTGGGTTTTGTCTCAGCAACTATATCTGTATATTATTATTATTGTCATTTATTTTGGAAGCGGCATTTGCTATATAAAACTCACGTGGTGAAAAGTTTAGCCAAATCAGATAATTTGTAGGCATGCCAGATTAATTTTAGAAAAAAGATTTTGTGAAATTTACCAAAATGAAGCCTAAAAAAGGCGAGCCTTAAAGCTCTTCAATTTTCCACACATTTTTACCCCCACCCATTCAAAGATTATTGTTGGGAAATTATGCTTCAGTTTTGCTAATTTCACTAAATTTGAACTTTGACCACTAGAGGTCGCACGTTATAGTTATTCGAATCGGGCCAAAATTCTTACCTACGCTTAATAAAAGATAACTCTATAATAATAATATAATATTATGTAAATTGAGTTTAATTTGGGCAAATTTTAGGAAATTTTTAATTTGACCTCAATGGCTAAAATTTTTACAACGTGAGTTTTGCACAGTATTTTAATAACTTGCACAGCTAATTTGTGTTCTTCCATTGTCCGTCTAATGTACATACATATAATACATGTGTATATATGCAAAATGTACATTAGAGTGACAATGAAAAAATAAGCTGCGCGGATTATTATGGCACTTGGGCTGTAAGACACGTGGTAAAAATTTTTGCCAAATCTGGTAACTCTCTGGCATGCCCCATTGAGGTCCAATTTAAAATTATCTAAAATTTCCGAAAGTTAAGTTCAATTTACATAAACTGATATTTCATTTACCGTATTTAAAAATGTTGGCCCGATTGGAATAACTATAACGTGCGACCTCTAGTGGTCAAAGTTTAAATTTTGTGAAACTAGCAAAACTGAAGTATAATTTCCAACCAGTAATGTTTTA
Source organism: Panzeria rudis (assembly GCA_956483635.1). Taxonomy (NCBI): domain Eukaryota; kingdom Metazoa; phylum Arthropoda; class Insecta; order Diptera; family Tachinidae; genus Panzeria; species Panzeria rudis. Next base: position 10,467,109 of record OY101451.1, read on the forward strand.
TTAGGCAGAGGTAAAAGTTCAAGCCCAATTGGAGAACTCTAAGGCGTCCCTTTTCTGCTTCATTTTGGTAAATTTCACAAAATTTTAGTTTGCGGGCACGCCTGAAAGTTTTCCGATTTGACTAAAATTTTGCACCACTCGAATTCTATACCAAATGCTACAATCAATAATCGGTTTGGGATTTGTTGAAAATAACGAAACAAAAATATTTAATTGCCACCCTACTGTGCATAGACTATTTCAATCATAAATATTTGTAAGTGAGTGATTAGCTAGTACTCAGTGTGTTAGTCGGCTTAGCAGGGGAAGTATAACTAACTGTAAGTCTCGCAATTTAATGTTAAAGCAAAATTTTTTATAGGTAACTTGGGTAAAGTAGTTTTTTGTTTTGATATATTTAGAATATTATATACCCTACACCAATATCTAAGATAATAATTATTTTTAGGAAAAAAATAAAGCTGTTTTCATTAACAAAATTTTTTATTGGTGAAACTATTTCCCCCAATACTGTATACTTTTAAATACCAAGAGATTTCCTCGTAGCAGTAATAATTTATTTTTTTTCAATATCAAAATTGAAATCAGCTGTAGTTACAATCGTGCATTCGAGACTTGTCAATCTCTACTAGTCATCTCTACTAGTTGAATATCACTTTTTCTGTCTAACTGTCTATCAGTTTATTTGTCTATTTCGGAATTTTTTATAATATTTTATTTTGTCGTCGCACTAATTTAGTCAGTCAGCTGAGTGTGTGTGTGTGCCTTTGTAAATCACTTAAGGAAACATAATTGTCATTGAGTGACATGTGTATTTGATAAAATTGTTTATTGTTGTTAAAATATTTTATAATATTTGCATAATAAACGTAATACTTAAGAGCATAAGCTGCATTGAAATCAAAATTGTAGTAATAAAAATAGAAAATTATAATCAGAAATATATGACCGAGTTTTAAGATAATTTCAATTAGCACTTCAATAAAGATTATGATAATAAAAATTATTTTTTTAAATAGGTTGATGAAGCTTAACACCCCCCCTTTTCATAAAAAATAATTTTGTTTTAATGTACACTTCAAGAACACATTACTTTTTATGAATATGAGGGTAAATGTGTATTTTTTTGTGTGCATGCAAGGATGATTCTCATTCAAATGTTTTTTCGTGTCCGCTGAAAGTTTTGAAATGAAAACTGCTTTAGCATGATTTAAAAGATTATAAATAAATGTACATAAGTGTTTTTGCATACGACTGACCATTATGTGTTGAGGTGCTGTTGGCTAAGATGGTTAGCGCATTGACTACAAACCCTGAGGTATTGAGTTCAAGACTAGCTTCAGGCAAGCCAACAACATTATGAATTTTTCTGATGTGCATTAGTGTCATTGTGTGTCATTGTTAGTTGATTGTTGTTAAACTATTAAAGTGATGATGGCATAGCACTGATCCTAATGCACACCACCGCTCCCTCATTCGTCGGTATTCTAGCAGAGTCGTCGGTGAAGAAAAAGAAATAAAAAACTTAAAAAAAACAAACTAATGCCTCCACTTGATAATATAATATAATATAATAATAATATAATCTCTTCATACAAAATAGCGTGTCCGTAATGCATGCTGCTGATTTTCCACATTAAGAAGCTATGAATTTTTCCAAAAACAAGATTAAATGTATAACGGGCTTAGAATATTTGCAATTGCTTCTCTTATTTCACACATAAAATTTTTATAAAATATAAGATATTATAATTTTTGTTGCACTATTGCTGTATTGAGCGTAACGCTTTTTTATATATAAATTAGCAACATGCACTAAAATAACACAATAGGTATGTACTTTTAAATATTTTAAAGTTTTGTAAATTTTCTTAAATAGTATTATATTGCAAGTAGTGGTTTGTATCCAAAAAAATGTATTGAATGTTATCCATATTTTTTTTTAGTTTAATTAAAATTTATTAGTGAATAACTAAAGGGCTTATGTTTTAATACATCACAGATTAAATATATGAATTGTTTTAAATTCAAAATAAAGCGTGTGTTCTGAAAAAATATTGAATTCGTATAAACATGTATTGAGCGTAACGTAAAAATTTTTTTATTATAATTTATCTATAAATTTTAGAATGTTAAAAAAAGTTAACAGCAGCTGAATGTTAGAAATGATATAAAGAACATTATCTGTTAACGAATTTTTGATTTTCTTTGAAAATTTTCTGCTTCTACCGCACTGTGGGTTGTTATATTTCCGAAGAATGTGTTGTTGGTTAATTTTATTAAATCTAATATTATCTGCAAGAAAAGTTAGCCTACTTTTCGCTTATGTATAAATGTGTTTAAAGAATTTTTTTTAAAAGATCCAATTTTTTTCCATGTGAAACCAATTAAAAATTAAAAAAGTGGTCATAGCTTTTAATTTTGTCCTGCGATTATTACATGTTTTTGTTTTTAGACAGTAGATATATAGTGCTTTCAAACCGTATACTAATTTTTTGAGGTGTATTTTTTTCGCAAAAATCATTCCCGGAACAACCGCGAAAGCACATGTAACGCTCAATACACAAAAATGTTGAAAAATCGAAAACTATAATTTTATTTAAGGATCCATTGATTGAGGGGAAAACTACAATAAACTATAACTAGCTTCTCATATTTCTATTAGTTTTATTGGTAAAAAACACACACAAAATGAACATTAAGAATGAGAATCACTGACATACATTTAAAATTTTTATGCCGAATTTACTTAGTTCAGAATTAGTTCTCAACTTGAATTATAAGAGTAAAACTACTAAACAATTTTAATAATTTCTTAAATAAAATCAAGGAAAACGATTTGCTTTTATTTTAAAAATTTACTCAATTTTGCACATCTGCTCATAAGTATCAGTGGGCAAAACATCTTGCAATAGTTCCAATACTCTATTTAACGGACACTGAAAATTACAGCCGGGTAAAATCAACGATTCAACAGCATTATGGGGACCATTTTGAAAATAAAGCTAAAATATTGCGATATTATTTAAAATTTACATAATAAATTATTTGATATTATTTACCTCCATATAAAATTCTTTAGTTTCTTGATTTTGATGCAATTCGAACAGAATAAGAGCAGCAAAGTCAGGCATTTGCCTTTTCCACACTTTGAGAGCAATCAAAATATTTGTTATAGTCCAATCATGGGCACTATATAGAAATAATTTTCTTTCTCTAGGCTCTAAAGTCTTCGAGACTTTAGCTACCATTTGTTTGGTTAATAGCTCTAGAAAAGGTCCCGCTTTAATGCGTTGCATTTCGATAGTATCAACTAAATCAGCATAACTTTGTTCTGCCATAAAACGCATTTGGTCGGGAAAATATATGCTAGACCATTCGGGTAATTTTAAGCCATATAGTTGCTGTTAAAGAGAAAGAAATTCAACATTATAGTATTTTTTATTATATAATATAAAATAATTTACTAAACCTCAGCCCATAGTGTTATAAATATTGAATTGACGTCATTGGCACTGGTGACATTGTCTCCTGTTAATGCAGTTAATTGCTCAAATATACCCTCAGGGCTTTCAATTATTTTAACATTGTTTTTCATTTCGTTATAGGCTTTACATTCCGTTTGCATGCGCAGTGTCTGGTAAATATATGAAATTGTTTAAATAACCACTTACTCGATTTAAAACAGTTTAATAACTCCCAAAATATTCCCGATAGTTTAATAGATTAATAATACTGTAAATGAAAATCAGTTTTTTTTTCGAAATAACAATTTTCTAATGACTGATTCTAGTCTCTAGATTTAAAACATTTAAATAAGTCCTGAAATGAAAACTCTAATATATTTAATGGTTACTTGAGCAACCGATTAATTAGAAAAGTATTTTACTCGCCTTAGAGCGCATCTAACTTCAAATCATTTCCTTTTGTTTGATCGAAACAGAAAAATGTATTTCTCAAAAATTTTCAATTAATAGAATTTATCAGAAACTAAAACTTTTTTCAGTTAATTTCGTAATTGAATCAATTACTCATCTTATCAAGAATAAAATTTTCTAACGATTTTTACAATCTTTGAATAGTTGAACAATTTTTTTAATATACAATTTTCGTCGTAGGTTGAACATCAAAAACCAATTTAATTTCGTAATTTATTCCTAAAAATTTTCAATGAATACACATAATCAGAAATTAAACCTAGTTTCAATTAATTACGTAATTGAATCAATTACTCATGTTATCAGAAATAAAATGCTCTAACGGTTTTTAAAAAATTTGAGTAATTTAAAATTCCAATTTTAGTAATTGAATACACAATTTTGAATTGAATGAATTGAATCTGCAGTTTTCGTAATTGAAATCGTATTTTAGCTTTAAGCATTGTCTATATGTAGCATTTCATTGGTGCTTTACCAAATCGTCAGTAGACTTCAAACACAATTTTACAAAGTCACAAATCCTTTATCTTATGTACGGACTTTCAAAAACCATTTGAGAATACATATTTAAGAATGCTTTTCAAAAATAAGCATAGTAGGCTTTGAAAATTGTACAAAACCCAGCATATAATTTATATTCGATATGAATCTATTTTATATTTATGAAATCTCAAATGGTTTTTGAAAGTCTGTACATAAGATAAAGGATTTGTGACTTTGAAAAATTGTGTTTGAAGTCTACTGACGATTTGGTAAAGCATCAATGAAATGCTGTATATAGACAATGCTTAAGCACCAGCAAATAAATTTCATTTGAAAAATACTTACAATATCCTCATCCAAAGGTTCTGAATTTATCGGTATAGGTTGCCAGTTAAGGTCCGAATTCCATTCCATGGGCGTATTATGAGGAGGAAACATACCGGCCAAAACAGTAGACATGGACATGAGAGTGCGGGGTGAGGCAGTTGATCTGGCATAAACCATCTTTAAGATAGAATAATTTTTAGACTCTTTAAACTTGTGTTAATTTGGAATAAAATTTATTTAACTAACGTACATCCGGGCTATAAAATGACACGAAACCCTGATAACGACTGAACAACCATTGACCCATTTCGTAAAGATCTCTTTTGCCATCCTAGTAAAAATTAAGGAAAAAAGTGTCATTTTAGCTAAACTAATTAGTGAAATAAAAATTATTGCTGATAAAAAAAAGTTTGCATTTATTGTGGGTTAAGCTTGTCTGTATGCTTGCATTTCATTGGGGTGCTTATATCAAGTCATCAGTACACATATTTAACCCACAACAAGTAAAAACTTTCCTAAAACCAAAATGGGAAAATATCTGAAATAATAAATTGCATTAGATAAAATAAAAACGGAATACTAATACACTTTCCATTTTTTTATGATATTCTGTGTCACAACTTACATTTGTTAAATGGCCCCAACCAAATGGGTAAAACGTTTCATTTTTATACGGATCATTTGTATAAGTGTTGACCGGTGTTCGAATGCCATGACGAAAAAGCTGAAAGTGTAAAAAATTCATAAGATTTTTATTAAATTAAATTTTGATTTTTAATATCTTTAGATTTCAAAGTGATTCCAAACAGAAAAAGATTTATGCACAGAGACAGCAAATGAAATTCACAACTGCTAATATGTTGATGGTCCTTCGAACCCTAATAAAAGCCATTTTCTCTACCTCTACAGACTTGTAGCCAGCTCACACAGTCTTGTTGAAATTAATGTAAAAAAAAACTCCGCATTTTTCAAGCTAACTGCGGTCTTCTATCGCTTTTTGTGATGCATTCATTGTATTGTTTACTTTTGTTTCACTTACCACATGTACTAATTTTAATGTTGATAATTCTGCCGTCTCTGTAACATTCACCGGCATAAAATCGTTGGCCTTCACTGCCAAATATTGTAACAAATACAATAGAATTATTAGAAACTGAATTTTTGGCGACTGCATAGTTGTTAGATCAAACGACAAAACTTAACTAACAGTTGATATAAAAATATATGCAGTTTTTTTTTGTCTTAATTACTTAATATGAACTATAGAATCAAATTGTAGCGACCCTTAAGAGCCAAATTATCGTAGGCGCAAAAGTAAAAATTTTTCATGTGAGAGATTTTTTTATTACACTATGCAACAAAATGAAACTTTCGTAGTGAGCTTTGAACACCAGTATATCTTTTTTTTGGTGCGTTATGGTCCCCTAACTACAAAAACAGTCGAAATTTAAAATTCTATGGACGAGTTTTTTTTTGCAAATTTTTTTCTAAAATTTTGTATTTTTCAAGAAGCTGTTATACCGATTTCATCATGGAAGAGGATAGTGCAATTTTATTACAAAAAACATTAAAAAACTTGGAATAAAATTACCTTTTAGCCGTTCAAACATTATTTGTTTATGTACTCAATGGTTTCGGAATTATTCAGACCGCAATAAAAAAATTTTTTAAGCCCGTTTAAAGGTAATTATTTAAATTTTTTAGTGATTTTTGTAATACAACCCCTTGTTATAATAAAACCAGTGTAGCAGTCTCTTCAAAATCCCAATTTTTATAAAAAAAAAATAATAAAATAAAAATTTATCCATTGAGTTTAAAATTTCGACTGTTTTTGTAGTTAGGGGACCAACCATAACACATCAAAAAATATAATGGTACTCCTTGGCATTTTTCTTGTTGCATGGTATTATTTGTAAATATGTTTCATATCGTTAGCTTAAATGCAAAATCACGTAACTATACTTTTTAAAATTTTATTGAAAAAAAAACAAGTTAAATAAAATACTTTAATTGACTAAAGTAAAATCTCTTTGTTTTCGTTTTTATTTGAACTGATTGTTATGATAAAGGTTTGAAAATTTGTAGGGTCATGCAGTTTATCAATAACTTGATTTTGAATTTTTTGTTAGTTATGTGGTTTTGCAATTCAGCTGACGATATCTGGCCATATATTGCGCCATATATGGTCAGGAGGAGAATTTTTAAATGAAGCGTATAATTTCGAAAAAAAATCTATTTTGAACTCAATAGAAATTATTTGTTTTTGTATCTTTTGACAAATATATGATTTTAGTATAAAATATATTGGTACACCTTCAACGAACACGCAGCAAACACTGCTAATGAGAATCGCTCATATAAACATACACAAATAGTCACTTGCAAAAAAATTTTGAAAGCCTGCATTTCAAAATTTATCAACGGTTTTAATTTTTATGATATTAAAATAAAACAAAATTTTGTAATATAAAAATGTTGCTTAAGCTAATTTGACGCAAGGGGTCATTGTATACGATTATATGGCTATAAAAAAAATGGATAAACAATTTGTTGGCTGAGAAAATTTGTTGGCATTTAATTAAATTGAAACTTTGATATAAATTAAAATGCACCAACAAACGATGACGTCACAACTTGGTTAATTTTGTTTACAGATTTGAAGCTTCAAGTTTTTTTTAATTTATACTCTAGAATAATTTGCTTAATAAAGCAATTATAAATTTGAAAATTTATTTTCAAATTTATAAGCAAATTACGAAGCAACGGATAGTTAATACTTACAAAAACTAGTTTTGCGCAAAGCATAAATTAAATATAGTTTTAAGTATGTGTAACCTAATTAAATGTAATCACTAATAATATCCGTAAGTTACCTTCTGTCTGCTAAAAAGTTTTATTAGCTGGTGTAACTATTCTACAATGAGGTTGTACAATTACCTCCAAAGTAAATTTTGTTATCTTATGGCATATTAATTTAATTAATTAATTATATTTAGGTGCTACCCGGTGTACTTCGCTCTCTTCATACAAAATCGCGTGTCCGTAATGCATGCTGCTGATTTACCACATGAATTTTTCCAAAAACGAGATTAAATTTATAACGGTTTGAGAACATTTGCATTTGCATCTCTTATTTCACACATAAAATTTTTGAAAAATATGAAAAACTAAATTTTGTTTGATTATTGTTGTCCGCAGTCTTGTGTATTGAGTACTAAAATAACATAGTAGGTAGGTATGTCCTTCTAAATATTTCAAAGTTTTGTTAAATTAACAAAATTAAGAAAAAACGTAACAAAAATGAACAACAAAAGAACTGTTGTTAAAGTTTTGCTAAATAGTATTATATTGCAAAACGTTTCATCAAGCATTGATCGTTTTAATCCAAAAAAATATGTATTGAGTGTTATCCATATTTTTAAATTTAACTGAAATTCTTGAATAGCTAAGAAGCTTATGTTAGAATACTCCGAGGGTTATACACCTGCATTGCTTCAAACTAAAAAATAGTGTGTGTTTTGAAAAAATTATTGAACTTTTTATAACTTTGAATATCGTCCTGCGAGTATTATAATATTTTGTATTTAGAAAGTAGATGTATAGTGCTTTCAAAAACTATACTCATTTTTGTGGTGTATTTTTTTCGCAAAAATCATTCTCAGAATAACAGCGAAGCAAATATAACGCAAATCGGCTCAAAAATAGAAAAATATATTACTTCAGAACCCATTATATGAAGCGAAAACTATAATATGAATCCTAACTTCTCATATTTCATATATTTACTTTGGTTAACATTGCATATTTGCAAACATATACAAAAACATTCACCTTTTTTGTTTTCAATTACGAAATTTAGTTGCGACAATAACAAAATTTTTAAAATTTTGGCAAAAATTTTTTCTCAGTAAAAGCTGTTTGATATGTTATTTTCATTTATTTATTTTTTTATGCATCTTATTGGTTTTGAATTAAAATTCATTACACTAGTTATTTTTATTATCTTTCTTGTTTCACAGTGCTATTGAAATAATTCTGAAGATTTTACTTAAAGCCAACACAGAAATAAGCAAAAAATTGTTTCAATTACTAAAATTGTTAAAACAAACAAAAAATTGTTTAATTTTGCACCATCACTAAAATTATGATACCAATTATCGGTATTGCAAAAATTGCAAAAGAGGATTTTTTTCTAATTAATGGTAATTGTAGATTTCATTAAATAAATAATTAATAAAATACAGAAAATTAAACAATTGTTTAATTAAATTAATCAAAAAATTAATTGGCTAAATATTAATATATTAAATAAATTAATTATCTTACATAATTAAAAATAATGGCAACATGTATGACACAGGCGAAGCATACACTCTCCCAAGTTTGCTTTTAGAGTAATAACTTCCATGCAAACAAAAATATTCGCCATCGCCGGTGAATGTTATAAGCGAACTTCACTGTGTTTAGAAAAATTTAAGCTGTTATTTTGTATCAGGATGTAACTGTTAGCGTTACTTTAATTGGCAGCAAATATTGAAACAATGAAGTAATTGATTGAACTAATTAATAAAATATTAATTAAAAATCAATTAAAAATTAATAGTATTTTTTCTTTTTTTTTCTTAATTAGGAAGTTAATTGAATAAATCGAAAACATAATTAAATTTCCAGGCTATACCAAACAATAGTTTAAATTGGAAAAAAACCGATGATAATTTTTTCTGTGAAATACAAAATCTAACTCTGTAATTATATATTTTCCCAGATACAACTTATTTGTTCGCCTTACAAGTACAATGTTATTTGTAGTTACAACATAACAATAACTTATATTATATAACAATAACAATAAAACACCGATAGCTAACCCATCAATCATTGTGTTTTCAAGGTAATTTTTTAATAGCCTTTAAATTTGGAAATTAACTATTTTGATAATATGGTTAGTATAAATAGCATTGGCTTCAACCCTGTGCTGAATATTAAGTGATTTTAAATCAATTAAAGCAATTTCTTAAGTTACATAGAAGCCCCATTGGCTTTAAATAAACGCACATTCTAATTGAACTTCGAATAAAATACTCGTATTATGAAAGCCAAAAAACTAATAAGGGACAGAAAATATCCCATAATAACTTGGACAACTTTCAATGAAATTCATTGTTGTTAATCATTCTTTTACTAGAACAGGGCTGTTATTATCTATGTTTATAAAAGCTTCTCTTAATGCATTATTAAGCTTGAGTTGAAAGCTTTTTCTAATAAACTCTCGCTTAAATTGATATTTGTGACTTTGCTAAACCAACTGAGAAGTAAAGCTTTTGTTATAAAGGTAATATTTTTAACCAAACTCATAAACCATTGTATAATATAAATCTTTTAAAAAATCGTAAATCAATTGGGCAGCATTTTTGTCAAAATTTAATAGCATAGTACATATTTTCAAAATCTTTTTAAAATCTTGATTTGGAAAATTTTTTCGTAACTTAATGAAGTGCGAAATACTAAAACGTGCAAATTATGTCGAATTTTATTGTAAAGTTATATATATATATATTTTTTTTTTGGCTCAAATACATTGAGTTAGACCATATGTTTTAAACAGTCTCAAGTATCAATAGAGTTAATCCATCTCAAATCAACTAGGAAAAAGGATAATTGAGCACTTTTGGAGATATTGACAATCTTCACAACCATTACAACAATTACTGAAATATACTAAACAAAATTCCAAATAAAGTTCTATCATTCGTTCAGTCATCCGTTGGTTGATTTCATGTGGTATAACTGAATAATCTCTTATCTATCTTTACTGTGGCTCTGATAACACTGTAAAACTAAAAAAATACACTTATTTCAGCTTATTGAAAGCTTACAGCTGGGACTCATTTTAGATGAGCTTTTTGAACATTTTCCAAGAAAGGAAAAAACATTCTTACACAAAAATACTCCTCGTAGGAACATTTTTCCTAAAAGGAAAAAGAAATTGTCAATTAAATAATTTGGCATATTTATTGCTTCTTCAGTAAAATGATGAAAATGTTAGTTAGGACGTTTCCCGTTTCACGATATACTACTATGACTTGTTCGAAAAAAAAAATTTGTTTAATCGAATAAGAAATATTCGAATAAAGTTAACTGAAACCAATTCATTATTATAAAATTGTGCAAATGGAAGTTATTTATTTCAATTTATTCGTACAGTATTTATTAAAATAAAATCAATTGAATAAAAGCTGTTCGTTTTAAAATATTAGTCGAATAAAGTTATTATTATTCGAATAAATATATACCCAGAAAAAATAACTTTTCTGAAAGCAGTACGAAAATTGCGAGGATGCGAAGAAAATGAGAGTAGAGATCTCTCAATTTACAAAATAATTAAATATGATTTTTTATTAAAAGGACTAAAGGTTAACACATAAGTTTTTGTCGTTTAACGAAGCAACAATTAAGTTTAACGATGATATAATTGGATGCCGCAATAAGACGATAAAATACTATTTTTATGCATTTTGGGATGATGCCCAGTACATTTTTTGGTAAAAAAGAAAATTTGTAAGTGGCTCATTCGGAACATAAATCTTTTATAGGTATGTTTCGAACAGGAGGCACAGCAGCAACTTCATAAAATCCTACTTACAAGCCTGCTTCGGGGGAAGTATTAGTTTTTCTTGACATTAAAAATACTCCCTACGTAAAATTAACTGAAGTCGTAATATAAAATTAATTAAAGTTCAATTAAAACTGGTCTACTTATTTTTCATTTAAATTTGACAAAAATTTATTAAATTTTAAATGTTAAAAAATTAACATACTTAAAACTATAAAAAGTTAATGATTCTTTCTTCCGTAAAAATAAAAGATGTTTCCCTTGCTTCTGCTTATTTTTACTGTTAAATAATCAACCCCAAGTTCCATAAAAATAAAATAAATGATTTTTGTTTAATTTTTAAATGGGAAAGTCTTATTATTTCGTATCTTTAATTATTACATATTTTCCTAAATTTATATTTTTACTCACACTGTTTGTTATTTAAATTTCCACTGGTACTCGAACAAAGCTTCTTCTGGTTTGAAATCCAACCCACCAACCAGTCGGCTAAAGCATAGTATGAAAACCAGCACCACGAAGTTGGCATATTACTCGTACATTACTCATTTTGATGCATTTAACATTAAAAATTATAAAAATTGAACATGTGACTACTGATTTTAAATGTATGTATTCTTTTAAATTACAATTTCAGCTAATTTTACATACAGAATATTTTGAGTATTTGTGTGTGTGTTATTTTTATGTATATACTTTTTTTGGTAAAGTGAAAGGAAAATCTTCATGCCAGCTATGAATTTCATCATTGCATTAATGAATTTTGTCATTAATAACAAGCTAACGTAAGATTTCATTGTATTAATAAAGAATGTTTCATATAAAACACTTCATTGATTGCATGCAACACTTTTATTCAATAAATGAAATAATTTCATTATACATATGAACTTAAGTCATTGATTGCACATTTTATAAATGTTGTTGAGTAAGTAAGTAAGGACTCTTCATTTTCATCATCAGATTTGTAGCAACGCCCTAACCACTTCAGCCAACAGCACAATAAAAACAGCGTGCATTCAACGCTTTTAAAGTTATTTCTATAAAAACTATTTGTTATGAAAACTGTTTCATGGATTGTATGAAACATTTTCTTAGAGTTTTAGGGAATTTGAAAAAAGCATATTAAAGAGTATTTTTTGTATTAAAATCTATTTTAAAATTCTAGATACTATTCTCAATACTCAAATCTAATGAGATAAAATTTTAGTTTTCTTAAAATTGGAAAAAATTTAACTTCATAATATCAAAGACAACATTATCATAAATGCTCTGAAAGCTAAAAAATGAGCAAAATGTAGAAAGAGAGCAATTTCAATTAGTAAATGAAAGCTATCATTCTATTAATGTAACATTTCATTAATATGATGAAGAAATATCAATGAACCCGCTTCATTAGCTGAATGAATGATTTTTCTCTTGGCGTACTACAACGGATAATATTGAAATCAACTGAAAATCCGTATTAATGTGTACTTAGTTTTTTATTGAATGTTAGAATCTGTTAAAAATAAGATGGCTTAGAATTTTAAATGTTTATTCATTTAAAAATTACTGCACAGAATATTGAAATCTGAAATCCGTATTAATGTACACTTAGTTTTTTATTGTATGTTAGAATCTGTTAAAAATAAGATGGCTTAGAATTTTAAATGTTTATTCATTTAAAAATGACTGGAGGGAATATTGAAATCAACCGAAAATCCGTATTGATGTATACTTAGTTTTTTATTGTATGTTAGAATCTGTTAAAAATAAGATGGCTTAGAATTTTAAATGATTATTCATTTAAAAATGACTGCACAGAATACTTCTTTAATAAAGTATATTCCGTTACTGTAATAAGATTGTGAGTGTACATACATATAAGATTTATGAAAGTTCCATGATTTTTAAACTTGGCGTTTTGTAAAAACTCACCTTAAAAATTTTTCTTCACTGACACCTCTGTATGAAACTGTTTAAAATTTAAATAACATGACTTTATTTATGAAATTTAAATAACATGACTTTATTTATTTAAAAAAATACGTTAAAATGGAGTTTTCAAATAAAAAAAAATTACTTGTTCTTAAGCTAAACTTAATTTATTTAAAATTACTTTTAACTAATACTAACTAAGATCAAGTTCAAAAAACTTTGTAAACAATACTACAATTAACTATTTAACTAAATTAATGCAACAGTTAATTGCCAACAACCGTATTGCAGAAAAATATAAAATTACATTTAACTATAAATTTGCACAAAAAATTTTTGTTTCAAAACTTGTTTGTTCTACATTCTTATACTGAATTTATATTTATTTATTTAATTGTTGCATAGTTAGTGTTGGTTGGTTACAAGGCCACCATAAGAAGTTGAATGTGGCTGTTTTAAGACTTTCTGCCTTAAACTACTACTGATCAATCAACCTTGGTGGTGGCTCAATAAAATTACTATTCTTAGCCGCACAACGTTGCTCATATGGTTCATTTGGTATAACATCTCTACTTAGTGACAGCAATTTGTCCAGTGGACATTTAACATCACAGTGGGGTATTTGCAATAGTTTAAGGCAGCCGTGTTCATCATTGCGCAAGAAGATCTGAAGGTTTTGGGAGATATGATATAAAAAAGAAAATTACGTTTTTAAATTTTTCTTTATCTACCTCTACATAATATTCCTGCGTTATGGGATTCTTGTGTAATTCAAATATTGCCATTACCGAAAACCTGGGCATTTGTCTATCCCATACTTTTAAGGCGGACAATATATTACCAACAGTCCAATCATGGCCCGTATAAATAAACATTTTCCTATCAAATGGCTTTAGCTTTTGTGCTCTTTTCTTTAACATTTCATCGTACATTTTCCTAAGAAATGGTCCTCCTTTTATTTTCTGCATTTCTCGTGTGTAAGCATTATAAACATAACTTTGTTCTGCCAAAAATTGCATTTTATTCGGAAAATAATCTTTAGTCCATTCGGGTAAAGGCAAACCAAAATCTCTTTCTGCCTCTAGCGTTATATAAAGAGAATTGATATGTTCGGCATTTGTTATATTCATGCCAGTAATTTCTGTTAGATTTCTGAAAAGTGATTGATATTTCTGCATTTCCGCTTTGACCTCGGGCAACTCGAAAACTTCATCACGGGCTTCAAAATAACGGGGGCAGGGTGTACGTACTAACAGCAATGAATCTTGGTCTAAAGGTTCAGAGAATATGGGTATAGGCTGCCAATTGAGCGTAGGATGCCATTCCATGGGTGTATTGTGAGCAGGAAACATACTAGCCAAAACCGTTGAGAGAGTCATCATGGCCCTGGGAGAGGCAGTAGCTTGGGCATATACTTTCTGTTAAACAAAGATAACCAAGAAAACCTGATTTCAAGAGTAACTGGTATATCTAAAAACGTTCACTTACATCTGGTGTATAATAGGGCTCCATATATTTTCCATAACGTTTATTTAACAGTTTGCCCAATTCATAAAGCTCTCGTTTACCTTTCTGCAAAAATAAAAGCCATATTTTTCTATCAGTTCTGAAATTTTATTAAGAAAAAAATCAACAACTTACATTCGTGATATGTCCCCAACCTGTTGGCTCAAATCCGCCATTAACATATGGGTCATTTGGATAAGTATCCACTGGAGTTCTGGGTCCATGTCTTAAAACCTTGTATTTAACAAAAAAAATATTTTAATAAAAATTCAATTAAGTATAAAACCTCAATTGTTTTTGTGTTTTCCAGTTCAAAACCTTTCAACTAGCATTTAAAAAAAAGACTAGCAGTTTAAAAATGACAGATTTTTTCCAAAATATTTTTATTCTATCCCACTTGGTGAGTATGTTTGTTGTTGCAGTGGGCCACCAGTCCCGAACTGTTTGGGGTTCAACTGGAAGTAGTATCGGCTACGAGGTCTGACCGGAGACTGAATTCTGGTACCACGGGTGTCAGGAGCCCCAGGAACTTCTGTTCCTACCTGACTATGGTGCGGCCCCCTTGTGGGAGAGCGCGAGCTCGGTGTGGAGTTGCATTGCGACCGGGTGCTGTGACCCATAGATCAGCAGGAGTTTTAGATAGGCTCCGCTCCTAGCCAAGGGGGAGGCCACGCCAAAATGCATGGTTTCGAATTGGTACTCATGCGTAACTTTATTGCCTGTGGGGGCGTTGGTAGACGCATTGTATTTACCCGGTGTTAAGAGCACAGTGGGGTTAGGCTGTATTGGCAGGTAACCACTTTAATCTCGAACACATCTGTGGTGAGTATGTAAAATAAAGTAAAATTCGTAGTTGTTTTGGACGCGGAGGACTTTAAATGGCATCAAAATACTGTACCCCAACGCATATTTTTTTTACTAAAATGTAATCCTTCAAAAATGTTCTAATCTTGATTAAAGTAAAAAACTACACTATGCAACAAGAAAAATGCCAAGGAGTACTACTATATATTTTAGATATGCTATGCTCCCCTAACTACAAAAACCATACGAAATTTTAAATTCTATGGATAGAATTTTTTATATTTATTTTTAAGATTTGGGATTTTTCAAATTATTTCTTGTAAATTTAATATGATTTCAAATCACAATTGCGTCATGTTGATTTTACATTCCTTTATTTTTCTGTGTGTGCATGCAAAAGAAGGGGGAGGGGGGTCGCAATTGAACTCCCCGTAAAATAAGTCCCAGACGTAATCTTTCAAAACGCCTATACACGCATGTATTTTTTTTTTTGGTGACTTCTACCAGAATTAGTTATTAGCACCTTGTTATTAAAAAAAATTAATTTTGTTGTACAGTGTAAATATTCGCAATTTTTGCAAAAATTTATTATGAATAAAATCAATATTTATCTATAGATTTTCATGAAATAAAGCTTATTGTATTTGTAGTATATACAGCTTTATGACCAGTAATAAAAATTTTAATTTTTTGCTATTTTCGATCTTTTATAAAATTTTTAAAAAATGAAATATTTCCAATTTTGCCAAAAAAAAAATATATTTCTCATCATTGCGGTCTGAATAATTCCGAAACTATTGAGTTTAAAAAAGAAATAGTACTCAAGCAGCTTAAAGGTAGTTTTGTTTCAAGTTTTTTTGTGGTGTTTGTAATAAAATTGGACCACCCTTTTCCAAGTTTTGATAAAATGGGTGAAACAGAGTCTCCAAAAACCGGGTAATTTCACTTTATTTTGAATAAAATCAATATTTACCAATCGATTTTCGGGAAATAAGGCTTATTTTATTTGTAGTATTTTGGATTTATCGTCAGTTAATAAAAATGGTAAGCTTTTGATATTTTCGGTTTTTTTATTACCTTAAAAAAATAAAAATTTTCTAATTTGACATAAACAAATGTATTACAAGTACAATACAAGTGTCTACAAGTCTACCACGTCAGTATTAAAATACTGACTTTTTATTAAAGTTTTTTATTAAGTTTTTTACGGCTAATTTATGCCATGCCAATAATTTTTAATAAGATTTATCGTTTTGTTTTTAACAAAAAATTACAATAAATAATAAACTACTACATTAAACTAAAATCAAAAATATTTTCAGTGGGTTTACAAACGGAACTTGGAAAATATAAGCAGTCGAAATAGTGTCTAGTGTACTACCACGTCAGTGGAATTGTGATGATGAAGTCACGTCAGTCGTAGAGAGGGCTAAATTGGATAACCCTTTCCCAAGGTATGATGAAATCGGCCTCTTGAAAAATCCCAAATTAAATTTTGACTTTTTTTGTAGTTAAAGAACCATAACAGAACAACAAAATATAGTGGTGATCAAAGGTCATGACAGAAGTTTCACTTTGTTATATTGAAAAAAGATAGAAAAACTTCTTTTCAATTAATTCAGTGTCAACTTTCTCTTTTGTTTAAAGTTTCGTGACAATTGTCACATTTTCCAATATCGTTACTTACAATATGCACCAATTCCAATGTTGAATTTTTCGTATCCACTTCCGTATTGAAACATTCGAATTGAGTTTTAACACCTGTTGTGGCACCAAATATAACAATGACAATAATCACTATGGAACTTAAGAGTAAAAGGAATAGAAAATTTCTGCGCGAAAGATTGAACAGCATTTTAGACAAGTTCTTGCAAGGAATTAAATTACAGGTATCCTTATTTATTCTAAGATTGTTGCTTTATTATTTTTATCAGCTTTTTTTACAAATTTTCTTTTTGTTTGAAAATAATCTTTTTTTAACTTTAAGCTATTTGAATTGTTTCATATCATTTCATTATTAATCCTTTTATTATATTTTCTTAATTTTCACTTTGGTAAATTCATTGCTTTTATATATTCTTTTTATTTCTATATTTCTTTTATAACTCAATTAAATTCATTTAAATTTATCTTTAATTATTTGCTTCAGTCTATCTGTTTCTTTTTTTACGTTTAATATTAGTTATAAATGTATTTGCACCTGTGCTGGCTCTTTAAATGTTTATCTTAAACTGATTTAGTAAAACGGTCTAACATTTGTTTTTAAATAGTTTCTCATGCATTTGTAGTAATTAAATTTTATTTAATTATTTTATATATAGAATGTTGTTTTAACTTTTACAGAGATATTAACAAAAACATTGTAATTTTGTTCAAATAAGAGAACTGTTATAATATAATGCACTATGGTATGGAGTACTTTAAAAAAGTAGTATATTATGATGTTAACATTGTTTAGTTTTATCTCTACAATTTTTAATATAGAGTTATTCCACCCCAAATCAAGTTACGAAAAGGATAAATTGGACTTCTGTTAATATAACAAAACCATGTACAGAGAAAACAGATTCGTTCTTGTTGCCAATCGCATTTTGGTAACTTAGAACTCTTATTGAAAATGAACTGATTTTACAATTATAAATAATTGCTAATACGAACCGTTTAATCGGTTAGGTGTATCAATGATAGTAAAATTAGTCACTAGTTAGTTATAACAACCGATAATAATAAAATAAGTAAAGTGCAACTTTAGCTCCCACACGAATGGTTCCGTGCGAATACTCATATATCCGTTTTCGTTTTTGCCCTTATTTCATTTTGGCAATTTTTTTATTTTGCATTTTCGTTTAATTTTATTTTTTTTTTATGTTGATTTGGCGATTTTTTTTTTTTAATTTTGGTCGTTTTTTCATTTTTGTGTTTTTTGCGATTTTTCGTTTTTTACAATTTTTTTTCTACTATTTTTTAGTTTTGGTGATTTCTCCGTTGTGGCGTATTTTTTGTTTTACCGTTTTTTCGCTTTTTGACGATATATTTAGTTTTATCGATTTATTTTCGTTTTGGCGCTTTTTGTCAGTTTTGGCGCTTTTTCGGTTTTTGGTGATTTCTTTAGTTTTAGTGATTTTTTTTTTTTTTTTTTTTTTGTTTTAGCACTTTTTTCGTTTTGACGATTTTTTTCGGTTTTTTGCGATTTTTTTAGATTTGGCACTTTTTTTTTTGTTTTGGCGCTTTTTTTCGTTTTTGTGATTTTTTTCTATTTTTGGCAAATTTTGTTCGTTTTTAGACGGTATTTTTAGTTTTAGCGATTTTTTTTTAAGTTTTAGTGCTTTATTTCGTTTTGACGACTATTTTTGATTTTTTTTGCTTTCTTTTAGTTTTTTGGCGATCTTTTTAGTTTTGGTGATTTTTTGCGTTTTAGCGTTTTTTGCAATTTTTGTACTTTTTTTCTTTAAGCGCTTTTTTTATTTTGGCGATTTTTCGTTTTGACATTTTTTGGAATATATTAGTTTTAGCGTTTTTTTAAATTTTTAAGAATTTTCTCCTATGGTTTCCAAGATAAGCAAATTATCTAAATTACATAGTCAAAATTACACTACATAACACCCTTTAATTTTTATTGTTTTAAATATCGGTGTTAATTAGTGTAGTCTATTCTACAGACTTCACCAATTAACACTATAGTGTTTGAACATTTAAAATGTCTATATATAAATGTGTGTATATTACATTAGTATTTCAACATTTTTGTTGCTCGCTTTAGAACACCCTTTAATTATTAACTGGCGTTGTAGATTTAATATTCCAGCACAGTTAAATCAAAATGAAGTTGATACTGAAATAATACGAACAATCATGTTGAATTAAACTTATTTCGTGTTGAAACAACGTGAATTTGATATTGGAACAAGACAAAGAATGATGTTGAATAAAAGTTATATGAAGTTGAAACAACGTGAATTTCATATTGAAACAACACGAAGAATCATGTTGAATTAAACTTATATGAAGCTAAATCAACATGACTTTAATGCAGCTGTTTTATTAATTATTTTACTTACGTGATGTGTATTAGTATAGGCATCAGAAAACTTCATGTTGTAATTGGCTGCCCCAGTCAATATTTGATTGAACTCGTGCCACTTTCATGATAGTACAGGCGCTAACCACTTAAGCCACAAAAGCTTCAAACTTTACTTTAGCTATACACTAAATAAATACCATCGTATGTAAAATAAATTTCATTTTAATTCAACATGACTTAAATGATTATTTAACATGAAACTTATTTGAAATTAAAGCTATAGTCATGCTGATATAAAATGAAATGTAGCTTTTATAACAAAGTTTTTTTAACAGTGAAAATGTGTAAATCAAGGCGATTTAAGGTTAGATTAATAATTTTTCATTTAAAATTAATATGAAACAATGGAAATTTTAAGCCAGCAGCAGTAAATTTTCGCTGGTAAATCGTTTTTTGTCGTCTACATAGACAACACATGTAAGAATAAACAACAACAAGTTACACAACTAAGCACAACAGTGAACTGTAGCAATGAACAAAGCATATAAACACTAACACACTTAAACGACAAATTATTTCTTGTAAATTTAATATGATTTCCAATCAAAATTGCATCATGTTGATTTTACATTCTTTTTTTTTGTCTTTTCTATGTGTACGACCTTCCGCTTCAATTGTAATCACTGAACAGTATTAAGAGTAATTTGACAAAACTCTAAAAACAAAGAGTTATAAAACTATAGTTATTTTATAAATCTTCTACTAAACTTTGTTTTCTAACAAACAAAACTTGTCGCTTGTCTTATTGCCATTAAAATATTTTTAATTAATGTCATTAAAAATGTCTGTAAAAAAATCCCACTAAAAAAATTACTAAAATAAGAACGAGCCCCCAGATGTGTGTGATTTTGTTTTTATATATTATTACAGACATAAATATCATTTAAATATTCCGTTATTGATTAATATGCAGTAATTGTAAATTAAATTATAAAAACGACATTTATTCCATAACTGAATAATAATCAAATAATAAATTTTATTGTAAACTAAATGGGCAATTCAAAATTAGCATAACTTATTGATTTATATTAAAATGGTTTTTGTTGCTAAGAGTATAAATAAGTTAATTGAAATATTTGAAATTGAAATCGGAAGTTTTAATAATGTCATTTTAGTGTTGACAATTAATGGCAGTACAGTGACAATTAATGATGAAATATGTATTTTAAAAATATATAATAAATTGTGCAATGGAACTGGGAAAGAAAGCTAGTTATCTCAGTCTCATAAGGAGATTTTTTCCTACACTCAAAGTAAAATGAAAGGTAAATGATAGAAAAACTCTTTGAGAAGAATTTTTTTATAAGCTGTGCTAAGTTATTTTAACTCATTATTGTTTGCTTAAAGCAAGTAGTAACTTTTAATTGACTCTTTCAAGTTCTTAATAACTAAATTTTATTATTCACCCTCTTTACTTTTCCATTTCTTAACCATAATTTCATGTGCAAAACCATAATTTTAACAATGACATAAAGAATGTTTAATTGATGTATTGCAATTTAATTGTAATATTTCATCAGCTAATGTTTCATATATATAAACTAGAATATCCTAAAAAACAAATACCTAAAACTATAAATTAATTCTATGAAATGAGTTACTCGTATTAAAAGTATTATTAATGTTAAAACTATATAATAAATAAAATATTTGAATTTTGGCATTGAACTGTGAATAACTAACAAATTAAACAAACAAAACAAATAATATAACTAATTTTCATTCATAGCACTTGTTTACAAAATAAATGAACCTCATAAAAGAGATATTTCTTAAACTTATTTGGTATTATTGATCACAAATATGACATCAATTTGGTCTTCTTAAGAGACGTTTTTGCGATATTCGCGAAAATCGTGTTTTTTTGCAGTGATTTTTTAACAATTTCCAAAAATCTTGAGAAATATTCATTTAAATTATACAAATTTTCCACTGTTGCAGAGATATATTTTTCTTCTTTCCGCCAATATATAGACTGTATTGATTAGTTCAAAACTTATTGAGTTACAGGCTTTAAGATTTGAAAATTTTTCATATTTTTCAAGTCAAAAAATTTTCCAAAATTAATTTTTAAACTTTGTTATGTATAAAAGTTCATTAATTTACTAGCCTTAAAATTTTTAAAATTGATTTTTAATGTTTATTCCAAAATTCGCCATTTTAGATCGTTCCATTAGGGCAAAAAATTCCTAAACTTTTTTTACCCTTTTCTTAAGGAAAATTTTTTAGCAAACGTATTAAGTGTAAAATTGTTCTTATCAGATCTAAAATTAGAAAGTTTTAAAATATTTAGTGAAAATATTAGAATATGAATTTTCGTAAGAAATTTTATGTGTAAGTATAAATAAAAACAACCCCTGTAGAGCAGAATAAAACTATTTTAGAAATAAATCAGCCAATTCTAAACGAGCAATCCAACTCCCCCTAAAATTAATTCCAGATGTAAACTTTCAAAATGCCGATACGCGTGTATATTTTTTTGGCGCTCTGTACCAAAATCAGCCGTTAGAACCTTGTTATTTAAAAAAATTGATTTTGTTGTACAGTGTAAATATTCGCAATTTTAGCAAAAATCAGATGATTTCACTTCATTACAAATAAAATCCATATTTATCCATCGATTTTTATTTTATTTTATGTATATTTTGCTTTATGATTAGTTAATAAAAATTGTAAGTTTTTTCCATTTTCGATTTTTATAAATATTTAAAAAATTAAAATTTTCCAAATTGTCCAAAAAAACATATATTTTTTTTCATCATTGTGGTTTGAATAATTCCAAAACTATCAAGTTTAAAAAATAATAATATTCCAGCAGCTTTAAGATAGTTTTGTTAAAGTTTTTGGTGATTTTTTTGCTAAAATTGGACCACCCTTAACCAAGTTTTTATAAAATCGGAGGAGCTGCCTCTTCAAAACTATCATCAGTTAATTTCACTTATTTTATTTCTAGTATTTCTAGTTCTGGAACTTTATAATTCAAGAAAAATTCTAACATTTCGCCATTTTCGACGTTTTATAAAATTTTTAAAATATATAAAAAATTTTCATTTTAGCATAAAAAAATATATATTTTTCATCATTGCGATCTGAATTAATCCGAAACCTTTACGTATAAAAAAAATTATGCCAGAACAGCGTAAAGGTAATTGTATTTCAAGGTTTTTAATGGTTTTGTAATAAAATTGAGCAACTCCTTTGCAAGTTATGATAAAATCAGTAAAAAAATCCCAAATTTTAGAAGAAAAAAAAAACAGTCGGGTAAAAAAGTATCCATAGAATCTAAAATTTCGACTGTAGTGAGAGGACCATAACACATCAAAAAAAATATAGTGGTACTCCTTGGTATTTTTTTGTTGCATAGTGTAATTAACCATTTTATAGTATTAACCCTCTGCGAATGACGTCATAGTCTAGCAGACACCAATAAACAGAAAAAAATTTTTTACACCATAATTAAACAAATATCGATTCTGGTGTTTTCAGTACCTTCTTATTCCGTACGTTAGTGTGAAGAACGCAATTGAAACGAGCGCACGCGTTGATGTGTGCATACAAATGTCTTCAAGTCTACCACGTCAGTATTGAGATAGACCCGACAAAATACGTTATAACTTTTTATTAATAAGCTTTTTATATATAAGCTAAAATTAATGTTGAACTTTTTACCAAAAAAATAATATATGAAGTTTTTTGTTTTTGGGTGGATTTAAGTTTTTTGAGGCTAATTTATGCCATGCCAACAATTTTGTTTTTAATAAGATTTGTGGTTTTGTTTCAAAAATATTTCCAGTGGGCTTACAAACGGAACTTGGAAAATATAAGCAGTCGAAATAGTGTATAGTGTACTACCACGTCAGTAGAATTGTGATAATGAAGTCACGTCAGTTGCAGAGGGTTAAGAAAAAATTTTATATGCACAAAATAGAATTATCAGTATAAACTCTTACTGATCTGAGGACCAACGAATGGAAATTAAAATTTGGATAGTTTCACTAAATATGTTGCAACTTTCTCATTTTTTAACCGACGTTAACAATTTTACGCTAACTACCTTGGGAGCAAAATTTTCTTTAAGAAATGTATCAAAAAAAAATTATAAAACTGTTGTGCCTTAAAAAAATTAACATTTTTTAAATCTTCAAGCGTGTAACTCAATAAATTTTGGTCCGATCAATACAGCTTATATACTGACGGAAAGAAGAAACACATATCTCTGCAACAGTGAAAAATTTGTATAATTCAGATGAACAGTTCTCAAGATTTTTGGAAATAACTAAAAATAATCAAAATACACGTTTTTCCCGAACACATTAAAAACATCCATAAATGGCAACAGGAATGACAAAACGTAAAAGAATACGTGAAATATCAGAGTAAGAGAAAAAATACTTTTTAAAATGGCGGTGCGTGATTGTTCGTCTGGGATATTGAGAAACCCCTGTTACCATTCTAGGTTTAAGACAAATAAATAAATGCTATATTCATGTTCAGCGAGCTCAAATTAGCTTCGAAATTATCCCTTGAAAAAATTTTAAATTTTGTAAGCTAGTGTAATAGAGAATTAAATTACCAGCTATAACATTAAATTTAAAGCTTAAAGAAATTCTCTAATTCTTTTAAAAATGAGCTACAATTTCACAGTTTCTAAATTTATTATTAACACCGTATCTAAAGCAATAATTATACTTTTAATAACTCTTTACAAATTCTGCATGAAATAATAGTTTTATGTGTAATTTTAATGTGCGAAGCATTAACCCTATGAATTTTAATGCATCTAAAATTCTCGCTCTGCCTTCCCCTCCCCCTCCCTCTACACTCAAAACCAATGTTTAATTAAAATTTTTGCATTTAGTTTGTGAAAACATTTTGTAACTTTAAGTCATTTTAACCACAAAATTTATTTTCATACCATTTTCAACAAAACATCAGACAAAATACTTATTTTATGTGCTTATTGGTCGTTGTTGATGTTGTTGTTGTTTTTGTTGTTGTTGCTGTTGCTGTTTCTGAAGTGGATAGATGTTACAAGTAGTTTTTTGTTTCGGTTACTGGTCAGCTTCAATAACCACACTAGGATTTAAACAAAAATAAATTCATGACAATAACAAAAACCTAACCGAAAACATCATTGAAGATTCAATTGCACAAACCTCTTTTTTCCGAAAACTACAAATGAAGGGGCCAAAGGCTGCTTACTTACTAGCAAACATCCATCCATAAGGGTTGCAGGGAGATGATGTTCAAAACAAAACAAAAATAACAACAAAAAGGGAAGTAAAATCATAAAATAATGTCAACCCAAAAACACAACATCATCAACAACAGCAACCAGCAATAGAAACAACACATCATAAACACCAACTGCATCAACGACCGACCAGCAAGAAGGACGACCAACGACAACGACCCACAAAAATCCCAAAAATTATGTACCTTTTTTTTGTTGTTAATAGCACTTTAAGCTAAAAATTATGTGAAGTGTTTGGTGTTGCTACAAGTGATGATAGCTGTAGTTGCAAATAGTGCTAGTTGTGGTTGTTTTTGTAGTAAAAGTTGTTGTTCTAATATGTTGCAGGATGACTGTTAGTAGTGAGTGTGTTTTCGAGTACAACTTTTTAAAACCAATATTGTGATGATGGTCGGCTTTGTATAAAATGAAAAGAATAGTTTAAAAAATATTTTGCTTGCTTGTTTTAGGAAATATTATCTATGGAATACATAAAAATATTTTTTTTAAACAGAAAGAATTTAAGTTTTGTACAACAAATATGAAATAAACTTTTAATGAATAACACAGACTTACAAGTTTGAACTATTTCTTTCCCTTTTGAACAAAACTAAAATTTTTCTAATCACTTTGTTTCGCTAAAAAATACTCTGTCCTTAGTTTTTTCCTATCACTTATAAAATGTTTCTGGCCATATGTAATATTTCCCGAGGTACTCCAGTATATTTCGCCTTAAGTCGATAACAGCATGTCTGATATCGACCTATAAAACACCAACAGATGCAGGATAAAATTGGCTTTAAACTATTCTGATCTACATATTTAAGTAAAAAAATAGTGGTTTCTTAGTTTAGATAAGTATCGAAAAATAGTGGTTTTTTATGAAAAAATAAGAAAATATGTTTTTTTTATCCAAAGTTATTTCATTAGTTTGGCTTAAGGTCATTTTCAATTTAATCTTTCGATTAAATTATTTTTATTTTAGAAAGATATTCTAAAGCATGTAAATATTGAACAATCAATGAAAATTTTGGCTGTACTGGAAGGTTGAACTGACATCTGATGTTTCGAGACCACCACGTCTTCTCATCAGCGCTCTTTTCCACCTAGACGACATTGCGACCGAAGGCAGCAACAACCAACGAGCAAAAATCGTATTACCATGTACCAATTAAAAGATGAGTTGCCCTCTGGAGACTACCTTTGAAAACAAATGTTTGGAACTGTCTTACCAGCATGGAATATCATAGATATTTTCAAATGCTGGGATTTGTGGATAAACAAATTTTCATTTTATTCACAATTAAGTGAGTGAACTCAATTGAAAAGAAATCATAATTTCCATACAACAGTAAAATTTTAATTTGTGTGTTTGTATGTTTGTGTGTGTGTGTTGTGTGGAAACTGTGATTTTTATGAATTGAGTTCTTTCACTTAATTGTGATTTTAATCGATTTTCATGATATGTGGCTTTTTTGTTCGTAATATAGCTGTGCTTAGGAATAGACTTTGGTCCGATTCGTCCGAACTCGCTCAGCAACTTATTTTAGACACGAGTTGCTGAACGATTTCGAACAAGTTGGACACAAGTAGGGATACCAAACAGGACTGGTTTTTGCTAGTCCCAGGATTCGGGATATCAGAATTTCAAATCCCGGGATGCCGGAGTTTTTTAGATCCCGGGATATTTTTGGATCCCTGGATTTTTCGGGATTTCGGCATTTTTCTTTTTAATTAATACAATCAATTTATAATGTAAAATATTTTCATTCTGCATATTCATAATAACAGCTATAAGAAATTAATAAAGAAGAGTTAATTTCAATGTATTTTAATACAAATTTTAGTATTTCACTTAACAGTAAAATATAAATTGGGGAGTAAGACCGTTACAAAATGAAAAATAATTATAAAAATTAATTAACTAGAATCAAGAAAATACATTAGATATAACCTTTGAGGTAGAAATTTCAGTTCCCCTTACTACTGGTAATCCGTTGACCAAATGACGCCACAAAAATGCTCTGAGCCCATTAATGGGAGTAGGAGTAAATAAAAAGTTTGTTACCAATTTATAGCTTCTGTAGTTAGTTTAAGACTCTGGCATATCTCGGATTACAATTTCCATGAAAGAAGAGATTGCAGAAGTACTTGCCTATCGGAAAAGTTAGCTCATGTGAGCTCTGGGGACTTTTATTTAAAATAACGACGGCATATATTGCAATTGTATCAATTTCCGCCGGAAATATCATAAGCAGAACCTCAGTTCACAGTTTATGCTGTCAGTCGGCATACCTTATAGCTCTCTACATGATATTCAGGATCGATGAATACTCGTTGCTAACACAATGAACAGAGTTTCCAAGATAAAGCCTATGAGCAGCCACTACTTCAGAGAACTAATTACGACCTGAATGGCCAAAGCTGGACATATTCTCATTACACCGGTAGCAAGAACATATGGAAGTTTTATAGTTTGGTAGTCTAACGCCTACCGAGTTCTCGTCACCCATATAATCGCCCTGCACGTAATATTCCGTCTGAATATAATTTTATAATTCCACGTAATAATTTTAGAGCTCATGCTCCAGGTGCATCCAACATAATTCTAAACGCTTTCTGTTATAAGAATTCTTCATAGGGATTCCAAGTCAGACTTTTGTCAAACAAATCATATAAACTCTTGACATTTACAGAATAAAGGATATTTTATCAATTTAACGATACTATACCAAAAGCGTTTTCTCCTAAGATTGAAATAGTGCAGAAAGCATCACGAATGTATACTGTTTCAAAAATTTGGGAAAAATAAACATTCAAAAAACCCCAGCATTGAATATATCGCTGATATTTCACACTGGTAAGACAGAAATCAAAAAGCTTAAAATAGTTGAACATGATAAAGAAAAGACAGTTAGTAAAGTTCCGAACCTTTACAAAAGTTCATTAATAGGTACGATTCGCCGCGACGTGGCGACAAAATTGTTGATTGGTCTTACTAAAGTAAGTAGGATTTTCGCTAGGATGTTGTTGCTGCCGTCGTTGTCAGTGTAGGTGAAAGGGCTCTGATGAGAAGACTGTGGTGGTATCGAAACATCTGATGTCAGTTCAACCAATCGTACATCCAAAAACGTTTCAATATTAACATGCTTTAGAATTTCTTTCTTAAATAAAAAATAATTTGATCGAAAGTTTAAATTAAAAACGAGCTTAAGCCAAACTAATTAAATAACTTTGGATAACAAACCACACAGTTCGACTAAAATTCGTAACACAGTTTTTTTGTAATTTTTGTAATAAAATTGGACAAGCCCTCTATAAGTAATGATAAAATAAATAGAGCAGTCTCTTCATAAATTCCAAATTTTAGAGAAATATTAGTAATAAAAAATATTTATTCATAGAATTTAAAATTTGAACTGATTTTGCAGTAAGGGAACCATAACACATTAAAAAATACAGTGGTACTCTTTGGCATTTGTTTTTTGTTGCATAGTGTTATTGATTTTATTAAAAATCTTACAAAGATTAAATTATTTTACAATATTTTGAAGGTAAAAAAAATCACGCACCAATATCACGGGATTGAAAAGTTTGCAGAATTTCCGGAAATTCCTCTACCAAAGACCCGCCTATCTGTTCTTTCCAAAATTTTGTCGCCTATTAATTTATTTTTATAAGAAGTTTCAAGAGTTTCTTATAAAATAATTCGCTTTTGCTGCATTTATGTTACTGCTACTTTTATATGTTCAAATAAATTTTATATACTTTCTGCTTTGTTTCTTTATACTCCATCCAAAGGAAATAACACCATTACCTTAATTACAGAAAAATAGTAAGTCTCTTTGGAAAGCATATAAATCCATTTACTCTTCTTTTTGAAGTTCCTAGTTTTAATGCAAGCACATACTTCTATATTTTAACAGAAATACATAAGGGTATAATAGGGCCTTGTTTTTCTGAGAAAAAACAAAGTAAAGATACTAAAAATTGAAATAACAAGAAATAAATAGAAAAGGAGTGGAAAAAATAAGTATTTACCGGATACACAGGCAATCTTCCATTTATACCATTTCCGCTTTGTAATGTTTATGACAAGAGCAAGAGGACACTATAGTGTGTATGTGTATTTTTGTGTGTATGTTTGTATGTGTATATTTGTGTGTATATGTTTGTTTATTTGCAATAGTATGTCTGTGCAAGCTTGTGTTTTATGGATTTTTTTTTAATTTTTACAAATAATAAATAATAAGGAAGTTTGCGGAAATCGGGACTATTAGGTGGGCAACTATTTTGAAATGGAAATCGGTTGGAAACTTTGAAAGAGGTAGTACAATGGAACACAGACACAGAAAAAAAGTCATCTTCGGATTGATGACGCGCTGTCATTAGTATTGGGACATCGATGTTATGATAAATGTCATTAATAAAGCAAAAACTGACATTAATCTGAAGACAAACAGCATGATAGAATTGCGTCATATTTCGGATGTCATCTGAGCTATGACTGTAACGTCACCACTTTGATGTCTGATAAAGGCTTAAAAACTGGTGATCCCTACACCATACATATATATTGTAAATTTGATTTTTTTCTCTTTTATATATTCGAATTTCCAAAAAGTACCAAAACGTAAATTTTATTTCTAACTTTATTACTTAAGAAAAATGGGTTACCAAAACAGTACCAAAATTATATGTCTACCCTTTTTCGTCCCTAAGTGTAAAAATTTCAAAAAACTATCAAAAACATGAATAGTCCACTTGCAAACACCGCTAAGTTGAAAAAAAATAAAAATTCACTAAAAGCCGCCATTTTATTTGTTGATTGAAGTTTTAATCGATTTTCTACAAATTTCGATATTTTAACATAGCGGTGTTTGCAAGTGGACTGACTACTCACATTTTTGCTTATTTTTTGGTCTTTTTATATAAATTTTTTTTTTTATTTTATGTCTACCTTAATTAGATCCAGAAATATAAGGTTACCGAATTTACCCCTTTTTATCTATTTTTAGCCTCCCCCTTAGGACTTAAATTTCTAAAAATCCCTTCTTAGTGAATCTATAAATCGGGAGTTGAGCCCACTTACGGAATTTCAAGTCCTTGGCTTTAGTCGTTTTAGTCAGTCAGTCATCCAGTTAGTTAGTCAGTCAGTCACGCTACTTTTTTCTATATATATATTTATATATAGATTATTCGAAGTCCTTCATGATATGTAATCATGACCACTACCACACTTTGATGCTATTATGAGAACTCTTCAAAGTACTGCAATAAATCTATGGATTTCACAGCGCAACAAAGTGACACTTGAAAGCCACAACACTTTTTAAGAAGCTATGCTCTCTACTCATAAGAACATTCATCTTCAAATTGATGACGTGCTGTCATCAGAATTGTGACATCGATTGAGTATAAACTCAATGCGAACAATAAAGAAGAAACTGATATCAATCGAATGTCAAATGTCATTATAGAATTATGTCATATACTACGCGTCATCTATGCTATGACTGAAGCGTCCTCAATTTGATGACACGTTTTGTATATTATTAACTTGCAAAATAAGTATAAAAAAAACTAAATATGTTCGCTCCAATGTTTGCAATTTATATATAATATTAAATCTGACTAATTTTATTTATGATTTTTGTTTTGGCATGAATTTTTAAAAAGTTAAAACATTGTAAATCGGATTTATGGTCATTCATTATCACTATTATGACAAAACTGATAGTAAAATCTGAAAGTACAACGTACATGCACAGACAAAACAGATAAGCCAACGAGAATATGTTAACTAGTCTTCATAATGATGACACTTAGTCAACATATGTATGTATGTTGCATCAACATCAAAAAAAAATTATTCCCATAGGAAAATTCATCTTCGGATTGATGACATGCTGTCATCAGAATTGTATCATCGATTGAGTATAAACGCAATGCGATGAATAAAGAAGAAACTGATATCAATCGACTGACAAATATCATCATATAATTTTTTCATATATTACGCGTCATCTATGTTATGACTGAAAAGTCCTCAATTTGATGCCACATTTTGTATATTATTAGCTGGCAAAATATGTATAAAAAAAATAAATATTAAATCTGTATAAATTTTATTTATGATTTTTGTTTTGGCATGAATTTTTAAAAAGTTAAAACATTGTAAATCGGATTTATTGTCATTCTTTATCAGTACTATGACAAAACTGATAGTAAAATCTACAATCAGAAAGTACAACGTACATGCACAGACAAAACAGATAAGCGAACGAGAATATGCTACCTAGTCTTCATAATGATGACACTTAGTCAACATATGTATGCATGTTGCGTCACCATAAAAAAAAATTTATGTTCATGCGATGATTAAAAAGCCTGCGATCTAAACCACTACTAGAAAAATCCAAAATAATAATAAAAAGTAAAATTTAAAGAGAAATAAGTAAAAGTAATAAAATTTTAATGTAATTTTTCTAGTCATTTCACCAATGACACGACCATTTGATATGAAGGCTGACATCGCAATGATGAGAAGTGCGATGGTTGGTACAAAATTAACACGCTTTTCATAGTATTGATGTCATAACAAAGCAGCGTTTAAAACTGAAGGCACTTGTCATGATCTGGATGTCATATAAAATCGTTAGATTAACTTTTTTTAAATGGTAAATTTTATTTTAAAAATTTTATTTAAGAAAACTTTTTCCTTTGAATTGTAATAGGAAATATTGTAAGCCTAGCGTTTCAGGCTTGAGATGTGCTTACCACTTTTATGTAAAACTCCACTAGGAACATTTTTGTGGAACATTTTAACCCTCTGTCTCCTTGCTGTATGGGTCTTTTTCTACCTTTCTTAAAAAAAGCGGCAAAAAACTTCCCGTCATGTTATTTTGGTACCCTCTGCCAGAATCAGTCGTTAGAACCATGTTTTTTTTTTGTGCTGTACAGTGTTCTTGGCAATGAACCAGAGAGAAAACTGTAACTTATTATATGGACATAAGTTCTAGGCTGATCTAAATGGATCGCTATCTAATGCCGCAATTTTGTTCAAGATTTGTTAAAAATTATTTTTATGTTCCACCCTACTAGACATCTATCTCTCATTGCATTTATTGTCAAAGTATGTCTGAGTTGAGTATTGAAACCCAGAAGCGTATGTCACATTAAATTTAACTATTTCAGCAACAAAAAAAAACAAAACTGAAGTAAGTTTAACATTTGGTTTTTTTCTTTGTCCATGCTAACAACTTTTGCCTTATAATTTTTTGGCTGCTACCAAAGTACAATTGGAATTCGTTATAAAGATGAAATGGAACGGGTATTATTTGTATGAATAAAATAAAAACAGACACAAGTACGCGTTTGTCTCCATTCAAGTGGTAACAAATCTTTACAATTGCTCCACTGAGTGCTATTTCAATGCGTCGAATCGATAAATTTTATTTTTAGAAATATCATTTTTGTTCTTGTCTTTCAAAAAAAGATTTTTTGCTGTAACAAATATAAAAAATATGTATTTTTTCTGTTATTTTAACCATAGGCAATCATAGTAATTTGTAAAATTGTTTTTTTTTTTGTGCTTCTTTAGCCTCGATTGGGGTATTTTTTTCATTTGAAACTTTCATTGAATATTTCTTTTTCACGTTGTTTATATGACCAGCTTTTGGGGACTTTTTTTTTGGATTTTATTTTTACAACATATTTTTCTTTATGCTTTTTGGATAAGAGTCAAACATCTCTAATAATTGTAAGTTTAGGTTAATGTTTTAGTGTTCGTTTTATATTAAAAGGCACATAAATATGGGTACTTAATATTTTAGAGCTATTTTAGGAACATAGAAATTTATAGGACTAAATTCAAAGGAAACATTTACGAAAAATGGATTGAAAAAATAATTGAAATGTATTGCAAACATAGATTTTCATACTTTGTCGCAATGCAGGTGGCATTATGCTTTGAATGAATATATACGAGCATCAAATGGCAAAAGCAATGAATTTAAGTATGAGTTAGTCTATTCTGGCAATTTAGTATTAATGAACGATTAGTAAAATTAAAAGTTGAATAACAGTCTTTATTTTTCAGAAATATTAAGGCTATAAATATATGGAGGGATTTGTTAAGCTATGAATAGTCCCCAGATTATTCCCAAGAGGGCTGTTTCCTTTGGAATTTCAACAGAACAGTAACAATTTTATATGTATGTCTGCTAGTACGCTGCGGGAAATATGTGTCCATTATCCAATACGTACTCGTCTTGCGGATAGTGAAAATATGAGTTAGTTGCACAGTAATTTTCCTTCAACTACAGAACAATCTCTAAAAAATTTTTGCATCATTAAATTTTTCATGAAGAATTGTCTCACAGAAATTTTTTATAGAAAATTTTTAAAACAAAAAAATTTTTTTTTGATAATTTTAGAACAGAAATTATATAACAAACCAGCTTTTAGACAATAATTTTCTGTAGAATATGTATTTTTAATACGGAAAATGTTCTCTAGATAGACTTAAGTACAAAATATTTTCTAATAAAAATATTGAGTACGAAATATGTTGTATAGAATATTTTTAGTATAGGAAATTTTTTATGGGCAAATTTCTTTATAATATTTTTAGTACAAAAATGTATCTATAGAAGACTTTTCGTACAGAAAAAATTTTGTTGAAAATGTTAAGGCTAGAAAATTTTTAGTACCAATAATTTGAATTACAGAGAATTAAGTACGAAAAAGCTCCTATTCAAAATATTTGGTACACAAAACCTTTGGCAGAAAAATTTTCTATGGAATTTTCCACAAAAACTTTTTGGTACTGAAAACTTTTATGGAATATTTTTAATACAGAATATTTTCAATATAAAATTTTTTCTATGGGAAAAACTTACGAGTATAACAGAAATCAGTCTACAATAAACATAACATTTATATAAGTAGATAACAAAAAGATTTTAAACAATAATTTTCTATAGAATATGTATTTTTAGTACGGAAAATTTTCTCTAGAAAGACTGAAGTACGAAATATTGTCTAATAAAAATATTTAGTACAAAACATTTTGCACGGAACTTTTTTACTTCATTAAATTCCTTATTGACGAACTTCTTTATAATATTTTTAGTACAAAGATTTTTCTATAGAGGAACTTTCATACAAAAAAATGCTGTTAAAGATGTTAAGAACAGAACATTTTTAGTACCGATAATTTTAATTACAGAGAGCTAAAGTACGAAAAAGTTCTTGTTTAAAATATTTAGTACAGAAAACCTTTAGCAGAGAAATTTTTTATGGAATATTTTTCTTAAAAGAAATTTTCCACGGAAACATTTTAGTACAGAAAACTTTTAGAGCAGAAATTTTCTATGGAATGTTTTAAATACAGAAAATTTTCAATATATATAAAATCTCAGTTTATACAATATTGTGTATACAATATTTTTAGTACAAAAAATTTTCTATACAAAATGTTTTGTGCAGAATAGTTTACCATAAATAACGTTTAGAACAGACATTTTCTCATACAATATTTTTGGAACAGAAATTTTATTGTAAAACAATCTTAGAAGAAAAAATGTTAGTTCAGAAAATAGTATATGGAACTATTGAGCATATTTTTAGAAGAGACATTTTTCTGTGAAATATTTTTAGAAAATTAAATTTTTTGTTAAAAATGTTTAGTAGAGGAAAGGGCCATATGGAGAGCAGCAAACTTTCTGCAGAAAGTACATCATTTTATCAGAACTGGCATAAAACAAGTCACGTGAGCGCTATCCAGACAGAGGATACCGGTTTGAATTCTAATACTTCCTATGAAGCGGACCAATCACTCTTAATTGACACTTTGTGACGTGTTACTGTTGTTGAATTTGGACTGATTCCTGAGCGATTTCGCAGTTGTATTGGCGGGAGTCAATTAACATTATTTGGATACAATGTCGAATTTCATGACTTTCGCCTTCTGCTCTTTGTATAGTACATGTATTTTTAATTTCATATTCTCTTGCCTAATTCTTTAACAATATTATCACATGTGCCAATCATTGTAATGATGTTTGATTTATTCTCCAAAATATTTCATCAAATAAAAATATTTAGCGGGATTTCCCCAATTGCAATTATTGATTTAGTATACCTTTCATCTGTAATTGTATAATTTGAGCGATGATTTCTTGTTAAATACTAAATAAATATTCTACGTTATTTCTCATCTCAGTTTTTCGTCATAGTTAACTAATTTAATTGAATTATTTGGAGCATTAAATGCATCTCTAAACGCAAGTGTGTACAAAACGAGCACCCTTGAGAATCAAGCTAAATAAAAGGAAATTGTGAAAAAAAGAGTAAAATAAATAGACAGAGTCAGTCACGTATTCATAAGTTTATGGTGAGAAATAGATGTGTTAAATAAAGTGAGGTTAAGGCGAATATGGATATGCACTCTATTTGAAAGATTAATAAAAATGTATTTCTATGTTATATTTTTCCTACTTAAAATTTTCTTTAAAAACATGTTCTGTTCTAAATATATTCTATGCAAAAAGTTTTGTACCAAATATATTCTATAGTATATTTTTAGAACTAAAAATGTGCTGTTACATCTTCTGTGTATAAAATTTAATACACAAACTTTTCTGTTCTTAATATTTTGTATGTAAAAAATCCTGTAATATATCGTTGGCGCGCAGGAAAAATGGCATAAGTCAAGTTTTTCTCAAAAATAAATCGTTAGCACTTTTGAATAGTTGAAGGTTATTTGGACCACTATAAATGGATTAACACGATAGACGATTTTGGGAAACTTTGTGTTTTCTGACATATCCTGGTTTGCCCGCGCGCCCACGATATATTGTATAGTTAGTATTTAGTATATTCTAAAAAAGTTTCTATGTTATAATTTCTGTAGTTAAAGCTTTTACATAAAATTTCCTTTTCTAAAAATTTTCGATACAAAACTTTTTGTACTAAAAATGTTCTATAAAATGTAATTTGCGCAAAAAAGTTTTCTTTCAAAAATTTTTTTGTACAAAGACTTTTGTATAGAAAATATTCTCTGTAGAATATTTTTATTACAAAAAACATTTTACTGAACATTTTTGGTATAAAAAAGATTTTTTACATTAAAATTTTTTTGGCTAATTAACCCAATTTATTTGCTTTTGATTCTTTATCGTAATTTCGAAATATCTTCATCAAGTCGCTCACTTGGATTCCCTATATTATCCATTCTAACAATAAAGCCACAAAGTGACTTCGTGCCTTCCTTCCAAAGACTCTTCTGTAAAACGTGGGTATTCACTGTAAAAATTGACTACTAGTCTTATATCAGTAAATTAAGACCATAATAGAAAAATGTTTTACTAAAGAAAGCTTTTTTTGAGAAAATTATTACCAAACATTTTTTATACAAAAATCTCAGTACAGAAAATTTTCAATATGAAATTTTTAGTACACAAAATTTTGATAGATAATTTCTTGTTCAAAAAAGGTGGCAGTCCCGTTCCTTTGATGCCATTAATTTATTGTGGTAATTCAGCTTTTGCCCTGTAGGCATTTTGTACGAATGGAAAAGTCTGTTTCTCCCAAGAAACCATATGATCTCCCAAATGCTCCCAAGATTAATAAAGAAACTTATATGTAATTGTCTAGCTTAATTAAAGTTTCTTTACAAATTGTTTGCATTTAGGTCGTATAATTCCGGCAACCAGTTTATATTACAATTATACATATAAGTAATTCAGCCTTGTTACCTATTTGTGCTTAAATTAAAATTACTTTCTCTTAATATAACAGGATGTAGGAAACAAATATTTACAATACCTTGACAACTGATTATGATGATTCTGTGGGCAATATGTGTGGGTGTTTTTGAGTGAGTGTGCCTGCATGTGTCTGTGTTATTATATGAGATAAAAAAATATGCAAGGATATGTTGCCATACGCAATCTTGTATCAAATGTTGGCTGTTGATGATTTTGCTGATGGTTGGTGGTTGCAAATAAGCCAACTGTAAAAAATGCCATAATCTTTAGAGATCCCGTAAAGAAGATACGTTGATATTTTAGCACCAATTTTTTAGTTTCTTATTTCTTTCTATAAAAACCGTTTTTCGTCAAGGCAACATTCTCGTACGTGTTGTAATTTGTACATTTATATAAACAAGTCTTTTTGAAATTTTTTTTTGAGAATTCCTGCCAAGAGACACCTCACCATAAGTTGATAATTTTTAAGTGGGCTTTTAAAAGAATAAAATGTGATGGATAAGGAAAAAAATATGAGTATATAATGTTTTTTTAAATTAAATTCGTTGGAAAATTTAGATGGATCTCATACTATCATACTAGGCAGAGGGAAAATTTTATTTATATTAAGACTTTAGAATACACAGAAAATGTAATAGTTTTATCTACTTACATTCTACGAGGCAATTCGTGATTGTTAACTTATGTATGGTCCTTCTAACTGAATTGTGGCGTTGTCATTCTTAGAATCGTTAACTTTTTACTACACTATGCAACAAATTTGACAAAATTGACACATAATAACCAATATATTTTTTTTATAATTTTTGTCATTATATTTAAAAAAGTACTAGAAATTTTAAGTTCTGAGGATATTATTTTAATTTTTTTTTTAATTTTGGATTTTTTAAGAGACTAGCTCCAGTGATTTTATCATAACTTGAAAACGACTTGTCTAATTTTATTAGAAAATACACTAATAATATTCTTTAGAATATATTTAGTACAAAAATTGTCCATAGAAAATTTTTAGTGCATAAAATTTTTCTATGAAATGATTTAAATACGGAAAATTTAATACTAAAAATGTTTAGATTAGAAAATGTTTAGATTAGAAAATGTTTGTACTAAAAATTTTCTATGAAATCTTTTTAATACATAAAATTTCCAACAAAGGATTTTTAGTACGCAAAAAAACGACTAAAGCTGAATTCATCCATTTTGTCCAGTCAAAATTCATTTTATATGTAGTTTGACACTCTCTTCTTGACAGAGACGTCAAACTATATATAAAATAAACTTTGTGCGGACAAAAATTTTGTTCAAACAAAATGGGTGAACTCAGCTCAAAGGACAGAAAGTTACCTGCTAAATATTTTTAGTACAGAAAAGTTTTAGTACCGAAATTTTCTAAGAAATATTTTAATTGCAGAAAAATTTTCCATATTAAATATTTAGTACCGAAAATTTTCTATCGATAAAGTTTAGTACAGAACTCTGCCTATAACGTGCATAAGAGAATTTTATATTTTTTATATTTTCATTTGAGCTTCTGGATACATTCATAAGAGTGGCAAACTTACTGATTTCAGTTTCTTTCCATAGATAATTTTTAGTACCTTGAATTTTTTATGAATTAAACTAATTAAATTAATTAAATAAATAACTAAATAAATTTACTTTAAAAATTTGTAGATAGAAAAGTTTTAGTATGTACACTGAAAATAATCCATTCAACATTTTACGAAAAAAAACTTTCGTAGTTACTTTTTTCGTATTATATACGAAACTTTCGTACATTCCACGAAAAAAGTTATAGTCTAGCATTTTATTATTTTGCGAAAGTAACGAAAACCATTCGTATTTACTCTTTTCGTAGAATGTACGAAACTTTCGTACATATTACGAATTAGGTTGAGTCCAGAATTTTATTATTTGACGATAGTAACGAAAACTTTTCGTAATTATTTCTTTTTGTAAGATATACGAAACTTTCGTACATATTACAAAATCAATTATGGACTATATAAGTTGTTCTTAAAATTATTGAATCATATAAAATTGGGCGCTAAGTGACCCGTATACATATAAGTTGTAGACAGCGATACCGTTGAAATTTTTCAAAAAGGGGCACAAGAAGGTGATTTTGATAATAAAAGGGGCACAAAAATGGGATTTCTGAGAAAAGCTTTAATAACTAGAGAAATGTAAGAAAGTTGTTTAATTTTTTCGTAAAACACAAAAAATATTTAGTAATATTCTCTAAATATTACCTTAAACTATGAAAGTATTTCGTAAAATGTAAAACTTTTTTCTCTTTTCTACGAAACTCTTTCGTATTATATAAAAAATTATTTCTTAAAACACAAAATATACTTCGTAAAATAAACACAAAAA
The DNA here is from genome assembly GCA_956483635.1 of Panzeria rudis. NCBI lineage: Eukaryota > Metazoa > Arthropoda > Insecta > Diptera > Tachinidae > Panzeria > Panzeria rudis. The sequence continues at coordinate 10,506,167 of OY101451.1, forward strand.
TTTTGTTCGTTTCGTACATTTTACGAAAGAATTTCGTGGTGCGAAACTGCAAAATTTTTCGTAAAATATACGAACGATTTCGTTCATATGTTGCATTGTTTTTTTTCAGTGTACAAAAAATTTTCTATGAAATTTTTATGAATGCAATTAATTAAATAATAAATAAATATGTAAAAAAATTTCCTGTTAAAAATTTGTAAATTAAAAAATTTTTAGTACAAAAATTGTCTATGAAACCTTTTTAATATAGAAAATTTCCTACAGAAGATTTTGAGTACACAAAAAACGACTTGAGTACGAAAAATGTCTTACTAAAAATTTTTAGTACAAAAGAGTTTTAGTGCGCAAATTTTCCATGAAATGTTTTAAATACAGAAAGCTTTTCATACAAAATCTTTATTACAGAATATTTCTGTGGAAAAAGTTTAGTACGGAAAATTAAATTGTCTATAACATTCATAACATTTTATAGTTTATACTAAAATGTTCGTATAGAATATTTTTTTTAGAATATTTTTTATATAAAATTTTTAGTATAGAAAATATTCTATACAAAGTACATAGTGCAGATTAATTTTTATAAAAATTATTTCGTACAGAAATTTTTCTTTAGAGTATTTTTATAAAAAAAAAATTTTTTCATTTGAGATTCTTGATACAGTAATAAGAGCAGTTAGCTTACTGCTTTCGAATTCTTTTCATAGAAAATTTGTAGTACATAAAATATTTTATGAACTGAATTAAGTACGAGAAATTTCCTATTCAAAATGTTTAGATCAGAAAACATTTAGTACAAAAATTTTCATTGAAATCGTTAGAATACAGAAAATTTCCTACAGAAGATTTTTAGTACACCACAACCGATTTGAGCACGGAAAGTTTCCTACTAGAAATTTTTATTACAGAAAACTTTTAGTGGGGAAATCTTTATTACAGAAAATTTTCTGTGGTAAAAGTTTAGTACAGAAAATTAAATTGCCTCTAACATTCATAGCATATTATAGTTTATACTAAAATGTTCGTACAGAATAATTTTTATATAAAATTTTTAGTAAAGAAAATATTCTATACAAAATACATAGTGCAGATTATTTTCTATAAAATTTATTTGTTTAGAGTATTTTCATGAAAAAAATTTTTTCATTGGAGCTTTTGATTTCTTTCCATAAAAGATTTTTACTACATTACATTTTTTGTGAAATGACATAATTGCGAGAAGTGCTCCACTAAAAATTTGTAGATTAGAAAACTTTTAGTACAAAAAATGTCTCTGAAATTGTTTTAGTACAGAAAATATCCTACTACTTGAGTACTGAAAATTCCCCACTAAAAATTTTTATTACAGAAAACTTTTAATACAGAAATTTTCTATGGAATATTTTAATACACAGAGAAAATTGTCCATAAAAAATTTTTGGTACATAAAATTTTTGGTATGTATAAAAAATTTTTGGTACAGAAAATATTTGCTACAAAAAATTTTTTATCGAAAAGTTTAATAAAAGTTTAGAAAATTGTCTATAACATACATAACATTTGTTATACTAAAATCTTCTTACGGAATATTGTCTATACAAATTTTTTTTAGAACAGAGCGGACAGTTTAATTTCTATAAAAAATATTTCACACAGAAAATTTTCTTTAGAGTATTTTTATATCTATCTATCTATTTTTATCACTATCTTAAGATAGTGATGAGCTTACTGCTATCGATTTCTTTCCATAGAAGATTTTTAGTACATTAAATTTTTTGTGAAATGACATAATTGCGAGAAATGTTCTAGTAAAAATTTGTAGATTAGAAAACTTTTAGTAAAAAAAATATCTCTGAAATGGTTTTAAATACAGAAAATATCCTACAGAAAATTTTTAGTACACAACAAAACTTCTTGAGTACGGAAAATTTCCCGCTAAAAGTTTTAATACAGAAATTTTCTATAGAATATTTTACTACACAGAGAAAAATGTCCATAAAAAATTTTTGGTACAGAAAATTTTTGGTACAGAAAATTTTTGGTATAAAAAATTTTTGGTACAGAAAATTTTTAGTACATAAAAATTTTTATTGAAAAGTTTAGTCAAAGTTTAGAAAATTGTCTATAATATACATAACATTTGTTATACAAAAATCTTCTCACAGAATATTTTCTATACAAAATTTTTTAGTACAGAAAATATTCTATACAGAAAATTTTCTTTACCGTATTTTCAGGAAAAAATTATTTTATTTGAGCTTCTTGATGCACTAATAAGAGTGGTAAGCTTGCTGCCTTTGATTTTTATGAATTTTCAACAAATAAAAGTTTTTCAAACTTGCACAGAAATATATTTCATTTTGGGTCTAAATAACTCTGAAACCATTGCATGTTTAAATTTTGTATCAGAGCAACTGAAAGGTAATTAAAATTCAAATATTTTGGCGTATTTCAGATTAAAATTAGACAAGTTGTTTCCAAGTTATAAAAAAATTACTAAAATAGTCTCTTTAAAAATTCAAAATTTTTATAAAAAATTTTAAAATTCTATAAATTTAAACTTCTCTTGTTTTGTAGTTAGCGAGCCATTACACAGCAAAAAATATATATGCTATTTTTCTTGTTGCCTAGTGTTATCATTGAACTATCTCCTTAATTAATTTTTAAAACTGCGATTTAAATTTTTATGGAAAATCCCCTGCACCGCTGCACCATGGGTTACATATTATATACCGCATGCATTTCCCTCTTAATTGATTTTAATTATTCAACATTTTTCATACAATTGCATTCATTGTGCATTTGTCCTTGTTGTATTTATTGTCCTCAATAACATCGAAATACATTTAAATTGTACAATAAATAAAATAACGTACCAACACTTTTATTTGTTTGCTATTGTCGTTGTTAATTTACACACTCACACAAAGGCATTGTCCTTTTCAATGATGTTTTATGTCCTGGCAATAAATATTTTGTTGCTGTAAAATAAGTTAAACATTTTTACATTTATTTAATCGGACTATAAATACTTATGTATATATATTATTTTATTCCTTTTTAACAATGCTCGTCACCTACTTATCAACACCGCACAAAATAATGAGAAGCAAAAGAAAAACTGAAAAAGGAAACACCAGCCCTGGAAAATTGGGTAATTGTGTATTTCCGTATAAATTAATGTTTGTCAAGATAGCAAAAAAAAGCCCCGGCACAATGGGAAAAAAGAAAACCAAAATTTAACGAACAATTTTTTTTCACAAAAAGTAAAGTAAGCAGCCAACCAACCAACAAACAACCACTCAACCCACTAAAAAGAAAACCACTTAACTAAGAAAAAAGAAGGACATATTGATGAAATGTTCTTGTTATCAAGGAATATTTTCTTACAGAAAAAGAAATACTAGTAATAAAAAAATGATGGAAAATCATGACAATTTTAATGGCATTAAAATAAATTGCCACTTAATCGGGTTAAAATGAATGTTGGTCTTTTTTTCATCCTTTTCATTTTCATACATGCCATTATCCTTCTTGTTCGTGTTGTGAGTGTTAGGGGCATTGTGTGCTATTTTTATATTTAATGTGATATTGATAAATATACTTAAGATTAAATAAAGTTCAATTTGATTGAAGTTGTATTTACCAAGAAGCATAGCGAATCTGTACAAATGCCAGTTTTAACAAGGCCTACAAAGTAATTGAAAGGATATGGGACAAAAAGCAGATAAACTTTGGTAAATAGTTTAACAGACAAATACCATAAAGCCAGTAATTCTAGCAAACAAAGTAAAACAATCAGTAAAATTGTAATATGCGACTATGGCGTATCTTATATGCCCTTTACAAAGGTATGAAGGGATGAAGGAGTTTTCAAAATAATACGATTTTTTGAAAATTCTTTTCAAACTCATTTATTTTAAAATTTTACAAAATTTTTCTGAATATTGGTAAATTTGTCTCTAGTGTGATTGTGAAGAGCTTTTTCTTCGATTTTAATAATGAAGGGTGTTCCTGGTGGTCCAGAGATTTTTAACAAGAAATTTTTTACTGTTAATGTGTTTCTATAATTTTTAAACACACAGAAGAGTAAGTGCCTTATTCTAAGAAAATACTTGGGGTTTGAAGTCTGTATTAAAACAAAATTTCTATAGAAATTTTTACTAAAGCACTCTTGCAATCTAAATTATTTTTTTTAGAATACGGCCGTAAATCCATACATAATATACAATATTAAATGACTCTCAATTCCTCGTTGGTGCCTACTATGGGTTAATTACATTGTGTTGTATTAATTATACAAAATTAAACTAGCATACTTTGTGGCTCGCATTAAACCCAAAACAATAAAAGTACTTATTGTGTGTGTGTGTGTGTGCGTGCTTTTAAATAAAGTATATTTTAAGCTTCTCAGAAGCTCAAATATGATTGATTAATTAATAGCTTGTTAAATTTAGTGGAAACTTTTTCAATTGTAACACCGTGCAACAGCAATTTTGACACTTGAAAAATTCAGTGCACAGTCTGCCCAGTTAGCATTTTTTAAAATATTTAATCAAATTCGAGTCTTTTTACATTCATCAGCGCGACTAAAAAACCAGAATATGCGCTCTTTTTCTGATAAAAAATTATACTTTTGTCGGGAGAAAATGGTAACCTACCCGCTACTCTTCTGGAAGAGTCATTTATGACAATTTATTCGATCAAATTTTCTTCGTGTCATATTTAATAGAGGGCTGCACGAATATATTCGTGCAGCCGTTCATAAGTATGTTTGTGTGTGTATGAATGTATGTTTTTTGTATATATGTGTGTATATATGTATGTTTATATGTATATGTGGTCGTGGCTATATATGTACACACATATACATGCATTTATACATAAGTATATACATAAGAACATACATCTATGCACACACGAAATTCTTACGAGTACATTCTACGAATACATTTGAGTACACTTTGCAGCCCTCTAATATTTAACCAATTTTTTAATCATTTTTGAGTAATTTTCGAATCATATTTAAGTCATATGTATATGTAATCATTGGGAATAAAAATTTATTTTAATAATCGCAGGTCGAAATTAAGTTATTACCACTTTTTAATTTTGAAGTGGGCTCACATAGACTCTGGTCTGTTTCGCTACGACGAGTGAAGGTCTTTGTTAATATTCTCGTTTAAAATAAATAAATAAAAATATTATATTGCAAAACTTTTCATCAATCAATCATCGTTTGTATCCAAAAGAAAATGTATTGAGTGTTATTAATATTTTTTGTAATACCCAGCAACAAAAAAAAAATAACACACAAATCATTAGTTACAGCTCAAAGTAATTATATTTCTTGTAAAAACACAATGACTTTAACACGTGTTTGTCATAGGAAGGAAGTGATCCAAACAACTGAATGACATGCGCTTAAAAAGTTGTCCAGAATAATTTTTAACATAAACAACAGCCTTAGAATATTAAATTCAATACCTGTAGTGATTGATATGCAATGAAAATGATAAACCTTTGGAACTAGTTCGGACTTTTTTTTGCTGGGTATAATTGTAATTTTTTAGTGAATACCTAAGGAGGTTATGTTAAAATATTGCATTCAAAATAAAGCGCGTGGTTTGAAAAAAATATTGAATTCATACAAAAATGTATTGAGCGTTACGAAAAAAAAACATTTTTTTAATATAATTTATCTATAAATTTTAGAACGTTAAAAAAAGTTAGTTGTCTTTGAAACATTTTTGCTTCTACCGCACTGTGGGTTGTTATATTTTTGAAGAACGTATTAGGTAGGTCGCATTTCGCTACGAATAATTATTTGAAATTGAGATAAGTTTTGACATTCTTTATAGATTTTATTAAAATTAGTCTTATTTGAAGGAAGAGTTAGCGTACTTTTTGCTTATGTATAAATGTTTTTAAAGAAATATTTTAACAGAACAAACAGATACAAACTATTTTAACAGATACAAACTAATTAAATAACTTTGGATAAAAACCATATAGTTCGACTAAAATTCATAACTCAAGTATTAAAACTCTAAAGGCACTTAGCTAAAACATGAATGTGTACTGTTCCAAAAAAAAAAAAAAAAAAAAAAAAAAAAAAAACTTGGGCAAAATAAACATTCAAAAACTTCCAGCATTGAGAATATCGATGATATTCCACGCTGGTAAGACCGAAATGAAAAAAAAGCTTAAAATAGTTGAACATGTTAAGAAAAGACAGTTAGTGAAGTTCCGAACATTTCGAAAAAGTTCTTTAATATGTGAGACTCGCCGCGAGATGGCGACAGTCTGTTAATTGAGCTTACTAAAATTAGTAGGATTTTCGCTACAGTGTTGTTACTACTATAGGTAAAGGGCTCTGATTAGAGACTTGGCAGTCTCGAAACAGCTGTCAGTTCAACCTTCCGTGCATCCAAAATGTTTCTTTGAATGTTCAATATTTACATGCTTTAGAATTTCTTTCTTAAATAAAAAATTTAATTGAAAATGAACTTAAGCCAAACTAATTATATAACTTTGGATAAAATTTTTTTTATTTTTCCAAGTGAACCCAAGTCAAAATTTAAGAAGTGGTCATAACTTTTAATTTTGTCCTTCGATTATTATATATATTTTTGTTTTTAGAGAGAAAATGCATAGTGCTTTCAAACTCTATAGTAGTTTTTTGTAGTGTATTTTTCGCAAAAAATCATTCCCGGAACAACAGCGAAAGCAAATGTAACGCTCAATACAGAAAAATGCTAAAAAATCGAATAATATAATTATATTATATTGAATGAGACGAAAACTATAAGATGATTCCTACCTTCTCTTATTTGATTTAGTTACATTGGTCAGAAAGAATAAATAAAAATGCACGTTTAGAATGAGAATCACCCATATAGTAAATAATAAAATTAGATCATTTTTAAAATATTTATTTATTAAATTTAAGAAAAGCATTCAAAAACACTACATCATCGTTAAGTTCAATTATAAATTCAAAGTTTTTCAGGTCTCATTTTGTCCAATGCAAATCACTAATGTTGCTCAACTTTTATATAACTTGTAGCATGATCACCATGGCCACCATGACTGTGATCATAATGATAATCATCACCACCATGACTGTGATCATAATGATAATCATCACCACCATGATTGTGATCATAATGATAATCATCACCACCATGACCCTTATCATCTGAATGATCTTCCCAGCCAGAATAATGAACAGGTTTGGAATAAACTACCGGATGCTCAGCATGACCTATAGTCTTGACCACAGCATTGAAGCCATTATGATCATCGGCCGAATATTCAACGATACGTGTGGTACCATCAGCTTCTTTTAAAGAGTAGCTGCCTGATTAAACAAATTAAATTTAAAAAAGGAAAAGGCTTTTATTAGCTTTGTTGAGGATTTAAAAAAGGATTTAAAAAAGGATTTAAAATACTTACCCTTAACATGATCACCATCTCTGTGTTCCCATTGATTTTTAACATCACCTGTCTTCAAATCCTTGACGCCATAATCAAATTCATACTTGGCATGTGTGTCATGAACATCATGTTCATGCCAATCTTCATGATCATTATCATTAGCACCTATAATATCATGCGAATGATGTTCTTCACCATGATGATGGGGTAACCATTCCTTTTTTTCCCAACCATGCTGAGGATACGAATCATGTTTTGTTACAACAGCATAAGTGGAGGCATGATGTTTGTCATGGTGATAAGAAGGTGCCGACAAAGTTAAACCAAAAATGGCTAAGAAAGTTGCAACAGCCAAAAATTTCATCATATTTTTTTTCAATTTAATTATAGATTTTTTGTTTAAAATTGTAAAAACCAAAGTTATAACTCTCTATTGTGCTGATTTTTGTAGAAGTGGCTTGAAGTCAAAGAACTGTTTTAAATTTTGTTTAAATATCTGCTCTATTTATATTATTTTTGGCTTTAATTTTTATTTGTGCGAACATTAATTAAAAATTTCTTAAAAGTTCTTTTGAATATAAAGTCATTAAATATTTTATTTGCGCTACAAAAAAAAAAAGATTCGGTTAATATGTTTTACTATTTTATAATTATTTGCCTTTCTAATTTGTTTTATTAAAAAGGTTAATACAATTTGGATTAACTAAAATTATCTGTATTATACTTAAAAGAATGCACAGACAATAAGCACAATGGGATCAATGTTAAAAAATTGCAACAATAACCTGCTTTAACATGTGCAACTCGCAATTAATGTGCTGAATTGTAAAGGTCAGCCATGGTTGGTTGGTTGAAGTTAGCCATACTTTGTGGTAAAATAGTTTAGACTTTAATGTACTTACAAAAAATTTTTAATTTTTAAAATTATCAGTTAAAGTTTTCCGACTCGGCATAGGAAATTTTTTAAGCCTTACATGTAGGCTATAAGATGTGTTCAGCATTTTTATGTAAAACACCACAAGAAACATTTTCTTTTGGATTATTTAACCCTCTGAAGCTTCGCTGTATGTTTCCTTTATCCCTTTCTTAAAAAGGGTAAAAAACTTCCCTTCAGCGGTATTATAGCGGGCCAATATATTCTACGAAAATATTTGCCATAAAATTTTATTATAGCTCCAAGTGGCAGACTCAAATCCAACGCCCGAATCGGCGTTTTGAAAGTTACCATATGCGATTAATTTTAGGGGAAGTTAAATTTCCTCGTATTTTGCACATAAATGTATTAACTGGTCATAAGAAACCGTGTAAGCCTTATGTTTACGGTGTAAGATAAGTTCAGCAATTTTATGTAAAACACTACGAGAAACATTTTTCATTTTAACTCTCTAACTCTTCGTTTTATTGTTCTTTTTATGCCTTTCTTCAAAAAGGCTAAAACACTCCCCATCAGTGGCGATAAAGCGGGTTGAAATAACACTATGCATACACAGAAAAAAATAGACAAGAATTATATTCAATAAAACCATGTTATAAAAAAAAAATATGAATTTCAATAACATTTATCTTTAACATAATAAAATATTTCGTTGTAAGTATTTCTTTTCCATGCCGGTTATTTCTTTTCTTTTTATACATAAGTACTTAAAACAAGTTGTATCCCATAAAAAAATAAATAGGATATGGCTCAGCTATAGAGAGTATGCTTTACGTCCGGAAAGCCCGGGTTCGTATTCCAGCCATGTTAACATTTTTTTAATTTATATATATATATTTATTTTGAAATAATTTTGTTATCAATATAGGGGAATTCTTTATCACAGGAAATTTGAAAAAAAAATTATTGAATACCGCGATTTTTGTTATCAAAAACGAAACTTATTTTTTTCTGTGTAAAGAAAAATGCCGAGGACAATGAGTATATTTTTTTGATGTATTATGGTCCCCTTACTACAAAAACAGTCGAAATTTTAAATTCTATGGATAAATTTTAAATTTCTTTTTTTAACCAAAGAAATTTTTATTATTCAGGCTTAAGTTCGTTCAATTGAATTACCAAAATTTTATTGAGAAAAAGAAGAAAGACCCATTTCTCGACTTTTGCAAGCGTCGAACTGAACATCGATGTTTTTTTGGATCAGACACATTCCCATCGTCAGAGCTGTTTATACTATAGGCTAACCCCTAGCCCGCCAATCAAGAAGTTAATATTCAACCTCGAACCAATTTGCATTAAGCTCTTCTTACATGCTTAAGCTTTATTTTTTGTGGTTTAGAAATTTACCATACTTGGCTGTTGTATTTAGCTATTCCTTGTGCTTTTATTTCTGGAATAGAGAAATTTATATAAAAAACAAGAGCTCCAAAGTGGGACATCGCGAACAAAAATCATGCATGTTCGAAGCGCTTTTCGAAGCAATAGAAACAACAAAACTAGCTTCTCTCGCTTATTAACCTGCTTCGGCTGAAGCAGTAGTTTTTGCCGGGATGTGGCTTTATGGTTAGTTAATGCACATTTTAAGTTTTTTACCATTTTAGATTTTTATAAATTTTTAAAAAATAAAAATGTTCTAATTTTTCATAATAAATATAGTTTTCATCATTGCGGCCTGAATAATACAGAAAGCATTGAGTGTATAAACAAATATTGCTAGAATGGCTTATAGGTAATTTTATCAGCCTTTTGAAAAATTCAAAATTTTAGAAAAAAAACTTTTTCAAAAAAAAAATATCAAATAAACAAGGAACTAAATATAAAACAAATCTCAAAATGTATTTCGCTAGCTTGTGTGTTTAAATAATTCATCACACGCAAAAATTTAAGTCTATTGTTGAAAATGCATGAAATCAATATGGAAGTTGGGTTGTTGTGCAGAAAAAAAAGATGGAGACTAGACCATGCTAATCCGAAAGTTTTTATTCTCATGGAAAGGCCGTTTAAAATAGAGTAATTTATCAGTAATAGCTCAAAATTAACATAAGTCGACTTGCGCTAATAGTCAATAAAACCGAAGATGTATTGAATTCAAAATAGGGATTGTGAAAATAGGGAAGTAGCCTAGGTGGACAAAGAGTTCCTCTCTCTGGCTTTATTCCGCCTTAAGAGTAAAGCACTATGGCGACCGCTCGTAAAGGGGATACAGAAAAAATTATCACTAAAAAACTTTCAAACAAAAGTTTGTCTAAAAATAAATTTAATTTTCAGTAAATGTTCTGTCCATAATCTAAGAATTGTTTGTTTGACTTTAATTAAGAATGCAAACACCAAAAACAACAATAAAAACTGTGTCGTAAAAAACCACCCCGATGACGACATACACACAAATAACAACAACAGCAGTCATAGCAAGAGGAATGCAATTGTACCAAGTTTAATGTCGTTGCAGTAATTCTCATTCAGTTTTTTAGAGTATTGAGATAAACATTAAGACTTGAACAAATTTAACAAAGTGAAATTTCATAAATGCTTAATGGATGATGATGATGACACAGACAAAAATTTTTTTTTGTATTTTTGTTTCATTAAGTAAATTATTTTGCATAATAATTGTTAGCATTTTTTGACTAATTGTTTATTAGATTTAGACAAAAATATTGTTTGATATTTTTCAGAAAATCCAGTAAATATTTTTGTTTGATTTAGTAAGTTGTTTTGTCTACAATTTGTAAATATTTTTAGACAAATTGTTTTATAGATTTAAACAATTTGCTCACTGAAAAAATCACGTTTTTTTTAGACAAAATATTTACTATTTCATTGAATTCCTTTACAAAAAATTAAATTTAGTTTTTTCTGTGGAGTTGCAGACTTTTCAAGGAAGCAAAAATAATGGTTAACTGGCTATCTTATAATACTTCTGCAAACGGGCTTAAGAACGTGGTATTGAACACGAAAAGCACGTCATGGAGGTACTTCTGCATCGCATGTGGAAGATATCTCAGAGAGTAGCCTTCTTTGCAAAATCTTTATCTCTCAACCTGCTGTCCCAAGTTTCATATCTGTGGCAGTTGCATGGGTAGTGGATATGAGACTAGGGTTACTGATGAAGACGCCTTATCCCTAATTCATTCCTTATATGGGAGAACATGCCCCTGTACACTTTTAAAATCGGACAATAGCCACAATTATACCAGTTGATCTGTAGCACAATGAGGGTATAATTTTATTATAACTTATCCGGATATACTGGGCCTGTCTAAACTGATCATATATTCCGGCAGCATAGACTAAATGCACCGTGGTCATTATTCCCAAAGGGGAAAAACCAAGCACACCAAAGCTAAGGTTTTTAGTCCTAGTATCCAATCAGCTCTTCTCTTAAGAACACTGTATCTCCGGGCAGGTATTTCTTTTGTATGGTGACTTAAATTTTATTTCAGACATATGTTTAAAACAAACTAGCCTTATAAAATCCAGTTTTATGGCTAATTGTGAATAGGTACCAAATTAACCCTCAAGCACATTTTCAGCTTTGCATTATTTAAACGTTGGTGCTTTAACATCTATGAAGACTTATATAGAATTTTGTGAGAAATATTTTTGTAGAGCATATCAGCCCGCCACATTGCCGTTGAAGTAGATTGTTTTAATTACTAATTAAGTAACATAAGGAATATATTTTTATAAAAATTTTATCTTCTTGTCTGCTACTTAAAATAATTTTTACAATTTTTTATTTATTTTTTTTTTTTAACAAATCGATTAATGCATTAAATGCACATCACACAATAAAATGAGAAGATAAAGTTGTAGGGGAAAAACTCGCTTAATATTGATGAACTTTAATATAGCTGGCAGCATGACCATGACCATGGTCATAGCCCAAATCATTACCATGATGACTGTTATCACCTTCCCAGCCGGAATAATGAACAGGCTTGGCATATACTACAGGATGATGAGCATGACCAATTTTCTTGACCACTGCATTGAAACCACTATGATCATCGGCCGAGTAGTCAACAATACGGGTAGTGCCATCAGATTCTTTTAAAGAATAGCTGCCTAAACAAACGAAATGAAGATAATTTTAATATTTAGTGTAATATAACATTTTTAAAAATACTTACCCTTAACATGATCACCATCTCTGTGTTCCCATTGATTTTTAATATCACCCGTCTTTAAATCCTTGACGCCATATTCAAATTGATATTTGGCATGTTTATCATAAACATCATCATGTTTATGCCAATCATCATGACCGTAATCATTACCAGACACTATGGCCTGTGAATGATGTTCAATACCATGATGGGGTATCCATTCTTGATTTTCCCAACTATGATGTGGAGAGGATTCGTGTTTGGTTACAACAGCATAACTTGTGGCATGTCCTTTGTCGTGATAATGCGAAGGTGCTGCCTTGGCCAAACCACAAATTAGTAAAAATGATCCAACTGACAAAAATTTCATTTTACTAAACTATTTCTTTTACACGCTTGATTAAATGTTGGTGCTAGTCTGCTTATATTTGCCTAAAGCCAAAAGAACTGTTATAACTTTTGTTAATTATTTAGGGTATTTATACTAAATTAATTATTAATTTTCCATAAACAAAAAAAAATTTTTTTTCAAAAAAAATTAATTACAAATTCTTAAAGAACGAAATAAATGATAATGGAATTGTGCTGTTTAACATGCCATTCCAATTCTTTTCATTTATTTATAAGGTTATTGCTTTTAACCTGACTAATAGACTTAATTAGAAATAAAAGAATTCCCATGCAATGATTGGTAAATTAGAAGAGCAAAGTACATATTTGTGTTGCATGTGTTAAGTTTATTTGTAGTTAAGTTAATTATTAGAAAAAAACTATTAAACGCTTGAAATTTTTATGGCTTTTTCCAAACTTTTTAATTTAGATTATTTGCTCTTATTTTTTAGCAAATTTTGAATACGAATTTCATATGTGAATTACTTACCTCCATGCTAATTTCAAAATCTGGTCATGTAGAGTTGGCATTGCTTAGAACGATAGAATATATAAAACAAATATAAACATGCCTGAGGAATGCTTTAGAGTTTTTACAAACAAATTTGAAGGGTAAAATTTTCGACTTGTTACGTTTTTGCATTTTTAGACTCCTAACATAGCGCACGATAAAAATCATAGCGCTAACAATCAGCTAAATTTGTTACTTGCTTTCATATTTTGAACATCTGGGCATCTATGGCATCTGGGATCCTTAACCCCTAATACACAATATTTTATGAGTGGTAAGAAAGGCCATATAAAGCTTTATAAGTCTACCTTTTAATATGCTGACTTTTATGCCACGCATCAAAGTTATGACCTTTGGAACGAAGTTCCTTATGGCACGTTGTGCATATGATATGCAACATAATAATGTTTTCTACGATGGGGGGTAAATAAATATTTTTTAATGAAAAAAATACGTGTAACAAAAACATATAACGAATACTGGTAAGAAATACGTGTAACGACAATTCAAAACGAAAGCAATACTGTTGCCGCTTTGGTATTTTCCCAGTTTTCGGTGTTACCGTTGTTTTTCCAGGAAAGTTTTCGGTTTTTGCAGAGTTTTTTTTTCCCATTTTTTTGGAATCCGGAAAGCTTCTGGGATTTTTGGGAGGTTTTTGCCCTAGTTTTTGGGAGTCCGGGGCGTTTCTAGGGTTTTGGGGAGATTTTTCCAAGTTTTTGGGAATCCTTGGATAGGGGTTTCGTCTTGGTTATGGTTGGTGTCCTTGCTAAATGATGGTGTCTCTACTAAACACCAGGTGTCTCGACTAAATTTATGGGAAGTGCTGCCTAACTATCGCCTAAGTATCTTCCAGGCGATAGTTCTTTTTTGTTCTTTCCATCTAGAGGTTGAAATTATTATATTCATTTACTTGGTGTAATCACAGTAGGTAAAATTGTTGTTTTTAAATTTTAAATTTTTTTGTGGGTGTCATGGCACACTGTGTTGTGAGGGTGGCCATAAATGGTTAAACTAAAAGTATGAAAATAGAGCAACTAATGAGTGGGTTTTAGAAAACATCCTAGGCAAGGCATGCCTAAAATATTTTTAAGATATTCCCAATAGATTAGGAGATACAACTCTTTAAAATTTAGATTTTTTGAATTCTATATTTTTTTTGTTAAAAATGTTATAAATACATGTGTTCTTGGAAGGGCTGGCTATATAATAAAATCGGGTCAATAATGTAATATTCTTTTAACGGGTTTTTATAGTACCATATATTGGTTGTATAAATATGCAAAATCTTGACATCAGCTTTTTTGGCTTGTAATAAATGCGCAATACAGTGAGACCAAAAAAAATATATACAGTTTTTTTATAAGTATCATGTGTGATGGTCCAGAACTTTTCTGCTCCACTTGACTCCGCTTTATTTTCTTCCACGAAACTTTGTTGCATGTGTGAAGTTTACAAATCATGATAAAATCATCCATATATAACAATGTTTTTTTTTGGTTATTGAAGTTTTTTGAGTAGAACCTATCTTCAAATAAAATACTTATAGCAATATGGATGCTTGTAGAGGGAAAAAAGTCATCCAATCGATTTTGAATATCTCCATAAATTTTTATATTGCTAAATTATACTCAAAAATATTTTTACTCATCGTTTAGCCTTCTACAATGTCATGTTTCCTGTTATAACTTATGGTTGTAGCAAATAAGTTATTATTGTTTAAACAGTTGTGAACATTAATTAGTTTACGACAAAAAAAACTCATGACATTTTTAGCACTCATGTTAATAGCAACATGGTTGAATTTAACAATATTATTATTAAAAAAAAGTTCGAGCTACAGTCATAGTATATTTAAAAATTCGACACCAGTATGGTTCTATAACAATAAAATATGGTTCTTGTCCATACTATTTTCAAACAGTTTACTTGCAATCAAGCTTTGGTTACAAAAGAGACATGGCTGTCTGCTTCCAAAAAAGTGTTGGTTCTATTCCTTGGTTGAATGCTTTTTTGTCAATTTGAAAAAATAAAAAAGAAATAAATAAAAAAATATATTACAACTAACAAAAAGTGATAAATGATAGCAATTAATATTCGGCCATGTTGTGAAATCCATTTGAAAACGAAAATCAGTGTTCTTTTAATCGGACCATATATATGGTTGTCTTGAACCATATATATGTTTATTTCAAACCATGTATTCTAGTTTTGAACCATACATATAGTTGTTTTGAACCATATTATATGTAAAGCTGATTTTTTTACCATATATTCAACCATATATTCAATCATAATATGTTTCTCTTCGATGATGGCTGCCTCAAACATGTTTTTTGTGTGTAGCAGACATTCACGTAAACCAGATCAACCGAACTTGAATGAAGCAATAGAAGTTTTAATTTTTTACCTTTTTCCCAAGAGGACATATTTGAGCTAAGCGTATTCTTGATCCAAATTAAGCAAAATTTTGAAGGAATATAAAGTTTATTATACTTAATGCCCGCAAAAAATGTCAAAGAGTTGATGCAATTTTTTTGTCCTTTATACAATATTTTAGTTTCAGGAAGGCCCGAATTCTTGCTCCGACATGCTGCAAATTTTTAGTGTTTTTATCTTTTATCCATATAATTAAGTGTACAAAATTTTGGCGTTCCAGTTGAGTTTAGAAATTTATTGTCTTGGTTGGTTGGTTGGTTGGTACACGTGGCTATTTTTAAACTAATTCGTGTAGATTCAATCTAAGAATTAAGTTATATCATTAACTACACCCTTCCTGGCATTAATCACCACTTTAAGTACAATCGAACCCAGTATTCGACTGAATTTCTACTATGTGACCCCCCCCGAGGCGGAAGGCTGGATGCTGCCCTTGATAGCAGAGCTAGTCCTGACCAGCTCATCCGCCTGTTCATTGCCAAGAAAGTTACTATGTGCAGGAACCCAGATGAGGCTGACGTATGGATAGCATGTCCTTGCACTGGCTAACTAAAGTAGAAGAAGTAGTGTGTGACCTAAGGGACAGAAGTGCCACCTGACGGTCGACAAAGATGCAGACTCTCCCCAGAACACTCCTGTAAATTAACACTCTGCCCGCCTCCCTTATAGCCAGGATTTCAGAATGAAATACACTGGCTTCGTTGGGAAGTCGGTAGGAGAATCTTACCCCAAGGTCATTCGAGCAGACTCCGGAGCCTACACCGCAGATCATTCTTGATCCATCAGTATTCACCCTGAAGTTGAAGTATTTTTCTATGTTACCTCCCTTCCACTCCCGTCTGGATGGAATAAGGACTTTGAAGGTGCTATCGAAGTCCAGATGAGGTATACTGTAGTCAGAGGGCTTCCTCAGTGTCGGTGGTAATTGATTTAAGATTTTAGCATTACCATAAGTCCTTGATCTCCACCTACCAGATGCCGCTAATCTTGCCACACTGCTCGAGGATGCAGCCAATACATGAAGGGCAATCAGAATTACGTTTAGTATAACATTCAGAGCCTGTGAAGGACTAGTACGTAAACATCCTGTAATCCCGATGCAAGCAGATCTCTGTATTCTGTATAGTTGGGTTACCACGTATGTCTTGTTTAATTTATTGTCTTAAAAGACTTATAATAAAATTTTATGAGGAATTTTTTTCAGGATATTTCATCCCGCTATCTCGCCGCCAAGAGGGAGTTTTTTGCCCCATTTTTCAAGAAAGATCAAAAACGATACATACAGCGAAGCACTAGAGGTTTAAAATGTTGTATTAAATTATTTCTTGTGGAGTTTTACATAAAAAAGCTGAACACTTCGAATACATTAAACGCAAGTCTTGCACGATATCTAACTTTTAAACTTAGAGAAATTTTGTAAAAAAAAATTTTTTATATTTATATTTTTATTGATATTTTTATGAATTTTTTTTCATGTCTGCTGCTTAAAATACTTTTAACAATTTTTTTATATTTTTTAACAAATCGATTAATGCATAAAATGAACTTTAACAATAAAATCAGAAGGTATAGTTGTAGGGGAAAAACTCGCTTAATATTGATGAACTTTAATGTAGCTGGCGGCATGACCATGACCATGATCATAGCCCAAATCATTACCATGATGACTGTAATCACCTTCCCAACTGGAATAATGAACAGGCTTGGCATATACTACAGGATGATGAGCATGACCTATTTTCTTGACCACTGCATTGAAACCGCTATGATCATCGGCCGAGTAGTCAACAATACGGGTAGTGCCATCAGATTCTTTTAAAGAATAGCTGCCTAAATAAACGAAATGAAGAGAATTCTCATAAATTTTTATTGTAATATAAAAATTTTAAAAATACTTACCCTTAACATGATCACCATCTCTGTGTTCCCATTGATTTTTAATATCACCCGTCTTCAAATCCTTGACACCATATTCAAATTGATATTTGGCATGTTTATCATGAACATCATCATGATTATGCCAATCTCCATGACCGTAATCATTAGCAGACACAATGCCTTGTGAATGGTGTTCACTGCCATGATGGGGTAACCACTCTTGATTTTCCCAACCGTGATGTGGAGAGGATTCATGTTTGGTTACAACAGCATAACTGGTGGCATGTCCTTTGTCATGATGATGCGAAGGTGCTGCCTTGGCCAAACCACAAATTAGCAAAAACGTTCCAACTGATAATAATTTCATTTTATTAAATTATTTATTTCTACACGCTTGATTAAATGTTGGTGCTAAGCTGCTTATATTTATTTGCCTAAAGCCAAAAGAACTGTTATGACTTTTGTTAATTATTTAGGGTATTTATACTAAATTCATTATTTAATATTCAGAAAAAAATTGTTATATTGTTCCCAAAAAAATTAATTAACAATTCTTAAAGAACTAAATAAAAGATAATGGAATTGTGCTGTTTAACATGCCATTCCAATTCGTTTCATTTATTAATAAGGTTATTGCTTTTAACCTGACTAATAGACTGATTGGTAAATTAGAAGAGCAAAGTACATATTTATGTTACGTGTGATAAGTTTATTTCTTGTTAAGTTAATTATTAGAAAAAAACTATTAAAAACTTGCAATTTTTATTTCTTTTTTTCTAAACTTTTCGACTTAGATTCGTTACTCTTAGGTCTTTAGGCAAAATTTCAACATGACTAAGATTTTTAGCAAAATAAAATATATCCTTTTCTTTGCTAATTTTAGCTTTATTTTATACGTTAATTAGCTTCATGTTAATATTAAAATCTAATCATCTGTTTTTATTGACATTGCGTAGAATGAATGATAGAATATGTAAAACTAAAATAAACATCCCTAAGGTATGCTTTAAAGTTTTCACAAACAAATTATAGCGGTAAAAGTGTCGTCTTGCTACGTTTTTGCATTTTTAGCCTCCTATTGCTCTCACACTTTGAACGCAATTTATGTTATCTGGGATCCTTAAACCCTAATACAAAATATTTTATAAGTACTAAGAATGTCCATCTAAAGCAGAGGCTGGCAATACTTGTCATGGTCCAGGATTTTTGTCGGCTAAATAGCTGACAATTTTCATGTACACAGCCGGCAATTCACATGTACACAATACAAGTAATCAAAATAAACAACAATAAGAGCACAACAATCAGTTGAACCTATCAACAAAGCAATTAAACACCAACACACTTAAACAAAAAATACCCAGTGGCAAATGAAACGAAGTACCTGGATAATAATCGATGTTGTCAGGATGACGTTCTAAGCGAGCAATCTAAGTACTTAGATTGTAATGTACGTGTAATCTAATGTTATTTACTAATAATAGCTTCGACTATTTTGCATTGTGTATGTGAGAATTTCGTTGTATATCATGGAATTTTTCCCTTATATGTACTAAGTAAAAAATTGTGGCCTACTTTTTGGCTGTATTTCAAAAACTAACTCGCTTACAGCTCAACTTATTCTGTAAACGCACAGTAGCGACAGGTACTGACATCGTACCTTACATTTTAAGCGAGAGCTCACCGATTAAACAGCCTATGAGACGCTTATGTTAAATATAAGTGGGAAAATAAGCCAAAGCTACTAAGTATTGCTGACATCAGCGATTACGTAATGGGTATATTTACCACTAGGTATTTCTCATTTATTAAGTTTTATCTTTGCCTGCCTCTGTTCTAAAGCAGTGCTGGCCATCGAGAGAACTGAGTTTTTAATTTAGTATTAGTGTTAATGTCATAAACTTTATGAGCATGTGTATTAGTATTCCACTGTGTGCTTATTAAAAAGAGAAACGACAACGTAAAAAACAAAAAACAAAAAGCTTTCATACAACTGAATTAAGTTGATGTCTATTTTTACTCTTTTGTTCATTCGGCTGTATACATATACCACTAGATTAATGTTCGGCACACTGGTGCCAGTATGAGCGATCATGAACTTAAGCTTCGGAAGTCTACCTTTTAATATGCTAACTTTTGTGCCACACCCAAAATTAAATGGGCGGTAATCTACTCCAAGCCACATTTTTTTCAAAATACGTTTTTTGTTGTACTGTAGGAAATCTTGTAAGCCTTACGTTTAAGGTGTAAAATGCGTCTAGCACTTTCATGTAAAACAATATGAGAAAATTTTTGCGGAA
Organism: Panzeria rudis; assembly: GCA_956483635.1. Classification (NCBI taxonomy): domain Eukaryota; kingdom Metazoa; phylum Arthropoda; class Insecta; order Diptera; family Tachinidae; genus Panzeria; species Panzeria rudis. The sequence continues at coordinate 10,526,141 of OY101451.1, forward strand.
CATTTTAACCTTCTAATACCATATTTACACCACGCAACTTTGTTGCATGCAACTCTCTTTTTTCAGTGAGAAAGACAGAGAAGAAATACAAAATGTATACATTTCTATTTCAGCACTCTCACTTAAAATGAAAATTGCATGCAACAAAGTTGCATAGTGTAAATATGGTACAACTCTTGGTTGCATTGGCCTTTTTCTGCCTTTAAAATAAAAGCAAAAACTCTCCTTCAGCGGCAATAAAGCGCGCTGAAACGTTCAACAATAATATTTGTCATAGTATTCTACTATAGGTCTTCAACGACACCTTAGCGCTGGATTCAACTTGAACGTCAAAAATGATTCAAAGGTTAAAATGAGTTTAATTACTAAAATTAATGTCCTTGCAGCGATTTTGCTTTAACTTTAAAATTTTCTCAATTTTTATACCAACCACCCCTCAGATCATCTCAAGCTTTTTATTGTTGTAAAGATTTCTTATTTATTTATTTACTTTTTTTTTTTGCCCATCAGCCTAAAATTTCATCCGCATAACTAAACGATTCATCATCAGCATTTACAAATTTGCTGAAAGAACTAACAGCAAATACTCCAATATTAAAAAGTTTAAAAAACCTCCTAAAAATTTTAAGTTTTTAATAGTTTTTTCTAATAATTAACTTAACAACAAATAAACTTAATACATGCAACAATACAAATATGTACTTTGCGCTTCTAATTTACCAATCATTGCATGGAAATTCTTTTAAGTCTGTTTAAGTCTAAGTTTAAGGCAGGCTAAAAAGCAATAACCTTATAAATGAATGAAACGAATTGGAATGGCATGTTAAACAGCACAATTCTATTATTTTTATTGAATACCTTAAGAATTTTTAATTAATTATTTTTGGAGAAAAACTATTTTTTTCGCTTAAAACATTAATAACGAATTTAGTATAAATACTCTAAATAATTAACAAAAGTTATAACAGTTCTTTTGGCTTTAGGCAAATATAAGCAGCTTAGCACCAACATTTAATCAAGCGTGTAAAAATAAATAATTTAATAAAATGAAATTATTATCAGTTGGAACATTTTTGCTAATTTGTGGTTTAGCCAAATCAGCACCTTCGCATTATCATGACAAAGGACATGCCACCAGTTATGCTGTTGTAACCAAACACGAATCCTCACCACATCATGGTTGGGAAAACCAAGAATGGATACCCCATCATGGTATTGAACATCATTCACAGGGCATAGTGTCTGGTAATGATTACGGTCATGGAGATTGGCATAATGATGTTTATGACAAACATGCCAAATATCAGTTTGAATATGGTGTCAAGGATTTGAAGACAGGTGATATTAAAAATCAATGGGAACATAGAGATGGTGATCATGTTAAGGGTAAGTATTTTTAAAAATTTTATATTACACTAAAAATCTATTAAAATTGTTTTCGTTTCGTTTATTTAGGCAGCTATTCCTTAAAAGAATCTGATGGCACTACACGTATTGTTGATTATTCGGCCGATGATCATAGTGGTTTCAATGCAGTGGTGAAGAAAGTAGGTCATGCTCATCATCCTGTTGTATATGCCAAACCTGTTCATTATTCTGGCTGGGAAGGTGATTACAGTCATCATGGTAATGATTTGGGCTATGATCATGGTCATGGTCATGCCGCCAGCTATATTAAAGTTCATCAATATTAATCCAATTTTCTCCTACAACTATTCCTTCTGATTTCATTGTTAAAGTGCATTTGATGCATTAATCGATTTGATAAAAAAATTGTTAAAATTATTTTAAGTAGCAACCATGAAAATAAAAATTTCACAAAAATATATTAATTATTTTCTTAAAATTGTGGTTGCAAAGAATAAACATAAGTTGCAGCCCTTTGACTTAATGTAAGTATAATTTTAGAACTGTATAATAATGTGAGGGTATTATTATGAAAATCGTAAACAAAAATAGGTTTTGGTTGTACGCCTTACGGATAATGCCCCATACGTTGATGGTCTCCACACACAGCATTATATATTAATCATAGATCGAATATGTGTAAACATTTACAGTGTCTTAGAGATAAATGTGAAGCATGTAGACAAAGAAAAATTTGACTGTGTGGAGGGTTGATAGCTCCTGCTATTCGCCTCAGAATTCTTTACCGCGTAGACCACTCGCCCGAGGTCGTTGGTTTACAGTCAAGAGTTGAATATCATTTAGCTTTAATCAATTTGTACTGTCAGTGACAGTATCTCTGACGAGAATAGCGGAAGCTATCGAAACGTGTCAGTTCAATCCTCCGCGCAGTCAAATTTTCTTTGTCTACATGCTTCACATTTATCCCTAAATATAAATATATATATATATATATATATATATATATATATATATATATATATATATATATATATATATATATTTACTTTTTTTGTAAAAAAAATGTTTAGTTTGAAATATTTATTGAACAAAATCCACCTAAATTGGGGTTTTAACAATAATTAATGAAAATTAAAATAATAGTATTTCCCATCCCTTGATAAAGTCAACAAATAATTGACGAAACGTCGGGAAAAATGAAATAAAATAATTTGTTTTATTTGCATTATGAATCTTTCGGCCTTATTAGCTCATTTTAAAAAACACAAAATAAGTATAATTAATTGAAAAATTTAATTAAAACCGAATTCAAGCCAAAATAATTAAATTTCTTTGAATATAAACCCATACAGTTCGACTAGAAGTCATAACTTAATTGTTAATAATTAATAATAAAAAAATATCCCTTTAATATTAATGAGACCATAACAGCTATCGATGTTTTAATTCCAGTAGCAACTCAAATTACAAGATAATTTTCCTATGAATTGGGAAATTTTGCAACTACTAGTACTACTGAAGCATTATTCGAATATTCAAATACATATTCGTCAAATATTATTCGAATAAATTTTTATTCTAAATTGAAAATTTTTTTCATTCGAATAAAATTTCTAAAAACTAATCGAGTACCTCAATAAATTATATTCGAATATTCGAATAATTATATTCGAATAACAAGTTTAATTAGGTGATAGTATTATTTTTATTAGGTTTGTCTTACAGCTTTGAATAAAAACATTTATATTTTCTAGTACTATTATTCAAATATGTATCGAATTATTCGTATAAAATTATTCGAATCAATTTTTATTTTAAAGTGAAACGAATTTCAGCTCTATGATAACATTGTTATCATCATTATTGTTGTTAGCTTTGTCTTATAGCTTTGAAGAAATCAATAATTTTTATTTGGATAATTTATATTCGAATTAAAACTCTAAACAGAATATAACATTTTTGTAATAGGTACAACAATTGTAATTACCGAGCCGGACTCTGGTTACAGATAGTGCTACCCAACTACAATCTTAGCGTTGACAACACCAGGCTCCCTCAAATGTCCAAATGCCTAATCCCGCCAATTGAACTTCTGGAAATTGTACCAGTGCAAGGCACGAACCATGCTTTGGTTTCAACGAAACTCAAGATAGCTGAATGCTGATGAAGTGCGCTGCGGCACAGAAAATACGTACATATTCCATTCTGCCGATGTAGACCTATAGTCCACAAACACTGCCTTGGTACCACCAAACAGAGACAACAATTGTAATTATCGATTGCGACTTGTCTAGCTAGTACTATTGAAAAATTATTCGCATGTTTGTCAAAAACAGCATCTTTTCTATTCTTAAACGTTTTGTGAGTTCGAATAAAAATTATATTAATATTATAATAATTTTTTCGAATAACAGCCCCAATTAGAACAAAATCATTTTGTCAATAGGCTTTAATAGAAAAATTTATAAATTATTCGAATATTCCAATATTCGTCAAAAATTATTTGTATCATTTTATATTCTATATTGAAGAGCTTTCTTCGCTCGAATAAAAATTATAAAAATTAATCGAATGTACTAACAATTGTTATTCGAATAATTTTTATTCGAATGACAATTATTCGAATCATTGTTCAGTCTAAATTGGAAAATATTGCTTGTTCGAAGAAAAATTATAAAGACTATTCCATTATTCGAATATTCGAATAATGGAATAATTTCTCTCCTGAAATTTTTTTTAATTATAAAAGGCCCGTTTACATTGCATATGACGATATGTATCCTTAAACCAAAAAACGCCAGAGCTACTAAAATAATAATTATATCTTCAAAAAAATTCTCACATAGTATTCCAGAGTATTGGAATCAAGTTTCGCCTAATTCGAAGCTCAAAAATGCTACTCTTGTACAAAAATCGCGATTCTTATCAAATGAGCTTGTTTTACTTAATTGTCAATAAAATCAAAAGTTGTTAGTCGATTTTAATAAAATATGGCTTATTATGTTTGTTACATATTTACCTATATGTTTATTGAAAAATAACAAAAATTTTACTGTGTTTTAATTTGTTATTTTTTTAAAAACAAATTTTTTTATACAAAATTTTATTTTTATTTATTTTTTAATTTCATAAGTTTGTTCAGCGATTTTTGAAAATAGGTGAACTTTTTTAGGTAACTTGAAAGAATAGATTAGAATCTTCATTTTTTGTAGTGACAAGACAGATTCGTTCGTGCAACGCGACGGGTACCTGTAGTGATTATGTGAAACTTTTGAGACAGTTTCGATATTAAGTTCAAATCCCATCAAACTTCTGGTCTCTTTGACTAAAACGAATAAGGTTTTTTGCTTTTATGCCTGTTAAATTAACTTCCAATGTAATCTGTAATTATAATTGTAAAAATCTATAAACAAATATATTTTTGCCGATCCCGTTTAAAAATCAAATTATCCCATATATTTCACTGATTTATCTTAAATCTCTTTTAACATAATTTTCCACAAATTTAAAGTATCTAATTATAATCAAATAATTATTTTATAAGTAGCTCTTTCTTCACATCAATTACATGTGACCCATAATCGTTAAACAAGTTGAACTTCATTTTATTGGCCCAAATAACTCAAGTTACAAAATTTATTCATAACTTTTTTTTATTTTTGCAATTAAGTGGGATATTTTTATTAAGCCAACACACATTAAAACTATTTTTGATAAAAATGCCACTACTGACTGCTGCTGCCGCTGTTTGCTGGTGGAGTTTTGCCACAGTAAAAATAGAATGTAAATTTCTAAATGAACATACCAAAAGTCCAACATGAAAAAGAGAGCAAAAGCGTAAAAAAAATTTGTTTTAGGAAATTGTTGCAGTAAAATAAAAGAAACCAAAAACAACAACGAAATGTTACCAGCAAATGAACACTACTAATTAGCTACAGAGTAAGTAATATTGTTAAGTATAAATAACCAAGTTAAACCACCAATTGTTATCAGTATTTGGACTACATTCAATTGTTTTAAACACACATTCCACCCAACGTCCAACATCACTTAATCGCTCCCTTTGCAAGATATTCGAGAGGAAAAAAAACCGAAAACAAAAACTATTACAAAATGCATTTTCTAACATCATTTGGTATTTTGTTGGCTATTTGCGGTTTGGCTGCTGCAGGACATTTGCATCATGCTCATCATGGCAGTAGTTATGTGGTGGTTAGTAAACATGAACAGCCTGCTGTAAAACATGAATGGGCGGACCACCACCACGAAGTGTCTCATATTGAACATAAATCGGGTCATGAAAGCGATGCTCATGAGGAATATGATGGTGGCAATGATCATGAAGAAGATTATTATGCTCCTCCTAAATACGAATACGATTATGCTGTTAAAGATGAAAAAACTGGTGATTCGAAAAAACATTGGGAAGTCAGAGATGGTGATAAGGTTAAAGGTGAGTTTATATAGAAAATTTTGATATACGAATTTTATAATTTACATGAATTTTTTCCAGGCGGTTACACCATTAAGGAAGCTGATGGCACCACTCGCATTGTAGAATATACAGCCGATCATAAGAACGGCTATAATGCTGTTGTTAAGACTGTGGGTCATGCTCATGTTGAGCATGAGAGCAGTCATGATCATTCATATTATAGCCATTAATTTAAGATTTATTAAAAGCATTTGTAAAAATTTCTATAAAAAATGTCTCATCAGGTTCCAAAGACTTATAAAACACGACTTATTAGCTATTTTTAATTGAAGCCTATTAAAGGCAAAACTACTCTTCTTAACCTTAAACTTTAATTATAAAATTTAAATAAATAATTGCCAATTACCTTAAAGATACAGAAGCTGTTTTCTTACCTTTGTGTTAATTTCTAAATTAAAAATATTTTTAGGTGGTATTAGAACTAGGGATGTAACGATACGCCGTTTTGCCGATCCGATACCGATACCGATATTTAAAATTAAATATCGCCGATACCGATTCCGATACCGATACGAATATTGAAATTGAGTTCAAGTTTAGATTAACAAAACTCAAGTGCAATTTTTTATTATAAAAAATTACATTATAAGAGAGAATATTTAAAATTGATAAAACATTGGAAGTAATTTTTAAGGAGCTACATTTTCTTTGCTTCCAAAAAATTTATATTAAAAATATGCAGATAATTAGTAGAAAACCAAGAAAAAATTTTTAATTTCTTTATAAAAAATACTCGCCATGCTTTTTAAAAAATTGATTTTTTTAAAGGACACTTATCAACTAATATTCTTCTATAACTTAATAGTTTATTTATTAAAAGACTTCTAAGTTTATATATATTCACTTAAATTTAGATAAAAAAATTTTGAAAATGGGTAATTTTTTATCCTTTTTCCTTGAGGAAAAATCATTATAGAATACCGAAAAAGAAATTTGTCCTAGCATCGCTTTCAATTCGATGATTGGTAGCCGGAAAACAGAACTTCTTGCAATGGCAAGGATATGTAAAACTAATTAGAAATTATCAAAATTTGCAATACTTCCAGATCGCGAATTCTACATGTTCATGTCTTCTTTGGAGTATCTTTTTTTTGCTGGAATAAGATTTAAAAACAACGACTTGAATTTGAATTCATGGTAAAATTAACAAAAAAAAATTTTTTTTACAAAATAACAGCATAAAATATTATTAATTTTTAAAATTGATATTAATAGGATTTAAAAAATAACGAAGTGAATTTAATTCATGGTAAAATCGAACGAAAATAAATTATTTGTTAAAAAAAACTCTGAAAAAAATTTTTAAAATTATCGGCGTATCGACAGTAAAATATCGCCGATACCGATGTATCGGAAAATCTGAAGTATCGCCGATATATCGGTATCGGTATTTGTTACATCCCTAATTAGAACCATCAAACAAGACATAAATTTAAAAAATCCAAAAAAAACCCCGACTGCGTAAAAGAAAACAACTTTAAACCGTCACAGATCCTAAATGGTCATTCGAAATTAAAAATCATAAGAGAAACCTAAAGATGATTTTCAAATACCTGTCGAATGATATCCCTTTTGATATTGTTCGCCAACTTTTTATTTTTTTCGTATTCACAAAATGACGACAGTTGGCCGTTATATTGAATTTTGAGTACTGTTATATCTTTAGTGACACTCCTGGGATTAAAACAAATCGATTGACGTAAGAATCATCAAAATCGGCCTGCGCGTTCGGATTATATAGTGCCGTAAAGGAACACACATTCATACATATAGAGCTCTCTCTCTCTCTCTCTTTAATGTTTTTTTAGGGATGTAACGATACGCCGTTTTGCCGATCCGATACCTATACCGATACTTAAAAATAAATATCGCCGATACCGATTCCGATACCGATACAAATATTGAAATTGAGTTAAAGTTTAGATTAACAAAACTCAAGTGCAATTTTTTTATTATACAAAATTACAGTGTAAGAGATTATTAATATTTAAAATTGTTATTAACCCAGTATAAAAAATTTATAGTATTTTTTAAGAGCTACATTTTCTTTGCTTCCAAAAAATCTTTATTAAAAATATGCAGATAACACAGTGCAACAGTCCAAAAAACACACGGACTTGACAGTATAGATTCGATTGTACTACCACGGGGTAGTAAAACCCTATACTTAGCTTGGAGAATTTGGTGACCAATTTCGTTTTATGGACCTCCAAAGTTTTGGAAAATCAGCGGGCCCTCAACAAAAAGGTGTCATCTACTTTTGGCCAACAGAAAATTCAAACTTGGTGATACCGCTTAACTATATATGGCAATAATGTAGCTAAGAGTTCGCTAAACAGATTTTATTACCATTTTATGACAAAAAATTATTTTTTCGTGCACTTTTTTTTTTAAATTAAGGAAAAATATTTTTTTTTCACTTTTTCCAGAATAACTTACAGGGACTCGTAATTTTTTATTAACAATATTTGGCAAAGTGGTAGCTACGGTAAAGCTGAAGAACTTTTGTGAACATGTCAATACAATCTGAATGTATCTGGGCACCCTAAACAGCCCAGAAAAACTAATTTCTACCATAAAAGTTTTTACGAGTTAGGCTATATTTTTATTGCAATTTTTTTTGCTTTCTTTGTTATTGTTCCACTTCTTATGTTGCTGATTTTAGTATTTACTATTTTTTATTGTTTGTTGTTGTTTTGCCAAATAATGGTAATGAAAAATTTGGAGTCCCTATAAGTTATACTGAAAAAAGTGAATAAATAATTTTTTTCAAAAAAAGTACAGGAACATATTATTTTCTTGGGCACAAAATGTTAGTGAAACACAACAAAGAAGTATACACTTGAATATATTATTTTCAAAAAAAAATTTTTTTAGCATAAAAATTAGTGAAAAGCTAAAATTTTTAAGGTAAAAGGTGGTCTGTGCGAGCTATTAGAGTGCCTAGATACGTGCAGATTGTATTGATATGTCCACAAAAGTTGTTCAGCTCTACCGTAACTATAAGTTTGCCAAATATTCTGAAAAAAGTGAAAAAACATTTTTTTCCTTAATTTTGGGAACAAAAAGTTAACGAAAAAAATTTTTTTGCATGAAATGTTAAAAAAAAATCTGTTAAACAGACTCTTAGCTACATTATTGCCACATACAGTTAATCGGTATTATAAAGTTTGAATAAGCTGTTGGTCAAATACTGATGACACCGTTTTTTGAGGCCCCACTGATTTTTAGAAAATTTGGAGGTTCATTAAAAAAATTGGTCACCAAATTCGCCAAACTGAGTAAAGGGTTTTACTACCCCATTGTAGGACAATCGAACCTGTACTGTCCAGTTCTTATGTTTTTCCAAAAGTCTTTATTTATCGCATAGTGTAATTAGTAGAAAAGCAAGAAAAAATTTTAATTCCTTTATAATTTTAAAAAATTCTCGCCATACTCGCATCAAAAAAAAATTGTGAAAATGGGTAATTTTTTGTCCTTTTCTTTTGAGGAAAAATCATTATAGAACACCGAAAAAGAAATTTGTTCGAGCATCGCTTCCAATTCGGTGATTGGTAATCGAAAAACAGAACTTCTTGCAATGGCAAGGATATGTAAAACTAATTAGAAATGATCCAAATTTGCAATACTTCCGGATCGTGAATTCTACATTTTCATGACTTCTTTGGAGTGTCTTTTTTTGCTGGAATAAGGTTTAAAAAACAACGAATTGAATTTGAGTTCATGGTAAAATTAACAAAAAATAAATAATTTTTTTACAAAATAATAGTATAAAATATTATTAATTTTTAAAATTGATATTAATAAGATTTAAAAAATAACGAAATGAGCTTAGTTCATGGTAAAATTAACAAAAAATAAATAATTTGTCAGAAAAAAACTCTGAAAAAATTTTTAAAAGTATCGTCGTATCGACAGTAAAATATCGCCGATACCGATGTATCGGAAAATCTGAAATATCGCCGATATATCGGTATCGGTATCGGCATTCGTTACATCCCTAGTTTTTTTTTTAATTGTAATGCTATACAGTAGGGTGGTCGCAAAATATTTAATTTTGGATTTCTACAAGTCTCATACCCCCGAAGCGACGGGTATTATATTAAAAGCTGCAGTAAATAAATAATATCATAACAATCAGTTAAGATTAAGGTTAACGTTTGAGCAAATCCTCTTTTTCTGCGCTTTTTTTTTAAGAAAAAACAATCAGGCAGTTAATGCCCACCAGCTAATTAATTATTGTGTTACCTTCTTTCTGAAAGGGTGGTGAAGTGGGATAGAGATAGAAAGCTTAAATAAATTTACAACTCTGCTATTGCTCGTTTTTTGTAGAGCAGTGCTGCGGACCCTCTGGTGGCAAGTAGATGCATTAATTTGATTAAGTTGTGTAGCAATTTATTAATTCTTTTACTTCGCCGAAAGTTATGATAGAATCGGTAGAACAGCCTCTTCCAAAATCCCAAATAGTAGAAAAAAATTTAAAAAAAATTATTCAAGAATTTAAAATTTTCGACTGTTTTTGTAGTTAGAAAATATAGTGGTACACTCAAAATGTTCTGTAAGTAAAATTAACTGAAATTGTATAAGATAACCGAAACCTCAGTTAAAAACCGGTCTACTTATTTTTCATTTAAATTTAACAAAAAGTGTATTAAATTTTATATGTTAAAATATAGGCTGACTTAAAACCGTAAAATTTGAATGATTCTTTCTTTGTTTGGATAAATTTAACTGCCACAAGTACTAATCTCAACTTCCGTAAAAATAAAAGATAATTCCCTTGTTTCTGATATTTTTACTGCTAAATAAAATAAAAGATGCAAAATCAGAAAAAACCCTAATAATATTTTATATATACACAGAAAAAAAGGTTTTTATGTTAATACACATGTGTTTGAATTTGTTTTTAAATTTTATTATTTTTTGTTTGATTTTTAAATATTCCAATACAAAATTTTGATAGAAAAAAACTAGATTTTTTCTTATTAAATATTTACGAATTTTAGTTTTTAATTTTACGAATTTTGTGGTACGTCCCATTTCCGTAAAAAAAAATATTTGAATCTATGAATTCTATTACGAATTACAGTTTTTTTCTGTGTACATATTACCACATCTTTATGTGTCGCTACCTCTTTTTTTCTCTCACGATTGCCTTAGGCTAGACATAAAAATTGGCTTCAAGTTTATCACACTTATTAAATCAACAAAATTACCATGAATTTTATGCAAAATGCTACTAAATCAATTGTAGTTTAATATAAGTTTTTCTTTAACGCCCCAAAAAAAGAACATTAATTATCACACCTATTAATTTGTATTTCTATTTTTTTTAGAAAATAACCATTATTAGCGTAACAAATTAATTTGCTAGTGATTTTTAAGCCTTTAAGGCGATAATCTAGCCTAAAATTTAATTGAGTTATAAACTAAAGCAGCAATGAAAGCAACAAGAACAACAATAGCAAAAATCCACACATAAAATACCAACAAAAGCAAAAATGTTTAAAACAAAAAAGAATTTTTTGGAAAAAAACACACAACGCTTATTTATGGTTAAAACTTGGCCACTATGTTTAAAGTCAAAATGGAATGTATAAAAAATGTATGGCGTTGTCTGACTATATGAACAACGAACTATATGACCAATAATTGTATGAAAATAATAAAAATGTTTAACAACTATTTAATGGTGTAATTGTGGCTACAGAAATACACAGGCAATATTAGATTAGCTGCTTAAAACTACAAAGCTAAAAATATATTTTATTAATAACAATAATAATAACAACTTAAGCCTTTAAACCAAAGATTTGAAATTGCGAACAGCAACAAACAGCTTAAAGTGTTTAAACTAAAATAATACAAAAAAAACTATGAATAAATAAACAAACAACTTATTAAAAATTTATGAAAACAACAATTTTATTAAATATACATACAAGCAAACAAACAATGAAATGCTATAAAACGCCAGCTAAGACATCAAAGTAATGAATAATTGCTTAAGACTAAATGCATGGTATGTATGATAAAACAATTATTAGGGAATCACTTTTGAGGGTAAAGAAAAGTAATAAGAGAGTAAATTAAAAGAAGTTGGAATCAGGCGCGGACACATGGGGGGAAGGGATATTTCCCCCCAAAACGAGTAAATTTCTATAGAGTTTCTAAAAGAAGTTTAAAAAAATAGTATGTTTTACTTAGACGTTCCCCCCCCCCCCCCCTCCCAAAACTCAAGCTGGATCCGCGCCTGGTTGGAAGGCTATATACGGTTCTGCCGAATTTTATAATGAACTAAAAAAATTATAGTTTCCCAGCGGAAAAGCTTTTTAGCTAAATTGTTTAAGGACTAAAAGAATTTTCTTCCTAAATTTTATAAATTTGGTCATTATTCCAATGAAAAAATTCACCAAAGCTACGTTTCGTTGGACTCATGAAACAAGTTTGATTAAAATTATATATTTTAATGAAAATGTCGTAAAATATTTGAAACCATTTCATTAATCCAATGTAACAGTTTCATTAAATTAATGAAAAAAAATCATTAATGTAAAGAGATTATTTTGTCATTTTCATTATTTCATTATTTTCATGAAATTTTTCAATTATTTTAGTGATATTTCACTGTTTTCTGATTTTTTATATTTATACAATTTTTATCCAATACTGTTGGAGAAATAGTATTAAAAATTGCTGAGACAAAAAAAATAAATTTGTCTGAATCTAACCCATATAAATAAATATATCAAGTTTTCTCTATATATGGATGTAATAAAACATTTTGTCAAAACTTAAAGGGTTTCCAATAAATCTAATGCAATTTTCTTACGAAAGTATTCAAGCCAATCAATTTTTTCACAATATTACTGAAATGTCGCTTATATTGTGAAATGTTTCATTGGAATTGTGAAAAAAATCTAACGAAAATGTTTCATTGGATTTATGAAACGAGCTTCTTTCAGTATAACGAGTATTTTTTATAAAGACTACTTTGCACTCGTTCCTATATTATATAAATAATTCATTTCTATTGAATACCCCTACTATTTAACCACAAGCTATGAATCTACTGTATCTCTAAGCATTTAATAGTGATGAATGTTATTTCAATATATTATTATTAGTATTGTACATTTTTCACCATTTGTTTCTCCCTCCTTTTTTTGCTCCCAATAAAGCGAGCAACCAATGAAGCTGAAAAACAAAAGCTTAAGTAGAAAAAAATGCTTAACAATAAAAAAATAAGTAATACAAACCATAAAATAACAACAAAAAGTACCTGATGTGGTCAAAATGGTCAGAAAACCAAAAACCAACAATAAAAATAAGAATAACAAAGAACAAAAAAGTATGGCAACATGAGCAGGTTGAAAATATTTTTGTAAAAAAAACCGAAAACAACAATGAGCGAATTCCATTGTTCGAATGGGTGGCTTTTGGGGTGAATATAATTTACGAGTAGAGTATATATTTTTTTCTTTTGTGGCCAAAACTAATGAAAAGGAGAGTCGTAAACAACAATAGCAATAAATTATTAAAGTAGAGAACTCCAATGACCTTGAGACAGACAGCAAAGTTTTAAGTACAAAAGCAATACAAAATAAATTAGTTTAAAGAATAAACACAAATATTTATGATTATAAATTGAATATTTATGGTATTGAACAAAAGGGTATTATTAAATGGGGATGGATTTTGTAACCATGTATAAAGAGCTGGGACAGGGATGGAAATCACTTTTTTTGTATATTTTATATCTTTTACTATTGTGACTTATTTGTTACTATATATTTTTTCCTTTTGATAAATGTTTTTTCAATAAATGAAAGATAAATTGCTGCCGTCATGGTATAAGCATTTTTTCCATCCCTGAGCTACGCCATATTTACACCGACCTAAAACTGTCTTCCTGTTGCTTTTTGAGGCCCTATGGAGCCAGTTGCAAAATGAATAACTTTTTTTAAGACATTATAGCTTCCACTAGTGTGAATTTTATGTTGTGAATATAATACTTTCCTATATTTTATGAAAATTAACTACGAAAGTTTTGTTCGCAAAACGTTGGATGGATTATTTTCAGTTAAGGAATACTCTTTCCGAAAGTTTTCCGTTACTTCCGTAAACTCCGAAAATTATTGTCTAAATTTTTTTCGTAATATGTACGAAAGTTTTGTATATTCTACGAAAAATATAACAAGGAAAGTTTATTTTGTAAAATATTGCCTGGATTGTTTTCAGTTAAGAAAAACTATTTACGAAAGTTTTTCGTTACTTTTGTAAATTAAAAAAATTTACAAAATTATTTTTCGTAATATGTACGAAAATTTTGTATATTCTACGAAAAATGTAAAAACGAATTTTTTTTCCGTAAAATATTGCATAGATTATTTTCAGTTGAGGAAAAATATTTACGAAAGGTTCTCGTTACTTTCGTAAATTCAAAAAAGTATTGCCTAGATTTTTTCGTAATATGTACGAAAGTTTCGTATATCCTACGAAAAAAGTAACTACGAAAGCTTTTTTCGTAAAATATTGTATGGACTATTTTCAGTTAAGGAAAAATGTTTACGAAAGGTTTTCGTTACTTTCGTAAATTTAAAAAAGTATTGCCTAGATTTTTTCGTAATATGTATGAAAGCTTCGTATATTCTACGAAAAAATTAACTACGAAAGTTTTTTTCGTAATATGTTTCATGGATTATATTCAATGTAGGACTTCGTTAGGGAAAGTAAAAAAAATTTTCGAAGCCCAAGTCTCAGAGAAATTGGAGAAAAGGTAAAAGAACCCATAAGCAAGCCATTTAAAAAATTGCCGGGTAATGTTGTATACTATGTTCAGCTAATGTGGTATACCATAATTTCATATCTTCCACTGTCCATTTTCATTTGTCCTCTCTCTTTGAAATGCTTATTCTCTTGAAATGGTATATGGGTAACGAATGCTATATTCGTACGCGTTTTCAGATTAAAGTCTTGGTCTTTTAAAAGAGAAACTTATGCATAGTGTTTAGTAGATATAAATTGTACTTTCGAATGGCATAAAACATAATTTTTAAAAGGTATTTGTTGCGAAATAATTATTCACAAAGTTTTGTGACGCACGCTACAAAAAGTGGAAGTAACTTTGAAAGTTGAAGTGTGTTTTAATAATTTTTAGCGAATTTTGCATAATAAAGCAAACAAAATCGAATTCATAAAAGAAAGAGGAATATAGGAGAATTCTAAAATAACTTATTTGCAGCCAATAAATTTTGTAGTTTTTTTTATCAAAAGCCGTGAACCGTTTGTGACACACACTACGTGACGCACGCTACATTTTCTCCTAATAGCTATAACTTTTTAATTATAAAATTTACAAACAAAAATGTGCTTATTGGAGTTTTAGATGATATTATTATCTAAAAGAAATCTCTTAACAAAATTTTTATATTCCTTAAGCTTACGAGATGATCTAAAAAAAATTTTCAACCCCTTATTTTCAAGATAGGGGGCGTTCTCGACCACCTGCGACCTCGAAAATTCAAACTTAAGCTTACAGTCACATGTGTAACTAAACTAGGATATGCGATTTCCCGGACTTTTGCACTTCCTAGTAAACGGGAATTGAGAAATCGCATTCGCGGGAATTCCCGGTATTCCCGGGAATACTTGAGTTTCTAAATTAAGCTTATGTCTCCATACAAGCATAACCTCTTTATAATACTATTAGTATAGCGCATGCCAATTGTCGACCAAAAACTATTTTATACTAAATTTTCCAACTTATGTTCAATCAACCGAAAACTCCACACTGACCAATAAATATTATTCAAACGTCTGTTATTAATATGAAGGGAATGTTAATGTAAAATTAATTAGATATTTTTTGTATATTTTGCTTTTCTAATATATTTTAAAACAAGTTCATTTAAGAAATTAAACAAACGCTTTAATTAATAATAAAATTATGACTTTTGAAAACCACAAGAACACGCAATTGCACAACTAAAGTAAAACGGAAATTTTGAATTATTTGGTCAAATTTATTATTAGTTTTTTTTCGCAAATTTTCAAGAACTTTAAAAACAATATTTTTTAACTATAAATAGTTGGAAACTTAAGCAAATCATTATCAGTTCAGTTTGAGTATTCAATCAACTTTAGCTTCAATTTCTAAAACAAAACAAAAATCTATAAAACGTTCTTTCTTCTTTTCCTCTCGTATTTATTTTACTCGTAATAACGAAATGCGTGTTTTAAGTGTTTGTGTTGTGTTCTTGGCTGCCTGCAGTGTAGCTTTAGCAGGCTATGCCCATGGTGGAGGCTCCAGCTATACCGTGGTTACCAAACATGATGAACCCATCCATCATATTAAATACGTTGGCGGTCACTATGATGGTGGTCATTTGGGTCTTGGTGGTGGCGGTTTGATAGTAGCCGATGGTGGTTACTTGGATCATGGTCTTGGTGGGGGTCATGGCTATGCTCACTATGACCAACATGATTATCATCACAAATATCCAAAATATCAATATGATTATGGTGTAAAGGATTTGAAGACAGGCGATATTAAAAATCAATGGGAACATAGAGATGGTGGCAATGTTAAGGGTAAGTTAATAACACATATCATTTTGAACTTTAGCTTATATAATGCTCCTATCAAGGTGGCTACTCTTTGAAGGAGTCCGATGGCACAACCCGTGTGGTTGAATACGTAGCTGATGATCATAAAGGTTTCAACGCCATTGTCAAAAAGATTGGTCATGCTCATCATCCTCAAATCTATGCTAAACATTATTCGGGTGGTCATGGTTATGGTAGTGGTTTGGAATATGGTGGTGATTATGGTTATGGTCATGGTCATGGTCATGCTACCAGTTATGCCAATATTAAACAATTGTAAATCGACTGCTATTGACTGTGTTATTTTACCTTCTCTCCTGCCTGCTGCGAGTGTTATTGGAAAATGCTTGTTTAAGGGACAAACAAAACGACCAAATACTTTTCATTAATATTAATGTTAGCTAATAAATAAAATTATAAAAGAAAATATTTATACAAAGAAAAATATGCCAAAAAAATTATGAAAAATACTTGAAAGCAAACACACAAGAAATAGAAAATAAATAAAAATATTGATTTCATTTAAAAATTCTAATAATTTATTTTTCTTATTTTTATTCGGACTTAATTTCGAAATTACTAGTACGAAAAAGTCTTGCTAATAGTTTTAGTGACTTAAAAAATTAATTTTTTAAAGCAAAAATGCCAAATTTTTTGTTCATAAAGAATTTATGATATTTCGGAATTAATTTCGAATTACAGAATTGAAATAGATCATTTGTTTTTTTAGTTGAACTCGAAAATGCAAATTTTTTTGTTTCTTAAGCAGATTCGAAAATTCGAGCTTAATTTCGAATCATAAAATCTAGAAAAAACAAAAAAATTTAATAACATGCGACTTAGAACATAGAAAATGATCAGATTGAAATTTCGAACCCATTACACATAAAACATATACTTGTGAACATGAAAATATTCTGTACCTATGTTTGAAATTTCGAACATAGTTTCGAATCAACAAATTAAAGCAGAAAATCAATTTTCAATAATAAATTTAAAACTTTCATACGAAAATGTAAACATAAATTTGTATATGCTAAGAACATTTGAAAATTCGAACTTAGTTTCAAATAGGAATAGAAAATCCCTTTTTATGAATACATATATGAAAGTTGTTCGTCAAATAAAAAGTTTTAACGTGGAAAATCAAAAATATTTCTTTCCATAGTGTATTTGAAATTTCGAACTTAGTTTCGAATTGTATAATCAAAGCAGGAGGGTAGTTAGTAATGAAATATAAAACTTCGTCGATAGAAGATATATGTTTAATCAGGAAAAAACTAAAATATTTATTCCTGAGATATATATGAAATTTCGAACATGATTTCGAATCATGAAATTTAAGTAGAAAACAAATGTTCAGTAATATAAAGAAAGCAAAACATAAAAAGTTTATATTTGCACACGAATAGGAATACATATATAAATATTAAGACTATTCAAAGTTTCGAACTAAATTTCGAAGAGTGGAATTTGAATAGAAAATAAATTTTCATTAATAGATATATTCAAGTTTAACATTAAACAAAATGATTTGAAGGTAACATTCAAAAATATTTTACTCCTAAGCCCTTTTTGAAATTTCGAACTTAATTTCGAATCATAAAATTTAAGCAGAAAGTAAATTTTTGTGAAAAAATATAACATAATAAATAAATGCTTTTGAACGAAAATGCAAAACTAATTAAATTTGGTGTAAGTTTGAAAGTTCGAATTTAGTTTCTTATAATATTATTAAAGAAAGGTAGTTTTCATTGAAATATGAAACTTCCATCATAAAAGATTAATGTGAAAATACGTAAATGCAAAAGCATTTATTCCTGAGGTATGCTTAAGATTTCGAACATAATATTGAATCTTCGAATTGTTAGAAAATCAGTTTTTAATGATATATGCAAATGAATTACAAAAACGTTATATTTGTACACAAAAATTAAAACATAAAGCAATATTGAAATTTCGAACTTAGTTCCGAAGTATCGAATTTAAATGAAAAATCAAATTTCATTACATATGAAAGTTTGACGTCAAACAAAAAGTGTTAATGAGGAAGCTCAAAATTTGTATTCCTCAAGTATGTTTGAAATTTCGAACTTAATTCCGAACTATAAAATATAATCAGAAAATAAATTTTTATTGAAATATGACATAATAAATGATATTTCTACACAAAAATTAAACATTAAATACATATAACGTGTGTTTAAAATTTCGAAGTTATCAAAGTTAATTAGAAAATTAATTATTAGTAATTAAAAGAAATAAATTTAAAACTATATATATTTTATGCGAAGTGGGATCATAAATATATGCTATTAAATGTTTGCGAACTTTTCGAAAATTTTCGAACTGAATTTCGAAGTAACGAATTTAAGTAGATCTTATATTTTTAATAAAAAAATGAAGCCATAATACAAAAAATTTATATTTCAATGTGATGATGCAAGCATATAAAGTATTTTTGAAATTTCGAATATGATTTCGAATCACCGAACTTTAGCACAAAACTAATTTTATTTATAGTTTTTAAAATTAAAAGACATAGGCTTTTGTTTGAAAATGAAATCCTAAACACATATTACGAATGTAACTGATTTCGAACTTAATTTCGAACTCAGTTACAATTACTTCAACAGTGCCGGAACTCAAAAAAAAATTATTTTGCAGAAAATGACTTTAAAGTATTGATTTTACATACAACTTAATGGAATAATACATTTTTCTCTCAAGAGGTGAGTATACCAGATATTTTTACGCAATATAAAGAAGGATATGATGATTAACTCTGTATTATTAGCTCAAAAATTATGTTTTTTGAGTTATGAGACTATTGAACTAAATGAGCGATAAGCATATTATTAAGCAAAAATATCTCAATACACTATTCATTCACAACTTCAGGTTTGGCATAAACCTTGATAATTTTCAAACATCTTTCGTGCAACATGCAAAATGTGCAAACTTACAAAGTATTAAAACACACAAATAAAACTCCAAAATTTTATTGCGTAACTAACCTGTAAAGTAACTATAATAAAATTATAGATGAACTCTAGTAAAAGTGTATCTTAATCAAAAATACACGTAATACATCCACATTAAAATCCATAACCAAAATCTCAACTTTCATTTTCAACGGTTATTTACCAAAAATAAATCAAAATAAATAAATAAATAATTCATTGCCACCAAAAAAATTAATCATGCTACTGACAAAATTTCTAAAATTTAATTCAATTTAATTTAAATGACGCTTTAAATAAATATCAAATTAAACAAGCGACACAAACAACTCCCGTCAAATGGTTAATTAAAAAGAAAAAAACTAATAAAAAATTATAAATAAAAAATTAAGCGCAAAATATTAAAACAATAATAACAAATCCAATTGCCAAAACTAATGATTGTTGCTACATTTAAATATTGCAGCTAAATTGCCAAAGAAAATAAGCAACAACTTTTACTTTCTTTCGGGCGCAAACACTTTTCCATAAATGTATCCATTCATGCAACAAATGCATTCATTCATATGCAATGAAATATAGATTGGAAAAGAAAAAACAGCCATAATAAAATTCAAACCATGTTTGAAAAACTTGAATTTCCCACTCCAAACTAGAAAAAAGGAGAAGAGTTACTGCAAGGCAACAACATCATCAACAACAATAAAAACTCTGTATAAGTAACAGCTGTCATATTGATAAGAAGAAAACTTGCATTGATTTATAACGGCAACATGTTTAATTGTTTTAATGAAATTTTTCTAAATGCTTAAATAAAAATAATAATAAAAGTCAACAAGACACAAAAAATATTGTCACATTTACCTGGTCTGCAATGCCCAACAATAATTGTCCATTTGTAGGTTAAAGAAATTTTTAGCTAATAATAGAATATTGGTTACCGCTAGCATCATCTTATTTTTGAAATGTTGATGCAACATATTATGAAGCTGGTTACACCAGTTCAATTCATAAAGGTTAGTTCAATGAGCTGCAAGTGGCCAGATTCGCAAGCGAAACAACTTCGTACTCAAAGTAATAAAGTTTTACAATAGGTAGAAGAAAATAAAACACTTTTTTATCGTTTATAAAAATTATGTATCTGCAAATAGTATTAACAATTTAGGGGGTTTTAATGGGCGATAGGACCATTTTTTCAACTACTTTTTGCATCTCTCTTTGGCGGGCATTATTCACATGTTTAGTGACAACTTCTCGCATGATCCGATCTTGAGTGACAAGGACCAGCTCGACCTCTAACACTTTAAGCCTGGTATTATGTTCAACATTTCACGTGAAATGCTCTCAAAATACATGTAAAAAGAGTTGGCATGAATTGTTCATGAAAAAAAATTTTTTTTTTAAGTAGTACTCTGTTTATGTTGAGGAAATTACATGAAATGCAACTGCAACATTTTAAGCTTTCATGCGAAACAATTGCGCAATCCTCATAAACATGCTTTTAAGGAAATTACCAACAACATTTATACGATCTACAACCATACCTGCCAGTAAGGAAGATTTTTTACGATATGACATACTGTATTGCAGCGATTCCATTTTTGGGGATTTTTACGATATAACAAAAAACGATATGACAAGCTATGTTGTCATATCGTAAGTTTTTACGATATGACAACACTAAGATAGCCATTCACGGTGTTGTCATATCGCACCTTTGTCATATCGTAAAAAACTATCGATATAACAACACAGTATGTCATATCGTTTTTTGTCATATCGTCATTTCTGACAGCTATGTCTACAACACATACAACCATAGCTGCCAGAAATTACGATTTTTTACGATATGACAAAAAACGATATGACATACTGTGTTGTCGTATCGTAAGTTTCTTACGATATGACAACACTGAGAAAGCCATACACTGTAAATGGCTTCCTCAGTTTTGTCATATCGTAAAAAACTTACGATATGACAACACAGTATGTTATATCGTTTTTTGCCATATCGTAAAAAATCGTCATTTTTGGCAGCTATGCATACAACAGGTTGTGAATTTGTCAAATATGAGTGGCACTTGTTTCGCATGCAATTTACAACAACCACATGGAGTTTTTTTACAAACGTCAAAAATTGGAGCATAGTTTAAGGCCTAGCTAATATTAGGAACATGTTAAATTTTTCGTACGAAATGATAAATGTTGCTTAACATTTTTCATAAATTTGAGCACAGTACCAGGCTTTATATGAAAGGAACCATTCAGTTTAACATGGCGATGGCCCAGGAGGCTATAAGTTTACAATACATATTTAAATATTTTATGATAAGGCAGGTTAGGTTATTTGGGAAACCCGCACTGTAGGAGTTATCATGCCCTACACATTCTTAAGAAGTTCCGGGACTCCCAGCTCCTCAAAACGAACCAGACCAAATCTTAGCAGTCCAGCCTGCCGTGCACAGTCTATGTGCTGCTTGCCTAGATGCCAAAGACTGCATTCCTGCAGATATGTACATTCAAGAAAATTTTTGACTGACTCTTCCTCCTCTTCGCAGATTCAGCTGCATAGGGAAGCCTCTACGTTCCAATATACATCTAATCGCAACGCAATGATTTCAGCCAGGAATGCAAGCGACTATCTTTCAAATGTTACGAGCTGCTTAGTTCTGGTTGTATTAAGTGAGGTTCAAAGAGACTTAGACTACGGACCACCTTATTGCCGTCGTCCTTAGTATCCTTTCCTTAATCTCATTTGAAAGCTCAACAAAAAAAGGTCATGATCTTTAGAGAATACCCCTGACCCAGCACTAGCGTTTATTGTCGAATTAAATAATATCCCTTCCAGTCGCTCCTATTCAGGATCTCGACAGAAAAGAGTTTGTTCACTATAGGAGTCATGAATGCAGTGCTTTTGTCTCGTTTTGCAGAATTACGGTCATGACTTAAGTCGCCTAAAAGTCTGAGTTTAAGCTCCGACCTGGCAATTATTATTTTATTTTTATTTTTGAGAAGTAACACAATCAGGCAATTAATGCTTACCAGTTAATTAATTAATGGGCTACCTTCTTTCGGAAAGGGATAGTGTAGAGAGTGCAGGTGGTGAAGTGGGAGAGAAATAGAAAGCTTAGTTAATTTACAAATCTGCTATTGCGCGTTTTTTATATAGCAGTGTTGCAAGCCCCTCTGTTGTCAAGTAGAGGCATTGAGTTGTTTAAGCTATGTAGCCATTTTATAAGTTCTTTTACTGCGCCGACGGTTCTGCTACCATACCGACGAAGGAGGGAGCTTCGGACTTTGTCCAACAACAACCAACACAATAACACACCCATGCGCACGAGAAAAATGCATGATGTTGTTGGCTTGCCTGAAACTAGTGTTGAACTCAAGACCTCAGGGTTTGTAGTCAAACGTGCTAGCTGCTCAGCCAACAATATTTGATATCATTTGTTGTCCAATGTCCCCACCAGACAATGGATTTACAGGTAAGAATGGGCCTGGTCACTGCTTTTTACATCAAATGTATGATATACTTTTTACATCAAATGTATGATATGACAAACCGTCAGCTAGTTAACCATGAAAATCAGGTCCGTATAAATCAACACCTTTGTCGAAGCTGTTTGCTAACCAACTATAGCAGGCGTCTTCGGATCCTTGTTAGCTGTCAAAAATAAGTTCACCGTAGTCCAATGTCTTCATGCAACCGAATAGCTCTGCGGGACTTATGACGGAAATAACCAAAATGGTATTCCCACCAACCATGATTGGTATTTTCATGAGCTCTGAATTAGCTTTAAATCGATCATTGGCTCCAGCCAATAATAAGGACATCGTGGACTTTGTTCTACTATCTTCATATCGCCGAAATAATTGATAGCAGAAGTACATTCCTGCTTGCCTTCCCCTTTACGTAGGAGAATAGACCTTTGTCAGGTCTTACTATTGTTTTTATGACAATGAAACAGCACTTAATCACATCTGGTTTAGTCTTCACATTTCACTAAAGAGCTTTTGGGCAGAAGTTATTTCGTAACCCAGGATATTTAGCCGACAATGTAATAATCGAACTATTTAAATTAAGATTCTTGAGCCTATGATTACTATACCTGGTAACAGTATTTATCCTTATATCATGTGATAGTTGGAATTAGAGCACAGCGCATCCTTTCCGATATGAATTTGTCCTCCCAATCAACCGAAGATGGTCGGACGGGGTCAGGCTGGCCACGACCGGAGATCGGTTAGAGAAATTACAGAGGCTAGTATGCATCTGTATAACAGGGCCTATGAACGTGTCCTACGGCGGCTAGGGAAGTCCTCATTGAACTCACACCTCTGACGATTGTGATAGAAACCACTGCCAGGCAAAAAGTAATCGGCATCGCAGTAAAAAGCACAGGAAGGGACTGTCTAATTAGCCAATGGGAGCAATCATCCCTGGCAAGATAATTTTCCCAAATTGCGCAACTCTCTGATGTGATGAATAAAGTTTATGACTTCGACAAGAGGTTTGAAACTGTTCTGGCCAACAGAAGGGAATGGAGGAAAAGGCACCCCGATATTCCTCTGGAACTGCCACCATCAAGTGGTACACTGATGGCTCCAGAACGCTGACAGGTTCTGGCGTGGGAGTTTTAGGACCAACGACTAACTACTAAGAGTCCTTGCGAAAAGCTTCTACCATTTTTCAATCGGAAGTTAATGCCATTGAGAGATGCGCATAATTTAATCTTGACAGGGGCTACCGAAGGAGAGAAATAGCCATCTGCCCGGATAGTCAGGCTGCCATCAAAGCACTCAGCTCATATGAGTTTACCTCTAAGTTAGCTTGGGAAGGCCTCATTAAGCTAAATCCGGTAAGCAGCATGAATAAAGTCACACTCTGCTGGGTTCCTGAACACGTCGCGTTGGTAGGAAACGAAAATGTAGTCAAAATGGACAGAAAGGGCCTAGTACACTCATGGTCAGACCAGAACCGCTTTGCGAACTTGGATTGGATAAAATCCGGGAAGATATATCGGCGGAAGTCAAGAGTACCAGGGAACACCTTTGGTTCAATCTCCGTGGATTGAGGCATGCAAAGCGAATGATTGGAACGTATAACCAAAATCGTTTCATAGCTCTCATGTCGCTGGGTAAAAACAATCTAAGAATGCTAACAGGTTTCCTCACAGGCCATTGAAGACTGAGAAAACACCTCAGCAGACTTGGCATTGAGAGTAACAGCCTGTGCATGTTCTGTGATTATGAGGATGAAACTGCAGAGCATATTCTGAAGGACTGTGAAGCATTATGGCACAAAAGATATAGCCAATTGGGCAAGCACCTTTTGGAGGATTGGGAACTGCCAACACTAGAACCACTGGCAATCTTGAGACTCCTCAGGAGAGTGGGTCTAGATGGGAGGGGATATAATAGATCTTCTTCCGTCACAGTGTCCTGTGTTTCCCGCTTAGCTTAAATTCACTAATTCATTCATTCAACCACACATATATAAGATCTCCGATGCAATCTGATCTGCAGGAACCAAGTAGGTTATCGATGTTCAATGCCCATAAAAGGGAACTTCACCTCTAGTTGCCCTTCAACTATAAACTTGCCAATTTCTTCATTTAGAACTAGTCAAGCAATTTAACTGGTTTATAACCAAATGCGATGTTTAAACGTGAAATTCCTGGCATACACTTATACATAATATGTATAAGTGTATATATTATATTCTTTCCCTGTACGTTACATTGTTGTATGCATAATCCACTCTACTCGTCTAAAAAAAAAATTATATGAAAAGCCCTCAATTTTTTATTGAAATCAAAATCAAATCTTATTTGAAGAAGACACAATTTTTTAGCTGTCCTTGAAATTAACTCCGACAGCAAAACGCAACATTTTCTTGCAACTCGTGACTCTGTTGATGTGGTTTTTTTCTTACCAAAAAATCTGGAAAATCATGTTAGCAACAAAACTGCAACAATGTCATAGTAAATGTCTAACGTTACTAAAACTCCCAAGACATGAAAACAAAATCTTCATCTTGCCAAAAATCACATAGAAGAAAAAACTGAAGTCAGGTAGCAATAGCAGCAACATCTATTGCTGCTTCTACAATACAAGTATTATGCCGGTTGCCATTAACAATGATGAAGATCTTTAACATGCTTGCAGTCAACTTGTTTTGCGCAACACGCTATTTGCTTTTTTTATTTTTATTTTACTTTTTGTCAGCTCTAACTGTATAAATACGTTGCATTCAACACAATGCTTGTTTAATTGTAAAATTGTCCTTGACATTGACATATCGTGTTGGATACTTGTGTAATCGGAAAAATATTATGTTTTTAAACTTGAATACGTTTTAAAAGTTAATATTATAGTTAATATTAAATAGCGTAATCTTCTTAGAGTTACATTTTGTGTGCAGCACGTGAATTAAATAATAAGTTTAATTAATCGAGTTTTTTTTTTCTTAAACGTGTTTCGTTTTGTTTTTCCACAACTGTTTTATAATGACAATTGATGTAAGTGTTTGTGATGTAGTCAATATCTTAATTTAATGACGATAAATGTTTAATGTGAATTTTTTTGTTTTTCATAACAAAAAAAAATGCAAAGAAAGCGAAAGTGATTTGTGAATTATGGTTTCAACGTGTGTGTCTGATATCGCTTTCACTTAAGTGAAAGTGTGCTTTGTAAATAAAATTTTATTGATTTTTATTATTCAACAAGGACTTTGTTGAAGTTAAAAAAGCTAGAAAATTTCTTGAGATTTAAAGTATAACTAAATGCCAACTAATATGAAGACTAGAGGTATGAAGGGAGGTGGTCCCTTTGCATTATATTTATTTATTATTTTTGCTCCAATTCAAAGTTAGTCCAATTAATTCTGTTTGAAAAAAAATTATTTTGAGATAAATTTCCCGGATGTATGAATAGCTCATGCTCAATACCTCGTTTAACTTCAAGGTCTATAGCGCCCTCACACACGACTTTCGAATGGCGGTTGGCATCTGTTAGTTGAGATACACGTTTTAGCAGGACGTTTAAATTATAAAATTTTTTTATTAAAGTACTATTATTGGCCTAATTTTGGGCGACCTGTTCGGTAAAGAAGCATCCTACACCCGCATGTCGAAAGAACACCAAATCCTGAGAGAACATTACTGTAGGAATGTATAGCAGAATCCTAGGCACATGAGGGTTATAGATCAATGATATCCAATTTTTTCGGAACGAAGAGAACGATACAGCTAAGTACAATATAGTGAACGCCAATGTACACTATACTATGTCGATCCCCATACGTAAAAAAGTTGTCGGGTTTCAAATTTCGGTGGAATATTTACCATCCGGATAGTATAAATTAGATTGTTGCTTCCCTTCACACTTTTTTAAAGCTCCTGGCTGGGAAGTTATATTTCCGTCACTTTTCTAATGAATTCCTCTTTATTATTCGGACTTTCCTCAGAGGTGGACACTTCCTGATTGCCACGCATTTAGGAGTGCCCAGAGCGATTCCTTTGTTCAATTGTCCAAGCATCTAACTAGTTCCCCGGTCTTTGACCAAGTATCCCACGGCCAATTGCATTAGGGCGGCCGCTTTAGAGATAGTTTGAAGTGGAAACCGCCACCACCATATATCGTTAGTCTCTGAGAGACGTCTCAGGAAAGTGTACAAAAACCGCTGAAGCATGATTGCATCTTGGGATTAGACGCGCAGATAGCACACCTATCACCAATCTAGGGGACGAGTGGTAACAGCCCACGTCTACGAAAATCCCAAATTTGCCAACGAATCGTTAAATGCCTCCCTTTACTCCAATGGGATTTAAAGGAAACATACATATATTTGTCTTCGGACATATTTTTCAAATGTGATGAAAAGTTCACGTTATAACAATCTCTAAGATGGGCAGCAGCATTGGCGTAGCTAAAAATTGCAAAGAAAAAGTCTGGGGTGGACTAAAGCTTCTTATATTAGGCAAATTACTTTAAAATTTTGAATTTCTAGGGGGGCTAAGGCGGTTCTAGGGTATGCTTCAGAAGGGCGTATTTACGGCAATGGTTAGCATACCAGAAACATTGGCCAAGTCATACAAAGCAATTTTCTTAGCATCCTTGCTGCTAAAAAAGATAGAGATATTAAATGATCTAAATATCGGAATGAGGGTTATGCATAACATTCCCCTGCACGATAATCAGTATGCGTATGCCAAAGGCAAATCGATTAAGGCAAAAGATTGAGAAGGTTCATCGTTCGCGGAAAATTGCTTTATTTGAGCATTGAGCATTTGATAACACAGTTTCAAATTCCCTATAGAGATCTCCACGTTTCTGTGAGGTGGAATAGATGCTTGAAACTAGGCGCATAGCTGCTTCTATGGGCCACAACATGATTATTATTAATGCCGTCAAAAGGTTCTTAAAGGTTGAGGTATGTCTCTTCTCCGGAGGTGTTTGGCAAACTCCTCCACGTTCCTACAGAAGGCGGATATGAAGTGATCGATCGGATATACCGACGACTTGGTGGTAATGTTAATTGGAAAAATCGGCAGTGTTCTTTCAGACGTTATTTTGAACACTATTTGGACATGGTACGGGAGTCATGTTGAATCATTTAGGATAAAACTTGACTTTGCGATAATCTAATTAAGTACTTAGATACTAAATATATCCCTTATTCTAACGAAGTGAAGTGTTTAGGTGGTGGTATTATTGATAGAAGGTTCACTTGGAATCATTATGTAAAAAGCGTAACACAAAAAGTCACTAGGGCGATCTGGGCGGTAAAGAGTTGGACTGGATTCACCTATAAAATGATAACCAAACCGATCATTACGTATAGCATGGCGGCTGAAGACTCAGCAGGTTGCAACAACTACTAAACTATGCAAGGTCGAGAGATTGGCATGTGTTCTCCCTAGGCTCGCAATGAGGATATATTCAACCATTTCCGTTGAGGCCTTACTTAGTATAACACCTTTCCTTCTTCAGCTCCTTGCTTGCAAATTAAAATTCATGATTCATTCATGAGTACGATTTTTTTTAGGGACAGGATAAGGTGTAGTAACTAGAGCTCGGCAGCAGATGACAATTTTTCTTAAGGCTATATGGGAGCACTGTGGTCCCCAATGAATTCCAAAAGTTTAAGTTTTTTCTACTGATGGATCCAAAATGGAATATTGAATTGGTGCCGGCGTCTTTGTACCCAACTTGAAAATATCTTGTGCCCACAGTATGTATTTCCTTTGGAAATTCAGGCAATAACCATCTATGATTTCATTAATTTCAATAACCGTCAATAGCTATATTTTTTGATAGCCAGGCAGCTTTGAAATCTATCCCTATATAGGAATTCCGATCCATCTTATTTTAGAGAATTTGGACTCACTACAGAAGTCGTTAATAGGAAGCAATGTTTCCTTTTACTGGATACCTGGTTATAGTGGACATCGGGCTAAGGAGTAGCAGGTTAGTTAGCCAAGCAGGCTCCTGCTACGCCCCTTATAGGTGGGAAGCCTTAAATACAAAGCAAGTAATGTGAGGCCTTGAGTTCAGTACTGACCCGCACCAGACAAAAAAATCATTAAAATCACAGCGCCCTCCTTCTTAATAAAGGTGCTATACAGCTTATGTTAATACACCTTACTCAACACTCGCTGGAGTAACTGGCCTAAATATTAAAAAGACGCGCAATTGCACACTTTTACAAAAAATTATCGCTTCACCTTCTGTCCACTATCTAATACCCCTTTCCCAAAGAAGGTAACACATTGATTTATAACAGGCGCGCATACAGGGAGGAGGAAAATTTGGGATTATCGTAACATTTGCAACCTTCCAACATGATGGGACGTGCTAGAATCGGAGAGCAGCAATGCTCAGGAGATTTATTTATGTTGAGACCCGATAAAACCTTTTAAACTGCAGCAGCACGAGAGAATATTTTTAGCAAAGTTGCAGATACTCTATCAAACGCGGGCAGTGGTTGGTTTCTTTCTGTAAAGTGAGAATTACTTACAAATAATTAAGCCACGGTCTGTGATTATTTGGTCACCCTTTAAAAGAATTAAAATTGAGGAATTATCATTATCCTTTAGTCTTTTAACAAATGATAAAAAGCTCTTGCCACCCCGATAGACATGAAGAACTTATACATGAATACGCTCCTCATGTAAAGCTTTTCTTACGCCTTAGTACGCTGCCACATTAAGATCTCGCCCTTTTGCACATCGAATCAGTATCTGCGTTAATGTAAGTAATCACACTAGATACTGAATGCTTCCTCTTTATATCGGACTGCAAGATTTCGTTCTTGGCTTAGTCGAGATTCGCTTTGATAAAATGAAATTTTCCATTCTTAGCAAAATTGTGTTTACGTACATTTCTGCCATAGCATTGGCATTATTGTCAAGGAAACATAGTTTCAGTTAAAATGCCAAAAAAAATCATTGAGCTCAGTCCAATGAGCCTTTTATACATATATACATATATACTATTTTAAACGTTAGTAGCTGTCCGTCAAATATTACGAGGTTGTAAGAACGACAAGGAGGCGGAAATGGCGCAATGATCTGGGTTGCCTAGATGTGCTTTAATACTGACTTCATATTTAGTAAATGTTGTTGTTTAGTAGATTGTCTGTAGCTTTCTATCCATCAATTGTTTCCCTTCTTGAGAATACCATTTTAATTTCAATTTGCTTAAGAAATTTATTTAATTTCCCAAGTTTCTTTAGTGAGCTTTTATTTTGCAATTAATTTCAGATATGTGTTAATAATAATAACTAAAATTGCTAATTTCAAAAATCTATGAAGAAAACTAAGATCTGAATATATGTTTATGCTTAAAGCCACCACCGTTTTTGTTTCACCCGTAACTATTATGAAAAATTATATCAAGACGTAAAAACCATAACAATTAGTTAAAATAGATAAAATAGTTGAAAATTTCTTTTTTTTTCTCTCGCTTAATAAGAAAAAATGTGCCTGGGAAAATATTTAAAAATTTTAATTTATAAACTTGTTAAACATGTGTTAAAATGAAATTTCAAAAAAAAACCAGAAACCAAATACTCCAACCCAAAAGGAAACAAAACTTTTAAGCCATAATTGGAGTATGAAAATATTAAACAACAATTTAAAGTTAAAGAGTGATTGATTTTTAAGCTTAACTCATATAGGACGCTAAGTCCCAAATGACTTTAAAAATACGCACGACATGTGCATGAATTAAATTTATATTTTTAAGATTTCACTTGAGGAAAATCTATTTCAAATTAAAAAAAAATCTCAAATAGTTCAGTCTTTCTTGACAAAAGGCTACGTATGAGTTATATGATAGTACCATCATATTACTCATACGCGCTGTATAAAAAATATTGCATATTCCCATTTTCTTTAATTTTATCGATACTAATTTGTGAATAACTCCAAAGGCGTTGATCCAATCAAAAATTTATTTTTAAAAAGTTCGAAGGTAATTTTGTCAGGGAGTTTTTTTAATCAACATCGGGCATAACGCTCTCGGTCTATGACAGACTGATTGACCTATTGCGGTAGTCTTATTAGTCATGCTCATAGAAAAAAACTGAAAACGAATTATAAAAGAAAGGACATTTTCTTTTCAAACCGGTAGTGCTTGCTATTTACCATTTTTGAATGCCATATTATTCTTTTTTTATACTAACCATTTTTCTCAATCTATAATTTTTGTGTACTTAATTCACAGACCGCCCTCGTACTGAAAGAGTAACATATACCCGAAACACTGCCAAGGGGTAATATGCATTATAACGATTGAATTTTTAAGCTACTGGATTTAATTGACATAAATAATTATAAAGCTTTAACAACTTGGTCGAAAACTTGAAATAGGATCCCAAAAATCGTATTGTAAGACATAAAGGAGATAAATACTTGTTTTTTAAACATAAAATCTTTACTTGGATTATAAGTACTCGTAATTTTTATTTGTAATATTTTGTTTTCTTTTTTTTTTTCTTTAATTTAATTTTTGCTTGAATTTTCAAATTTAACATTTGTTACTTTTTTAACGCTTCAGTTTCAAAACTACAGCCTGTTATCCGCGAAAACATCTCAAAACAAATTAATTGCGTTACAAGTTACAGTATTAACGACGTTTGTAAATTGTATGCATATTGATTATTACTACATACTCAATTTGTATCTACTATCTTTCTATCGTTGCATTAAATATTTATGTACTTATAAGAGCTATTAAATATGCAAGTATTTATTTAGGTATATACGCATGTTTTATTTATAGACTTGACTTGGTTTAATTTCATATGCTTGGAAAAATGTGAGAGTAAATTTGGAAAATCTTGTTTAAATTTATTCATTGATGTTAATAGAGATAATTGGAAATTATGTAGCTAATATTTTATGGGAATTAATTTGAATAATGATAAGCATGAATACAAAAGAATAGATTTTACAAGTAGTTCCAAGGGAGAACTTTTAACATTTTTCTTGCAGCACTCTTTTTACTTTTAAACGCAAAGTAGCAACAGCAAGTCTGCCGCCCCTAGATATTATAACCCACTATGTCAAAAACTCCTCCGACTCTGCATTGCATTTTTCTGTATTCCCATATTATTTTGGTTTTTAATACATATAAGACATATATAAAAAAAATTGTAGTATAAAATAAATAAATTCAGTAAAATGAGACTTTAGCTCGCGCACGAACGGTTTCGCTCCATGCACCCCTTTTTCGTTTTGGCAATTTTTGTTTGTTTCTGGCCACTTTTTACTTTTAACGTATTTTTCGTTTAAGTGCTTTTTTGGTTTAACGCTTTTCTTAATTTTTGGCGATTTTTTCGATGTTTTTGTTTTTTTTTTTTTATATTTCTCTTTTCAGCGCTCTTGTTTATTTCAGCGATTTTTTCGTTTCGGCATTATTTTTTGTTTTGAAACTTTTTTCGCTTTAGCGCTTTTTTTACATTTTGGCAATTTTTTCGTTCTGGCAATTATCTATTTTTTTTTTTTTTTGGATTAAAGTTTTTTTTTGGGATTTTTCGTTTTTTTGCGATGTTTCGTTTTTTGCAATTTTTGCGTTTTTTTGCGATTTTTTTCGTTTTTGCTGTTTTTAGCTTTGGATTTTTTTCAGGTTTTTTTTACTTTGGCGATTTTTTTCATAAGATGCAGCATAATTTCAAAATGACATTATCTAATAGAATAGCCTTTAATGTTTTGTTTGTTTTTTTTAGCATTCGTTACTGTTGACCTTAAAATGCTGCACTAGCTGAGATACTGGGTAGAAACGAAGGTATTTCACCTAAAAAAATATAGCTATATGTTGTTATTTCACACAACATGACATGATATAGCATGACATGAAAAGACAAGATATGAAATGACATGATACGACACGACATGACATGTAAATCTGAGGAGGTACTACTCCTCCTCAAATGTTCTAGTACCAGCCTTCCCCTAAACCTTATCCGACCACGTCTCAACTGGGACAACTGCCGGCGTCACTACTGGAGTAGAATTTGACGCCCTAAAGATAGCAACGTTAGGCACTAAAGCCGTCATCAACATTGCTGTTGAACTGCCTGCAGTCAACCTTCCTCTCAATTGCTCATTCTCAGCTATGAGCTTTATCAAGAGAGCCTCGTACTCTGCCGAAGTAGTAATCAACTTACAAGCCAGCACTCTATCTAATCTGTCAGCTAGCAACACCTCAGTTAGTGAACCAGAGACCTTTTTCTTTAATCCCATCGACACTAGCAGCTAACTTTTTCTTTTGCCAGTTTTTCTTCCTACCACAGGCCACAGCAATCTCAGTAGCATTAGTGCAATTGAACATCTCCATCTTTTCAGGCTTATCACTATCAGCTACACAGGCACCAGCCGACGTGCGAGCAGGGCCTAAAATACTAGCGGAAGCAACTATATCAGGACTAGAAACAGCAACAAAATTTGAAGCAAGAGAAGCAACAGTAGCAGCCGCACCACGAATAGCACAAGCAGAAAAATTTGCCCCAACCGTATACAGCAGGCGGCAGCAGCTGTAGCAGCGCACTTGGTCTTAAGCGACGATGGCTTAAGACGCCTCCTACTCTCACTTACGTTAGTATATTTAATCATAGCTCGCGAACGGTTAGTTCGATTTGGATAAATAAAGCGCCAGAAGATGTGAAATTACCTTTAAATCATTTAGTTATAATTGTTTTATATTTCCAGCTGTTTCGGAGTTATTTAGAAATTAGCGTCGAAAAAATTTTCTTTTTTTATGCAAAATTAAACTTTTTTCGTTTTCAGAAACTCATAAAAAAATTAAAACAGAGCAAAAATTTTGCATTTTTATCATTTATTAGAAAGGTAAATATGCTCGGAATAAAGGAAGCCATAAATCATTAAAATCGATGAACAAATGTTGACTTTATTCATAATTAAGTGAGAAAAATCGCAGTAGATTCCCAAAATCGCAGGAGTTCTTTGACACTTCCAAAAAAAAACTAAGGCAGCACTGAAAAGCCCGAATAACCAGTGGCGGCAACACTGCTCAAAAGCCAGAATTTAACCTCCAAGTTGAGACATCAAAACAAAAGCGTGTACAAATTTATTTTTGTATTTTCGTTACTGGTATTCGTTACCAGTGGCCATGTTCTGTAACTGGCGAGAAGTTTTCGCATCGAGAAAAATTTACTAATTATATTAGTCATCCCGTTTTTTTGGCAGGGTGATTTATAAAATAACTAAGTTGGGTACATTAAAATAAACAAACAAAATAGAAGGTTTTTTTTACTCGCCCTGTGTTCTGCAGGATGATAACAATTTACTCGCATTGAAAAGTTCTCACATTACTTACAGAACATGGTTACAGTATTCTTTACACGTCTTTTTTCATATTAATTTTATTTTTTACCCAACACAACATGTCATATGGAACTTCGCTCCAAACATTGATGTACATATTACTGTAAAGCTATTTTTAAATTTCGGTTGATTTGTTGATTACATCAAGGGAAAGGATGTTATGGCAGATTGCATACTACCGTGTAAATCTTCATTTTTTACCCATAATCTCCAAAAATATTATTCAGGACTTATTTCGTAAAAGTCATAATAAATTAGAGAAGTTATTATCATATTTTATATGCTTTGATTTTTCTAAATCTGCGTTGTGTCTATTTCTAACTCTTATAGCTCCCAGTATACTAAATCGATTTCAATCATTTATAGAGCGATTTCAATAGAATTTCGTTTCTGCACATCTACAAATATATACCTTGAAAACTGTTTATTTTCTATCCAAATCGTCTGTTTAATTTGAGCGCAGAAAGGATAACAAAAAATTGGGTTGCCCTATTAAAGTCTATATTGTGTTTGTTATTTATGATATTTAAGTATTAATTTTTTTTGTTCTGTATGCTCTTAAAACATTAATTAAATCCTCATAAATACTAGAAACTAAAAGAGAAAAATATGTTAGTTAAACACTTGCACATACACCAAAATTTTTGCATTCTCAGCCTAAAGCTGCAACCAACTGAAATGTGCAGCATATACATTTTGCCTGGCAAATTTAATTTATGAAACATTTCGAATAATTTTCGTTCATTTAGACACACGAACGAACGAACACACAGCCATTAAATAATTGAAATATTTTTGCAATTTTCCCAACAGATACCGCGTAAGTGGTTAAATAGTCTACTAATTATTGCACTAATATTTGCCATCTATGCGAAATCAGTTAATTTACAACCCATAAAGGTGACTGAAGATGATGAAGGCGGAGAGGAGGAAGCTGCCGATATGATGGAATATGCACCACAATTTGTAAGTGTTTCGTTTTTGTTTTTAATTTAGAAATTTTACACAAAATTATTTTCATTGATACATAAAAGTAAGTTGTTGTGATTAGAGAGGAGGATGTAGAAATTGTTTAACTATAAAATGCTATAAATATTAACAACAATAACACTGGTCTACAAAGAAAATGTCGTTTATATAAAAAAAATGTGAAATATAAAGAGTTAAATGGGCTAAACTAAAATTCGATTTCAGAATGACTAACAACATTGCCACTAGGTACATCAGTATATTTCATCTTAACTCTAAAACGCTGTGACTGACGACCGGTTTCGATGAACAAAACGTCAAAATATGCATGACAAATTCCATTTTTTAGAGTTACGCACAGCAAAGGTGAAAAGTAACCCTATTGTTTTCTGTCTGTCCGTGTGTCTGTTACAGGCTTCTATCTAGAGAACGGTAAGAGGTACGGACCTGAAATTTTCACAGAATATGTGTAACAATGGCTACTACAACAACAACAAAGTTGATGAAAACTAAAAATTAAAGAGTGTTTCAAAGCGAGCAACGAAACATGTAGAAATCCTAAAAAATTAAAAATCGCAGAAGATCGAAAAATAGCAAAAAAAAAATCACATAAAAACGCTAAAACTAAAAAAAAACAATATTAAAAATTTACCAAAACGAAGAAAAAATTTATAAAAAGCGCTAAAGCGAAAAAAGTTACAAAACTAAAAAATCGCCAAAACAATAATAGAGCCAAACCAAAAAATCTCCGAAATCAAAAAAAAAGCGCCGAAACGAAAAATCAGAAAATAAACTATAAACGTCGAAAAAACTCGTCAAAATTAAAAAAAGCGCTAAATCAAAAAGCACTAAAACGAAAAATACACTAAAACTAAAAAGTCCCCAGAAACAAACAAAAAATTGCCAAAACGAAAGAAGAGAAATCGCACTTTTCTGAATTTATGTATTTAATATAGTTTTTTAAGTAAAGGCTTGATAGGGGGGGGGAGGAGTCAAACTCGCAATCTTTATATATCAAGGCAAGTACTCTACCTACTGAGCCACTTTCTACTTACTTTATAAGAGATAGAAGTTTGTTTTATTTACTTAAAAAACGAACACATATATAGCTTAAGCCTTATTCGGCTTTTCTGCATTTTCTCATTTTCTCTCTCTTAACTGATTGTGTTAACGTTTTGTTGTTGTGAATGAGTAAATGGAGTGAAATTTGATAGTAGTATACAGGGATGATAAAGTTGGTACAATTGTACTTTTTTTGGTACTATTGAAAGCAAAAAAGTACGATGGTACCCCCGTGATTCATTTGGTACTATTTACAAATTTTCCCAACTTGTTGCGTCGTATCCATTGATTATTCAATAATTATCTCTACTTTGGCCCTTAACTTAGTTTTCTCTTAAGTCTACTTAGGCGGTTATTTCGTGAGTGGATTTGTGTACTTATTTAAGGAGAATACATAAGAGGTGGTCTTGAGAGAACAGTTTAAAATATTTGCTTGTTAGTGTTCAAGCCAAATATCCACAGTAGCTTAATGTCAAACTGCATATTCTATAAACAAATCATTGGTTTTCTTGAATAAAGGCGTATGTCATAAAACTGATATTTTCAGTAGAGCAAAAAAAAACACTCGGCATATATTTGCCAAAATAACTTTGTGTAAAAATTTCAGACAAAAATAACGTAAGAACGAGGTCCTAGCAAGGTTGCATAAAACCGTCTATGTCGACATAAATAATATTTACTAAGCAAAATTGAACAAAATATTTAAAAAGAATACTTAATACAGGAATACTTAAGTTGTTATTGCTGAAAATTTATGGAATAAATATAGAAGTCAGGTTGTTGAGCATGAAAAATATCGACTAATCCGTGATATCCCGAAAATTTTTACTATCATGGAAAGAGCGCTAAAAATACAGCTATTTCGCACTAATAACTTAAAATCTACGTAAGTCGACTTACGCATTTATTCAAGAAAACTACAGAAATGTCGGATTTAAGATTTTAATCGAAGAAGTGGATTGCTTATTTATTGTGATCGAGCTTAAAAGTTTTTAGCAAACTTCAAGTTTATAAGAATAAAGAAATTAGTAAGTAGGTTCCTTGTCATATGGCAGAAGTGAAGTTTCATTGAGAATTGACATTTAAATTATTTGATTTTTGGCACCATTATTTGAAAAATAATTTATCAAAAATATTTGTAGAAAACAAAGCCATATTTGGATCTTTGACACAATGAGCACATAAAATCAATCAAAATCGAGTGGCGTTCTTGGTTACAACAATTCAAAAAGATTTTAGTACTATTTGAGCCGAAAAAGTACTATTTTAGCGGCTCATTGGTACGAAATGAATTTTTTCATTTATCATCCCTGGTAGTATATAAAAATTACATGCAACTAAAAATCACCGTGTGAACGCAAAAGGTTTTTGGTAGCAACTTCAAAAGGGAATTGAGAAAAATAGACTTCATAAATTTTACGGTGTGAATTAATTAATTAGTTTTTTTTATTTCAAATATATATTTTAACAAGGAAATATCTTTACGAAAGGGTTTCGTTACTTTCCTAAAGTCAAAAAATATTGCCTAAATCTATTTTTGTAATATGTACGAAAGTTTCGTATGCATATTCTACGAGAAAAATAACTACGAAAGTTTTTCTCGTAAAATGTTGCATGGATTAATTTTCGTGACGGAACTAACCATGTCAAAGATCGGTCTCGTGTGTCGTATGTCAAACGGCTAACATTTTTATTGGCGTGCCTTATATTGGTCCCTTCATTCTTAAGAACATGTCATTAACACACATAGGCTAGAATTTACCGTTATCTTAACATTCTAACCGTTACTTGAACGTCATTTCATTTACGACACAAATTAATTCTAATGAATGCAATACATGCACCTCTTATGCACTTGTGTTTTGTGATCTGAATGTTCTAAATTTGCATTTAATTGTTACAAACGGTCTTTCATGCAAAATGCCAAACTGCTGCTATCAATGTCTATTCTATACATACATACATATGTATGTATTATATGTATGTATTGTATATATATTTATTTATGTATAAATTTATATATTTGCTGATATTTCAATCCCACATTATGTCAATGTCTTGAGCCTATTATGTCTGTCTGTTCGCATGTTTTTGACTTACACACAGTAAAGACATATTTATTTATAGTTTTGCATTAAATATTTATTTCCAGCAATTTATTCAATAAACTTTAAAAAATCAAAAAAATTACTAAAGAAAAAAAACTGCTATTATTGATGTAAATGATTGTGTTAACACAATACAAAATAGTTAATTTACATCTTTCAAAACTAACTGCCTGAATGAATTCCTCTATTGAAATATTGCATATGAAAAAAATTGCCACACATTTAAAACTTCAATTACAGAACTTTTATATCAAAATTATTCAATTACTGGGAAATTGATGTAAAAATTCTGATTTTCAAATGTTAAGTGACAGGTTGCCATGGCCAAGACTTTTCAAATCAGTAATCGTTTTTATTCTGCATTTCTGTAATACGTTTTTGTCTATGAAAAGTACAACTATTGGTTTCATAATCTTGTCAATATTTATTTTATTTTAATTTGTTCAAATTGCCAACATTAATAAATATTTATAGATTTTTTCGTTTAACTTTGCCATAAAAGCATAATTAATATATTATAAATATTTAGACATTTATGACGATAAAATTACTTTTTTTTAATATACGAAATTCTTGTACATATAACTACACTATGTAACAAAATGAATTTTTTTTTGGGGCACCTAATAATTACTTTAATTTGTATTAGTGTTATTCCCCTATTAACAATAAAATAAGAGAAACATAAGTGTGTACACACAGAAAAATTTCATGCTCAACTCGTCGAGAACAAGGTTAATGTAAAATTTTTCGATAGAGATTTTGCTTTCAAAGAACAATTTTTCTTTTGAAATAACAATATTTCATATACACTTTAAGCGAAATGAAGCTGATACTGAAATAATACGATTCCTTTTAAATAAAAGTTATTTCATGTTAAATCAAACTTATTTCAGGTTAAAACAATGGAAATGCTTTGCTAAAATAGCATGAAGAATAATGTTGAATCAAGGTTATTTCAAGTTGAAACATCGTGAATTTGATACCGAATTAATTCGAAGAATCATGTTGAATCATAGTTATTTCAAGTTGAAACCACATAAATTTTATACTGAAATAACACCAAGAATCATATTGAATCAAAGGTTATTCAAGTTCAAACAACGTGAATTTTGTACTGAAATAACACGAAGAATCATATTTGTACTTCTTAGTTTAAGAAGTCGTAACAAATCTCCTTTTGTTTGTAAGAGGGGAAAGGGAAGGCTAGATGCACGTCTCTTCGTTCCACTGGGTTCACCAAATAATTAAATGTATGTAGGTAGAAATCTGTTTGTTAATGTTTATTCACTTCAATAACGGGTAAGTATTTCAATTATGTTGAGATATAATACATGAGTATGAATGTATTAAATGGCGATAAACTTTATAGGAAATTCTTATAATATATTAAAGGTTAAGTAGAATATGTTATTCTTCCTTGCGTGTTAAAAGGTAAGTGATCAAACGATTTATATAAAAATTATTACATACTTCGGGTTTTCTACCCGATTCGATTTAACAGCATTTAATTGTAGTTTTGTCGCTGTAACTACAATTAATTCAATGTTGCTAATCTGTATAAATTTTAAAGTTAACTCAAGTTCAAGTAAATTATTAATAAAGGTTTTGATGATACAAATATAAATGTTCAAAAACTTGCGTTGTTGTCCAATTACTTTGGACATGCCGCCGGCCTTGCCTTAGGCAACAGATGACACCTTCTCGTTGACACAGAGTACATGAGCCAGAGATCGAATTGCCTCTATTAGAATTCGGCTATCTGGTGTGGTTAACAAACTTGACTGAGGTGCAGTTGTGTGAACTGTCGTTGATTTTGTTGATGCCGTTGATTGTTTTGTTGCTGGTTGTTTCGCTGCTGATTCCCTTGCTGCTGCCTGCTTACGTAAATCCTTGGTTCGAATGCCATTTTTCTTGTGAGAACGCTGAGGTTTGTGGTGCAGCAGCGTGTGGTGGTACATATCACATTTACGGCACGTGTCCAATGAGGGACAAACCCCCAAATCGTGGCTTTTAGCTAGGCAATTGACACAGCTTCTGTGCTCTTCGACAACTGCCTCCCTCTTTTTTACGGACATTGCCAAAAACTTACGGCAAAAACGTAGACCGTGAAACGATTTACACAGGATGCACTTGTAGAGGTCTGGGTCCCGATATTTTTTGCTATGGGTTTTTGATTTGTAATGGCCTTTGTCCGATCGAGTGGCTTCTAGTTTGTGGTTAGTCCTAAGGTAGAAAAAGATTATATTAGATATATAAGCTTTAAATAAACCTTAAATGTAATTTATGTGTATGAATGATGCATAGTGTTGTGAATGTGTAATATACGGAAGTGAATAATATAATGAGATGAAGTAAATTTAACTATGACTGAGTTTAATTATCCTTTTCGTTGTTCAAAAAGGGTAGGTAACATAATTTGACTATAGGGCGAGTTATAGTTCCTGAGGAAATATGTACATCGGCAGTGCGAACGCTACTATCTGACCCGGGGTAAGTCTTTTCGATTCTTCCCAGCCGCCACTCGTATGGTGGCTGTAGGTCATCCATCACCACTACAAGATCTCCTACCTGCACATTTGAAACTGGGTCCTTCCATTTGTATCTCTTATGCAGTGACTTGAGATAGTCGTCTTTCCACCGAATAGCGAACTGATGATGAATGACCTTGAGCTTTTCCCATCTATTAATAAGAGACATATTCTGATAATTCTGTTCAGGGAACGCCATTAAAGGCGCACCTCTTAAAAAGTGACCAGGAGTTAGCGCTGTTAAATCTGTCGGGTCTTCAGAGAATGCAGATATTGGACGAGAATTGAGTATGCCTTCTATTCGAGCCAATATAGTGGAAAATTCTTCGAAGGTGAATTTTTGGGATCCAGCGATTCGCTTCAAATGAAACTTGAAGCTTTTAACGGCAGCCTCCCATAGCCCGCCCATATGGGGAGCATGTGGGGGTATGAATTTCCATTCAAAGCCTTGCGTGATATATTTCTGAGCAATATCTTGAGATGCGATTTTTACGAAGGATGTGAATTCACATGCTAGGGCCCTGCTGGCACCTAAAAAGTTTCGGCCATTGTCAGTAACTACCCTTTGGGGGAGCCCCCGCCTCCCAATGAATCGAGCAAAAGCAGCTTGGAATGCCGCCGAGGATAGTTCTGAGCATGGTTCTAAATGTATTGCTTTCGTGCTGAAGCAAACAAAAACACTTACATATCCTTTGATTGAGGGAGCTTTTCGTAAGACAGACGTTTTTACCTCAAAAGGGCCTGCAAAATCTATTCCTGTGACTTGAAAGGGAACAGATAAGCTACATCTTTCTGGCGGTAGGGGAGCCATTATTTGTGAGCATGGCTGCTGCTTGTGAATAAGGCAAGTTTTACAGTGACGAATTATCTTTTTTATGCGTGGTTTAAGTCTGCCTATGTAAAATTCCGTTTGCACCATACGGCACATTTGCCCGCATTCAGCATGCAGGAGAAATTGGTGCAAATGATTGAGATATAGTTGGCAAATTCTGGAGTTGCCAGGCAGAATAATTGGGTAACGCTCGCTGTAAGGTAGCGATGACTGAGATAACCTACCATTTACCCGTAAAACTGAATTTGAGTCCAGAAATGGATTTAAGGGTTTAAGGGTACTTTTATTTGGTAAAGGTTGAGAGTTCAATATATATTGGTATTCATCAGGGTAAAATGTTTTTTGTGCCATAGAAAGGAGTCTAAACTTTACATGATGTATTTCATTATGTGTCAATTCATTTTCAGTGATACACTGAATATTTGGTCTTAGTTTTCTAATACTATTATTAAAATATCGGAAAACATAACTTATAACGCGTAAAGCCTTGTTATATGAAGAGAATCGATTCAATATATCTTCTTCTTTTTCTTGAACGTTTACATGAAAGGTTTGTGTTTCTTTCGGCATTTCTGCTATTTTGAGAGGGTTTCTCCTTGGCCATTCAG
Source organism: Panzeria rudis (assembly GCA_956483635.1). NCBI lineage: Eukaryota > Metazoa > Arthropoda > Insecta > Diptera > Tachinidae > Panzeria > Panzeria rudis. Next base: position 10,568,537 of record OY101451.1, read on the forward strand.
ACTCGGGTTTTTGTAGCCATGCTGGCCCATACCACCACTGGACATTATTACTAAGTTCATGAGGACTACATCCACGAGTTCCGATATCTGCCGGGTTATAATGAGTAGGGACATGTTTCCATTTTGCCATCGGAACAAGGCGATGAATCTGAGCAATTCTATTGGCCACGTAAGTTTCCCATGTTGATGGGGTTTTAGACAACCAACCTAGGACTATTGAAGAATCAGTCCATAAAAACACTTCAGCTTCATTGAAATTCAAAGATGATTGCACATAGCTGACAAGGTTTGCCAGCAATACTGCGCCGTTAAGTTCCAAACGTGGGAGACAAACTGTTTGTATAGGCGCTACTTTGCTTTTTGCAATCAATAAATTTGAGAAAGTGGTAGGGGTTTCTGTTTTGCAACGGATGTATATTGTGGCGCAAAATGCCGCTTTAGACGCGTCACAAAACCCGTGAATCTGGACCGTGTCTGAGGGCATATACTGAAGCCAACGGGGAATGGAGACGGTTTCTATGTGAGATAAATCTGATACGAGATCATTCCATTTTTTAAGCGATTCAATTGAGATATCTTCATCCCACTCTAATCCTTCGAGCCACAGCTGCTGCATCAATATCTTTGCCCTAATGACTATGGGTGCCAGCCATCCAGCAGGGTCAAAGAGTTTTGCAACCGAAGAAAGTATTTGCCTTTTTGTAATCTTCGCAGATTTTTTAGGTGGACAGAAATTGTAGGTGAATGCATCTGAGATAGCATTCCACTTAATACCAAGGGTTTTGGTGGAGCTACATTCTTGAAACCTGAGAAAATCTTGATCATAAAGATCTTCTTTCGGCAAATGGCTGAGCAGCTGGGAATCATTCGCTGTAATTTTTTTTAAAGGTAAGCCGGCTGATTTCAGTGCACTAATAAGCTGAGTTTGAGCAGCTAAGGTTTCTTCAGTTGAGAAACCTCCAGAGAGGATGTCATCTACGTAAGTTTGAGTGCGTAGAATAAGCGCTGCTTTTGGGAATTCTGATTCGCAGTCTTCTGCAAGTTGAAGAAGGGTACGAATCGCGAGATATGGTGCACAATTGACACCGAACGTTACTGTCTTTAATTGATAATCTTTGATTGGACCATCAATTTCGGGTTGAAACAGAATTCTTTGATACTGTCTATCGTCCGGGTGTATGAGAATTTGACGATACATCTTTTGAATATCGCCACTGAATACGTACTTGTACTTCCTCCAATTAAGAATTATTGTTATCAAATCATTCTGAAGAGTAGGACCTGTATAAAGTACATCGTTAAGTGCCAATTGAGACTTTGTTTTTCTAGAGGCATTGAATACGACTCTGACTTTGGTGGTTTTGTGTTCTGGGCGCACCACCGCATGATGAGGTAAATAAAATGAGAAATGTTTACCTTGAGATATTATCTCTTGGGAGGAGGTTTCTTCCATATGGTCTAGAGTCAAATATTCGTTTAAAACTGCCTTATACTGGGATTGAAGCTCTGGATCTTTTGATAGCGTCTTTTCCATTCTGGAGTATTGAGCTAAGGCTACAAAACGTGATGAGCCCAGGAAGATTTTTTCGGGATAATCTGTCTTGAATGGTAGCCGTACTATATATCTACCATTCTCTTGACGCTTAGTTGTTTTGGCGTAAAAGCTTTCGCAAAATTCATGTTCAATTGACACAGGGCGATTTGAAGGTATTTCTTCTTCTTCCCAAAACTTTTTTAAGAGCACACAAAGATCGGAGGATTCAGAGCTTAAAACTGACGTTGTAAAGGATTGAACACTTTGTGATTTTATGGGCCCACTAAGTACCCAGCCAAATATTGTATTATAAGCTGACGTATTACCGCAAATGTTCTTCTTTATGCCGTCAATATTGATATTTTGCTCATAGTCATTGCCCAGTATCAAATCTATTTGTGAAGATTTGTTAAACGTTGGGTCGGCCAGATCTAATTTTATAAGATCTTTTGAGAAGGGAACCTCAAAGCTACAGGCTGGGAGCCTTTTTGTAACTTTTGGCAAGACTATGGCCTTAATGGGGATACGTGTGTCAGATCTTCTGGCATAAAGAGTGATCTCACATTCTTTGTCAGCAGATTGTTTCTGACCACCAATGCCAACAATCTCAAAATGCGATTTTTTATAAGGGAGCTGGAGGCGGTTTCTAATCCTTTCAGCTAAGAAAGTACGCTGCGAGCCTGGGTCTATTAGAGCTCTTATGGTGAATCGTTCACCTCTGAATTCTATTTGCATTAGCGCCGTGCGTAATAGAATATTTTCACTGCCTGTAGAGCAATTAGCGTGAATTTTGTTTGATGTAGAGGGAAGTTCATCTTGAGTAACACTTTCGTTGATTTGGCTTACATTAGTGGATGCGTTTTTAGCGCTATTATTTTTGCTTGGGAAATTGGGTTTTTTAAAACTTTCTGTGTTTTGGGCACCATTTTGGTATTTATTCGTCATATGTAATAAAGTATGGTGAGTTTTTTTACAATACGAACACTTGTGTTTGCTTTTGCAGTTTGCTTTGGTATGAGATGATCCTAAGCAATTATTGCAGAACTTGTTTTGGAAAACGTAATCCACTCTCTGTTGTATTGTGAAGGCTCTGAATTTGGGACAATTTCGGAGCGGATGATCTTCACTGCACAACATGCATGTTGAGCTTACGTTTTCTTGCGAGACGTATGTTTGTACGTTAGGCGGATTGGGCTTACTGAGACTAAAGTTATTTTTGTAATTTCTTATACTGTTTACACGCTCTACAGCCTCATATCTGTCCACAAGAAACTGAGACATTTGATACCACTTTGGTAACTCGCGGGGTGATGTAAGGGACTGTTCCCAGAGGGCTAAAGTCACATCTGGGAGTTTTGTGGAAATCAACCGAATGAGAATCGGATCCCAGCTTTCAACTTGAACGTCAAGAGTTTTAAGAGTTGCTAGCGAATCATTGACGGAAGACTGTATCCTCCTTATCGATTCGCTATCTTCATTTTTCGCTGCTGGGATATCAAAGAGAATCTTGATTTGATTGTCGACTAGGACACGCTTATTTTCATAGCGGGTTTTTAGGGCATTCCACGCTATGTCAAAATTATCATGTGTGAGAGGATATCTCTTTACTATAGCACCTGCTTCACCCCTTGTTTTATTACGAAGATGGTATAATTTCGTGACTGGATTGAGCTTAGCGTGATTAATATATACGGCTGTGAACATGTCCCGAAATGAGGGCCATTGTTCATAACTGCCATTGAATACCTCCGTATCACAAGGAGGGAGCTTAATGCAATCATTCGAATTATTTTGAACAAATGTTTCAGCGGGAGCGTGACGGAAACTTAAGTGGCGAGACGTTGACTGAAACCTTGGAACTCCCGGATTCTCCTGTTGGAGTATTCTCGCAAGGTCGAGTATTCGGGAGGAACAATCGTAGTACAATGTCCTACAGTCTTCAAATTTTTGTTTTGCTTCATCCTTTATTTCTGGAGTAACTCTTTTATCCCTGGAGAACATAACTTCTTCGTGAGAGAAGTTTAGCTTATCCCAACTTGAGTCTAAGTCTCTCAATATGACTTCCAGAATGGTATCCGTATATTCCTCCGTTGGGGTAGCGTCGAACCTCTCGCACAATGCAATAACCTGATTGCAATCAAAGTCAAAGTGCTCTTTGGCTGACGAGATTGATCGTCGGGATGTGGAAGGCATGGTTTTTGAAAATTTAGAGCGAGAAGATAAGGGAGGTTGGAATAATTTTATTAAACTCGCAAGATTTTTGCTGGGTTGATAATTCAGCCTACAGCAGTCAATATGGGAATGAAAAATTATGACACGCTTACTTTACAATGTGGGTTTTTGGTTTTGCAATGGATTTGCAACAATTGAGTTGTGAGATTAAATGTTTCAAGTCAACTTTCTAGTTCAAATTTAGCTGATTCGAGTTTTTAGTGAAGAATTAAACAGTATTTTCTATTTCCAGTATGAGTAGGGGCTAATGAGTTAGCTCTAGATAATTAGAATCTAGCTTAAAATTAGGAATATAGCTGCTGATAATTTCTTTTACTCCAGATTATTTTTGGTCTATATTATTTTTTAAAGTACGGGGCTAATGGATTAGCAGTAGATATGAGTCATCTAGAATAAGAAAAAGATAATATAGACCGTTGAAGCTAGAAATACTTCACATTAATCTGTAACTCGAACTAGCAAGTTAAAATTTGCATTTTAGAATATCCAACGGTTTACATTTAAATATATTGATTTGTGCTGCCAATAAGCATTACCCAATTCCAAACACTATTTATTAAAGGGTTAAATAATCTAACAATTGCGATAGGGTTACCAAAGAAGGCATATTCTAATCATCTGGGATTCACCTATTTTTTGCACAGAGTATTTTATTTTAATATTGTTTTCTCTTATGGGATAAAACTGTAAAGAGTTTAACCGATTTGAAGGAAATCTAATTTTTATTTTGTGAGAGGATTTTATTTTATTTGTTGTTTCCTTCTTGTAGCGGTGCTACGACTCAATTTTGGAAATTTGTTTGAAATTTATTTCAGAGTTCGATCAAGGATACTGTATACATATATTTATATATTCATATGTAATCGGTATTTCTTTTATAAATTTATTTCATTAAGGCACGTAAATCCTATACGTTTTTTTTCCCGTGATATAAGGATCCGGATTCTTTATAAACAAAGAAATTATGGCAACTCTTTTAACGAGCTGCGTGTAGTAGAAATGAAAAGATACTTCTGTTATTTAAGATACTTCTTTTTATTTAATATACTCTTTTGATTTTGCGTTTTGTAAATTTCATAATAAAAATGTTTTGTTTTTTATTTATTTTTTTTTTTTTTCGTATTTTCTTCTTTATTTAACTTCATGTACTTCATGTACTTCTTTGTTTTACTTCACAAATAATACGTGTGAGTATCAACTGCTAATATTTAAAAAAAAAGAGATCGAGTGATTGTTATTGTTATTTACTTTTAGTACAAAGAGAAAGAGAATTGTCTTTAAAATGCACTGAATTGTAAATTCCTGCAAACAAATGTTTATTTTCCAAAACTCTCTTTAAAATTTTTGTGGACTGTATGTATTTCTTAAGAGTAGTTCAGTTTTAGACATATTATTTGCAGAATGGAGACATAACAGGTATTGTATTAAATAAATTTCTTTAAATTTTCTTCTTTTAATGCCATGAATTTAAATTTATTTATTTATTTTCTTTTTTTTTTTTTTTTGAATACTTGTTTGTGTTATATCAGTATGAATTTTATTTTGAGAAAGATCAACTTTGCACTCACTTACTTGTGTTGTTTAAGAGTATTCCAAGAATTGTTGCTTAAATTTCCAAATTTAAAGGGGGTTGATTTTTGAAGAGAGTTGATGGATTTCACTGTCTACTTTTGTTGTATATTTGCTTGTTTTAAGCTTCTAAAATTTTCTAGGCTTTGTATATCTTAACTCTTTTTAAACACAATATATGTACTTTGTATGTACATAGGAATAACTTTTTCAAATTAAATATATCTATGTATTTTGCTTAGAATTGCTATTCTTATTCTGATTCTAGTGGTTGTTGTTGTTCTTTTTTTTTTTTTTCACTTTTATTATTTCTTTCTTTCTATAATTTGAACAAAGTTGGTTCTTAAATATCTATGTATGTATGTACATAGTATGTATGTACCAATTTTAAGTAAGCAAATGGGTATGGGAAAAAGTAAGAAGATGAAATTTCCTATGTTTAAATTAACTTTTTGACATTGAAAAGTGTTGAACTTTATGTATGTATGTGCCTGTGCATGTACATAAATATGTATGTACGTAGGTTGATGCAAATGTATTCAAGGTTATTAACACCTGTACTATTTACATATGTATGTATGTATGTAGATTTTCATACATATGTTTTATTGTTACTGAACCTCTTTTTTAAATTTCGTTTTTGGTACTTTTTATACTTTCGTTGCACTTATTTCTTGTGTACGTATTCTATATGTGTACATTTGTGTACATGTACATATGTAATTATTGCGGGACTTTTTCTGGATATCGAATTTTTAACGGTTTTAATTTTTTCTCTATATATGTAGATCTATACACATATATGTAACGGTACCTTTAATAGGTATACAACAATTATACATATGAATTTTTAATTCTTTTACACAATTGGCGCTAATTTCCCACTTTTTTCCCTTATATTTTTTCACTTTACTGACACACTTATGTATGTATGAATACTTTATTTGAAATTAGTACTTTTTTAATTTAATTATGGAATTTCCTCTTTTTTCCATACATAAAGTATTAATACTTGCACTTTTCGTTTGAAATTTGTTTAATTTTGGGGATAAATTGCTTTTTGCAAATTTTTTATTTATGTATATAGTATGTATGAATTGTTGTTTGCGATTATTTAACTTTGGGTACTTACGATTTGACGTTTTTCTTCATACTGATGAGAATCATTAACATACCTCATTTCAATTCCTTCTTTTGTTGGTTTTGCTCACTTTTTTAGTACTTTTTAGGGACACCAAATCTTCGCAGACTCAATGCTCGAAGTGACCATGTACTTCTTAGTTTAAGAAGTCGTAACAAATCTCCTTTTGTTTGTAAGAGGGGAAAGGGAAGGCTAGATGCACGTCTCTTCGTTCCACTGGGTTCACCAAATAATTAAATGTATGTAGGTAGAAATCTGTTTGTTAATGTTTATTCACTTCAATAACGGGTAAGTATTTCAATTATGTTGAGATATAATACATGAGTATGAATGTATTAAATGGCGATAAACTTTATAGGAAATTCTTATAATATATTAAAGGTTAAGTAGAATATGTTATTCTTCCTTGCGTGTTAAAAGGTAAGTGATCAAACGATTTATATAAAAATTATTACATACTTCGGGTTTTCTACCCGATTCGATTTAACAGCATTTAATTGTAGTTTTGTCGCTGTAACTACAATTAATTCAATGTTGCTAATCTGTATAAATTTTAAAGTTAACTCAAGTTCAAGTAAATTATTAATAAAGGTTTTGATGATACAAATATAAATGTTCAAAAACTTGCGTTGTTGTCCAATTACTTTGGACAATATTGAATCAAAGTTATTTCAAGTTGAAACAACGTGAATTTAATACTTAAATAACACAAAGAATCATGTTGAATCAAAGCTATTTCAATGTGAGAGAACGTGCATTTGATACAGCAATAACACGAAGAATCAAATTGAATCAAAGTTATTTCAAGTTGAAACAACCATTTTATTAATTATTTTTCTTAAGTGATGGGTATTAGCATAGGCAATAGAAAATTTTGTGCTGAATTTGGCTGGCCCAGCCAAGATTTTAGCTCGGGCAGCAAGGAAAAATGTTTACGAAAGGTTTTCGTTACTTTCGTAAATTCCAAAAAAAATATTGCCTAAATTTTGTTTCGTAATATTTTCGAAAAGTTCGTGTATATTCTACAAAAAAAGTAACTACGAAAGTTTTCTCATAAAATGTGGCATGAATTATTTGCAGTGTAGGCAAAATATTTCCTCATTCATCAAATTTCTAAGCTGAAAATTAAATTTTGTAGTTTCTGTGTAGTTTTTTGTAATTAGGGCACAATAACACATATAAAATGTACAAAAGTCATCTCTTTATTTTTCTTGTTGCTTAGTGTTATTGGCAACAAAAAAAAATTATATAAAATTATGCAAATAAAATTGCAAAAATGCATTCTAAAAAGTTGTAGCGATTGTGTTGCAATATATTAGTGTTATCAGAAAAAATTTAAGTCGTTAAATTAGTATTTTAAACATTTTAGCTGCACAGTTATTTGTTTTTAAAATAGCAAAAGCTTCTAGAGTTGTAGGCCTAAATAAATCGATAATTCTAAATATGTAGTTCAAATAAAAACAACATGCAAGGCTTGTCTGAGACCGTACTAGTGAGAAGCTGAGAGTAAAGAGTAACAGGCGTAAGAGTCGAAGAGCTGCCGAAAAGATGTTAAATTAGCTCAACAGACTGATAGGTGAAATAACCTTCTTAAGCTTAGCAGTTTTTCAATTCATTAGATTTCCACAGATCTTCCCTCAACCTCGCACTTTCGCTCTCTCCGTCTTTCACTCTTGCCGTCTGTTTTTCTCTCTTTCCAATTACTTTCTATTTCTGCCTCTTAATCTTAGTTGTTTTCAATTTCTTAGAACTCCGTTAATCTTTTCTCATTCTCTCCCTCTTTTTCTCTCTGTTATTATCTCTCCCTTTCTCAGTCGCTCTCTTTCTCCCTCCTTGGAATTACTTGCTATTTTTGCTTCGCCTAGTACGCAATTTTTCTAAAATCTTTTCATTACCTCGACATTGGCCTAAAAGAATTCAGTCATGTATTCAACTTTACCAAAATTTCTATTTATTTATCTTTCAATTTAAAAATCTAACGGTCTCCTGGAAGGATGAAAACTTCAATCATCTTCCTTTCCCCTTTTATATTCAAGCATTTTGTTTGCTAAAGCTCTTTACACGAAAAAACAAGTTTAGTACGCACTTTCTTTTCGCAGCTGAAGTACACTCAGTCCGTCCTTTCCTGTGACCACACTCAAATTTATGAATAACCATATATTACTCCGGCAATAGTCGTCAGTTACTTCATAACAACAAACGAATAATACGATCCAACGAGATAAATGCATCGGCTCTCATTCCGCTATATACAATTAGTCGTAAAAAAAGTTAAGATAAATTCTTCAGTTGTTGGCCGTCTAGCTACGACAAACAAGAGCTATTATCTGACAAGATAAATGCTTTGGCTCTTGATCGGCTAACTACGGCTATCGATTTTTGGTTAATAGCATCTTCGCGTGGCTTATACTATACTCTATTGCTCGGATGCAGCGTATACTTCAGAGTACACTTATCGTAATTATTACATTAACTAAATGAGAATTGTTACTTAGTGCTGTATATGTAATTGGGTAACTTAAAACAGACTTGGGCAGTAATGATTACAATTAGTAATTGATTACACATGCATTTAAAAAATTTTCTAAATTTTCAATTACAATTACATTTTGCTGTAATTGAAAATAAAAAAAAACATTACATTTAAAAAAAATTTTGGTGGAAAAGATCTCAATTATAATTAGAGTAATTGTAATTGGCGAAAATTCAATTACAAGTAATTGTAATTGAAGGTTTTAAATTACAATTATATTTTGTAATTGTAATTAAAACTATTTTGTAGTAAGTGTACTAAATGCATTTAAAATAAACACACAGAAATGTCCATCTAAAGAGTTTTTTATTACCAAGAAATTAAAATACTTATAATTCCAAAAACACTCAATCTCCTGTGCCCATGTGGCTGAGTGGTAGCGATGCTAGCCTGTCAGTCCAGAGGTCATCGGCTCGATTCCCGCCATATAGACCCTGGATGTTTTCCGCAGACAAACTAAACGCTTCGCGCGTTGGGATTGATGGAAAAACCCCAATTTTGATGAAATAAAGATTGTGAACATCTGCGAATAAATAAATATAAGATTGTACACTTTTGCCCAAAATTTGCTGAATAGTAAAAATCGCCTTGTGTAAGGTACGGTCTCTCTCTATCTATCTCTCTCTCTCTTTCTGTAATCTAATATATTTTCGATTCTATACATTTCATTAATAGTTTATACAAACCATCTCTTACTTGCAATCAACTTGGCAATTGATCCATAGTGCAATGGCATGTCCAAATTCACCCTTGAGCAATTGAAATTGTATTTCTAACATTATATATGGTTTAAATTTAAACCTGTTTTATCATGTCATGCCTTAAAAACTATATTTGGTATAAACTTAAAAATATCCATGACTTCTTAGCAAATTATTTATTCTGAATCCTTGATCTTATGGCCAAACTTCTGCAAACAAAATTTTTATTAAGTGACTCTTTACTTGTTAAGCCCATAAAATCGTGTGAAAAACAAAAATAAATATGGGCATAAGTTTAATTTTTGCACGTTTATATAAACCTTATATAAATGTTCATTACCCGAGACCAAATAAGTATAATTGTTCAACTTGAACAAAAAACAATTTTAAAGAAAATTGTTTAATGTACACTTTTTATGTTGTATAGTTGCGAATAGTGGTGGTACGTGCTGTCTTTTAAAGGCGTTTAAGATGGTTGGAAAAAATGTGTTTTTTTTTTTAAACCAACTTTAGATGTTAAATTGAGTTTTTGTGTAACTTGTAGCAATTTTAAGGGGTTTCATTTAAAAGTAAGACTTTTCTAAGTGATAAAATATCAATTTCCTTTGTGTAAAACCCCGGGTATACTTTATGTAATATGTATTTAAGTTGAACAATCTTATGTTTGGCCAAATATGTATTTTTTTTATAGAAAAAAAAACGCAAAATTTAGCAAAAAGCTTTATGTCTTACCAGTTTGCTTGAACACCATTTGTCCTCTTGGCTATTTTGGCCACAATAAGTTGTCTGTTCATGAGTAATTGCTTTAAAACTTTTGTTGCCATTTCTGCTTTTAATAGAATACAATAATTGTCATATTTATGTAATATAAAGACAACATAATATTGAAAACCAGTAATTTTTTCATTTATTTTTGGCCAAATATAGTCAATTAAAGGTTAATTATCATTAAGTTTTGATTGATTTTTAAAAAATTAAAAAATATTACAAAACTTGCTTGGTCTGGTTTTTCTTTACATCACCTGCTGATTGATTGTTCAAGTTATTTCTATGGGGTGGTGGCTTTCGGTCATTAGAAATAGGGGTTTTAGAATAATGAAAAATTTATGTTAATAAAATGGAAAATTAAGCAAAATAATAATTTACGATTTCTTTTTGAATTATTTCATAGAAAAAATTTATTGAATTCTGCCCTAAATTCCAAACTTAAGCATTAAAGTTTCTATGTGTGTGTGAAATTGTTTTTGTACGTTACACACTGGGGCTATTGTGCAACATAAATATAAACAAAACTAAGTAACTTCTTAGCTCTTAAATGGATTTCCCTTACACTTTGAATATATATATAGAGAAAAGCTAAAATATTTTTGGAAAAAAGGTGTAGTCCAAACAGAAATGGAACTACGGGCCACAGTCTAAACAGACATGTCAACTCTGACAGTTGAAAATTGCCCAAATCAGGTTTTTATACCGGCTAGTTGAGAAAGAGACAACAATTACGTGTTGATGTTTCATTTTATCCTACCAAAAGTGGTGCACATTTTACAAATGTATGCGTAAAACAAAACAAAAGAAAACACTAATACTTTCTTATTTCTCTTCTGTGATGCTGGCCACTTCGGCTGAGAAGACGGCAATATTTTCCGGCTCGTGTCGCGTCTGGTCAGACTGTGCTACAGACATTATTTTCATTTCGAGTGAAACACGGAACAGGGGCGAATATTTATGTTTTTGCTACCAAAAGCATGCCCACAATCCTCAAGCACATGAACTCTGGCGTTCCAGTTGAGTTTAGCAATTTACTGCCTGTCCCACAATAACGACAAGTCGATTTCGTTCTCATATTTGTATTAAAAACAAAAACAAATTTTAATTTTTTATTATTGTTTTCAATATAAATATGAGAACGAAATCTTCTTGTCGTTATTGTGGGGCAGGCAGTTATTGTATTATAAGACTTATAATAAAATTTTATGAAGAATTTTTTTGTAGGATATTTTAGACCAATAGCTCGCCGTCGAAGGGGAGTTCTTTCGCCCCTTTTTAAGAAAGGGTAAAAAATACCTATACAGCCAAACGCTAGAGGTTTAAAATGTTCCATGAAATTATTTCTCGTGGAGTTCGACACACCTAATACATTAAGCGTAAGGTTTACACGATACTTTATACCGATTCCCTATAACAATGGCCAATAGGTAGGGTTCATGTCAAGAAATTTTCATAACTTTAAAACTTATGGAGATCCCATTGTCAAACTTTTACAGTATAATGAGAACACCCTAGACTAATTCTGGTAAAAAAAAATAAAAAGGGTCGAAGTTATAAAAATTTTAATTTCAATTGGTCATTTCCGGTTTGGATCATGAAAAAGGATTTTTTTTATATTCAAAGAAATTTAATTATTTTGGCTTGAGCTCGGTTTTAATTTAATTTTTCAATTAAATTATATTTTTATTTAAAGATAAATGTGAAGCATTTATACAAAGAAAAATTTGACTGAACTGACATGTTGCGATAGCTCCCGCTAATCTCTTCAGAATTCTTTTCCGCTTAGACCACTCGACCAAAGCCGCTGGTTTGCAGTCAAGAGTTGAATATCATCTACCTTTAGTCAATTCATAGAGTTGTGTTTCATTTGATACTTATTGATATTAAATTTTTCCTTTATGTCTTGTGTTAAACTTCTTGTTATTTCTGAAGAGATTAGTGGGAGCTATCGAAACATGTCAGTTCAACCCTCCGTGCAGTAAATTTTTTTCAAAGATTAGACGATTTCCTATAACCTAGATCAAACGATTTCCTGTAAACCACTAATAACTTTTGATTTTAACATTGTGGCTTAATTTAGATGTTGTGTGAATATGAACCGTTTCTAAAACCTACCATTTTCTAGATATCTCGAAAATAAAGTTTTCGAAAATATTTTATTAGAAAAAATTGATTCGTTTAAAAGAGATAGGTTTATATCGTTTTGGAAATTTTGCTAAAAAAGTGTTTTGTTTTTAATTTACTCTAAAAATGCCTGTGAAATCGATTTTCTAGGTTCGGTAATTTTGCCAAACCTTAAAAATTGAAAAGAAATTTTTCGAAAACAACTTCCGAAAATGTTTGTATCTATTTTAAATAATCTTGTTATGCTGATATTTTTGTATCAGATCAATTTTTTTGACTTGAAAATTGTGCTGTTTGTCGTAAATTTCTTCAAAATCTTTTAAGTAGTTTGAGTGAAAATTTCAAAATTTTCAAGCACTTGAACTTGATATTTTGTGAGAAGTTGCAGGGATGATCTGCATGGTCGACCATATTTATTAATACTTCGTACATGTGTTCGTTAGTTAAAGTCCTGCTTTTGTACACACTCTCTGAAAATTTTCATGCTAAAATCGTCGAAAACAAGGTTAATTTATCATTTTTCTGTAGTGATTTTATTTCATAGATATTTCATGTTAATTCAACATGATTTTAGAATAACCTTCCAAGAAAATTTTTCCTTTTGAAACAACTATATTTCACGTTGATTTAATATTACAGTACAGTTAAGGCAAAATGAGGTTGATCCGAAAATAATACAAAGAATCATATTGAATCAAAGTTATTTCAAGTTAATTCAACATGATTTTACAATAATATTTTAAGAACATTTTTCCTTAAAAAAAAACTATATTTCACGTTGATTTAATACTCCAGTCCAGTTAAAGCAAAATGAAGTTAATATAGAATCAAAGTTATTTCAAGTTGAAACCATGTGAATTTGTTACTGAAATAACACGAAGAGTCAAGATTATTTCAACTTGAAACAACATCAATTTAATGTAGCCATTTTATTAATTATTTTACTTCCATAATGTGTATTAGCATAGCCAGCAAAAAATTGTTTGTTGGCTGCCCCAGCTAAGATTTGAACTTAGATTCATCTATCATCACATGCTTGGTAGTCAATGCGCTAACAACTATAGCCAGAAGAGCCTCAAATATTTTTTTACATATACACTAATATAAATACCATCACAAGTAATATTTTAATTCCACATGTTTTAATTGATGATTTAACATAAAATTTATTTTAAATCAAAGTTATAATCATGTTGATTTAAAATTAAAAGTAACATTGATTTTTATTAATTCATTAAAGAAGATCCAACTTTGAATTAACATGTTTAAAATTTGTTCACTATAAAATAGAATTTTATGGATTTAATATTGAATAATTTAGTTTTAGCTGTGAAAAATGTTAAATCAACGAGTTTTAAGGTGAGATTTGTAATTTTTCTTTTAAATTTAATATATTTTTGTTTATTTATTAAATGTTAGAAATACAATTACAAATTATATCATAACTTAATTTAAAAGAGAATAGTAACAAGGACCTTCACTCGTTGTAGTGAAACAGACGAGAGTCTATGGTGGGAATCGAACCCACAACCTCCGCACTGATAGGCTAGAACACTACTCAATAGCCTACAGAGGCAGCCAAAATTTAATAATAAACGATGGTAATTTTAAATAAAGTCTGTACTTTTGCAGAAATTTAATATGATTTCCAAACAACATTGCGACTTGCTGGTTTTACATTGGTATTTGTTTCTGTATATATCGATTCTCGAACTTATTGAAATATTGCCATTTTTCTATACTCAAGCAGGTACAATAACTGGAAATTGGTTAAAACCTCAATAAAGATTTTTTATGAGCATGGCACCACAATTTTCACAAATTTAAAGACATGCTGATCAACTGGATAGTTTTTCTTTCACAGAAAAGTTGACATAGCCATGCCCCTTAAAAGTAAATATCCTTTTTCAACTACTTCTACTTAACCGATTCTTACGAAACTTTGCCCCATACATTCAGTTCCTCTGACAATACAATTCCTTTATTAGAAAATTTAATTTTCTTTTCCAAAAGTTCATAGCGTCACATTAAAAAATTAAAAAAATTAAAAATTTGCTTGCGAAATTCCCCACTGTGCAATGTTCAGTTAATTTATTGCAACTATGTGGGCATACAATAAATTTCTGCTTACTTTCCTTTCTATAATGTGGAGACATAGTCATAATTATTATATTGATTGTTGTTAAATAAGTATGTAGTGTATGTATGTAGTACTTTAGGCCAAACTATTTGAAACCAAAATTGAATGCAGATAATAAAAGATAGAGTGAAAAAGATAAAATAAATGTTTTACAAACGAAAGCATTGCCGTAAAATTACAATAAAACAGGGAGATTGCTATAAAATGATACAAAATATGTAACGACTTTTTTGCCTAATGTAAGTCCCTGATATTTTAAGGGAGGAAAGAAAAACTTTGGCTTACAGATCTGCTTCGAAGAAGCATGATTTTTACAGGAGTAGAGTATGAACAAAATGATTCCTTGTAAGCGAAACTTTGAATAATTCTGTGAGTCTTTTTAAATTTTATTTCCTTGTGCCTAATTTATTATCTTTCACCCTGTTCGAAAAATAAATAATAAATAGCATATCAATACAATTATTAATGTAACCACATTATGTTCAATAACATACTAATTAAAATTAATTACATTATGTATTTTGGATAAAATTCATTTATTTGCCAGCAATTTAGATTTATTTAAATATTTGTCGATACAACTTTTGTCTACAATTGGTGGCTAAATTGGTTGGGAAGTGTAGTATTATTAAATTTTTCCACTTACTGCGTGCGTTCAGAGGTTTGAAATTAATGTTGGCAATTAACATTTTTTTCTTTTTTTTGCGTTTTTTTTCTGTGTTAACACACCCATATTTGCAGCCCAACCAATTAAGTTGAAATGAAATAAATAAATATACAGAAATAATAAAATGAGTTGATAGTTTTTTATTTCTGCAGTAATTTTTTTATAGCATTCCCAAAGTGTTAAATGGGTACAAGAGAGAGGGTTGTAAGAAAAGTGATAGTTAATAGTAGCAGCAGATAGTAAAAGTAATTGAAAAGTTTATGTAACACACAAAGACATAATAGCTCATATTTATTAAAGTGTAGATGCAATAGAGCAGATTAAATTAATTTATACTAAAATTCCCACAAAAACTGCATTTCTACACAGAAAAAAATTTAACTCGATTTTTAGTTAATAAATTCAATGAATTAATAAATATCTTGCATAGAAACGGACCTACAAACAGATTTGTAAATGCGGACAAAAATTTCTCAACAATTTGATTGAAAAAAAAACCGGGCTTTTTTATGGATTTGAACAATTTGTTTGTCTAAATCTATACAACAATTTGTCTGAAAATATTTACAAATAACAAACAAATTATTTTCTGAATCAAAAAAAAAAACATTTACTGGATTTTCTTTAATATATCAAACAATATTTTTGTCTAAATTTATAAAATAAGTTGGCTAAAAATACTAACAAATTCTAAATAAAATAGTTTACTGAATCAAACAAAAATATTTACTTGATTTGTTTGTAATATATCAAACAAACTTTTTGTCTGAATCAATAAAAAGTTTTTTTTTAATATTTTCAAGCTTTAAATAATAACATCATCTTCAATTAAGCATTTATGAAGTTTCACTTAGAAACAGGCGAAAAGACCCATACATCTACATAAATATTTTTCGGGATGATTTCATAAAAGTGCCAAACATAAATTATACCTTAAACGTAAGGCTTGCAAATTTCCTATAACGAGTACGAATTGTGATTAAGTACGAAATTAACCCTTAAACATATTTGAAGCTTTGAACGATTTCTGGCGTTCAAGTTTATTCTGGAGCTTAGGTATATTTAAAGATTTTTAGTGGAATTTTGTGACTAAAAGTTTGGTAGCACATTTCAGCTCGGTAGATCGCTGTTGAACAGAAGTTTTTTTTTTTGCTCTATTTTAAGAAATGGACAAAACGACCAATACAACGAAATGTTAAGCGGTTAAAATGTTCTACAAACATTTTTTCTGATTATGTTCTACATAAAAATATTGAACACATCTTCTAATTTAAACGTAAGGCTTGCAAGATTTCGTATACCTATTCACTATAATAATGTGCCAAAGGGTGGAAATTTTACTCCTCGTGAAATGCATTCCAGATGTAAACTTTCAGTATCTGTGGTTAGAACCTAGTCAGTTAATTTTTTTTTATCGTAAAGTGCTTAGGGCTTAAGAAACTAATATATTTAGCCGAAAATGTCAGCATATTTAATAATTTTGTAAAGAAAATGTATGAAAAAGAAAATAGTTTTATAACTTTACTAAAAATATTTCTAGCATCAAACTGTTTAATATTTTTCGTAGCAAGCTAAACAAAAATATGTTAACAATAATATTTCTCATTGCCAACAACATATAACATTTATAGCTTTTCATATTAGCCAATTTTACTATTTACTTTTATTTCTTTTTTATAATTTAAGCTATTTTATCATACAAATACGATAAACAAAAACTGCAAAAAGAATTATGCTATTAAAAATAAGATAGCATAGAGAATATGAATTACCTTAATATATGGCAGTTCAATCACTCTGAAAAATATGCTAAGCTACAAATAAAAATATTTGAATATTTTAGCAAAATATTAATATATGAAACTGAAAGGCTAACATACTAGCATATTAATTTCATTTCCCTAAAATACCCCACAATCTCAAGTTTTAATGTTCTGCCATTCATTCATCACTTTCAGCCCTTGCTTTCGTTGCCTTAAAAAGCTCACTTGACCCTCGTTTGTATCAGTATTTAAATTAAATACACATATTATTTAGTGATTGTTAATTGACACTTGTTTTTTATACTCTTGTGAATTTTACAGTCTTTTTTATTCTTTTTTTTCAATACACTTACGTATATCACGTTAATTTTAAATGGTATCAAGAGGCCTATTTGTTATTAATCTTGTAGTTTTTCCATGATATTTTTTTGCTATAATTTCACACTTTATTATGACAATATTTTTTTTGTTTTTTGTTTTAGCTTGTCATTTTGGTACCATTTGCATTTGTGGGGGCTGTTTAGTTGGCAGTTCATTAAAATAATATAATAAATGTTTTAATTATAAAAATTAGACATACAAAAAAGAGATTAATTATACTTAGATATGAAAATGCAAAAATATTTGCATAACAAATAGTGTTTTTAGGCTATAATTCAGCTGCATATTTCTTTGCTGCGAACAAAAAAATATTTGTACAAAATTCTCGATTAAGAATAAGAGATAAGATAAATAGATAAGCATAAAGTAAATAAATTGCTGGGTGATTAATTGTCATTTAAAATTACAATTAGAAGAAATACTAACTATGATATGCAATACTGCTGTTAATATTATTGCAGGTTTTGCAATAGCAGCTATATTAGTGTTTTAACTACAAGGGCCAATTGCCCTTGTTGACTGATACTGCTTGGCGGGTCCAAAGAGCTGTTAGTGCGAAATAGTTGTTCTCTTTGATTGCTCATATGCATGGATATATCATGGCAAATCTTCTCAAATATAACTACTGACCGTTGTTCATGCCTTCAAGTTATCATAGATAGCAATGCTAGAACTTATTTTTTTCTTGGTGAGGCAATTTTGCCATTTTTTGTTCTTAATCACCTTAAATATGCTGTGGGTGTCATTTCGCAAATTCCATCTTTGCACAGATTTCGGTTACCAGATATCTGCACCATAAAAACCGAATGTATGGTGGAGCACATGAGAATACTAGTCCTGAAAAAAACTTTGACGTTTTAATTCTTAAAAGGAGCCAACTTTAACTCCGCTTAAAATAAGTCGCAGGTGTAAACTTTGAAAACGACGAGACTTGTATATGTTCTTTGGCCCCTCTATCAGTATCAGTCATTAGCACCTTGATATTTTTTATGTTGTACAGTGTGATTATATTCGAATAAATTTTTTTTCTAATACTTTTATTTGAATTATTTATGTACTCGTAAATTGTTTTATTCGAGTAACTTATATTCGATTAATTTTTATTGAAATAATTTTCAATTGAATCATTTTCTTCTCGAAATTTGTATTCTTCAGATAAATTTTATTAAATTCGATACACTTTTATTCGAATAATTTTCTATAAATTATTTTTATTAAAATAATTTTTTACCCAACTAATTTTAATTTGATTAATATTGTTTTGATAAAGAATACAAATTAAATATTCATCGTATAACTTATATTCGAATAATATTTTTCGTACAACTTTTATTTGAACAATTTTATAAAAATCATTTTAATCAAATAACTTTTAGAATCCAAATTGTTTATTAGGCTAAGGTTCGTAACGTTATATTCAGAAAGAATTGGGCATGATTAATATTCCAAGGAAATTTTATTCGAATAATTTTTATTGAAATAATTTTCGCTTGAGCATTTTATCTGCTTATGTAATTTTATTCGAATAATCTTATTTGAAATAATTAATACAAAGTAGGTATTCAGATAATTCTTATTAAAATAATTCTTATTTAAATAATTTTATTCTACTAATTTTTATTCGAATAATTTTTCTCAAAAAATTTTATTGGAATTTTTTATCAAAATAATTTTCTTCGGTCTACTTTTGTTCGAATAGCTTTTATTCAAATAGCTTTTATTCAAATATATTTGTAGGAATAGCGTTTATTCGAATATTTTTCGAATAAAGACTATTACAATAAAAACAATTATTTTTCTATTTGCTTACAAATATTTAATAGAATGGCCTTATGCGAATTTTGTTAGTTGAATAATTTTCTACGATTTACTTTTATTCGAATACCTTTTATTTAATTAGCTTTTATTCGAATAATTTTATTCGAATAGCTTTTATTCGAAATTTTTTCTAATAAAAGCAATTAGATTTGTTTAGTTGCTTACATATATTTAATCAAATAGTTTTGTGCGACTTACTTTTTTTCGAAAATTTTTTATTCGAATAATTTTCGTTTGAACGTTTTATCTGCATAATCTGATACGAATAACCTTTACTGAAATAGTTTTCTATAAATCATTTGACTAATTTGTATGCAAATTACTGTTATTGAAATAATTCTTATTCGAATATTTTTCTTTTACTAATTTTTATTTGAATAATTTTTCACAAAAAAATTTTATCCGAATAAGTTTATTCGAATTTTTTATTTGAATAATTTTCTTCAGTTTACTTTTATTTCAGTTGGTTTTTAATCGATTATTTTATTCGAATAGTTGTTATTTAGAAAAAAACAATTTTATTTATAATCTTTATTGAAATAATTGTATACGAATCAGTTTCAAGGTCATTCGACTAACTTTTATTCAAATAATTTTTATTGAACTAATTCTCATTTAACTATTTTTATTTTACTAAATATTATTCGAATAATTTTTTTCAACAAACGTTTATCCGAATAGGTTTATTAAATTTTTTTATTTCTTTGGTTTACTATTATTCGAGTACCTTTTATCCCAATAGTTTTTATTCGAATAATTGTTTTATTTGAATAATAGTATCTGAATAATAACATCTGCTCAGTACTTTTATGTAAAACACTACCTGAAACATTTTTGTAGAACATTTTAACCCTCTATCTGTCATTGTATGGATCTTTTGTCCCCTTTCTTAATAAAGAGGCAAAACACTCCCCTTTAGCGGCGATATAGCGCTCTTAAATGCTCTACAGAAATATTTGCCATATACTTCTAATTTAAATCTTTAAAGACACCCAAGCTTCAGACACAACTTGAACGCCAGAAATCGTTCTAAACTTAAAACCTGGTTAAGGTTTAATTTCGTAATTATTTACAATTGATACTCGGCATAGGAAATCTTGTAAGCCTTATGTTTCATAAGATATGCTCAGCAATTTTATGTAAAACACCACGAGAAATATTTTTGTGTGACATTTCAGTCCGTTATATCACCGCTGAAGGAAACTATTTTGTTCCTTTTTTAAGAATGGGACAAAAAGGCCAAAACAGTGACGATTTAGAGGTAAAAACATTTTCATGATGTTTTATATAAAAATACTGAATATGTTATAACTATGTGCAAAAGAGGCGAGATTTAATACCCCCTAAAATGAATTGCAGACGTAAACTTTCAAAATACCAATACAGGAATATATTTTTTGTGCGTTTTACCAGAATCAGTCGTTATTACAACCTTGATATTTAAAAAAAAATAGATTTTGTTGTACAGTGCAATCATAGAAGTGATAGCTTCTTCAAAGGATTGGCGAGATAAACTACTAGCATTATACACACTCGCCAGCTTGAATTCAACGCAATCAATTGTTATGCTGTTTCAGCGCAACTCCAACATCAGCTCCAGAGAGAAGATCGCTATCGGACTATCGAGTATTGTATGGTACGAAAACGAAGGCTAAATGGAACGAAAGCGAAGGCTAAATGGAAAGTCAATTAAAGTCTCCCAAGTTGCGGAAAGAAGGGAATAATAATATTTATTTGAAACCCGAATCTTCTGCAAAAGCTGATTTTTCTTACATTGATTTTTATACATTCTCCCGTTAAGGCATTTCTACACGATTTGGCACTGTAGAAAAGTTGCCTGGTAACAGGTGTCAAAATTGCCAAGCCATACATCATAAACAATTACCCTCGTTTAAACTAAACTTCAAAACTTCAAAATTATATAAAACTACCATCATATAAATCATTTATTTTTAATCGCCAACCTCTCCCAATTTTCCGTCAATAGAAATTTATCAAAAAACATGATTTTCTGACATGTGTTGAATAGAAAACCTAACAAAAACCAACAAAACTAGATCTAGAACTAGAACAATATAAAATTTTAAAACAAAAGCCAAAGAGATAAAATAATAAATTGAAAATAAAATAAATATTTTCCCATTGATTTAATTAAAATGTCCATTTCGGAAGATTGCCTTGGCCTAATTTTTTTTACTCGCGTTTCTAAATTATCTCAACAAAATGAAAATCTATGACTCTCCAAACTTCAACTCTAAAGATTTTATGGTATTAAAATACGTACTATGTACGTATGTGCGTATATTTAATAGCAACAACAATAGCTGGGACATGGTAAATGCAAAAAGGTGTGGTGCAATTTTCAAGCTGCGAGAGAGCAAAGTGCGTTGTCGTTCGTTCACAAGATAAACTTCAAACTGTAAGAATAATTTAATATTGTTTTCAATTTATTTTTAGTTTTTTTTTTTCTTATATAATATTGTTGTAAATTGAGGGGTTTGAAAATATGTATTGCATAATAAATATGTTTACACAGTGTGTGGGAAAAGAATATGTGGACCAACTAAAATTATTCGATTAAAAGTTGTGGCTGAATTCTACTGACGATTTGGTAAAAGCGCCAATGAAATGCATATAGACAATTGCTTAATAACCATCAACAAATAAATTTCGTTATTTGAACAAAATAAAAGAAAAGAAATTTATCGAATAAAAAATTCGAATAAAATAATTGGAATAATGATTCAGTAAGGGATAACCAAAATTATTTCAATGACAAGTATACAAATAAAAGTTAATTGAATAAAATTATTTGCAATAAAACGATTTTTATAAAATTATTCTAATTAAACTTACTCTAATAAAATTATTTAATTAAAAATTCGGGTAAAATTAATTATTCTAATGGAAGTTATTCGAAGAATAAAAATTAACTAAAATGTTTCGAATAAAAATTATATCAATTACAATTATTCGATTACAATTATTTAAACGAGAATCTGTTGCATGAAATTAATCGAAAAAAGTTGCTTGAATAAAATTAATCGAATAAAAATGTTAATATAATTATTCGAAGAAT
This sequence comes from Panzeria rudis, assembly GCA_956483635.1. Classification (NCBI taxonomy): domain Eukaryota; kingdom Metazoa; phylum Arthropoda; class Insecta; order Diptera; family Tachinidae; genus Panzeria; species Panzeria rudis. The sequence continues at coordinate 10,590,987 of OY101451.1, forward strand.
GAAAGATAGTAAAATAAAACTATTATAATAAAAATTATTTCAAAAACAAGTATTGGAATAAAGGTTAATAGCAAACTAAAAAAAATTTTTAATTAAAAATTATTTCGACTAGAATTATTCGATTAAAAGTTAATCGAATAAAATTATTTGAACGAAAATGATTTTAAATATAATTAATCGAACTAAAAATCGAATAAAATTATTCGAAGAAAGAAGGAATTAGAATAAAAATTATTTTAATAATAAATATTCGTATAAAACTTAATCAAATGAAATTATTTGATATAAAATGATTTGTATAAAATTATTCGAATAAAAATTACTCGAATAGAATTATTCAAGTAAGAAATTCCAGTTAAGCTATTCTAGTAGAAGTTATTTGAAGAATAAAAACTAAAATGATAAAATTATTGAAACTTTTATTTATTTTAAACGAAATAAAATAGATTCATATCGAATACAAATTATTTGCTATGTTTTTTATAATTTTTAAAGACTACTATGTTTATTTTTGAAAGTCATTTACATATTTGTAAATTCTCAAATGGTTTTTGAAAGTATGTTCATAAGATAAAGGGTTTGTCACTGTTCAAAATTGTATTTGAAGTCTACTGACGATTTGGTAAAGCACTAATAAAATGCTTAAACACCAGCAAATAAATTTCATTTGAAATAAAATTATTGAAACTATTATTACGATTAAAATTGTTCAAAAACAATTATTTCAACGAACATGATTTCTACAAAATTGTTCGAATAAAAGTTAATGGATTAACATTAATCAAATAAAAAACTCGAATAAAATTGTAGGAAGCATGAAATGAAGATTATTTCAATAAATAAAAGTTAGTCGGTTAAAGTTATTTGTATAAAATTTTTCCAACAAAAGATACTTGAATAGAATTATTCAAATAAGAAATTTCAGTACAGTTATTCTAATGAAAGTTATCGAAGAATAAAAATTTAAAGAATGAACTTTTCCAAACTAGAAATGATTTTTTTTTAATTATTCTCGACAAATTTATTTTAAATTTTTATTCAATTAATTTTATTCGCTATTTCTATTCGAAAAAGTTTATACGAATTTATTATTTAAATAATTTCTTCGATTTTTTCACTTTTTTCGAATAAAATTGTTTTTAATCGAATAAAATTATTTTAACGAAGTTAATTTTTATGAAATTTTTCAAACAAAAGTTAATCAAATAAAATTATTTGAAAATAATTTGTATGAAACTTTTCAAAAAAAGTTACTTCAATAAAAATAATCGATTAAAAATTTCGAATAAAATTATTCAAAGAAATTATTCATATAATAAATTCCTATAAACTTATTCGAATAAAAATATCGATTAAAATGATTCGAATAAAAAGTTCGAATAAAGTTATGCGAGTAATAAAAATTAATAGAATAAAATAATTTAAAACTATTATATTATTCAGCTTAATCTTCTGGGCGGAGAACTTTTAAATTAATCATAACATTTTGTAAAATATCTTCAATGGGCGGACTATCCATTTTCCCCTTCCCTGGATCCGCCCTAGCATTATTATGTAATTATTACTTAGAATCATAATTATAACTATAATCATAATTACGGCATATATGAAATTATAACAAACAAATTATTAGAATTAAGCAATGTAAACAGTTTGCTAATACACATTAACACAAAACAAACACATAATCATTAATATAAATAGCAACACCAATACCAATTAATAAAATAATTAACTGACTAACTGGCAGAACCTCAAAAGTTTTCTTTAATTTACTATATGTCTAATTTGTTTTTCACGTTCTTATTGATTTCTATTTTAAGGAACACCCAGAATATGCATTCAGTTATGGTGTCAAAGATTTACATACCGGCGATGTGAAATCACAATGGGAATCCCGTGACGCTGACGGTGTTAAAGGTCACTATAGTGTGTTAGAACCAGATGGTTCCATACGCACTGTTACTTATACAGCAGATTCCAAGTCCGGTTTTAATGCGGTGGTTAAGACAATAGGTGCTAATTCACATCCTGTTACGGAAACGCCTCACGGTATGGAGAGTAAGAATGATGATACTTCACAATCGAAAATAAATCATTATAGCATAGATCAGGAGCATATAGTTTTAAGTTCAGATATCAAACCCATCAAAAAGCCCATAGAAGATCTCACACATTCACATCCCAAAATACCCAATTTGATAGAATTTAAACCTCATGCCCGTATACGTCAAGTGCCCATGGAAATGGAACAGGGCATGAGGGAACGTTTAAAGGATGCCCGTGACGAATACTATCAAAAATATACCGCCGTTCCAGAAAAAGAGCATGATGATTTTGAACCTGCGGGAGGGGTATTTGTACCCTATGACAATGAGGATAACGAATGGAAGGCAGTGGTAAAGGAAAATAATGAATTTCCTGCACAACAAACCTATGGTCTTAGTTCGGGCTATTATCAGCAACAATATGATTACCAGGCTCCGTCAGCTCACATCCAGTATCATGATCATAAATCTAACAAGCACAGTCACAAGCATATTGATAGTAATCTTCATACAGAATTTATAGCTTCGAAACCCTTAAACTCTAATCGTCATAGTCCTTCGATTTCTCATTTAGATCCCAACAGCAATGCTATACCCTTTCACAACAAAAAACATGTTATGCCCACTACAGCCGGTCTTAAACATTATGCCTCACTGCCCAATAAATATCTAAATAATAAACCGCGTCGTGATTATGCTTCGTATTTCCATCAAAATAAATCTAAAAAGCCACGTAAGTATGAGTCATCGAAATTGCCAGCCTTCGCATTTAACGACGATGAAGTACAATTGGCTGCTTCGGACAGTCTAATACAATCAATGGTTAAACGTGATAAAAAACATATGGCACCCATGTACGCCCGGCACTTTGGTGGCAATTCAAAAGAACATTTTCGTTCATATCGTAGACTATAATCGATTTAATCTGTTTATAGTTTTATGGAGCTTAGAACTTTCTTTTTAATAATTTATTTTGTTAGATTTAATTTAGTTTTAAGAACATTTTTGCTATTTTAAATAAAAGAATAAAAAATTATTTAAATAAAGTTTTGCCTTCACTTGAAATAGTTCATGAATGCCTGTTGGAGTATTCTAGGGCTAAGATGCCCTTTTCATCATCAATACATTCATCAATACTTTTTGCAACATAATCAGGTAAATATGTACATAGATAGGGTATCCCTGTGGCTGAGTGGTAGCGATGGTAGCCTGTGAGTCCAGAGGTGGTTGGTCCGATTACCGTCATAGACTCCGGGTGTTTTCCGCGGACAAGCTAAGTGGGAGAATGCTAACATCGGAAAGGATATAACGAGCCCTATATCTAACTGACAACTGGTGCAAAGATATTGTGTTGTCTATTAACCCTAAAAAAATAAAGCGTCAACCAAGAATGATATATTGGTATTTCATCACCATAATAAAACCAATACTGATATATGCTACACTAGTGTGTTGTCTAAAAACCGATCAAGTCACAACTAGCGCCCTACTGCACAAAGTCTCTCGCCTAATATGTTTTTCGATCACCGGGCTTATGAAAGCGTATCATTCATATGTCACCGCCACTTATTTGCACATTCACCCTTTGCATATTATATTGAAGGAGCAGGCCTGCAGGATTACACTTCGGTAAATAGGTTTCTCCCGCAAGAAAACCAGAAATCTGATGAGTCATATAAAGATATTAGGACAGTTTGTGAACGGCCCATATATCAGGATGAATGATCAAATGTGTACTAGTATCGGTTGTTCTAATTACTGAAAAGAGGCAATAGTTAAACCACGAATATGCTGACCAGATTTTGTTCAGTGACAGCTGTAAACAGGAAAATGGCCAACCCCGTGGGTGAATAACCCACGATTTTCCAAGCAGAAGTCTACGCCATACTCATTTGTATGAAAGAAAATTTAAGGATATTCCATTCTATTTGATGTCAGGTAGCCAGGCAGCACTCAAGGCCCTAGTGTGTTGTGAGATAAGGTCGGAAATTTCAGCAGTGTGTATATGTTAAAGAGAATAATATAACAGATGGAGTTTGTTCGCCATTGCGAGGCTTTTTGCGTTGTTCCAAAACAAATTCCAAATCTTTCTGCTATTGTTGGTTACCCGGCATTATGATTGTTAGGCCATTCGTTACGTAAGGCACGATTCTGTATTGGCAGAATACTCGGCAGGTTGCAGCGACAACCAAACTCTGCAAGGGAACTTTGTCTGTTGAGTACAATGTCCTGCAGAGATCTGCTAGGTATGACAAGTGTCAGGATAAACTTTGAACTGAAGTTCGACAGGAGATAGAATGTCATAATTCCGCCTATGGATACGTGGGAGGAAAATGGTCCTTCTACTATGGATTCCAGAAGTTTACGTTGGTATACGTACATATGGATCTAAAATGGAAGATGGAGTTGGGTATAGCGTCTTGGATATTAAAGGCACGCATATAGCTAACTTTTCAGATAGTCAGGCAGCTCTGTACGAGTGTGTTTATTCTCTTTAAAAAAACTTGGAGAGAATAGTCTCTCGTTTCATGGGAATTCCGTTCCAAGTTTTTTTTTAAGAGAAGAAACACACTCAGGCACTTTGCTTCCTACAAGTTAGTTAATTAATTAATTAATGGGTTAACTTCTTTGGGAAAGGGATAGAGTAGAGAGAACAGAGGGTGAAGAGAGATAGAGGCAGAAAACAGCAGTAATTGAAGCGCCTCTGGTGTTAAGTAGACGCTTGAACTTTCTTAAGCTCTTATTTGCGGCTATTTTATTAATTGTTTTACTTCGCCGACGATTTTGCTAACATTGCCGACGAAGGAGGGCGCTGCGATGTACATTAGCATAGAACAGTATCAATCGCTGCCAGTACTGCTATGACTTCATCACTTTAACAGTCCAACAATAACTAACAAAACACCACATTAATGCATATCAGAAAAATGTATGATGTTGATAATGACTTGCCTGGCATAGGTATCGAGCCCGGCATCATTGCTTTGTAGTCAAAGCGCTAATTACTTCAGCCAACAGCGCCCTCTAGAGTATTTTGACTAGTTACAAAAGCTATCGATACGAAACAAGGTTTCTCTTTACTGAATACCTGAATATAGTTCCAAGAATTGTTTGGAGCTAGAAAAACTTCTCAGTGTTTTGCCTAGAAATAACATGCAGTGAAAGTTTGAAAAATTCTACTAACGGTAAAAGCTTTTCCAGGGCTGGAAATCCTCAAGAATGACATTTCTACTCCAACTTAAATTAATCCTATCCAATTACAATAAAAATTCTTCACAATCAAGGTTTAATTTAATGGAAAATCAAAACAAATTTTAACATTAAATGCGGTATATCAAAGCCATAATTGTCATTCAAAAGAACAAGGTTTGCAAAGGCCAGTAAACATAAAATGTATAAAAAAAAGATGCTGGCAGCCTAGTGGTTACTGCATTTGCAAGACAACCTTGTGTATTTTGTTGTTTTTTATTTTTTGCCAAAGTTCAAAAAAAAATTAGAATCAACAAATAAGAAGGTAGACCCCTTCAATGTCAAAACTTAATGCTGCCACGCCATAACTTAATAAAAATCTGGGAAAATATGACAACAGCAACAACAAATCTGACAAAATAAATGCGTTAAATATGCATGACAAAGAATGCATTAAATTCATATTTATGCATAAATATGCATAATTAATTAATTAATTGTAGTACACGAAAATGAACACCCCACTTGATTTTTTCGCTTTGTTTTTGTATGACTAAAGAAATGCAAATCTAAAAGTTAGAATCAATGAATGACTAAAAGTAGAACATATTGAAACAAAAACTTAAAAGAATTTAATTTTTTATTAATATTATTATTTGATTTATATTCTAGTTAGTTTGAATAGAAAAATTCGTCTTGCAAAAAAAAACTTGGTTACCTTTAGAATGTAAAAATAATTTTATTAAAAATTTTTTTTTTCATTTTAACTTTAAAATATATTTTAAAAAAACTAGTAACATAAAGCACTGACTGACTGAATGAGAAAAATAAATTGAGTTTATTAAAACAAGATCAACTTTTTTTTGCAATTTGTTCTTCAAATTGCTAGAACTAGCTTCTTAAGTAAGCTTAAGGCGGCTACAGTTGCTATTTCAATACTAATTAAAAACAATTTGCGTACAAATAGCAGATATTTATTATTTCGATACTCTACTTTTAATTCTCATCAGTGATTTATGTTTATAAAGTTTTGGCAGCTGTGTGTTATGAACAACATGCCCGCCTGACAAATAGTAAATTTTAAATCGTTATTTAATTGACTTTAGTTTGCAGCCATATAAATAACCTCAAAGCTTTGACAACTTCATACAAAAAATAGCTAAAAATATATGAATTTTATAAAAAAAAAAATAAATAAATATTAGCAATAAATGTCGGACAAATTCTCGAAACTTCCTGTCATGTCCGACTAATCTTACATTGGTCTTACCCCAGAGCGTCCAGATACAAGCGATTACTTCAACCTGTGGCTAGTGGTCTATAAACATACCCCTTACTTCGGTGACGCAACTATGTAATATCATACTACATCTGGTGGTTAAGCCCTTATGACACTACATTTTTCTTGCATTGTTTTACTATGGGATTGAAAGAAAAAAACAGCAATGATAGAAAGAAACAAGAAAATGTAAACAAAACGTAAAGTTTTCTTTAAGTGATGCCTACTTTTTATTTATAATAAAACGCCAAAGGAAAAAAAATTGAAATAAAGAGGCGCTAAGTCGCTGAATTCGTGAATAAGCCGCTTACTTGGCAACACTTTTATGTTTCAAGCTTGAAACGTCAATTTTAAGTTGAAAATTTTTGATTTTTTTTTTTGACAGGCCCTCATTTTTTATCGATAACATTAGTAAAAGCTGTGACAATTTGGTATTTATCTTAATATAGCTGAACCCTTTGGACGTGGTAAAAATTCCTATCATATTATATTTGCACTGTTCTCCAAAACTTAAAAAATGAAGAAAAAATGCAGTGTCATAAAGGCTTTAGGACGATGTTCACTATAAACTGAAAATCACCTATTCCTAATCACCAAATCGATTATTTCGCCAAAAACAAATATTTAAGACATATTTTTAAGTTTAACGTTTTCTTGTTTATGGCACGTAGTGGATGGAGGTTAACAAGTAAAAAAGTATAGTTCGATCGTTTTAAAATTATTTGTGAAAAATATCAAAGCACCCCAGCAAAAACTTTGCTTACTGGTAGGCAAAAAAATGATATGAGGATTTAAGCCGTAACTACTTACAATTCAACTCGATAGCTACTAATTTTTGTTTGCGAAGTCCAAAAAATAAGGGCTACCCCTGACAAATATACATACATTGTCACAGCAATTAACTAGTTATTATTTGGCTTACTTGAAGAAAAAAATAAGTAGTCAAATAAACAAATTAAAATAAAAAAAATATTTTAGACACATTTTATTTTATTTATATTTTTAATTTTGGGATACGAACCTGTGCTCGTTCAGATTTGAAGGCAAGTACTTTACCCACTCAGCTAATGTTGAGTTATAAGTTTAAGCGGCAATAAGTAGTTTTCATATACAAACACTGGTTCACTTAAAAAGTGGTTGACTACTTATTCTATTAATACATATCAACAAATTTTAACTACTTTTAGATAATGAGAAAAATACGCACTAATTTTGTTAAAATCTAGGCAGTAGCTTTAATTTGAAGCATAGTAATAAGATAAATAAGTACCACTCATTACTTTGTAACCCATTAATAAAGTACTACCGACTACAAAAATGACAAAAGTTTTTGCTGGGACCCATTAGGTTGGCTTTTATTTGATAGTTATGCTACCAATCCACGATGGGCCAGTATTCAAAAATATTTTGGCCAAAACTACATTTCAGGTAAATGCAAAAAATTATTTGTACTGCCTCAAAGAAGACAACTCAAGCTTTATTCCCATAAAATATTTTATGATTGTGGTCTCTGTACTTTGTTTTATAGCTGTTTGAAGTAAAAATTTAGTAATTTAAACAATAATAAAAAAAAAAAATTAAACCCAAAATTATTCTATAAGGTTTTTTACAGGCAATGCAAAAACTTAAAAAAATAGATCACACAAATTACATAAAAAGCTTCAGATGCACAGAAAAAACTAAATTTCATTTTCAGTAAAGGAATTCAATAAAATAGTAAATAGTTTGTCTAGAGATGGACCTACAAACAAATTTGTAAATATAGACAAAAATATTTCAACAATTTCATTGAAAAAACGTGTTTTTTTGCAGTGAACAAATCGTTTAAATCTATAAAACAATCTATCTAAAAATATTTACAAATCGTAAACAAAGCAATTTACTAAATCAAACAAAAAATTTACTGGATTTGCTGAAAAATATCAAATAATATTTTTGTCTGAATTTATAAAACAATTAGTCCAAAAATACTAACAAAATAGTTTACATAATCAAACAAAAATATTTACTGTTTTTTTTTTTTGTAATATATCAAACAAATTTTTATAAAATTTCACTTTGTTAAATGTGTTCAAGTCTGAATTTTTATTTAAAAATTCAAAAAAAAAATGAATGAGAATTAACGCAACGACATTAACGATTGGATGCATTCAAAAATCTTCCGTAAACAAACTTGGTACAATCGTTATTGTTGTTGTTATTTGTGTGTATGTCGTCATCGATATTGTTTTTTATGACATAGAAAACGGGGTTTTCTTTTTTAACCCAAAAACTAATCGTAATCTTTCGAATTTAACAAGTGATTATATACACAAAGTAAAAAAGTGGGCTGTACATTAGGGTAATGACTTTTTGCATTTTTGTAAATATGCAAAAGCTCCAGTTCCAAAATCGTGTAGGTCATGGAAAAAAAGTAAGAACAGCGATTTAATTTTTTCCCTTAATAAAAAAATTCGTATATAGAAAGCTTCAATTCATTTGGTTCAGGCGCGGATACAAGGGGAGAATTATTCCGCCCCCCCCCCCCCCACGCCAAACGAGTAAAATATACCCAATTCCTATAGAGTTGTTAAAACAAATTTTGCAAAAATAGTATGTTTTAGTTAGAAGTCCCCTCCCTTCCTAAAAGCTCAAGCGGGATTCGCGCCTGATTTGGTGAGATCGCAGTTCTTACTTTTTCAATGCCCTATACGATTTTGGAACTGGAGGATGTCCACACCCATCTTCCTCCCCGATGAGTCCGGATTTCTAAGGCCCACATAAGTCACTACATCTCGCTTATATTATCAAAATTACTGTAATATTTTGAATTTCTAGGGGCGCTAGAGCAACTCTGGGGGTGGCTTAGGCTCCCCCCGCAGAAAGGCCTACCTACGCCAATGACTCTTGAAAAAAAAATGTTTTACTTTTTTTGCTTGTTTTGATGCAATGAAGAAACTCGGTACCGCTAAAGGCGTAATAACACATTTCTAGCTAAAGGAAAAGAAAGTAAATAACTTATAAAAAAATTGGTTTTTCATAAAATTTTTATCCAAAAAGACTAAAAAAGAGTAAAATTTATCAATGAATAAAAATATTTGAAATTTCTTTGTTCCATAAAGCTCATCAATGAAAACCAAGAGCACTGAAGAAAGAAGGGTTACGTTTAATACATACATTTTTTGCTTTAGCGTTAAAAAATCAATAATTTCTGTTCTATTGAATGTTACTAATACTGGAATGTTTATTCTGCTTTCTCACATTTGTAATATTTTAAAATCAGTAAATTATCAAGAGATTGCTATTGGTTTCATATAAATCTAAAATTATTAAACATTAAAACATTTTAATAAAATTGGCATTACAATGACATTGACTTGAATATATTTCGACAGATAAATTAAACTAAAACTAAAAATCAATTATATTATTATTACTAAAATTAAATTTGAAATCTACAATAATTCTCTGTGCAAAAACTGAACAAAAGTTTGAAGTTTATCGTTTAAAACCTTTAGTTTCATATTCAAGCCAACAACACCAACTACTTTTTGTTAGTTTCTTATGAAAATTAATGTAGTTATTTTTTTGCAACACTTTTTTTTATTGTATTTAAAATTCTAACAAATTGTCACCTTAATTTTTCACTAACATTATTTATGCTTTCAAAATATGTATGCATATTTATTTCGTTCACTTTATTGTGCAACTTTTCTATAAAGTTTATTGCGTGCAACTCAACAAACGCATAAGTTTAGAATTCTTACCGCTTACACCGCTTTAACAACGAGTTCAGAGCATGTATTTAAACAATAAAAAAAAGTTTATTGGTGATTCAATCTTTTCAGAGATTTTTTTGTTTTATAAACAATTTTATGTTGTTTTTCTCCCACACGTCACATTGTAATCAACTCCAACGCTAAAAGCAATAATAAAATAAAATCAGAACATTTCAAACATTTTTCGTACAGAAATTGATAGATAGATTAAAGCTTTACAAATTAAATCAATACATAGAAATAATAAAATATTGGCAAAACACTGATTGCTGAATAATACTCGTACTTTGACAATGTTGAACTATATAATTCATGTTTTATATACAATTCTATGACAAGAGGATTACTTTTTATATACACTCACATGGTACAGAGTTTAACTATTAGATTATGAAAAACCCATTAGGGAAATTAAAGCAAATGGTATCGGTTGATTGATATGCAAAGAATAATAATATGGTTGTGTTGACCATAAGGGAATGTTTACACGACTACATTAATCTGACTCACTCTGCTCCAACAATAACACTCTGTTATAGGTATCATTAAGCTACTCGAAGGTTGTAGCAAATACTAGAAGGTAATAATAAAGTAGCAAATTGAGGTACTCCGCAGGCAGGTAATCTCTCTCCTCTCCTATTGAACCCTGCCTTCAATTCTATGTTCATGGAACTATACTCCGAAATATCTAAAACTCAGGAGTATGCAGGTGATATTGCAGTGTCAGGCTGCAGGCTTCACTAAGAACCATCAGCAGATGGAGTAGATCATCTTAATGTAAGTCCACGGATTTCACAAGAAGATATAAGCTGCTAACTTGTTCGCTTTCGACTCTAAACGAAATAGAACTTAGGTGGCATATGCTGATTGCATTGCGATGGCAATATCCGCAAAATATCTGTATATTCTCTCATAGCGTCTGGAGGCTTCACTAAGATCCATCAGCAGGCTCAGTAAATGGTCTCTCTTTAAATCCACAGAAAACGGATCTTTTACTCTTTACAAGAAGATGTAAGGTACCAACAGTTCCACCTCCAACCCTTAACAGAATAGAATTTAGGTTGTCAGACAGTATTTGGGTACCTACCGGGACTCCTAGCTTCCATGGCACAGTAACATCCAGTTAAGCGCGCACAAGCACAGTATAACCAGACACGTCAACTTTGACAGTTGAAAATTGCCCAAATCAGGTTTTTATGCCGGCTAGTTGAGAAAGAGACAACAATTACGTGTTGGTGTTTCATTTTATCCAATTAAAAGTGTTGCATATTTTACAAATGTATGCGTAAAACAAAACAAAAGGAAACACTAATACTTTCTTATTTCTCTTTTGTGATGCTGGCTACTTCGGTTGAGACAGCAGTATCTTCTGGCTCGTGTCGCGTCTGGTTAGACAGTGGCACAAGGATACTGTAGAAGGGCCATAGTTGCTTGGGGAAAAGATCCCAGAAAGTCCAAATAGCTGTTCAGCATAGTAATAAATCCCCTACTCATGTATGGTTAGACAAAATCACAACCGCTTCGATGATAACAGGTGCTCCTTCTTCCACCACATTATACCACAAAGATGCATTGGCTGCCAGCTAATCTCATGGTTAAACAATTACCCCGAGGCAGCTTGTGTGTGGCAGAGTTTTAGGACTCCTAATTGGTATGCAGAAAAGTATTGACTACTGCTCGCCCATGCCATGCCCTATAAAAGATTTTGCCATCATCCAAATGGAACCTTGGTGGAATGGGAGGAGGCTTCTTTATCGCCTCGTTACCAACAGGTGATAAGGTTTAAGCATGCTATATGCTGAAATATCAGTCATGAAAAGGGGAGCCAACTGGATGAGGTACTACAGGATATATAATGAGGATTTCAAAACTTGTGCTGACAGTAAAGTAGCGATCAGGTCTCTATCAAGTGTTTATACAACATCTACATTGGTGTGTGAATACCGGATGTCTCTATATGGGGTAGCGGAACATTCAAGCTTGGAGCCACTTTGGGATCCAGGGTAAAGTAATGTGTCCGTTACTAGAGAAATCCGGAACCTGAATACATATTTGGAATACGGATTAAATGGTTAGCCTCCGGTTGAAATAATTATTCAGCAGATTATATTAGGGATCGCGCAGACAAAATGGTCTAAAGAGGTCACCTGCTGGGTATCAAGGTTAGTATGCCGCCAATATGATTGTAGTAGATCTGCAATTTTAGAGATTGCAACTACGCACACTTGTGGCGTCGCATTCTAGGGGATTTAATCTTCAGTAGAACTTTTCATAATGTGTAGGAAGAAGAGACTACAGAACCCCTCTTTGTCATTGCGCCACTCTCTCCCTCTCGCTCTCTCTCTCTCTTTCTCTGAAAAAAGGTTGGCTTCTCTGGTCAGTCAGCTACTGCAAGATTTAGCAAACTTATTGCACTGCAATATCTCCCATGACCGTATTGATTTAGCACTGAACAGAACGGGGAAGTATAGAAGTGACCTTACACGTCCTCTCTTTAGGTAACAGAACGGATTAAACTAGATGACAAGTAGGCTGGTTTTGACTTTATAAACACACTGTATTTTCCTAATGGGTCTTATACTTTAATAACGCCATTTAAGACACAATTATTCAATTAACTGAAATAAAGTGGAAGTTTGTATGATCGCACACTATAGCACTGTACAGTCATTGACACAAACTGCATGTGACTGCACCGAACTTATACTGCAATGAATGCTCTATTGCTTATAACGCTGCTGTTAAAGTTGAAGCTAATTTAGCAGCTAATGCTAGCTGCTGCTAGTTCTATAATACAAAGAAAAAAATGTGTCTGTCTGGTTTTCATTGAAACAACAAAAATAAATATGATAATAAAGCGCAAAAATCAAACAACATTTACATAGACAAATTACCATTAAAATCTATATAATGAAATTAGTAGAAAATTTAAATAAAGTTTTATATTAAATGATTATTTTTTAGGTCCGGTTAGATTGCAACTAACTTTTGCCTTTTTCGTCAAATGAAAGCAATAACAACAAAAAAACAACATAAACAACAACATGACTCTTAAGTGATAATTGTTGCAGACACTTATTTATTAAATAAAAAGCCAACAAAAACAACATTATGACAAACAGCGCAACCAATTAGAATAAACAAATTGAATGAACCTTTTAACAACAAACAACAACAACAACAAAGAGCATACGCACACCTCAAAAATACAACATTAGCAGATTAAACCATTGAATTTAAGCCAAATGACAAGTATCACACCAAATAAAATGCGCAACAAATGTATGAAAATGTTGCAAAAAAATTATACGAAAATTGCATTTAATTGTAACAATTTGATTTGAGAATGGTACACATGAGATTTTAGTTAACACAAAAAATAAATGAAAATTTAATTTCTGCAGATACAAATGTTTCTTATAGAAAAAATAAAAAAATAAATAAATTATAAAATTATTTTTTTGCGCCGCTATAATATTGCTTAGATTTTGGATTAAAGGCACGCACAAGCTTGAGCCGTACATAATAATTAATGGAGCACAGTGGAACAAAATCCAATTGTTAATAGATATGGAAACCTTATGAGAATTAACTTAAAAGCTGATAATGTATTTTGTGTAATAGAAGAATTATATACTCGACAGAAAATAGCTTGAAATAACTAAGAGCTTAGATTGATACAATAGCATTTCAGTCATATGAAACGATTTTTGGTCATTCCACCTCAAATCTTAAGTGTTCTCTTAATTAAGTTCTCTCATTAAATTGTGAATAAAATTAAAAGTAGTGTACCCATTTCAACACAAAAGTGGTATGAGAGTAACAAAAAAACAGAAAAACTATAACGAATCTAATACAGACAGTGTGCATAGGTCTGAACTAGGCCTGGTGAACGGTTGTTTGTATAGGTTTTCTTCTCAATTCTTCTTTGAAAGCTTTTCTATAAGCCTACGTGGTTGAAAGTTTTTCAAACCAAATGGTTGAAGATCTTCTGATGAGTTGGGATAAGCAATAACGAAATGCAGGCATATACACTCTAAAACATTACTTCAAATTTACGATCATATATTGTCTAAATTTGTGTTGAAAATTTCTCCTTGTCATCGATTTTGTAGTTATTTTATTAAAGAAAAAATCTTTCAAATTAAACATATTTAGTCGGAGTGGAAAAAATGTAACATAACGTATAATACGGCTATGGCTAAATGGTAGATACGTCAGACTATCAGTCAGGAGGTCGCGGTTCAAACCTGCACGCAGCCAATCGCTTTTTTTTTGTAAAAACATTTTGTTCAAAAATAATGCGTGTGTAATTTTAGGTCGATAATAATCGGTTAAGTGTTGCCGACTATTATCGACCTAATTTTCAACAAAACTGTTTTAGAGTGTAGTTAGACTACAGAGTGTAGTTGAGCCACAACAAATAAAAAGCTTTTTAAAAATTCCTTGGGAGATTATCTCAATTAAATTTAATAAACTTTTTACATTAAGAAAATATATTATTTTTACTAAAATATTCTCAAGAATTAATTTAATGACAAATAGCATTTGATGCTAAGCCTTTGTACATGAGTGATTCTCATTCTAAGCGTACATTTTTTATTTTATTTTTTTCTGTTTACGAATGTAACTAGCCGAAATATGAGTAGGTTTTCGCCTCATTCAATGAATCCTGAAATAAAATTATATTTTTTGATTTTATAAAATGTTTGTGTATTGAGCGTTATTTTATAATTTTTGCGAAAAAAAATACCACAAAAAATTAGTATAGAGTTTGAAAGCACTAGACGTCTACTCTCTAAAAACAAAAAATTATAACTATTAATCTTTCAATTTTGACTTGGGGTCACAAGGAAAAATAAAAAATTTTTTGCTTTAAAAACAAAATGCATGAGCAAAAATTAGGCTAAATCTTCTCTCAAATAAGACTAATTTCAATCAAATCGACTAACAATGTTAAAAGTAATGCTTATTTCAAATAATTATTCTTAGCAAAATAGGACCTACCTAATACATTATTTGAATATATAACAACCCACAGTGCGGTAGCACTATCTATATCGTTTCTACCCTTCCCCTGCTGCTAAGTTTTTTCTTTTTGCCGTCCTAAAATTAATAGATAAATTCTATTTAAGAATATTGTTAGCGTAACGCTCAATACATTTTTATATGAATTCAATAATTTTTTCAGAGCTCACACTACATTTTGAATTTGAAATAATTCAGATGTATAATCTTCGATATATTTTAACATAAACTCTTTAATTATGCTCTAAAAAATTTCGATAAAATTAAATATATATATGGATAACACTCAATATATTTTTTTAGATACGAACCATGCGTGATGGATGAAACGTTTTGCAACAATACTATTTCACAAAGTTGAAAAAAACGTTAAAATATTTAAAAGTGCAAACCTACGCTGTTATCTTAGTGTATCTCAACGTACGCTCAAGACAGCGGACAATAAACATTTTTTAAAAAAAATATTGTAATATCTAATATTTTTCAAAAATTTTATGTGTAAAATAAGACAAGCAAATGCAAATATTCTAAACCGTTATAAATTTAATCTTGTTTGTAGAAAAATTCATACTTTCTTAATGTGGAAAATCAGCAGTATGCATTACGGACACGCTATTTTGTATGAAGAGAGTATAAACATTATTTTTTCGTTCTTCGTTTTTAACACATATTGAACAGTCTTACATAAAAAAACTTATGTACAATTATTTATAATATATTAAGTCATGCTAAAGCAGTTGCTATTGCAAAATGTATGCGTTTATTTTATGAAATATTTTAAAAAAGCATTTTAAACGAGAATCACTCATATAGAAGTTGGCGTTAGCTTTGATTGATTATCTTCATACCTCCTACATGTTTAAGTTGCAACAAGCATTCGCAAAGAGGCTAAACAAATCTATCTAAGCAAGTGTGCATAAGTATATTTTGATTGATTGTCTTTCTATGACAACCCACTGTTGGACGCCTGGCACAAATTATAAAATTATAACATTTGAGACCACCAACTAAATGATCTTTTACGAAGTTTGATTTAATGTTACCAGTATATTTTGTTATTTTTTTTATAGAAAGAGAGAGAGAGAGACAATGAATTATTGCTATTAAAAACAATATGATGGCGGTATTATTGTTTAGTTCATACATAATTTATCTAGATTGAAAAGTAGTCATACACGCATTATCTAAAAATTATATGCTCGACTAACTTAGTTCGCTTAAGTTATAAGAAATACTTTTGTTTTTGCAAGGAACGTGTTGAAGTTAAATGCATAAGTGTCGCAATTTTTGGAGTAGAATAAAGTTGGGCAATGTCTAAAATCGTATGAAGTTAAGCTAAATACGAGGTGTCTGCCAGAAAGTACAAATTAAGCTAAGGCTTTTTTCGTGTCCGTTGAAAGTATAGTAAAAGATTTCATAAAATAAACGAATAAATTTTAAAATGAAAACTGCTTTAGCATGATTTAATATATTATACATAAGTTTTTTTGTGTAACACTGTGCATTATGTGTTAAAAACGAAGAACACAAATACTGTTTATACTCTCTTCATACAAAATGACGTGTCCGTAATGCATGCTGTTGATTTTCCACATTAAGAAACTATGAATTTTTCCAAAAACGACATTAAATTTATAATGGTTTTAGAATATTTGAATTTGCTTCTCTTATTTCGCTAATTAAATTTTTTTTAAATATTAGAGATTATAATTTTATTTTTTAAATTATTGATGTCCGTAGGTTTGAGTATTGAACGTTACGCGTTTTTGATACGCTTCATTACTTAGGTAAATTATTAAAATTGCAGTACAACATGTAATAAAATAACAGCGTATGTTTGTACTTCTAAATATTTAAAAGTTTTGTGAACTGTGTTAAATAGTATTATATTGCAAAACATTTCGTGAATCAATCATGGCGTGTACCCAAAAAAATGTATTTAGTGTCATCCATATATGTTTAATTCAATTGAAATTTTTCTGAATTTTTTTAAGTTTAAAATATAATGAGTGTTCTGAGAAAAATATCAAATTCGTATAAAAATGTATTGAGCGTTACCTTGAAAAAATTTTATATATAATTTATCTATAAATTTTAGGACGGCTGAAGGGTAGAATTGCTATAGAGAATATTATGTGCTTACAAATTTGGGATTTGCTTTGAAAAAATTTTACTTCTACTGCACTGTGGGTTGTTATATTTTCCAAGAATCTATTATGTAGGTCGGTATTTTGCTACACATAATTATTTGAAATTAACATAACTTTTAACATTATTGGTCGATTTTATTAAGATTAGTCATATTTGAAAGAAGAGTTAGCCTACTCTTTGTTTATGTATAAATGTTTGTAAAGAATTGTTTTAAAAGTTACCAATTTTTCATTTTTCCATGTAAACCCAAGTCAAAAGTGGAAAAGGGGTCATAACTTTAATTTTCGTCCTGCGATTTTTATAATTTTTTGTTTTTAGAGAGTAGATGTGTAGAGCTTTCAACTTCTATACTCTTTTTTTTTGTGTAATTTTTAGAAGCATTTTATTTAGCTGTAAGAAACCTGTACTAAACTTAATCTTTTAATTTTTATTTCTTTACTATTTAGTAAAAAACTCAACAATCTTAGTATTTTTAAAAAATTTTAACGATGAATTTGTAATTGCAAAAAAAATATGACAAGATAATGCGGATATCCAACGTTTTTAGGCCAAAATTGTAATACGTATGAGTAAAATGATGGCACCATCATATTATAAATCGTGGATTTTTGAAGAGATGGTTACACTGATTTTATCATAACTTAAGAATGGCTTAACGAATTTTGTTGTGTTATATACCGAAAGAAATGTATTTTAATTGCCTTTGATTTTTCATTTATTCAATGGTTTTGGAGTTATTTAAACCGAAATAATAGAATATATATTTTTTGTTTTTAATTTAAAAATTTTTATTTCTAAAAAATTCATAAAAGTTAAAAAGCGGTAAAAATGTTCAAATAAGAGTTCATCTTTGAACATTTCTGCATAAATTTGATATCAAATATGTACTACCAAATCTATTGGAAAAGAAAAGTATTCTTATGCATTTGTTGCTAAATTGGACAATTATGGAACCACTCTCGTTTTTTGCACATATGTCGTTTTCCTTCAAATAGCTGAACGCAATTCAAGCGTATGACAAATATGCTTTAAACAGCCACCACTCTAATTCTTTTTAATCTAAATAAAAACATTCAGAAAATTTGTTTTATTTATGAAAAAAAAATTGTATATATTTTATCTCTTAATTTTTGCAATTTTAAATTTAATCAACATTTTTTTCTATTTAATCAACATTTAACCTCAAACAGTCTTAAATTTTAATTGATTGGCTTGGCAAAAAAAAAACACCAAACTATTTAATTCAGATTTTAGAAAAGTTAAACTTTAGAATTAATATTCCTCACCTTTGTTTTTGACAAATTCTCATCCATCCATCCGTTTGTAATTAAAGCCCACATGTTTTCCAAATGAATTTGCAAACACTTAATCATTTTAAAGTTTTCAATTTTTCTATACACTTTTTTTTGTGCAATGAAATCTTGTCTTTTGTCATGCACGCCTTATTTTAAGTTGTTTGAAATGTGTTCTTTTTTTTGTAATCTAAAAATTATGAATATCGAAAAAAATATAAACTCAAAAATCAAGTGTTTGTTCAATTAAACATGTCAACCAACTTAATTTTTAGAGGCGTTTCCCTACGATCTCTAAATACCAGTAACAAAAATCATTTAAAATTGGTAAGTTTTTTTTTTGCGTTGTAAAAAAATGTGCCAACATTTTCATTTTCTTGAAAAGATATTTGCTCGATATTTTTTGCTCAAAATTACTTAACGTTCGTATTTGATTTTCAAAACTGTTACAATGTTTGCAATTTATTTATTATGTTAGTTTCTTTGAAATTTTGATACAGAGCAAAATGTTAAATGATTGTTAGAAACGACTCAAGTGATTGGCAGGCATGCAACTTTCTGGAAATGTTGAAAATGATCAATTTACTACGAAACTCAATGAATTTATCAATGGGCGAAATAATTCTTAGAAAATATTAAGACGAATAAAGTTTATAAAACAAGAAATATTTTTATAAAACAAATATCAATAGAGCTGCTATCCACCTCAAATCAACTAAGAAAAAGGGTGAAATTGACCTCATCCCATCGGACTTTAATGAATCTCGGTACGGAGTTTGTTTAATATAACAAAAACACGCATATAAAATGTTAGGCTTCCGGCTCATGTAGTTATGGAGATATGACGTCATCAAGATTTTAAAAATAAACCTAAGAAATTTTACTTTACTTACATAATTACCAATATCTCAAGAAATTTTAAAGTTTGGGTAAATTCGGACACATAGAGAAACCGACCGACCTATTATTATAAGGAAATATACAAAATTTCAGTCTGTTCCCGCACGTCCACGAAGTTACCCAAAAGTTACTTAAAAGCTTTTTCGAATACAAATTTTGTATTGAAAAGAGCTTTCGGCTAAGTATGGGCAAATATACAAAAATAACATAAAACATGATATATAATTTTATATATGTAATTATATATGATTATACATAATTATATATGAATATATATCATTATACAAAAATAAATAAAAACATTATGTATAAATTTATATAATTATACATAAGTATACAAAATTATTTGTGATTATACATAATTATATATGATTATATATAATTATACACAAATAATAAAACATTATACATAATTTTATATAATTATATAAAATAATATATATAACAATATATAATTATACAAAACCATTATATATAATATGTATAGCTATGTATAAATTATATATAATTACTCGTATATATAATTATATATAAAACATATATAATTATAAATAAATTTTTTCACCCGCGTAATCTCAAATTGGTAAAAGTTATTATATAAAAAGTTATAAGCAAAATTATATAAAAAGTTAGAAAAACAGCATTTTCAATTACAGAAGTTTCCAATAAAAATGAAGCGTAAAATGAAAATCGTTTAAAAGCTAATTATGGATCGCTGAGCCCGAAACTGAAAGACATTTATTTTTCCTACGAACCTTTTTCAAGATATCGTCCCTACCTGTCAAACTATTCAATATGCAAATCGATACTTTTTCAATATTCTACGAGAAATTCAACATTTTCCAACGAAGAGTATCGCACCCATTGGAGAATCATGGAAATGAATCTAAAAAAAATTGCATATTGGATAGTTTGACATGGCAGGGACGATATCTGCGAAAAACGTGACTTTTTCAATTCGGGTTCAGTGATCCATAATTAGCTTAGAAACCACTTTGATTTTAAACTTAATTTTTATCGCAAGCTACTTAAATTAATTTGGCTAAGTTTCTCTATATTTTTGTGTATAACTTTAGATATAATAATTTTACCACTTTGGGTCTAAGTAGTCTCGGTAGACACGGAAGTGAGCCACAACATATATTTATTTTGGAACAAATTGAACTTTTGTAATATAAAGGGATTTTAAATATTGGTAATCAACAAATTTTTTTTAAATATTTCTGTGTTCCGAGAAAATTTTGGGCTACGTCATTGTGGAGATAGTTTCATAACCTTTCAGGCGGATATATGTCTTAGATCTATAACTTAAGTACTTTTGAAGATATTGACAATTTTTTAAGTAAACTCAACTGTTATAGATATATATTGTTTTTTTATATTGATGACGTCGTATCTCCACAACCAAAGGAGTTAGAGGCACAAAATTTGATATCCTTTACTTCAATATACTAAATAAACTCCACACAAGGTTTTATCAAAATCGAATATGTTGAGGTCTACCCAGTGGTTGATATGAGGTGGTTTAAATTTAAGTAAAACTTTACTAATTTATCGCAAAAGTATTTAACTTCGTTTTAACTAGTTAATCAAATTTTAATTTAACGAACTGCTGAAATTAAATACATATATATTTTATTTTTTAAACAGGAAATGCTTAACAATTTTATATGACCTTCATTTCTAAAAGTGTATTAAGTACAAAATTTTAAAACTTCAAATAAATTTAAAAAAATAAAGTTGCAACACATTTGTTTTTCTATTAAACTAAATACAAGAAATAATGTACATGCAAAAATCATGTTGTTTATTACATTTATTTTCATTTTCATAACTCGAGCTACATACATTTTAGCATGTATGTAGAAATGTAGAAATATGTTTGTAAAATATTGAATTAGATGTACATTTGTTTGCAATGATTTCAACAAGTTAATGCAGTGTTTTACATTAAAACACTATAAACAAAGTACAAAAAAAAATGGACATACTTAGCAACGCACAGTGGGGGACTTTGAAAGGAAATTTTAAATAAATTTCCGCACAAAAACATAAATGTAAAAATAAGGCGAAGCTCCTATTCAAAAATTGAGTATTGAGATAAATATGAGGACCATATTCTTGACAGATAAAATAACATCTCATTTCTAGGAATTAACGTACTAAGTACCAAGCAAGAAAAATAGCAAGATTGGCTTCTGGGAATCTCGGAAGTTCTAATAAAGTTCAAAGAAATTTCAAAATCGGGACTTTTTACAATTTCGTCCATAACGTCGATATTTGGTCCGTGGCCCATTTAATACTTTTGCAAATAAATGCATACAAATAAGCGGTTTGAAAAGTGGTAATTGTTTTTGAATCCAAGCTTTGAGACTTTAGGACATATCGACTTCTGAAAACTTGACTATTTTTAGAAAATCTGCTCTTCTAGGCTGGACGGTAAGCTTAGAAAACATGTATATGCTGCAAGTCATATGCACGACGTGCCACAAGGAACTTCGTTCCAAAAATTATGTACAACAAGAGTGCAGTTACTAATAAGTTTGGCTGCTAAATTGATTTCCATATCTATAGAGATCTATTACAGAAAAAATTTAACTTTATTAAGATGAATTAAAACCTTTAAAACAATGTGTAAATTCAGCCAAAACATTTGTCCATATTGAAACATTTTTTTATTAAAAAATCATCTTGAAATTTTGTTGTTGTATTCCATTATGAAATAAATCAAATTCTAACAAAATAATTTACTGAATCAGATAAAATAATTGTCTACAAATTGTTTTTTAATCAGCAAAAAGAAATTATAAATTCAGAAAAAATTTTTACTGAAAAAGTATCTAACTTTTTTTGTAAAATCAAATAACACTTTTACTGAAAATTAAACTGGTTTTTGTTGTTGCTTTTTAGTGTAAATTAGAGCTCAAAACGAAACATTTATTGAATCAGATAAACTATTTATTGAATTTGAAGCGGATTTCAAACAAATGCTTGTTTGAAAAGAAGATTTAAAAAAATTTTTGTGTGTAGAATGTTTACATACATATACATAGATACTATATCGTTTCGTTAATGTACATTTTTTAAATTAGAATCGAAGTGACAAGCGATTCAATTGTTATATAAATATTAAGATATGGGGTCCGTTTCCCAAAACTAGAAGTAACAAATTTACAATGAACACACCTATTAAGCAAACAAAAAATATATTAATATATAATAAAAACTTTCAAATCGTTTAAAGAAATTGGTATTGTCGTTAACGATTTTATTTATCCAAGACCCGCTTTGAGTGCTTGTGGACCCTTAAGACTATATAAGGCACATTCAAATTTAGCTTCCCACTGTGCAAATTATGTGCATTACATTCTTAATGCTAAACAAAAATTTACCAGAGTACTATGGAAAATGAAAACTGCAGACTATTGCAAATAGTGTGGCTGTGTTTGTTTAATGCCTCAACATGTTGCATGTCTACTTAACATTATATACTTACAACAAAATGTGAAATTATGTACTTTAGTTTCAGTTTCATTTCAAATTTTTGCGTTTATATATTTTTCAGATTTTGTCCGTTATCAATGAGACTTATTCAAAATTATACTTTATTAAAATATCGCTTTAAGATTTATGCCAGCATATATTGCTTTTGTTATTGCTAAAGTTTTGCTTATTGGGCTTTTTTATCATTTAAACGTTAATGAATATAAATCTATAATAATAATATTTGAAGTTGTCATTAAGAAACTAAAATTTTCAAAACTGCAATAAAATGTCCCCATGCAACAGCTGCCACAAATGATTGCAAGCAAGCAACAATTTTTTAATGAAAAATTAATAAAAATATGCGAAAGTGATTAAAAAAATAGTAAATTTGTCAGCGATAAAATGGAAATTTTCAAAACAGTTATGAAGCTGTTATTCTTAATTAGTGTTGGCAAAGTGTAGAGTATAGGGTACAAAGTATTTAGTTTTTGGTATTTTGCTTTGGTGCCAGGAGACAACTATTTGTGAGCAAAGTCAAATATTGGTAATATAGCTCCTCTACAGGACAGCGAAACAGACAGTTAAATATAATCGGAGTTTTCTAATTTCAATGTCATGGGGAGTTTAATTTTATTTAAAAATCTGACGCTGTAAAGCGAAAAAATTATATAATTAATAAGAGAGCCGAACAATCTCAGCTCAGCGAAAATTTTTTGGATGTTGCGATGGATGAGCGACAATGTATTATATTTTCGCTTTAATTACTCTCTTTTGAGGACAAGATGATTGAAAATGGCTTACGATTTTACTTCAATTAACGTTATTGAGGACAAACTTAGAGTGCTGTTGGTTGAATGGTTAGCGCGTTTGACTACAAACCCTGAGGTTTTGAGTTCAAGACTAGTTTCAGTCAAGCCAACAATATCATGCATTTTTCTGATGTGCATTGGTGTGTTATTGTGTTGGTTGTTGTTGGACTGTTAAAGTAATGAAGGCATAGCACTGATCACTTTAGCAGTACCAGCAGTGAGTAATACTAATATATGTCCTAATGCACTTCACAGCATCCTCCTACGCCGGTAGTGTAGCAGCACCGTCGGCAAAGTAAAATAACTAATAAATAGCTACACAGCTTAAACGAATTAACGCCTCTACTTGACACCAGAGGGGCTGCAACACTGCTCTACAAAAAAACGCGCAATAGCAGAGTTGTAAATGAATTAAGCTTTCTATCTCTCTCCCACTTCAACACTTGTTCTCTCTACACTAAAGAAGGTAACACATTAATTAATTAAGTGATATTAGTTGCCTGATTATGTTACTTCTCTTAAAAAAAAGTAAGCTACATTGTCCTACATTTTGTCTTCAAACACATTCTGTTGATTTGTCTTTAATCATCTTTATTAAGGACAAAATGAGCAACTATGTCTTACATTTTGTCATCAATCGAACATTGTTTAGGACAATATGATGGACAGTGTCTTCCGTTTTGGGTTCAGTAAAATTGTTGAGGACAGGATAAGCGAAAATGTCGTAAATTTTGTCTTCAATCACCCTGCGCTGACGATAAGATGACCGACAATGTCTTATGACTTGTCTTCAATTAACTTTGTTGAGCACAAAATCAGTAACAATGTCTTACATTTTGCCTTGAATCCCATTT
Source organism: Panzeria rudis (assembly GCA_956483635.1). Classification (NCBI taxonomy): domain Eukaryota; kingdom Metazoa; phylum Arthropoda; class Insecta; order Diptera; family Tachinidae; genus Panzeria; species Panzeria rudis. Next base: position 10,615,781 of record OY101451.1, read on the forward strand.
TGTTGGAAACAATATAATCTGCAATGTCATAAGATTTGTCTTCAATTAACTTTATGGAGGACAAGAATACCACAATGTCTTACGATATTTTTAAATTAATTTTGTTGAGGACAATAGGATCGACAATATCTTCCGTTTTGTCTTCAGTAAAACTGTTGAGAACAAGATTAGCGAAATTATTTTATATTTTGTCTTCAATCCCACTGCGTTAGGACAAGATGACCGACAAAGTCTTACTATTTTTCTTCAATAAACTTTGTCGAAGACAAGAAGTGCGACATATTGTCGTTAATCACACTCTGTTTGCGAACGCTCGCTTCTTATAAATTTTCAGCAATTTCGCGACATTATCGAGAGAAGTTCGCTTTAACGATCATTTTGTTTAAATTCGCGAGCACTTATCGAACACTTTTGTTTCGAAAATTCTTTGCTTTAGCGAACATTCACACAGAAAAATGTCATATTAAAACCGTCGAAAGAAAACAAGGTTAATTTAACATTTCTCAGTAGTGATTTTGCTTCATAGGTGTTTCATGTTAATTCAACATGATTTTACAATAAACTTCAAAGAACATTTTGCCTTTTGAAATAATTATATTTCATGTTGATTTAATATTGCAGTAAATAAAGTTGAAACAAAATGAAGTTACTACTGAAATAATACGAAGAATCAAGTTGAATCAAAGGTATTTCAAGTTGGAACAACTAGAATTTGATATTGCAACAACACGATGAATCATGTTGAATCAAAGCTATTTCTAGTTCAAACAACATGAATGTAATGTAACTATTTTATTAATTATTTTACTTACGTGATGTGTATTCGCCCAGCCAAGATTTGAGCTCGAACGGACCACTTGCTTGGTAGTCAACGCGTTAACCACTGCAGCCACAATTCAATCTTTCACTTTAGATATACACTAAATCTTTACTTTAGATATACACTAAATCAGAAGCAGGCGATTTTCGGTCATAATTCACGACGTTTGTCGGCTATTTACATTTACTCAGCACGAAGAGTATTGTGCCTATCAACAAAGCAAATAAACACCAACACACTTAAACAACAAATTATTTCTCATTTATTAAGCTGCCGAGCTCTGCAGTAAATAAATACCATCATAAGATTCATTTTAATTCAACATGATTCAATTGATGATTTAACATCTATTTGAAATTAAAGCTATAGTCAAAGAGATTTAAGATTAGATCAACAATTTTTTGCTTAAAATTTATATGAAACAATGGTAATTTTAAATTAGCAGCAGGAAATTTTCGCTGGTAATGCGAAGTTTGTCGGCTTTTTACATTTGCACAACGCGAATATTAAAATAAACAACAACAAGTCACACAACTGAGCACAGCAGTGCATTGTAGCTATGAACAAAGCAAATAAACACCAACACACTTAAACGAAATGAGTTTTTAATTTAGTATTAGTGCTTATGAGTATGTGTTGTAGTATTCCACTGTGTGCCTATTATAATGAAAAATCAACAACGTAAAAAAACAACAAGCTTTCATACAACTGAATGAAGTTGTTGTCTGGTGCCAGTATGAGCGACTATGCTTTAATATGATTTCCAATCAAAATGGCGGCATATTGATTTTACATTGGTATATTTTTCTGTGTGTTCATTTATTTCGGATCTTAGGTCAAGTGGGATGTCACGTACGTAATCAAACTGATATAGTCTGAGTCGTGCACGATTTTCGCGACATTTGTTCGAAAATGTTGTTGACAATTTGCTCCAGCTATCCCTCACGTGTCGTCGAGGACTTAATATTGGCGTTCACCCGTAATTGATGATGATGTCTTAAAGACGTGGTCAATTGGGTATGATTGAACCAATGCAACCATGAATTTCATAAATATGTATATTTTTCTATAGCTTAGAATTCATGCAACACTAATCTGCCATCTATTCTCAGCGCCCGCTACTGGTATTAAACCAAAAATAAAATAATCAATTTTATACTCTAAATAATGCGAAAGATCATAAAAAATTACAAATAATGATAAACTATAAAATTTGAAAAATAATTTAAACAAATGCATTCACACATACTATTGCACACAACAGCATCTATACATTCACATTTACAAAAAAACAAAAATTATTCAATTTATAGTTGCAATTTTATTTAGCATACACTAAAACTGTATGCGACATGAATGTGTTGTTTACGGTTATGCATCATTTTTAATATGTTGCATGCCACACATTTAGGTTTTTGCTTTAAGCTAGCCAGCCTAGCTGGCGTACTAACTGGGTATTCTGTTGACTGACCAGTCTGTCTGTCCGTCTGTTAGTCTAATTGCTGAAAAGCCTGTGGAATATAAAGTGGTCAAATACAATTATCAAAAAACCAATACGAGTTTCAAATAAAATAAACTTAAAATATTTCAAAAAAAAACTTACGTAATAAAAGATGTAGTTTTCTTGTTGGTGTTGTTGTTGTTGTTTTTTATAACCACAATTTGAGCTTTTCTTTCGCATTTGTTGCACACGCATGCGCTCATGTGACAACTAGGCCTAAAACTAAAACAAATTCATAAACATACAGTTTGGATGGAGTACGCCAAATCTTTCTGACTGGACGAAATCGTGAAAAGGCTGTGTTTAATACGATAAACACACCGATACTCGTACCTTAAAGTGTTTAAATTTAAAACTTGTCTTAAGAAGTGGGTTAAAATTGGTTTTAGGTACGGAAAAATATCAATTTCAAAGCATTTTGGTTTGCCAAATTGAATTTAGTTTTAATTTTTATTTTTTACTTTAGATTTTCAAATGCAAATATGTATGTATTCTAGTTTTCATATTTGATTTTTTGTTTAGTATAAAAATCTTGTGTATGCATGAAATATAAATAAATGAAAATTTAATCGAATTGCGAAAAATACTCAAACACTTGGTTGGTATTATAGAGATAATACTAGTACGCACCAATAAACCACACTTTTCACAAAAATTCATTTTTTATTTAGCTTTAGATTTCCAAAAAAAATTAAGGTTTTTCTCTTAAAGTACAGCCACAGAATATTTGAAATATCTTAATTTGCAAAACATGTATTACAAAGGTAATTGACCTGTAATTAGATATTTTCTCTAGGTTCTAAGCTGTTCTACTTTTAACCGACTTCAAAAAATAAGGATATCCTATATTAGTCTGTACACTCAGACTATTCTTGCAGTAACTTATTGTGGCTTATTTGAATAGTTTTCCGTTTGGTTAACATTAAATGATTCTACACTCAAAAACAAACTACAAATAAATACGGATTATTACTTGTGGTTAATATTTTCAATTGTTTTACATTATAAGTTCAAACCGCACGCACATAGCCCAGTCAAATGAGGTTTTAACCTAAGAATTTGAGATCAGAACTTGTCTTGACGTTGCACAGTGGTTTCAATTGGAAATAATTCTGCCAAAAAAATCGACTTCAATCCAAAGATCTTATTGAACCGATTACAAAACGGACGCAATTTTGCGTTAGTTCAAATACTGTATTTGTCTACAAATTGGGTGTTCGCAATTTTTCATAGTACCAAACCTTTTATGTCCTTTCAAATAAAATCTTATCAAAATCGATCAAGAAATGGCGATAATTAATATATCGGGCTACCACTTTTTCCGCACGAGTTTTACCTCTATGAAACCAAATTTCAAGCAAACCCTTTCAAACAAAAAAAATTTAAAATCGGTTCATAAATGGAGGAATTAGGATGCTCTAATCAATATTTCCGGTGGAGAGGGGGTTAATGCCCCACATGTTTTGGAACAAACATTTTGAGGCCAAAATGCAAGCAAAACCTTTCAACCAAAAAAGTAAGTTTGAAAACCAGTTGACAATTGAGAGTTATGCTTGGGGAGGGGGATGAGAAAATGTCCCTACCGATTTTCGAAAAAAATTAAGGGGCTGCAGGCAAACCCTTTCAAACAAAAAATTGGTTGATAAATGACAGAGTTATGCATTGGGGGAGCAAATTCCCCCCTCCGATTTTCGAAAAAAAAACTATGGGACTAAGCTGCAGGTAAACCCTTTCAAACAAAAAAAGAATTTTGAAAATCGGTTGAAAAATGACATAGACCCTCTAGCTCTTCGAAGTGTGGGTCTTTTTGGCCCATAAATAAATAAGGGGCAATAACTCCCCTTCAGAGGCGATATAGCCCTACAATATATTCTATGTCGAGTCAGTATAACAACTATGTGCAAAAAGTTGGGAATCTGATTCAATTCTTCCTTAGAGGGAAGAGAGCCTGTCAGAAGACAAGCTACGTGACCAACCGGTTCGAGTTCTGGAACCTTTATATGAAAGGGACCTGTCTCGTTGGGTATACGGGATTAAGTAGTTTTTTTTTAACATGTGGATCTGATTAGGTTAGGTTAGGTTTATATGTATGTAAAGTTTATATGTATGTAAAGTATTTGTTACTTTAAAGCTTAAAAAGCAAACATTATTTCCATTGTCTTTAAGGAAACAATGGCCAACAAAATGTTAACATTTATCAAGTCATTATTAGCACGTTAACAACACATTTAAAAGTGTTAATAAAATATGTTTTCCTATATTATTTTCTTATTTTTTTCTTCTTTCAAATAAGGCTTATTTTTGTAAATGGCTATTAAAGAGAATAGCCGACAAATGCAACTACGCATTAACACCGCCTTTTATTTCAAAAAAAAAATAAAATCCAGGGTATTGTTTGAAATTTTGTCAAGGCTTTTTAATGGAGTGCAATACAAAATGTTGCAAGTAAATTGAAAAATCGTTGCAATATTTGTTAATGTTGCCATTTTTTATTTGATTTTATTTTATCAAATCATGCAATAGAGTTTTATTTTATAATTTGCATCAATATTCGATTGTAAAATCATAGAAAACATTCACAAAATATACATGTGTAACTAAAAGTACCAGCATGCTGCTACAGCAGTACATATAAATCTGTATATCTGTGTAACTGTGGGGCTTAAGTAGACCTACACTACTATCAATAACTTGTATTTGAATAAAGGCACCATCATGCAGTTCAAAAGGAATATTTTTGTGCAAAAAAATGCAATAATAAAATTGAATTCAAATTGAATTGAATGTTTATTCTATTTTTTTTTCTTTGGGCGAAAACTATACGCAACTAAACGCATTTTTTAGTTGCTTTTCAAACCAGCTGATATAAATCTAAATCAAATGTTTCTGATTTTTTTTTCATTTTTTGTAGATTTTTGATCATTTTCGCAAGAAAAATTTAAAACTAAAGCAAATCAAATTTATTTTATAATATTTTTAGTTATTAACAACTGAAAATATACAAACGTTAGTATGTAGTATATGACTGATTCTCATTTTGTGTTATTTCTTTTGTTTACCAATGTAACTAATAGAAATATGAGAAGGTAGGATTAATATTATAGTTTTGGCCTCATTCAATGGATCCTGAATTTTTGTGTATTGAGCGTTACATTTGCTTTCACGGTTGTTCTGAGCATGATTTTTGCGAGAAAAAATGGAGTATTATGTTTAAAAGCACGAAACATCTACTCTCTAAAAAAATTATAGCAATCGCAGGACGAAATCAAAAGTTAGTACCACCTTTTCAATTTTGGCTTGGGTTCACACGGAAAAATAAAAAATGTGTATATTTTTAAATAATTTTATACAGAAATTTGTATATGGGCGAAAAGTACTCTAACTCATCTTTCAAATACGACAAATTTTAATAAAATCGACCAACAATGTTAAAAGTTATGGCAATTTCAAATAATTATTCGCAGCAGAATACATTATTCGAAAATATAACAACCCACAGTGCTGTAAAAGCAAAATTTTTCAAAGTAAATCAGAAATTTCTAAACAGATAATGTTCTCTGTATCGTTTCTACCCTTCCGCTGCTGTTAACTTTTTATTTGCCGTCCTAAAATTTATAAATAAATTATATTTAAGAGTATTTTTAAAGTAACGCTCAATACATTTTCAAAGGAATTCAATATTTTTTCAGAATACACACTATATTTTGAATTTCATGCAATTCAGATGTATAATCTTCGATGTATTTTAACATAAACTCCTTAGTTATTCACTAAAAAATTTCAATTAAATTAAAAATATATAGATAACACTCAATACATTTTACGGGATACAAACCATGATTGATTGATGAAGCGTTTTGCAATATCACACTATTTAACAGAGTTTATTTTAGTGTATATTGTTAATGTAATTTTAATAATTAAACTGGGTTTTGAAGCGTACTAAAAAAGCGCAACGTTCAATACACAATAATATATTTTAAAAATTTAATGTGTGAAATAAGAGAAGCAAATGGAAATACTCTAAAACCATTATAAATTTAACCGCTTTTTTGGAAAAATTCATAGTTTCTTAATGTGGAAATTCAACAGCATGCTTTACGGACACGCCATTTTGTATGAAGAGAGTATAAACAGTACTTTCGTTTTTTTGTTTTTAACACATAATGGACCGTTTTATAAAAAAATGTATTTCCATTTATTTATAATATATTAAACCATGCTAAAGCAGTTTTCATTATGAAATTTATGCGCTTATTGTATGAAAAATTTTACTATACCTTAAACGGACAAGAAAAAAGCATTTGAAATGAGAATCACCCATATACATGCATAATATGTGCGAGTGTAAATATTATAAATATTCATATGTGGCTGTTGTCGTATTTAAACTAAAAAATAGTTTTTCATTTAGTTTTTCATTAAAATAGTTGTAAAATTTTTAAATCGTACTTAGAAAGAGGTAAAGCTGTTGTTCTTGTTGTCTGTTTAGTACAAAAAAAAACTAAAATTTAAAAATTTTTACACTCAAAAATATATTATATGTAGTAAAATAAAAGATTTTATAATAATACAAGTATACAAAGTTTAGGATTGCTGCGAAGGAAGTTATTTCTTATATTATTTGGGGCACATAATTCAAACCTGCACTTGGTTTCTTCAAATTGACTCTAACTTTCGGGATATAACGACATGTGAAAAGGAAGCAATTGTTTGACAAATATTAAAATAACTGGAGAACGGTTTGTCCTATTCAGTTAAATAAAAAATCCAAAGCCGCGCCACAATATTATCATTAAGACTTGCCAAGATCGTTTTCCAATCAGTTCAGTAGTTTCAGAGATATTGTAGAACTAATGCAAAAAAAAAATCTAAAATGTTTTGTATTTTAAAAAATTCATAAAAAATAAAAAACCACACAAATTCCGTCCTTTTTCTATAACTATATAGGTAAATATGCTGTAAACAAAACCAGCCATATTTCATTAAAATCGATTTACTACTTTTGATTTTATTTACAATTAAGTGAGGAAGCCCAATAACAAAAGTTGCGATTTCCATACAACATACAAATTAAACTGTTTGAATTGGAAACAAGACGACATTCCAAGTATAAAAGCAAAAACTAACATTAATTAATTCTACACGGCAGAATAAAACAACGTTCAGAGTCCGCAACACTGCCTCATCAGTGTTCATGAAAAATAGTCACATTATCCACAACAATGTATATATATTTTTCTATTTTTAATATGTTTTAAATAAGATAAAATTTATTTTTAATTTTCTGAATTCAATCAAGATTTTAACATGATTATGAAATATTTCCAAATATCGACACAATGAGATGGTCCTTCGAACCGAACTGTTATTAGTGGCAAGCAAATCTCATGAGAATATAGCTGCATAAAATAGGCCTGGCATTGTATGTATTTATTATATCATACTTCTCGAGTGTTAATAAGCTTTTTTTTATTGTAACAAACACTATACATATTATCACCTTACTAACTTATACATTTATATCAAATATTTACTATTACTGGCAGAAAATACAACATATACAAAATATAACGCAAATGGAACATTAGAGTATTATTATTTTTTTTTTCTTCTTATAAAAAATTGGTAACAACCAGCACGCATAGTTAAAGTAACTGCAGCTTAGAATTTGTAGCCGTAATACAGCCTACAGATATAGCAAATGCAGTACACTGAAAAAAATTTACTATAATATATTTTAATGCTAATTTAAAAAAAATTCTGGTGGGATCAGCCAGCCTATAAGGGTAAAATTCTCCTCGATAGACCTTTATGTTATAAAAGACTTAAACCTCATAAAAAAAATTTCAAAAATTTTTTGCTGACAAGCATTTGTTTGAAATTCATTTTAAATTTAACAAACATTTTGTCCAATTCAGTAAATGATTCATTTTAAGCTCTTATTTACACTAAAAACATACAAAAAATTATCACCAAGAAATTTTCAAACAAAAGATTGTCCAAAATAAAACTTAATTAAGTTATGAGTGCAGTCGAATGTTATTTACTTTAGTAAATGTTCTTTACTGAATCAGTGAATTTTTTGTTTGACTTTTATTTTGGACGCAAACGCCAAAAACAACAACAAAATCCTCATGACGACATACACATAAATAACAACAACAACAATGATAGCAAAAGGAATGCGATTGTAATAAGTTTGTTTACTGAAGACTTCTGAGTGGGTCAATTCGTTAATATTGTTGCGTTAATTCTCATTCATTTTTTGGAGTCTTAAGAACTATTTTGTTCAGAACTTGTAAATATTTTTAGACAAACTATTTTATAGATTTGGACAATTCGTTTACTGTTGAGACATTTTTGTCTATATTTGCAAATTTGTTTGCGGGTCCATTTCTAGACAAAATGTTTACAAATTCATTAAATTTCTTTACTGAAAATGATATTTAGTTTTTTCTGTGCAACAAGCAAAACTAGATTTTATTTTCAATAAATGTGTTGTTTGATTTTACGTAAACATTTCAATGGTTCGTTTTCAGTAAACAAAAAATTTCTGAATTTATAAATTATTTTACTGATTTTGATTATTTTACTGATGATTCATTTTTAGACAATTATTTTACTTGATTCAGTAAATGTTTTTGTTTGAAAATGGTTCCCTCATTATGGAATACAAGAACAATTTTTCCAAGATTTTTTCCCAGAGAAAAAAATTTTGTAAATTTAGTAAAATGTTTTTCTGAATTCACAAAATTTTCCCTGGCACTTTTTGATCATAATGAAGTTTAATTTTGTCTGTGCTCGTATGCTTATACAAAGCCCACCAAAGAAGAAATGGATATTACGATACTTTAGACGTTAGGGGGGAATAAAGAAACTCTCATACATGAACTGTTTAGAAAAAGTAAATTTTTCAATGAAATTGTCTTTCCCTAAAAAAAGTACCTTTTAGATTAAATTAATAATGTTCCCTTTAAACAAAAATTTCCTTCAGTGCTGTTAACTGAATAACAAAAAATTTACATACCGCCAACTAAACAATTCAAAGACAAGAAACAGTACAAAAAATACTTTTATTGCAAAAAAAAACTAAAAACAATAAAAAACAAAAGTGATCTCTGCAGTATCTATTTTTTTCGGTTTTTAACGCACATAACTAAATCAACTTTAAAACTCAAAATCCCATAGGTAAAAACTGCAATAAGCGTGTGCGATGTATTACATTTTTTATAATTTGAATTTTTGGCGACTGATGACGACAACGGCAACGCAACGAAGGTGGGGCACTTTGAGCCAAACTGTATTATGCTCCACCAAAAAACAAAAAGTTGAAACATAGCGATCAATATTACCACTAAATCTTAATAGTTTTTGTTGCTTTTTTCATTTAGCTGTTACGCATGAGTATTCGTGATTGCCTCTGATCACAAACAACACACGATCTTGTAACTCGCGTTTGGCTTGGTTTTTCAAAGCTGCTGGTGTTGCACAATGGGTGTAGAGCAAAAAATTTCCTTAAAAAGGAACAAATAAACTGTCTTAAAATTAACTTTGTTTAAGATACTTTATTTTTAAATTGCTTTATTTGAAAGATTCTTTTGAAAGAAATACTTTTCCTAATAGATACTTTTCTAAAAGATGCTTGTTAAAATATACTTTTGTAAATAGGTACGATTGTAAGATGTACTTTTGAAAAGGTAGGGATTTAAAAGGTACTTCTTTAAAAGGCACATTTTTTAAAAAGTACTTCTTAAAAGGTACTTTTTTTAAAAGGTACTTTTTTTAAAAGGTACTTTTTTTAAAAGGTACTTTTTTTAAAAGGTACTTTTTTTAAAAGGTACTTTTTTTAAAAGGTACTTTTTTTAAAAGGTACTTTTTTTAAAAGGTACTTTTTTTAAAAGGTACTTTTTTTAAAAGGTACTTTTTTTAAAAGGTACTTTTTTTAAAAGCTATTTTTTTTAAAAGGTACTTTTTTTAAAGGGTACTTTTTTTAAAAGGTACTTTTTTTAAAAGGTACTTTTTTTAAAAGGTACTTTTTTTAAAAGGTACTTTTTTTAAAAGGTACTTTTTTTAAAAGGTACTTTTTTTAAAATGTACTTTTTTTAAAAGGTACTTTTTTTAAAAGGTACTTTTTTTAAAAGGTACTTTTTTTTAAAGGTACTTTTTTTAAAAGGTACTTTTTTTAAAAGGTACTTTTTTTAAAAGGTACTTTTTTTAAAAGGTACTTTTTTTAAAAGGTACTTTTTTTAAAAGGTACTTTTTTTAAAAGGTACTTTTTTTAAAAGGTACTTTTTTTAAAAGGTACTTTTTTTAAAAGGTACTTTTTTTAAAAGGTACTTTTTTTAAAAGGTACTTTTTTTAAAAGGTACTTTTTTTAAAAGGTACTTTTTTTAAAAGTACTTGTTTTAAAAGGTACTTTTTTTAAAGGTACTTTTTTTAAAAGGTACTTTTTTTAAAAGGTACTTTTTTTAAAAGGTATATTTTTCAAGATACTTTTTTTAAAAGGTACTTTTTTTAAAAGCTATATTTTTCACAAGGTACTTTTTTTAAAAGGTACTTTTTAAAAGGTACTTTTTTTAAAAGGTACTTTTTTTAAAAGGTACTTTTTTTAAAAGGTACTTTTTTTAAAAGGTACTTTTTTTAAAAGGTACTTTTTTTAAAAGGTACTTTTTTTAAAAGGTACTTTTTTAAAAGGTACTTTTTTAAAAGGTACTTTTTTAAAAGGTACTTTTTTAAAAGGTACTTTTTTAAAAGGTTCTTTTTTGTAAATAAGTTTGTTTTATTCAGTTCGATTTTGAATAAAAACTTTCCACTTAATTTTTCATTATTCTGACCCAAGGTGCTAATGTGTTTTAAGTATATGTAAGTGTGTAAAATAGTCAGCAACATGCTGATATTGCTGTTGCTTGTATTGAAACACCTTTTTAGGCCTAAAATTTTACTTACATTTGCAATGAAAAGCTTTATAATTCTATATGATTTGCAACTAGTTTTTTTCTGCACATTTTAATCTCTATTTTGTTTTTTGTCGTTTTTTTAATATTCGACGTGAAACATGCTCTGATTTTTGTTTGTTTTAGTTTTATATAAAAAATAATAATTTTTTTGCAACATTTGTTTTAGAGAGAATATTAAGAAGAGATTAAAAAAAAGCACAAAAATTGTCGTCAACATTTCTAATATTTTTCATATTCTCGTACATAAATTAATATTTATATGAATTTTAAATGAAGTTAGTATTTGCAACAGAGTAGTGCAGTCTTTGTAAGCGTTTACTGCAGCACTAAATGCAGCAGCTGTTGGCAAAAGCAATTTAAAGCTGGAACTAAAACAGAAAACTCTGCTCTTTGTTTTTCTGTTTTTGAAGCTGCAAAACTTTAATGCGTGTCGCACATACATAAAAAAACTTAGATCAGTTTGTCAAAAGTGAATATTACATGTAGTTTGCGGTACGAGTCCGTTTGACCGTATATAAACGTTTATAGGGCCTTGCTGGCCATCAGTATCTCGCGGTGCTCTACATCATCGGAGCTCTAGAAAATTATAAAATAGAATATTGTTACCAGATTACGTTGTACAATAATAAACGTTTTCAACTGTACAAGAACAAGGATATATGTATGGCAGAACTCACTTAATGGATTATTAATTTAAGGACATTTATATTAGTGTGTGGTTGCTGTGTGTGTTTAAGTGCTAGTGCATTAAGAACTGAAAATTTTATTTTCTATTACAAAAATTAAAAAAAGTAACGATACAAAGTCATAGTAAACATTTAAAAATGAAGGTGAGTCCTTGTTAGAACACACAAAAAATGCAGTAAAAAACAGTGATAATTTTTAATAAGAAATGCAACATAAATTATATAATTGAAAAAAAAAACTATTTCATATTGCCAAAATAATAAAAAAAATAATAAATAAAAAAACAGATTTTTGTAAATGAGAACGTTAAAATTAAATTAAATTATTTATGGCGAAAAAATATTTAAATATAACAAAATATCCTTTAAACCCTAAAGAAAAAGAACTTAAATAGTTTAATATATTCTTTGCAACAAGTTGAGAAAAGCTACTACACAGTGATGAAAAATAAACATAGAAAACAGAAAATTATGATTTAGATTTAAAGAATTTAAAATGTTTTAAAAATTTTTAAAAGTCCTTGAGTTGTGTAATCCTTGTTTAAACAAGAGAGGATACATCGAATCCATTATGTTATTTAGCATTTTTTAAACTTAGTAATATTTTCGGATTTCGAACTTTTTTTTTTTTTGCAAAAATTCTGATAAATTATCTTATATAATTTTGGGCTCATGAATCGAATAGCGTTCGCCGTTTTTTCGGATTGGTTCGAGTTTTCGGTATATTGGTATTTTAATTTTTTTTCTTTGGATGCTCTATTATTCGTTAAAAATCTATCTTATATGCAAATTATGTGAACAGCAAATGGTTATATATTTATGCTTGAATTATTTAAGATACAATAAAACAATTGAATATCAATTTATAAGTTTTGTGCTATTTTCGACGTTATTTTTTACATTTTTAATACTTTTTTCTAACTGAAGTTGTTGCTCCTAATCTTGTTAATTGCAAAATAAATTGTCACCGCTTGCTCAAATAACCCTTTCAGATATTTTTGTCTAGGTCTTTCTTGATTTTTATTTTATATTCGAATATCGAATATTTTATATTCGAATATTTTATATTCGAATATTTTATATTCGAATATTTTATATTCGAATATTTTATATTCGAATATCATGTTCGAATATTTTATATATAGCAAGCAGTAGCGATATGTTTTATCATTAACTTGATTTTGAGTCAAAATTTCAGTCATTTCTGTAAGAAAATATAAGAAAACTGCCAAAATTAAAAAACATCGAAAATGGCTTAAAAATTAATAAAATTGATAGTTTGTTGCTTTGTTGTATTTTATATTATGTAAACATAGGGAGATAACCATTTCCTGTTCACATAATTTGTATATAATCGGGTATCCAAAGAAAAATATTAAACTACTAATACACCAATACCCCGCTTTGCGTCACTAATTGGGACCGGAGAAACGCGATGCAAACCTAAACACGCATACCGAAGAATGATTTTCCGTTTATTTGTGTTGATTTTCATCTAATTGGTTCCGAGATTCATAATATTAGCTGAAAAATTTGATTTTTGAATAAAAAATATAACTTTTTTTAATTTTTTAAAACGTTTCAAAAGTTCCAGTTTTTGTTCTAAGCTTATTTATTTTCTTTTTTGACTCATTGCTGCAAAATACTTAGTTTGAACTTCACTTCAGCAAATGTAATATAAAACTACCAACGATCTTCAACTTGCACTAGCTGACAAATTTCACGTACATCTTTGCATTAGACTTAACGGGAAATACCATTTTTCTCTTTTAGTTTTGTACAAACATTTTCATATTATCGACGCAAATCGAAGCCACTACCGACACAACATACTTCGAACCCTTCCGACGCAAACTGAAACACAAACGATGCAACTTCGAAATCACGGGAATTTTAAAAAGACGCATCTTCGAAACGACGCAAACCGAAGCGACGCAAACCGGGGTATTGGTGTATCTCGAAAACTCGAGCTAATATGACAAAACGGTGAACGCTATTCGATTCCTTGTCCTAAAATTTGAATGTGATTTCAACTATCAGAACCTTTGCCCGAATTTTCGACTAACGCAGTATAACTTTTTTCCGATTTTAATCATTTTTCCGGGGTTTCGTCAATTATTCCTCGAAGTAATTATTTGAAGGTGTTTGATTTTATTTAGAGTTTTTGCAACTTTTTTCGAATTTCGTTCAGGTTTGCTCAAAGTGATTTTTTCCGAGTTTTGACTCGTTATACAGTTTCGTGATTTTATACCATTTTATGTATTTTTTAAACTTTTAAAGATTAACATATATCAGAGCAAAAAGAACACTAATAACATATTAATATGTAAACACTTTCATCTGGATCCTTACACTGATAGAAAAACTGGCCAAACGCTGATGTAATTTTCCATCAATACTATGTGACAAATCCTCGTTTTTCACCTCATTACATTGCGCTGTCCACCTCTACATCAATTGAATATCTTGTCATCAATGACAATGACAACAATTCTGTCAATAATGGAATAATTAATAAAAATGTATCTAAATATTCTTACCTTTACTTGTTTCTGTTTCAATTTTACTTTTTATTAAATTTGTTTGGCGTCGGTCTTGATCTCAGGACCCTTAATTCACCGCGTGTCACCATTTAAAATGTCAACAGCACAAAGTCAACATAAATGAAACCAACGTGTATTAATTTAACATTAATTTACTTATCGTTAATTTAGTGAACGTTAATTTAGTGATCGTAAAATTTCATTTCATTTATATGTATAGATAGAGTATCCTATAAAAAATAGTATTAGAATCCGCCAAGTTATAAAAATATCGATCGTGGCTATTTTGTGTTAAAACAATTATTAATACGATCCATAATAATGGATAATTCTCATATTCAATTTTCGGTAAAAATTTTTATAAATAAAAGTTGAAATCACATTCAACCGGTCCACTTAAAAAGTGTAGAAAGTGGGCATTTCCACAAAAGTGTCCAGTTTTTGTCTTGTAACGTAACCAAACAATTAGGGCTAGGCCACACGGACGTTTTTAAAACGCGCGTTTCTGTTTTTCTGTATTAAATTTGAAAGTTTAAAAACTGAAAATTTTCAAATTTAATATAAAACAACAGAAACGCGCGTTTTAAAAATGCCCGTGTGGCCTGGCCCGGCCCTTAAGTCTGTATTTCAGTTCGATTTTTTCTTATATTTTACTAAATATAGACCTACTTACTGTCTACACGAGTATGTACATTAGGGTAATAACTTTTATTGGCATCATCCTCCAGTTCCGAAATTGTGTAGGGCATGGAAAAAAATAAGAACTGCGATTTCTCTTTTTCGTAATATGTAGTGGAAAAAGTTTTTTTTCTGGTAGAGGGCGAAAAAAAATTTATATACGCATGTATCGGCGTTTTGATAGTTTACATCTGGAACTCATTTTAGGGGGAGTTAACTGTCCCCGTCTTTTGAACGTAGTTATAGTGACTCGCCTTAGGACATCTTGTAAGCCTTACTTTTAAAGTATAAGATGTATTTAGCTCTTTTATATAAAACACCGCGATGAATATTTTTGTGGAAAATTTTAACCCTCAAACTCTTTGTCAAAAATTATATACATATGTATAATCCAAGAATCAGACAAAAATATTCCAAGGTCGCAATAATTGTAAAAGAAACTTTACGATAGAGTGAAGAGGGGTCAAAAACCGTGAAAATTTCGTTACGTAGACCCTAAGACTGTAAAAATCTGTATCTCGATAAAAGCACCACTTTCGAAAATTTTGAAGAAAAGCCTTGATCATAAAAAACTTCTAAATTGATTGAGAATATGTAGTTAAAACTTGAAAAAGGTCAAAACTCTAAAAAGTCACTTCCACAAAAATGAGAAAAATTCTGAAAACATTCTATAATAGGAAAAATCCTCAAAATTGGTCTAAAAGCGCTAAAACTAATAGGAAATAAATGTCAAACCTCGGAAAAATTTACGATTCCCTAAAAATGAGAACAATTCAGTAATTCAGAAATAAGCTTCGAATGAGTTCACAAAAATAAAGTAATTTTATTGAGAAAGGAATGCATTAAAAACTAGTAAAACGCTCACTTTGGGTGGCGCTTCTAATCAGAACCCACGTGCTTGTTTCAACTATTTAACCGAATTATTTAATGCGAAAAGAGTACGAGAATTCTATTAATTTCTTGTAACATTAGCAAAGTCCGCTAATCAGCTTTATCTCTCCCCTACTTCGGCTTAGGCAAGAGAAAGTGCAAAGAAAATATTTAATGATAAAAATTATAAAAAAAAATTCGTGTATTTAAACAAAAGAACAGTGCAAGTTTTAATAAAATCTCAATTTTTATTTAAAAAAACCAAATTTTCAAATTAAAGCACTAAAATTGAACTATACCCATTATATTTTTGTAATCCTTTATATGACCTTGAATATTTCTCATTTACATCCTTCGTTTTCAGTTATTCTTGGCACTTCTGTGCCTTAGCGGTACAGTATTGGCAGAACTAACACATAGAGACTTATCAGATTGTATAGATGCCGTTAATGCGGCTTTCGGACTGACTTCACCGGAAGCAAAATTTTCCATAGCACCTGGTGCTACATCATTAAAAACTTCACCTTCTTTGTCTACCTATACGGAAAATGGTAAGCTTCAATACGCATCACAGGGTTCCTCATCATCCTCCTATGAGTCAAGTTCCGGTTTTTCTGGTTATTCCCATGACGGTGGTGCGTTACAGGTTACAAAGTATGTGGCACCAGTTAAAAGTGCCAGCTATGAACCGGCTGTTACCTATGCTAAAGGTGGTTCAATTACTTATGCCGATAAGTCGCCAGCCTCTAAATATGCTGCGGTAGTACCCTCGGGTATAGAATTTAAGAATTTAGTTACTCCAGCCATTAGCACAAAGCAGCTGTCAAATGCCTATTTACCACCCATTTCTTCGAAAATTGAAACCTATCAAAGTCCTGGTTATACCTATAGTCAAGCTACACCTGGTTTATCAAAAACAGCTACTTATACTTCAACGGGCTCGGCGGCAATTGAAAAATTAGGTGTAGATTTGGGTAAAGTTTCATTTGGCTCGGCTCCTGTTACTACCAAAATTCAATCATTTACTTCACCTGGCTATACGTTTTCCAAACAAAGTCCAGGATTTTCCAAGATCGAAACCTATTCATCGGGTGGTTATTCTAAAGCTGGACATTTGGAATCAATATTTTCAAGTGGCGCTGCAGGTCCATATGAAAGTTCGATCAGTTATGCACCGAAAGTAACTTATGGAGCACCTACTGTGGCAAAATTAAATACCCTTTCAACACACAGTAATCTGGCCTCGTTTTCAGCACAACCCTTATTTGCCAAAGGTATTGCACCCATATCCGCTGTCTATGCGCCCAGCATATCGAAAACGTATTTGCCAGCTGTGGAGACTTCATCTTATGGCAAATATTCTGGAGGCATTTCTCATCAATATGTATCAAAACCAAATGGTGTTGTTGCTACGCAATATGTATCGGCCCCAGCCAAAGTGGCTACCTATGCGGCTCCAGTAGCCTCACACTACATTTCAGCGCCTGTTAAAGTGGCCACATATTCTTCAGGCGGTGCTCATCTTGCCCAGGGTGGCATTTCACAT
This sequence comes from Panzeria rudis, assembly GCA_956483635.1. Taxonomy (NCBI): domain Eukaryota; kingdom Metazoa; phylum Arthropoda; class Insecta; order Diptera; family Tachinidae; genus Panzeria; species Panzeria rudis. The sequence continues at coordinate 10,633,385 of OY101451.1, forward strand.
CAATATGTATCGAAACCAACATCTCAAATAACTGGTTACGTAGCTCCAGTAGTAGCCAAAGCTCAAGCTGCTTATGTAGCACCAGTTGTTGCCAAGGTTGCTACATATGCGGCGCCCTCTGTCAGCTATTCATCGGGCGGAGCCATATCCCAACAATATGTTTCGAAGCCAGCGGCTCATATAACAGGATACGCCGCTCCTGCAGTGGCCACATATTCAGCTCCAGCTATTGCCAAAGTAGCTACTTATTCAGCTCCTGCTTATGTTGCTCCTGCTGTAGCAAAAGTTGCTACTTATACGGGAGATAGTTCGTCACATTATTCTTCGGCCGGTGGTGCAATTTCCCATCAGTATGTATCTAAGCCTGCTCCACAGGTGACTGCTTATGCTGCTCCTGCAGTGGCTAAAATAGCCACTTATGAAGCCCCAGCATTAGCCAAAGTTGCTGCATACTCTGGAGAGAGTTCAGCGCATTTCAGTTCCAGTGGTGGAGTTGGAGCTTTGTCTCATCAATATTTTTCACAGCCAGCTGTTGCAAAGGTGGCAACATATGCCGCCCCAGCTGTAGCAGTACCAGTCATTGCGAAAGTTGCTACTTATTCATCTCCAGCCGCTGTTAAGGTTGCCAGTTATTCCGGTGAAAGTTCAGGCCATTTAAGTGGGGCGGTGTCCCATCAATATGTTTCCAAGCCAACGGCACACATTACCGGCTATGCTGCTCCAGCAGTAGCCAAGGTTGCCACTTATTCGACTCCAGTAGTTGCAGCACCAGCTATTGCCAAGGTTGCCACATATGCAGCTCCAACCATTCAGTTGGGCGGTTATTCCGCAGGAAGTTCAGCACACTTTAGCTCTAGTGGCGGAGGTGCAGTGTCCCATCAATATGTCTCCAAGCCAACGGCACATATTACCGGCTATGTTGCTCCAGCTGTAGCCAAGGTTGCTACTTATTCGACTCCAGTTGTTGCAGCACCAGCTATTGCCAAGGTTGCTACATATGCAGCTCCAACCATTCAGTTGGGCGGTTATTCCGCAGGAAGCTCATCACACTTTAGCTCTAGTGATGGAGGTGCACTGTCCCATCAATATGTCTCCAAGCCAACGGCACATATTACCGGCTATGCTGCTCCAGCAGTAGCCAAGGTTGCCACTTATTCGACTCCAGTAGTTGCAGCACCAGCTATTGCCAAGGTTGCCACATATGCAGCTCCAACCATTCAGTTGGGCGGTTATTCCGCAGGAAGTTCGGCCCAATTTAGCTCCAGTGGCGGAGGTGCAGTGTCCCATCAATATGTCTCGAAACCCACTGCTCATATTACAGGCTATTCTGCACCAGCAGTAGCCAAGGTTGCCACCTATTCAGCTCCTGTTTTGGCAGCTCCAGCAATTGCTAAGGTTGCCACTTATGCCGCCCCAGCAGTTGTTAACGTTGCTAGTTATTCAGGAGGAAGTTCGGCTCATTTCAGTTCAAGCGGTGCTGGTGGACATGGTGCGGTTTCTCATCAATATGTCTCACAGCCTGCTCAGGCTGCGGTTATAGAGGCACCAGCGATAGCTAAAGCTGCCACTTATGGCTCTTATTCAGGTGGCGGGAGTTCATTGCATTATTCATCTGGATCTGGAGGAGCAGTTTCCCACCAATATGTTTCTAAAACTGCTCCACAATCAATTGCATACGCTGGTCCTGCGGTGACCAAAGTAGTACCTTTAGCATCTCCCGCCATTGTAGCAGCTCCTGCTGCAGTTAAATTGGCTTCTTATTCTGGTGGTGGTAGTTCACTTCATTATTCTGGGTCTGGAGGTGCGGTATCTCATCAATATGTTTCCAAGCCGGCTGATCACATCACAGCGTACGCTGCACCAGCTATAGCGAAAATTGCCACCATCGCCACACCTGCAATAAGTCAATATGTTTCAGCTCCTGCCTTAACCAAAGCGGCTACCTATTCTGGAGAAAGCTCAGCGCATTTCAGTTCAAGCGGTGGAGGTGGAGCAATATCTCATCAATATGTTTCTAACCCAACAGCTCATATCACGGGATATGCCGCACCAGTCGTTGCCAAAGTTGCCTCTTATGCTGCCCCAACTGTGGTTAAGGTGGGTGGTTATTCCGGAGCAAGTTCAGCTCACTTTAGCTCTAGTGGAGGAGGTGCATTATCCCATCAGTATGTCTCGAAACCCACTGCTCATATTGCAGGTTATGCTGCACCAGCCGTTGCCAAGGTTACCACTTTTTCATCTCCAGTTGTAGCTGCACCTGCCATTGCCAAGGTCGCTACCTATGCCACCCCAGCAGTTGTTAGCGTTGGCAGCTATTCAGGAGAGAGTTCAGCCCACTTTAGCTCTAGCGGTGGTGGACATGGTGCAGTTTCTCATCAATATGTTTCGCAGCCAGCAGTGATTGGAAAAGTTGCCACACATGGAGCTCCTGCTTATGCTCAATATGCCACTGGACCAGCTGGACACTCATACGGATCGTTACATACGCAAAACATAAATCCTCTGCTCACCAGCTCCAGCGTAGCTAGATATGGTTCTCATGGCACTACCCAACAATATTTAGCAAAACCGGTGCAGTTGGGTCAATACGCAGTAGGCGGAAGTTATGGAGAATCGAAATATTCGGGCCATGGTGCAGTTTCTCATCAGTATGTTTCCAAACCAGCGGTTGCCACTACTCTAGTAGCCGGTCCTGCTATAGCTAAAGTTTCCTATGGAGCTAAATTAGCTTCTGCTGGTGGTGTTAGTTCCCACCAATATGTTTCACAACCCTTACAAGCTGTACATTTGTCCGCTCCAGCTAAAGTTGTTGGAGGTTATGCACAATTAGAAAGTTCTGCTCTTCACTCGTCTAGCATTCATGGAGGCACTGCTCATGGAGGAGCTATATCACACCAATATGTTTCGAAACCTTTGCAAGGTATTGCCCTGGCGAAACCGGCTTCTCTCGTAGCTCCGATAGTGGTTGATGGTTCCGGCCATTTAACAACCGGTTCTGGAAAATACTCCTCATTAAGTTCGGGCTATGTAACTTCAGGTGCTCGTGGTTCCGTTTCGCATCAATATGTTTCTCAGCCTTCACTTATTAAAGGAGGCGCTTTGGCCGCCGGTCACTTAGTGACCAAGCCTCTGGTTCCTCCTGCCTTACATCTAACAGGCGGTCATGGTGCAATTTATACATCCGACAGTGGAGCCATATCTCATCAACATCTCTCGAAACAAGGTCTTGGTCTAGCGAGTGCTCATGGAGGTATTTTAGGTGGTGGCCTACACAGCACAGCGGAAGGTTTGTCTTAGAATTTCTAATCTATAAACTTGTTGGGAAACTCTGAATTTATTGGTTTAATTTCAGGAAACTATTATGGCGCTATATCATTAGGTCATAGTGGAACCTCACCTGCTATAGGAGATGGACTTCATGGCCTTCTAGGTCTGACTGGACATGGTTTATCGGGCCATTCATCACTACATGGATCAATTCATGGTATTAAAAGTATTTCGACAGGTGGCAGTTTGGCCCATGGATCTTTGGGGCATTTGGGTCCGCTGTCTGGTTACGATCATGGTATTGGTGGCATAGGACCCCTAGGTGCTGGCTTTTATCGTTACGCTCCCGCAGTACCGGCTTTAAGCTCGCATGCTTTGTCACCAACGGCATATTTGAAGAGTGCACCGATCATTAAACAGGCCAACATCAAATTGGTGTCTGAAAAGCATTTAGAATATTTTGTAAGTATGACGACAAGTGATCTTTTAGTTGATCGCGTTATTATGGCTATAACCTTAAAGTTATGAAAACTGGATAGTAGGGGTTTCTCCTCCACTAAGTTCTATAAAAATGCCCTGATTTTTTTAAAGTTTTATCGATAAACATCTATACGCTAGGGGGTAAAAATCTTTTTCACAATACAATCACAAATTTTGAGTAAGATTGTAATAACGCGGTGTGAGCTGTGTATGAGTGTATTAGTGTAATCATACGGACAACAAGAAGTACAGAGAAACTTAACAGCTGCATAGAAATACACTAACACCATCTAGTGCGCAATAGTAGTAGTAGTTTCATCATTCATGGATTAACGAGATTCCTTCTGTCCCTATCTACTCCCCGCGGGGGGTACGGTTCATGCATCTTGGTGATTACTCACACCTTGGTGATGTGCTTCCTGGGAATAGGGTAATTTGGTTTTAGCTGACATTACCTTAGGCCTTAGGAGGTGAACAGGCACCTAGGGTCTCTCTCAAGACCAAAGTCGATAGTAAGTTAACCTCTAGGGGGTTTCTTTCGAGGCTTGACCAGTAACATAAACTGATACCACGGGAACCAGTGGTTGCTACCAAAATCGCTGGGAGAGGTTTGGTTAAAGGACTAATGCTCGACCAGTGCTAGTGCCTGGTTATATTTCGGTCTACCACATGTCCCTCTTTGTAAAATCTATTAGTAAAATCTATAGGTAAGATTTTTCGGAAGTGATTTTCAAGTTTCATTCGTAATTTTTGTGGCTATCTGTAGCTTGGACTGTCCTCTTTTAGAGGTGATAAAAATGTTTCAAATCGGGTTGCGGATTCCTGTGATATTGTGCAATTGTATTTTGGGATCGATTTTAAATTTTCGTGTCGATATAGACATTCATTTTATATACACAGTGCGTGTGTGTATTTATAGTGTGTTTAATTTTTTGAGACTCCGCTGGCAAAGGGAGTCTCAAGGTCAAACTCCGGCAGTAAGGTAGTACGTTTGTTGGTTGGTGCTGTGTTGCCGTGTTTTTGAATTGAGTGAGTATTTCGGCGTTGCCGTTTTTTATTTTTGCCGGGAACTTCTGGGATTTAGGAGATTTTGGGTCCAGTTGTTCGGGATTTAGACCCGGCTCGTCTCGGTTTTTGAACCCGGGGTTTTTTTAACCGGTTTTTCGGTTTTACCGAATTTGTTGCTAAACTTTGTGCGATATTTGGCTGACGGTTTATTGACTGCGTTTGTCTTTGACTGTTGGTTATTTTGCTGTTTAACTGCGGTAATTCCAACTATTTTGTACGGGGATATTATTTTTTGCTGGTGGATAAATAATACTATTATTTATGTCTGCGGGGAAGTGGAAGGGCGATATGCCTGGTGGTGTCTGATGCGAAGCTTATCGGTTTGAGCGATTTGTCGGGTGTGGAGGAAGGTACGAGGGTGAAAAAGAAGCGGATGAAGCCCGGTTCGCCGAAGTTGAAACGGGTGAATGATGAGAAGAATGTTTCGGTAGAAGGTGAAATGTTTCATTACTAGATGTTTACACATCTCCCCTGTGATCGGACTCACATTATTTTCGATTTTCCTATTTTTTAATTGTAAAATATAGAAAGAAGCAATTTAAGATAATCTCACTCCCAAGTTTAACGATACCCACCAATTTGAATTTGAATTTTGTTTGGTACTCTACCAACTCTTTCATCAATTGCTCTTCAAAATCTAGTACATGTGGTCAATAACAAAAATTTCATCAAAGTGTAGCTCAGTACAGTTATCCGACGCCAACCATTAATCAAATGCAAGAGAGTGAGGCCTCAAAACTCTCGAAGACCAACAAACAGAAACAGGCCTGATTGTACTTAACGGTGACACGTGAGTTATTTATCAATGTAGAACTGCCTTGCGACTGAAAGTTCAGTTTGCAAATTCTTGAGTTTATACAAGAGTGACGTAAGGAGAATGTGGGGGAGTGCAGACTTTCATATACTCGCAAATCCGTTCGTTGGTTATACTTGAAGTTGGCTGCAACTTCATTTTCAAATTAAAACTGAACTTTATCTGTCTAAGCACGAAAGCAAGGTTAAAAGAGAATTTAACGAAATTTGGCAAAGTAAACTTTCGCTGTGTAAAAGGTGCCATAATGTCAAGCTAAGAAAACACGTTTATATCAACTCATTATCCAAAGAGATGGTTAGGCCGCAAGGTTTTTTAGATAACTTCAAAGAAAGGAGAAGTTTATCAACCCGTTTGTGTTTTTCTATGTTTATTCCTTCGGAACGTCGCCATATATAAAACGATTTGGAAAATTGTTATTTTATATGAAAACTAATACAGATATTTCGGTTCCGCTGCTTAAATTTTTAATTTTACACTTTTTATTTATCTGGTAATCTTTCTTAGTACAGAGTTGTACTTGACATGCCATTTTGAAATTTTTAAACTATCAAAGACTTTAAGAAACTTAGCTTCAGCCGTCATATGAACCTTGTACATCTCGAACAACTGTACTTGTTTGGAATATAACAAAGAAGCTTTATTTTTTATCTTACCTTACTTTCAGAATGATCACCCCCGTTATGCATTTGAATATGGCGTCAATGATCCCACAACCGGTGATATAAAACATCAACGTGAGGAGCGTGATGGTGATGTCGTGCGCGGTGAATATTCACTGGTGGAGCCAGATGGTAATGTACGCACAGTCAAGTATTATGCTGATTGGGAAACTGGTTTTCATGCTGAAGTAATAAATAGTCGAGATTCCGCAAAGACTCTTACTAAACGTACTGCCAGTAAATCATAAAGTTAGTTAATAATTTAAGATAATGGATTGGTGGGAAGAAAACTATTAAACTTACATATGTACTTTTCTCTTCCAGTTAAGTAGTCACCTTTAGATTCTCAATTATTTTTCTCTCTAGCCATAATAAAAGTCTCATTAACTCCATGGAGGATATTATTGAAAAGACGCTGCTACACAATTTACTGTTAACACTATTGCATCCTTATTCTCTCAATTCATGTTATTTGCTCATCTTGAATTCAATATAACAGTTTAATTATTCATCATTATAAACATGGTAGAATAATATAACAGGTAGCCGCATAACTAATACAAATGTACATTTTGGGATAGAAAATGTCAAACATTAATAGAGAGGGTATGTGTGTGTGTTTGTATAACAGAAGCAGCAAACATACGTGTGGTATTGTGTGTGCAACGTAGTTATTTCACATATACACAACATTTGACAGTTCGTACCATGAAAAAAGCAAATAAAAAAAATAATCAGCTGACGTTCCAGGGCTACCTTGTATATTATTCTACCATGGTTATACAGCTCGCTGGTCTGAGAGGTTGCGTTTAATAAACAGTCTTTTGTCTGTTACATAAGTCCACCATAGCATTTTGTTATTTTATTTATATTCATTCATACCTTTTTAAAAATATCTCATTTTCCATTCAAATCACAACTGTTTCCATCATTGGCTTAATTTTCTAAATATTAATTTTTGTAATGAAAACTTTTCTCTAAAGAATCAATTGTATGTAAATATATATATTTTTAAAATGTATTTTTTTATTGTTTTCAATTATGTATTTAAATATAAAAAGAAGTTATAATTTGTAATGTGATAAATGAAAGTGTCATACATTATCATCTTTATGTATTTGTTTATAATTTTGTATACATAATTTAATAATTTTTCTCATGGTCTTTTTTCTTAATTTTTGTAAATATTTCTTAAGTTAAGAATTGTTAAAACTTAAAACGAATTAAAAAACGAAATTAGTTGTAAAAAATATGTAGTTTTTAATGGGTAAATGGGAAAAAATTAATAATGTGACAATACGTTACACCATCTCATCGGCGTTCTTTGTTCACTTTTACCACTCTTGTCCGGATACTACTTGGTGGATACTAGTGAGTAGGAATATCAACTATTAACCAAGTTATTTAAAGGCCGACATGGTCTGGCCTTTATCAAGTGTGTGGCCAAGAATCAATTGAATTGAAAGACTCAGTTGACAATTGAATTGAAACGTGTATGGGATGCTTTAGTCACTTCATGTCTAATGTAGACTTAGGGTTAAACTTATGACAGCGGTTAAAAGAGAAGAAAGGTTTTTAAAAGCTTTCTTAGCGTTGCAGAATAATTTTCATATCTTTAAGCATTTCTTAACTGACTTTTTTTAATTTTTCCTAGTAAATTGATTTTAAAGAAAATTTAATTAGAGTAAAAAAATTTTGAGCAGTATTATATAAATTTGATTTTTTGAACTTACATATCGACACTTGAAACATGAATTCCCTTAACATTTCCAATATTTTACAGAAGCAAGAAACATGCTATAAGGTGCGCTTATTTGAAACCACCAAAAATGCGTTAGTTACGTCTCTCCAGCTTATTGCTTCATATAATTGCATTAAACTTAGTTGTTGCTTTGTTAAGCTATAACAAATCAAATCGAGTTTGATTTTGAATTTGTCAACTCCATTCAATTAGTGAACAACGTGCATAATGCACAAACATTCAGTTATTTTCTAAAGAATGCTTTCAAACCTATTCATCTACGTTCAGGACGTTATTACGGGCCCACCAAGGAGTCCAAGAGCATCTATTTGTGAACAGTCGCTTTAGACTATCAGAATTAAATTCAACATACGATTAAAACAAACTTTTCCAGTTTTTTTCAGATTTTTAATATGTTTTAAATCATTTTATGTAAAATTAAAGTTATGCAGTTTTTTTTAATAAAATAAAAAAACGCAGCTTACTTAATTAATGAGCTTTGGCAGCCAAACGCTTGTCACGTTCTTCAGCAATGCTCAATTTAACACCCTTGCCCTTAGGCAAGCTAATGTAAGGTTTGTTGCCTTTGCCAATGATAAAGACATTGGTTAAACGGGTAGCGAAAACATGACCTTGAGTGTCCTTAATGTGCACAATATCAAAGGAACCAGGATGTCTTTCACGGTTCACAACGGTACCAACACGACCCAAATTTCTACCTCCAGTGATCATACACAAATTGCCTAGAAATTTGCACAAAACAAAAGGAAATTATTTATAGCTTTCATTATGAAAATATATAAAATAGCTTGATGTTATGAAGTCAAATGTAATTGAACTAAAATGTTATCACATTATCATCTAAAAGACAATGCAATGACCGTGTTGCAAAAATTGCTTTAGGCCTGTTTTTGATCCTGACAAATGTGTGTTAAGTTTTAAATCATTCTGCCAGGACTTCGATCATGCCAAGCAGAAATTGGTGAAATATTTAATAGGTGATTATTAAAACTTACCGGAATCAAACTTGATGTAATCTGTAATTTTGCCGGTGGCAATATCGACTTGAACGGTATCGTTAGCCTTGATTAAAGGATCGGGATAACGGATGGTACGGCCATCATGGGTAACAATGAATGGTACACCCTTGGCGCCCAATTGTGTTTTGCGTACTTTGCACAATTTGTACTAGAGATGAGATAAATAAAGAATTGTTAAAATTTACAATAAAATACCTGATAAATCTTAAAACTATTTTCAAAGTACTGTTTTGATTTTAAAATTGTAATTGAACGTAAATGTTATTGCAGTATCTGGGATATGATAAAGCAAAGACCGTCGTTACAAAAATTGCTGAAGGCTCACTTTTGATCTATGAAAATGTGGTTAAATATAATCATTTAGCATAGTCTTCGATAGAGCCATAATAAAAATAACTAGCCAATCAATTTTCGGTTAATGAATAAAATAAGGATATGGTTAGCCAAATTCTATGTTATGAACTAGAGAACATACACTCTAATTGATATTGGTGTCACAGTTTCTTATTTATTGCAGATAATTCCGAACTAGCACCTGGGGGTTACTTTGTAATGCGATGAGAAATGAAGTGTTCGCTTTTTTATGTTTACACTGCAATGCGAAACGATTTCTTTGTCTCGAATTACAGTGTAACCCCCCGTACTCCTTAATCTCTTATCGATGCTTTTGTTATTCCTTCTTAAAAAAAATTCGGAACAAGAATATTCGTTCCTTTGAATTCTTACTCCTTCTAGGATAAATAATAGGCAGATTTTGTACAAAATTTCGTTTCTTAACGTTTCAAATTTGTATGAAAAGTAATAAAAATGCTTCTCAAAACAAAAATTTTTCCATACAATTTCAAAAGAAAGAAAGCGTTTGTACTTACAAAATCTGGCCCAAAAATACATTTTAGTTTCGACTTATGTACATTTTGTAATTGAACGTAAATGTTATTGCAGTATCTGGTGAATGATAAAGCAAAGACCGTCGTTACAAAAATTGCTTTTGGCTCTTTAAAATTGGTAAATCCACACTACAAAAACATTAAAAATCAATCAATGTGGTGTTGGGTAGCCAATAAAACTCTAACTCGACTCTTCAAAGCTTCACTGCTATTAACAAATGTGGACCTTAATATAAAACTTACGGCAGCTTCCTCAGCTGAGATGCGGTGGATGGTAAAGCGACCTTTAACATCGTAAACTAAACGGAAATATTCACCGGTCTTTTCAATGGTGATGACATCTACACAATAAACGAGTTTAAAGAAGTTTATTTTAAAATAAATAAATTTAGCAATATAAAACTTACCCATGAAACCAGCTGGGTAGGTAGGGTCAGTGCGTACCTTACCATCAACCTTAATCAAACGCTGCATAACAATTTTAGTTACTTCAGCACCGTTCAAGGCATACTTCAAACGATTTCTCAAGAATATCATCAAAGGCAACGATTCACGCAATTTGTGTGGACCGGTGGAGGGACGGGGAGCAAAAACACCTCCCAATTTGTCCAACATCCAAGCCTTAGGGGCGGCTAAACGTTTCAAATGCTTTTTAGGACCTCGCGCCTAAATTTACACATTAAAATATTAGAAATTCACATTAGTTTGTGTTTAAAAGCCAAATTATTTTTTAGTTTTTGCAAACACACTGCCATCCTTATTTTCCATCACAGTTGTTTAACTTCTGTTGTTATACTTTTTCTCGACAAAATGCAAAATCTATTTTCACAATTTTCTTGTTTTCACACAAAATTCCTTCAAAATATTTACATTTTCCGTAGTATATCACAACACGATTTACACATTTTGTTTAAACTTTCACATAGTACTATATTTTATCAGGATGGCAATGAATTTAAGCATAGTAAAATTATTTGGTAGAACCTACCATCTTGTAAGATACGAAAAAAAGGAAAGGAAAATAGACGGATGTCGCGTTATTTGACAGCTAATTTGACAGTTGTTTATCAGTTATTGTTCATAGACGTTTGTTGTTAAATGTAATTTTTTTTCTCAAGGCGACATCTAGCTGTGAAGTTTATATGTACAGAGTTGTAATTGAAATACGTCTAGAGTTAGAATAGTTAAACTGACAACCAATTTATATACGGTTGCTCTACTTACCAGTAGATGACGCCATATACAAACTTGAAAAAATTAAGTGTGGTCTAAAAACTCATATTGCACGAACTTGTCTGTAATTTTTTATTAGTTATATACATAATTTCAGTTGCACAGTGGTAACCTAATAATGCTGCTACTTTCTTTGCCTCTATTTTTATTAAGTATTTGACATATATTTATGTATTCCTGCATTTAAATTCACTGTAGCAACGCATTGCATCAGGCTCTATTCAAATAACACGTAAGGCCATTTTCGCCGCTTTTAAGTATTTGAAGATATTTTTGGAACCAACTCAACACCATAAGAGCTGTTCAATGGCTTCGTCCCAATTGCATTACGTAATATGTGAGCAACGCCTTTACAAATATAGATTATTACAGTGATACGGGATTGACACGATGATTTTGTTGCATCACTTAAAGTTTATAGCCGAAAGGGGAAAGACGTTTAACGGGATAGCAACTTGAAAAGAAAATTCAAAAAAGTCCCGCAACTGTCGTGTAAATTCCATATAAAACTCGGTTATAATACACTCAGTGGGACAAGTATTCGAGAAGTAATTTCCATTCTCGTAGTACGTCTCGTCTACGTCTATACCTGATATATTTTTGTCATGACAAAAGTCAAACTTTATGTTGAAAAATTATTTATTTTATCTTAGCTGTTTTTCTTATATGGAATTTGGCATTTGTCATGATAAAAATATATCAGGTATAGACGTATAGTTAACAACCAACAGCGTTGCCAATTTAGCGCGTTTTAACTATGCCGAACGCGATTTTTTCGTCCTAGTGCGTTTAATAAAAATGGCGCTAAATTGGTGCGGTTTTAGTAAAGTAAATATATATGTATAAAAGAATATTTTAAGTTTTTTATCGTTTTAAGCTTCTTACATTTTGTTGAGGAAAATAGCGTGTTTCGGTTATAAAAAGTTGACAACGCTGGCGGCCAAAGATTCGTTAGTGGCCTTTCACACTTGGGCCATTTCTTGCCGGACAGAAAATTGCAGCAGTCTGTGGCAGCACTGTCAAGTGTTTGTATAAAGAAATTTTTGAGGAAAAAAGTACTCCCAAGTGTTTGTTTTCGAGCGCAGAACTTTGAATATTACACAATTACTGAATATTACACAATTACTGAACGTACCCAGGTACTTATGAAATCACTAACATTCAGCCATGTCACAGACTTCAATTCCGTTCGGAAACGGAATTCAATCTACCGCATTTTTGTAGCAACTGGTTTCTAAAAAAGAAAACTAAAATACGCAAATTTATCGGGTGTGTCCAGGCTGTTGGCGGCGCTATTATGGTGCGGTATGCTCTAGTTAGGGCTTGACATATTAGGGTTGATTGAATTCAGATTCCGAACGAAATTGCGCTCTGTGACATGGCCGATTAACTTCAAATTAATGTTAACTGCAGACTACTCAAGTTAATTATTTTTTTCAATTTATATACCCTGTTCTGAAAACGCATATCGCTTACAATTCGAGTTTTCGATTGGAAAACGCCAAACAGGTGTTCTGACATACGAAGACACCTGAAATTTGGCGTTTTCAAACAGCTAGTGTATACTGAAGAGATCTGGGGGTTACTCTGTAATGCGATGCGAAAGGAAAACTGTTCGCATTTGTATGTTATTAACATTGCAATGCGAAAGCTTTTCTTTCGCTTCGAATTACAGAGTAACCCCCCGGTTTATTTTATTTATGGGTCGATTGTGAATGGCAACCGAACCTACGTTGCGTTGCCAGTTGCTAAAAATGGTATTATGGATGGCAACTGAGATCTGATAATTTCAGTTGCTATTTAGTGTTTTTCTGACAACCACAATTTTCCAGTTGCCGGCTAGCAACGCAACTGAAGTTCGGTTGCTATCCATAATCGACCCATTAAACTGTACTTTAAAGGGTATCGATGCTAGCCTGGCAGTCCAGAGGTCGTGCGTTCGATTCCTGCCATATACCCTGGGTGTTTTCCGCAGACAAGCAAAATTTCTACAACAAAAATTGCACGTGTAGACCGAGAATAAGGAGTAAAACAGCTTCATAAGTTTAAATTCGGAGTCCTTTTTTGATATAGTTTGTCGTCAGCGGTTTCAGTTGTATTATCAACTAAACCTTTGTCTTTTTATTCATGTCAGGACCTTTCCATCTTATAATTAAGAATGTGTTTCATATTTCTTGTTTTTTTTTTATTTTTTATTAATTCTTCTTAGAATTGTTCTTTTTTCAAATATTTTTTGTTTACTCACATATTTTTGTTTTATTAATAATTTTCTGTTAAATTTTAATTAAACTCTCCTTAAAATGTATATGCTCAAACTTGGGGTAGATAAATACATATTTAGATATATGTATTGTTTTATATATTTTTTTAATAATCAATATTTTTTTTTTTAAATATAAAGATGATTTTTTTAATTAAGTTATGAAACTACTTAAAACTTAAAAATTAAAAAGAAAAAAATGGACAAAAAATCTAAATAAGTTTTTGTTTATATTTCTTTTCCTTTAATATAAATGTTTTATAAAAAAGTTATACTTTGTTTGAGAAGTAGAATGAAAATAAAAGTTTTTATTCTTGAATGCATGAAACAAGAATAGATGTCTGCTAAAAAAAAGAAATAATTAAAGGTAATAGTTTTAAAATAGCTTAATATAAAAAGCCATATTATAGAAATAAATTTACACGATGGCATATTTCATGCGGCATGACTTTTTTTTATTTGCCAATAGAATGGGCAGGGGAAACAAGTTGCGTGCCAAAAATGGTCTGAAATAAAATTTCAGATTTTTTATCAATTTTCTTCACTGCATTTGCTCCTCAGCACCAGTAATAAGCAAATAAAAAAGTTTCATGAAGAAAATATCATGAAATATTTCATCATATAAATTTATGCTAAGAAAAATAAAAAAAGAAAAGTATGGTAACGCGCAGATATATTATGGTGGTAGTGACTGGTAAAAAAAAAGAGGAAGAGGAGAGGGAAAGCTGTAGTTGATGTTCAACTTCATTTGATTGGTTAAATGGTTGGTTTGACTCCTATATAAAACGTGTAAAAATCGAACATAAATAACAAGACGTTTACGTTTTTGCTGGCAAAAACTTAACAAATTTTGTCAGAGAAAAAAAAGTGGGAATTTTTTCCGTTTTTACGTTGTAGTTTTGGTTCAATCCATTTTCTTCATAGATTTTAGAGCTCGCTCTCTTAGTTGTTTTTCTAAATCCTCATTAACTCCACCCAACAACATTGATGCTGTATTGGTGACTTTACCGGAGGATTTATCTTCTCTGCGGTGTGAGTCGAGGTTGTTACCTTCATCATCACTGCTGGATGAGCTATCAGCCTTTTTGTTCTTCTTCTTATGTTTCCGGTGTTTTTTACTCTTTTTGCTACTATGTTTTTTGTGTTTCTTGTGTTTTTTCTTTTTGCTGGATTCAGCATCTGAACCGCTTGATGAATCGTCATCGGAATTACGTTTCGATGAGGACTTTTTTGCCTTTTTACGTTTCTTTTTAGCGGTGTGCTCATCCGTATCAGAAGAATCATTTTTAACCTTTTTACGTTCATTATTTGAGGCTGAATGTGTACGTTTGCGGATTTGCACTTTGGAAGCTTTTGTCTCCATTTCCGACTTACTGGCCTCCTCTGACTCTGAATCAGTTTTTGGCTTCTTATGTTCTGATTTTGCGTTGCTAACTTTTTTGGTAGCAGACAACGATGTTGATGATGTGGTAGTTACTAGTTTTTCACCACTAGTTTTAGCACGTTTAGCAGAGGATTGAGAAGACATTGTAGTGGTTTCTCTTACATCAGCATGTTTGCGTTTTTCTGCTGCCTCGATGGACAATTTATCGCGTTTGCGATTTTCTTCCTCCATATTATGGGAGGATAATTTAGTTTCTCTATTATTGGTTTTAGCAGCAGCAGCTGTAGACTTTGCAGACGACTTTTTCCTTCTCTGCTTTTCATCTTCAGAGTCTTCCGATTCACTTTCACTAGACGATGTTTGCGGCTTGCGCTTATTAAGCTTTTCAATTTTCTCAACTTTTTCCAATTTTTCAGACTTTTTAGTAGACAACGCAGCTTGTGGCTTCTTCAAATCCTCTTTAGCTTTGGCCTTTTCTTTTTCTCGTCTTATTTTTTCACGATCCTCTTCGTCCGAGCTGTCGTCCTCATCATCGCTGTCATCGCTGTCATCCGAACTATCTGAGGAACTTGATTCACTATCTTGTCGTTTTTTAGTCAACGACTTTTTATCCTTAACAGATGCTTGATTTTCAACTACAGCATTACCTGTCTGCTTGCGCTCATGGGGTTTAAGGAATGGAGAAGGTGTCCTAGATAGGCTAAGACTATAACGATCTCGTCTACCGCTAGTAACAGTAGTCTGTACAACTGGTAACTTCTTTGTTTTAGTTTCCACGTTTGCTATAGGTTCTGATTTAGAATATTTGCGTGCTGCTTCTTCCAGTTCATCTCTGGATAAATCTATAGTTTTAACAGCAGGAGCACAATATTCCACCGAAGAACGTCCTGAATGAATAAAAAATACAAAAGAAAAATAAAAAAAATAAAAATATTAGTTAGAAGTCATAAAGACATATTGTTAGCGATTTACTTACCACCGCTTTCCTTAGAACGATTAACAACTTTCTTGTGACGTTCTTGTGACCTGCTGAGACTGCGATTTTTACGCGTCTTCTCTTTGGAGGGTGGTGGAGAGGGCTTTTTATCCTCACTGCTACGACGAGTACTTGTGTTCTTTTTCAAATTCTCATTGTCCGACTCATCTTCCCAATTAGAGCTGTGTGAAGGCGATCGTTGCTTTGGTTTATTGACAGATGTAGCATTTTTTTGTGGTTGATCCCAACGATTGAAGCCTCCACTACTAAGTGCAGTACCACTAGCCAAGCTACGTCCGCCACCACGTTCCGGTGAAGATCCCCGCAGTGGAGAAGAAGGACGTCTTTCTCGGGAAGTGAGTCTTCCTTCGCGGGAACGTCTTGGCGGTGAACCACGCCATTGGGGAGAATATTTTCGAAATTGATTTTGAACGGGTGAAAAGCGTCGTTCACGTGAAAAGCGCCGTTGTGGTGAGTTGTTTCGACGATTATCAAATCTATTACCTCCACCCATCATGCCTCTGGCACCACCACCACCGCCACGGTCACGACTTAAGCTTCTACGATTCCAGTGATTCATTCGGCCGCGATTGTTGCGATTATTATTGCCTCGAAATTGCAAGGGAGAGCGACGACGATTGAATCTATATAAAAATTTAAATATATGTATTAAATGCTGTTTATCTGAAATGATATAAATTTTTAACTAAATGTACCTTCTTGGCGAGCGTGAGCGATTACGTGAAAAAGAACGCTGTCGCGAACGTGATCTTCTTCTGGACCTGGAACGTTGCTGACGTTGTCCACCGCCACCTCTCTCATCAAATCTTCCTGGGGATCGTCTATTACGATTATGCATAAAACCTCTGCCCCTGCTGCGTGAATCACCCCTCCTGCTACCATTCCCTGGTCGGCCACTATCTCTCTCCAAAGAACTGGCTGAAGAGTCTCTGTTATTCCGATATTGCCTCTTATTTTGTATACTATTTTTATTGCGCTTTAATTCAAAATCCTCCTGTGGTGGTTCGGGCGAAAGGGAGAGACTGGCTGAACGTGATGGCGTACGTTTGTTATTACGTTTAGGACTTGAGCGGGCCGATGAGTGCGAGCGAGAGCGCGAAGAACGTGGTGGTGATCTGGGTTTGAGTTTTCTAGGCGGCGAAGCGGCTCTACTGCGGCTACGAGATGCGGATCGTTTATTTTTTGCTGCAAACGGATTACGTGGATTTTTAGATGCAGATCCTTTTTTATCATGACCATTTTGTGCCGGATTAGAGTCTCGTGATTCTGAACGATTGCGTTTTGGTGAAGCCGGTTTGGGTGGCGGACTTGCTTTGCGTTTTTCTACAGAACGTGATCTAGATTTTCGATTTCGGGAACGTGAACTATCCCTGCGCTTTTGAGGAGTCTTAGAACGAGACTTTTGTCGACGTGCACTGCGATCTCTAGAACGGGATCTTCGTCTCCTGCGATCCGGAGAACGACGACGCGGCGATCTTGAGCTGCGTCTACGTTCTTTTTCTCTTGAACCATTTCTCCGCCGTTGGGGTGAGCTGCGATCACGTGAAGAACGTTCCCTTTGAACTGATCTATCCCTAGATCGTTTACGTGGTGATCTTTTCTTATCTGGAAAATTATCCCTGGATTTCGATCTAGATTTATCCCGTTTGACCGATGAATTCTCAGTATTATTTGCATTTTTTTCATCATCCTTATTTGAACTACGATTTTCGTCAGAGTTCGAGCGATTTTTAGCCGATAAATGCGAACGCACCTGTTCAATAGCACTGAGAGTGCTGGGAGGCAACTGTTGTTCACGTTCTTTTTGTGTTAAGTCACGCTCTTTGCCTCCTCCACCTGCAGAACCTCCGCCACCGCCAGTTCGTCGATCGCCACGATCTCTTGATCGAGAACGAGAACGTGTTCTAGATCTATCATTTCTTTCGCGATGCTTGATCTCTTCTTCTCTTTTAATAATTTCGTCTTTCTTTTGTTGTATGAATTCAGCTGGTATGCCAGTCTCACTTTCTTGTGCGGACAGCAAGAGCGCCCATAATTCACCCATAAATTGTCGAGCATTTGGACCATTCAAAAATCCAGTCATGTTTATTTGCATTTTCTTCGGACAAGGAAATTTTTCCTCCTCCAGTTGGTTGTATACAAACTCAGCCACAACATCGTCTTCCATGTGCAAGATATCGGTAATTTTTTTGCTAATCCATGGCCTCAGCACATCCAATTTTACTTTGGACATATCAACACGTTTATTGAGACAATCACCAAATTTCATTTGTTTCATAAGTTTCTTTTCTTTGTCGCTAAAGCGAGTGTCTTGTTGTTGTGTGGTGCCCTGAAAGTTATGTATATGAAATAAATTTTTATTGGACGATAATCATAAGCTAATAAAATATTATTAAAAAGTTATTTAGCAAACATTTTTCCTATGTATTTGTATCCAAATGAAATATTATTAAAAAAGTACATATGTATGTACTTTGAAACTTTACACTATATAAACTTTTCATTTCTAAACACAAAAGCTTATCCCGGAGTGGAAAATAGATTTTATGAACCAAAACATTAAGGTTTCAACGTCTATTCGTCACTATAAAAACCTTTGAACAGGCGGTGTTAACAATTTTATCAAAGATGTTTGCCAGGATCAGTAAATAAGTGTTTTCTTTCGCCCAGTTTGCTGATGCGAAATTATACTATGGTATAGATTTATTGAAAACTGTTATACATATTTAACGAAAAAGTAATTATAACCAAAGAATGGACTAAGTCCAATACAATTAACTTATACAATATAGCTCATAAATATAACTAAAGGTATTTTTGTTATCTTAGTCTGTAAGGATTTTTTTATCCATAGACTGAAATAAATAAATAAATGAATAAAATAAAGAATGTTTTCCGCTGTGCCGTAAACTAAGTTTGGATACTCTTTTCTAAAATTGTGATCGGCAATTTTGGATTGTTGTTGTTTCTCCATTTTTTTCACGTGAAAAATTGTTGATTTTTATTCAATATGTTAGTGAATGTTTTTCCTATTTATATCTTTTCAGCAAACTACGGAAATATCGATGGTTTTTCAAAAAAATTTGAGGTTTTCCTTCCGTTTTCTTCATTAGTGATTTTAAGTAAATTCTAAAGACTATTTCGATTGCCGCAATATTTCTTTGGTATGGCTGATTATGAAATAACTGCCCGAAACGCTTTCTAAAAATGGTAATTTACTGATTCCAACCGTATTTCCGAGCTTCGGTCAGAAAGTTGGCATAATTTGGCGAATTTGTAGTTCAAGTCGGTCAGTAAGCGTACCGAAAATAAAATTTTTCTGAAGTATGTGGCAATTCGGCACGATCTCTGAAGGAGTTTTCTGGGGGAATTATAAAGGAATTTTCGACGTCGTCGGGTGAATACTGGTTTCCTCAAAATCTATTCGGCTTCTAACCGTACAAAGGATCAATTTCTCAAATTCAAAAACATCGGTTAACTGGTTAAAGGATATCGTTGTCGGAAAATTTTGAACATTTGTCTTAATTACTACATATCGTGACTCATTTCTGGTTAAGCTCATATGCCAAAAAGTCAGAATGGAGAAAAACGACAAAGAAGATTTACATGAAGTTTTCTCAAAATATACCCGATAGAATAGTAGTTTCAACACTGCTTCCGGCATATGTTTGGAAGAAAAATTTAAATTTTTGTGAACTTTCATCATTCCGGTTTAAAATTAACATTTTTTTACTGAAAGGAAAAAATCTTGTTTTGCGCTGCATTAGTCACTTTTTTATTTTATTTGTAAAAAGTAGCTTTTTGTGCTGCATGTGTATACTAACTGCTGTGTATTGAGTAACTTGTTATTGATATGAAATTTCCTACTGTTTATTGAAAATAAGCGTATAAATGTTAAGATATTTAAATGGAATGAAAAGTAAATATTGATTAAACTCGGTATTTTACTTGATTTCTATATTTTTTTTTATTTTTTTTTTTTACAAAAAATGTATCAAAATGATATCGAGCACAATGAATGCTTGATATCTCAGAAACCAGAAACAAATTCTCGAAACAGATTTCGGATTCTGAAAGAGGATATTCATAATATATACCCCAAACTTAGCTCAATTTTTTGAAAAATGGTCGGTATGCCAAAACCGAAATGAGGTTAGAAGTTCCAGTTCTCACCGTTTTTCATATGTTAGCAAGTTTCAATGAATTTAAATTATTGCACTTGCTTGCGGTTTCACAAGTTTTTTGCATTTTAAATTTTCAGCAACTTTTATTAATAACTTTAACGGCCATGTCACACTGGTTTTTATTATTATTATTTCTTTATTTAGCATATCTATTGCTATTATTACAAAATTACAAAATTGTGACGTTTCCTTGTAAAAAGCATCCACCTTCATAAGTGGTAAAAGTGAACAAGAACGCTGATGAGACGGTGTAGCGGCCTGTCGAAATCAGTAGTACTGATCCGTTGTGCTAATCTGATTTGAATATCCCAACACTCCACTCTTAATAAAAATAATTTGAATTTACATTAATTCAAATATTGAACTAAAAAGCCGAAATAATAAAATTTCAGACTATACCTCAGTTCAAAATAAAATTATGTAAATATAATTAAAATTTTTAATTTAGGGAAAGGCCACAGTGACGTTTTTAATTAAGGCCAACATAAAAATTTTAATAATTGATAAAAAAAAAACTAAACAGTTGTGCTTACATTTTTGTTCTAACCACTTTATTAAATAATTCAGGCAGAAACTCGCTTTTTTATTGTAAACTAATTTTCGTTATTTTTTCCAAGAAAATTCAGCTTTTTCTAAATTTATGAGATAAAAGTTTGTGTTTAAAAAGCTACTAAGAAAAGCACATGTTTAATGATATTTTGACAAATCCAACAGTATTTAAAAAAAAAATAGCCTTACCAAAAAGTAAATAACAGGTCATTAACTTACATACATGCAATATCTCTTATTATTTTTTCCAACACTGTATATTGGTTAAAAATCAAAATGTTTACATTATTTAACTGTTTAGTTTTTTCAAGCAATTTTAATTGTTTTACATACTTTTCCAAAGTACATATGAAGCCTTTTCTGCAATAGTAATAACAAAAAAAACGAGATCTTCGAGTTAACAAGGCAGAATTAATCGCCATACCATTCTTCATATTGTATAAAAACGTCATAAAAGTATTTTCTATACTCTACTCTTAAGAGAAGAATCAAATTTTATTTTACCATTAAAGCATAGTACGCAGTTCTCTCTGACTTTCAGCCTCCTATAAGAAGAATGTATACAAAAAACAAACTGAAGTTCAGGTTTGAATAATTTTCAGGCAACTTTCCGTTTGGTATTACTTGCTTCATCGTTGTAAAAACCTGATGACGAAAAATGCTAGAATTTTATTAAAAAATGATAAAATATGCTGAAAAAAATGCTATAAAAATTTCATCAAAATTGCAAAGAAAACTTTTAATATGTCTGAACAATGTAATTAGCTTGGTATAAAACTACCACGTACATATATAGTTAGTATTTTATTATACTTTATAATTGAATTTAAAACAAAAAATAAATTAATTTTAACATAAAAGAGTAGATAATCACCCTTAAAGTTCAATTAGTCGTGACATAACCATAACCATAGAAAACAGCTGTTCGAACCAACCTTATGGACAACACTGTATTTGATTATAGGTGACTTGCTATAACGCCATAGCCATAACCATAGAAACCAATTGGTTTTTTGGCATAACCATAAGCTGAGAGAACAAATTTATTGTGTATTTATCTGTTTTGTTTTTATTTTTTACATTCGCTGCATTTTTGAATTTATATTTTAGCTTGTGCTTCTTCGTATATTCATAGATTTTATTTTTAGCATATTTTCTAATAAAATGGATGAAAAAGTATGGTTATGGCTATGGCCGCGGTTATGGATATGTTGTTATGGTATGGTACGACTAACTGAATTGACGTTTTCCAAAATATATCAGGTTCGTGAGCCGGTCCGTATATGATTTTTTTTTACAATTGCAGATTGCTCATAAGACAACTTATGTACTTTAGGATATCATTTGAAATGTCTTTTGAATTCGCATTTAGTGGTGTATAATAACGCCATCAGCTATATAACTCTATTGCAGCAAAGGCTTGATTGTAATTAATCTGCAATTTCGCTTTTCACTATTTACAGTTCAACGATTTTTAAACAACTTTGAAAATTTGTTAACAAAATATTCATTCTAAAGTTTAGTTTTAATTATGTTTACATGATGATTGTATTATTGGAGCACATCTGAAATTCATTATTTCTTTATTAACTTTGTTATTTTAAGATATTCTCCCAATGTTATTTGAAAAAAGTTTTATAGTGGTCTACTGATGATTTGGTAAAGCAGCAGCAGCATGCTTAACCCGCAACAAATACAACTTTTTATTCATAACCCTACGTCTATACCTGATATAATTTTATCATGGTAAATGTCAAACTATATATATATATATATAATATATATATATATATATATATATATATAAAAACAGCTAACATAAAATAAAATATTTTTCAATATAAAGTTTGACAATTGTCATGATAAAATATATCAGGGGTCTAATCGTCGCTTTCGATATCGATCTGATTCGATCGAGTTTTCTTAGTTTGAGGTTATGACATTCGATATCGAACAATGTCTTTATATTGTTCAATAGCGAATGCCATAATCGCAAACTAAGAAAACTCGACCGAATCAGCTCGATATCGAAAGCGACGATTAGGCCCCAGGTATAGACGTGGGGTTAGTTCTCTTAAAATGTGTATGCGTCGAGAAATATTAGCATATAATCAATCCATAATTGACGTTTGCTCCACAATAAAATTTTCCGGGATTTCTATTCAATATAATTCAGATTATGTGAGGAATGTAGTAGACATGTCACATATACTGAAATCGAATATGTTGATATTGGCACATTTGGGTAATGGATATATTTTCTTTGTATTACGTGATAGAAATATGTAAGATACACTTAACAGGTTTTTAACATATACAGCCTCGCTACAATGAAAACTGGCATGGAACCAGAATAAATAAATTCTTCGCATACCACAGTCAATTAGATGGGTGGTATTTTTATGTCCACCTCCTAATGCTGAAAACTTGTACTGTAGTCATTGTTTGGTATATGAAAACTATTTTGCGTGAACATACATTTTTCATTGCCTTGAATGCAGATGAGTATATATATAAAGCTGCTGAATATGTTGAATTCTGGAGAAGCAAATGAGCTCAGGAGCCTTCTTTTTCCGCCATAATAGGTTTACCGGATATACTATTGTAACTCGAAATACAGTTAAGCTTCAAGACAGATTTGCTCATCATTTATATGTAGATGTACAGCATTGAGGAATCAGGTTAAAACTTGTGTTTTTGAAGATCTGAGGTGTATATTTAGATATCATCTACGAATGCGTTATACAAATTTAGAATGCTGCAATGATTAAGTATCCTACTTTGATGCCTCATATGAAAAGTCCTGCCTGTTGCACGTGCTGGCGACATTAAGGCATCAAGGAGTACTATCCAGCAAAAAATTTGTCATTGCAGATAGCCTAACCCATGTTGAATATTTAAATTATAAAGGATTGAAGTATCACAGTTCTAAATCTAAATGGGCCAGATAAAATTAAGGTTAGGTTAAAATATACATGTTTTCATGGCTAAAAATGCAAAAAGAACTTAAAATATGTAGATATAATAGGTGGAAAACTTGTACATAATCTTATTTTTACATTCTGATAAAAGTTGACATAATTATGTTCTAAGAACTGATAAAACATAGCCTCGAAAGAAATAGTGGTCTAAATTAATATACATATGTACATACCTTAGCAAAACACATTTGTTATAGGTACATAGATATTAACTATAAAAACCATTAAAGCTAGGTAGTATACAATATTTTAAGCTTCTAATTCGAAAACAATTATGAAAAGTAACATCAAAACGTTTAATCAACTTACCGTGAACATCATTTTGTCACCCTTAATTTATAAACGGGGGACGTATTTATGAAGAAGCAAATTATTAAACAATATGTATTGGAAAAGTGGTCAAGGAAAAAATGTGTTTATTTTTGCACAGCTACACAACTTTAACTTTGCCTTTTTTCCGTATCGTAATTATGTCATTTTTCAATAATTAATATTAGTTTTCATTCCTAATTTTCAACTCAATTCTCTTAAATTTCCCACACTTTTCTTGTTAAGATATAATTATTAATTATTTCACCCACAAGACCGACAGCAACATTAAAAAAAAACCGGGTACAACTCCAAACGGCGTGGTGCAAAATAAACACACGGAAAGAAAAAACAAGAGCAGCAGCAGCAAAAATAGCAACTGCTTTATCTTGACGACAGCAACGAAAGCAGCATTAAAAAGTAATATGAAGAAAAAATCAGCAAGGAAAAAATTATGGAATCTTTTTTTTCGGTTCTATTTTTTGCGTACTAAAAACACTAAAAGACACACGTTTAATGTTATTTTGCAAGCAAATTCATTGTTTTTTATGATTTTACTAGTTTTTACAATATTTTCAATAAAAATACTGTATTTTGAATAAAAATTTACACAATTTTTTATACGGCTCTATGCAAAATGGAGACGCACCGAAAAGAAAACTTAACGAATTATTCGTCAAAAAAAAAGTATTGCTAGTTCGTTTTCTTTTGCACTCAACACATGTAAGTGCTGGCGACATCTGCCGTGCAGTGGTGTAAAATATATAATGGGGAGACAGTGGTGGGAACTCTGTGATTTTTCCGTCAATCTATATACTTTGTACTTTTTTACGGGTAAAAAAGCGTTTTAGCAGCAATAACAACACGGCTTTTTATTGTTGTTTATGTTCGAGGTTGTCAAAAAGCACAAAAGAAATTTAAAAAAAAAATTTATATGTTCACATGTGTGTGTTTACTTCGCCATGTTTTTTTCAGTAGTGTGGGTGTGTGTTGGTATAACATAAACAACTTTTGACAGAGTCGAACCCAAAAAAAAAGTTCATTAACGCTTCACCACTACCTGTATTATTCTACCATGGTGGGAGTCTAGTGAGTTTTTTTGGGAAGAGAACTATGTAATTTTTAATCCTGTTTTCACATGGTAATTTCAAAGGATTTTGATATAATACGATAGTAAATCATTTCATTAAATACATTTTAAATATTGTAAATAATCTTAATTTTATATATAAATCAAACATATTCGGGCATGTTCTGTATTTCAGTGGAATTAAAATGTGCGAAATCATTATTATTACTTAAGTATATACATATGAATATAGAGATACATTTTTTGAGAAATATTTCAAATTCTACAAAATTTAGCGATTTTCGAGGCTAAAAAACTTAGTAAAATTGGTAAAATTTTAGCTTTTCACACAATCTAGCGGGTTTTGATTACAAAAGTCTACCATCACTGGTGGTACAAGAACAGGACTAGCGCTGTCAACTCGGTGCTTTTCGCACTGTTTTTAGTGCTTTATCAATTTTTCGATGCGAAAAATTTTCAAGCTAGTGCTCGGTGCTTTTTTATGCTTGTAGACGCATAATTCAGTTATATGTGAACCGATTTTCGAAATTAGTTTTTGGTTTGAGAGGGTTTGCCTGTAGTTTGTTCCCATGATTTTTTTCCGAATGTTGGAGGGGGAAATTTTTTCCCCCACCCATGCATAACTCTGTCCTTTGTGAATCGATTTTCAAAATTCGTTTGTTGGCTGAAAGGTTTTGTTTGGTCGCACAATTTTTTCGAAAATTTGTGGGGAAATTTGCTCTACTCCGCCACGTATAGCTCTGTCATTTTTAAGCCGATTTTCAAAATTGTTTTTTGTTTGAAAGGGTTTGCCTGCAGTTTTGTTGCATATGTTTTATATCGGTGGGGAAATTTTCATTTTGAGTTCGGATTTTAATTTTGTAACGTGCTTTTTCCCAAATTAATATTTTGCTTTGAGTAAAATATAACAGTTTTATTAATATACATTGAAATTGGCTATGGAGGAGTATTAGTAAGAAAATAAAAAGGATGATTGATTATGGAGCTCATGTTTTAACTTTGACATTATATTAAACTTTTAATCATACGAATAAGAAGTTTATACTTCTTACAAAATTATAATTAATGTAATTTTATAATTCCCAAAAAAAAAACTTTTTAATTGTAAAAGTTATTACAAATTTTTCAATTTTAACTTGGGTTCACATGGAAAAATAAAAAAAATATGTTTTAAAATAATCCCGGCTCGGGAATGTATTTCTTTCCCGGTATTTCCAAAAACCAGTTTCGACTGGCATCCCTATCACAGCTACACACCGGTCAGTGTAGCCACAAACTATAGCCTGTGGTGTAGACACGCATTACTTAGTAAAGACAAAAATGTGCATTCGCGTGATAAGAACTTTGCTGCAAAGCATATATGTATGTTCTCTAATACGCCCACTGCGCTTAGTACACTTAAAACCAGGGGTCGAGTACTCGCATACGTGATTGAGTAAAATTGTTCGAAAATTTTGTTTTTGGGATTACGTCATACAATAATCGAGCACATACATGCTGCTTAAATTCCATTAGTTAACACTAGAGCGATCGAAAACAATATTTTCTTTTATTTGTATGTTTAGCAAAATAGCATGGAACATTTCCAATAAACCTTATTACAATCGTCAAATCGACTTGGTTGTTGAACTAGCTTAAAGAGTCAGAAAATTTTTCTTTAATGTATTACAAATTCTTAGTCGACTCAACAGCCGGTGTAAAACAATCTCGTTAAGACATCCATTCGATACGTGACGAAATTTTATTCGATGCGAAAGCCTACTCGATAACGAATGCGGTAATTCGGCCCCAGCTATATACTATCCATCAACATAAATAATTTCATTATGCATTATTAATACATACATACATATACTTTTTCTTTATTATTTTAATACATTAATACAAACATCTGTATATAAATGCAACACATTTATAGTTAAATTTAAAACTTAAAGCTATTTTCTATAAACTACATAAATTTAGAAATACATAAATTAATTTAATAAATATTATTCCAAAAGCGACATTTCCCTTATATAGGGTAGAAAAATGTTACATTTGAAAACCACAAAGTACGGTTGAATTCCAAAACAAAATACATTGTAGTGATGCAACTTCTTAGTTGCTTTGTTTTTGTAAACAAAGTAAAGGCGCATCACTACAACAATGTATTTTTATGTTTTGGAACTCACCCTACATATAGAAAAATAAATATTTTTTTGCTTAAAAAGTTAATATCATAAAAATGGGAAACAAGTCTCAAACAAACGTTATATGTTTGCTTTACTTAAGTCCTTACGACGATTTTTTTATTATTAAAATTTGCTTAACGATCATTTGTTAATTTCATACATAAAACTTAAGAATTAAATTAATTTTGATTTAAAAATTTTTTTTAAATGTAAACTATTTTTAAACTATTTTTAATTATTTGTTTGTTATTGAAAAATTCAACTACGAATTCGTGAAAGGTGAACTTTTTTTGTAAGTACATATTTGAAGTTGTAAAATATAAATGTTTAAGAATAGAACTGCTTGAAAAAGGTAAAAGTTTTTTATTAATTTTTTTTCATCCGCAACATATTTTCCAATGTTTACATAGCGTCTTCACGAGCCATTGATTTGTCTTGACAAAAGTCAAAGTCGATATGAAAAAATAGCACTAATCGTTTTCTGATGTTTTTATGTATGAAGTTTGACAAATGTTAGAACAAAATTATGTCTCGTAAAGACGGAGTGTTAATGATTGTATTTTACAAAAATGCTGAGATTGAGTTGTATTCTCCTTCGATTGATTAAAACATATTTTATTTTGCAACAGCTAAACTCTGGCAATGGAAAAATCTACTCCAGCTTTGGTGATGCCACTATAAGAATGCCCTACCATAAACCATAGTCCCATTTGAACATTTTTATGTTCGCAAGCGTCAGATTTCACGTGAAAAATAAACACTAAATTACTCTTTCTTTTCACTATGAAATTTGATCATTGCAAGCACAAAAAATGCTACGTAGAGACGGGGGGCTTCATATGGAGACTCGCGCTCATCATTATATAAATTCATCAGGTGTAGAGACTTGATAAAGCACATACATACATACATATGTATTTATGTATGTATCGTATATTGCAAAACAAATGTTTAATTTCCTTGCCATAAATTTGTCGAGACAAACATCAAGGTCGATATGATGAAACTAGTCCTTGTCCACACGATACAGTTGCGTAACTCTTGAGTTTATTGGAGTGAGAGAAGAGACAATTGTGAAGGGGTATACTTGAAGATTACTTTCATTTTCTTCTTTGTAATTTTTAACAATAAAAACCAGTTCTATGTAAAAAGCTTTTATGCTTGAAGTTTGACAAATATGCGAACAAATTTATGGCTCGTCAAGATGATGTATTACATATGAATTTTTTCCAGATGATATATAATTAAGACTACATATATTTAAAGTTTTCGCTTCGAAGCACAGTATTTTGAAGGAATTAATTTTTTATTTTTTGAAACATGAGATACATATCACTACTTTTGGTAGTTTTTTCTTCAAACTTGTTATATTTTAAAGATTTTAAATGTTTTATGATTTTGTTATTGTTTTCAAAACAATTTCCGCCTATAAATAATACCTACATGTAACTTAATTAAACTATGGTATCATGTTAGGTTCTTGAGTCACTCCTGTCGAGTATTTGGGCTTACAAACACAACCACTTTCCACCAAAACATAATCCTGGCCCGTTAAGGTGACTGGGCCCAAAGGTATAACCAAAAATAAATACGGCACATAAGTTTGAGTACATTCACCTCTTACAACATCGCATTCAGAAGATCTAAAAGGAAGTATGCGGGAAATAGAGAGAAAGAGAAGATGTAAAACAGTAAGACAACAGTTAATTTCAAAAACTTACTCGCACACTTCGAAAACAACTTGCTGCAATAGATCAGGGAATTTTTGTACAATTGTAACAGGTTGTCCCGAAGTCAGACTGACACCATACATGGGAGCTGTGGTATTATAGCGTGTCTTGCATAAACGTGCCGGTGTACTCCTGCATAGATCGACTTGGGGTGTTTGCTTTAATGAGCGACCTATAAATTGAAACGATAATACAAAAGCAAGATAATTGTATTAGTTTTCAAAATAACAATGAAGAAAAAAATGACTACAAAATAAAACAGTATTTGTAATTGGTATTTAGCTGTTGTACGTTTTAACGCTTATAAAGTAGGTTATTATACATACATACTTATATTTACATCCTAACTTCAAAATGTTTCTAGAATAATATAGAAAGAATTAATTAGCCAGCTTTAAGTGAAATAAAAATCAATTACATACTATTAATTTACAGCAATAACAATAAGTTAAACATGAAAACGTGCGATGAAAATAGGAAATAAAAATTAAACGAACCATTAATATATAGCAGATACATACATATTAAGTGCATATACATACGTGTATCTACATATCAATCAATTCTAACGTAGAAAGTACAAGACTTAAGTGATTGCTGCTTAATATTCTTGCCGTCGCACAGTGGCAAGGAGTGCAAATATATATATGAAATAATAAAATATCACATATCATAGCAGAGCTTTAGACTTAATTTTTTATGTTATGAGCAGGGCTCGGACTTTCACGCAAATGCATGTTTTTTGTGGTGATAGATAAAGAGGTATTGGCTAACTATCTATCCGAATCATCAATATAACTAATCAGAGCAACTCAGGCGTAGTTCTATTTCGAATTTTGTTTTTTTTTTATTAAAGCCATTGCACTAAAAAGCATTTTAATGTCGGCGTTAGAAAACGGTAAAACCAGCAATGAGA
The DNA here is from genome assembly GCA_956483635.1 of Panzeria rudis. Lineage (NCBI taxonomy): Eukaryota > Metazoa > Arthropoda > Insecta > Diptera > Tachinidae > Panzeria > Panzeria rudis. Next base: position 10,663,148 of record OY101451.1, read on the forward strand.
TTACAAACGTTTTAAAAATGGGTAGCTAATTATTAATCTTAAAGAAATTAAATTAAAAAAATTGCATACAACCTAATTATGATAAAACAGCATTTAGCATTTTTGTAAAAATATTAATGTTTTTAGCCAAACAGAAATGCTAAATCTAGCAGTGAAAATGCTAAAATGGCAACGCTGCGTAGGAGTCCAATTTAATGTGTAATTTAATTAACGCACACATTCGAATAGTGACATACATATGAGTATCATTAGCACTTTTTTGATTCAAATGCTTAAGAATTCTATGTCGTCGGTCTCTGCCACAAGCAATGCACTCACTGTTCAAATATTTGACCATATTACAAATAATTATTTTACATTTAATAGTTGATAAGAAAGTAAATTAACACACTCACCAAAGCGATGACTATTAATATCTTCATTATTAGCTTCATTATAGGCCCTCAATAGAGCACTAGTTGTAATGGCGGGATCTAATGTTGATGGCAATTTATTTTGACGGCCACGTCGTGAACTTCCGTTCCAATTAGTAAATGTTCGCGCCACGGCCGCACTTGAAAATTTAATATGAAAATGATAAATAATAGATTAATAGTTAAACAAGAAATGGAGGAAACTTAGAAACAATAAATAGCAATTAGATAAAAAGTTTAATTATATTAGTATGTATTACTACAATTTTCATAATGCTTTTTAATAAAAATTTACCTCGGATAGGGAGCATTATTGGGACCCAAACAATCGGGTGAATCTGTTAACGCATCACCAGATAAATATTTTAAACCTCTTGCACCACTACACCTGGCAAAAGTTAATGTTTTACTATCACTACTGCTGCTGCTGCTGCTAGTGCTGCCGCTGCTTCCATAACTGTTCCACAATGAGGCTTTTGTGGTGTGGACATTTAAGTTAATAATACAAAATAATGCTAAAATCTGTTAAAAGACGAGGAAAGAAAAATAAGGTTGAGTATTATTAACACATAACAATGAATAAAAATTTTGCAATTAAATTTTTGCTGTTGTTTATCTTTATTTTCTCATTCTACATACACAACACTTATGGAACTTACTATAACGGTTACAGTTTTCTAACAACTTTTGCATGACTTTACTGGAAATTAAATATACAGCAATAGAAAAAAACGACAACAAAAAGAAAATAAAAGCTTAAGAGAAAAGAAGTAAAAAGATTTCACGAAGATGAAAAATGAAAATTGTCATATAACATTAAAATGTCGTGATCTAACATGCAAACTTAGTTTAGCAAACTATTTAGGCATGTTGGTTTAGTTGGACATGTTGCTAAATATATTTAGGTAGAATACATAAAACATGTATTACCATGAAAATGACAACCACGACTGAAAAAATTAAAACCCTTAAAACTTTTTTTAAGATATGGTAAATAGGAAAAGAACAATAAAATTTTACTATACAGAGGTATTTATACCTTATTACAATTTGTAAATATCAAAAATAACAGCTTAAACTGAATATCTCTTTGACTAATTTTAATTTCAGTTAATTGTAATATTGCAATTATACTTTAAAATTAATGTTCCAACATAAAAGAACAAGGTTCGCGAGGAAAGATAAAAGATAGGGTTCGATCAGCTGTATATTTTTTATTTTCTTTGGATGCTATTCTAATGTCACGTACGCAGTGCAAAAACATTATTTGTCAACGTCATTTGCGTTTGATCGGTCGCAGCTGTTTCAAAAAAAAATTTAAAGCGATGGTGGCGATGTAGATCACAAAACACTAGCTTTTGTTCATTAAAATCGGATAATATTTGTAAAAGCTATGAGGCCAACAAGGTTTTTCATGCACGAGGTAGTCAACTTTGACACCCTGTAGCTCACCGTGTGTTTCAAGTTTCAATATTCTTAAAGCTTAGGTCCTCTTCTGTGCTTTTTACCTACATCGTTTTGTAATCGGATCGCAAATTTCAGAGATACAGATGTATTACCTTTTTTTAATTGGAACCACAAATAGCGGAAAGTGGACTGAAAACGGGAAAAATACGTTATGTAATGTCACACATTACCCCCAAAATAAAAATTATTTTGAGTTAAAATTCAATTTAGTTCGAAAGAAATACATTAAAAAGTAAAATAAAAGATTTTTTAAATAAATTTTATTAAAAAGTTTTTCTATTTTCGCTCAGTGTAATGTCTTTCTTTACCATTTAAGTTATTTTTTTAATAAATCATCATTTGTAATACATAGGCTTCTTGTTTGTTAATATAACTTTTTACAAATTTCTTTTTGAATCAACACCCTTTTCTCTTTTCAAGTGTAAGTTAAATTATAATGTGTAGTATGTGTCATGACAAGTGTTTTTTATTAGAAATATTGACGATGTTAAAAGTCATGGACAGTGAACTTAAATTATATTTTTTTTGTTTCTTTTTTCATTATTGACATTGATATTGTCGTAATGAGTTGTATGTTTATTGTTGTAAGTTAATTACATATTTGCATACGTACATGCTTATTTAGGAGGATATAAATCTATGAATTTGAATTTTTTATATTTTATTATGACACATGTAAAAATCATTAGTCATTATCATTACGAAAATAAAAGAGACAAATTTTTTATTACTGTAAAAAATAAAAAATATATTTGAGTTTCTTTATAAACAAGACTGCGGCTTATTTCAAAGAAACGAAAACGATTTCTGGGTGGGCAGTCATCACTACACCACATTAATAATATCTTCAAACGTCAAATTGTGATGAGTCAAGTAGAAAAATGTCATTCCCAAAAATACTTCAAATAAATTGTTAGAAAGTAAAATCTTTAAACAAAAACTTTGATTACACATATTTCTTTTTTGCCACTTCCTAATACATTCATGTATGCCAAAGTGAAAAAAGTTCAATAAAAATAGCATATAAAATAGTAAAAAAATTGTATAAACAACAAAAGTAATAAAAACTAAAAAAGCAAAAACTATAATATCTTATAAGACAAATATGGTGTAAAGCTATGCGATATGATTTTACTTTCTCTGTTTTTTTTTTTAATAATCGTTTTTGTTGTGAATTTCTGGTATGAAATCTGCAGCGGACATAATTTTGATTTCATCAAGCAATAGTAAATATTTGTTTAATTAAATAAAAACAAGCACACACTAAACCGGTTCAATAAAAATTATGTTATTTAAACAATATCTAATTTTTAAAAGTTTATATTAAAAAAATTAAAAGAAAGAAATGAAAAGTTATTATACTATTATAATTGTTTATTAAACAAATCATCTTTATTCATATACAAAAAAATAATAATAATAATTAACCACTTCAAGTAATAAATAAAATAATTAAATTATCATAAACAGTTAAGGCACTTTACACAAAACACGAGCGCTTGCGTGCATTTATTAATTCATTCATTTACTCGCTCTCACAACAAACAGAACAACGACAACATGAATACACAAGAAAAACGAAAGACTTAAGCCGCAAACTTTCTATTCATTTTATGCAAGCAACAGTAACATGTGTTTATATTTGTGTGTCTGTGTGCGAAAAAAGAGTAAACATATGTTTAAACTTTAGTATTTACTGTCAGAGTGAGCAAATAATTGACTCAATAAGCGTAACTTCTATTTTTTGATGTTATTAGTTCAATGTAGGGGTGCCAGATGATTTTGACAAAAAATCGGCATATTTTCCAAGTAAAATCGGTATTATCGGCACTTCAATATTAAAAAATCGGCAAATTCAAAATACCCATTTTAAATACAATAAACCATATTTTTATTAACAAAAAATAACCAAACAGAACAATTCAGCATTAACTAATGTTTATAGCATATTAAATAACATAAAAATCAATGAAAATAAAATAAAAATAAAAAATTTCAATAGAATTGTTGACAAGAAAGCGGAACTCTTAGTCTGAGGAAGTTCTAAGAACTTTGCCGAAATGTCTCAAAGAATTCTCTAGAAACTCTGAAGAATTTTCTGGGGAAATTCAAAAGCAATTTTCGATGTGTCTGAACAATGTCGGAAAAATGTCTGACAAAACATCAGAAAATATCTGACAAAATTCGGAGCTTTTAAATTTATCAGAAATGTCGTATAAAGTTCTCACATAGAAACAGAATGTTGTAAGACCTCTTTGAATCTTCTTCTGGTATACATCTTTCTGGTGCCAATGGCAGCTCATCAGAAAGCATTTACCCATATTTTATAAGTTTAAAAATTCTAACATTAATGCGCAAGCTCTAAAGAGATAAATTAGAACTATTACAAAAACTTAAATCAGACAATGTGCAGAAGTGGCTGCTAAAACTCGTAAGCGGTAGATCAGAAAATGTGCAGACTATTCTGTTAAATGTCTTAAAGGAAATTAATCGGATAATATTTCAGAAAATTTGCAGAAACATCGTGCTAGAAAACTGCCAACTAATCTGCCAAATGTCTGAGGGAATTTTTTATACAACTTTGTTGATTGTCTGGTAAAGTCTCAGATTTTAACTGACGTTAGACATGTCAGAAAAAATTTTTACTGGGTAATTGTAAATAAACATAGCCCTTTTTCTCTTTAATAAAAGCGCTGACTGATTAACAGTTGTCTCTTTTTAATGTAACAGTGTATTTATTCTATTTCAGTGCTGCCCAACATTAATAAATTATTATAAAACAAACAAAGTTACCCTGTGTTAAGTGTTTATTAAAAAATCTGCATTTTTGGGGCAAAAATCGGCACTTTGATAAATTTGAGGCAAGAAACCGGCAAATATGAAAGGCTTGGTTCAATGGAATGAAGTCTGTGCGTGCCATGTTAAATTTTTTTAATATATTGTATTTTTTTAGCAGCAGTAAATGTTCACATCAATATGGTAACACTATATCACATAGTGTAGTGCAGTGATGCCAACTTTTCAGACTCAGAACGCGTGAAATTCTTCGAAATAGGGGGCTAAAAGGACTAAATTGAAAAAAATATACATTTAAAGCAACAACCAGTAAAATTTTTCGAAAAAACTCGAAAAGAGACGAACTTATAAACAACGATTAAGTTTTGAAACCATCTTCCAAAGCACAAATTTCCCCACCGATTTGCAGAAAAAAAATTTTGGGCCAAAAAGCAAGCAAAACCATTCTAGCAAAAAAAGAATTTGAAAATCGGTTGGAAAATGAAAGAGTTAAAAAATACACGCGAATTGCTAACATAATTTTTTTTGAAGTAGGTTAATAAATGAATAAGTTTAAAAATGTTTTCTTCAGCGAATGGTGATAAAGGGTAACGAAATAAAATTAGACTTCGGTTTGGGTCCAAAGTATTCAGAAATGCAAATCGCGCGCCGGACATAGCCGGTGCAATTTTTTGCTGGTAACCTAATACACAATTTCGTGGCTCTTGTAATACAAAATAAATGTATAAAGTTTACAACTACCAAAAACATAGTTTTCATGTAACACACATCTACTGAAAATAGTCCAAAATTACTATGCAGGTCGCCTTGCCTGGACAGCAAGGTACATGGAACCTTCAAAACAGTAATTTTCGATCTCAGTGGCTAGCTAGTAACTGTTTACATCTGGATTACAACTTCGATTTTCGGACTTTTGTCCGATCAGTTCTTAATTCTGTCCCAACGTGCAGTGGTTTTGTTCACAACTCCAAATATTTTCTTGAGTTGTAAAGGGCAACTTTATTAATTTATTTATTTTTATCTTTCAAAAAATTGAAAAACTAAAGAAAATTTTTTAAAAAAGATCACTAATAATAATTGTGGGAATTACAAATGAAAGTGAAATTCTATTATTTAACTATTTTAAGCGGGTAGAGAAAAATGAAACTAAACTTCCAAAAGTGAATGAACTGCTTAAATATGTTTACGTTAAAATGGTTAAAAACTATAAACATACGGACCAGAATATTATAATTGAAGATTTAAGCCAGCAGTTTCATAATTTTTATCAAACTTTTAGATCTAAATGAGGATTAATTAGAAAAGGTATTTTAGAAGATATTTTAGAAATAGTAAATAGCAACAACAGCTTTTTTATTATTGTTTTTTTCTTTAAACAACTTTAAATAAAAAGTTGTAACAAAGTATGCCTTGTTTTTATATTTTTATAATAGTTTAAACTTGTATTTTGTTGATGTTTGGTATACGTAATATTCCTTGAAATATTTTTAATGGGTTTTTTAGTATTACGTGTAAGTGTAAGGTTTTAATTTAAAATAGAGTAGAATTATTATAAAATATTTTAAACTAGACATATTTTGCGTATTCTTAAAGCTTTTAAAAGCATTTGAGACATGTTCTTTCACTAAAAGCTTTTAAACACACTGCAAGAACTTAAAAGCGGTGAATTTCTTCACATTATACAGATCATTAAATCCTATGACAAATTACGAAAACTTTACTCACAAAGTAAGGAACCATTAAAATTTACTATAACTTCTAAAGATTTTATTAGACTATAAATGTGTTAATAGATTTCCGCTAAAGTGGCAGCAAACAAGCAATAACAAGTTTTGGTGGAAGAAAAACTAGTTCAACATCACAATTAATTACAATTATCGATGAAGATTAATCTTTTCTTCTAATATCAATTAGTTGCATTAATAGTTTTTTTGTGTATATTATTGTTCAAGCAAGTCATGCTGTTTTATTAAAAGTTAGTTTTCATTTTTTTATTAACAAGTGTTTTTCATTTAATTTAATTAAACCTTGTTTGATTTTGTTTTATCTTGTTTGTGGTGGATATTTAATAAAAATGATCACATAATTGTTGATTCCAAGCAATCATGGATGGTAACCAAATGGTGAAAACTCTTATTTTTTCTTCTTATTTTTTCATTGGAATTTGTGTTTCGTTTGAATACAATGTTGGCATTTTAAACAATGTTGTTGAGTTTTTTTCAATGTTTTTTATTTTTCTTTTTTAATTTCATTGGCGCAATTTTTTTTTATATAAAACGTGTTTTATTTTTCCTAACAGTTGCATGCACTTGATGGCATGGAATATAAATGTTTGTTTAATTTAAGTTTTACAAATTTATGTACATAACTGGAAAGTATGTTTGACACTTGTTTGAAAAGAAAAGCTTTTGTGTTTATTTATTTAAATAAAATATATTTTAATAATTTTTTTAATAATTTGAAAAACGAAAGTCTTCAGCTGTTTATTAATTAATTTAATAACTTTTTTTTAATTTAAACTATGGATCGGAGCAACTTGGCTCTTGTAATCTTTTTTGAAGATCACTAAATTTACTTCAAAAGCGTGTATTTTCTTTTCTGTATACTTAGTTGTTTGTGCTCAAAAAATCAATCTTGTTCGAAAAAAATTATATTGAAAGCTGTTACTGGCGAATTAGACGGTCCAAGTCCAAGGGCCATTTTGTAGAGCATACAATTCCCTATTCACATATTACGTAATGATATTTTCGGAGTAAAACTACCTTTTAAAAAAGTACCTTTTAAAAAAGCACCTTTTAAAAAAGTACCTTTTAAAAAAGTACCTTTTAAAAAAGTACCTTTTAAAAAAGTACCTTTTAAAAAAGTACCTTTTAAAAAAGTACCTTTTAAAAAAGTACCTTTTAAAAAAGTACCTTTTAAAAAAGTACCTTATAAAAAAGTACCTTTTAAAAATGTACCTTTTAAAAAAGTTACGTTTAAAAAAGTACCTTTTTAAAAGTTACTTTTAAAAAAGTACCTATTTAAAAGTACCTTTTAATAATGTATATATCTACATATAAAAAAGTGCCTTTAAGAACGTACTTTTAAAGTATCTTTTAAAGTACTTTTTAAAAAAAGTAGATTTGAGAAAAATAGCTTTTAAATTATATGTGTATATATGTGCTTTTAAAAAAATATGTGCATTTTAATTAGGGATGTAACGAATACCGATACCGATACCGATATATCGGCGATACTTTAGATTTTCCGATACATCGGTATCGGCGATATTTTACTGTCGATACGACGATACTTTTAAAAATTTTTTCAGAGTTTTTTTAACAAATAATTTATTTTTGTTCGATTTTACCATGAATTAAATTCACTTCTTTATTTTTTAAATCTTATTAATATCAATTTTAAAAATTAATAATATTTTATGCTGTTATTTTGTAAAAAAATAATTTTTTTTTTACCATGAATTAAAGTTCAAGTCGTTGTTTTATAAATCTTATTCCAGCAAAAAAAGGATACTATAAAGAAGTCATGAAAATGTAGAATTCGCGATCTGGAAGTATTGCAAATTTGGATAATTTCTAATTAGTTTTACATATCCTTGCCATTCCAAGAAGTTCTGTTTTTCTATTACCAATTCGGTGGAAGCGATGCTAGGACAAATTTCTTTTTCGGTATTCTATAATGATTTTTCCTCAAGGAAAAAGGATAAAAAATTACCCATTTTCACAATTTTTTTATGCGAATTTAAACTCAGAACGGTATTTTCATGTAAATTTAAGTGAATAAATATAAACTTAGAAGTCTTTTAATAATTAAGCTATTAAGTTACTTAGAAAAATATTAGTTGATAAATGTCCTTTAAAAAAATCGATTTTTTAAAAAGCATGGCTAGTATTTTTTAAAATTATAAAGGAATTAAAAATTTTTCTTGCTTTTCTACTAATTATCTGCATATTTTTAATATAGATTTTTTGGAAGCAAAGAAAATGTAGCTCCTTAAAAATTACTTCCAATGTTTTATCAATTTTAAATATTCTCTCTTATAATGTAATTTTGTATAATAAAAAATTGCGCTTGAGTTTTGTTAATCTAAACTCGTATCGGTATCGGAATCGGTATCGGCGATATTTATTTTTAAATATCGGTATCGGTATCGGATCGGCAAAATGGCGTATCGTTACTTCCCTAATTTTAATGCTTCTTTAAGGCGCTTGTTTTTTAAGTCTTTTGTTTTTAACATAAAAAATTGGGTGTCCTTACGAAAGTTCATTTCTTAAGTCTTGTGTTTTTCAATGATTTTAAAATAATTCACAAAATTGGTATTGCTTCATTATAAAAATATATTAAAGATGATGACTTATGAATGACACAGCTAATTATAGCTAATGGGCAAAGATTTTTTTAACTGATGTACACTTGACATTTATTTATATACCATATCATGGTAGACGGTAAAAAGTCTAAACGAAAATCATAATATGTACATTTAAAAACGTAGAAATGAATATGTGTTGAAATAAATAAATAGTTGAACAGACAATAAAGAGAGAGTTTTAAAAGGTGATGAGATTCATAACAAAAAAAGTATTTTTTTTTTCTTTATATTTTTTTTCAATACGTTTTTCATGTGGTTCATATTGTTAAATACAAAGATATAATTAAGGTTGTTGACCCACATATTTATGTTCTGGGTGTAGTTTTTATAATACAAGTGATAATTATTTTAAAATTTAAGAAAAAAAGACTGTGGTTCTTTCTTACACAAAAAAAAAATCATTTTCAGTAAAGAAATTCAATCAACTAGTAAATATTTTGTCTTAAAACAGACCTACAAACAAATTTGTAAATATGTATAGACAAAAATATCTCAACTATTTCATTAAAAAATTAGTTTTTTCAGTAAACAAATTGTATAAATCTATAAAACAATTTGTCTAAAAATATTTACATATTCTAAACAAAATAATTTATTGAATCAAACAAACATTTTTACTGGTTTTTCTGTAATATATCAATCAATATTTTTGCCTGAATTTGTTAAACAATTTGTCTAAAAATACTTACAAATACTAAGCAAAATAGTTTACTGAATCAAACAAAAATATTTACTGGCTTTTTTGTAATATATATAAAACAAACTTTTTGTCTGAGAATTTATGAAATATCACTTTGCTACATGTATTCAACTCTGAATGTTTATCTAAAGACTCTAAAAAAAACAATGAGAATTAACGGAACAACATTAACGAATTGATTCACTCAAAAATATTCAGTAAACAAACTTGGTACAATCGCATAAGTTTTGCTATCATTGTTGTTATTTATGTGTATATCATTATCGGGGTTGTTTTTTTATGACACAGAAAACGGATTTTTGTTGTTGTTTTTGCAGTTCGCGTCCTATATAAAAGTCAAACAGAAAATTCACTGATTTAGTAAAAAACATTTACTGAAAATGAAATTTATTTTTAAACAAACTTTGTTTGAAAAATGTTTGGTGATAATTTTTTCTGTGTAGGTGTTACTGAAGTTGTACCAAAAAGAAATTATACAAAATTAATTAGCTAGTTTGGCTTAAGTTCGTTTTCAATTTAATCTCTCGATTAAACTATTTTTTTTAGAAAGAAATTCTAAAGCATGAAATAATTGAGCATTCAAAGAAAAATTTTGATTGTATGGAAGGCTGAACTGACATCAGATGTTTCGAGACCACCACAGACTTCTTAGCAGAGTCCCTTTCCACTGCCAGCGAAGACAGCAACAACCAATGAGCTGAAAATACTATTTACTTTTTACCAAGTAACAGTTGAGTCGCTATCTCGTGGAGGACTGTAACTCAGCCTAAAATAAAGGCCACACGTAAACTTTAAAACGACGATAGGCGTATATTTTTTTGGTTTCGTATACCAGAATAAAAATCGTTAGTATCTTGTTATTTACATACTTTTATATTCATGACTCACTTTACCACTTTTTCCAATTGGCCAGCCTTCTGCCAATGCAGAACTTAATTTAACTGATTTTCTTAAAATATATTCCTCTTTACATTTTTGACTAAAGTAAAATCTTAAAACATTATTATTTTGTTTGTATGTAAATGGGTGCAGGCATATTGAATACAAAATTTTCAGAAAATTTAAAAAAAAAACTTAAGACACAATTTTGTAGTTGTTCTAGTGTTCTCTAACTGTTTTTCGAAACGTGTTTTGCATGTACAAAAAGCATCATGAAGCTTATTTTTTAATGAAATTTCCTAAGAAAAAGATTTTTTCGATTCTTACATTTTTACTTCGTTTGATGTGTTTACTATACCAAGCTTGAGGTTATCACGACATCAATTATTATTTAGGCAAAAACAACACAGTGTTAATAACAGCCTAACATCAATGTTATTGCTTTAAGTGTTCTTGACTCTTGTGGAAGTAATTTTCTGACAATAAATAAATAAATAAATTTTCAAGATAAATTTAACTAAAATCTAGATTTTCCAATAGACGAGTGTAAATATTTAATAGAAAAAAGATTTAAATTTTGAGCTCTGATAAAAAAAACATTACAAAATAAATATGAGGAAGTTAAACTCATATTTTTGTAATTAAATAATAGTTGACAAATAGTTTCAAAAGATCTTTTCACCAAAGTATTTTACATTTGCAATTATGAATTATGAATCTGAAACTATCCATTTGAGAAACTTTTCGTCCATGAAAATTATTAAACCACCACTACTTGCCTGTAAAAAATTTTAAAACCTCTATTTGAGAGATTTTTTACTGATAAGCTTTGACTTTTTAAAACTTTCTAAAAACTTAACGATTTTGAACAGTTTTTGACTATTTTGCTATCAACTTTCCGCGTAAAAAAACAAATTTTATCCTGTTCTTTAATTTAAGTTGTAGTTTACATTTCTTCTCTTACAAATTAAGCTATTTAAACCAAAAAGTTTAAACAAAAAATAAACTTATTGAAATAAAAACATAAAAACACAACATAGCCAACGGCTTATATCTTGATTTAGAAATTTAAAGAAATAGTTAACTGACCATAACCCAATTTGTATACCTAAATTTCCTCATCATAAAAACAATAATAAAAATAATAAGAAAAAAACAACAGCAACAGCATTAGTATCACTTTTACTCATAAAATCTACAAAAAGAAAAAAGAAACAGTTAGACCGGTTGCGTAGGTGTGGGAAGATTTTACTTTTTTCACGGTTTAAGATGTGGAAACAATAAAAAAAACAAAGAGTAAAAATAATAGTTTCTTTTTTAATAGAAAAATTTAATTTAAAGAAACTTCTTTTCGAATTTCAGAGCTTTGCAGCACTACTATTTTCTCTTAAACAGCTTAAGCAAAAAAAAATAGAAAGTTATTTTTTACGCAAACCCATTAATGCCGAATGGGCAAGAAAAATACCCGAATATATAAATTGTTTACTTCTTATTTATTGTGACTTCCATATAATATGAACAAACAATAACCCAGTAAAATATGAGCATAAAAATTATTAGTAACATCATTGATGAACCAAGCTCAAAGTAGTTCTATTTCAAGTGAAACATCAATGAAAAAAAGTTTGCATATATAAGAATTGCAATAAGGCTCAAGCAAGCCACAAAAGAGATGGTGATAAACAGATATACACTAGGGATGGGCATGAAGTATCGATATATCGATATTTTTTTCAAAATATATCGATATATATCATCGATATTTTTAATTTCGATATATCGATATATCGATATTTTCTCAAAAATATATCGATATATATCTTCGATACTTTTAATTTCGATATATCGATATTTTTTTCCAAATTCGATATTTTTTAGCTTTGGTTTTGTTTTTCGTGCAATTTTTAAAAACATTTCGGCAAAGTCTTCATCAAATAGAATATTACTAACAAAATCTTTTGTTTTATTTATAATATTTTGTTTATTCGAAAAATTATTATTCATTGAGTGTAATTTTGTTCATGTATGTTCCATGAAATATTGCTGGAACAGTAACGATCTTGGAAATTAGCCCCCTATTGTCGTTCTCAACTCAACTCAGTTTGGTCGTCTGCGAATATTTTATTTCCTTAAAATTTCACAAGAATTTTGCTGCTTTTCTGTCAAACTTGATATTTTAAATTTGTAACGCCATTATATCTTCAACTAAAATGGTTGTGGTTCAAAATACTAAAAAAAATGTGGTAATGTGAAAGTTGGTTCGACTCTCAGACGACCAAACTGAGTTGAGTTGAGAACGGCAATAGGGGTGTAACTCTTTCCAGCTTAATTATTTATAAGAAAGGTACTTTTTTTGTTTTATCTAAAAAAAAATTTGGGGAGTACGTATGAATTATCATTGTTGAAAAATATCGATATTTCGATATATAGATATTTTTTATTCGATATATATCGATGCCGATCGATATTTAAAAATATATCGATATATATCGATATATATTTTTCACTTGACCCTAATATACACATGAGCACTGATAATGGGAGTGTGGCGGCTTCCGAAAACAACATTGTTTTATTCTACTATGTGCATGGAAAATTAAATTGATATTAAGTTCTTCCTCGTTCTTTGGAATATTCATCATACCTAACGTAGGGTTATTCCTGCTGAAGATAACATTACGAACAGTGTTGTCAACTTTGAAAACATTACGAACAGTGTTGTCAACGAGAAAAAAACGCTGAATATTTAAAAAAATATCACTTCGAAGTAATTTACTTAAGTCTAGTTCAAGATATATCAACACCAGGTAGTCGCAAGAGAATTCGCCGTGGAGAATTTACATTTGGGCTGTCAAAAAAGTTGATACATTAACACTGCTGACAGGCCAAATGTGTAAACATTTACGTAAACAGCAGGGCTCTTGCGGCCACCTAGTATGAATTCGCCTTGGTCTTTTTCGCTAAAATTACAGTATTATTTTGGTCTGTTAAATTCACATGCAAAACTAAATACGGTCCCCATGTTGGGCGCCATATCTTAAAAATTGTTGCTTGCACTTGAAGTAGCACGTCTTACCTCCCCTGACATCCCTGAGCTAGCTGGGAAATTATTAGCGACTTCCTGGCATGCAACCAAAGGGCTTTGCAACAAATTTATAGTGGTTAAAGTTAGTCCTTCACAGAAAAAATTATCGCCAAAAAACTTCCAAACAAAAGTTTGTCTAAAAATAAATTTTGTTTTCAGTAAATTTTCTTTACTGAATCAGTGAATCTTTTGTTTGAATTTTATTTAGGACGCAAGCACCAAAAACAACAACAAAAAACCGTTTTATATGTCATAAAAAACAAGCACGATGACGACATACACACAAATAAGAACAAAGACATTGATAGCAAAAGGAATGGGATTGTATCAAGTTTGTTTATTAAAGATTTTGCGTAAATCAATTCGTTAATGTTGTTGCATTAATTCTCATTCGTTTTTTTAGAGTCTTCAGATAAACATTCAGAGTTGAGCACATTTAACAAAGTGAAATTTCATAAATGCTTAATGGATGATGTTGATGACTCAGAAAAAAATTTTGGTTGATATATTACAAAATATTATTGATCATCTCTTGAGAGAAGAATGCACTTTTATTTTGCCATTAAGTTGTATGTAAAATGAAAACTTTAAAGTGTTTTCTGCAAAACTCGTTTTTATATTTATGACACTATTGATGGAAATGAGTGGTATGTTAATAGGATTGATTTACGAAATATTTTGTTGAATTTTTCAAAATAAATAAACTAATCTTATTGTTTTTATTCGGTTATAAAGTTGTAAACATCTCTATTAATTTTTTAGTGGTTTTCTTTTTTGCGTCTAATATTAAATAGATTTTATTATTGGTAAATGCTGTTTACCCCAACTCTGTAAAAACTTGACCAAAACATTTAAATATCTTAATACATATATAGTTCTTTGTAGTGATGACCATCGTTGTGAATGAATGATTTATTGAATCAGATAAAATTGCTTTTGTTTATTAATAATTTTGTATTACAGTTTTTTTAAATTATTTAGCCTAGCTTCTAAAAATGACATAGTATGTATATTCGATCTCAAAGAAAATTTATTGATTCGCAGATATTTTGGTTTTGTTTTTATCAAACTTAAAGGAAAAAAACATGCATGAAGTTCCTGTCTCTAGGAATTCTCGTCAAAAATTTATAACAATTTTTAGTTATTGTATGCCCAGTTTCTAGCGGTTTCAATGTGTGGAATGGTAAAGAAGTTTTCTTCTTAAGTCTTTCCTTTTAATACCGACACTAAGGATGTACAAGTGAAAAAATATATCAATATGGGTGATTCTCATTTCAAATAGTTTTTCGTGTCCGTTGAAAGTATAGTAAAATATTTCATAAAATGGACGAATAAATTTTAAAATGAAAACTCCTTTAGCATGATTTAATATATTATAAATATATAGAGATAAGTTGTTTTGTGTAAGATTGTCCATTATGTGCTAAGAACGAAAAATGAAAATACTGTTGATTTTCCACATTAAGAAACTATGAATTTTTCCAAATGAATCCTACCTTCTAATATTACTATTAGTTACACTAGTAAACAAAATCTACGTTTAGAATGAGAATAATTTTCGAATACACAAACGATTATAATTAAACAAAACATGTTGTTGGTGTAACATTCTCTTTGATGAAGATTGCGTCGAAATTAAAAAAAAACTGCACGAAAAGCAAAACCAAAGCTTAAATATTTCGAGTTTGATAATTTTTGAAAAAATTTCGATATAGCGATATATTTTCGAGAATATATCGATATATCCAGATTTTTTGCTCATTCCTAACTTAAACTATTGAAGAAAAGTTTTAAACTTTGGTAAATATTTTCTTCGAGAAATATTTAAAAATTTTTTATTATAAATTTTTTTAAGAAAGATTCTATTTTTTGCGGGCTAAGCATTTATAGACATTCTTAAGCCGCAGCAGAAAAAAGCTTTTTTAAAATAAAAGTGGGATAATATCTCGAATAATAAATTCATTAGTATTAGTATATACTATTCTACATAAATCAAATATTCGAATGGTATTTAATTAGTGTCATTTAGGATGAGTTCTTCTTTATTCGATTAAATAAGCAGTCTCAACTTCACTCTTATTATTTATTTTTTGCAATCAGAAGTGCTCAGCAGATTTTTCCAACACAACTTAGAGAGTATAAATTCTGTTAAATTCATTGTGCTAAAAATTATTAGAAAGCTAAAATTCCCCTTTAAATTTAACCGAAAACATCATGTTCAAGCAATTAAGATTTTCATCTTTCTTTTATATTTAAATACTTCTCGCACAAAAATGAGCGTAAAAATAAACAAATAAAATATTTTCAAAAGCACAAAATAATATGACGGATTCAATGTGCAAATCAAAATAAAAAAACTATTTAAATTATTTTATTTGTAATAAAAGTAGGTTAAATATATGCAGAATAAATAATAAATATTTGTGTTAAGCAAAATTAACAAAAAGAAAACAAATTTCAACGTGAGATAGAACCCAACCCAAAATAAAGAACTGTTCGTTTAAAATTTGGACTTTGGAGTGGGACATTTCTCGTATATAAAATAGAAAGACTAAAAAGTTATTCACCACAGAAGATATGTAACGTTATCAGACAAAAGTCTCAGGCGATTGGTTTTTAGTAGTTTAAAATAAATAAACTATGTATAAGACGGACAGACTAAACTCTTTTATATACAGGTCTGCTCTGTATTCCATGCGGAAAGAAAATATTCGGAATTGTCTAAGCATTTTTGTTACAAATTAATGTTTATAACAACAATGCTATGAAAATTACGAACATTTTCATTTCGAATGGAATACAGAACAGACCTTTTTAGCCGCAATAGGTAGACACTAACCTATTAGGGCTAAAAAGGGACAGCCGGTGACAGACGGATGGATAGATAGTTAAAAATAAAAATATGTATTTTTATTCGAATAATTTTATTTCTTGCATGAAACCTTCTATTCATTATCTGCGTAAAATACTTCAAACTTAACAACCATTAATAACTTATTTGTAATATAATAAAACTTTTTCAATTAAAAAAACGTCTCATTGGCATTGACGGCCGTTTTCCCAATGTGCGATTAAGAGTTAACATGGACTTTAACGGCAAGTTCGGCATACAAAACTTAAAGTACACGTTAACTTTTAAATCGTACATTATGAAAAGGGCCGTAAGACTTGCAAAAAAATATTGCTTGAAAAATGGCAAATAATGAAAAATGTTTTAAATGTTTGTTTCGAGTCAACCAGAAATAATTCTTGAACAGTAACTCTTAAGTAAAACAAATTATTCTGTGTAAAATCTTTTTCCAAAACACATCTTAAAATTAAAAATAAAAAATTTATAATCGATCATAAAACTTAAACAAAACAAACCGCACTGAACAATGTTAAAGCCAACAACAACAAAACGAAATTGATCATCATAAAGATCGTTTAACAAAACAAGAGAAATAATAAGGCAAAATACAACAACAGCACATATTTGAACCTGAACTTGCCACAATTTAAGATACTGGTTTTAAAATATGTTTTTTCTCCTTACTGGTATAAATATTATTTTAGTTTCATGCAAAGAATTCGTATGTGTAGTAGTAGCAAGTGTGCAAGTTGCAACTTCGTATCGTTTTAATAATGAATGTATTTTTTTTATTATGGGATGCTGTATGTCGATTTGGCTGCCGTTGCACGATATTTGTGAAAGAGTTTAAGAAACAAGCAGCTAAAGCAGAGAGCTATTGAAAAAAAGAACAGAAAAATATAAAAAGCTCATTTCCAAGAACCACAAAAATATATATGCACATATGTATATACATACTACATTCATATAAAGATACATACCCAGATGTACGTATGTTTAAGTACATGTGTATACCCTATAGGCAACTCAGTTAACTTTTAACGCACTTTAAGCTAGCTGTTTTGCAACTAATTGTGGTTGATACCTGGATTATTTTTAATGGAATTAACTGACTATTTTAACATTGCGATGTCCTAGGAGATAGTCTATTGTCCGACTCTGCATTACCTAGCTAATGTACCAATTAAAATAATGACAGCAAAAAGTTAAACTTGAAATGAGTTTTAAAGTAGCTGAGAGAATAAGATTGTTAGCTCTCACCAAATTCGATTATGTACTCAACTTAAGAACTGACTTTGGGCCAGTTCTGGATTACAATGTAGTTAGGTTTTAGTTAGTCTAAGAAAGTTAATTAGAAATTGATTATTTTTGTAGTCGACTACTGATTTGATGGTAGGGTAAAGATAAACTTGCATTCGTGATTGCAAACAGACAGACAGGCCAATTTTATACAAAAAAAGAAGAAGGTGATGAAAATAAGAGAGTTGCCATTATTTAAAAACTCGCACACGAAGGGTTCCGTACGAATACCATATCCATGTATCCCTTTTTTTCGTTTTAGCGATTTTTGTTTTTGGGGACTTTTAATTTTAGCGTATATTTTCGTTTTAACGTTTTTTTTTGTTTTAACGAGTTTTTTGTCGTTTTTTTTTGCAATTTTTTGGTGATTTTTTCGTTTTAGCGCTTATTTATCTTAACGATTTTTTTCGTGTTGGCAATTTTTTCGTTTTTTAGCTTTTTTCGTTTTGGTGCTTTCTTTGTTTCAGTGCTTTTTTTCCATTTTGTCGATTTTTTTCGTTTTGCTTGTTTTTTTTAAATTTTTTTTTAGTTTTGACGTTTTTTTTTTGTTTTAGCGATTTTTTTCCTTTTGGTGCTTTTATTGGTTTCAGCGCTTTTTCTCATTTGGGCGATTTTACTTTTTGCTATTTTAATTTGGAGTTTTTTGTTTGCTTTTTAGCGATATTTTCTTTTTGACGGTTTTTCCGATTTGGCGATTTACTTTTCGGCTCTTTCCTTGCATTACTTGAAGGGATACCCTTCAATTATCATTTTTTTTTTTGTTTCAAGTGTCTAATTATGAAATACTTTTAAAATAAAGCTCAGTTAAAAAACATGATTAATTTTGCTCATATAAAAATCAATTACGTTCTTCAATTCCCGGGAGTTCTCGGGATCCCGGGAATTTCTTTTTTATTTCCCGCTCTACCGGGAAACAAAAAAGTCCGGGAATAAAAAATCCCTATTGATAAGTAACGCAGTGTTTTTTTTTATTAGGTAGTATTGTTATTGTCTGAAGTATAGTTGATATACGTGGATATAAAGAGACACATTTGTTTTCCTATGATTCGCCCAAACAGATATTAACAAATACTGTTGTAGAAACAGACAATTATTTGGCATGCACAACGAAGTTTGTCGGCCATTGGTCGGATATTTACAACGAACATCAAAATAAACAGCAAAACACCAACAACAAAGCACAACAGTGAGTTGTACCTATCAACAAAGCATTAACTCCTATTGTAAGCTAGGAATAAATTTGCACACGAAGTGTATGTGAATGTGTTTTACATATATGAAACGTTCACACATACATTATCTGTTGTAATCGTCCTAACAAATATCTTAATATATCTGTGCTAAATCCCCCTAAAATAAATCCCAGATGTAAACTTTCAAAACGCCGATACACGTAAATATTTTTTTCCCTTCTCTACCAGCATCACTCCTTAGAAGATTGAAATTTTGAAGAAAAAAATTAATTTTGCTATACAGTGTTATCGATGTTTTTACCAGAGACGATAGCATTTTTAAAAATCGGTGATTATCATCAAAAATTTTACAGTTATTGAATGAATGGCCAATTTATTCGGTTTCAATGTGTCTTATTCTAAGCAGGGTTTACTTCTTAAGTCTTTCGTTTTTAAACCGGCTCTATTGAAGAAAACCTTAATTGATCTTATTAAGGCGCACGCTAATGTCGCAGGCCAAGATCGGGCCTAAGCACACAGTGCGTATATTGAACGAGATATGAAGGTGTAAAAATTGTATATTTTAGAGCCTATTCACGTACTCACTGACTCACTCATTAATATTGTTGGACACTTCTACTATATCTAGAGAGCAGATATTTGATAAGCAGGTAGAAAAATAAAATACCTGTAAATGAATTAGTGGGGACTATTAACTAATTTCGGTTTTTTTATTTATTTTCAGGCTGGGAATATTTTTAGCAATTTATATAACGTTTTATGCTCTTCCTGAAAAATAATAAAAAAAATCAGTTACGTGTTGTGAACATCGATATGTAGCACAGAGTCAAATTAAAATAGTTCAACAAGAGAAAAAATAACCTGATGCAAATTTTCCAGTTTGATCAGCTCATATTGGTTATGGGTGGTACTAATACCATAATTTTTTTTGTTCTGGCAAAAAATAATTTCAATCCAAACAAAACAAATTAATTTTTCCATTCTTCTTTCCACAAGGTGCCAAATCTAGCACTAAATTACTAAATAGCTCGTTTCTTAAAAAAAAAAACTTTCCACAATTTTTATAGTTTTTATACAAATAAGTTTAATCTTCAATTTACATACAAAACTTATGCTACTGGCAGCTCTGTATTTGTTATTTATTAAATAAATAAGGAAATCTTTTTGTACAGATAATTATAGCTTCTTAATTTAATTGACTTTTTTTAAATTGCTTTTTATTTTTGAAATTTGTATTTATATGTATATATTTTTTGTCCATAAACTTGATTGAGGTCACTTACTTTGGTTGTTAAAATTCTCCAGCACCGGTATTCCATTGTGTTTTGTGTTTGATGACTTTTTTTTAATTTATTAAACAAAAGAACTTTTTTCTTAGATATCTTAAATATTTTTATTTTCTTATTTAAACAACATAAGATGTGATGTTATTAATAAATCATGTACTATTATATAAAACAACCAACTTCTTTAAATATTTGCAAAATAATTATAAGATTAAAATTTTTTTTTATTACAATTCTAGTTTTCTTCTTTTATTTTTCTAAATTTTTTAATAAGCATTATTTTTGATTTCAATATTTATTACTCAAAAATTTTCTTTAAACAGCTCCCGTAATGCTGTATTTTAAATGTTCCATCAATATTTTTTTTTGTAAAAAAAAATAAACCGTTTTACTCGAGAGTTCACCTAAGACTGACCGTCCAAATATTACTTGCCATTCCTTTAGCACTATGCCTTTGGAAAGAAATATGTTGTTAAGACTACAACAAAAACTTCTTTGGCTTTTATGTTTTTAACACTTCTCTTAACTCTTTAATTTTCCTTCATTTATTACTTGCACGTTTTCTTTTTATTTTTTACTTTTCACATCTTTCTCTTTAAATTCACTTTACTTTATTTGTATGCATTGTTTAAACATTATTTTTGTTTGATCTTTACTTGCCACACATAAATTAAGTTGTTGTTTTTGTTGTCGTTTAAGCCAAGTTTTTAAAAAGAAATACACTGCGAAAAATCTATGCTGAAACTTATAATATAATGCAGCAATCTATTTAAAATTTTTTTTATTTTATCTTTTCTTTTTTGTTATATGTAAATACATTTCGTTTATAATATAATATATTATAATATAATTTATAATATAATGCAGCAATCTATTTAAAATTTATTTTATTTTAACTTTTCTTTTTCCTTATATGTAAATACATTTATTTTCAACCAATGCACAGTGGTTCCAATTGGAAAAAATATGTATGTAATAAATCTGCATCTTTAAAACTTACGATCCGATGAAAAAAGAAGTACATATGTAAAAATCATAGAAGAGGGTCTAAGCTTTAAGAATATTAAAATTTGGACCGCCCTGTTGACACACGGTGAGCTGCAGGGTGCCAAAATTTACTATCTCCAATTAAAGGTAAATTTTATAACGCCACGTAACATAATGAAGTGTTACATAAGAACAACAAACGATAAGGTTTCTAAGAATCCAGCCTGAATTCCAAAGAAATTAACTATTTATTTATTTGGCTAAAAACGATGGCCTTTGTTTTGTTTTTGTTTTTTTTTTTGAAATTTTGAAATGAAATTACACAATATATAATGAGACAAAATTATTATTATCCACAATAGTCCAAAAAATTTTCCTCGTTCCACTTTTGGATAACTACACCGAAATTGGCAATACTGATACGAAGCTAAAAGCTTTTTAAACATAATGGCTGAAGGTTTAATGTTGAGTTGGCATAAACGTAAACAAAATGCAGACATATGTAATGGCTTAACCCACAACTAATTAGATAAAAAAAAAGAAAAAAATTTTATTATATTTTTAACCGACTTCAAAAAAGAAGCAGGTTATCAATTCATGTGTATTTTTTTACTTTTTAACCGACTTAAAAAAAGGAGAAATGTTATCAATTCATGTATATTATTTTTTTTATGAATCTTTAGACTTTTTTTCTTTATGTAATAGAATGTACTTCCAGATTGGTTCCGTTGAAAAGTGGGCGGGATTACGCCCATACAAAGTAAATACACATGCCTTTCTTTTCATCTACTTCTAGTCAACCGATATCTATGAATAAAAAAGTGGGCAGTGCCACACCCATGCAAAGTAAGTATCCCTTTTCAACGACTTCTACTAAACTGATTCTTGTAAAACTTTGCATACACATTTAGTTATTGTTACAATACAACATTATGGTTAAAAAATGGGCAGTTGCAGGCCCATGAAAACTAAATATTCATTTATACTACGAGTACTTCTACTTAACCGATTCTTATGAAACTTCGCACACAATTAGCTCTCGTGAAAGTACAGCACAGATAAAAATTATGGGCAGTGCCACGCCTATTTTGTAGTCGGTTTTTTTGCAAGAATTATTTATGTTTGTACACGCATAAC
Source organism: Panzeria rudis (assembly GCA_956483635.1). Classification (NCBI taxonomy): domain Eukaryota; kingdom Metazoa; phylum Arthropoda; class Insecta; order Diptera; family Tachinidae; genus Panzeria; species Panzeria rudis. Next base: position 10,685,613 of record OY101451.1, read on the forward strand.
TCTGTCATTTATGAACAGATTTTCAAAACTCTTTTGTTTAAAGGGTTTGCCTGCAATTTGGTACAATCATTTTTTTCGAAAATCGGTGGGAAAATTTGCTCCCCCCCAATCATAACTCTGTTATTTGTCAAAGGATTTTGAAAACTCTTTCTTTTTTTGTTTGAAAGTTTGGTCCCATAATTTTTTTTTTCGAAAATCTGAGCGGCATCCCCTTCTCGCTACGAAATATTGATTATCGCATAACCGCCCAACCGAAATAAGAGCGTTAAGCCAAAGCGACGGCAGCAGGATACGTATTTATATTCAAATTAAAGTATATCTGGTGGAATGTATGGTAAATACGTACTCTGGTGCTAACGCGACGGCACAACGCTCTTTTTTAGGTAGAGCCCTAACTTCTCCATTTATGGACCTATTTTAAATATTAGTTTTTGTTTGAATGGGTTTGATTGCCGATTTTCAAAATTCTTTTTTTTTGTTTGAAAGGATCTGCTTGCAGTTTGGTCGCATAATTTTTCTACGAAACCCGATGAAGCAAATCCTCCCCGCCTCTACCCGAAATATTGATTATCGCACAACTCCTCCATTTATATACCGATTTTCAATATTTTTTATATGAAAAGGAATGAAAGGTTTGAAGTCTTTTTTCCAGAATTATTTTATTCAGTTTTTATGATTATCGAATACATGAAAAGTAAACATTACTTAAAACTAATTCACATTTTATAAAAAAATTTAAACTACAAAGTGTCAACGTGCCACAACCGGTTGTAGGCCATCACAAAAACGTTAATAAATTTTGTCAACACTTCAGCACGCATTGTGTTTTTGTATTCTTTGTTTAATTTTTCCTTCATTCTTTTGCATAATAACTTTTATTGTTGTTAACTTAAACACCATTCATGCTTAGAGTTTATGCTAATTGCTAAGAACATTTTGTTTACGTTACAAATTAATAAAACTACGAGTAAGTACAATAAATACAATATTTTAGTACTCATTGTCGCTAGGATTGCATCACTTGAAAACATGCTCGTTTAGTTAAAATGTGCGAAATATTTTAGCTTTGGGGTTTTTTTAAAGAAATAATTATCTTTCATCTTTTATAGCATGTTATGTTTTACTTTTCCATCAAAGTGGTTTTATTAGTTTTTTTTTTAGTTAAAAATAGAAAAAATATATCTACTTATGACAGATGTCATTTATGTTGTGAATAGAGTTTTTCATGAGATTTACCGGTGCGGGAATTATCGAAAATTCCGCAAAAATTTTCAATTTCACTTTTTATACTTCTGACACACAGTGGCTCCAATTGGAAAAAGGGTAATATATCTGTATCTTTATAACTTGAGATCCGATTACAAAGAGATGTATGTAAAAATCGTTGTGGAGGACCTAAGCTTTAAGAATGTTGCAATTTGGACCACCCTGTTGAAACACACGTTGAGTTACAGATTGTCAAATTTGCCTACTTCGGGGATAAGAAATATTGTAGGTATCATAACTTTAACAAATTAATTAATTAATTGATTTTAATAAGTTTAAACTTTATGTAAAGTTTATTAACAGATATTTCATTAAGATATCTTTAGTATTTTCGAAAATAATTTTGCCCTAAAAAAAATTGGAAATTCGCATTTTCTTTACATGTTCTCTTCAATCAAATGTTTGTTTATAAGCTTCACAATAAGTTTAAATTCATTAAAATCGGATAATATTTGCAAAAGGTAGTTAACTTTGACACCCTCTATCCCACGGTGTGTTTTAACAGGATGGTCCAAATTACAACATTCTTAAAGATTAGGTGCTCCTCTGTGATTCTTATATACATGTAATCGGATCTCAAGTTTCCAAGATACAGATTTCAAACTCTTTTTACCCGACTGCGCGACGCAAGGAAGGGTATTGTGTTTATCATCCTATGTATGTATGCATGTATGTTTCCTTTGCGGTACTATTCCTACGTCAATCGATTTGTCTTAATCCTGCGAGTGTCACTAAAGACATGACAGTAGTCAAAATTCAATATGGCGGCCAACAGACGCCATTTTGTGAAAACAAATAAATAAAGTCTGCGAACTATATTAAAATGGTTATCATTGAATAGGTATTTGAAAATAATCTTTAGGTTTCTCTTATCATATTTCATTTCGAATGACCATTTGGGATCTTTAACAGTTTAAAGTTGGTTTTACAACCAAAAGACCCATTTGCGTAAAAAAAGAATTTTAAACAAAAAATCTAGAACCAAACTATGTGCGAAAACTAAAAAAATAAATAAATAAAAAATAAATTTAAAAAATCAAAAATCCCGACTGTGTAAAAAAACTAAGAGAGAAAAAAAACAAGTCCAGTGTGCGGAACATAGCTACTTTTACAGTCGGGAAGCATTAAAAATCGAATCTTAAAATTTTCACAATATTGGTTCCCGGATGTAAAAGTCGCTAAGTTCCTCACACTGGACTTGTTTTTGTTTTTCTTTTAGTTTTTTTACGCAGTCAGTTTTTTTGATTTTTTTAATTTATTTTTTTCCAATTGGGAACAGGTGAGACAGATGTTATTTATGTTGTGAATATGGTTTTAATGAGATTTCCCGAGGCGGAAATTACCATAAATTCCACAAAATGCTCAATCCCGCCTTTATACTCCTGACATTCCTCAAACAATTTTTATAGTTTTGTATGCAGAACAATTTTATAGTCATCTTTTTGATAATAAAAGCGATGCTGCCAATCAGGCTTCGACTTATTTTTGTAACTTTTTTGCAGAACATAATTTCCATCTTAAGAAAGTTACAAACATAAAAAATTTATAGCAACTAGATTTAGGCACGAATGAATAAAAACCTCCACGAAAAATTCAATTTTGTCCTAACTCGAGTTAAGTCGTTATGGTTCGTGAGCACTGATTTATATACTTTTTTACACATAAATCAAACTTAATGCTTGAGTGTATTCATTATTGTATGTAAATAACGTAATGTAATTAGCGATAGTTAATTATGACTATAATACATATTAATAAAATATTTTCGGTATCATCATTAAAAACTAGTAGCTTTCAATTTCTTTTTACTGTCGTTGCTGCTTTTGTATGTTTTTTTTTTCTTTTCTTTTCTTTTCATTTCAGTCCACAATTTTATTAAATTTATTGATGGGGATTTTGAATTAAACATACATGTTTGCTGCAGTTGTAGTAAGTATTTTTAATGTGTATAAGAGCAACAAAAAAATATATTATAATACTACACTTGCATATGTACATACAATGTACATACGTTTAAAGTGAAACTTCTTTTTTTAAATTGCAATCGTTCCAATTTGTATTTTAAGCGATCAAGTAAATTCAATTTCATTCGTAAATCAAATGAAGTGTGCTTTTGGCCATGTAAATTGAATTGCAATTAATATTGTCTATTCAAGTAAATAAATATTTGTATAATCCACTTTTTTGAAGATTAAATAGATATTGTAGCATTTCCGTTACAAACATTACGAAAATAAATTTTTAAAAACTTTATTGTCAATTAAAACACAACGAGTGATTGCAATTTGTTTTTGTTTATTTTACTAAAAAGATCAATTGCGTTATGGCCAATAAAGTAGTGTTTAACTGTAAACTACATACAGAAACGATAAATGTCTGAAAAGCAGTTTAAATTTTTCAAAATACTAATACACAATTCTCTATTGGTCTTATTTATGAAAAATATTTTATGTTTATTAAGAGCTTATTTGACAAATTTCTATACAATAGTTGTCAAATAAACCTTTAGTTCCGGTCCACACGTGCAATTTTTGTTGCAGTAATTTTTAAATTTGTGGGAGAGTATTTCTCGCTCTTTCTCACTAAAAAAAAAAGAAAAATTGCTGCAACAAAAAATACACGTGTGGACCGGCACTTAATACACATAATTGTTCAATTCACAACCTGTTGTCATGTTTCTAAGCAAATTTTTATTTAGAAATTACCAACAACATTTGTACGACCTACAACACATACGACAGGATATGAATTGGCCAAATATATTTTTTATAAGGCTGTATATAAATATTTCTATTTGTAGGAGTTGCATATTGTATAAATGGTGCTTGTTTGTAACTTCTACATAAAGATGTTCCTAAGCAAATGTTTATTGAGAAACTGCCAGCGACATTTATACAACACACAAATCCTACAATCAGTGTTGACGGACTCGCTATTCAATTTTACACAGCCTGCACATTGAAATTATACAAAACTTTACAAATTATACAAAAAACGAAATACATATTAAGGGACACTACCTGCAACCCAGTAGTCTTCCTTTCGGTGAAAGTAAATAGACAGTTGTACACATTTCTTTCACGCTATTATTTAAAGGTGATATCAGCGTTCCCAGTTCATTAAAAATACAACAAGCCCGTTGAAAATTAGATACTACGAAAGGGATTGTTCTAATATGATTCTATTTATATATTCATAAGTCCCAATATTTTATGCTTACACGCGTTATCTTGATACTTCAACTGTGATCATAAGGAATCGGGAGGTCTTTATGTTATCAGAAAAATGTTTTTGAAGCCCAAAAGCAGCACCTAAGTGAATATATTAAATTGAACCTTTTTGTTAGTAGCCAACTTCAAAAAAATAGGTTATCAGTTCGCCTATATATTTTTTTAATATTTGTACACGCATAACTCTTCCATTTATGGACCGATTTTCAAAAACATTGTTTTTTTTAAGTGCTTGCTTGTAGTTTGGTCCCATAATTATTTTAGAAAATCGGGCGGGCAATTCGCACGCCTCGAAAATTGATTATCGCATGAAGGAGTATTGGACAATTTTCAAAATTCTTTTTTGGCTTGAAAAGGTTTTCTTGCAGTTTTGTGCCATAATATTTTTAGAGCATCGGGCGGCCAATTCGCCCGCCCTTAAAATGTATTGCCTAATTTAAAAAATTATTTTTTTGTTTGAAAAGATTTTCTCGCGGTTGGGTCCCATATTTTTTTTAAGCCGAAGGGCAATTTGCCCGCCCAAAATATTGATTGTCGCATAACTCTTCCATTTAAAGACCGATTTTCTTCTGTTTGAACAGAATTTTTTTCGAAAAAAGGACGCGCGATTTGCCTGACATTTATTTTCACATACATAACTCCTCCATTTTGTTTCAAAAGGTTTTCTGGCAGTTTCGTCCGACTTTTTTTTAAATCGGAGGGGCAATAATTTGTCCGCCCTAAATATTGACTGTCGCTTAACTCCTCCATTAATAGACCGACTTCAAAATTCTTTTGTAGTTTGAACAGGTTTGATTGCAGTTTGGTCCCATATTTTTTTTTTAGAAAGCCGGACGGACAATTTGTCCACCCCAAATATTGATTGTCGCACAAGTACGCCATTTATGGACCGATTTTGAAAAACTTTTTTGTTCGTTTCCAATTTGGTTGCATGGAAATTTAAGTGGGAATCGGACGGACAAAGTGGCCTCCTGAAATATTTGTAATTTGTTCGATTGGTTTCTTTGTATTAGTCATTTTTTTTTTTGCAGCATTATGCCAGTATCAGCTTTAGGGCATATTTTTTCTTACTACTTAAAATTTATCTACTAAAAAATATTTTTTCACAATCGAGAGAGCAAAAATGGCTAATACAAAATGGATTACACCGCATACATTTTATTAAAGCTAAAATTTTACTTTATTAAAATTAAAAATCTCCCTTGAACATTAACTATTACGTATAGCATATACTTGTTCAAATGAAAATGAAACCAGTTGTGCACAAACATAAAATTGAGAAAGTTATTTTTTTACATTTGATATTGAATAATTTAAACATATTTTCTTACAACATTTAAAAAACACTAAAATTGTATCACTACTTCTTTCTTTCAACTGACATTATTATCATTATTACGACAAATATTAACGCCAGTAAAATAAATTCATGTAAGGAATAAAAAAAACGTACGTACTAATAAATCTCACCAACTTTTTAAATTTTTCTTTTGAATTTTTAGAATAAACAAGTAGAAAGGTTATATTTGGTCGCACCACCATTCAACTAAAAGTGAACATAGTCATATCTTATAAAAGTAAAATTTTAAAAAATTTTTCAAGTGTCCAAACTAACTGTCGGTTTTGGTATATAAAATCCGCACAAAAACATAAATGTGAAAATAAAGTCAAGTTCCTATCCAAAAGTTTCGGCCGCTAAAAGTACCGAGATTAAAACGAGGACCAAATTGTTGATAGGTAAAATATCCTCTTATTTCTGGGCAATCGATAACTTGGTAATATTTTTACCTTTCTAATATGGGAAATAATTATGACAATTTCTTTCCTTTCTAATATGGAAAAGAATTATTGGGATAAAGTGTTGCCAAGCCAGCAGGAAGTTTTTGGATAGAAACTTGGCCTTATATTCACATTTGTGTTTTTGTGCAGAACTAACTCCTTTTTCCAAGTTGTTTTTTTTTTATAAAAAAATAGGCCAATACAAATAAAGGACATTCTAGTATCCCTAAATAAAAAGTTCCCGTTTTCAGGTTTTTCTGAATATTTACCCACCAAACCTGGCTGTAGTTGAAGTGTCCCATTTATATATATATATATATATATATATATATATATATATATATATATATATATATATATATATATATATATATATATATATATATATATATATATATATATATATATATATATATATATATATATATATATATATATATATATATATATATATATATATATATATATATATATATATATATATATATATATATATATATATATATATATATATATATATATATATATATATATATATATATATATATATATATATATATATATATATATATATATATATATATATATATATATATATATATATATATATATATATATATATATATATATATATATATATATATATATATATATATATATATATATATATATATATATATATATATATATATATATATATATATATATATATATATATATATATATATATATATATATATATATATATATATATATATATATATATATATATATATATATATATATATATATATATATATATATATATATATATATATATATATATATATATATATATATATATATATATATATATATATATATATATATATATATATATATATATATATATATATATATATATATATATATATATATATATATATATATATATATATATATATATATATATATATATATATATATATATATATATATATATATATATATATATATATATATATATATATATATATATATATATATAACATATATATATAAATATATATATAATGTTCCCATCGATCCTATAAGGAGCATAGGGCCGGTCCTTGGAATATGAGGTTTCCGAAGGATGCCGAGCTGAAGGCCACCGGACGGGTCACAGGTTGCGGATAGTGTTAGATAGGTTCGCTGGGAATGCGCTAACCACTGCACAAATAAGCAGTCCCGGACAATCAGCGGATGTTTGCTTTGTGGCAACATCGACAAGGTGAGTGGGTACCACGTTTCAATAAGTACCCCTAAACCCTACACTCCTCCACAACCTCCAGCGTTTGTTCTCCTAGTTGGTGCAGCTGCAAGCGGACGTCTGTGCTTATATTAAGCGGTTCGCTATACAAATGTGGAATATAAAAAGCCAGTATGTAGGCTTAGATGGCAGCCCCATCATCAGACTGGGATGCTGTAGATCAATCATTACTGAAACCTCAAGAAATATATAAATTTCATATCTATACTTTAATAAAATATAATAATTGAAATGTGAACTGGAAAATAATCAACAAAAATACTTACTTCTAAATATCCACGGATATCCTAAAGAAAACCAAGGCGAATATCTTCATATACTTACCCTTCTATTCATAAATGATAAAAGACTAATAAATTCTTTCTTTTAATCACTAAAACCTTATAATTATAAACACTTGTCGAGTGGTTTATAATTTAAGTTCGATTTTTAGATTGTACCCAACTCACTCTCACGCCAACATTACATTAGATGACTAGCATACTAAAACATAAAAAAAATATGGGATGCGGTGGCCCTTGCAGGCCGCCCCGGGAACTTCCTACTAATTTCAAGCTCAAAGCGCTCAAAAATTTTTGTAAAAATACCAACCACCATGGCGGTATTCGTTTCTAGTTCCAGAAAAGTAAATGAATCCTTAAAATCGATTTGCCAAGAAATTTTGAGTTGTTAGTATAAAGCGATTTTTTCAAAAATTTTCGACAACGATATCTCTCTCAAAACATTTAATTGATTTCAATCAAACTTGCAGCAGTCGACGTTGTTTTATGAGCTTAAGAGCTGATTAAATCGGTTTAATAGCTTAGAATTTATTTGAAAAAAAAATTGTTTTCGAAAATTCTCAAAATCTACCGAACTGAGTCGGTTCATTATATCACGAAAGGTCAATGTCTTTAGAATGCTAAAAATTTGGTTGCGATCCGTTGGGCCGTTCTTAAGTTATGACGTACATAGACACAGTAACACATACATATACGAGGCAATCCACGCCAAATCGGACGGATTGAATTTTTTTAATTGACCCAATTTTGTGATATTTTTTAGTATCCCTCAAAAGACCCTTCCTGATGAATTTTGAAATTTTTTGCTCATAACTTTCCTAATAATGGTCCAAAATGGACAAACATTTTTAAATTTTTTTGATTTTGATTTTTGGGCTTGAAATTTCAGATCGTATTTTTGAAAATGGGTGTATCCTTAGATTTTTTTTAATTTCTAATTTTTAGCTTTTATCCACCCAACAACTTTTAATGTCGGTCCGGTAGTGGGCCTTCCATAACTACGACTTTTTTTCGATTTTTGAAAATTTGAAAAGAAATTTTTCTATAAAGCATAACAAAATCATGTAAGTCTTGTGTTTATGGTTACGATATTTTCAGCACTTTTATGTAAAACACCACAAGCAAAATTTTTGTGGAATATTTTGAGCCTCTAACTCTTCGCTGTATGGGTAATTTTTTCTCTTTCTTAAAAAAAGTACAAAAACTCCCCCTCAGCGGCGATGTAGCGGGTTAAAATGGTCAACAAAAATATTTGCCATAAAATTCTACTATAGGTTCTTAAAGACACTTAAGCTCCAAACTCGTCTGGAAGGCCGGAAATCAGTCAAAACTTAAAATGTGTTTAAGGGTTAATTTTCTACTTATTTACAATTAGTACTCAGTAAGACAATCTCGTAAGCCTTACGTTTAACGTATAAGACGTTATCAGCACTTTTATGTAAAATAACACGTGGAATATTTTTGAAGAATAATTTTACCCGCTATATCGCCGCTAAAGGGGCGATATAGCAAAATGGCCCATACAGCGAAGAATTAGAGGAATAAATCATTCCACAAAAATATTGCTTCTGGTATTCTATGTACATAAAAATGATGAATATATCGTATGCCATAAACAAAAGTTTTACAAGATTATGTTTGCTTTATAGAAAGAAATTTTATTTTTTATTAGAAATCTTCGAGCTAAAGGTCAATCAAAAATGTAACAGGTAACTTTATTTAGCCTTGTATGCTTCAATTAAATTTTAATTAAAAACTTCTGAAAATTTAGAAAAAAAGTTAATAAAATTTTCCTGTAAAAATTGATTTCTGTGGGTTACGTCATTTTCGCTGTCACATTTTAGAGTAATGTATCCGAAATGTGACCGACAAAAATAACGTATGTAACTGACAAAAAAAGTTTTCTGTACGGGGAATTACCGTGAAACTTATCTATAACTCGCATAAGATCATTGGTAGACTACATTTAATTTTTCATTGCAAAAAATCTGAACACATTGGAAAAAAGTAAAAATAAACCTTCTACTGTAAAATTTGATTTTGCGGTTTACGTTATTTTAGCGGTTAGGGCTCGGTTAATATTGGTACTTTTAATTAAATGAAATCATTAATATAGCACTTTACCATTGAAGATTATTTGTATTTAGCGTTTAATGATTTGTTTTTGTTCTTGTTATATTTATTACGATTTTATTGAATATACTCGTAATACTGTTAATTATTTTTTAGTTTATATTAGTACATATCTTCACCCCTTATTCATTCATTTGCAATTAGCGAAAGTCACTAGACTAGTTTTGAAATGTTTTTCTACAAATTCGTTTGTCAATTGTTTAGTTGCTATATACACAGGTACATGCACAAATACATTAAAGTTACATATATATTTATTTTTTAATAGTAACCCGTTGCAAACTATTACCTAAAATCCGAAATCGCCCAACCTATTTCAATTATTTTTAGTCGTTATAGTTGCTTTCATCTTGAAAAAATAGGATACATTTGTATCCGATAGTTGGCGCGAAAATCCCGGTATTTCCGCGATCGGTATTTCCCGTTAGGCATCTCTAGTTGTGATGCACAAAGCATCGCAGCGGCTCTGCATTTTGATTCGCAGGTTCGTTTCTGCATAATCCGCATCAACTCCGATTCATCGTCTCAGGAAGTATTTTATCTGGGCTTAACTCAAAGATTTAATGGTCCCGCCTCCTTGAATTTCCTACAGATATACCTGCTAATTGATTTAGCGTGTATTCGATGAAAGTGTTGCACTTTGATCGAATCGAGTTTTTATTATGTATGTATAAGTATTATATATTTTTTTATTATATAAGATTTATGGCTCTATTATCGATGGCAACCGAACTTCAGTTGCGTTCCCAGCCGGCAACTGAAAATTTGTGGTTGCCAGAAAAGCACTACAAAGCAACTGAAATTGAAAGCTTTCAGTTGCCAGTTGCCGTCCGTAATATGATTTTTTGCAACTGGCAACGCAACTGAAGTTCGGTTGCCATCAGGGATGGCAAAGTTAGTACAATTGTAACATTTTTGGTACAATTCGGATTTTAAAAGTACAATGGTACACCAATCGCTTATTTAGTACAATTAGTAATTTGTCTATTTTTTTAGAAAACCTACATTGCAGTTCTTTTATTGTGATAAAATATTTTTCCCTTTTCGTCCGCTCGTACATATGCCACTTTTATCTGAAATAAATTTTGCGAAGTATTGAAAACAAAATTTGGCTTAAAGTGGTCAAAAAGGTTAGCTCACAAAACGTCTCTATAATTTCAAGCTCTTAGTGATCATGATACATATTAGAGTCTGGAAAAAATAAAATTGTATAAACTTATTTGCAAGGTAAAATTTTCGGAACTTTATTGAAATTATGTATATCGTTGTACCTTCCAATAGCTAGTATGTGAGCTGTTTTAAATTATGAATTGCAATAGCTAAATCCGACTTAAACACAGTTTCCCTTTTGCCACAGATATATCTACAGAAAAGTAATGTAATTTCTGTACTTAAAAACTGTTTCTGGTTTAAAAAATCTGTTTTTGTACAATTATGGCCAAAAAAGTTCAGTTTTAGAGAACAATTGGTACAATTTTAAAATACCATTTCCATTCCCTGGTTGCCATCGATAATCGAGCCATTAATATACTTTAAAGCAAGCTCAAACTACTTATTACTATACATAATGGGTTAAAGCTCTTGTAATAGTTGCCAAAATAAGTGTGTTCCCGTACTTTTTGGGTAAAGTTCGGTAAAATGAGAGCAAACACATATTTTTCTCATTGAGAGACAAAAATGTACAAAAGTACGGGAACGCAAAAAACCAAATTTCTATCCCGAAAAATTACATGAAAGTGTTGCGAAAATAATCATAAAAATAAAAACCAAAACAATGATTTTTAATGCTATTTTTCAGTTTTAGGTATTTTCATAAATACATACAAATGTATTTTGCTTTGAATTTTGTTAAACAAGCAATTATTTCTTTAGTATTTTTGTTGCCTAAAATTATTATTTTTCATTTGTTATTGTTTATTTTTCAAACAGCTGATTGTTTTGCACTTTTACTCAATCTGCCCGAAGAAAAAGTCCGGGCTGTATCGCGCAAGAAGGAGAAGAATGTTGTGTTCTCAAAAGCGCTCTCATTTACCCAATTTTCGAGTACGGGAACGCTTTTCGTGCAAATTGGGCGCACGCGGGAGCTCAATTTTGAGTACGGGAACGCACTTAATGTATATAAAGATAATTAAAAGTTTTATTGTATTTTTCACGTGTTTTTTTTCATGCGTTTTACGTCTTTTTGTCGAATACAACCGGATTTACAACTTGTTCGTAATACTTGTTATAAGTTGAAATAAAAGCGAAATTAATTCCAAGATAATATATGTAACCATTGCAATTGTTTTTTTTTTAATACATACTTTTTTAACTTTTTGTTGATATTTTCACATGATAACAATAAGTGAATAATTAAAAGTTTATTAGTGTAAACAAATGTTAATAATATTTTAACAATTTAAAATGCATTTGGTTATTATTTTAATAAAACATTTTTTTATACATTTTTTGTTTTAAAGTTTCCCTTTATGCATAAAAATTTACGGTTGTATGTATAAAGTGCATAATGATCTTATGAATGGATTTCTGTTCATACAATTTTTTTTATTTTAACGAAAATGTAAAATATATATTTTTTCTTTGAACTTTATTTTAAAAATATCAACTAGTTAAAAAAATAACTTCTAGCTATCAGAAATATGAGGTTAATTAATGATTTCACTCCGATTTTCGAAAATCGAATTTTCATCAAATCTCGGCGTTTTGAGGTCGGGAATCTATTCTGACTATTTTTAGATGATGTCCGTATGTCTAAGAGTCTAAGAACAACTTAAACCGATGGGAACCAAATATGCGGCATTCTAAAGACATTGCCTTTAGTTAAGATTTCGTGAGATCATGAGAAGACGATTCGATTCGGTAGATTTTGAGAATTAATTTTGGAAAATAAACTTTAGGAAAAATGTGATCGAAATCTGTTATGTCTCGCAAGTCTGTCATTAATAGACCGATTTGAAAATTTGTTTTTTTAATAATATTACAAAAGCAAATTTTTATTTTTTTATATAAATTTTTATTTTAGATTGGAATTAAAAACTCTAAATTTTCAAGCTTATCATTCTTTTTAGAAAAGCTCGTTAGGCTAGTGTCTGTTCTGTTTCACTACTAGTGAACTTCTTTTTTATTTTCGTTAAAATTAAGTTATAATATAATAAAAATAAGCATTTTCGATTTCACTTCCACACGGTTTTGATTTATGTGACAAACCATTATATTGATCAAAAGAAAACAATTTGCTTTGTTGAGTTTTGTATTACAAATACTTTTTTTATTTCTATTCTTAAGCTATGTTGTGTTTTATATTTATATGTACTTGTAAGTATATAAATAAAATTACAAAAAAATATTTATGTATTTGGGTAAGTAAAACTTGTGTAAAGAAATACGTTTAATATTGAAATTCAATTTACGAATAATAACACAGACTTACAATGAAATCCAGTTTTGAACAAAACTAAAATTTTTCTAATCAGTTTGATGCGCTAAAAAAACTGTGTCCTCAGTTATTGAAAACTGTTGATTTTATTCATAATTAAGTGAAGGAAGTCAATACGCAAAAATTGCTATTTTCATACAACACACGTACACAAATTAAATTTTTCTATTGTGTGGAAATTGTGTTTTTTTTTCAATTTACTTCCTTTACTTAATTGTGAATAATATCAACATTATTCCATCAATTTTCATAATTCATGTCTTATTTTGTTCGTAAGACACCTGTATTTAGCATATATATTTAAACATTTTAGTTTTTTTAGTTTATAGCTTTTGAAGATTTTCGAAAAAAAAATTTGTTTTTAATAAAAAATTACTATTTTTCGATACTAATTGGTGAATAAGAAACCACTGATTGGTTCACCTAATTGAATTAGGATAATTTAAAGGTAATTTTATTATGCATCTGTTGATGCTTTGCACTGTTCTCGATTTAAGGTGATATATGGATATATTAGATACACCCATAAAAAATCTCGAATAGAAAAAAATTAAGGATACAGTCTTTTAAGCGCAATAACCTGATTAGAAAAATTTTAGTTTTGTTCAAAACGGAAAGAGAAAGTACCAATTTGTAAGTCTGTATAGTGGTAGTAGAATAAATTTTTGAAACGTAATATTACAACAAATAAGAAAGAACCTATAAATTTATTATTAAATTTCGTCTTAAATTGTCAGGATTTCGTTTCTTAAAAACAGGAAGCGAAAATATTTTAGCCTTTTAAAAACAAACATTAGTTTTCATATAAAATTTCGAACGCCCCTATTTTGTATTTTTACATTCAGTTGTTGATCTTATTCAAATTTAATAGAATTTACTCCCATATCAATTGCTCCACCACGATAACTACCACGCTTCTTTTTAGTTTTTTCGTGTTTGAATGATTTGCCACGGGTGAATTTTAAATCTTTATTGGCTTTATCACCCCAGGAACCAGCAGCATTTCTCTATTTTTTATAAAAAAAAGTCCAACATTATTAGAAAAGGGAGCATGCATTACAATAGAAAATTATTTGATTAAAATGTTTGCAAAACAAACTTAACATTAATTTAAACCAAGAAAGTGTTTGTGTATTTTTGAAAGTAAGCCAAAAGAACAAACTAAAAGATTATGATAATTTACACTACAAATAGTACATACATATTTTTATTTTTAAGGTTAGTCATCAAATGTAATCTTTTTATTTTGCCCCGCTGAGCCACCGTCAAAGGATTTGTTGAAAGGTTTGTTTGAACCACCAAAACCACCACGGCCACGACCTCTACCACCGTCACGATCACTACCAAAGCCACCTCGTCCTCTACCGCTGTCACGATCACCACCAAAGCCACCTCGTCCTCTACCGCTGTCACGATCACCACCAAAGCCACCTCGTCCTCTACCACCACGGTCGCCCCCAAAACCACCCCGTCCTCTTCCACCTCGGTCGCCACCGCCACCGCGGCCTCTACCACCACGGTCGCCACCAAAGCCACCGCGACCTCTACCACCGCGGTCGCCACCGCCACCACGTCCACGACCTCCTTTTTCAAATCCACCAAATGACTTGCGGTCACCAAACTTTTTAAAGCCTCCACCATTGTTGTCTTCATTTTCCTGAGTTTAGACATGAAAAAAGAAGAAGGGAATTATTAGACATTATAGCGTAATATCTTGTTAATTTATTTTTAAAAAATAGTATAAATGTATTTTAATTTGTATTATGCCAAAGTAGGTGCCTCAAAAATATTTTGAATTCCTTCTTCTTTTTTATGTTTAGTTTCAGGTTGTTTTATATAAATATGTATGTATACAGCTATGGACAGAGATATATATATAGCAAGTCTTCCAACAATAGTGTGGAACAACGACATTTTTCTATAAACCTATTCTTCCGTAGCAGATTTAACAATAACATAAAATTAAAATTTTTAAAAAAACCCCTGAAGAAAATGGACGAAAGGTTCTAAAGGTCTGGACCAAGTCACCTTTCAAACAAAATAAACTAAATTAAAGTCCATCAACCCGTTTGGGAGCTACGGTGGCACAGACACACAAATTCAAGATGATGCGGCTGTAAAAGCGGTGATAACTTCTATTTTCTTGAAACATAGCCAAAAACACTCTCGATTAAGACACCCTTCAAACACAACAAAAAAACTAACTCAAAATCGGTCCACCGTTTTGGTTCTACGAGGGAACACAGACATACAGATAGGCCGACTTCCTAAACGCCAAAATGCATTACAGTGATGCAAAGTTTTAAGTGGTTTGTTGTTGTAAACAATGTAAAGTCGCATCAGTGCAATGCATTTTGGCGTTTAGGAACTCGGCCATACTCAGATACACACTACAAAATTATCAACACCCCTCTTTCATGGTCGAGGGTTAGAAAAATAAGAAAGTCAAGTCAAAATTATTATTAATTTGAAGAAAACCACATAAAAAATATGTATGTATATATAAAATATATGTATACATATAAAATATGTATAAGCCACAACGGGACTGCAATTCCCCAAACAACCAAATTATGACATGAGAAATGCACGTGAGCGCTCACGGTTTCCGAAAACAACGTTGCTCCGTTCTGCTATGTATATTTAAAAATTAAATTGATGTTGATTTTTTCCGTTGTTCCTTGAAATATTGATCACGTCTAATTCTTTTTGAATATAACGTTACGAGCCTTAGCCTAAAATAATTACTTTGGATTTGTACATACATACATTTGTAAATACATTAGGGTAGGTCGATTCATATGGATGCAAAAAATAAATAAAAATCATAGGCGCAAATTATTCTACGCAGAAACCATCGGTGTAAAATGGATTTCGGAAATTGGAAATTTTATTGGGTCAGACCCCCTCCGAATAGAATAAAAATTCGTATGGGAGTTCAGTCTTGTGCAACTAACATTTGGCCAAAAACAAACCAAAAATTGTAATGATAATAATAATAATAATAATAGTAATAGTAAAAGTAAGGTTTTGGATCAGAGCAACTGAAAGTTGTTTCTTATGTAATTTGGGGTGCTGAGTCCTTTTTTCAAGAGAAGTAACACAATCAGGCAATTAATGCCTACCAGTTAATTAATTAATATGTTACTTTCTTTGGGAAAGGGATAGTGTAGAGAGAAAAGGTGGTGAAGTGGGAGAGAGATAGAAAGCTTAATTCATTCACAACCCAGTCATTGCGCGTGCTGTGAAGTGCATTAGGATGGCCGAGTTCCAAAACAGCAAAATACATTGTAGTGATGCAAATACTTAGGTGCTTTGTTTTTGTAAACAGAGTAAAGTCGCATCACTGCAATGTACTTTGATGTTTTGGAAATCACCCGATATGTTAGTATTAATCGCTGCCGGTACTGCCAAGGTGATCAGTGCTATGCCTTCATCACTTTAACAGTCCAAAAAAAACCAACACAATAACACGCCAATGCAAATGAGAGAAATGCATGATGAAATGCTTGCCTGAAGAAACTAGTCTTGAACTCAAGACCTCGAGGTTTGTAGTCAAACGCGCTAACCACTCAGCCAACAGCACTCTCAAATCCGAATCTGTAGTCGGTTTATTTTATTTTTTATTTTTTGTTCTAGTTTTCGAAATACACATCTTTTTAAAAAGGAAATAGTTGCACAACAAATGTTAACATAACTGGAGAACGGTTTGTGCTATTCAAATCGCGCCAACATTGTTTTTTAATCTGCTCAGTAGTTTCAGAGACATGGAGAATTTATGACAAAAAATATATTATAAATTTTTTTACGTATTTTTTTTATTTTGAACTGAATAGCTATAAGTTATGATACAATAATACAAGGTAAAACTGTCAGCGCAGCTGTAGTTGTGGGTTTATATTTCACGAATGTCAAATTCGCTTTATCAGACGAAAAAAGTCTATGAAAAATTTTTCTGTTTTTGACATTCAGGAAACATTTTACACTAACAAAATGCCTGTTATTTTTTATTGTTGTAGGGACAGTTCTACCTGTTTTTATTGTATCATGGTATAAGTCTGAAAAATTTTATTATTTCGTCTTTTTAGTTCAATACTTGAATTAATGTAAATTAAAATTATTTTTATTAAGGGTACCCTATACTCACATACTGCATGACAAACACATGCCATACTGGACGGATTCCCTGACTGTGCATGGTTAAATTTTTTTGAATGACATACATGCTGGACGAATATTAAATTTTTTTAATAATTTCTCCTTTGCTCACACATTTCATTGCAAAAGAAGGGAAAGGGAAAGAAACATTTCGAGGAAAAAAGTATTAACGATAGGGGTGATTGTATCATCCCTTACGAGGGTAAATTTTTGCTTTAAAGGACTGCTAATAGCTGTTTTACACTATCTCACAAGCAGTACGACTCCTGTAGAAAATGCAACCCTGATCTAATGAGTTTATGGAAAGTTTTAAAAAAGCAATAACAACACAATGTATCAGGGTAGATTTTGTTAATAAAAAGTAAAAAAATTTTACATATTTTCTAGAAAAGAAAACGTCATAAATGTGTTTGCAAGTGCATATGTAAAGCCTCTATATAGCTAAGTTTTTATTCAAAAGCCTCTATACAACGAAGTCAGAATAAAGCTAAATTAAATGTTAACTAAAATTGTAATGTTTTATAAAATTTTTTTCGTATTTCTTCAAATTTCGTTATACCACTTACACATACATATATACATACATACATACATACATACATACAAGGAATCATTAGCTATAACGAAGTATTTTTCGATCTCTTCAGATTCGCTATATCCAACTTTCACTGTATTATATTTTTTTCAACACTTTACATTTTGTTAAGAAGTTTGCAAACATTAAAATTCTTTTGAGGCACTTACCTTGGCTTCGAAAGACATATCTTTCACCCTTTCATCAATTTCAACCTCTTCATCACGCACTCGCCTAAATGGCTCATTTTTCTTTTTACCACTGGATTGTGGAGTTACATTATTTTGGAAACTGTTATTATTTTTGTTCTTTTTATTTGCAGAAGTTGAAGAAAATCCATGTTGCTGCTTGAAAATTGTTTTAAATAAATTAAAAAAAAATCTGGGGCCGAATTGACGCATACGTGATCGAGTAAAATTGTTAGAAAATTTTACTTTTGGGATTACGGCATACGATAATCGAGTACATGCTGCTTAAATTCCTCTCGTTAGCACTAGAGCGATCGAAGACAATATTTTCTTTTACATTGTTTGTTTTGCAAAAAAAAAAACATGGAACATTACCAATAAACCTTATTGCAGCTGTTAAGGCGACTTGGTTGTTGTACTAGCTTAAAGATATCGAAAGCGACGATTAGTCCCCATGGGGAAAATTACCGCATTCGTTATCGAGTAGGCTATCGTATCGATTAAAATTTCGTCACGTATTGAATAGATGGATTACCACATTCGATAGCTAACGTATCGAAAATTTTAAAGAGTGTACCAAGTTTGTTTTACACCGGTTGTTGAATCGACAAAGAATTTTGTGTTTCTTTAATCTAGTGCAAAAACCAAGTCGCTTAACAACTGTAATAAGGTTTATTAGTAATGATATGATGATTGATAAAAATCATCAAATTTTTGTGTTGCTGAATCTTGATAATTATAATTCTTAGTTTTGTATTGCTTCTAAGGATTCTTCTTAAATAAAAAACGCGTTTAATGTTCCGCGATTTTTTACAAAACAAACAATATAAAAGAAAATATTGTTTTGATCGCTCTAGTGCTAACGAGTGGAATTTAAGCAGCATGTACTCGATTATCGTATGCCGTAATTCCAAAACGAAAATTTTCAAACAATTTTACTCGATCACATATGCGGTAGGTAATTCGGCCCCAGATATTTTTATAATGGTGACATTATTAATAAAATTACTAATTTCCTAGCTAATATTTTATGAAATTATTGATCATATTCGAATCTTTCTTGACTCCTCTCCAATAAAAACAATTTATTTCAACTAGGAATCGAACCCAGCTCCTTCAGGTTTGAAACAATTAAGCACAAAGTTAACATAAACCTGCTCTTATAACAATGCTCAAAACAGTCACATTTCGAGGAACAGCATGATCCATTTATGAGTGCGTACAAGTCCCTTTCTAAGGATTTATGGATATCATTTTCCAGTCTTGTCAGTAGTTGTCTTGAGTGCGCAACTACTGATTTAATCACTGTTTGATCATCTAGGGTTATCTTAAAAGCCTGAGTTTGCTGATTTTTACTAAAACAATCTTCAAAATGCTAAGTGGGTTCTTTCAAAATCATTAATCATTTTATGTAGTTTTTTATGAAGAACACTTCTACACGAGTCATGATGATAAAAACGATGCATTAGAAGAAAGTGAAAAACTGGTGGTATTGATATTGTACATGACAAAGATTTTGAGATTTTATGCGACAAAAAACTAATATTAACAAATGCACCATTGAGTTAAATGTTAAAAGAATGGATTATGGGAAGAAATTAAAAAAAAAACTACTGATAAAAGTACACATCATCATATGATTTCAAAAAAGCCCCAAAAACTTTAAAACCGAATTTTTGATTGATCATGATGCACCATATCAAAATAAGTGTTATTACGACTCTCTTCCTAAGCTTTACTCCTCTATTCGTCCATGTAAAATTAGTATTATAAGTATTCATGACCTGTTCATGGGCTAATTTTTCATATTTAAAATTTGTTTGTTCTTCTCCTGTTGAATTATTTCAATGTAACTTAGGGCTTTTATAAATTTATATGACGACATATTAATTAAAAATAATTTATTTTGCTTCGCTAAAACTGACATCAAAATATCGACTATTCGAAAACAAAAATTATTCAACAGTGATTAATTTCATTAAAGGGTATATGTATGAGCAAAAATATGCGTGTTTTGGTAATTTTTTTATATTTTGCCGAACTTAGGCCTAAATAAGTGCGCCATAGAGCCTAAATAAGTGCGTGTGTTTACATACTACATTATTGCAAGCAATGCCTAAGTTAAGGGGGTATTCCGTTATTTTTTGCATTTGCTCTTTAAAATTTTGAAAATTAAACTTACCTTTACTTCGCCTGATTTTACAAAATTATTGTATTTATTATTTGGCGTTTCCCCATTCGTTTCGTCAAATTTTCTCTTCTGTCCGGGTTTTATTAAAGGCTTACTTTCCGGTTCTTGTTCGCTGGAGCTATCATCAGATTCATCAGCAGCGGATTTTTTAGCTGGTTTTGTTGCAGAAACCGGTTTTGTTTTTGGCTTTTCATCTTCATCCGATGAACTGTCACTTGAACTATCTGCTTTAGCTTTAGGCTTAGAAGTAGCAGAAACATTTGCTTTCTTGGCTGGAGGCTCGTCATCAGAATCTGAAGAATCAGAGCTAGGTGCGGCTTTTTTAACTGCAACGGGTTTGGCTGGAGTTGGTTTAACAGGGGCTTCCTGTTCTTCATCAGATGAGGAATCATCTGAAGAATCAGATTTCTTTTTACCAGGAGTAGCCAGAGGCTTAACAACTACAGCTGGTTTCTTAACAGTCGACTTATCGCCATCATCATCGGAAGATGATTCATCAGATGAAGTATCGGCCTTCTTTGTAACGGCTTTCTTAACCACAGGCTTAACAGCTGGTTTTTCTTCTTCTTCATCAGAAGAATCGTCGCTGCTTGATTCTTTTTTAGCAGCCAATGGCACGGTTTTCTTAGCTACAGGGGACTGTTTTGGTTTCTCATCATCGGAACTATCATCATCATCACTGGAAGATTCGGCCTTTTTAGCGACCGCTGCTGGTTTTGATGGAGTGGCTTTGACTGCTAGTTTAGCAGCAGGTTTTTCGTCCTCACTGCTATCGTCAGATGAATTTTCAGAAGAATCGTCTTTCTTATCCTTAGCTTGAGCAACAGTCAATTTAACTGATGGCTTAGCAGCAGGTTTCTCCTCATCACTGCTATCATCCGAGGAATCATCTGACGAATCTGTTTTTTTAGCAGCAGCAACAGGCTTAGCGGGTGTTACCTTTGCTGCAGGTTTTGCTGACTTTTCGTCTTCACTGCTATCATCTGAAGACTCCTCTGAAGAATCTTGTTTTTTAGCAGAAACTGAATTAGCAGCAACTGGTTTAGCAGCAACTGATTTAGGAGCAACTGGTTTAGCTTTAGCAGCAGGAGCTTCGTCGCTGCTATCGTCCGAAGAAGACTCTTGTTTTTTCACCACAGCTGGCTTACTAGAAGCTGGTTTAGCAGAAACTTTTTTAGCTTTAGAAAAAGGTTCTTCGTCGCTGCTATCTTCCGAAGAAGACTCTTGTTTTTTCACTACAGCTGGCTTACTAGAAGCTGGTTTAGCAGCAACTGGTTTAGCTTTAGAAGCAGGTGCTTCGTCGCTGCTATCGTCCGAAGAAGACTCTTGTTTTTTCGCTACAGCTGACTTACCAGAAGCTGGTTTAGTCATGCCATTCATTTTTGCAGTTGGTTTCTCATCGTCACTGCTATCGTCCGACGAATCTTCTGAACTTGATGCTTTCTTAGCGTTTGTTCCATTGTTCACGATGACAGCTGGTGAAGCTTTTATGGGCTCTTCTTCGTCGGAGTCATCACTGTCACTAGAGCTATCATTTGCAAGCTTTGCAGGAGGAATTTTGATTTTACTATTTTGAACATAGTATTTGAAAATATCTTCCAATTTAGGTGTACCCTTTGCAACATTGGCCTATAGAAAAAATATATAAAAAAAAATATGTATAATATATTAAATCCCATCCTGTTCTTTTTAAACCACATGTATTCATATGAAGTCTGCAACGCACATCCAAACACAGAACGCGTGAGTGTGGTTTCTCCGATTGAGTATATTCAGACGGGCATAATTATGCTGGCATAACAGGGCAGCTTATAGGCAAATTCGATGAAGAGAATGGTTTTTTGTTTGCATATTTTTCAACTAGCTACAACCCCGCATTAGCAGCACAAAACTAATTCATGCATACTTTGCAAAAACAAATAAATGCAAGACATTAATATTAACAAAGCTGTGTATACGCATACGTTTTATGCCACATGAATTAGACTGTGTGTTTTGGAAAGAACAATAATAGTGCGGCTTAAAAATTGGGAACAAATTTACTTTACAGACATTCCTCCGATTTAAAAAAAATTTCCTATGTGATAGAAAATTTATTTCTAAGAAAAAAATTTTAAGGAAACGCATATTCTCCGAGTTACTGTCCCCCAAAGTTTTACAGATCATACGCATTTTCAAGATAAATTTTAAATACAGTTGGCCAATTTAAATAAACATTAGTTTAGAAACATGTTTAAGAGGAAATTACCAACAACATTTTTACGATCTACAACACTTACAAGTTGTGAATTCAGCAAGTATAACAATATGCGTATCATATGAACGATTTCCTG
This sequence comes from Panzeria rudis, assembly GCA_956483635.1. Classification (NCBI taxonomy): domain Eukaryota; kingdom Metazoa; phylum Arthropoda; class Insecta; order Diptera; family Tachinidae; genus Panzeria; species Panzeria rudis. Next base: position 10,708,473 of record OY101451.1, read on the forward strand.
CCAAGCCGGCGTCCGGCCGAGTTTATTGATTTTTCTCCTCTATGTATGTCGAAGAGCGGGCTTCGCTGAAGAATGATTGTCTACCGTGCGGCCTTCGGCCGGTCTTATTGATTTTTCTACTCTGAGTATCTCGAATAGCGGATCGCTGAAGAACTAAATCCTGCCTTGCCGGCCTTCGGTCGGGCTTATTCATTTTCTTCTCTAGGTATGTCGAACAGCGGCTTTGCTGAAGAATGATTTTCTGCCTACGCTTATTACTTTTCAACTCTTAGTACATATGTCGAAAAACGGCTTCGCTGAAGAATAATTGTTCTGCCTAGCCGCCCATTGGCCGGTATTAATGGTTTTCTGCCCTAGGTATGCCGAATATAATGAACATAATAATATATCAACCTGTTTTGCTTTTTTGTACTACTCTTTTAAAACAATTAGATAAACAATAATGTTGACAATCTTTCATATGATACCCACGTTGTTACACCGAATCAAAAATTTACAAAGAAAATGACAGATCCTTTGGGGTCCGTAATTCCAAAAATATGCGTTTCCGCAGATTTTTGTACTTCAACATTTTTTTCTTAGAATTAAATTTTCTATCTCATATAAATCTTTTTTTAATCGGAGTAGTCAGTAAAGTAAATTTAAGACAAAAATTGTTCTCGTCTGAATATGCCCATTGAGCACATTATTTTTATGTACATACATATATAGTATGTATACATATTTTTGATCTAACTTACCGCTTTGGTTTTACGTTGATAAACTTGCGACAAAGTTTTATCTTTTCTTTGCAGATATTCGCATAATATTGCAGCCAATAATTGATCATTTGCTGCCATTTTTCTTAATTAATTTCTCACTTTTAAATATAAATTTGCAATTCCTCCTCCAGCGACGAACGAAAACACGTGTTGGTCGTGTTTAATAAAAACTATAAAGAACATCGTTGTATATTTTTGGTACCATTATCCAGTGCTGCCGGATGATATAGAGATCAGAGCCTATTTGGTGTATTTACATTTGCAGTTCTTATAGCTGTTTTACACAATATGGACTAGATTCTCATTTAGAGCGGTTCTGATTGAAATTATGAAAAATTTATTCGTTATGAAAACCATATGCCACTTTTTGTTTTATTCCGTTCATTTCTTGAATCATAAGCAGATTTAAAAAAAATAAAAAAAAAATAATTGCAAATACATAATGTGCTTTCTGGTCTTCTGAAGCTTTGCAACATTTTTTTTCATCCTTTGGCTCGTTTTTAAATATTTAATTCACTTTTGTAAAATTTATAGTTTTATGCACTTGTTAAAAAACTGTTTAGCAAATAATTTGAATTTTTCCTTTACTTTGATTTCTTGTTTATTTCAATGTTGTAACAGTTGTTATAAATAATACAGTGTGGTATTTTTAAATGGTTTTATTTAATTTCATGCCATACACGAACAGGTAACACGTTTTCTTTAAGAAACAGTACGGTACGGCTCGATATTTCTACCTTTAGTCAACAACTCCCTACGATTTTATTTTATTTTAAGCGGCCCGGCGGCGTGCCGTCGGCTCGAAATCGACTGGCTTGTTTCTCTGATTATGAATCCGCCCAAAGCGAATTAATATCAAGTGGCCTTATCATTAAAACTACACACATACAAAGTAGGTGTAGGACTATTTTTATTTGTACTTTGACAGTTCGGGTTAAAATTTTTCTTTTTTATATAGAGTTTGACTGATGGGGTGTAATCAGCTGATGATCATCTGTGATGATAAGGCTACCTGGTACAGAATTCGCCTTGAGTCCGCCTGCTATGAATTCGCCTTGGACCACCTGCTATGAATTCGCCTTGGGTATATTACAAAACACATTTAACAAAAACTATCGCTTCCAATAAAGCGTAGAACTTATTATATTATTATAAATGAAATAAAGTTTTAAAAGTTAATTATAAAATGAGTGGTAAAGGTACAACTAATAAAACACAGAATTCGGGGCGAATGGCTGGACCTGGAGATGGCATACGACAAGTTAAGACCACCAATGTTTTCCGTATGCTAAATTTCGAACTGTATGCGAAACCAGTGAGTTTTTTTTTAATGCAAAATATTGGAAGGGACTCAGAAGGGTGCACTAGCCTATAGTATCCGTTTTATCGTATGGTTTTTTAGATATGAAAAACACCTTTCTAGTTTTCGAAACCCGTAATACATGCAACCGGTACAATAGCTAGTACTCCCTCCATTATTAATTGAAATTGTTTTAATAGAATAAAATTATAATGGGACTTGGATTGACTTGTATCACTGGTGTCTTTGGCTATATAGCCTATATGAGATGGAAATATGAGAGTATGGGATACTACACCGCCGTACATGACGATGGCAGAGAAGTTTTCATTAAAAAAGAATCGAAATGGGAAACATAAATATATGTACATGTACCTACATATCATACATGGGAGTAATTCATTAAACTGAGAAATTAATTGTCGATTTCAATGGCATTGATTAATAAATAATGCTAATTAAATTTTGGCATTACCATTATTTAAAACAATTATAATGATTTTTAATGCAAAGTTTATTACTAATTATTTAATAATTCCTGCAAAAAGAACCGTCTACAAAATAGGGGTGGCGCTTCCCACATTTGTGATCATCATGTTAGAGTTTTACGAGTACTAATTGTGTATGCGAAGTTTCATAAGAATCGCTTAAGTAGAAGTAGTTAAAATGACTATTTACTTTTCAGAGGCGCACTTTTTTAACCATAATGTATCGTAGCGATAACTAACTGTATGTGCAGAGTTTCATAAGAATCGGTTTAGTAGAACATGTGAAAAATATTTACTTTGCATGGACGTGGCACAGTCACTTTTTTCGTGATCTGGTATTTAAACAGAAGTTTAATGTGTGCGTAAAGTTTCATAAGAATCGGTTAAGCAGAAGTAGTTGAAAGCGAATGTGTATTTACTTTGTGTGGGCGTGACACCGCCCACTTTTCAACGGGAACAATCGAAGTACATCCTTTTGAATAGAGAAAAATATCTGAAATCGGTTCATAAATGGCGGAGCTTTGAGGCAACATGCATAAAAAATACATGAATTGATATGATAACCTTTCTCCTATTTTTTGAAGTCGGCTAAAAAACAAATCATTCAGGTACGTGATGGAAAAAATATCCTTTTCAAAATGATTGAAGTCGGACCGATTTTAACAATTAGTTTTAATTAGTTTTATATATATATATATATATATATATATATATATATATATATATATATATATATATATATATATATATATATATATATATATATATATATATATATATATATATATATATATATATATATATATATATATATATATATTTATATATATATATATATATATATATATATATATATATATATATATATATATATATA